>OY755065.1:0-4800000 GCA_963576755.1 Noctua janthina | reverse complement strand
CCCAGGCAAGTGTGGCTTAACCTTAAGATCGACCCGAGCGACTCTTTTATCTAGCCACTTCAGTAAAGATACCTACATAATATAATATTACTGTGTCCTCGTACTATCGTCCAGAGCTTTTAGCTTAATCAGTTTCCAGAACAAACATAATAACATGTTGTTTAGAACAAGATAAAGTAGCTAATGAATTATTACGAGTCAAGTACCTACGTGATAAAACACGGCACATTAATGGGTTTCGATTAAATGTATAGAACACAGGAACACATAGTAACACACACAACATTGTTACTATGTAAATGCCTTTATTTTTTGTGTAACCAATGACGATAACAACAACATTCAATTATTTCCAGGCAACTTTGGCCCATAGATATACAACACTAGATTTAGTATATGCGAAACCTGAAACACGTGTCTAGTATTTTTATGTAAAGAATCTATATACAAAATTTCAAAATTGTATCATGTAAATCACAAAGTTATAAGCTTGTTCCGTTTCCTGGTTGTCCGCTCAAAAACGTGGTCACTACGCAGCGCGCCCGCGCACGCGCCTAAAGCGTCGTCTTGAGCTCATTGATTATAATAATTTGGCAGTAGGTACCTAAATTATTGCGACTTTTTCAATTTTCTTTTGGCAAAATATAACATGGGTTAAAAATTATTGGAATCGATTCAGTTACTTATTCTGAACAAACTATATTCAGGTTTCGCATATACTAAAAATAATGTTGTATACCTTACAGACTAATATACATATGATAAAATACAAAAGGTGTTAGTAAAAAGTACCTTAAAACTACGTTAGTAACACTTCACTTGTGCACTATGTCACTGTGCGTTCATGTGGCACGATAACAAATGGAAGTCACTCTGCTGGACTGCTGTGGGCTGGTAATGAAAGACGATAACAAATTGTCTCGTTGGTCTAGTCGTCGAAATCGCAACTGCAGAGTATGAGGTCCTGCGTTCGATTCCCGGGTAAATTGTTATTGGGTTTTTCCATCACGAATTTCTCAGTAGAAGCCACGGAGTCTGGATTTGTACCTGGTTGATGGCAATAGGCACGTCCCTTATTACATGGGACTTTAACATATCTGGCGAAATGGGGGTATTCTATTAGGCACACCTCTGCCTAAGGCTTCGAGGATTACAGGCGTGGTGTTATGAGAAAAGATTTGCGATACTGAATAGGAGGTACTTACACCTATTGTGAGCTAAAATAAGAGTGTCTCAATTACCTGTGTTTTCCTTATAGAACAGTAATCGATGATTACTTATCAAAATAACTTGCGGAGGTGGTAGCCGGGAGGCACACAGGTAATAATAATTCTATTATTAGTATTCATCTTAATTAGCGAGTTATTTTCGTCTTAATTGTGTACCTATCTACGAAACAAATTAAGCAATTTATCGTTTGTTTCTCAAACAATTTTGTAAGCGAGACTCAAGAATTTTGCTAATATTTTCCAAGTTACGTAATTTGTAAATTAAGTGTCCATGAATTTGCAAAACTTTTTGAAAAACGGCTAAAGTGGTTGATGTAGAAAATTACTAAAATGATTATTTTAAAAACAGTTTCCACACAAAATGAACACCAATTAAAAACACATCCAACATTAGTTTTAATTGTAATAATACCGTGTACCACATAAATACTTTGCTGCCTAATTAGAACCCTGCGCGTCGTACAGAAAAGCTGGTACCAATTAAATTTGCAATTGAAAGCAGGTGCTACACCCCTGCAGTTGGCAGGAAGGGGTGGTCGAATGCAGCGGGCGTTTCAAGGACACGCGTGACGTAATATCCGCACGTTCCTGGCTAGGGTTGCCAATTGTACAGACACCAGCACATCAAATTACCACAAACTGTCAAATTTCTCCAAATAATTTTAAGCCATAAAATGTTGAAGGTTAAGTTCAAAATCGAATGAGAAAATTTGACAGTTTGTGGTAACTTAATGCGCTGGCGACTGTACCTACTTGTCTGTGTCCGAGGTCAAACGAAACAAAAAACGGCTCCCTATGCATGCAGCATACATGCGTGAGTACTCTAATTGTAAAATGTTGCGTCATTAGTCGGGAGTTCTTGTAAAGATATTTGAATAAGTTATTTGTGTAAAGATAAGTCATCATCTGCCTAGCCTTTTCCCAAGTATGTTGGGGTCGGCTTCCTGTCTAACCGGATGCAGCTGAATACCAGTGTTTTACATGGAGCGACTGCCTATCAGACCTCCACAACCCAGTTAATACTGGGTAATACGATACCCCTTGGAAAGTCTGGTTGTCAGACTTTTCGGGCCACTGACTACCTAACGACTGTCAAAGATCTGCAAATGACACCCGGGACCAACGGCTTAACGTGCTTTCCGAGGCACGGAGGAAACTCGGTAAGTAATGGGTGGTCACCCATCCACAGACCAACCTAGGCAAGCACGGCTTAACCTAAAGATCGAACCGAGCGGCTGTTATTATTTAGCCACGAGCTCCTCATTTGTGTAAACATAAGTATTATTTTGAAAACCTCGGTAAAAATTACACTAGAAATAATTAGATTACTAAATTCAGTAGACCTCCGTTCAGAAAAGCTTTCTTAACAAATAAACATTTATGACCACCTATTTTATATTTCCCCTATAGAAGCATGTCGGTGTAAATTCATAACCTATTAATTATTAGTATTCAAAGTGACTGCCTGGTTATATAACTATACCTATAGTGAGGTACCTAGCACCTGGTGTTTTTAATATTATCAATGTTTATGTATGAAGCATAATATCTGCATAATACATGTACCTACTATGAAAAATGGTGCATGAAAATATGTAACAGATGCAAGGCGCTTTCGAATGCAATGTACGCTGGCTGTGTGAGGATCTAATTTAACCACAAATTTTACGTTATCGGTCGGGAAACACCTGGATGAGGGACGCACAGAACCGGGAAGTGTGGCAGAAGGGGAGAGCTAACCCCAACAGTGCGTGATTCCGGGCTAATATCATGATGATGATGACCTGGAAAAACTCACAAGACCAAAAACAATAATTGAAAAGTAAGCAAAACTTGTGCCTTATCTCAAAACATTCTAGAGAATAAACTCAAAATCAATACTTAGTTGGTCCAATATCATGTAAGGTTAAATTAGTAACAATTACAAATTACCAACAATGTCGGATCCTACTTAAGAGAGAATTTTAATTTTAATCAGTTGCGAGCTTTTCCTCTGGGACACTATCTGAATTAGCTGGGAATATCCGTATACCTGAGCAAGAGTTCCGTTTTGTGAACATTCGTAATTATTATGAAGGCAAATATGCTGGATTTACGTAACTGAATTTGTTTGGCCTTTTGTTATCTAACTCTAATTAATTTTGTCACAATTATATTTCTTTAATTAATTATACCTGGCTTTTGTTTTCTTTATCACATGTGTTTTTCGACTGATGGATTTTTCTGAATTTACTTTATTTTAATTGTGAAAGAACACAATATTAAATTGACATGTATAGTGCAATACAACAATTTATTTTATACTAGTTTTTGCCTGCGGTTACGCTCGCGGTAATTTAGAATACGATAATCATGATTTGAAAGACACGTGGAGCCATGTATTATCATGAGAACGTTAACAGTACTTTTTTTCGGGATGAAAGGTACTCTATGTCCGTTTCTGTAAACCCGACAATGTATATGCAACATGTCAGGATGATCGGTTCAGTAACTTAGGCGTGAAAAGGTAACAAACAAACTTACTTTCGCATTTATAATATTAGTATGAATTGGCTAGAAAAGCAGAAGTACCTGTGTTATTTCTTAAATTCATGACCACGTTCCGATTTTTCAAATGAAAACCATGAATCAGCAATTTTCCCTTCCTAATGCTTTTTACAATTCGCACATTTCTGTGGTAAGGAATGGGTTCGTTCGATATCCAACTGATGAAAACTGATTGTATGGCCTAAATTATGAGACTGAAGAGGATTATAGGGAATCGGTGAAAGCAACTTTTATGGACGGTCCCTTTTCGAAGGGTTCCATTGCGATAAGACAGTTGGATTTTTGTGGGAATTTGTATGTTTGAAAAGACACACGATTTGTAGAAGTATAGACTTTTTTTAGTTAATAGAATTAAATGCACCATCAACAAAAAGGTAAGGCATTAAAGGTCGCCATGGGATCTGGAGGCGATAGTCCTCACATGCCTGCACGAATGGCGCGCGGAGGCACTACGTCGGGGGGAAACTCAAATCAACTCCGGCAAATTGCCGCTCAGCGGACAGACCTCCGGCGTGATCTCATGGCGACATGGAGAGAGCGACTGTCGCAACCCCGAGCAGGGCACGCCACCATAGTGGCGATAAGTCCCCGCTTTGAGGAGTGGCTAGAGAGGCGCCACGGCGCCCTCACCTACCGCCTGACGCAGGTCCTCACCGGACACGGTTGTTTCGGGAGGTTCCTGCACCGAATCGGGCGGGAGGAAACGCCTGGGTGTTTCCACTGCGAGGATCGTCCGGAGGACACGGTGGAGCACACCGTGGAGTTCTGCCCCGCTTGGGCGGAGCACCGCCGTGTCCTCGTAGCGGCGATTGGCGGCGGCGATCTCTCGCGTCCGGCCTTGGTTCAAGCCCTGATCCGGAGCGAGAGGGAATGGGAAGCCGTCACCTCCTTCTGCGAAGCAGTCATGCTAGTGAAGGAGGTGGCGGGACGTGAGAGGGAAAGAACCTCACGTCACAGTCGCCGCGGGAGACGCCCTGAGCGTCGGGGGTCACTTGGTGGCTCCCGGCCACCGTAGGCGCGGGCCTGTGGACGGCGAGTTATGGGCCAGCTCGCCGTCCGGCCGTCTTATGACGACAGGCCGTGTCGACGGCGCGTTCGTGTTCCACGTGCGCCTCAAAGAGATGTCAGCAAATAAGTAGGGGTCCGCAAGGGCCGATGCCTGCCAGGGCTGCGGGACTGTTCGAAAGAGATACCGTGGCCCTGGAACACAAAGGGCAAAGAAGGAACATGGATGGGTTTTAGTCAGTACAAGTCTGACTCTCCCTTCCGCTCCGCCCAGAGTGGGGGGATCATTTGATGATTTCCCATACGAAAAAGAAAAAAAAAAAAGGCAGTAAAGGTTTTTATTAAACGTCATTTTTATTTCCTTTATCAAAACACATTGACTAAAAATTCTAACATCCCTCCGTGAAAGCAGACGCAAGCCTTGCAGCATAAAGCTTTAACTTTACACTCATCAAAAGTCACGTCGTCAAGTCGTTTTTAGGACTTCGAATCGGACAAATAACGATTCTCTGAATGACGTTTGCGCTAAAACGCGAGGAGTAAGACATATGAACGTCTTTATTCTACTAGTCGGAGATAGCGGTGTCGAGACAGGTAATCGAATATTTATGACCAGTACGAGAAAGCATTAATATCTCTTTACTCTTCCACGAATATTCCCTTTGCCATTCGCATACCATGTCAGACTCGCTTGATATAACTCAGTTACCCACATATTCGAGAACGCTCAAATTTTTAGCACCTAGCACCAACGTTTTTTTTTTTCCAGGTTTTATTTTTCGAGCTGAAAATTGCTGGGCATTTTTAAAGCCTCGCCTGAGAGCCGTCAATATTCAGAGTAATTCCGACCGTGAACGTTTAAATTTTGTTTTAGCACGTCATTTGGGCAGGTATTCGTAATGAACGAGCGGACATAAACAAACAGAAAACTACGGACTTTTGAGCCTTTGTGTGCCAATTTGGTGGTTAAATAAGGTATTTTCTATGGCATGGTCGGTATTTAAGAATAATCCCTAAATAAAGGCTTTTAGTGGCCTTAAAGCACAAAGACAGACAGACAGACATACAAACATATAGACAGACATACAGACACATAGACGGACAGACAGACCGACAGACAGACATACAGACTGACAGACCGACAGACTGACAGACTGGCTGACTGGCAGACTGGCAGACGGGCTGACTGGCAGACTGGCAGACTGACAGACTGACAGACTGACAGACTGACAGACTGACAGACTGACAGACTGACAGACTGACAGACTGACAGACTGGCTGACTGGCAGACGGGCTGACTGGCAGACTGACAGACTGACAGACTGAAAGACTGACAGACTAACAGACTGACAGACTGACAGACTGACAGACTGAAAGACTGACAGACTGACATACTGACAGACTGACATACTGACAGACTGACAGACTGACAGACTGACAGACTGACAGACTGACAGACTGACAGACTGACAGACTGACAGACTGAAAGACTGAAAGACTGACAGACTGACAGACTGACAGACTGACAGACTGACAGACTGACAGACTGACAGACCGGCAGACTGACAGACCGGCAGACTGACAGACTGTTTCTAACCTTTCATGAAGTACTCGATGTTTGTTATGATCGCTCGTCCTTCACGCAGATACAAAAACATCGACCAGACACATTTATCTTTTAGATTGCGTAGCGAAAACGTCTGCTAGCTAAGTCTAGTTTGACCTAGATTTAGACTAATGGGATTAAATGGATACAATGTTTGTTAAAAATATGGCTAAGGTTCCCTGTATTTTTTTTCTGGTTGGATTAACACTGATACACAAGATTGTAGGTCGAACGCGATTTAGACCGCTAACGTACCTACCTAGTGTTCATTTATGAGCCTTTTGTAACTATGATCGATCGATACGACAAGTTTTCGGTACGGAATTTGCTAACCGATGACGTTTTAGTGACAGATGTGTCGGAAAACGAAGTCGCCTCTATAGACATGTCATAAAGGAGCGGCGCAGGAAATCGGTCAACTCCAGTTGTATCATTTTGCTGTCATTCGGTCTATACGAACAATCAGTAACAGTTTGGTTCAATCAATGTGGCTCATAACTAGTGACGTTGATTATTATTGTTAATTTTTTTAATTTTAATTATGAAAGAAGCTATCAGACGCTATTAGATAATGTCACTTGAAAAAGTTCTGATGAATGTCATACAATTATATTTCATTGTTCTCCGAGTGAGTTCACAAAAATATGCATTGTTTGTAATTAGTAACAAAACCTAATATTTTTATTGTGTACACTATCGCATTAGGTAACCCTGTAATGATAGTCGTAAGATGGAGAAAATAAATAAGGCCCGATACCGGTGGGCTACTATTTTTAAATGTTTTTATACAATTTTAAAAAATGTTATTTATTATTTATTTATTTATGTACACACAAAATACTCAACAAGACATAACATTAAGATAGAAGAGCACAAAGGTACTGCTAAATGTTAATAGTTTGTAAGAAAAATTAATAAAGAGAATACATAAAAATAATAATATGACCCGTAACTTTTTTTTAAATTTTAAACGGCATGTTTAGTTCTGACGGTTTCTAACACACGTATAGTTAATAAATTTTAAGTTTTCACTTACTCCTTGAATTTTAAACTACGCCCGCGAACGATAGGATCGTTCAACTACAAATCACTAAGATTAAAGTTAAACCACTTTTCCTAAGCACAAAGCAAGCTTCAAAGACGCAGGCAAATTTAAATCTTTTCCGCCCACACCCAGGCACCTTTATTTCTTCTTTCTACTTTCAACCTAGTTCGAGTTTCAATTAAAGAATTAAACTAGGTAGGAAGGCAGGTAGAACGGCGAGAATTTATATCTCCTGGATTAATGTTCGTTTCTACCTCAATTGGTGTCGGGGACTTCGTACCTTCGTTTGCTGAATTATTACTTCGCTCGGTGGTTTGGGACAATGTATTGGGATGTCGCCTTTGTCTCGGGGGACGACATAAACCAGGTATCTACTAGAAGTTAGGACTGGGAGAAAATAAAGGATCTCGTTGGAACTTTTTCGAAGCTCTTTTTGTCTATACGCGTTGTCGAATTTTGAATGACCTTAATCTAGGAAAGCAATGCAAGTTTTCAGGAACACATTTTCCAGAAATGGGTATTTTCAGAACTAGTTCTTTTTTAAGTTGTTAGGCATTTTAAGAATTGGGCATTAGTCGACTAAGGGCCGATTTTTCAATCATTAGATAACTTTTACCTGAAGAGTAAATGTGACACTTTAACAGAATGTATATACGAAATCTGCCAAAATGATAAACTTATTCATCGGATAAAAGTTAACTGGCGCTTGAAAAACCGGCCCTAAAGTATTTATATGGGTTTGACAGTTTTTGTATGGACACTGTCAAAACGCCACATTTACTCTTCCGGTAAAAGTTATATAATTATTGAAAAACCGACGAACTGTTTTGCAGTTTGGCAAACTTTCTACATGTTATTGTCTTACAGATTTGAATAAATAAATAAAAAAAAAGCTCACTGTTCTTGAAGGTACGGCTCGGCGGCAAGAGTTTGAATTCCGACGATATATTTAGGAAAAGTATAAGCGAAAATTGTATAATATCAGTTAAGGCTTCTTACGGCTTCGAATAGAGGTAAATATGTACCCCGATACTCATCAATCACGCTTGCGTGTCGATGCGGATATGTCAACTTGACAGCCAGAAGCCTAAGTACCCCTTATCGCCGTATCAGCTGATGGAGAGGGAAACTCCGAAGAGATATACAGAGGTCAGTAACTATATATCACGAAGATAATCTTAAGTTTAGCCGGCTAAACTTATGTGCTGATTATGCTTTTAAACCAGTAAATGAAATACGACAGCAAAAAGGAATGAAGGCAAAAGGATGGCTGAATACTTGAGAATCAGAGCAAACGGCTGTCAAACAAAGCAAAATGTGGGCTTAATTTGGAGCATATCTTATTTATCTTAAATGGTGACTGTGTTGGGAATTGTTCTCCCTTTACATTTATTACGTGTTTATCTTAACAACCTCACTTGATACGCAAGTCAAATTATGTTTGGCTTTGTTTGGAGTAATAAGAAAATGTAATTATATGAGCGTCATATTTTGTAACGTTGAGGCTGTATCGCATTGTATGTGAACTTCGAAATATGACGGTTATCGAAAATGGCTCCTGTTTGTTTTTTAGTTTGACTTATATCTTTGAGCAAATTATGGTACACTTCAACCGATTTATCTGCGCAGGCGGGAAAACACAGAACTAAAATAAATGTACTTAGTTTGACATGTCGATAATTTTTTTTTATGACAAGCAACGCCGCCTTAAAGTGCACTCTTACAGCCCTTTCACACGGCAGTCCAGTTTTTAACAGGATCCCGTTTTCTGCAGGATCCCGTTTGATGGCGAATGTGTTTATATGCTAGCGTTCACACGAGCATCCCGCATGCGGGATCCTGCAAAAAACCGATCCGGTCGAATTGTGCCGTTCGGTTTTGTCACTAGAAACTGGATCCGAAGTCCAGTAAAAAGCGGGATCCCGTTTAATCACACATATATTTCAATAGCAGTGTTCACACGGCTTCCTGCGTGCGGTTTTTTGCTGGACACTGTTTTTTGCGGGATAGTGGAGTGGTGGCAGCCCCCGCCCCGCGCCCGCCGCGCCACCCGCGCGTGTGTAGCGCTCGCGCATTGCTCTTTTGCGCGGCGCCGAGAAGGTTGTGTTTCGTCGAAAAATGTCGCAAACAAATATTGATCCCGAACTTCTTATTACACTAATTGAAATTAGGCCTATATTATGGGATAAAACGCTGGAAAATTATAAAGATAACAACTTGCGAACTGCAGCATGGCGCGAAGTTTGCATTGCAATCTTCATTCACCCTTTTTAAGAGGTCGTCAAATGTGGTCATACTCATTCTAAAATAATTGAAAAATTTTGACTCATCTCTTCTCAAATCGCTCATAAGATTCCGAAAAATACCCAAATTCAAACGTTGTGTCAAAATAGGATGAACCCATAATCTGCTATTTCGCTGCCGACGCCGATAATACCAATAGAAAATTAGGAAAGTATTCACGTCCATTTCACTTGATAACCGGCGTAGGAATGGTAAAAAAAACAGGATGCAACCGTGTTCATACGGCAGTCTAGTTTTGCGGGACCAGCTTTTTACTGAATCCTGCAAAACTGAACTGCCATGTGAACACAGCGTCCAGTTTAGCAGGATACCGTAAAAAGCCGATCCTGTAAAACTGGACTACCGTGTGAAAGGGCTGTTACAGAGGTGATACTATTACAGCTTGCGTTTACCATCATAAAGGTGGCACAATAAAGTTTACTGTTACTTGTTTGTGAAATACAGGCTGATGTTGACGAGGTAAAACGAACGAAAGCCAATTGTTTCTAAAAAATAAATTATGAAAAAAAATCTAATGGCTTTACGATTTTTTTCAGCACTTATGGCCAGTTTCTGACGTTCAAGATAATTTCTACAAAAAGGTTTTGTTAAAAATCGACAATACGGGCAGCGAAATGAATTAAACATTTAATCATTTAATTTTTTATTCATTTCAAAGTCATCGATTTACTTTGAATAAATAAATATAAAAGTAACCAACGCTTAAGGCGAGGTTACCCCGAGCACCGTATGCATCAATCGCTTACCCCAGCCCCCGCACGGAGAGGCGATACGTAATAAATTACGCGGCGCGAAAACGCGGGCGCTTAGCGCACTGGTCATGAGTTCACGAACTCGGATAGGTACTAAGTTGCGTTACAGGGTAGAGCGATGCAGTAAAACAACTTGAATTGAAATGTATAAGTTCACTTTGTTTTATTTTTATAGAAAGTATTGGTTATAGATAGATTAGGAACCTACGTATTCTATGAACGTGAACCTAATTACTAACAATTAAAATAAGTAGATATAATTAAAAATAAGAAGGTATATTTATTTATTTTTGTGAATAAGGTGAATTTAAAATCTGACTGACACTAAGATCATGAATACGGGTATGATTCAAAACTACAAGCCACGCGCCATTCGGTTTTAAAAAAAATTATACTTTACTTTTTTTTCGGTTTTGTTGTCATGGGTTTCGTTTTCGTGGTTTTTGGGGTCGCTGATAACTAAAATTAGGCCAAAATGAAAATCCAAGATGGCGGCGACGAAAATTTTCGATTTTTTCTTCATGAGTGTCATTTTCGTGGTTTTTGGGGTCGCTGATAACGAAACTGAGGTCAAAATGAAAATCCAAGCTGGCGCCGACGAAAATTTTCGGTATTTTCGTCATGGGTGTCATTTTCATGGTTTCCGTGGTCGCTGATAACGAAAATTTGGTCATAATTAAAATTCAAGATGGTGCCAATGAAAATTTTAGCTTTGTCGTTATGCTTTGTGTCATTTTCGTGGTTTTCGGGGTCGCTGATAACGAAAATGAGGTCAAAATGAAAATTCGATAACACCAAAAATTATTTTTTTGTTTTTACGTCATGGGTATCATTTTCATGGTTTTCGGGGTCACTGATAACGCAAAATAAGTTCAAAATAAACAGAAACAAAAAAAAATTTTTTTTTCATTGACTCCGAAAACCATGAAAATGACACCAATGACAAAAAAAACCCGAAAATTTTCGTCGGCGCCATCTTGGATTTTCATTTTATCCTCATTTTCGTTGTCAGCGACCCTATAAACAACGAAACCGACACCCATGACAAAAAAAAAACCAGAAAATTTTCGTCGGCGCCATGTTGGATTTTCATTTTGGCCTCATTTTTGTTATCAGCGACCCCGAAAAGCACAAAAATAACACCCATAACGAAAAAACTGAAAATTATTATTGGCGCCATCTTGAATTTTAATTTTGTCCTCATTTTCGTTATCAGCGACCACGAAAAGCACGAAAATGACACCCATGACGACAAAACTGAAAATTTTCGTTGCGCCATCTTGAATTTTAATTTTGGCCTCATTTTCGTTATCAGCGACCCCGAAAACCATGAAAATGACACCCATGATGACAAAACCGAAAATTTTCATTGGCGCCATCTTGGATTTTCATTTTGACCTCATTTTCGTCATCAGCGACCCTAAAAACAACGAAAATGACACCCATGACGAAAAAACCGAAAATTTTCGTCGGCGCCATGTTGGATTTTCATTTTTGTTATCAGCGACCCCGTAAAGCACGAAAATGACACCCATGACAAAAAAAACAAAAATTTTCGTCGGCGCCATCTTGGATTTTCATTTTGACCTAAGTTTCGATATCAGCGACCCCGAAAACCATGAAAATGACACCCATGATGAAAAAACCAAAAAATTTTGTCGGCGCCATCTTTGATTTTCATTTTGACCTAATTTTCGATATCAGCGACCCCGAAAACCATGAAAATGACACCCATGACGAAAAAACCAAAAATTTTTGTCGGCGCCATCTTGAATTTTCATTTTGACCTCATTTTCGTTATTAACGACCCCGAAAACCATGAAAATGACACCCATGACGAAAAAACCAAAAATTTTTGTCGGCGCCATCTTGGATTTTCATTTTGACCTCATTTTCGTTATCAGTGACCCCGAAAACCATGAAAATGACACCCATGACGAAAAAACCGGAAAAAAAAGTAAAACAAAATGTAGAGGAAGTAAAATAAAAAAATTAAAGTGATTTTATCTTAAATATGTAAATAAGTCAACTAAATAAAAAAAACTAGTAGGTACACAAGGCGGCACATGAAGCTGTCATTTCCAGCCCATAAATTGCCCTCGTTTTGTATAGATTTCCTATACAATGAGAGATCCGCATAAACTGGTTTTGTACAGCTTGATCGGCCGTCGTGCGTACAAAATACGATATCGACCACGACCATTACTCATTCTATCTCGTTCTCCCCTACATACTTTCTTTTTCTGCCCATGTCGAACTCGATAATCTTCGGCTTACCGGGCTCCCTACAAAACTTTATTAGAAATCATTACAAAAAAAAAATAGTGGAATAAATGTTTTGATTTTAGTAGGCCAGTTACAGGCAGTTTTGAATTGTCGAAAAAAAGATAATAAAATGAAGCTACAGTCCCATTCAAAAGGCATAATAACTGTGAAAGTACTGTAGTTGCCCATTCCAAAGTTACCGAAATTTATAAATAATATTGCGAAATCATAAATAGCGACTTTTGTTACGACACAATAAAGTTCAATTCCGGCCGCGCAGCGCTAATTACCTACAGTTATATTCTCCTAGAAGCTGCCTCTCTTTCTATTGCGTAACTCTTATCTTCTACCTTCTGACTACGTTCCCTATTAGGTACCTACTGTGAACAAATAACATTTAAAATAAACCTAGGCTCGGTGTTTACTAAGTATTATTTTTTACACACTATTTTTGGCTCAGCTCGTAACAGAACTTAGCGGGGGTGGGGTGGCGGGTTTGAAAAATTGGCACACGTCCGACCTCCAACGCGTTCCGCTCGGGACTGAAGCACGCGATGCGAGTAAGAAATGATGAAAACAGCAAATTTTGGAAAGGGTTGTTAAGGTTTTTTTAAATATTTCAAATTACGATTGCCGTTTACTGTCACATTTTTTACGACCTTTATAATGGTATAAGTTTTATTGTTAAAAACCTAATATAACTCTAATGAAGTAATATTAAAAACCATCATTTAGACTTGTCTTTGCGATTTAATTGGATGCAACAAAGTGCAAGTAATCGTGTATCGCTTTGCTGGAATATCTAGATCGAAGTGTGAAATATGTAGTATGTTTTTTTCAGAATTTAAATCCGTGCTATATAGGAATAAAACACAATACAAAACGACGTTTATCTGGATAACCTCGCCTTAAGTACATACAATGTTAGGAAATCGACAACTGCTGCGATTGGTTTATTAAATTATGAACAGCTAATCGGATCACTTGAGATACGTTAAATGTTAACATGTCCATAATAAAAGTTCTTCCCAGAAACCGAATATTGAAGACTTTTAAAGAAATGTTATTTTTAATATTTGAATTTAGTTTGTCCAGCATGTTTCATTTTAGACGCGTGTATATTATACAGGCAAGTTAAGTTCTATCTAGATTATGAAAAAAGTGTACCTAGGTCAAAAGCATCACGAAAAGTCATGCATGCTCAATCGATTCAAACGATTAATAGGTACAACAAATTCACGGTTTTAACATACACTATCACTGAAATTGACAATTTAATACCTTAAAAAATAAATACTAGCCTATAAATTAAAAACAAAACGTTTGAAAATTATTGTCAGAAATGACATGACAGTAAAATGTTATGCAAAAATATTTAGTTTGAATTCCGTTAAAACTAGAACCAGGTGTGGCTGCAGAATGAAAAACATGCAGAATAATGCAACTCAAACCTATGCTCGACACGTATTTCTCCAATCAACTAGGCAACTGGGCATCTTCAAGACTTTCTGACTCTTCGACTGCTCGGACACGAATGAATAAACTGCTTAGCTCGCGCCCTTTTATGTACCGTTACGATTTGAAGTTTGTGTCACTCTACCCGCAATAATGCATCACTAAATTGGTTAGATCATTCTCCAGGAAAGCAATGAATACGGTGTGATTCTGAGAATATTGGCTACTTGATCCGCAATTATTATTATCGCTCTCTGTGCATACGGTCGGGAGAGTGTGGCCGAATTCTACATCCAACAATTAATCTAGTTTTTTGCGGAATTAAAACTAATTTTATTCTTCCGAAAAACAATGCGCACTTGCTTCGTTAAAGCGGAATTTCCTTTACAATTTCGCAATCTAGGTGATTTCTTACACTTGAAAACTATGTTTTATTTCATTCAAAAGTTAAAACTAATGTGTTAAATTCTCTACACGCGACCAAATAGCAGCCATATCGAGTTAGCAACGACTTCGCGTGTGAAAAGCCAAGCGTCGCGCACCGCCCTTGAATCTGGGGGAGTACTGCAGTGGACGACGCGACCACGATCGATTCACTTATTTAAATCTCTTAACAATCCTATTCGTTTCCCACAACACAACTTAAGGCGAATATTATATTCAGTTTGAAGTTCAGCGGTCAGAATCTGCATTCTTGGTGTCAATCATTTAATTTATTATAAAAAAGGTTGTAAAAAGACCCTTAACGATGCCGAAATGCACTTGTTTTCCTCGTCATTGCGATCATTTTTTTGTTCTAGACCATATCCGGGACCTAGTTACGGATATACCTTCTAGTTACGGAGAGGTCAAAGTTCAAAATGTTTCACAGGATTTAAAAAAAAATACTAGTTTTTAAGATCTCCGGACGGATCCCGGGAATGCATCCACCAGCCACAATGTTTTGAGTGTGTTTTACCGTAAAACGTGATTTTTCACCCCAAAAAAAAGTGGTTTCCCAGCAATAATTTTTACGTAAGGTTACTTAGTTTGTTGTACAGAATGATTGGTTGACGGCTCTGTGAAGGGTCCGTTTACTTACACCTTTTTATTATATACAAAACGCAATGTGCAAAGTGCTCTTAAACGCAGTTTAGATGGGCTGATCGGGTTTGATTTAATTTGCGGAATTTGCCCTGATTGAAATCTTGATTAAAGAAGAAGACATCATTTTTACACCAAAATATACGTGAGCATTGTAAGCAGGTTTTCAGAAATATTAATGTCTGCACATTGGAGTGATTTATAAGTTAGAAATTAACGCTTATTTATAACTGATTTTCGTATAAGCGGATATTATCTGTGATGCGGGTAAGTCCGCTGTGCACATGTTTAATTGTTGGCAATCGACCAATAAATTGTAGATACATAGATTTCTAAGTAATTGAGCATATACAAACGTGTTGTATACTACGATTGTGATAATAAATCACATTAAAAACAAATTTTTGCTCTATTATTGTGATTTATAGTTATTTGAATTAAGTATCTCTTTCTATATTAAATCATTATTAAAACCAAAAGGTTCTAATTTATATTCATCATCATCTGCCTAACCTTTTCCCAACTATATTGGGATCGGCTTCCAGTCTAACCGGATGCAGCTGAATACCAGTATTTTACATGGAGCGACTGCCTATCTGACCTCCACAACCCAGTTTGTACTGGGTAATACGATACCCCTTGGTAAGACTGGTTGTCAGACTTTTTGGGCCACTGACTACCTAACGACTGTCAAAGATCTACAAATTACAGCCGGGACCAACGGCTTAACGTGCTTTCCGAGGCACGGAAGAAACTCGGTATGTAATGGGCGGTCACCCATCCACAGAACAACCTAGGCAAGCACGGCTTAACCTAAAGATCGACCCGAGCGGCTGTTATTATTTAGCCACGAGCTCCTCAAGGTTCTTCAGGTTCTAATTTATAAGTAGTTAAATAATTAGTTTATAAGTTTAAATAATTAGTTTATTAGTTTATAAGTAGTTAAATTACTTAGTCCATAGGTATGACTCAAAAACAGAACTTTTCTTCTATTTGTCGAGCCGTTATTTAATAATAGGTACTAGGAGTTCATAACTCGGTAAAAGTTTATGAAGTCAAACAAGGTGAATAGAGGCAAGTGGTTACTACAAAACTGTTTGTAGCAGTAATAACTTTTCAGGCATGAATTGTGCAGTATTATGCTTTTATAGCCACCAACAAGTCATTGTAATTGAAATTTTAGTTTCTTTCAGAACAATATTTTACAAGTTACAATAAAATTCAACCAGTTTTCGAGTTCAAAAGAGCATGAGCATTCAAATAACAGACAAGTGTACTCCTAGTTGCGAATCTGATGCAAGTCTTGCCTATTCAAAGCCAAAACAATATACAAAGTAGGTCAGTTTGTACTTGCAAAAGAGAACCGCGAACAGCAGTACTTACTTACTTATATAGCACATTACTGTTCTTATATTTTTCAGGAAAAATCTCAAACTATACAAATCATTGTTTTCGACGTAATTATTAGGCTGCTACTAAGATTTCTCTCATCGGAAACCCAATAAGACATAATATCATCGAGTTGTGACCGCATTTTCCTAAAGACTATGTTAAGCATATATTTGTTTGCATTTTGATTTAAATTATTGTTGCATGTGGGAGGAGCTCGTGGCTAAATAATAACAGCCGCTCGGGTCGACTTTAGGTTAAGCCGTGCTTGCCTAGATTGGTCTGTGGATGAGTGACCGCCCATTGCATACCGAGTTTCCTCCGTGCCTCGGAAAGCACGCTAAGCCGTTGGTCCCGGCTGTCATTGGTAGATCTTTGACAGTCGTTAGGTAGTTAGTGGCCCAAAAAGTCTGACAACCAGTCTTACCAAGGGGTATCGTATTACCCGGTACTAACTGGGTTGTGGAGGTCAGATAGGCAGTCGCTCCAAGTAAAACACTGGTATTTAGCTGCATCCGGTTAGACTGGAAGCCGACCCCAATATAGTTGGGAAAAGGCTAGGCAGAGGATGGCAGATGATGATATTGTTGCACGTGTATTATGTCGCTTTTGTGCGACTGTTACGGCATAACTCTAAATATAATAATTTTCAGGACCGCGTTTTTTAAGTTAGATTTTGCATTTAATTTTCTAAAAGAAAGCTTAGGAACTTTTGCATAGAAACCTTTCAGCAAATAATTAAAGGTTTAAACAATATTACATATTTAAAACAAAACAAAAATATCGTAATTTTTCAGCTATACCTTGTGTCGCAAATGAGTGATATTTGTGTTCTCGTTTGTGTACGTCAGACTTTGTTAACAATTAACTGCACGTGTATTTAATAATGAAGAAAACCCCGATTTAGTAGTATAACTACCTACACGACCACGACCGACCTACACCCAACCTAACGACCTACTGTGAATCTGCATAATTCAGCACAATATAACTATCACGCGTGTTTTTCTCCGAAATATGTAATCAAATAGGGAGCGGACTAATTGCATCAACCGAACAGACAACGGATTTCTACTGAGGAATTCCTGATAGAAAAACCCTATGTCAATGTCAATGTCTTGACTGATCTGGAAATCGGACTAACGAAGCAGTCCACACTTCAATAAACAAAATGTATAATATTACTATTTTATCTACCCTACTAAACCTTCTGCCAGGGCTGCGGGACTGTTCGAAAGAGATACCGTGGCCCTGGAACACAAAGGGCAAAGAAGGAACATGGATGGGTTTTAATCAGTACAAGTCTGACACTCCCTTCCGCTCCGTCCAGAGTGGGGGGGGTCATTTGATGATTTCCCATCCAAAAAAAAAAAAAAAAAAACTTAACAGGTAAATAGGTTTCTGTATAATTATGCTTATTAGGGCCGCTTGCACCACAAAGCACTAAACGGGTTTAGCACTAAAACATCATCTCATTATCTCTCTATAAGCGCGCGAGGTGCGATCCGTCGCATGCCATTTCAAAATTTGACGGTTTCACTTCCATAGATTATAATCTACCGAAAAGTAATGCGTTAAATAAACAGTATGTTACGGTTCACAATCTTTCGACAGTTTACAATCTCGCGAGATAGATTATAATCTAACGGTTTTTACAATTTTACGGTAACATCTACACCTAAAAAGTTTCATAAGAGAAAAGCAGCGTGACTGTTAAAATTCTTTTCTAAAACTTGATGGACACTGTAACTGGGTACTACTGACTTTTCACCCATATGCCCTGAGTAATAAGGTTGAAAACTGGTCGACCGTCAGTGAGCACGGTAGTACATAATAAATAATCTCGTTTAAACTGTAATGTCAAGTAGATGACAACAAAATTGGCAAATGAACTATCCTGGGAATATCAAATTATGAATTTCCAAGAAGTAATAAGCGAGCTTTATGAAATTCAGTTTGAGTTCGACCTACGCTTGAATTATCACTACCCGATAAAAAAAAATTAAGTGGCCCTGTAAACAGTACTTCAATATTCATATTAACAAACAAAAAAGAAAAAAGTTTTCTGAAAATCTAATTTTGTACCACTTTCCACCAAATATGAACACATCTCTTGAAGTTGAAGTTTTAACGAAGAGGAAAATATGGCACATTTTGAATCAGGTATAAATACCTTCGAGACCCATTACTTGAGGATATTCTTATGTAAATATACCATAACTTGAATAACCGGTTTAAAATAAATGGTGTCATATGGATTCTCCAAAATACCTGTAACAACTAATTTATCTTTCAAAATACCTACATATACCCTAGCAACTGCATTATTTCTCAGATGACGGGTGCGGTTTTTAACTTCAATTCACTAGACGAAACAACATGAACCGGCAACATTTTAAACGCTCTCTCGTATTTTAATTCCGGCTATCAACTTTGGCTTTACAAGGGCTTTCCTGTGCCTCATTACTAGAATATCTTGGTATTATCGCCTCAAAACGTTTCTAGGTTAACACCGCTCAAGTATTCAAGTGGAAAATATTTTTTTTCTAACGCTACACGCCTTCCAGCGCCCTTTATTTTATAAGATGGTTTATTTTTGGGTCTATGAAACAGTTTGTTAGTTCGCTCTGCGTATCATTAGCTCATTATGCGGATACAAAATGATTGTGTGAATGAATCTGCCAACTGCAATTGATTAATCTACCAGTTGTCCTACAAGTGCTGAATTAATGCTAGCAATGAATTGTGACATCCTGTCATGTTTGATTTAAATAGCGCTTTTGACACTTCTGACAGTTGTTCATGGAATTGTTCCTCGTACTTTATAGCACAGAGCATCATATATAATACTGGCTTTATAGTATAATACTTACTAAGTAACAATGAAGATCATACAGTGTGTTACAACTGTTGTATGTATCGATAGGTGTTATAGTAGGTAAAGCTGTGCAAGTATCTTTTGGCGCATGTTTAAATTTAGAACTAACACAGCTATCTTGTTTCTTCATACATTGCACAAATGTTTATCAACAGTGGCCCTGTCAACGTCATTCATGCGCCAAAACATCCGTGTAGTGTTCAACAGATGATCACACTGCATCAGCTGTGTTGACAAAAATGCAGATTTCCGTCGCATGTCGTTTTGATAATTATTCATCTCACACCCACTTGCACCGTTAATTAGCTAATTTAATATTCTATTTTTAACGATTTTTAAAACAATGTACGCGTGATCGTTCGTTTAGCGTGATAAACTAAGTTCGGCACGATTTATGTTGTTCCTTAGGCGGCCAAGCTTTTATAACGATACGAAATTGTGTGGAACGAATAATAAGTGATGGAAATTAATATTTATAGTGTGTCCTTGGCCGTAATACGCAAATATGTAAGCAAAGCTTGAATGAAAATGTCACCGATAATACAGAAGCACCCTCCTATTGATTCGTTTTCGTACCAAGTTATGATTGAGTCGCCAAATCGAGGTTGAATAAATATCCATGTAGGTTTTACTATGCTCTGAATATGTTCTGACAAACAAAGAAGCGGGGTTGCGTAAAAGCTCTGCTCAATGTATTATACATTTTCATGAAAATAATGATGATCACTGAACTGAAATGCTTGGCTCATTGAGTTGAATACATTTAGTTTGGAGAAAATTTCAAAATACTTGCTGAAGTTTTTAAAAGTGCCAGTTACAGAAATTTACAATAAACTTTTTGTTCGACTTTCTGTTCTAAACTTAAAATTTTAAAAAGCACCAGCCAAATAATGTAGTAAAAAGTAAACATTTCCAAATTCAAATCCCTACCTTTCAGCGGTTGTAGCATGAGTAGGTAGAGGTAAGTCGGAGATTGCTTATTATCATTACTTCAAAACTTCAAAGGATTATCATATTCAAGGACTTTTAGATTGTTCTACCTACTGCTATACGGGTGCTTCCGAATGCGGGAACGACTTATTTCGATGTGGAGTGGTGGTTATTTAGATGTGGTGAATTATGTCGAATGAATTTCGAGTGGAGGATGGAGATGCCAGTCCCGTGAAACCTCTTTGTCATTATTTTTACTCTAAAATGGCAGGGTTATTAAGAGTTCTTTGCGTTGTATTTTCATATCCAAACTGGCACCTACATACCAAGTAAACTTCGGTTTAACCGTACACTTTTCGTTGTCTAAGTTTGCTATGACTTTACTTTGGTTTAGAGACAGGAAATAACAATAGAGATACGGAATAATGTTTCTAAATATATCATATCAATGACCTGAGTAGCTTCTAGGTATAATAATAAACGGCTGTAACAAGTAGCTTTATTAGTACATTTCGATACAAGTGGGAAAACTATGTCATTACAGCCTAGGCGGAATTCACGCCCGAGAAGTAGGCGAGGGTCTTATGAATGTTTCCTTAGAATTTTCCGTTGGGAAATGCTTACGGTTTCACAGCATGACTAACTTTGACACCTTATAATTAACTTTGATGAAGTGATTATTAATTACAGGGTGTCGTAATCAATTAGTTATGTTGGCGTAACGTGTAATATGCAAAGAATACACGTGGCTCCGTATTTATTTTAAAAACATAACGTCTCATAGTGACTCATCAGATATTTTCTTCGGCGCCGTAAGGAGATTGTTTTAAAAAAACGTTATGCAATTTTCTTAAGTCTCGTGCCTTCTCGTTTGATAGGAACTAGAATATTTGATAGAGGTACCATAGATCTATGAGATAGATGAAGATTAAAGGAATTGGAGACGAAAAATATTGGGAAGTTAATTATCTTACTAAAAGCCGTGTACTCGATGGGATTTCCCGTTGGCAAATTGACAAATTTCCATACAAAATGAAATTCCAAACTTAAAGAAGATCAATTTACTACTGAGCTTCTTATTTGTGCCCTTTTACATTTCGGCGACCACTTCTTCTTAGCGTATCGATGGCAAAAAGTTCAAATGTGTTTAGCCCAAAACTCAGCCACGCGAACTCCGCTCACTGATGCAGTAAGTAGATCATCAAGTGTGCAGGTGACTGGGCATACGGTGCAAGATGGAAGGTGGGCCATTGTCTGTGGTGGCTACTGACGAGAAGCTAATGACCAAAATCTATGGAGCAATGGCGGCTACTAACGAACCTTTACTAAACCAATACATGCAGTAGAAAATGACATGACGAATTAAATTTTGTTTGGTAAATTCTGTCTGAGCTAAGATATTTCAGTTAATGCGGCGTGATTTAAGAGATGAGATTCAAGGGCAAATTTCAAAAAGGCCAAAGTGGTCATAGAAACTATAACCTTGATTTTGGAGGAAAACTAAACAGCATAATATTTAGTTTTTTGAAAAAGGTTTTGCCTAAGACAGGAATCGAACTCCATCCCTTTTGTCAAATGGGTCATACCGTCATACATATTAAAAAATTATAATTAAATAGTTTTGTCTTTTTGAAGTTTTTCCGCTACTGAGAAAAGAAAATAATGAGAAAGTCGTGAAAATTGGTTTTTGGATCCGTACGCATTCAAAGTGGTTTTTCCGAACCAATTTGATTCCAGTGTTCATCCTTTTTAGGATACCTTCTAATGAATATGATTATCCAGTCATTCTATGATACTTGGGACAAAGTCAACGGAGTAGATATACATAAAGGACTAGTCGCTCTAACCTAAGTACTACGGAATTTAAATTTCTATTTCTTCAGCATATTTCAAAGAGTTGTGAATTTACAAATCAAAGTGAACGAACGGGAGCACAATAGGTACTGGCTTCGTTCCGCATAATATTTCAATCGACAATAAATTCCTTTGACCCGATTTACTTGGACGACAGTGAAAAGTCCTGTGTGAATGCGGGATGGCTTTTGGCTTCATAGCATTCTTATATTCATACCGAGAAATATGAGAATTTCCCGCATTTAAAATTGAATTTAGAATATCGATCGAAAAGCTCAAAGATGGCGTCTGATCTGACGTAATTTAAACGAAATGGGCTACCCAAAGCAAAGAGGTTCGGTTCACAAACTTTCGAGAACGTCCGAACGGGCAAAACTTGATGTTGCAGACTTCTTGACTCAAAAGAGTTACAGTCAGTGCGGTTTAAATTAATTTCTTAGGGCCCTTACTCCATTGGTAACACGGGCAAGACTTTTAATAAGGTAAGCCTACTATTAAGTGCTTCTAAGTTTTATTGAAGGCTAGCTTTTGTCCCGGTTTTGCTTGCAGTTTCGTCGGAAATTATCCCACGGGAACGGACTTTCGTGATAAAAGAATCTTATGTCCTGACTCCTAACCAATGTCATGGCCCAAATGTGCGACTCATCCAATGTAGTTTAGCCGTTTATGCGCTTAACAGTGCGGTTCCGACTAATTTCTCAGACTTCACTTCGCAATCGTAGAGACATTTAATAGGGACAAGTTCTTCTAGGTTTTATGGCTGAAAGTAAAAGGTTCGATCCAGTTAAAGAAGGTGTCTTTTGTGACGAGAAGTGGTACTAGAGTGAAGATCGATAACCGCACTGAATGGGAGCTGTCTCGATAGCCTAGTTTTTGTGGCGGCTTAGCAGAATTTACCCGATACAAGGACAATGGCGTTGGATTTCGGCTTAATGTCGTCTGTTCCTCTCTTTTCGTCTGATGTCTGAGGTTGTTTGACGCAACATAGTACGTACCTAGCTATACAGCCAGAGCTGTCAATTTTTTTTAATGATACAGCACCATGCTGAGGTAGAGGCCTTTTGGCCACGTACGGGACGAATTTCGTTTGTTTTATCTTTTTATATAATTTTGTTTTATTGTTAATTTAACCATTTTTTTGTCTTGTCCTGTGCAGACTAATAAATACTTTTCTTTCTATATGACTGTGATCTTTATTGACGTTACTATAAGGTTGCTTTTGGGTTGTTGTTGTGAGAGGTACTATAACTGTGAAAATGCTGAATAAATTTACTGGGTTGTCTTTCTACTGTGTACCGATATTTTTGTTTGTACAAATGGGATTTTGATTGCGTAGTTTTTGACGCGGCACGAATAGAATAATGTTGTGTTCACTCAATCAATTTACTCAATCAATGTAAAGCTCTAATTTATTACTGTTTTATTAATTAAAGTTATAGTAATCTAGTTGCTATAGTAACATAATTCATAACATTGCAGTAGATACACAAAATTTTACACTATCCATATTATTATGATCAGTGCGAAATAACTGTTACTGGAACGGTTGAAAAAATTGGTGGTAATTTAGTATTCGTATAGACCATGACTAGCTACTAAAAATATACCTATACATAATGTGGAAAAGCATTTAGTCAACAGGAATAGTGCCCAGAAGGCGGGCAGTATTGCCCCGTTGGATGGCAGTGCAGGTCACGGGAAGAGTCGGACAACCGCTTGCCGATTTCCCGAACGACTAAGTGTGTACTCGGACCCCATGGCCCTAGTGTTAGTTACTTGGTCATTACATAGAGTACTGTCTAACCACCACTTAGGCAAATCCGCGCGGAAAAGCACACACTCACACACAATGTTTTCTTATTTAACCCAAAGGTTAACTGGTAGAGAATGCCTTGTGGCATTAAGTCCGCCTATGTATCACTATTGTACATGAAGTTTAAATAAATAAATAAATAATAAATAAAAGCTGGCTAATATTTTTTATTTTCAGATATACAACATTAGTTTTAGTATATGCGAAACCTGAAACACGTGTCGAGTATTTTTATGTAAAGAATCTATGTACAAAATTTCAAAACTGTATCATGAAAAATCACAAAGTTATAAGCTTATTCTGTTACCTGGTTGTTAGCACAAAAGCGTGGTCACCACGCAACGCGCCCGCGCGCGGGCCTCCAGTGTCGTCTTGAGCTTATTGATAAACATAATTTGGCAGTAGGTACCGAAATGATTGCGATAGGTACTTAATGTCACTCGGTGTTCAACTTGTAACTTTTTTTAAATATTTTTGGGACAAAATATATCATGGTTTAAAAATTATTGGAATCGATTCAGTTACTTATTCTGAACAAACTATATTCAGGTTTCGCATATATTAAAAATAATGTTGTATAAACGTAAATTATGTAAACTTTTGGCACTTTCAACAGTCTTAGCATCTTTTAGTGCCTAGTTTTCTGGGTCATAACAAAAGTGTTATACCGAGGCCCTATACAATTTCCACTACCAGCAAGACATTATTCAAATACCACCCGCAGTCGTAAGACAAACGATATGGAAATGTAGGACCATTTCATCTACCATTACCGCCATTAAACCATGCCAGTCTTAATAGCTGGAGGTGCTTTTGTTTTTAATAGGACTGCTAGTCTATTAAAACAAACTAAACTTGTAAACTGCATATTTTCAAGTTAATGAAGCTGAAGAAAATACGTTTATAGTTTGTGGTTCAAATGCCCCAATTGTAAGTTATCTTATCACTCATTTAGTGGAAAAAAATCTTGGAAAGAGTAGGACGAATGGATAGGATTTAAGTTCCATGCTGAGATAGTTACCTTTTGACCTCATAAATAGGACTAATTTAGTTTAATGTGTTTTTTTTTAATTTTTTTAATTTTTTAATTTTGTTGTTTTTCGTTTATTTCATTTTGTTTTATTGTTGTGTCCTATGCTAGTCTAATAAATACTCTCTCTTTTCTTTCTTTTACGTATCTACTATCTGCTCCAAGCTAAGACTAACGTTTGTTTTCACTACCACTAAACGTTGCCTAAATGATTGCTCACATACAATACAATACACTGTTGAAATATCAACTCTCGGAGCTAAGCCGCGAAATATTAATATTTTCGTCACAAACTCCGAAATAAGACAGTATTAAATCCGTCAAATCCGATAAGATCAGCAAAAACGTTGCCGCGGTTAATTCGGCATAAAACATTAACATTCTATTTTAGATGAGAGAGACACAAAACTTCGTACCTCACTGTTTCAGACAGGATAAGTGCTTCGAGGCGTAAATATTTTTTTTCCGTCGTTACGTATGTATTTGTATTGATTCACTTAGACACGGTAAATACACTAGCTCAAAAGGCCTATATCCGTAGGCTAGTATTGGATGTGTGAGTACCTAGATTCAATGACAAAAATGCCAAATTATCTAATGTATGTAGTTTGAAAATGATATAAGCTTAGGATAGAAATATTTCGTCGGTAATGACGAAGCAAATTTAAATTAATTAAAATTGAATAAGTGAAAATAAATTAATTAACATTAAATGAAATTATATATATATAAAAAAAATAACTACCTAACTAAAAAAATAATACCAGCTTAGGATTTTTTTTTAATAATCTAAATATAATCATTTAATGGTTACATCGTGATCGTGTAGGTTTTATATGAAACAGCTGACTTTACTTTTTAAACTGACGTTAAAGTTCAATGGTATAAGGTGTCTACAAAATTCATTGTAACATTTTGCGCGTCGACGTCTCTCATACCTTGTCATATGATATGATTTCGAAAATAATTGTGTTTGCTCTTTTTGTCCGTTTCCTACCCTTTCGCCACCTGGGGATATCGTAAAGGGCGACTAGGGGCTGTGTCAATATGACAGTCAGCATCATCTGCTTCTACGGCCAAGTTGAAAATTACCATAGTCTTCCCTGTGATAAAATATCACAATCGATGATTCTGAATAAAATTATGCATGTTGCTCAGAGAACTTAGGAATCGATGTATCAGTGGACTGAACTTGTTTGTTGATGAATTTAAGACGATAATATTATAATGTTTGCGGTTCTATGAGAAGACAGTGCGATATAATTAACTTAATTTGAACACCCGGTAGCTTGGACCCTGCTCCCGATACCGGCGAACCAAATTTTTTTTTAAATTTTTAAACAGTATATAAATTTTAAAATCGGTCCATAATTAACGGAAATTATCGATGACCATACATAAAAAATATATATACAGCCCAGCATAGAACCTTCTCCTTTTGTAAAGTCGGTTAAAAAATTTAATCAATATTTAGAAATAATAATTTAAAATAACTTCGAAAACTACACTTAAATGTACCTCCAAAGCACCCTTGATGGTGCTGCTACCACCTTGTTGAAATGTTAATATTCTGATCAAAGCAAGAGCTGATGACCAGCTGGTTCCGACACGAGAGATGACGATACACTGCGTACGCGTGTAGTAGCGCATTTCAAGGACACGCGACTGCAGCGTCGCAAGGTCAATTAGCTAAGCCGCTTGTATCGGTAACACGAGAACAGGTGATAGTAGTAATCTGTGGAAGTCCGTCGCGTTTCTACGTACTTTAATCGATCTAGCGACGCGCCTGTATGGCTACAAATGCGACAAAATCTAGTCGCAAAGATTTTTGCGTAATGATTTATGATGTTGCTATCAGTATCGCGATTGTATCTATTTAAACTGACACCCTACTGCGGTCAAACCGACCGGACCAGACTTCAGACTAAATGTAGTGAAATACGTCTAAGTCCGGTGCCAACTCGAAGTTCTCTCCGATCGTTTTGACCGTCGTAATAGCCATTTCATACATCTATTGAAGAATAACAGTTGCGTTAATAATTAAGTTGGAAGTCAATTTGCTTAGCAATAATTTCCCCGACTATACAAAAAAGTACCTTATAAAAATCTATTATATCTTGTTATCAATGCACCCCTCTTTACAAACGCATCAGGGCTGCATTGTTGGCAAATTCGCATTCTGTATTGGCCCTTATTGTTGCTGTTCAATAAAAGCCGGCCAAGTGCGTGTCGGAACACGCACTGTGCTGGATCGAAAGCGGATTAACGAATTCCTATTGAGTCTACGAAACTAACTTTGTATGTTTGTGTTCATCTAAGAATTGCTTTGTTCCATTTAAAGTACACTTCAATAGTCTTTGAATTAGTTTGTTTTCTTTTATAAAGGCACGTTTGTGCGAAAGCTTCAGTAAGCACCTCGGAACATGTCATTTGGATGCGCTTCGCTCAATGGAAGCTCCATTGAGGTAGGTTTGAGCGTCAGCACGTTCTTTTACATGAATGTGTGCTATGTGCAATATGCTTGCATAATGCAAACGTGCAAAATGCTTCCGTATTGCATAAGGTAAAATGAAATAGGTTAATAAAGGTAGAATTCAATATTAAAAATTACAAAAAAGCGACTGAACCGAGGTGATGATTTCACATAGATTATGCAGGAAGATCAAGCAGTTCAAAGGTAAAAAGTACCTTACTAACTTCTAAAAACAATAATGTCAAAACGAACGAGTGATATTAAAAGTGTTGGAAACAAAGACCATCAAAAAGATAATGTTACTTTTGCCGTTTCGCGAAATTGCGACGTCAACACGCTCAGCACGACAGCCGTGTGGTTTGTTAAATTTTTTATTGCCGTGAAACACCGCACGAGATCCGAGGAAAACGCTTCACTTAAGTAGTAATGGATTTGGAATATAACTCGTGAAATTTCATTGATTATTACTTAGATTTTCGTAGGTCGAAGACTGAACGTAGTCTAGACAAAAACCGTAAAAGTAGTTCAATATTTTCAGTTACCGGAAAACTGAGTGAGAGGAAAACCGAACTTAGACCAGTTCCTTCTTGGCAAGCACTAAGAGGAAATAGACATAAGTACGGAATTCTGATCACGAAGTGTGTGAGTGGCGGACGTCCTAGACAACGGTGTTACGCACAAGTAAAACGTCATAAGTACAATAAAATAGATGATTTACTAACTACACATAGTACATAATGCAGATTCTAGTGGAAGCCGTAATGAGGAAAGGTCAAACACAATGCCTTACTCGTCAATTAGAGGATTATGGGCATAACCAACATACGGCAGCTGACAAAAGAGGAACGAGGGTTTCTATCGCGTTCGCACTCTTTTGTCATAATGCAGCAACCCCAGGTGTTCAGACGGGAACGGATGTTTTTTTGCTAGCAGTCAAAAAATTAAATGTGGCATTGTACCGCAAATGAATAGCGGATCCAGGGCGGACATGTCATAGCAAGCACATAATGAAAGGTATACCTTTTATCCGGCGAGCCCTGTGTGCGAACGCCGGCGTCCGTGGCGGTAAGCCCCCGGTGGTGTAGTGTCGTCGAGTGTAAGGGTGATGGAAGCGCCTGCGAGGGCTTCAGGCCGCGAGGGGCCGGCGTTGCTGCGCGTAGCGAGCGATGGGCGCGCGTGTGCCTCGGGGTCGCGGTGCCGGCGGAGTGGGCCGCGCTGTCACAGCCGGCGGGGGTGCGCGCGCCTGCAGCACCGCGCATGCGCCCTAGTGCGCCGCAAGCGATTAAACTAAATACACCAACACGCAGCGCCGCTACATGTGCTATACTGGCGCGCTGCCGCCTTACCTACATATCGAGGTGAGTATTATACAAGTTTTTTTATAATCTTCGGTTTTGACCTATATTATATTCTTTCTTACTTATTGTATTTCAAACTTATTGTTATTAAAGTTTAATAGATTTAATTGAAGCCAGGATTCATTAGAAGTTGTGTTCGTAGTGGCGCGGTACATCAACAAAAGCTTTCAAAGCTTTGACATTCGTGGTCGTTTCTGTAGATTAAAGAATTTTCAGTACCGTACGTGACAGTTTTTCTTTGCCTGATTGAAGATTACAAATTGGGTGTAATTTATTAAAATATGCAGACAGAGGGTGACATATTGTGTTATATAGGTAGTGCAGTTGTTACGATCAGCTGTTTGTATCAGGTTATCGGGGGGTGGTATCGATTGGCGGCACTTTCGCCGTTCGCTGGGCGCGAACAGTAACTGTTATTCTATGTTTTGGCGCGGCTCCAGCAATGGCGGACACCCACCCTGTTACTAAGCACACGCCATTTTCGCGTCACAATTAGGACTAACTTAGCTGTCAAATAAAAAAAAATATGCTAAATACATTTTTCTGTTTGTTAAGTTAGGTTTTATTCGGGATGCTGAATAGATCGGTGTATAAAGAGATCAAAATAGACGCTCGCGTTTGTGTATCTTTCATGGTTCATATACTTCGTGATGTTTCTTTTGTCATGTAATCTAGGAGCGGCACAACAATGTCTGTGTTTATATCATGTGAAATTGTAATGTAACGTTATTGACCATGGCAATTATTTGTTCTTAAATAATGGATTTAAAACGATATGTACATGATGCCTTTATCTTCGAACAATAAAATCACGTAGGTGTTATAAAGTTACTATTTCATAAACTTATAGAAAATTTAAACGAATCAGAATTTTATTTGATATGAAAGTAGGTACAGGTTAGGTGTTGTACATAAATTAACGATTTGCCCAGTGTCCTTAATTAACATCTGAAAATTAACTAAACAGTATTTTTTTTTGCAAAATAAAGTTATAGGTACTTAGTTTGAACTTACGCATAGTTTTAAGATAAGTCATATTCATACATTTAATTGCATTTCCATAATGATAACAAGAAGGCTTAAAGCTAAGGATTTTAATTACGGACTTTGTAGAGCACAGCAAAAAATTAAATTAAGAAACTATTAACCATTTTTAGATATTAATAGTTATTAATAAATTAATAAAAACGATAAAAAAAAACTAAACTAAAAAATGGCGTTAAAAAAAAAGGAGTTAAGAAATTGATCTGTAGGTACTTATACGCACACAAAACGAAGGTAGGAACTGGCACACACACACCAGTTAAAATAAAACTAGAAAAGCAGCACCCTATCGTTTTCGTAACATGTTTACGCGTACGCCACGAGGGGTATCTGCATTGCTACAAACTATAAACCACGCTAAGTGAAATTTTAAAATCGGGGTTTTAATTTTGTTTCTAGACAATGCTTGAGAGGATAGAAACGACCTATATCAGGTAATAAGATTTGCGTTGGGTATTTTAAATCAACTGAAACATGTCGCTTGCTATGCGACGTTACTGTTTGTATCTCTGAAGTTTTACCCGACTATCTAAAATGATATAAAGGGTGTAACAAGACCCTTAACGAAGCCGCGAGACACTTATTCTCCCCGTCATTACGATCATTTTTTTTTCTAGACCATACCTTTTCATCTAGGGATCCTTCTAGTTACGGAGATATTGGGGGTCAAAGTTCCAACTTTTTTAATTTCTACTTTAAACACCTCCACGACCCCCGTACTATTCAATCCATCCATCAGCACAATGCTTTGAGTACGTCCCTTTGAGTCTTACCGTAAAACGTGATTTTTCACCCCAAAAAAAAGTCGCTCCCCAGCAATAATTTTTACGTAAAGTTACTTAGTTTGATGAACAGAATGCTTGGTTGACGGCTTCGCGGCGGGTCTGTTTACACCCTGTATTTTATAACACGTTAGATAAATACAGAGTTTACAATGTCTGGGAATCGTATGTTCAGTATTTTATTCTTGACGATATAACTACCTAAGTACCGAGTAAGTCTTTTCAAAAAGGTCAATTCCGGTATGGTTCAATTGAAGATGACCTTGATTTAACATGTAGGGTACGGAATTACTACCAGGCACACAATAGACAAATTTTTGTTACTGTAGAAGAAGCTCACCCCTTCATTTGAATGCTCATCAGTAGACCAAGATAATTTGTTATGTTTTAAAACTAGATGGGGCCGGTGTTTCGTACCTGACTACTCTGAGAAGAAACATCCGAAACAAACTCAGAGGTCACCGTCTCTTTTAAAGTCCAGACATTGACATCAATCATATGAGGACCATGTAGATTAATGTCTGAGATGGTCTTTTGAAGAAATAACCACACAGATTTGAGTGGACCTGTCCAGACAGTGCAAGCATTTGTCAGTGATCGTGTAGCTCGACTCATAATCCAAGGAGCTCAACGACACGACGAACAATATCAAAAAAAGAACATTTGGGTAGGCCGCATATTGTACTCAAACTGCCAGACAATCGTGAAGCTAACTAAACTAAAAACGATAATAGTATGACCCAGTAGTTCATAGCCGCTCAATGTTAACTGTACTGGCAGTCTGGTATTCAGCTGCATGCCGTAAGACTGCAAGCCGACCCCAACATAGTTATGAAAAGTTTAATAATTAGACAAATAATTAGAATAGGATTAGTCCCAAAATTTTAGAGTAGTTAATAAACTTTAACTGTAGAACAATAAAACTAGGCTACATCGTTTAAAATATACCTACATACACGATACATACATGTACAAATAAATGTACATGCATACTTTAGACGTGAGTTTATGTAAATACACGTATTTTTCTCATGGGGGTACGCATCAGAAACTACAGTACGTCCCCTGTTACGATCGACTCTTACATAATAGATTATGAAAATAATTTTACTAGACGTGCTATTGATATCCATTAGGTACAGGACCCGTTTTATTTCTCACCTATTTTACTTTGACGTCATTATTTATTACACAAGTTTTCTCAACGTTCAACTATACCTAAGTACATGCTTATGTATATGAAATGCGAACTTTTAGCTATATACCGACCGTTTTAATCAGTCCTTGCGAAGGTATCAATTTAAATGGAATTTTCTGAAGGTTAATCACGCATTGGTTTAATTAGTATCGTAATACCTACGTGGATTATGGTTATTTTAAAGCAAATAACCTGTGGGATATTGTTAGGACTTTGTGGACTCTTAATGTGCCTTTGATGGGGCAATGCGGAGGACCTGTTAAAGCGGTCGGTCTATAGATGTTAGAGGCAATTACGTCATCGTCACAGCTGAATAGATTTGGCTGGACGTCGTCGCTTCGCATTGCGTTGTATGTTACAAGGTTAGGACACAATTTTTATAAGCTAGCGATTTCTTCCATCAGGTATAGAGACCTGACTCTGGATTTTTAACCGAAATTGGGCTATAGTCTTGACAGTCACCCCTTACCTATACATGGGATTTGAACATAACTAATCAATGGGTGAACTATTACAGTATAACTTTGCCTATTCCACATCTGCTTAACATAATAGCGTAGCCAGGGTCGTAGCTACCGCCGTATCATTGATACGGGCCCCCCGAGTAACAGGGGCCCCCGACGTGTAAAGGAAAATAACCACAGAATCTTCTCACAAGCTCAAACTCTTATTGATAAGAGGCTTGTAATGAGTAATTACTGGAAATATTACCTATCGCAGCAAAAAAAGCTTCAATTTTCCGAGTTCCCTACGATCGCTCTTCAATGAAGACTACACTTATCGTGATCTAGACAGCTACAATTTTCGAGGTTGCTTTCAATAAAGGATTTATTAACACGGTCTAGAAGAACCGCGATAAGCCCCAAGTGACGCTCCAAATTTTTCAAGCTCACACTTCTCTGGGGACTTCACTTGGCGCGGTCCAGGACGCTCTATGAATTGAAGCTCGCTTCGCTCGCTTTTTAATGAAGACTGTGCGACCCTATTGATTTGATAAAAACTAATTGACAAAAATCAACACGGATGGTGCCTGTTTCTCAGCTCAGTACAGCTATTAGTAAAATTACATTATGTTCGATAACATTCGATAGCTGACAGGCATGCTTTGTTTAATAAGCTTTTAATGTATCGCCTTTCTTGTTTGAGCGTTCGACACTACTTAAATATTTTGCTAAAATCTCCTCTTCTGAAATAAATATGAGGTCACTTAAGTGTGACGTATTTTTGTACCTTTATTTTAGAGGTAAAGCGGTTTCTCAGACCTAAGAAAAAAAACAGGGCATTGTTCAAGAACCATAATTTTTTTTTTTAAATTTTGAAGACTTCAATTAATTTGCTCTGAACTGCGGAACGGGAATGTCCCGTCTGAATGATAGTCTATATCGTATAGGGAACTTACGTAACGAATTCAAATGCGTACTACTAGAAAATTCAAAGAAATTACCAACAAAAGGGGTCTAAAATGGGGAGTCAACATTAAAAGACGTAACGAGGTCAAATGGGGTACCGCATGAATGGGTTGCATTAATTTATTTCAACTATAAAATTACATTCAAACTATTACAAAATATGTTTTTTGTGTGTTTCTTATTCTTTATTGTATTTAAACATTTTAAATAACACGAACATAGTTACAATTATAACAGTATAATTATTAAGCATTATTGCATCATTTCGTAGTTTTCTCAATTTTAGAAAAATTTACCCTTTTTAATCTTTTGAAAAATCTAATACTATAAAACCTGAACAGCATATCGAAGTACACAGACATTGTTACAATATAACAACTAATGTATTACTTAGAAGTATTTATAATTTATAAAAAAATATCTTCATTTCATCTTTAGAAAAATTTCAACAGCCTAGGAATTTGTATCGTCATACTATGCCAAGACTTAGTTAAAGATCTCCACTGCATTAAGAACGGAAGCGCCCAATACATTAGCGCGAGTATTTCAGCAGCAATGGAGTCGTATGTGTTCGCTGCGGCGAGTGGCATCAGGTCAAGGACAATGCACAAATCCGCAGTCTCCTTCGTGACGCATACTGGTCTCTAAGCACATTGTAGCAGAGTTCTATGTATTTCGGTTCAGTCAAATCATTACGGACGATTTGCGATCGCGGCTCCGGGCACTAGACACTGACAGATACTGTACTGAAATACAAGATGTAAACGGACCCTTAAGACGTCAACCAAGCATTCTGTACATCAATCTAAAGTAACTCTACGCAAAAAAATATTGCTGGTTTTTTTTGGGGTGCAAAATTACGTTTTGCCATAGAACTCAATCTAACGCGCTCAAAACATTGTGCTGATGGGTGTATTGAATAGTACGGGGGTCGTTATAACATTAAATACTAGTATTAAAAAAAAAAAGCTTGTGAAAAAGTTGGAACTTTGACCCCCAAAATCTTCGTAACTAGAAGGTTCTCAGCTAAGGTCTAGAACAAAAACATGATCGCAATGCCGAGGAGAATGTGTGTCTTTCGGCTTCGTTAAGGGTGTTTTTCACTTATTACATGTTAGCGTCCGGTGCCCGCAGCCGGACAGCAATATGTCCGGAGGTCGTCCGGGAAATTACAAAAGTGTGTCTTCCCGTCAAATAGCGTTGCTAAGTTCCAGTTTACTAGTATGTATAGGCTTATTTCAACTTTGTATTTGTGATAGCAACGTGTTCACGATGCCTTTGGTCTTACTGATAGGCATGGTACAAAAGGGAGGATGCCTATTAGCCAGCAATTGATGAGCATAGGCCTCCTGCTTGAAAACAAGGCTGCCGTTGATGATGATGATGTCTGTGATCACACTGATCGTTTAGCAACTTGCAAGGCTGGCCACTTACAAGATAGAAAAGCAAAAAAAAATGCAATAGGTATAGTCCCACTTTAGCTCCCCTGTCTCTAATGCTCGATGAACAAGGGTTAGTTCGAATCTCGAGTGTCCGTTAAGTTTACAACTTATGGCAACACTAAGTACGGTATGCCAATAGAGCACGATTCCATAATGCATGTTTATTGATTGTTTGTGCGAGTCCCGTGCAAAGGTCGCCCCTCGTGTCTAATAGGAATAGGTACTTACTTACTTTATATAAGACTAGCGACCCGCCCCGGCTTCGCACGGGTGCAGTATATATACTTAAACCTTCCTCTTAAATCACTCTATCTATTACTGAAAACTGCATCTAACTCCGTTGCGTAGTTTTAAAGATCTCAGCATACATAGGGACAGACAGCGGGAAGCGACTTTGTTTTATAATAAGTAGTGATACAGAGTGGGAGTGACACCGACGCACAAACGGTCACCACGTATTACACAGCACCTCGTAAAATACAGCTTTGCCTAAGTTTAGTTTTAACCTATCACATAAATACCAGCGACATCCTATCAAACTATTACGTCCCCCATTCCGCAAAACTATTCATGGTCCAACTCTCCAATCCCAAGACTTTGCAGGCTTCTCAATAATTGTGAAGATGAAATAGATATTAGTTGCAGATCAGTACAAAAATTCAAGCACCAAGTCCCCAAAAAATAATCAAAATAATTGAAAACAACACCTAATCATGTTACTCTCAACCTATATATTTAATTTTTGAACAGTCTAGATACTAAGTATGTATACTTTTTTATAACTGTACAACTACTGTAATTAGTTTTAATTTGTTCATGCATGCTGTGTCTATCGCATCATATTGTACACTTGGTGTGTTTTTTTTTAGCTTGTACCTATTATTATTATTTTAGAGTAAAAAGTGTAACAATTGCAGATAGGCCAATAAATAAATAAATACAGCTGCTTCCTCCAAAAGTGCAACTTACACGATTAAAATATTTGGAACTCCTGTTTTTTTTTAAATTACCGATGAAGAATTTCCATGCCATGCCATGCCGTGGTAACCGTTTTAGCGTCAATGTCCCTTTCACCCCGAATAAAATACATTTGGTAAAATTTTAAATTACTTATTTAATATTTATAGTCCCCATAACTTCCCATATCATTATTTTGTTTATTAGTTTCACTAACTTACAGACAGATTACTAATACTCTTTTTGCTACGTCCACGTTCATACATTTGCTGATAATTATGAATTATGTTGAAACATGTTATACTATTATACACATTCGGTAGTTTGTAATAAACTGGACTTGGCGATCTCATAATATAGTTAATTAAAGTGATAATACCGCGGACTATGCTTAATATGCTCATTCTCTGAAAAAGTGGAGGATCTAAATACAAAATATATCATTGTCATCATGAAAAATTGCCAGTATTTTCATCTAGTCAAGCCATATCATATCACATCGATCGTTAACTTACGTAACATTCCGATAATACGCAATTAATGTAGGCGGATTAATTTATGAAATAATGTCTTTGTGATTTATTTTATAACAACTTAATTGACATTTCATTATATAATATCTGCTACGAGCTACGAGTGCCTGCCTACGTAATAAACATGGCTACGTTTCTACGTAGCAAAGTTCTACATATAGCAGGCAATTAAAACAATGCGAGTTTCGTAGCACAGAATGGCAGAATTTTTGAACTTCATCACTGCTTGCTACGGCGTAGCCGATGGCTACGGTGATATCTTACCTGAATTACGTATTACATCACGATCCGTTAATTAATTGGTATTTAGAGAAAATTGGTACTCAGGTAACCTATCAATGTAGGTAGTATTGTACGTGGGCTGGAAATTAGTTCTCCATTACCTGCTTCTGAAATTGGAGCCGAATGGAATCACTTGGGCGTGCTGAATACGAAATCGATGGGGAAAATCATACCTAAGTTTTTTGCCGAAAATTGAGCTCGAATTGGGAAGATTTTTATTCTAGAGTATTGTATGTAGGTAGGTAGGGTACTGTGCCAAAATTATACGGAATAAATAAAGAGGTCAGACTGCAGTCATTGTTCTGAAAGCCACTTACTGCTACGTTATCCAAATATCTTAAGAAACTATTTGTATGTGTGTGTAGGAAACTAAAGACTTTGAGAATTGGTAGACGCTATGATCCTGCAAACAACAGGAGTCCATCAAATCAAATCAAATCAAAATATTTTATTTCACATAGGCCTAGATGGGCACTTATAAAACGTCGACAAAAAGGTGCACGGTTCGGGTTGGTAGTTTCCTATGGAGAAGAACTGGCAAGAAACTCCATGGTTACTCTCCATGTAGGTGGAACAGTAACTGTGAGCTAAGTTAGATGACCATGTTCGTCCTGATATATGCATGAGCAGTTCCTTGTTGTGAGTAAGTGTGTAGGTAATCGAAGCGTGGTAACCATAGGTTACAGGATCGTTTCATGTAATTGTAGAGATGCGGTTATACAGTGATTTCATTATGCACACCTATATGCATACTATAGAACACCACCTGGTATGATCCCTAGATGCCACATGCTACATGCATGAAGTATTTGAATGAATTTCACGGGCTATGGATGGATTTGTCATCCTGTCAACTTGATGTGCTCAGTGTTGCTAGTTGATTTAAGAGGTGTAAACGTCGAATAGCGAAAAAAAAGGATTTCACTGTTTATTTATTTATGCTTTTTATTTTGGTACTTGCTGCACTTACAGTTTGCACGAAAGCGTGCAGCAATTCAACAGCATAACATTCACTAGAACGAAGAATAGATACTTAACACTATTATGTATAATAGGCAATTTCATCTTAGCTACACCTACGATTAAGGACTTTTCTTGATGAGGGAAAACATTTCCGAATTTTGAGCATTTATCGTGAAAACAAACAAAGAAATTCATTAGAGACTGGCTTCGCTCGAATCATTGCTTGTTGGTTTATTTCTCGGTACCTAATTAGCTACTATGTAAAATATTATAATTACTCTTTGGGCATTCATTCTTTATACTGCCCATTTTAAAAGAAATGGGCCAAAGTTTTCAGCACTAAATAAGCTAAAACGTCTACGGATTAAGTCGAACGCTGCCAAATTCTGTAGGTTGGTTGAATTTCGAGAACTCGTTTACGATGTTATTTTTTTATTTTCATGAGCTAAAACTTTTTTTTTTTTTTTAAAAGGAACGTTGCTCCACACGCTTTTTTCATATAGGTTAGTTCGTACTGCGAGTAAGTACCTATTTTGTTCAAGAATAATGTATTATCGTTGAATGTGATTATCTTCTGAAGGGCGATGCGTCTTATAACGTCCTCAAACTGCTCACTAAAGAAACTTCGCGCTGAACCGCCCCTAACCAGAATTTCTTTTTTAAACCTCAATGTAGAATCTTGATTAAAACAAACTTTTCGAGGGCACTGCAACGGCCAGCTCTCCCGTTAGGGCCACTCATGTAGGAAGAATCCTGTCACTGTACAGGAACCTGCCCTCAGACGGGACTACCCAGTGACTCATTTTTTTTATCGTCGTGGAATTTGTGCGAGTCAACTCGCATAACTACGGTACTAGGGTAGTAAATGGATTGTTTTGATTGTCATTAATCAACCTGATGCCAAATGACTGTTTTTTTTTTGTACACAGTTTTCAAACGTGTATCGACGACACCCAGGTATGGAAAAGTGCAAAGATTGTCGGCGTTGTTCATTACCCTTTTTCTGAGCCCATTTAATGCAGGTTTTTTGGTGCATATTTTTAGTTTCTAGGGTGGGAGGTATGTAGGTAATCAAGTTTGACAGTACCTATTGTCTGCTACGTAGAGCACAGAGACGCCTCGGCGTCGGCGGCATTATCAACACTTTCCATGCGAACCAAGGGTGTCGTGTCATTGTTAATTTATTTAGGATCTCCAACTAAAGGTATAGGTACCTACACAAATCATCTTACCTACTAAACATATACTATTATAAATGCGAAAGTTTGGATGGCTGAATGGATGGATGTTTGTTACTCAATCACGCCAGAACGATTGAACGGAACTGGATGAAATTTGGCACAGAGTACTTTTTATCCCGGTATTACGATCCCGTGGGTCAATTACCGAACTCCACGCAGGCGAAGCCGCGGAATAAGCTAGTGACATATAAATTACTACCTACCTTATCATCATCATCATTTCAGCCGAAAGACGTCCACTGGTGGACATAGGCCTCCCTCAAGTTTCACCACATTAACCGGTCCCGTGCGTCTCACATCTAGCGGATCCCCGCAACCTTCACCAGGTCATCGGTCCACCTAGTGGGAGGTCATCCAATGCAACGTCTTCCGGTTCGCGGTCGCCATTCCAGAACTTTTCGGCCCCATCGGCCATCCGTTCTGCGAGCAATGTGCCATTCCCATTGCCACTTAAATTTGACAATTCTCTAGGCCTAGACATTTAGAAACTGGCGGCGTTGTGCGGTGAACGCACTTTTGGCGTTACGAATTATTTTCTTTCTTTGATTGAAAAAACAGTTGTATTAATTTATTTGAGTAAAATAATAAAATAAATGTGTGCCTAGGTACTGCATATCTTCATAATTTTATTTGTAGATACCAAGAAATAATATGTATTTTTGATTTTTCGCAGATGGAGAATCATTTGCTAATAAGATCGAGCATCAGAAAGAATACGAATCTCAATGGATTGTTGGTCAGTGCATAATAGCCTATCACTTATCCACATCTCTATCAAGTCCATTGGTTAAGTTTTACTACAACTTTGAGATCAAGACGACGTATTCAAACAAATGACGCTTTTTCTGCAACAAATTAAAGGTAAGCAAACATTGAATATTTCTTCTAAGCGAAGACGACCGGAAACCGCGACAGCAAAGTCGCCTGCGTGTCAAAAATTTATTTTGACCCACATGTTTTTCGCCGCACGGAAAAAAAATACTATGTAAATAACGAATCGACTAGGCCACAAGTGACTAAAATCGCAAACACCGTGGCAAAAGTAGGATTCGATTTTTGCCATGCGGCTATATGCCGCATGTGACTAAAATCGATCGATTAAATTACCAATCGCTTTGTGCATCAATCAATTTTTGTAAAATTGATTTACTATTTTGACACCAGCACATAAAACATTAAGCGCTTTCAATTAATTTGGCCTAACTTCCGCCATTTTATTATATTTGCAAAATATCGGCCTTACATTAAACTGGTAGTATAAATCAATAGCTGGTATGAATACAAACCAGTCTAATTTGAGACCAAATCTTAGCAAGCGTCACGTTTCCGAGGTATAAATATATGAAGATTTTGCATCAAAAAATACTTGTTTGAAGCAAAATAGTACTAACTATTGTTTAATACATTTTTATTATACATGGCTGCTATATTTTTGAAAATCATATAAAATGGCATAAGTTAGACAGGCCACGTTTCATACAAAAGTCTTCCAAGCCCTTTTTAAAGAGTAAACTTAGTCGCTTTTGCGATGTCAGTCAGTCAACGTTGTAAATGGGGTAGTGGTGCTGCTTTGAGAGTCGATTTAGAAAGCAAACATCCGCATGGCTCAAATTAACCTATAAAAAACAATGCTAAAATCCACCACGGCCGACTGAGAAACTATATAATCATGTCATTGCTCTCGTAGAATTACTTTTCGCATTGTGCTAGTGGTGTTTTTGTATGATCAAAATAAATTATTATCACAACAGCATGCATTGCATTGTTGTTGTTTGTTTGTTTTGTTTGCATTGTTGGATTTATTTCATTCTATTTCTAACCCAAAATGCAAGAGGTCGCGCCTTTAACAAAATTGACATGCTGTAGGTGACAGTTACAGAAGGACAATGACAGACAGTTCCCATTTTTGTTGTCTTGTCAAAAATTGTTATGGTCGTGATTGACATTGAAATCGGTACATTTCTTGTAAAAATAACTTTGCAATTGATTTAAAACACATTTCCATCATATTACTAAACGTAATTTATAGCTTTGTGTAATAACTGCATTTAGTGGTGTTATTGTGTATGTAACGATATTCATTTTCTTGTCGAACCCGTCGTCAATGTTCGTATTATTGTTTGGTTTATGTTTAATTTGGTATTCGTTTTTCATTAGTTTTAACGAGTATTTGTTAACCTTACAGAACAAGTGAAAAACTTGAAGATGTCCAGATTCCGATTTGGACGACAGCATGACGGGTATCGTCTAGTATCGAATGACGACAGCGGGTTTTCCGATGCACAATTTGAAGGACCACCGCCTAAAATACCTTGGAAAGCAATATCACTTGCAGCGTTCTTATTTGTTGTGGGTACAACACTGCTTATTGCAGGCAGTTTAATTGTTACTGGCCACATAGATACTAAGTATTCTGACCGTTTGTGGCCTATGATAGTGTTAGGCTGTATTATGTTCTTACCTGGGGCTTATCATTTATGGATAGCATATTATGCCTATAAGGAATACCCTGGTTACAGTTTTGCTGACATTCCAGAGTTTGAATAGTTTTTATTGTTGTAATGAACATTATTGTTCAATAGATCTATTTGTTGTGTATGTTACCCTAGCAGGAAAGTGGCTCCTAGAGTGATATGATTGAAACATATAATTAGTGTATAATCTGCTGCTGAATGTGCACCACATAAAAAATTAGTGCGCTTTGTTGTTTTGTAAAAAAAAACAATTCCTGCTAAATCTAAATGAATGATCAGAGAGAAAAATATTGTGCATGGTCAATTTTCCTGCTGGAAAAAGGTTGCCCTAGCAGGGTTGTTTTTATATGTGGTGCACATTCACAGTACATTATATGTTCCACTCATATCACTCTAGGAGCCACTTTCCTGCTAGGGTAACATACACCTATTTGTTACTGTTTCAATGTTGTTTTCTATGTAATATTTATTTTCATGCATTGCATAATAGTCGATGTTGAATAGTACATAATAAATTTATTGTCTACATAGCACACACTCCTAGGAGTGGCTTAAGATTAGTATCATTTATTATAATCATTTGGTTGAACACCAGTGTTTGACCTAGTTATTTATTATAAGTATTTTCTATGTATTAATGTAATTTCATATTATAATTAAACTATGCTAATAGCTTTCATAATATGTACCATGTTTTGTTTTTAACTTTATGAATACAAAAAAACATTACATAACAACAGATATTTTATTTGGGGTTACATTCAATAAAACCAAAAATCCATTTAGGCATATCTTTTAATGAAAATGATCATAATTTTAATAAATAGATTGATAAAGTCACTTTTACAACTTGTAGAGATTTTAAAGAAAATCAATTGATTCTCAATGATTAGTTAATACTTCCATCCTATCTAAATTGCACATGTTTACCTATTAGCTCTTTTACCTTTCCTAGTTGGTGGTGTGAAGCTAGTCTGTGGAAGAGGTACAGAATGCCCTGTCTTTTTTAAGTGATCAAACAACTTATTCTTTGATGGGAAGTCTGTTTCACAGACTGCACACCTGAGAGTCAAGGCTGTGCTTGAATCTTCCGTTTCACTTGTTTTAGTTCTTACTGGTTTTCTATCTACCATCTTTTTTGGTTTGATATTCCTCTGTGTCTTGGGTAATGCAGGCCTGTCTTTTGGCAAAGCTGCTTCACCCAATGCATCATCAGTGGGTGTAGTACTAGATACTTCATACAGATTCTCTGTTGAAGTCTGTGATTGTGACCCTTTCTTCAAGGTGGCTTCTTTCTTAGCTTGTATCTGACTCTTCAGCATATTGAATTTCTTAGCTTTTCTGCTGCGAGATGGTCCTTCAATCTCATTGAAGCTCATCTCATCATGACTGTCATTGCCTTCACTTTCTGGCATTGGTATAAACTTCTTTTTGTTCTTCTTCTTTTTGTGACTCTTTGGTAAAGCCTGTAAAAATTATAATATAAAAAAACAAGCTGAAACCCAGTATAATTTAGTCAACTGGGTTGTTTAAAACGCAAATAACCCTATATAAAAAAAAATCCTACTTATTCCACTAAAATGACCATTTTAGCAGAATCATAATAGGATAATAATGTTAGCATAAGCATAATCAGCCTATTATTGTTCCCACTGCTGGGACGCAGGCCTCTATGAGAGGGATAATAATATTAATCACGTTAAAATTTTTAAAATGATTTGATTCTGTAAAAAATGATGCATCTTTCCACACATCTGATTATAGTCAAGGATGACTGATAGCAGATAAGAAGAAAAAAAAAAAAAATATTCTATTCCATTATGAATTTGCAAAATCGGCCATTTTAAGACGCCAGGCCTCATCATTATCAATAGCAGCAGTCCGATGCTGCTTCTTCAATTGGAAGCCATACAACTTAGAACTTCAACAGGTACTACTACTAGGATTCTCGTTTATAAAATCTATGCTTCATCAATGGAAGCTTTTTGTTGTTTTGAGCGTAACCAAACTAAAGAAGTACATTTAGCCACTTACCTGAACTTTATCAGAATCATCACTTAGAGTTTCCCTGAAATCATTATCTTCATTGTCTTCAATATCTGAAGTTGAATTTTCCATTTGTTCCCCTTCTTTAGTCTGACCGTTCAGTTGATCACCTTCAACTTTTACCTCATTCACTGGAACTTCCTGAATATTGCCATCTTCATGATCATTATCTGATATTTCAATATCATCATCTAGTATCATGTTAGCTACGTTTTCTTTGTGTTTCTTACTGTTCTCGTGATTTTCAAAGGATTTGATATTTTTAAACAATTTGTTGCAAGCTGAGCAGTAAAGATTTCGCATTGATGCTGATTTAGATTTTGTTGAAGATTTTGCTGTGGCCTTTGACGCTTCACTTGCCTGAAATTATAAAACATTAAATAAATTTTAAAATATGTGAATACTAGTTGGTCTGGGACATAGTGACACATTATTACACACCTATGCATAATAGATTATTTTTGTTCCATAGTTAAATGTAATCTAGTAATGACATTGTGTTAGAATTTCTTATTTGTAGCTGGCAGGGATGGAATTTACAACAAGAAAGTTATTGTTTCTCTTGAAACAAGACATAGGTAATTAGCTAACATTTACAAAAACATGTTTCAACTGTGTAGTCCTAATAGTTGAAACATATGGTCGGACTGATAGACATGACGAATCTATAAGGGTTCTATTTTTTGCCATTTGGCTATGAAACTCTAAAATGATTGTGATAAGTTATCTAAATAAATCGGAAATTGAATTGAATTATTTTCAGATTTACACCTACCACTGCTTGTCTTTGCATCACCCAAAGGTTGACTGGTAGAAAATGCCTATGGCATTAAGTCCGCCTCTGTACTTATGTGCTTGAAGTGTTAAATAAATAAATAAATAATAAATCCATGTTTGCTAATAGGCTACCTAAAAATATTTAATTTTGAATTTCATGAAGATCAAAATTTTTCATATAGTTTTGTTTTAAAACAAAGAATTTGACAGGAATAAACAAATGAAAAAAGGATGATTAAATATTCGCACCTCTTCAGTCTTAGAACTTTCTTCATTACTGCTTTCCATTCCACCTTCACTAATTGTGTCATCATCAGAAGACAGACCAAACTCTTCAGCCAGAAGAGACTCAATCTCACTCAACTTTTTCTGATAGTCTTCACTCTGTAAGAAGGAACTTTCACCTTCTTTTTTCTTTGCTTCTTCTATTTCTTTCTGCCTCTGTATTATCCTTTCTCTTCTTAATTGTTCAGCCTGGAAAAATAATATAAGAATGTTTGTAAGATAACCAAAGTAAAGTTCTAGAGGTGATATTAAAGATATCAATCATATTCATTATCAGCCCACAGCAGGCTACAGCTGGAGATAGACCTTGCCAACCACATGCAATTCAACTACATTTTTGCACCTCTCATCCAGCTGCTACCAGCCCTCCCATGAAGAACTTCAATCTACCTAACCTGAGGGCTATTTCCATGATATCTACAGAGTTTGTGTATAATATCATGAAAAACACACTATCTTCATGGAAGTAAACACGTTTGTAAGGTGTGCTCAGATATATCTATGCTTATCATTGTTCCTATTTGGCATGCAAGATTCATAGTAATGCACAGCCTTATAACTGGAGAGATCTAGGTCCTATACTAAGTCCTAGGTTTGTTCATGACTTTCGGTAATATTCGATCTATAGATTACATATCGTCTGTGGGCTATATGTAATCTATACTATAGATCATACCTTTCGTTTATTTTCTTCAGCTTTCTCCTGCAACAGTTTTGTATGCTCTATCACTCTCTTGTCCTTCCTGCGGACAAAGCTTACAAGTCTCCTGATCTCTTCATTCCTCTCTTTGCGCGCTTTCTGCCTAATTTTATTATTTTCCTTCTCCATCAACTTAATTACTCTCCTGTTATCACCCTGTGAGATTTCGTACTGGTCTAGCCATACATAACCTGAAAGTTGTGGAAATACATATGAAATAAAATATTAAATGTGTTAATGCTCTTCACAGAATTTCTTTTCCTTACAATTATGAATAAAATGCAATTCATTGATTAATTGACAGTTATTTGAGAAATTTCATACTTTTATTAGTAGAGAATGCCATCCAATAAGCATAGAATTCATTGACTTGTTCATATGGAGTTGTTGAGTTGCCAAATGTAGGTATTTTAGTAACTTCCTCTGGGTCATCAAGGAAGTCAGTTTCCTCTGTTGTCAGTTTGGAGAAAACCTGTAAATAGTAAATTGACAATATGATAAAATGATATCCACATGTACCAAAACATTTTCTACAGATTGGCCAGCTTTACCTCATTGTAAATTCCGTAGAATCCTTGTGGGTCATCATCAAAACCTTTATAACAGGATGGACTAAAGTAAGGGTAAACATCAAGACTGTCATCATTATAAGAACTGCCGGCTCCACGTAATAGCTGTTCCCTGTGATTGTCATACCTAAAAAAATTCAAACATTGTAGAATGCAGTTATTGAATAATCATTGTAGTGTTAAAACATTAAATTAAATGCTATTGCTCTAAATTTTCATTAAGACTTACCAAGCTCTCTCTTGAGGGTCGGAAAGCACTTCATATGCATTCTGCACAAGTTGAAACTGTTCTTTCGCCTCTATCAAATTCTCTAAGTTTTTGTCAGGATGCCATTGCAGTGCAAGGCGCCGATAAGCCTTCTTTATTTCAGAGCCAGACGCTTCTTTCGGCAAACACAAAACTTCGTAGTGGCACTTCATTTTATGATCATTCTACGCTCACTTTCACAATATTTTTTCACAGCCTGTTTTAATATTAACCTGAACTGCAAAAATTCTTAATTTCGAAGAATAGAAACGGAAATAACAATTAATGTTTCTACTTGTCTAGCGAACTAAAGAAGGAACTTTGCACATATATTCAAATGGTTTTAGCAGAAAAATAATATCGATCTATTTTGAAGATTTCAGCGAAAAGACACGACGTCCATGCTTCTTTCGGATTTGTTTTTTCTGATGGTGTTGTCATACTTGGAAAGCTGCAGCCACAGCTGTAATTTAATAATTATTGTATGCAGCGCTTAACATAAAACATTACAAGAACAGTACTCTAAATTCTTAAAATTATAATCCGGCTAGATTCTCATTTTTGTTCCATAAAATAATTAACTTTGTCAAAAAGTAATTATTTTTACTGGCAACATCTAGACAGCTGTCTCTGTCAAAATGTGATAAGAACGTTTCGTTTTAAGTTTGTTTTGTTGGTTTGGCCAAAACCAAACCACTAAAATTACCGTAGTACAGTCTCCTCGGTCAACATCATTCAACGCCAGGAGATCCTTGAAGCTCGGTTCTAGTCTATGGTTCCCGTAGCGTCTAATCATGGAACTAGTAAGTATTAGATTAATCTTTGTTTCTTGCCCGTTATGTGCTGGAGTGTTTACTAGCTTTACTTATACCAAACGGAGGGCCGACTCACAGACTAATTTGATTGCTAAAATTAAATAGTGGTGACATCTATTATTCTGTGCCAATAACACTACGTACTACTAGGATCCCTATACGTTTATCTATTACTAGCTTATGCAGGCGCGGTCCCAAGGGGGGGGGGGGCTGGGCCTCGGTAGACCGTGATTATGTTTCTGAATTCATTGATTTTCTTAAAACTTGAAAATCTAACTATCTCAGAGGCAGGGCCGTAGGCACGGGGGGTGGGTGAGGGTTTAACCCCCCCGAAATCTCTATAAAAGAAAGAAAGACAACTATAAAGAAATCAACATATTCGAGGAAAATGCTAAAATTTTCTTGCTCGTATTGTACTACTAGTATGATCGGTCTATTATTACTGACAGGACTATTGTAGCCAATAAGCCTGATATAGTGGTGGTGGACCGATCAGAGCGGTGCGCAATGATTGTTGACCTAACGGTCCCGCATGAGGAGAATCTCGTGAAAGCTGAAAAAGATAAACAAATCAAGTATCTTGACTTGGCTCGCGAGGTTGTCGACATGTGGGATGTGGATTCAAGATGTTGCCATGTTTGCACAAAAATTGCGAGACCCTGGCTGTGTCAAAAAAAAAAATTTCATCAATGATGTTCTAATTTAAAAATTAAGTTAAAAGCAGAGAGTGTTGTCATGTCTTGAAAAAGTTTTGTAGAGAAATACATATTATGTAGAAACCTGCATGGTTTGTGTTTGAGTGTCAAGCTCCAGTTCTAATGCTGGTGCTTTCAGATTGAATAAAACTGCTGCTTTTCGATATGAAAACTTTATAATATAACCTAGGTGGATAATATAAGTAAATGGCCGAAGTATGCACTCGGTAAGTGACAACGAACGAGTAACCCTCGGTATGGTAGAGGGCCTAGCGTTAGGTGGGGAGTTACGATGACGTAGAACCGTACGACGCAATCCCATTGGCCGGAGTGTGATGGTCTGGAATAGTTTGCGTTGTCGTCGATGGGGAGTAGGTTAGGAGGGCTTTCCGAACCCTAAGTTCTCCGGGAAAAATCAGGGACGATGGGCCAGTGATCGGTCAGAACGGTATGGTCAATTTGTGGACACGTCACCCGCTGACAGACAATTTACCGAAGTGTCTGTCAGTGTCAAACGCCTGGAGCTCAATTTGTCCGTACCGGTTTCACTGCACCTTCACTTCATGCAGCACTTCTGCCATCACCATTTAACACGGATTTGAATTCTAATTGCTCCTTCCTAATTTGTCGCTATTTGGTCCAATTTCGTCGTCAATTTTCATATTGAGGGCATTCGGTTTGACTGACTCGACAACCTGGATTTAGGTGGCGAGAAGTTATTATATCAGTCTAGTCTCTTTACATACGTATTATGTTTTTATATGTTCAGCTAGCATACTTTCAATAATATAAATAAGTAGACTTAATCTAGCCGTGCCCAAAGGGCACCTACAGCTCCTTATAGTAGTTGTGTTTTAGCATGGCAATAGCGGTCATTGCCTTTTCCCTGATATCTCTTTACACGAACTGAAACCATAAACCGTGTACTATCGTTTCTTCTGTTAATGTTCAGGATTGATTGCCCCTGAATTGACTGTCAGTGTCAATTCAGAGGCTATTAACAGGTTTGTATACGTTTTTTAAAAGAAGAGATTCAATAAATGTGTGTGGTTGAACGACCGCTATTGCCTGCTAAAACACAACTACTACAGTACTATTGCTCCACTGGCTAAGATCAGTTTCAGGCTTGCGTATTTTTCTGCACGCACTTATTCAACGCGTAACAGAATAAACGCAATTCCTGAAAGTAGCTGGTTCAGAATCGGCTTCTGAATCGATTTCCGTCATAAAAAATAGGTGTTAAATTTTGACGGAAAAATCTTTTAAATAACTTAAATTAGAAACACAGTATCATGACAAATTAATACAATCCTTAATTCAAGGAAATTGAAACCTTAACTCAGAGCAACAAAGGCTACTAAAACGCACGACATTATTTGCAATTCGTTCGGGTAATACACATACGTAAATAATCAAATAAAGAGGTAATTTAAAGGAATTCCAACTTTATCTCCAATGAGTAAGGCTTATTTGAATACACGACCTAACTTAGTTGGTCATCAGAGTATCCCTACAAAAATAAAATTATTTAATTTGAAGAAATTTAGAACTTATTGCAAAGAGATAAAGCAATTGTCGGCAACCTCTTTGACGGTTATTCGAAATGCCGACACACACGCCGCCGCTACGCCGACATGTTAGGTACATTGAGTCAGTCATCTGCCGGTAGTAATCTAGTGAAGTTGTTATTTCCGTGACATTTCTGTTTACGCGCGCGATGGCTTTCCGGTATACCAACATACAATACAAGGAGATTTTGAGGACACTGGCTCGCTGCCTTGATAACGTCGCGTTAGCTTGTCGGGAGTTCAATGACCGTTTTGGCTGCAGTGTGAGCGCTAGGACGATGCTGGCTGCAACTCAGCGACTGAGGGACTCTGGGACGTTCCTTCCTAATACGGTGTGACTGTCTGTCACGTACTCCTAATTATTAAGTAGATATTTTAGTATTGATTTTTATTTAAAATCATCACACGGTATGGGCCACTCATAAACACATTAAACTTCTATTTTATGGCTTGACAGGCTGGCAAGTGACCGTAATTAATAAAGATTTAGTGAGCTTTCTTCCTTGAATTGTAAAACAATATTGCACACTTAGAAACGCATAAATTCTTTACTTAATGGTAAAGGGACTAGGGACTGACAGGCCAAATATAAAAAAATATCTAATTTCAATACGTAGTTCTGAATGCTAGTGCGACATGTGGTTGCAATTTACGCCGCTCTTAGGCGTTCGAAGCTTACTTAATACAATTGAGACGTTTGCACAAAAAAAGAAACGGATTCTGAAAAGGCGACCCAAGCGTAGTGGTTTTTGGAGGCTGGGCCGGGGAAAGCTTGATGGTTTCGTGGCAGTTGGTTTAAAATCGCGGGGGAGTTCACACGTGGAGGCTAGTCGAGCTAAGTCAGAGAGTCGGTCTGAAAACGGTTAAAGAGCTAGGACGTTCTAGGTTAGGTTCGTGTAGTTAGCGTAATCTTGGTACCAAGATGGACATGTCCCAGAGGACTGTCGTAAGAGAGCGATTAGCATTTTATAATTTAAATATAAGTAGAAGCTATATGCCTAGTTAAAGTGAGTGACGAGATCCTGAAGGAGACGCTGTAGCGGAGGCGAGACTGGTAATGTGTGCAGTACTCTGTAAGTAGCTCGGGGATTAATCCTCTTCAATGAACAATGAACACGTGGTAAGTGTTAACTATAATTAACTCCTAGCTTAAGTAGCAGTTTGGCGGAAACGCAGCGATGTTAATAATTATTTATTTCAGCATGACGGCAGAGCCGCTTTATCATCACAATGTATAATATTATGTCCTGTGTTATGTGTCCTAATAACTCCTAACCTTGGCACATATTCTTCATCTGCGTTTGGTTATAGGGACGGAGACCGCCTTTCGCAACACTATACACACATTTCATGCATACGACAAACACACTATACACCAACACACCCGACTATTGACGAAAGTTGACTTTTATCTGACTCACTACACATGAAAGGCCGAACCGTAATATTCACATTAAAATTGAGATAAAATATATTGTTCAGTAGTGAAGGCAACACCGTAATATTCACGAATTTATTAAGACAAATTATACTGCTCAGTTATATAATGCCGACTTGTACTTGTGGTACAAATCAACCAAACGTTGCTGATGAATACTGCTTCCTGTAAAGGTCTAGCTCAGAAACATTGCGTAGAGATTGTTGGCGCACATTTCAGGGAGCGGGGGTAGGCTTCACGAAATATCTCAAACCACATCGATAACTCCGTTCTAAGGAACGCTAGGGACAGAAAGTCAAACCCCGGCTGTTTATCTCGTTAAACCCAAACCCGGCCACTGGTTGGCAAATTACTGAATCGACATTACTAACGAGATACGCAACCACGACATGGGGAAGAGTAAAGAAATGTGAAGTGACGATATATCACCACTTCGGCGTCCACCAATAACAAACGCAATATGTTCTGCTACAGACTGAATCTACGGTGCGCTTGCGCAAGTTGTGTGTTATCTTAGACAAGGGGTAGATTGCCGTAAAGGGTGTTACTAACATGAATACGCGTGTAGGGAGAACTACTAAAACGTGTCTTCCTCAATGGCAGTAGGACTTCTCAGTACTCTGTCTTAGGATTGAAAAAGACAAGTGAATGATGCTTAGGAAACGTGTTCGGTTAGAATTCGTAGCAGGATCCTTAGTGGGCCTATGCGCTTAGGTCTAACCGTCACGTACTGAGGCAGTTATTGTAACCGGTTACATGCCATAGAGTTGGGTTCGTAATACGTTTGAACCACTAAATTAACGTAACTGTAAATAGTGAATCTCTTAAGCGCAAGCGTAACGTTTCCTTTCACCAACCTTTCATCATATATATATATCTTTGCGCCCTCTTGCCTTATTAGCTTCATACTTTATTACTGATTTAGTTTTATAGGATTTGATATTATTCATGTATATGTCTTAACTGTGACCTCCCAATATTAAACTACACCTTGTACCCCTCCCTGTCCTTTAGCTTCTAAAGTCGGGACAGGGCTGGAGTTCAATTTAGTAGTCGGTGGAAAGATGACCAGTTTGGTGTCGAGTCTTACAAGGCCGTGCGGACGGAGGGGCACGGCCTCTCCTCCTTCGGGGGGAGCCGACATTAATACTAATATGTGCATGATTTAGGAAAAACGAAAATTTTATCAGCCTAGGGTAATTTACGAACAGTCACAACGGCTTTGGACAGAGGGACGAATGTGCGGACTACTCGTCGGCAAGAGCGTATTCTCGACGAACATCCAGAGGACAGCTCGAGAGAAGCAGCACCCCAGTTCAACTGCAGCCACATATACGTGTGGCGAACGTTGCGTGCTGATGGTGAATACCCATTCCATCTTCGACGGTGTCAAGACGGTGCTTACAAAATTGAAATACAATTTAAAAAAAGCGTGCAAATAAGTGCATAGAACAAGGCGGTGGTCATATTGAAACTTTAATGAAAGTGGATCGCAGAAATAGTGCAAATTAATAACCTAAGTGTAAATAGTCCAGTTCTGTAAGTACCTACGTCTTCCTATCAATACGATTGTATTCTTATCACTGTAAATATTATGATTCAAATCTTTTAAACACGCGGCTCTTAGAATATTTTTGTAGTACAAACAATAAACTGTACCTAAACACGACTTATCAGGGGGTAGTTGATATCGCGAAAGTTACGCATCTGAGATACATTTTTTACCCGCGTGTACCGCATGGAGTCCGGGCGCTTCGCCCTTCGTTAGTTTCGTAGTTCGGGTAAAAAGTCGCTGTTTTAAATGCATCCCCGTTACCAAGCCTAAAGTGTTAGATTCGTGTTGATAATTTCACTTAAAATTATGAATCATTACACGGTAAACTCAATTAAGTATCAAAAGTTATTCATAATATCAGCCTGTAAGTGTTTAGGTACGTAAAATTCGTTCATTGAACTAAAGCACATCTAATGCCTACAGCTATGGTCAGCTGGCGGGCGCTAGAGTTTGCGTGTCGCGTCGGCCGCTAACATTACATGAGTGTGTGTGCAGGGATGTTGATGTATATACGTTTTGCGTTTAGTAAGGATAACTATTTTATAAAAAAAGACTAGGTTTGGTTTAAATTTATTTAATTACGGATGTTGTTTTAGACTTATAATTTAATATTCTATTTAGGGTGTCTGAGGTATTGCGCTTAATCTGTCAAATCACGTCACGTATTCCACAGGGATGTTATTTTCTTGCAATTTAACCTTAACTACTTCCATGCAGTCCGCCACTGGTACATTGGTAAATAGGGACTCAACATCGAAGCTGACCATTACGTCATTTGTTTGGAGATTAATGGATTGCAAGATGTCAATGAGATGTCGAGAGTCTTTCACATAAGATGTTGAATGTCCAACTAATGGTTGAAGAACAGAAGCTACGTGTTTCGCTAGGTAGTAGGTGGGTGAGTCAATCTGACTGACTATGGGCCGTAACGGAACATTTTGCTTGTGCACTTTTGGTAAGCCATATAGTTTGGGGGGGCTGTATATTTCTAGGACGGAGCAAGTACTTGGCTGTATCATCTGTGAAAATATGTTGAACGAAAACGAACAAGAAAGAGGGTAGACCGATTTGTCTGCTCATAAACACCCACCCGCAATAACTTCAGTTTATCCGTGATCATGGTGCTTGCAACAGCGCCGAAATATCGGAAACTCAAAGAAAACAATAAACATGGTAAATATCCCGTCTTCTAGTTATAATAATTTTAGTGACCATGAAAGTTTAAAATCTTATATGCGCTTAATCTGTTACACGTTGTATAAAGAGAATCAAAATTGTACTGATGGCATACATGATGTTTAGGAAAATATGTTGTCTTGTAAAGCCTACTTAGCTGTGATAGTTTTTCTTTTAAGTTTGTTATATAAAGGGTGTAAATAGACCCTTAACATATGCGAAAGGCAATTGTTCTCCCCGTCTTTGCGATGTTTTTTTTGTTCTATACTGGGAACCTCCTAGTTACGGAGATATTGGGGGTCAAAGTTCCAAGTTTTTCACAACTTTTTTTTTAAATACATGTTTTTAATGTAAGATTTTTACTTTACACACCTCCACGACCCCCGTACTATTCAATCCATCCATCAGCACAATGCTTTGAGTTCTTTCCATCAAGTCCTACCGTAAAACGTGATTATACTTCCTAAAAAAAAAGTCGATTCCCAGCAATAATTTTTGCGTAAAGTTACTTAATTTGATGTACAGAATGCTTGGTTGACGGTTGTGTGAAGGGTCTATTTACATCCTGTATACTACCACTGTGAATTTTTTCACACACCCAAACACAGCCGTTTAGCACTTTAAAAGCTTAATTTTTCACAAACGAATCCCTTAATCAATAAATTATTTGGATAAAATCGCAATATTTTTAAAGACCTATCCAACAACATCCCACGTTATGGGGTACGCGAGAAAAAAAATATTTTTCGAGATTTTATTTTCCCAATCTGTCGGCGTAACTAATCTGTATGTTCATACCAAATTACAGCTTTCTAGTACTAAGAGTCTTTGAGCTGCGGACAGACGGACAGACGGACGGACATGGGGAAATTATAAGGGTTCCTTGTTGATTACAGAACCCTAATGATATCGAGGTTCCTTAAATATTTTTTTTTATAAAAATTGTGTCCCCCCCCCTCTAATTTATAAAGTAAGAGGCAAAATTCTGACAAAAATAGGTTTGTAGAACGTAAAAAGAACTTGCAACAAAAATTGGTTTGAATAAGATTTGGTGTTAGGCTTTTGAGATACTTACGAGTCTTTTTCGTGAAACTGCAGCAGTAACTTTGTTTTTGATTAACATACTATGAAAAACAAATTTACTTTTGCTATTGAGTGTAACCTATGAATGAGCGTTCAAACTATTGCTATTATATTGTTTGGTGCTACGGAACCCTTTGTTTGCGAGTTCGACTCGGCTGTTTTTTCTATTTTGTAGGAGTAGGTAGCCAACATAAAAAAAAACAAGATAATAGCAAAATCTTTATTAAAGTTGAAATTATAAGAAAATAACTTATTAATAATCTAAATTCAAACGGTTGTTAAATTTACTAAAATTAATAAAAAATACGCACCTATTAAGTAGGTTTAATAAAATCAATGAAATAAGTCTAAATCATAAAATTCTCAGCAAAATGGAATTATTTTAGGCGGTGGTCTGTAGAAAAAATAGCATGTTGGTAAGATGTTTTACATTTATTTATCCAAGCGTTACTGAGCAGACATTCCACCAAAGTAAGTTAACACTTATTAATACTAGAGTCATAAATAACACTAAAAATGAATGTTGCTTTTTGATTTCTTGGGTTTTAGAAGGCTTAAATTCAAAGTGCTCTCTCCAATCACGTACATATGTACCTACAACAAATATTGTTTCAGCAGCTTATCAATGCACCATTCTTGACATAATTCGCATAAAAGTAATATCTATAAGTCACAACTACACATATACTTAGAGTTAGATAGACCTATACAGATATGAAGGATGTAACAAGACCAAAGCCGTAAGGCACTTGTTCTACCCGTCATTACGATTTTTTTGTTCTAGACCATACCTGGGAACCATCTAGTAACGGAGATATTTGGGGTCAAAGTTCCAACATTACCGCAAGTTTTTTTTAAATACATGTTTTTAATGTAAGAACTTTACTTTAAACATCTCCACGACACCTGTACTAGTCATATACAATCCATCCATCAGCACAATGTTTTGAGTGCGTTACATTGAGTCCTACCGTAAAACGTGATTTTTCACCCCAAAAAAAAATCGTTTCCCAGTAATAATTTTTGCGTAAAGTTACTTAGTTTGATGTACAAGTACGTCATGCTTTATTGACAGCTTCATGAAGGGTTCGTTTACACCGCGTAGATAGGTCTATCGGTATCTGTGGTCACAACTTTTACTACCAAGTCACAGAATCTTAACTTACTTTGCTTGAATCGTAGATAACTGGATGAACCACTTGGTCCTCCTGTGAAATTACACAAAACTTAAAATATGTATGTAAAAAAAACAAAGTGTCGGTCCTTTCTTGATCTATTTTAAAAAAGGAAAAAAAAAAACGAATTTCGGGATCGCAGAATTGCATCGAATGGGTCTGGAACTAGGCTCAGATCTTGAAATTAGTATAGTTATTTGGTATGATGATCTGGGACCGATCCAAACCAACGGGATTTAATGAGTGTCTCGGACAAGGTCTCAGTCAAATTAAATTTCGATAGTTTATTTTAGAAACTAAATAAAATGGGTAAAAAATATATATTTAAAATATACTGCCTCGTTGCTCTAGTGGTCGAAAGCACGATTGAAGAGGTCCTGGGGTCGATTTCGGGGTCGGGCAAAGTGTCATTGGGTTTTTCCATCAGGGATTTCTGAGTAACAGCCACGGGGTCTGAATTTGCGCCCGGTTGATGGCAATAGTCTTGCCCCCTATTACATGGGACTTAAACATAATTGGCGAAATGTTGGTGTACTATTAGGTACACTTTTGCCTTACCCTTCGGGGATTACAGGCGTGGGGTTATGTTATGTTCATCATTCATTTGCTTAGCCTTTTCCCAACTATATTGGGATCGGCTTCCAGTCTAACCGGATGCAGCTGAATACCAGTATTTTACATGGAGCGACTACCTATCTGACCTCCACAACCCAGTTAATACTGGGTAATACGATACCCCTTGGTAAGACTGGTTGTCAGACTTTTTGGGCCAATGACTACCTAACGACTGTCAAAGATGTACAAATGACAGCCGGGACCAACGACTTAAAGTGCTTTACGAGGCACAGAGAAAACTCAGTATGTAATGGGAGGTCACCTATCCACAGACCAACCTAGGCAAGCACGGCTTAACCTAAAGATCGACCCGAGCAGCTGTTATTATTTAGCCACGAGCTCCTCTGAGCTCTCCTCTCGGTGTTATGTTATGTTATGTTAAAATAATATATTAACTATGCTTACATTTTCTTCGTACTCTGGTAACGGAATTCTGGACTTCGAGTCGAGGAAGCCTACTAAGGGTTCGGGAAGCGGCGATGGTTCCATTATCGGGTCTACCCATTTCTCGAATAAGTCCTGACGAGGTCCTACCATCTCTAAAGGTTCCTTGCGACAGTAGTCCTTGATCCACATTCGCTCTCTAACTGTAGGCGCCCTGTGGACGATTCCAAAGTCGTTGGAATTGCGAAATTGACAGGACAAGTGCCCGTCAAAATTTCTGAATTTGTGCCCGGTTGATGGCAACAGGCTCGCCCCCTATTACATGGGACTTAAACATAATTGGAGAAATGTTCTTATGTAAAGTCAGCGCATTTAGTTCGGTTAAAGACGATTATTGATGACTAGCTTATGCCAGCGGCTTCACCCGCGTGGAGTTCGGTAATTGTCCCACGGGATCGTACTACCGGGATTAAAAGTATAGTTGTGGTGTGGTTGTGGTGTGGTGTGGTGTGGTGTGTAGGTGTGTGTGTGTTGTGTCTAGGTTATAAACTATCCGTGTGCCTAATTTCATCCACCACCGGTAAGCAGTTTTTGCGTGAAAGAGTAACAAACGTCCAGACATTCATCCATCCTTACAAACTTCGCATTTATAATATTAGTAAGACTAAGATAGTCATTGAGTCTCCTTAAGTTGCTACTAGGAGCATTATTGCCGGTAGGCAGTTTTGCTGAAGTGTATGAAGAAAGGTTGTATACAGGGTGATTGGTTATTGGGTACATTCCTTGAAATGGGATATACCAGACCAAATTTGCAACAATTTTGACCCCGATAACTTGGGGTCCAAACTAATGAAAATTAGGTCTGGTATCACCCATTTCAAGTAATGCACCCAATTACCAATAAACCTGTATGTATTTCAGAAAGATAATAAATAAATATCACATGAGATATTTCAGTGTTGCATCTTGGACGGCAATGCACCTGCAATATTGCAAGTATTGGCCCGCGGCGATGATTAGTTACAATTTATTCGTTGGCTACCAACCTCAAAAAAAAGTTTGTTTTAAGCTATTACAATTGGGAGTGTTTCATGCAATAAGGGTGAATTTTAAAATAAAAATGTACGTTATCACCACATCTTACGCTTTTAAGAGCCCTCTGTGTCATTATTGCTATGGAATACTGACAGCACCTGTTCTTGAACGTGGTTCAGACGTGTTCACCACGTTCCACTTTTTTTTTAAAAGCACGCGAGTACTTACCTCTTGACCTTCATTAAGTTGTTATGACTATAAATAGTTTTCGTCAGGGGTGTGTAGAAGCCGTCTTGGGTGTCATAATAGCCGGGTGGTATCTTTCTGGGAGGATGGTCAGGAGTTATGAGCGAATGGCCATCAGGGTACAGATCCTTTTCAAATTCCACGATGTATCTGTTCACATATAGACATACATACATATGTGGCTTGTATACATGGCGTCCCACGGCGATGCCACACGCGAGACAAGTTCCCGAAAGTTAAGTTAGTTCATGAAAATGAATAATAGACTTTTCACTGAGTTTGCGACACTTCCAACAACTGACATTCCCATTTGAAAGTATTTACTAACGAGTACTCACTTAGGAAAATACTATTTTTTTATTTATGATAAAAATAATAAAGTGATAGGTGCATAAATTGTAATACCTACTTGTATGCATCTCTTTGGGAGCTCACGTTTTTGAGTCGTCTGTGTAGATGCGTAGGGTAAGGCACTCCGTTGACTCTTGACTGATATCTTGCCTCCCCCTTTGTTTTTATGTAGTACCTACTTTAAAATGAATTGTTTCGGTATCGGCACACATCGAGCAGCAATGTTGCTCTGTTCTAAAACGTGAGCTCGCGAAAAGTCAGAGAAAAGTGTATTAATCATTTTGATGAACGAAATGTTAATAAAATGTTTAATTTCATGGTCTTCCTTTTATTTAGGATCAATGTTATTTAGGAAAATAATATCCTTAAGATTAACCCTTTCGACCGTTATCATAACATACGTATGTGTTTTGTTTTTTCACATTTCACAGGTGCGATTACCGGTTTAAGGAGGCGATTATGGTAAATAAATGCTCAGTTTGAAGATCATCACCTCTTTTCTTGTTGATGAAGATATCAACAACTTCCACAGCAGTCCTGTGGAAGTTGTCGAATTCGAAAAAATCGATTCGAAATTCGAAATCCTGTCACTTGTCAAAGATATTACAAAAGTATGATGAAAAGACATCACCAGGATCGTGCAGAACACCCAATACACAAGAAGAAGTCCTCAACGGTGTACGGCGTTTGGGATTATATGACGCGTTTTGACTAGCACATGCTAATACAAGCTAGGTTAGGGTCATAATCTACATGTTACTCTAAATGTTAACATTTTTAAATATTGAAGTTCACACTTAGAACAAAATTAAAGTATTGAAGTACTGCTACTCAGTCTTTTCAATTCTGCTAAAGCCGATCTCTCATGAGGACTATTAAACAGCTTTCTTTGATAGAGTCGATGGCAGCGTGTCAGTAAAATAAGCTTAAAAAGCGTGAACTAAAAAAAATATGTTAAAAACTTTTTGAATTTCTCTGGTAGTCCTCTAATCACGGCCGTAAAAATGGGTTTTTACGGTCGTGATTAGAGGACATTTTTTTGTAATTTTTGTAGGTTCATATTTTCTTTACTTATTAGTTGCTGAAAAAAAGGAAATGACAGGGACGTGTCTGCAGAAGACCTTGATTTAAAAAAAATGATGGCTCTTAAGGCATTATTCAAGAAAAAAAGAGGGGAATAAATTTATATTGAGAATCGCAGCCCCTGTTCCCTCTTAATAATCCCACATAATGCATACCCTCTTTATTCACGCATCTCTGTTTGGGTACAGAATTAAGTAAATGCTACAAAAGTATGTTCCATCATTTATCCTCATTAGAATAAACGCTTTTTTGAGGTAAAAATCCGTATAAGTAAAACAAATCGTTATGATAGGCGATTAGTGTGAGTTAAAGCAAAAAATACGCGGGAAATGTTTTTGGCGCGAAATTCACTGCCGCCATTTTTGTACGTACCGACGGGATGAGATGTAATTTTTCGCTAATATCGTTTGCCCCGGAACGAAAAATGTTGTTTTCAGAGTAAACGATGTAGTTTCTTGTTAAATGAGCATTGCAATAGTAAAAAAACATGTGGCTGGTAAACAATAGTCACTATTTAGGAACATTATCTAATTTATGTAGTCATACTATAAGAAACACAAACCAATTGTCGATAACCACGGTGTAAGAAATATCTATCGATCGACAGACGTAAGATTTCAACGCTGATGGATCTAGGTCATGTACTTAATTGAAGTTAACAGTTTGGGTGTCGATGTCGTCAACCCTTACTCCTATACCTGCAATAAAAATCTCTTGCCGTGCAAATAGATCAGCAAATCGGGAACAATCAGCACTTTAAAACTCCAAATAATCTTCAATACTCTTATATCATCAACCGTATTTACTTCAAATACTTGGCAAAGATGTTGGTATGTACGAGTACATCCACGGACAATACGGAGGAGTATGACTCCTAGATTATAATCTAATTTCACATTTTTTTTTTTTACTTTTTTTATTTTTTTTTTTTTGGAAAATATTCCTGCGGTTTTATACAAATTTTGGGTCCCTAACCTTATAACTTCGGTCTTGAATATTCAGATTACAAAAGTGATACAAAATATCAGGCGGAGGAGGCGTAACTTAAGAGAGTTGCTGAGTTAATGATTTCTACTAGGTATAAATAATTCTAGAAAATATGATTAACATAATTATGTACCTTCTATCAGGAAACAAGCAGTACAGCCAATCATGTCTATCGTACTCCAATTTCCCGTCTATAAGTATTTTATTCTCTGTCAGGACGCCCTTAATCCATTTACCTCGTATGACCGAGTGCGCTTTGTGACCATGTTTGAATACGAGCTCGCCATTGCCGTGTAAACAGCCATCGTAGAAGTCCCCTCGGTAGACAACACCTAAAGACAAAGTTATTTGGAATGCAGTCAATGCTCAGCATTGCATGAGCCCCCACAAAGAAGAAGAGGTATGGGGGGGGGGGTAATGCTAGGCACTGACTATCAGATGAGATTTCAACCCTACAGTGATAATTATGACCACTCTGGCAAGAGCTTATCGTCACAACATCATGTCAGTCATTTAAATAAAGCCATACCTATGTCCAGCAGTGGACGTCTTTCGGCTGAAATGATGATGATGATGATGATACCTATACCTCCTGTCTGCTGCTGAAACTGGAGAGGCATATTCTTACCGTTAGGATATGTGTATTCTCCGTAGCCATTCATGCCCATAGCACCTTTATAAGAGGATCCTGTAGGGTATTGCTTTACTTCACTTCGATCTAGAAATCGATCTACTGGCCTGTCTGCATACCTGGGAAAAGACTGTGGTTACCACAGATATGGATGGCAGATTGTATTGAATAACGGGCTGGTGTCCATAACTCCACGTCCAAAGCGCGTATTTTGCGTGAGGACACCAGCCTGTTATAGAATACAATCTTTCATCAATATCTGTGGTAGATGACAGATATACCTAGATAACGCAAGTTTCACGACCCGTACGAGTATGAAACCAAGCGTGTCATTTTTGACTACCTACTATGACGTCATAAGCACTATTTAGCTACTGTACAAACAAGTTACCAACTATACAAAATAACTTTCTTCGAAAAAAAACCGACTTCCAAAAAACAATAAAAAAGTTTTCTTTGTTTATTTCATTGACTTTTTTGCCATCGACTTCCGAAAGTAAAGTTATTAGACTTTTGAACCCAATACGCTGCAGCCACTATCAAGAGTCGAGGAGTGTGACGTCATTTTATTATTTAGTTTCGTGCGTAGCAACGTATAGAAAAGGGATGGAAGCATAGACTGCTCGTCGACTCCACATAGATACCACGACTCGACCGTGTCGCGACTCCGCCTTTGCTGACCAGTGTGCGATGCGCCTAAGGAAACTTCACGCGACGTCGCGTAGTGTGGCAATAAACGTAAGGAAAAAAACCAAATTACTGAACGGATTTTGATAAAATTTCTGTGGTACCAATCGGAAAGTATAATTTATGCTTTCATATTATAAAAAAGAATTTTTAAATCGGTTTAGAAATGAAGGAGTTATGAGGCAACAAACATAAAAAAAAACATCTGTACAGAGACCCTGCTCCTTTTTGAAGAAATTCGGTTAAAAGTAGACTACGTTTATGTTCTTTAAATGTCTCGAATTAAGTTCTTGAGTTGTAACGCTATAACGTTGTTGTTTTAAACAAATTAGTTTGCTGCGACAGTAGACACATTAGAGCCCAGGTTTACAATGTTTTTTGACTGAAGTTGTAAAGGAATTGCAATTATTTTTAGTGTACCGTAATATTGGTTATTTGCTTAATAACTACGTATTTTTTTAAAGTTCATGAAACTCGCTCTTGTTGTGGAAATCTGGCGTTGAAAAGAGGTCTCTAGCGCCCGACGCAAGTCCGTATTTTGTTTCCGCACTGCTTCCGAGGCAACAGAGACTGTTATATAGAGAAATCCCCGATGGAAAAACCCAAGAACACCCCATGCTCAGCAGTCACGCTTGTGAGCACTAGACCAACGAGGTAGTCTACTAAATAATATGCTATTTTTACCAAGATTAGTCATTTTCCAGGGGCCGGTAAACTTGCTGTCCAATTGTTTTTGTCCAAACTGTTTTTTTACACTTACTTGCATTTTTCTTCGTGTTTATTATAATACGTCTTCATAAGACCATCCCATTGCGAAAAAGGTTTCAAAGAGATAAAACTAAAAATAACATCATACATGTCATTATAACTACCAAAAATATTGTAAAATTGGGTTTTTATTTGAACAAGGAGAACGTTTAATGCAGCCATCATTCTTATCTTCATCATGATGATTCCCGTTGTTGACTTTGATATAATCATTACAGCATTGCAATTTATAAATTATTTTTTAAATTGTACTGTTTGGAGTCTCAAATGAGCCCTTTAAATCTAGCAAATCATTTTGATTTTTAATAGTTTCTTCTGGACGAATGAGATTATGATCACTGAACAGCTATAGAGAAAGTCAAACTTACGTAGATCCTGTAGTTTTATGAGCTCTTGACATTATATTATAGAGACAACCCTGTAAATGTTTCCAAAACTTTTAGGTCAACTAATAAATAGCGGCAAAAAAACACAAGGGGTCTATTATAAGACCATTGGATCCCTCAGGTATAAAGTCACTTCAGATATAAAGTGGCTACAGCGGGAGGGGACGCCCTAGAAGTATATTACACTGACCTCATTGATGATGTTCTTCAGGACGGTTAGGTGCATAGTCGGCCTGTATACAGAGTGAATTTTTCAAGTGGGCGTGGATGGCCAAATCCGAAATTATGAGGAATAGCGAAAAAATACTCAAAGGAGTCTCGAGCCCGATTTTGATGGAAACTAAAACTGCATCATTGGATGTTTGAAAAATCAATATGCCAAGCCGGGAATCGAAGCCATTGATTTTAGAAAAAAAACTCACTGTATTATTACAAAATTCGGTAGTGTCACTTATAAGGATCAAATTTTGGGAAGTAATGACATACTTCAAACATGACAATGAATGTGGACGAGGCCAAAGGAATACGTAAGGATCGTAGCAGGTGGAGTTCTTAGATTTCTGACTACCCCCATGGGAAAAAGCTGTGAGTTTAAGTATACACCGTGACTTTTTAGTCTTACAACGGCAGCCCACTTCATGTATCCAATATGTATCTAAACATTCACAAAAAAAATAGGTATTTATGAGTAATTTAAAAATAAAAATATAATTCAGTATTATGACGCATGACGTAGTTAAAACACCCTGTTGCGAGCGATGATCTACTGGATTCGAGTGCTGCATAGGTATTGTTATCCCGTTTGACACGTAAACATCATTGACAGGATGTTTCATAATTATATTCTTATTTTTTATTATTATTTTTCTTTGTACCTCTACTATGGAAGATAAAAAAAAAATCGCGCCTAGAGCTATTTTATCTCGGGTACATTGAGTGGACGACCTTTGTAAGACGACTAAAAAGTCACGGTGTATATCTATGAAACCCACGGCCAAGGATTCCCACAGCAGTAACACACAGTTCACGGCTAGTGTCAATTTTTGTCTTGTGAGTTTTCCGTTTGGTACAAGTATTCTACTCTTTGGTCTTATGACTGAACTGTGCAGAGACTGGTCCCACATTGCAAGTTCTATACTGTACAGTTCAGTCAGTAAATTGAATCAAAATAAAGCAATTTGGTAAATAAATCTATATCTATACTAATATTATAAAGCTGAAGAGTTTGTTTGTTTGGTTGAACGCGCTAATCTCAGGAACTACTGGTTCGAATTGAAAAAATATTTTAGTGTTGGATAGCCCATTTATCGAGGAAGGTTATAGGCTATAAAATTACACACGGACGAAGGTCGCGGGCAACAGATAGTAACTTTATAAAGCACAAACCCGCGCGGATTTAATAATCAAATATCAAAATGTGAACTAAGAGGAGGCCTAAAAGAGGGGTAAAAGTGTGCTCACCTCTTTGTTTAGTTCAGTAAAAATTCTATAATACAAAGTTTAACTGCAGTATTGCGTACGTATATTATTCTCTATAAACAAACGTATACCAAATTCTACAAAACTTTAAAACAACCGTTTCATTAATTATTTATAAATTAAAATTGGTATGGAAACTGACTGGACTCCGCCATTTGTCAAAATGACAATAAGTTTTAAATAAAAGTTACATTTCAATTTGTGGTAAATTAAAAACCAAGGAACCAAAAAGTATTGTCTCTCGCAATCAGTCACATAAGTGATTTTAAGTAAATACCGAATGTAGCGCAGTTCCTCTTTTTGAAGAGGAACTGCGCTACATTCGGTATCAGGACACTTGCGCGAAAGACATTTGCGCGAAGGATACTTGCGCGAATCCACATGCACGAAAAGACATATGCGCGCATGGACTTTTGGGCGATTAGACTTTTGCGCGAATGGACTTTTGGGTGCATAGACACTTGCGCGCATAGACACTTGAGCGAATGGACTTATGCGCGAACGGACATTTACGCACCAAGACACATGCGCGAAAGGACTTATGCGCGAATGGTTAGGTTAGGTTACCTGTAGAGTAAACATAACACTGAGGTTCTTCTAAATCGGAATCGATTGATTAATCTTTTTTGTACAAAGTAACAAGAATGTTCTACACATCAATGTGCATTTGTCATAATATACATTATAACAACTGAATGACCTAAAAAATCGATATTAATGAAACCCAAAAGCTTGAACAGAGAGTAAAGTTATTTTGAAACATAAGTTTAAAATCGATATTGTAAATCGATTGAACAATAATTATATCTGGCAACACTATTCATGGTAGATCTATCTGTCAAATCAAATAAATCAATAGCCGGTCGTATAACCGAATCCTTTATTAATTATTAGGAAAACAATTTTCCTGAATATTTACACATTTAATATACGATATTACATATAATTACACCATAATACAACTTAATCACTAATTAAATTTAATTTTAAATTACGAAAATATAATTTGACATGTCACTCGGGCAGTGTTGCCACTTCTTTCTCTATCTCATTGAAAATAAGAAATAATATGAAGTTATGTTTACTCTACAGATTAACCGTAGCCAGTCGCGAGTAAGTATAGTCGCGGAAGTGTCCTTTCGCGCAAAAGTCCATTCGGGCAAGTATCCATTCGCGCAAGTGTCTATGTGCGCATGTGTCTATGCGCGTAAGTGTCTATGGGCGTAAAAGTCCATTCGCGCAAAAGTCAAATCGCCCAAAAGTCCATACGCGCATATGTCTTTTCGCGCAAGTGGGTTCGCGCAAGTGTCCTTCGCGCATATGTCTTTCGCGCAAATGTCCCAGATCCGCTACATTCGTATATTAGTTTTTATAAATCAATGATTACCGGTATTTTCTGAGACTTAATATCGTAATAAGTTACGTTCTAATTTTCACCAAACTAATATTTCCTGCACCACAACGTCCAAGGAGCTGGACTGTTGTTTGTGTTTACCTTATCGGCTACTTTATTCAGTCTAAGCCTTAGAATAACTAAATACAATGAAATAACTCTTCATTATCTAGCAATTTAGTTCTGAGACCGCAAATCGACATGTAAGCATAATCAGCCTATAATGTTCCCACTGCTGTGACACACAGCCTCCTCTCTATGAAAGGGACTCTGCTATATAATCCACCAGGCGGGTTGGAAGTTGTCACATGTCTTCGAATTTTTATTTTTAGGACATGCCGGTTTCCTCACGATGTTTTCCTTCACCGTTTTGAGAGCAGTGGTGACGAAATAAATTACACAAAGTACCGACCCTGTACCGACCGTGTGCCCGCCTGGGTTCGAACCCCCGACTTACTGTTCGTAAGTCGGGGCCGCCACCACTGGGCCACCGCTGCTCCCATGAATCGACATGATTGTATAGCGTGTGAAAAGCTAGATGGTCCGGTGACGCTAAATAAGGGCCTGTACACACGCTGGCCACGATGTAAACCTGATTCGGATTCATGAGAGGCATACGTTCAGGAAATGATAGTCTGAGTTAGTTGATTGATTCCCTCTACTAACCGACGCCGTAGTCATCATAGAGTGTACGTCAAAACGGGACATTAATTTTGTGAAGGGGTTGATAATATAATACATAGAAGAATACGGAAGGAAAGGCAGTTTTCGGAGAAACTCATTTATTTGTCAATAGGTTTTTTTATACTAAATGGGCTTACTCTTGACCACCTCATGGCTTTGTTCTTTTGATTTGAATGAATTTTGAAGAAGACAGCAATAATACTGCATGTATTGCTGTCTTATTCAAAATTCATTAGGCATATGCAGTCAAGACGTGTGTAGATTATATCGGATATTTTTAATTTCTCTAATTTTAAGACTTATAGCGGATTTTTTTTTTGTTTTAATAATGATCGTCCACTTTGTGCGTTGAGAAAGTGACTTCTGCAGCCAGTTCACCGAGTAGTTCTGCATTTGATGCAGATTCTGTAGAAAGCTGGCTCGCTTGTAATTGATCTCTACTATGTATTGCAGCATCCGATTGGTTAGTAGTGAGTACTGAATCCATAGATTGTCTATTAATTTTAAGCCATTTAAAACAGTCCAGTTGGGTGATAGTACTGGCAGTCTCAGCTAACTCAATTAAAGAAGTTGACGATTTGTCTAAGACACTTTCAATTCGTGTAGGCGATTCTTCTGAGCTGTAGCAGGGTGGTACCTTAAACTGTAAATAAAAAGAAATGTCTAATAAGATACACGTACAGAATAAGCGATTGAAAATGCGTTTAGCAAATATTTGATTTAAACTTATACCTAAATTATGTACCTCTGTTCCAGGCGTTGTATTATTTTTTCAGAATTAACTAATCGTCAATTTGTCACAAGACAGTGTTTTTCATGCAAAGTAGATATTATATGTATTAACGAAGAAAGTTCTGGTGAAAGCTTGTCAATGAAAGACTAATTTAAAGTTTTAAACGTAATATTTAATCAAATTGTTAAGAACTAAGAGTAAACTATAAAATAATAATTTCTTATAAACGAAAACAAAATAGATCTAGGTCTAGTAGGTAATCTTGATACAATATTAATAATAAGAGGTGACTAATCACTATCGGTATAGCAGCTCGAGGAATCCGACAGAGGACCGCCGAAATCAAAGAAATGGAATTGTTTTTTCTGAAGACAAGAGACAAAAACCATCTGCATAATTGTAACTAATTCAGAGGGAGAGAGAAAGAAAATAAAGAAGGAAAGACAAAACATTTATTCAGCACTAATTATTAGGCACACAATATATTCTGCGAGAGAGTGTTAAACGGAAATAACGGTCTGTGATGTTCATTTCTGAAAGGAACAAATTATGAAAAGACGTAGTAAGTGCAAGTGCGGTGCATGATTCTGATCTACAACGTCTTAAAATAATTTAGATGCGGGATTCAGGACTAGAGCACGCTAAGGGTCAAGTTGATGAAGATAACTTGCATCTATGTGACACTCCTGAGGAAATCATCACCGTAAAGACATAGACGTCCACTGCTGGACATGGGGCTTCCCCTCAGCATCACCTCTTCGACTGCCGTCCTATGCTTCTCGTACCTAGTGGATTCCCACCGCCTTCCTCAGGTCTACCTTGTTTGGAGGTTGTTTACTTACAATTTCACTGTCCTCATAACATATGGACTGCGCCCTGAATGAAGTCATCATGCCCTTGACTACAGCCGCTGGTGGCGGTGGGGGTTCAGGTTTTACTACTGGGTCTGGGAGTTCCTCGTACAAGTCTGGACAAGGACCTAGAGGCTTCTGAGGGTTGACGCGACAGTTATTTACTATCCATTGTTGCTCGAGAGTAGTTGGGGATCTGTAAATGATTGGAATTTCTGGTGAAATGTTTTCAGCAATATTATAGTGTTGTTAACGCCTAAACTGTATTTTTACTCTTTTAGCATCACCGTTGTTGTTCATCAGAATATGAATTAAAATATAACTATGAAGAGTAGGATCGGCAAAAGCAGCTTTCACATAATCAAAATTCTCCGCTGATATAGTATTCTTCATCATGCAATAACAAATCGTAAGATTATAGTTTGCGGTATTGATGATGTGGTCAGATCTTAGAATTGATCACTTCATAATGTATTTGACCATTTCATGAAATGGTGGTATTTCATGAACCTGGCCACGACTTTTACATTATTTCGACATTCGACATGCGTGTTTATCTTAGTAGTGTGCTAGCTCGTACCTGTTAAGTATGTGGTGTCGCAGACAACAAAACTTGTTAATTACTAATTATTTTCTATAAAGTGTCCACAGAATAACGGAGGTGGCACGTAATCTGTCCCATGACGTTGCAAACGACACGGCCGCTAGATTACTCTAGTCTCATTTTCACGAAAAAATTGGCCCCAAAATAGTCCCTTGTGGAACGTAAAAGCTTAAAGCACTTGCGAATGTTTTGCTTGAACAGGTAACAGAAAAAATGTGAACTAATGATAGGAGGAACCGCACAAAAATGTTTCCGTTTCTCCGAGTTGTTTATTCGAAGAATTACATCGGAAGAAAGGCTAAACAAAGGGAGAGCAATAACGGCATAAGCTGCATAAATATTTCCACGTCTAAGCAAAACGGTTCGTTTTATGAATTTTGTTTTCTTCTGCCGTTTGTTACTGACGTGGGAATAAAAGCAACGTATATTTGTAATGTTTTTTTTGCTAGCTTTTAAAGTAATTGATCGAAATGAAGCAATCTTGAGTAAAAGTAAGAAGGTTTTGGGAGCAATGATTATTTTTGTCACGATATTTTCGTTGCTTTGTGGAAAAATAACGGAGATTGTGATAATAAATGTGGGACACTCAGACATAAAGGTAACTAAACAGAATGTACTGTGATGTGTACTAGTAGACTCCCTAAATCAAGCTTTATTGTGATGCTCACAGTGGAACTGCCGCGGCAGGTTGCCAATTCACATCTTTATTGCTTTACCTATACTTAGTATTACCTAGAACTTATTTACAGACATTAGAAGCTTGTATTATGCCTTGAATGAAGGTTACATGTAGAACATTAACGGCAACTTAAAAATATATAGTACTAGCTTTTACCCGCGACTTCGCTCGCGTTAATTTAGAATTAAACAATCAATTCGGTTTGTACTCTACTTGTAATAATATAGTTCAATCATGGTTCGAAAGACACGTGGTGCCATCTATTATTATCATAAGAATATTATTGTTGTTTTCCTCGAGAACAGTACTTTTTTTCGGGATGAAACGTACCATATGTCCGTTTCTGTACATCTGACAACGAATATGAAAAATTTCACGATGATCGGTTCAGTGGTTTAGGCGTGAAATGTCCAAAAATACAAATTTACTTTCGCATTTATAATATTAGTTAGGAAGTTAGGATGTCTTGTATAATGCTGCTTTTCGATCCATACCATGAATAGTTCGGAAAAATCAAGATCTCATATATTGTGTGCGTAGTACGAAAGTCTATGACCAGTATGTGTTGCCAGTGTTTACATACGGGACCGAAACGTGTATGGTCGCTCACAATGGGCCTCATCAGAAGGCTTAAAGTCACCCAAAGGGAGAGGGCTATGCTTGGAGTTTCCTTGCGAGTTGAAGTCAGGGGCCACCAATCAGCGAGTCTAATTGACTCGCTGATTGGTGGCCCCTGACTTCAACTCCTGCGAATAATTCACACTTATTGCTTTCACAAAATAGTAAAAATAAGCACACAATATATGAGATCTTACACCAATTACGGTGCGTTTTGACGGATCACTAATTACGGTTGTATACTGTCGAGACTGTGCGATATTTGACGTTACGAAACATTCAATTTGGTTACTGTTTTTTAATGATTAGCAGTTTGCCCGCCACCTGCGGCCGCCTGAAATTATTATACAAATACTATTTTCCCCTTTTTTGCAACATTTTTTATTAATGCTTCGTTCCTTTTGGTCGTAGCGATGGGCTATACCACACTTAAAGAATTTTTCAATTCGAACCAGAGACTAACGCGTTCAACCAAACAAACTCTTCAGGTTTATAATATTAGTATAGATCTAGATCTTGGGATCTGATTTGATGCAATCGATTAATTAGCTGTTTGGATTTTCATCGTAAGGAATCTTTTAGTTTAAGTCTCTTTTAAGTATCTTTTAAGTATCTTTTAGTTTAAGTCAACTGTTTCTAAGAGTCCGTATTTACGGTAAATTACTTTGGGCAAACGTGTCGCACCTTTGCTTACACCAGTGGAATCCTATAAAGCTATTGTTTGAATTAAGTGATAGTCTGCAATAACACAATTACCGATTTATTTTTGGTGATTCATGAGCAGTGGCATTAACTTGGAATAATAAACACAAAACTTCAGCTGGCTCACTTCCAGAGAATTATATAAATTTTATTCATGACTTTAAATTTATGTATTTTGTATTGAGGTATTCGTATTTTAAAATACAATACGTTCAAGATTGTAGTGAGTACTGAAACTTGCAGAAATGCAGACAGTCGTCCCAGAACAGGCTTATCCTTCCGTATTTCCTTACTGTCTTCCAAAAGGATTTTGTTTACGCTGTTTCCAATACAATTTGTTTTGCAATTTAAATGTGCATCTAAGCGTACGAAGATCTTATCATAGAAATATGTAAGATTTCAACAGGGTGAGGGTCTTAAGAATACAGGTTGACTTGATATTTTACATTATAAATATTGGTTTTGGAGGTTAGTGGGTTAACCAGGCTTATTTTTTTTTGCAAAAAGTCATGACTATCGTTTCTGCTTCAACTATGAGCTTTTAATCAATTTTTTTTTTCTCCACAATCGGACTTTGTTCCTTTGCCCACTTTGCTTTAGTTAACATCGCATTTTAACACAGTAGTGTTACTCCGAAAAACCATCCAGTATACAAGAGAGGGTCAAGGAAACTTGTTCCTACTTCTATTCCGATTGTAAAAAGAAATAAAGTCACGATTGATGATGACGTCACCGCAGTCCAGCTACACAGTCGTGCCTTGTCTATGGCGTACGATATGAATAATTGGGACTTGATTGTTCTGCAATTTGCTCAGACGTCAATATGATTAGTGGTTCAACTGAATTGTGGTTACGACAAGCAATAACCTGGTCATTGCACTCGTTGCTCTCAGGTTAGTTGGGGTTTTGATATTTTTGCAATGTGCAAATTAAGATTGTTGGTTTTGAAGTCATTGTTCTATCTTTTTTTATTGTGTGTTTGGTGCCCATTTATTTGGGTGTAGCTTAGTGTTACTAGAAACCATTTTGGTTGTAGTATTCTCAATAGTGACTCCGTTGGTAACGAGTATCAGCTGGATGTGGACAGAGTGGCGCAGGGCATGGGGAGGTGAAGGTCTATGACAAGCAGTGGACGGTTTTCGTTGAGGTGATGATACCTACTCAATGGAGGACATAAAGTACTTTGTGGGTCACACAATATTATTGCGGAAACTCGTTTATGTGATGACAAGCAGGCGTTCATCACCACTGCTCTCAAAACGGTGAAGGAAAACTTCGTGATGAAACCGGCATTCGAAGACATGTGACATCTACCAATCCGCACTGGGCCTGCGTGGTGGATTAGAAGCCCATTCTCTCTCATAGAGAGGAGTCGTGTGTCCCAGCAGTCGGAACATTATAGGCTGATTTTGCTAAGCTGGCGTATGGTAATCCTGACATATCCTTAGTTTAGAGACACTACATAACCCTTGTAGATCACGACGGGTTAAGCAGAGGAGTTCGTAAAGTGTTCCCACATTTCACTTGTTATACCCCTTTTCACTTTAGAAATTTACCTTACAATCGCTGTCATTTCTTCATACTTATAAATAATTTTCGTCTTCGGGTCGTAGAAGCCGTCCCCGGTGTCGTAGTAACCAGGAGGTATCTCTCTGGTCGGCTGCTCGGCTGTTAGATTCGCATTGCCGGCAGGCTGTAGATCTGTTACATATTCCATATCGAATCTGCAATATGTTTTAAATAGTAATTTTCCTAAAACTCCAGGGTGTGGACGCCCTAGAAGGCTATACACTGACCTTATTTATGACTAAATGTATGAATGTGGATTAAATAAAGTTTTGTAGTATCTGAATACCCCAATGAGAAAAGGCTTGAGTTTATGTATAAATATTATATTATGTATGTAACATTTTGTACCTTTGTATTTACTTTTAATTGGAGATACTTCTAATTAAGTATTTTGAATTCTGTAGCAGTTGTTTAGAAGTGTCAATTTTGAAAACTCATTTCACCGGTCTTGTCCAGAAATTATTAAATAAAATTAACACTCTTCGTTATCGGGTTAAATAAAACTTTGAATTTAATTTAACATGAAAACTTCCTAATTTGCTTCGATGAAAGTTGGGACGTGAAAATCAAAATTTTAATTTCAATTTTCTACACAAAACTTTTACACATATTAAATTAACGACTTCGTAACAAAGGTTAATTAGGAATCTGCGTAATCAAATTAATATGTAATAAGTGACTGTGCGATTCTAGAACGATATTTTTGCCAAAAATTGCAGTCAAAGTGAAACATCTTTAAAGAAACAACACTAGTTTTAACATACAGGGTGGAGGGACATCGATGCACAAACGGTTACCACGCATCCAGCATCATACCATTCTTCCACACACAGAAACACAGATTTATTTAAAATTGAGACATTTCTATGTGGGGGGGGGGGGACATGTGTGGGGAGGGGAAATTTAGTAAACTGTTCCTTGCTGCAAACAGGCAAGCCCAATCTATATTATCCTCTGCCACACAATAGATACCTAATACTCAAAACCACCGACCCACAGAGGTATATGCTACTAATGTGATGTCCTAATTAGAAGCTGTGCCACAGCAGGGCAGGGAGACATTTATCACTAATCCTGAGATCATCAGACTCAAAACTTGGCTTCTCCCTCCTCATCTACTTATCTAAGCTTTGACTTACAATTATTTAATGTCAACGTTCAGTAGTATACAAATAATTGATGATATAATTAGAAACCTCTCGCTACTAAAGTCAAATATAATTATTCAGCGAAACGCTGAAGACAAGATATTTTGCTTGAAAATATCAGCATACCTCCTATCAGGCATCGTGCAGTAGTTCCAATCGTCCTCGGAGTACTCCGTGTTATTACTTTGCAGCGTCTTTTCTGTCAACACGCCCTTCACGAACTTGCCCCGGACGACCACACCGTTTTCGTATCGGAGTAGTCCTTTTCCGTGGAACATTCCGTCTTCGAAGTTACCCTCGTAGATGACTCCTGGAAACCAACACGTATACCTAATTTTACTAATTCTAAGCAACAACTAAATTAACACTTATTAAATACTTGAATGTTATAGCCATATTGTTGCTGTGCATAGGTGGAGCTATACAAGCGCAAAGCATCTAAACTTTCTCGCATCAGAACAATCATGGCTTTTGACAGTTAGGTTCTCAATCTAATCAACCTTTATTTTTGCCACTGCTGGGACATAGGCCTCCTCTCTAAGAGAGGGTTTTGGCAATAATCCAGCACGCGGGTCCAGTACGTGATGGTAGATGTAAAATTTTTGGTTCTAGGACTTGTCGGTTTACTCACGGTGTTCGTTTCACTGATTTGTGCAGTGGTGATGACACAAATTACACAAAGTAAGGCCTCATCATTCAGTCCCTCAATTTGTTCTTAGTTAGCTAGCACTTTCCCATCCCTCTATACCTGCATAAAAACGAGGCATACCACTAGGAAACGTGTAGACTCCATAACCGCTCATTCCCAGCACATCCCATGAGCCTACATACTTGGAGCCCGTCGGGAAGAACTTGGTGGAACGTACAACTCGAGGTATGTCCAGTGAAGCTGTCCTAAGGAGAAATGGTAACAATACTCATCAACTCAGTATATCGCAGTCTGCTGATGGATATAGGCGTCTCTAAAGCTGCGCGACCCCTACCACCCCCGAACCGATACGACGAAATGGTAGCTCCATTTCGTCGTATCGTACCTGAAGATCGTCAGTCCATCTAGCAGTACACGTCTGGTTTTAAACCGCTAATTTATTATTTTGAACCGATGAACTGGTGAAGGTCACTACATTTAGAAGCACTGGACTGGTTTTGTGTCAACCTTACCTGGAAAGCCAATTTCCAGCATCAGAAATGATGATGCGTGTTAAAATGATGACTTGACACTTACTTGAATGGTTCCTTGTGAGATTCGGAGAACTTTCTCATTAGTTCTTCCCATTGTGATATGCGCTTATCCGCAAAGTAGCTGAAATTATATCAGCATAAATTACTACCATCATCATGTGCCTAGCCTTTTTCAAACGATTTTGGAAAATTCTGGTCTAACTAGAAGTAACTGAATACTATTTTGCATACAACGCCTCCGCTACCTAGTTTCAGGGCCATCATTATATGCCTAGCTTTTTCCCAACTATGTTGGGGTCGGCTTCCAGTCTAACCGGATGCAGCTGAATACCAGTATTTTACATGGAGCGACTGCCTGTCTGAGCTCCACGACCCAGTTAGTACTAGGTAATACGATACCCCTTGGTAAGACTGGTTGTCAGACTTTTTGGGCCACTGACTACTTGTAACGGCTGTCAAAGATCTACAAATGACAGCCGGGATCAACGGCTTAACGTGCTTTCCGGAAACCCGGTATGTAATGGGTGGTTACCCATCCACAGACCAACCTAGGCAAGCACTGCCTAACCTAAAAATCGATCCGAGGGGCTGTTATTATTTAGCCACGAGCTCCTCACCTAGTTACAGGGTAAAACGATCAATTACTGCCACCGATCCATAGAGTATAGCATCGTAGAGTGTTACGGATATTGATAAACTTTTCGTCATACTCCAAAAAAAAGTTTGGCCAATGAGATCACAATTATGGAGAACTAGCTTTAGCCCACAGCTATGCCAGCGGAAATTATGTTACTGGAAAGTTCATGCAGACAGGCAAAGTAACACACAAGCAAGCAGGTAAAAGCAAGTCTCCTGTAAGGATCCTGGTCATTGTCTATCCGTTGGTCAGATTTCATCCGAATCGTTCTAGTGGTTAAGCAGTGAAAGGGTAACAGACAAACAACGTTATATCCATGTTTGTAATATTAGTATGGATATGTAAATATTAGGTACAAAATATGTCAGTGTATTTAGTAACGGTAATAGTTAATGCAAGCACTGCAATTGGGCCAAAGTAAATAGGAACAAGTGTGTCCTACATCGGCGCAGACGCCCAAAGTTTCGGTAAGCCAGTCTTACTGAACGGAAACTTAGAGGAACACTTTATTTACAATCTATGTTTGATATCCGTGTTGTTCCTCTTGGTTGGTATACAACATTAGTTTTAGTATATGCGAAAGCTGAAACACGTGTCTAGTATTTTTATGTAAAGATTCTATGTACACAACTTCAAAACTGTATAATGAAAAATCACAAAGTTATAAGCTTGTTCTGTTACCTGGTTGTCCGCACAAAAACGTGGTCACCACGCAGCGCGCCCGCGCGCGCGCCTCCAGCGTCGTCTTGAGCTCATTGATAGTAATAATTTGGCAGTAGGTAGCTAAATTATTGCGATAGGTACTTAATGTCGCTCGGTGTCCAACTTTTAACTTTTTTAAATATTTTTGGGAAAAAATATAACATGGTTTATTTAAAAATTATTGGAATCGATTCAGTTACTTTTTTTTAACAAACTATATTCAGGTTTCGCATATACTAAAAACAATGTTGTATTTTACTTTAGTTTTGGTCTGCTCCCTCTCTTATTGATGTTTGTATTAATTGAACAGTTTCAAGAGTACTATCGCGCTCACTGACGGTCGACCACAGATCAACCTTATTAAGGATAACTGGATAAGGCATAAGGGTGAAAAGTGGTCGGCCTTCAGTGAACTCGATAGTACCTAGTTTCGTTCGACTATGACTGCCTAGTTTGTCTAGTAGTCGCAACCGCTACTGCTGACCATGTCTTAGGTTTGATTTTCAGGTCGGGTAAAATGTTACCGGTTTTCCGATCACGAATTTTTCAGTAGCACCTCGGAATTTGGATTTGTGCCCTGTTGATGGCGATAGGACACCCCATATTATTAAATGGAGCCTGAACATGACTGGCGAAATGTGGGTTTACTATAGGTACCAGTCTACTTAACATCGGGGAAATACAGGCGGGATGTTATTGCTAAACGTTGTTATCTAATTAACTAGAATTTAGATATTTCCAACTTACTTAGATGACATGCTACGCTTTCTCGAGGATGCCATTATGTAGAAAACTGCGAACAAATACAAAAGAGGTATGTTAATATAATGCAGGGTGTAAACAGATCCTTCACATAGCCGTCAACCAAGCATTCTGTACATGAAACTAAGTAACTTTACCTAAAAAGTATTGCTGGGAATCGATTTTTTTTTGGGGTGAAAAATCACGTTTTACGGTAGGACTCGATGGAAAGCACTCAAAGCATTGTGCTGATGGATGGATTGAATAGTACAGGGGTCGTGGAGGTGTGTAAAGTCTTAGTCATCTTACATTACAAACATGTATTTAAAAAAAAACTTGTGAAAGTTGGAACTTTGACCCCCAATATCTCCGTAACTAGAAGGTTCCAAGTTATGATCTAAAATAAAAAAAAAATATCGCAATGACGGGGAGAACAAGTGCCTTTCGGCTATGTTAAGGGTCTATTTACTCCCTTTAGATAGCTTACAAGTACGTACCAAACCACCAAACAATATTAAAAAATTGTAAACCTATTTCGCAATTTTCAATTAAAAAACGGCTACCAAAGTGTACTGCAGACCTTTATTGTCTGTAAGTACGTAATAACAAAAGGTACTCAGAAATTCAGATGATTATTACAGTGAAAAGGCGAGTTTCGTTCGATGCTTCGATAAAAGCGTTCGGTTGCTGGTAGAATGCGCTTCAGTACAATTGATTCTATGTACCTAGATAGCTCTACTCTCGATATAAGGTCTGATTTCATTCAACATTGCCTATCCTGTAGGTATTCCAATTTGTTTGGCGTCGGCGCATTTTTTTCCAAACTTCTCTGTATATGTAGAAGGACTACATATTTTAGTGGTAGCCTTTCCAGTCATATTATCTTTCATACACTCCATAATTAAACAATGGAGAGACTACATTTTAGTCTTTTCGAGGTCTTATGGTCTATTATCGTAATAATAATATAGGATTTGTGGCAATCAAAGACAAGAGGAAAATAATTTGACTTCACAAAATGTGGGGTTATAAATATCAAGTACCACAATGTGAGGGTTTGTTTTTGACATAGGTGTAGGATGACGAGGTTTTACACAAATAAAGGAATAAATTCCAAGTTAAATAAAAATAAATAAACATTTATTTCAGAATCTCTTCCATATTTGTTATTAATAATGAAAACTTAGGTATACACTGGTGTCAGTAACATTTATTCTACGCCGATCCTGGGAAATGTCTACTTGACTGCGTTTTAGTGGGTAATTAGTTGTGTTAATCCTATATTCTAATGATCTAAGAACCTTCAATTTACTAGATATCCAAAAAAAAAGAATTTCTGCTTCAGTTTCGGATCTTTCAAAAGTCTTGCCTGGAATTGTTTCTTAAAAAAAAAAAACGTAATGAAAGTTCTGAAACAATTACGAATTCACTCAACTATAAAAGTTTTAAAACTGTCACATATTTAATTTCCTCGAACCACTTTCAATCACTACTTCCCAGCCCATTATCAAGGTTAACATCAAAAACCAAAGTTCACGGGAAATCCGTTGGAGAAATGAACGCCATTGTGTCAAAGCTTTTAGTATGCAGAAGGTGATTGTACGGTCATGGTCACACTCGCTGTCACATGCATTATTTATAACGAAAGAGTGAAACTTGTGAATCCAACAATAAGTTTATTGCGTCCAAAGGCACCTGAGATGATATCCGGGTAAAAAATCAATTATTTCTGAGATTAAAGGACAATATTCAATAATAGATATTATATTATGTTGGTATTATGGCTGGATACCGACCCCAACATAGCTGGGAAAAGGCTAGGCAGATGATGATGAGATATTATGTCCAGTATAGAAATTTTTCGTGGGTTAAAAAAATCTGTAGTTTCACACAAAAATGCAATACACAATGTTAATGTATGCAACAGCTCACAGCTTTGTTTTATAACCAGCTAAAAAATTCAATTCTGAATTCATAGCAAATGTGCTTTGGTTCGATTTCAAGGTCGGGACAAGTGTTATTTGGTTTCTCCACCAAGAATTTCCCAGAAGCAACCCGAGGTCTAGAATTGGCAAAAGACGCAAATGGATGGCAAAAGTCTCGCTATAACACGAGACTTACACAAAAGCGAATGTGGGTGTACCAAAGATACCTTCTGCCTAACCCTTCTGTGATTACAGACGTGATGTTAAGTCTGATGGTTCAAAAGGGAAACAAAGACAAAGGCATAGACTTCACAATTGTTTTGACGCGGATGTGTGAGTGATGGAAGAAGGCTAGAAGGGCAGAGGGCCAGAGTGTCAGGCGCTCGTCATCTCGCCGTGAATATTCAAGAGAGGGAACGAGGTCACCCATTGTAGTCGCTGCAGGCGTTCAGGTAGCACACTCTGAGATACTATGTACTACGTTATACGTGTGGCTAATAGTGGGTGTAAGGTATGAGACTTTTAGGGTAAATAATACGAAAGCTACCTATTTCTATTATTATAACTAGAAGACGGGATATTTACCATGTTTTGTTTGAGTTCAATGATCACGGATAAACTTCGTTCCGTGATCATGGTGCTTGCAACAGCGCCGAAATATCGGGAACTCAAAGAAAACAATAAACATGGTAAATATCCCGTCTTCTCGTTATAGTAATGTTAGTGACTATGATAGTTTAAAATCTTATTTAAATTAGTTACGAATTAACCACAATTTGGTACAAACTAGAAAAATGCTCCGACTGGGCATTTAATTTTGATTATCGTATCACAAAGCCCGATTCAAAATTCAAGATATTTGCTTTCTACATACACATTTGTTGAAGCTTACCGAACAAATACTACAAAATGCATACTTTCATTACAAGGCATAGACATAAAACATGCGATAGTTCCAAATTCAAAACGGGAGTTTCGCAAACGTGAAACGCGGTATCAGAATGGCTCAAACGATTTCCCGCGAATATGTTTTCCGAGCAACCAGCCGAGCGAGAGGTATTTGAATAAACTCATGTTTCTAGAATTTTGTATATTTTCAAACGGATAAACAAGCCTTTGTATATATCTTAGATACATTATATTTATTTTGTTTGGTAAAATACTCTTAAAATTTTATTGGGCAAGCAAATTCGCCTTTTACATTGGTAGGTACGTATGTATTTCCTAAAATTGTATTTCAAATGTTATTTTAAAGAAAAGTGCGGAAAGAACAATTTACTGGCGGCAATAATACTTCGAAGAAAGGGAGAACTGCCAACGACACAGCAATAACTTCAGAGCTATTCAGACCTAGCCTTTTCCCAACTATGCTAGGGTCGGCTTCCAGTCTAACCGGATGCAGCTGAACACCAGTATTTTACATGGAGCGACTGCCCATCTGACCTCCACAACCCAGTTAGTACTAGGTAATACCATCCCCTTGGTAACACTGGTTGTCAGACTTTTTGGGCCAATGACTACCGGTAACGACTGTCAAAGATCTACAAATGACAGCCGGGATCAACGGCTTAACGTGTTTTCCGAGGCACGGAGGAAACTCGGTATGTAATGGGTGGTCACCCACTCATCCACAGACCAACTTTTCCAAGCACGGCTTAACCTAAAGATCGATCCGAGCGACTGTTATTATTTATTCACGAGCTCCTCATTCATTCTATCATCAGATATTGTTATAACATAATATCTCAAATATAATGAGTAGTAAATAAGGCTTTTTTTGTCAGAAATTGATTGTTCCCAATGCTCTCATGCTGTTGCTACCTTTATCTAAAATCTTATCTTTTCTAGTTGACCTCAAACGATACCTCATATCTAATTAAAGTATGATTTAACTACTGTAAATTCTTACCAATGTATGCTTATCTCAAAGTAATATATAAAAGTTTTTCTCCAATTTTTTTCTATGTAACATTAAAACACGTTGAATAAAACTTGAATACAAGTGTCACACATACTATTTATACAAATGTGTATAAAATATAAAGTGTAAAGATTCATAGACTCATCATCGCCTGGTAGTCGCTGTGATAATGACAAAAATATGAACAAGCCATCTCGATTAGCCACCCAGCCTGTTTGAGTTCCTAATTGTAATCAACGAATTTCCTGCCAGACATAAAAGAAAAAAAAATTGGATTGCTCATTAAAAACTTCTTTGTTTAATTTAGTGAATTAAATAATTTAGAAAAAAGTTGGAACATTGATCCCTAATATCTCTATAACTAGAAATTTCCCAGGTATGGTCTTTTTTTTTAGCCTGTATTGTCCCACTGCTGGGCAAAGGCCTCCCCCGTAGCCTTCCCTCTCTGGTTTTCTCCGGCCAATCTATCATAAACGCTTCTAAGTCGTCACACAAGCATTTTCTAGGCCTCCCTGGGCGGCGAAGCCCGTTTTCTGGCACCCACTGCGTGACGACTCTGGCCCATCGGTCCTCATGCATTCTACAGGACGTGGCCCGCCCAATCCCACTTTAACCTAGCAGTCCCTATTGCCCACCTCAGCGATTCCAGTTTTTGAACGTATTGTGATATTGCGAATTCCGTCGCTGAGCAATACGCTACGTTCCATCCCCTACTACTAACCTGGTCTAGTACATAAAAATGATTGCAATGACGGGGAAGACAAGTGCCTTTCGGCTTCGTTAAGGGTATTTTTACACCATTATTATGAGAGAAATTAGGCAATCCATGCTTTGATTACCAACATTTCGGTCTTTATATTTTACCCAGTCATAAAACGTTTTTGATTTGAAGCCGGAAAGGAAGGCTTTGATTAATCTGAACCGATTAATACCCCAACGTTATTATCATTCAAAGCTTTCCTTTCGCGGACGTGTACAGAATTTATTACGAAATATTGTGTTTATAGTATTTTATTAGTTGTGACAAAGAAGACGGGCACTTGGCAACAGACATATTGTCTCCATGCGCATTGTCGGCGACACATTATTAATTAGTTACGTTGACTGTACGCGATTCGTTCCAGAGAAAGTCCCTACTATACAGACATACAGCACACTATGCTGACAGACAACTAAGTGTTGCCTGTTGAATTTAATGTGGAGAATTTTTCACAACATTCAATTTCGATTTGCGGAACACTTTTCTTTAGTGCTGACAAAGATAAAAAATTGATAAAGCTTTAAAAGGGTGTATCCTGGTGTGGTGATGTATGAAAAATTTTGCTGAATTATATGAAAGTTGATTATATGGTGGATAAGGAAGTGAACATTAAAGTGCCCACTGACCTCTGATGGAGATCCATGGAAGAAGAACACGTACTGTGACCACCCTAAATAAATCGGGACAAGGAGAATTAGACTGCCTCGTGGGTCTAGTAGTAGCAATCGCGACTGCTGAGCATGAGGTCCCGGGTTCGATTCCCGGGTCGGACAAATTGATATTGGATTTTTTCATCATTTCTCAATCGCAGCCACGGAGTCTGGATTATTGCCCGGTTGATGGCAATCGGCTCGCCCGTATGACATGGGACTTAAACATAACTGGCGTGATGTTAGGTAAAGAGAATCAGACGAAGATGTACTCTGTCAAGCTTATTTCAGAAAGACAGAGTTCAAAATTGCATAAGCAAAAATTGGACAAATGAATTTCTAATTCAATAGGGTTGCGTGCAATCGAACCCCTTTTGTGTAAATGAATTGGGTAGAACAATGTGTACTAGTTTTATTATTCCAATGAGTGAGACAGATGTAGGTGTCTCTAGTATAGCCGGTTCGTTATAGTTTTATGAACTCTCTGTCTCGCGTGTACCGTCTGTTTTCATTGTGTCTTTGTCAAATACCTATATATATGAATGTTTTAAAGTAGTTTTTGTTCGAGTGGAATATATTACTCTATTCCGTGTGCACTGTGCCGTATATTTTCCGTAATTTTTGTTCTATTTATTTTAAGTTCCGTGAAAATATTTCCGCTTCAGAAAACGTTTTTGATATTTGAATGAGCTTTTGTTATTATCATCTGCCTGTCAGGGTCTGCTTCTAGTCTAACCGGATGCAGTTGAATACCAGTATTTTAAGGAGCGACTGCATATCTGACCTCCACAACCCAGTTAGTGCTGGGTAATACGAAACCCACTGGTAAAACTTGTTGTCAGACTTTCGGGCCGCTGACTACCTGTAACGACTGTCAAAGATCTACAATTGACAGCCGGAACCAACGGCTTAGTTAATGTATGTATGTTTAAAAAAAAATCATTCATGAATGATTTTTTTCATCATGATGATGAAAATTGGAAACATAAAGAAGTAAAGAGTATTATGAGCTAGATTACACTAATACTTAGACGAAAGCAATCAGCCAACAAAAAAAAAAGAAAAACTCATCTCTTTCTCAACTACACTATTATCTCTGTAACTACTACCTACATACTTATTGCAGCATTTATCTTATTTATCAAACAAACATAACTGACAATGCAATATCCAGGGATCCATTGTTATATCATATTACTTAAGATGTTACCAATTAAATTCGTGTGCGAATTACGATCGCATCTAGTCACGTTATCTTGTGGGCGGCGGCCATATTGCGAAGTTTTGTAAAACTGGTCAAGTGCGAGTTGTATTCGCGCACAGAGTGTTCCGTAAAAATGCCGAAAAAACACGTCTGTGGTACGGGGACTTGAAGTTTTTTGTTCGTAACGTTATTTGTTAATAGATCTTGCCCGCGGCTTCACTCGCTTTATGGTCGGAAACTATCACACGGGAACTTTACAAATATAGCCTGTGTCACTCGAGAATAATGTAGCTTTTCATTAGTGAAAGAATTTTCGGAATCGGATAAGTAGTTCCGAAGATTACCTTTAACTTTATCTCTTTATAATATTAGTAGATTATAATAGCCGCGACAGTAAAACAAACTCTGTCATTTGAAGTGTCGATGTATTACGGTTTACAAGATACAGCCCTGTGATAAGTGGACAGACGGACTGACAGCGGAGTCTCAATAACAGGGTCCCGTTGGCCCCCTTCGTGTACGGCATCCCAAAAACTAGAGCCCGCGCATCATTTCTCACGATATGACGGATTACAGCACTGGAGCGCACGCGATCTGCCAAATCATAGACTAATTAATTGTATAATGTTTGTGTTTAATGGCTTTTACAGTTTTTATGAGAGTAGAAGTATGTGTGCGGTATTTTGTTTCTAAAATATTGCTTACCTACATGAAATGCAGATGGCGTTATGCACAACACGTTTATTTGTTCTTTGTTTTGAAATAATTCTATTACTTTAAAGTGCATGACTGAAAAAAAAAACAATACTCGTACAAACTCGATTAATATAACATGATCTTGTTGTGTGTTGAACATGAAAGTACAAATCAAGAAACGTAGGTAGACCCTACTATGATAAACTGATTGGAATACTCTATCGGAAAACTGACCGCATAAAGACCAGTGACATCAGAGCAACGACCAAAGTCACTGATGTTTTGTATATGATGAGAAGTGGAATTGGGCAGGCCTTATCGTGACAGGACCATATACAACAGGTGGAGCGGGCGCGTCCTGCACTGGTATCCACGAAACGGAAACCGACGCCGTGGCAGACCATTGCAACGATGGCGAGACGATATCGTCGTACTGGCAGGGATAGAGTGGACCAGAACGGCCCAACATAGATATAGACGGAAACAGTTGGAGGAGGCTATCATCCAGATGACATATGGATGACCCCTTGACAGGTTAAGTTTAAAAAAATATAGAATTGGAAATTATAGGTAAATAAAGGCTATTATTATTAATTTTTATTTATCTGAAAACTGAACTTTTGTAGCTGTTGACCAAATAAAATCAAAGCCAAAAATCTACAATTGTGTAAACACGTAACGAAAAAAATTTGCATATAAACGTGAAGAATTCGAGTACAAAAATGTGTTTCCGTAAAAATAATCTGTAATTATAAGAAACATCGTGTAATTCGCCATTACTGCGGATTTTATTGTTTGTAACGTGTATCTTTTGTAACGCTGCGCACACAGATCTGTGCCATTGGTCCAGTTAGATGTCAAGCGCAGATTCTTAACTAGAATTTTCTATGTCGTAGGTGCTGATTACATTCACAAGCATGTCTATAGAGATGTGACATGATTATCGAGCCCTATGTTTATTTATTTATTAGGTTCTTCAAGGGTACCTACACTTTTGCCATGTGTACATTGCATGGCAATTTGTCTCCAGAGACAATGGTCCACCTTCCATCTTGCGCTGCATGCCCTGACACCTACGCACTTGACGACCTTATGACTGCATCAGCGAGCGGAGTTCGCATAGCTAAATTTTGGGTCAAATATATTTAATGAAAATTTGCCATCGACATGCCAAGAAGATAGCAGAAATTTTACAATACACAAGGAACTTCAGATGTCTTAGGGGGTGCTTTTCTCCAGCAACGAGTCGTTAAGGGGATTCAACTCGAATCGTATTACCAATCATCTATTTATTTCTTAATTTCATAAACTTGAGTTTAAAAGGTAGACTAAAGAGAATCTAACAATGCGGGTGCTTTGTTAAATTAATGGATTACGACTAGAAAGGTTACTAGTAGTAATCCATTAACTATAAAACAAAGCCATTACATTCAATAAAAAAATAACCTTGACACCACAAACAAAAGCAGAGCATAAGAAAAAATACTTTAAAACATTCTCCACTGTATAACATTTGATTAAGCCACGTCTTCGGTTCAAAGTGATGAAAATTTTAATGAGTGCTGCAATGTGCTCGGTGAATCTTAATGCGCCATTGTTGAGCATGACCGAAGTAAATTAGTGCTATCCTTTACGAAATAAATATTTGTCTTTAAAATAGGTGTTACAATAGATTAAATAATCGTACATAATTTTGTAATTTATTGCTGCTTGTTGGTTTTATTTTGAGGTAGGTTATTCTCACGTGTTTGTCTGAAAAAGCGCACTATGCGAAGTGATTTCTAGAGGTCATGCGCAAAGTTGAGACTACTGTATTGCGTAGTAGTACAGAATTAATGTACCATGCAATTTATTGATACTATAAAACATAACACAATTTTGAAAGCATCTCTTTTTCTTTTAAAAGAGTAATTTTGATAGCATCTCTTCTTTTAAAAGACTCCTTTTTAAAAGACCAGTCAACAATTTAGGTTAGCGGCTGTCTGGTCATCTGAGGCCCTAGCACGAGCGACGTGTAAACGTAACGTAAATACGTCGATGTTTGAATCGAAAATACAATTATCCCATAGCATTTTAGTTAAATTGTTTGCAACAGGCACAATAAGTAACATCCATAGGTATGAATACATTCTTAAAATTATAAAATATAATGAGTGAATCGGGTAGTTTTAATTTAAAAATCGACGTTACGTTTACTGTTACAACGCCCGCTCGTGCTAGGGCCCTCTGGTCCTGTGCAACCTCATGCATCAGGTACTTAATCTGTCGTCATGATCAGCAAAATCATTGTCACAATTCATGGTACCCATCTCGTAGGCATATTAAATCTGCGGGACTGTTCGAAAGAGATACCGTGGCCCTGGAACACAAAGGGCAAAGAAGGAACATAGATGGGTTTTAGTCAGTACAAGTCTGACACTCCCTTCCGCTCCGCCCAGAGCGCCCTTTGATGATTTCCCATCCGAAAAAAAAAGAAAAAAAAAGGCATATTAAATCTAAATCAGCCTTTGATGTTCCCAGTAATGGGACACTAAGCCTTTTCCTTTGAGATAGGCTGCACCGTGATTCTCTTCGTGGGCCCAGCGGTGCATATCACACATCTTCGAATCGGTTCTAGTTATACATTATATGCCTACCACATTAATGTCAAATTATTTTCATGACCAACTTTCTTACAAATGGCAGCTTTTATTCCCCAGCTAGCTATCATAAGTTTAAAAAATGTCTGCGCATACATTTCCCGTATACCTGCACGAGCAAAGCATAATGTAGCATTAAGTTCAAAATGAAATTACTGTTTAAATAATGTGAGGCTTCCAGACTGGTGGTTGCGTTGTAATGAGCAAGTTGTAAGTAGGTTGCATTAGGGAGCAGGGGACACAATGTTTGGCCATTCTCCAGGAATGTAATGCTGCTATTATTAGTGCTCGGGTGATAATATTATGTGCTTTGGTAAACTCGTGCTCTTAGTTGAAAGGTTTTTTGAAATTGAAATATGTAGGTTAACCTTTTTATTTTGTTCTCCTCTTCACTCTATATTTATCATCATAACTTGTGTGGAATCTTGAAGAAAACAAACCAGCATGTGTGAGCGATATTTCTCGACAGCATCTAACGCCAAGCCAGAGGCATTAAAACTCTGATCCTTTGACCATAATGAATACCGAAAAACGTATCACACACAGCCCTACTCTATATTTATGTATAATACCAAAGCTGTGTGTGGTATAGAAGATAAAATTCGATCAGCTCAAAAACAATTTAAAAGATAATTCATGAGTTGTGGCAGTAATAAAGTATCCCTGAACATCTTCTTTACCGCTAATCAATGGCTGCTGAGCTCGCCAATTAATTGTCAAGGAAATGCGGCTGAGCAAGTTGTAAGTAGTTTGCATTAGGTAGTAGGAGACATAATGGTTTGCCGTTTTCCAGAAATGTAACGCCAGGAGCATTATTACTGGTCGGTTGAAAATATTATGTTCTTTGATCGGGAAAACTTGCGTTTTTAGTTAAAGAGGTGTTTGTATTTGAATTATACAACTTTATGTTGGATTTACTGTTTTCAATAATACTCTATAATGATCAGAGATCGTCACCATTTCAGGCGAAAGACGTGTGCTATACTGTCACCCTAAAAACAATTGCAGCACCTACTTGCAAAATATCGATTTCGAGTAAAAAAAAGACAATATCAAACAATTTTCACACAAATGCTGCATTTCTTCTTATTTTTTGACAAAGTTCCAAAGAGCTTCATTTTTTTTTCTGATACTTATTTATTTAGTAAACCACCAACCAACCAAGCAACCTGATGTAATTTTTGATAAAAACAGATATTCGTCAAAATGTCACATCCATGTAAATGTATTAAGAGGGCAGTATAATACTTGTGCCTAATTTTAGTGGAGTATCATTTTTTCAAAGCTATCCAACTGATACAATTAATGAATTGTGTAGAAGTAAAATGGCCAGTCATTTTACTTTCATCCAATCTATAGCTGCTTGCTAGCAATTCATTGGCAAGTGAATGGCGGCTTTAGTACTTCAAAGCGTTCATCTAGCTAGTTTGTGATCAGTAAATCTAGACAGGTACAGATGTATTGATGTACTGGCCTCGGTGACATAGATAAATGACAAACTCTGCAAGTGGTGAAAATCACCTTCGTCACTTTTTTGATCGCTTTCAGTTTCATTCACTCTTTAAAAGCGTGTCCAATTCTTTATTCACATACGAAACATTTATATAATATCCTTTAATCTCCTTCAATTAATCTCAACCATTTCGTAGCGTAGTGCTGCTCGCTTAGTTTCACAATAGTCTCATAAACGCGAAAGTTGGTGAGGATGTATGCATGGATCGATGTTTGTTACTCTTTCACGCAAAACTATTGAACGGATTCTGACGAAACTTTACAGTAATGCTTCAAACATCAGAATAACACATTTCAATATATCAAATCACGTGTTACTATGTCCGTCCACGTTGGTATCCACAACCACCCGGCCGATTTTAATGACATTTTGTAAATGAGTATAGTTGGTTCCAACTTGAAAGATAGGATAGATTTTGGACCCGATATGCGGCGCCATACGGAGCAGGGGTGGTTCGATAGTAGACTATAAGTTGTAACCATATCGTGTAAACAAGAATTTGTGTGGTATAACTAACTACTACTAAAAAAACCCGACTACTGAAAAATCACGCTCTAATTAAATTCAGCGTTTACAAGGTAAAATCTCCTCCTATTGTTGAAGTCGATTAAAATGTAGTTTATGTTACCCGGGCTATGATAACGAATCGATTGACACCTTATTCATCAAAATCGGATGAATAGTTTAGGCGCTACGGAGGAACATACGTAAACACAAACAAACATTCATACATACATAGACTGCTAAAATCATAACCCTTCCTTTTGGCTTCACCGTAGTCGGGTAAAAATGCACAAACACGGGGGAAGCCGCAGACAAAAGCTAGTTCCACATACAACTGATAGAGCCGCTTAATGTTCAATTCTCGGCTTGAAAGGATGAATTTGCGAGGCAATTTACTAGGATTGCCGCGTATTTCTGACGTTATGTGGGAAACGTAGTACATTAGGTCCGTAATGTACTGGCTTAGTGTTATTTCGTATCCTTTTGGGGATGAGTTACGTACACGTTTGTCGCGTAATATATAGTGTGCACTAGTGTTGTATATGGTCTGTAGTAAGTTATGTGTTCTTGGAGCGATAGTGTCTAAAATTGTGTCGTTTGTGTGTAAATGGTTCCTATGTGTATTGTAGGGTTTAGCACGTAATCGTAACCCGGCAGGAGACTACCTTACTTAGTTTTAAGACAGTGATAATGCCAATTTTTACGGTCGGCTGGTAAATAGATTATCATCATCATCTGCCTAGCCTCTTCCAAACATGTTGGGGTTGGCTTCCAGCCTTCCAACCTTACAGATCGACCCGAGCAGCTGTTATGACGAGTATTTGGCCACGAGCTCCTCCTGGCGGCTCTTGGCTTTTCCAGGGCTGGAAAAAAGATAATACTAGTAGTTACTGACGAATTTTATCATCTTCGCCAAACGATGGCCGAATAGACATAAAAGATTTTATAAAGGATCGTGTAGGTTTCGATTGGTTTTCACTTCTCACTATTTCATGTAGTTTTTTCTGATTTAACATAACTGAAAGGGTTCTTATTATAATACCCGAATACTACAAAATTAATCCATCATCATCATTATTTATTTATTTATTTATTTATTAAAACTTTATGCACAAGTCAAAACTGTACAAAGGCGGACTTAATGCCATAGGCATTTTCTACCAGTCTACCTTAGGGTGATGCAATAACAGAAAAAAAAAGACTAGAAAATATTTATAACTAAAACATATAAGAATAAATACTTATATACATACATATATTAAACTTTATAAAGTAGTGGTGTAGTTTCATTATCTGCCTAGCCTTTTCCCAACTAACTTGGGGTCGGCTTCCAGTCTAACCGGATGCAGCTGAATACCAGTATTTTACACGGAGCGACTGCCTATCTGACCTCCTCAACCCAGTTAGTACCTCCCCCCCCTTCCTTGATACCCCTTGGTAAAATTGGTTGTCAGACTTTTTGGGCCAAATCAATCCATTAAACTAGTTAAAAATGTTCTTTAGTAATACTGATTTCGGCTTCAACAGTGACCTATGTGATTCTAAAGTAACTTCTCTCTTCTTTCTTTGCTTCTACAACTCAGTTCTCGCGAATCAAATTATCGTACTCGACACACAACACCCGACCACACATTCTCTCGCTCCACAGCTGCTGTAGGTTTTAATGTTCATTTTAATATTCAGTTGGAAGATCATACAAATGAGACAGGCTATGTGTGTGGTACTTATTATATCGTGCGCTATAATTATGGTCTTTCTCGGAACATTTCGCGCGGTCCAAATTATTAATGAGCTCCATTTTTGTAAGGTTTTCCTCGTTGCATAAATCATGGTGTTAATGTTGTGTGTGTGTAGTTTTTTTACCTTTAACATTATCTTATTGTACACATGTGACTAAAAAGTGATGAATGTAAATGTTGATGGATGGAGAGGGAGAGGAAGACCCAAGAAAAGATGATGTGTGAGGAATGATATGAAGGTAAAAGGTGTAAATGATAACGTGACGGTTGACAGGGGAGAATGGAAGAATAAACGTGTTGCGCCGACCCCAAATAACATGGGACATGGCAGGAAGATGATGATGATGACTATCTTCCTGTCCTTGTCTCCTTGTAATGAATCTATATTTTGTTGTTGAAGTTGCATGTTTTTTCTTCAATACTACCTCCAATCGAACCGTTGACCTTTAAACCGTATTTTCTTTTATACAATCTGTCGTTTATCTTTTTAATCTATTTTTGTTTAGCCATCGTTAAGTCTGAATGTGGATCGTTGATCCAGATTCAAACTTAACTATATGAATTTGTGAAAAGTAGGAGTCATCTTCATATCACAAATTCATATAGTCTCTAGTGTGGAATAATTAACACTGAATCACTACTAGAACCGTAGACGGCACTAGATATTCCCGAAATTCGTGCCAAACCCAATGACGTCATCAATAGAGCCGTCAATTGACGTGTTAGCGTTGTTCTGTTGTTTTTCCTAATTGGCGCCTCTGTGTAGACCCAATAATAGCTCTATGGTTGAGACTAATATTGTACGTTCGTTGTGAAGAGACAGATTAGGATGGTAATGAATAAAGGATGAGACGGGCTTACGTGTAGGCTGAAAGACAAATTATCGAACTTAGATACAAAGAAAGTTCATAGCATGTTTTAACGATAATTAGCTGATCTCTATCGCTCTGTCAATCTTTTTGGTGTTACAGGTAAACATCAGTAACACCAAAAAGATTATTACAGGCAACAGGATCTTTAAATGATTTTGTTTGCTAAAATACAACTTGAAAAAGAAAAAAACAATCGTTTACAAAAAAAGTATAAGCTGCGTCTAATCTTGGTCACTTACAACTTCCTTATTTGGTAGTACATCATCATCATCATCATCATTTCAGCTGAAATAGGTCCACTGCTGGCCATAGGCCTCCCCCGAGAGTCGCCACATTGACCGGTCCCGTGCGACTCGCATGGTAGTACATTCAACAAGAATTTCATATTTCAATTTCCTATTGCATTCTTAGAAAAATAACAGTTAATTTGTACTTCCAAAATAACTGTGAGCACTGCGCGTCTCACACAATGCCTTGTCAAAGTAGACTAAGCAATACAACGAAACAACAGAACTACAGAATATTAACCCTATGAAGTTACCAAATATAACATTTGTGAAAAAAATATACATTTATATTTCGTTGATTTCTGTCTAACACAGCACAATGCAACATTTCTATCTAAAGTGTTGTGATGAAATCAAAAATTCAGAAAAACATGTTTACAACCGTACAATAAATAAAGAGTGGCGGTCGTCAAATCACAACAAATTCCCTATGAATTTTAAACTGAAAGCCACGACTACGTTTTTCACGTTCAGAAAGCTCTCGAAATATATATGGCTTGCAAAATACGGTACAATTGGCACTTCGAAGGGACATTAATAATTCATCGCATCAATTTGGTATACACAGGAGAAGTAAATAATTTACAAACGTCATTATGAATGTTAATGTGACGTAGGTAATCACATAGCGCAATAGCTCATGTGTGATGTATGTCTGTATGCAATTAGATTATTGCAATAAATTGTACATTTGAGAGATTTATTAGATGTTGCGTACGTTTGATGCGTTAATGACTTGTGAAGATGTTTGTGTTTTTTCTGAAAGATCTGTAGCTACATCATCAAAAGGTCAAATTGTATGTTAAGTGTGCAGTTTGGATTTGAAGTTGCGGATAACTGGGCTGCGGGACTGTTCGAAAGAGATACTGCGGCCCTGGAACAGAAAGGGCAAAGTAGGAACATGGATGGGTTTTAGACAGTATAAGTCTGATACTCCCTTCCGCTCCGCCCAGAGCGGGGGGGAAAAAAAGTAGAATTTGCGATAACTGTCCGATTTGCAAACTAAAATCAAATACTTCTACAATCATCTCACTTCGTTCAATTTTCATTTAACGTGTACTGACTTAATCTGCACCCAACAATCGGTAAAATAAATCCTCTTTAAACTCAAAAAAAGCCGTCAACCGCGACACACTTCTTCAACAAAAACTTGCACAACAAATCGGATCCACCAGACTTCAAGACTTTTATTTTCACGACTTTATAAATACAAGCCGCGAGTTCATTGACCTAATTTAACACGGTCAAACAGGTTGAAGAGAAAGACTAATCGTATTGTTTCTTTGAGTTCTTCTCTTTTTATCTGCAGACCCTTAAACGATTGAGGCGTGAAGTTTTCGAGCGTGCCGTTACGCTGGATCAGTTCGTGAGACCGCTACTTTTTGATGTTCCATTCCAACGCCACTGGTAAAAACTTAGTGACAAATAGTAATGAATTTTGAGAGCTTGGAGAGTGGCGGAAACGATCACACCAGAATGATTTTGACAAATTATTGTCACTCATAACTATATCTTAATTCGGTTCCAAAAGCCACATTTTTCGTCGCTGTTGTCGGGATCAAATGGTTGGATTGGTTGTAGAGGCTCGACAAGAAACGTATTTTGAGAGCCTAAGTCCGAATTATCTCTTGCACTAACTAGACTTCATTTCGTAACTGTGCAACCAAATCGAATTAAGAACGCCGCGCTTATTTTGATTTAGTAAATACAAGTTTTATTCTTAAGATCATTTGTTTTCATTAAACATCGCTTTACCGAAAACCCGCTGTTTTCACAGCCTCACCGTAACGGGTAAGTCCCGTAACTCATCGTTCACACTGTGGTTTTAGTTTCCGCAGTTAACGTGTTCTAGGAAAAGAAGTAAATCGACACCGGTATGCAAACCAGTGGTTTAGCGGAAGTTAAATTATTCTAGCTCTGGATAAAGCTGATTTAGCTCGTGTGAGTTAGTCCAGCCTAGCGCTTTACTAACTGTGTTGGGGTCAGCTTGTGTACTAACCATGTGGTAGAGCCGCACGCGAAATAACAGTCTGTATTTTTGACACGAGGTGGGAAATCTAGTGTGGAGCGTAGTTTTGGTTGACTTTTATTATTCATGCTGCGTTTGCATGTTTGTTTTCATTTTTCGGTGTTGGTTATTTCTATATTTGTTGCATATTTATTACTGGGTAAGGAAGCTCATGTTTATTGGACGTTTCCGAATAATAGTTAAAGGAGTTGGGAAATTCTGGGCCCACAGTTAACTAGTTGAAATGTGTATTAAAAAAACCGTTATATTTTTCTAAATTAAATCACAAAATACCATGTTTCTGTCTAGGAAGCGAGAAATTTAAATTAAGTTATGAAACTATATACTCGATTAAATACATGTCTGAATTCTTAGTAATCGATAAATAATTAATCGGTGAAATCTTAGAATATGTATGAAAATCAAGTGACAAGTGCTTATAAATCGTATGTATTACGGAAATTCCTGATTTTGTTTAGGGAGACAGCACAAGTTTCATGTGCCTACAAACATACATCTGTTAATAATACCTTTAACTTGTTACAAGAGTTAAAAATATATCGGCCCCGTCACCAAACAGGCTGGAAAATAGCTTTGTTCAGCCTGTATGGTTGCCTGGCTGACAGCCTTAAATATGTGCGTTAAACGTGAAAAATAAGAATATCAGACCCAAATATAACTAGATATATGAGTCACAGCCAAATCCTACGTTATTTTTTTTATTAAATTTATCACATATTTCGCGAATAAGTTGCCGATTTCGTGGGTCGCCCCAGGGAAATTTGAGCACTTGACAGTCGCGACACACATAAGCAGATATGGCAGTGAATCTGAATGTTTAGAAATATCTTAGAAACGTTGAAACCTTTTTTTTTTTCCGGATGGGAAATCATCAAATGACCCCCCCCCACTCTGGGCGAAGCGGAGGGGAGTGTCAGACTTGTACTGACTAAAACCCATCCATGTTCCTTCTTTGCCCTTTGTGTTCCAGGGCCACGGTATCTCTTTCGAACAGTTCCGTAGCCCTGGCAGGCATCGGCCCCTGCGGACCCCTACTTGGTTGCTGACATCTCTTTGAGGCACGCGCCGTCGACACGGCCTGTCGTCATAAGACGGCCGGACGGCGAGCTAGCCCATAACTCGCCGTCCACAGGCCAGCGCCTGCGGTGGCCGGAAGCCACCACGTGACCCCCGACGCCCACGGCGTCTTCCGCGGCGGCTGGGACGTGAGGTTCTTTCCCTTTCACGTCCTGCCACCTCCTTCACTAGCATGACTGCTTCGCAGAAAGAGGTGACGGCTTCCCATTGCCTCTCGCTCTAGACCATGGCTTGAACCAAGACCGGACGCGAGAGATCGCCGCCGCCAATCGCCGCCATGAGGACACGGCGGTGCTCCGCCCAAGCGGGGCAGACCTCCACGATGTGCTCCACCGTGTCCTCCGGACGATCCTCTCAGTGGAAACACCCGGGCGTTTCCTCCAGCCCGATTCGGTGCAGGAACCTCCCGAAACAACCGTGTCCGGTGAGGACCTGCGTCAGGCGGTAGGTGACGGCCTCGTGGCACCTCTCTAGCCACTCCACAAACAGGGGACTTATCGTCAGTATAGTGGCGTGCCCTGCACGGGTTGCGACAGTCGCTCTCTCCATGTCGCCATGAGATCACGCCGGAGGTCTGTCCGCTGAGCGGCAATTTGCCGCGGCAGCGGAGTTTCCCCCGACGTAGTGCTTCCGCGCGCCATTTGTGCTGGCGCGCGAGGACTATCGCCTCCAGATCCCATGGCGGCAATCCGGCAAGGAGCCGCCATGGCGCCATGCTAGCCGCCTCGCCAAGGTTTAGTAAACACATAATAGTTTGTTCAAAACTATTTTGGGAAAATATCGTATTCTTACTTTGTTTTTAATTTTTTTTATACGCAAACCCTGCGTGGGGAACTACAGCTGTTTTGACATGGAAAGAAAAATTCTAGTGCGAGCAGGGTTTGAACCCTGCTCTACGTGGTAGATTTTGGCCCTTTCCATTTCACAGAGAGGACCCCAGCAACTGGAAAATTATTAGTATGATTTTGATAATTCTCATGTTAAGGTATTTATATTTTTAATCAGATTTTTGTTACAGATCAAGTCTTATCGGTCAGTGCAAAGGGAAAACTCATAAATGCGATATGATCTAACCTTAGTACCTACCTGAGCCTTATCGCAGTCAAAGTTGGAAATATTGTAAGTTGAAAGGCAAAGGTTTCCTATTCAAAAGCGATAAGGGCAAATAGGATTATATTTGCTATCTATTTAATGTAGTTTACTTTACTTCTGTGTACGGTTGGATCAGTAACTGTGGGCGTTACGGGTTAACAACGACTGCATCTTCATGGTTTGCGAAATATGAGGTAATTTTGAATTTTGGTGTGAAAGGAAATTAAACAAAATTATGTCAAAAATATGTGGAATTTTGGCAATACACAGAAACTGAGAAACACATGACAGCGTTGTGGAGACGTTTGAGGGAGGTCTTAATACAGAAATAGAAGTCTTTCGGCTGATATGGTGAAAGCATAAGAGATAACATAGCATCATGCCCATAATCCCCGAAGGATTAGGCAGAGGTGTACCTAATAGTACAACCACATTTCACGAGCTATGTTTAAGTCCCATGTAACCTAGGGGGCGAGCCTATTGCCGTCAACTGGGCACAAATCTAGACTCCGTGGCTGCTACTGAGAAAAATGCGATGCTTTTCCTAAATCAAATAGATTTTCACAGTTTCTGTATAATGCACACACGTAACATTTTCTTTCTCCCTTTGATCATGGAAATCAACATAATAACTTTTACGTAACAACCGAATAAGTTGATCCCTAAACTCGTAACTAAGTTAGGAGAATCCTACCCGTGGATAATAAATTGTCCTTCTTTAAGAACTTTATATGACGTTTCTTTACGAACTTTCTGTGTTACGATGCGAATTTTTAAAATTATTATTGAACCTAAAGTGTAACTAGCTTTATGGGTTATTTTGCAGCAGGCTGAACTTTATGTACAGGACGTTAAGCCGCGCAAAAGTCCATTCGCGCAAGTGTCCATGCGCGCAAATGTCCGTTCGCGCAAGTGGGTTCGCGTAAATGTCTTTCGCGCAAGTGTCTTGATACCACATTTCGCCAAATATGTTTCAGTCCCATGTAATAGAGGGCGAGCCTGTTGCCCTCAACCAGGCACAAATCCAGACTCCGTGGCTGCTACTGAGAAATTCCTGATGGAAAAACCCAATAACACTTTGCCTGACCCGGGACCTCATGCTCAGCAGTTGCGATTGCGACCACTAGACCAAAGAGACAGTGTAATTAAATAACACACGATTATATCTATTACATGATTCCTAGACAAAAAGGTGGGTCATGCGGAACCGGGTTTTAGTCCCATAGTATAACCGGTTTTTCCCGGGTTTTACTATGGAGTTTCACCTTCTGCCCTAGTGGTCACCCTGTAGTGTTACCGGGTTCGGGCCTAACACAGTGAAATTTCGCGTGGTGGATGAGGTCCATCCCCACGCACAGGGAGCCTGTGTCCCAGTAGTGGGTTATAGCCTGATTTATTGTAAGGGTAGTTCCTTAGGGTCCACATCAATCGATCGATTATCGATCGAGGCTATCGATCGATGGTAGAATGGATAAGTCGACGTCGATCTACTGTTTCTACTACACCAAGTCATCGATCGTCGTCATTTCTACCATCGATCGATTGGTGATCGGCGATCAAACGATTGTTGTGGTAACACCCTTAGTAAACAATTCATATAAAACATGGCCATCACAAATATTTTCCTAGAAAATTCTACATTGTCAACTTGTTGTTTAGTTATTACTTACTATTCGACATTGTTAGAGTTTTCTGAAACAAAAGCGCTTCAATCTGAAAGGCAATGAACTAAATTATAAATTCTTGGATTTAGTCAGAGCTTTGCATTTCTCTTAGTTCCGTTCGTTCATATTTTGAAATTCAAAACAATATCAATATTCAAATAACTTTGTTTACATCTGAAATTTTATATTAACGATGACTATTACATTTATTTTCTATAGGTACTATGTTATTGGTTTTTTTGCGAGTGTAGCAGCCGATTGTAGTTACAAAAAAAAAAATGCTCCTAGAACGTTCTACACTCAACTTTGTTTAAAAAAGTGTCCATGGGGTGTTTTTCCCGTTCGTCTCCTCATATAGAGCTTGATAAACTGGTACCCAGCTTGAACTTTCTGACCAACATACTACTCCAGAACCATTCAAAAGTATCTGTATATAATTTAATTTAACGAAAAAAAAATCGTTTGACACAACATGGGGGCATGTTGTGTGGGACCACAGATATACAGGACTTGTTTATAATATTCTGTAAACTATTTCGCAATTCCTCTAATATTTTGCAAGTTTGTAGAATATTTACGGCCGATCCCATCGACTTATAGATCTTCGAACTCTGAACCCCATAGATTATTCAATACGTGACTAGGGCACTATCGGATTAGTATTGGCACACCATAGAGCTATGTTTAACTTTTGAGGAGAATATTTACATCTTTCACTTTTGTCTATGCTAAGATTGTGTAAGTGGCTTATTTTCTCTGCCAGAGCTGCGGGACTGTTCGAAAGAGACACCGTGGCCCTGGAACACAAAGGGCAAAGAAGGAACATGGATGGGTTTTAGTCAGTACAAGTCTGACACTCCCTTCCGCTCCGCCCAGAGTGGGGGAGGTCATTTGATGATTTCCCATCCAAAAAAAAAAAAAAGTGGCTTATTTCCTGTGACGTGTTTATAAAGTTTTCGCTAGTTTTTAATAGTTTTGTCTGCATGAATTATATTATCGTAAAATGCTGGTTATTGAAATTTGTTTCGTTTTTATTGTGAAGAAATCGGATAGGAAGAATTCTCTACTTTACTCATTTATTTATTTATATTTCGGCCCTTACATGCAACAGAAATACGAAGTGTGTAGTTTTCTTTAGTTGGTACCAACGTCCTCCTTTGTGAAAGTATAAAAAAAATGGCAATAAGAACCTCAAAATCCTTATTTTAAAAAAAAACAAATTATATAGTGAATAGTTTTTTTTTTAATACTTGAGATAGCATGTTAGCCTACTAACAAACTGTTAATTCATGTTCCTACTAAAAAATAAGAAATAAACAAAACATAACATCACGCCAGTAATCCCCGAAGGGTTAGGCAGAGGTGTACCCAATAGTACAACCACATTTCGCCAGTTATGTTTAAATCCCATGTAATAGGGGGCGATCCTATTGCCATCAACCGGGCACAAATCCAGACTCCGTGGAAATATAAGAAAAAATAATTAACATTTTCGTTTTCCAAAACGCCGCCACAACTTTCCGCCATGTCGAAGCTTCCATACCTACCTAATTATTATTTCTTCCTGCGACAACAATGGCGTATACTTGTGTTAAGTGTAAGCCGAGTATAATCCGCCGCCAACAAACGAACCAACGTGATCCGATCAACACGAGCTTGTAATCTTACGCGAGTTTGTCTCCAGTTTTTGGGAACTCTGAAATAAGGGAAATTATGTAATAAGTAAGTTTAATCTTTAAAGAAAGTTGAACGTGTCAATATTTTCTGTAATACTGGGTTACCATTTTATGTTAAAGGTCGGATGTTTGACAGCTTGTTCCTTTGGTTTGTCCCTACTGGACAACAGAGGCATGAGAAAAAACACGACTCTAATAATTTGATAGCTTCGGCGTTTACCCTTTTTTTTTTTTTCCGTATGGGAAATCATCAAATGACCCCCCACACTCTGGGCGGAGCGGAGGGGAGTGTCAGACTTGTACTGACTAAAACCCATCCATGTTCCTTCTTTGCCCTTTATGTTCCAGGGCCACGGTATCTCTTTCGAACAGTCCCGCAGCCCTGGCAGGCATCGGTCCATGCGGACCCCTACTTGATTGCTGACATCTCTTTGAGGCGCGCGTGGAACACGAACGCGCCGTCGACACGGCCTGTAGTCATAAGACGGCCGGACGGCGAGCTAGCCCATAACTCGCCGTCCACAGGCCAGCGCCTACGGTGGTCGGAAGCCACCACGTGACCCCCGACGCCCAGGGCGTCTCCCGCGGCGGCTGAGACGTGAGGTTCTTTCCCTCTCACGTCCTGCCACCGCCTTCACTAGCATGACTGCTTCGCAGAAGGAGGTGACGGCTTCCCATTCCCTCTCGCCCCGGACCATGGCTTGAACCAAGGCCGGACGCGAGAGATCGTCGCCGCCAATCGCCGCTACGAGGACACGGCGGTGCTCCGCCCAAACAGGGCAGACCTCCACGGTGTGTTCCACCGTGTCCTCCGGACGATCCTCGCAGTGGAAACACCCGGGCGTTTCCTCCCGCCCGATTCGGTGCAGGAACCTCCCGAAACAACCGTGTCCGGTGAGGACCTGCGTCAGGCGGTAGGTGAGGGCGCCGTGGCGCCTCTCTAGCCACTCCTCAAAGAGGGGACTTATCGCCACTATGGTGGCGTTCGGCGTTTACCCTTGCAATAAGATCATTTGCACGTCTCTAGGTCTTTTGGATTCAAAGATCTTAGCATTTCATTGAACAGCCGCTTAAAAAAACAAAATGGGTGTTATTCGCGGAATGGTGGGGTAAGGAGTATTTATAAAAGTGTATTTTTCAATAGAAATAAGCATACAGGGTGTAAACAAAAAATTATTTCTGGGAAACGACTTTTCTTTTGGGGTGAAAAATCACATTTTACGGTAGGACTCGATGGAACGCATTCATAGCAGTGCTGATGGATGAATTGAATAGTACAGGGGTCGAGGAGGTGTTTAAAGCAAAAGTTTTACATTAAAAACATGTATTTATAAAAAGAAACTTGTGAAAGTTGGAACTTTGACCCCTAATATGTATATACATATATAATAACAGTAACTAGAAGGTTCCCAGGTATGGTCTAGAACAAAAAAATGATCGCAAAGACGGGGAGAACAAGTGCCTTTCGGCTTCGCTAAGGGTCTACACCCTTTATAATATGCCCTTAAAGTATCGTTAACCGGTAGCCCAACACATTGTATATAGGTTTCAATTCCGCGAAAAGATTCAAATCTGGATGCAGGATGCAGCACCGCACGCAGAAACATGCACATGCAAGAAAAGCATTAATACTTAGCATACCATGCACCCAAACCTACTACTATACTCACTACTGAGCATCAATATAATGAGCATGAGCTGAGTTCTTGAAATTACCAAAAATATTTGCACTTTCTATAGGAATTAACGCAACCAGCTAACTAATCAATAAGTATAGAGAAGCTAAAAAAAAATTATGAATTTCCAAAAGTCATAGAACAAAACTGGTTCAGTTCCATGGTCTGAGTCCCCCAGGTCTTGAGTTTATACTGTTATTTTCTGTATAAGTCTCAAACACCAAAAGTTCCAAAAAAATATCCACGAACAATAAAAGCGACGAAGCCACTTAATCAAGCTTCATCCCCTTATATGATACAGAATGATGTAAGAAATGACACGTAGCTAAGCTAACCCGAAACTCAAAGCTTACTCTAACCCTCTTGAGCCGACTTACAGACAACGAATATGTGTGAACAAGAGTTACGCCTGTATAATACGACCTCTGACAATCTAAACATACCTGGGGTCTGAAATAATTTGTAAGGATGTCGAACATCTGGATATTAAGAAGTAAAAACTTGACTGCCAGTACGCAAATAGAATATGAACTGTCCATTAAAAATCTAAACGAAAACATTATAAGGAAATCCATCAAAAATTCGAAGTCATGCACCCTTTCTCAGGCCGTCGGAAGTCGGTGATATTTGTTTGTTTTAATAACTCATTTGCCACCGCCCAGCAGCAGTGGGTAGATTATACATTGCTGATTTGCCTTTCCAAATAAACAAAACTTTTCGAATCTTTGCCAAGAACTGCATGGTGCTCTATAAGTGAAAACAGGAAACAGAAAGATAAACAAAGCAGTAACCGCTGTTCATGACATAGTTCAAGACAAAATCTACACCGGAGATAAACATTATACTTCGATTAAGTAAAATTAAATGTCACGTCCGAAGAAGTATTTTACAATACTTATAAAATACAACAAACATAATATAACCTGTACGTGAACAAAACAAGCTGTAATAACAGACAGATAAAAGTCAAAGTAACTCAAGAAAAAGAAAATTTTCTTCTCCAACTTTACCGTATTCTTGTTTCATTGTCTGTTTTTAGAGATCCGTCAAACTCTCGGAAGAGAACGTCTTTGAAATCATGCCCGTGACTGCCCGTCTGTTCGTTATACCTACCCTTATTTTGGTGTGGCAGTTTGACGTTTCCAGTTGTTTGATATACTGGAAATGGCGACCCAATTACAGAACTGAAATTGTTTTAGTTGAATTTTAGTTTTCAGAAACAGTTCTGGCTGGTAGAATTATATGAACTTTAAAGGAGTCTGTCCACTACACTTATGGTACGGTGTGGCAGAATCCTTACATGAGAATGAGATGGGATTAATATAATACACACACATACACACACATACACACACACACACATACATACATACATACATACACACACACACATGCACAAACAACACCCACATACACTACACACACACACTGTTTGATACATTATTGTTTATTATGTATGGGCCTCAGTTGCCTGACAATAAAATGATTGATTGATTGATAATAATATGAGGGTAAATGGGGACTTATCCTGAAAAAAAAAACGACTGTTAATACTCCGTCTGTAAAGATATTCGTGTTATTTGAAATATTTTATTTTTTATTTTTTTGCGATTCTATTTTTTAAACGATTCAAAAAACATGGTTGTACGGACAGAACCCAATCGAAAAGTCGATCTCAAACTCGCCAGTTTTTGACTTTAATGAGTAGTTCGCATAGAAAGATGCTTATTATGTTGTGTTGCTATTGTGGAAGGGACAGAAATAACGAATAATTTATTTCCTGCAACTTTACGTTACTGCAAGCTTTATAGTTTTGCTTTGTCTGTGCTTTCAAATGAATGAAGCGTTTAATTGGATGGCTAATGTCATGTCACGGCGCAATATAGCAGGACATTGAATACTAGAAATGGCTGAACACTATGAGCATATTGTTCGCGAATTGAATTGTTTTGTTTTCTTTAGGTTGATGAACGGCTATTTGTGACTATTAAACACAGTTACATACACATATTGACCGTACCTATATTTGCTTGGCAAAAGCATTTGATGCTTCTGCCATGCCATTTCGAACCAAACGAACGTTTGTCTTTTCAAATACTATAGCCCAATATTCAACTCAGCCACTACTGAACTTACCTAATAATTATAATATAATATAATAATACTTATTTCCAGATTTACAATTTAGCAGAATATCGGTATGTAACACCACTGAGTTTAAACCTCTGGCACCCCATGCTAAGATTAAACTTAGGTTAGACCCGCTTGAACCTAAATTCAGTAAATGCTTATTTAATAATATATATAAAATGGTAAACTGACTGACTGACTGACTGGGTGATATATCAACACACAGCCCAAACCGCTGGTCCTAGAGACATGAAACTTGGAGGATGTGTTCTTTGTGAAGAGTAAGTATCAACTAAGAAAGGATTTTTGGGAATTCCACCCCTAAAGGGGTAAAATGGATGGAAGTTTGTATGAAAGTCCGTCAGTCTTGAAATTAGGATCTTCAAATTTTGTGTTTAAGCTGACAATTGAAAATTAATTTATACATGTCTCAGCGTTTTTGATAATTCTACCCCCGAAGGGTTAAAAAGGGGGATGGAGGGAAGTAATCGGATATTTTTCGACATCCACTCGGGCGAAGCCGCGGGCAAAAGCTAGTTTAAAATATAAAACTTTTTCTGTTATTAGTCGAGTCTAAAGTCGAGAGAAAAACAATGATATTTAAAATACGTTTAGCGTTAAACGTGTTTGATTTGTGGTGCAAGCTGGCCTTAGACCATTATCAATTTCTGCTATAACACACGGTCCTTTGTCTTTTGCATCAAGGCTGCGCAAACCGAATCCAAACAAATTACGACTTTATGAGTGTGCCATAAGAGTGGGTAAAAAATAACATATTGCCTCAATAGCTCTTCAGGGATTGTTAGTGTTCACATTATTCAAAGATAATAGGATGACATGTAATTACGTGCAGAAAATAAAGGACGCAGGAGGTTTTATTTCCTATGATGAAGCTCATTGCGGTGCCAAGCGCGTTAGATTTCCCCAGGGTGAGGAGCTGGGTGGTTTGGCCTGGTTTCCAACTTCTGATACTTCGATAAGCGATAAGTTTAAGCGGTAGTTCTTTGTAAGTGTTACGATCCATTTGTTTGTTATACGGTAATTTGCGTTGATCGTGTACATTTTATTTACAATGTTTTTATATTCTTCTGCCTCGGTTGTTTTGTATTCTAAGTCAGTTCAATCTATTCGTTTTTTGGCGAATATCACACAATAAACAAGGTCCTATTTATAGCAATTTTAGTCTGGCTGTTTGTGTAAGTGAGTTTAAATGTTTCTAAACGCACCCAAGATACAGGAGAAATGCGTGTGGGACGTAACGTTTTTTTTTTTCAAAAGAAGAAAGAAAAAGAAAAAGAAGAATTAATTCGAATCAATATTTTTCGCCATTGTTCTTTTGTTTATCTTTTTATGACATCATTACCAATTAATATTGGAGTTATAAAAGATATCTATAAGATTACACAATTTCTAGATTCAATATCACAGGATTATTTGTGTAGTAGCTCGAAGTAAATTATATGTGAACGCAAAACGAGCAACGTTGGCTTAGCTAAACTAGTTCCAGAGAGCAACAAAAACAAATTGAAAGTAATGTCCACAGACCCTTTGATACTACGCCAAAGGAACGAAGACTCAATTCAAATGACGCAAATTCAAGTAAAATGTTTAGGATTACAAAATTGGCCAAGCTCATTAGTACTGAAAAAGGGCAAAGTTTAATCACTTCGAAATGAGTTAGACGGAAAGCCGAGGGAACGAAGTCTTGTAGTCTCAGTGACCCTGTAGGCATTGTTCTTTTACAAATCGGGGTCTAATCAAGTCACGGTAGTTGCTAATAGATCAGTGAATTACTGGAACAAACTGGGGCGAGCTCTCTAATTTCCATATATTTCAACAAGACGTGCCGTGCATAACTAAAACGCAGTCAAGGTTTTTCAAGGAGCTTGGAGGAGGCTTTCCAAGAAGTTTTGTGGCCGTCGAAAGTAAATTAGAGTAATTTTGGACGATTTAAATCGTGATTTGTATAGCTTAGTCCCATCCGGTAATACATACGTCGTATATCATCGTATACATACGTACATTTATGTGGTTAACACTGAATTAATGTTGTTAAAAGCTTTTCCTCGTGCGTATGTGTATATGGAAACATATGGTCGTTATATTCTGAACGTATCTCATATGGGATTCAGAGCAAGTTTGCAAAGTTTTTTAATATAGAACACCGCATGGAATATTCCAAAACATAGTCCCACATGAACGAAAACATAATTACATATTCAAAATTTTTATTACTGTGTAAAGAATTGTATCCCAGAACAATCGCAGAGACCAACATTTCATATGTTCTGCAAAGACTCGGTTCACCAGCAATTAACTCCGGTGAGGCAGCTGTTTTAAATTTTAGATGAAGGACACGATCCTGTGGTTTTTACTTGAACTTACTTTTTAAAATTCTCGTGGGAAGCTTGGGTTGACATGATTACTAAGGTCGGCTCTCTTTGTGTGGGTTTAGCGAGCATTACGCAGGTCATAACTCAGATACTTCTGCAAATAGAACTTTGTTTGTGTTTGTGTCTGGCTTTCCACAATTGATTGCCGTTTTTGATAATAATATGGTTTTATTCTCTCTAGTGATTGCTTAGGTAAATATGGCGTCTGCTGATTAATAGACATCAATGAAGAAGAATCGCAAGATGTGGATCAATGTATAGATTGCTAATCATTGATTGATCATTTTATATTAATATACTTTTATAGATACTAATATTTATAAAGTATATTCTCCTTTTAATTATATTTACATTATATACAGACTACAAATAGAACTAAACTAATGATAAAAATAAGACTAAAAGTAAGAAAATATAAACATCTAAACAACGACGACAATAGGACACTTAGGCGTCAAAGTACTTCTCCGCGCTGTCATCTTTTATATTTATGTAAAAGACAATAATAGTTCATAACTTTTGTTCTATTACATATAATCAGTCCGTAATATGACTACTACTTAGGAACAGTATTCCAACATGTAATATTAATTTAAACTTGTTAATTTTAGTTAATTAGGTTTCAATTTTATAGTAGTGCTTGTGTCACAGCTAATATGTTTATGGAGCATGCGGTACTAACCTGTAAGACATTGTTACATTAACATTAGATTATGGAGATAATTACTACAAATACATAAACGTACTATTCTTGGGTTGAGCTAATTGTTATTCGGTTTTTGCATTAGAAATTTCTCAGTAGTAGCCACGGAGTCTGGAATTGTGCCCGGTTGATGGCAATAGGCTCGCCCCGTATTACATGTGACTTAAAAACATAACTGGCGAAATGTGGGTGTTCTAATAGATACACCTCTGCGTCTTCGGGGATTACAGACGTGATGTTATGTTATTTTAAAATTTCCAAAGTAAATAATTGTTTGTTGGCCAGTAAAGGAAAAAGAAAAACAGGCCACCTCTCTGTGAGAGGAAGTGGGCGATGATCCACCACGCGGGCCCACTGCGGGTTGGATTACCACAATAATCCGCATTTATAATACATTGCAACAGAATTTAATGTGGTTCTAAGCCTGTGATCAATTTAAAGGCTTGAAATAGAAAAGTCATTGGCAGTACAGAAAGGGTCTCTGATTCTAATTTCAATAACAAACTGAGTGCGATGTTTTATGCAAACTGGGTAACTTTCCCTTCACAGCTTATTCAATCATCCTCAAACTGACCCTTTGAGCCCTCGGACTTGATTGCGTAAAAATAAGGATGGGAATGTGGGCTTTCTGAATTCAAGCTCAAGAAAGAGGAACTTTCTGACACGATATGAAGAGTTTTGCGACTTTAAGAGGAAAAAAAAGTTATTAAAAATACAGAAAAGTTGTCAAATTAGTTATGAGTTCAATATATAAGAAATGTTAAACAGAAAACTGTTTTGAAAAAAAGTAACTTACGATTTCTTTTTTATCTACAGGAAGAAAGAAATTTAAAGTATAAATAAGTCTCACACAGGACAAAACGTAAAAGTGGTTAAATTAACAATGAAACAAAATTAAATAAAAAAGTAAACACAAAAAAAAAATTAAACAAACGAAATTGGTCCTGTAAGAGGCCAAAAGGATGTAGAAAAAGATGAGGGATATGTCAGTATGGTACTGTAACAATTAAAAAAAAAGTCACAGCGCATCTTTTATACAGAAAAAAGGTATCATGTAAAAAGAGATCGTTAACAACAACGTCAAAATCACAATTTAAAAAAGGGCTATGCAAATCTTGGTACAGCTTTTACAACCCAATTGTTATATTGGGAAGGTTTTTGTTCGCATATTTCATATTTGAATTAGCTTTGGCAGACCGCCAGGCTTTTATATTCATAAAAAACTAAAACACCAAATTCAAACAACCAAAAAAATAAACAATATTGTTGATCAATCAAATTAATCGAACAAACAATACGTGATATTTAAAAACCGGTGCAATTAAAGCTGGCCATTCATGAATTAAGATATTATATACTAAACAGCGCCGACCTCCTTCAATTAATTAATAATAATGACTTTACAAATTGGACATATCACTTACGTACTTACACTTTACAAGTGCATGTCACACGTCCTTTCCATACTAATGTGGACATGATATGTATTCAGGTTGACCCATTAGGAGAAATTTACTTTCGTCCACGACCGAACATAAACAATAGCACAGCACTTGCAGTCGAAGGAATTGGGTCAGCGGTGAATCTGAAGCGTCATGCCCATTATTAATGCTGAGATAAATATATTAGTAGCGTGATCGGAGCTTTCCTTAAATAATTATTGTGTGTGCTTATAATTGATGATGATACTGCTTATATGTACGTTTGTCCTGGAGTCTGAGATGTGTATTTATTTTGTTGATAGCTTTTGTGGGTGAATCTGATCGTAATTTATGGAATCGGCTGAGAATTACAGCCTTCACGTGACCCACAAAAATTAAACCAGCCATAACTTAGGATTACTCAAGTAATCCGGATCACGATCTCAAGTATTCCAAAGCCTAATTGAAACTATAAATTACAGATTTTAAGCTTAAAGCACAAAAAAACTTAATGTTACGTTGTAGAACAGATTGTTTACTACTAATGAGCCTTTTACATGTTTGGACCGTTGTAACTGGACCAGTGTGAGAGGTCAACGGCCTGTCACGCAAGAAACAGTTAAGAATCTGATAAAATTAATGATTTCGCTAAGCCCCGTCCCGATTGCAACTAAATCGCCTTTTTCGGCTAACGAACAATTTTCGTCTGCATTCAAACTCATTATCTGCGACATTATGCGGTCAGTGACGTTGCTTTGGAGTAAGAAGTACACTTTTGTGGTACGTAAGGTGATCTGTATAAGAATGATTGCACGGCAAACCTCGCGTTGAGTCTGGATTGTCTGGGAGCTAACACAGATACGCCACCGTGATAAATCGGTCTCTGTCTCGAGGGAGGCGAGAGAATAACCGAAAGTAGAGTGATAGCCGGAGGGGGCACTGGCGCAGCCTGACGCTCTCGCAGTGTGTTGCCGCCTTTACTAGCCGGAGCCCGCGTGCGACTACGCTCGCTCAACTCGACGAACGGAACGAATGACATTCGACGCTTGAATATTAAAAAAAAAAAACTAGACAATAAAAATAGGCGGGAATTATTATTCGTGATATATGTTCCAAAGTTAAAATGCTCTAATGAACTCTTAGCATAGAAGTTTTTACGCAAGTGATCGAGTTATTATCGGTAAGTTTTTAACTTTATTAATTATTTTTAGATTTATGAATGAAACTTTTATTTTTTGTGGTCAAATATTCTTGTAATATTTGCTGTGGTTAAAACTGTGTTTTTTAAATAAACTTACACTGTGTTTTTACATGAGTAAATTTCAATGAGGTACCTACTTATAATAAAAGATTCTCACTTTTTTAATATTATAAAATTTTAGACGAAGAGCATTTTCCTACTATGAAAGGATAAATAATCTAGCAAGTGCATGTTCATGTTATACAAACTTTTTAATTTTCCGAGCTTTTAAAAAAGTTTGTTACGAATGCGTTCAGCGAAGGACGTAACATGGAGGTTCATTATATTTTTTTACGACTGTTTATGTCAAGGGATATAATATTTCTTGGTGGCAGTAACTTTTTTCATTCGGAAAGAAAATAAAAGAAGTTATAATAAGATACGGTGGCTGAATAAAGTTTGGTGTATACGATCGGGATAGATATTTTAAAGTTAATCCTTAGGTTAGTTTTCCTCGTTATAAAAGTTTCAAAGTTTTGTTATCAGATAGGTATTGTTCTAGATGGAGCTTCGGTGTTATAACAGGGAACAGAGAAAATGCTCCGTTCCAATTAAGAGTTTTATTATAAGACTTCACTCGGAGATGTTGAACTTTAAAATTGTTATAATTAATTAATTTATTATTACTATTTACTCATAATCAAGTAACATAAGACTCGTTATTTGACACAACATTTCAATAACAACACAAACATACAAGACATACAATTAAATTAAACTTATTCATTAGTAATACATATTAATGGGTATAATATAATATTTACCAAGTACTACCTACTTGAATTCGATTTCATTGGTATTTAGGGCTATAGATATTAAATTCAAATAAATTAAAAACCTCATTTTGATTCTAAATCAAGATTTCCACAATGTTAAAAATAAAAACATTTATTGATAATGTGCTCTGCATTATCGTCTTTTATCTGCAACTGCTGTAAATAATTGTGAATTTCCTCAGTTCAAAAGGTATAACAAAAAGTTGCAAAATTGACAAAACACCGTTAACAAACGAACACAACCCAAGTTTCAGATACATCTACCTACAAGTTACAACCTTACATATGAACATAAATAAAAACCTAACAAACGCATGTCGCTCGTATATGTCAAAGAGAGACTGAACTTGCAAAGTCTCGCTTGCACTCCTTTACTACAATGTCACGAACTGTAACGCTAAACCAGAGGTCGTGTGTTCTAAGCCTTACTCGTATTCCTAGAACTGAAGCACTAGCACGAGCGTGCGGTGTAAACGTTTTAAACTCAAACTCAAAGCATTTATTTCAAAAAGACACTTTTGAATTGTCAAAACAAGAAGATGTGTAGCTGCCTGCAGTTCAGGAATAATAACTGTGAATGGACTGTGGCACTAGCTACCTATTCCAAAGCGTAGATCACATGGAGAAGAATGGGAAAGAAACTCCATGTACACTCTTCAAATCAAGTTATTATAGTCCTTGGTCCATTTATTGTTGCTCCAATATGTGAGAAAAAACAACTGAACGTCCTATGGCAGTTTGATTACTTTCTTGCTACAAGCAATGTACCTAACATCATAAAATTAAGTAATTCTTTAAATTAAGTAAATATTACATGCAAAACATGTATTTTTTATTTAAAATCGTAGGTTTTACGTTACGTTTACGTTGCGTGCTAGTGTTTATGTCTCGGTAACGCTAAACCAGAGGACATGTGTTCTAAGCCTTATTCATAGAACAGAACTTTGATCTCATACTTCGCTCCAAGACTTTTATTTACCGAGGGACTTATGAAGTTTTCTTGGTAAAAGTCTATTTTCAGTTCCCGTGAGGACTAAGTACGCGAGACCCTCTAGTGTTTTTGTAGTCCGTCTCGAAAGTTATGGAGTCTCCACGTTTTGTTCGTGTTGGAGCCATATTTATGAGGGACCTACCGAGATTCATTTTTAAATTATTTAAAGGTTTAATGTGTCTTATCGAAATATTGTTTCTCAATGTCTAAACTATGCCTAAAATTATTTAGACAGCTTTCAGACAAGTTTTTGCCATTATAAAGTTGTGGTATTGAAATAATTGTGCCACGTTATTTTATAATAGTTTTAAGATTACGGGGACAACGGGAATACAGGTTATAAAGTTAAATTATTTAAGCTAAGTAACTCACTATTTATTTAAGAGGGAAGTAAGTTCCATATTTGAAGCCACGGTTAACGCAGTGGCTGAGCGATTGACTACTGCGCTTTGTGTCGCGGGTTCGATTCCCGCACGGAACAAATATTTGTATGGCCTACAGGTAGTTGTTCCGGGTCTGGCTGTTTGTGTATGTGAATTTAAATGTTTGTAAACGCAACCACGATACAGGAGAAATTCCTACTGTGGGGCAATGTTTAAAAAAAAAAAGAACATTTCTTTTGTTTGTTCTTTATAATATTATATTCGTAGCTACCAACATTGTCAAACTTGAAGTTGCAAATATATTTCGTTTCTCAAAAAATCCTCCAGTTTTCCTTACGACCTCATCATCATTACCATTGGCAGCCTTGGTCCAACGCTGAGCTGAGACCTTCTTACTTTTATGGCTCGATTCCCTGGTTTGCGTGAGTCTCAACTAGGTCTTACCCGCCATCTTATGATTACACCACCTTCTTCTTTATCGTGTGGTTAGTCTCTGGAAATATCTCTCAGGCATGCTGGTTTACCACCTGTATCAATATAATTATTTCCGTCTCAAATCAGGCCGTATGTTTGTTAGTCGAGCTATAACAGTACAACTATACAATACAAGGGCCTTCGGGTGCTTGTCAATTTCTCGCAGACCCCCATTACTAAGTCACGACGCGAGGAAAGTCGTGACGGGCGAAGCTTTAAAACTACATTTTTTAGTTCATTACTAACACACTTATGTCGACGACCTGTTTCTTCTGCACTTATGATTAGATCTGAACTAGAATGACTGCGAAAATTTTGGCTAGTAATTGTTTAAAAAAGCAGAAAAGTGAGAAAAGCATTGGCTGAATATAACGTAACGAAAAAAATTAAGTAGGTATTTACTAAACATTTGTCAATAGGTATTTATGGTTAAATGTGTTAGTCAAACATGTAGTCTTGCCAAAAACAGTGATATTGAAACCAATATTATCTTTAGGTAACCATATAAACAAGAGAATTAAAAAGAAACAAGAAATTCTAAAGAACTAAAACTTGGTCCTACGGATCCAATGCCTTTCTTACTGAAGTATTCATGAACAATCCCTTTGTTTTACATAAAAACTTCGTGGAATAAACTAATTACATAAATAAACTAATAAAACTCTGTTTCCTTCTAATATCGAGATCTATGTTCGATGATACTGTATGAAAGTCCAACAAGAAGTTTATTTCGTTGTCGTATCCAAGTTTAGGAGCATCTTGGTTAAGCCCAGGATTAGAAGTTTGTCCGACCTTTGTTTGTAGTTTATTGCGAAACGGATCGGATCGTATTTATTTCTTTTCGGGCGAGAAAAAGGATTCGATGTGTTGTATGAAATGAAAACGATTTTGTTCTAGAATTGTGTTAGTTCTGTCTGATGTGAGAATCGATTTCCGAAGCTTAACTAGGGCAAAGTAAAAGCCACCATTATTTTATTATTATTTTAGCATTTGATTGACCTAAATGCCTAGACAAACTGACATTCTATATGCCGTAACGTTGCTGGAAAATTAAAAATATTGACTGCGAGCGACAGGCTAGGCAGCGGCCCGAAAGTCTAACAACCAGTCTTACCAAGGAGTATCGTATTACTCAGTACTAATTGGGTTGTGGAGGTCAGATAGGCAGTCGCTAAATGTAAAATACTGGTAATGAGCTGGATCCGGTTATACTGGAATCCGACCCCAACATTCTTGAAAAAGGCTTGGCAGATGATGATCGTGATGATATTGGACTGACGTAAGTTACCGAAAAGATACAGTCAATCTCGATAAAAGTCGTGGCAGGGATACGATACGGTTTGAAAGCAATCGCCATCGCTTATGCCATCTGGAAGATTAGCTCTATCTACATAAAGGAATGGCTAGACTGATAAATTATAAAAATTGATAGTCTTGCTGGTAAACAAAGATACTGCAGTTACGTATAAATCTAAGACAGACATGCGATGTAATAGCCCAAACCCGTCACTATTACATTTTTATCATAATCGATGCATATCACAAAACCACAGTAATCTGATCACCAGTTAAGCGAAAACAACGTGAACACGAGATTGCATTTCAGAATAGACCAAGCGTTGCATGAAAATATTTTAGAATCACGTCTCTGTTATGTCACGATTCGTTCGTAGACTCGTGAGTCCTAAGCTTTAGATTCCCTGTGTAGAAGTTTATTCAGGGTTGGTTCTCAACAAAATCTCACAGTTTAAACGTGTCTTTTCGAGCTCATGTTTAAGAACACTGTTCTTATGGAGTGACTTTTGTTTGTTTCGCACTTTGTCGTTAAAGAGAACTGGGAGTTCGATTGAGTTATCAACTCTTCGAATGATTCCTTTTTGTTTACCTCTAGATACTATACCGTATTCAGATGTACATATATCAATCGATGTTATTAAACTATGTTGCAGTTCGTGTGCCGCTTTAATTTGTATCGCTTCATGTCGATTCAAGAGCAAATGAGTTTTCATTGTGCTTCACATAACACAATTCTTCGGATTTATTTATCGTCGGCCAAATATTCTTCAATCTATCTACAAGGTCTTCCAATAATAAGTTACCACTCACTCAATTTCGAGTGAACCAAGCCATCAGACAATCGCGTCATAAAAAGATTGACAATCATATTTGTATCACGCGTAAAGCTCAAATTGTTCCGATTTGATATGTCGTATAACCTTCAGAATCATATGAACAATAGTACCTATAGTATACAATAGTACCTCGACCAGACTATAAACAAACGTCGTAAAAGCAAATGCTTTACCTGCACATGTGCCATTTACGATAGCGGAAAGTGAAAGATGCACATGCTTTTACCGCCGGAGTGCAAAGTGCTCAAAAATGAAAGGATACCTGCGATTTATGAGTCAGTAAAGTGAGTTGAATGAAATAGCTTTTCAAGTGGGAGTAGCACTTGTGTGGAAATGTTTAATTTTATGAGGATACGTTTTAAATGGGTCTTCGACAGGTTCACGGGACGTTTAGGCACGGTAACTCTGTCTGGCTCTCGACTGCTCGAAATTAGTCACAAAGGTGTCTACCTGTGTGACCATACCCCAGGTCCCATACATTCATACCCCAGGTCGGTGTCTACTGACCTGGGGTATGACATACTTTTCCTGGCCTACGTCCCATTGGGATAATTTCCGACCTCTGGTAAATGGAGCGGAATTTATACTGCCAGATAAACAGGCGGTGACGGTGAATCATGCCATGTTAACTTTCTTCTTCAAACAACCTTAACTAAATCAATAGTCATTCTATCCACGGACTTAAAAGTTCGCAAAAATAACCAGCATATATAATAGAACTAACTTTTGTCCGCGATTTCGTCTACCGATACAAGGATCTCTTAACCCCTAATTATAGTCAACCAGTGTGCCATCTACCATCGAGATCCGTTCAGTCGTTCAGGTGTTGTTAAGGTTACATTCAGACAGAGTTTCACAATTGTAATATTAGTATGGATAACAAGTAGCAGGATAGTTTGGTCAATAGACATCAACGATCACGACCGGGTAAGAACATGTTTATAACAAGTTCGTATGCAAGTGGTCCAACTATAACCTTAGCACTGAAATTACCGCAGCATTGAGGTAGGTTATGTTATGTTATGTTGTGTTTCGTTTAAACGGGATTTAAGGTGTTAATTAGAAACATTATATCACAGCTGTTTTCCCCGTAGGGTTTGGCAGAGGTGTACCCACTTTTCCTCAGTTTAGTTGCGTTAAGATTAAAACTTTTAATGATGTTATATTTTCTTTACTGTAATCACATTTTGCTCATTAGTCTAAGTTATTTTTCTTGTGCTAGCAGAAGATTGTAATTTTTTAACTTTGTGTAGTGTCTGGGTCACCATGATACAGGCTGACACTGACAGCTGGCAGGTTTAACAGCATAGTTTGGGACCTGTCTGTATTCTGTTGTGTAAGCTAATAAATGAATTTGAATTTGATGAACCTGTGACATGACCTAAGTTTATTGCTTACCAAAATTTTAAAAAAATTTGCCTCTTCCAGAACACAGATATGTAGTAGGTACAATTTTGAGTGAAAATCAATATTGAATTTTCGTAGCAAATTCAGCAGAGGTAGGGTAAGGAGTATAGTATTACCCAGTACTAACTGGGTTGTGGAGGTCAGATAGGCAATCGCTCCATGTAAAATACTGGTATTCAGTTGCATCCGGTTAGACTGGAAGCCGACCCTAACATAATTGGGAAAAGGCTAGGCAGATGAATAATGGATAAAATAAGGAATGAGTATATTAGAGGACGTTTGAAAGTTGCGCCAGTTACAGAAAAGTTGAAAAGGAATCGATTGTTTTGGTATGGACACGTCATGAGGAGGAAAGAATCGCATGTGACTAAAAGAGTGATGAATATAAATGTTGATGGACGGAGAGGGAGAGGAAGAGAAAGGAAACGATGGATGGATTGTGTCAGTAATGATTTGAAGGAAAAAGGTGTAAATTATTGTGTGACGGTTGACAGGGGAGAATGGAAGAAAAAAACGTGTTGCGACGACCCCAAGTAACATGGAACAAGGGGAGGAAGATGATAAGATGATGAAGTCAGCATTCGTTTAATTTTTAAATATTTTTTATACGCAAACCCTGCGTAGGGAACTACAGCTGTTTTTGATATGGAAAGAAAAATTCGAGTGCGAGTAGTTAGTTTGGTATGGCGACTTCTATACAACATTGATTTGGCTGCAATGTCAACGTGTTGGTTTAAGTTAGTTCGATACTTTCTTAAATAGATGTTATTAATGGAACGAAAATTTCGAGAACTGTGAGCAGGGTGCAATGGTCTAATAGGTTAAGACGTCCGGTGTACAGAATCGGAAGGTCGCAGGTTCAAACCCTGCTCGCACTCGAATTTTTCTTTCCATATCAAAAACAGCATTCGTTTAAGTTTGATTGTTTTTCCATTGGTACCTACAGTGATATTTATTAACTATCTTTATGTTATAAATTGCTGTTGACTTACAAACTTATATCCCACAAAAACAATAAAGGTAAACAAAGAAAAACAAAAGAAGTAAGAAGGTACATTTGGAAGGTATAGTAAGAACTTTTTTCTTCCCCACGTTTCGAGATTGCTTTTTTCTGCTGTTAAAATAGTGATGTAAGTTATAGCTGCATTGCAGGTTATAGAAAAATTAGGTCACAACTCTAACGGCCTGCGGACTTTCGAAGATTTGACAGGTTTCCAATATCATAAATTTAACCGTAGGATATGAGACACAAATTGCTATACATGCCTATACGAGTTCTATGGTTCATACTCAATGTATTCATTCCTGTCTGAGGGTACACGATTTATCCTCCACGTTATTTTTTATGGGTTTTATATATCATTTTTATGTTTCCAATTCATTTCTAAGCTTTTTTATTTTCTTATCGAGAGCTTGCGGAGCTGTATGATTGTGTTTCAGAAATCCAGATAAATTATTATACGAATGTTTACATTTCATTTGGAGCTTTAGGGTTCCGTGAATCAGGGTAATATAAAGGTTCTCTTCGGTGTTTTTTCTCAATACAGTAACGTCGGGATATTTTGAATTTGTAATCAGTCCAATTCAATCCATTAATTAGTTATTTGTATTGGATTTCTGTTATTGGAGTAATGAAGCTTACAGGCGAATTTGTAATTGCTTTTAGTCATGATTATTTCACTATTTCGTAGAGCTTTCAGGTTTTTAAGTAGAAGTAGATAGCCTAGTGGTGAGACCGTCGGACAGCCAAGTCATAGGTCTCGAGTTTGAACCCAAGACATGCATTCATATGCTTATTGTATAATTATCACTTGCCTCGGTGAAGGAAAACATCGTGAGAAAACCTAACCAGCATACCTGAGAGATATTTCTCGACGGTATGTACAGCCAAGTCAGCGCCCCACGAGCGTCATAAAAAATCTGGTACCAGGTTAGCTTCTAACCACATGAAAAAGAAAGAAGGATTTTAAGGGCAATAAAAACGAAAATAATTGTAGATAAGGTATAAAAACTTAAAATAGTCACAACAGCTTAAAAGATGGCGTGCGACCTCCAAACTAAACAAAGTTGTAACAAATACAACGTCCTAGAAGTGACACACATTGATGCTAAAATGTGATTATTATTATTGTTGTTTGTTCGCCCGCGTTGAGTTTAACGCTTCAAGTTAAATTGCAAACAGTAAAACAGCGATAAAAGTGGCCCGGCTGGTTCCTGACGATGGAAAGAGAAAAATAGATCCTTTTTGTGTACCTCCACACTCCGATACACATTACAGCCTTTGCTATGTAGCTTAGGGCTGGCAAAAAAGAAAAAAAAATACTACAGAACCACATCAAATATTAAACACTCTCCCTTGAATTCCTTTGGGAAGGAATAACTGTCTATGATTTCAAATGCCAAAGGTTATTGTAATGTTCCGTGAATATTTTACTACGAAACGTTTAGAATAACTCGATTCAAAATTATTTCTCCGCCCATCCCTAGCCGACGTAAAATTATATAGACATCGAAGTATGCATTTGTGAGTAAAAAAAGTAGCTGCACATATAAGTCGACTCAATAATCGTGGTAATCGAATCACGAATGTACTTTTTATTTTGTTTTGTAGAACGAGATAAAAATAGTCGTGAGTTCTTTCACACCGAAGTTAAATAACCGAGACAAGTATTGTTTTTTTTTGCCTCGCGGACAATGTTGGCTTTGGTCGAGGTACGAGGCTTTTTGTCAATCACCGATACCGTTGGTGCTATATTTCGTTGTTGTGTGTTACTCTCACGATTGCAAGCTTAATTTATTGTATCATGGATGTTGTGTCTCTTTCATGTTTGTAAAACAAAAGTTTAGCTTTGAGAATCGGGTTTTGTGCTCGTTCAACAGATTTACGCGGATATATGAAACCCTTTATGAAAGTTATGTTACTAAAACGTTTTATAACTTTACGCGATGTTCATATGTTTTCATGAATACAGAGAGAATAGCCAACTTTTCACAATTAATTTTAACAAAGCAACACACATTTTTAGATTTCCACGAACAATTATTTCGTCAAAATATTTCGGTCACGTCGAAATCTAGTTAAAATTATCAGTGATTAAAAAACTGAACATTGCGCACGTCTGGACTACATAATGCTGGTTCTATCAGTATGCTAAGCGCGTACTTAAACACAACTTAGTTACTACAAAGCTCTCAAGCTTGGTTTTAACTACGAAAACATTAAATACTATTTTGTAATTCATATTATCCATTGCTTCTTTAGTAACTTGCTAAGCTCTTCTAGAACCGGTACTTCAGAGGCAGTGAAATCCATTCCTAAAATAAATGCGAAAATTACTGTGTATGTCTGTTATCTTTTCACGGCTAAACCGATCGTGAGTAAATTTGACATCCCTGCATAATAATCAGCCTATTAATGTTCCCCCTGCTGGGACAAAGGCCTCCTCTCTATGAGAGGGAATGGGCTATAATCCACCACGCGGGCCCAGTGCGGGTTGGTAGATGTCACAAGTCTTCAAATTTTTGGTTCTAGGACATGCCGGTTTCCTCACGATGTTTCCCTTCACCGTTTTGAGAGCAGTGGTGATGAAATAACTTACACAAAGTAATGCGCCTGGCTGGGTTCGAACCCACGACTTACTGCTCGTAAGTCGGGGTCTTCACCACTGGGCCACCGCTGCTCTCGATAGATCCCTGGATATTTGTTATTTTAAAAAGGGTGAAGTCACGGGCAACATCTAGTATAAAATAACTACGTGGGTAGATATTATCTCATCAATATCGCAGCATCCCAGCGGACATGTAAGACGAATTTGTTATCGTCGAGACGTATGGCAATAATTTATGGACGGAATACCTGATAACGCGATCGGGCCAATATTGGAATTGCAATATCGTGTGACGTAATACTATATCCCCACATAAATTAGCGTATAAGGTGTGTACATTCCATGTACTTGAACCTTTACCTTAGTATACATACAGGGTGTAAACAGACCCTTCACAAAGCCGTCAACCAAGCATTCTGTACATCAAACTAAGTAACTTTAGGCAAAAATTATCTGGGAAACGACTTTTTTTACGGGTGAAATATCACGTTTTCCGATAGAACTCATTGTAACGCACTCAAAACATTGTGTTGATGGATGGATTGTATAGTACGGTGGTCGTGTAGGTGTTTAAAGGAAAAATCTTGCAATAACAATATGTATATAAAAAAAAAAAACTTGTGAACAAAGATGGAACTTTGACTCCATCTGCTAGAAGGCCTTTCGGCTTCGTTAAGGGTCTTTTTACACCCTTTATATCGCAGAATAATTGGAAAAAGTCTAACGAAAGAAAACTCGATTGCTATTGGCTAATTAGGAATCAACTTATAAAAGCTTTATTCTGGTTGGACCGAACATCACACTGTAATGGCTATGGAAAATTTAACTAACATCAGATTTTTTTTTAAATTATAAAATAGGTTTCCTGCGACATAGAATTTCAGGGGTCAGTATTGTTCTAAGATGTTAGCCTTTTGTTATGCAAATTCTAAAGATGTTAGATTGGTTCCTAAAGGTAATGTTACCCAAGACATCGTCGCGAGCACTATCGTTATATGTTACCATTTGTCCCACTTTCTCGGAATAAAACTACGTGATTTATATACTATCATCCACTTACTGTCCCTACGTAATGCCTGAAGCACAATCCGAAACATTATTCGACATGTTCAGCATAATTCGGTCGTCTAAAAGCATTTCTAACAAAAATATTCATAATATCGTAGTTATGAAATAACAAAAAGTCTTGTTTCGGAGTTCCTCCTTTGGCGGTTTTGGGGATACAAGCCGAAATATTCCGACCACATTTGAATGATCAAAGAAATCAGATCCTTTGAGTAGGTGGATATAAAGGTTCGTCCTCATATTACCTACAGATTTAATCACTTATGTGTCATGTAAATGGATCCAGAATTCCAGATAGTTCTTTGAGAGTTGCCAGTTAATTAAATAGGCGTCCGGTTTGATTAGAGATGTCCTGTCGCCTAACGAGGCCAGTGTGAAAAAAAAAACCATGCAAGTGCAACGGAATTGGAATCTAGCTATTCAGATGTAGAATTCCAGTTATAGATTCCTGCTTGTCGTGTCTCTGTTTTCAAATAGTGGTTCATTCGATTCGTTTCTTTCAATACAATAATGTTGGTTGGTTTTTAAATTTGTTCTCTGTTTTTGAGGCGTAGATCTTCTTGGGTGGCCTGTGCTTGAAGCTGCGTAAACTAAATTGAGACATTAATCTGTCCGGGTACTTAATTTTTCTGGACGGTAAAATACCCTTAATAACTTGCCAACAAATAAACAAGAAGAAAAAACGGTTTGCGACTGCGTCAATATTCCAGAACAATTCGCAGTCAATAACGCAACTATTAGTTACAAACGGCTTATAGCGCATCGGGGGTTATAATGAAAACACGTACCAGGCTGTAATGACTTTCTGGAGAGAGCAAAAAGTCCTGGCGAGGCGTGTTTATGGCGCGAACCCTCGGGCACTGCTTTGCGGTCGGTGTAAGGGCACATACACCCGCGATATATCGTGCAATCTAAAACGGTCCAGTTTCGAATTCCGTTCAAATCGTTCACTCGTTTCGTTCCATTTTCGAAAGGGAAACGCTGAGCGGCGAGTGGTCGGAATTGATTAGCGAAATTTCGTGTTCCGTGTTCTGTAATGATGCATCTCGGTGCTCGCAATAAATCAATGCAATTTACTTCTCTACCTTGATTTTGTGCTCAATCGAATTGTTGTGGAAATAATAATTTCACTAGAGGTACTAGACAAGCAGGAATGTAACTTGCATATAGCAGGAATTGTACAACGAATTTTAACAGAATTTAAGCTTTTTGGTAGCGTATGACAGTCCAATATATTTTTGACCTTTACACTGCGGTGTAGCTCATACAATTTCACTTTTTCTAGGCCGTCAGGAGTATAGGTATCGCGTAAATGTGAGTATAGGTATCGCGTAAATGTGCCTTAGCCTTAACTCTCAATAGACGCAGACGTCATTAATACTAGATGATATTTTTTATCAGAGCACTTCTAGTTGGGAACTAAGATCTCGCATTTATTATGCTCTTTGTAAATGTACTTTTTGAACAAAATGTAACATTTCCTAGATAATTTACTCTGGAATTAATTTAAATAGATGATGTTATGTGTGAAGTTCAGGAACATTTATATTTGTTTTTACTTTTAGTCCTCGCTCTGGAATCGTAAAAATAATGCCAGACATCCAGTGTGATATTCAAACATCATACATATTCATATAATGTTTTGGGTTTTGTTTTACATGCACATCAAATTATTTTCTCCTGAATTCAAAAACACATGTTGTTGTTGTGGAAATTAAATTTTCTATTCATGGAAACGAAGGCGCTTAAGAATATATTCTTTGTATTATCTGAATTAATAGGAATATTATTGAGCGGAAAAATCGTTCTTTCGCAAAAGTACTTTTTTCAGTAAAAATGATACAGATGTTTCTAGGATTACCAAAGTACAAAACAAGATTCTTTTGTTACTCGTAGTTTCTTAGTAAACAAATACAAGGAAAAGTGTCGGATTTCGTACAGAAAAAAATATGGTTTGTACGCCCACGCAGGTAAAGATCAATTTATGAATATTTCACGTATTTTCATATTATTTTAAGGAAGGTAATGTCTAAGCTCATACCGTCGTAAACCACAACGCATAAACATTCTCCTCCATATTCCAAAGCATATGAGCAAAGCTTTAAATAAATAATCCTTCGAACCAGAAGATTTTCTTCTAAGCAAGGTATTTCTAAGAGAAAATGTTGACGTATGTAGGAAGAATATTAAAAGGTTCCTTCAAAAATCTTGTGTTTGTGAAATGTGGAAGTACTGCGTTGTCTTGTTTCGATTCGTTTACATTGCTAAAACAGATACATCTGTGTTTGTCTTTCAGAATATCTAGGAAATAAGATGCACAATGTTTACAAAAGCTGTGCTTTTAATCTTGGTTTATGCTTTGATATAAAGTTGACGGCACGGTTGGCGTAGTGGCTGAGCGATTGACTGCTGCGTTTCGTGTCGCGGGTTCGATTCCCGCACGGAACAAATATTTGTATGGCCTACAGGTAGTTGTTCCGGGTCTGGCTGTTTGTGTATGTGAGCTTAAATGTTTGTAAACGCACCCACGATACAGGAGAAATTACTAATGTGGGGCAAAGTTTAAAAAGAAAAAAAAAAGTTGTAAGTAGATATTAATATTGAAATAGTTTTCTAATTATTTCTAGTTTTCTATTTTTTACCGGACTACGGCGAGGCCAAAAGGCAGGTTTATGATTTTAGCAGTCTATCTATGTTTGTATTTACGTATGTTACTCAGTAGAGTCTAAACTATTCATCTGATTTAAAGAATATGTTGTCAATCGATTCGTTATTATGGCCGGGTAACATTGGCTATATTTTAACCGACTTCAACAATAGGAGGAGTCGATTTTACCTAGTAAACCCCGAATTTAATAAGAGCTTAATTTTTTAGTAGTCGGGTTTTTTAGTTGTAGAGAGTAGAGTATACCACACAAATATTCTTGTTTTGTTTATTGTTTGTGGGGGTTTTTATCCACAAGTATACGTCAACAAACAATATATCATTCACTATACTAAATGGAATATAAAAAAATCTACGAAAATAATTAGGGATTCACTACTGCCTAACTACAGAGTTGTTTTGCTAGATCTGATTTAGGACGTGATCTCTTTGGTGTAGAATTATAGATTCTAAGCACTAGATAAACCATGTTTTTGTCGGTTTACAACAATGCAACATGTTACTTAATTATCAGCAATGTAGTGGTGTAAATTGCTAAACTTGGACCATTCAGTGATCATACAACACTAATTACATTACACAAACGGTACACAGTCAAACATTTGTGTAACGGTAATGCGTCGGTTTAAACACAGCCTTATGCTAAATAGCTTTTTTTAATTACTTGCCAATAGATCGTTATTCTAAAGCCTTTATTCAGTGAATTTCTAATTTCTTTTCACTGCATTCTGCGCTAAAGTTCAACAGGTTTACGTTCCATTTTACGAGTGCCATCGACTTTTGTCGACAGCCTGTCTGTTGTCACTTGTCAAACGGACGGCACACTTCGTCACTGAAAACACTTGCAGCTACGGAAAAAATATCACAGGTTTTCTTGGTGTATTCCTGTTCGCCCCACAGCCTGACGTGAATTTGGATGTTGTATATAGCGTCATATTAATATCAAGACACGGCACACTTTCGGACAGAATAAGTTTTATTCTTTCATGTATTCTTTGTTTTTTTGTTATGTTTACTTTACATACTAACTTAAATGGTAGTTGTATTGCTGTGAATTTTATTCCGCCATTTTTTTTCCCACCTAAACCACTGGGAACTGGCGAAGGACGGGCGTATATTTTATCGTTCAAAGAGATTTATCAGCAATTTATTTACTTTTAATTTTGATTCAGTCTGCATATCCTTGAAATTCTCGTTGTCCTCACTAGTGGGGCAACAGATACTGGGACTAACGGGAATACACGGTTTTCTTTCCCAGACAATGTACATCAAGTGACGAATAAAAAAAAAGTATTTGTGCGTAGTCATCGGAGCACATCGAGCATTTTCGGATGCACGCCATCTCAATTGCGGACTAAGCGTGGGAATGACTACGCCCGGTCATTACCTTACTGCTACACAGTTATCCGTTGAGAAACAATAACTGTTACTTATTAATTATCCAGCACACTCACACCCTCATCTGCATTCAATGGCTAATGAGACTTTACGACTTTTTCTTAGTATTTAGCATCTAATCAACTTTGTAAACAATCGCGGTAATTCCCGTTAGTTAGCTCACATTTTCGAAGTGATTTTTCTTTGATATTCATCCATTTCTCAACTATGTTGTGATCGGCTTCCAGTGTAACCAGATGTACTACACCAGTATTTTACATGGAGCGGCTGCCTATCTGACCTCCACAACCCAGTTAGTACTGGGTAATACGATACCCCAAAGAAAGACTGATAACCAGTCTTTCTGACTTCTGACTACAACTGTCAAATATGTACAAATGATAGCAGGGACCAACCGACCACAGAGGAAGTTTGGTATGAAATATCTGACCTCCCATCCACGAACAGACCCCGGAAGCGTTACTACGCGGTACTACTTAACCGGCTGTTATTGGTTAGCCACGAGCCCTACAATATCGATATTATTGTTTAGATTCCTATATCGATGTTAGTCTATCGTTTGTATCGAGCTCACGAGTGGGGAACAAGTTTTGTCGAGTGTCGTTGTATCCACACTTTCATTATTGCAGATATCTTTCAAGTTGCGAAGATATAAGACTCCAATATAACAAGATGGGGGAAAGATTGATAGGGTTCGTGCAGAATAATACGACACAATTTCTTCTTTTGAGAATAGAATACGATTACGGTTTCTATGATATTATAAGAGAGACATTTTACTTGGTTTATAGTATTCGCAGAATTTTGGTATGCCGAATTTTTGTCAACAGACTTGAGCTTATGGGCAGATGGTTTTATTCTCACGAAGAAGTACCTAATCGTTTTAGGTACGAACCATTAATAAAAGTCTAGAAAAATAAAAGCAACATTTCAAATTAATTCAAAACGCAAAAATAAAACAGAAATAAATCTCTAGAAATATGAAGTCAAATAAGTGTGTTCTTTCAATTCTGCCAATGAAGTGTTGATAAATCGAGTTATTTGTTTTCAACTGTTTACCGACATTTCGTATACAACAATTTTAACTTTATGAAGAGAATATATTTTTATTTTATTTTCAATATGTGCAAATATTTCAGCGGATATTCGTGCCAATCCAATTAACTGTAGTGTACTTTGACAATATTTTTTTCTTCTGTATGTTTTTCCGTCATAAATATTTTTATCTTATCCCAATTTATTCGGAGTCGTTGTTAAATGTCTTTGTCTTACATTATTTTATTAGTTGTCATCACAATTATTATCCTCCTCGTTGTAGCCAAATCATCTTTATTTCTCTAAATCATATTTATATAAGTTGTAATTTCAATATGTTTATTAAAAACTAGCAATACTGGTTAATTTAATCCATCATAAATTAAGTTAAAGCATATTTTGCTAACAAAATCTACAATTTTTGTTTCTATTATAGTTTTAGCTCTGAGTTGTTATTCCCGTCTTTGTCTGCTGCGCTTCCACAGCCTCCGGTGAATTAGTTAAAAAGTTTTCGATGTTCCTGCCACTTGCCCTATTTCTCTTTTTTAATTTCTGGTTGCTACCTATCTTTATTAATATTGAGCTACGTCGGGTTAGACTGGAAACCGACCCCAAAATAGTTATAAAAAGGCTAGTAACAGAAAGAAAGAAGAAAAGAAATCTTAAGAGAATATACATACAGATACTCTTTTATATAAATAAATAAATAAATAATTTATTAAGGTACATAAAAGTTTTGTAGTACATGAGGGACTTACAAAGTAAGCATTAATAATTACATGTTGTAGGTACCACCATTGCTGGGTGATGCTCTCCTAGCTAGATTGCAGAGCAATCTGTATTCAGGAGAGACAGTTTCGACTCCCTATTTAAGTCTCACAATAATCAAGTATGCGTTTATAATTTAATATAAAACAAAACACAAAACCAAAAATAAAAACCTAAAATTAAAAATTAAATAAAACAAATTAAAACGAGTAGTGGAGAATCGAGTGAGTGCGTGTGTGCTTGTGTATGAGTATGTGTGTGTGAACGTGTGTGTATTCGTATAATAAGAAATAGGGCTACTTTCTTTGGGGTAATGAAGGGACATCGATGCACCACCTGTTACCATGAATTCATGGTAACAGGTGGTGCATCAAAATCAAAATTATATGCTAGAATCATCTAGAATCATTGTGTTGAATTTAACGCAATGATTCTAGACCCCTGGTATATAATTTTTCACAACATAAGCATAAAATCACGTAATTTTAAGCAAATAAATGATTCTTGATTCTTGTAACCCCGGAACACATGAGCACGAATCCAGACTCCGTGGACGTCACTGGGAATATTTCGCCGGTTACATTAAAGGAGATTCTCACATGCAGAATTGTTGTAACCGTTTGCACGCACATACGTATACATACGTTTTTACCCCGTGGGGAAAAATAATGATTTTTAAACACAAAACACAGTATAAATCCTGTAAAGAAAATCTCCATCCACATCCAGTATCCAATTTAGTTTGTCGTCATTACCGTTTCCCAGTCCGTTGCATTTGTACGGCCGTTGATTCAGTTATCAAGTCCCCGACGTTGGCACCTGTTTCTTTTTTACCCTTTCATTTCCGTCAGCCGGGGGTGAAGACTGTGACGTCACAAGAACGTTGCAGATTTTTCTTGCTAGTATCCGATTTACTGGGTTTGTAAATGAGGGTTGAGTTTAACAGGAGACTGTGTTTTGTAATGTCTTCGTAGGACATGTTTTTTTTTATTTTATACCATGAATAGGTATGTTTGTTGTTTAATTGCAAGGTTATCTACGGGAAAACTTAGGAGGAGCTCGAGGCTAAATAATAGCAGTCCGTCGGGTCAATCTTTAGCCGTGCTTGCTTAGGTTGGTCTGTGGATGGGTGACCGCCCATTACATACCGAGTTTTCTCCATGCCTCGGAAAGCACGTTAAGCCGTTGGTCCCGGCTTTCATCTGTAGATCTTTGACAGTCGTTACAGGTAGTCTGTGGCCCAAAAAGTCTGACAACCAGTCTTACCAAGGGGTATCGTATTACCCAGTACTAACTGGGTTGTAGAGGTCAGATAGGCAGTCGCTCCACTGGTATTCAGCTGCATCCGGTTAGACTGGAAGCCGACTCCAACATAGTTGGGAAAAGGCTAGGCAGATGATGACCTACGGGAAAACTTATTTCTTTCGTATCGGCTCGAACAAATAATACGAGTAAATCTTGCCAGTCAGCAAGTTAGTGGCGGGACTGGCAGCCTAGGGTGCGTGTGTGTGGAACTCAATGGAGTGGTCGTTTAAAAAAATCGAATTACCAAGTACCTACTTGATACTTTTAAAAAAATTTGAATTTGGAATTCAGTACCCAGTTCATATTTACCAGCCTAGGTAATCACTTACCTATGTTATTTGTAACATAGCTGTATTTCGCTTGACTAAATATTAAGTCTAAATAAAAATTATTATAATTAATAAAAAAACTTACCTTAGAAAGATCACGTACCTATATTACCTTCGAAATAACAGCGCTTCAGATTCTTGGAACCGTATAAATCGACGCTACTAGATAGCTTTTCTATGAAGTTTGTAAATTAGGTAACATTTAGCTGTTAGTAACCGCAGGAGTTCACTAAATCCTATTTCAGCTCCTAACTTTTCGACCGTGTAGTTCACATTAGTGGTCGAGTTTTCACAGAAGAGTAACAAGGTAAACATAATTATATTTAAATAACCTTTTTTAACTAAATGAAATTATGGGTGGGGTAGAGCAGGATAAATAAAAACAAACCCTTTGTTAAGCTTATACCTAAATCTAAACCTTTGTTATTTTATGTTTATACTTTGTTATAATGTAATTTTAAATAAAATTGTTTATTTAATGTAATACACACAGACAGAGTTCAAAACGAGGTGGCAGAAATACAATAAGCATAATAATATAGTGTATTTGTGTATTGAATATTTAAGTCTACAAAAAGTCTATGCATGCAAAAATAATAATGAACCCTGTCTCTTAAACTAGGAGACCTGTGTCAGTGATCGGACAAAATTAGAATTTAATAAACCTGAAGTTGCAAATGTTGAAAAAGCATATTAATATTAATCAAAATTTGTGTGAGTGTTGAGATCTGTGTAACATGAGTGTGAGTGTGTGGGAAGGGAGTGGTAGTGTGTACCGATATATGTGTGTGTAATTGTGTATGTGTGTTTGAGTATTTGTGGTGTTTGTGGTTTATTGAAGAGGTCTATGATGTCAAGCGATGTATGATAGTAAATATTCTGTTTTGCTTTGCGGGATGAACTTGACTCTTTTCACAAGGATTGTCGAATAACAGCTATAGATAGGGATAAGTGAATGGAGGAAGGGAGGTCTTTGCCCGGTAGTGGGACACAAATAGCTGATAATAATAAAATAATGTTTATACCTACCCGTTTTCGCGTACGTCAAGGTAAACAACGCCTAATAAGGCAATGCTCAACGTAAACAATCCGTAAGGAACCATTTCCTTCTGACCATTCATTCTTCTGTAGGCAACTCATAAGCTTCGAGATCTACATTTCTGTCACTTGTCTGTGGTTTTTTTAAAGCACGTTTGATTCGACGTTAGAAATATGCTAGGCTACCTTGAAGAAGTGTCTAAGCAGAATTATATACATCGACGAATGGATGCCGTTAATTAATCAGTGGTTCCTGATTTAATTTGCGCTTTATGATCCTTAATTCTACCTCGTTGGTCTAATGGTCACAAGCGCGACTGCTGAGCCTGAGGTCCTGGGCTCGATTCCCTGGTCGTGCGAAGTGTCATTGGGTTTTTCCATCAGAAATTTCTCAGTAGCAGCCACGAATTCTCGCCCCCTTATCATGAGACTTAAACATAACTGGCGAAATGTGGGTGTACTATTAAATACACCTCTGCCTAACCCTTCGGGGGTTATAGGAGTGATGTTATGTTATGTTCCTTAATTCAGTTTTCTAGTAGTAGTAAGATATCGTCTCGCTTTAATAAACTTTTAACAAAGAATAAAGAGACAGGACGTGGTGCTAATGACACCAAAGGGAAAAGACTTAAGGTCCAAGTTAGAACTTTAATAAACTTTAAAACCATCTTCACGTTTCCTCAGACAAATGTACGTTGGTATTTCGTAAAATTCTGTGTAAAGATATTATTTTAGATTAACAGAGAAAGCTTAGTACTTGAAATTAGATTAGTACTTCGTGACTAAACGAAATGAGATAGCGTTTAGAGCTTCTATATTGTTTTGTAACCTAACCTAGATCATGTTAAACGATGAAATATGACTTTCATTGAGTTTATCTTGATAGTATTTTTATATTGTTAGTGAGATAGAATACAGACGATGCTCAGTGTAGTTTAGAACGTCTATAATTCTAAAGCACAAGTTTTAAGTTTCGCTAGTTCATTTAATTTCACCTTGTATAATTTTTTTTAATTAAAAGTTCAACCAGTCTTACCAAATTACCTAGTACTAACTGGGTTGTGGAAATCCGATAGGCAGTCGCTCCATGTAAAATACTGGTATTTAGCTGCATCCGGTTAGACTGGAAGCCGACCCTAACATAGTTGGGAAAAGGCTAGGCAGATGAAGATGATATTTTATTTTTGTCAACCTAATTAACAGCAGTACCTTTCTGCTCTCCTGTCTTACTGTAATGTGTTAAGTATTTTGTGTGTACATAAATAAATAAATAACCTAGTACCAAAAGTTTTCAACAATTGTGACTTTCACCAACGCGTTCTGGGCCCACGCAGTGGACTACTCCTTCTTAGAGACCATAAGCATAAGCATAATCAGCCTATTAATGTTCCCACTGCTGGGACGTAGGCCTCCTCTTTATGAGAGGGAATGGGCTATAATCCACCACGCGGGCCCAGTGCGGGTTGGTAGATGTCACATGTCTTCGCATTTTTGGTTCTAGGACATGCCGGTTTCCTCACGATGTTTTCCTTCACCGTTTTGAGAGCAGTGGTGATGAAATAACTTACACAAAGTAATGCGCCTGGCTGGGTTCGAACCTACGACTTACTGCTCGTAAGTCGGGGTCTCCACCAATGGGCCACCGCTGCTCTCTCTTTTTAGAGAGAGGAAGCTATTATCCCAGCAGTGGGGACCTTATATTTAAATGGAACAGTCTTCTTCTTATCGTATCGATGTTCCTTCCATATTAGACGGTTTGGGCCCAGTAAGTGGCCACGTTTATTGTAGCAGTCAAGAGTGCAGGTAAACGGACACCTGGGACACATCAGCAAACAGAATAAAGAGAATGGAACAGTTAATATATTATTTTTTTAAATTTGGGAGAAATTGGCCAGAGAAAACCGCACGGAGTGAAGTGTGGAAGGCTATGGCTAGGCTAAGTAAAAAAAAAAACTCATATGAGAGTAGTAGTCATTTCTAAAGTTTCTTCTAATTGCTATCAAAAATATAACTTCTGTTAGAAACCTGGCGAGCAAGGAAGTCAATTAAGAAGTCAGTAAGTTGCAGTAAGTTCAAATGTAACACGAGTAGTCATTAGTGGCGCCGCAGTTAATGCAAGTTCCAGGGTTGACACACATTCCCAGAAAATGTATGACATGAAAATGTTCTACTCCTTCAATGAAATATTATATGTGAAGTACTTGGACAGTACTAAATGTCAAATGCAGTTTCCTGGTAATTTCATACCTACTTATTTCACTCGGCGGTTTTTCTGGTGACACGAATTTTCGTCTTTTTTTTTAATGAATGAATTTTGTCGTAGCATGAAAGACTTGAATGCAGAAATGGGCTATGTAGGATGTAGGTATCTGTTTTATAGGGTGACTGGTAATTAGTGACCGATACTTAAACACGTGACTGTACCCATGATAACAAACAACTTTCATAAAGAAACTTTTTTTTTTATACTCGTTCACGTCATCCCAATAACACAACAGCCGTATGAAATTCGCGCTCACCCGCGCCTTTGACCTATCAGCTGTTAGCCGCGTGACGCCGTTCTGTCTCCCACTGTGCTCTGACTACCCACTGTTACACGGTACGATAGTAATGATATCTCCAACAAGAATCATGTTTTTTTGGCCAAATAAACAGTAAGTCAAGACTATGCCGTTATAACGATATGTGCGTTTACCTCCATTTACTTCAAACAGACACGTCAAAGAGCAAGAAAAAACTAAAATATAACATATTTTAGTATCTTTATGAATTCTATGAAAACATTTTCGATACAAGAATTTTCCCTTAACAGAATTTTATTTTAATACTATTAGCATATCAAGTGTCCCAGGAGAGATGGGCAAAAGGTAAGGCACTTAGTTTCCTTTCAAAGTTACATAGAAATATAATTTAACACTAAGAAAATGTTAATAGTTTGTCTTTTTGTAGGATCAAAGATACACACTACTTAACTAAATCATTTTAATAATATTAGAAGCTGAAATACTGTTCGGAGAATCTCGAAAACTAAGTTAGTACTTATTTCATCGAAGTTGCTATTCATTAGTTTGAGGTTACATTTTCGTTGTTAGCCCAATGGATCTACCTGATATTTTTCCGTCTTCAGCTTTTTCTTTTAGAAAAGCACCTTAGTACTGTAATATTATTATGATCCATTATAATTATTTTTATCTCTTTCTGTGAGCTATTTTTTATAGATGCCATTTACTAAGGTACACCTGTCTCCTCTTATTGTTAGTAGGTACCTAATGTAAGGATGTCGCATGATTCTCAGGTCCATTCATCTTAAATATCTATACTCACATCGTTTATATCGTCATAATGATCACCTGACTGAAAGCTGACTCCAACATAGTCGGGAGTCTAAGCACTCCCGACTATGTTGGAGTCAGCTTTCAGTCTAACCGAAAGCAGCCGAATACCAGTAGTTTACATGGAGCGATAACCTATCTAACCTCCATAGCCCAGTTACTGTATGACACGATTTCCTTTTGGTAAGACTGATCGTCGGACTTTAGTACATCTGACTACCCGTAACGACTATCAAAGATTTACGAATGACAACCGGGACTGTTTAATCGTGGTGCTAGGCAACTGGGCTTATCCCAGTTGTAAACGCCCCTTTATGACTATTGGTCTTGTTTTTTTTTTGTCTCCTGCAAATGCAGACAAGTGGAAACTATGTTTTTTTATTGATTTCATTGCGGAATCGAAGACAGTTAATTGTTTCTTCGTCGACCTTCATTGTCTCGGCGCTTTTCTGGTGGTCGCCACAGTTGATTCTGGCTTTTAGGAGTTGCAGTGGTTTAGAAATAGTGTGGCGAGCTTGTCCCAAAAAAAAAACTAACGGCTTTCCCATCCACGTACCAACCTCGGCAACCATTGCTTAACCTAGGAGATCGACCCATGCGGCTGTGTTTATTTAGCCCCCTCATCCTCTACCCACAACATCAACTCAGTATTATTTCAACATAGCTATGACAACACTAGATACGCCATGGTGGTACTATCAACTTAATTGGCACCGTTCACGCCCAGCTAATTGTCTTCAAGCACCGTTATGACTGCGGTACGCCACATCGTGTACTACTAAGGCGGTGTTTAGATGGGAAACTTATCAGTGATTCTTTGGTTGGAGACCTTCTGCTTTGATTTTGTTGGTGAAGTTGTATGTCTACACTCTACAGAACTGATATTTTTTATCATCAAAATTACCATAGCATTCGAATGACGACCACAACTAGACATTGGTCGGGACGGTACATCGCTCGGTCCAGTGCCTTTCGCGTGGTGATGTGAGGTCTACCAGAAGGCACTTATAATTTTTTTATGATTCTATGTTTTCATAAATACAAAAGACATAATAACTTTGTCTTTTTAAATAGTCATCACTACATAGAATAAAACAAAGTCGCTTCCCGCTGTCTGTCCCTATGTATGCTTTGATCTTTAAACTACGCAACGGATTTTGATGCGATTTTCAGTAATAGATAGAGTGATTCAAGTGGAAGGTTTATTTATAAATATATAAATTGCACCCGTGCGAAGCTGGAGCGGGTCGTTCTCTATAACATAACGGAAAAGCATTATACACTGTGACTTTTTAGTCGTCTTACAAAGGTGGTCCACTCAATGTATCCGACATAAAATAGCTCTAGGCATGTTTTTTTTATTGACCCAGAAATTAATAACAGGATGTTTCTGTTGTTTCTGAATTTTATTCTAAAACATTGAAATAAAATTAATGATGTTTACATGTCAAACGGGAGAACATACCTACCCTACCTCGAGTCGAGTAGATCATCGCTCGCCACAGGGTACTGAATAATGTTTTTATTTTTAAATCATTAAAATCTCATAAATAAACCTATTTTCGTTTTATGAATGTTTAGTAGTCGTGCTTGCCTAGGTTGGTCTGTGGATGGGTGACCACCCATTACTTACCAAGTTTCCTCCGTGCCTCGGAAAGCACGTTAAGCCGTTGGTCCCGGGTGTCATTTGTAGATCTTTGGCAGTCGTTAGGTAGTCAGTGGTCCGAAAAGTCTGACAACCAGTCTTTCCAAGGGGTATCGTATTACCCAGTATTAACTGGATTGTTTAGGTCAGATAGGCAGTCGCTCCATGTAAAATACTGGTATTCAGCTGCATCCGGTTAGACTGGAAGCCGACCCCAACATAGTTGGGAAAAGGCAAGGCAGATGATGATGAATGTTTAGTAGTCATTGGATACATGAAGTGGGCTGCCGTTGTAAGACGACTAAAAATTCACGCTGTATTCTTACCCACTATAGCAGCGGTCGCGGAAATGCTTGTCAATAATGGCGACTCCAGACATAATCTCCCTATTTAGTAAACCTCAAAGTCCCGTATTGGAATATAATACCGCTCAACTGTCTCGATAATTGCCGGCAAACGGGCAATAATATACGATGGATTGTTAAATTTCTTGTTCTTTGGTTTTAATTGGCGACAATTCATGCTTGGATAATTGTGGATGAAGACCGTTATCTACAAGTGCGGTAAGCCACGGTAATGTTGGCATAGAATTCCGTACAGATGGGCCACTTTGAAGCGATTGTTTAGTTGGTATCTGTTGAATTAGGGCTATGTAATGTTTAATCTTATGTGTTCCTTATTGACTATGCTTACATACCTACTGCTTTTGTTTAACGTAACATCACGCCTGTAATCCCCGAAGGGTTGGGCAGAGGTGTACTTAATACATAGTACACCAACATTTTCCCGGTTATATTTAAGTCCCTTGTAATTGGTAGCTAGCCTATTGCCACCAACTGAACATAAATCTAGACTACGTGGCTGTTTCAGCGCAATTCCTGATAGAAAAATCCAATAGTACTTTGTACGATCTAGGATTCGAACGAAGGACCTAATGTTTAGCAGTCCACGCTTGCAACCACTGGACCAATGAGGTTTTTGTATTGTTGTTTGTAAACTGTTTAGTGTCCAGGTATTTTTAATAGAGAATATTGAAATATGACTGAAGTAGTGAAAGTTCCACGGCCGAAAAGCGAAAATTATATCTGCCTAGCCTTTTCCCAACTATGTTGGGGTCAGTTTCCAGTCTAACTGGGTGCTGCTAAAAACTAGTATTTTACATTGAGCGACTGCCTATCTGACCGTCACAACCCAGTTAGTACTGGTTAATACACTACCTCTTGGTTAGACTAGTTGTCAAACTTTCGGGCCATTGACTACCTGTAACGACTGTCAAAGATCTATAAATGGCAGTCGGAACCGGTAAAAAAACTACTGTTCCATAGATTTTGACAATGTACCAGTGCTTTCAGTTTAGGAAAAGCAACTTTGTTAAAAGCTGTGTTAGGGTCAGAATTTGACTGCTAAATGTCGGGTGGAGAGTTGAGCTGTCGAAGTTTTTCCAGCACTGTCTTTATTATTTTGCAAGTATTTATGATTTATCAAACAAAGGTGGACAGGGATGGTTTGGTGAGCTTCGACTACACCTAATCACTTGAGAGCACATGAAAGAGTAGCACACCAAAGCTCTCGATAACCACATTAAAAAGCCATCAGATGCAGTCGCCATGGCCAAAATCAGCTAGATAGCATCACCATCATCACCGAGCGAAGCGAAGAAGAAGTGGCTATTATAAAGCCGAGTTATTGACAAAACTAAAACAACTACCAACGCTCACTGAAACCGCACAATCGGATGTTCAATCCAAACCCCTACAATATTACTATCACCACAGTCCATCTATTAATACCGGCAGCGGAAGCACCAAGAATCAATAAATTCTGAGAGAACCGCAAATTGCAGCCGAGAGAACAGATTACAGAATACGGGTCTATCCGTATGACGGACATCCACAGATAGGTACGTAGTTAGGTACTGCTCCTATCGATGTTCCAATGTTTCCCTCGAATACTATTCCGCCTTACATTGTTACTAAGTGTGCCACGTCGAGGTGTTTCGATTTTAGAAGCGTCGATAACAACTGTTTTATGACCATTTTCTACGGCAGGAAAATTTCAAGCGATCCGCATTTTACGAGAAAATGTTAGCATTTACTTCACATCTCGATCTTAAGTGCCCTACGAGACTGATCTCGAATACCAATAACATAAAGACTGTTATACACAACACAGATATTATAGTTGCATATTGTGACGTAACAATTTCATAGTACATAGTCAAAATCAAAATCTGATAAGAAAAGTTCACCAAGTCAATCAAGAGTCACCCTGTGGTCACAATCGAATTGTCAGACAACTATAACGTAACAAATATGCATTATTATCCTAGCAGAGTACAAATTACGAAACAACATATTTAATAGACATCTCTGATTTAGTTCACTTGTGCAATGGATGAAGACATTCACACATGATTGCCTCATGAATCTATCATTTAGGTCTTAATTATTATCATTGTCTGATATGATAGACAATACCGACCTTGTAGTTATGACATACTTACTGACGGATCATAATAGAATCAAATTAATTTTGCACAATGATATTATTTTGACAGACTGGTATTAAAATTTAATGATCCGTGCATGCGAGATAATGAGTAAGAGAAAGGAAGCTTGATTACCACATTCGAAAATATAAAATCAAGTATTGATTAAGTACTTTCATATTTTAATTAAAGGCACTTTATGATAACCGGCAGCTTGTGTGAAAACAAATAATTATGGGAAGTATAATTGTCTGAGAAGTGTCCCTCCGCTTATTTATTGGACAATTATAAAGACATGAAGAAAGAAATTAATGTTGCCATACTTTTTATCTGACAAGTCGATAACGTCACAAACGATGGAGGTATATCCCGTGGCATCCCTATTCTGTATACATTTATTTCTGCATCGACGGTGTTGTCAATTTCGAAAATTCTATTTCCACTGCGGACACCAAAGTACACTCGATGGAGAGAATTCACAGAATAGTCCTGTCTGTGCATAAACGTACAACATTTGCTCAGTGGCCTCCACAAATATGGCATACTACCAACACGCTGACCAACATGTTGGTTATATAGGTCGTGTTGGTGTCGTTGGCCATGTTGGCGCCACACACGAAGTGTTTGCCATGTCACATGCTAGAGCAAACATTGAAATGAGAACCGCACTCTAACGTGAATTAATAAAATAAGGTAGTGTTTAAAAAGCTAAATATACAGTTCAGTGTTTTAATTGAATTTGTGTTTAGTTCGTGTGTGTCGACCTATTAGTTTCGGTACGAAGCTTTTGAGAAAAACAGGTCGTTTTAGAAATGAGAAATAGGTAAATAATGTGGTCGGTTTAAACGATTTGTTGACGTAAAAACTACGGTAGAACAGTTGCATTTAAAAATAAATAGTCTAAATCCGGAAAATCAAAAGCTTTTTTACCCGACTACGGCAACGCCAAAAGGTTATGATTTTAGCAGTATATGTATGTTTGTATTTATCTATGTATGTTCCTCCGTAGCGCCTAAACTATTTATCAGATTTGAATGAATAAGGTGTCAATCGATTCGTTATTATGGCCCGGGTAACATACGCTACATTTTAACCAACTTCAACAATAGAAGAAGTCGATTTTACCTTATAAATCCCGAATTTAAACAAAGCGTGATTTTTAAAAAACCTTGTTTCATGTGATCATTTTGTTTTCGGTGCAAATGACACAAACACAAAAGACGAGGATCGTAGGCCACCGTAACAGCAGCATACGATCTATTTTTAAGTGTACAAGAAGTATCCTTGATCTTGTTAACCTCCGCAACTGAACATCAACTTTTATACAAAATAACCTAAGCATTTCCCTTGCACATCGTTTACCTAAGAACACAGTTTTCTCAGTACCTACCAAGCTGTACCACTAAAGTTTTTCTTAGAAATCAGCCAAGGAATAAGTAAAGAATTAACAAGTCGGCTTACGCTGAGAGTCGCTTTGAACTTAATTATAGCTAACAGGTATAATTTGTTCGCTTTTAAAGTCGTTTAATAAGTTTATAAGACGTTCTGAAGTTGTGTCTTCATTTCCTCGAGGAGTTGGGGATTGGAGCGGCTTTTTGATTATAGTGGCTATCAGGGTTGGATCGAGTATTTTATTAATATTGTAGAAGTTTTATGTGGTTTCAGTGGACGTTGTTAGTGTGTTTAGGTTTGTTTATGACCCACTAACTGTTGCCCACGAACTTCGAGCTCGTGAAATTATTATAAAAATACTATTTTCCCCGTTTTTGATTCATTTTTCATTGAGGCTCCGCTCCTATTAGTCGTAGCGTAATGTTATATGCCTATAGCCTTCCTCGATAAATGGGCTATCCAACACTAAAATATTTTTTCAATTCTAACCAAAAGTTCGTGAGATTAGCGCGTTCAAACAAACAAACTCTTCAGCTTTATAATATTGATATAGACTTTGCTTTGTGAACATATAGATGAGGTGCGATTCATGATTGTCATTGTCAGTTCAGCAGCAGCAGCAGCAGCAGACTATTATAATGTTCCCACTGCTGGGACACAGGCCTCCTCTCTATGAGAGGGAATGGGCTATAATCCACCACACGGGCCCAGTGCGAGTTGGTAGATGTCACATGTCTTCGAATTTTAGGTTTTAGGATATGCCAGTTTCCTCACGATGTTTTCCTTCACCGTTTTGAGAGCAGTGGTGATGAAATAAATTACACAAAGTAATGCGCCTGCCTGGTTTCGAACCCACGACTTACTGCTCGTAAGTCGGGACCGCCACCACTGGGTCACTGCTGCTCTCAGTCTCGTCAGTTCAGGTAGTGTTAAATAGAGAAGAACATATTCAGTCAAATCCTACCAATGCAACGACTGTTTTACAAAATTGTATTACAAAACTAACCGCACACGTTCCGTTCCGAACTGACGTTGAAAAAGACAAAAAGCCCTACTCTATTAGGCAATCTATTTTCGAATGAACAGTACTAACGTACAATCGAATACAAAGTAGCAATTTCTTCGAGCGACCGCATTGGGTCAGTGTAAGCCTGCCTCTGACAATCCCTGCGGTCTGAGCGTTCATGCAAACGCAGTACTGCAATATCGTTTATTATTCAGACCACTGTGAACAAACAACACCCCAGAGACTGCACTAACACCGAAACAACATTTCCAAAGACTTTGGAACCTCCAAAGTCTTCCAAAGTTCTTTCAAAGATTTTGTTTCGTCCAAGTTTATTTACTCTTTTAAAGTTCAAGACAGTGAATTGTTCTGTTTTGACTTTATTCTGTTTGGAAGTTGAATTTGAGTAAAGTAAAGGAATTATGGTGTTGGCATTGTGTTGAAATGATTTAATTTCTGTTTTAAAACCGCGAAGGTTGTGTTTAGGATGATGGAAGATTTTCAATTACGTAATTGGAATAATTAGTCTAGCTAAAACATAAATTTTACTGAGTTATTTTTAGATTACTGCCTCGTTGGTAGTGTGACTGCAGGCGCGACTGCTGAGCATGAGGTCCTGGGTTCGATTTCCGGGTCGAGCAGTGTTATTAGGTTTACTATCAAAAATTTCTCAGTAGCAGCCTCGGAGTCTGGATTTGTGCCCGGTTGACGGCAATAGGCACGTGTATTACGGTGGTGGTGGTGGTGTGCCCAGTGGCCCAGTCGTATAACCCAGTACTAACTGGGTTGTGGAAGTTAGATAGGCAGTCGCTCCTTGTGAAATACTGGTATTCAGCTGCATACGGTTAGACTGGAAGCCGACCGCAACATAGTTGGGAAAAGGCTAGGCAGATGATGATGACTACTGATACAACAAAATCGTGATTCAAAAAGCACATTCCTAAGCGACAATACATAACGCACACTTGGCACTATCCCATTACAAGTCCTCGCAATTCTTCTCGCAAAGCACTGTGTTTATCGTATGAATCAATGAGGGTATTACGTGACCGAACTGACCAAAATTGGTCTGCGGTTTCCGTGATCCAATTTGTTGGTCTCCGGAGTACTGTACGGACCGTTCCGCATAGCAAACGATGGAGTTGTTCAGAGCCTATAAAATTGTCAGCTCCATCGGGTAACTGTAGTGCAGTGACGAGAAATGGTGCAGGTTTTGTCTGATTTATGAGCGTGCCAGAGTGCAATTTGAAGATGGAAGCGCCAGGGTAGTCCGCAAAATTCGGAAGTTCATTTAACCCCATTGAATGTTTCATCAAATAGTCATTCAAAGGGATTAAATTAACTCAAGTGGGTTGTTTACAAGATTTTTATTATTATAATTCTGTAAATACATACGTATTACGGCCGCAAATCATATTTTGCTCAACATACAGCCTGACACTGACTGGCAAATTGCAAAAAAAACGTAAGAAAATTTGAACTTCGCGGGCATTAATGGCGCATTCACCTCAACGTTACAAGTTTGACTATCTCGTTTGTCTAGTGCTCATAAGCAATTACTGCATAGCATGAGATTTTGGGTTAATTTCCAAGGTGGTGTTAAGTTCTATTGGGCTTTTTCATCAAGAACTTGTTTGGAGTCTGAATGGTTAATAGCAATAGGTTCGCTCCACTCAAGTTAGACATAGGCCAACCTTGAGTGCCCTTTGGGGAATCCAGCTAGATGTTATGTCATGTTATTTTACACCATATATGACTCACGTGTTCCCTGAATGTCTATTGTATGATCGAATATCGGTATCAAACAGGGTGTTGTCATATTCAAAATACTTGGAAAAAGCGATTGTGATCTCAGTTTATTCTGAGATAAGGACGATTACTCCTAATATTCATGGCATTATCAATAACAAACACGTAGAAAACGGAATTTAATATTCTTTTCCAGGAAACACAACGGGCGTGTTTTGTTCGTTTTACGGTATATTCGACAAATTCCGCGGCATAATTACATAAACATAGTTTGATAAAAAGTTGGCGAAATTAAATTATTTTACGTGATTATTAAATAAAAATCTCATTTTGCCATTGGCTTATTTAAAGTTTTACTTATACTACTTGGTACCAGCTTTTTTAATACTAGACGCACACGTAGATCGACGGACGGCAAAATCTCACGTGCACACAAAGATTTTTGACTGCCGATTTATCGCTAGTTATATCTCAACGTGGGTCTCAAAACTGATGGTGTCTCTCTCAAATTCAGAGTTTCAACATTGATTTATTATGTTACAGATTTTATAAACAGCTTGAACGCATACACTTCACCTACAGATACTTAGGACAAACAACAAAGAATGTTATTATAAAGATGACACTGACAGTTTTTTTAATTTTTTATATGACCACTCGCAGTTTATCGTCTGTAGAGGTTGTTCCTGCTTAACCGGGCATGACACTGACAGCTCTCGAACGCGGTTTAAATACTCTGATCGGGTATAATTTCATTGTCAAAATTCGCCCGTAGTCATTGATCGAATCCGAGCATTTGAGACATATTAGTTTAGACCAAAAGTTTGTTAGAAGTAAAAGTACGTAGAATAAAAATTAACATGACTTAATTACCTATCATAGACCATACTCAAAGCTTACATCACAATAAATACCACACAGAGGTTTAATATAGTTACAGCATGTATGTAATATCGGCACAATGATCTTGAATTACACAACCGCGAACAATAGGGGTTACAAGAGTAGGTATGCCATTAAACGAGCTTCGACGTGCTTACGGTTCGTTACTGCATATTTCAGTCCGTGTTACTAAATTGAGAGCAGAGAATCTACTTGGTACAATTTGCAACAAATTAGCTCATACGTGATGATGATTTGGGTTTATAGTACCTATGTGCATTTTATGAACGACGAATAGTAAATTTTTTTGTCAACTATCTTTTTATGACATGCACTAATATATCGGCAGTAAGTGAAGACAGGTTATTGAAGATAACGAACATCGACATGAGAACTTGAGCAATCAGTTGAGATATTACTGAGTTTGTTTTGGTGTTAAATCTCAGAGCATTAATTTAATAAAAACCAACCTTACTAATCACTGCTCTTCTGATCTTCTGAATTGTAACCGCTACATAGAATTACACTATCGATTAGTTACGCTGAAATGCCAACAAAAATGCAAGTAAAGCGCTAAACCACGTCCAGCCGCTTCAGAGATTACGTGAATATTTTATCGCGATTCTAAGTGGATGTTCTGAACGCTATTTAGCTAGTAATGTCACGCTACATTATCTCGCACACGGAATTCCCGGCGTGCCAACTTGTTCACGGATGTTTAAGCATGTTATCCAGACTGCGTTGGCAAGCGAAGACCGATAATTAGATATGGAGAGAGATGGGATCAATGATTTATATTACGTCACTGGATGGGATGGTATGGGTTATCGATTTTGGAGTAGCGCTAGTTGCAAGCGGAGGGTAATATTTAAAGAGATGCAGTCTATAGTTGATAAAAGAAAGAAAAAGCAATACAGTTTTTTGACGAGATGTTTTTTGACAAAGTGTTACTCGGAAACTATGATTTTCTTTTTTTGAATTCAAAATGTGACTACAACTACCTACTTAACTAAAATAAATAAAAATTTAAAGAACAGTGGTTGGTTTTGCAGTGGGTTGAGTTTATTAAACCGAATATAATATAATATTCATGTTTTGGTTCACACGCTTCCAAATTAATTTTCGCTATATATAATTAATTACCTTGATGCTTCAACGTGGCGGTTCATTAATTATTGTCATATCGCAAATACACAGAGTATTGAGGCTTACGGCAACGCATCTTTTAGTCATTCAGTCAATAAGTATTATCATTTTCAACCAATGTAGATGTTCAAAGTGGAGCTCGTGGCTAAATAATAACAGTCACTCGGGTCGATCTTTAGGTTAAGCCAAGCTTGCCTAGGTTGGTCTGTGGATGGGTGACTACCCATCACATACCGAGTTTCCTCCGTGCCTCGGAAAACACATTAAGCCGTTAGTCCCGGCTACGTAGTATTATATTATTTGTGTCCCGGCTGTCATCTGTAGATCTTTGACAGTCGTTACAGATAGTAGTAGTAGATAGTAGCCCAAAAAGTCTGACAATCAGTCTTACCAAGGGGTATCGTATTACCCAGTTCTAACTGGGTTGTGGAGGTCAGATAGGCAGTCACTCCATGTAAAATACTGGTATCCGGCTGCATCCGGTTAGACTGGAAGCTGACCCCAACATAGTAGGGAAAGGCTAGGCAGATGATGATGATGTAGATTTTCAAGGACACCTCAACAAAGTAGGATATACTCAGTACAAAATCCCGCTCCGTTTATCCCTGCTCGCGTCAGGTGATCAGCTCAACTCTAACACCTACTTAGCCGAGCTTTACCGTCCACCACCCGCATGAGGAAGTATCATCCTACGCTAAGCTTATATCACAGAGACGTGACATACGAAACTACTATTTAATAGCAGATATTTTGTTGCACTTGATTGCAGCATCTGATAATTTAAAGTCGTTGTGTTGTGTGTATTCAATTTCACGGTGCGTAAACAGACTAGAACTGTTAGGTACCACGAATACAGTCCATGATTGCGTGCTGAATTTGCTGAAGTTGCAGAATTTATAGTAACAATTAGCAAGTCGTTTTACCTTACTTTGTGTTTATTACATGCGTTATCTATCTTCTCTATCTTCTTCTATCTATATATATAAAATGGTAAACTGGCTGACTGACTGACTGGGTGATATATCAACACACAGCCCAAACCGCTGGTCCTAGAGACAGGAAACTTGAAGGGTGTGTTCTTTGTGAAGAGTAGGTATCCACTAAGAAAGGATTTTTGGGAATTCCACCCCTAAAGGGGTAAAATAGGGGATGGAAATTTTAGTATCTTTATGAATTCTATGAAAACATTTTCGATACAAGAATTTTCCCTTAACAGAATTTTATTTTAATACTATTAGCATATCAAGTGTCCCAGGAGAGATGGGCAAAAGGTAAGGCACTTAGTTTCCTTTCAAAGTTACATAGAAATATAATTTAACACTAAGAAAATGTTAATAGTTTGTCTTTTTGTAGGATCAAAGATACACACTACTTAACTAAATCATTTTAATAATATTAGAAGCTGAAATACTGTTCGGAGAATCTCGAAAACTAAGTTAGTACTTATTTCATCGAAGTTGCTATTCATTAGTTTGAGGTTACATTTTCGTTGTTAGCCCAATGGATCTACCTGATATTTTTCCGTCTTCAGCTTTTTCTTTTAGAAAAGCACCTTAGTACTGTAATATTATTATGATCCATTATAATTATTTTTATCTCTTTCTGTGAGCTATTTTTTATAGATGCCATTTACTAAGGTACACCTGTCTCCTCTTATTGTTAGTAGGTACCTAATGTAAGGATGTCGCATGATTCTCAGGTCCATTCATCTTAAATATCTATACTCACATCGTTTATATCGTCATAATGATCACCTGACTGAAAGCTGACTCCAACATAGTCGGGAGTCTAAGCACTCCCGACTATGTTGGAGTCAGCTTTCAGTCTAACCGAAAGCAGCCGAATACCAGTAGTTTACATGGAGCGATAACCTATCTAACCTCCATAGCCCAGTTACTGTATGACACGATTTCCTTTTGGTAAGACTGATCGTCGGACTTTAGTACATCTGACTACCCGTAACGACTATCAAAGATTTACGAATGACAACCGGGACTGTTTAATCGTGGTGCTAGGCAACTGGGCTTATCCCAGTTGTAAACGCCCCTTTATGACTATTGGTCTTGTTTTTTTTTTGTCTCCTGCAAATGCAGACAAGTGGAAACTATGTTTTTTTATTGATTTCATTGCGGAATCGAAGACAGTTAATTGTTTCTTCGTCGACCTTCATTGTCTCGGCGCTTTTCTGGTGGTCGCCACAGTTGATTCTGGCTTTTAGGAGTTGCAGTGGTTTAGAAATAGTGTGGCGAGCTTGTCCCAAAAAAAAAACTAACGGCTTTCCCATCCACGTACCAACCTCGGCAACCATTGCTTAACCTAGGAGATCGACCCATGCGGCTGTGTTTATTTAGCCCCCTCATCCTCTACCCACAACATCAACTCAGTATTATTTCAACATAGCTATGACAACACTAGATACGCCATGGTGGTACTATCAACTTAATTGGCACCGTTCACGCCCAGCTAATTGTCTTCAAGCACCGTTATGACTGCGGTACGCCACATCGTGTACTACTAAGGCGGTGTTTAGATGGGAAACTTATCAGTGATTCTTTGGTTGGAGACCTTCTGCTTTGATTTTGTTGGTGAAGTTGTATGTCTACACTCTACAGAACTGATATTTTTTATCATCAAAATTACCATAGCATTCGAATGACGACCACAACTAGACATTGGTCGGGACGGTACATCGCTCGGTCCAGTGCCTTTCGCGTGGTGATGTGAGGTCTACCAGAAGGCACTTATAATTTTTTTATGATTCTATGTTTTCATAAATACAAAAGACATAATAACTTTGTCTTTTTAAATAGTCATCACTACATAGAATAAAACAAAGTCGCTTCCCGCTGTCTGTCCCTATGTATGCTTTGATCTTTAAACTACGCAACGGATTTTGATGCGATTTTCAGTAATAGATAGAGTGATTCAAGTGGAAGGTTTATTTATAAATATATAAATTGCACCCGTGCGAAGCTGGAGCGGGTCGTTCTCTATAACATAACGGAAAAGCATTATACACTGTGACTTTTTAGTCGTCTTACAAAGGTGGTCCACTCAATGTATCCGACATAAAATAGCTCTAGGCATGTTTTTTTTATTGACCCAGAAATTAATAACAGGATGTTTCTGTTGTTTCTGAATTTTATTCTAAAACATTGAAATAAAATTAATGATGTTTACATGTCAAACGGGAGAACATACCTACCCTACCTCGAGTCGAGTAGATCATCGCTCGCCACAGGGTACTGAATAATGTTTTTATTTTTAAATCATTAAAATCTCATAAATAAACCTATTTTCGTTTTATGAATGTTTAGTAGTCGTGCTTGCCTAGGTTGGTCTGTGGATGGGTGACCACCCATTACTTACCAAGTTTCCTCCGTGCCTCGGAAAGCACGTTAAGCCGTTGGTCCCGGGTGTCATTTGTAGATCTTTGGCAGTCGTTAGGTAGTCAGTGGTCCGAAAAGTCTGACAACCAGTCTTTCCAAGGGGTATCGTATTACCCAGTATTAACTGGATTGTTTAGGTCAGATAGGCAGTCGCTCCATGTAAAATACTGGTATTCAGCTGCATCCGGTTAGACTGGAAGCCGACCCCAACATAGTTGGGAAAAGGCAAGGCAGATGATGATGAATGTTTAGTAGTCATTGGATACATGAAGTGGGCTGCCGTTGTAAGACGACTAAAAATTCACGCTGTATTCTTACCCACTATAGCAGCGGTCGCGGAAATGCTTGTCAATAATGGCGACTCCAGACATAATCTCCCTATTTAGTAAACCTCAAAGTCCCGTATTGGAATATAATACCGCTCAACTGTCTCGATAATTGCCGGCAAACGGGCAATAATATACGATGGATTGTTAAATTTCTTGTTCTTTGGTTTTAATTGGCGACAATTCATGCTTGGATAATTGTGGATGAAGACCGTTATCTACAAGTGCGGTAAGCCACGGTAATGTTGGCATAGAATTCCGTACAGATGGGCCACTTTGAAGCGATTGTTTAGTTGGTATCTGTTGAATTAGGGCTATGTAATGTTTAATCTTATGTGTTCCTTATTGACTATGCTTACATACCTACTGCTTTTGTTTAACGTAACATCACGCCTGTAATCCCCGAAGGGTTGGGCAGAGGTGTACTTAATACATAGTACACCAACATTTTCCCGGTTATATTTAAGTCCCTTGTAATTGGTAGCTAGCCTATTGCCACCAACTGAACATAAATCTAGACTACGTGGCTGTTTCAGCGCAATTCCTGATAGAAAAATCCAATAGTACTTTGTACGATCTAGGATTCGAACGAAGGACCTAATGTTTAGCAGTCCACGCTTGCAACCACTGGACCAATGAGGTTTTTGTATTGTTGTTTGTAAACTGTTTAGTGTCCAGGTATTTTTAATAGAGAATATTGAAATATGACTGAAGTAGTGAAAGTTCCACGGCCGAAAAGCGAAAATTATATCTGCCTAGCCTTTTCCCAACTATGTTGGGGTCAGTTTCCAGTCTAACTGGGTGCTGCTAAAAACTAGTATTTTACATTGAGCGACTGCCTATCTGACCGTCACAACCCAGTTAGTACTGGTTAATACACTACCTCTTGGTTAGACTAGTTGTCAAACTTTCGGGCCATTGACTACCTGTAACGACTGTCAAAGATCTATAAATGGCAGTCGGAACCGGTAAAAAAACTACTGTTCCATAGATTTTGAAAACATAAAAATACTATTTTCCCCGTTTTTGATTCATTTTTCATTGAGGCTCCGCTCCTATTAGTCGTAGCGTAATGTTATATGCCTATAGCCTTCCTCGATAAATGGGCTATCCAACACTAAAATATTTTTTCAATTCTAACCAAAAGTTCGTGAGATTAGCGCGTTCAAACAAACAAACTCTTCAGCTTTATAATATTGATATAGACTTTGCTTTGTGAACATATAGATGAGGTGCGATTCATGATTGTCATTGTCAGTTCAGCAGCAGCAGCAGCAGCAGACTATTATAATGTTCCCACTGCTGGGACACAGGCCTCCTCTCTATGAGAGGGAATGGGCTATAATCCACCACACGGGCCCAGTGCGAGTTGGTAGATGTCACATGTCTTCGAATTTTAGGTTTTAGGATATGCCAGTTTCCTCACGATGTTTTCCTTCACCGTTTTGAGAGCAGTGGTGATGAAATAAATTACACAAAGTAATGCGCCTGCCTGGTTTCGAACCCACGACTTACTGCTCGTAAGTCGGGACCGCCACCACTGGGTCACTGCTGCTCTCAGTCTCGTCAGTTCAGGTAGTGTTAAATAGAGAAGAACATATTCAGTCAAATCCTACCAATGCAACGACTGTTTTACAAAATTGTATTACAAAACTAACCGCACACGTTCCGTTCCGAACTGACGTTGAAAAAGACAAAAAGCCCTACTCTATTAGGCAATCTATTTTCGAATGAACAGTACTAACGTACAATCGAATACAAAGTAGCAATTTCTTCGAGCGACCGCATTGGGTCAGTGTAAGCCTGCCTCTGACAATCCCTGCGGTCTGAGCGTTCATGCAAACGCAGTACTGCAATATCGTTTATTATTCAGACCACTGTGAACAAACAACACCCCAGAGACTGCACTAACACCGAAACAACATTTCCAAAGACTTTGGAACCTCCAAAGTCTTCCAAAGTTCTTTCAAAGATTTTGTTTCGTCCAAGTTTATTTACTCTTTTAAAGTTCAAGACAGTGAATTGTTCTGTTTTGACTTTATTCTGTTTGGAAGTTGAATTTGAGTAAAGTAAAGGAATTATGGTGTTGGCATTGTGTTGAAATGATTTAATTTCTGTTTTAAAACCGCGAAGGTTGTGTTTAGGATGATGGAAGATTTTCAATTACGTAATTGGAATAATTAGTCTAGCTAAAACATAAATTTTACTGAGTTATTTTTAGATTACTGCCTCGTTGGTAGTGTGACTGCAGGCGCGACTGCTGAGCATGAGGTCCTGGGTTCGATTTCCGGGTCGAGCAGTGTTATTAGGTTTACTATCAAAAATTTCTCAGTAGCAGCCTCGGAGTCTGGATTTGTGCCCGGTTGACGGCAATAGGCACGTGTATTACGGTGGTGGTGGTGGTGTGCCCAGTGGCCCAGTCGTATAACCCAGTACTAACTGGGTTGTGGAAGTTAGATAGGCAGTCGCTCCTTGTGAAATACTGGTATTCAGCTGCATACGGTTAGACTGGAAGCCGACCGCAACATAGTTGGGAAAAGGCTAGGCAGATGATGATGACTACTGATACAACAAAATCGTGATTCAAAAAGCACATTCCTAAGCGACAATACATAACGCACACTTGGCACTATCCCATTACAAGTCCTCGCAATTCTTCTCGCAAAGCACTGTGTTTATCGTATGAATCAATGAGGGTATTACGTGACCGAACTGACCAAAATTGGTCTGCGGTTTCCGTGATCCAATTTGTTGGTCTCCGGAGTACTGTACGGACCGTTCCGCATAGCAAACGATGGAGTTGTTCAGAGCCTATAAAATTGTCAGCTCCATCGGGTAACTGTAGTGCAGTGACGAGAAATGGTGCAGGTTTTGTCTGATTTATGAGCGTGCCAGAGTGCAATTTGAAGATGGAAGCGCCAGGGTAGTCCGCAAAATTCGGAAGTTCATTTAACCCCATTGAATGTTTCATCAAATAGTCATTCAAAGGGATTAAATTAACTCAAGTGGGTTGTTTACAAGATTTTTATTATTATAATTCTGTAAATACATACGTATTACGGCCGCAAATCATATTTTGCTCAACATACAGCCTGACACTGACTGGCAAATTGCAAAAAAAACGTAAGAAAATTTGAACTTCGCGGGCATTAATGGCGCATTCACCTCAACGTTACAAGTTTGACTATCTCGTTTGTCTAGTGCTCATAAGCAATTACTGCATAGCATGAGATTTTGGGTTAATTTCCAAGGTGGTGTTAAGTTCTATTGGGCTTTTTCATCAAGAACTTGTTTGGAGTCTGAATGGTTAATAGCAATAGGTTCGCTCCACTCAAGTTAGACATAGGCCAACCTTGAGTGCCCTTTGGGGAATCCAGCTAGATGTTATGTCATGTTATTTTACACCATATATGACTCACGTGTTCCCTGAATGTCTATTGTATGATCGAATATCGGTATCAAACAGGGTGTTGTCATATTCAAAATACTTGGAAAAAGCGATTGTGATCTCAGTTTATTCTGAGATAAGGACGATTACTCCTAATATTCATGGCATTATCAATAACAAACACGTAGAAAACGGAATTTAATATTCTTTTCCAGGAAACACAACGGGCGTGTTTTGTTCGTTTTACGGTATATTCGACAAATTCCGCGGCATAATTACATAAACATAGTTTGATAAAAAGTTGGCGAAATTAAATTATTTTACGTGATTATTAAATAAAAATCTCATTTTGCCATTGGCTTATTTAAAGTTTTACTTATACTACTTGGTACCAGCTTTTTTAATACTAGACGCACACGTAGATCGACGGACGGCAAAATCTCACGTGCACACAAAGATTTTTGACTGCCGATTTATCGCTAGTTATATCTCAACGTGGGTCTCAAAACTGATGGTGTCTCTCTCAAATTCAGAGTTTCAACATTGATTTATTATGTTACAGATTTTATAAACAGCTTGAACGCATACACTTCACCTACAGATACTTAGGACAAACAACAAAGAATGTTATTATAAAGATGACACTGACAGTTTTTTTAATTTTTTATATGACCACTCGCAGTTTATCGTCTGTAGAGGTTGTTCCTGCTTAACCGGGCATGACACTGACAGCTCTCGAACGCGGTTTAAATACTCTGATCGGGTATAATTTCATTGTCAAAATTCGCCCGTAGTCATTGATCGAATCCGAGCATTTGAGACATATTAGTTTAGACCAAAAGTTTGTTAGAAGTAAAAGTACGTAGAATAAAAATTAACATGACTTAATTACCTATCATAGACCATACTCAAAGCTTACATCACAATAAATACCACACAGAGGTTTAATATAGTTACAGCATGTATGTAATATCGGCACAATGATCTTGAATTACACAACCGCGAACAATAGGGGTTACAAGAGTAGGTATGCCATTAAACGAGCTTCGACGTGCTTACGGTTCGTTACTGCATATTTCAGTCCGTGTTACTAAATTGAGAGCAGAGAATCTACTTGGTACAATTTGCAACAAATTAGCTCATACGTGATGATGATTTGGGTTTATAGTACCTATGTGCATTTTATGAACGACGAATAGTAAATTTTTTTGTCAACTATCTTTTTATGACATGCACTAATATATCGGCAGTAAGTGAAGACAGGTTATTGAAGATAACGAACATCGACATGAGAACTTGAGCAATCAGTTGAGATATTACTGAGTTTGTTTTGGTGTTAAATCTCAGAGCATTAATTTAATAAAAACCAACCTTACTAATCACTGCTCTTCTGATCTTCTGAATTGTAACCGCTACATAGAATTACACTATCGATTAGTTACGCTGAAATGCCAACAAAAATGCAAGTAAAGCGCTAAACCACGTCCAGCCGCTTCAGAGATTACGTGAATATTTTATCGCGATTCTAAGTGGATGTTCTGAACGCTATTTAGCTAGTAATGTCACGCTACATTATCTCGCACACGGAATTCCCGGCGTGCCAACTTGTTCACGGATGTTTAAGCATGTTATCCAGACTGCGTTGGCAAGCGAAGACCGATAATTAGATATGGAGAGAGATGGGATCAATGATTTATATTACGTCATTGGATGGGATGGTATGGGTTATCGATTTTAGAGTAGCGCTAGTTGCAAGCGGAGGGTAATATTTAAAGAGATGCAGTCTATAGTTGATAAAAGAAAGAAAAAGCAATACAGTTTTTTGACGAGATGTTTTTTTGACAAAGTGTTAGTTGGAAACTATGATTTTCTTTTTTTGAATTCAAAATGTGACTACAACTACCTACTTAACTAAAAAAAATAAAAAATTTAAAGAACAGTGGTTGGTTTTGCAGTGGGTTGAGTTTATTAAACCGAACATGATATAATATTCATGTTTTGGTTCACACGCTTCCAAATTAATTTTCGCTATATATAATTAATTACCTTGATGCTTCAACGTGGCGGCTCATTAATTATTGTCTTATCGCAAATACACAGAGTATTGAGGCTTACGGCAACGCATCTTTTAGTCATTCAGCCAATAAGTATTGTCATTTTCAACCAATGTAGATGTTGAGCTCATGGCTAAATAATAACAGTCACTCGGGTCGATCTTTAGGTTAAGCCAAGCTTGCCTAGGTTGGTCTGTGGATGGGTGACCACCCATCACATACCGAGATTCCTCCGTGCCTCGGAAAGCACATTAAGCAGTTGGTCCCGGCGGTCATCTGTAGATCTTTGACAGTCGTTACAGGTAGTCAGTGGCCCAAAAAGTCTGACAATCAGTCTTACCAAGGGGTATCGTATTACCCAGTTCTAACTGGGTTGTGGAGGTCAGATAGGCAGTCGCTCCATGTAAAATACTGGTATTCAGCTGCATCCGGTTAGACTGGAAGCCGACCCCAACATAGTTGGGAAAGGCTAGGCAGATGATGATGATGTAGATATTCAAGGACACCTCAACAAAGTAGGATATACTCAGTACAAAATCCCGCTCCGTTTATCCCTGCTCGCGTCAGGTGATCAGCTCAACTCTAACACCTACTCCGAGCTTTACCGTCCACCGCCCGCATGAGGAAGTATCATCCTACGCTAAGCTAATATCACAGAGACGTGACATACGAAACTACTATTTAATAGCAGATATTTTGTTGCACTTGATTGCAGCATCTGATAATTTAAAGTCGTTGTGTTGTGTGTATTCAATTTCACGGTGCGTAAACAGACTAGAACTGTTAGGTACCACGAATACATGATTGCGTGCTGAATTTGCTGAAGTTGCAGAATTTATAGTAACAATTAGCAAGTCGGTTTACCTTACTTTGTGTTTATTACATCCGTTATCTATCTTCTCTATCTTCTTCTATCCATATATATAAAATGGTAAACTGACTGACTGACTGGGTGATATGTACACACAGCCCAAACCGCTGGTCCTAGAGACAGGAAACTTGAAGGGTGTGTTCTTTGTGAAGAGTAGGTATCCACTAAGAAAGGATTTTTGGGAATTCCACCCCTAAAGGCGTAAAATAGGGGATGGAAATTTATATGAAAGTCCGTCAGTTTTGAAGTTAGGCTCTTCAAATTTTGTGTTTAGGCTGACGATTGAAAATTAATTTATATGTGTCTCAGTGTTTTTGATAATTCTACCCTATATTTTTCGACATCCATGCGGGCGAAGCCGCGGTTAAAAGCTTGTTAAGTATAAACTTAGTGTATAGAGATATTGTCTAATCATAATGAGGTAACTTTAATTGATTCTTTCTGTCATATTATATTTTAGGCTTTCAGCGCTCCAATTTGCCACTTACGCTGATGCATTGAAGTTACCAATACTAATAAGTATAATCTTCGGAACTACTGATTCGATTCCGAAAATTCTTTCGGAAGCGGGGAGCGACATTATCCCCGAGTGTCATAGTTTATTTCCGTCGTAACGAAGCCACGAGCATATTATTTATATTATTTTATATGATAACTCTCAATGCACGCTGCGCTTAAATTGATTTAGAAATAACCATTTATGGTAGAAATAATAATACTTTATAAATTTTGGTTGTAATTGAATTCTAAATTTGTCACGATTAAGATTGAGTCTGTGTTTCCAAAAATTTATCTGAGATTCTGAATTCAAGTACCGGAAGTCTCATGCTACGTTTATGTCATAGAGAGGTGACGTGCAGAACAGTTATTGAATAACCGTTATTTATTAGTAGCATGCGTCCGTGCAGGCGATCGTTTAGTTTTACGTTTTTTATCTCAATTTGCTACACCCGATTAAATCGTTCGCGAGTTTTTAACGATGTTCTCTTGTTGTGTGGTGTTGTTGTTTATGTATCTTTCTTTCTCGTATATCTTTTTATTTATGGTGTGTTAACGAAGAAAGAGTATGATTGTTTGTTTTGAGAATGGGCGAAGCCATTTTTCTTCAAATGCATCAACAACCCGCCTGGGATCGCGTGGTGGTTTTTAGCCTACTGTATGTCAAAGCGAGGAGGCTGTGTCTCAGCAGAGGGAACATTAAAGGCTGACAACGGCAACACGCGGCACTCCCTTTTCAGTCAGCTCCGCTATCATTTTGCTGCCTGGCTATTTTTCCCTTCGGCTATTGTTATTTCTTGTGTGCCGAAGTAGAAACTATGTTTTGGTTTAGTGAATGAAAACCTTAGCAGTAAATCTATTTTACTATAAAAGCTTTTGTTTAACTTGCCTTGTTAGTTAGTTAGTATGTATTGTTCAAATCTTGCAACCGAATTTCAAACCAGTGCTCCCAACCGATTGAGCTGAAATTTTGCACACACTTTTGGTTCTGGTGACAATACATTTTTATGACTTGATCCTGCAGCCAGGATCGCCTCATCAGATCAGAGAGAACTCCTAAAAGGTTAATAGCACGATCGAACTTTGTATACGCGTTCAATGTTGAGAGAAAAACCTAATATCGTCTTTTCATTTTAGTAAAACACGTGTTTTTTTTCTAAAGTTTAATTTGTTTTATTTATTTTCAGATCTACATCGAGATCGAGAGAACAGCGCAACCTGTGAGTATCTATTATTTTCCTTTCTTACAACAAGTAAATGTTCTTCATTGGCTGCATCCGATTAAACTGGAAGCCGATCCCAACATAGTTAAAAAGGAACCAATGCAGAATTTCATTCCCCACAGTGTCATCAATCGAGCTTTCTGCTCCATATTTTTCAACAACAATAATATAAGGTAGGTATTTGCTTTCAAAAATAGTTCGCTTAATTATTCAGTTAGCGTATTCCCACAAGTACCTATATTTACAGCTAAAATGGTGTCTTTCAACTCAAATTTTAATTATAAAAACGATCTATTCAATCCATTTCATTTGTCTGAAAACTGAACCGTTACAGAACAAAGTACATAGAAAGGATGATTGCGTTTCAGTAATGACTACATAGACTGTACCATTCCTTTTATTATAATCAGGCGTCCCTTAGAGTGTACTTAGGTTTTATTGTTATAGTGTAACATTACACAGATTGTATTGTAACGTGCTAGTTCTAATTTTAGGCAAATTTCTAGAATTATCTTTGGAAAGTTCTAGAACAGTTTGCTGTAAGTTTATGGTAAATCTGGAAATCCCTTATGCGATTGAGGGTTGTCCGCTGTAGATATAATCTGGCCAAATGGAATGTCCTCGATTCATCCCAAACAGATGCCAGTGTGCCCCTCTATGCTTATTTTTTTTTTTTAATCTTTCTATTTGTAGACTCAGAAACGATAACAAAATCCTGAAATTCCTGAAGCTGTTCGCCATCGTTATTCGATTTTACAAACAGGATTTAACATTGAGCGACTTGGAGTGCCAAGTACAACTTAGCGCTTTAGATCTACTCGTGTATCTTCCGAGTTACTGGAAAATGTCTGTCCGATAGCGCCCTATTATTCTTTCATTCGATAAGTAAACTGAAACCTAATTGAAGAAAAACTTCACTTACTGAAAAGGTCAATTTAAAACAAGGTTAAACACGGTCATGAACTACGAGTAGGTACCTACTACGACAACTTTAGAGCATGATATAATATTACGTACGTCGTATATTAAGGGTTTTTGTTATTTTTATATGCTAACATGAGGTTTAGTAAAAGGTCCGAGGACAAGCGACCTCTTTATATTTCTCGTCGTCTTTTGTTTTAAGAATTAACATGACAGGGAGGCAATTTCCTTATTTTTCAAATGTCAGACTCAGTTTGTCAAAAAAGTTCATAATTATAGACCGACCGCTTTAATGAGTCCTCCGCCTTGCCCATCAAAGGCACATTAAGCGTCCACAAAGTCCGAACAATATCCCACAGGGTATTTGCTTTAAAATAACCATATTCCACGTAGGTATTACGATACTAATTGAACCAATACGTCATCAGCCTTCAGAATATTCCATTTAAATTGATACCTTCGAGGACTCATTAAAGCGGTGGGTCTATAATTGGCAACATTTATGGCATATTTTTGGCATTATTTTTGCAGAGATAATTTTGTAACTTTTAACGTTTTTGCTGTGGTAAAATAGTGTGATAATAATTCACATAACTATCTCTAAATATTTTTAAACTACGTGATCCTCATTTAATACCTAATACCTTTAATCCAATACCTTCTTTATCACGTACGCCATATGACTGAATCTGGCGACTCAAACAGCTATATTAAAACACGAACAGCCACAGCTCATAGTGGTTGTGAGAGAGGTAGATTGGTCGTCATCGTCATCCGAGCCGCCTTTGTGCTGAATGTGGGCCACTTGACCCCGTCAGCTTACTTACTCATAACGTACGTACAAGAAACGTTTCAGCTGAAATAGGCACTAGTTTGGATATGGAAACATATATAAGGATCTTTGGACACAGAGTGGATTCGATTTGTTGTTTCATAAACTTAACATTGCGTCTGTTATCCCAGAAGTGTTAGGCAGAAGCGTACTCTCATTCCGCCAGTTATGTTTAAGTCCCATGTAATAGTGGGCGAGCCTATTGCTATTAACCGGGCACAAATCCAGACTCCGTGGCTGCTACTGAAAGATTCCTGATGGAAAAACCCAATGACACTTTGCTCGACCGGAATGCTCATGCTCAACAGTCGCGCTTGTGGCCACTAAACAAACGAGGCAGTGTTTTATGAAATGTACTAAAAAAACAAGATGGTTGCGTTCACCTGGAAAATTATTTTTTAGCTTTATACGTTTGTCAGTAAAGACCTTTATGCCGAAAACCATTCGTTCTGAAATAGTACCAAAACATTATTATCTAACTTGAATTCGTTAGAAGTGAAATTCATTCTCATAGTGATTGTTACTCAGTTCCCTATAGCTTTCAAACAAAATAATAACTAGCTTATGCACGCGGCTTCGCCCGCATGGAGTTCGATTATTGTCCCACAGGATCATACTATCGGGATAAAAAGTATCCTATGTATTAATACAGGTTATAAACTATCTGTGTGCCAAATTTCATCCAAATTCATTCCGTACTTTCTGCGTGAAAGAGGAACAAACATTCATCCATCCATCCTCACAAACTTTCGCATTTATAATATTAGTAGGATACTTTGTATATTGCAAACAAAACATCATAAAGTGAAAACATCCCCATTTGTATGCGTCAACTTTTATTACACCGGCTCTCTATTCGAATTTAAATAAAAGCTACCGTATACTTTTCCTTACAGAATTGTGAGAAATAGAAGTAAAATATGTAAATATTACTTCCAGAACTTTCTTTCTTTCTAATAATCTAGGTATGAAATAGATATTACATTACATTTCACATCAGTTTCAAACTGAAAGATCTGAAATTATTGGAGAAAACTTTTACCTAACTGTGGTCATGATACAGGCGGACTTTCTGAACAGGTAGAATAAACAGTTAATGTATATTTAAATAGGCCCAGAAACCAGCATTTGTGAAATAAGTTCTTGTTGCCACAGGCTTTTCAACTCCGAGCCCAGTAGGACCGAAGTATTCTGCGAAAGTCAGACTTACACGTGGACGTAGTTAAATGATCTGAAACCCACAGTAATTTAGTTCAATACTATAAAATGTAACTCGACAAATCGAAATCGAGAACTATAACTTCATCACAACCTAATCCCCCGAAATGTTAGTCAGAGGTGTTCTTAACAGTACACCCACATTTCGACAGTTATATTTTAAGTCCCATGTAATAGAGGGTGAGCCTAGCGAGAGACTAAATCCAGACTCTATGGCTGCTAATGAGAAATGCCTGATAGAAAAACCCAATAACACTTTGCCCGACCCGGGAATTGGACCTGTGACCTCAGCAGTTGCGCTTGCGACCGACGAGGCAGTCCAAACCACTCATCATAATATAATCGTATTTTTCAAAAACGCAAAAAGTGTGCTGTGCTCTGTAATAGTTAGTTATGCATGAATTCCATGATATAGATATGGAGGTATGTATAACATAACGTTGGTGTTACATATAAAGGATCTTAATCAGTGCACAGGTGTGAGGTGGAAGTAGCTGTCAATACGTTGAATATATTTCTTTAGTTACCCCTAACGACCCCCGAGGGACCAGATGGGATTACGAAGATTTCGGGTTGTATCTGCAGAGCTGTGTTTAATGTTGGCTCGGATAACGTAAACAGGAAATGCTTATTATCATCATCATCATTCTCTTGTCCTTGTCCCAATTCATTTGGGGTCGGCGCAGCATGTCTTATTCAAATGAAATTCTTATAATTAACAAAGAATAAATGTAATCTATCACCGTTTAGTAACATCACTATTAATTTCATTCTTCAAAAAAACGAGTTACCTGCATAATTATCGTGTAATTTGATTATAATAACATCATTTTCTACAGAAATCGTTTTAGTTAAATAGTCTATAAAAGGCCCTAATCAAACAAATGTCAATAATAGGCCGCCAGGATATTCTGGTGATAACAGGCTCAATTTCCTCCCATTAAACTGCCTACAAATTAAACGGTATCTTGCTGAAAGGCTTTCACAAAGTAAACGAGGATGAAAGATAATTAAAATACAATAATCTGAAACAAAAGACAAAAAAAGCAATTAAGTTTTTTTTGTCACAAGTTCAATGGATTGGCACGCGCTATCTTTTTCTTTGAATGTCAAATTCTTAAAATAAAACTTATTGTTTTTTCAAGTTGGCTCTTTTATATCCTCATTATCAAACTTCAATATCAAAGGTATCATAGCTTATAGAGACCAAGTTATTTTAGGAAAATCGATAGAATGTTAATTACCATAATCAAATTTCTTTTGTGTCAATTTTAATTTGGTTTTATGGGAATTGAATTTGCATTCGTTCGTTTGATCTAAACATACCTTTAAACGTCGTGAAAGTAAGAGTATTTTCAGAAGAATATAACAACATAAGATCACGCTTGTAATCCCCAAATGGTTGGGCAGAAGTGTACCTCACCCACATTTTGCCAGTTATGTTTTAAGTACCATGTAATAGGGGTCGAGTCTTTGGCCATAAATCGTGCTTAATTCCAGACTGGGGGCCTCTACTGTTTTTGTGACCAAGGTCTTAAAAAGTTCAAACAAAAATGATTACATTTTGTTCATCATACTACAGGCAACATCGCAATCAATGAATTAAAATTACTTCAGTTACTAACGAACCGGTTCAGTTTCCATAAATATGAAGTACGATGTCGGGAATCGTCATTTATAAATGAGCGCTCGTGAATATTTTGTAATTAAGTATGCAATATTATGAATAAATAATTAATCATTTATTATATTTTACGCGAGGGAATAATGCTTTAGTGTTTTGGGTATCGTTCGTTGTCGGTTGGCTTGGCCAGCAGTTTTAAACTAAATATTGCGTTTTCTAGTTCAATACAAAGAAATAGCGGTTGATCACACAGAGGAGCTCGTGGCTAAATAATAACAGCTGCTCGGATCGATCTTTAGGTTAAGTCGTGCTTGCCTAGGTTGGTGCGTGGATGGGTGACCACCCATTACATACCGAGTTTAATCCGTGCCTCGGAAAGCACGTTAAACCGTTGGTCCCGGGTGTCATTTGTAGATCTTTGACAGTCGTTAGGTTACCAAGGGGTATCGTATTACGTAGTACTAACTAGCTTGTGGAGGTCAGATAGGCAGTCGCTCCATGTAAAATACTGGTATTCAGCTGCATCCGGTTAAACTGGAAGCCGACCTCAACATAGTTGGGAAAAAGGCTAGGCAGATGATGAGCGGTTGATCACACAGACTGGACTATCTATTTAGCAGTAGTAAGAACTATAGAAAAGAAGATATGGTGCGCCGACCCCAAATAAATTGGCGTAAAGGCAGGAGAATGAAGACGAATGCGATGTTGTGACCAAGTGGAAAAGCGATGACTAACGTGTTATACTCGTATAGGTCGCGTGGCTGCCTCAAGCGGGCACTCACTTGGAGCAATTCACTTGATCACCTCACCACTATTCTGAATGGTGAAGGAAATCATAGAGAGAGACTCAGCATTTCCTAGAACCCAAAAATCGGTGTACCATAATTTCCTTTTTTAACAACCGATTGTGATCGATTGGGAAATTTTTAAAAAACCTGATAATTGTGACATTTTCCGTCATATTTAAGTCCTATTCGACTCTCAGTGTTTTGTAGAACTAAGTAACATGTAGATGTACTATAAACTTGTGTAAGTAATTTACATTGAACTGATGTAACATGAAAATTCATTTAGTTTCAGTACGACTATGTAAACGTTTCATTTACGTTCAAACAACAAATAAACAATTGTCGCGCGATATTACACTGTTTCGTTTTCGTTTATTTGTTTACCTACTACTGCTTAATTTAGTAACAATATTGTTTGCATCTCTTCATTTGTTAGGATACTAGCTTACGCCCGCGGCTTTCCCTGCGCGGAGGACGTACTACCGAGATAACAAGTATTATATATACTATAAGCCAAGCCATGAGGAGCTCGTGGCTAAATAATAACAGCCGCTCAGTTCGAGCTTTAGGTTAAGCCGTGCTTGCCTAGTTTGGTCTGTGGATGGGTGACCACCCATTGCGTACAGTGCCTCGGAAAGCACGTTAAGCCGTTGGTCCCGGGTGCCATTTATAGATCTTTGACAGTCGTTAGATAGTCAGTGGCCCAAAATGCTGACAACCAGTCTTACCAAGAGGTATTGTATTATCCAGTACTAACTGGGTTGTGGAGGTCAGATAGGCAGTCGCTCCATGTAAAATACTGGTATTCAGCTGCATCTAATAGGACTGGAAGCCGACCCCAACATAGTTGGGAAAAGGGTAGGCAGATGATGATGTACTATAAGCTAAATTTCATATGAAGAGGATAATTTTAGTATGGACTCCTGTGCTCCATTACAAGATTATAGCGAGGAAAACCTGCTCAAGAGAAGATTTATTGACATGTAAATGTGATGCTGTTCCACAAACAATGGGACACCTGATACCCTGCCCTGCATTTTACATATAAATTGACAGACACTAGTGATACCGCCAAACTTATAGCTAAGTCCTGGGACGATTTAATATAGATTATCATAGACACTCTAAATTTAAGAACAAGATTCAATAGGGCATTTCTAAGTTCATATTTTTATAATGACAAATGATATGAGCCAACTGAACTGCAGCAACAACAAGTTTTGTAATACGCTAGCGTTTTATGTGTAGAAACAACAGAAATATAATACACCTGATACACTCCATAGCAAATGTTTATAAAGGAAGCAAATAATATGAGTCTACAAAGATAAGAAATGAGAAAATCAGAACGTTTCCCTCCCCGTAGGGTAGGTCCAGAAAACTTATTTTAATATCCTTCTGTAGACTGAAGTTCTTTTACAACATTGTTGATTTTACATAACATTATGCCTGTAATCCCTAAAGGGTAAAGCAGAGGTGGTTGATATTAATGTCTTTATATTAATTTGTTAAGGTTTGTGAATAAAGGAGAATTTTGTTCTGAACTGTCATCCATCAATGTTTTTTACGTTGATGGATGATTTCTTTATTATTTCTTAAGTATATTGCTTGCCAAAGTTTACTTTTATTTATGTTTATTTTGTAGCTTACACTTCAAGTAATAAATTAGTTATTTATACTTACAGTATTTAGAATGCTAATCAAAACACCTTACGCTTAAACAAAAGATTTGCTTAAAATAATAATTAACAATGAAAAAGATAATCTTCGAAATTCATACTTTTGACAAAGAACAGTAATTATCACTGTTCATCTGACTCGAAATATCTCACATAAGTGACATCATACATGAAAACAGTTTCAGAATTCAGATATAATGAACATTGATGACTATTCCGTATTCACATTTGCAACAGTTTTTTTTTATGTGTGATACTTTATTATTCACTCATTTTTAGGGTTCCGTACATCAAAAGTAAAAAACGGATAGGATCACTTTGTTGTCCCTCTGTCTGTCCGTCTGTCTGTCTTTCTGTCTGTTAAGACCCCTTATCTCGGGAACGCGTAAAGGTATCGAGTTCAAATTAAAACCATATACTGTGGTCTACAAGTTTATACGGAACCCTTGGATGTAGTTTTCAGCTCTTATTTAAATTCGTGGTGTCTTACCAATTACCCAAAAACCATGGATTAGCTGAAAAAACATAGTTCCAATTACTTCCCTGCGTCTAATTATCTTGTTGTTTCCTTTAAAAGTAAAGTTTTCCATATATATGGTAAGTATTCAGTAAGTTCGTCTCATGTTCTACCGTTGCATAAAACCATAACCCCTAAAGACGCCGTAAAAGCATCATTTTAGGTAATGTTTATATATATTTAAGAGTATCTTTTTATGTCTGCTATTATACGTATAAACGTACTCACATGACTACTTAGCGCTTTTCGCGGTAAGTTTCATACCGTGTGTTTTTAGTTTTTCTATCTTTTCAGTAAAGTGGTCCAGCCTTGGACTCCTAATTACTCCCAAAGGTCTAATTAAGAAGCACGTGTAACGTGTCCTTTGGTGAATAGTGTTGCCAGGTTGAAATTACTCGAAAATGCTTAGAAATTTTGCTATACTTTGGAGCTGTTTTTTAATTTATTTTTAATTTGCCTTTCCGTTCCACTGCTGGGAAAAGGCCTCCCCTATTCCTTTCCGACTCTTTCGGTGTTTTGCTTTCTCTGGCGAAAAGTCTGCGAGGTTGAAATAGGACTGGGCGGGTCACATTTTCAGGATGGGTCAGGACAGATGGCCCAGAATCGTTACAAAGCGGGTGTCTGAAGACTTTTACGAGAGCTTAACTGAAAAAATAAATGTGTTTGCTATTATATGTATTGGGACATATTATTTAGTTTTATTATTTTGAAGTCAATTTCAAGTTTGGTGGAATAGTTTCAGACTGAAATGATATTAACATTATAAGGCATTTCCGTTACTTTTTTTTTTGCCAAAAAGACTTATTAAACGATTACTTAATAACTACTAAAAAAAATATTAAATGATAAAATTACGTTGTATTTAAGTTTACTACATTCTTAATTTCAAATGAAATATTTACCTACCTACTTTCCGTGCTGCATCAAGTGACAGCACTATTTCACTGTCTCCAGGAAGCCAGTGTTGACACTGTTGAATAATACATTCACTAGTTCATTTTATGAGATAACTAACTCAGACCGCGGCTTCGGTCACGTCACGAGCTTTGAAATGGTCAGCGATGAAAACTTTATTCCAATAATAGTGCAAGTAGGTTAGTAACGAAGCTGTATATATCCTAGAATATATTTAACAGTTCTTAAGAAAGTTGCGCTAAGGTAGCCTATTGAATAACTTTTTCGGGTAATAGTCATTCAATGGCATTAAATGAACTTAGAGGGTTGTATTTTTAATTTTAATAATTATAATTTTGTAAATACGTACCTGTTACGGTCGCGAATCATATTTTGTTCAACATACAGCCTGACACTGACCTGCAAATTGCAAAAAACGTCAGAACATTTTGAATTTCGCGGGCTATCCTGGCGCTTCCCTAAGCAAAAAAAATACTGTCAAAATTTGACAAATATTATACCTGCTGTCATTTTCCTTAATAAGGTTTTTCTTGCTATAAAAGTCAGGAAAGCAATATCGACATTAAGACTAAAATAGATAAAAATAATCATAACACCAAAGTTACGCTATCATAAAAATCTCGTGGTGATCCAACTTTTATTACCTGCGCCATAGAATATTACACCATCTTACCATTTAATCATGAACAGAGCTTACTCCCTTAATCCACTTTACTACTGAAGCAAGAACGTCGATCTATTAATAAATAAAGCTGGCTTCGATTTAATTACCGGTTAATCAGTGCTAAAACGAAGTTAACTAGCAAGGGCGAACGGATATGACCAATAAAAATCCTATATATCTTCGATAAGATGGAGTCGAGGCAATTTTCCGACGTTTCCATTACCCCATTAGGCTGGGCGCACGCTAGCGACGGAGCTACGGATGTGCGACCGCAAAGTGTCGTCATTAGTCGTGATGGGCAGTCCTGTCGCGATTTAGGGTCAGCCGAATGGTGATGTTGTGGTTTATGTGGCCGTAATTATGGGGTTTTAGATTTTTTGTGGTGAGTGTTAGATTTAAGTGTCGTCTTTGTGATCTCTCTTCAAGGTCTGAGGAAACAAACATCTGATCGCAAAAGTTGGAGGAAAAAACTCAAATTGAATAAATATTTTTATTTAATTGGTTGTCAGAATTCCTGTTGAGTAGGTACGACTTTATTTTATATAATGATAGCTATTTATGTTTCTTACGAGTATTTCAAAATAAAATAAAACTCTTTTAAGCTAAACAAAACATGACCATTTAGGTATTGACAACATTTTTTACGTCCACCATAACATCCTAAAACAACATTTCCCCAAAAAGAAAAGTAACAAAAATCCCAAAAAGTCTGACAGCGTGGGTAGCAATTGTGTTCATAAACTAAAGCAGGTCACACCAGAGCACCATACAGCAAGCCTACAGCAAATATTTTAAGGAACAAATAATGCGCCCATACTATTAACAAAAGAATGTTATCATCATCATCTGCCCAGCCTTTTCCCACTTATGTAAGGGTCAGCTTTCAGTCTTGCAGATGAATACCAGTGTTTTACAAAAAGCGAGTGCCTATAATCTGACCTCAACAGTCCAGTTATTGGGTTATCAAAAGTAATGATTGTATGGGCACATTGTATGATTCTTAAAACGTTTGGACACACAACACATACATACACACTTACATTTCGCTTGCTATATGCTGCTCTGGTGTGAAGCCTGCCTTATCATTTTGACACGACGAGACGTTGACGATCCGACGACGTAGTGTGAAATGCCTCAGAAGCAATTTTCCGTTACTTTACGCCAAGTTATGGCTGTGACCGTGCGTGAAATGAGACATCAGAGGGGCGCCATGAGTAGCTAGATTGCCTCTCCCTAATATGGGGAAACGTGGCTTTTAGTAGGAACTGGGTTAAAATAAATAGGGGTCATAGATTGGCTGTATTTATACGCGGTGTGTGGAGAATCTTAGACGCTTCGCTGGTTTTTAGAGTCTTGAATTGAAGCAGCTGTTTTTCTTTGCTCAAGTGTTTCTGTAAACATACTCGACTCAACACTGTCTGCAAAGTTTGTTAGGTTTTATAGATTTAGATCTTATTTGTGTTTCAATGTTCGTAGTAGTTGTGTCTAAAGTAAGAAAGGGATAAAACAGAATGAAGAAATTGCACGCTTCTAACTACAAAAAAAACAATGTTCCTGCACGTTGTTAGAACAGCCGACAAGTCTTCAATTTTCTCAGAAAATATGGAGTGCACAAGTTCTAACGAAACGTGCAAACAAATCCTTCACATTCACAGACAATTACTTTAGAACAAGAGCAGAGCTTTCTAGAACTTTTCAGCTCCTTAACCTAAATAACAGTAGTGCAAACACGATCTGTCCTGGCAAGCAATTATTCGGAAAGAGTAGGTACTTATTCCTTACTCGGTACATTTCGAGAAAACTACAATCACATAAATGGAGGCAAATCGAATTATTCGGTACTAAGTTAGTGTAATGTGTATGGAACACTACTTGAGTTTATTGCAGATGCTTGAAATGTTAATAATGGCTGGGAAGTGAATGTTTTTCTTGGAATAGATAGATGGATAGAAGATTCTTTTTTGTCCACTATTACATTACTGTGAAACAACTCAGCGGACCTATTGAAAAAATAAGACTGATTTTTTTATAAGTTCCTATTAAGTCCCTATTGGCAGACATTATAAAGGATCCTTTTTTGCCATTTGACAATGGAACCCTAAAAAAAGAGATTGTTATACCTACTTTCACTGTTAAAAAATAAAGGAATCTTTATGCAATGATAATAAACAATGTTAGTGTCAGTATTACATACATATCACCCCGTATGCTGACACCCGTATCATGTCACATGCATTTTATATTGACACGATAAAATGCCTCCGTTTTGTTTGTAAACGTTGCAGCAGCATTCAATAATGGCTTTACGAGTAAAATATGATTGTTTTGTGGGAAAAATTCGGTAAACGTTCTTTTAGCTTAATTTTTGTAATGTGTGTTTTATTTTTGAAGAATAATGTGCTTCTCTTTTTTGTGTGGCTCGGGATTGTGTGTAGTATGGGAGTCTGGTAAATGAAAATGGCTTTCACAGTTACGGAATGTCTTTGATCGAATATTCAGGGTGTAAACGGACCCTTCACGAAGCCGTTAACCAAGCGTGATGTACATCAAACTAAATAACTTTTGGTACAAATTATTGCTGGGAAACAACTTTTTTTTATGAGGTGAATAATCACGTTTTACGGTAGGACTCAATGTAACGCTCTCAAAGCATTGTGCTGATAGATAGATTTAATAGTACAGAGGACGTGGAGATGTCTTAAGTAAAAATTTAAATTAAAAATAGATTTTCCGTTTCTTTTTCGTTCTTTAGTCAAATGTCAGAATATTAAATATTTGAGAAGAATATCTTCTTTTATTAGAACCATTGAGCACTTTTCATTTCACCTCGCCATCCTAAAATATTGAAATGATAAAGTATGAAGCTCTCGAAATTGTGTCGGTCACAGGTGACTGACCTTAGCGAAAGACAGCCTACGCGTTCAATCTTAATTTATCACCCTCTAATTTACCTTTTTCGCTTTATTTGAGTTGTCAATACTTTATGTTTAGCCAGCAAATACTGCCTACGCATTGGCCTTGATTTCATGTATTTATTACCAACGTACTGCCTTTTGTAGTTTTTTTGTCGTGATGTTTACTTTTGTTGGGGATTGACATAGTTTCTGTACCTTTCTTATACATGAAATAATATACCTAAAAAAATGTCTTTCTGAAGTCTTCTGCTTTCGTATCGATGGTACGTCTTATTGAGGAGCTCGTGGCTAAGTAATAACAGTTGCTCGGATCGATCTTTAGGTTAAGCCGCGCTTGCCTAGGTTGGTCTGTGGATGGGTGACCACCGAGTACACCGAGTTTCCTCCGTGCCTCGGAAAGCAAAAGCCGTTGGTCCCGGGTGTCATTTGTAGATCTTTGACAGTCGTTATAGGTAGTCAGTGGCCCAAAAAGTCTTACAACCAGTCTTACCAAGGGGTATCGTATTACCCAGTACTAACTGGGTTGTGGAGGTCAGATAGGCAGTCGCTCCATTTAAAATACTGGTATTCAGCTGCATCCGGTTAGACTGGAAGCCGACCCCAACATAGTTGGGAAAAGACTAAGCAGATGATGATGGTACGTCTTATTAAATTACTGGAGCCCATCAGGTAAGTAGGTTACTCGCGGGCCACGTTAATCGCAGTTCTGAAATGCTTTGGGATCTTCCTGCTAAAGTCAGTTTCCAAATCAAATAAGATCACCTCATTATCAGATTTTTAAACTTCTAATATCTTTTCTAAACTATTGAACACAAACAATGGCCCGCCTTCCATCTTGCCCCGCTTGCCCTATCACCTGCGCTCTTGATGATTTATTTACTGCATCAGTGAGCAGGGTTCGCTTTGCTGAGTTTTGGGCTAAACATATTTAAACTTTTTGCCATCGATACGCTAAGAAGAAGACTACTGAAAGGGTCGAGTAACACATAACTCTAATATGTGTCATTTGAGGTCAATAGGTAACATCATGACGAATGATGTTATCGTCAAAGACAGTTCTTACATTCATACAGACATAAACTCACGCCTTTTCTCCATAGGGTTAGGTAGAAAGCATAGAACGCCACCTGCTACTATCCTTACATACTCCTTTTGCCTCCTCCACGTTCATACATCTGGTCATACACGCAGGCCAGTTCCTACATATTTATACATAGAGCCTTTGCAATACCTGTATATCAGTGGCGAAGGTTCCATACAACTCGATTCCTACCAGTTTCCCTTTGAAAAACGGCACAGTCAGTATTCTATAGACCAATAATATAATCACACAGCTTTTGGCCGCGGCTTCGCCCGCGTGGAAGTCGAAAAATATCCGATTACTTACCTTCATACCCCTTTTTAACCCTTCGGGGGTAGAATTATCAAAAACGCGTCAGCCTAAACGCAAAATTTGAAGATCCTAACTTCAAAACTGACGAACTTTCATATTAACTTCCATCCCCTATTTTACTCCTTTAGGGGTGGAGTTCCCAAAAATCCTTTCTTAGTGGATACTTAATTTTCACAAAAAACACACCCTCCAAGTTTCATGTCTCTAGGACCAGCGGTTTGGCCTGTCTGTTGATATATCACCCAGTCAGTCAGTCAGATTACCATTTTATATATATAGATTAAATAAATGTACTCCGGCTTACCTCTTACAAAAATTGACCCTTCGCTACTGCTGCATAGACATACAACCTACATACCATTTCCTCCATACCTCCACATCCTAAGAGAAACCTGAGAGCCACATACATCCATTAACATTAACTTAAACATTCCAGCAACACGATGTCCTACAGAATTAACATAGAGACACTATTGTACTATCACAATACATAATGTATTCATTATTATTGAAATGTAGGCCAATTCTCAGTGGCTTCCCTTTGAATCAGATGAACAGGAGGAGAAATCAGGCTAGACGTGCGATGGGCTACAATGAGCTCCGATAGTGGTGACTGAGCGATGAGGTGTAAAATGTGGAGTTAATTTAACTACACTGCTTCTTTGGAATACTTCGAAGAAATAAATATTGGTAGCAATTTTAGTGAATATCTTACTGTCCCTGGTTTTTAAGTTAAATTATGTTGAGTTTGCATTTCAGTGGGTAGGTAGATATTCATCATCATCTCTGAATTTATTTATGATCAGTTAGTAGGTAGGTAACTCCACGGTTGATGTCAAATAATCATCTTGAACATATCTGCCGAAAGACGTCCTCTGCTGGACGTCCTTTCCCAGCCGTTAACACGTCGACCGGCCGTCCTTTTCGTTTCCATCGGATTCCCGCAGCCTTCACCAGCTCATCGGGTCACGTTATTGATATCTTAATTATAGCAATAGGTAACTCATTCGCACCTCTTCAAGATTCACCATACCATAAACCCTCTGGCCGGTTGAAGAAATGCCCTTCTATAGTTAGGTATTTGACCTCAGGCCACATACGCTTTCATAGAAACCTTATTAACACTAGGCGTCTACAGAAAAATGTGTCGCCTATTCATTAAAAAGAAAATTCTAGAATTCACCGCGCGCTAGTTCCTCGTTAGTCCGAGAATTCCTAAGCTGCACAAGCTAAGTAAGCCATCTATAAATGTGAACATAGCCTTATATAGTGAAAAGCGCAATAAACGGTGTAACAGTGTAACACTAGCCTTCTTATTCATGAAAACCTGTCAGTCATATTCTCGAACAGTTATGAATAAAACTTAGGTTTTATGCATTGCTCATCTACCACTTGCGTCTTTAGTGCTGACCGGGAAACTGTTCTTTACTGTGTCAAATTGTTTACGCAGTCAGGTTGTAGGTAATTAGGGAAATCGGAAAGTTCTTTCAGGATTTGTGAAGTCTTAATGTACAGCGTTTTTAATCAGCAACTGGGACAAGCTAACTTTCACACCATTCTTCCCTTGATATCTATACATCTATACAAATAAATAAAATTAAAAAAGTGTCTGTTTGTAATTTCAAAACAACAGCTTTTTGACTTTTGCATATGAAGGTATATACGGTACTTATAACAAAAATTTTTTTTTTTCATTTTTTCTGTCTGTCTGTCTGTTTGTTACAAATAATCTCCGAAATGGCTTGCTTTTGACGACTTTTACTGGCAGATAGCTGATGTTATAAGGTGTTATTTAAATAGAGAACTGAGGTTACCTTTATTTTAGAAAAAAGGATTAGGGTTCCGTGCAAAAAAATTAAAACCCTTGAAATGGTTCATCATCATTATCATCATCTGCCTCGCCTTTTCCCAACTATATTGGGGTCGGCTTCCAGTCTAACCGGATGCAGCTGAATACCAGTATTTTACATGGAGCGACTACCTATCTGACCTCCACAACCCAGTTAGTACTAAGTAATACGATACCCCTTGGTAAGACTGGTTGTCAGACTTTTTGGGCCACTGACTACCTAACGACTGTCAAATATCTACAAATGACACCAGGGACCAACGGCTTAACGTGCTTTCCGAGGCACGGAGGACGTTGGGACGATGGGTGGTCACCCATCCACAGACCAACCTAGGTAAGCACGGCTTAACCTAAAGATCGATCCGAGCGGCTGTTATTATTTAGCCACGAGCTCCTCCCCCTCACCCTTGAAATGGTTAACAGATTCAAATGAGAAGTTATATTTTTATAATAATTTCACGCGGACGAAGATCGTGGGGCACCGCTAGTTGAAGTTATATTTCAATCGACTTGTCTTGTATTCAATCTATTTCGTAATGAAGCTACCAGAAGTAATGATATTCCGTTCCTCCGTAGAGTCCGTGTTCTAGACCAACAGGTCTAGCTATTCTATAGCTATGCTGAAGTTGTGATAATTTATCAATGTTTATGTCTCGTGCAAATTACAAGTTATGAGCCGTTTATTGGCCTAGAGCTACATGACATATCGTAAGTCAATACTGCAAGAAATCGACTAATTGCATCGGATCTATTTGTAAATGTAACGAATAGAAACACTTCTCCCGAAAACATCTATAAACTTCATATTATAAAGAGGTAAAATATGTTTGTAAGTTTGTATGTAGGGGAAGTCTCCGGAACTAATGATACAATTCTAAAAATGATATCACTGATAAAAACATACATTATTCGTGGTTGCTATAAGTTAAGTAAAATTGTTACTATCCCTATGGACTCCGGTGTGAAATAAAAATTTTATATTCTAGTCTATAGGCCATAAATTATATTTATATTATGCACATTAGCCAAGCTATCACAATTTTTGCAACGACGTCGCGGGCGAAGTGCTAGTTCTCTTCATAAAACATGAATAAAGGTACTATTGAGTTCGTATACCTATTTGACAGTATTAATGAACCACCTCATAATTATAATTATTAACATTAACACTAGAAACGGGATATATACCATGTTTACTGTTTTTTTTTAAACCCACCCGCAATAAGTTCAGTTTATCCGTGATCATGGTGCTTGCAACAGCGCCGAAATATCGGGAACTCAAAACAAACAGAAAACATGGTAAATATCCCGTTTCTTGTGTTAATGATAATGTTAGTGACCATAACAGTTTAAAAACTTATACAACATGTAACTAACGCACATAATTAACGCACATCCTGAAATTAGTTTGTTCAGAATCGTTTACTGAATCGATTTCTATAATTTTTATTATAGGTATTTTAATTTTCCCAAAAATAATTAAAACTACGTAAATTACAGTAAAAACTCGTTAACTCGTTTCGAACGCGAGCGAATACTTACTAGGCTAACAAGACCCTCATACCTACGTGTGCGACTGTCTGCGTTCGTGGATTTGTACTGTGACCACAACATTCTTCCGGAATTAGTATAACTAAATCAATCAATAATCAATGCTCATATATGTTTAACTAAAAATTCAGTGTATGTATTATGATCATAACATAATATACTAATTGGGGTGTGAGGGTGTGCGTTAATTACGTTACATGTTGTATAATTATTAATTTTAAAGAACAGAACTTTTAATAATTATTAAATACATTTTGTATTCATCAAGCGGTTGCATTGCTGCCAATTCAGCACGCTTACGGGGTGTTAAGTGAATGAAAACATATTTCATTGACGTGTTAAAAACCAATTACGTTAATTGACACGTGTAAATATAAAGGGCATTTATTATGTCAGTCAGTCACGTAATTATTATGGGTGAATTTCATAGTATTAAACAATGTAGCTTTCCATGTCTGTCTGTCTGAACGCTCAGTTATTCTAAAATTCATTCATTTTAATGTGAGTTTCATCATCAGTTACAGAATTTATACCCGAAGGTTTCTGTATATGTATTATTAATTCCTAATGAATGCAGGTACTACTACAAATTTGATGTTTTAACATGTCACCTCATCAGTACATACGCCAGCTCATCAAGTTACCCGAAACTGTAAAATTTTCCTAATCAACCTTGAACCTAATTCTTTAGCGATAAAGTTGAAAATATATTAAAGGAATTTGACAGATTGTAGTAGCTTGATGTGCGGCGGGTCACCTGGTTTAAAAAAATTAAATAACAGAAGTATTATCAATAAACTGCTTCATATTATAATAATATTTCTATAAAAGGTAACTGGAACCTGTTAGTAGGATAAAAGGGTCTGACTCATTCGGGTTTTCACAAATCGATATGTGAAGAGAGAGAAGTTAGGAGAAATTGAAATAGATATCTACTATTAATATTTTGGAGAAATTGAAATAGATATCTACTATTAATATTTTGTTTCATTTCTGATGTAGGCGTTTACGAGAATAACCTTTCGGGACTAAAATAAACGTTATTATGTAGCCTTACCTCTGGGACTAAAATAAACTTGGGTTAGTATTACTTTTACACACGAGTACCCTAAGGGTTCCCTAGATGAGACGTACATTGTACTTTTTATTATAATAGGCTATTTAACTTGCTTTGTTAATTAGTTACCTTAATTCGTATTGGTCAAATCTTGCAACTGAATTTCAAACCAGTTGCCCCTAACCAATCGAGCTGAAATTTTGCACACACCTTTGGTTATGGTGACAATACATTTTTATGACAAACATTACTTAATTCTGCAGCCAGAATCGTCTCCTCACGAGAAACTCCTCAATGGATAATAGTGCGGACACGAAACTTTGTATGCACGTTCAATGTTAATAGATAAACCTAATTTCCTCTTTTCATTTAAAAAAGCCTGTATTTTTAAGTTTATTTTATTTATTTTCAGATCTACATCGAGGTCGAGAGAATAGCACAACCTGTGAGTATCCATTATTTTCCTTTTTTTTAACAAGTAAATGTTTGTGGCTTTTTAATTTTAATGAAACCTTATTTTGGTTTAATGTTATTTTTTAAAAATTCAAATAAAAAAAAAAAACAGTGCATGCTGTAGCTCACAGGAAATATAACCTAGAACTTGATCAACGTAAAAAAGTCAAAATCGATCTTTTGTTCTGAGAATTTAGGCTACAAATTCATTAGTAATCCATCTTTTCACCTTACATCAACCCTAATAGAGAAATAATAAAACAAATGACAGCCTCAATTACTTTGATGGTCACTTAATTTTATAGTAGTTAGGTACATCGTCTGTTTTGTTCTATGATGATAAATGAGTGACGGTTTTGTGTCGGCAGTGTATTAGGTCAACTGTCCACTTCTACGAAGCGTGTATTTTTTTGCAATGTTAGCAGCGCAGTTCTTTTTTACGCGACTACGTCAAAGACAAAAAAACGGTCATGATTACAACAGGCTTTGCATGTATGTTCATCTCAATTCAATCGCCGTAAGTTATTACTTCCCAGAATTTAATACTGGCGACACTATCGAATGGTGTTATAATACAGTGTGTTTTTGCCCAAAATCAACGAGTTCGATTCCTAGCTAAGAATATAGATTTTTCAAAAATCCAATGATGCAGTTTTAGTTTCATCAAAATCGGGCTCGAGACTCCTTTCAGTATTTTTCGCTATTCCTCATTGTTTCGGATTTGGCCATCCACGCCCACTTGAAAAATTCACTCTGTATATTATAATGTGACCTATGAAGTCCTAAAAATCCAACATGATGTAGGATAGGTATGGGTAACGGATGTGCTTTGATTGCTATGTTAGCTGTGAGATTCTTTTGTATTCCATTAAATCCACTCTTGACCCCCAAGGGTCGAGAATAAACTATAGTTAGGGTTCCAGTGGACACATTATGTTTTGGCGGTCGAGGGGCCGAAAGTGGACTAAACATCATTTACATACAAACCACAATTCTTTTCAAACACATGCGTAGCTTAGCGGTGAGCTGGTGTGGAGCGACAGCTTTAGTTGTCCGACGAATTCTCTCAACAATTTACTATAATTTGCGAAGATATTCCTCTGTAATATATCGCACATACTTACGTATCGTGATCATTTATTAAAAAGGTTCTCCTGGGTGAATTGTGTTCGGATATATTTTTGACAGAAATTCTCTTGGAAGAAGAAAAACATTTTTAGATACCTTGAGCGATACAGTGTTATTCATCTTTATTATTGATAGTTTTGAAGGGTAAATACCCTTAATTTAATTTAACTTCTCTAGGTAATCGTAACATTTAAAAATTCAAGTCGTAAATATAAATGTTCGTCGTGAACCAGTTTAGAAAAATCATGGAAAACCAAAACCGCTTTTTCTCATAATAATATACCGTCTACAGGGTGAAAGGGACACCGACGCGGAAACGGTTACCATGTACGCAGTACATCATTCTAAACCCCCACACATCAAAATCTAATCGGTAATTGTAAAAAAAATCTGCTGCTTCCTACAAAAGTGCAATACCTACACGTTCAAAATGTATGGAACAGCTAATTTTTAATATTTTATACGCAAACCCTGCGTAGGGAACATAGCTGTTTTTGACATGGAAAGAAAAATTCCAGTGCGAGCAGGGTTTGAACCTGCGACCTTCCGATTCAGTACACCGGATGTCTTAACCAACTAGACCATCGCACCCCGCTCACAGTTCTCGAAATTTTTCGTTCCATTAATAACGTCTTACGGTGACGTTAGCGCCATCTATTCGAAAAATTTCGAGAACTGTGAGCAGGGTGCGATGGTCTAGTTGGTTAAGACATCCGGTGTACTGAATCGGAAGGTCGCAGGTTCAAACCCTGCTCGCACTGGAATTTTTCTTTCCATGTCAAAAACAGCTATGGAACAGCTGTTTAAAAAAAAAAACCATCATTTCATCATCATCATCATTTCAGCCGAAAGACATCCACTGCTGGACATAGGCCTCCGCCAAGTGTCGCCGCATTGACCGGCCCCGTGCGTCTCGCATCCAGCGGATCCCTGCAACCTTTACCAGGTCATCGGTCCACCTAGTGGGAGGCCTTTCAAAAAATTTCAATCATCGGTTTGTAACGATGTACTGAGTACGTGGTAACCGTTTTCGCATCGGTGTACCTTCCACCCTGTATCTAAACAAATTAATTAATTCAGGCAACATACAACTACAACAATAAACACACTAACAAGACCTTTATCACCAAACTCCAAAATCTAATTCCAATGCTGATAAATGAGTGCAAACCTCCAAACAGATAGATAGGAACGATAACACAGTCTAACCCTATTTATTAACTAAAGTGCCTATTCCGTGGGACGCTACCAAATATCCCAGACATGGTTAAATCTAGCTGAAATCAGATTACGGTGGGGCGGGTAGTAGCCATGATATATGAGTATAGGTCGAGGCAGCCGAGGAGTAAGTGTTTAAAGGTATGTTGATTGAAATAGTTGCCTCAGTAAGTAGAGGCGGTAAGGTGAGTTGGGAGACTGGAATAGTGTTAGTTTTCATTGAATTATCTTACTGAATTTATTTATGCTGTGGCCGATTTATTCTACTGGGGTTTTGGTATGAAATGTTTCATTCGTTATTTATATCTCTGTATGTCCTTTCTTTTATGACTTAATTTTGTATTTTTTCTCATTTCTTTTCTCTGTAAAAATTGTGGAAAAAAGTAGTTTGTTAATGTCAATAAGTTATGGAAGAGTGGAGTCTCCTAACACAGGCTTTAGAGGCCTTAAAGGAAACTCCAATCACTAGTTTGTTAGAAAAACTTGGCAAAAACAATAAATCATTTTTCATTTTCATTTCATTTCATGTCCATATTTTAAAATAAAGGTGCCTTTTGTATTTTGTACAAGACCCTTTTGTATTTGTCTGACTGTGTTGTTCTTATAACCTCCATAACGGATTTTGAAGCGGTTTTCGTCATAATTTGAAGAAGCTGTTCCGATGTGTAAAACAATATTAAACTATGTAGCATTAAATAAAAAATCTCTGCTTTTTGTTTGTTCGTAAATACTAGCAAAGCTGGATAAGCTGATCGCTAGGGTAGCAAGTTACGAATACAAAGCCTGGACAATGACATATTGTTTTCAGTAGTCTAATAGTGCCATTTCCATTAAATTTATTGTTTCCAAATCCCTTAATTTTCGTCCAAAAGGCTCTATAAAACTTTAAGCCTTTACAAAATCATTCACCGTTTTACCAACCATCTTCACCGTCATATCCTTACAATGTAACCAGAATAAAATCCGGCTTTTCCCTCACCAACATTTTACCAATACAGTATAGTTAGCTTGAGTCGCAAAGAACCGGAGATTGCGCTGTCGCCGCGCGTTCGTTAGCGGATAACTGCCGAGCTCCGTAGTGGCATAGGATGTAGTTCAGACAACTATGGACAAGATGTATCTATCTGGATTGATCGGGGAAATAATTCAGAGCGATTTGTTTACCTATGATTGTGTCAAAAGGCAAAAGCATTTATTTCAATTAGACCATCACAGGCACTTTCGAATGTCAAAAAAAAAAAGAAGCGAAGCTACAGTCACAGTCACAAGACATAATAACTTGAGAGAGTACTGCAGTTGCACATTCCAAAGCGTAGATCTCTATGGATGTGTAGTAGGTACACTTTTTTGGACACTGTTTTGAAAAACATTTGCAATTTGTTGACTGCATCGTTAGTCTAATGGTCGACAGCGCGAATGCTGAGCATGAGGTACTTACTGGGTTCGATTCCCGGGCCGGGAAAAGTGTTATTGGGTTTTTTCATCTGAAATTTCTCAGTAGCAGCAGTATAGGCTGATTATGCAGCTCCTCTGTCTTTAGTTCTGGTGCGTCTTTTTTCTACAACATGAGCTATTTTCGTATCAAGCTTTTGCTGAGAAAAAAAGACTAAAAGATCCTATCACAAACCCTGTTTTAATCCCAACCGCGATAAAATATAAGCATGAAAGAATTTAAATATTTTAAAACTCTACTGCAGAAGCCGGAGTAATGTAGATTGGCAGCCACTGCATTTCAGGTATAAGAGAAGAAGTTTCTAGTGCTGTGCTGTAACTTACTAGCTTATGCCCGCGGCTTCGCTCGGGTTAATTTAGAAATTGACAATTAAACTCTTAGCACACTACTAAAGTTTTATAATAATATAATTCAATCATGATTCGAAAGACACGTGGCGCCATCTATTATCATAAGAAAGTTATTGTTGTTTCCCTCGCGAACAGTACAAAAGTACAGTAGTAAAGTACTTGTTTTGGGTATGAAAAGTATCCTATGTTCGCTTCTGTACACCTGACAACGTATAAAGGGTGTACAAGACCCTTAACGAAGCCGCAAGATACTTGTTCTCCCTGTCATTGCGATATTTTTTTTTGTTTTAGACCATACCTGGGAACCTTTTAGTTACGTAGATATTGCTGGTCAAAGTTCCAACTTTTTCACATTTTTTTTTTTAAGTACATATTTTTAAAGTAAGAATTTCACTTTAAACACCTCCACGACCCCTGTACTATTCAATCCATCCATCAACACAATGTTGCCGTAACTGGTGATTTTTGACCCCAAAAAAAGTCATTTCCCAGCAATAATTTTTGCATAATAAAGTTACTTAGTTTGAAGTACATAATGCTTTTTTTTTTTCCGGATGGGAAATCATCAAATGACCCCCCCACTCTGGGCGGAGCGGAGGGAAGTGTCAGACTTGTACTGACTAAAACCCATCCATGTTCCTTCTCTGCCCTTTGTGTTCCAGGGCCACGGTATCTCTTTCGAACAGTCCCGCAGCCCTGGCAGAAGTACATAGTGCTTGGTTGACGGCTTCGTGAAGGGTCCGTTTACACCCTGTATGCAAAATTTGAGGATGATCGGTTCAGTGGTTTAGGCGTGAAAAGGTAACAAACTTACTTTCGCATTTATAATGTTAGGACTAGTTTAGATACAATCTTTTATTTAATTTCAACTGTTCAATGTTCTATCATCCGTAACAAAATGTAGCCAGTCGATTTTCAACCTTCTTCCCGTTGCCGATTGATTTGATTTTTTTATGAATGTAAGAAAAGAATTGACAGGTGGAAATAAGAAATGTTTCAACGATATAATACGGCTGAATGAATCTGTTAACTGTCATAACATAATCTATAATTTAGTTCTTCGTTTTATTTTCTTTTTGTGTTTGGATTTTTTATTCTTTTTGATTTTGACTGTTTGGATACACTTGTTTCAATTTCGCAGTCCCAGTTCTGTGTTGTAGTGCACGAGGAGCTCGTGGTTAAATAATAACAGCCGCTCGGATCAATTGCCTAGGTTGGTCTGTGGATGGGTGACCATTCATACCGAATTTCCTCCCTGCCTCGGAAAGCACGTTAAGCCGTTGGTCCCGGCTGTCATTTGTAGATCTTTGTCACTTTTGACAGTCGTTACAAGTAGTCAGTGGCCCGAAAGTCCGACAACCAGTCTTACCAAGGGGTATAGTATTACCCAGTATTAACTGGGGTAACAGATAGGCAATCGATCTATGTAAAATACTGGTATTAACCTGCATCCGCTAAGTCTGGAAGCCTTTTCCCAACATGATGTAGTTGGGAAAAGGCTAGGCAGATGATGAGTTCTCTGTTGGGTGTCGGAAATGTCTTAGTAATATTGTATTATTGTACACCTTCGTTCCATTAGTGACGAAATTTGAATGTAGGTACACAGGTACAGGTATGTAGGTTTTGGTATAGGTCCACATCTACCATACCCTTGACGGGCTCGATGGGTTCGCGCGAAGAAAAGAGCTTTTAATTCTGCCGCAAAGTCCTGTAAGCGGGTAATCCGAAAGGCGCGTTTCGACCACGTCAGCCGTATAGGGGCTAAACTTACGTCCTACCCCTATGGTAGTAAACAGTTTTGGTCCCTTTCCAAATCGGTCGAAACCAACTTCTGCCGGCCCACATTACCTCCGCTGCAAAAACCGGATGGGTCGCTTGCTCACTCCGCTACCGAGAAGGCAAACCTGTTTGCATCTCTATTTGCGAGCAATTCACGTCTAGATACTGACTCAAAACTGCCACCAACGATTCCTCACTGTGATTCTTCGATGCCGGAGATCACAATACACATGAAAGAGGTTCGTAGAGTACTCTATAGCCTAGACGTGAACAAGGCGGTCCTGACGGCATACCAGCAAGAGTCTTGAGGAACTGTGCGCCTGACTTGTCTCCTGTGTTGACACGCTTCTACCGCCTTTCTCTTAAAACCAGAACGGTTCCGAAGGCATGGAAGGTTGCCAATGTACAACCAGTGCCCAAGAAAGGTAGTCGTGCCGACCCCAGTAACTATAGACCAATCGCCATCACCTCCATACTTTGTAAAGTTATGGAAAGGGTTCTCAATGCGAAGCTGCTGGCATACCTAGAAGCAAACCACCTACTTAGTGACCGTCAGTATGGCTTTCGCCGGGGACGATCAACTGGGGATCTTCTGGTGTTTGCTACGCACTGCTGGTGCGAGGCCATCGAGAGACACGGCGATGCTCTTTCCGTTTCGCTCGACATCTCGAAGGCTTTTGACAGGGTATGGCACGCAAGTCTGCTGAGCAAACTTCCTGCATACGGCATCCCCGTTGACTTTTGCCGCTGGATATCTGACTTCCTAAGTGAAAGGTCGATCCGAGTGGTCATTGATGGTTGCTCCTCTGACCTTATCGCTATTGATGCCGGAGTTCCTCAGGGGTCTGTTCTCTCCGCGACACTTTTCCTGCTGCACATCAATGACCTTCTGGTTCCTGGTATTGTTGGGTACGCAGACGACAGTACTGTCATGGAGAGCTATGCATCCAGCGCAAAGGCCAGCGGTGATGAAGTGCGTTCATTGAGAGAGGCCATGGTAGAGCGAACGAATTCAACCTTAAGTCTTGTCTCCAAGTGGGGTGATGAGAATCTGGTTGTTTTTAACGCCACCAAAACACAAGTGTGCCTGTTCACCGCCAAAAGGAGTCCATTTAATCTGGCTCCTACTCTCCGGGGTACATCTGTACCAGTCACCGACAGCCTCAAGCTTCTTGGCGCGAAGTTGAGTGCCAATCTGAACTTCGGTGCCTACATTGAGTCGAAAGCTCAAACTGCGGCAAAAAAGCTGGGTATCCTAAATAAGGTTAAGCGTTACTTCAAGCCTGGACAGCTTTTAGTCTTATATAAAGCTCAGGTTCGGTCCGGCATGGAATATTGCTGTCACCTTTGGGATGGCTCAGCCAAATACCAATTAGCCACACTCGACTCTGTTGAGCGCAGAGCCAAGAGGCTCATTGGTGACGATAAGCTGGTTGGTACCAGGCTTCATAGCCTAGCCCACCGGCGCAAAGTTGCATGTTTGTCGGTCTTTTACAGATTGTACTTCGGTGAGTGTGCCCAAGAGCTCCACGAGCTCATTCCACCATCTCCCTTCTACCATCGGGAGTCCAGACGTACTGCAGGTTATCACCCATACCTTGTCGATGTTCCACATATTCGCACGAAGCGCTTTGCTGCATCATTTATTATGCGTACAGCCAAGGAGTGGAATTCCCTGCCTGCGTCGGTGTTCCCAAGTTCATATGACCCCAATCTATTTAAGTCACGAGTTAATAGGCTTCTTTTGGGTTAGCTCGTTCCATCGTCGACCTCATCTCTGTCCTCTGGACTAGATTGAGGTCAAGAGTAAGCCCATTCATTATAAAAAAAAAAAAAACCCTCAGGATTACAATCGTGATGTTATGTTGTTTTGTGTTATTTTTTCGTTTTAGTTAGAGTTGTGCTATAAATTACTGTAACCGGACGGACCATTTGTCGGTATTAGATGACATGACACCAAAAAGTAAATTATGATCTTCAATCTTCTGCCAGTATCTCATTTTATTATATTAGGGGTCGGCACAGAATCTCTCTATTAGTCTAATCTCAAATATTCACCCTCTTTTAACCATAAGTAGTTTCTTTTACACAGTTCACAGTTTCACTACCTAGTTGTAGTAAGTGAGACTGCTGAGCGTGAGGTCAGGACCTCGGTTCGATTCCCAGGTCGGGCAAAGTGTTATTGGATTTTTCCATCAGGAATTTCTCAGCCGCAGCCACGGAGTCTGGATTTGTGATGGCAATAGGCCCGCCCCCTATTACATGGCACTTAAACATAACTGGAAAAATGTGGGTGTACTAAAGGCACCTCTGCCTAACCCTTCGATGATTACAGGCTTGATTACATGTTCACACAGTTCATCACTGGTTTCTTTTTTCTATTCCTACTCTTATGTGAGTTATCGTGACAAAATATCCTAAATAAGATGATTATTAAAACACCATGTTAATCAAAATCTTGAGACACACCTCTCTCAATCAATTAAGACCAATATCTAAATAAACTCTTCCGGTACCAATAACCCCTGAAGGCTAGAACTCAGTTTAACGCAACTACAAGTTAACTAACGTCAACTGGTTTTCTAACTGGACGTCAGATGATAGATAGTTATCTGTACCTGTCAGGATCGAGGAACGAACGTAAGACGTTTATGATTCTTGATATAGATTGCACGGCGATTTTAAAGGAGATGGATCGCTTCCTTGTTTCCAACATAGTTAGAAAATATAAGAGAAAATATAGATAAATGAACATTTAATTTGATTAGACTTTCTGACATTCAGTTTTCCCTGGACCCCGTTTCTGTGAGCTCGATTTAATCTCTGATCTGAAGCAGAGATTTGATCTGGCTATCAGATAAGTTGTTCCTAGCTATAGCTTCTACTATGTAGGTACTCAGATACTTAGTGGAATTATCTGTAATTGAAACTATTGGCAAGGAAAACAATCCAGCACTTGTGCAAATAAAACAACCCAGAGCCATGACCACAATAGTCTTATTTATTCATTTCTTACCCGACTGCGACGAAGCCTAAAAAGAGGGTTATGTTATATCCTGTTTAGACCCATTTCTTTTGCGGAATTTCACTAGCTAATTTAATGTGACTACTAACACTAAATTATTTTTATTGAGTGATTAGCTTTACGCCACTTGTTCGGTGTTGAGAAACAACTGAACTATGTAAAATATCAACTTGTATAGAACGCTAAGTCCGTCTCTGTACATTTTAAATCAACAAGCAGATTCGAATGCTCTTCAAAATTAAAAATAATTCACACTTTTTATCCAAAAATTATGAACACAAACAAACCTCTAAGCTCAAAAACCCATCTTTATTTACAAGAACCCGGAACCCACTCCCTCCACACCATTGACTAGTAGTTCCGTATCCTATGTACCGTGTGTATAATTAAGTCTGATTATATCTTATAGCCCGCGTTATCCCTGAGGGCTAATCGACACGCCGATAGCCCCTAATATGCGTATAAACTTGACTATATGAGTATATGGATATGTGCGCGGTGATTTTACTGGAGAAACTAATATGGTGGGTATAACAACGTTGAATGGTGCTTGGTTGAAATAGTTATGTGTCTTGAATTCCATTGTGAGTGTTATGGGGTTTAAAACAGCGGGTATGATGTGAATATTGACTTCAGCTTGATATCATTTTTAAATCGAAATAAAAAAAAAATATCATGACTGACTGCTCGTTGGTCGAGTGATCGCAAGCGCGACTGCTGAGCATGAGGTCCTCGGTTCGATTCCCGGGTCGGACAAAGTGTTATTGGGATTTTCCATCAGTAGCAGCCACGGAGTCTCGATAAAATTCGTGGTTGATTACATGGGACTTTAAACATAATTGGCGAAATATTTGTGTATCTACTATTAGGTACACCTCTGCCTAACCCCTCCTAACCCTTTCGGGATTACTGTGCAGGCGTGATATTATGTAGGTATTATGTTATGTTTGAAAGACACAGGTAGATACTGTGTCGGAGATACAATCATGGATAGTTGGGTACTGCCGAAGAAGCGAGTGTTTTGTTATTTAACCATATGAGAATACGGAATGGGAAAAAAATTATGTTATGCACCTTTTTTGTTTAGTATGGCTGATTTTTATTTTTAAAGTAGTGTTTTCCTTTTGCTTACAGCAGCGGAAAATATCTAAACATGTGATACAGGTTTTTTGGTGCATCGTTTACCAAAAACGGGACGAAAGTTGGGGTCATTTGTTGTCTCTTCAGCCCCAATAACTCATCCATTTTTTTAAAAGAGGTGGGTTGTTTGGGTTGAAGAGATAGCAAATGACCCCTTCTTTCGACCCGTTCAATTTTGCAAATGATGCACCAAAAACCCTATTATATCTGCTATTATTTTTTACAAGAATGAGGGACTACATTTATTAGTCGAATCTTCAGGAGTGTCCAACTTGTCTTGAAACAATTGAAGTTGTCGAAAAGGTTTTCCAAAATAAAACTCAAGTAAATAATTAATTTAGTCTCTTAATATTGTAGAGGTCTTAATGAAATTGTAGAAAAGTTGTAAACGAAGAATTCATTTTTCATTTTGTTACGCGTTTTTTGCAAACAAAAACTAGGGACAGCGTTGAAAGCGTATTCAAATAGTGTTTTAAAAGCTATCAAAGTTTTTTGAATACAAAGTGGCTTTTTATGAGAAAATCCGGGTGAAAGGGTTACCTTTGTCGAAGCCACGTCGATGCCATGTAACGTTTTTGTTATTGTATTTTACATGGATGGACTATGTGACGGCAGAAAGGAGGTCTCTGATGAGATGACGAGTAATAGAGAAGTATAGAAGAAGAAGAAGACATGCTGCGCTGCCGCTTGATAAATTAGATAAGTGCAGGAGAATGATGACATAGATTAAAATAGGAATAGCCCAAACGGCTTCGGAATGTTCAAAAAGATATAGTCGTTGGAACGTTGTGCAATGTCGAGAACCATTTGCATATGTTTGGGAGGTTAGGTTAGGTCCTTATTCCTTTAGTAACCAATGATGGAAGGTAAGGTAAAAAACACTTAGTCCGAAAAGACTTTTATTTTATTCTGAAACAGACTTTTCGAAAATTGGGACTTATTTCTTTTTGGTTTGTTAAAGGTTTCTGATATTGTAACTAATAGCTAACATAAGTGGGTAATTGGAACAGTTATATCCCATGTCAAGTACATTTGACAGTATTAGTTTTTAATAATAGATTTGTTTGCTCAGTATTCTATTCTTTCTTTCTTTTTCGTATGGGAGTTGTTATACCGCCCTTGAACCTCTGGCTTGGCATTACACACCATCGAGAAATCTCCGTTTTCCTTCACCGATACAAGTGACAATTATACTATACGCAAATGAATCCGAAAAATCAGGGCTGTGTGCGGGTTCGAACTCGAGACAGTATGCTATTGACAGCTCAAATTTCTAAATTATATGTACAACTAGTAATAAATTCACACAATTGTACGGACGATTTCTAAATCGAACCATCGCATCGTATCGGTGCTTGTAAACATCAATCGTCCTAGAAAAATTGAATCGAGAAGGAAAATGGAACCTTTCGATATCGGAAAATATATTGCATTGAACGTTGGAATCAGTTGTATGTATACCGCATGTTGTTACATAATATGATGTACGTTTGTATCTATCAGGGGCTTTCAGAAACGTTACAATTGTTTCTCAAATTGACACAGTACGTCAATTTGCAGTAAATATTTGTTTTAATTGAATAACAATTTGCACAGAGAATTTACTTGTTTACAATTTGCTTATCAATTAATTTTCCTTACCGTATCTACAGCAGAAATACCAAATTATGTCACATCTTGATGTTGAATCAGTCAACCATTTTTTATATTTTGAAATGTATGGTAAATGGCCCTTACATTCCTCGTCTTTATTCAAATGCAAGTTTTTGCTTCAATTTCTTAGTTAGGACAGCAAAAGTCAAGTAATAAGTAGCAGCTGAAGGATCAATTCTCAGAATTGTACCCAGCACAAGCGACCAATCTACAATTTAGACCTACTAGCACTTACAGTAGGTATATATTCTTAATTGACTGCTCTACTTCATAAATAAATGTCGAGAAACTAAGCTTCGAGCTATCTAAGTTTCTCGCCGCCACCGCAGAACACAGCCCAAGTGATGTCAGCCTAAAAACGTCGAATACTGAACAAAAGTTTCCTCTCTAGATGACACCACAACCGCTCCTGAAAGGCCTGACAATCATGACCTAGAAACTTCGACTGCGAACTAAATTCACACGCGAAATGAAGCCTTAAAAGCTGTAGAAGTCTTTATATTTAGAATTGTTATCCGATCATTGGGTTTATTGAATCTTTTCCATTATTCGTTTCTAAATTGACTGTATTTATGTCAAGCAATGGAAGTCTTGGAAATATTGAGTAAATTATTCATAGATACAAAATTTTTGAAAGATAAGTAGGTGAGTAAGAAAAGACTACATCAACATGACCACCGTAGAAACGGGTTTTGTCTACGGAAGAATAGACAAAATGACAGGTTTCTTTTGTTGATTTGTCATTGTGTCGATTCTTTCGTCAACAAAGCCCGTTTCTACGGTGGTTATGCGACGCGTACTGGGTTATATAGTCAACGTAACAAAACTATTTTCTTAGCCGAAAGTTCGTTCATGATTCTCAAACCCTCTTGCATTCATCATATAAATTCCACAACCAGACTGACAGCACTAAACCTCTTTGCTTGCACTAATATTTCAATCCTTACCGCGTTGGATTCCCGCCAAAACGTAACGTCATAATGGCGGCTCTTGTATTAGTAACATGTTTTAGTAACTAGTATCGTCGTGTTACCAAAGTAGCTTTTAGTGTGGCGCTCTAAAAGCCTTCATGTCTGCCGCCACGGTTTGAGTCTACGAAATGAAGTGTCGAGTAAAGTTGGAGAGAAACATACTAGATCTCAAAGAGTTTCCTTAAGTATTCTCGATATTCATGTTGTCTGTACTTCAGTATTGACTGAAGTACAGACAACATGAAAAGTAAATAATGATTATTTTATGTTTCAAAAGTTACAAAGACCGGTACCTATCGTATTAATATAACAAAAAAAAAATCAGTACTGTGGGGTAGAAATCACCGTTATGATAAAGTATCCGCCTTCTTCACATTGCGTGTTCGATTCGGGAAAAGACAGATATTTATCTTTTTATCTGTGTTTTATCTCTCAGCGTCTGGGACAAGTGGGTAGGTAGGTAGTAAGTGTTATCAGGTCCCACATCACGAAACTATGAGAAATGGGATACTAACCTTTAAAAGATTACGGAACTTTCGGAAGATGCTGTTGAGCGTTTTGCGTCGAGTAGAAAAGATGAAATATAGAAATTGATATACAGGGTGTAAACAGACCCTTCACGATGCCGTCAAGCAAGCACTATGTACATCAAACTAAGTAACTTTACGCAAAAAATATTGCTATTAAAACATTGTGCTGATGGATGGATTGAAAAGTGCGGTGGTCGTGGAGGTGTTTAAAGCAAAAATCGTGCATTAAAGACACGTATTTATAAAAAAACCCTTTGACCCCCAATATCTCCGGAACTAGAAGGTTCCCAGGTAAGGTCTAAAAAAAAAAAAAATTTCACAATAATGGGGAAAACAAGTGTATTTCGGCTTTATTAAGGGTCATTTTACACCCTGTATAAACATGTTTAAAATTGGACATTGAATAACACTGCAAAAGAATAGCTTTAGTTTTCTATTGGGTGTGTTGAATAAAACGATTACGCACCAAACTTTTGGAAGCAATTCCAAATAAATGTAGCAGAAGCGAATGTTCCAGAATTTAAGGAGTTACTTCCATGAGACAGCAGTTTGCGGCGCCCCCGCCCTTTTCCTGTAACTCTTACTAAGTTATATTGGATTCTTTGAGGAACACAAAGTAGTGGTCCAAAGGAAATAGGATGGAAAACAAATTAAAATTATAGATTACTTTATGGTTTGTTTAGAAGTATATAAAAACATTACGGGGTCTATGGTCTAGCAGTTTATGGCAATAAGCTCATCAATAATTAAATGAGACTTAAATATAACTGGTAAGATGAGGATGTGTGTTCTATAGGAACAGCCCTGCTGATGTGTGGGTTGTGTTATGTTTTGATGTTATAAAAAAAATATAAATATTATCATGTCCTGTCCCACTGCTGAGCAAAGGCCTCTCCCAATTCCTTCCATGTACTGTTCTCCCGTGCCTCCTCGAACCAGTCCTCTTGGTACGCGTCCAGATCGTTCGTCTCTAAATTAGATAAAATTAAATTAAATTTCTGATAGCTTTTCCAGTCTTTATTCGTATGGTTATAAGTTGAACCTGCCAATGAAGACATTAAAAATTATGTGTATTTCGAGCACGTAGCCAATAAATGTTCGATACTTTTCGATTCGATTAGGTCCAAACATTGAACTCAAAAAGTAAAAGGCTATCACATTACCTCTGGTCAATAAACCCATTGTCACCCCGAGTTCTAAATGTAAACGGACTTTCTTGCATTGGAAATGTCCGAATGAGTCATCAGTGAAATCGCCAAGGTGCCTACTATCGAGCATTCTCGAGAATGGCCCAAAACAGATGGTTGTATATGGCCGGAACTCAGTAACTCAGTTACTTGGTACACCGACCTATTCCCCTTCTTCCATTATAACCGGAATCAGATGCCACTGGCAACTAGAAGATGGCTTAGTGTGCCTCCGGGTTATTAGCTGATACATTAAAATTTAACTAGTTATGATGTCTCATAATAACCACTGCTAATACTACTGTTAGCCTCTATCATCCCACTACTGGACAAAAAAAACAAAAGAATTAAAAACAAAAAAATAAATAATAATAATAAATGCCTTTGATCGTTGGGTTTGTCCCGTTGTGTACTGCCATCTTCTTCTAGGTCTCATCTTCAGCTCTTCCAGGCTGTGTCAGGGCTCCATGTAACGGCTATTTCGGCTCACAGCTCCTTAGCTCGCATAGTTACATGAAGGTAATAAATCCTTTCACATATTTTGATATATAGAAAGTCAAATAGTGAGCTCAAGTTAATTTGTAACGAACAATAAACCAAGAAATTTATGTTGGTTGTAAACATAAATTGTCCAAAGCGGACCTCTGTTTTCTAAGTTGTATTACTAACAAGTAATTAATATTTTAACTGTAATTTACTAGTAAATGTCAACAGTTGTAAATAGTAAGTATATGGTGGAGTAACGGTGTGAACAAGAGATTGTCATCTATAATATCATGCTTGTTAGTATTTTATTGATAAATGCACGAGAAAAAAAAATTCAGATAAGTTGTTTCAAAAAGGTTTTTCACAATGTTCAAAACAGTTTTTAAACAGAATAACATCATCTTATATTAACCAACATAGGTCGGAATATTGTCCAAGTTTAGGATGCAAATAGGTATAATTTCCACAAAGCTACTGCAGACGCGAATTTAAATAATTATCAAAGTAAGTTGGGAGGTCCTTGAATTTTAGGGTTGAACTGTTAAATAATACAATAAGCTTGCCTTGCTTACACAGGCGGAACTTTAGGGTGCGTAATATTTGGTAAAGTAGGTAGTATTACTGGTTGTTCAGTAATGAGAACCCTATTTGTAGTCTAATGCAAATATTCCGGACTGTTAGCAGTAAGCTAGCAAATAGTTACACTTGCAATTTAAACACAGTTTTAAAATTGTTATTAATTCTATTCTCGGTACTCGACCGCTCACACGCTTACTTGCTCAATATAAACGCGCCTTTACTGACGCAAAGTTAATTAAAGTTAGCGCTAATGTAATTTACTTATCGACGTTCCTGGGCCATAAAAATAAATTATTTATATTGTTACTGCTGCTTCAGTAACTATTTTATTTATTTGGGTCAGAGAAACTTCGACCCAATAAAGTTTGTACGGTACGATATATTATCTACTCTTGAATTAATTGCTCGCATTGTGTTATTGCTTTATGATCATGGTGTTTGGGTTAACTTGGAATAAAGCAAATTGCGGTTTATAGTCTTGATTAACAAACTTACAATGTCATAAACAATGTAGCTACTGACCCGGAAGACGCTTTAAGTTTTATTCATCAAGCCGTTACTGACCCATGACCCCCTTCTTCTTAGCTGCAGCATTTCCTTTAACAAAGCTTGACACCCAACATCTGGCCTCCACGACAAAGGGAACTCAATTTTTGATGTAATGTACTTCTGAAACAATAAAGTTGCCAATCGTAAAATCCATTAAGCTTATAGGACTCAAAATGCGTCGTGTTCGCAAAAACCGAGTACAGCTAAGCCTGCTACAAACTAAAAAACTGGCTGATACGTCAATTAAAAATGTAGGCAGAAAGATAAGCACTTAAGCTTTTTTTAACAACATAATGACGCATAGATCTCCAAAAAAGAAATATGACTTAACTTTAATATGCCCCAATTCGCTTCGACCAAAATTACCAAAGCTATCTTATAATCTGCCGTAACGGAACGAGCGAGTAATTCGCCAATCGTGACTATAGTCATGCTCTTACCGAGACTTATAAATTTTAGAACGATTCGTAATTATGAGTTTTTTCCGCAAATAAATACGAGGTTCTTGGGTGCACTGGTTCGTTGACCCTTGGCGAGTATTTTACCGTTACTTCTGAGTTTACTTTCAGCTAGACTGTTCGCCTAGTTCTCTCTAATAGTGTCAACTGCAGTGCGCTCATCTGATAACGCAAGAATAAGGCTTTGTTAGGGATTTTACACTTGTTCCGGAGGTTTTCTATTGTAATTGGTTGACTGATTTATAGAGTTTCTTCTCAATTTATGTTAGATTTATTATTTTCTATAAAACATTTAATAGTTACCCTCGTCTTAGTGTTCATTTGGTAGATACGAGGATTCTCACGATCTTTGATTGACTACAATTTCATTTTCGTTTAGTGGCTTTAATTAGTTTGCTCGTTTTGAGCTTCTATTCTTAGCTCCTTTAATATAATATAGCTTGCCTGTTCTTTGAAGATTATCCAGGCAAGTTTTCTTCTAGTTAGACCGCTTTCGTTTTATGTCATCTTCGTTAATGTCCATCTGACTTTGGAGAACAAAGTCATCCTCAATGATTTTACTCTTGTCCACTTAGCTTTCTACTAGATTAATGGATTTAAATGTATTTCTTTTTGAAAGACCATGGTTTAAAAGAGACTTAAAGAGATTAAGTCCCTTTTAATATCTCTTTGGTTGATGTAAGTTTCAATTTCTTTGAAATTGATTGTAAGACCTTTAAAGCAATTTATTAATCTTGTTTTTTTTTAAATTTGCACAACTTGTATTTTGACTTTTAATTTAGTTGATGATTTTGGGGAAGTAACTACAAAGTGATTGCCAAAAATTTTTCAGATTATTCGACGAGTCCAAAACTTGCAATATTTCAAAGTTTCTAAAAAGATGGAGTCTTGTCTATAGATTTAAGTGGCATCACTTGAATTTTCAATCAAAATCTAAAAACACCGTCGAAAACCCAATCATCTAAGATTACACCGCGAGTGATCGGTCGATTTTAAATAAAACTTTAAACAGTAGTTGTGGAACATCTTACGACACGTTTTGATAACTTCCAACCACTCGATCTTTGTTAAATGCTTTGGAATCCCACCGATCCATAACATCGCCACTGAATTTGAATGAAACTCTCACTGTAGCTCCCACGTGTATTGCAGATTGCTAGTATAATTTCAATCAGCATCGAGCACGCCACGTTTATGCACGAATGCGCCAAGTGTTACCAAGCGATACATCACAGTGTTACGAGATCGTGTGCAATTCTGCATAATATCTACTCTTACCCCTCACTTTCACACTGTATTAACTTTGTTATTATTGGAATTGTCTTCACCCGCTAAAGAGTAGGTTTATTGATTAGTTGTGGAACTGAATTTACGGTCTGTGGTTGGTAATAGAGTAGTTGGTTTACATCTGCCTTGTACCTTTATGTATGTGTTTCCTTATGGAATTGCTACACTGTTTTGTTTTCTTCTTTCATTATGTTTGTTCGAGCTTTTGATTAGATTTAGTCCTGGTCTACCGGTTTTGTTACTCATAAATTCTACTCACACAAGGAAATCAAGATTAAGGAAGGCTATTTTATGCTTATGTGCGTTATTACCCACACATTGTTGTAATTAATCCTTCTGTTGCCCTTTCATGTTCTCCACGCCCGCTGTTAGGTCGCACCCACGGTAATGTGGGATGAGAAGAAAGAGGTATAATTTTCTCTAAAAACATACATCTTTGTATTTTTATTATCCTCATTATCCTTTCATTACGGCTCCACGAATGTTTTATCATCCAAATCTTTGTCACCGTTTACGTCTTTAGCCGCATTCTGGGACATTCGCGAAGTATTCAAGCGACTGTTATTATTAATAATTCATGCTTTGTACGAATTAGCTAGGCGAATGCTTGCTCACACACATTTTGCTTTTATGATTTCCAAACGAGGTCTCATCTGTGTCCCGGTGTAACGGGTCTTAAAACGTTGTAAAACACTTAGATTTGTTTGACATTTGTTTATGTAATTTACAATGAGGAAGTTGTGAGTTTTGAGACAACATGGCAGTTTGTGTAACTGTATTTGGAATGTGATATTTATGTGAAATGCATGGAGTGTCTGGAGGTTCTGTTACATTGTTGAACTTGGTTGAACTTCGGTTTGGTATGACGTTGAGTTCCCGATGTTTTGTGTGTTTAATCCAACTAAACGTTAACATTAGTTAGTTATTACCTCTAATAATTATATTCATCTCTAATAAAACCGATCTAATGTCATCGTATTAAATTATCATGAAACGGGAATAATTAGGTTAATCAAATTCTATATTATTTTAGTGACAGTTAGGATTAGTTTGAGCATTATTATTCGATATTTTTTATTTGTTATCTGTTTTGTTTGTTTGTGTGACAGCAACTTACTTGCACAAATATTATAAATAATATTTTCGACATAATTACTTAATCAAGAATTACGCCCGAGGTAAAATAAAAAATAATTTTATGTATTATATTGTGTCTATAGGTATATTAATTTCTTTATTTCTTCTACTTAAAATAACAGGTTATTTTAAACAGGAGAAATAAAGAATATCAATACTGGCCATTACGAAACATACACCGTCCATAAACCGGTACAAAAAAAGAAATAAACACACACTGCGCAGAAATATATCTGACACAATACAGCCTACATTTATATGTTTAATAGTGCCATTATTCACCGATGTTACTCGAAGGAAACTTAGGAGTTCGGAGAGGTACACGGGGAAGTTCGAGACTCTTACGTCAGTTCCGTGTCGTTCAGTAAGGAACTTTATACCTGTAAACTTGTTCAAATTTGAGGACTTGGTGAGCGATCCAGTGTCTTGTTTGTGGTGTACTTAGGGTCGATTTTGCTATTTAAATGTCACGCGATCGGCGCGTTCGTGTTGCGCGCGCCTCAAAGAGATGTCAGCAACAAGGAAGGGGTCCGCAAGGGCCGATGCCTGCCGGGGCTGCGGGACTGTTCGAAAGAAATACCGCTGCACTGGAACACCTTTGTGTTCCAGTGCTGTGGAAAAAAGCAAAGAAGGAACATGGATGGGTTTTAGTCAGTAGAAGTGTGAGACTCCGTTCTGCTCCGCCCAGAGCGGGGGGAGGTCATTATCCGAAAAAAAAAGCGCATCTGAATCGCATTCAATACAGTGTCAATATTCTACAAAAATAATGCCGCTGACGGTTCTTAAACCCGATTTAGATATTGTGTTCAGTTTCACTGGTACTTAGCCTTTAGTATTTTTTAAAGATAGTGCTTTCTTCTTTGACGCAAAACAGCAAGAGACAAGAGCGATATGGAAAAGCTCCATGATTTGGTGCTAAGATAGTAAAATAAGCAAGATAGCAAATTTTCTCTAAATTAATAGGAGGCTGTATGCTCAACTTAAAAGTAACTTCTTTCACTATCTTTCTTTCCCTTGATTTTGCAAAATATTTTATTTCAATTTAGTAACATTGTTCTATAAGTAATTTAAGTATGAAATAATTTTACATCATTAATAAAATAACCATAAAAAAAAAACAAATCATCAATAAAAATATCACAAATCAAACAAAAAAAAATCAAATCAATCAAAAAACAAAAACAACAAATCAATCAAACAATCATCATCATCATCTGCCTAGCCTTTTCCCAACTATGTTGGGGTCGGCTTCCAGTCTAACCGGATGCAGCTGAATACCAGTATTTTACATGGAGCGACTGCCTATCTGACCTCCACAACCCAGTATCAATCAAACAATCAATTAGTTAATAAATCATCATTATTAATTTCATATGCCTTTTTACTTTGCCTGGCTCGAATGTTAAGACCATCAAGATTAACATACCGCGTGCTTTTAAACGATAGATAAAATCATTTAAGTACATGAATTTAATTAAATTAATTACATCCTCTGACGGAGATAACTTATTTTATAGCCAATCAAAGTATAAAGTGTCTACTCATAACTTTGTACTTCAAGACTTCTCCTAACACTTAATCATGTTCGTTTTGTGAAGTTCTTGCGAAGTTACTGAGAACTTCAGGATATCGTAACTTTTGTTCTGCTAGATTAAACTTCATTGCTCGGAGATCTTGCCAACTTTACTGGACTGTGAACTTTATGGCAAAGAAGGAAATCCAATTTATTTTTGTTGGTGATCAAGATTTTAGGCCTTTGATCAAAGTGACATCTCTCAGTGTCGGTATTTTTTGTTGTTGTTGAGATTCCATGCCTAAAAGATACCCTATTATTCGTTTGTCTGTTATTGGTCAGTCAGGAGGATTTTTTATTGAATTTGCAATCACATGTAGGTAACTGTTATAAGCTTTTACGGTTTAAAACTAAACGTATACTGTTACTTACGGGATATCTTCCGTGATTGTTCATTATTTTGAAACCCACCACCATACATCCGCATTCTCCAGTCATCCCGCAATCGTGGCGCTTGCAACGACGTCGACATATCAGGAGCTCAAAATAATGAACGATCACGGAAGACCTTCCGTAAGTGACAGTGTACATGTAGGTCACATCATCGTCATTATTCTCCTGCCCTTATACCAATCTATTTGAGTTCGGCGCAGTATGTCTTCTTCTTCCATACTCCTCTATTACTCGTCATCTCAGCAGTCACCTCCTTTCTAGCCTTAACATCTTTTACACATGTAGGGTACGACAGTTAAATCAAGTAGCCCAAACTTCTATTTGCCTGATAGAAAATAAATAAGTAAACGTAAACACTGCGTATACGTAATATAGATATTACATCGTTCATGCAATCGCAGTAATGGTCATGTTGTGTGGAATGCAGGAACTCATTCTTCACTACTTCGTGCGTCATGTAACTGATGTTCCTCGTAGTCCAATTATACTTATTAATATAATCACGCGAACATTGAACTTGAAATTAACAGTCTAATAGAGCATAAATTGGGCAAAGTGCTTTCGCGTCAGGAATTTCTACCTCGTTGGTCTAGCAGTCGAAATTGCGATTGCTGAGCATGTATATTACGCGACCCGGGAATTGAACCGACCTGGTTCAATTCCCGGGTCGGGTAAGTGTTATTGGGTTTTTCTATCAGGAATTTCCCGCAACGATGGGACCGGAAAGTTCTGGAGTGGCGACCGCGAACTGGAAGACGTTGCGTTGGAAGGCCTCCCACTAGGTGGACCGATGACCTGGTAAAGATTGCAGGGATCCGCTGGATGCGATACCCACGGAACCGGTCAATGTGGCGACACTTGGGGGAGGCCTTTGTCCAGCAGTGGACGTCTTTCGGCTGAAATGATGATGATGATGATGATCAGGAATTTCCCAGTAGCAGCCACGGAGTCTGGATTTGTGCCAGGATCATGGCAATAGGCTCGCCCCCTAGTATATGGGACTTTATACATAACAAAATGTGGGTGTACTATTAGGTACACCTCTACCTAACCGTTCGGGAGATAACAGGCTATGTTATGTTGTTTTATGATAATAATAAAAGGCTGAATTCTTACCCTTATTAAATGGTACAAGTGGTGTAAATGTGGGTCACCGCTGCCTAACCCCTTCGGGGTAAACAGGCATGATGTTATATGGTAAAATATTAATAGTAAAGACTATTAATAAACCTGTGATAGAGGGGCTGTCTGCAGGGGTGCTCTATTAATAGAAACCTACAGACCCATCTATAAGAAAGCCTACACCAACTAATTCATAGTTAAAGCTGTATTCTTACCGGTCAATTGACCTTATCCCCTAGCATTAAAGCAATTTCTCACCCATTAGGTGTAACAAGAGTGAATTTGTAAAGTAGTTCAAAAGCAACAAATCATAGTTTGCAGCTATTACTTAAGATTTACTGAGGCTCCCTGCAGCTCAGATCTATGAGCGAGCTATAGCCCTCGGCAACAGCTAAACTACGAGCTATTGGATGTTATACGTTTAGCAAAAACATAGGTTTATGTGTTCCTAAATCTTGATATATCCTACTACTATTATAAATGCGAAAGTTTGTGAGAATGGATGGATAGATGAATGTTTGTTACTCTTTCACGCAAAAACTACTGACCTGATTTGGATAAAATATGGCACACAGTTTATAACCTGGATTAACACATAAGATACTTTTTATCTCGGTAGTACGTACGATCCAGTGGGGCATTACCGAACTCCACGCGGGCGAAGCCGCGGGCATATGCTAGTTTTCACATAAAATAAAGCCTGTGGTTCACATAAAGGGTGAAGGAAAACAAAAAACATGTTCTAGAATCAAAAAAATTAAGACATTTGTGTCATCAACCAACACGCACTGGCCACGTAAGGGGTTATGCACTAATTCTTCTCAAAGGGAGAAGGCTTCTTTCTTACTTTCCCAGTAGTGGGACTGATATATACTGATTATGCTTATGTGTTCATAGAAGGATACCAATAGGTACACGAGGAGCAATTCATAGTTATGTTTAGGTCCCATATAATAGAAGCCTAGCTTATTGCCATCGACCGAAAATAATTCCAGGACCCCGCTCCGATCTACTAAGGAGAAATCCCTGCAGGAAACACTTCGACTCACCATCATCTGGATAGCCTTTTCCCAACTATGTTGGGGTCGGCTTCCAGTCTCACTGGATGCAGCTGAATACCAGTACTTTACATGGAGCGACTGCCTATCGGACCCCCACAACCCAGTTAGTACTGGGTAATACCCTTTGGTAAGATTGGTTGTCAGACTTTCGGGCCACTGACTACCTGGTAATGACTCTCAAAGATCTGCAAATGACAGCACAGACAATTGAAACACTTCCGCTCACCTGGGATTCAAATCCACGACCCGTTGCAATGCTTAGCTGGACCAATTCAGCAGAATAGGAATAAAAAAATCATCTACCTATAATTTCCTTCAAATATTTAACTCAACACAACTGTATCAAGGCTTTCTATTTCAGCTTTCCGCTCGCAATATCACTAGCAAATCAGTTTAGGAATACGATTGACCTGAAACTCACCTCGGATGGCTGTTACCTACTGTAACTTGCTCGTATATAAACTAGTTATAATATGTTTACTTGAAAACATGGGTCGGTTATGTAAATTATAATTATACGTGAGTAAACAATATTCCAATATCGAAATATTATTTAATCAAAGTTAGTATTTAATAAATATGAACTAATAAATTTATTTCTACGCGTTTACCCGATATAATTCATCAAATGTTATCCGAATTTAGGCTAATAATTGATGAATTATTAGTGGGATGGATTGCCGTTTTCCCTTGGGTTGGGCATTAACTAATAATGTATTTTCATTGTTCAATTTCCAAATATCGATATAGAAACAATAAACGATCAATATTTAATGCGAGTCCTTTGAATATATGATGATGATTCCATTTTGAACTTCAACTGTCTTGCAAGGCTCTAGTCTTATAATCCTAGTCAAGCTTATTCTGAGAACCGGAATGAAGACTTAAAATTAACGGAAACCGGACCCAAACCGGAGGCGTATAGTCCTGGCCTAAATAAGCTCATTATTCCGGTAGTATTATAAAGGCTGCGTAATTCCGAGAAATTAATTCATATTGAAACAGTAAACTAAGGGCTTGACCTTCTAGGCCGAATTCTACATAATGTATTTAACAAAATGGTCATATTGCTAACACGTAATTCTACGAATTATTCCATACCTACTGCGAAATCGTAATTCCAAGCCTTCACAATTTCATGCCTCATCAATGTATAGTCTATTATACTGAAAGTCAGAAATAAATTGAAAAACTAAATGCAGCCTTTAAAATATTCCTGATAAAAAATTGATTAAGAAAATAGAATACAAGTCTAAAAATAACACAAACACGTGTACGCTTTTACCCCCAAAAGCATTTCAGTGTTAGTCATTCACAAAAAGCCCTTAAAACCGTATAAAATAAAAGTAAAACCTTATTCATGTTCTGTGATACTGAATTTTAAGTCCAAAACAGTCTGCCAACAAGCCTAAACTTTTTTTACATATCTTTTGGAAGTCTGCCCAGTCTGCAAGGCGTAGTTCGAACACGTCAAAAGCTGCAGTGCTTTTACATCACACTGTCTGGCTGAAAGATGTGGACAGTTGTAGCGAGATTGGAAATCGCGTTATGGAACTCAAATGGAGTGGCGCCCAAGGACTGGGATAGAAAAGGGTTGGTCGACCGGTGGCGAGATGGGTAGACGACATTCTTGCCATCGCGGAAATGTTCTGGATGAGGCTGGCACAAGTGGTATTGGGCCCTTCCACATTTTGACAATAATATAATTCTGTCCTGGGATTTGCACATTGGTAACTTACGACCGCCCAATTTCATTTACAACACATACAAATGGAAACAACAGCTGCTGTCCTTTCTAGAATCTTCCACTAACACTAAAATGCAACTAAAGGGTATGTAATATTGGGCTGCGGGACTGTTCGAAAGAGATACCGCGGCCCTGGAACACAAAGGGCAAAGAAGGAACATGGATGGGTTTTAGTCAGTAGAAGTCTGCTTATGGTCATTTGGAGATTTCCCATCCGAAAAAATACATGGTATGTATTTTAGTATTAGTAACATGTTTTATAAGCAGAACTGGAAAATAAAGATCTTTCTTTGAGCTCTAGTGATTTAATTTTCTCAATTTTAGGTTTCGGTTGAGTGTTTAATAATTTAGCTACAGAAATACCCTAAAAGACGACTTCGGTGTTTCATAATTCGGTTCTAACATTACCAAGAGACATAAGTGTAGTTTCTTCTTTCTCTTTATCCTACTAATCCTACTTCCTACTAATATTATAAATGCGAAAGTCTGTGAGGATGGATGGACGGATGGATCGTGGATATTTGTTACTCTTTCACGCTAAAACTACTGAACGGATTTGGATAAAATTTTGAACACAGATAGTTTATAACTTGGATTAAGATGTAGGATACTTTTTATCCCGATAATATGATCCCGTGGGACAATTATTGAACTCCACGCGGGCGAAGCCGCGGGTATAAGCTAGTATCTACTAAAATTATTGTACCAAATAAATTTCAAAATCATTCAGCCAAGGCTCTCGTTTCATTAATGCAGGTGTGTGGCACATTTAGTGGCTTGCTTCCTGAGTGGAAGCGGTTACACGTTCAAATTGAATCGATTAAATGGTGCTTCCGTAGAGATTACCTCAAACCTGGACCATACTCCGGTTTTCATACTTGATGAGGATGGCGCATGTATTATTTTTGGTAGTTATGGAGTTACTGGAAATCCTAATCATAACTTTTATTAATATTACAAATGCGAAAGTACCTTTTCACGCCTAAGTCACACCGATGAACCGATCATCCTGAAATTTTGCAAAAACGTTGTCAGGTATACAGAAACGGACATAGGGTATCTTTCATTCCAAAAAAAAGGACTGTTTCCGAGGAAAACAACAATAATGTTCTAATGATAATAGATGGCGCCACGTGTCTTTCGAATCATGGTTGAATTATATTATTATAGAAACTTTAGTAGTGTGTTAAGTGTTTAATTGTCAAATTCTATATTAACGCGAGCGAAGCCCCGGGCATAAACTAGTTATTGAAATAGTTCATGTCGACTTTTTGATCTTGCTTACTGAATCATCGTACTGTTGTAAGTTTTGCTGTGATGAGGTCTATTTATGGCTTTAAGTTCTTTTAGGGTTCCAAAAAAAATGTCAGTCGGAAGCGGACACTTTTTAGCCTGTCTGTCACAGAGGTTTTTCTCAAGATATTTGCAACGTGGCCAGAAATTGCACAGAACAGAGAGGTTTGGAAGGAGAAAGAGAAGGCCTTTGCCCAGCAGTGGGACACGATGAAAGCTATCAAAAAAGTAGGCCATCAAAAAAAAAAAAAGAATTCCTTCGAAAATCATGTTCTAGCTCAACAATATTAAATATAAAAGGTCCAAATCTCCGTTTACAATTCAAAATATAAACCTCGAGCGGAACTCGAAAAAGGTCACATCACAAATCTCATCCTGCTTTAAAACCGGCTGATTCGTTGCATATTTTAGCAGAACAGCCATGATAGACGCCGCCAGCCGTTTAGCTCGGATACGATCTACAGACGCGGTATATTATCAATTTTACAGCAGTCTTCCTCTTAAATATTCATTGCGGCTGGTTTCTACTTCAGTCTGTTAAGTGCCAGATAAGTTTCTGCGATTGATATTAAATGGAGCTTATGATGTTTTTTTTTTTATCTTTGTGAGTTTTGTGATATGGGAGTTTAATTGAATGGTTTTATGGATTTAGTTGTTGGTAAGTTGGAAAGGAGTTAGGTATGTTCTAATAAATACAGCTTTATCTAAGATCAAAGATTTTCCAAATAGAGGCTTACAGAGCCACTGACGGTGTGCAAGTGACAAGGTTTGCTAAGGTTGGAACTGCTTCTACACGTCGCATATAATACAAAGCCTTCCTACATACTCGAGGATTACAAGGTACATCATTCACTAAAGGTTGGGTTAAACCTGGGAGACTAAGTGTGGACCGACTGCGGACACCGGACACTGTACTTAACTGTTGAACGCCACACTAAAAACCATAATCGGCCGCGCGGGTCTACTCGCACACTTTGCGCGTGACCTGCGCGGCGCCCGCAAAAGGAAAGACGTTTGGACGTCCACAAAGGCCGCGACGGGCACTATTGTCTACCATTTGACATCACGGAAAATAATGAGTAAATCGCTGTTTCCGGTCGCCCATTATTTTTAGTTATTTCATGACAATATTTGCAAAAAAACACCTCAACGATTTTTGAACGGTTCGCGATATATTGGTGCTGCCCCGGGGGATAGTATGCGGTCGAACATACGGTGTCCGTCATGGTACTTCAGCAAATGATCTGTCAAAGTCTGAAATTATCCGCACCGGCTTGAGCGAACCTTTACTGAATAGAGATATTTCCAAGCAAGATACTTGCCATAGTAATAACAGAAATAATGAAGCGTCTGTATTATGAAAAACTCCACACAATACGTCTACCACAGCATAATTAGACGCTAAAAAGTTACCTCACAATTACGAAGGTGATGATACCGTATCGATTGATAGATAAACTGATCCGCTGTTATTTATTAATAGCGCATTGTTCTGTAACGAGTGCGACCCACTTCAGGTTACATCATGCCGTGTCAATGTCAGTTGAGTTCTCATGTGGTGTGGTACGAGTTATAGGCGGAGCAAGCAGGAATGAAAGAAAAAGGTTTATGAAGATGATGAGAGACTAAGGTGTCATTCACATGTAGAATGATGTTATTATTAATAATAAAAAATATAAGATTTGAATAGACAATGATGCATGAAAACAAGCGAGAGAGGTTTTCTTGTTTGGACTGTGATGACTATTAAATTCATGAGAAATCTTTTGCTTTAGGCACATAATGGTATTAGACTTCTACAAAAGCTATAGAAAACAACATTTCTTTTAAGTTAGGCAACCTAACCTAATACCAGCAATTAGCCGCTTATTACAAGTCTCCGAGATATCGAAAAAAAAAATACAAAAGTATTATACAATTTAATAAAAACAAAGCTCCAGTCCGAAGCCTAAAAATAAAAATAATAAACTGCATTTTATTTACAATAAATGACTAAATTCTCCGCTCCAAATCCGCTGTCAACTGTACCTTAATCCATAATAAAGTATAACTGTCCCACGGAGTCGCATCGGCGGTTAGTAACGGCTCGTCGCGATTGTTGGCGACCAGCGAACCGAGGAACATTGCCGTAACATCGTGTCTGATGCATCATCTACTTGCTTGTCAAAATCGAGTGAGGTAACCGATGGTGATGTTGGCATATGTTGGAATATTCCAGTTTAATAATGCATAGCAAAAAGTCATGACCGTAGAATCTCCAATTTTCTAGATATGTATGAGTCGGAGTTTGTTTTCCGTACTTCTCCGCAGAGATCTACGCTTTGGAATGGGCAAGTCCAGTCCTGTCACAGTTGAGTTGAGTTTGACATAACATAACATCACGTCTGCAATCCCTGAAGGGTTAGGCAGAGGTGACCCACGTTTCGCCAATTATTTTTAAGTCCCTTGTAATAGGGGCGAGCCTAATGCCATGAATCGGGCACAAATCCAAACTCCGTGGTTGCTACTGAAAAAATTCTAATGGAAAACCTCAATAACACTATGCCCGACCAGAGAACCCAGGACCTCATGATCAGCAGTCCGCACTTGCTACCATTAGATCATCGACCAACGTTCCTATTATAACAATGTTCATTAATACCACTTCATTATTATCCTGACAAAGAACCCACTCTTCTCATTTAGAGAAGTCACAAGTATCACCATGCTGGGTACAGGCTGTACTGAACTCATTTCAACTTATGTTAGAATTTCATCATTGAATAAAAAAAAAAATCAATTAAATTATTTCGTCTTCTTTTCAAATGGCTTTTGTTACATTTGCGATAACGCCATGTTGTAATTGATACGAGTAAGAATGAATTACCTTGACCGTTGCTCCCCATTTAATTGTTATTTCTAAACGTGGAATCAAGTGTTTTCTTATTACTGTGAATTGCAAGATGAAGCGTTCTTTATAATTAAAATAGTGACTTTCTGTTGCAATAATGAACTTCCATTGCATCTGTTTATTTCTCGCCTTTCCTTTTTTATCTAGATCTATATTTAGTTCCAAGAGAGCTTTTATAGAAAAACTAGTTGCTAGAAATCTTGTTTATTGAGTTAATGAATATTTATATTCAAGGAGTAACAAGGAAAAAGCTTTTAATGAAATAACTCATAAGAATAAAAAAAACAATTGCTATCATCGACCTTCAAGTAATTCTAAAGTTCAAAGTTCCACTTTTAAGAGAATTTAAGTAGCCATTCCATTACCTTACATAACAAATATGTCACCATTAAGGTTGAGTGAACTCTCATCTCGTGAGCCAGGTGGCCCACATAATATAGTCGGCAAACAACTTGTCAAAACACAACGGAACTACCGTCAACGAAATGACGTTTCCATAGTCGACCATTCAACTTAAGACAACATACATCACTGCGTAAACAAGACAGCTCTTAGAACTGTCTTTGACAAAGCAAGCAATAGGAAAGATGGAGGCAGTAAGTCATCGATGTAAACTAGTTCTACTTGGAGTGACAATGACCGTAGCTTTACTTGTTTAGCAAGTTTATTCACAATTTTACAGTTCGTTTTGTTAATAGCTTATGTTTATGAGACTTAATATTTTTTTATTTTTGCGTTTATTGGTTGTTTGTAATTTATTGTTAGATGATAGGAATTTGTGAGGTTTTTGATAAAGCTTCTTTTATAGAGATATTTAAATTAGATTACTTAGATAGCGAATGTTTGTTGCCAATTGATATATTTTTTGGTTAGTATTGAACTTTTGACTGGTCAACAAATTGAAATTATACAATTAGGTATGTGACTTTATGCAAACGACCTTACGAACTATAATTAACTTAGGTACCTATATCATTAAAATTTTTCTTTTTACGAAAAATATTCTTTCACCAGTGTTTTATCAATAAGCAAAAACCTAAGCTTAAAAATGCAGTCTGCGTACATAGCATCCTATGTGCTGCAGCTGCCGTTCGAAGCAAATATTTGCTGCCAGTGTTTGTATCAATGCGGGAATCCAACTAGGGCTCACTGAACCATTCGTCGTTTCGATATTTTTTTGTGTTGGACCCTACCTCCCTTTTACGGAGATATTAAATATCAAAGTTCCAACTTTTTCGCAAGTTTTTAATATCCATGACTTCTTTATTATTCAATACATTTAGTATTCGTTATTATAGTGAGTCTTACCGTAAACCGTAATATTTCACTTCAAAAGCAAAGACATAGGTCTTTGCTTTTCTTTATCCCAGCAATATTTTTTGCATAGAGTTATTTAATTTAACGTACCTACAGAATCCTTGGTTGACGGCTTCGTGAAGGGTCCGTTTACGGATTGCATATGTAAGGGTTTAGCAATAAACTAATTTTGTCATATAAGAAGATGAACTCTACTTTCAATTTTACAACAAAATATCAGAAAACACCCTGCAGGGTTGCAGGGTTGAGCTAGAAGAAACCTTTTTTGATGACTAGTGTCATCATCATAGCTCAGATAAACGATCATCTGTAGAAAATTGATTCTTGCTTATTAAACAACCTTTAGATGTCCTCTCACCAAAACATGATGTTCACTCTTAAGACCATTTACAAGAAATTAAGCATGAGTTCACAAACGGTTGCAGTGACAGACTTTTCTGAGACATTTTGGCAAAGACCCAAACAAAACAGCATGGAAAAACAAAAAAAAAACACAAAAACAAAACAAAAAAAATAACCAACACCACCACCACCTAACTACTTTATTTAAAAACTTATAATACAGCATGGTTTATTGTTTTTAGCAACAAGACTATAGATACTCTAGCTTTATTTTTTTAGTTGATTAGTGAGCGTAGGCCGTGTTGAATCCACAAATGGAAATCAAATAGGCCCATATCGTTGGTGGCGCATGCTTACGGTACAGATTGTGTTTGTATATCAATATTATGGAAGTATGGTCTGATCAGAGAAACAAACTGATTTTGGTAATGGAATATCCCGTATCCAAGTTTATAACATAATAACTTATATTGTGTAAAATATTAAAATGTTTCGGTGGCTACCCAAATTTGTTTATTTACGAATAAATTCAACATAATGTTTAAATGATGGGATTTTTTTTCCTTGGCTGCTCTGTCCCACTCCTGGGAAAAGGTTTGGAAAAGTATTGCGCCAGTAAATAATGTAATTCATTCTCAGTTCCAGGTGAATGCTGAGTGTATGGGAGGTCAAAATGCGAGCCGTACTCTGTCTGCTGCTCGCCGCCAGCTGCGTGCTGGCTGATAAGAATGATAACAGGTAAAGTATTTAATTATTAACTGGTCCTATACTTATAGAAATAGAATAGAATATTTTGCATTTACAGTAAATAATAATGTAACTGTACTGTAAGATGTCGGACGTAAAGAATAGCACCATCCCATATCTTCCCGTGGGTGTCGTAAGAGGCGACTAAGGGTCTTACCAGAGAATGGGCAGCAGCGTTCTCTGTGCTTTTTTAACAACTGTACTGCGATCGCCAACCCGCCTGCCAAGCGTGGCGATTATGGCAAAATCCCCCTTGGGGGAGGCCTATGTCCAGCAGTAGACGTCTTTCGGCTGAAATGATGATGATGATGATGATGAATAATGTAACTTTAAACCAAATTCTAATGCAATTTTTGTAACTATTCCAGGCGTACCAAACTACCATACGTCGCTGACGCCGTCGGAAACTCGTTGCCACCACCATCCAACGTGCCAGCCACCGTCGGAAGTCCCGTTAATCTTCTCACACCCGACCGCTACGAGTTTTACACTTTCGACGAATCAGGAGAACTTGTAAAAAGGCTCATGACTCTGGAGGAAATCCAAGCAATTGTTGCAGCCGGCGAGGAAGCCGAAGGCTTAGTAACTTTTGCCAATGATAATCAACCGACTGTTTCTTTCAACATCAATCAACCACCCTATACAAAAGTTCATAGCGTTGTGACAAATGTACAAAATGTTCTCAAAGCGCAAATGGAAGCTCACAAGAACAAGCCACACGTACAACCTACATTAGATACCCCTGACGTCTCTGATTCCTGGAGTTTGATCCTGCCTTCAATTTTTGGAAATACGGGAGTTGATATAGTTCTTGACAAAGCATCTGGGTCAGTTACACCACCAGAGACAGATACATTAGAAGAACATGATGAAGATGAAGAGAATTCGTTAAGTAAAGAAGGGAGTAATCAAGTTATTAGCAGCTCTACAACTTTAGGAGAAGAAAAAGTGGTCGTTACAGAAAAATTGCCGGCAGTAGAAACTAAAGAAGTGCCATCCATGACTAGTACCACAATTACGACCACGACGACCTCTACAACTACTACCACTACACCTATACCAACAACAACAACAACAACAACGCGTAAACCAACGACGACATCCCGTAAACCTACAACGACGACAACCCGTAAACCTACAACGACGACAACCCGTAAACCTACAACGACGACTACCCGTAAACCTACAACTACAACACAAAAACCTACAACTACGACACAAAAACCTACAACTACAACTGAGAAACCAACGACCACAACTGTTAAAGCAACAACAACCACAACAACTGCTCCAACTACCACTACTACTACTACTAAAAAACCAGTGACTTCAACAACTACAACCAAAAAACCGACTACTGCAAACTCTCCGACTAGACTAAGCTCAACCGCAGTTGTGCCATCAACTAAAACCACAGCTAGCCCACGTCCTACTACAACCACTGTTAAACCAACAACGCCTAAACCAGTTATTAAAACAACTGTAAAGGTAACCACAGCAGAACCTGAAGTTACAACAAAAAAACATAGTATTAGCGTTTTGCCGGAACAAGAATATGAGAATATAAATGTCCAAATCCAACCTAATTCCAATGCAGTTTCTTCAACTGAGAAAAACGAAATAGCATTCGAAAAAATAAGTACCTTTATTCCGTTATCCACTGTGAACTATATTAGTGAACGCACAACACGTAAACCATCAGTAACCTCACAGTCTTCTACCATTTATGCGAGCACGACAAAAAGGTCTGTTACTACCACAACTCATACTCTGACTTCTGAAACACCTAAAATTCAAACATTTGCGACTACAAGTAAACCTGTTGTTAGTACATCCGACTACGTTTCAAGTACACTGAAAGAACAAGATATTGAAAAAGTTAATACAACTACAATAACAACACAATCTGTTTCCCCTTCGACAACTATGTCAACTACAGAAGTTGTATCTGCTGACAATCTAAATACAATGGACGATAAACCAGCTGATAATGACAATGATGAAAAAGAAAAAGACCCCGAACCTTTACTTCCATTGTTTGATGTAGCTCAAAGTATTAGTCAAATAGCTTCTGATCTTGGTGGAAGTTATCAACCAATTCCGACCACAAGTAATTTACTAGACACGACGAAACTTAATGGATTGGATTTAGAAAGCAAAGAAGTTCTTGATATGGATATACCATCTGGTTCTGGAAATGAAACCGATATAAAAACTCCTGAAGCTTCAGATAAAAATACTGATAATTTTGTTAAAATATCTACAATTGATCCCCATGGTCAGAATGAAAACAAAGAAAATAGTCAAACAAAAAACAACAACATACTAAAAGAAACAGGGTTGATAAAAACCGAGACTGAAGAAACCGAAGTTCAAAGAACTGAAATAAAAGGAACTGAAGTCCAAAAAACTGATACGAAATCTGAAAAAACTGAAACTTTAAATGAAAATAAAAAACCCAATATTATAATTAAGGATGTTCAAAAAGTAGAGTTATTTACCACGTCTACTGCTACTGAAGCTACTACTATTGATCCGATTTTATCTGAGTCTATGGGTGACTTATTGTCACAAGTAGTGAATGAAGCACCGCAATCTATTGTCGAAGAAAATTCAGAAAAAGAAGTTAAACCTACCACAACTGAGAAAAATGTAGAGCTTACGACAGTAGAAAGTGTACACATTTCCGAAACAACCTCTGAAATATCAAACAAAGTTAAAAAAGAAGCAAGTTCTACTACAGAATCACCAGCAAATTCCCCAAAAGAAGAAGTTCAAACTAAGGACAATGACATCAGCAACAAAATCAATTTGCCTTCAGAAAATAACAAGAATAAAATAAATGAAGTTGAAGAGAAGATAAAAATTGAAACTTTGGCAAAACCAATTGAAAATAAGAAAGATGAAAACAAAAAAGGAGAAGAGCTAGAAGAGAATACTAAAAACTTTGTACAAATCTCAGTTTCAACAAATAATAAAAGCAAAGCAGAACCAGTTCCTACTGAGAATAAGAATGACATTAATAAAGTCACTGAAAACGAAAGCAACATTGAAAAATCGACTGAAAAAAATACAGAAGTACAAAAAGAGAGTGCAGAAACAAAACCTGAAAAAGAAATGACTAAAAACGGAAATAAAACTACTGAGACTGTCAGTGTTTCTAGTGTAGATATAACTACAACATCACCAGATCTAATTACAACAACTACCACTCCACATAAGATAAGTCAGTCGAAGTTCAACAAAATTAATTTGCCTGAAAAAATAAATCTAAAGAAAGATAAACTTCCTGAACCGTTGCCCAAAGTTGACGACTTCAAGAAAAAAGTACAGAAAGTAAACATCGATGAAGAAGAATTAGTTAATGAGAGAAATAATTCATGGAAGCTTATACCGACTCTTTCTCCACCAAAAGCAAATGAAATTCCAAAAGATAAGGTCAAGTCTGAAAATCATTATGTTCCAGATAACGAAAACAAAGATATTGTTCTAGAATTTTCGAACGAAAACCAAGGACTGGAAGTAACGACAAAGGATTTGGGTGAAGACCTCGCGCGCTTTTCTGAACTTTCTAATGAACTAGCTTTTAGATTCTGGAACGTGATGATTGACGATATCGACAAAAAGAGAAGTTTTGTTTTGTCGCCCTATTCCATATTTTCAATGTTAGCCATGATATTTATGGGAGCCCGAGGCGCAACGTCGGGAGAAATGAATGAGATCCTGAAATTAGACGACATGGTTACATTCAATCCCCACTTTACATTAAAGAATATTTCTGACTCAATTGAAACCACCCCAGAATCCGGAGTAGCAGTTTCTGCATTTATTAGAGAACTTTACAGTGATAGAAATAAGGGAAAGATCCTAACATTCTACAAGGAAAGGGCTCAGCACTTTTACAATGGCCATGTTGAGGAGGTTAACTTTAAATTAATTAGTGACATTATAAGAAGAAGGACTAACTTGCTTGTCAAGAGGTATACCTGGGGCAAGATTCCGGAATACATGAAAACCAATAACATTGTTATGCAACCACCTTTAGCTGCGTTTACGGCTAATATTTTCGAGGTAAGTGTTAACTGTCCTTTCTATATAAGGTGACTGGTAATTAGTTACCGATACTCATGATAAAAAACAACTTTCCAAATGATATTTTTTAATACTCATTCACTTTTATCACAATAACAAAACAGCCGTATGAAACTCAAGCGCGCCCCTTTGACTTGTTATTAGCTGTTAGACGCGTGACGTCGTTCTGTCTCATTATTATCGTACCGTGCAACAGTACTATGCAGAGCACCCGCGCGGCTCGCAAGCCCGCTTCGTAAGTTTTATTGTGGTAAAAGTGAAGTATAAAAAATGTTTCTTTGGGAAAGTTGTTTGTTATCATGAGCACAATCAGGTGTCTATCGGTCACTAATTACCAGTCACCCTGTATAATTAGATTTTGTATCATCTACAAGTACAGTAAAAATACCAGTATGGGGCATGTGCCTCTGAATTGGAAAAGTTAAAGTTACCTTGTACAACTGATTGTGTTGTAATATGTACCTATATTGAGAATACCACACATAGCAGATATAACAGGACTGCCTTGGTCAGTATGGTCGGCTTAACAGTATTTGTGATAATCCTAAAAATTTTACTTCTATACTTTTAAGATGCCGACAGCTACATACTCGTATATAAAAATAGTGGTGTATTTGTTTGAGTCCACTAATAAACCCTACAAATTCTCACAGACGCTCTATGACTATTCTTAGATTTGTGTTTTTAATCTTTCAGACTGACTGCTCAGGAACATCGGTAGAAGGCAGAGACGGCGAGATGTACTTCGTGGTGTCTCCGAACGTCCGTCAGCGACGCCTCGTACCAGTGCCAGCCGTGGTGTACAAAAGCGGTTTTCTGGCTGGTTACGATCCAGTCCTAGACGCCACCGCAGCTGCCTTAGGACACACTAACTCTGTAGTCAGCACGCTGTTCCTGATGCCTGGTCAGCAAGGAAATGTGGTACATGCTGATGATTTAGAAAGACTTGAACAAAGATTACTAGATGCTTTGCCAACGACACCTACTTGGAACCGTGTCTTACGCACTCTACTTCCTCGCACTGGCTTGGAACTTCAAATCCCGAGGTTCGCTCAAAAATCTACTTTCAACGTTTCATTGAGCTTGAGGAAAATGGGACTAAAAGACTTATTTGATGGAGACCATGCTGATCTTGGTGGCTTAAATGGACCATCGAAGGATCTTTACCTATCAGACATGGTTCAGCTGAACACATTCGCCACTTGCGGCGAAGATGGGATTGGAGAACAGCATCACTCTGAAGAGTATCCTGAGACTTTGAGTGTTTCACAAAGACGTCGCACAAGATGGTTGAACGATTGGGATGAGCCGAGAGATTACCAGAGGGCGTTCCACGATCCTCATGACGTTGGAGACGCGATGCATCTGCCGTTGCACCTCCGGCCGAGACAGGCGCGCCTGCCGGCCAGGAGTGCGCTGCCAGCGCGACTAAAGTTCGACCGACCTTTCCTCTACTTCGTGAGGCACAACCCATCAGGTATGATATTGTACTTCGGGAGGTACATCCCTCGGCTTCTCCCTTGAAGGCGTTAAAAAGACTGTTAGCTTAGTTTAAATAACATTCCTAAAAGGAAAGTGATAAGGGAATACTGGTGAGTGTGATAATGAAAGTTGTTCTATGAGCATTTACGTGACAGTATTAATAAGTGTATCAGTACGGAGTAGGCTCGTTGAACAGTACAATAAGGATTGTACAGGTGGACGTACTTTTACTCTGTCTCATAATATATCAAGTATGTATAAAAGAATGCTAATGAAATGAGTAATTATTGTTGAATGTATGCATAAATTGTACTGTAATAGCTAATGATTAAGTAGTGTAAGTAAGTTTGACGTGGAATGTTGTCTTTTCACTGTCTTATTAGTTTCAATATTAGAATAAATGCGATGTTTTGAGTAAGTGTCCATTTTGTTAATTTGCCCTTTATGATCCCCAAAAGCAATTCTGCTGGTATTTATCCAATGCCATACAATTAAGTAAGGTCAGGTTTTAAAAGAAATGTTAATATTTTATTTTATGGTTCCAGTTTATTTTTTTGAACGGAAAAACTGTTTACAATCTTTTAAAAATTCCTTCTTCTCTTCACATTCTGCAGACGGTATGTACATTGGACAATCCTGTAACAAATGAAAATGGTTACAAGCCGGAGTTGCGACTTGATGTGAAGATAGTCAATTTTGAGTACAACCGTTAATGGGTTAATTCACAAAAACATACAATTTTCACCTTAGAGCTGCTCGTATTATAATCGGTCGGACTATAATCCTGTTGATAAGTTTTCAGAAAACTTGTTGCTGTTTGACTCTAATTACCCTATGACGACAAAGTTGATGGCAACAAATAATAGTGGGATAGTCTCTGAGATTCATTGCCTGCTTCCCCGATTATTATAATCTGGATCTCTTCAGGGTTCGAGCGAATCGGTTTCTGTTAGGCAAGCGTGCTCTGCATTAGATCGCATCTTCGCTTCACATCAGGCAAGATGCGGCTTAAATCATCGACTATTTACTGATAAATACAAATTGGTCACACTCTCAACCACTGTAGTTAAACTTACCACGTTTATATAATTTCTGATGCATTCTTGAAAATTGAATAGTGAGCAAATGGGCAATGGAAAGTTAGGTCGGAATGCGTCCTTACAGAAAACTTTGGCTTCGAGCATGACGTCAGCAAATATTGGATTCAGTGACACCCATACATCAAGGTGACCGAAGTACTTGTCTATATCAAGTTTTGTAGGATCCTCCTGATTGAGGAGGCCGTACTTGTCGAGGATACAAGCCCACTGATCACACTGAAAAATATGTTTCGTTTAATAAAATGTAATTAGGTATTATATTAATTTATGCTTGAGATCGATACTGGGGTTAGAGGTGGCACAGAAAGAGAGTCGTTGGAAGGTTATCGGGAAGTACTACTGGGACAAGAATATCCCATATCATGACCTAGGGGACGCAAGGTCTGTGTGCCACTTCGAAATCTGTTCAACTGTTAAGCTCAAGAGACATACAGGAAAAAAGTTTGAATCAAAGCTGATGCTATAAGACCAATATCATCATCATCATCATCATTTCAGCCGAGAGACGTCCACTGCTGGACATAGGCCTCCCCCAAGTGTCGCCACATTGACCGGTCCCGTGCGACTCGCATACCAATATATCTGTCCGTAAATGAAGACGAGTGAGAGGGTGCAAAATGCATGCAGGTTTTACTTGCATACACGTGGAGATGTTCAACAATTGAGTAGGACCTCATTGGTGAAAGACGTGCATGTCCTCGAATAAAACTAATAAAAAAATGTACAAGTTCAAACTACCTCATACAAGTTGTAGTTTGTATGCAGGTTTGTTCAAGTTCTATGCAATTTGTAACTTGCATACAAGTTACATATCTAATGGAATCGCGCCTTTACTAACATCAAAAATGTCCTGACATTGGTCATGGACTACCTGAGAGCTCATTGTAATCTCTTCTAGATGAAAAGGTGGCAGACAGATAGTCGGAAAGAGTTACCTTCGCATTTGTTAACCGACTTCAAAAAGGAGGAGGTTATCTATTCGGATGTTTATATATATTTTTTTTTATGTATGTTCGGGCATAACTCCCTCATAAATATAGACGGATTTGCAAATTTCTTTTTTTGTTCGAAAGGGGTTTTATCATTAGTATGGATACTTACATTAAAAGATAGCCTTGTAAAGCCAGATACATTATGCTTTTGGTCAATGAATTGTATTAATACAGCTCCTCCGCATTCCTTGGCAATCTCTCGAGTAAAGAACGGAGGGAACACACAACATACGCGATACTAAAAAATAGACAATAATTAAAGTTTCACTACTATCGCTTTTTTGGCTTTTACGGCATTTTCTGCAGAAATGTAAAGTAAAACTTATTTTCATAGATAGTAGTCGGTACATACAATAAGATGTAACATTAAAATGGGTGAGTACGTAGACAATCTACCTTATATTAAGCATTTATGTAATTGTTAACTAAAATAAAATTAATAATGGTTAACAGTTAAAAACGATTCACAGCATAGAACATTCATAGTATAAAACAAAACTTTAAAATCTACTTAATACAATTGAAATAAAATCAGATAAATCGCAACAATTGAATCAATGAGATTTTAAAAACAAAAAATACGCGAATCCTAGTTTCAATCAATGGTCAAGCAAGTATGCAAATAAGCTCCTTTGCGAAGATGCCGAGCAACCAGCCTCGAGTACCTAACTGTTGTCAAAGTTCCAAGTGGTGAAGCTAGATGGCGGTAAATTAAAGAAAGAGTTATAGTTAGGTCATAGATAATATAATACTACGTATACGTAGTTATGTATACAATGTTGAGTTTAAAGCAAACGTTTGACCCCGCTAAAATACTAATGCTCGTTTTCAATGTATTCATTTAGAAGCTTCCCAGGATTCGTGAAAACGGACGTCAGTCTTCGGAATCAATGTCTGTTCGTATCCTATAGACTCCTGAACTACTGAACCCATTTTGTTGAAATTTTGCACAGTTGATGTACATACGCCAGGGAAGGTCTTTTGGAAGTGCAACGCAACACTGGGCCCAACTAGTGTTATATAAAATAATTGATTAAAATATTTTTTACTGACTTACCATAACATCTGGGTTTGGTGTGCATTTGTGTATTAAGACTGGATCTTGTTGACATTCTCGTAACATCTTTTATTGGAGATAAAACAATTGGGATTAACAGAACTGATCTGAATACTAAATACTGCATACTATTTATTAAGCTCGTGGCTATAACAGCCGCTCAGATCAATCTTCAGGTTAAGCCGTGCTTGCCTAGGTTGATCGATTGATGGGTGACCCATTCCATACAGAGTTTTAATGACATCACTGTTTGGAGCACTTAGTATAATATGTAGTTAAGTAAAAACGTTATAAGAACACCTATGATTGTTGTATTGCTGAAGTTTCTTCGTAGGATCCACAACAAACTGCTATCAAAGTCTTCCAGGCGTTCTGATTAGGTTCTGGGGGGTTACTAAGACGTCTTAAAGCTGAAGTAGGTAATTCCAGTGTGGAAAAGAGACAGAGCTATACATGTCATCTAGCGCCATCTCTTTCCCACACTGGAATTACTCCTGCTATAAGACGTCATGGTAGGCCACCTGGGCAAACGATGCCATTTAGATGCAGAAAATTTGGATTATGAATAAAGGCATATACTGATACTGTGTAGAAAATATGTGAACAGTGTGCAGTAAATCACACATAATAGTATAACCATGTCAATAGCACTTGTATTTTACGGTAGTAAGGGCTGTTTTCGCATCAACTTTCATCTTAGAAGAAACAAAATGATTACTGGCATTCGCACTGTTTTTTTGGCAGTGGGCCTATTAAATACCTTAAAATTTCCTGACAGAGAAGTCACAACCAAAACCGCGGGGTTTGAAAGCTTAGCAGCAGCCTATAATATTCCCACTGCTGGGACACAGGCCTCCTCTCTATGAGAGGGAATGGGCTATAATCCACGCGGCCCAGTGCGGGTTGGGTTGGTATGAAAGCTTGTGATCAAGAAATTCTTACAAATCAGAAGTATGGAAAGACCAGCCCATCAGATGCATGGCTAGTGCTTGGAGGAGCTTGTGGCTAAATAATAGCAGCTACTTGAGTCGATCTTCAGGTTAAGCCGCGTGTGTGACCACCCGATACATAGCGAGTTTCCTCCGTGTCTCGGAAAGCATGTTAAGCGTTGGTTCCGGCTATCAATTGTTGATTTTTGACAGTGGGTAGCCCAAAAGTTTACCAACCAGTCTTGCTATGGGGTATCCTATTACCCTGTACTAACTGCCGGTTAGACTGGAAGTCGACCCCAACAAAGTTGGGAAAAGGCTAGGCGGATGTTGATTGTCAGTGACAGAAACTTAGTAACAATCATTGCTACGAGCAAAGAGGTAAAATAAAATTTAAAAGAACGCCACTTACATAAATAACAAACGCTATAACAGCCACTATTTTCATTTTGTCCACCGATGTTATTAATACTTTCAAGACGATTACTTTAAAGTTAACTTGGATTATAATCGCAGATAGTATTTTTTCTTACCCGTGGTAATTTGGATAGAGGCAGGCAGACGACTGATTCATTGGCCACTTGACCACGGCATATATATGTACTGTTGTTGAATTGTTTCTAAAACAACTTAGTGTAAAAGTATAGACGTAGTTTCGCGTTGCCTCAGAAATCATAATATTTTGCAACTTCTATGATTTATTCTAGTACCTTGCACGATAGTGGTAACAAAACCTCAAAGCAAGCCTCTTATTCTATTTCGACTCAGTAATACGTTAGGCCAGCCGAGGCGTCCGTATTATGGTAGTTTAGTGTTGCTGACGTACTGTTGACTGTACGTTTCCAAGGAAATCGTGGACCGATCCCGTTGATTTTAGAAAAAATAAAATACTCACCTTTTCCTTAAATTTTCCGCATCTTATTACTTCTCAGAATTTGCTCCCTATTAGCGAAACTATTGAATGTTGTAACAATACAATATGTGTTTTTTTTTTAATCAACGGTTTCGATTCCTGGCTAGGAATATTGATTTTTTATCTTATGATGCAGTTTTAGTTTTTATCAAAATCGGTCTCGAGACTCCTTTGAGTATTTTTCTCTATTACTCATAGTTTCCGATTTGGCCATTCACGCGCACTTAAAATACAAACACGCTGTATATATATATAACGACGGAACCGTTGACTGAGCGATTGGTTGCTGCACTGCGTGTCGCGAGATCGGTTCCCGCACGGAACAAATATTTGGATGGCCTACAGGTAGTTATTCCGGGTCTGGCTGTTTATACGCACCCACGATACAGGTCAAATTCCGAGGGTGGGGTAAAGTTAAAAAAATAATACTGCATGATGTTAAAACGTATTTAACAATTTTCATTAGGAATTATTAGATCAAGTTTCATCATGTGATAAAAGTAAAGACTGATTCCGTTTCCGGTCGTGGCCGCCAATATGAGCGCGACAAGCCATCGACGACGAAAATATCATACTAGTAGTTCCAAAGTATGTGCGAAACCATAGATGCATTCTCTGTCCCCTTACCCTCATAGTCCAACGGGATGACAGTCCGACATGAACGAAAGGAGTGCGACCAAGAGCAGGACCAACGCCTTGACGTACTTCCCGAGGCGCGGGAATATCATATCACCAATCTCCAAACTCCGGGCTAATACTGGAAAAAATCTAATGGAAAACCCCAATAACACTTTGTGCGACCTGGGTACTGAACCTTAACGAAGCTGTGCACTGTGTGTGTGCTGTGCGTAGCTGTGCTTGCATCCACGAAACCAATGAGGCTGTTACGTCGTTGTAGTATTAAAATTATGGACTGTTATAAATTACAGTTTCCAATGGTGACCTAACCTGGCTTTCCATTGATTATTCTACTTCATACCGAGTTTCCTCCGTACCTCAAAAAGCACATTAACCCGTTGGTCGCGGCTGTTATTTGTACATTTTTGACAGTCCAGATAAGATATCATCTGTCCATGCCAAACACAGTCTGAGTGTGGCCGTCACAAGATATTCCTAATCTTCTCTTCTGCCCATCGTGCACTGCTACCAGTTCTCTCCAGGACTTAAACGAGGTAAACAGCTGAGCCGTCGGAGTAGCATTGTACTGGTCTGACAAAATATAAGTCTTCTACACAAGAAGAAAAAGGAAGCGAAGACCTTACACAAATTGATAGAAATACTTACTTTGCGAATGCCTTTGGGTTTAGAATTAGCGTATTTCGTTGATTACATTTTTCTTTTTTGGTTCAATCCCACAACGTTTCATAACTTCGTCGCTATATAGACGTGTATTTGGGCAACATTTGTTCAAGTACATCTGTAATAAATGAATATTGTGTGAACATTTTCTTGTCATAGCAATTTATCTAGACTTTTTTCGACCTTGTAAGGTATGCTGCCACCTGGACAGAATTTTCGTATTTCAGCTACAGTCTTTGCAGAGATATTTTTTTGTCCCTCTGGTCGTCCAACGCGGGCAAATCACAGTAATCTTTATCCTCGATTATGTGGGTTGCTACCACGGTCATGTCTGTCAAATCGACAGTAATCTTTATTTTCATTTCAATAAGGTTGAGGCTGTTGAGTTGCTGCTGTCATAGGTAAAATAAATAACTGTGAAAATACAGTCTGACAGCATTTACGAAAATGCGGTTCGTGGCGCATCGTGTTGTGCGACGTGGCCGGCAGTAAATTCAAACATATGGTGATGAATGAGAGCGTTTACGGAGAAGCGATTTTAAGAGCGGTTACTTGCGCCGAAGCCCGCAGATGACATCGAAGCGACGCACGTGGCGTTTATCGCGGCGGTGCACGTAGCGTTGCGGTCAGAAAGTTCCTTTAATACTCCGTTCACGGAGAAGCGGCGTGATAGGCGTGATAGGCGGAATCCGCGACGGAGCACACGGCGTCACACGCGCCGCGTCACGCCCTGCGGTTTCGTAAACAACAATGTACTTTACCTTATGTTTGTGTTAGCGCGTGTAATAACGTGGGAAAAAACGTACAACGCTCCGCGTCTCCGTAAATGGACGCTTATAATTACGATAACGGACCACACGATAGAAGCCAACCCGGCTTCATATTGTCAAATGACTGTGAAAGGTCTTTGATAGTGAAAAAGGAAGTTGCAGTTAACTTTCTGCTGTGACCTCTTAGCATACGCATGAATATACAGGGTGTAAACAGACCCTTCACATAGCCGTCAACCCAGCATTTTGTACATCAAACTAAGTAACTTTACGCAAAAATTATTGCTGGGAATCGACCGTTTTTTTGGGGTGAAAAATCACTTTTTACGGTAGGACTCTATGGAAAGCACTCAAAGCTTTGTGCTGATGGATGGATTGAATAGTACGAGGGTCGTGGAGGTGTGTAAAGTAAAAATCTTACATTAAAAACATGTATATAAAAAAAAAACTTGTGAAAAAGTTGGAACTTTGACCCCCAATATCTCCGTAACTAGAAGGTTCCCAGGTATGCTCTAGAACAAAAAAAAAATATCGCAAAGACGGGGAGAACAAGTGTCTTTCGGATATGTTAAGGGTCTATTTACACCCTTTAGATAAAAAAAAAACTACTTACACCACGCGGTAGGTGCCAACAGTGTTTCGGTACATGGTTTTCATATGGTTGATATAGTATAGACCTAAGCAAGCCTCTGGTGCTAGTTTTGTTTATTAGACGTGGATCATGGCCCAATATCACCTAAGAAAGATTACTTCATTAAACAATGTTATCTATCGTGATTAAGCAATATCAAAAGTGAATTATCTGTGAAAATTATTACTTTAGTTTATGGCCATGCATCGAAAGAACCTTGCGGCAATATGGCGGCAATTCAAAGGAAAAAAAAAAAAAAAACTTAATTGTTTTTTCTCTGTAACTTACCTGAAACACAACAGTTGGATCTTATCATTATGCAGTGTCGTGGTGAAGTGAAGACATGCCAGACAAGCTGCAGTTTTACCCTGTGATGATTGTCAACAAAACTACAATCCCAATAGCACAGTATAAATGTATACAGTATTGTGACTCGGCCCTGTCGTTGAAATAATTACCTACAGCCGGGCGGTACGTTCGCAAGCGACAGGGCTGTCTTGCCTACAGTATTTTAATTTTATCTACTTAGTTGAGTTTCTTTTTGGTTTTGTGATTGTAAATATTATTTTTTTTTTTTAAAAGGAAGTTAGTTGTGAATGAAATTAGAAGTGTTCAATACAAATACAAGTTGTGTCTTTTGAGTAGTAGATTTAATAAAAAAATATAAATTCGAGACTTTTTTTTAACGCGAGTTTAGGTACCTACCTAAATCATTCATGTGCCACTTGTTTCACCCTATCCACTTATTTATTAATTAATCCAGGTATTTTACTCGGTGCAAAAAGCGAAATACCTACCTATTAAAAAAATAACAAATTACGTCTCTACTAGTAGGTATATATATAAATTATTTTATAGCCTTACCTTTGGAGTTTCCAGGTAATTTAAAACATGTTAACTCTGGATGCGTTATTGATGAATTCAAGCAACCAAAGACAGCACAATATTGTCTACTAAAACTCTTTGCCATATTTAGTAAATACTTGTTCTTATTTCAATCAAATGGAATTGTAATGCACATAAGTATATCCTCTTCTGCAAATCTCGCAGACAAAATTTGGTTTGCTGTAAGAAAACCCAATACTGGGTTAAGCTCGCCATTGTACATAAGCTATATTATTGCAATTTGTATATATATTTGTTATTTTGTGTTAACAAAACCATCACAACGTTCCTCAGTGTGGCGCATTCGTGACTTCTTGGGTACCGAGTGTGTACCAAACTCGAGGCGTGTAGGTATCACTCGCGTTCCGACCGTTTGTATGAAGATACACTACTGTAGATATTATTACCGTGCCAATAGCGTCGTAAACAAAATTCTTCCAATCATTTTACTGTAGTACTCAACAACAGTAATATGATTGGAAGAATTTTGTTTATTACAAATCAGGGCTAGCACGAACGTCATCATTATCATCTGCTTAACCTTTTCCCAACTATGTTGGGGTCGGCTTCCAGTCTAACCGGAGGCAGCGAAATACCAGTATTTTTCATGGACTGACCTCAACAACCCAAACGGTACTGTGTAATATGATGTCCCTTGGTTATCCCTTGGTAAGACTGGTTGTCAGACTACCAAAGACGTCTAATCTCTCTAACTGTCAAAGATCTACAAATTAATGTCAGTCAGGACTAACGCGCTAAATATAAAATGATATAGTTTTTTTAAAACTAAAAAAGCTATATCATTTTATATTTGTAAAACATACTATGCTTGTCGCAAAATGCAAACCAAAAATGGTAAAGGATGACTTACATTCATGTCGTTCGTTCATGCTAGGCCTAAATTTCATTACACAATGATTTGAGGTATTTTGTAAACATAATTTTTAACACGCGAGTGTTTATGACTTAGCACTAGTTTGGAAAATATAACAATTAAACAGAATAAGTTGTTTCGTTTTGTTGAAACGGTCACAAATCCCATAACATTTAGTAATGGTGTTAATGTGTGTATATTCTATAATAATATCGTATTGAGTTAGAAACATGCTTGTAGTAACGAAGAGTTAAGCAAAGATGTTCCTATAGCCTATATACCCACATTTTACCAGTTATGTTTAAATCCTATGTAATAGGGGCGCTTATTAGATCTAAGTTGAACGGAAAGTGGCAACACTGCCCGAGTGATATGTCAAATTTTTGTTCCGTATTTTAAAATTTAATTTATTAGTAATTAAGTTGTATTATGTTGTAATTATATGTGATATCGTATTTTAAATGTGTAAATACTCAGGAAAATTATTTTCCTGCTAATTAATGAAGGATTCGGTTATATGACGTTACCGATAACTTAAAAACAACAGCTGACGATTTAACTACGGATTTATACGGGGAGTATTTGTTTACTTTTTATTTTATAATAGCACACAATCATCCCTTTAACTTTATAACACGTCCACGCCAATTCTAGAATAGTTTTTGTTTATTTTGATTATGCTGAATAAGTACCCTCTGGTTCTAAAACGCTTTGTTGTCAATGCATGTTCGTAAAAAGTAATTTTGTATATCGCATCTAAACGTTGTTTACATCAATTTTTTCAATATTAATTAAATATAACATACCCTGATCGTTATTCTATTAATTAATGTCTTAAAATAATCTTTTAAAAAATTTTAGTTTTTATTCTAGGCAACCTACCCACTAATGAAAAAGTAAAATAAAATCTTATTAAACCAGTAAAATTGAATATAAGGCTAGATAATATCAATATTTTCAAATTAATATATCAGCCTACCTCATTTCTTTGAGTAAAGCTAAAGTTTTTTCCCTGTTTTTTCTCCCTTTCATCTCTAAATTTTCTTCATTACTCTATCCTATCAGTTCTCACCGTTCCCTTATTTCGAATTTTCAGTAACTAATCCGGAAACCATGCCTGCGATGACTTATTGATATCAACCGGACACAAATCCAGACTCCGGGGCTGCTACTGAAAAATTCCTGATGGACAAACTCCGTAATGCTTTGCAAGAACCAGGTTTCGAAACCAGAACTACTGGCCATCCCTAGCAACATCTCATGAGCTTGATTACTACCATCTCACACCATACTCTTCTGATCCAAACTCAGTAACGCTGCTTGGTGGCATAAGCAGACCAGGTAAAGACAGACTATTCGGGTGTTTTGGTTCCACTGCTTTTTTTGACTAGCAAGCCCAGTAGGTCTTTTAAGTAAGCACTCGTGCCTTCAATACAGATTACAGCAAGTGTTTTGATCTCTTGCATCATGGCATACTTCTTCGTAAGTAACTGGCTATGGGTATCAGTGGAAATCTCTTCAGGTGGTTCTCATCTTATGTGGCCAACGGATGTCAAACTCTTGTTCTAAATGGATACACATTGAGAACTATGCTTTTCCCCTCAGGGATTCCACAGGGATCGCTATTGGGACCCTTGCTGTTCAACATCTTAATCAATGATGTCTCTTCATGTTTCTATAACTCAACAATGCTTTTGTTTGCGGATGACATGAAAATCCTACGTGAAATCCAAACTTATGAAGATGCTGAACAACTGCAACATGATCTAGAATCCAAGAGTATTGTATTGCCAATCGTTTGGATTTAAATATTTCGAAATGTTATGCAAATGTACCTTCACACAAAACTAGCCAATACTTCAATAGTCATAGTTACGTCGATTAGATTTAGATTTTATTCCAAAAATATCAAAACATTTTGATATTTTTGAAATCGGCTGATGTCCTCAATATGGAACCTATTGCCTTAGAAGCTTTTTTTAATGATATTATCAATTTGTGTGTCAAAAAGAAGTTTCGAGTCAAAAGTAACGATTAAATTTCTAATCGTTAACTCTGGCTATTGAAGTTTTGAAGAATTGCCAAACTTAAGTGGCAGTGGGCAGTGCACATTGCTCGCAGAACGAATGGCCGATGGGGCCGAAAAGTTCTGGAGTGGCGACCGCGAACCGGAAGACGTGCGTTGGAAGGCCTCTCACTAGGTGGACCGATGACCTGGTAAAGGTTGCAGGGATCCGCTGGATGCTGGACCGGTCAATTTGACGATACTTGGGGGAGGCCTGTGTCCAGCAGTGGACGTCTTTTGACTGAAACGATGACTGAAGTGTAGGCTAGTTTGTAATTATTATTGGTTTAGGTTTGTGAGTAAAGATACCGGTTTAACATTTTAGAATAAATATAATTTATAGCCTATAGAACCCACGAATAACGTAGCTTTCTGCCAATGAAACATTTTTTGTATTTTTGAAATTTCTGGTACTTATGATCTAACATAAGTACCGGAGATTACCCACTACAAACAAACTTACAAAAAAAGGGGAATACCGAATTTAGGCCCAAGAATGCCCAAGAAATTTGTTTTATTAAAAAATCTTACGTAATTAACTCTGCTATTCACGACGCGATATATAAATCAAATCATTAGTGTCTCTGTCTTGTATTTTCGTACATACACTATGACAAACATCTTGATGGTTTCCCGTGCTGATAACAATGGCCGGCCGGTAGTTTCTCGGTATATAACAGCTGGTGATTACGTCCTGTCATTACTTCATCCCAACACATCAACATGATCAGATCCTGTAGCTGTTTAGTGTTAGCTATTGTGTTTCAGGTAAGGAATGAAAATGGCACAAACTAAAGGTCTAAAAAAAGTGAAAAAAGTGTTTTGAATTTTTAAATAAATAATATTTTTTGTTGTTAGTAGTCTTGTGATTCTAGCCAATATTAAAGTAGTAATTAAATACGTGATCTAATGCTTCATGAAATGGAAAATATTAACCAGATCCCTGTTAAAACTGATATTTAGGAAAACACAAATTTTCTTAAGCAACCTTGATTGAGCTGAATAGCATTGAGTTAAAAAAAATTAAAATATATTTTTTGCAAACTTTTATTATTTTAAAAATCTTTCACAGACGATATTTGGCCAGGCCGAACGATCCGGCCTTCGGCCACCAGCACCTTCAATTTCTGTACCAAACCATTGTTTGTCTCCACCGCCTGGGGTAATATTTTTTTTTTTTTCAAAACTTCTCAAAAAACCATTCAGCGGAAACTAAGCATTGGCCCACTGTTGGGCAAAGCTCTTCTCCATCCTGCCTTCCACTCATCTCTGTCTGTTACTTTTTATGGCCAAATACACCATCAACCTTCTTATTTTTCCTTACAGATAGACCTTCACAAATGCTGTCCATTACCCCCGATTTTTAACAAAGAAGATTTGAAACGTTGTGGTATTGAGAAAGGTTCAATGGGACATAAAAACACACTTCAGCCAAATCAAACAAACGTAAGTCTAAATACTATCATCTGAATATAGTATAGGCAACTGTGTCAGACAGACAAATATATAGACTGTCTGTGTATATAGAAGTAGCACTAATAACTGATTTGTATTACGTAACGTTATTTTTTGTATATTTAGTCAACCTAACCTAGTGTTGTATGCCTCCGGCAGGCAGCCTCCCTTCATTGTGTAAAAGGTCCTTTAAAACGTCAAAGCCAATATCACTTAATAGATCATGATTATTAACGAAGTAAAGTCTTAAAATCAGAGAAACATTTCGATTCTTGGATTTAGCAGACCACTTTCATTTGTTTGTTTCCATTCTCAGGAGCCCTGCCATGAAAGTAAATGTCTGATGCGAAACGCTAATTTGCTCCTGGCAAACCAAAGCGTGGACTACGAAAAGTTCAGAACTTTTATAGACAAGTGGGCAAGCAAGAACCCTAATTATATGGAAGCTGTAACTGAAGCACAGAGGGTTTGTGCATATGATGGAGGTCCCTCAGGCCCACCGGTTTGTGAACAAGATAGGGTCTTCATCTGCCTAACCTCCATCGTATTATGGGTAAGATTTTTATTGTAATGAGTAAGCATGCATGCATGACTAACTCGTTGGTCGAGTAGTCGCAAGCGCAACTGCTGAGCATGAGGTCCTGGGTCCCGCAAAGTTTTATTGGGTTTTTCCATCAGAAGTTTCTCAGTAGTAGCCACGGAGTCAGGATTTGTGATGGCAACAAGTCCGCCCCCTATTACATGGTCCTTAAAACATAACTGGCGAAATGTGAGTGTACTATTACGTACACTACTACCCTAACTCTTTGGGAATTTCATGTTATGTTATGAATTATCATTCTGAGGCTTTTAACCTTCATTTATTTGGGATCTTCTTCCATACATACATACGTGTCAGCCATATAATTGCATAATAAAACCTTTCCATGGTTTCTTGGGTCTCCTTTATTCATACAAACATCACTTTTTTAAACAAATATGTAACTCATAAAAGGCTCTCACAGTAGTTTGTATATTCGATCATCATACAATAATCAACAAGCTAAAGTGGGAGTTGGCTGGCTACGTACCGCGAATGCGCCCGGAGAGGTGGCTAAGATCGTCACTCACTGGACGCCTGACGGAGAAAATTGCCGCGAGGTAGACCGCAGCGATGGTGCTGTGACAATCTGATCTTCTTGTTTACGGGGCGAACATGGCCAGATATCGCATAATATACAGAGGTTTGGAAGGAGAAAGAGAAGCCCTTTGCCCAGCACTGGGATACATGAGAGGTCAAGAAAAAAAAATGGTATGGTAGGTACTTTGAAACTAATCTAAATATAATGAACTTGTTTTTAATTTTTCAGTACTGTAAACTTCAAGATTTAGACGGCGCGAGTAGCTGTCGGATTTTAAAGGAACACATGGACGAATGCAGGCCATTTCTCACTACGTAGAGTGAAGAAGAAGAATTATTATCTCGAAAATTATAACTATTATTATGTAAATAATGATGACATCTTAGTAACTATTATTATTCACATAAAGTAGTAATCATCAGATTGAATAATCAATAACTAACAGATTATTAAACAATTTAAGGCACCACGTCCAATAAAATATTGTTATTGAAAAAGCGTAAGCTTATTATTCATCTTCACATACTTCAAAATAATTGAACTTGCCAACACACCAAATAATATCTATAAAATAACGTACGCCTACGTACGCACGAACACCGGATTTTTATTTAATCAAAAATACTAATTGAAAATACAGGCGGGTCGTGCCATTCCATTTTCATAATTTTAAATTGAGTGTGCCCCGCCTGATTCCAACTTTTGTTTAATTTAAAATGTGCTTGTTTTTTGCTCTTTCAGTCAGGTTTTTTAGTTTTTTCGATTTATTTTGTATTTCCAGCTCTTTAGTTTGAAATATAACGTGAAAGATTTCGCAGACGATTTAAGTTTTTTTAATCCATACAATTATTCCCTTTTTATACGATTTGTCACTTTGAATTACTTTTTAAAAATATTTTGAGCTGTAAATATTTTTAAAATCTTTCATTTTGATACCCCACTTGATGGTACTGAAAAAGAAAAAAAATCCGAACTCCACAACATGGCGCCTCAAATCCGCCAATTACCTTTGTTATTAAATTAACACTCTCACCACCATGGCATATCTAACCGAACAAAGAAACGGTCATACATACGTACACACATACTTACATACAGGTCAAACACGTAACCCTCCTTTTGGGCTTCACCGCAGTCTGGTAAAAACATAACCCTCCTTCTGGGCTTCGTCACATTCGGGATAAAGGATAAAGGTTAAGACGAAAGCCACGCTTTTTTTCCGAGTAAGTGTCAATCTACCCAAGATCCGTCCAGGAAAATACTATTACTACGAGTATGTCTGACTTTGTTCTAGTTTGAAGGATATAGTTGATGACGTTCGTAGGTACGTGGGGCATTCCAGCTTTGCCTGGGGAATGGTAAGGCATCTGCAATGCTATAGTATTGCAGAAAACGGCGGACAAACCTATCTGGGAGATGATTATTTTTCTATTCTTCTTCTTGCGTGTCGGTGGCAAAAAGTTCAAATGTTATGTTTAGCCCAAAACTTAGCCATGCAAACCCCAATCACTAATGCAGTAAGCAGATCATCAAGTGCGCAGGAGCAAGATGGAATGTGGGCCATTGTTTGTGGGGAGACGCCGCATACGCACTAGAGGTGATGTTCGCTTTGAGGTGATGGTGGCGGGTGTGTCGGGTCATTTAGTTCCCTTCAATGTGGTTGAGTTGAATGGCGCTGATCCATGCGTCATGTTCGTGAACGGGCGCTGTCAGTTGGGACTGTTCACCTCTTAGCTGCCACGGTTAATGATAATTACTTTATTTATTTTTTTCATTGTTGATTTAATCTTTTAATCTGGAAGCTCTTAATGTTCAAGTCTTTCTACATCGTTCTCACATAGCATAGCATAGCATAATCAGCCTATTAATGTTCCCACTGCTGGGACGCAGGCCTCCTCTCTATGATAGGGAAAGGGCTATAATCCACCACGCGGGCCCAGTGCGGGTTGGTAGATGTCACATGTCTTCGAATTTTTGGTTCTAGGACATGCCGGTTTCCTCACGATGTTTTCCTTCACCGTTTTGAGAGCAGTGGTGATGAAATAACTTACACAAAGTAATGCGCATGGCTGGGTTCGAACCCACGACTTACTGCTCGTAAATCGGGGTCTCCACCACTGGGCCACCGCTGCTCTCAACATATATGTATAATCTCAACATGAATGATGTAACCAAGATTTTGTTAAAATATTTTGATTTAAAAGAGTGTCCATGGAGTTTCTTGCCCATTCTTCTCCATAGAGATCTACGCTTTGGAATGTGCAACTACAGTACTTTCTCAAGTTAACAGCAATATTTACGCCACTTACTCAAAATTGCCGCACAAATAGCTCTGGATGAGCTAATTGTACTGTCAAGACAGTACTGTTCTGTTCTGTCCTGTCCTCATGTGAAACCAGCATTTCATTATTTGTCGTTAGATTAGCTATGATAGCAAGAGTGTCACTAGATACATTCAAATTAAAAAAACAGAAAAATGGCGAATTTGGGGCGCCATATTGTGGAGTTCGATTTTATTTTCTTCCAATACTAACAAGTGGGGTATCAAAATGGAGGGTTTTAAAAGATGATTACAAAAATACGTTTAAAAGTGATTCGAAGTGACAAATGGCGTAGAAAGGGAATAAATCGTATGTAATAAAAAAGGTAAATCGTCTGCGAAATCTTTCACGTTACTGAACTAAAAAGCTGGAAATAAAAAAACTAAAATACCCGACTCAAAAGGCAAAACAACAAGCACATTTTAAATTAAACAAAAGTTGGGATCAGACGAGACCCATCTTCTTTAGTATAAAACAATGTCGCTCCCACGTCTCTACGCTCATGTCTTTTAAACTACGCAACAGATTTTAATGCATTTTTCAGTAATTAATAGAGTGATTCAAGAGGATGGTTTTTTCGTGAATGTGTATCTACATTGAAAATGGAATGGCCTGTTTTTTTTTTCAATTACTTTTTATGATTAAATAAAATTCCGGTATTCGTGTACGCAATTCTTCTCATCCTAATCGACATCTCCAGTATTGTATACAAGTTCTATTATATGTGTACACAAGTTCTAATATTTTGAAGTATGGAAATTGAAAAATAAGGTTACACTTTTTCAATAACAATATTTTATTGGACGTGGTGTCTTAAATTGTACAATAATATGTTTAATTGTTCTGATTGCTACTTTATGTTAATAATAATAGTTACTTAGCAGTTAACTTTATTTACATAATAATAGTTATAATTTTTGAGATAATAATGCTTTTTCTTCACTCTGCGTAGTGTAAAATGGCCTGCATTCGTCCATGTGTTCCTTTAGCATCCGACAGCCACTCGCGCCGTCTAAATCTTGAAGTTTACAGTTCTGCAAAATTAAAAACAAGTTTATTTAGATCAGATTCGAAGCACCTACCATATCATTATTGTATACCTACCTACCAATTGAAGGTTTAGGGCCGGAGAATGGTTATTCATAACATAACATCATGACTGTAATCCCCAAAGGTTTAGTCAGAGGTGTAACTAATAGTACACCCACATTTCACCAGTTATCTTTTAAGTCCCATGTAATAAGGGCGAGCCCATAGCCATCAACCGGGCACAAATCTAAACTCCGTGCTTCTACTGAGAAATACCTAAGGGAAAACCCAATAACGCTTTGCCCGACCCGGGAATCGGACCCAGGACCACATGCTCAGCATTCGCGCTTGCGACCACACGACCAAAGAGTTAGTCTTGCATGCATGCTTATTCATTACAATAATTATCGAACTGTCAAATATCGGCAATAACAGCCATCAAAAGGCGTCATCATCATCATCATCATCATCATCATTTCAGCCGAAAGACGTCCACTGCTGGACATAGGCCTCCCCCAAGTATGGCGATACTTGGGGGAGGCCTATGACATTGACCGGTCCCGTGCGACTCGCATCCAGCGGATCCCTGCAACCTTCACCAAGTCATCGGTCCACCTAGTGGGAGGCTTTCCAACGCAATGTCTTCGGGTTCGCGGTCGCTACTCCAGAACTTTTCGGCTCCATCGGTCATCTGTTCAAAAGGCGTACTATGGGACTATGGCAGCAAGATAGGTCTGGGCACTACACAGACGGGATTGGTCCAGAACAGCCTTAAGCAATACACAGACAGAACCAGGGCATAAAAAAAGCCCGGACACGAATGCATATAGAAAAAATTAGGAAAAAACATCTCACCCATATTACGTTGGAGGTTATGCAGATTAAGATCCTATCTTGTTCACAAACCGGTGGGCCTGAGGGTCCTCCATCATGTGCGCAAACCCTCTTTGCTGCAGTTATAGGTTCGATGTAATTAGGGTTCATGCTTGCCCACTTGTCTATATAATCTCTGAACTTTTCGTAGTCCACGCTTTGGTTTGCCAGGAGCAAATTGGCGTTTCGCATCAGACATTTACTTTCTTGACAGGGCTCCTGAGAATGTAAACAAACTAATGAAAGTGGTCTGCTAAATCCAAGAATCGAAATGTTTCTCTGATTTTAAGACTTTACTTCGTTAATAATCATGATCTATTAAGTTATATTGGCTTTGACGTTTTAAAGGACCCTTTAGGTGCGAGTTATACAGAAACAGCGTAAGGTGAAGGTGCGGCGCAGGCGTGGAATTTATAAAGAAACGAAAGAACGGCGTGCGTGCTCCGCGCCGCTTGAGTGTAATTCACGACAAGTCGTCTACGTACATTTTGTATGAAAACGTTTTGAAGCGGCATCATGCCTACACTGCACCTGCGCTGCGCATTCACCTTACGCCATTTCTGTATAATTCGCGCCTTACATAATGAAGGGAGGCTGCCTGCCGGAGGCATACATATAGTTTACGTTGACAAAATATACAAAAAATAACTTTACGTAATACAAATCGGGTATTAGTGCTACTTTTATATATACAGACAGTCTATATACTTGTCTGTCTATCACAGTTGCCTATACTATATTCAGATGATAGTATTTAGACTTACCTTTGTTTGATTTGGCTGAGGTGTGTTTTTATGTTCCATTGAACCTTTCTCAATACCACAACGTTTCAAATCCTCTTCGTTAAAAATCGGGGGTAATGGACAGCATTTGTGAAAGTCTATCTGTTAGGAAAAAAAAGATGGTTAATGTTGTAATTGGCCATAGAAAGTAACAAACAGGGAAGAGTGGAAGACAGCATGGTGAAGATCTTTGCCCAACAGTATAATATATAGTATCCCCTGCATGGTTTCATATGAAGTTATGAAAAAAAAAAATTATTTACCCCAGGTGGTGGACCCAAACAATGATTTGGTACAGCCATCTGCCTTTGAAATCCATGTAAAGGTGCTGGTGGCCGAAGGCCGGATTGTTCGACCTGGCCTAATATCACCTGTAAAAGATGTTTTATTAATAAAAGTAACATAAAGGATATTTTAAATTTTTTAAGCTCCAAATAAATCAACTCAATTAAGGTTGTTTGAGAGAATTTGTGTTTTCCTAAACATCAGTTTTAACAGAGATCTAGTAAATATTTTCCATTTCATGAAGCATTAGATCAGGCATTAAATTACTTGCTTTAAAATTGGTTAGAATCACAAGACTACTAACTACAAAAAAAATATTTTTTGTAGAAAAATTAAAACATTTTCGTTACTTTTTTCAGACTTATAGATTGTACCATTTTCATTCCTTACCTGAAATGCAGCAGCTAAGACTAAACAGCTACAGGATCTGATCATGTTGATGTGCTGGGATGAAGTAATGACAGGACGTAATCACCAGCTGTTATATACCGAGAAACTACCGGCCGGCCATTGTTGTTAGCACGGGAAACCATCAAGGTGTTGGTCATAGAGTATGTAACAAAATGGAAAGACAAGACAATGATGATTTGTTTTGCACAACCGTTTAGATTTCTAGAATTTGATGTAGTGAGACGAATATAATAAATACACAAGCTTGGTTTTTTTTTTTCGGAATGGACGTCATCAAATGACCCCCCCGCTCTGGGTGGAGCGGAAGGTAGTGTCAGACTTCTACTGACTAAAACCCATCCAATTTCCTACTTTGCGCTTTGTGTTTCAGGGCCACGGTATCTCTTTCGAACAGTCCCGCAGCCCTGGCAGGCAACCCTATACCTCTTAAAGGGTAATTATTCTCTTCTTAAAAAACACCTTTTTTACTACAATTGGCCAATTCATTTGTGTTAGCATAAATCATCAAAATGTAGAGAACAGCAGATTTTTATCCGATTTGTTGTATCCTTTCATCAAAATTGTTTTTGATGATAAATGCACAATAATCCCTTAAGAGGTTTAGGGTACATTAAAAATAAACTTGTTTAGGAAAATCACTTGCAAAAAGATTGTTATGAAAAGTATTTAAAAAAAAAAAAAACGAGCTTTGAAAATAAACTTCTACAAAATGTAAGAACAAAAAAAAAATGTTTTAGGTCTCTGGGTAGGAATGCCATATCTATTAACAATGTCTACTCTACGATAATTAGTCAAATGATGTGCAGTGCAGGTAATGAAAATAATGACAAAACTCCTTTACCTGCTTAAATATGTTCTATACTTTGCACCATTTGTCTGAAGTAACGACCAACTTTAAACAAATTAATGGTGCATCTACTTTGGTTCCCAAAATACTGCATTAGCGTTACGTCGACCTCTAGATTTTGACAATATTTTCCTTCACTGGCATGGGAACATTCTAAGATAAAAGACAAATAAATGTTTTGAAGCCATAGACATCTTGAAAACAAATACATCATGTGTGCGTGCGTGTTATTTTCACACAATAATATGTGAAGGCTAATATGATTATGGCACATTATGTTTGTATTGTTTTGATTCAGCACTTTTCGACCATGCCAAAGTTACTGTGAATGCTGCACTGCTAACATTATCGGTTAGGATTACATTATATTGGTATGTAAAGTTTAAGGATCACACTATACTTTTATTTTGACATAAAAAAACACGCACTTGCTCCATCTAGTAGATTCTGAACCGGGAAATTGTGGAGTAATAACGATGAAAGCATCGTCTACAGGCGTAATTTGAAACGATGCAAGATGATCATCAAATTATAATGTCCAAATTGTCCTATGACAACAGCTGCAGCAGGGTATGAATTAATTGCATTACCAAACATTCATTATTCGGCTTCCCTATATAATAATAAGTTATTTATAACTGATGCTGAAATACTACACCCTAATCTTCCTTTGTCAGGTCCCTTGCTGACCCCTTTGTAAAAGCAGTGGCTACAACCTACTGAAAAGCGTGAATAATACTATACCAAAATATTAATTTTTCTTTCGTCTTTCCAACGTTTCAAGTCAAAGCCAGTAGGTATCAATTAACAAACCGCTAACTGCAGTGTTTATTGCACTTTGAAAATGTAATTCCTTAGTTTTTACTCAACTTAGTTACAGCAAATGGACCATTAGCTGCCACCCATAGCATTCTCATTAGCTCCAATAATGACTCCCTGCTGGACGTGATCCACATTTCTTTGGAGGAAATCAAGTTTTACGTAAGTATCTTCCTTCATTCCCTTGAGGACTAAGTCAAAGTCTTTAATCAAAGGACATTAAGGACTTTTATTAAAGGCATTACGGACGTTTGATTTGTGGTGTCTTTCCCGTGATTTTTGAAAAAAAAACACTAATAATACTGTATCCGATTTCAACATCACTTTTGTTTCATAGATTATGTTGTGATATCATCATCATCTGCCAAGCCTTTTCCCAACTATGTTGGGGTCGGCTTCCAGTCTGCCTATCTGACCTCCACAACCCAGTTAATGCTGGGTAATACGATACCCCTTGGAAAGACTGGTTGTCAGACTTTTCGGGCCACTGACTACCTAACGACTGTCAAAGATCTACAAATGACACCCGGGACCAACGACTTAACGTGCTTTCCGAGGCACGGAGGAAACTCGGTAAGTAATGGGTGGTCACCCATCCACAGACCAACCTGATATGAGAAGAAAATAAGTGATTTGTTTATCAATAAAATATGAATGTTTAAATTATCTTCTACAAGCATTACTTCTTGTGGTTTTTGCATGGCGTATGTTTCAGTAATCGCCACATCTTTGCATTGTGCAAGCAGTAATTATACCACTAGCATGCATCTATGTAACTGCAAATTAGTTCATGTCTGTTTACCATCTTGTTTTAAACGGTATATTGTTTTAATTTTATTGTAAATTAAGGTCAATATGATAAGCATTACTAATAAACTTATGAATCGTTGTGTCAGAAATAAATGAATTGAATTTAAATTAGCTAGATATGTGTCTCTTTCAAGCATGGGTAGCTTTACAATAAGTTCACTTCTACCTAACCTTTCGGGAGTAACGGGACTTAATTACTGTTAAGTAACCTTGGTAATATTAATTCCATCTTTAAAATTCTGAATATTGAGTTAACTGTTATTTACACAGCCTACTATTGTGACAATCGAAAACCAATTACTCACTCGAAACCGGCAGTTAATTACCATTAAATCGGATATAATAACAACAATAGCCGTGGAAGTATGTCGGATGTCCTCAAGGAGGCCTACGATCAAGCTGAGCGAATCAGTGTCAAGTACACTTACGACCTTGAATGCTGTTGACGACGTATAATTACGGAGGTACAATGAACCAACGGATAATGCTGTGTTATGCACCTACAAAGTACTTGTTGTTGAAGCAATAAAGATAACGCAATCGGAGTGCCACAAGGATCTGTTCTTGGTCCTGTCTTGTTGTTTATTAATCCGAACGAGATACCTTATGAAACATGAGGTACTATGCATCAATTATTATAGTAACAGCGGTGCGTTGCGTTGACAATTAGCTGTGGTAATTACATCAGACTTATGCATCTAGCATAGATTTACATTGGCAATGAATTTATGCCGCGTAAATCCTAGGGCTCCGTAAGAACAACCAACATTATTGTGCCGGTGTATTGTAATAATACATATTCATTCGGGCTGTACCAACTCTACATATTCTAATATGGTATCATCGTTTATTTGATTGATTTTGTGAGTCATAAGGAAGAGCAAATTAAAATTTATTATCACTAGCATTGTGTCCATAAGTGCTGGCGTTGTGTTAGTTTTAATTGACGTATTGACAGCTTTTACGATAGTTGTACTAAACATAAATACTTATAATAAAAGCAACGTTTTTTCAAGTAAAATTTAAGTAAAGATGAAAGCTGGTTTGTAAATATTTTGATCACTTTTTTCATCCATGCGTCTCATAACAAAGAGTGCTATTTCCATGCTACATCGAGGCATATTTTGTGAAATAAAAGGTGGCCACGTTCTCAGAACTATTCTCACTATCTGTTTACAAAATTATGGAATCTGTAATTCGATGATGAAGATCAAAATATTTAGATTCGATTACAAGACGGTCACCACATTTTTGTGTAAATAACTACATTCAGCGTAATATTGACATAAGGTGCAATTGTTTAACTTTTGTAGTCTTGTAATCTTTACTCGTTAAAATTTCCTCGACTTCGGCATTTTTTGAAGGCAATGTTTTGTTTTTAAGAAGCATTCAAAAGTAACAATCTTGTGATAATAGGTGTGTCTGTAGTTCTATGTAATATCTAATATTGAGACATTTGCATAAATAGACGATAATATTATCCTGGCTAAACAATGTTGTTTCTTCTATTTGTTTGACTGCAACAACCAATAGGTCTAAAGCAGATGTTGTTTTAATTAATTTTCTGTAGCACGTGATAAACTTTTAGGTGGTGGTATTATCAGTGTTAATTCAATGTCTCCCATCAAACTATAATTTGTTCTCGGAAAATTCAATAAAGCAAATAGATTAATCTCGCCAACAACTCACCGGTAACCTTCAAATTCATAGGTTGACCTCAATAGTATCTTTGAAACACGGTCTACGTTTAGGCATACAGATTTTGATCTTCCAATGCAAATGCGTCGCCGTGACAGTAACTGCAACAGCTGTTCGGCCATCAAAAATGCGGCACTAGGACTAAAGCATTCAAATCCTATCTGAGAGCGTAGCCATGCCCAAAGCTCTAGACACCAAGAAATTTATAACAAGCTAATCCTGGTATCTTGGTATCACCCTCCAGTGAATCCCTAGTTACGCCGCTGATGAACTTGCTAAGAGAGGTTCTGAGATAGTGTTAGGCCTGTATCCGCTCCACCCACCACTACTCTCAAATTTCATTCATGGATTCGTCAGAGATCAACAGAACATCTACATGACAGGTCCACGTCATATTAGAACGCGACCTTTTGACCAGCCTCTTGCCTTCCCAACATTCTCAACAAGAAAAAATCGTCGGGACAAAGAGATCGCTCCGTGAAGTTGAGGCCCCAGGACGTTTTTGTGCTTCTGGCCGAATCTAGGCTGGCTTTGTAAGCCAAAACTCATCACGCGTTATACATTAAACTCCATATTTACATAAAAAAAAGATCTCATAAAAAATAAAAAAACTCAACCCTTAATTCGGCAATGTCCGTTATACTGTACATCGATTTTTTCCTTTGCTTTCTGGCGAACTTGGCAATTTCCAGTATACTGGATACGCAGTTTCTAAAAATCTAGATATACTAGATTTTTTTAAATTATTTTTCCTGGTTTTAGGAACATCTAGCAATACAAAAAAATATATACAGAAATCAATATTTCAATAATTATTCCGTTTGCCAGATTAAGGGCTATGATCACTTTCAGGGGCTGTAAGGTCTGTCTGCTCCGTTGAATTGACATCCAAACACTGTCCTAAACCTGGACCCGTCAGTTTAGGGTTCGATGAAACATACTGCCAGATGATTTGCGGTGTCAAAAAAGCAATTATTTACATATACTATTAATAAATAATTCGATTTTAATTATGTTGAACCTCTTGAAAGCTGAGAAACAGAAACAAATAAAATATCTCGACTAGGCGACGACTTGGAGGTTGTCGACATTGTGCCGATTGTCGTCACGGCTAATAGCCTCTTGGCCTCTTATGGATCAAAGCCTAACTCAAAAGGCAGTACTCCTCGATACGGCATATGAGGAGTTTCCTATCTCTGGAGCCGGTACCGGTATCACCGGTAGCTGAAACCCTGCTCCCGATACCGGTGGACTATTACTTTTATGACTTCACTATTTGGACCACTATATATAACACACTACTACTACTAAATACTATTTATTAAGCTCGTGGCTATAACAGCCGCTCGCATCAATCTTCAGGTTAAGCCGCGCTTGCCTAGGTTGATCGATGGATGGGTGACCCATTCCATACAGAGTTTTAATGGCATCACTGTTTGGAGCACTTAGTATAATATGTAGTTAAGTAAAAATGTTATAAGAACACCTATGATTGTTGTATTGCTGAAGTTTCTTCGTAGGATCCACAACAAACTGCTATCAAAGTCTTCCAGGCGTTGTGATTAGGTTCTGGGGGGTTACTAAGACGTCTTAAAAGCAGGAGTAATTCCAGTGTGGAAAAGAGACAAAGCTATACAGGCTGTCTAGCGCCATCTCTTTCCCACATTAGGCCACCAGGTTTTGTTTCTTTGACTGTCAATTACAGAGGTAATTGTTGACTTTTTAATGAGTAAAGAATAATAAACGATTTTAAAATGACTATCTGTTCTGGAGAAAGCTGCTGGAGAATGCCGTCATCATCAATAATTTATTGGAATATTGTTGCAACGGTAAATTAAATACAATGTAGTTATAATTATGCAGAATCTTTGCAATAAATATTGTTATCTTAAAGTCAATGTTCTAATTGATCGCAGTACTTCACTTAACATAGGATTCGTCGAGAAATACGACTTCTTACAAAATAGACAGAATTAAATAGCTTTATAGGAAAATTTTAAAACTATAAGGTTTTGAAAAATAAAAAAAACTCAAAATTAACATCTTTATGAACATTGTTTATTCTTTTAATTACTAATTTACAAGCATAACAATTGTAATTTATTTTGATTATTCAGTGCTAACATTTCCACGCCGTCTCTGGACATTTCTGTAACAAAATCATTACATTTTACATTACAAATACATCATTTGCAAGAATTTAAAAATACAACCTCATGGCAACATTTAGCATGGCTGTCAGGCAGGCGTTATAACTATACCATGATCAATCAGCCTGCACTACAACAACAAGTGTGAGGCAACGTTTTTAAAAAGAAAAAAAAAGGAACCACACCCACATTTCACCAGTGATATCTTTAAGTCCCATATAATAGGGTTGTTGATAAATGAGTACATAAGAGGAAGTCTAAAAGTGGTGCCGGTGACTGAAAAGTTGTGTGATAACCGGTTGGCTTGGCATGTGATGCAGAGGAATGTCGGCTATGTCGTGAGCAAAGGTTTGAGTATTAATGTGGTTGGGTATAAGAGAAAAGGAATACCAAAGAACGATGGATGGACTGTGTGAAGGATGATATGACAAGAAAGGAGGTGTCTGATGAGATGGCTAGTAATAGAGAAGCGTAAAAGAGGATTACATGCCTCGCCTACGCCAAATAAATTGCAGGATAAGGGCAGGAGCAGGATAAAGTAATAGGGTGCGACGAATCGGCACGTATCTACACTTTCCTGATGGAAAAAACCCAATAACTTACTATACTTAGCCCAACCTGGGAATCGAACCCAAGCCCTAAAACGCAGCAGTACCGCTTGCGACCACTAGACCAACGATGCAGTCATCGTCGAGGAGGTAAGAATATGACCAACTCACCTTCAACATAGCGATACCAGTGCAAGTGAAAACATCATAAGCCTTGCAAGGGTAATCCAGATGCTGCCTCGGATCGTTGTCAACGCAGTCCTTTATGGCCTTATCCACACTAACAGACCAGCCTTTTTGGTTCTCCTCCCATTGCTTCAGGTGGTTCCTGTAAGCTTCCTTGTTCAGAGTATTTCTGTCTGTCAGGAAACCTGATTCTTCGAACACGCATTGTACGTCGTTGCACTGGAAGAGAGATTAATCTTAAGATTTTTGAGTTTCGAAGACTTATGCTTTAATGTACTCTTCGTCTTCGTTATCGTATGGTTAAGTGCGTAACCTGATGTCCGAGTTTTTATGCTGGTCATATGCCTCTGACTTAGATAGATAGATAAACTATTTATTCAGTACACACAAAATACAGCACAATACACAGAAGCACAATTCAATGATAACAAATTACATGAATATATACCTATACAAAAATAAATGGTGCCTATTTACAAAAATAAATATAATATGACTTGGCTTTACATGCCGTCGAGAAATATCTCTCAGGCATGCTGGTTTCCTCACGATGTTTTCCTTCACCGAAGCAAGTGATAATTATACAATACGCACATGAAGTCGAAAAATCAGAGGTGCGTGTCTTGGGTTCGAACTCGAGACCTATAATAAATAATAAATAAATAAATAAATCTTTATTTGTGTGGGTAAGCAACAGCCCATTTGACAGCGGCTATGAATTATAATAATAAAAGGGAAATGCCAGGCCTATTTATTCGATCGGCGCATTATGTACATCATTGAATTTATTATATTATGTATTGGACGTCGATTTCTAAATGTATATTTAATACATAAAATGCATTGGCATTTCTATACACAAAAGGATATATAAGTAAAGTATAAATATTATGCATAAACGCTTAAGTTATTTTTTTGCATAGCATAAGCATAATAGCATAATCAGCCTATTAATGTTCCCACTGCTGGGACGCAGGCCTCCTCTCTATGAGAGGGAATAGGTTATAATACACCACGCGGGCCCAGTGGGGGTTGGTAGATGTCACATTTCTTCGAGTTTTTGTTTCCTCATGATGTTTTCCTTCACCGTTTTGAGAGCAGTGGTGATAAAATAACTTACACAAAGTAATGTGCCTGCCTGGGTTCGAACCCACGACTTACTGCTCGTAAGTCAGGGTCTCCACCACTGGACCACCGCTGCTCATTTTTTTTTGCAACATTTCTTTAATTTTTCACTATTTTCGTGGTTAAATATAATCCTGTTATATTTAAATGAAACTGAGATTTTCTATTTGCACAAAAAAATGTAATTCCACTTTATTCAGTACAGACACAGATACAAAATTTCGTTATTGTTTCAATATTTTTTATTTTTTCAAATATGGTTCCAACTTCTATCGCGTCGTGAATAGCAGAGTTAATTACGTAAAAATTTACATAAGTTTTTTTTTTTATTAAACAAATTTCTTGGCCTAAATTTGGCATACCTCTGTAATACTTATATTATACGTGGGTAAAATCTATAATATATTGACTAATAGACTTTCCTTGCTTACCAATGTTATGTTTAAATAAAACTAATAGTTTAACCTTTTACAATCAAAACTGACGAAAGCAGATTTTCCTTTCAATAAATAATTGAAAAACTTACCGGGCCTGGTAGTTTAGGGTTGGAACATTTCGCTAAATGTTTTGGATCGCCCAGCTCTGGGATATCACAGCATACTGATAATGGTTTCTGAAAAAAAAAACAATGAAATAAGTATTTATTTCATCAACGACATATGGGCAAGAGTAGTCACTTTGTGGGTATCAAAAGACGGGCGTTGTTGCCGACGTAGTCATAGGAAACGCGGCGACATTTTGGCGACATCGACTAGGCGTCGTTTGTGGGAAATAGATCGAAGAATTTAATAAAAAAACGATGATAACAAATACACATTTTCACCTTTGAAACGATTAATATTAATTAAGTTTAATAATTACCAGTGTAGCACCTTTGTTTTCTCTTTGACTCAGGTCAGCGTGGGTTGCCTGAAATCATCATCTTTTAATAAACGTTGAAGAAAGAAACACATTATACAGAGTAATACGTAGATAATTAATGATTAATTCTGAAGAATGTAGAAAACTCTGGTTGAATATAAAAAAAAGTGAAAAAAGTCTTACAAAACTTGCAGCAACGAATAAAACGTAAACTAAATATTTAAACATCTTGATGCACGATGCACGTATGTCCGAGACAGTAGCGTTGCTATGACTGATTTATTGCAAAAAATGGCGACTATTATATTCAAACAAAATTGTATCTGTGTTTATAAATACTATTGTTATCAGAGTGTCAAAGAGCAAATTACTCATACGTTTTAATGTTCTTGGAAGACTCTTTTGTTCTTTATCTGGATATGGCACTTTTGAATAGCTCAGTTACGTTAGGCCATGGGCATACTTTCTATTTTGACGAGAACTTCTCATGGTATCTATGAACTAGACTAGATCAACTAAATTATATAAAAAGAGGATGAATTTTGCGTAAAATTGGAGTTACAGGAACATACACACAACAAAGCCACAAAGATGGTTTCTATAACACCAAAGATGGCGACATAACTACTTGACGCTGCGATCGAGCGGCGACCCAAGGTCGCTTATCTTTAGTACCGTCACTGTCTGTCTGTCTGACACTTGTCTCTTGATTCAAAGACATTTTTTTTTTACAAAATAATGACTTCTACGAAACCGCTGCCCTCAATAAGTGACGCTCATCATCATCATCTGCCTAGCCTTTTCCCAACTATTTTGGGGTCGGCTTCCAGTCTAACCGGATGCAGCTGAATACCAGTATTTTACATGGAGCGACTACAATAAGTGACGCTAAGTTCCAAAATTAAAACCCGCATTGCCACAGCATTGACGCTTGCGGTGCTTGTCTACCGCAATGCTGCAAACTTGTATGGTTGCGGTTAAAATGACCGCTTAACAGGAGAATTTTGAATGAATGTTAGAATTACAAAAAAAATACAAGAAAATATTAAGATATTAAAATTTTACCAGGTCCAATATTTTTAGTTCAGTACCTACTCAATTTCATTGGTATTGTTTGTTGTTATCACTTTAAATTAATGATTAATGTCAAGTAAAACCGCATGTACACTGGCCTTTACTTCTATGAACTACAAAGATTCCTTGTAAACAGTAAAAATGTGATGCTAAAATGGTTTTAATGGTTTTTTTTTTCCTCATTTCATACTGGGAATACTATTATTTGTTATATTGCCAGTTCCTGTGATTGTGTTTAAAAACTAAAAAAGTTTAAAGAATTGATGCAGATTAAGAGAATACGAGAACATTTTATACAAATAATATAATAGTATCAGTCAGTGACCCGTGTGGAGGAGCTCGTGGAGTCCACCGCGCCGTGCTTGCCTAGGTTGGTCCGTGAATGGAAAGCACGTTAAGCCGTTTGTTCTGGCTATAATTTGTAGATCTTTGACAGTCGTTACAGGTAGTCAGTGGCCCGAAAGTGTGACACTGGTTGTCACACTTTCGAAAGTGTTACAACCAGTCTTACCAAGGGGTATCGTATAACCCAGTACTAACTGGGTTTTGGAGGTCAGATAGGCAGTCGCTCTATGTAAAATACTGGTATTTAACTTTATCCGGTTAGCCTGGAAGCCGACCCTAACATAGTTGGGAAAAGGCGAGATGATAGTCAGTGTCCGGTGTCCGCGGCCGGTCAGCAATTTGTCCGTACCGGTTTGACCGAAGCTTGCACTCTTCATGTTTGAAACTTGCAGCCTGGACATAAAATCAATTAAAAAATATTTTATTTCACGTGAGCCTACATGGGCGATTATTCAGTTATTCGATTTGGTCGTAACCTATCGAGAAGAACCGGCAATTCCATGGAGTAACCATGGAGTATCTTGCCGGTTTTGAAATGATTTGGTTTTACAATATTACTATGTAACAGCTTTAGTACATAAGTATGGTTATACCGGACGCTCTCAAATAGGTGTTGCATTCCGTGGTATTATTTAAACCTTTGACTTATAAAACCACAACCACAATTCAATTTAATGCTGATAATAATAATGGATACAGTGAGTCATAATGAATCATAAGAGCAACGGTGGGCCAGAGAAACTGCCGCGATTAATGAGTTGTAAGCAGTAGGTTCGAACGCAGACAGCTTCTTAAATTATTATTATTTTATAACCTCGCCTTTTAAAACGTCGAAGGGAAAAATCGTGAAGAAACTGGCATGTCATGACACCCGGAATGGGCCCGCCTGGTGGATTACAGCCCGGTCCCTCTTACAGAGAGAGTTATGTGTGTACAGCAGTGGCTGGCTAACAGCTTGTCACAGCATGAAGTGTACCTACATAAACATGAAAAAATCCAGCCCGTATTGACAGTTGTTTCTAGGAAATTGGTCCAAATTCTATTTGTGCAAAAATAAAGTCTAATGAATGCATTTAAATGCAAGAGACTTGTAAGAATCTTCGCAAAGCGGTAAGTAACTGAATATCGCAGAGATTTTCAATTTTCACTTACTTGGTTGTTTTGTCTCAAAACATGACGTTATACTGAACGTTGGTATCTAAACTGATTTGCAATCTATTCCAATAATGTTAATATGTTAATTTTGAGTATAAATGTAGGTGGCTATAAGAGTTGAGGAAGACCAAAGAAATGATGGATGAACTGTGTTAAGGATGATACGGCTAGAAAGGAGGTGACTGCTGAGATGACGAGTAATAGAGAAGAATGGATTAAGAAGACAATCACGTTGCGCCGACCCCAAATAAATTGGGATAAGGGCAAGAGAATTATGATGATATTTTGTCATGCTATATTCATGTTTCTGGCTAAATTTATCTCTCGTGTTACATTTATCTTTCTTAATAGTTTCATAGCTACTTCTTGATGCATTAGACTCAGACACAGGATCACAAAAACCAAGCCACTGGGTTATCTTATCTAGGGATTCTATAGTCTTATAACGCCTAACTCTTTTCGTAAGTGGGGTATCCTCGATAACGAACCTATCATTAGGAAATGCTTTATTAATATTGTACGGTACCCTATTAGCCCACATTTCTTGGATTGACACTCAATGTAGATTTTTTAGAATATCAGACTAAAAATACTTTCTCTAAAAAAAAATATCCTGGCGGGAAAACTATATAACTCAATAACGACTGCAAGACTTGGGAATCGAACCCAAGACACCAAGATCAGCACAAAACACCACCCCAACTGGACAATGACACAAAGTCACAAATTATTTAATCAAACAAATTCATTTTCACTGTTACGTATCTACTAATTTAAAAAATTTCTTTAAAAGCTTAATAGAAGTGACAGCATTTACTCCGTCAACATAAATATAATTTAAATACATTTATCTCTTATTATAATGTTATATTAAAGATAAAGTTATGGTTTTCTTTTACAATTACTTAGCAAATATTCCAACTTATATGTATACCTACATTATCAGCAAATAAATGATTTCTTTCTTTCTTTTTTTCTTAATTTTCATAGACTTTGATCTTATTAGGCTCAATTTGATTTCATAGTGAAACATATTCGATTCAAAATTGAACTGTCATCGCTTTATTCCGCCACGGTGAGACAGTTACGATGCTACCCTTGTCTGCCCATAATTTTGTATGCGAATTGACAGAATGTCAGAATCTGGTTGCTTCTAAATCTTAATTTACTTACTCAATTGAAATCATGTTTGAAAAGAAAATTTAAAATGCGTTAGATTTTTTTTGCAAAATTACAGACTACATTTTAAGAATGAGCTTGTTAAAAATTACAAAAGTAAAGAATTGGATGCGATCCTTTTACTTAGTACCTTTCTCAATCCTCTCCATTTACAACCAGAGGTATCGGAGTCAGTATAACATTCAGGTATTTTTTTTTGTTAAAATCGGATTTCAGTTTACACAGAACAAGTTTCCTGATTATTATAATATTGATGAATTTCTCACAGAACCGTTTCCTACTTAAATTACGATTTTATTAATTACGTTTGACATGACTGTGTATACTTTGACATTTATTATTATGCGCTTATTATTTTAAATTTTGTTTTTGATTTTTTTATTTTTGACATGTATAATTTTGACATTTATTAATCGATGCTAATTTTACATTATGTTTTTATTTTTGCAATGTTTAATTCGCTTCAAATTAATGATATGGGACTGAAAAGATAAATTAAAAAACACAATTTAGAATTCAAAACATTTGCACGCCATAATAAGTGTCAAACATGTCTGAACAAATTTTTATTTATGTCATCCTATATGTACTTTCTTATTCTTGTATGTGTACACATGTTTGAGCAAATTAATATATCTTATCTTATCTATTATTTGTATTCCAAATAGGCTCGCAGTTGGCCGCAACTCACCTTTACCGGTAAGTTTTAGTTTTACCGGTAAGTGTCATACCAAAACTCTTTCCTTAATCACTTTCGATACATAGGCCTCACCTGATGAGAAGCGATGACGCACTCTAGGGTGAAGCACGCTTGCCTAGAAGAAATCAATTCACTGTAACTTTGAAAAGATCTAGGTTATAATGATCGGGAAACAGAAAAGCCCTCCGTAATGTCTTCTCTCTAAGAAAATACGTGTTTGTGTAGCAGTGGTACAGTTTCTTGCTGACGTTAAAAACACAGAGTCTTAGTAACACTTTTCTTAAGCTAGAAAAGGTCTAAGACACATTTGACTTCTGTTATTTAAATTGATAAGCCTCTCGGGCCTCCTATAAATCCCAATGTTTCGTGAATGTAAATAATAGGGTTCATTAACTGCCCATTCAACCCGCACTTATATTTGAAACATCATAGTCATTTGTAATGATTAGCAGTAAATAAAATTTTAAATACGTTTTGTTGTTGCATCAGTTTTAAGATTGATGTTGGTCATTTGTTGAAGGGTTAAAATTGGCGAAGACGTTGTCGTGATGGTTGAAACATTATTTTTAGATTGGAACACTGTCTGCTACCGGCTTGCGAAAGAAAAATATTGTCTACGGCCCTACTTGTTTATTTTTTAGTTCGTTCAGGTCATTTAAAGGTCATCTGGGACCTGTCGTTGTTAGCGATAAGACCGCCATTGTTCCCATAGAATTACCAATATTGTAAACGAGCTGATCTATCTATCGATCTTAAAGGAACTTTTGTTAGTATTTCCATCACCTATTACCATTTTAAGGAACTCAGTCGTAAAAGTTGATCTTCATTTCTAGTACAACAGAGGCCTCAAAAAGGTTTTGGCAGCAGACAGGTCAGATGGAAACGGCCTGAACCAATTACTCCAATAAAACAATTAATTTGTTGGCTTTGTATTAAACATCAAATATGACAGGGTCCCGGCCGTTTTGAATACGGTTTATCAAATCTGCCGACCACAAATTACTCTACAAAATTCGACCCTCATTATCGTCGTTTCTTAATTAATTGAAGTGTGAATATTCAAGTTCATAGTACTTTTCAGGTTATTGTACTTACATTGATGGAGCTAAGTGATTTCCTGGCACTATTAACACGTAAGATGGCACAACGTCTCCATTTCAGCGTTCAGTCCTCATGACAGTTGTAAGACAGGACCCACAATGGTTCGACATTGAGTTGGCCCCTCCATTGTCTTATACAGCAATGTTCTTAATCAGAGCAATGTACGGGGGATAATTATTGATTTATCTTCTGTGACAAGGAGCTGCTTGTAGGTCATACAGTTATTAAAACAAGGGAAGTAATATAGTATAGGAACATAATATTATGTGGAAAAAAAATAGTGTGAGAAAAAGGAGAGAGGGGCCGCTGACCTGCAGTGTTAGAATTCAGGCAAGATAAATATGTTGATATACGACATAAATATGTTGCTAAATGGTAACGTGAAGATGATGACTGAAAGATATTTAAAGACTAAGATTGAGAAGACTTATCGGTAGGATTTGCTTTGATTTAGCAAACATATAATAAAAAAAAAACAAAAAAAAATTAAATCGCTCAAATATTGATAGTATGTTGTAGTATATTAGTAAGTAGTGTAGTGAAGTTTTGAATTTGAAAGTGGATGTCTATAAGCGAAGGGGAAGACCACATAAGCGAAGGATGTAAGAAGAAATGCTGCGCCGGCCCTAAAGTAATTGGGATACCTATCAAGAATGATGACATATTGATAGTATTTAGATTAGCAGGTCAATCTATGCAATAAATAAAATTGAAGTGTTTGCTTGTAATTTCAAAATAATGCATATGAAAGTATATACGATACTTATAACAAAAAAAGATTATTATTTTTTTAGATTGTGATATTTTTTTTCTAATTTCTGGCTGCATGTCGTCGTCGACGTCTGTTGGTTTGTTCCGGCTAATCTCCAATGCGGCTGAACCAATTTTGACGGGACTTCTAATGGCAGATAGCTGATGTTATAAGAAGTAACTTGGGACACTTTTATTATAGAAAAGTACTTAGGGTTCCGTACAAAAATTAAAATATTTAAAATTGTTTACAAAATCCGATTCAAATAGAGAGGTCATAATTTTATAATAATTTCACGCGGACAAACGTCGCGGGGCACAGCTAGTGATAAATAAGATTTCATTTAAAGTTAAGTTCCACTCAGTCCAACTCCTAATCACAGTTTACATTGCTGTAACCCGTAAGAGTGATCACTTATTGGCATGAGCTCACGCGGTTTATGGCTCATAAACTGAGACCTTTGTCAATCGGAATTGAGACGAGTGACGGTTTATGTGGTGACACGTATCCTTTACAAATTAGTCACGAGTAGATTTAGAGTAGGCACTAGTGAGAAAAGTAGATGTAAGTACGAATCTTTCCCTTTATGTCGACTCGTGAAACAAATGACGTCTGTTTTAAAAAGTATACGCTTGGCCTCGAGGTTGGAAAAGTACACTTAAAACAATAAGTGAAACGCTTTCATTTACAAATAAAATTATATTTATTTTACACAAATTATAAATGGGAAATTATAAGTCAAGCCACAATTTTTTTCTTGTCCACGGAACTTTACCTCTGATTTTATATGTCAGTCTCGGGAAAATAAGAAAGCTTCTAATAAACTAATTTGTCTTTTTTAATAGTGTTTAGTTATCACCAACAATTATTTTTACTTGTCTCTTTGATTATTCATCACCATCTAATTTAATAAGTCTGCCACGGATTTTGCTACTCGCCAACATTTTAAGTTTTACAGCTTCAACGTATGTTGCTTTAAATTAATATAGTTCAGACATCAACTCGATTAAATAGAAGTCGGTTTAATTACTACCCATTAAAAATTTCTTATTCTAACAAAAACAACAAGACTATTCTCCAAAATCTTTATTTCGATTTGTATTGAAGGAAGAAGGTGCACTTTTTTTACAGATTTGATCGGTTTAGTAAAGCTTTAATAATATATACCTATAACGTCATCACCATGATCATTTGACTTATTCGTCAACTGGTGAGTGTGAAACTCGCGAGTCAGTCGAAAGACGTCCACAGCTCCACCACCGGTACTACGGTACGGTAAGTATCTAGCAGATATTTATATCCCTCACACTGCAAATCAAAAATGAACATCAATTTGGGTTCTTGTGCAAAAAAATTAAAACCCTTAAAATTGTTAACAAAATCCAATCCAAATAGGGAGTAATATTTTTATAATAATTTCACGTGGACGAAGGTCGCGGGCAGAGCTAGTAGGCGGGTAATAAATGCAAAAAAAAACAACTTGCAAAGTGCAACAAAACTTAGTAGACCGACTCAAATAGTTGGTTTATTTATAACTAGCGACCCGCCCCGGCTTCGCACGGGTACAATATACATATAAACCTTCCTCTTGAATCACTATCTATTGCTGAAAACTGTATTAAAATCAGTTGCGTAGTTTAAAAGATCTAAGCGTAAAATAGCGGGAGCGACAGTTTCGGGTAGCTTGATGTAGGTACTGGCGTCTCTACATAATTAATAAAATATAATAAAAACGTATTACCAGGAAAAAAAATATCCTTAAGACAGACTTTCTCTTGAATCACTCTGTACATTGCAGAAGACTGCATTAAAATCCGTTGCGTAGTTTAAAAGATCTAAGCGTACAAACAGCAGGAGCGACTTTGTTTTATACTATGTAAAGAAGAAAAATCATGCAAACTGGGTTGTGGTTGGTAATGAACCCTATAGGATCTACAGGATTTTGTTCAAATGATAGACGTCTTTCTCTATGCGAAGCTAATTCCCACTTGATCTTCGTCCATCTTCATTTTAAAACGATTTGTACAGCATTAACACAATTTTCAGTAGCTTTAGAGGTCCGAATTACCGACAGTGAGAATTGCTCTCAATTAATTAGTCCTCCGAATGGCATTAAGTGCAATCCGATCCAGTTAATATGCCAATTGGCCTTTAGTAGAGGGACATAGTGCCAATTGACCTTGCTTTTAAGAAATATTGATGCATAACCCATGATATACCCATGATTATTGATGTTGATGTTTTTTGTCCCTACTTATGCATGATACTTAAGATTGTAATTAGTCTGTAAACTTTCTTTAAAATTAAATAAATAAATAAATAACGTGCCTATGAAATTAGCTTTTTATCCTTACTAAGATCAGCTTGCACAGATTTGGAGATTAATATAAAAGTACTACTAAATTTTTTAACTAATAAGCGACAAAAATATACTATGTACTTAATAATACTGAACCGTCACAAGACGAGACTGATCTATGCATATAAATTCAAAGTCCTGACTGACTGATTGACTGACTGACTAACTGATATATTAAGGGTGTATTTTTTGTAAAGAGTAAGTATCAACTAAGAATGGGTTTTTAGAAATTCCACCCTTAAGTGGGTGAAATGGGGTGTTAAATTTTCTGTGAAACTTTTTATTCTCGGGGTCGATTGACTTGAAAATTTGTGTTAATACTCTTTAGTTAAAATTATGAGAAACGTGTATCACAGTTTTTCCAAAATCATCCCCCAATATAAAATTCAATGTCCTGACTGACTGACTGATATGTCAACGCACAGCCTAAACCACTGGTCTTAAAGACAAGACATTTGAAGGAAGTATTATTTGTGAAGAGTAGGTATTCACTAAGAAAGGGTTTTTCTAAATTCCACCCCTGAGGGTGAAATGGGGGGTTGAATTTTCTGTGAGATTTAATATTCTCTGGGTCGATTACCTCGAAAATAGGTGTACCACTCTTCAATTAAAATTATGAGACACGTGTATCACAATGGATAGATGTTTGTTACTCTATTTATACAAAGATAGATTTAATCTGGTATAGCACATAGATTACTATCCCAGATCTTCTTTTCTTTCTTTATCGTGTGGTTAGTGCCTAACCTGGTGTCAGAGTTTGTATGCCGCATATGGGCCTCTGACTTGGCTTAACATGCCGTCAAGAAATATCTCTCAGGCATGCTGGTTTCCTTACGATGTTTTCCCTCACCGAAGCAAGTGATGATTATACAATACGCACATGAATCCGAAAAACCAGACGTTTGGGTTCGAACTCAAGACCTATGACTTGGCAATCAGACGGTCATACCACTAGGCTGTCACTGCTTGATCCCAAATTATTATCCCAGAAGTAAGATCCCGTGGGTAATTCCCGAACTGCACGCCGGCGAAGCCGCGGGCATAGGCTAGTATTTAATAAAAGAGAAACAAGAATTTGTGTGTTCAACTAAAAATACCCGACTACTAAAAAATCACGCTCTAATTAAATTAGGGGTTTACAAGGTCAAATCGACTGCTCCTATTGTTATAGTCGGTGTGCCTATGTTACCCGGGCCATAATAACGAATCGATTGACACATTATTCATCAAAATCGGATGAATAGTTTAGGCGCTACGGAGGAACAAACGTAAATAAAATACAAACATACATACATAGACTGCTAAAATCGTAACCCTTCCTTTTGGCTTCGCCGTAGTCGGGTAAAAACACAGTATTAATTTAAAGAGAAAACTTTAAATATTTACGAAACACCGTTTAGTGCAAATTATTATTTAAACGCCTATGCAGTGGAGTTTTAATTCAGTTAAACGTGAAAATGTTTTGAAGAGACTGTCCTCTGTGTTTTGGAAACCACCAAGTTATTTCCAGTATTATACTTGTTTTGAGAGAGAGAGATGTCTCTCGGTACGTTGTCGTAGCTGTATTTAAAATGAGCACAGGGAATGATTGTGTTGTTTAGGGTACCTACTGTTTTTACTACTTAGTTAATTTCATGTACAGACGCCAACACATCAAACTAAGTACCTGAAACTGCAAAATTTTCCCAATCAACCTTGAACCTAATGTCTTAGCGATAAAGTTGAAAATCTATTAAAGAAATTTGACAGATTGTAGTACAATCTGTCAAATTTCTTTAATATTTTTTACAGTTTCGGGTACTTAGTTTGATGTGTTGGCGTCTGTACGTAATTTAATAGAATATAATAAATATCGCTTTTGCCCTCGGTTTCGTCCGCGTGACAGTTGAAAATTATCCCACGGTAACATAATAAAATTGCCTTACTTACTTACTTTTAGGGTCAGGAGCATTTTTCCAATAAAGCTTCGTTGGTTCATGAAATGCACTTTCACTCCACACGTAGTTCTTTAAAAATAAACCTTGAAAACTACCTTAAACTTAAAACCTTTTAGGAGTTGCTGCACGTCTTTTTGCGACCTTGACTTGGAGATCTTTGTAGACAAGAGATGTCTATAAGTTGTAAGTTCGTGCTCGGAGTTTTTCGACCAAAGTTGGATATGCTAGCCACTTGAGAGCACATTAAAGAGCAGCACGCCAAAGCTCTCGACAACCTCCCTCGTAAGCCATTGAATGCAGTCGCTGTGGTCGAAATCAGCTCGGTGGCATTATCTTCACCATCAAGCTAAATCTATACATAGAATTAAACAAAGCCACTTCGTAGTCACAATGGATTTTGACGCGGTTTTCACCATCATTTTTAGAATACCGTAAGGTATAAACATTCATACGACGATCTTCGCAGGGTCGCTGGTATCAACTGGATGAGAGTTACCGAGAATCGAGTTAGTTAGTCACTGCTAGCAGTTGTTTGCCGATGATGATGATGATGACATTCATGTTTAACTTAGATCATCATCATTCTCCTGCCCATATCCCTTAGATATCGCTCAGAAATCTTGATGTCATTAGATTACATGTCAATGTCACCATTGCACCCGCTTGTCGAAAGTACAAAAAAAAAATCGAAAACAAATTAAATGAGCAGTACCTATGTGTGTTACCAATTAGAACTTATTCCAACACGTATTCAGTGACTTATTTTCTACCACGATGACGTATGACAATCTAAAATTTGTCTTAACAATTCCCACTTGTGATCTCCGAACGCCTTTGTATTGCATGTTTTCAATCGCGCGACTCGTTGCTGTTGGCGTGTGATTCCTGATTTTCGTCTCTTTTACACACTGCGCGACGAAGCGTTTACTGAGTATACATAGATATTTATTTTCTTTGTATAATATGTGCGTACAACACCTATATATGTGTGTGTAAAATAATACCTACGCGTCATTTGGTAAAGTTGGTTATAGATTCATTAGAGTAACCCGGGTGATTTCAAATGCAGACTGTAGATCGAGTCTAATGAAACAACAAGATTATATTTCATAATGATTTTTGTTTGACTTTGGCCGGTAATACGACGTCTAAGAGGAAGCACCTTCTCAAAACAAAAACTTTATATGAAGTGCTTTTTAAAACACAAACTTGGATGCTATAAAAAGGTTTTTTTTTATAGCCACAACAATGCTATTTTGTAGAAACAAAGGTCAAAGGCCTTCAATTAAAAAGTGCAAATGCACTTAGCTGTTAAATATATAATTTTGTTGGAAAGTTTCTTATTAATTCATCTTCTCTCAAATATTTTCTCAAACCTGAATCGGAAAATGATAACGACAGTTTCCGTACTCAGCTATTTGAACCACGTTGCAGTTTCACGTTGGTTAAAATATTACAATTTTTCAACTCAACTTGTTCTCACGTACCGTTTAGTATTTATTTGTAAAGTAATTTTCTTGAATCCATAATATTTACAACTATGATGAGCTTTTTTTTTTTTTTTCCGGATGGGAAATCATCAAATGACCCCCCCCACTCTGTCCGGAGCGGAAGGGAGTGTCAGACTTGTACTGACTAAAACCCATCCATGTTCCTTCTTTGCCCTTTGTGTTCCAGGGCCACGGTATCTCTTTCGAACAGTCCCGCAGCCCTGGCAGGCATCGGCCCTTGCGGGCCCCTACTTATTTGCTGACATCTCTTTGAGGCGCGCGTGGAACACGAACGCGCCGTCGACACGGCCTGTCGTCATAAGACGGCCGGACGGCGAGCTGGCCCATAACTCGCCGTCCACAGGCCCGCGCCTACGGTGGCCGGGAGCCACCACGTGACCCCCAACGCCCAGGGCGTCTCCCGCGGCGACTGGGACGTGAGGTTCTTTCTCTCTCACGTCCCGCCACCTCCTTCACTAGCATGACTGCTTCGCAGAAGGAGGTGACGGCTTCCCATTCCCTCTCGCTCCGGACCATGGCTTGAACCAAGGCCTGACGCGAGAGATCGCCGCCGCCAATCGCCGCTACGAGGACACGGCGGTGCTAACTATGATAAGCTTTGTTGGATTTTAATTTTATAAAGGTGTAAGTAATTTTGTCTGCGTGTCTGTTACCTTATTTGCCGTAACCGCTGAACGAATAAGGTACGATAAAATTTGACACACTGATAGACCATAACCTAAGGAGTAGGACAGAATACGCCAATAAGGCCAGCGTACACGACAGGGCATTTTATCTTTACCCAACAGAAACTCATAAGTAACTAGTGGTAACAAGATACAAATTACAATGTTTAGAGATGGACCCCAACGCATCAAAGGTGATTTCCCTTCGCGGCATTGAACATTGAAATCTCTATCTTGTTACGACTTATGAATTTACGTTGGGTACAGATTTAAACTTCCATGACGACACTTGGGGGAGGCCTACGTCCAGCAGTGGACGTTTCTTTCTTGAAATGATGATGAAAGGTACACTTCCCTGCGGTGAGTCCCTGGTCTTTACTATTATCACGTGGGATAATTTTCGACCTCCACGTTGAAGAAGCCGCGGGAAAAAGTAAGTGTTCAATAATATCTAGAAAGTATTAAGCCAATATTATTAAAGCAGACAGTGTTGTCTAGTGTCTATTGACATACGGAAGGGTTGGACGAACGAATGTCATGATCTAGTAAACGTTTGACATTTGCAATACGAAGATTAATATATTTCTTTTAATAAGACTCGAATTATTTTTGTACGTCGTTCTTTTTGTAAAAAGGCTGCAACATAACATTACGCCTGTAATTCTCGAAGGGTTGGGCAGAGGTGTACAGTCACTAGCACCAATATGAAACAATTTCGAAATTTAAAAGCATTTTTTGCGAGAAATAACGATTGTAACTTGGAGATAGGATCTTTTTCATAAAAATATGAGTTCCAGAATACTGTGATCGTAACAAAATGACATTTTAATCAGAACTGTAGAAGAGAAACACTTTTATAAGTTGTTAAATGTTTACAGATTGGTGCTCATGGCTGTACCTAATAGTACATACATTGCGCCAGTTATGTTTAAGTCCCATGTAATAGGGCCGAGCCTTTGCCATCAACAATTCATACTCCGTCTGCTACTGCGGAATTCCCAATCACAGTTTACCCAACCCGGAAACCAAACCCAGGCAATCGCTCTTGCGACTACTCGACCAACGAGATAGGCTTCATCTCACAGACACTTTAAATGAAACTTTTCAAGTTTTCATCCATAGAAAGTCTTATTTTAAGTTTTCCTTAAAGGGTCGAATACATATGTGTCTAATCTACAGTTTCACACCCATATTGCTCCAGTTATGTTATAGTCACATTCAAATTGAAGGCGCCTATTAGGGCCCAAATCCAAACTTCAGGCTGCTACTAAGAAATTTACGCTATGATTAAGATGAGCCTAATAACGCCTTTTATTACTAGACACTTTAGTGTACTTACTTATGAAATTATAACGTTTTCTAGGAACGAATGTTTGATCGGATAGCAATAAAATGTCTCGCTGCAAACAATAGCATTTACTTTGTGTAATATTTGTATCTATTGCATATTTACGACTTGTAGACGCTTTGCAATATGACTAGATTATCGACATTGTAAGAAAACAAGAAATATACGTATTATGATTGTTATGTTCCACTGGGTAATAACTATAGTGGCGTTTTTTTTTGTATGACATGTCTAAACATTTCAATTGATTTTAACGTAGAAGATATTTTTTCGATTTATGTTTTTTTTATGTTTATTTAACTGTTTTCTTTTATGTAACACATTCACACATAATGTAAATTATTTTTTGAAAAAATGAAATGAAATGAATGTGTCATCAACCGAACTTAATATTCTAAACGCGATAGTAACTCTAACCGCTAACCCTTCATGCCTAGACACTTGAATAGATTGTGATATGGTACAGGTAAATTAAGAACTTAGGACATAATAGGAGACACGTTCCCGAAGGACCTCCACCCAGACGAAGCCATGCTGATTCTTTGGTCAAAAATGGGCCAGCCTTGGTCACGAGAAGAGACCACCAACCGCTTAGCGATGTCCCCGAAATACTACGTGAACACTCAGACCCCATGGCCCCAGTGTTTGGTATCATTCAACTCCACGAAGCGCTTTGCTACATGGTGTATTATGCGCACAGCTAAGAGTGGAATTCCCTGCCTGTGTCGGTGTTTCAAAGTTCATATGACCCCAATCTAGTATTTAAGTCGCGAGTTTATAGGCTTCTTTTGGGTTAGTTCGTTCCATCGTCGACCTCATCTCTGTCTTCAGGACAAGATTGAGGTCAAGAGTAGACCCAATTAATTTAAAAACAAAACTCCGATTTCTGTACTCTTTTCCATAGATGAACAAATAATTTAAATACGTTCAATTACATAGGCCTTAAGTGTTACAGGTCATAACGGTTTATAGGCAGTAAACGTGTGGGTCTAAAGTACCGCACGCACATTGTCGCCGAGACAACCCTCGCGCTGCCCATTACACATTTTATGACAATTTATCACGACCATTCCGTTTACGACACATTATTCATCTGCATTTTCGATTGCATTAGGTTTAGTTTGTTGAAATGTAATTGCTCTTATTTATTTGGGTCCCGCTTGACGAGTGCTGATGAACAAGGGTATCCAAGGTTTTCAAAGGTTTTCCAAGGTTGGTTTGCCAAAGGACATGGAGAAATATTTAGAGTTGATGACCAACCTTCAGTAATTAGAGAGGCACTAGAAAAACAACAAGTTATAATAATAATAATAATGCTGGCAACACTTACGTCAAGCAAACGTCTTCATATCGGATTTACCAAATTTTCTTAAATTTAAATAGTTTTAGTATACCGAAAGATTTGAATCATACCACCCTTTTACAATACCAATTTTATTTAATAATATCAATGAAAAAATACTAAAATTACAATGAAAATAAATTGAAACCAATAAAGAAAACCACACCGTTGATTTGACACGTGTCATTGTGTGTCAAAAATTTTCCGAAATATATAAAAGAAATGAAGATATGACGATGATATTATGTTGACGAGATCAGCTACACGACGCGCACGCCTATCGCCCCCGGACCCGTCGCTCAGCTCCGCCTCGCCGCCGCCGGAATCCAGCCCAATCGTGAGTGCTGTGACACCGGCCGTGGCAGTTACGTCGAGCTCGAGCGACGAGTATTTCTCTCCGCCGACGACGCCACCACCTGTTCGTCGACGAGGAGGACGCCGGCCGCCGGACGGTTTAGGACCTCGAGGCCCACCGGCCTCTGATAGGGTCCCAGCTCCCGGCGGGAGTGTGCCGCGCATGCGATGGACGCAATCCATTAATGCAAATGTCATGCGCGCATACTATGGGGCTACAGAGGGGGGTAACAACCTGACCGCGTACCGTGTTCGGATGCTCTCTCTGTTTCAGGTGCTTGAGCCAGCTGTCAACGTGTCGGCACAACGACTGTCGGATCAGGTGCGAGTCATCCAGCGTAATGGTATGTTGGATGACACCGTACTTGATCGCTTGCGGACTGAAATGCAGAGTAGCCATGTCATTGCCACGCCGCCGCAGACTGTGGTTCCACCACAGTCTACCATAATACCAACTCACGATAACAACGTGAGTAATGACATGGTTACTAATGTAAGTACCCAGTGCAATGAGGAAATGAGGTGTGCTTTGGAGGGTGCGATTCGGGAATATCGGTTCATGCAACCCGATCTTAGACCACGCGTACCTCGTTTGCCCATGCATAACAAAAATAAGGTGCTGGTGGCAGTTCTGGATTCGCAGTTGTCAAACTACTTTGATAACTGCGAAAACCTCACCGATGCTCACTCAGTCCTGTATTGTGCGGCTGTAGCGGCATGTCGTGTAGCTCATGTCAAATTTTCTGATGACAGAGCTACACGACCTAAACCAGCCGTACCGTCATGGCAGTACAGGATTGAACGACGTATTGGTGAGGCCAGAGCACTCATCGGCAAACTGATCTGCTTCAGGGAGGGCAATACTCGCCCTAGAGTGATGCGTTTTGTGAGGCGGGCGTTCTCGGGGACTGATATCAGTGCTCGAGACTACATGTCCCGTGTCACAGAGCGCATCGACTTCCTGAAGCAGAAAGTTTATGCATGGGCAAACCGTATTCGTAGGTATAAGCGGCGGGTGGACCGATACACTCAGAATCGCACATTCCAAAGAGATGAAAGGTGGGTTTATAGGGCTTGGGAGCGACCCGACCAAGGTGTGGCTGACACGCACCTGCCGGATGATGATGCCATGTGTTCATTCTGGCGCAGCATCTGGTCGGTGCCTGTTAGCCATACCGAGGGTGAATGGACTCGGGGGGTCGAGCGAGCGTGCGATCTAGTACCAGAAATGGGGGCAATCACTATCAGCCCCCAAGACGTAGTTCGTGCAGTCCGTCCGTTACCTAACTGGAAATCTCCAGGGCCGGATGGGCTGCACAACTTCTGGATTAAATGGTTTACAAGGTCGCACGCTCGCCTGGCGATCCTGTTCCAGTCAGCCTTAGAGTCAGGGTCGCTGCCAGAGTTCCTGACAACAGGGATAACCCACCTGCTCCATAAATCGGGTAGTACTGCGGAGCCCAAAAATTATAGACCGATTGCCTGTCTTCCGACAGTCTATAAAGTTCTTACATCCATTTTGAGAGCTAAAATTAACAAACACATTGATGACAATTCTGTAATGTCCGCTTCTCAAAATGGATGTAGGAACGGGTCCCGCGGTACTAAGGAGCTACTCCTCATTGATATGGCCATTAGTCAACAGGTTCGCCGTTCCCGAAGGGATCTGTCGACATGTTGGATAGACTATAAGAAGGCCTATGACTCGGTGCCACATACATGGCTCATGAGGGTGCTAGAGTTGTATAAAGTTGATTCAACTCTGCGCATCTTCCTGATGTCATGTATGGGGCAATGGAGGACAGTCCTTCGCTATCCGGGATGTCGGCAAATCCAGAGGAATAGCGAGCCGATAAGGATAGAGCGAGGTATATTTCAGGGCGATAGTTTGAGTCCGCTTTGGTTCTGCTTAGCCTTGAATCCTCTTAGCACGCTGCTGGAGGATTCAGGTCTAGGCTATCGGTTGAGGAGAGGTGGTCAAGTTATATCTCACCTCCTTTACATGGATGACCTGAAACTCTTTGCCCCCAACGATTTGCAACTGATGGAGCTACTGAAAGTAACTGAAACTTTCAGTAGCGCCATCAGGATGGAATTTGGTGTGGACAAATGTGCGGTCATGCATGTAAAGCGAGGGGAGATTGTGGAGTCTGTGGGAACCCAGCTCTCGGATTCCATAAATCTTAGATCCCTCTCAGCAACTGAAACCTATAAGTATTTGGGTATGTCGGAAGCGCTGGGCATCAATGTTGCTGACATGAAGCAATCGTTGAAGGAGCGCTTCTTTGGCCGTCTGAAAAAAGTATTTAATAGTCTTTTATCAGGCGGCAATAAGGTGCGTGCCTTCAACGGTTGGGTCATGCCGGTTCTGATGTACTCTTTCGGCATACTCAAATGGACTCAGACAGAACTAGACGCCCTGGATAGGAGGGTCCGTACATTGTTGACGACATATCGAATGCATCACCCGCGTTCTTCTGTTATGAGACTGTATATCCCGCGGAGGTGTGGGGGTCGAGGCTTTTTAAACGCTAAGACTCTTCACAATCGCGAGATATACAGTCTCAGGGAATATTTCCTTGAAACCGACGTGGGGATGCATCGAGATGTGGTCGCAGTGGACAAGGGGCTCACCCCGCTCTCCTTGGCTAAAGAGAACTGGCGCAAACCTGTAGTGCTTGACACTAACGACCGCATGGAAGTATGGCAGAGTAAGGAGCTTCACGGACGGTTTTTCCGGGCCCTGCATGGGCCCGATGTAGACCTACCAGCGTCCGTAGCCTGGCTACGTTCCGGGGACCTCTTTGGAGAAACCGAAGGTTTTGTCTGTGCAATTATGGATGAAGTTATGATGACGAATAACTACCGGAGATTTATTGTGAAGGACGGTACGGTTGACATATGTCGGGCATGCCACCGTCCAGGCGAATCAATCCGTCACATTATCTCCGGGTGTTCTCGTCTGGCTAACGGAGAGTACTTGCATAGACACAACCTTGTAGCCAGGATTATCCATCAGCAACTTGCTCTAAAATACAACCTTGTGGAATCGGAAGTACCGTACTATAAGTATGTGCCCGACCCAGTTCTCGAAAATGGCAATATCACATTGTACTGGGATCGATCCATCGTAACTGACAGGACTATTGTAGCCAATAAGCCTGATATAGTGGTGGTGGATCGATCAGAGCGGCGTGCAATGATTGTTGACATAACGGTCCCGCATGATGGGAACCTCGTGAAAGCCGAGAAAGATAAGCAAATCAAGTATCTTGACTTGGCTCACGAGGTTGTCGACATGTGGGATGTGGACTCAGCGATCATTGTACCGATAGTTGTATCAGCCCATGGCTTAATTGCCAAGAGCCTCGACCAATACCTGAGGAGGCTCTCGTTAGGCAGCTGGATCAAGGGTTTGATTCAGAAAGCGGTACTCCTGGACACGGCTCGTATTGTCAGGAGGTTCCTCTCTCTGGAGCCCTGACCGCCGGTAGCTTGGACCCTGTTCCCGATACCGGTGGGCTACAATTTTTTTATATTTTTAAATGTTTTTTATATTGTTTTTAGTTTAAGAAATATTTAAAAATATATAAGATTTGTGTAAAGATAAATAAAGGAAATAATAATAATTTATAATGCTGGTGGGCTACAATTTTTTTATATTTTTAAATGTTTTTATATTGCTTTGTATAGATATTTTTTTTTTCGTTTTTTTTTTTAAATGTTTTTTTTTTGTTCTTGTTGTGTGCACTTGTGGCATGGGCCAAATATTCTTTCTTTCTTTCAAAAATGTAAATTATATGTAAAGAAAATAACATAATTCCATATAAAATTGTTAGTAAAGCTTAAAACTATGTTAGTACATTATACCTACTTATACAATTTAAATCCGCTTATCTTACAATAAAAAGGACACCACCAGATCTGTGTCCTTATTCCAGTGCCCCACAATAGGACACTCAACCCTTTCTGTTATGGTGTTTAAAAGGCCATTGGTTTTGCACTACTTGATGATTTATTATCACATCATCGCGTCTTATTGAATGAGAAGCAGTTAATCTTCAAAACTAATTCATTACTGCATAAGGGCTAGAAGTATTAGAAACCATGTAAGCACGTAACAATAAAGGTCAACTTTGAATTTTTGTGGTTTCTCGGATATACATAATTGCGCTCTTCTGCTCTGTCTTTATTTTTCGTTTTCCTGTTTTACCTGCTACTTAAAGACCGTGACACACTGTATTCAGAAGGGATAGGACGGGGTACCACAACGACTTGAACTGCAGTTTTTTTTTGTTTTTGTAGAACAACGTACAACGTCATGAAGTAAGTGTCATCATGAGAGTACAAGTTTTGTTTTAGTTTTGTACTCTCATGATGACTAAATTCATGATGTAGGTATCAACTCCAGCGTCTGCCTGTCTGACTCAATCAACCGCCATCGAACCATCACCATTACAACATCTGACATTTAGTTGAAGAGGCTCACAAACAAACGCCGTGATTGGCTAACTAATTAGAAATCAGTGCTTCCACGCACTTTGGCATCGAATGTACTAGATAAACGATCAGATAACGATTATTAAACGCTAAACTGTGTACTAGTACAAGTGTCATGATTCTGTGTTTAGCTGTTAATGTTAAAAATTTGACATTATCAGCTCATACAGTTCCTAGGACCACGGAACTTCTGATAGACCGCTAATCATAACCGGTTATCAGAAGGGTTAGGGATAATGTTGCCATGTCATTGAAGTGAGCGTCATGTTCACCGAAATGATAAAAGAGAACACTGGGCCTACCACATACGCGCGACGAAAACATACAGAGCTCCAGGAGGTTGTAGGTCGGTTGATATTTGACAATGATTGTTTCGTAAAATAGTATTGAAGAAAAAAAATAGAGCGTTAGCCCCGATTTAAAAAAAATCTTTTCGTATATTTGTTACGGCTAAAAGCCGAATTACGGTTACACCTAGTTCTAGTCAGTTAGACCTCGATTCGGTCGATAACAGTTGGTTAAACTTAGGTCTATATCCTTTTAATGTTATTGCTTAAGCACACCGACCAAATAGGCTAGATTAGGTTAGAACAGTGACAAGACGCTTGGTTTTTACCAACTGCTACCGGTCGCACCTAGGCACAGCATCATCATCATTTCAGCCGAAAGACGTCCACTGCTGGACATAGACCACCCCCATGTGTCGCCACATTGACCATTGACCTAGGCACATGGACAGCTAAAACTAGGTGTACCCCTACATTGGTTTTTAGCCGTAACAAATATTCAATAAAACTCAAAAGTGAAAAGCATTTATTAGACCATCACAGGCACTTTTGAATGTCAAAAAAACAAAAAGAAGCGAAGCTACGGTCACAGTCACAAGACATAATAACTTGAGAGAGTACTGTAGTTGCACATTCCAAAGCGTAGATCTCTATGGAGAAGAATAGGCAAAAAACACCATGGACACTCTTTTAATCACAATATTTTTACAAAATCTTGGTTACATCATTCATGTTGGGATTATACATATATGTGAGAACGATGTAGAAAGACTTGCACATTAATAAAACTTTCTTTCTCTTCTTTAAGATATTAATTATATATATATATGGGTGATAATTATTGTGCTTGTCGTAGTTTGAACCAAAAATGCCACACAATAGTTGCATTTTAGATTGAAAAATGCGTTCAAATTCACTTTACGTTTACGTCGCACGTTTGTGTTACAGCCTTACCTCTTTAATCTATTCCGTGGTCATGTTGTTAGCTGATAAAAAAACGGATTTCCCTGTCCTTCCTTGGTGGTTTGGTTCCGGAAAGTGGGCAAGCAGCTTTTCCATTTTATGTAGCTTTATTTTTTAAATCGTTTTATCATTCTCGGAATACGAAATAATGAATGTATTTTCTCTTTTGTAAAAGGTAAATTGGACAAGTCACTAATTTATCTTAAAAGTGTGACCTCGTGACCATCTTTAATGAATAACAAAAGTCACACTCACACGCACCTAGTCGCCAACTATGTTAGGTTCGGCTCTCAGTCTAATACCAGTACACAGCTGAATCCCAGTATTTTACAAGAGCGACTGCCTATCTGAACTTTAAACCACAGTTACTGGATAATAATTTGTTATTTTTTTTCTACTTTTATTAAATTTAATAAATTTTTAACTAGTACACGGTACCTAAACCAAGACTTCATTGTGCTATGTATTTTAATTTTAAGTCAGCGAAATGTGTGAAACCTTTTATTTTATAAGACCATCATGTACCATATTTTATGAAAAATAAAGAATCTTGAATCTTGAATCAAATTGTACTAACCATACATATACATACCTAAACTCACGCTTTTTCCCATGGGGGTAGGCAGACACCACAGAACGCCACCTGCTACGATCCTTACATAATCATTTTGCCTCGTCCACGTTCATACATCTGGTCATACGCGCTCCCCTGTATTAATCACTTTTAATAATAAATATTAGTTTTCCTTTATAAGGTAGTACGTACATTTCCTACTGGACATCACTAAGCTGGATTTACAACAATCAGTACCTTCTTACTTTTTTAATTGCTTGTATTCTGTCCCTATTTTTTTAAATTTTTTTTTCTTGCCTACAGCCTCACTCTCTTAAGGAAAAAAAAACGCGTGAGCGTATATTACACAGTCTACAATCGTTAAACGTTTTGCGATCCACTCTTGGGCTTATTGACCTATCTCATTTGATAGCTTAGTGAATTACTAGTCGGCGTCGGTATTACATCAGAGTATTACTTAAAATCCTCATCCTGAAAGCTTCAGGCTGAATCGATAATCGAATGTGGTTCGAGAAATGTATGTTTCGTTATACGATTCGGTTTATGATTTATTTATAATTATCTGGCTATGATTAGGAATCTGATACTGATAATGTTAGCCTGCGTCATCCCATAGCTGAGCAAAGGCTTCTCCCCATGACTTCCAGTTGTTTCGATCCAGGGCTAATATGGACCACTGGTCGTTGGTTTTGTCCAGCTCGTCCCGACATCTTATACGTCTTCCGCGTTGCTGTCTGGCTGCGTCAGGGCTCCACATAGTGGTTATTTTGGCCCACAGCTCATTGGACAAGCGGCAGGCGTAGCCAGTCCAGTCCCACTTCAGCTTAACGGCTTTCTAAGCAACGTCAGTAATTCGTGTTTTGGAGCGCAGTGTGTTGCGTACACGATCGGTTAGTTTGACGCTTAGAATTCTGAGGAATCTATCATTTTTAAATTAAAAGAAAACTTTTCAAACACAAATTGTTCAGTACTGAATGGTCTTTTAGATGTTGAATGACACGAACAAGAGGGCGCTGTTGCTAAAACATTTGAAATCGTATTTCAAGATGGCGGCGTGGACAACGCGTCAAAATAATCAGCTACAACTGTTATAGCCTGGCGAATCGACGCCGACGAACCTTGATCAACTGAAAACTCATTACAGATAAGAAAGGATTTGCAAACGCAACTAATAATGAGCAAATACCTATCGATAATGTTTGTTATGTCCACCGCGCCAAAAGAGCATTCTATTAAATTCTCTCAAACCGAAATTGGTTATGGTTTATGCTTCGTTGCTACATTGAATTCAAACTGCATACCTGCGCTGAAAATCAGACTGTTTACCGCTCTATTGAAAAGAACCGCAAAATTATAGGTACTTAAAATTCTACATGTTTTCACTCTTCAAAAATCATAACCATGCGATTTAAAGTTAGTATAATTCTATCTTTTTTTACTTTACTCACACTACTATCTTTTGGCTCTGCAACGTAGAAATGCACCCACAAAATCCTAAGCCATACTCATGATCTATTTACATAGATTATGAATCAAAAATCAATTGGTCTGTTCAAGGTTCTACTCGTCAAAATTTTACTACAAAGAAAACAAAATTTACTCACCAACCCACGTAAACACGTTTACCAAACCCGATACAATTAACTTGTTCACCTACAAACTAGTATAATGCTCTATTTTCTAACCTTTGATATGATAGGAAGTCTGCCGTGTCAGAACTTAGTTATCCGACACCTCAGCAAGTCGACTTGGCACGTGGGTGGCTTATCGTCATCTCGTACCAATCATATTTCCTTTTGTTTGCTCACAGTCTCCCCATAGTCGGTCGCCGCTATTGTCAGGTCAGAAAAAATAGATTGCCCCTACTAGAGGTTCGCGTGATTGTGTGTGTGAGTTTTTGTGAGATAGTTTCTTTGAGGATCAGGTGGTTGTGGGAGATTTGAATCTGTAATGATTGGTAAAAACAAGACGCAGTTTTTGTGTAAAAATATGTATTATATTATTATTACGTATAAACAGGCATGATCATGGATAAACATGGTTATCCGTTCACGGTTAACACTATGTATTCGTGATCATGGTGCTTGCAACAGCACTGAAATATTGGAAACTCAGAACAAATAATAAACAAATAATGGTATATATCCCGTTTTCAGTGATAATGATCGTGTTACGTAGAAACTGTCTCGTAACAAATTCTGAAAATATAATCCCGAAAAGCAGAAAGACATTCACAGATAGTCTTTAATATCGTTTCCTAAATTATAAGAAACGAACGCCTAAAGCAAGTAAAGTGATAAGCGACAAACTATAATCCGAAAAGGGCGAGAATCAATCACGAATTTCTGCTGTAGCAGCAACTGTAATTTCACAAATACCTAGCAATTTGCGGCTCCTTGGATCCCGTCTATGATTTAAAATGTCCCTCTTTTAAGGTACTGTAGTATTCTCAAATTCTAGATACCTTTTGCCCACGCTAAAACAAGATTAAATTGTTTTAAACTCCTTTGTGCAAATCTCCTTCAAAATGTATTCCGGACAAAAACGGTTTTTATATTACAATTCCTAAATTATTACGATCTAACTTTCTTGAATATTTACTTTTAAATAGGCCGTAACTTTTGCGCTTAGTTTATTTTCTTTTGCTCAATTCGAAAAAGTTAAAAACTTAATTTGTACTTGATCGTTGGAAGTCTTTCATTTAGCATTTGTTTCTTGTATAAATGTGGTATTATTAGATTATGACGAACTAAACTCTTACTTAAACACAAACATTGAGGCTGAATAAATTATATAGCTATAGGTTAAAAAAGTAGAACTGTGGCCACGATGTAAAGTTGTGAGTTTCGCAAAGAATTTCCAAGAAAAACAATAAAAACGTACTTTAATTATAATAACTTTACCCTAATTAAATTTATTTAACAACACAACAAGAATTGTTTCACCAAATCAAAGTTTTTCGTTTTTTTTTTAATACTAAACAGGCTGTAAACGGACCCTTCTCAAAGCCGTCAAATAAGCATTCTGTACATCAAACTAAGTAACTTTACGCAAAAATTATTGCCGGGAAACGACTTTTTTTGGGGTGAAAAATCACGTTTTACGGTAGGACTCGACGGAAAGCACTCGAAGCATTGTGCTGATGGATGGATTGATACGAGGGCCGTGGAGGTGTTTAAAGTAAAAATCTTACATTAAAAAAAAACTTGTGAAAAAGTTTGAACTTTGACCCGATAATATCTCCGTAACTAGAAGGTTCCCAGGTATGGTCAAAAAATGATCGTAAAGACGGGGAGAACAAGTACCTTTCGGCTGCGTTAAGGGTGTATTTACCGCCTTTAAAGGTTTACGTTTGGCCGCAACTCGCCTGATGCGAAGCGATGATGCGGCCTAGGGTGAAACACGCTTTCTAGAAGAAATCGATTAACTCGAACTTTGAATATATCCAGATTGTAATGTTGTTATTTTTTTATATTATTTTGTACCATAACGCTTTGTAGCATTAAGTCCGCCAATGTACCACTCTTGTACCTACATAACCAGACCACCTAGAGAAGCCGGCAGTGAATTGCATAATCTGGCGGTTGGAAAGAAAGAAAGAAAAAGTATTTATTAGACTCACACAAAACAAAAAAAAAATGGTTGAATTCACAATAAACGAAAATTATATAAAAAAAATTAAACAAAAGAAAAAGATAAAACAATTAAACACACACAAAATGACACACAAAACACACGTGTTGGCACATTAAATGATCAATTTTACATGAATTCAAACATAGGTTTATTCACAGTTTCCCATAGTAAGGGACATCTAATGAAATAGATAACTATACATATTTGTGAACTAACAATTAGTGAAGCTCATTCATGGACACGTATGGTGAGAATGTCCCATATTGGTACCGTTGGCTATGTCATCTTATGGTGTAGTAAAAGTTTGCCATATTAAATTATAAGCACATAACATTTGTTGGCCGTTCATTATTTTTTATTACTTATTAGTTTTGATTATATATTTTTGGCCTGAACTTGAAAGGTGATTTAAGTACTAAGGGCGCGAGCAAACTTATTAAACGATTACATTTTTTTTTTTTTCCCGGATGGGAAATCATCAAATGACGGGGGTCATTTGAAATCATCAAATGACCCCCCCCCCACTCTGGGCGGAGCGGAGGGGAGTGTCAGACTTGTACTGACTAAAACCCATCCATGTTCCTTCTTTGCCCTTTATGTTCCAGGGCCACGGTATCTCTTTCGAACAGTCCCGCAGCCCTGGCAGGCATCGGCCCATGCTGACCCCTACTTGATTGCTGACATCTCTTTGAGGCGCGCGTGGAACACGAACGCGCCGTCGACACGGCCCGTCGTCATAAGACGGCCGGACGGCGAGCTAGCCCATAACTCGCCGTCCACAGGCCAGCGTCTACGGTGGTCGGAAGCCACCACGTGACCCCGACGCCCAGGGCGTCTCCCGCGGCGGCTGGGACGTGAGGTTCTTTCCCTCTCACGTCCTGCCACCTCCTTCACTAGCATGACTGCTTCGCAGAAGAAGGTGACGGCTTCCCATTCCCTCTCGCTCCGGACCATGGCTTGAACCAAGGCCGGACGCGAGAGATCGCCGCCGCCAATCGCCGCTATGAGGACACGGCGGTGCTCCGCCCAAGCGGGGCAGAATTCCACGGTGTGTTCCACCGTGTCCTCCGGACGATCCTCGCAGTGAAAACACCCGGAAACGATTACATTTACTATCATCTTCTTCTCATCATTTATCTATCTTCTTCTTTTTCACCACTACGTTGGGATCGACTTCCAGTCTAACCGGATGCAGATGAGTTAGTATTTTACATGGAGCGGCTGCCTATTTGACCTCCACAACCAAGTTTGTACTGGGTAATACGATATCCTTTGGTAAGACTGGTTGTCCGACTTTCGGGCCACTGACTACCTGTAAAGACTCAAAAATCCATTTTCCGAGGCACGGAGGAAACTCATGGGTCACCCATCCATCTGAAGATCGACACGAACGGCGGTTATTATTCAGCCACGAGGTCCTCGATTCGATTTACTATCACGCAATCTAAACTTTCGACCGCTTTCCAAATGCAGAAGACGAAAGATGTGAAAAATTGTGGCGATCTAAGTTGTATGATTGTACAAACATGCATGAATTATCTCTGGATCTAGGTAAGCAAAATCATGGATGTGGACAATCATTAATTAAAACGATAGAACTAATGCTGTTCGTTTTTACAGTTCGCAAACGTCAGTTCTATGAGAATTTGGCCAGGCTTTCTCAGAATTGTATTAGGACCTAACTCTCAGCAGAGAATGAAGTGAATGGCCAAAGTATGGAACTGTCTGGGATTGGTTCACTCTTTAACGCAAAAGTGAACAAGCATAGTTTTGTAATGCCTGTTTCCTCGTAGATCTTATTCATCTCATGCCATCAGGCTAGATCGTAGTCAACAACTGGGCCAATTTGGCATGAAAAAAGATGCACGTGGACCAATAAACCAGAAAAAACCTAAACCAAGAACACTACATTGCTGTTCAGATAAAAAGACCACAATTTTCAAAAGAAAGACAGCATAATGTAACATTTAAAAAACTTCAGCATTGTGTCACAGCTCAAAGGCTCGTCCTTTACTGAGTGCACAACTTACAAGTCGTTACTTACGAGTAGTTGGGTCTCTACCTCATGATGGTTGCTGTACTTGAAGCTGACGACGGGTAACACGAGCAGAACTGGCGTTTGCTAGGATATTTTATGAGGTAGTCCTAGTTCACAACGATTATCTGATTTCTTTTCATATCTGCGTCACTGAGCGGTAGTAAATTAATAGTTTAGAAAGCTTTGGGATTCTAAAATTTTGAAAATCAGTAGAAATATTCTTAAATTAAAATTCAATATTCATATAAAAGACATAGTGACCATTCCTCACCACTGCCCATCGTTAAAACTATGAAGTACACTAAGTAGAAATCGTGGTCACTGTTGAAAATGTCAGAAACTTAACATAAATGATAAATAACTTATTATGTCCCACTAACGCACTGTCTATGTATTCTAAATACATAGTTTTTTTTCAATTATAATATTAGATAATGAGAACAAAAATTCCCTTTAGTTCTACCGTAAACTATGTGATAAAACAAGTATAACTAATGGAAAATTTAGGTCCCACTAGTTCTAAGATTTTGCACCACTTTACATCGTAGAACTGTCTAGTAGAACTAGTGCGAATGAACTAAATTCTTATTAAAGAATTTGATTATTGTGTGTCAACAGCAATATCCTATTAATATGAAGTACGTATCAGTCGTGAAAGCTACTGTAAGTTATTTAACGGTCACGTGATCAGCACACATCGTGTCACTTTCATACTTATATTTTGTTGACGTGTTTGTATTTGGCAAATCTAAATAGGTGATATTTTCTTCGACTTTATAGAAGTTTAACATGTGGAACTTTTTCTTAGATATTATTTCTTATGTAAGTAATTTGTTTTTCATTAAAACTAACCTAAAAAATAATTAACTACTGATATTTTAAACCTTATCAACAGCCTGTTCCTGCCTGACATGGTATGGGAAGCCTCAGAGCTTTTACCAATTAAATCTAATTAAAACAATATTGTTATAAAACGGTAGGTCAGGCCCAGTAGAGTTTAAACATAAACTTAAACTGAACTCAAATGCGATAATTGATCGAATAACTGTGTGTGACAATTAAGTAAAGTACTCTCAAACATTGCTATTTTTTTTTTTTTTTTTAGCCTGTACTGTCCCACTGCTGGGCAAAGGCCTCCCCCAATTCTTTCCATGTGCTCTTTTCCCGCGCCTCCTCGAACCAGCCTTCGCGGTACGCGTCCAGATCACCTCGCCACCTCTTTCTGGGCCGGCCTCGGCGGCGCCGTCTATCTTCCGGCAACCATCGTGTGGAGACTTTCGCCCAGCGGTCATCGTGCATATGGCTGACGTGACCTTGCCCTTTGGCAAACTCCAAGGCGGAACTTCTGGGTCTCGGTGAGTGACCAGGTCTGAGCACCGTAGGTTAGGACGGGCAGAATACACATGTCGATGAGTTTGCGCTTCAGGGAGATCGGAAGATCACCCTTCATTAGCGTCTTCATGGACCAGTAGCTTTTCCAAGCGTTCTCGACTCGGCGATCGATTTCTCTTTCTTGCCTGTTTTCGAAAGATACTAACTGGCCCAAGTAGATATACTCATCGACATAATGTATTTCCTGCCCATTTATCTCAACCCTACGCTTAGTGCTGTTGGTCATAAGCTTGGTTTTCGACCGATTCATCGTAAGTCCCACCCTAGAGCTGGCGGTGCTCAGTTCTTGGGGCATGGTCTGTAGTTCCAGGGCTGTGGGGGCAAAAAGGACTATGTCGTCGGCAAATCGGAGGTTCGTCAACCTCTTACTGCCGACTTTAATGCCTTTGGTGGTCCATGAGGCTGCTAGTGTTCTAAATATCTCCTCAAGAGTGCTTGTAAATAACTTCGGAGAGAGCGGGTCACCCTGTTTAACACCCTTCTGTATAGGAAACGAAGGTCCTGCAGTATTCAGTTTGATGTTTGCGGTGCTGTTATGGTAGATATTTTTTAAAAGGTCTATATATTGCTGTTCGAGTTCTTGATTTGTTAATGATTTGAATATTTCGGAATGTTTGATACTATCGAAAGCCTTCGCATAATCTACGAAGCGATTAAGCGATAATGCGATTGTGTATCACTTTAATAAAGGTCTTGTAGATGTGAGATGTTAAACTGATTGGACGGTAATTGCCAATGTCACTTTTGTCGCCTTTTTTATACAGAAGAACTATATTTGATTTACACATTGATCTTGGAACTTTTCCTGATTGCAGTATGGTGTTAAACAGATTAGCAAGGTGGGGTAGCAAAGTGATAGAGCCGATTTTAAGCGTTTCCGTGGTAACTCCATCTTCCCCAGGACTTCTGTCGTAGCGCATAGTAGTAAGTGCTTTGTGCACTTCATAGCCGTTTATTGGAGGAATGGAATCTGAAGGGGTATATTCGGTGTTGATAACGGGCGGTGAATGATCTGAATATAATGATGTATAGAATTTGGTTGCTATTTCCATTATTTTTACTCTACTGGAATGCTTGATGCCGTTATTGTCTACCAAGCTGTTAATCCAAGTTCGTCCTCTTGTGCCTCCTTGTTTTAATACTCTTAGGGATGTATGGTTTTCTGAAGCTGTTTTGACTAAATGTGTGTTCAAATTTCTCAAATCTTTCCTAATACTTCTTTTAACTTCTTTGTCTATTATTCTAAATTGTGGTGTTCCCATTTCTTTACCAGTCCGTTTTTCTATCAATTCAATACTATGACGCGTTAGTTTGTTTCTATTACTACCTTTATTTTTTTATGTTTTTACAAGTATTGTTAATTCCGGTAACTATTGCATTATATTGTTCTTCTGCGTCAGTTTCATCAAGTTTGAGTTCTTTAAAATAATTTGATAGTTCTAAGTTGTAATGATCGGAGTTGTTAATGAGTGTTTCTTTGGAAAGTCTTTTAATTTGTTTTGTAAACTTTTTGGCTCGGTGGATTTTAAAGTCTACTCTGATTTTTGCACGGATTGGTCTATGGTCTGAGCTGTATTTAAATTTGTTAATGACACTAATGTTTTTTATTATATGTCGGTCCGATCGATTTCGTTGCGCGTGAAGCCGTCAGGTGACACCCAGGTCCATCGTCGTTGCGGTTTCTTCATAAAGAAACTATTGACTACGTGCATGCTTTGTCCAAACGTGAACTGAGTGAGACGTGCGCCTCGCACGTTGCGGTCCCCCAAACCAAAACAACCGACCGTATCTCCACTGTCCAGTTCCTGCCTTCGTCCCACCTTTGCATTAAAGTCACCAATGACCATGTTCCAAGTGCCCCTGTTTTCATCGCATGCTCTATTAACAAGATCGTAAAAATCTTCTATCTCTTCGTCGGAATGTGCTGATGTTGGTGCATATACTTGTACGAGGGTTAGAGTTTTGCTAGGTGTTAGTTGGAACGTAAGCACAGCAACACGTTCAGTATAGCCTAAAAATTCAATGATATTGTTCTCCACTTCTTTGCCACCATGCCCCCACTCCGTGTCGTCCACTAGTTTCACCGAAGTGAAAGAACACAGCATCGTCTCTTTCCTCTATGTGTTCGCCTACTCAAACAAAACATTGCTATAGATTTTGAAAATGCCAATAAATCATTTCACTACTCAGGCTAAAATGCAGAATAGCACGCAGCTCACAAAACGCAGCTATGCTCGTACTTTCCGCAGAGTTAATTCAGGGTTAGGTAACGTGAACAAAATTGTCGGACAGCTGAGTAATGAGTATATAAGGGAGCGACCACACCTGTCGACGTAGAATCGACTTTAGCCGGCCAGAAGATCTACCTGCTCATGCAATGATTATTTTCATTCGGCTTGTTTAGGTTAGGACCACGTGACTTGACACGACGTCGGACTATTCGCTTTTTTGCAGACAGAAGAACTTTCTGATCGGTTCAAGCCGATTCCACGTCGAAAATAATGATGTTTACTGTAAAAGTAAGTTCATAACCTTTGTGTAAATGGTACCCGGCAGTCCAACAAAGTGTACAAGAACAAGCACCATCAAGTTTAAGTCAGTGGGTAGGTTCCGACATAACCCTCCATCTCTCGAGAAAGGTTGCCACGACGAAGTTCCCGCAAAGAAAAACTTGTACTCGAAATGAAACTAACTTTAGTTACCTGAATAGTTTTCGACGACTTTTACAACCAGCTTAAAGAGATAAGGCTCTATAAATCCCTGATTTGTTTACTATTGATTACAAAAATTTGACCACCAAACCCGACAACTGATAAATCAAGCTCTAATTAAATTCGGGTTTTACAAGGTAAAATCGAATCCTCCTATTGTTAAAGTTGGTTAAAATGTAGCCTATGTTACCCGGGCCATAATAACGAATCGATTGACACCTTATTCATCAAAATCGGAAGAATAGTTTAGGCGCTACGGAGGAACATACATAGATACAAATATACATACATACATAGACTGCTAAAATCATAACTCTTCTTTTTGCTTCGCCGTAGTCGGGTGAAAACAAGGTCACAGAAATGTGGAGACGGTGAAAGCTAAGATAGGCCTATACCCAGCAGTGGATTAAGTCAGGCTGTGGATGACGATGATAAAGTCATCATCTGCCTAGCCTTTTCCCAACTATATTGGGGTCGGCTTCCAGTCTAACCGGATGCAGCTGAATACCAGTATTTTACATGGAGCGACTGCCTATCTGACCTCCACAACCCAGTTAGTACTGGGTAATACGATATTCCTTGGTAAGACTTGATGACGATGATAAAGTAAACACACAAAAAAAATGGTAACTGCGTGCTCTTGAACAGTTTTGATGCATTCAACGTTGCATATATCATCATATGCCTAACCTTTTCCAGTCTTTGCCAGTCTAACCGGATGCAGCTGAATACCAGTATTTTAAATGGAGCGATTGCCTATCTGACCTCTACAACCCAGTTAGTACTGGGTAATACGATACCTCTCGGTAAGACTGATTGTCAGACTTTTTGGGCCACTGACTACCTGTAACGACTGTCAAAGATCTACAGATGACAGACGGGTCCAACGGCTTAACGTGCTTTCTGAGACACGGAGGAAACTCGGTACGTAATGGGCGGTCACCCATCCACAGACAAACCTAGGCAAGCACTGCTTAACCTAAAGATCGACCCGAGCGGCTATTATTATTTAGCCACTAGCTCCTAATATTGCATATTGCATATATATCATACACAAATTAGCCTCAACATATAGGTATCTGTCTTGATAGGTATCAGAAACAATTGCTGTATTAATTGTGTTATAATCAGGTAACACGAATAATAAACCCATCAAGTAGATAATAATCCTTTTCAATGAGGTGTGATTTAATACAGATTATGTTGGTACTTTAACTAAGCTAGTTCATAAATAGTAAAATAATAATTAACGAAAACCAGACTGCATATTGTAACGAAAACTTCTTTACAATGTCCTATTTTTTAAAAAGAAAAAATCTGTATACATTACTGTCCGAAAGTGATTTTGTTTACAAAAATAATAAAAAATAAAACGTTTCCGAAGGGAATTCTTTTAGGAAACATATCACATTTATTTTCTTTTTACGGGGTAACTTTACTTGGTACATATTTTACAGTTATGTGAGTCAATAAAAGTGAAAAGTACAACATGAAAAGATGTTCCAACTAACAAAATATCAAATTATCGCTGGTTATGTAATTATTTCTAGTAAATACAAAATAATATATCGTTCCACACAATTTACATTTAAAAAGCTCTGGTCATATCACTTAAAAGCTCTAAAAGCTTATTCCCGTAAAAAGTTATGTCCAACGATTAAACTTACACGTAAACATATTAAAAAGGTACTAATACACCGCAAAATACACGATACACGCTCAAACACTTAAAACTCAAGTATTTTCAGAGAAAAAATCGTTAGCCTGTATTAATTTACCTAATATTTCGAACATACGCAAAAAGGTCTAAAAGTGTAAAAATAAGAATTAAATTTAATGTCATCATACAATTTTGTTGCCTAAAATTGAAATGCAAACTATGTTAGTAGCATTCCAGTGCTGATTAGGGCGGTGGGCGGGAAGGGCGGCCGCCCAGCGCGCTATATAAGCCGGCGCCAGGGCGGGCGACTGCACAGCACCACTTGTTGCCGACGCTAGTGCCTGCCAGTTGCCAACGTTGCTGAAACAACACTTCATACGATTCAGGTAAGTGGAAAAAATATAGTGAACAGGAAAAATCGGTTTGAATTTTCCGCAGAAAGTTTTTTTCTGAAATTATTTTGGTGATGGAAATTGCATTAAAAAATAAACAAAAAACAAATGATTAGCAAAAAAATATTCTACACGTTATCATGAGAACAATATTAAACAACTTAATCACTTAAAAACAACATTTACTTTTCAAAATGTGCATATTTATAAAATTGTGCATCCGAATAAACCTAAAATACTTGAAATACTTTAGTTAGTTGTAAAAGTTTAAAACAATACGTCCGAAAATTATGGTTTACTAAAGTCTCAAAGTTTTGAAGATAGAGCTCTTCGTACTTACTGCGCAGAAAGTAAAGTGGCTTACTTCAAAAGTTTCAGTAGCTTCGTCTCGCCTCAATTGAAATGTTTTTTTTTAATGCCTTTGTAACTAAAGTATTACTGTAATAACACACAAAATATAATCATTTTCAGGACATCGTTACAAAAACGTAATGTTTCTTTCACAACTTATATTTCCTAAAAAAATACAACGAGAAAAAATCGAACACACAAACAAACAAATAATATTGAAAAACTTTTTAATAAAAAAGTCAATGCCCTTTTAGCGTTACCAAACTTTTAATCGTTGATTAAACTGACGTCAAACGATAAGCGACGGAACGACGCTAAAGATAATCTCCTTTGTTTAACAGAAGAACGTTATTAACTTCCATTATTATTTCATTAATGACTCCAACCTCACTTTTAACCACTCAACTTTGAGTTGCGAACTAATAAACTCCGTAACACTGAGTTGAAAAACTATAAAAAAGTTTCTAAACGCTAGCAAAGCGATTGTCGAGAAAATATTAGAAAAGTTACGTTTTATACTTCGGTTAGGCCTTTGATCGTCAGTGAAGTCATTCAATATCCTAATACTTAAAATATGTTTATTTTACATTTAGTTTGGAAGTTACGTGATTATAGAAAAACTTCGAATTTGTTTTTTGTTAAGAAATGTCGCGGCAAAGAAACTAATTTTCATTGTTGAACTTTCACTTTTGAAAATTTTTAACACAGCTACGTAAGTTTTTATAATATTCTTTTAAGAAGTTACAGCTTTAATTTCCGTTTAATGAACTTACACTTATACGTGTAAATAAATATTAGTATACTAGGTGTTACAGAAAGGTAAAATCATATGAAAGGATATGCTGCAGACCATCAAACTGAACAACTTTCTCCTTGGGTCCAAATTTGCAAATGCGAAAAAATTATCAGCTGTCCCATACACAATTTCAATACCTGCTCGACCCAATTGTAACGGACAGCTGATTTTTTGTCGCATTTACGATATTGGACTTAAGAAGAAAGTTGTTCAGTTTGATGGTCTGCAGCATATCTATGACTAAACCCTTTCTGTTGCACCCTGTATAACGTTTCATACACCTCAAATAAACAACGAAATTATTGAACCTTCCCCGATCGTGAAAATACTTTTACAACCAAAATTTTTCTTTCTCCATTGCTTCAATATTTTTTTTAATATTCTCTAAGATATTGTTCTAAAGAAAACACCACAACGGGCTGCAAAGAATTCATTAATATCATAGCATTCAAACATGAAACGTTCGTTTTCATTTCTCGATAAAATATATAAAGGAACACGGATTTTGATCGGGAAAATATCTGTATTTCTAATGAAAGACTTGAAAGAAGGCGTTCGACGTTTACACCAAAATGGTATACAGTCTTTTGTCTTGGCTTCCGTACGTTTTTTCTCGGGTGACCATTGAAAACCAGCGCTGTGCTGTGGGCCCCCCATAGCACAGCATCATGCTGTAACCTGCTTGTCGCAGTCGCGACGTGCAAGCTGTTAACTTTTTATTTTTTTGTTCCGTCCTGTTGAATTTATAGTTTATTGTTTATTTTTTTGTCATTTTGTATGATGCACGTCTATCCCTGCGACAAATAAATATTTTTTCTTTTATTATTTTCTTTCAAACACGACACAATTTCGAATATCTTACAATATTAAAGCCTTCTCAAGTTCTGTAACTGATCTGACGGTATAAATTATACTAAGATTAAGCAGCTACTTAGACAGTCGCTTGTGTACAATTCATTAGAAAAATTGTGGGTTAACTAACCACTAGTTGAACCGACGTTTTAAGTCCAGCCTGAATTATTTCTAGGCTTAAAACTTAGCACGTTTGAAACACACCGCTTACAGTGGAGTTAAGGTTTCCATTCACTTCCTATGCACATCGTGGAGTGAGAGTCAGTGGTTTTAATACAACTGAGTGCTAATGCGTTTTACATCAGAGGCGCAGGCTTTGACGGGATGACGAATCTGAGTAATATTTTTATACTACATACTTTGTACTAACATTTTGGGAATATTTATTAATTTATTTTTATTCATTTTATTTTTATTTATTAATTTTTAGTAAAAGAGGATTTATGTCCTCCTTTATTAAAATGTGACCTAAAATCAGCGTTTACCCATTATTCTGTCCGTGTTTAATGTACCAGGTACCAACCGTTTCCAGAAAAATTTTCCTTACTTTAGATTTACAATATTCCAATGTAATCCCTAGGGATTGTTTTCATAAAACCCTTTCTTAGTGCGCATACACACTTTCAAAAGCATGTGTCAGATCAGACAATCATTTTTGACTTCGTTCTGTCAGTCAGTTAAGTAATTATTATTTACCTTACGAAACTGTTTATAGACAAAAATATATTTTTGCTTGTCGGTGTCCTGTTTGATACCCCTCTGCCTAACACTTCGAAGATTACAGGCATGATGTTATATTATGTTATCTTCTTCAACGCTAACACTTAAATATTCATTATTTTTACTTGACATTTTCAAGTCTGGAGGACTGTCTCGTTAGTCAAGTGGTCGCAAGCGCGACTGCTGAGCATGAAGTCCTGGGTTCGATTCCCAAGTCGGGCAAAGTTTTAATGGGTTTTATCATTAAAAATTTCCCAGGAGTCTGGATTTGTGCCCAGTTGATGTCAATGGGCTCACTTACTTAAAATCATAATAACATGGCGAGATGTGGGTGTATTATTAGGTACCCTAGGTACAACCTTCGGGGATTACAGGCGTGATGTTATATTATTTTCTAGTCTAACTTAAGTACAAAAGGTTAGATTAACCTTTCATAATATTTACTTACCAATGTCTTTGGTGAGTCATTTAAACAATACACCTCACTAATTACTTCCTATGTGAACGGTCTAAGGTATCCCCTTCAAAGTAATCATCTAGTTAAAGTCAATAGTGTAAGACAAAACGTGGTGTTTCTTACCTTTTATGTTTATTAGAACATTTTGCTTAACTATATGGATGATGGTACCTACATCAGCTTATGAGCTCGTGGATAAATAATAACAGCCGCTTGGGTCGATGTTTAGGTTAAGCCGTGCTTGCCTAGGTTGGTCTGTGGATGGGTGACCGCGCATTGGATACCGATTTCCTCGATGCTTTGGAAAGCACGTTACGCCGTTGATCCCGGATGTCATTTGTATATGATATTTGACATTCGTCGGTAGTCAGTTGCCCAAAAAGTCTGACAACCAGTCTTACCAAGGGTTAACGTATCTAGTACTAGCTGGGTTGTGGAGGTCGGATAGGCAGTCGCTCCATGTAAAATACTTATATTCAGCTGCATCCGGCTAGTGTGGCCGACCCCAACATGGTTGGGAAAAGGCTAGGCAGATGATGATAAGCTTATGAACCCCTGGTACTAATTGTGCTATATGAATCCTTTATGTGGTCGTTGTTTTGGAGATACATAATAAAATTAATCTGTTGTTTCTTTCTGTCTTTCGTACAAGAAAAAGGCGTAAGTTTATGTTTATTTTAATATTGGAAAAAACAGCTTGAAACATTTTGTCCTGAAACCTACTTTTAACACAAAATACCAAGTAGAAACTTAGAGCATTGCTAAAGACCGGCTCAGGACTTACTGGATTCCACATAATTCAAAAACTTGGTCAGTAAAATATTCGTTATAAGAAGTTGATTTATGTTTAGTCCACCAACACAACAAATAGATAATGTACCTATTGCAGATTATTCCCTAGTTCTTCCCCAATGTTTCGTATTTCCACAACGAAAGCAGTCACAGCTTAATGGTGAACATAACATAAACTTAACATAAACAAAACTTTTAAAAACATAAACATTCACAACATTTCAGACTTAAGTTTGAAATGTTTTACTATATTATAATTTAATTTAGTAAAACATTTCAAACTTAAGTCTAAGTGCCTCATTTCTAATTTAATTAGCTTTGGTGAAGGAAAAAATAGTGAGGAAACCAGCATGCCTGAGAGATATTTCTCGACGGTATGTAAAGCCAAGTCAAAGGCCCATGGGCAGCATATAAACTATGATACCATTTTAGGCACTAACCATATGATATAAAAGAAGAGAAAGAATTTAAACAAGATTGTCTTTCACTTTTTTGAAGCTTTCCATGTATTTTTCAGTTTTCTATTTTCATTATAGTAGATAATAGAATATGACTTGTTCTAGGCTCTCTTATCTCACTACTTAGTTAGCAATAACTAAAATTCTAAAAGCTTTGTGAAATCAGATAGCAATCTTAAAAACATTCAAGTTCATACTTCGAAAAGTTTAACTTTCTCTTTGACCTTAAAAAAAAGGCTTAATTTTACAGGGCGTTGAAACTCTTAACCTTATACCTAACATTCGTTCTTTACGAATATTTCTCTCTGACATCAGCATTTGCGTAAGGCTACGCAACTATTTAAGGGTCTACTTTTAGTCTAAATACGAGTATTTTACTGAAGCAGCTGCCTGTCTGACTTCTACACACCATTTGGTGGGTAACAGATACTCCTTAGTGAGACTGGTGGTCAGACTTTCGGGCTTCTGACTATCCGTAACGATTTTCAAAGAAACTTATACTGTCACTTACGGGATATCTTCCGTGATTGTTCATTATTTTGAGCTCCCGATATTTCGACGCTGTTGCAAGTGCCACGATCGCGGGTCACGGATGATATCCCGTAAGTGACAGAATAACTTTAGTTGCAAACCGTGAAAGCATAAAACAGTGTTTGATTTTCAAAGATTCACAAATGACAGAAAGGATCAAGTTCAACAACGGGCTTATTTTGTTTTCCAAGACTGGATATGGTTGGGTGGGATCATCCATCCACTGAAGATTGACCCTTACAGCTGTTATTATTTACCCTCAAGCCTCTCTCACATAATAATTTTCCCTCACATATTCAATGTTATTATCATGCCAATCAGTGAATGTAAACGATTGACATAATGTGCCACCTACTTGTCTCTCAAGCGGAACAAGTAGGTCACTGTCGATCGCGGAGGGTTCACATGTACACAATGCGAACTGACGTATGCACTATTGTAGACTAACATCATTGTTTATTAGTCTCTCTCAGGGACTAATCTAGATTCTAGACCGAATATTAAGAAAAAACCCGACTACTGAATAAAAATGTAGCCTATGTTAGCCCATAATAACGAATCGATTGGCACCTTATTCATCAAAATCGGATGAATAGTTTAAGCGCTACGGAGGAACACGTAAATAATATATAGATTGCTAAAATCATAAGCTTCCTTTTAACTTCGCCGTAGTCGGGTAAAAAGAAAAACGGTACAGTTGGTTTTAAGGGTTTTGGATATAAAGTTACGTAAAAAAGAAGAAAAACAACAGAGCTAGGTCGTTTTCCGGTATTTTGACATCCAAAGTCTATTCAGTTGTAATTCATGTTTGGGTTGGAAAAATTCTGGTTCATCTTTACCACAAAAGCCAATACTTACGATGGATGGTGCTATTTTAGTAAGCAAACAAAATATAAAATGCTGTCGTGCCTAAGAGAAGCAGAAGAGAAAGTAAACACTTATAAAAAGAAATCGATGCTTACCAAATATTTTCCAGTGATATGACATTTTATACCACATACATTATTGAGGAAAATATTGACGAAATAGAAAATAGAACGATGATAAAAAATCTTTTGAACGCCTTTGCGTGTCTCCCATACACAAAAGCGTTCAAAGAATCAACCCCATTTTTGTTATGTTTCTATATTCCAATATTGAATTTCAAAGAAATAATTATATTAGTATTATAAAGGTCGACTGGTAATTAGTGACCGATACTTAAACACGTGATTATACTAATGATAACAAAACCTTTTTTATACCTACTCGTTCACTTTTATCCCAATGGCATACCGTGCAACATTGAGTAGGCAGAGCACAGTGGGAGACAGAACGGCATCACCGGCTATTTCATACGGCTCTTGTGTTATTGGGATAAAAGTGAACGAGTTGGTATAAAAAAGGTTTTGATATCATGAGTCGATCACTAATTACCAGTCACCCTATTTATACATTCAATAATTGCATGCAAAAACCTATCATTAAAATGCAGTCAGGAGTGTTCTCAGTGAATTAAATACGTTGAAAGTTACACACTGTTTTCTCTAGCTAAATATTGAAAAAATCAAGAGAAAGTTGTTTAGCATGTATTTGACTTCTGGGCAAATGCCTCCCCCATAGCCTTCCACTCTTCTCTCCATGCAGAGAGAAGTTCGTCTATCTTAGAAATTATCTCATTGAAATTTTTTTCTTTCCTGTCAAAAGAAAAAAGAAAATTACAACACAGAAGATAAGCAAAATCGGTACTGGAAGCAGGTCAACAATTTTCCGAAAGAAAAAATCATTTTTACAAAATTAAATATTCAAATAAGTGGTCTTCTACTCTTAGTTGGAAACGTGAACAAAATTAATTAAACAATTTCTAAGAATATGCAAAACTAGACAATAAAAACTAAGTCCGCAATAAAAGTTGAGTGAAAACTATGAAAAGCTAAAAGTAGTTAGAAATAAAATTGTAACAACACTATGCACTAAAACATTGCACGTATGTACTAAGCTTGTTAAGTGTACGGACTATTATTGTTTTGCATACTGAATATTATCATTGCACTTGTTAGAAGATCTGAAGGCCAAATTCTCATTGTTACTTAAAAACATTAAGTTCAAGTCGTTATCTTATCTCAGCGACAATCAATGTCAAAATTTTGGAAAAAGGTTTTTTGACAGATTGAAATTGGAATGTGAACGTATTTTAAAAAAAAAGTTAGGAAATACGAAGCTTTGACGGCCTCCCTGCGGTCTCGGGTAAAGGGTAGCACCAAAACGCCTCTGAGCGTGTCGGACAGAGTGGACAGCTAAATCCTGAGGCATTGGTCACTCATGCATGTCCAAAATAATAATTATTTTAAATTTTACTAACATAGCTGTAAGTATCTACCTACTAACATAATATAGACTTGTATCAATTAATGTGTGCTTGGTCTGAAATAAATATTTTCAATTTCAAAATTTCAATTTCAATTTGAAAAATTACTTTTTCGTTACACGATTTTCCTGGAACACCCGCCGAATTAAACGTATGACATCATCGAATTCTCATTAAAATATGGATATGACCCGTCTTTCTGAGGCCCTAGCACGAGCGCGTGGCGTAAACGTAACGTAAATATGTCGATTTTAAAATTAAAAATACTTGTTTTACATTACAATATTTAAGTAGATAATTATAAAAATTTCTTCATATTTATGAATTGTACTGATTGTGCTTGTAGCAAACAATTTAAGTAAAATGCTATTGGATAATTGTATTTTTGATTAAAACACACATTACACTCTCTCTCTGTAGTCCTTTTCTGTAATGTTCTTTACTAACCTTACACAAGTAATGTCATACAATTCTAAAACGGAACTCACTTGTTTTCAAATTAAATCATCATGAATTGACACTTTTCGAATTTCGAATGTGATGAATGATGATTGATGATTTTATAGAATAACACCAAATATCTACTTGAAAAGGGTTTAAGAAGAGGAAACTGTCTTATGTGCGCATCAATGACGGATGGGGCAACTTTAAACAAAAACAGAAGTCACATAATAATAGGTATTAGGTAGGTTTACGTGTGTTTTTCGCTTGCTTTCAAATAGGCAGTCGCTCCATGTAAAATACTGGTATTCAGCTGGATTCAGTTAGACTGTAAGCCGACTCCAACTAGGCTAGACAGATGATGATGATGATGTGTGTTCTTTGCTTTCAAGCAAGTAGACATGTCCTATTTTAATTTGAAGATTTTTTTCACTTTCAGTCAGCTAGACTAGACCCAACTATATTCGTATTTGAAACTTGCCAGTCTGTAGTTTGCCTACGCGTAACTTTCGTATGTAAAAATGTTATACGATTTTTACAACATAAATTCACTCGGAAAATGTCACCAGTTCAAAAGTAGTCTGTTTTCCAGAACATAATTGATGTAGATACCAATTACATCAAAGTGCGAGAGTTAATCAGATTATTTTATCATTAATATTAATGGCATTATTCTACTCATAATAGTCATTAATTACTCTTGGGTATTTCAGAATTTTCTGGTCAGTCATGTATGTTCCTCGAAAATAATGTGACTATAATGTTGTACTTTATCTTGACATGGGTAGTTTTGTGAATGGATGTCTTCGACATAGTTAGAATATTATACTTTGTGTTAAAAAAATGCAACATATTTGGTCATATTTTATAGTTTCCGTAAATTCCAGAACTAAAAAGGAAATATACAAAAATATGTCAACATTTTCAGACAACGTGCTATAAGGCATAAATAAACTAAACATTCACAATGTCAGTTTTCCTATCACAAGTAAAATTTTGCTGAACTCAAAATGTAACGTCTATCACTGCGGATCGGATGCTTGTCACCATCGTAGTTATGTCAATGATATGTGGAGCTACGAGGGTGGAAATTGACAATATTTTAGATGACATGTGAACTTTAAAATAGAATAGTTTGTTCATGAGAATTGGGTTTGGTTTCGGTAAGATTTAGAGTAGGTTTCTTTAGATATAATTTATCATCAACCTAGTTTATTTGGGTTAGCGTGTTTTCTACCAGTCAAAAGTTTAAATATTTGGATTTGCAAAGATTCAGTTGAATGAATTAGTAACTGATAAGTATAACATATTTTCTCGAATATAATTCAGATCACAAGATTGTTGTAAAAATACTCGCATGGGTTAGGAACCCACATGAAACTAATATATTACAAGAAAGGCAAATCATACCCACGAACATTAATTTAAAAACCAAACCAATTTCTACATATAATACAGTTAAAAGGCTTAAAATTTCACTTCTCACAATAACACCGAATAAACTGAATTGAATTTAATGTTATAATGCCAGTTGCACATGCTGCCGTGGACGGCCGCGTCAATTTCACGCGTCCGCACTTCTACATCCAGCTTTAATTATATTATCAATTTCACCCTCCGATATTTTCCATGGAATCCGCTAATATTCGAACATAGCACCCTCATAGGCTTAACGTGGCTTAATAAGCTACGAATAACCGTTTACGTTCCGTCAATTAAAAATAATTGTGTCAAAATTACAGTAATTTCAGAATTTCGTAGGAGTACTTTAGAATTAATAATGGGTCGTATCAAGTTATGAATTTCTAAGCAAATTTAAGCTTTATTGCTGTGTGAAGTTTAGCAATAGTAAATTCGCACGATTGTACTGTTTCTACTCTTTGTCAAGTTTCAATAGAAATTCATTTTAATTGGAGTGCCAACCAACATTGTGTGTGCACAAGTTTTTGCACACTGAATGGAAGCAGGAGACAACTTTTCCTAATTAGGTATAAAGGGTGTAAAAACACCTCTAACGAAGCTGAGAGACATTTGTTCTTCCCGTCATGTTTTTATTTTGTTCTGGACTATGGTCAGAACAAAATAAAAAAATGCAATCCGTAATCCCAGGCATACCTTACACAGATATTAGTTCCAATATTCCCACACTTTAAAAAAAGATGTTTTAAATGGCTTTCTTTTAAATACCTCCATGCTGTACTATTCAATGCATCTATCAGCACTATAGTTTGAGTGCGTAACATTTAGCGCTACAGTAAACCGTGATGTTCCTCACCAAAGAAATATTTGTATCCCAGTAATCATTTTGCACAGTGTTATAGGTATTCGTTTGATGCACAGAATGCTTGGTTGGTTTAAAGCCTGTATTTTTCTTTTTTCAAATGAATACTGAGGACATTAAAGATATACGTAAGTTAAAAAAAAAAATTACGACGACGTAAAACATTACATTTTGATTATAATTCAATTTATTCACGCGCAAATCAAAAGTACTCAATTTTCTCGCACCGACCTTCAGTAGACAGTAAGTTTAGATAACACACAGTATTATAACATATGAAAATTCACAAGCCATTCCCACGGGGACTTACGATCGACGAAAATGGTGAAAGATTCGTTTTGAATATTTGGTGAATCAAATTCTGAGGTATGAAAAATTTGATGTTAAAAATCATACCGAGATAAATGTAAAGGATAAATGTTTGGGCATTTTGTATAGATGGTTATAATAACTACTATCAATAGTAATTTATCTGAAATAAATTAATTGAATTATTCCTTAAAATAAACTCATGCCTAATTGTCAAGTTATAAAACGAAGATAAAAATGCGTCACAACTTGATGTCCAAAAATAGGCCAAAAGCGCCAATTTCCAATCAATTTATTAACATACGAATATCTGTATAAAATTGCGATTCCCGTAGTTTTACTTACAAAAAAACAGGAAGGAATATATTATCGTTACTTTAATGTGTGCCATTCGGCAACAGGCTTTACCAAAAGGGTTTTGCAAATTATTTTACATGTAAAGGAAAAAGCGGAGCAAGTCGATATTTCTGTTATCGCATTTACCTTTTCTAACGTGAAATTCAAATGATTCCTTGATTACATCGTGTTCTGTTGTTAACATTACCATTTTACTTTCGGTAGAAGAAAATTCTTGTTGTTAATTTGAACGGAACGTTTTTTACAATTAATTCTAAATTCAAATTGTTTTCTGCGTGTATAAATAAGTTGTCACCTACCTACATGTACTTATAAATTGATCATAGTCAGATTGTTCTTTTAGTGAACTACTCTAAGAAAACATTCTGTACTAAAAACATCATTGTTAACTGGTGTTTTTAGTATCGATAATGTATTCCAGCAGATTTTTTCTGCACTGCAAAGTAATTGAATAGAAGTATTATATTACCTAATACTATTTAAATATGAATATTCTTGAAAGAATAATCTGGAAAGAGTTCAAGGTAAAATTACAGAAAAAAATCAAAAACAGTCTCAATAAAATCAAGCCTACAATTTACGGTAACAGAAAATATTTTTTCTAAAAAAACAATAACCCGGTTGTACTTAGCAAATATTAGTTTGGTCCCCGTGGACACTACTGGCAGATTAAACCAAGCTAGTGGTCCAATATTTCAGGCAGAGACTACAATAGTCGAGAAAATGTTCACCACGCCTTCAAATAAGTAGTATCGAATTTCAGTTTCCAATTTCGAATTATCACAGTAGCATCACTATTTTACTGTTCAACGAATTTGGGAAAGGATTGCATTCTGCCAAATGGTGATGGTATCTTTAATACGTGTTCCGATCTTGAAGAGACTTTTGTAAAGGGTAGTAGTAGAGGATTTTCGATTTCAATTAGATTCGATTCGATTCGAAACGGAATAAAAGAATTGAGGAAGTTATTACTATTTGGAATTTCGGGTGATGAGATGTTTTTGTGCCTAATTTAATTTCCGAACATTTAATTTCAATAATTGTGTCAGTAATTAATTCACACATAATAACAAAATAGACGACTGCAAATATTACCATCGTAATTTGAAATTTTTGCATGAACGATAATCATCAATTTCGCATGGCCAGAAAACAGTGTGAGTTTCACTAATTGGGCTTGTAATTAAATGATAAAATCCTTTAATTTATTTAATCGGTCCGGAAGCACATATTAACGTCTGTTTTCAAATTTTAACGTGACAGGTAAGTGAAATGACATAATAAACGTATCGTTTAATGAATCATTTAATTTTCACGTACAATTTTGGTTTGTGGGTTCGAGTCTGATTTCAGCAAATTGTAGATTTACGAAAGCCAAACCTTATAATTAATGCTTATAATGTTATATCATTCGATATGTTTTGCTATGAAGGGGTGAACGAACGAATGAACCGTGAAAGCGGAATGAAGATGATTGATGAGATGAGGTGAATGATACACGAATCCCGTACGACTGCATAATTTGCGCTTACGCTGATTTATATTTTCGCTATATTGACATTTTGGTCAGACATTTTTTTTGAAATAATGAAAAAGTGGGTCAATTAACATTTAAATTTAAATAAAATGATTTTAAAACTGCATAATATAATTTGGATTTTATTGTAAGAACTGGCAAAATGTTTAAAAAATTGAACTTGAGTTCTCTTTTATGTCAATTATCAGAACTGTGTTGCTACTGTGTAACCCTGTAAAAAAAAGTGAGTTAACACAGAATGGCACGGATGAGCAAAGAAATCTGTGTGCAATGTAATATATAACTCCGCAGCATGTGCTGAAAAGTTCACTGTGTCCCTATATCCAATTCCCGTCACCCATATTTGATTGTGTACAAAATAGTGCTTGCATTTGATAAAATGGCAACCGTAGGGACGTCGACAGCATCCATTTGTGGTTTAGTCGAATCGACGGCTCAATTCGTCGTCGCCTTTGCGGTAACATCGATTCTGCTAACTGTATTAGGGACCGCAGTTGAATCTGGACAGATGACTTTGACAAAGTTTGTTAAAAAGATTGCTTTGTCAGATTTAGTAGGTGTTTTACGCGAAAATAATTTTACTTATAGGGTTGCATTTAATTAGTTGATTTATGTTAGTTGAAATAAACCCCCAATCTATACAATTTAAGCGATCTGGAAAAACTTTTCGGTAACTTATACATTATTTAAGATACAGGATCGTTTAAAAAAAACCCTAATCGAGCGAAATTCACTCTTACTACGCACTGGATAAGGTGTTAGAAACACCTATTCGGAATCACGTAATCGCCGCCGTGTGTACTCACACATGGCAGTATTGTCAGAATTTCCTTTGTTACAAAATAAAAACCAAACACCTAGAATAAATACCTAGTAACGTCGAATTTTGGTGAAATTCCCAGTAAACTAAAACTTCACTGTAGTTAAAACTATCTTAGTTTCATTGTTCTCAAATCAAAAAAATATTTACGTTCTATTACGTGCTCAATAAATTGTAATCCATATATAAATAATGTGATAGGGGTAGGTAATCGAATAATGTAAAAGTGGACTAGACTTGAAAGTAATCAAAACTACGCATATTAGGTAGGTACTAAAATGTTCTAAGAAAGGAAAATAATGTAAAAATATTGTCTGGGAAATTATTATTTGATGGAATGGAAAACGATGGTCGGTTTAACTTTGATTGTATAAGGTACCCATCTGTAAAAATAGATAGACCTACTTTAGATAAGAAAAATTTGAAAATAGAGGAACACAAATAGACTTCTTAAAATGCGATATTTTTTTTTAATTTCTCTTAATATAATTAATATTTTTAGGACAATATTACTTGAACATTGTTTTACTGCTATGGTGGGTTCATCCTAAAGAGTCCATCTCCTTTTTAAATGTTAATGGCATTAAGTCATTCCAGAACATGGCTACGGGTTTGAGACGTTCACTAGCGTCCATCAGTTCCGTTTGTTTACTAAATAATTTTATTACTATTTTTTATTTTTTATTCTGATTTTTATGTTCAACCAATAACTCGTATGTGTGGTGTAAACTGTAGGTATAAGTTGGTTATAAATAAATAAATAAAAAATAAATAAGTTCCAGTAATAAGCAGACAAAGGACCCGTAGGACCCATTATTCGGTGTCCCATCGTTTGTAGAACAACACCACCTTTTCTATTAAGAATGTGGATATACCAGCCCACAATGTCTCTTCCAGTTTTCTTACTGAATTCCGTTCACTTTGACACTAGTTCCACATAGCTAGTTCCCTCAGAGGGCCAACTAGAGCTTTGGATAAATATATGGAATCCCTGTTATCTCGCCCTGTGTGCCCATAAAGACAAAGATTTGTTGAAGTTCCCAAACCGTAGATATAAGAGTAGATTTATTCTTGTAGTTATGTAGGTTACCTAGATGTTAGGGGATGAAGTGGTCTAATGCAATGAACGTAAGGTAAATATTGCGATGTTTTAATTATCATCTGCCAAGCCTTTTCTTAACTATGTTGGGGTCGGCTTCCAGTCTAACCGCATGCAGCTGAATACTAGTATTTTACATGGAGCGACGTAATATACCCCTTGGTAAGACTGGTTGTCAGACTTTCGGGCTACTGACTACCTGTGAAACTGTCAAAGATCTACAAATGACAGCCGGAACCAACGGCTTAACGTGCTTTCCGAGGCACGGAGGAAACTCGGTATGTAATGGGCGGTCAACCATCCATGGACCAACCTAAGCAAGCGCGGCTTAACCCTAAGATCGACCCGAGCGGCTGTTATTATTTAGCCACGAGCTCCTAATTGCGATGTTTTAGTATAAAATTGAAATGTTTTCGGATATTACCGTTTATCTACTTAAATTGGCTCACTGACAGATGAGGCACTGTCTAAATTGTGACTTCAGAAGTATGGTGTTTTGCACAAAAGCTAAGTAAATAATTCCTTAATACTTGTTTTACGAAAATAAGCACTAAGGAACAATGTTTAGAAATTATTCTCCTAAATTTGAAGGTTTGTATGTATTTTTTTACTCAACCAAAAAAAATTACATTAGCGACACGGATATTTATGAGAAGAGAGTTTTACAAATATTTAATCCATTGTGGTGTAAGCGGAACCTAAACGATTACAATATAAAAATTCGTTAGTATGCTAAAACAGTGGTGTTACAGATGTAAAATTCAGAATACCTTTGACAATATACAACATAAAAGAATAAATTAACATATTATACGTCCTTTAAAAAAGAGATAAAACATGAAGGGTCAAAGCCCACACACTAACCAGTTTAGTGCTTGTCTGTAGACCCTTTATTAATGTTTGTAGGCTTTATAAATAAATATTGAACTTCAAAGGTTTATATCCCTTTAAATGAATTAATACAGATGGTTATAGTTTAATTAGTAACTGAAAGAATAAGGCGAAAAAAGATCTCAATGTTAGCAATTTCCTTTTTTGAAACGAAATTGGAACGTCTGAATTCTAGTTTCCTGAAAAAAAAATTACTCAGGCTATGACACTTTGTGTATGTACAGCTTATTATTTTTTTTGCTTTTCCTTTATTGCTCTTACAACAGGAATGATTCCCGAAATGGATTAAAGATTTTTGCATTACACTCTATATACCGAGAGCATCTGTGTTCCCATAACTCTATTAAGTTACTAGCGACCCGCCCTTGCTTCGCACAGCGCCACCTATCGGGTCCAAAACTATATCTAATGTAGCCTATATTTTAAATTAAGCATATATCCAACAGTAGAACGTTGAAAACTGCGTTCAAATCCATGCAGTAGTTTTTGCGTGATGCGCGTAAACACATACAGACGTAAAGACAGACAGACAATCATTCTAAAAACTGTTGTTTTGGCTTCTGTTGCTCTAATTTTTTTTTTTTTCTCCAATTGACAGACATCGTCTTGATACAATTTTATTATTTATGTATAGAAGATTATTTATGTATAAATATATATAGACTACATAAACAAACTAGAAAAAAAGACTACCTAGTAAATCAAGTGTAAAATTACAAACTGAGCATAACATAGAAATTAAAAAACCTAGGCGTAAACCACTCTTCTATAAAATCTACTTTTTCTTTATACAGTTTTAGTCTACCCAAATATTTCGCTTAGTGACGCGTTTATTCACTTTTTTACTTTCTATCAACGAATAAATATTGTAATCGGTTTACATTAACCTCATTTTGCAACCTTTTATCATTATGGCCGTATACAAGAAAACACAATTTTATGATTATGTTGAATGGAAAATGCATGGCACTTAGGACTAACACATAAAATTTTACCCAAAACGGTATTTGGGTAGTAAGAATGTTAAGTATTTGCGGAATAAAAATTACAGACTTATTTAGGAGGAAATCCGTTTTGTCTCGTGCTAATAACGTTTTTACTTGCTCATGCCTTTGTAAAAATAATAGCTAGTCAGAATATACAGATACATTTGCCCGACCTGGGAATCGAACCCAGGACCTCATGCTTAGCAGTCGCTCTTGCGACCAATAGACCAACGAACGGGTTTTCCATCAATAATTTCTCAGCATAAGCCCCAAGTCTGGATTTGCGCCCGGTTGATGGCAATAGGCTCGCCCCCTATTACATAACTGGCGAAATGTGGGTGTACGGGTACACCTCTTAATAACTCTTCGAGGATGATAGGCGTGATGTTATGTTACATAAGATGTTCATTCACACATCGCCATTCCTGCGTTATTTTTATTGTATCCTAGAAAATTCGATTAACTCGTTTACGACAAAGTGAGCCACTTAAAACTATAATGAATGTTTCATAAAGGATCATTCTAAATTTAGCAGCGGCGCAAGATAAAGGTTAACCTCATTTAGCCGCAATCCACGTGAACATCTTAAACATAATCCGTCGGAGTCATAAAGTGAAATAGGCTATTCTCTAGGGGAACAGCAGACCGTGTCGACTACGATAAGTTATTAGTACGTAAAGTAAATTAATTAAAGCATTTGCGAATGCTAGGTTGATTTGAGTCACAAAATTGTTTCTATTTTTCTATTTTAGCATCAAAAATATTTTATTTTTTTGTGTTTGGGTGGCTTACAGATAACAATAAAAAATGTATAGTGAGGTAATCAACGACAAGCAATTTACAAGCCAAGATTCTTTTTCAATAAAATGGGAACAACACGAGAGAACGTTTCTAAGATTGAAATGATTAAAACTAAGGAACCAAATTTTACAACAAACAGAAAACATAGGATCTTCTTCTTAACGTGTCGATGGCAATCTAAATTGTATCAGCCCAGAACTGAGCTACTAGTTTGACGCTTTCGGTAGCGTCCATCAGTTCCTGTAGTGAACAAACAACAGGACACAGAACACGATATTAAGTGCCCCATCGTTTGGAGAACACATAAGATGAGATGAATACAATAAAAAGAGTAGTTAAAGAAATTGTCGTCTTATATTTTGTTCCTAGATTAAAATAATAACAGACTCTTAAAACTTTTCTTAGCGCAGGAAAGAAAAATCATTTTAAAAATCTCATCCCAGACAGGACAATTAACGAGAGGAAGTGCTTTCTACAATTAGAACTATCATTATACTTTTGTTCCCCTTCATCAGCTAGTAGATTTCTAGTCTTTTCTCAAGCTAGTTCCTACGTATAATTTTTAATTATTTTTCAAACTTGTGCAGTGAGGTACGATCTCGTTAGTCGACGTAACGCCATTCCCCCTTATTGGATCACCGTCTCGGATAGGCTCTTACCTACCACCAGATTTTTATCAACCAAATTAACTTTGGTGTGTTTACCTTTTTATTGCTTATAGGTGTCCTATGAATCACTATATTCTTTTTTGGGATTAGTTTATTGAATAGGTGACGGTGCTACGGTGTAGTTGCTAATAATAAAAAAATATTTTATGTATATCTAGATGACTTACTTTTTTCTACCGTTGAACTTACAGATGAACAAATCGTTATTAGTTATTAAAATTTCTGCGACGAAAAAAGCGATTTAATCACGAAAGGAGTGTTTAAATCTCTTTTTATAAGACTTCCATTGTTTATTTGAGTGAAATAATTTCAAATTAATTCGTAAGCAATTCTTACGCTAATCCTGTTTTCTGAACCATTGATTTTGAGTCTAAAACGATTGGCAGATGAATGATTTAACATTCGGACGCTTTCTTTTCGATTTAAAACTGTTCATTTTATTTTTATCTACATAATACTATCTTCCCTGGTCTTACGTTAGAATGGGACTTGCCCTCAATATCATGGAAAGGCGATTGAATACGTAAACAAAGTCGAGTGAAAGACAACATGTGTGGTCTTAAGACTGGATTTCCTATTCATTTATACGAGGTGTCTTTATTCAGTCTTGTAAAATCCTAAACCTCCACGGAGCCATTTCTAGATTTTAGCACGACATTGAAAAAGATAGATGCTTACCACTGAATCTTTACAAAATAATACGGCAATACATTGCACTAATCCCTATGGACGGACTTAGTCGTTTTATGGAAGAGCATGTACGTTTAATAGTCCTTATGCAACAAGACGTAATACTGTATTTACAGCGATATAGGTAGTCAGCGGTCCGAAAGTGTGACAATCAGTCTTATCAAGAGGTATCCTATTACCCAGTAATTGAGTGTAGATGGCAGATAGGCAGTCGCTCCGGTATTCAAAGCCATCCAGATTGACTTGAAGACGACTCCAACATAGAGAGGCTAGGTAAATGATAATGCAATGCTAACCTACTGAATTCTATAAAAACCATGACAAGCCTAATCCTATTCAGTTTAAATACTACCATAAACCTTTTTGAATAAAATAATGTTTGTTCACCATTTTATCAAGAGCATAATTTTTATGTACAGCTGTTGAAGGGTCTAAAATGTTTGTGGACAGTGGCAAACGATCCTGTAACTGTTTATCATGGCAATTAACTTCAGCAACGATGCCCCCTGAATATTTTGTGACCGCGATACTGGAGGGCCACGAAACGAACGCTGTTTGCGTTTTTCGCGGCGCCGTCGAGCGGCCAAACTAAAACCTACTTTAGAATCACTAGGGTACAGCTGGTTTTGGTTAATTGGCTGTTTTTGTGACGTATAGCGCTCTATGACGTAGTTTCGTGGCCTAAGCGTAAGTTTTGTTACAAATTAATGGCATCAACAGACTTGCTCTTGAAAGAAACCAGCTAAAGGTAAAGTCTTTAGCTGCTTTTAAATTGAAACTGAATTTGAATAACGTGAAGCGAGGTTTTTTTATTTGAGAGTGTATTTGAAGGTTGGGAATGTATTCTAGAAGGTTCACATTATTATACAGTTGCAGACTGCCTCGTTTGTCTAGTGCTCGCAAGCGCGATTACTGAACATGAGGTCCTGGGTTCGATTCCCGGGTTGGGTAGTGTTACTGGGTTTTTCCATCGGTAATTTTTCAGTAGCAGCAGAGTCTGGATTTGTGCCCCGTTGATGCCGATGTATGACTACATTGGACTTTAACATAACCAGCGAAATGTGGGTGTATTTTTTAGGTACACCTCTGACTAACCCTTCGGGGATAATAAGGCGTGACGTTATGTTATACAGTTCGAAGAAAAGAAAATGAAAAGTTATTTTCGCTTGATTTGTATCAAAGTCAGAGCATTTCATTCCAGTCACATTATTAGTCTTGAGATGCCTCTGAACTATCAAGAAGTTCGTAAGTAGTCTGTACGTTATCCATGAATTATTGAATAAGATGTCATTGATTTGAACAATCTGATTTTTTACGGCAATAAAACCGAGACAAACTTACTTTGGTCGATAAAATACAACCCGAGGAGTAATCTGTTCCAGTTTGGGAAGTTTTTCATGTCAACAAAGAAATTTCGAGAACGTTAATCGTATTTTCGTTGATAGAGCGTTGCGATTGTGCGCGGAATATGGTGGATATTTATGATGATTAGGAAGAAATCAAATTTAGGATCAAATGGGCAGCACTTTATAACAGGGCGTTTTTTGTTCATTTAACCAAATGCGAGTATATTTTGTCGCTCTTGTAACAAAATCTGTTTTTTTTTTGTATTGTGCGATAATAGGTATCTATACTATAATATTATAAAGCTGAAGAGTTTTAATGTTTGGTTGAACGCGCTAATCTCAGGAACTATTGGTTCGAATTTGAAAAATTCTTTTAGTGTTGGATAGTCCAATTATCGAGGAAGGCTATAGGCTATATAACATCACGCTATGACCAATAGAAGCTGAGCAAAAAAAAAACAAGTCGGAAGCGACGGGTGAAACCGTGGGGCACAGCTAGTCTACTATAAAGTTCCATCATGTGCCTCGCCTTTTCCCAACTATTTGAGGTCGGCTTCCAGTCTAACCGGATTCAGCTGAATACTAGTATTTTACATGAAGCAACCGACTATCTGACCTCCACATCCATGGGAAATCATCAAATGACCCCCCCCACTCTGGGCGGAGCGGAAGGGAGTGTCAGACTTGTACTGACTAAAACCCATCCATGGTCCTTCTTTGCCCTTTGTGTTCCAGGGCCACGGTGTCTCTTTCGAACAGTCCCGCAGCTCTGGCAGGCATCGGCCCATGCGGACCCCTACTCGGTTGAATACCATACCCCTTAGTAACACTGTTTGTCAGACTTTCAGGCCACTGACTACCTGTAACGACTATCAAGGTATACAAATGACAGCCGGGGTCAACGGTTTAACGTGCTTTCCGAGGCATGGAGGAAACTCGGTATGTAATGGGTGGTCACGCATCCACGGACCAAGCACGGCTTCACCTAAAGATTGACCCGAGCGGCTGTTATTATTAAGAATTCTTAAGCAACGAGCTAGCAAGCTCCCCGTTCTACTTTTTAATGGTATTATTCAACTGCATCTAGATAACATGTAAGAAGACCCTAAGAAAGTTGAGAAAAGGCTGGACAGATGTGTTGTTGTGATCTTCTTTTTTTAAGTTCAGATACAGCAGCAGTTTTCGAAAAAAAATATGGAGAAAAACTGGATATAATCTTGTTTTTATTTCAACTACCCTTTTGACTACAGCAAACTGTCTGTCGGTAACATAAGTAGGTGTCGATAAATTCGGTAATGGATCAGTACACGACGCGCCACTTCGGTCTACAAACAACAATATTGATACCCTTTTTAGATAAAATAGTATGCAGATATTCTTTAATGTTTTAGGTAGCTTTACTCCGATAACTCCTTGGATAATTTACTGCGTAGTTCCAATTTCGTACACTTACAGTTTCAAAATGATATGATAAACTTCTATTGGACTAGAAGTGAAAGATTCATGAATGAACGCAGAATTTTTAAATATTTGAATTTAGAAATCATGTTTTAATTACATGGCGCATAATAAAATATTCTAGTCATTTTGGTTCTTAATAATGTCTTTCTCGTAATACGTACATATTAATAACATTTAAAGTGTTTAGTTTGATAATTATTCGTTAGTTTACTCGTTTCTCTTGTACTGACTTCAATAAAACTAATTGCTTCTCACAAATTAATTTGTTTGTCAATTATTGGTGGAATAAATTGAGTAATTTCATTTAGTGACGTCTATTTCCTCTTCGTTTGTTCGAATATATAAAAATAACCCTGTTTGATGAATTCAGCCTTTTTGTTCAAATTACAGGTACACTCTGATTAAAGGTTTATACAACGAGTTTTACTCATATCGTTTTGTCAAGAAGCTTTGAAATTTCGGCTTTTCGTTATGCCTTTTATGCCTTCCTTAAAAAGTATATTTAATTCAAATTGTTTGTAAACAAAATTGATTGGAATTTGGAGACAAAAGACAATTTAAATCAATTCCGTCGAAAGCAAATAATTTCTTTACCCTTAAAATAAGACTAAGAACCAAATGTATTATTAAATCTTTGGATTACAGACAGAGCACAAAGGTTAGCTTTTAATACAAATGTTTCGAGGAAATACAGCAAGCAACAATAAGACAAATTCAAAGAATTTCTTTAAATATTCAGAATTCTTGAATGAGTTGTATGTTGATGATAAAACGTATTTTGATCGTTCTTTTCTGATATTCACAAACTTTGAGACTTGTCTTATTTACCTTTTTGAGGGTTTTTGATTGCCTTTATGGTTTAGGAATTTATGGCTAAATTGCATTAAACAAAAGATTAATGGAGGACATTCCATTCATCTTTTGTTTGACGTATGGTAAGTATTTTGTCTGTAAAATAATCTAAAAATGCAAGCCTTCGATGACCTTTAATTCCTTACTCCAAACATTGACCAATAATAAGTTCATCTTCCTTACAAATGACATCATACCAATGATTTATACGCCAATCTGAAGGGTAAGGAACAAATTAAGCCAATATTGACGTTGGTACGTGACAAGACGAGCTATGCTGATGTCACTTCACCATATTTTATGGCCCTTTGTACGAACTTTAGTGGTATATGGAATGAATAGAATTAACTCCTAGAGCTTCAAACAAAAGTAAAGTATATGACGAGAAGTAAAGAAATGAAGAAAGTAAAAGAAAAAAAGATAGATGATGTGTGCGTGTGTGTGTGTGTGTTTATGTAAGTATATTTAAAAAGTCGAATAATTGTTCCAATTTATTTAATGTTGTTTACAAAATATCACTGAACCAAAAACCGTCTGCATTTAACTTTAAAGTGACTTTCAGATATTTCTGACCAAAGTAATATGGTGGTGTACCTTTTAAATAATTAATAAAAGGTGTTGTGGAAATTACAAGCGACGATAGTATCCAAATAGCAGCACCTAGATAATCATAAAAGTGTTGTACAATAACTTAGAGATAATTGGGAAATAACTTAACGCTTAAGGAGCGTCTAACTAGGTAACACAGTAAGGATCCAATTAAATTTCCTTGCTTTAGACTTCATTAAAAACTGTAAACATTTTAAGAAACTTTAAGATTGTAAAAAGCAAATGTATTCTATTTCCTTTTTTTATTAGGTACCTATTTGTCAGATCTTTCTCATTCTGATACTTCTTAAGTTACTATATAGCTACTTAGTATTGTGATAATGATCCATTTAATTTAAATCCCTTTTGAACGATGGTGTTACCTGTCATACTTCAAATAATGGGTGTAGGAGTACCCTTAACGAAGTCGAAAGGCAATTTACCACGTCATTGCAATTTTTTTTTTGTTCTGGACCTTACCTAGGAACCTGTACTGACATTGGGGGTCAAAGTTTCAACTTTTTCACAAGTTTTTCAGCACAATGTTTTTAAGTGTGTTACAGTGAGTCTTATCGTAAAACGCGATTTTCCACCCCATAAAAAAGTCGTTTCCCAGCAATCGTTTTTACGTAGAGTTACTTCATTTGATGTACAAAAAAAATGCTTGGTTGATAGTTTCATGAAGGGACCCTTCACGAAGCTATCATTTACACCTTGTGTTAACTTTATTTGTTAATTTATGTCAAAAACTTCATAATATGTAACAAAATACTGCTATGCACACTTAAAAAGTAATTTTTAAATTTTATCTTGGAACGTACAAAAAACGTAACGTAACGTATAAATAAGTGATCGTAAACCAATATTACATGGTAGTGTGGATTTAACATCTAATTGAAGCATTTAACTATCGTTTTGAGTCCTGTGTTATTTGTTAAATAAGATTAATTAATAGTTACTAGAAGTGGTTTGTTTAGGTCCTAGCTACATAACCGTTAAATTTTTTCACTGATATCTGAAAACAGAACAGATAAAGCCATATACACCTCCACTACCACCTCCACCTCCTTTTACTCCTTTGAGACACGGGTATGCCAAAACTCTTGTATTCAGTTTATTTCAAATGAAATATAACTTGATGTTTTTGTTACTAACAGTTCGACAGTTTTGGTAGTTTAAATAGTTTGATTATAAGAAAAATTTTCAATCCCATCTATTCTGGATGTAAAAAACCCTACCCTTACTTCATTATATCCCTACCCACGACAAAAACATAGTTCGTTAATAAAACAAAATTTTCCGTGTTGCCAAATTAATTTTGGAAATTTAGTATTTCTCATTTCACCCACCCACATATATTATTCAATTTAAATTTTAATCAGGACAATCCGACAGACCTCGGTATGAATGAATTACAGACTTGCAGAATTTATTAGCGACTCGACAATTGTGCGTGAAACGTGGCCTTAATTCCTGTATGTTTATAATTGACTGTGTTATGGAACCAAAAATGAACTTTTGGATGCTGATCTTGAAGTTCTAAATTAAAAAACAAGGTCTTAAACTTTTTAATTGTAGCAAAGAGAAATAATAAGAATTTGGCCAGGTTTCGGTATTCAAAATTCACTCAAACAACAACAATACACAAAACAACAACAATATACAATTCACTTTAAACTCCAAATATTAAAGAAAAGAAAAAAAGAAGATTTTTAAAGATCTGAGGGAACACATGTCATATTTTTTGTTTGTCTTGATTATTTTGGTAAAATTTAATTGGGGATAAAACACAGCCTGTTAATCCCTTGGTTATCTGTGGTAAAAAAGCAGCAATATAAAGTTAGGTCATAAATTGTTTCCTCAAACTTTCAGCTTTCTCATTTTAGCTTATTCTTTCTTTTGTACACTTGTACACATTATGTGATTCATCATTAATAAAAATAAGTTGTTGTACACGGGATACAAAAACCAACTGAACACAATCAATCATGTATTGATGGATTGATCAGTTACAAACTCATTTCTAAATGTTATGATGTTGTTGTTCTTCAAACTTAACTAGGCCAGTTTAATCCGCCTTTTCAGTCAATTTTTACATGTGTATCATCTGGTTGTTTAAGTTAATGTACATTTTTTTTTGCAATTTTTAATTAAGACATGTGTTCTCACTTTCCGCTATATCTTTCACTTCAATTATTTTTTAATATTCAGCTGTGATATAATGACTTAAATAATATTTCGAATGCTTTCAGAGTTGAGTTAATACTCTAGTCTCAATGAATAATTTCAAAGAGGTATCTTAAACACTGCTTATCGTTTTGGAACCTTAATTAAGTACTAAAGTCCTAAGGCTTTTCAGAAAGTAAACCAAAGAAATAAACACTAAATTACTTGACACCTTGATCACCTTTACTTATTAGACTTAATCTAATGAAAAAAAATATTATATCTACTTGAATAAAATAAATTCTGCATTATATTTCACTGCTTTGTAAACACAGAAATAATTAAAAAAAAAGAACTATTGTCAGCAATGAAAGACACAAAAAGCGTTCAAAAAGCTACTGAAATAAAATGCCTTCATATCTTATTTGCTCAGACACTATTGACACATAAAATTCACAAGCTTACAAACCAGACAAGCTTTCACAGATGTTCAAAGAAAAATACAATTTTTAAAAATACTTTCTATTATTGTGGCCAGAACGGAGACAATGTTTTCATTTCTTGTTAGGAGAGAACTGCACTTTCTCACCTCTACGTGAAACGAAGTCACTTTTACGATGTCAAAGTGAAAATAAAATGGCGGTCTTTATGACAGATGTAAATAAAGTATTTGGTTTTAAAGTGTTGAAAGTGGAATGTGGGAGTCTGGTTTGTGTTTAGTACGTAACTAAAAGTTTATGAAGCTTTACGAATTAAAGTTAGCTACATATGACTCGTGTCATGCTAATTTTTGCTCAGTTGTCACATGCAGTTAGAATAAAAAAGGTTATCGAAAAGAATTCAAAATCATTACTGTCCAGCCTATTTGCACAGCTTATTTGCAATATTACATGCTGCTGATTTTCTAGCTTTTTTACGCGACTGCCTATCTGACCTCCACACCACAGAGTTAGGGTAACAAAGAGATTCTAAATCTAATCACTAATCAGGCAAGATATTGTAGAAGTATCTGTTATGCCAATTTTTAACCCGTAAAATCTCAAAAACAATCTACCTTCAACAAAATAATAAGTCCATTCGTACAAGCTACCTACATTCCCTTACGCTTATATTCTGATACTTTTTTGTTTATCACCGCAAAGCCTATTCGAACTTTTTGTTCCAATATTAAAAAAGCAACAATTTGTGATTCCCATTCAGCAAAACATTTGTATTTTATTTTTTTGCTTTTTGAATTACGAACTGGCTAGTTTCTCTCATTAACAGCCAGTCTCGCCCCCTCATTGTTACTGGTAGGAGGTGGAAGGCGGTGAGAAATGCGCTCACTGCACACCATTTTAAAAGCAATTAGGATTTCCTCATAAATAAAATCTTTGTACAACTAATTCAGTTACTCTCGTCTTGGTAACAAGTTAACTTTGAGCTTGTTCAGTAATTTAAACTTGTAAAATAGAAAAAGGAGCAAATAAATTCTGTAGACAAGAATGAAATTTGAACGCATTTACACCTACGTATTGTTGTTACTTACTGTCTCGACCACCACCAGCATTGTGGTAGCACATATTTTACGAAACTTTTAATTTACATCAAAGCTCGACTGTTGGGTACGAAATAATTTAAAAAGAAAACGTAACAACAAAGAGTTGGAAAAAAAAACAGTGTTCAGTTTTTTCTACGCCATAATTCACTAGCATCATGCTCAACGAATCGTAGTCTACAATTTGCAAAATCTCTTTTGAATATAAAATCACAAACATTCGTAAAATCATTGCGATTTTTTGTTTTAGTAACGAGGTAAAGAGAAACCTTCAGTGGAGCGAAAATCGATTTCCTGAATTCGTTTAGTAGTTGTAGTTGAATTGTTTGTGAAAGTATTTGCCCTAAAAGTAGGTACTATATTATTCTGTTTATTTTGTGATGATCAATGTACCGCACACACATTTTTTTTTCATATTGTTACGAGTTTATTAGAAGAGGAGCTCGTGGCTAAATAATAACAGCCGCTCGGAACGATCTTTAGGTTAAGCTGTGCCTGCCTAGGTTGGTCTGTGGATGGGTGACCACCCATTACATACCGAGTTTCCTCCGTGCCTCGGAAAGCACGTTAAGCCGTTGGTCCCGGCTGTCATTTGTAGATCTTTGACAGTCGTTAGGTAGTCAGTGGTCAAAAAAGTCTGACAGCCAGTCTTACAAGGGGTATCGTATTACCCAGTACTATCTGGGTTGTGGAGGTCAGATAGGCAGTCGCTCCATGTAAAATACTGGTATTCAGCTGCATCCGGTTAGACTGGAAGCCGACCCCAACATAGTTGGGAAAAGGCTAGGCAGATGATGACGAGTTTATCAGAAACGACTGTTTCGTTGGTGTAGTAGTCGCCAGTGCTATTGCTAAGCAAGAGGTCATAAAGTCGATTATCAGGTTAGGCAAAGTGTTATTGGGTTTTGTCCACATTTCTCAATAAAACTCGGAGTCTGGATGTATACCCGATTGATGGCAATTTTGTATAGAACTTAACTATGACTGGCAAAATGCGGATGAACTTAATACTCCTCCTCTGCTTATCTTTTCGAAGATTACAGGTGTGATGTTATGTTATCGTAAAATCGGAAAGTAACTGAGTATACCACCACACCAGTCAGTTCCAGTTTAGTATTACACCAGATAAAAAAAAAAAAACTCTCTGTCAATATAGTTTAGTCATGTTTTTCTCTGCCCCTGCAATTTATAAGCATAACGGTTACACGTCATACGAGTAAAATGAAACACATCACACCGCAAAAAATACTGTGAAAAAGGCCATAAATCGTTTTAGCGGAGTTAGCGTGAATAGAATATATCACTTTACACTGCATTGTAAATTCTGAAAACTTTTAGGACTAACCTTTTTGGACAAGCTTTTACTGTCCTATGATTTGTTGTAGGAAACACTATTTGTTTTTGGTTTCGGTCAAAATTCATCGTACTTACAGAACAAATAACTGAAAATGTCTTCTAGAACGGGGGACCCCTTTAAAAAATGTTTAAAGGAGGCCATCACCAGTCGTTGAAATGGAAGAGATTAGTTTTGACTCCACAATCATGAGACACACTGTATAAGACCTCGTCGGTTATAAAAAAATCTGCTGTTTCATACGAAATTTAACATCACAGTGAAAATGTATGAAACAGCGATTTTTTATTAAATAACCGCCGTATTCAATTCGTGGTAACGGTTTGCTTGCTCGTTAATGTATATTATACCTACCAAGTGGAAACTTTTCTACAGAATTTTTATATTAGTATTTGTTCAGGTAGCTCATCATTCGCTTACTAGTAGCTTAGCTTGTCTTCAAAAGCTACAGTCTACACACGCCACACCGAGGTACCCTTGAAGTCAATTGCGCGGGAACAGTGACACGTAGGGGCGACGTTTATAGAACAAAGGGGTGGACGAGTGAAAACTTTAAACGTTTTCATGTTATTGTCTCGCTTATGCGTTGAAATATTTTCTGCAAATGGTTTGAAAGCGCATATAATACTCTTATACCCATCGATACTGTCGATAGGTAGTCAGTGGCCCAAAAAGTCTGACAACCAGTCTTTCCAAGGAGTATCGTATTACCCAGTACTAACTGGGTTGTGGAGGTCAGATAGGCGGTCGCTCCATGTAAAATACTGGTATTCAGCTGCATCCGGTTAGACTGGAAGCCGACCCCAACATAGTTGGGAAAAGGCTAGGCAGATGATGATGATTCAAATTCAAATTCAAATTCATTTATTGCAAATATGGGTAGTTATACAGGTGGGTTTTTGAAAAACAGGAAAGTTGTTAGTGTCACCATATTCTGCACTAGGCATGCAACATTTAGTTCGGAACGTGGTTAGTCCCTAAATTAAAAATTTAAATACATTAAAGTTCAAAATTACATGTCTATTAAATTTGTCAATTAAAGTCAAAGTAAATAATGTCAAAGTAATAATGTCAAAGTTAATCTATTATGCTAAAATGTCATAAATTAATCATTGTGAAATACGCAATTTAATTCAAACTTAAGTAATAAACATTATTTAGGGTTTGTCACACAAATATTCATTAACACTATAATAAGATTTTACCAATAACATTTTTTTAACATTACATTTAAATATGTCCACACTTTTTAAATCTATTATACATTTTGGTAAATGGTTATAAAGTCGAGGTGCCATCCAAAAAATACTATTGCTAAACAAAGTAGTTCTACTGCTGTCAGGGAAATATATTTTTCTATTGTTACGTTGACTTCTATAATTTTTGAAATAATGCAAGTTGCGTTTTACAAAGACTACGACTTCCAATATATATAAACATGGTAGTGTTAATATTTTTAGGCTTTGAAAAAAGGGCTTACAACTATCTGTTGGTTTTAAAGTACATATTGCGCGGATACATCTCTTTTGCATTTTAAATACAGCCTCTTTTTCTGTAGAATAGCCCCAAAACATAATGCCATATCTCAACAAGGACCCTACGTAACCATGGTAAGATGCTAAGACCGCACTGGTACTGACCGTTTTTGCAAGCATATATAACGCATAGGACTGCTGACTTAATTTGAGACACAAGCTTTCCAAATGTGACTTCCAGTTTAGGTTATAGTCTATATGTAAGCCTAAGAATTTTGTTGTATTGATTTGCTCAATCTTCTGTCCTTGGAAATAAACATCGACGTTTGTTTGTTTGCCATTTCTATTCTTAAAAGTCATAATTTTAGTTTTGATTAAGTTTATTTTTAATTTATTTGATGTCAGCCATTCTATAATAGTTAGTAATGTATTTTCTACTTCTTCTTTTAGTTGAGACAGTTCTTTGCTGGAGAATACAACAGTGGCATCATCAGCAAACAAAACAGTCGGATGGCTCGTAATGCGCGGCAAGTCATTCACATAAATGATAAATAAAAGTGGTCCTAAAACACTGCCTTGCGGTACCCCTATTTTTACTTCTCTATATTTTGATGAGTAAGTTATTTCTCTTTTAGTCTTAGCACAAATCCTTGTGATCTGAGTCGATTGTCTCCTGTTACTTAAGTAGGACTTTATTAGATCATAAGCACTGCCTCTAACGCCATAAGCCGACAATTTCGATAACAGTATTTTGTTGTCTACATTATCAAAAGCTTTGGTAAGGTCCATATATAATGCACAAGCATGATTCTTATTATTTAAATTACGCATTACTTCATTTAAAAAATTATAGACTGCCATATCAATCGATTTATTTTTTCTAAACCCCGATTGTTCATCTGCAAACAAGTTATTCTTAACAAAGTAGTTGTAAATATTTTCATGTACTGCTTTTTCAAATACTTTTGAAAACACTGGTATAAGAGCTATAGGGCGATAACAATTTACGGACAGTCTATCTCCCTTCTTGAAAAGTGGTTTGATTATTGTTACCTTTAATTTATCAGGAAATACACCATGAGTAAAACATAAATTTATAATATGACTAAGAACAGGACTAATTTTCAAGGCTACATGTTTTAGTATACTTGTACAAATGTCATCATATCCAGTGCTTTTGGTATTCTTAAGATTTAATATCAATTTAAGTACATCACCGGGAAGTATTGGATACATATACATAGAATTAAGCTGAGTATCAAGATTGCTTGGTGTACTGTGTGGCAACTCTGAATTTATATTGTCAATAAAAAAGTCATTAAAAAAGTTAGCTATAGATGATGCATCATTTATTAATTTACCATTAACAGTTAAATTGTGTATTTCGCTATCTGGTATATTGCATTTAGAGTCATTTATTATGTCCCATGTAGCTTTGCATTTATTGCGAGCTGTGTATATGTAGTGGTTGTTTTGTGATTTTTTTGTTGACTTGATAATGCGATTGAGTCTAGATGAAAGAGCTTTGAATTTTGATTTATCGCTATGGTTTTTAGTAATTCGATATTGCCATAGTAGTTGCCGCTTTCGTTTACAACATGCTCGGATTCCTTTAGTCATCCAATTCAAACGTCTTCTAGTGTTAATTTTAATATTAATTAGTGGGAAACATAAATAATAAAATAATTTAAAAATGTCATAGAAATTGTCAAACGCATAATTGGGGTCATCATTTGCAAATACATCATGGAATGATAAAGAACTAATGCATTCTTTGAATTTTTCAATGTTTTCTTGACTATAGTCGCGTCTCTTAATAAACCAATATTTGTAAGTACACGTTGCTTTAACAGGGCATGTGAGCAATTGTGCTGTGTGATCAGATAGTGCTAGCTCAAGAAGTTCACCTTTACAACCTCGAAAGTTTACCATAAAATTGTCCAGACATGTTCCACTAACTATTCGTGTAGGTTCTTTAAAAATAAATGTAAAATTAAAACTCTTAAATACCTTAGCAAATTCCATAGATGATGCATTTTTTATCAATGTATTAATGTTAAAATCCCCACATAAGATAATTTTGCCTTTAGTTGCGCACAGGACTCCAAGTAAGTGACTCAACTGTTCCAGGAAAAATAATATAATTTCCCGATTTGAATTTGGCGACCTATAGACGCATAACACTCGCAAATTGTGGTCCAATAGTTCTACCCCCGCACATTCCATTACACTTTCCTTGCAATACTTTTTAAGTCCATCCAATGGTTTAAATTTAAGGCTATTTCGGACCAAGACACATGCACCACCATGACGAGTACTACGCGAATACAGAGACCCAAGTACATAGTTTTCCATTTTCAGCAATTTAACATCTGATTTTAGCATATTATGTTCTGTAATACATAAAATATCCACTGTCTTTTTTCATCATAAAGTGATTGTAATGATACTGATAATAAGTCGGATTTGTTAATAAGACCATTGATATTCTGGTGAAGGATATTAATATGTTTGTACACGAAAAAACTCAGATGCACAATGTTCATTGTTAGTCAGTTCAGAAATATTTAGGTCAATCAATATATTGTTCATAATTCGTTCAAGTATAGTCATGATACCACTTCGATTTATTTTGCCGGTTTTGTAAGAAAACATGTCGAGGGATAGGTCACGATTGCTATCAAAGTAGTATAAGGAGCCATTATTATTTTGAAGGTCCGAGCAAAGAAGATTATTGAATATTTCCACTTTATAATTGTATATTGGAGCTCCTGTTTGGTATGTGGGACCACAAATAACTATATTAGTGTGGGCAACGTTTTTCAAATGTTCCTTTATTGTTTTAATCATGTTTATATAGTCATTCTCTTCTTTAATGTCATTTTCTTCAATGAATAATATACAATAGTCATTTAAAGTGAAGTGCTTTAATTTTTGTTCTATATTCTTTAACCGTTCGTATAGTATCCGGTTTGACATAATATAGTGGCAGTAATCAAAATATTCTGAAAAAACATTTACTATTGTAGGTAACGAGCCTCTGTTAACACTACTGAGAATACATAGTTTGTTCTTTTGTTTTGGTTTCGTAATGTTACGTGCCAGCTTTTTCTTATTTCCACCCTGTGTTTTAGTCTGAGATGAAGAAATTACTTGTTGTTTTGATTCATTTGGTGTTTGAATGTTGATTGTTTGCGTAGCCATATTGTGCCTCAGTACTTTTTTATCAACTGAACTGTGTGGTGGTTGAACTAATTCGTCATGAAGAGTAACTTGTGTGGATTTGAATATGTCCGGACTTCCATATCTTGAGTAATCCTCACGGTGTTGTTTATGTAAAGACTGTCTAAGTGGTGTAGATAATTTTGTTCTTTTATTTGGCGTTCCTACCTCAGAAGCTAACTTCTTTGTTACCTTTTCTACAAGTTTATGTTTTATGTTCATATTCTCAATAGTTATTTTTAATTCTGTGTTTTCAATAGATAGAATATTTATCTCTTCGTGAGCCGCCTGCAACTGTGTGTTAAGTTCACTTATTTGACGTTTGAGGTCTTCCATTTCTTCATTATCATCATTAGTTATATTTGGGACGCTATTATTTGTGGCGCCATCTAGTGTTGAATTGCTAAAACTATCATCGAAAGTTTCTACTGCTGATTCGGAACGTCGTCGTCGAAACCGTAGTGTAACATTCTCACCGAAAACCATTTTGTACCGATGTTTTAAATACTAAATAAAATATAGGAAAAATTCTTGTAAGAAGTTGGATTCGAACTCGATGCAATCCGTGTAGTCGTACGCTGTGACCCAACGCTTAGCCGTTGCGCCAAACACTCATTGCGTGGTCGTGTTGAATTAGGTGAATGGATACCTCTTGTTCTTTTACGTCACGCGTCGAGCAGGTCCAAAGTTCAAGTCTTTGTTAGAAGAACGTTTGTTTCGAACGGTTAAGATTTAAATTATTGTTTTTTCTTTCTTGTTTCCAATCACTGTTTTTCCATGAGTTAGGGGTCATATCACTCAGAAACCACTAGTAATAGTTTATATTTTCACAACATTCACAGTTTATGTCATATAAAGTTAGTAATTTATTGATAATTATTAGAGTTTTTCACAGCACTTGTATTGCTTATAACTTCATTTATTGTAAATCCTCTTCCTTAATAACATTGTCACATATGTATAGGAGTGTCCTTTCACTAATAGTCTTTGTTTTATCACTTAATTATTACTTATTAATTTATTAAAGATTTTAAATAACGGAGCTGTTGTTTATATCAACCGCGTTAAGGTGACGGTAGTTGTTCAAAAGATGATGATGACTGTTGATGGGTATAAGAGTAGAGGAAGACGCAACCGGCGTGCGTGTATGACCAGATGCATGAACATGGACGAGGCGAAAGGAGAAAGTAAGGATTAAAAGTTGCGTTCTGCAATTTCTGTGTTGTAATCGGTTATCGTGGTATGGACATGTGATGCGGAGGAATGAGGAAAATGTAGTGAAGTAAATGTTGAGTATGAATGTAGATGGCTAAAAGAGTAGAGGAAGACCAAAGAAACGATGGATGGACTGTGTGAAGAATGATATGGCACGAAAGGAGTTGTCTGATGAGATGACGAGTAATAGAGAAGTATGGAAGAAGAAGACATGCTGCGCCGACCCCAAATTAATTGAGACAAGGGCATGATGGGAGAATGTTGATGATAGGACATACAAATACTGTACCATCTTATTAACGTAGATGTCTTGAATAAGTATGACAAAATACACAAAATTCTAGTCTAGATTTTTACATAAAATGCTTAGTTAAATATAATAACGCTTGTTCTTTAGATAGCATTAAAAACAAAAGAGGTCGTGAGAGATTGGCAAGGCATGACTTGATCAAGAATTTTCTGGGAAATTATTTTATTGAATGTAAAAATTCTACATACCAGTTCTTATAACCAACCAATTCCAGCCACATAAGTTTAACAAATTCATATATATTTTGGTTGATAAGGAAAATGTATATACATAAGTGCAAAATTATGTATATCTCCGTAAAGATTTTCCCTAACATTTGCATTTCCATTTAATAAATTAAAGCTGAAGGACTTAAAATGTGCCCGTCAGTCCCACGGCTCCTAGATAAGCATTGTTGTAAGCTAGGTTAAGGAAATTCTGGCAACGATTCCTGTCCAATCTAGTTTTGAATAAGGTTTTCAGATTATACTTGCTGTACCTTTAAATTGAATCCATGATTGGCCTGTGTTGCCCTGTGAAACGTTCTTTGTTTGTCAAAACAAAGAACATTTTAAACCATCAAAATAAAATAAAATAAATAACTGTAGGTACAGTCGCCAGCACATCAAGTTACAACAAACTGTAATTTTTTTTTAAATTGATTTTGAACTTAACCATCAACATTTTATGGTTTAAAATGATTAGGAGCAATATGACAGTTTGTGGTAACTTGATGTGCTGTTGACTGTATAATGTTTGCGTTCTTATCGTTACGAATGGATTGATTTTAATTCTTGGTTTCTAGGTATACTCTTCTAAATAGGCAAAATGTTGTTTCTGTGTTTGGGTTATTCTTCTGTTCTAGAAAGAAGCTAAAAGACAACAGATTTACTCTTATTTTATCTGTTACAAAAATGTTAAATAATTTTGCAGTTTTAATAATCTATAAGGAAAACAGTTATGACAAACCCAACTGCACCAGAAAGTAGTGACAAAGCCCACATGGACTGTTCAAAAACTTTTCATGCTCACTATTCACGAGAAAAACTTGAGATTTTTTTCTACAAGGCACTGTAGCTTGAGCACCACAGTTCTGCCAGTTTCTAGTGTAGTGGCTAGGTACTTCAAGGTCGATATTACAGCGTTTTCAAAACTAAGTTTGTAAATCGCAAACTCAAATATTCAGGACACTATAAATTCAATTTAACATGTTTCTATTGGAAAGAAATGATCTTACAGGAAATTAATTTTAAGTTATCAAGGGTGTAAATAGACCCTTAACATAAACGAAAGACACTTGTTCTCCCCGTCACTGCGATAATTTTTTTGTTCTAGACCATACCTGGAAACCTTCTAGTTACGGAGATATTTAATTGAGGGTCAAAGTTCCAACTTTTTCACAAGTTTTTTTTTTTAAATACATGTTTTTAATGTAAGATTTTTGCTTTACACACCTCCACGACCGTCGTACTATTCAATCCGTTCAACAGCACCATGCTATGAGTGCTTTCCATCGAGTCCTACCGTAAAACGTGATATTTCACCCCAAAAAAAAAGTCGATTCCCAGCAATAATTTGTGCGTAAAGTTACTTAGTTTGATGTACATAATGCTTGGTTGACGGATATGTGAAGGGTCTGTTTACACCCGGTATATAAGGATTAATATAAATAAATATCCCAAGGCATGTTTTAATTGTTGATAAATTATTTTTTTTTCAAAAATTACTACCAATTACACGTAAACGGTAACATCCCTTATCGTGCAATATTTGGTCCAGTTCATCTCTAAGCAACCATAAAAAAGTTATCGCTCTCGTGCAACATTCTAGAGTTTTATAACTCCAGCGAGGCCTTATTTAAAAGCGATACCATTTTTTTATTAAAAACACAATTTAAGTGATGTTGTGACACCTTTTAATAACGAAATTAAATACACAGGAGTAACCAGTAACAAAAGTAGCTCTCATTGAACTGCAATATAAATTCATGATCAGCCTAGCTTTTTATGTTGGGGAAGGCTTTCAGTAGCAGCTGAATATACGAATTTTAGATCCTATTTTACATCCTATTTGTAACCTATCTGATCTCCACAGCGCATATCTCAGGTAGGACCCGTTGTCAGACTTTTGGATTTTGGTCTTCCCCTAACGACTGTCAACGTTTTACAAATAACAGCCCCCAACAGCTTACCTTGCTTTCCGGAGCACGGAAGGTCTCGATATATAAAGTGTCGTCAACCATCCACGGACCGACATCTGCAGTATAAACCAATAAAAAGATCTGCAGATATTTATTTAACATGGAGTTCTAATAATACCACCAGACTAAAATAGGTAGAAAACTTCAGCATGAAACGAATGTCAAAAAAACACCTTTTTCACTCGTACCGTAAAGTCTAGAAATAGACACAGGTTTTCAGTCCCAGCGTGAAACGGAACGTACCGACCAAATATTATTAGCTCATACATTTATATGACAGTTAGGTCTGATATAACTAATTGAAAACAGTTATCGAATCGATCAGAATAAACGGCAATTCATTTTGATTTGACACTTCATTAGGCTTATGTGTAAATAGTCGGTTGTTGATCATTTTATTTACAATCTGTTGTAGCTTTGATTTTTGGGATGGCAATACTGAACATGATTATTAGCTTTTCGCGACAAAATCTCGAAAACCAATTTCATGTATTTTCTATTAACAAAATCTTTAACGTAGGACGGGGTAAAGAATTCAGAGGCTGTGGCTAATCTTTGTGATGCAATACCTAGGTGGCATAACTTGAAAACTAGATAAAGTTTACAAAGGCTTCTAGTAACTATCTAGAAGATAGTCATTGTTATAGTCTTCAACTTCAGTTCTAGCCCTTGATACTTCGTCTGTAGTCTGGAAGTACTTGTATCTGACTTGACATGCGGAATTTCAAATTTTCACAGGGACTCGTGGCAAAGCTATAACAACCGCACAGTTCGATCTAAGGTACGCTTACTGAGGTATATCCATGAATGAGTGACCATCTATTTCACACCGAAGACCCCTCCGTGGGTCACAAAGCCGTCTGCCTCACTTGTTATTCGTAGATCTTTTACAGTCGTTACAAGTAGTCAATGGCCCGCTTTCTATCTTGCGACCCCATTCTTTGTCATTTGTGCAGTAGATGACCTTTCGACTGCATCAGGTAGCGGAGTTCGTGTTGCTGAATTTCGGGCAGAGCATATTTGAACTTTTTTGTCATTGAGACGCTAAGAAGTAGTTGTCAGAAATTTGAAAAGACAACAAGTCTTCATTGTTTAGTGTGGTGTAGACAGTCTAATCTTTATTCTCCCTGTAGACATACAGGGTGTGACGTAATAAACGCAAGACATCTCGTGTGGTGTCTCAGACCATGAAAATGGACAACCTGTTCCTTGTTCTATGACATTTGGAAATTCTTACCTTTTTTTTTTAATTTTCAGTTCCTATACAAAGTCCATTTTTTTTTCGTATTTCTTGTACTCGTCGAACAAAAGTTGTTCAGTGTCATGATCTCAGAGACCACTCGGAAGGTCTTGCGTTTATTATATTACACCTTGTATAGAGATAACGAAAAGCCAGTCCTAATTTTAATTTGCACATCAAATGGGCAAAACAATTATTCTCAACGTATACATTTATCAAATAACTTGTCAGGACAATCACAAACTACATTTAAATTACTCTACCCTTTTCAAGTTGAAAATTTTATGTCAAGTAAAGTTATCATAGAATATTTTGCGTGTGATCTTTGCACTAACAAAACTGTCAGTAGTGAATACAGGGACATAATGAAGGTGTCATATTTTATTACTTTTCATGGATTAACTGAGTCATGAACTCATGAGGAATATATTCTGAAATGAAAAACTGAAAAATATTTGTGTCCTAATATTTAAATCTTTACATTTACTCTACAGCGTGAAAATATTATCACGTTTCAGTTTATAAGAATATTGTCTAGGTCACTTATAATGGGCATCGTATCTATCACTCTACGTAAGATATTTGAATTCTACGTTGTCTGTTTTTGCGCGACATAGGTCGTTAGTATCTATTGATTTAAATCTTTATTTTCGATATATCAAAACAACCTAATAAAATTCTACTTAATTTTGTTTTGAAAATCATATTTACCTACCTAGCCCTTTTCCAACATTAAGTTGAAGACCAGTGTAGCTCTTAATATTGACCAAGAAATATCAATATCATATTTGCCAAGTCTTTAACTACCAATAATTTTCCGAATACAACAGCGCTTTACTTAAAAACAGAAATAAAATCTAAACCATTCATAGGATTAGGTAACTTAGAAATAAAGTAACGCAAACTTGATCAGAGAAATCGTGAAAGTATCAATTCAGTTTTATGCCGACGACGCGGCGACGGTAAAAAGTTCGAATGCAGATCATGAAAGAAAATTTCCACATGGAAATCTAAAATGTCAACCAACTTGAGATCAAAAGGAAACGAAATACTAATAAAAGGGAATTTCTAAATAATATCGGTCAAAGTTCAAAGATGCTTTTCATCGTATCAGTAACGGTTAATTACGTTTCCGAAATATTACTAAGCTGTGTCCTTCAAGAATTCACGAGTAATAGAGAAGTATAGAAGAACACATGCTGCGCCGACCCAAAATAAATGGGGATAAGGGCAGAAGAATGACGTTGATGTCCTTCAAGAAGTCATTTGTGTCTCCCGATTTGTTAGATCTTGGTACCTAGTATCTTAACCAACTTATATGGTCTTCCCCATGGATCCCTGTCCAACCCTTCGAGGAGTTCCCGCCAGGACCTTGATCTGGCATCCGCGTGTTGGAACTCCTTAAGAACATAAATCAAATAAGATTAACCCAAATGTGAAGCCACAGATATAGATATACCTAGATAACGCAAGATCACGATCCGTATAAAAACCAAGCGTGCCATTTTTAGACTACCTACTATGACGTCATAAGCTCTATTTAGTTACTATGCAAACTAGTTGCTATACAAAATAGACTGCGTTTACTACTACGTTTTTGCTCTTTAAATGTCTAGAATTAAGTTTTTGAGTTGTAACGTTGTAGCTTGCTGCGACAGTAGCCACGTTAAGCATAAAATGCTTAAGCCGGGTACGCGAAGTGGTGCGTTTATTATCTGGGTATGTCAATATCTGTGTGTTAGACTGTACTGTACTGTCGCAGCCTAAAGTATTATATAAATTAGAATAAAGTTCAACAAGCTTACTTAAGTTACACAAACACATAATTGTCAAGAGGCCTTTATACATTGAAACATGATGCCACTAAGTATAAAAGGTTTTCCTACTCACAATATCGCTCAAGTAGGAAACAAAAAACAAAACCTTTTTGTCAAGCCCATCGTTTACTTCATGGAGACTAATCTGAAGCAATCATTTTAACACATCAGGTGGTTATAATTGCGAAACGTTTATCACAACTCGTCCGTTTTAACTTACACTAAGCCACGCTTACATCATTCTTTGAATAATATTGTACTGCTGAAATTTCAACTTTCGTCTCTGAATTTAGCGTTGAATGTCCAACGGTTTGCTTTTAGTTAAGCATTCATTTAGGTGTAGCCTATTGTTAGTGAAAATGGGCATACAGTCCCTTGAGAAATGTTTAGAAATCTGTAACCATTAACAAGTGGCCACTTTAGTCTAGGAAATAAAACTGTACAAAGGATTTGTCTACGAAACCATTCTGATTTTGTTTCGTAAGGGAAATTCGGATGTATTTACTTCGTTTGGATACTTGGGTCGAATACAAATTAATGGTGTAGCCTTACATTTACAAAATAATTTTACAATTTAGTCCTTGTACTTGTTTTGTATTATTTAAGCAAAAGTATTTTTTATAAAAAGTCTTGCAATTAAAACTGATATTCCAGATATGACACACACTAACTATTATATAGCTTGACATATTATTATAATTCAAGATTGATCTTTTTTACTGGTTACATAAATCTAACCTAAAAACTAACTTGGTTTACTATGACAGCAATTTTTATTTTATTTAAAAACCTTCCCTCACACTAGGAATTTCTCCTGTATCGTGGGTGCGTTTACAAACATTTAAGCTTACATACACAAATAGCCAGACCCGGAACAACTACCTGTAGGCGCATACAAATATATGTTCCGTGCGGTATCGAACCCGTGACACCAAGCGCAGCAGTCAATCGCTCAGCCACTGCTCCAACCGTGCCGTCAAATTGTTGAAATCACCTTTGATTCAATTTGTCAGTTCAAATATACGGGAAATTAACGAACAGACTCAAAGCAAAAATAAGTTAAGCAACTTTTTCTCTCAAAACTCTCCTTGTTTAATTCTTCGAGAAATTGTTTAAATTTTTTGCACCTGAACATTTGTTACCTTCAAGATTGATGAGATGCGAATGTAACAATTGTTCAAGAAGAGATTAGACTCGGAAAAAGTTTTCAAGCATGATTTAATTTCGTACTTTTTTTGGTCGGCGAGGTAAAAAAGCTTTAATTTATGTAACATACCATTTTCTAAAAGTTTCAATCTGAAATTAAAATGGGAATTTATTTTTAAAAGTGATGTACAGCTGAAATATTTTCCTTTTATTAAAAACTACAAAACCGTTTTCTTTACAGTTTCATGAACCTCATTCAGCGCTGATTGTATCAATTTTTCCTTTACCAGCCTTAAATGCGTTGCTATTGTGTGCTTTATTTTGATATAATTTATTAAAATAATTGGTGGCCACATTTTAATTTATTCAAATTGACTAACCGACATACCACGTGGCTCGTTTGAATATAAATCATTTTATCTCATTATTGTACTTAGCGTGATTAACATTTTAGGTACTCGCAATGATAAATGACCCTCCAGAGCTGTAGTAGGTACAAGTTTTATAATCAAGTGTTTTCCGACCTAGAGACTTCGTGCGAACAAATTAGTTTGTAGCGGCGCTACAAAAAGTACTAAGCAACATAGTACAAAATGTACTACAGCGCCATCTATGACACTAATGAAGAACTAACGTCAAAAGTTGTCCGCGACTTAAGAGTATAATATAGAAAAACCAGTAGCCCACCAAATATAACACCCACCAAGTCGGAGGATCCTCCCTTTTCTACGGGGTATGAAAAAAATTACACAGTTTTTCATAACCCTATAAGTTAATTGTTTGAAAACTGTTATTCCTGTGCAACTTTTAATGCTGCTTCAAGTTATGGCAAGTCACAGGCAATTAAAACCCTCCGTGTAAATCGGTCTTTAACGTTATTGAACCGCATCCAATCAAAAATTTGAATTTGGAAAGGTACTGGCCGTTTTGCTGCAGAATCACATAGCAACCGCTTTGTCATTAAAAATACTGGCCACTTCGACAAGGCTGCTGTTTCCCGCGACGAATTTCTCCCAAAAAAGCAATTTCTGGGAACAGTAAATTGAATGAGATCATGTGTGAAATCCCTGTAGGTTTGTCCGACGCCGATTGCTCTTAATATATTGAATAGTGATATCAATTTTGATTGAAAGAGAACAAGGTTACGCAATATTTCTGGTGTGGGATCTCCGTGGTGAGTTGTTTGTTTATTTTTTGTTGGTGTGGGACTCACTGACAAAGTTATTGGAATTATTTTTTTGTAGTTAGAAACTTCGGTTACATTAAATACTGGGTATAAACGGACCCTTCACGAAGCCGTCAACAAACTATTTTGTACATCAAACAAAGTTAACTCTAAGCAAAAATGTTTGCTGGGAACGATTTTTTTTTTTTTGGATTCACGTTTCAACGACTCAATGTAACTCAAAACGTGCTGATGGATGCATTTAACAGTACGGTGATTTTACGGAGGGAAAATTGAATTTAAAAAAAAAAATGTGAAAATGTTGGAACTTTTCCGAACCGCCAATATTTAGTAACTAGAAGGTAGGTATAGTCTAGAACAAAAAAAATATCGCAATGGCGGGGAGAACAAGTGCCTTTCGACTTCGTTAAGGGTACCTTTACACCCATTGTACACTTTTATCGTTGATACGTCGTGTAGTTCAAGAGAATCTGAGAGAATCTGAAAACAGTCACACAAATCATCTTTCTGCTTAGTTATAGAAAATCTTTTGAAATCCCTAGTTATTAGAATTAATCAAAAAGTAAATCCAGTTTCTTGACACAAACGAGTTTATCTGCTGTCTAGCGGATATCCAAATTAATTTCCAGATAAATAATTTCGATAAACTGAATACGTTTTGAATATTTTTTAACAATCAATCATAGCTGCGTCTTTTAGATTTATTATTTTACTGTGCTATTATTTTTCAGGAGCTTATTTTAAAACACATTAATATTGTTTTTTTTTTCACATTGTGAAACAAAAATGTCTTTAGTTACTTTTTCGAAATACGTCGAAAACAACGAACATTATGAATAATTCATCATGGAAGAACATTATTAAAATAAACTTACAACAGAAGGTGCCATAAACGGTTTGTGTTTACATGAAATACCTTCACTGAATATTTATCCACAAACAAGGCTAAAGGAGAATATCAAAGACAATGTGAGCGGAGGTAAGTCCACCCACTAGTTACCGAAATTAACTAAAACATTGGCCTCGAATGAGGTCACATAGACACTACATTGTTGTAGAGGCCGTTCCACGAATACATTCCTATTTCAATGCATATCAGAAAATACTAAGGAAAATTTTCAAAGCAATACTCCTAAAAGCGCAAAACATACACAAGCTTTTGCACATTGTGAAGAATTATTGGAATCGCGTCAATAGTTTCGAAGATTACCCTCTACATCCAAACTGATAACTATAATATTAGTATAGAAGTATCTGATGAGGACTTCGTGGCTTAATAATAACAGCCGTTCGGGCCGATCTCTGGGCCGCACTTACCTAGGTTGGTCCGTGAATGTGTAAAGTGGTCACCCATTCTCTTTTTTTTCTCTTTTCTCCCTCTGAGCCTCGGAAAGCACGTTAAGTTGGTCTCGGCTGTCATTTATAAATCTTTGCCAGTCGTTACGTGTAGTCAGTGGCCCGAAAGACATATAAGCACCCTTACCAAAGGTATCGTATTACCCAGTACTAACTGGGTTGTGGAGATCGAGATAGGCAGTCGCTTCATGTAAAATACTGATATTCAGCTGCAATCGGTCCACAACAGAGTTAGGAAAAGACTAGGCAGATGATGAATATAAATAAACCTATTATTAATTTTAAAAGTATTCCTAAAACAAACCAAATCGAAACAATTAAAAAAAACAACTGATTTCAAGTAACAACATCACATTTTCTTGTTACTGCGGTTCGTGAAAGTTATTGCGAGCCACGCGTTTTCAGCTTAACGCAAACGCGAAAGTTTGGAGTTATGGGCCTCCAGACTGGAATGACAGCAACGACAGTTATGCCTTTTGACCTGACGCTATGCTTTTGTGAAGTATGTTACATGAAATATTTTATATCTATAACAACTTATGATATAATATTCAGAACCTCAAAAATTCGAAGACCAGTGACTACTAAACTGGAACCACGTGGTGGATGACGGCCTATTTCATCTAATAGAAAGGTGACCTGTGTCCCGACTGTGAGAACTCTATAGGCTGATCAAATTGTTTTAAAACTTTATCTTTTAGGTAACTGCCCCGTTGGGAGTTAGTTACTTAAAAATTATAGTTCCCGATAGATTCTCGTACCAACGGGTCTCGACTATCGAGGTCGCAAACGCGTTGGTAAACATGAGATGCTGGGTTCGATTTCCGGGTTGGGCAAAGTGTTTTTACGTTGAGAGACCAGTGCGCACTATACGGGGTGGGAACACCGACGCGAAAATGTTAAATAACCGATGAAAAATTTCTCTGTGGCGCTCAGAATTATGTACTGAATACGTGGTAACCTTTTTCATGTCGGTGTACCTTCCACCCCGTATTATCTCCTGTGCTCAAGCTTATCTCGGTCGAGATTCGGTCAGGAGAACTATTCTTTATCATTGCTAGTACAAATTATTCTTTCCTTAAAATTTTCCAACCATGTAAGACCGACATCTAAGAAAACGGTGTCTCTTCACACACAGATTGCATAAAATGCATTCATAACATAATTTGAATACTTTAACATTATCATTTTAATGAGATTTTAGGTCTCTGCACAATTTACATTGTTGAATATGTTTAAAGTTTCTAATCGCATTATACTTGCATTTCATATGCAAACCTCATTATGTTAGCTCAAAGAACTCTGAAAAGTAAGTTTTACAGTGGCGAGGCTTGCAAATAAGCATACCTTCGTACACAGTTTTGTCTTTGTGTTTTCAAACAAACAATCCTTTTAGAAATTAACTAAATATTATGTTAAGTAAATAATAACTTCACGATTTGTAATCCCCGAAGGGTTAGACAGAGGTGGACTTAATAGGACACTCACATTTCACCAGTTATGTTTAAGTCTCATGAAATACGGGGCGAGTCTATTGCCATCAACCGGGCACAAATCCAGACTCCGTGGCTGCTACTGAGAAATTCCTGGTGGAAAAACCCAATAACAATTTGTCCGACCCGGGAATCGAACCTTGATTGCGACCACTAGACCATCGAGGCTGTACGATATTAAGCAAGTGTATTTACAATTATCAAAGAATTTATTGGGGTCAATTACAGAGACAAAGTACTCCTTAACAACATATTCAAACGAAAGCAGATTAAAAAAAAATGGAGGAATTAAATAAAACACTTATAAAGGAAGCACTTACCTAATTATTAACATAATAATAATGATTAGTAAGAGAGTGTTTAGTCAGAGTGAACTCTGTTATGTTTAGATAATTAATTTGTTACTAATAAAATATGGACATTACCTAGTCTGAATTAAACAAATTTTTGTTTTATTTTATTATTTATTTATTAAGAGGTAAGTGTTCTGTCAAGAAACTGTACAGAAAGAAAAACAATAATTATTGATAATGTTGCCAAGTGCTATCGGAAACTATAAGTCTATTGCCCATCCTTGTCTATAGGTTAACCTTATTAGTGACTTGTTTTCTTCTTTTTCTCGTTCTTTTAACTGCATTCATTCGTAAGTTAATTTCGTCGGGAACTGTTTCCGAACTTGCTTCATTTCGGAACTGTAACAGAATTACGTGAAACCTTTTGAAGTTCGTGGGTAAACGAGGACCTTTGAGATTTCATGAGTTGCCTGGATGCATGGAAATGCTGCGAAGTCTTTGATGACCGAAAATTCTTGTTCATTCACGATTATTACTGTTTAGTAGAGACATCTAGTGTAAAATTCAAATAATATTAATTTATATGAAACAAGACATGCGGCCGCCGGAATTCTTATCGGTAAAAATGATGAATCTCCATACAAATTATAATCCATATTGGATTTGTCTGGGAATTCGTTTTTTTTTTAAATAACCTTTTGTTTAAACTATGGAAATTTTGTGAAAATGTTTATGCTTCTAGAGCCCGCTGGCTCTTTAGGTTGTGCGATGTCTATCAATGATTGAATTTATGAAAATATGGTCCGGTACCGAGAATGACATTATTGCCAAACCAGGTAAAATATTGATGACTGAATCGATAAAGAGAGGATTGGCCTGGTGCCAATCCTCTCTTAATCATCTGCCTAGCCTTTTCCCAACTATATTGGGGTCGGCTTCCAGTCTAACCGGATGCAGCTGAATACCAGTATCTTACGTGGAGCGACTGCCTATCTGACCTCCACAATCCAGTTAGTACTGAGTAATACGATACCCCTTGGTAAGACTGGTTGTCAGACTTTTTGGGCGACTGACCACCTAACGACTGTCAAAGGTCTACAAATGACAGCCGGGTCCAACGGCTTAACGTGCTTTCCTAGGCACGGAGGAAACTCGGTATGTAATGGGTGGTCACCCATCCACAGACCAACCTAGGCAAGCACGGCTTAACCTAAAGGTCGACCCGAGCGGCTGTTATTATGTAGCCACGAGCTCCTCCAGAAAGGAGAGGGGTTTGGTGACCAGTTAAAGAGGCCAAATAGCACAGCCCCACTACTTACTGCCAGGTATCCAGCCGTTGGTAGAGGGACTGTGGGTAATGAGGTTGAAATATTTAATGGTTTCTTAAACCACAGAGAAAACAAATTGCATCACAAATAAGACTACTCATACACTTTCTCAACTTATTTTTAATAATTGGATTACAGCCCATTCCCTCTCATAGAGAGGAGGCCTGTGTCCCACCAGTGGGAACATTATAAAAATGTCTACACAGTAGTGTGTGGACATTATTGATATATTACCAATTAAAACAGATGCCTAAATATTGGTTAACTTATAATAAGTTAAAACAATAAAGCAATTAGCAAGTTAGTAAGTGCGAGTAAATCGTGCAAGTAATATTACGGTATATTAAATAACGAGGGATCGTAGGCGCCTTCCAACTTGTCGGTTATAGGATAACTTGGACAAATTTAATTTACTACAAGTTTCGGATAAACTTCGGGTAGCCTGCTCATAACGGACAATAGTCTTTAGATTCTTTTGTATTATTAAATTGAGACAATTTAATATTTGTTTTTTTGCACCAGAACAATCTTCACACATATAAAAATCAATTATAATTCGAAAGACAAGACAATCTGTTGTCATAAGTACGTTATTGTTGTTTTTCTCGGGAACAGTATTTTTTTCCAGATGAAAGGTACCCTATGTCCGTTTCTTTTCACCTGACAACGTCTATGGAAATTTCAGGATGATCGGTTCAGTGATTTAGGCTTGAAAAGTTAACAAACAAACAAACTTACTTGCATTTATAATATTAGTTAGGCTGCTATGTTTTTGCAAAAAAATAAGCTATGGGCCATCATCATCATCTGCCTAGCCTTTTTCCTACTATGTTAGGGTCGGCTTCCAGTCTAACCGGATGCAGCTGAATATCAGTATTATACATGGAGCGACTAACTATCTAACCTCCATAACCCATTGAGTACTAGATGATATGATACCCCTTGGTAAGCTATTGATAACTAGAAAAAATTGCAGGTAAGTAATTTAAATTCAGAAACATACATAAACAAAATAGCATTAAAAGCTAGATAAAGATAGATAGATAGATATAGCCGCCTAGCCCATATTGTGTGAGTACTATGTACTAGAAAGCTGTCATTCGCTGGAAACCTGCGTCTTTTCTTGACTTGAATGTGCCCTGGCGGTTAGGAGTATGTCATGCTCACTCAAATGTCTCGCTGATGGTGGCACGTGTGTCGGATCATTTAGTTCCCTTCAAAATGGTTGAGTTGAATGGTGCTGATACATGCGCCATGTTCGTGAACGGGCGCTGTCAGTTGTGACTGGTCATCTCTTATTTGCCACGGCTTATTTGAATTAATTATTTTATTTTTGAATTGTTTTTACTATGGACACTTTTAACGTACACATCTTGCTGCATCGTTCTCACATAATGTACCATCTGAAAATGAATGATGTAACCAAGGTTTTGTTAAAGTATTCTGATTTAAAAGAGTGTCCATGGAGTTTCTTGCCCGTTCTTCTCCATAGAGATCTACGTTAGGGAATGGGCAACTACAGTACTTTCACAGTTTTTGTGCCTTGTGACTGGGACTGTAGCTATTTTTTACTGTTGTCTGTGTTTCGACAATTCAAAAGTGCCTGTAACTGGCCTACTTGAAATAAATGCTTCGATTTTGATTTTGATAAAAGCAAAACCTAAAAATCCCAAAAAATGTGAAGCACTAGAACAAGACAATTTCGGTGCTCCGTCTACGAGTACTATACAATATAGTTGTTAGGGACAGGTCTATCTACTCCCTTTGGTTATCACCGAAAACAATGTGGTACAAGCAAATAAAACTGAGTAAGAATAAAATGGCCTGAAAAGGCCGTTGTCCCAGCAGTGGGAACATTATAGGCTAATTATCCTTATCCTTAAGAATAAAATTGAAAATGGGGAAGAATTTGTTTTGATATGACCTTTATCAATTTACCACGACCGTGTTCCACAGACTTTCTAAACTTCGCAATAAATAGGTCAAATAGAATAAAATATAGATACTTATTATCTCGATTAAAGGTTAAAATAAGTTATTTGAATTATAAAACCTAAGCTCTCTTTATCTATCACTTAAAAAACATCAATTAAAAGTGCCACTATGTAGCATACTCACTAACAACACCGTTATTTTAGACATTTATCTTTACATTTAATTAAATAATCTACAAAGACCCCAAACCTAATATAAATATCTTAGAAAATTTAAACACTTACCGAACTTTTCGTCCAATACCGTAATGAAAGAAAAAGAAAATGTTTGCGAATAAAAAGGCGGTCAAATACTCTTCTTTTACGATTACAAGGAAGCCAGCAGAGCGTTGAATTTTATAGCTACTTTAAATACACGAAATTGTAAGGAATTGAAAAGAGTACGATACAAACCAAATTCATCTATTTTTGTCCGAAAATACGACACGAATGTCTTGTTTTATTTTATTGGACAATTTTATTTTGTTGTGACCTACAAATCAATAAAGTCCTGTACTTAGGTTGTTTCTTGATTTCAGTATTGGAACTTCTATATATATATTTTGGGGTCGACCGGACCGGACAGGGTAATATGATACCCCTTGGTAAGACTGGTTGTCAGACTTTCGTGCCACTGACTACTTGTAACGACTGTAAAAGATCTACATATGACAGCCGGGGTCAACGGCTTAACGTGTTTTCCGAGGCACGGAGGAAACTCGGTATGTAATGGGTGTTCATCCATCCACGGTCCAACCTATGCAAGCACGGTTTAACCTAAAGATCGATCCGAAGCGTCTGTTATTATTTATTCACGAGCACCTCCGTGCCCGTATTTCTACAAGAACATCATACCTAAAAAGAAAAACAATCAAGACCGGACTAAATCCAAAATCTTCTTAAAAACCTAAAATTATTCCTAACTTAACACAAATTTCTCGCTTAAAAGCATTTCTCGGATTATCATTCCAACAAAGTTAAAATGTTTGAAGAATCCGCTTATATCTTTTACTTTCCATTGTCATTAAATGCTCGTAGACAATTAGCTGGCCGCTAAGTCTGTCTGTCAACAACGCAGGAACGTGACTCGCTTTTGTTTCCATTAATTGGCGACAAAAAATTAACCATTCTGGTCGCAAAATATATGACGTCGATGAAAAAACTTGGCGTTTCATGGAAATTCTTTTACTTTTTACTGATCTAGTTTATTTGAAAGTTAGGAGGAAGGATTTTAGGCAATCCAGTCTTGAATTACATAATGGGTTTGGTTGATAGAAACTGTAACTTGCAGAAATATTAAGGTAGACGGACAAGCCAATATTCCTAAGCTAAGTCTAATAAACAGACTTAGTCCTTAAACAGATTTCAAACCCAAGTCGGCCGGACCAAAGACAATCTCTGTAGATGGGGGTTCATGGATGGCTCAGACCTCAAGTGCGTATGCGGTGTCTCCCCACAGACAATGGCCCACCTTCCATATTGCACCGCATGCCCTATCACCTGCGCACTTGCTGATCTGCTTACTGCATCAGTGAGTGGGGTTCGCGTGGCTGAATTTTGGGCTAAACATAACATATGAACTTTTTGCCATCGACACGCTAAGAAGAAGTCTAATAAAATAAAATACAGCCAATACTTTCCACTACTCGACTTCACTTCCTCCCTCGGGGTATCCACAATACCAACTCAGAGCTCACCTGTAGGTTTTCTCGTGATATTTTCCTTCACAGAATAATATTTAGCCATTATTATGAACTAAATAGAGCATCGACTGCCTCGTTATGGAGCATGAGGGCCTGTGTTCGATTTCAAAGTCGGGCAAAGTGTTATTGAGTTTTACAGGAATTTCTCAGCAGTGTAGCAGCCACGGAGTCTGGATTTGCGCCCGTTTAATGGCAATAGGCTCGCCCCCTATTACATGGAACTTAAGCATAACTGGCGAAATGTGGGTGGACTATTAGGTACACCTCTGCCGAACCCTTCGGGGATTACAGGCGTAATGTTATGATACAATATAGACTTATAAACCAAAACTGTTAACCCAAAATAAACTATTATCACAGCAAAACTTTTTGACAACACATCAATCCGTGGAATTACAGCAGGGTTCAGCGGAGCAATTCAAGTCATGTAATCAGTCACACATTACAAATATGTACGGAACTCATCCATCACACGCCGACAGCTTGTTATTGGCCACTATCGCATATTCTGTTACAATACTAGAACAAACCAAATATTTTTGGTGTATTTTTAGTTTGCTCTTCTGATTTGATGATCTTCAATTGTTTTATGATTAGCAATCCAGATTGGGTTCAGTTTTGTTTTTCGAATTTGGTTATTTTGTTCACGAATAAAATTGTCAGGAGGACGCTGTTAGCACACATTTGTGAATTTGTCTGTGGAAATTCAAGATGGCAGCGTTCCGACTATGCTCACGAGCTAAAGAAAGCCATTACGCACTCTATTTGAGAGAATGGTGAGCGGGTTTTTCATTTTAGTATTTGTATAATGTTCACGTGAAATTAAAAGATTATTATTATTATAGCTAGCCCATATTGTCCCACCGCTGGGCAAAGGCCCTCTCTACATTCCTTCCAACGGTTACGATTCTGTCCTACTTCTTTCCAATTCTCAAGGAAGACATCTAGTTTGCCTCACCATTTTCTTCGTGGCCAGCCGCCATCCTTTGTTTCTGTGTCAGAGCACTAATCCTGAGCTAAGATTGATAAAATTTAGTAAATTATGTAATGTGTCACTCTACTTCTTTTATAGGACACTATTCGATGTATGGTATGTGAATAGACACGTAGTTTTTGTGTCAATACGGATTGGGACGTGTACAATTTTTTAAGTCGGTGACAAAAGACCCTTCTAGACTATTCGATTTAAAAAACCTCACGTAGACTTTTAAAAATTGTGTACTCTTTGGCCTAAATGGAGCCAAAATCCAATATAGAATTCAATAGCCAATCTTCGAGTGGCTTTTCAAAACTTTCAATGTTCGATGTCAACAAAAAGTTCTATAGACGTTGCATTTTCGCAGAGGCGGAAAATTCGGGGATATTTTTTTCCAATTGGCCAAACGTGCTTTTCATTGGAGATGTCGGTAATAGTTTCAAAAAGTAGTGACTTTATGTTCTAGTAAAGAGTTTTAGTGGAGGGCAGCGTTGGCAGAGTGGTGGAGACCCCGACTCACGAGCAGTAAGTCGTGGGTTCGAACCCAGCCAGGCGCATTACTTTGTGTAAGTTATTTCATCACCACTGCTCTCAAAACGGTGAAGGAAAACATCGTGAGGAAACCGGCATGTCCTAGAACCAAAAATTCGAAGACATGTGACATCTACCAACCCGCACTGGGCCCACGTGATGGATTATAGCCCATTTCCTCTCATAGAGAGAAGGCCTGCGTCTCAGCAGTGGGAACATTAATAGGCTCATTATGCTGTTATTATGCTAAAGATTTTTATTGGAATTTTCTTTTCGAATAAATCTTAATTTTTTATTATGTTCTTCTACGTCGAGCATTCCAGTTATTATGTTACATCTGCATGAATTTTATCAGTTACCTCAATAGTCATATTTGACAGATCTATGAAAATCGTTACGGGTTATCACAAGCCGAAAAGCCTGACAACCAGCTTACTGAGAGTTACAGTGGTACCCAGTAACTGGAGGTCAGATAGCCAGTCGCTCCATGTGAAATACTAGTATTCAACTGTATCGGTATAGACTCAACATCATCATCATCATCATTTCAGCCGAAAGACGTCCACTGCTGGACATAGGCCTCCCCCAAGTGTCGCCACATTGACCGGTCCCGTGCGTCTCGCATCCAGCGGATCCCTGCAACCTTTACCAGGTCAACGGTCCACCTAGTGGGAGGCCTTTCAACGCAACGTCTTCCAGTTCGCTGTCGCCACTCCAGAACTTTCCAGCCCCATCGGCCATCCGTTCTGCGAGCAATGTGCCCTGCCCACTGCTACTTAAGTTTGGCTATTCGGTATAGACTGAAAGTCAACGTCAAAGTCAAAGTCATATAGTTGGGAAAAGGCTAGACTGATAATAATTACCTCATTGATATAATCTCACTCATAACGTGTTTTACTTGTTCTATTGATCCCTTTCATTATTTTATTTCCGCTTAAAATGCCTTCGTTTTTCGATTTACAAATTGAGAATAACAAGGGGAAATGAAATTAATGGTGCTAATGTAATCCGGAATTCAACTTTGTATTAGCCAGGCAGTTAAAAGGGCATTTTGTAAGACATTTCTTTTGATTTAGCAGATTGAATAAGGCTGGTTTATTTATTTATTTATTTATTTATTTGCGTTCTACAAGGTAAAAACATGGTGTTTTACAAAAGGCTTAGAGCTAAGAGCCGTTGTAGACCCCGTCGGGGCACAGCAAAATTTTGTGTAATTTGTACAATCTTAAACTTAAAATTAAAATATACTTGAAACCAAACAATCACATTCGCAATGAAAAAAAAATATATATAATAATAATAATCAATCAAAATTCAATCAAAAAAGACAATATACTTAAAAGTTAAAATGTCAGTCGTACAAAGCTAAAAATTAAAATAAAATTATACATGAAAACTTAAAAATTGCATATAATCCACAAAACACAATAATAGAGTCTGTCAAGCGAGTCGAGTCCACAACCATTTTACTGATTTCTTATAATGGCAATACTATTATCTGTCAAACAGATTGTCACAATTTCTGTTCTAACCTCGAAGCATTCCGGTTTTTGTTGAATTTTTTAATGTTATAATGCCAAAACCTATTAAAAGTAGTGTCAGGAGCCTGCTGTTTACAATGATTAATAAATATAATCATGTAAAGATTGAATCTGATGACGTGTTAACAGAAAAACGACGACTTTTGGATGAAATTGTTTCAACAACAGGTAGGTTGGCTACAAAATGTTGATACTTTTAGCACAATTGTCTAATTTTGTTTATTTTACTATGATGTGATCACGATTTCGGTTTTGGTTTAGATTCAGACGTCGTATACATGACATTGAATCTCAATGGGGCACCTATAAGTGAAAAGTATTATAAGAGATTGTTGTCATCTTTTTTCAGCCACCTTGGATGATGAATTAATAAAAAGCACAATTGATAATTTAGTTAAGAAAGTCATAGCCATAGATGAGAATAAAAAAATGAAATCTGAAACAGACTATTTGACAAAAATTGCTGCTATGACAGGTTAGTACAGATTTATTTGTTTACATTGTTTGCATTTTCTACAAATATTATCATAAAATTTGTGCGTTTGATACTGAACTGACATATTGAACTTTCAGATTTAAGTGTGAAAACACTGCGAAGAATTAAAAAAGAAGGTGCTATTAACCAAGGCGAGTGGAACACACCGGGGAAAAAACGTCCACGACAGCCAACTGTAGCCAATCTGGATAATTTTGACTTATCAGCCATACGCAATAAAATTAATGAATTTTACTGTGTGAAAAAGCAAGTTCCAACTCTACGAAGTTTGCTTGCAGATTTAAGAGAGTCAATTGGATTTACTGGATGTCATGAAACATTGAGACAATTATTACTCAAAAATGGATTTGAATTCAAAAAAAATAAAAATGAGAGATCTCTTCTTATTGAAAAGTATGAACTAGCTGCATGGCGACATAGGTATCTCAGAGCTATTGATGAAAAGCGGAAACAAGGAAAATTAATAGTTTATCTTGATGAGACCTATGTCCACCAAAATTATAAAGTTAAAAAATCATGGCAAGGGCCATCAACAAGCGGTGTAATTGACAAAATATCGTCAGGCAAAAGACATATTGTTGTTCATGCTGGATCCGAAAAAGGTTTTGTTCCCAATGCATTATTGGTATTCAGTACTAAATCAAAAATGGCAGATTATCATGATGATATGAACAGAAATAATTTTATGAAATGGTTACGTGAAAAATTAATACCCAATTTAAGTCAGCCCAGTGTCATTGTTATGGACAACGCTAGCTACCATGTAACACAAATAAATAAGCCACCATCTATGAATGATTTAAAGGCTGACATTCAGAAATGGCTAACTGAAAATGGAATTCATTATGAAGAATTCTTTACAAAGGCTGAGCTTATGTGCCTTGTGAATGAACATAAAACAACTCCAATGTATGAAGCTGAAGAATTTTTGAAACAACATGGCCATGAGGTTTTGAAACTTCCGCCATATCATTGTGACCTGAACGCAATTGAACTCATATGGAGTTTGGCTAAAAGAAAAATAGCCAGCAAAAACTTAGGGATTCCAGGTAAAGAAATGGAGAACCTTATAAAAGAATGCTTTAATAGTGTCACAGCCAATGATTGGAAAAAATGCACAGATCACACTATTAGTGTCGAAAATAAGTATAAAGTAAGAGACAGGATATCCGAAACCGAATTGGAACCCTTCATCATTTCTGTGCGTAATGATTCTACTGACAGTGATTTCTCATTTGAAGGCATTGAATTTCTTGATTCTGATTTTAGTTCTGATGAATAAATACGTACATTGAAATGCTTTTTTTTTAATTTATCCCAAGTAATTTTTTTATCAAAATTCAAGTATCAACAAGTTTTCAGCGTGCTATATCAGTGTTGACACCTGAAAGATTTTTGAATTTGCCGCCTTTTTCATGGGACTAGACTCGCTTGACAGACTATAACATAAAATTAACAAACAACTAAAACATATAATTCTTATTATTTGGTAAGCAGCTAGCTATTTCTTATTACGTTAAACTAAATAATCTTCTTGATAAATATGTTTATATTTACTTATCATCTTTCATTCAAGTATTCGTTCACATTATAATAGCTTTTGTTTATTAGGAATAATTTTAATTTATTAATAAAGATGTTGTATTTATTTAAATTTCTTATTTCTTTCGGTAACTTATTATATATTTTAATCGTCATAACATAAGTACTCGATGAATGAATTTTTAATCGGGATGTAGGTATGTTTAATCTATTCTTATGTCTTAAAGCAATTTCAGTTTGTATGTCTTCTCTTTTTGTGTAGAAATTTGGATATTTACGCACAAATTTACAGATCTCAAAGATGTAAAGGCACGGTAGGGTTAAAATTTTTTGTTCTTGGAAATGAGGCTTGCAGCTATCCGTTTGTTCAATATTTACTAGAATCCTAATAAGTTTTTTTTTGTAGGGTGAATAGTGTGGGCGAGTCTGTACTATTTCCCCATAATATGACGCCGTATTTAAGCCATGCATAGGCGTATGCGTAATATGTTACCAAGGCAGTTTTTATATCTGTAGTTTTTTTAATTTCCCGAAGGGCGTATTAGAATTTTGATAATTTTGCTTATAATTTTTGAATATGAGACTTCCAATTTATGTGTGTGTCTATGTCTATTCCTAATAGGGTGAATTTATTAACTGTTTCTAATTTGTAATTATTAAAACTGAAGTTTATATTTATAGGTTTTTTTTGTCGTGGGTGGAACGTCATTATTTTTGTCTTATTGTAGTTTATTTCTAGGAGCTGAGGAGCTCGTGGCTAAGTATTAACAGCCGCCCGGATCGATCTTTAGGTTAAGCCGCGCTTGCCTAGGTTGGTCTGTGGATGGGTGACCACCCATTACATACCGAGTTTCCTCCGTGCCTCGGAAAGCACGTTAAGCCGTTGGTCCCGGGTGTCATTTGTAGATCTTTGACAGTCGTTATAGGTAGTCAGTGGCCCAAAAAGTCTGACAACCAGTCTTACCAAGGGGTATCGTATTACCCAGTACTAACTGGGTTGTGGAGGTCAGATAGGCAGTCGCTCCATGTAAAATACTGGTATTCAGCTGCATCCGGTTAGACTGGAAGCCGACCCCAACATAGTTGGGAAAAGGCTAGGCAGATGATGATGTAGTTTATTTCTAGGTTATGTTCCATCATCCAATAAGTTGTAGCGTAAAGTATTGAATTTAATTTATCATTTAGGTTGAGATTAGTTTCACATGAGGCAACAATAGATATATCATCCGCAAACAAAACACAAGTTTCACTAATATGCTTCGGGAGGTCATTGATGTAGACTAAGAAAAGGAAACAGCCTATTACACTACCCTGTAATCACGTACTAGAACTTTTCAACATTTATGTCCCGACTAAGCAAAAAAATATAAAAGCGTGCTTTCTGATGGTTGGTAACATCGTAAATACCAGTCAAATATTTTTCTATTTTTTGAAGTAATGTCATCAAAAGTACAGTGTTTTTAACTCTGGCGGTTGTGGGACCAGCTCCTATGCATTTTTGCCCAATAGCCTTTTATGAAAACAAAATATGAAATGTCGCTGTGTAGTGTACTAAAGTATCGTTCATTAAATAAGAAACTTACAGTATGCAACCTTCATAAACTTCACATTATCACTTCAAACTACTACAAATATTTAAAAAATCACAATAATGGCTTAGAAGTTATTCGAAGAGACTCAACAGATGAAAACATAGATAAAGACTGGCTCGGACTGAAGAACAATGCTGTCTCTAGAACAATGTCAGCCGATGAAGATAGTGCACAGTGCAGAGACAAGCCACGTGCATGTGGCGAGGAAATTATAGAAAAATGTAAACATGAAAACGTGGTTTTAGAACCGTGGTTGGAGTAACTGGCAAAGTTATGTCTGATTTACGCTTAAAACTTTGAAATGTTATAGATTGTTTAGTTGGTTATTTTTTCAACAGAAAGAAAGCAGTGCTTTGTATTTCTAGAAATTTATAAATCTGTAGTAACAATTCCATGAGGTCTTGAGTTCGATTCTCAGGTCGGGCAAAGTGTTATTGGGTTTTCCCATCAGGAATTTCTCAGTAGCAGCCACGGAGTCTGGGTTTGTGCCCGGTTGATAGCAATAGTCTCGCCCCCTATTAAATGGGACTTAAACATAACTGGCGAAATGTGGGTGTACTATTAGGTACACCTATGCCCTAATGCCAACAATTCTGGGGTTACAGGCGTGAGGTTATGTATGCACCTATGTATAAACTTGTAGTTTGTTGTCCTATAATTTAATTTGACATTCAGATGCCTAAAAGCCTACATTTACAGCTATTTTTGAATATCCGGAAACATATTTTTATGATTACTTAATTTATACAAAATTTTCCAAATCTTTTTCCGCATTATCAAGACCTTAAATAAGGTCAACAGTAACTTAATATAACATGTTTTTCTATACAGACGACTATTCAATCCCTTTTGTCGGATTTCTTTGCGGGTGCTCCCAATTTGTCGAGATCCGTCTAAAAGATATCCGTACATATATCATTGTGACATCCTATCTCGTTATATACTGTACTGAAATCGATATGTATATTCGTAACCTTTAGTACTATGATGTTACAGTTACTGAGCATGTATCTGGCCCTGATAAGATAGCTGGATTATCTAATTAATCTATTTTTGATGTTACAATTAGTTTCCGATAAGCCATTGGTACACGACCTAAATGTGTTAATATGGTTCGTGTCGTCTTGGTACAGATAACTACGACATTATAAAAAACTAGTAAAGTTTTGTCTGTGAATGTGTATGGAAATAATAATATTCAGAGTAGAGGCAGACCAAAGAAACGATGGATGGACTGTGTAAAGGATGATATGGCCGGAAAAAAGGTGCTGAGATGACGAGTAATAGAGAAGTATTTCCATACTACTCTATTACTCTTCTTCCGAAGAAGACATGCTGTGTCGACCTCTGAAAAATTGGGATTAGAGGAGAATGACGCAGATACAATGTATCATCAAACTATTTTCATATTATTTACACTTCATTCAATTCAAGAAATCTCTCTAGACAACACAACAAAATATTATACGAATAAAAGTACTTTTAACAAATACTTCGTTTTCGTGACAGACAATTTATTATCTTGTCATAAACACCCGAAAAACAGACTCAAATGATAACGCAACACAAATAAATCAAATGTTATCACGACCGACAAGGGAAGAAGAAAACGTACATAAAATGGGTTCCGTATACGAGTTCGAAATACAATCTCATTCAAAATTCAAAACTCAGTCAAAAAATATAATTAAAAAGTGCGCAAACAAATTTATTTGCGTTGTAACACGCAAATTCGAGCATCATAAACAACAATATTAAAGGATTCATTAAGGACCCAAATCGTTCCCGGAATGGAATAAAACAGGCATTCCAGAATTTATGACTTAAGGTCGGGGTTATGGGCTATTTTATGAATAACCGTTTATGATTATTGCTCTGAGATCCTTATACTGTTTTGTCAGAAATTCTCTAGTTTGCCACTTACAGCGCAAATAATATTATCTCGTCTATCATTATGATTGCAATCGTTTTAAGTGTTGAAGTAATTGAAGCCTTATCGGTTGATGTATTAAAATTGTAGGAATAGGATTGCAGTTTCATGTAAACCACTCAAAGTATGACAGTCATCATCATCCTCCTATTCTTATCATAAATTATTTGGAGTGAGTGCAATTTCTGTCTTTTCTTTCATAGACCAGGTACATAGCCGTCATGTCTTCGTTTCACTCCAAGCTCAATCATCATCAACACGTATACGTGTTTCTGTGGCAATTAATACCTTTTTCTTTATTTAAATACTCAAATAAAGGGTGTAATAAGACCCTTAACGAAGCCGGAAGACACTTTTTTTTTCACCGTTGTTGCTTTCATTTTTTTGTTCTAGATCATACCTTCTAGTTACGGAGATATTGGGAGTCAAAGTTCCACCTTTTTCCAAGTTTAAATACATCTTTTTAATGTAAGAACTTTACTTTAAACATCAGGACTCCAGTACTATTGAATCCATCCATCAACACAGTGTTTTGCGTAAAACGTGATTTTTCACCTCAAAAAAAAAGTTAGTTTCCCAGCAATAATTTTTGCGTAAAGTTACTTAATTTGATGTCCATAATGCTTGGTTGATGGCTTCGTGAAGAGTCCGTTTACACACTGTATTCTTATAGTAGTCATTAAAATTTTTGCTCAAATCTGGTCCTAAAAAAATCCTCTTCTTGGAAAATCCTCTTCTTCTTATTTATTGTCTGAATTTCAAAAAACACTTGACTAAATCCTTTACGTACTCTCCATACATCGATTAAACAATTACTTTATGCCTTATCTTCTAGAAATGTAATCTATTCAGATTTTCACGCTCTTTCACACCAACTTACTGGATACTAACTCTTAAGTTAATCTCTGAAGGTTAATTTTCAGCCAACTTCTCTTCCGCTATAAATCACAATTTATTATGAACCTTCGCCTTAACTTTAGCTACGGAACTCGAAAACGATCGAATTGCTTTTTAATTTTGACTAACAAATTGTGCATTTTAAAGGGTAGGCTTAGGGGTTTAACACCAAACGAGTCATTTGGTGTTGGAACTCTGGGGCCGTGGGGTACGAGTGCTCATAGCCTGTTTAAGGAAATTTCGAAACGCCATGTTGCCGCTTCCCGTGACCCAAGGGCTGGCTTTTACCTTGGCCAGAGACTAAATGTTGCTATACAACGTGGCAACGCCGCCAGTCTCTTGGGCACTTTACCAGCTGACAACGTTGAAGAGGAGTTTTTCGATGCCTTTTTGTAGTTTGTTGGTAGTTTATTTTATAGTTTTGAATGTATAGAAGAAACTGCTATTAAAATAGCTGTCTTTTCTACAAGACATCAAAACATCATTTTGATTAACAAATTGTGCATTTTAAAGGGTACTAAATCAAACTATGGTCTTCAAAATAGCAAAGGATATCGGGAAGAAACCTGCATGTCCCAGAGCCAAAACCTCGAACACATGTGGCAGATTGCGTATGTGATCCCGCGTGTTAGATAACATGCCCCACACCCTCGCGCAAAGAGCATTATATGCTTATTATACGACCTGTGGTGTGGTACATTGAAGGGTTAAAGCCTCTTCTCATGCGGGGGTGGAAAATTGCGTAATTGAATTACCTAATCTAATCACCATCTACTCTCAGAGTGGGTTGACAATTTTAGGTCACTAGCATCAAGAAATTTTACTTTAAGATGATTTAACGATGTGTCGATATTTGTAGGCATTAATGTGGCGACACTTGGGGGAGGCCTATGTCCAGCAGTGGACGTCTTTCGGCTGAAATGATGATGATGATGATGATGATGTGGGTGCAAAGTAGCATTATCTTCTTTACATAGTATAAAACAAAGTCGCTCCCGCTGTCTGTACGCTTAGATGTTTTAAACTACGCAACGGATTTTGATGCAGTTTTCAGCAATATACAGTGACTCAAGAGGAAGGTTTATAAGTATATTGCACACGTGCGAAGCCGGGGTGGAACACTTGTTATGTAATAAATTCAGAACGCAGACTTTAGATACTTAAATAACATACTTAAAAGAAATTTCCTTATTTAAGTCATTAAAATAACTCTTGTATATTACGTGATTCATATTAAGAAGGCTAAAATTTCTAAATTAATTAAGAAAATAACTCAAGCCACGGTTGCTTACGACGCAAAATTTCTAGCACTTTGTAATCTCGTGTAAATTTGATAGGTCTTGTGGCTGAAGAGGGAACCTTGTTAATATCCGCCATAATGAACACTTTCTAAAGTATATTGAAAAGCTGTTAGTATGAAAATCGGCTTTTCCTAGACGTCATTCAGATAGTAAGTTCATTATAATCTTATTCTATCATTTCGGGCAATAGAAATTTTCTAGGGGGAAGCGGAGGCTGTAGTTTTACTATTTAGGTACCACCACGTTTTGTACGCTTAGCTTATTGAAATAGACTTCAATTTAATAATAATAACCCTGTTCCCGATACCAGTGGGTTTAAATTTTTTATATTTTTAAATGTTTTTATATTGCTGTTTTGACATGGAAAGAAAAATTCTAGTGGCAGGGTTGTGTGAGCAGGGTTTGAACCTGCGACCTTCCGATTCAGTACATCGGATGTCTTAACCAAATTCCAAGAGCCAAAAAAAAAAAAACAAATTCCAAATTCCAAATTTCGAGAGCTGTAAGCAGGGTGCCATGGTCTAATTGGTTGTCCCTACGCAGGGTTTGCGTATAAAAATATTAAAAAATTGTTTTTATATTGTTTTTAATTTAAGAAATATTTAAAAATGTATAAGATTTTTATAAAAATAATAATGGAAATAATAATAATATTTTTTATTCAATAAGTAGTTTGTACATGGTATACAAAGTTGTCTTAAATAATTAGATGTTATAAATAAATAAAACCAGTACAACACATATAAAATAGGTCATAGAACTCCTTTCCCTAAACTAGGCAGATAATCTGTGTGTATCTTAGGGAAGAGTATCCTTTCCCAGTGAATCTTATTACGGTTACAAAAATATTGGTACGTGCAGTAGGCGAACAAAGTACTTATGTTAATTTAAAGAATAAAAATAAAAAGAACAAAAGATGAAATAAAAACATGAGTGTGTGTGTGGGTGTATGGGCATGTGTGTGTGTGTGTATGGGTGTGTGTTGGTGTATGTGTGTGTGTGTGTGTGTGTTTCGATGTATCTGTGTGTGTGCGCATGCGTGTTTATGTGGCGGTATTTAATGTGACGATAATAATAAATACTGCTTTAAGCTTTCACGATTTAAAACTAAACTTATTATTTATTTAAACTTCATGTACAAGAGTGGTACATAGGCAGACTTAATGCCACAAAGCATTTTCTACCAGACAACCTTTGGGTCAAATAAGACAGCATTGTGATAGAGTACAAAAAAAAAAAAATAAGAAAAATACCATTTTGTTAACATAAATTGACCCGATATTTCGACGCTGTTGCAAGTGCCATGATCGCAAATATTCGATGTTAAATATCGGGAGCTTAAAATAAATAATATTCACGGAAGATATCCCGTAAGTGACAGTATAAGTTTGATAATTAAATAAACTATTCTAAACTTAAAAACAATAACACTAAAATTACGCCCTGAAATCGCTAAATTAATTATTATTTGTGGACAATACAATGGGAATCTCAAAACACACTGTGAAAACAGAAATAATTTAGAGGACATTATTATAGCGGTCCAGCGGACACAAAGCGACTTACTGTACAAAGGTATCACAGAACTTGGGACAGTGACACTTTTCTTGAATAGGAAAATAACTATGTGAAATTAGTTTAACGGAATTAATTTATTAGTCTTTTCCACGCATAGTCTTTTGAATATGTTCGATTTTTTTAAGTAAAAGAAAATCATATTTGTCGCACTGTAGCTCGATTCATGTATGCTTACGATGCTCGACATGCTCGTAGATATCATCCCTAGATTGGACTTGTTTGCTGATGTATGGAAGACGATAATGTAAGAAAGTTTGTGGTTCTGTGAGAAGGATTACTTAACTTAATTTAGTGTTAATGGCTTATGCTGTAATAAATAAATAAGCATAATCAATTTAATATTTTCACTGTTGAGACACAGTCCTCTAGCCTGTGGACGCGCGTGTAATGGGCTAACTCACCGTCCGGCCGTCTTATGACGACAGGCCGTGTCGACGGCGCGTTCGTGTTCCACGCGCACCTCAGAGAGATGTCAGTAACTACGTAAGGGTCCGCAAGGGCTGCGGGACTGTTCAAAAGAGATACCGCGGCCCTGGAATGCAAAGGGCAAAAAAGGAACATGGATGGATTTTAGTCTGTAGAAGTTTGACACTTCCTGCCGCTCCGAGATCCTCAGTAAAAATCGTAAAATCTTAGTACCTAATATTTTATTGCTACATAAATCGTGTATACTTATTGAGCTCTTAAATTGTTACACAGCTCTTTGACAATATTAAACCATCTTCTGTTATTGGCAAAGACACATATTGAATGCTGCGAATTCCGAATGCTGTGCTCCTGACCAAACCATGGCCCACTTTCTGGAGAGTCCAAAGTGTCCCTACACCTACACTTTAGAGGACTTAAGGAACGCCGCAGATGCCGCAATTAATGTGGCCACATACTGGGCCCAAGAAATTTAATATGACGTACCATCGACAGAAAAAAAGAATCTTCTATTATTTTCATCGACAGGAAAAAGCGTTTGAACTTACAAAGTCACTCACACAGCGTCACTACCGACATGTTTCACTGTCACAGTTTCTAAGTATAAAGCCTCATTGAGTCCCACTAGCCTCAAGCAAAAAACTCTTCGCTCGTTAGTCAGTGTGAGCCCTTCCTGTACATTGTCCCGCCGAGGTTCGTTTGCACCTTTGTGTTCTAGTCCAGTTTCAACTGCATTCCTGGTCGGCACTGGTATAGCAATGTGTATAGGTCGAAACGGATTTAGTTTTGGATTTAGATTTCTATCCATGAATTGTTTGATTTTTTGATATGTTCAATGTATATCACAACATCACGCCTAAAAATACACCCACATTTCGCCAGTTATGTTTAAGTCCCATGCAATAGAGGGCGCTATTGCCATCAACCAGGCAGAAATCCAGACTCCGTCACTACTACTGTGAAAGTCCTGATGGAAAACCCCAATAGCACTTTGCCCGACCTGGGAACCCAAGACCTCATGCTCAGCAGTCGCGCTTGCGACCACTAGATCAACGAAGCAGTATCTGTTCATAATATTTATTGATTTATAGTAAGTGTGATTAGTATTTGTGGTTGCTCTTATTTAATCAAAAATTTTGTATAAGTTACCCATGTATTTAAAAGGGGCTAAAATCACCACAAATCTGAATTTTCCTAGCAGGCGTACCTACCCCGGAAATTCGTTTATAAACAGTATACAACCTTTAATCCTCTGAAAAGTAATCAGTTTAAACTCCGCCACGGCCATGTGGTGCTGTTATCACATGCGCTTTCCTTTATCACAATCGTGTAATTGTTCAGTTTTACAAGATTACGCTGAACCATGACGCAATGCCCAGCCAAGCGTTTCATTATTACGTCACTGGTTTTCACCAAGTCCTTAAAATTAGATTATTCTTTTTTATCAAAATCAACTGAAGCATTTTTCCCGCTCAATCGAAGGTTTGCAAAGACAGTTACGCTCCGGTAACGAACATATTCGAATGGGTCCTTAACTCTGAATTACATCTCTATTTTTCCAGCTTAAGGTGGCTTTTCCGCATGGATTTCTTACCAGAGAAATGTTAGTTCTTTTTATATCCTTAAGGACTAAAGGATATGGGCAGCGCTTTCACGTGTGAAATAATTACACCTTTCTGTGGTTCAATGGTTTAACACCTTCGTAGTTTTAGCTGTGAATACCTTGCTTGGATAAACTTATACTGTATCGTCCGTGATTGTCACCGATTTTTCGTTGTCCGTTGTTGTTGTATTGTGTTGTTTTCGTGAGTGTGTTTCGTGATTCGTGAGACCTTGCTTGGATCTAATCCATTGTATTTATTTGAGTATCGACATCGATACTATTCATTATATATAGTGGAAGCAATACTGTCTGTCGGCAACCTTTTCACGCTTTAACGGCAGAATGGATTTCAGTGAAATTTACCATACAGGTAGACCATGGCCTGGATCGGGATCCTGGTACAATAGTTTCCGTCCTACGCGGCCTACCTATTACGCGAACGAAGCGACTAACAGTAGTACAGAGTATAACAGTACTTGCAATATATTGTGTACTATAAAAATCTAAACAACACTGAATGTTCGTGATGTTTTTTAACTGCGAAAAAGTCCCAAAATTGACGCTGTACGACGCAATATTTAAGTTAATGTAAATGAGATTGTTACGTGGGCAATTTCCCTAGAATTTCATCTCAAAATACGGTGCGAGTGTGACAAACAATAATTGACGTTATAATTTTTTTGGCATGCGATACTCTTGGGATTTGATAATAAAGTCTTTTTTTAAATGTCAACTCTAACATATTGTGGTGAGGTCTACGAGTGAAGTATAAATGGCTGAAAATCCACCCAATACTAGAACAAAAGACTGAAAAATCAAACAAACTTAATAAATGTTTTTAAATGTGTCTTTTGCTGGTCGACGTGGCCAGCTTGTTCTCCACCAAGGCCCTACTATCATCATCATCTAGCTTTTTTTTTTAATTTGAAAACCTCCACACATTTCACTTTACTTTTTTTTGGTTCCTTACTGTTGTATTTATAAATAAAGGGTGTTTTTTTTTTTTTTTGCATGGGAAATCATCAAATGACCCCCCCCACTCTGGGCGGAGCGGAAGGGAGTGTCAGACTTGTACTGACTAAAACCCATCCATGTTCCTTCTTTGCCCTTTGTGTTCCAGGGCCACGGTGTCTCTTTCGAACAGTCCCGCAGCTCAAATAAAGGGTGTTACAAGACCCTTAACGAATCCGAAATATACTTGTTCTCCCCGTCATTGCGATCATTTTTTTTTGTTTTAGACCATACCTTCTAGTTACGGAGATATTGGGGGTCAAAGTTCCAACTTTTTCACATTTTTTTTAACCCCGTTTTTAATGTATTTTTTTTTTACTTAGAACATAATGTTTTGAGTGCTTTACATTGAGTCCTACTACTGTTAAACGTGATTATCCATCCCAAAAAAAAAGTCGTTTCCCAGCGATTATTTTTGCGTAAAGTTACTTAGTTTTATAGTTGGTTGACGGCTTCGTGAAGGGTCTGTTTATACCCTGTATTTCGTTGTATGTTTTTTTTTTACTTATTTTTTTTTGTCATGTCCCTGCGACAAATAAATATTTTTTCTTCCTTTCTTTTTTCTTTCTCCACAAGAAAAGTGAATAACACACCGTACCTACCTCTTTCTAAAATGGCAACTTGAAAACAATGAAGGCTTGGAAAAGGCCCAAATACTTTTTAATTCTATGACCGTTGTATAACCTAACCTTTAATTTTGTTTGTCATACCATATTTTTGTTGATTAATTATTTTTAACGACTAAAACTTATTCAGTTATTAGTTAAGAAATAACGAGACACGATTTCATACTCCAAAGGTCTAGTTAAGTGGTATCTAGATCGTTAAAACTTCCTCATAATGTTATAAGTTCCATTTTCTTAAGACGGCTCGGGGTTAAGAGGATATAAATCCAATCCCAGTCTAACGGAGAATTCTATTTTAAATCTGACTGGGGAAGCCAGCCTACATCTTCGATTTTCTCAGGTGCTTTCGCTGTCTCTGGATCAAACGGATCAAGTTTTGAACAAACTATGAATGAAGGCCTAAGATTGAATCTTTAGATGTGCTCTCACCCTACTTATCTCAACATGAATGATGTAACCAAGATCTTGTTAATACCTATATTTTTATCTAAAAGAGTGTCCATGGACTGTCTTGCTAATTCTTCATCTCCATAGAATAGACATCTACGTTTTGGAACGGGCAACTACAGCACTTTCAAAAAAATATTATGCCTTGTGACTGGGACAGTAGCTTCATCCTTTTCTTTTTGCCTTCAAAAATGCCTGGAACGGTCTAATTGAAATAATTTCTTTGAGTTCTTTGAGTTCAGGTCGCGCGAAAAAGTATTTGTACTCAGAAGAGTGACCTCGCACATACTAGATACGATTTTCAATATGAATGAGCACGAATAATCAAATGTCATTGTGACGAAACAGAAACGTATTTTTTTACCGCAGTAGGGCAAATCTAACTGTTTAAATCTTTGACGAACACCCTTGGAAATAGCCACATGAGCTTACAATATAGATATTAGCAAATCTCTAGATAATCTAGTCATTATCTAAATCTCGAAAGTTTACTCTACCCTATCGAATGGCCGAAACTGTAACATGTTACACCTTGTTTTAATCGGATCGCCCACTAATTACTACGTGGAGAGCTTTGTCAACATTCCGCTTGATCGAGTTCACAATGACAGTGGTGTGTAGGTAGATTACTGTAACAATGCTTGTTTAAGTAACGATTAGTCGGTGTTACTAAGTTTTAGATTTGAACAAGGTCGGGAAGGCTTACGTGTGACTTGAACTCGATCGTGTTTTAAAATGTCAGATTATTAACTAACTACTATTTTCGCCCGAGACTCTTCTTGCTTTCATGACAGTATTTGTCCTTGACCAATGTAGTACTGGGATAAAAAGCACCAATCCTAACCAAATACGTGTACTTAACTTTATCAAAATCTGTTCAAACTTTAAGACGTGAAAAGGTGACAGAATTACTTTCGTGTTTATAATATTATCATGGATTTGTTAGTCATTACATGGATCTATTGTTATCTATTGATACTATTAACACTCAAAGAATAAATTGAGCAACATCACAATATCGCACTAGCTTTTCTCCTGCAACATCATCTGAGTAGCCTTTTCTCAACTATGTTGGGGTCGGCTTCCAGTCTAACCGCATGCAGCTGAATACTAGTATTTTACATGGAGCGACGTAATATACCCCTCGGTAAGACTAGTTGTCAGACTTTTTGGGCCACTGACTACCTAACGACTGTCAAAGATCTAAAAATGACAGCCAGGACCAACGGCTTAACGTGCTTTCCGAGGCACGGAGGAAACTCGGTATGTAATGGACGGTCACCCATCTACAGACCAACCTAGACAAGCACGGCTTAACCCTAAAGAGAGCGGTATAATGGGATATAGATATAACCGGCTTAGTTCTTAGTGTGTCGATATATGCCGAACAGAAACAGAGTTCGCCGATCGGCAAGAGCCCAATGAAACCTGATTATCTTGAAGTATTAGTTGCTTCAGGTATTATTTTGCAAATTCTACAAAAACTAGTGTGCCAATCTGAAAAGTGTGTAGTACATAACTTCATCACTTGCCTCACCAGGAACATAATTTCATACTCTTGTTATTATTATAATATTCTCGCTTTGTGTGTCAATTTGCAATTCGTGTTCTTCAAGGTAATGAATGTAAATCAAGTGTAGATTTCATTTAGGAATTGTGGCTTTGGTTTCGGTGTTATGGATGTGTGCAAACTTGAAGTTGTTTTAGAATACTAATGTGTACATAATATGTTCTTGTTTGAATTCCCTCAAAGCTCTAATGAGATGTTTACTGATGTAAATTCTGTTTAGTGAGATCTAGGAGTGACATATAGTATCTACCAGTGATTTTCAATCAGCTATTCAGCTTTGCAACAAAACTTTCGAAAACGGCACACAATGAAAAGTAATTATTAATAACTAGCTCTTGCCCGCGGCTTTGCATTTAGAATTTGACAATAAATTCGGGCTGATCTCTGCTTGTAATAATATCATTAGAAAGACACGTGGCGCCATCTATTATCTTAAAACGTTATAATTGTTATCCTCGGGAACAGTACTTTATTTCGGGATGAATGGGCTATGTCCGTTACTGTACACCTGACAACGTTTATGCAAAATTTTAGGATTATCGGTTCAGTGGTTTAGGCGTGTAAAGATAACAAACAGACTTACTTTCGCATTTATAGTATTAGTATGGAAGTATGGAAGTATGGTTAGCCAAGGAGTCATTCTAGAGCAGTGTGTGATCACAGGTGCAGTCTCTGTTCCTTTGCTGTGAGCAAAGGAACAGAGACTCGAAGTCCGATGGGACAGCAAAGTTTGAATAAAACAATATTATACCTATACATTGAGCATGGAGCTTGGCACAAGCAAAGACAGGCCCAGCAGTGGATGAAGTCGGGCTGTGGATGATGACGGTGAAACATTGATAAATGAAAGTACCTAACCTAACCTAACACTAAACATCTTCTTTATCGAGTGGTTAGTGCCTAACCTGGTGTCAGAGTCTTTATGCCGCCCATGGGCCTCTGGCTTGGCTTTTCAAATAGCTTTCAAGCATGCTGGTTTCCTCACGATGTTTTACTTCACCGAAGCAAGTTTTAATTATACAATACGCACATGAATCCGAAAAATCAGAGGTGCGTGTCTTGGGTTCGAACTCGAGACCTATGACTTGGCAGTCCGACGGTCACACCACTAGACTAGCACTGCTATAAACAATAAATTAAGAAATGGTTTCAAAAATTTCCTCAACGCCGTCAACTGGTAATGTCCCGAAGAGACCGGCGGCGTTGCCACGTTGTCCTGCAACTTAGTTAACTTTTTACACATAACGACTATTATTTACGTAAGAGTCAATTCAAATTGATTCAGTTTCCTGTTACCGAATTATACGACTCCCAATTTTCTTGATTTGAAGTGTGAACACGTGAAATGTTGGTAAAAGTCAAGTAAAGTAACTTTGGGAGTTAGCAAATTGCCTCTGGTGATTACATAATAATCCCAAATCCGTAATCACGTGTTTAATCACGACTTTTAGAGACCAATTAATATAAAACTTTAAGGGAATTGTACTGGAGTATACTTTTAAGTGGGTCAACTATACGACTGTGTAACTGTGGATCGATTCCCGTAGTTCTTTCTTAAGTGCTGAATTAATTAAAACTTTGAGCGTGTCGTCCTAGAGCCGTTTTGTATGTAAATGTTTACACATGTGTGCAATGCTTACGATTTTCTCCTTCATTGCAGTTTATAACAAGCAGTGGGAGTTTTTTATTTTAATTAAATGCGTTGTCCTACACTAGGAATTTCTCCTGTATCGTGGGTGCGTTTACAAACATTTTAACACACATACACAAAGAGCCAGACCCGAATCAACTATCTGTAGGCCATACAAATATTTGTTCCGTGCGGGGATCGAACCCGCGACACGCCGCACAGCAGCCAATCGCTTAGCCACTGCGCCAAACGTGCCGTCCCGTGTGACGGTAGGTTTGGTTTATATGAATGAATGTTCAATGTATATTGTAAAAAAAAAAAATACATGCAAAAAGTACTTTGCAGGGAACTTCATAGGCACTTGAAAATAATAGGCATCTTGGTATTTCATTTGATCATGAAAAATAAACAGCCCCGCAACTTATCACAACCTTTTCACTTGCCTTTGTATCTTAGACCCATGTTTATATATTACTAGGGGCACGTTATAGTTATCCTTATTCCTTATGCATCCAATTAGAACAAGAAAGCTAAACGAGTTGGACTATCCAACAAATCTCTTGTGAAACCATTGTTATAGTTTATTGCCGAAATGTGAGAATATTCCATTCAATGAACAGTGAAAGCAGTAAATTCATCTTTATTCTTGTGTACCTCAGAAGCTTATTTCCGGCACATTAATTCAACAATAGACTTAAGATTATGACAAGATTATCACTTGCAGCATAATTGTAACAAATCTTCCCGTAGATGGCGATGTAATTCGATACAGCTCCATTAACCAACAACAGGCTTGAGACCAACACAAATTGACCCCATAAGATGCGGTCACAGCTGTTTGTACTATGTCCAACGTTATAGACCGGTAATCTAGCGGAACTATTCAGAGGCCTAAGCCAATTATGTAGCAAGCTCATTGACGATGCTAATACACTAAACTTGGGAAGCGAGTATAATAGAGTAGCTAGGTAGGGTAGTGGAATAATTTAGAATGATGATAAAGTCCGTAATTTGTCAGATATGAATAAGGTGACAAACGACAAAGTGACGAGACAATTCACTGAAGAAACGATGAAAAATTACTCAGAGGATGTAAGGGTGTTAGACTAACTTTTTATCCGAACTAAATGATGGATTTGTGAAATACAATAGCATCGAAAAAACTTCTTGATTGATTGATTACTGAGTAAGGTTTGACAAATTTTAAAATACTGTCAATTTTCTATATCCAGATAAATTACGTGCTATTCGAGCATATGCACATATCTGAACAAGATAGGTACGAAGCAGATGAAGATTTCAAAATCTACAAAACATCCGTAAACATTTGTGAAACGACAAACAATTCATGCCATCTACTAAGCGGCCGCGCCCTGGTATCCGAGCTAAATGAGGCCTTTTGCGGCCGATCGGCGGGACAGCCGACTGCAATCCGATTGTAAAGCCCCACTTGGAAATCTAGGTAAAACTTGAAGCTTTTAAGTGCAAGGCAACAATCTTTTATACAGATTACTATAGCAGCTAAAGTTTTTACAATAGCGTCTGAAGAAAACCTTTTGATAAGGTATTGTGTGTTGCTGTTAAATGTAATGGGGTATAACGTAGATAGGAAATGGGGGGAAAGTGCGACAGTATACTTTTAAAGCTCGTATTTGTTTGATAAATACTTTATAGTTTCAAGAGATTTCGTCGAATGAAATGCATGCCCTTCTATAAAATTTACATCATAGCTTTTATTCGTAAGGGTAAATTGACTTAATTTATTATCAACACGATAATCTCATCTTATATCATAATTAAACTGTATTACACCAGTTAACTTGGAGCTTAAAGTAATTTATTTAAACCTTTGTTACATTAATAGGTTTATTTGTTAGAAATATGAATATATCAACACTCATTAAAATTCTGAAGCTGAAACTTTAAGAGCATTGTAATGTTATATTCCACTTTTCCAGCGGTAACATGGCTCCAACATTTTGTCTTCAACAAATTCAAACCGTCTGCACTTATCAAGAAAATTTTAACTCGAAGAAATGCGAAAGGTTTTGACACTACCGCAAAATTGAAATGTTCGGTTTTAATAGAATTCTTGTCAATATTGACGTTGATTTCGTTAAAAGAACTTCCGTTTCTATTTTATTTTTGGACATTCAGCTTATTGATAGGTTTGTTTAGGATATTTAATAATGGTGTTGTATTGGTCCCTTCTTTTCTTGCTTTATTTTTTTATCACGATTGCGATAGGTGCGTAAGCAACGTTTTCTACTCTTGCATTTACTTTAACATTCTTTATAACTTCTTTGTCTTCTTCTATTGTACAGTTTCCTACTTTTTCTACAGATAAGACGCGGTAAATGCCGCAACATAAACTTAGAAGATAATACGTTCGGAGTATACTTTTACTGAGTTTTAGGTTGTAGTTTGAAAATAATTTCAAAATACGAAAGCTAGAGAAAATTACTTGATCTACATAATGGACTTGACTGTATTCAATGCTACATTTATTATTGTTTTACGATTTCAGGGCTAGTCCTGCAGTAAAAGAAGTTTATTATGATGAGTTCATTGACTTCTTAAGAGGTTCAGAGTAAACAAAACGGACAGCTTGTTTGAGATATATACATATAACATTCTTTGCTAAATTTATGAACTTTATTTATGACACTGTTAATATTCAATTAGGGCCGTCCTAAAGCTCGTTGGGTCAAAATCGCGGGAAACACCTGGCCGGCCACACCGCCAGCTAGCGAGCGAGCTGGCTGGAGGCGAGGGAAACTATATAAACAAAGCGAAGCTTTGGCGAGCTAAACTATGTGGGTTCACACTGAAAACTGCGCACGGACGGGCGAGCAAAGGGACGGGCGAGAGAGCGGGCGGGCGCACCGGGCGAGGCGGGCGAGGTGAACGGATAGCATCGCTGGCATCGTTGGATATTTCATTCGTATCGTTTGTATCGCTGACATAGCTTAGCTCTGTAGTTCGAGGTGTGAACCAAAGTATGAAAAGAGGTGAAACGATGCTCATCCGGCTCGCTCGCTCGCAGGCTACTGGCGGTGTGGCCTGTCCTTAAGGGACGCCCAGAACCGGGAAATGTGGCAGGAGAAAGGGAGGCCTATTTCCCAGCTGTGGGTGATGCCGGGTTGATATGATGATGATTCATATTCAGGGTAAAACAGTGATCTTATAAGTAACTATCGTGCAAGATTTCATGTTTCTAGACCCACTTGCTTAGACTGTGTATTGTTCATCATTTGAATACTTTTTACTAAGTATATTTGCATTAATGAGCTGTGCTAAAATAAAGTCTGTTCCTCTCCCAGTTTCATGACCGGCTTTATAGGTACTATTCTTCTGCTCATAATAATAAAATTAATTTTCCCTCGTTCCAGGATGGTGCGTGCGACCTGCCTGCTAGCGAGCTGCGTGCTCTTTGCCCTACTCCTCATCGTGCCCGCCTCTGCTTACCCCAGGTAGTGGTATAATATACAGTTCGAAATCTCCTATATCCTTACCAAAATGACAATTGTATCGTCTGAAATAGAATAATTAGGCTTATCAAAGGGACATACCGTCTTAACAGACTCAGTGAAGCTGACGTCATTAGGCATTCAGAACCTAGAATTACTACACTGAGATATTATCAGGTTGATGACGCTGATACGCCCTTTGGTTTGACCGAATTAGTCCAAAGTCAAAATCAAAGCATTTATTTCAAGTAGGCCAGTTACAGGCACTTTTGAATTGTGAAAACAAAGACAACAATGAAATGTAGCTACAGTCCCAGCCACAAGGCATAAAACTGTGAAAGTACTGTAGTTGCCCATTCCCTAGCGTAAATCTCTATATTTATATCTAGAAGACGGGCAGGAAACTCCATGGACACTCTTATAAATCAGAATACTTTTACAAAACCTTAGTTACATCATTCATGTTGAGATGGTACATTATGTGAGAACGATGTAGCAAGATGTGTACGTTAAAAGTGTCCATAGTAAAAACAATTCTGAAATAAAATAATTAATTAAAATAAGCTATTGACTATTTAATATCAATTGACTATTTAATAATAGGTCATCTCATGGTTGCCACGAACCATGAGATGACCTATTATTAAATAGCCAATTGATATTTTACAACCTTTCATATAATCAACAATCTTTAAGCAAAGTTCTCAAATCTAACATAAACCTTTTAATGTTTTCAGTCCAAGCAACTACTTCCGCGAAGAAGGCCAATACGAACCTGAAGAGATCATGGACATGCTAGGCCGTCTCGGCAACCTCATCCAGATGGAACGCAAAATGGAAAAGTACGTTGATAAAAGACTTACAAGACCCAAGTATAATACGACCAAGCACAAACACATCATAGTCAATTTCAAAATGGCAGATGTTACAAAGACCAGGTTAAATTAACACTATCGCGTGACGATATCCTGGACCAAACTCATTTAACATGAGGATTTACCTTCGGCCCTAGAAGAAAAATACTGTCACAGATTCGTGATGATATAATAATGTCGAGGTTTAGATTTAAAAAAAAATATCAAAGGTTTCCAAAATCAACCAAATATTGTTGATTTTAATTGAACACACTAATTTCATTACATAACATCTCACTGTCACATGTTTTATCTAATCCAATGTTCTGCATGATTTTGAATTGATGTGTGTTTCAAAATTCTTACATACCCATTGTGAAACAAAATTCGTTCCATTCATTTATTTTATACGTATTTCATACTTGTAGATCAACAAACTACCAGTTCTTTAAAAATTAAAACCTCTGCACTTTTTAGTAATTACAGAAAAAACATAAAATATTATAAAAATTAATTACAGATTCTCCTGGATCTTTTCATTAAGTGAACTAATCACTTATTCTGTTTGAGTTTTTCCTTTAAAGTTAATGAATTCAGTTGTATAATAAAACTTATTGATTACTAGCGAACCGCCCCGGCTTTGCACGGGTGCAATGTAGATAATATACATGTACATATAAACCTTCCTCTTGAATCACTCTATATATTGATGAAAACTGCATTAAAATTCGTTGCGTAGTTTAAAAGATCTAAGCGTACAAACAACAGGTTTTATACTATGAAAAGATGGAAATTTTAACATCACCAACATTTAAGTTATCATTTTCTACTTTTGTAATATGTTTTTATCTCTTTGCAGCTATAAAGAAGACATTACTAGGTACGTCTGTATGTCGTACTTAGGTTAACTTAGATGTGCATAATCTTCCTTTTTTCCATACATTTTTGTTTTTAGTTGTAAGAAACGTAATTACAGCTAAATGTGTTTCATGCATGAAGCTACTGTTTGGCTTGTTATGAACATTCCTAATGCTTCAGTCTTTAGTTAATCAACAAGTTAATCTTTTAGCTTTATTATATATATAGCTGCTGTACCTGCCAGCGTCTCCATCGCTTGATTATTGTAGTATTAGCTTTATTACATCAACGATTATTACTTCTGGTCTAGTGAGGTCCGGCCTTATACAGTTTTCTCATAATACAAAACTCTCTCCTGAATACACCTCCCATTTGCGTTAAAAATTCGTAGCCACCTTAAATTTCATTACAAGACTGATTAGCAGGTAACATTTCTATCTCAAATATACTGTACAATTTTTTTCTGTGAAAGTATTTGCTGTCGCCAAACAAACGCAATAAAGCAAGATTATTGCCCTAGTGTGTAACAACAGTAATATGGTATTATTCCCTAGAGACCTGATTTGAACGTTGGTAGCTCCCGATAGTTCTTATTATATACCTCAGTTATCTGGAATACCATGTTTTGAAATATCTTTAATATCTATTGTATTAGAGTATTAGAAAAATATTGATTTCTAAAAAAGTACTTATGCGTCGATCGCGTTCATTTTTGTATTTGCCATGATTAAAATATTCGTTTGTTTCTCGTCAAAACAAAAACGTACACAATCAGGAATTTCCAATCGAAGTGAAAGACGACCAAAAGAAACAAATAACCACCGAGAGCTTCATATTAACGTAGACTGAATGACAAAGAGGCGAACGAACGAGCATTGAAAAAAATGGTCTGCAATTTGCTGCAAGCATTTGTTTAGGGCTACATAAAAATGTTTCAGGGGCTTCACGCGGAACAATTTACAATGTTTCAGGGGAGGTATTCACATTAGCATCCCTGTCCACGTTTACATTGAAGTCAGCATTTTTTACGCCCCTCACGGCCTTGCGTCGAAACTGTTGAACAAATTGCTTTCGTGGCTACTATTTCCAACAATTTAATTATTTGTAGAGTACTTTTATTTAGTAACTAATAAACTAACTACTACTAATTTAGTATCTTTGTTAGGTTACACCCTAAGAACACATACAACACACTAAATGTAATGCGCCTTGTAATACCAATTTTAATTTTGCTGTCAACTGCGAACCAATTGGCTTCTAGATTTGCTTCACCCGTAACCACCTCATAACCTTAACTAACCATAGCTTGCTCTTTACTTCCAGCGAGAAGCGAGCCCTCGACCTCGGACTCAGCCGCGGATACTCCGGTGCCCTTCAAGCTAAGCATCTTATGGGACTCGCAGCAGCTAACTACGCCGGAGGACCCGGAAGGAGGCGACGAGATGCCCACTAAACCCTTAGCATAACCACCCGAATACTGCACTGAGGTGGACTACAATACAGCCACTATAACTTATAACCACATCTCTATGCAGTAGTCAACTTCGTAAGCTTAGGTCAATCACCATCTGGCTGGCTCCATATAACAAACATGTCATCCATATAGCTTATAGTCAACTTTATTCAAATTAACGCTTAACGTGATATATTTCTAGTCAGAGATTTATAATAACAATCGTGTTGTAATAATAATGTATTTTAATGGATTATACGGTCTGTTAAATTGTTAATCGCTTCAAACGATTTTACCACAGTTATAGTTTAATTTGATAATATCCGTTAGACAACCCTAAAATTATTTTATAAGATATTACATAGTACAGTTGCATTTAAAGAAACCAGCAGTTATAAATAGATTAAAATAGTAGCTATCTTTCCTTAACCTATCAAATATAATTTTTGGACTACTTTTATGGAAAACTCAGAACAAAAGTTGCCCACACTTAGTTAAAGTTTTTATAAAAGACAAAAAATATATTTGACTGATTTTGATACATTTCTACGGGTCTGATGATGTACCTAAACCTATTCTAGTCATCACTAGTCGTGTCGTACAAGCTTACCTACCTTCTTCAAAATTTTCATTCCATTTCGGTGTCAGTATTCCTTCAGTATTATATCATTAACTATCTTTCAACTTGTAAGATTTAAAAACGAATGCTGTCTTAAAACGCTTCATATTTATTGTAAATTAGAACCTACAGTGTTCCTTAAGAAATTTCAACTCTAGTATCTGTAATAGATTCAATGTTACCATTCCTATGTATGTACGTGGCAAATTAGTAAATAGATAAAAATTAAGTGATAAATACCTCCTGTCTAGAGTTTATTGTTAAAAATAAAGAGATATTCATATTTATATAAATGTGTTTATATTAATACTTCTTGTTATATCTTTGTCTATATTGTAAATCTAACAATATCACTTATTACTGCATTAACAAAGGCTTTTCAATGAAATCCCCGAGTACTCATTAATTAGGCAAACTTTCGTAACAAAGAAACCAACCAAACTACCAAAATCTAAAAAAAAATAGTAAGCTTTAACACAGAACTCATTCAAATGAATTGAGAGCGGCGCCCTCTGTGAGATTTACCTGTTAACCTTTTGGCACCGCTTACTAGCGACATCTCGTATCTAAATGAAGAACTATTTGTTTAAAATTGCGCTGACTTTGTATGAGTGGTGCTTTTCGACGAGGTTCCAAGAAAAATCCCTAGATGGCGCTACAAACCCCATTCGAAGTAATACTTCTTAATTTTGGAATGCCTTGTTACAGAATTGAAAAGCTGTTCCCAAAAAGATCTTAACAACGCGGCAACGCTAGGATAAAATATTGAGTACAAAATTAAGGGAATACAATGAGATGCACGATTATTGTTCAATAGCAGTGCTAGGTATTGAGGAGCTCGTGGCTAAATAATAACAGCCGCTCGGGTCGATCTTTAGGTTAAGCCGTGCTTGCCTAGGTTGGTCTGTGGATGGGTGACCGCCCATTACATACCGAGTTTCCTCCGTGCCTCGGAAAGCACGTTAAGCCGTTGGTCCCGGCTGTCATTTGTAGATCTTTGACAGTCGTTAGGCAGTCAGTGGCCCAAAAAGTCTGACAACCAGTCTTACCAAGGGGTATCGTATTACCCAGTACTGACTGGGTTGTGGAGGTCAGATAGGCAGTCGCTCCATGTAAAATACTGGTATTCAGCTGCATCCGGTTAGACTGGAAGCCGACCCCAATATAGTTGGGAAAAGGCTAGGCAGATGATGATGATGAGCAGTGCTAGGTATTAACATACAGTCATAATGATAGATGAGCTACTTAAACTACTTAATAGAAGTTTTGGGTAATGAAAACAATACTACTATAACATTACAAAAAATATAGATTATCATGAAAATACAAAAGAATCGTGCTTACAACAGCCAAACGGTAATTTTCACTTCATAGTCAGTATCCCGTATGGTCTAGTGGCTAGGATACCTGGCTTTCACCCAGGAGGCTCGGGTTCGATTCCCGGTACGGGAAAATCTTTTTGGATTTTTATACTTTATTTTAACGTAGATTATAATGTTATTAATATAGTCACTTGTTTTCATACGATAAATTGTAGCCGCTGCTATTAAAAAAGCAACACTACAAGAAAATATTGATTCATCATAATCGTCTGCAGCGAGCTAAAGAGCAGTGTCAACAAAGGTGGCACGAGCAAATAAAAGCAATAGCATCCACTACAACAAGAGCCCTGACGCTAGCAATTTTCTTCCTGCCACACCCAATTTCCTTAAACGTTTGAGGGCCGAGGGAGGTCTGAGTATATTGGACTGCAGCGCTGGGGTGAATTGTGTATTCGGTTGGATGCCCATACGTTTTTTCAACATGGCCGCTCTCTCTATTAAAACTTGTTTGTGTATTTAAAGCACACGTGTTACATTGTGTTTGACAATGGCTGTTAGACAAATAATACAGGTGCTCTGTGAATATAATACAGATATGGTATCATATAGTTAAAAACTATAACCGTCGTGTTGGCTATACGATTTCGGTGAGGCGCTTTAGCTCATTTCAGTAAGTAGGAATTGTGATTGGGTAGTATTTAAACGAGCGAACATAAATTCAAATTAAAGGTGTCAAAAATATTGAAAATGGGCTACTGAAATACTAAGTGAGCGACAAACAGTGGGCTAATACTAATGTTTAAAACAGCGACTTGAAAATAGAAATTTGAGTTACTAGTTGTTCAGTACGATTATGTGATAATTCAAGGACTCCTGTAAAAAACTTAAAACAAGGTTATTAATCACTAGATTGTAGATAAGGCGTAGTCGACGAACCCCCGCTGAGCGGGGCTCCTATTTCTGTTTACAGAGTTTAAAGTAACCTAACACGAAGGGGATGGCGGGGTCTTAGTTCGCTCACTTCGCTCGCTCACTAGACCCCGCCATCCCCTTCGAACCTAACCTGTCCTAGTCGGGGTGCCACAAGTCTCTCTCAGCATTCGCTCGCTCTTGCTTCCTTAATTATCCTTGCCGCAATGACCAGATAAATAGTTACTTACTTTGGTACAATAGTCGCCCATTTAGTATATTGGTCGCCAATTAAATTTTTATTCACCCGATTAATAGTTTCCCATAAATAGTTACTTACTTTGGTACAATAGTCGCCCATTTAGTATATTGGTCGCCCATTTAGTATATTGGTCGCCAATTAAATTTTTATTCGCCCGATTAATAATTTCCCATTGTGATTTAGCCATAATTATTGGGATTGATAGAACATTCTGCCAAAACTTAGAAAATATCAAACTGATATGAAATTACAATATATTTTAAAAAGGGCGTGAGGTTCCTTATAAATAAATATCTAATAACATGGCGTCTAAAAAAATCAGAGAGAAGTAGGTACGGTTCATAAAGACTGCAATTACATTACAAATGAGCATTTTGCTTGTGCTTGCGTGCTAGTACCCACGAGATAGCAATAGCGTTGTGCACTAGTGGAATAAATGTGTCTTTTGTCAGAGCTCAGGTCATGCTCTACCTGTGTGTGAGCATTTCATCGAAATCCTTTCAGCCAAGCGTGAAATGGTAAAAGACAGACTGCAGACAGAGTTACATTCGCATTTCTTATAATATTTTCAAAATCAAAATCAAAATATTTTATTTCACATAGGCCTAGATGGGCACTTATAAAACGTCGACAAAAAGGTGCACATTTCGGGTTGCTCGTTTCCTATGGAGAAGAACCGGCAAGAAACTCCATGGTTACTCTTTTCAAATCATTTGGTATTACAATTATCATGGATACAGCATTTGTACTTAAGTATGGGGGAACAGCGTAGGCCCGACAATAAGTCGTTGCTTACTACACAAAAAAATGTAGAACAAAATAAAAAGTTAACTAAAGTTAATAAGTAGCTGGGACTCTCTAAGCCTACAATGTTCACACATTCACAAATAATTGATAAAAAAGAATCTAGACAAAAGTAAAAAAAAAATATAGTAAAATACTAAATTAAACAAGTGACACAAATATCAGAAAAAAAAAGAAAAAAATAAGAAAATAAATAAAGAATAAAAAGAAAAAAGAATAAAAAGAATAGAATAGAATATCATGTTATATCAGTGCTGTAACTATTCTGAGCAAAAGATGTATAAATGATTTGATAACTATTGTATACAGCACATTAGAACTACGTCATGGTCGTGCGGTTCTACCACGCTTGGCAGAAGGGGTTGGTCATGGGCGGCAATGTGATGTGTTTAGTTCACAGAAGGTCGCTGCTGCCCATACTCCTGGAAAAAACCTTTACCACGTGGCTCTTTGTGTAACCTGGAGCCATTCATGTAAAATGGTTCATATTAATATTGTATTTCTTTATGAAATGCTATGATTTTGCAGTGATATCATATTTTGCTAAAGTCATTTTACGATAATACGCTAGTTAAAATAGACTAGAAAGAGAGAAAGCATATCATAGAATAATCAGCCTATAATGTTCCCACTGCTGGGACACAGGCCTCCTCTCTATGAGAGGGAATGGGCTACAATCCACCACGCGGGCCCAGTGAATCGAATTTTTGGTTCTAGGACATGCCGGTTTCTTCACGATGTTTTCCTTCACCGTTTTGAGAGCAGTAGTGATGAAATAAATTACAAGGAAAGTAATGCGCCTGCCTGGGTTCGAACCCACTACTTTGAAGAAAGAAGAGAAAGACTAGAATAGTATTGATTCTAGGTTCTCGTCTCTATCTTGAACTTGTCTTTATTTTGACAACACAGTGACAGTAATAACATTCAGCCAATAAGTGTCAAGTAACAATATTATAGACCTCGGCCTTATATTTTATGTTGGTGGCTGTACACTCTCGACCGAGAGCTCTCTCCATGATTAGGAATAGTGTGGTGGCCTTTGCGTCCAATTAAAAAAAAGGACAGACAGCAAGCGAGGAACGCCGAACTTAGACGAACGCTTCTTTACATATATCACTTCTCTGCGCTTGCCCTGCGTTGAATATCACGGCGAGAGCGTACAGACATCATTAAAAATTATTAAGAGTCATAAAAAGTTTAGTGGGCTAAACTGAATTACCTAAGTTTTGTAAAACCATACTCCAAAATTAGCACTATACATAAAAAAAATCAAAAATTAAAAGCGTTTATTCGTGGTACCCTCCAAATACAAAAAAATGTTACTTCTGCCAAACTGTAAAGCAGTTTGTTGGCAGATGTAGCTCCCATATACGTGCAATATTACCTATATTTTTACGTAACTACTCGAAGCAACGAGAATAAACATTAACTAGAACTAAACACAAATATAAGTACATTTTCTTGCTAGTTTCCATGATGGATAGTCAACATCCACACAAAGAGAGCCCAGAAAAAAAAAAACAAAATATATCCGTCCCTTCTTCGTCTTACTACCTACTCTATTTACTGCACCCCATAGTATTACACCCAATGCGTCACTTGGCATCCGAAAAACCGAGTCACCGAGTTTCAATCCACAACTGATGTTAATGTCTTGTCGTTAGCCTACTTCCATATATCTTGTTCCATCTCCGAAACTATTTTTTATTTATTTATTATTTCTTTATTTCAATCAACTTTGGATCATAGGTACAAATATACTAAATTAAAATCAAAATTAAAATTAAAAACATAATCAAAATTAAATTAAAAACAAAATCCAAACTAAAATTATGAACATAATGAAAATAAATTAAAAACAAAATCAAAATTAAATTAAGAACAAATGGTTTTAGTGGTCGGCCAAGATAAGTGGGTGGGTAAGATTTTAACCCTTATAAACTGTACTAAGGTCTTACTCCATTAAATTTTCGGAAAAAATACTCCTTTATTAAACACACAGTATAACGCAGGTCATCTTCCCATCATTTTGTATAACGTGAAACAAAACGACCTCAAAAAAGCAGCTGGTTCAGAGTGAAAGAGAACAGCGAGAGACTGGCAAAAATAGAAATAGGAGGCCCTTTTTTGACGGACAAGCTGTTGCTTAAAACCAATCGTCTAAGATAAATAAATAATGTGTATTCTAAATACTGTAAACATTGTAAAACAGTAGTAAAGACTTATTTTATTTTAATATAACACAGGTATCTTTCTAAAAATACTAGCTTATGCCCGCGGCTTCGTCCGCGTGGTGTTCGGTACTGTGATATTTTTTTTATTTATTTTTTTCATTTCATCCAAATCCTTTCAGTAATTTTTGCGTGAAAGAACTATCAAACATTCATTCATTCTCAAAAACTTTCGCATTTATAATATTAGTACGATAGGATGTTTCAACATTCACGGGTCTGTTGAAGGTTTTAGAAATACGGACGAATCGTTCAACAAAAAACGCAATAACCGTCTCTATCTGATATTACAATCTTTCCTGCTTGACATCCTCCATTTTCCCGGGCTCAGAGCGTACTCAACGAGTTCAACGACCCGGATCGATACTGCACCTCCGCAGCTCCGTGAGGTGAACCCGTGAAGGCGAGGAGTAAGCCACTAATTAAAATGCCTAGTACCTTGCCAAAGTAATAACTTACCTGAGAGCAATAATAACTCATCTTTGAGCAATTTAGCTTAGGTTTCTGAGCTTTATCGTTAGTTAACTTTAGTATTTAACAGAGAAGTATCTGTGGTGAGTGTTATAAGAGAAAAGACGGTACAAAAATAGGAGCAAAGAACAATTGAGATTTAACTAGTCATTGAAAAACTGAAATTAATCGTTAACTTACAGTTATTATCAAGCTTTGAGTTCAAAATATATATCTTCTTCTATTAGCTGAGCTATGTGGATGTTATATGCTGAGAGGCCATGTAATCGTTGTCGACACCTACCGTGTGTGAAGTGCGGCTGCTTGTGTCGCAACGTCTTCAAGAGAACGTTTGGCCTTAGGAAGTGGTGTTCTGTCACTTCCAAGGAAAGAGCCACATGAACAGTGACGTAGTGCACGTGACGGATTACTAACATAGTTATAAGGTTCTATATTTTACTAACACAAATTCTATTTCATCATATGTAATGGTGTGACAGTTATGATGCGAAGGAATGAGGAAAATATCGTGAGGAATTTTTCGAGTATGAATGTGGATGGGTATAAGAGTAGAGGAAGACCAAAGAAACGATGGGTGGACTGTGTGGAGGATGATATGGCACAGAGGGAGATATCTGATGAGATGACGAGTAATAGGGAGGTATGGAAGACCCCAAATGAATTGTTCTAAGGGCAAAATAATGATGATGATGATGATGTCTGTTAGTCAGTAAGGTTTCTAGGCCAAAGTGGCCTGAGAATAAATGATTGTTATGTTATGTTATAGTCGACTTGCTAATTATTTTACCACTTTTGAGCACAATTCACTGTAAATTGAAACTTCACAAAGGTTGATAGTAACTCCATTGTCTCTTACATAAATATTATATAAAGATCTTGTCGTTTTATGACAGGCGAGTGACATTCAACCTTAGGTGGTATAGCAATAACGTTGTATATGACGTGATATGAGTGGGCACACGTCAGGATTATAACGAATGGTGTTGGAACATTATTGAAAGTATGACGTCATTGTCTATTTCCATTTTGCTGTCACCTTTTGTAACACCCACGTTATGAGATGGGGAATTATTCTAAGACGAGGACGACATAACAATGTTTATAAAAATATTTGCTGTAAAACAGAAATGAAAGTGGCTTCTGTAATTGACGTGTAACCGTGTACCTACCTACAGCAACAAATATTATATTTTCATTTTTTGTCTTTTGGTCTAGGGTTGCCAGCGCGGCCGCTAAGCATGAGGTCCTGGGTTCAATTCCCAGTTCGTGCAAAATATTATTGGGTTTTCCCATCAGGAATTTCTCAGTTGCAAGTAGTAGCAACCACAGTCTGGAACACCCTATTATATGAGAGTTATACAAAGAACTGGCGAAACGTAGGCGTACACCTCGTTACAGGCATGACGTTACGATGATGTAAATGTTTTTGATGTAATCTGGCTTTTACCTTGGCCAGAGGCTAAGTGTTGCCATACAACGTGGCAACGCCGCCAGTCTCTTGGGCACATTACCAGCTGATAGCGTTGAGGAGGAGTTTTTTTATGCCCTTTTATAATTTTTTGTAAGTTTATTTATTTTAATTTATTTCATAGTTTTAAATTAATAATGTTTATAGTTAGTTTACTCTACTTAGTAAATAAATTCTTACGTTGATTTCTGTCATGTTGATTTTTTTTTGCTTGCGATTTGCTGACTAAAATAGTTTTTTTGCAAATCATCGAAGTTTACACAAGTGGTTATGTAAAACTGGATAGTACCTATCTGCGTTGCTGAGTGCCATTGGATCTTTATGTATGACGTAAATAAAGAATAATTGCAGTGCCCCATCGATTGTCAAATTCAGAAGATTTTGACCCGAGCCATAGAATCCATAAAAGTACAAGCTTGAGGCCGAAACTGGAACTGCAAATCTGAAAGCTATCGCAGTAGCCTTAGGCAGGGCTTGGAAACGTTATTTAAAATAACGTTTTTAAAACGTTTTGAACAGTTCATTAGATCATTTTGTTCGGAACGAAAACGAAATAAGAACGTTTATTCCGCAGGGTAAAAACCGGTTTATTCCGCAAGACGTAGACGTGGACGTCGGCCTGCGACAAGCATGAACTTTTTTAGTTGAATCGGGTACCGTGTGTATGGAATGGAATGGAAAAAACGGTTAAAAACGTTTTATTAACCAAGAACGATTTAAATGTTGTTGTTCGTCTAAAACGTTGTTTATAACGTTCCGTTCGAACGTAACCGAAACAAATCGTTTCTTAGGTATTTAAGACGATACCTTGTTTGGCCATTTTTTAACAAAGGTTTTTTTTTTATGATAGTGGGTTCTCGTCGCCACTGTTAAGTAGGTACGTAGAGACACAAGTAATACTACTGGCAGCTCTAAGCACACTGTTTAATAAGCAGGTTAGAGCTGGACAGGGACGCAGCCCACACACACATAAAGAACACTTTCATGTCCGCACTAAAATACTTTTTAATGAGAAAATACGTCGTATGTACAGTATGTGTACCTTTACAGTGGCGCAGTAAAGTTATATTACGTTCAGAGAAAGTTAATTAAAGTAACGGAGTAACAAAGTACTGAATGTATTTAATTAACTTTTATTTGGACCTTATTCAGGTCATTCTTTTAAATTAAGATAAAATACTAGTTCAACGTATAAGTAGCTTTATATTACGAAAGCCATTTAGATTACAATATATTTTATCTTCTGCCCGTCTTTTATTGTTTTAGCTAGTTATTTATTTACGTATTTCTCTTTCCCAGTTAGTATTGGTTTAGTAGATTAATCAAAGAAAGGTCAAAACTATTTCATCTCAGTTTTGTTCATCCCCTTTCTTTACACAATACCATCAAACAACAGTTCTGTAAACCATAACATACATAGGTAAAGCGCGCAATCAACACAAATGCGCGACCATTTTCATCTGCAATCGGCAATTGTGGTTCAAATTCGATTTGAATGTTAGTTAGTTTGTGTTAGTTCAATCATCGGCTCGGCTCCCAATAGTGATTAGTTACTTCGAATCGCTACAGGTTAACTAAATAGTTGATTGTGAAACTATGTTTGGTTTAAAACCTTAACAGAGCCGCAAATTGGCAAGCTAACTGCATAAAATGGGAATAGCATAAGTTTTTCATCATCATTATCATCACCCTACAGCAGACCACTGTTGGACTTAGGCCTCCTCAATCACACGGCACTCAACTTGATTCTCAGCAACTCTCATCCAGTTGCTACCAGTCGCCCTGCGAAGATAGATCTTGCCGAGCCGAGCTTTTTTCATCATATTTCATCAAAAATACAACTAAGGTACCTACTTTATGGCATTTTGGCTTTTATGCAGCAAGCAGAAGTATCAGCCAAATGATTAGATTATGTGCGTAATTAGTACCATTTATTTCAATTTTAATTTAGTTTGACATAATTCACTTTTATTGGACGCGTTCGTGCTAGGTCCCACTGCTTCCCATTTTTCCTTGCACTATATTTTTTTAACTCCAGATAAAGAGGCTGCTTCGATCAGTGGCAGTAACTTTTTTAAAGGAAGACTTTTCAAACTCTTTAACCTACTAATTTAAAAGAAAACGGCATTTTCACTACAAAAAGTTTAAAAATTAATCTGACTCGAAATAAAAATCATCGACACGTCAAAAATTCGGCAAAAAAAAATTGTAGAATGTGCCCCATTAACAGTAATTTTTACAAACAGCCTACACGATTTGAGGTTGCTTCAAAGGTAGACAAATCTTACAGTAATGGGAAAATGCCGACTGTCTACGAAATTCGCCAAATAAATGCTACAACAAGGTCCTTTTCCGTAACAGGGAATTATGTGACGTCATCTCATGAACAAATACGTCACAATGTAGATGAGTTTAATCTAATATACCCAAATCACGTTCCCTATATTTGTTAGCAAAATATTTGCCATAGAAATATCGCGAGATCAGTGTTTTGTAAGTATACATCGTATCATAAATTTCTAGTGTGGAGCAACGTTTTAAAAAAAAAAAAAAATATATATATATTTGATTTATCTGTTCCATAGCATCAAAGGGTACTTGTAATTCTTCATATTAACCTTCTCGTATAGATGACTCATTATGACGACACGGTTGGCCCAGTGGCTGAGCGCTGCTGCGCTGCATGTCATGGGTTCGATACCGTACGGAACAAATATTTGTTTTGGTTACAGGTATTTGTTCCGGATCTGCCTGTTTGTGGGTGTGAGTTTAACTGTTAAACGCACCACGATACAGGAGCAATTTCTAGTGTGTGGCAATATTTTTTTTTTTTTAAACCGGTCGGTACGTAGCAACCAGGACGGCTCAGTAGTTTGGCTGATTAAAGTTCTGGAGTATACAGGTAGTGTACCAGCGAACAGGATAAAAGGTCGGGTGTATTCGGTTCGGCAGGGCTCCACACTCACACCGTGTTTGGCGTGGGTCGATTATACCCAATATTATGGCCATATTGGATCTGCAGCGGCCATCTTGATCCCGCTGTCAGTTCAGAGAGTTCCATATTTGAAACCAGGGGGTAAGTGTTCTGATGAGTATTAATAAACGTTGATACATTTATTTAGAAAGTATGTAATAAGTAGATAACATTTTAATAAAGCACAATCTGATCGTGACCACAAAACTTTCACGCCATACAAACTATTTCATAAGGGCTGTCTATGACGTATGTGTGCAAAGATACTTGTCCAACTCGACCAGCCACCTCATACAAACATTCGGGACCGTTGGGAACTGTGTACTGCAAAGAAAACATTTTTCATTAGAAGATGATCCATTAGGTTAAAAATACGCCTTTATTTCATCCCTCATCCGACACATATCGTGAATGCGATACTCCCGATCAGACTTGGCCCAGTTGCTGGAGTGTGCAAAGTGTCCCTACATCTGCACTTTAGAGGACTTAAGGAACGCCACAGACTCCTTAACTTGGTCACATGCCGGGTACAAGAAATTGAATATGTCATACCAAGAAGATGACATGGCAGGAGCTTTTTTTTCCGGTTGGGAAATCATCAAATGACCCCCCCCCCCCACTCTGGGCGGAGCGGAGGAGAGTGTCAGACTTGTACTGACTAAAACCCATCCATGTTCCTTCTTTGCCCTATGTGTTCCAGGGCCACGGTATCTCTTTCGAACAGTCCCGCAGCCCTGGCAGGCATCGGCCCATGCGGACCCCTACTTGATTGCTGACATCTCTTTGAGGCGCGCGTGGGACACGAACGCGCCGTCGACACGGCCTGTCGTCATAAGACGGCCGGACGGCGAGCTAGCCCATAACTCGCCGTCCACAGGCCAGCGCCTACGGTGCGTCTCCCGCGGCGGCTGGGACGTGAGGTTCTTTCCCTCTCACGTCCTGCCACCTCCTTCACTAGCTAGCTTAGTTACAGAAGCAAACCACCATGTGTGTTGATACTTGATAGTAACCTTTAGTTCAGAATCATCACTTCAAATGGAAAGTATTATAGGTAGATTTATGTGTGCTGTAAATAGATCACCCTTTGACTATGGCTTTTAAGCTGGCTAAATGCTAGCAAGTGTACAGGCCGACTTGAATTTACCAGTATGATTATTCGAAAATTTTGCAAATAAAAAGACAAAAAAACCTTACCCGGATGGCAGTCTCGCCCGAGAACTCAAACCAATTCGTGGATCCGCTCTCGATGGCGTATTCTGTGAAGACGTTGAAGCCTAACCCGATGAGCTGATCGTTGTAGATGAGAGGAAACCACGGGAACATTTGTGTTCGTCTGCGCAATCGCTGCTGGTGGTTATGTTGTAGTAGTAGTGATATCCTGAATTCATACATACTTAATTAGATGTGAACTCATACAATAATGTCACATTGCTGGAGGCAAAAGCAAAGTGACATTCTACCAAAGATAATGAATAATAGTAACGATAATAAATAAGTCAAAATGTCATCAACATCATTCTCTTGCCCTTTAACCAATTTATTTGTGCATGTCTTCTGCTTCCATACTTCTCTATTACTCGTCATCTCATCAGACATCTCCAGAATAAGTCAAAATCAATGGGACTGATATGAGCTACAAAAAGCTTATGTAAATTCTGATGAAAGTCTTTGCAGAATTACGAAACGCTTTCAAAACTGTGAACCTAATTTGAAAATGGAATAAAACAAAGAACCATTCAAATGATTTGAGCGGTTTTTTATTTTATTCCATTTTCAAATTACGTTACAATTATTAAATTATGGATTGTGTGAGGAATGATATGAAGGAAAAGGGAGTAAATGATGGCATGACGATTGACAGGAGAGAACGGAACAGTACAACAGCACCTTCTTCATAAATTTAAATAGAAAAGCTTACCCATTCTTGGGATACACTGCTGTTTGGTAAAGAGGCTATCGGCACCGGTGATGTCACTAGCGGTTGTCGATATTTCGAACAGTTCGCCATTGATACCAGAAACCCACAAGCTGCCTTCTTGAAGGAGTAGGGAAGAGTTGCGAGCGGCTATGCGAGTGGCTGGATCCTTTGCCAAGGTTTCTGGAGTAAGAGAGTATGAATATGTAGTGTTTCAGTATGAGTTAACATAACACTGGGGCCACGGGGTCCGAGTGCGCACCTAGTATTTCGCGATATCGCCAAACGGTTGGACGATTCTTCTTGTGACCAGAGGGCTGGCCTATTTCTTGGCCAATGAATCAGCTTTGCCATCCAATGTGGCAATGCTGCCAGTCTTCTGGGCACTTTCTCCGTTGACAGCGATGCGGACGAACTTGTTCACGACCTTTAATTCTTTTCTGCTTTTCATACATGTACATATTTTTATTATAATTTAAGGTTTGTATAGTAAATACTGTATTTTTTTTAATAGTTCCTGATATTATTCAAGAGCACTGTATCCAAGAAAACACTGCCGTCAAATTATATTGCAGTTGCAATTTAAGAATAATATACTAGGCTTCAAAAGTTCAAAGAAATTAATTATTCGTGTAAATGACATCAGGACAGGATGCCCGGATGACAGGACGCATTGATGATGAATAAAATTAGTTTAAATATAGTTTGTGACTATATTTATACCTTTAATTGAGTGCAAATGAGTTCTGTTGCCTACTGTATGTCTTTTTTGTCATCGATGTTGGGTTGCCCAGCTGTTCTAGCAGCTGTACCTGCAGTTTTTACGTACCGTTTGAAACGTAATACTGCTGGACGGTGAAATATTTCTTTGTGGTGTCATTCAGGGTGGTAGTCCACTCAGTGAATCCTTGGACAGTCCAGTCGTACACTGCGTTAGAAATTGAATCCTTATCAAACTGCAATAAAAATCTGCATATTATATGTGTATGGTCTACAGGCAGTTGTTCCGGGTCTGGCTGTTTTCGTATGTGAGTTTAAATGTTTGTAAACGCTCCCACGATCCAGGAGACATTCCTAGACTGGGGTGAAGTTTAAAAAAAAAAAAAAAAAGTTTTCGACTGTATGTCACAGCCATTTTACTTCGAGATTTGTTGGCACCACACTGTTCAAATTTGGAAAGTAACTTTCTTCTATAAACTGCAGTACAAAAACGCTGTGAAATTATGAAAATAAATATGGTCGGCTATTCATAAGTACACGTAACTGAAGGTTGAATAAAAACCTACGTTAATAACTGTTTGAGATGTACGACAGCCCTTAAATAAATATATTTATCAAGTTTCCTAAAATACTTCTTCTAAAGCCGTAAAAAAATTGTGTCCCCCTCTACTTTTACAGTAAGAGGAGAAACATTCTGTAAACATGTGGAGTTGTAGTAGGAACGTAAAAAGAACTTCTAACAAAAATTGGTTTAAATAAGATTTGATATTTAGTTTTTGGGATATGGTACTTTTTCATGAAGCTGTGACTTTGTTTTTCATTAAAATACAATGACAAACAAATTTAGTTTTGCTGTTAAGTGTTTGTTGACATATGAAATATAACCGTTAACAGTATTGTTACTATATTGTTTGTACTACGCAATACGAAACCCTTTGTACGCGAGTCCGACTCGCACTTGCCCGGTTTTTGTAAGTTGGGTTTTCTATCTTGAATTTTTCACTAGCAGCCTAGAGCCTTGTCCCTGTTGCATGACCATACAGGCTCCGCTAGCCTCTTATTGCATGCCTCAAAACATAGCTAGAGAAAAGAGGCTATACTATAGGAACCTACACGTCAGCCTCACCCATCGGTGGTAAAAGGCGTGATGTTATTTAATAAAATGAAAAATAATACTTACAGCTATCTGCAACCCAGCTATAAAGCCAGTATCATCGAATAAAAGGCAAATCGAATTGTCATTTTCCGGACACATCAATTCTAGTGACTCAAGTCCTGCGGGGCTAACAGGCCTGGTCTTGTAGACCCATCCTGATGCTTTCGCTGAAGTGGTATTTTTTGGCAATTCGATGAACGCTACCGTTCCGATTCCGACACATGCAAAATCGAATCTCACTGCAAAAGTAGGAGACTGATTGTTTATTATCGTCATCTATACTAATATTAAAAGAGGTAAAATTTGTTTGTAAGTTTGTATGTAGGGACTAGGGGGTAATCTAAGGAACTAATAATCAAATTCTAAAAATTCTTTCACTGGCAGAAAGTTACATTACTCGTGGGCACTGTAAGCTATAAATTATATTTATATCGTGCATATTAGCTGAGCTATCACAATTTTTGCAGATGAATTCGCGGGCAGAGTGCTAGTTCATTATGAAATTACTTGTTTTTAAACTCTTTTTAGAAGAATTCTAGGAGTGCAACTATTCAAAATTTTACTAACCTTTCAAATTGGGAGCATAAAATCCTGAAACAAATGCTATGGTTATTATTTTACATTGATAAAACTAGGCAACTAAATTATTTGTTAAAAAATAAAGAATAAAAAAATCACCGTAATAAATCAGAAAATCAAAGATTAGCTTACTTTTAGATAATTGTAAACAAAGTGCTTGACACTTCATTTAAGTATGTTTGAATTTGCCGCGTAATAACTTTGATGTATAAGTTATCTGTGAGTGAACTTGGTCGTGTCTATGGAGCTGTCTGTCAGATTGACATATTGTTACAGCATGCGAATTAGGTTATGAAAATTAGATTGTGGTTTGAATATTTAAATAATACTGATTAAGAACTGGTGAAGCAATAGCTTTAAATGTTGTTTCTCTTTTCAGGTGAGTTTGTTACTAATTAAGGTTAAGGAAAGTATTAGTGTTAAAACTGGGTTTTGTAAATTAATAAAATGTTCTCTTTTCAGAGCAACTCAATTTTAGTTAGAGTTTTATTGTTCACCATAGTATCCAAGGATACATAAACCCATTATATATTTATAATAATTTTTATACAAACAGTTAAAACGAAACGAAATCATTAAATAAAACCTGTAAAAATGTACAGGTTTTATGTTATTTATTATATTTTTATTTATTTATTTATGCCAGAAACATGGTGTTTACAGAGGTGTTCATAATATTACATAGTGCTACATGTCTCACCGTTTTAACGGTATGCAAAATCAATTTATAATTACATGATATTACAATTATCGTTATTAACATTCATAGTTACATTACATTACTTTCAATTCACATAAGTTAAATTCCATTAATTTTAAAATATAACATTATTTCAATTATTATATTGCACACACTTCTTTTTTACCATATTATAAAATCAAACAATAAATTCAACATAATATAACAACCATTGACTTAAATTATTACTTATGCCTATATTTGGATGTCAGATCAAGAGAAAAGAATTTACAGGGGCATTTTACAAAAAACTCGTGAATTGAATAAAAACATTATTGCAATAACCAATTCCGTAGTGCCGAACAAAATGCTAATGCTATGCTTTATGTGTACTTTACTGTATATGTGTACAATCTTCAAGGTCGTAATTTAAAAAAAAAAACTACTTACCCAAAGTAGTGGTGGCAACGATGCTCAGTAAGGTTAGTATACGAATCATTTTTGAGTGAAGAATGGAGACAGTAGTTACGACATCAGCTCTCCAAACATTATTTATATACCAAGCGGCGACTGCACACCGCACATGTTTTCGGGGTTCAGTGGACAATTTTCTGAAACACACACCTACGGTAAAGTGACTCGGGTTCTGTTGTAGATATCAAATTCACACAATTAAGGTTTTTAGTTTATTTAATTCTGTTTTAGTTTTCTTTGTGGACAATTAATCAGTGATCAGCTTTCATTTGTTAACTATTGAGATCAGACACAGATCATATGCTTACTATCAAAATATCCGCTCAAAATCATTAACAATTTATTATTTTTACTAACTTAATGATTTTTATTTCGTCTTCATTACATCTGACATTAACAGAACAAAAAAATAAAATAGAACTTAATTTTTGATGAAGAAATTAGACATAGCATTTAATTAAATATGTAAAACTACTTACTGCGAATATTGGGCGGTACAACCATAAGGTTTTGCGTCATTTCAATTGAGCGTCGTTCTAACAAAATAAGATGAGAGCAGCGGTGGCCCAGTGGTGGCGGCCCCGACTTACGAGCAGTAAATCGTGGGTTCGAACCCAGCCAGGCGCATTACTTTGTGTAATTTCATCACTACTGCTCTTAAAACGGTAAAGAAAATTGTGAGGAAACCAGCATGTCCTATAACCAAAAATTGGAAGACATGTGAGGAGCTCGTGGCTAAATAATAACAGCCGCTCGGGTCGATCTTTAGGTTAAGCTGTGCTTGCCTAGGTTGGTCTGTGGATGGGTGACCGCCCATTACATACCGAGTTTCCTCCGTGCCTCGGAAAGCACGTTAAGCCGTTGGTCCCGGGTGTCTTTTGTAGATCTTTGACAGTTGTTAGGTAGTCAGTGGCCCAAAAAGTCTGACAACAACCAGTCTTACCAAGGGGTATCGTATTACCCAGTACTAACTGGGTTGTGGAGGTGAGATAGGCAGTCGCTCCATGTAAAATACTGGTATTCAGCTGCATCCGGTTAGACTGGAAGCCGACCCCAATATAGTTGGGAAAAGGCTAGGCAGATGATGATGTGACATCTACCAACCCGCACTGGGGCCGTGTGGTGGATTATAGCCCATTCCCTTTCATAGCGAGTAGGCCTTTGTCCCCACAGTGGGATATAGGCTGACTATGCTAACAAATTATACCAACTCATGTCAAAAATTCTACCATTTTTTAAAGTAAGTTTAATGATTTTGGATACTTAACGCTGATTAATTTTAAAACTGTTTTATTCATACGTTTTGGTTGTATCTGAGACTCATCTTACTGGATAATAATATATCATAATTATTTAGAATGTTAGATTAGTTTGACGTATTTCACAGAATTAATTTTAAATTAATTATTATATAATTATTAGTTGACTTATTATGTCAGAACTAAGTCCAATTATTCATATCCCTTTTATTAAATCCCATTTCATCCCACATTTCCCCGAATTGTCACACATCGAATGACCTACAAACGAAAGATCACATCACAACAAAAAAACCTGTTTTATTCCCGGGTCTTCATTAATATTCGATTCATTTTCAATTCACCTGAAAGCCAGATTCGAACGGGCTCCAGTTCGTTTGTCATTTATTATTGAGTGGCCTCACTCTGTATATTATAATAAATCTGTTTTTAAGTGACTTTTAACTGTTTTAAATTGGCTTTTGTGAGATATATCGTGAAATACCGTACGCAATCTGCATGCATAAATACATTGCATAAATACATTATATATTTTACAGGTTAATGTATTTGTAAAATTAATGAAAGAGTGGTTTTTAAAATAGCATTAATAAATTAATTATTGTAGCGGCACTACAAAAAGTACTACAGCAACATAGTACAAAAAGTACTACAGCAACATAGTACAAAAAGTACTACAGCAACATAGTACAAAAAGTACTACAGCAACATAGTACAAAAAGTACTACAGCAACATAGTACAAAATGTACTACAGCAACATAGTACAAAAAGTACTACAGCAACATAGTACAAAAAGTACTACAGCAACATAGTACAAAAAGTACTACAGCAACATAGTACAAAAAGTACTACAGCAACATAGTACAAAAAGTACTACAGCAACATAGTACAAAAAGTACTACAGCAACATAGTACAAAAAGTACTACAGCAACATAGTACAAAAAGTACTACAGCAACATAGTACAAAAAGTACTACAGCAACATAGTACAAAATGTACTACAGCGCCATCTATGACACAAATGAAGAACTTACATCTAAATTCTTCTCACCAGACGTAACACCCGTCTGCTCGGAGGATCCTCCCTTTTCTATGGAGGATGAAGAACTTTATACCCTGTTCTTCATACCTCTAAATTATTAATTCATTATTGATATAAAAAAAATGGGTCGAAAGTTCTGGAGTGGCGACCGCGAACCGGAAGACGTTGCGTTGAAAGGCCTCCCACTAGGTGGACCGATGACCTGATGAAGGTTGCGGGGATCCGCTGGATGCGACTCACACGGGATTATTTTATATAGAGGTAAAATCGTTTGTAAGTTTGTATGTAGGGGTAATCTCCGAAACTAATAATCCAATTCTAAAAATTCTTTCACTGGCAGAAAGCTACATTATTCGTGGGTGCTATAGGCTATAAATTATATTTATATCATGCAAATTAGCCGAGCTATCATAATTTTTGCGGAAAAAGTCGCGGGCGAAGTGCTAGCGTATAATATAAACACACACACACACACACATCCATTTATAAAGCAAGTCATTACAGTACAATATCACTGTGTGTTGCTACTCGTCATTTCCTAAAGGTTTGAATAATTTCACGGGTCGTCTCCTCAAAGCTAGGGCGAAATTATAATTTTATTATCTAAATGGAAGGTAGTACCTCCGAACTGTCATTTAATATGTCGTAAGTGGCACCGGTTGGTAGATTTTCATTTTCATATTAAAGAACATGAAGAAAAATGATTTTGCTTTGTTTTTTAAATAATGCAGAAAATATGTTTTGGTCAGTTAGGTCATCATCTGCCTAGCCTTTTCCCAACTATGTTGGGGTCGGCTTCCAGTCTAACCGGATGCAGCTGAATACCAGTATTTTACATGGAGCGACTGCCTATTTGACCTCCACAACCCTGTTAGTACTGGGTAATACGATACCCCTTGGTAAGACTGGTTGTCAGACTTTTTGGGCCACTTACTACCTAACGACTGTCAAAGATCTACAAATGACACCCGGGACCAACGGCTTAACGTGCTTTCCGAGGCACGGAGGAAACTCGGTATGTAATGGGTGATCACCCATCCACAGACCAACCTAGGCAAGCACGGCTTAACCTAAAGATCGATCCGAGCGGCTGTTATTATTTACCCACGAGCTCTTCCAGTTAGGTATATTATAATATCATGTAAAATCTACGTTACTAATGTCGTACATAAGCCTAGCTTGAACACTCGCACATTTTGTTCATGTTTATTTGAGCAAGTCCACCGAAAGAAACATTTGTGTGGCACACTGTGCGGGACGGTGCCGCACATTGGTGGAATAAAAAATTGCTTGCAAATCCGATGAATACGGCAGCATAAACTTTCATATTCTTTAGGTTTTGAATCGTCTTTTAGACATCTATAATTTGTTATGTAGTAAACTCTATTTTTATTTAACTTCCACTGACATAACTTGCTTACCTACCTACAGATGAAATTCTTCTTTTATAAGTCCCAAATGTATTTCCCCGGTCGGATGTAAATTTATTCATTGAAAATTAAAACCGGATGAATTCCGGATCCGAAATTTATTTTAACATTTGGAAAGGTTAAACCTGAGCGGATTCCAAGCAAATATAGTTATATTTTTCATGCAGAGGATTAAAAGTGGAATTGAATTACTATTGCTGTTGATGAAGAATAGCAATACTGTCATTCTTTTAATAACTTCTAGTTTAAATATGTGCAGTCTATGCAGAGTAGCTCCCTGCACATATTTGACAGAGCGACCTTCAAAAAGTCAAAAATGCATACGACTGACTGGCTACTGGCGTAATTACACTTGGTCGTTAGTCCGTATTCGGTCGGTCGAATGACTTCACTCGAATTCGGGCACCAGCCAGATGCATTTATTACACTACGAGCAGTTTGAATGAAGTCGAACCATGAAACCGGACTAGATTTACCGAATAGGGGTACTTGACCCCGTTTTTTTATCGGAAAATTTTGCTGTTTTTCAGATAGAAAAGACATTGGTTTGTTGTTAACAATGCCTTGCATTTAATCTATTGGTGCTATAATTTTAGAAATCGAAAATTACGTAAATATTTTTCTTATGTCTAGACACATTTATTTTCAATTCGGCACGTGGAATTCATTGAAACAATCACGTGGCATTTACGTCAGTGAGTTTTAAGTTGTCCGCCTTTTCCAATTTATTTTTATTATTTTCGATGAACCGGTGTGAAATTAAGAATTTCGTCTACATCTGTGTAAATGTTTTTACCAAGTAGCTATTAATAATACTATGATGTCAATAAGTAATTTCTTACAATTGGTAATTATATTGGTACATTAATGATGCTATTAAAACTTTGGGTCTGACTGTAATTTGGCGCTAGTAAAATTTAATTCATTTTGGTGGACCTGAAAGTCTTAAAAGCGTTAAAACCTGTTTACCAAAATATAATTTTGTCCCATAAATTGAGCACAATATTAAAATGTAGAAATAGTTCAGGAGACAAAACAAATCCTTCACAGAAAATTTAAAAATAACTCGTCTCATTTGTGTGGGTGATACTAAAAATACATTTAATTTATAACAATCTCCGATATGATTGAGAGCAGCGGTGGGCCAGTGGTGGAGACCCCGACTTACGAGCAGTAAGTCGTGGGTTCGAACCCAGCCAGGCGCATTACTTTGTGTAAGTTATGTCATCACCACTGCTCTCAAAACGGTGAAGGAAAACATCGTGAGGAAACCGGCATGTCCTAGAACCAAAAATTCGAAGACATGTGACATCTACCAACCCGCATTGGGCCCGCTTGGTGGGTTATAGCCCATTCCCTCTCATAGAGAGAAGGCCTGCGTCCCAGCAGTGGGAAAATTAATAGGCTGATTATGCTATGCTATTATGCTAATCTCCAATATTGAATATCCATTAAATAACAAAGTTTTCATCTTAGTATAAGTTTCTTAACACAAAAAAAATATTTAAGATTTTATTTTTACTTTAAGATTTTACTCAAAGGCTTGAAGTATTTTACGCAAACTTCTAAGATATTTTCTTTTTCATAATCTCTAAAAGAAATCGAGAGGCTTAATGACATTACTTAACTTTTTGCAATCGATTTTAGGCACGGACTGAATAAAAGTTTAGGATCGTAGGTAGACGTAAACGTAAACGTAAGTTGTTACTTAATGCTTGTAGCTAACCACGCTATATTTTCAATAGATTAATACTAATTGTAATTGTTATCTCCTGTTTCATTAACGAGCCAGCAAGTATCGTCACTGATGAAGGCTACATATAATTTAAACTACCTAACTCTTAGGCTTCATGACTTCATGATCTGGCTACTTACTGAATATATAATAACAATACACGGTGGCCTGGGAGGCGACTAGCGAACGCCACAAGCGCGCAGTACGGCCGTATGCAAAAATTCTAGAACGTTTGTTTCATTTCGCTACCTGAAGGCGACTCTCTAGGCGCAAAGCAAGATGTCTGTCAGGGCAAACATAGCCTTACATAACATCACACCTGTAATCCTCCAAAAGCCTAGGTAGAGATGTACCGATAGTATACCCTGCCAGTAATTTTTCCCATGTCTTAGGGGGCGAGTCAATTGACATCAACAAGGCACAAAACCAAACTCCGTCATTGCTACTGAGAAATTTCTGATGAAAAAAAACCAATTACACTTTCCCCGACCTGGGAATCTAACCCAGGACCTCATGCTCAGCAGTAGATCTTATACTGCATTGTTGAAACTAATGACTCTTCAAACAACAGCGTTGAAATTCAGGTTTCACCTAATGTTCGTGAAAACGGCCATAAGTATTCTCTTAAATAGATCTCTAGTAATAGTTTCTGCCCATCTCTTTAAGTAGCTCCACTTATCACCAGTTACGGATCATTACCCTCGCTTAGTTTTATTAAGTGGCTTTCGTTTCCCCACACAATGCGAACTATAACGGCGATGAAAGAGGAATTTTTGTTGTGAAAATTATTATTATTTTTACACGTTTTGATAAAAGCATTTTTCAATACCAACTCAAGACCCGTACTAATTTTAATTGGTAGAATACTACGTCGTTAATTAAAAGAATCGAAAAAATTGTGACGATATCATTATTGTTTGTCTATCCAACTTTTAGGCTTCAACCGATCATTTTGACGACATCTAGACTTCTGCTGAATTGATAATGAAACTTGAATGGTGCTCAAGGGGAGTATGGTGATATGTCATGAGAGATTAAATTAATGCTGCTCCTTCTTCCTATTTTTTTTATTAACGCAAATTGTGTTAGACGAGTACCGGTATGTAACGTGCATAGCCATAACATTTGCTTCAATTAAATCATGAAAGGTGAAAGTGGTTGTAGACGATTATGTCTACCTGGGACAAACGATCCAGTTACGTAGGTCTAACTTCGAGAAAGAGGTTAATCGTCGAATCCGACTCGGCTGGGCAGCGTTCGGGAAGTTGCGTGGTATCTTCTCGTCCAACTTACCGCAGTGTCTCAAGACGAAAGTCTATGACCAGTGCGTGTTGCCAGTGATTACATACGGGACCAAAACGTGGTCGCTCACAATAGGCCTCATCAGAAGGCTTAAAGTCACCCAAAGGGCAATGGAGAGGGCTACGCTCGGAGTTTCCTTGCGTGATCAAATCAGAAATGAGGAAATCCGTAAGAGAACCAAGGTTACCGACGTAGCCCGAAGAATAGCCTTACTTAACTTAAGTGGCAGTAGGCAGGGCGCATTGCTCGCAGAACGGATGGCCGATGGGGCTGGAAAGTTCTGAAGTGGCGACCGCGAACTGGAAGACGTTGCGTTGGAAGGCCTCCAACTAGATAGACCGATGACCTGGTAAAGGTTGCAGGGATTCGCTGGATGCTAGACGCACGGGATCGGTTAATGTGGCGTCAACAACACTTGGGGGAGGCCTATGTCCAGCAGTGGACGTCTTTCGGCTGAAATGATGATGATAATGATGAAAGTGGTTGTGGAGGATGGACAGGACAGGAGGTGGGGTATATCCTGCACAGAGGCCCCACACTGGCATTCTGTTTGGGATGGATCGAGGATACCCCTTTTAGCCAGATTATGTCCACAGCGACCAACTTGGGCCCGCAATGGATTTAGAGATTTCCAGGTTGGCCACTGCAGTTCGAATCCAGTAATGCTGCTATAAGAGGTGGTGGAACAGTCCCTGGTTCCCAATATTTCAAACTATCTTACTCTAAATATAACTTGCAAACCAGTAAATCAGTACAACTATAGTTTGTCCCGGAAAATTAAAAACTTTCCGCTCGAGTGGAGCCGCGCGCTCTTTTACTTTTGAGTGAAGGGTACTCCAGTTAGCCACTAATAGCTTTTACTGGTTCACTGGGTAACTGCGAGCACAACTGTGGCTATTGGAGTTTTGTTCCTGAAATATTTGCTCTATAAATGTGTAGATGATATATAAGATCTATCTTTTCACACACGAAATATTTTAAGAGTAACTTCTATAAGTTGTAAAGTCACCATAGCAACGAAAAAAAAAATATCTTTTTTTTTTATAAAATAATTTTAAATCTAATATTTTTTGAGATATTTTGCATAAAACCTTAACTCCCATATTCTAACAATGACAGTGGGTAGATACGACGTACTAAACTACCGTAATCGATGCTTAAAAATAAGGAGCCAGTATTTATTTCGTAGGTCAAGTAATTTTAAGTTATTTATTTTTATAAAAAAATATACCCAGATAAAAAAAAATCCCTTGAATGGCTTTGTTATAGCCGTTAGATGATTCCCTGAAAATGTTTCGGGTATGAATAGTTAGACCCTATATACAGGGTGGGAGGCACAACGACGCTAAAATAGTTACCATTATTCAGTACATCAGTTCATTATTCATTATACGTGGTTTTACAATACTAAGGGACTGCAATCCTTGTTCATACGTATTCCTCCTTGTAATTTGTTCTGGGTATCTTCAAAAGATAAGGTACACTTAAGAAATGGTATCTATGGGTAGCTGCTTTTCGATCAAAGTTCATCAAGATTTGCAATCAAGAATTCTATACTGTTGCATTTTCTGACAATATTTGCGACCTAATTTATTTTGTTTGGTTGTTGTGTAATTAATCAGTTTCAGTGAAACATTAGTTATTCAAAGCATCTTCGACCCGCAATCTATTAATAAGGTTCAGCTAGAACTACTAGGAATACTCCAAGTTTGTAGACCACTTTAGGTTTGTAACTATAGCCATAACATACCTACAACTAAACACTAACAATGTTGGCTTGTACACAGTCAACATTGCTTAACTAGTTATGTACAGTTACCGGTGTAAGTAAACATACGTTCATCACCGGAAGGCCTATTTTTGCGTGTCCACTCGATATAATCTTCTGTAGTAGTGCAGCATGGTTTCTTTGGCACTAAATTAAATTATCAGGAGGGGGCTGTTGGTAAACATTTGAGAAAATGTCTGGAAATTCTATTGAAAAAAAAACCAGCCAAGTGCGAGTTGGACTCGCGCACCGAGCGTTCCGTATAAACTTGTAGGTATTTTGTTATTAAACTACATATTTACGTTTTTGAGATTTTTCTCTTTACATGTGCTGTAAGACATTGATTCTTGTCAAATTTCATGATTCTAGGTCTTGGGGAAGTACCCTATAGGTTTTGATTCCCTGGTGAAATCGCAAAATATGCGACATAAAAGGTCATATCTTTTGATCGCGTTGACTTACAAGTCTGATTTTTTTATTGCTATAAAGAGTTGCTGACTTGAGTATTTAATATTAATTTCAGCTTGATACCTCCACACGTTTCTGAGAAAAAGAGTCTCGACAGACAGACAGACAGACGGAAAACAAAGTGGTTCTATAAGGGTTCCGTTTTTGCCGACTGAGATACGGAATCCTAACAAGATGGTGGCGTTAATTCCGACTATGGCCGCGTGCCGAGCCATGCAGCACTTTATATAGGTACAGGTTTACGAACTAGGTATTGTCGTAACGTCAATGTCACACAATAACACTCCGTCACAGAGTTAATTTTCCAAAGTCGTCTGTAGTGCAAGCAGGCCTCAATCAATTTTCCATTCATGCTGAAAACTAATAGAAAGTCGTTCTTCCAGTCCACACAGACCAGTCGAGTTCTAAGTATACACCAGTGGAATCGACGGTCGAGCCAACTTCCAGTACAGTGGACAGGTCGAGGGAAGGGAGAGGTGAAGGGGGAGGTGGGCAGCTGAAGAGGGATGAAGAGGAGGGGGTTTTCCGAAACAACGGGCACGGAACGACCCTCCGCTTATAGACTCCTATTTACATAATCCGATGAGACGCAACACGTATATAACCAACTGTTACGGCGCCCTTTCCGTGTCCTTATTGCTTATGCTAGCCTGGTATTTGGGTTTGATTAGGAACGGCATTATAGCGGTTTTGGTAGTAAAAAATAAATTATTAATCGTTACTACGATCCTAGTTTAATATTGACGATCTCTTGAATAATTGATCAAGTCAATTTGATATCGTGTGGTATCTCAGGAGACTTGCTAAGATTCTCGAATTATATGTACAATTTTTATTATCTCTGTTTTAATCGCGACTTCGTCGTTGGTCTAGTGGTCACAATCGCGGCTGCTAAGTAAGAGACCCTGGCTTCGATTGCGAGGTCAGGCAAAATGTTATTTGGTTTATTCATCAGGAATTTTTCAGTAGCAGCCACGGAGTCTGGATTTGCGCCTAGTTGATGGCAACAGGCTCGCCCCCTATTATATGGGACTTAAACATAACTGACGAAATGTGGGTGTACTATTGGATGGATTGCAAGCGTGATATTATGTTAAAATCTCGTAGAACTGTCTCCAAATCTTGCTTGCCTTAAAACACGCCAATTCAATTCAAATATTTACTACATCAGAAAAACAATAAATTCTTCTATTTCACGTTTTCTACAACAAACATGAAACAAGACATTTTTATCGCTCGGATCAACTTTTTGCTGGTGAAATACTATGGCCTTCAATTTTCGATTCAATAGTAACTTTGCTATCAAATCTTGGGTTATTGGGTTAAGGAATGGAAATTTCGACAGGTTTAGGATCAATTGTGTAAGTGTCATAGGAGAAATATCGAAGGGACTGTTTTCATTTATCATGGTTTAAAACTACAATATCGAGCTCTAAAAAACCTGAAGCTCACTGTCTGCGGTCTCAGTTCTCAAATAAGTCCTTTCTTCTTGTTTTTATTAGAAAAAGTCTACCTACCTTAAGATTGAATTCACACAAAATCATAATCTAGCTATATTTACCACTTGCCTACTATATTTAAAACTAAGACTAAGATTCACTGAAAAAGTGAAGAGGTTCAACAAAGTATAAGTGTCGTTTAGATAACAATTATTAAAACAATTTCACAGAACAAAACCTTTATTCTCTTAACGACTAAGTACCCAAAATAATGGTCGTTTCAAACATCTGAACTTGCTAAAAGACGCAATATATTAGTTTTATTACTGAACTTGTTAGTTGATAAAGAGCTTTATTTTGCCAAACACTTCCAGATTTAGGGCATTTAGAAAACAGGTCAGCTCATCCAGTGACCGATAATTTTGTTTGACAAACATGCATTTCGTAGAATAAATGAGAACAGAAAGACAACTGAATGAATATAATATATATGTGCATGCAAAAGCTTAATCAGGATGTGTGGTGTTCCACGAATAGAGAAAGAATAAATGAAAACATAAGAGGAGGGAAGCCTGAAAGTGCCGCCAATGGCTGAAAAGTTGTGTGGTAATCGGTTGTCGTGGTATGGACGTGTGATGCGGAGGAATGAGGAAAATGTCGTAATAAAAGTTTTGAGTATGAACGTTGATACTCGTACTAAGAGTCGAGGAAGACCAAAGAAACGATGGATGGACTGTGTAAAGGATGATATGGCAAGAAAGGAGGTGTCTGATGAGATGACGAATAATAGACAAGTATGGAAGAATAACATGCTGCACCGACCCCAAATGAATTGGGACAAGGGCAAGAGAATGATGATGATGATGATGAATAACAGGAAACGTAGACATCGAGGGTTGATGAAGCAGAAGTTGTGGGTACTTCCATACTCGTCGTAGAGAAAGATCTCAGGGCCGCCAGACTTATTTTTAACCGACTTTCTTCAAAAAGGAGGAGTTTCTCAATTCGGTTGTATTTTTTTGTTTGTTACCTCATAACTCCGTAATTTCTAAACCAATTTCTAAAAAACTTTTTTCATGTGAAAGGATAATATCCTTTCACATGAAAAAAGTTGAAAAAGTTGTTTATTATACTTTCCAATTAGTCCCATAGAAATTTCAACACAATCGGTTCAGTTATTTGTTTTTTTTTTCTCACGTTAATTGCCACATCATACGACGGACGTAGAGTGAAGTGGCCTGTTATGCTATGGCCGTTCACGCGACGACGACGTTGCGTGAACGGCCATAGCACTATTTTTTTTCTTTTTTTGGTAATTTAGATAAGTTCAGCGTTTTGGCTTGGCAATGGACTGTGATAATACTTTCTGCATAATTTATTTTGCCAAATCTTTTAATAAACCACCTACAAGCCTACAGCATCTTCCTTCTCTGTGTCCTTGTTGACATCCAGTCCACTCTCAACTCGGCTTCATAATTAATACACTGGAAGTCAATAAACAGGGCTCCACAGTTAAAGTTATCGCTTGAATTACCATAATCAACGACTACGCGGAAATAATGATGGAAAAGTATTCCGTACCGTGTCTGTTCTGTGTTCTAATGAATTTGCATTTTTATTATTATTCAGGGATGAAGGAAGTGTGTGAATATTAATATTTATGTAGATTTGTCACTTGAATTAATAAACTTTTGACCTTCCACAATTTTGGGTTTTATCGTGTTTTACATACGATGCATGTGTGCAATAGTTATTAAAGACACCTAAAATGCATTTCAAACAAGAATAGGAACGTCAATGACCTTTATCTGTCAACATGCTTAAACATGTCCATAAAAAAACCCTTAGTTTAGCGATTCATAAGTTATTATTGAAATCGATTTACTAATGGATTACGCAGGCGTCAAGTACAAACATGAATGATCGTGTAATCAAGTAAAGTACTCGTGATGTATAACTACCGGTGACGTATACAATGTACCATATGTACCATGTAACTAATATGGCAAAAGTGTTTGATAAAAAATAGCTTATGGCGAAATGATTAACTAGTTTCTAAAGCTATCTAGTTTTTATTCTTTTTGAGTCCTCCATGTTTATCAAATCGTGATTCTGAAAGCATTATTATTAACACTAGAAACGGGATCTTAGGAGCTCGTGGCTAAATATAAACAGCTGCTCGAGTCGATCTTTAGGTTAAGCCGTGCTTGCCTAGGTTGGTCTGTGGATGGGTGACCACCCATTACATACCGAGTTTCCTCCGTGCCTCGGAAAGCACGTTAAGCCGTTGGTCCCGGCTGTCATTTGTAGATCTTTGACAGTCGTTAGGTAGTCAGTGGCCCGTATTACCCAGTACTAACTGGGTTGTGGAGTTCAGATAGGCAGTCGCTCCATGTAAAATACTGGTATTCAGCTGCATCCGACTGCAAGCCGACCCCAACATAGTTGGGAAAAGGCTAGGCAGATGAGGGGAAACGTGATATTAGGAGTTCCGGGTTTTTATTATGTCAGTGGCCATGACAGTTTAAAACCTTATATTCTGAATGCTAAATATAAATTTTAATTTTAGTGTGTTTCTCAGTAAGTGAATTATCTATGTAATTCTTATGAGAAATAAAGTTGTTCTCAAACCTAAAAAATATAGCAAAGTTTTGGTATACTTACCTACTTTTTTTTTTTTTTTTAAGAACGTTGCCCCACACTAGTAATTTCTCCTGTATCGTGGGTGCGTTTACAAACATTTAAGCTCACATACACAAACAGCCAGACCCGGAACAACTACCTGTAGGCCATACAAATACCACTATTTACTACTTGGAAAAAAAAATTGTAAACACAATAAAAAATTCAAAATATCATAATATTGGCTAAACACATTGACTAAACACAGCCCGGATCCGCTGGATGCGAGTCGCACGGGACCGGTCAATGTAGCTACACATGAGGGAGGCCTATGTCCAGCAGTGGACGTCGTGATGATGTCACTGACTAAAACTGTTTTGCAATATTTTGGGTGCTAGTTTCTTGTGAAAGTTATTTTTAATCTGTAAGTAGGTACAGGCTGTCAATTGTAGATCTTTGACAGTCGTTAGGCAGTCAGTGGCCCAAAAAGTCTGACAACCAGTCTTACCAAGGGGTATCGTATTACCCAGTACTGACTGGGTTGTGGAGGTCAGATAGGCAGTCGCTCCATGTAAAATACTGGTATTCAGCTGCATCCGGTTAGACTGGAAGCCGACCCCAATATATAGTTGGGAAAAGGCTAGGCAGATGATGATGAAGTAGGTACAGGTTATTTTTTTTTTTAAATATTTCTTCTGTGCCTGAAGACGGCCTTCGTAACCGAAGCAGGCCTAAGAAACGCTGGCGTGACGATCTGGACTCATTCTTAACGGACTGGTTGGAGAGAGCAAATTGTAAACAGGATTGGAAAGACATGGGGGAGGCCTTTGCCCAGCAGTGAGACAGAGCAGGCCAATTTAATAAAGAAAGTTGGTACATAACTTAATTCACGTATTAACGCTTTTTTAGACAGTTATAAGTTCCTGTTGTAAATTATTTAACAATTTCTTAAGTAAATAAGTTTTCACCATAATTGAGGATTGACAGTTTCAGGTTCAGTTTAAAACAAAAATAACCGTTTCCATTTCAGATTACTATATTAATCTAAACGTGGTAATTAGTTTACTGCTGTTATATCAGTATTAGCCGATACTAGCAAAAAATTTCGCTAGTTCACTCTCTTCGCTGTCGATACCCTCTGCAATGCTTTCAATGTTGCCCTCACACGGGTACTCAAATCAATATCAATCAGGGTTATAAAACGGAGACCTTTCTTTAATATATCTGGTGCTACGCCTACTAATGATTCAGCCACATTATTCGCGATCCTCTGCCTATGTGCATCACTCTCAATGATTTCATTAGAGAACTCTGCGATTGGTTGCATATTAACATCGTTTCTTTGTAATGGGAGCAGCCTTACTGCTGGTCGTGCCTCATCAACATAAGGCATGGGCCCGTTAAAAGAGTTCTGGAAATAGTTCGGCGTATCCGTCATGTCATCACGCACAGGCGACCTCCCATCCCGATTGTAATTCCTATCGTACAAAGGAGCTTTTATTCTTGAATTTGCATGGTTAGCTCCCAAACGGTAGTTTTGCGTATCTGGATAGAAAATCTTTCTTGCTTTGAAAACAAGATCAGGCAGTCCTGTTATACCAAGAACTAATTTGTCTGGGCTGTACGCGGCTGTCTCAACATCTTTGAATTTATTGTCTACACGACTATTGAGAACCGTCCTACAGGCACTGTACGATAAGTTCCTCGTTTCCATAATCTTGTTATAACAAAGATCCTAATCAAGTCTTGATAAATCGTCCTTTGTCAAAAAATCCATTTCTAATCTCCAAGCTGGGTAATTTTTCGCAGCAATTACGTTATATAAATCTCTGTGGTTATAGTGAAGATCTTCAATACCTATTGCTGCTGCTTGCGTATTTGTCAGATTAACCATACCTATCTCGGATTTATAATTAAATTTCACATAGAATCGTTTACCATGTTCGTTGTATACTTCATAGGTATACAATGGGAATTAGTTTGATTTTCTATATCCACCAGGTATGCCAAGCTTGTAAGCATAAAAGCGCTTGTAAGAAGTCCCATCTTGCTGTGTTATCAGATATTCCAGTGCGAGGATTTCTTCTTAAGGCGCGGATGAAAGCAGAGGAATCCATTGGATCTATATACAAGTAAACAGTAGAGTGGAGCGTCCAATGTAAGAAAAAAAAAATTCTGTAATTCCTTTTTTGCGGAGTTATTAAAAGTGGCCAATATACTTAAGCATTACGTATATAAAATATTTCTCCAAACAAGCCATTAGAAGCACTGCCCTCAGGCCCTCACATTTTCAAAACAATACAAAAATCTTAGTTTTCAAAGGGTCAATAAAACGCGAACTAATTAACTTACCGTAATTTTTTCTGAACCTGAATTTTAATTCTTTGGGGAATCCTAGTCATATGAAAGGATACACTGCAGACCATCAAATTAAACAACTTCCTGCATGGGTCCAATATCGTAAATGCGAAAAAAATTATGAGCTGTCCCATACATTTGGGTTGAGTGGATATTTAAATTTTGTGTGGGACAGCTGATAATTTTTACGCATTTACAATATTGGACCCATGCCTGCATTTTATACCTGTATTGTTTATCTTCATAATACTTGATGTCATCAACTAGTGTTTTAAAAAATAACAGAACGGATGGCTTACTAACAATTTTTCTATTTAATTTTGAATTCCGTGGTCAACATGATGTTGTCTGGTGTCTCATTGCATAGCAGCACCAAATGGCAATCATGTCATCATTCTCCAACCATTGGTTGGACAATAATCTTTGAACGAATTTATGTAGTAGCTATCAATACTGCAACAGAGGTTAACAGAGAATGCATTAAAGGAAGAAAAATAAGAAGATAGAAAGAAAAAAAATAATTTGACGTCAGTTCATTAAGCACACAGAATAAAAAAAGATACAAAACAAAAAATAAATGACGAATTAAAAAAAGTAAAAAAAGAGAAAGTACATAGTATGTGCTTTGTGCCTCAAGGCTGCGCCAAAAAGGTCCATTTCAGCATTCATGCCAGACAAGTGATACAGTCTGACGCTGGTCTTCCAATGAACCTTTGGGGGGTAAGTGACGGAACAACAATTGATAATTAATTAATCAACAAGATGATGTATCTTTTTTAACAGATAAACTAATAACAGCCTGATTTATTACTTTGGCTCATAATGTAAAGCCAACCGACATTAGCTCGCCGTCCTGCCGTCTTATGACGACAGGCCGTGTCGACGGCGCGTTCGTGTTCCACGCGCGCCTCAAAGAGATGTCAGCAATCAAGTAGGGGTCCGCATGGGCCGATGCCTGCCAGGGCTGCGGGACTGTTCGAAAGAGATACCGTGGCCCTGGAACACAAAGGGCAAAGAAGGAACATGGATGGGTTTTAGTCAGTACAAGTCTGACACTCCCCTCCGCTCCGCCCAGAGTGGCGGGGGTCATTTGATGATTTCCCATCCGGAAAAAAAAAAAAAAAAAAAAAGCCAACCGACATTAATATCCTCCCTAGGCAAATGAACAAGAGTCATGCAGTTTGACGTGATTGTGTGACTATTCGTGCTCTAACAAACCAAAGGCCTTTCATTTTTTATAAAGATATTTTATTTGTTAAAAACATGCGTTTACACACAAATTGAGCATGCAAGTTCTTAGTGTAGTAGGGTAGGGTAGGTCCGTACATGTTTTACCTGGTGAGGTGTACAAATTTGTTGTTTTTTGTTTCAATTAGACAGATTAGAACTTTTAACAAAGGCATCACAAAGTGTACATAACATCCTTTGACTAATATGTCTATTATATTATTATTAATAACATTTTAATGTTTGATGAATCCATGGATATTTTTGCAAGTACTGAACTGAGACTCCTCAACACTGCTTCTCGATACCTGAAGTCCATTGCCACTCCTAGTACTATCTCCTCGGTGTAAACAAATTGTATCCCTAATAAAAAATATGTAGTTTTATGATGCCACGAGTTTTGTTCATATTCATTGTTATTTCATTGTGTTTATTCTGTCTACTAAAAATGTTTTGTTTTTTCTTCGCGTCTACCTTATTGTTAACTTAATAATTTTATTACCAATAACTTGTATGTGTGGTGTAAACTGTAAGTATAAGTTGGTTGATAAATAAATAAATTAATAAAAAAATACTAATTCTTATTCGAAATCCACGGTGAAATGTTTTGGTGTCCAGTCAGGTAAATGTTTTTTAATTTAGTAGAAAAGCCCTTCACTCGGAGCCTCTTCTTTGTTACATATAACATTGGACATATGATTGTAGTTTTTTTGGTACTTCCTATGTCGCCATGTATAACGTAGAGTTTAAAAAATGGCTTTGCAAACGTTCCATCCCACAAACAAGTGATGAAAATTTTTCAAATGATTGATGCAATCAATAATTTGACAAATGTTTATTACTTGTTTGTTCATCACTTTCATCAATGTTCATCACTTGTCTTTGATCTTAACACTATAATTCGGCTTTCGTACTCAGTGTCGTCAAACAAAATAAATTAATAAATATTAAATTCATTATTTTAATATATTCATTAAAATATCTGGGAATCTCAAGTTCTGCTGTTATTGATCGCCGAGATTTTTTTATGCTGAGAGACTTGTTACTGTGTCTATACAGGCTACTTTTAATACTTTCTTATTTTGGCAAGTCCTTGGTAAATCCATACCCCGCATCTTTTTATCTCGAGGTTTCTTCGGTGTACTAAGCTAGTACAGGTTTTAACTCTTAACAGATTCTTTTTTTGCACTTAACAATTGCCTGAATAACTATTTTTTTTTATAAAATTAAGAGTACAACTTGGCATGTGGAAATTTTCTTTAATTATTTTACTCCTGTCGGAATTTGGATTAACACTGCCAGAACACGCAATTTTTATATTAATACACCGCCACCAACTAGAGTGGTCATTTACTTGGTGTCCAGCGCGCAACAGCATTTATTTTTTTCATTTCCCGTTTAGTGTTGACAAAATTCAACAGTCTACGTAGCTAGACAGTCCTGCCAAACCCGACATCGCAACGAACTTACACTTTACAGATTTGTGATCAAATATAAAATAACGACCGAAATAGAAAATCAAAATTTCAACAATCAAACGGATGTAATTTTTGAGTTCTGTACTTCTAAAGAACAAAGACTCTCATAGGATCCGCTAGTTATCCGTCTGTCAGGAATGTTTTTTCTCAGAAACTGGTAGAGGTATCATAGTTCGTGTCCAAAAGATCATGTTTAAAAAAAAATTGTGAACAGAATACGGTAAACTATGTCACATAAATATTTACATGAATATTTCACCTCTGTGTTACTTCTTAAACTAACTTGATGCAAGAAGCAAATTCATCATCATCTGCCTTACATTTTCTCAACTATGTTAAGGACGGCTTCCAGTCTTACCAGATGCAGCAGAATACCAGTATCTTATATAGTAAATACATAAGTAAAGTCCGAAAAATATAAAACAAAAACAATATTTTACGATTCTTTGCATAATTTGCTGACGGCGCCCTCAAGGCTCTAGCACTACTCGCACTGGTCCGATTTGTTTACATTGACACTGACTGAAGAAAAACTGTCAAGTTTGCATAAAGTCATAAAAAGAGATCGAATTCTTTAGTCAATAGTATTGACTAAAGAACCTGGATCCCTAGGGAAGCACGGCTTAACCTAAAGATCGATCCGAGCGGCTGTTATTATTTAGCCACGAGCTGCCACATCCTATTCTTGAAAACAAAGTGGAATTCAAATAATTGTAGCACCGTTTTATATAACGAAACTGCAGGGAAACTAGTGTTATTATTACTGCTTTTTCATGATAATAAAAGAAGCAGACAAAAAACGAACGAGGTTTGAAAATAATTGTCCTTGTCAAATTAATTCTCAGTTTTTCGGTCAGATTCAAGGAAATAATTAAGAAAAAAATTAATTGATTAATTAGGAATTAACTAATTATTATTATTATTAATTATTATACAGTCCTGAGTATCTATGTTGCTTTGCAACCTTTGATATGTTAAATGCTTTTAATTAAAATTCACGTAAAATTATTACTTTCCTTTTTGAATCTGATTTTATTCACGTGCTACACGGAAATCTAACCTTTTTTTTGTAGGTAATTTACTCCTATACATCAGCTATCTGCCAGTAAAAGTCCCGTCAAAGTCGGACCAGCCGTTTCGGAGATTAGCCGGAACAAACAGGAAGACAGCAAAAAATTTAAAAAAATGTATTTTTTTTATAAGGACCGCATATAGTGTCCTAATTATGCATTCAGTAAAAAGCTGTTATTTTGAAATTACAAACAAACATCAATTTCATTTATTTGTATAAATAGATGACTGTGATTATCATATTATCTGCAACTACATATGTAGTTGCAGATAATATTATGTGTATTATATTTTTAGGAAATGGAAACTTGGCCAAAGGTGCAACTAGGATCCTCTAATGATGATGCCAATAAAACGGCGGGTAGTATTATCATCATGTAGTGCGTTCATGTGTTTCTTCCCACTTTTTGTTACAACCTTCTACAATGTTTGTACAAGCGATGAAAATTGCACAAAATACATATATTTTTTTATAAAGCAGTTGTATTTCTAAATAAAATACAGTATCTTTTAACGCCATTACGAATGTCGCCAATCCAGCGACCGCACGTTCTCCATCATGAGACGGTACAGCAACCACTGCACGTCAACTCTTTGGGTCTGGCTGGTCGAGCGACGACTCAGCTCTTCGATGCTCGGCTGCTCTTCTGGTGCGAGTAGAGTGAGAGGCATGTTCTCTTAACAAAATTTTAATATTATAACCCATAACTGTTTTTGTCCCAAATAAATGAAATAAAAACAAAAACCCGCGCAGACCAGAGGGTCCGCCCGAGTCACGACTAACTCTTTCCCGTGATTATGTGTGAAATCTAAAAATTAAAATAACTACATGCAAATAGTTACTAACTACATAATAATATTTTTTTTTATTATTTCCCAACTGAAAGACGATAATTTACCAAAAATGCCGGTTTGATTATGCCCCTTATTAGACGTAGAAGAATGAAATGTTTATGTTAATTAACTTTACCAGTAAATACCAAAATAATCATTTAATAATCCCGATTTAAATACAATTATGTAATCAGTTAATTTGAAAATTGATAACTGTGTTAATCAATTAGTTCATTGAAAACAAAATGAAATATTAGCTGATATGATAGTCCAATAAATTTTAAAAGTTTATTGCGAATATTTTTCTGTATATTCGACTTTAGTGGTAAAGGAGAATGCCATAAAGTAGGCTCTAGCTGCTTCTTTTCCGTTTCTATGCAAATCTTCTTTTGAATTATCATTTCACATAAATATTATTTCAGTCGGAAGCAGATAGAAGATAATACAATAACTAGTGTATTGTTTTGAAGCCAACAATTCACCATCTTTAGTCGCTAAATGATACCAGTTTATTATAATTTCTATTTAAAATAGGATAAAAAGAATTATTCTAGGGATGAAATATAGAAATCTAAATTACCTGCATTTGGATTTCTATATTTCATCCCTAGAATAATTATTTTTATCCTATTTTAAATAGAAATTATAATAAACTGGTATCATTTACAAACCATTTGTATAACATTTTTCCTTTTTTTTTAAACGAAACTATCAAAGTGATTAGCAATAACGTACACTATTCATGATCTATCTACGCGCTTGCTAAACCTTGACAAACAAACTCAAATACAAAAGTGTGGAAACGACGTTTGGGTTTTGCGGCTGCTTCGATAGTATTTTTTTTCTTTTTAATAAACCCAAGGAAACTTAAATACGGTTTTAGATTTTTATTATGCTGATAACCTTATTTCATAGTCATTGTCAATTTGATTAACATAAATCTACACTATAATTAACTTATCTGTATACGCGAGAAAACACAGAACTATAATGAATGTACCCAGTTTGACATATCGATGCAAATTTTCATGATACGCAAAGCCACCTTAAACTGCACACTGTGATCGCAACGCGACATCACAATCATTGAAAGAATTAAGGTCCGAATTATAAAAACTGCCATCGAATATATTAAAGATTTTTTATTGACATTAGCCGGACTACATTTTTTATATTTTGCTGGTGTATTCAGGCCAAATGCAAGAACAGCCGAACTCCAATATAAAATTGGGCATTATCCTTTGATATTGATACTATTTCTGAGAAACACTATTTCTGGCGTTAAGTCACGCTTAGGCATTGCGCTCTGCGATCATTTCTCTCTTTAAGAGGTGTCATTGCTGTAGCCTTTGCGATCTTCAACGCTTGTCTTACACGTCTTCCTAAATCGATATCTACTAGAGTAAGGAGCCCAAGTGCTTTCTTTTCAATATCATTTGGTACTCCTTCTAGTGAAGCAGCAAAGTTATTGGCTATCCTTTGTCGGTGCGCATCATTCTCCACAACTTCATTGTAAAATTCAGACATTGGTTGTAAGTCTACAGCTGTTCTCTCCATAACGAACAGTCTTTCTGTTGGTCTTGCTTCGTCTACATATGGCATAGGGCCGTTGAACGAGTTTGGATAGTAGTTCGGTGCATCTTTCATGTTGTCCTGTACAGGTGGCTTTCCATCACGATTGTAATTTCTGTCATACAACGGAGCATTTATTCTTGAGTTTGCATGGTTTGCTCCCAAACGATAGTGTTGAGTATCAGGATAAAATACCTTCCGAGCTTTGAACACAGAGTCAGCTGGACCTACTATTCCTGGAACCAAGTTATCTGGATTAAAAGCAGTTTGCTCAACATCTCTAAAAACATTGTCAACTTGGCGGTTGAAAACTAAGCGACCAGCTGTTACAGTTCGATAAGTTCCTCTGCGCCACTGTCTTGTTATGTCAAATGGATCATAATCGATTTTTGTTAAGTCATATTTCGTTAAAATATCCATTTCTAATCTCCAGGCTGGATAATTTCCTGCATCGATAGCATTATACAGATCTCTGTTGTAATAGTCTGGATCTTCAGCTCCTATGGCTTGTGCTTGGGCACTTGTCAGATTAAACAAACCGATCTCAGTTCTTAAGTTGAATTTGACGTAAAACTTATCACCATGTTTGTTGTATACTTCGTATGTATGAATTGGAAAATTGTTCATCTTTCTGTATCCGTCTGGTAATCCAAGATCGGATAGCAGCCAAAGAAATAAATGTAAAAACTCAGGTCTCAAAGTCATAAAATCCCATCTCATTGTGTTATCAAATATTCCAGTGCGTGGATTTCTTCTAAAAGCTCGCACGAAAGAAAGGAAATCGATAGGGTCTTTATATAAAATTGGTATATGTAAACATATAAAGTCGAGATTTCCTTCAGTCGTATAAAACTTTATAGCTAATCCTTTCAGTTCTCTGACCAGGTCAGTTCCTCCAAGGTTTTGTATAGCTGTAGAGAATCGTCCTACAATCGGTGTTCTTTTCCCGATACCATTGAATAAGTCTGCTTTGATATATTTGGATACATCGTTGGTCACCTCAAAGTATCCAAAAGCACCTGTACCTTTTGCGTGAACCACTCGTTCAGGTATTCTTTCTCTGTCTAGATGAGACGTTAGAAGGAAATGGTGTTTGTTATTGAAAATATCTGTGTTCAATGTGATCGTATCTCTGATGTCTATCGGATCTCCTGTGAGTTTCGTCCACACGCCTATTGGTCTCTGAAACAGAAAAATAGAATACAATTTAGTATTCTGTTGCAATTTTGCCGTATCGCAATATATTTATATAAAGAAATTTGACACATTTGCCAATGAAAAATAAAGAATGTAAATCAGCCTAAAGTAAATACGATAAAACAATTCACATACCGGATGCCGTTTTCTAAAATCAGCCAACTGCTGTGACACAGCATCAGCGGTTTCATTATAACATTGATATCCCGCCACATACTCTAGGACCATGCAAATACAAGCACACACTACAAGCGACCTCATCTTCAGAGGCAGTAAACAGCTGATTAGTTGCAACAGATTTATATAATGTAGGAACGGGGAAATACTTCCCGCTCATCCGGCATAATGCCAGGAAACAACAGCAATTTTTTTTTGTTTCAATTAAATACAAAATTTTAATATTTCTTGAAGATTGTCAGGTATCCATTTAATCCCGGATGTTTATTAACTTTTAGATAAGACAACATTTACATTTTTTGTGCTTGTGTTTAATGCTAAAAGTACGAGAGGTTAATCGGACGAATTCTTTTTATACCGACTGAAAATCATATCAAATAATATTTTAACCATGTCACAGCAGGAGTCGACGTCAGCTGCTACAAAAGAGGGGAGTACAAAGATCCAACAAATGAAAGTTGTAAAAAAAATAAACCGGTCAAGTGCGAGTCGGACTCGTGCATGAAGGGTAGGCATCGTAGTAGGCGAGCTCCCTGTAATTTTTAATTTATTTTTATTATTTGTTGTCATAGCTTTCTTATAGGTTTTCCTGTAATCTATAGGCAAAGAACTACTTTTTGTATTTTTATCAAAATTGTCGGCCCTGTAGTTTCGGAGTTAAGGGGGAATGGTGAAATTTCGCCTATTTTCTTAAATAACTTCATAACTATTTATATTAAAGTTATAAAAAATAATATATTTGAGATGCTTTCAATGAGCCCTTTCATTTGATATGTAACACGATATACATAGTTTGCAAAACTTTTTATTTTCTTTTTCTAATCTACACAGTTTAAAATTCATTAATTTACATTACACGTTCTTTGAGTCACCGATTTACGTGTGTGTACCGAATTTCAACTCAATCGGTAAATTGACTGTGACAGACGGACAGTCAGACACGCGAGTGATCCTATTGGGTTCCGTTTTTTCCTTTTGAGGTACGGAACCCTAAAAATGAATAAAGTAATGCGGTAAGTAATTACTTACGAAGTCGAACCTTATGGCATGCTTTTTGGGATCGCCTTCAAATATAGTTTCGAATTTAGCCTAATATGCCGTTCAAAGTCCTTCACATCCATGAAGATAATTTTTTTAGATATAAATTGCACCAATAATCGTCCTATAAGTTTCTAGAGCGGTATGATGGTATTGGTTTTTATCACTTTTTGTTACAACTTTGACCTGCTGTAACTTTAGTTTCTGCGGCAACTGTCTTTCAATTAGTGTATACAACACATTTACTAGCAATGAATTTCATTCCGTATAAAATTTCGTGCCGCCTCCCGTAATATAACGGATATCTCTGATCATAAAACATTAGGTACGGGAAGTACCTAATGTTACCTGCTGTAATTTTAGTTTCTGCGGCAACTGTCTTTCAATTAGTGTATACAACACATTTACTAGCAATGAATTTCATTCCGTATAAAATTTCGTGCCGCCTCCCGTAATATAACGGATATCTCTGATCATAAAACATTAGGTACTTCCCTATTATACAAGCTATAGTTGAAATAACAGAAAACCTCTCAAGGAGTCATTGTAATAATCATTATAAAAATCTTTAGCTGTGGCATCAAACCTGAAATCGCAAAAAAATCTGCTGCCGAACATAAATATAGAAGCAGCATTTTTTTTCGGCTTCAGACCTTCGCTTTTTCTTAAAATCCTATATTATTATCATCACCCACCTACTTACTTAATGAATAGATATATTCATTAAACCAGCTTCTGTTTGTTAAAGACAAATAGACACAGCATTTACTGAAAAGCCTAATGAATTCAAAATAGACATTGAACTGATTCTCACAAAAACAGCAACTTGCTTGGATAGTATCAAGCGGTGTAATCTCCAATCTCGTTAATTCTTGGCTAGATATGTTTAGACTACTGTGGTTCAATGTTCATTTAGATAGTTATGCCAACTTTATTGTGCCAATGAATAATTCAAGATGAAAACAAAATAATAGACTCCACGATGGAATAAATGTCATAACAAATAAGAACGGAGGAGAACGGTGGTGGCCCTGTGGTATCCGGCACCAATTTATACTTTGTAGCTGGTATGTTCGAACCCAGGCAGACGCATTCCTTTGTCTAGTTTAATTCATCACTGCTGCTTTCATCACTGCTGTCAAAACGGTGAAGAAAAACATCGTGTGGAAACCGTTGTCTTAGAACCAAAAATTGGAAGACATTTAATATGTACCAAGCCAAGCTGGACCCTTTTGGCGGGTTACAGCCCATTCAACACTCCCATACTAGATAAGAGGCCTGAATCCCAGCAGTGGGATTATATTATGCTTATGTTAAATGAGAATCGTTTCTTTTTGCTGCAAGGCTTATTTCCGTTTTATATGTCACTAAGCTACGTCTATATTAATTTCATTATTGGGATCTCAATTCTCGATGCTAAACCGAGCGTATGCACTGTATGTGAATATTGGTGTTACTTCTCACTATACGAATACAATCGTTATCATTACTGATAATCCAAAAAAAAAACGAAACAGCATTTATCTGTTTATCATGAAAGGGAAGAATAGCAATAGGCTCGACACCATTACATTACATGGGAATTTAAATACAACTGGTTAAGGGTGTACTATTAGGCACACCTCTGCCTAACCCTTCGGAGATTATAGACGTGATATGTTATGTGTACGCTTGGAAATCGCCTGATGAACCAGCTAATAATTTTATTTCCTTGTTAGTCTTAGATTACAAAACATTTGTGGTTCAAGGATTTCTCCTTGCAGAACCCCTAACTCACTTTCACTCTAACTCCTCTGTAAAGTAATAAACTGTTGATTCTGTGTTGAATAACTTTACAAGCTTTGAGAAAAATGTATTGCTATGAACAACTCATATTTTACATTAACATATCCGAAGTAACTACAGTCTGGGTGTGCAAAAATATACATACATAACAACAATACATTAATAATTTTAGTCAAAAATACATTGTAAACTAACGCGAATATATCGACGGACTGTCAATTTTCCTAGACTGAGTAACTAATATTTTAAGTAGGATGGGCCGATCATTATTATCGATTAACTTAATACCTGCTTGTCTGTTGTTTCCTTAAGATTTATTTAAACGGATTGCAGTTTATGTAAAAATTATAATGGATGATGTTTCTGCTGCACGCTATTGCATTTGTTACTAATATAATTCATAGCGTAGATAATCCTGATTGATATACAGTCGAATTGAAAAGAACAACCACTGTAACGGATAAATAAAAAGCAAAAATTATTTTATTTTACTCACTAACACATTTACCAGGATATTAGTAACATTACAAATAATTTTCATATCGTTGCAAATCTAAACAGAAGACTTTATTTACCTATCAAACAAAATTAAGCGTCAAAGCAAATCACCATTTCATAAACAGTTTTTATTTGCAAAAGAAAATCAATTGGTACGGTTTCTGCAAATATTACGGTATTTGAATACAATGAATTCAATACTTTTTTATTTTTAATCAAAACGATTGTTAAAGAATACGTATTGCCTGTGCCCCTTTTGTTGGAGGATTCTTTGGTGACCCCTCAGCTGTTGGGAAGTTTCTTATTGGTAGGTTTGGAGGCGGAGTTGCTTGAGCAGCTAGCTCGGCTTGTGCTTGTGCGAGCGCTACTTCATAACCTACTCTCACTCGTCTACCCAAATCACGATCGATGAGCAACAAAAACTTGAGCGCCCTTTGCACCACAGGCGGCGTGACTGGCACGAGAGATGCGACTATATTGTCAATAAATCTTTGTCTGTGTGCTTCATTTTCAATTATGTAATTGTAGAAATACCACAGGGGCTCCAAGTCGATAGCATTACTTTCCAATACCTGCAACTTCTCTCTCGGTCGCTTCTCGTCCACGTAAGGTATTGGACCGTTGAACGAATTAGAATAATAGTTTGGTGCATTCTTCATGTTTAGCCTGGTAGGTGGCGTCCCATCGCGAACATATGTCTTAGCGTACAGTGGCATATTAGTGAAAATTTTGTTGTGATTTCTTCCCAAACGATAATTTTGTGTGTCCCTGTAGAATATTCTTCTACCTCTGAACAAAAAGTCAGGTGGCCCTGGAATACCAGGCACCAAATGTGCAGGATTGAACGCTCCTTGTTCTATATCTCTGAATTGATTTTCAGCATTTCTATTTAATACCAAACGTCCTATTTGCACGGTGAAAAACGTGCCATTTTTCCACAGTCTGGTAACATCGAAAGGATCGTAGTCGACTTTTTGTATGTCATGTGGTGTCATCATGTCCATCTCTAATCTCCAAGCGGGGAAGTTTCCTTGACCAATAGCATTGTACAAATCTCGGTTAAAGTAATCCGGATCCGAACCTTGTATCACAGCCGCTTGAGCAGACGTAACAGCTGAGAAACCTTGCTCAGTTCTAAAGTTAAACCTTACATAATGTCTCTCCCCATTCTTATTTGAAATTTCATAAGTATGGATGGGGAAAGCATCCATTCTCCTGTACCCATCCGGAATTCCGTAATCAGCAAAAAGCCAAAAGAATGTATGACTGACAACCGGTCTTTGTGTTATTAAATCCCATTGAGCTGTAAAATCAAATAGGTTTGTCTGTGGATTTCTTTTGGATGCATGTACTAGGTTCAAAAAAAATATGGGGTCCCTGTACAGATAGACAGGCGTTTGCAAACATAAAAGATCTAAATTGCCTTCTTTAGTATAAAATTTAACTGTCATGCCCTTTAATTCTCTGCTGAGGTCAGAGCCTCCTATATTTTGTAACGCTGTTGAAAACCTAACAACTAAAGGCGTTTTTTTGCCAACTCCGTTGAACACATCAGCATAAGTATATTTAGAGACGTCATTTGTAACTTCAAAGTAACCAAAGGCACCAGTCCCCTTGGCATGGACCACTCTCTCGGGTATTCTCTCACCATCGAAAGTCAACATCGTATCGAGGAGTAACTGGTTATTAAATTGGTCTTGGTTTATTGTTAATGTGTCCCGAATTTCTGTTGGTTCTCCATTATTTTTCGTCCATAGTCCTATCGGTAACTGCAAAGGAAACATGAATGTTTTATAATTAAACTTAAGGCTATTACATTTTTAATCAATGACTCATATGACTTTACAAAAGTTTACTTCACAGTAACGGGTAGAAACTGGATAGCCATGACACAAAACCGCCAAAAGTGGAGAGATTTAGAAGAGACCTAGAACTCAGCATTGGGTAGCCAAAGGTTGAAGAAGAAGAATATATCTGAGTAATTCAATCAATAATTTAGAAAAATCTGCTTGTTCTAAAATGTCTTTCAAAACAATATGGCCCAATTAAATAACAAATACTGCCCGAAGTATTTTGTATCTAGCTTTCGATACATATGTCTACTAGATTAAAGTAAATCAACAAAATTCTTTGTACCCACCGGATGCTCCCGTTTAAAATCCAGCAGCTGTCTTTGCACGGGTTGGTACGTGACGTTCAGGTATCTAACACTTTCCACATTGAGTATCACACAAACTAGACACGTAACGATCGCCTTCATGTTGGAAACCGTCTGCGTGTTCCGCACTAGGCCGCCGAAACTTGCTTTTATAGGCTTTATTAACAACCGATGTTAAACTACAATTAGGTTTGGGCATTTATAGTGATTTGCCTTAGTTGTACTATAAATTCTACAGTTTATGGTTCTGCTCATCTGTGTTTTTTTTTACATATTTTTTTATTTGTAAATATAACATCACGCCTAAAATCCTCGAAGTGTTAGGCAGAGGTGTCCCTAATAATACATCCGGATCTTTCATATCCTACTGTCTGCGTGTTTGTCTGGCTATAACGGTCTGTCATTGTGCATTCAATATGTTGAATGAAGACCAAAAAAATTAATGATGATGATGTTGATGAATATGTTATTTATCAGAAGTAACTCTCTAATCTAACCGGATGCAACAGAATATCATTATTTTACATGGATCGACTGCCTTAGAGAGGCAGTCGATCCATGTTAGTACCTCCACAACCAAGTTAGTACTGTGTAATCCGATACCCCTTGGTCAGACAAGTTCTCAGACTTTCGGCTACTGATTACCTGCTACTGGTGTCAAAGATCTAGATATGACAGCCGGGATCAACGGCTTAACCTGCTTTCGGAGGCATGAAGTAAACTCTGTATGTAATTGATGGTCACACATTAACGGACTGACCTTGGAAAGCGCGGCTTAACCTGAATATCGTCCCATGCGGCTTTTATTATTTAGCCCCGAGCTCCTCGAAAACATTGGAAGGAATTCTAAATCTAGTGGGCGGGCATACACGTAGGCACCGAACTGTCTTATATTGAGAAGGAACGAGAGGTCTTTGCCCCGCGATAATTCAATTTCAGACCAATTAAGTAGCATTATATCTGCCAAAGGAGGAAGCAGCTCATTTTTTTTTGTCTAATTGCACATAATCAATAAAAAAAAATCATTTAAACTCGACCTTCCGCCTACTCGTGAAATTCACGGGATGAAAGACTTAACCTAGTTTTTGTCCTACTTTTTAAATAAATGGCAATCCACCGTTACGCCATTATGATTACTTCGAAGAAGATGCGTGTGATGCCAATTCGACTATTATAGAACAACTAGCTTATGCCCGCGGCTTCGCTCGTGGTGTTCGATAATTGTCCCACAGCATCATACCACCGGGACACTATCCTATATGTTAATCCAGGTTATAAACTATCTGTGTGCTAAATTTCAACCAAATAAAAGATTTGATTTGAAAATGATTTCTTTTTTAACGTATTTTAAATTAATATCCTTGATTGATGACACCCGCACGGCCGCACCGCAGTCATCTTCACAACATTACGTTTTAATTTCATTAAAGTTTTATCTCTTCGTGGTCGAAGGCCACAATAAAAGAATAAAAAATATAAACAATCGAAATTTGAACTAACAAGTGATTTGGCGCCAATAGTGATTTAGTTCGACGTTTCGTTGAATACTACTAACTGTTTGCATACTTTTACGTATTTTATAAAAAAATTAACTCTTTCCTTTGGTTTGTCGTATGTCATTACTTCCCAGAATTTGATTCTTAATAGCGACGCTATCGAATAGCTTAATAATACAGTGTTTTTTTTTTTTAAACCAACACGTTCGATTCCTGGCTAGGAATATTGATTTTTCAAAAATCCAATGATGCAGGTTTAGTTTTCATCGAAATCGGGCTCGAGATTCCTTTGAGCATTTTTCGATATTCCTTATAGTTTCGGATTTGGCCATCCACTTAGTCCATTGATAAAATGTCGCCGTATACAACATTATTTTTAGTATATGCGAAACCTGAATATAGTTTGTTCAGAATAAGTAACTGAATCGATTCCAATAATTTTTAAACCATGTTATATTTTGTGCAAAAAATATTTTTAAAATGTTACAAGTTGGACACCTGGGTTGTGGAGGTCAGATAGGCAGTCGCTCCATGTAAAATACTGGTATTCAGCTGCATCCGGTTAGACTGGAAGCCGACCCCAATATAGTTGGGAAAAGGCTAGGCAGATGATGTTACAAGTTGGACACCGAGCGACATTAAGTACCTATCGCAATCATTTAGGTACAGTTGAGACCATAAGTGCAGTAGCAGTTTCACAAAACGATCGCATCAAAACAAGTCGCACTTATGACCTTTTTCCATAACAAACATTTTGCACACATACACGATTTCGTATATCGCATTCTTTCGTAATTATCTAGTCAGAAAGAGTGCGATATAATGATCATTTGCCTTAGTGACAAGCCTGTCATGTTGCGACGGAGTATTAAGTTAGTGATATTTAATTTCAAACTAACAATTATGTGTCTATCTGGCTTAGCGGTCAACGCTATAGATAAAATGTCTCGCACTGAGTAGCCTGCGTTCGAACCCAAGTGACATTACACTTTTTGTGTTTTAATTATAAATGATACGTTAGACCCGATGAGATATGTTTTTCTAAAAATTAGTTGGAACTTATTATTAACAAAAAAGATGAGGGTGAATGCGAAACAAAATAAACTTCTGGATTGAACAAAGTAGTTAGTTATGACGTTTTTAGTTGGTGAACTTTGTCACGAGCGTTTGTGTTATTATTACGATTAGCGTATTGTTTGATTGTCTTTATTCAAGATGCAAGCTAATATTAGTATTGATGACAGGGCAAATATTGTGTACTTGCTTCGGCAGTACATATACTAAAATTGGAACGATACAGAGAAGATTAGCATGGCCCTGCGCAAGGATGACACGCAAAATCGTGAAGCGTTCCACATTTTTCCGGTACCCCGACCCTTGAGAGTGTCAGGAAGGGTCAGGGGTGCGTAGCAGCACGGTTCGGGGAGATCGTTGTAGTGGGAGTCTACTTCTCCCCGAGCCGAACTCTCGCCGAGTTCCACAACTCCCTCACGGAGTTGAGTGTCGTCATCGGAAGCCATTCCCTCCCCGTGCTTGTGCTCGGGGACTTCAATGCCAAGAACTTGGCTTGGGGTTCTCGTTACACGGACGTGCGGGGTAGAATGGTGGAGGACTGGGCTCTGGAGACAGGCCTGGTCGTCCTAAATCGGGGTTCTGTCCCCACGTGCGTGCGGATGCGGGGCGAGTCGGTGGTGGACATCTCGTTCGCCAGCCCCGCTCTGTCGCCGCGTGTCGTTGACTGGCGCGTCATGGAGGGGGTGGAGACCTATTCCGACCACCGGTATATCCGGTTCGATGTCTCCACCCAGTCCTCAAGCGTGCCGGTCCTACAGGCCCCGAGTGGTCCGCGATGGGCGCTGAAGCAGCTGGACCGGGAGCTCCTCCTGGAAGCCTCGATCGTGCAGGCCTGGGTGTCATCACCAGTCAGGCCTGCTGACATCAACAACGAGGCGAGTTGGTTCCAGGAGGCCATGTCCGAGATTTGCGACGTGGCAATGCCCCGAGTTCGGCCAGGAAGCGCCCGGCGTCAGGTTTACTGGTGGTCGCGAGAGCTGACCTCTCTGCGCAAGGCGTGCGTTGCCGCGCGGCGCCTGTACGCCAGGCATCGCAGGCTCCGCATCCGCCCTCCGGATGCGGCAGCCATTGAGGCGGAGCTGTACGAGGGGTACAGAGCGGCGAAGACCGCCCTCCAAGAGGCTGTCCGGCGGGCCAAAAATTTAGCCCGCGAGGAGATGCTGGAGTCTCTGAACGGAGATCCGTGGGGGCGCCCTTACAAGATGGTGCGGGACAAACTCCGCACCCGGGCCCCCCCGCTAACGCAGAGTCTCCGGCCTGAGCTCGTGGAGGACGTGGTGAGCGCTCTGTTCCCTTCGCGAGGGGAGCATCCTCCCCCGCCTATGGCTCCGCCGCCGCGTGCGGTGCCGGAAGCGGACCACACCGATGACGTTGACGACGTTCCGGAGGTGACTGGGGTAGACCTGAGAGTGGCGGTACGCAGGCTGAAAGCCAGAAACACCGCCCCGGGACCCGATGGCTTGCCTGGCAAAGCCTGGGTCCTGGCCTCTGAGGCTCTCGGACCCCGACTGGAAGGGCTCCTAAGCGCATGCTTGGAGAGAGGCCAGTTTCCGCTTCGTTGGAAGACGGGGAAGCTGGTCCTCATCCGGAAACCAGGGCGCCCTGCGGACTCTCCGTCCGCATACCGGCCCATCGTGTTGCTCGACGAGGTGGGCAAGCTCTTCGAAAGAGTCATTGCCAACCGCCTTGCCGGGCACCTTGCGGGGATGGGGCCGGATCTTGCGGAACACCAGTTTGGTTTCCGCAAGGGGCGCTCCACGGTGGACGCCATCATGCGCGTGAGAGCCCTCACGACGGGGGACGCGGTGTCCCGGGGGCGGGGTCGTCTTGGCGGTGTCACTTGACATCGCCAACGCCTTCAACTCCATGCCCTGGAGCTGCATTAGGGAGGCACTCCGGTATCACCGGGTGCCAACCTACCTTCGTCGTGTGGTCGGGGACTACTTGACGGATAGGGCCGTCATCTACCCCGGTCAGAGCGGAGAATGGAACCGGCGAGAGATGTCGTGCGGTGTTCCACAGGGATCGGTTCTAGGACCGGCCCTGTGGAACATCGGTTACGACTGGGTGCTGCGCGCCGACCTCCCTACCGGCGTCAGCGTAGTTTGCTACGCTGACGACACGCTGGTACTGGCACAAGGGAGGTCGCACGAGGCGGCGGCCGAAAACATGACACGCGGGGTTGCGATAGTCGTGGAGAGGATCCGGCAATTGGGTCTCGAGGTGGCATTGCACAAGTCCGAGGCCATGTGTTTTCATGGGCCTCGGAATGCGCCACCGTCGGGATCCCTACTGACGGCAGGAGGGGTTTCCATCGGCGTCGGGTCGACGTTGAAGTACCTAGGACTCGTCCTCGACAGCCGGTGGAACTTCGTGGAGCACTTCCGACGCTTGGCTCCCAAACTGGAACGGACAGGGGCTGCCTTCAAGCGGCTCTTGCCCAACCTGAGGGGTCCAAACGCCTCCTGTCGGAGGCTATACGCGGGGGTCGTGCGGTCCATGGCCCTTTACGGGGCCCCGGTGTGGGCGCGTTCTTTAAGGCGGCAAGCCGCCCACTACCTGAGCACGACCCAAAAGGTGATAGCCATAAGGCTAATCCGGGGGTACCGCACGATCTCCGGCGAGGCGGCTAGCCTCCTTGCCGGATTGCCGCCATGGGATCTGGAGGCGATAGTCCTCGCGCGCCTGCATGAATGGCGCGCGGAGGCACTACGTCGGGGGGAAACTCCGCTGCCGCGGCAAATTGCCGCTCAGCGGACAGACCTCCGGCGTGATATCATGGCGACATGGAGAGAGCGACTGTTGCAACCCCGTGCAGGGCACGCTACCATAGGGGCGATAAGTCCCCTCTTTGAGGAGTGGCTAGAGAGGCGCCACGGCGCCCTCACCTACCGCCTGACGCAGATCCTCACCGGACACGGTTGTTTCGGGAGGTTCCTGCACCGAATCGGGCGGCAGGAAACGCCCGGGTGTTTCCACTGCGAGGATCGTCCGGAGGACACGGTGGAGCACACCGTAGAGGTCTGCCCCGCTTGGGCGGAGCACCGCCGTGTCCTTGTAGCGGCGATTGGCGGCGGCGATCTCTCGCGTCCGGCCCTGGTTCAAGCCATGGTCCGGAGCGAGAGGGAATGGGAAGCCGTCACAACCTTCTGTGAAGCAGTCATGCTAGTGAAGGAGGTGGCAGGACGTGAGAGGGAAAGAACCTCACGTCCCAGCCGCCGCGGGAGACGCCCTGGGCGTCGGGGGTCACGTGGTGGCTCCCGGCCACCGTAGGCGCGGGCCTGTGGACGGCGAGTTATGGGCTAGCTCGCCGTCCGGCCGTCTTATGACGACAGGCCGTGTCGACGGCGCGTTTGTGTTCCACGCGCGCCTCAAAGAGATGTCAGCAACCGAGTAGGGGTCCGCATGGGCCGATGCCTGCCAGAGCTGCGGGACTGTTCGAAAGAGACACCGTGGCCCTGGAACACAAAGGGCAAAGAAGGAACATGGAAAAAAAAAAAAAGGGCAAATATTGTCACTGCGTTAAAATGGGCTTAATATTTCTCAAATTTCAACTAAAACTGGCTTAAAATGTGTAAGTTATTTTTAAAAATTATAATTATTTTGATGATAGTTGTGGTGTGTGATTTTCTTATTATTAAATAAATTGCTAGTTGCAAGTGTGTAATCATATTTTGTTTTTTTTTAGAAATTCTGTTAGCCGTTGGGTAAAGAGGTTTGAGGAAGAAGGTAGTCTGAAGAGTCGTCCAAGAAGTGAAAGGCCGCCGCTTATTAACCCGACTCAGCGACGTTTTATGGTGGAAGAATATGAAACAAATGGTTTCATTCCAACTATAATGTTTGCAGAGCAATTGGATACTACATTACAGACTGTTCGCCATGCAGTCCATGCTGAAGGTTTACATCATCGGAAGCCAGCTAAAAACCATTTTTGACACAAAAACACAGGGAGGAAAGACAACGTTTTGCTCGAGATTATTTAGATTTTAACTGGGAGGTGACCGTATTTTCTGACGAGAAGACTTTCAAGTCTTGCCAAAAGGAAGACTTAATTTATGGCGAAAAAATAATAATACTTAATTTAATAAGTAGACCGGGTAACTATATATTTAGTAATATTAACATAACCGTAAATACAAAATAAAAAAATTAAGAAATTAATTTTAAATTTAATGATCTTAAATTGGGGTTTAGTTTCAATATTCTTTTCGTCAAGAAAATGAACACTTAAGCTATAACCTCAATACATTCAATGTGACGTTACATAAAAAAAATACGTTCATAAAGTCTAACTCATATATTAGTATTCAATGAACTCTGCTGAATACTGCTATAATAAGCGGGTATCAACAATTATTTTTGTGTTATTAGAATATCCTTTCCGTGTTATGTTATTCTTATTATGAATTGACTAAGTGGGTATACAACAAAAAATCTTATGAACGGTGATAAGAGAACTTTTTTTTGCCTAGATAGGAATGTGACGTCACAATTCTCATAAAATTTTGTCGCCATTTCATAAATAGTTTTATTTGCAAAAGATAATCAATATGTATGGTTTTTGAAAATATTAGGATATTTAAATACAATGAGACTTTAATATTTTTTTTTTCAAAATTTTTGTTACAGAATATGTATGGCCTGTGCCCCTTTTGTTGGAGGATTTTTTGGTGGTCCCTCAGCTGTTGGAAAGTTTCTTATTGGTAGGTTTGGAGGAGGAGTTGCTTGAGCAGCTAGCTCGGCTTGTGCTTGTGCGAGTGCTACTTCATAACCTACTCTCACTCGTCGACCCAAATCACCATCGATGAGCAACAAAAACTTGAGCGCCCTTTCCACCACAGGCGGCGTGACTGGCACGAGAGATGCGACTATATTGTCAATAAATCTTTGTCTGTGTGCTTCATTTTCAAGAACGTAATTGTAGAAATACCACATAGGCTCCAAGTCGACAGCATTACTTTCCATTACCTGTAACTTTTCTCTCGGTCTCTTCTCGTCCACATAAGGTATTGGACCGTTGAAGGAATTAGAATAATAGTTTGGTGCATTCTTCATGTTTAGCCTGGTAGGCGGCGTCCCATCACGAACGTATGTCTTAGCGTACAGTGGCATATTAACCAATATTTTGTTGTGATTTCTTCCCAAACGATAATTTTGTGTGTCCCTGTAGAACATCCTTCTACCTCTGAACAAAAAGTCAGGTGGCCCTGGAATACCAGGCACCAAATGGCCAGGATTGAACGCTCCTTGTTCTATATCTCTGAATTGATTTTCAACATTTCTATTTAATACTAAACGTCCTATCTGCACGGTGAAAAACGTGCCATTCTTCCACAGTCGGGTAACATCGAAAGGATCGTAATCAACTTTTTGTATGTCATGTGGTGTCATCATGTCCATCTCTAATCTCCACGCGGGGAAGTTTCCTTGACCAATAGCATTATACAAATCTCGGTTAAAGTAATCCGGATCCGTACCTTGTATCAAAGCCGCTTGAGTTGACGTAATTGCTGAGAAACCTTGCTCAGTTCTAAAGTTAAACCTTACATAATGTCTGTCCCCATTCTTATTTGAAATTTCAAAAGTATGGATGGGGAAAGCATCCATCCTCCTGTACCCATCCGGAATTCCGTAATCAGCAAAAAGCCAAAAAAAGTTATGAATGGCAATCGGTATTCGTGTTATTGAATCCCAAACGGCGTTGAAATCGAAAAGGTTTGTCTGTGGATTTCTTTTTGCTGCATGTATTAGGTTGGAAAAGATTATGGGGTCCCTGAACAGAAATACAGGCGTTTGCAAACCTAAAAGATCTAAATTTCCTTCTTTAGTATAAAATTTTACTGCCATGCCCTTTAATTCTCTGCTGAGGTCAGAGCCTCCTATATTTTGTAACGCTGTTGAAAACCTAACAACTAATGGCGTTATCTTGCCAACTCCGTTAAACACATCAGCATACGTGTATTTGGAGACGTCGTTTGTAACTTCAAAGTAACCAAAGGCACCAGTTCCCTTGGCGGTAACAACTCTCTCGGGTATTCTCTCACCATCGAAAGTCAACATCGTATCTAGGAGTAACTGGTTGTTAAATTGGTCTTGGTTTATTGTTAATGTGTCCCGAATTTCTGTTGGTTCTCCATTATTTTTCGTCCATAGTCCTTTCGGCAACTGCAAAGATAACATTAAATAAAACATATATTATTTTTTTAAACTTAAAGCCCTTCGATTTTTAATCAATGATTCAAATGACTTTACTTAAGTTTACATCTAAATAATTCTATAAATAATTTCGAAACTACTGCTTCTTCCAAAACATATTTTTAAAGATTATTCAATTAGATAACAAAAAATTAAAAATTCTACTGGAGATTTATTGTGAAAGACGGCACGGTTGACATATATCGGGCATGCCACCGTCCGGGCGAATCTATCCGAGGGCTTGATTCAGAAAGCGGTACTCCTGGAATCTGCTCGTATTATTAGGAGGTCCCTTTCTCTGGAGCCCTATCCGCTTGAGCGCCGGTACCCACCGGTATCGGGAACAGGGTCCAAGCTACCAGCGGATTACTATTTTTTATATTTTTAAAATGTTTTATTGTACGAGTATAACGGGCTGGTGTCCGCAACTCCACGACCTAGTGCGTATTTTGCGTACGGCTTTTTCAAAGTTTTTTTTATTTATATTGAGTTTTTAAAGGAATATTTAAAAATGTTACTAACAAAAATTTATAAACACAAAAAAAATACTGGCCGTATTTTCTATCGAGCTTTCGATACGTTTGTCTACCAGATTAAAGTAAATCAACACAATTCTTTGTACCCACCGGATGCTCCCGTTTAAAATCCAGCAGCTGTCTTTGCACGGGTTGGTATGTGACATTCAGGTATCTATCACTTTCCACATTGAGTATCGCACAAAGTAGGCATGCAACGATCGCCTTCATGTTGGAAACCGTCTGCGTGTTCCGCACTAGGCCACTGAAACTTGCTTATATAGCCTTTATCAACAACCGATATAAGATCAATAAACTACAACTAGGTTTAAGCGTTTAAAAGTGTTTTAGTTGTGCTCATCAATGTTTTTTCGAAGATTGTTTTTGCACCTTCATACCCTTTTTTTTTTTTCCGGTTGGGAAATCATCATGACCCCCCCCCCCACTCTGGGCGGAGCGGAAGGGAGTGTCAGACTTGTACTGACTAAAACCCATCCATGTTCCTTCTTTGCCCTTTGTGTTCCAGGGCCACGGTAACTCTTTCGAACAGTCCCTGGCAGGCATCGGCCCTTGCGGACCCCTACTTATTTGCTGACATCTCTTTGAGGCGCACGTGGAACACGAACGCGCCGTCGACACGGCCTGTCGTCATAAGACGGCCGGACGGCGAGCTGGCCCATAACTCGCCGTCCACAGGCCCGCGTCTATGGTGGCCGGGAGCCACCACGTGACCCCCGACGCCCAGGGCGTCTCCCGCGGCGACTGGGACGTGAGGTTCTTTCCCTCTCACGTCCCGCCACCTCCTTCACTAGCATGACTGCTTCGCAGAAGGAGGTGACGGCTTCCCATTCCCTCTCGCTCCGGACCATGGCTTGAACCAAGGCCGGACGCGAGAGATCGCCGCCGCCAATCGCCGCTACGAGGACACGGCGGTGCTCCGCCCAAGCGGGGCAGACCCCCACGGTGTGCTCCACCGTGTCCTCCGGACGATCCTCGCAGTGGAAACACCCGGGCGTTTCCTCCCGCCCGATTCGGTGCAGGAACCTCCCGACCTTCATACCCTCAATTCTATTTGACACCGTTGTCTGATTTCATTGCTTATTAAACCGACAATGCATGAACGGAGGAATCGTTTGTATTGATTGAAAACTTATTTACTGAATGTAAAAACTATAAACAATCTTAAAAGAATATAAAAATATGAGCAAATATGACAGCAAAAAATAATTAAAGGGCGTAAAAAAATTCCTCTGTACCACTACCCCGTCGAGGGTCTGGACTCTGGGGTGAGGAGCTCGCAGCTAAATAATAACGTTAAGCTGTTGGTCCTGGTTATCATTTATAGATCTTTGACCGTCCTTACAGGTAGTCAGTGGCCCGAAAGTCTGACAACTAGTCTAACTAGATTATGGAGAACAGAAAGGTAGACGCACTATCTAAAATACTAGTAATTTATCTGAATCCGGTAAGACTGGAAGCCGACCCCAACATAGTTGGAAAAACGCTAAGCAGATGATGATCACTGTCAACGGGAATAGAGCCTAGAAGGCTGGCAGCATTGCCACGTTTAATGGCAATGCGAATTCTTTGACCAAACAATAGGCCAGCCCTCTGGTCACGTGAGAGTCGATCAACCGCTTGGTACCCCGCACGATATCCCGGAAGATTAGGTGGGCACTAACTAGGTGGACCCCATGGCCTTTGGGGTTCAACCACGAACGGCTCAAACACATAACTACCAATGAGGTTTTGTATTTGGGCCGTTTGAGGTTTTCTGCACATGCAGCTGCCGCCGCCTCAGTACAGCCCGCCACTCTAGGATGATGGGATGGCGTAAGGGTGTCGACGCACGTTGCACCCCACACCAAAGGTCTACCAAACTTCCAAGGCATTATGGTCATACCGTCGGGTCTCTTCTAATATAACAAGTAGCACAAATCATATGATTATCTATCTATGTATATAAAATGATAAACTGACTGACTGACAGACTAGGTGATATATCAACACACAGCCCAAACCGCTGGTCCTAGAGACATGAAACTTGGAGGGTGTGTTCTTTGTGAAGGGTAAGTATCCACTAAGAAAGGATTTTTGGGAATTCCACACCTAAAGGGGTAAAATATGCGGGCCTGTGGACGGCGAGTTATGGGCTAGCTCGCCGTCCAGCCGTCTTATGACCACAGGCCGTGTCGACTGCGCGTTCGTGTTCCACGTGCGCCTTAAAGAGATGTCAGCAAATAAGTAGGGGTCCGCATGGGCCGATGCCTGCCAGGGCTGCGGGACTGTTCGAAAGACATACCGTGGCCCTGGAACACAAAGGCCCAAGAAGGAACATGGATGGGTTTTAGTCAGTACAAGTCTGACACTCCATTGGGGTCATTTGATGATTTCCAATCTGAAAAAAAAGGGGTAAAATATTGGATGGTAGTTTATTTGAAAATCCGTCAGTTTTGAAGTTAGGATCTTCAAATTTTGTGTTTAGGCTGACAACTGAAAATTAATTTATACGTGTCTCAACGTTTTTGATAATTCTATCCCCGAAGACCACATACACGCGGGCGAAGCCGCGGGCAAAAGCTAGTCCATTATAATTATGATAATCTTCTGTTTTGTAAAAGAATTAGATTCCCATCTTTTTCTTCCTTTGGTTTTTCGTATTTTTTCATAAGCATGAACTAACAAATGATCGACCTTTTTACCAATTTCATTATTGTAACATTAATTCTAGTTTATATTGAGCGCCACTATCTTACACAGATACAGTCAAGGAAACCTTTGTAAGGATCCCTAAATCCTTCATAGTCGGAACACGTACTCAGATCTCGCATACTGCGAAGAAACGAGAGACGCGAGAACGTGATGTTTCTTATTACAGATCAATTAAGTAGCATTTAATCTGTTAAAGGAGGAAGCAGCTCATTATTTTCCGTTTAATTGCGTATAATGAATAATAATCTCCGTTTAAACTCGAGCCTGCTCCTGCAATTCACGGGAAGACTAAAGCCCGATTCGCACATACCAGTGAAGTCACAGTTCCGGCACAGTACCGCCACCGTGATAATTATGCTTTCATACATTCTCTATGAACGCGTCCACACCTGTGACGAGCGAGACAGTGCTCCCATCGTCAGTGCCGGCGCCGTGCGGATGCGTTGCCAGAACTTTGACTTCACTGATATGTGTGAATTAACCTAGTATTTTCATAATAAATGGCAACGCAATTATGCCAATAATTATTTCTTGAAAGAAGATGCGTGTTAAAGCCGTTTCGATTATTATGCACCTATAATGGCTGAAGCTACAAAATAAATTAATGAATCAACTTTGCACCTACATTATTTAATAGTAATTATCTACTTGGAACACAAAACTGTTTGTATTATCCACTCTTAGACGTTACTCAGATGATTGCAATCGACCACTCCTCTGTTGATCTTTAGAGGAGCATACTGCGATCTTTTTCAAAACCCTTTTTTGGGTACCTAAATACAAAAGTATAAGGTTACTTACAAACAAAACCACTTTTTATCTGGCGAGATTTATTTTCTTCTAATAATCATTATTTCGGGTCGACGCAGCATGTCTTCCTCTTCTATACTTCTCTATTACTTGTCATCTCAGCAGTAACCTCGTCCGTCCTCAATCATTAATAAAATATAGGTTTCAAATTATGTAGAACAGTAATCCTGAAAAAACAAAGGTCTTAAAATAAAACCTTGCGTTAATAGCTCATAGTGACCGCAAAGTTTTATTTCAACATTCATTCATTGCTTTTGGTCTCCATTTGAGGCTGCTCGACCCTTGTTGAAGTTAATTTACAAACAAATTCTGTGATTTTTTATTTTCCTTCTTATCCTTTAATATCATTATATTCATGCATTCAAATTTCAAACTGGGAAAAAAAATTTTTTTTTACTTTTTTGACTACAGATCTACATTTGAAATTAAGTAACGCAGTACCGTTTGTAGGTACGCACTTATATTAGTACACTATTTGCTTTTCTCGAACGGCAAAGAAGGAACATGGATGGGTTTTAGTCAGTACAAGTCTGACACTCTCTTCCGCTCCGCCCAAAGCGGTCATTTGATGATTTCCCATCCTAAAAAAAAACGCCCTAACACGAGCGCGCGCCATAAACGTAACGTAAATACGTCGACTTTTGAATCGAAAACACAATTATCCTTTAGCACTTTAATTAAATTGTTTGCAACAAGCACAATCAGTTACATCCAAGATATAAATGCATTCTAAATATTATGTGTGAAACGAGTATTTTTTGATTTTAAAATCGACGTATTTTCGTTTCGTTTATACGGCTCGTGCTTGGGCCTCTGTTATCAAATTAACATTCTACTTACAGGCGCTTAGCGTTGGGGGTTTAAATTGGAGATGCTGTAAAATCAAAGACACATCAAGACTTTTCAATTTTGTATTTGTAAAGTAGATGTCGACAATAGAAAATCCCTTTTTTTCACATACGTCTTAGGTCTGGAGAAATAGAAAGGAGGAGAGAAAACCAAACAATAATTGATCAAAATACTTTATGCTCCATCTTGACACATAAATCAACAAAGTAATCTTTTATATTATATCCGCCAAAACCGATATAAATTATTCTTGAGTGATTTCTGGTAGTATCCGATCTGCTAGTGTTCAATTCTGATTATCTTGTGCATTTTTTGCATAGAAATGTGATTTAGGAGCAGATTCTGCAGTTGGTACGTTTCTAATAGGAAGGTTAGGCGGGGGAGTTGCTGCAGCTGCTTCTTGTTGGGCTCTCGCCTGTTGCAGAGCTACTTCAAGCCCTAAACTTGCCCGTTCACCTAAGTCACGATCAATAAGATACATTATCTTTAACACTCGTTGCACGACTGGCGGTGTGACTGGCAAAAGAGACAAAACCATAGTTTCAATAAACCTCTGCCTATGAGCCTCATTTTCAAGAACGTTATTGTAAAAATATCGCATCGGCTCCAAATCAACAGCATTTCTTTCTAATACTTGTAACTTCTGTTTCGGTCGCTTCTCGTCCACATAAGGTATTGGGCCGTTGAAGGAATTAGAATAATAGTTTGGTGCATTCTTCATGTTAAGCCTAGTGGGTGGCTTCCCATCACGAACGTATGTATTTGTGTACAATGGCGTGTTTATGAAAATTTTGTTTTGATTTCTTCCCAAACGATAATTCTGTGTGTCCCTGTAGAACATTCTTCTGCCTCTGAACAAAAAGTCTGGTGGTCCTGGAATACCGGGCACCAAATTCGCAGGATTGAATGCTCCTTGTTCTACATCTCTGAATTGGTTTTCAACATTTTTGTTTAATATTAAACGTCCTATCTGTACTGTGGTAAAAGTGCCATTCTTCCACAATCTAGTAACATCGAAAGGATCGTAATCAACTTTTTGTATGTCTTGTGGCGTCATCACATCCATTACTAATCTCCATGCGGGATAGTTTCCTAGTTCGATGGCATTGTACAAATCTCGAGTAAAGTAATCCGGATCCGTACCTTGAATCACAGCTGCTTGAGCATTCGATATATAACTGAAACCTTGCTCTGTTCTAAAGCTAAACCTTACATAATGTGTCTCACCATTTTTGTTAGCAACTTCATAAGTGTGGATAGGGAAAGAATCCATTCTTCTGTACCCATTTGGACGTCCATAATCGGATAATGTCCAAAAGAAGGTGTGCAAGGCACTTGGTTTTTGTGTCACGAAATCCCAACGAGCCGTTAAATCTACCAACATGTTAGTCTGCGGATTTCGTTTGAAAGCATGAACCATAGACAAGAACAAAATAGGATCTCTGTATAGATATACGGGGGTTTGCAGGCACAAAAGATCTAAATTGCCTTCTTTAGTATAAAATTTGACTGCCATTCCTCTTAATTCTTTACTGACGTCAGTTCCTCCTTGGCTTTGAGCTGCACTTGAGAACCTGACTACTAATGGTGTCCTCTTGCCAACTCCGTTGAATACATCTGCATAAGTATACTTGGAGACGTCGTTTGTAACCTCAAGATAACCAAAGGCACCAGTTCCTTTGGCGTGGACCAGTCTCTCGGGTATTCGCTCTCCATCAAATGTCAGCATTGTATCGAGAAGTAACTGATTGTTGAATTGATCGGAGTTAATCGTTAGGGTATCCCGAATTTCTGTTGGATCTCCATTATTTTTAGTCCATAATCCTATTGGTAACTGCAAAAATGAAAAGAGATTTTTTAAGAAAATTATTTTTAAATACATTGTTTTAAAATCTACATCCTGCATTTGCAAATTGTCTTCAATCGAAGGAATAGACTTAATACTAAATGTATTAACTGTACTTATTTTCACTATTGTAACACTTTCAGCATACATTCTGCTGTATCCTTTCTTTATTTTTGCTTGTCCAACCATTTTATTTGATTAAATATTAATTATATTACTAAAATAATGTGTACTTACCGGATGATCCCGTTTAAAGTCCAAGAGCTGTCTATCCGCGGGTTGGTAGGTGACATTCTCGTATCTAACACATTCCACGATTAGTACTGCGTAAAACAAACACGCAACGATCGCCTTCATATTGGGAATGGCCTGCGTGTTTCGATGGTTTTTAGCGAAACTCGTTTATATAGCATTTGGTTAATCTCTTTGTCTGCATGTGTAGGCATTCTGATTCAATAATTGTAGTTTTATACGTAATAGCTTCTTCCTATAGTGTTGCATGATACTCTTTATAATTTAGGGTTCTGTTGAATTTGTTTATTTTAAGTAAGTCACTGTTCCTTTTTCTAGGTGCGTTAGTTTCTCCTGATTCATCCGTACCTCTGTATACATTAACTGAATCTTTTACACGTTCAAAGTAATTCAACTATTTATCTCAAAGGATCCACTAAATACTATAAACAACTTTAAATAAATATACAATTTAAATGTTTAAAAAGAAGAATAAATACGGGCAAAAGCTAATTACATTAACAGGCGTCAAAGCACCTGCGCATCGCTGTCATCACGGAACGTGCCCAGAAGACTGGCAGCATTGCCACGTTGAACGGCAAGGCTAATTCTTTGGCTAATTCTTTTAAAGAAGGAACCAGCCACGTTATTTCAAAGTTATGTTCTTTGAATTCTTGTTTCAGATTATTTTAATTTTATCATTATTCTAATAATGTGTGTTCGATTCAAAACTGTTTCGACTAAACTTTTTATATTAATTTGTAGGTACCTACTCATTGGTTCCATAATTTATAGAATCAGTCTCAAATACAGCTTTGCACAAACCGCACGTGTTTTATTACCAAACTCAACACGTCAACGAATATTCAATGTAAAATGTGAAATATCTAACACTATTTTAAGCTTTTACGGTTTACAACTACGCTTATACTGTCACTTATGGGATATTTTAAGTAATTTCAACTCTAACACCCAAACAATGTGTATTTTAAATGAACTGAACTGTTGTAAATATCATTAATTTGATTTTTATATTTGAATTATTTACGAAATACATACACGGTTGTTTAATTACAAATATGATGTGTTGCTAAAAATCATTTAATTTTGTTTTCGATTACGTTAATGGCAGGAAACGCGCGTTGTTGCCACTCCTGCTATTATGAAACTATAAACTAGTGTTGAAGTTTTTATTATCAGTTAAGTAACAGAACCGGTTCTGTTACTTACCTGATAATAAAAATATGTCTTTTTTTTTATTTCTGCAGATCGTAAACCGTCGGAACCGTCTAGTGGGCATAGTCTCATGGCTTTCAATTAAAAGATTATGGGGTTTAACCGCGTATGTTGGCCGTTCTCAACCTGTTACAACCACATATGATACCGTACTAAACCGGTTATAATCGGGTATGATTCGCTGTTCATACTTTCTAGTGGGTATAGTATAGTCTAGTCCGTCCCCGATACGTTCATAGCACGGTCATGGTATAGTACGGTGTAGTGGGCAGACTCCTTTCAGATCATTAATGAAGCTTTCGTTTTAATACGTTTTAATGTGATGATGACGATGATCACTATATGACGAGAGAGAGAGATGGAACCGATAGCGCCATTCCTTTCTCGTGCAGCAAGGTTCTTTTGGCGCTGGAATGGCATTGACAGGAGGGCGTGGTTAGCGTTGGTATATAATTTTTTGAATTTAGTTTTCTACGGAAATTGTATACCTAGCAGAAACAAGATGGCAGTTCGTGAAATTAGTTACGACCAGAACCTTGTAGCTCTGTGAAACATACAACCTTTTTAATAATCAGTAAGCCATATTCCTAAAAAAAAATATGGCGGCACAATACGGCAGACGCCGATGTAAATTTGTCGCCAGCTACAACGATTGGATATAAACTACAAGATAACCTTGACAGAGAACTTTATTCGTTTCTTTACGATGCCGTAAATAAGGACTAAGGATGTCAGAGACATTAAGTCCCGGAAAATCTAAAGCTCGATCTCGTGTTTTATCGTTCGAATTCAGTAGAGAAATGTAGAAATCTAGACGTAAATGCATAATGGTATACGAAGTAGCTTGGTAATTAATAAATAAACAAAGCAATAGGATTGCTACCAGTATGATATTTTATAGATCTAGATAATGCCTGGCATACCATTGTTAAACCTACTACGGTTTGTATGGTATGTTCATGTTATTTAAAATAAATGTAACAGTGTTTATTGAATAATAAAAGTTAAAAAAAAAGATATTTTCGTAAAATTGCCTATTAAATAGAAAACTTATCGGCCATATACATAATTATTTTTAAGGGCTTGAAATGAGAGAAGCTTGACGCGATGCTTGATAAATGACAAAAATGGAACTTTTCATGTTCCATTTTCGTCTCTTACCGATATTAATTACGCCCCGTACAATCATACCAAAAAAAAAACTCCGCAGACTTAAACTTACTGATCGTATAAGGAACTCGATACTGCGTTCCAAAACTCAAATTGCCGATGTAGGTCATACGGCTGCCAAGCTTAAATGGAACTAGGCTGGTCATATCTGTCCCATGCCGGAGAAGCTATAGGCTTTTTTTTTATGGACTAGAGTAATCACACAATGGCTCCCATACAGCAGCAAACGGAAACGCGGCAGTCCCAGAAGGAGATGGCGGGACGAACTCGACTCTTTTCAGAAAAAAATGGCAAATAACAGCACTGGATAGGGATAAGTGGAAAGAGGCAAGGGAGGCCATTGCTCTACAGTGGGACGCAAATGGCTGATAATAATAATACAAATAGACTTAGTCAAAGGTTCCAATACGCACGTTTTATATACGGAACTATAAAAAAGGCAAATAAATAAAAAATCCCGGAGAACCAGCTATCATGTACCACCCCTAGCTGATTGATTGAACACAAACAAATGGGACCTCCCTCCATTCGCCTTTTATTTATTTTTAGATCTTTACCTTTTATGTAGATGTTGTCATATCTGTTTATGTATTTATTCGAAGGCAGTTGAAATGTATGCGGCCCTTTTGGATTGTAATTTGATTTGTAGGTCACTGTTGGTACGGCATGTCTTGACTCAAGGCGTACAAATATATTTGTTGATGATAGAATATTTTACTGACTTTCGTATATTTTCCTTTTTATTTTCGTGTATTTCATAATATTTTGTTTATAATGGAAACAAGCATATAATCGTCTAAGGGAAAACTAAAATAAATATGTTATCTTTTGTAAAAAAAATACTATTTAACAAAAATACAACCGACTTACTTTTTTTAAGCCTCTGAAAAGTGCTATTCCTAGCGCAACCATGATGAAAAATAGAGAGGGGTATGATAAATTTATTAATGAATTTATTAATGATATCTCTCCATTTTTCATCATGGTTGCGCTACGAAGAATAATTTAGTTGCGCTTAGTTGGTTGCGATTAAAAATGGTTGCGCTCTAAGGAATACCCCGACAAAATGCAATATTCAAATAAGCCTAGTTTGGATACTCTGAACTGAAAACTGCTGAAAGAGTCACTACTGAACTATTGCGTCGACGTTCCAAGTTTTAGTTAGTTTTTCCCCTTACTTCTCATTTCAAATACCCTGCAGTAGTATTCATACCAACGTGGATGACCGTTACATTCAAACTAATCCATCACTGCCGACATTCTAATCGAATGTGATTGATGGACGAACTGAATGCGTTTGTGATCGATTATTTTGTTTGTATGTGTCTGTTGTTGAGGATCTCGTGGCTAAATAATAACAGCCGCTCGGGGTTGATGTTCAAGTTAAGCCGCGCTTGCGATTGGTCCCTGGAGGGGTGACCACCCGTTACCGTGCCTCGGAAGGCACGTTAAGCTATTCGTATTCCTTAACGACTTTCAACAGCATTGACGTTAGTCTTTAGGTAGCTTAATAAATGACAATCCCTGTCTAGTTTGTAAGCGGACAGTACAAAAAGTGATACAGCGCCATCTATGACACAAAGGAAGAACTGACATCAAATTCTGAATCGCGCTATTATAGTTATCCGCGACTTAAGACCATATTATTGTAGGAAAACCCGATACAAAAACTGACGGGTAGTAGTCCCCAGATACAACCCCCGTCTGGTTGGAGGATTATCCCTCTTCTATGGGGGATGAAGAACTTTACACCCTGTTCTTCAAAACAATAAGAAGGCTAATTAGGCTATAGTTATACCTATTTACTTATGATGAGTTTACTTATAAGGAAATCACAGTGGCTCGCTGGTAGGATTGCCTCGTTGGTCAAGTGGTAGCAAGCGCGACTGCTGAGCATGAGGTCCTGGGTTCGATTCGCAGGTCGGGCAAAGTGTTATTGGGTTTTTCCATCAGAATTTTTTTCAGTAGCAGCCACGGCGACTGGATTTGCGCCCAGTTGAAGGTAATAAGCACGCCCCCTATTACATGGGACTTCAACACAACTTGCGAAATGTGGGTGTGTACTATTAGGTACACATCTGCCTAACCCTCCGGGGTTTACAGTCGTGATGTTATGGATCGTAGGGTAGGTATAACATAGTGCAATTCAATTTCAATCAATTCAATTCTGCCATATGAATAGAGCTGATTCAACGGATGATAGCATAAAAGAATCGATTAACGTTGACCTATTTTATGAAATCTACATTTTATAAATGAATGGGATGGATAGGATTTAAAATACGAATAAAAATGCTGGCGAAGCTAATTTTATTCTTTAAGCTTTTTTTAAGTAATAATGTAGATAGCATAACATAGCATAATCAGCCTATTAATGTTCCCAATGCTGGGACGCAGGCCTCTCTATGAGAAGGAATGGGCTATAACCCACCACGCGGGGCCAGTGCGGGTTGGTAGATGTCACATGTCTACGAATTTTTGGTTCTAGGACATGCCGGTTTCCTCACGATGTTTTCCTTCACCGTTTTGAGAGCAGTGGTGATGAAATAACTTACACAAAGTAATGCGCCTGGCTGGGTTCGAACCCACGACTTACTGCTTGTAAGTCGGGGTCTCCACCACTGGGCCACCGCTGCTCTCATAATGTAGATAGTACATACCTAAATAATACCGTAATACCCGTTATAATTGCAATATTAGTCTAATATTCTACACCTATATTTATTTGCTCTAACAAAACATCTTACTTTCGAAGCCACAATCTCAAAATAAGGCAAGCATTCATTTAGGGGCACTAAGAGCGCTTTTTCCTCAAAGCCACTAATTTCTTCCATAATACGGATGCCGTTAATTTTATATCACCTGCGACCTGCATAGAATAATCGATGTTGAATGTCTCGCGATTCTATTTCTGGAACAAAGACAAACGACGCAAAACTTAACTGTAATGCTCGTGGCATAAAGTTCAAATTTAAATAGAAACCTACATACATATTGACCTGAGTCAGATCGGGAGCATAAATAGGTCAGGCGGGGTCGCTGTCTCACTCCAGTTCTTTTTAATTGGTATGTACCTATGTGCTTAGGTAGGATGTTGATTTCAACTGTGGATTGTAAACTATTGGAACGCTTTGATCGAATTTGAATGGTTTGTTTTTTTTTTTTGTTGTATTGATAGGTCACGGTAAAAGATGAGAATTGACTTTAAATTAGAAAGGTCATGTAGGTATCGCAAAGTAAGGAGAATACTCTTTATTTTGTACACCATACAAATTACAGGTATGATAAAAGTTGATATTTCAGAAAGGGTGACCCAATAGATGGTCTTGTTACACAAGGTGTTAAAGAAGAGTACATCAAATTAAGTAACTCCACGCAAAAATTATTGCTGGTAAAAGACTTTTTTTTTTGTGACAAAAATTCACCTTTTACTTAGGACTCGATGCACTCAATACATTGTGTTGATGGATGCAATGAATAGTACGAGGGGGACATGGAAGTATTTAAACTAAAGGTATAACAAAATAAATATAAATAATAAATATTAAAAATTAGTTTGGTATGGCGACTTCTTTACAACATTGATTTGACTGCAATGTCAACGTGTTGGTTTAAGTTAGTTCGATACTTTCTTAAATAGATGGCGCTAACGTCACCGTAAGACGTTATTAATGGAACGAAAATTTCGAGAACTGTGAGCGGGGTGCGATGGTCTAGTTGGTTAAGACATCCGGTGTACTGAATCGGAAGGTCGCAGGTTCAAACCCTGCTCGCACTCGAATTTTTCTTTCCATGTCAAAAACAGCTAAAGGTATAACATTAAAAACTTGCATTAAAAAAAACTCAACTTTAACTAGAAGAAGTTTCCAATATTTGATGCCACGGTTGGTGCAGTGGCTAAGCGATTGACTGCTGCGCTGCGTGTCGCAGTTTCGATTCCCGCACGGAACAAATATTTGTATGGCCTACAGGTAATTGTTCCGGGTCTGGCTGTTTGTGTATGTGAGTTTAAATGTTTGTAAACGCATCCACGATACAGGAGAAATTCCTACTGTGGGGAAAAGTTAAAAAAAAAATCGTAACTAGAAGGTTCCTAGGGGTTCCCTGGTATTGTTCAGAACAAAAAACATATCGCAAAGACGGGGAGAACAAGTGCCTTTCGGCTTCGTTAAGAGTGGTCCACATTCGAACTTAATGTATCATACCGGGGCCTAGTGTGAGCTCAATGGAATCAATTCAATAGTCCTGACGTTTTAATGTTCATGTCAAAATGTGTGCAATTATCATTGGAATTGGCTTCTTCAGTATCAGTAAAAAAAATGTTTTCGTTAAGTTAATTGAATAGAGAATAGGTATGAAAACCCCACTTAAGTCATAAAACACAGTCTAGGAGATGGTTAAAACGGATTTACTTTCAACTTTAGAGACCATCTGATAGAGCTCAGTTTAGTGTAACTATAAAACTAGTCGAAACTGTAATAATAAAGATCATAATTGACTTGGCTCGCGAGGTTGTCGACATGAGGGATGTGAGCTCAGTGATCATTGTGCCGATAGTCGTTTAAGCCAAAGGCTTACTTGCCAAGGGCCTCGACCAGGGCTCGATTCAGAAAGCAGTACTCGTGGACACGACTCGTATTGTTAAGGAGGATCCTCTCTCTGGAGTCCTGACCGCCGGTAGCTTGGACCCTGTTCTCGATATCGGTGGGCTACAATTTTTTTTAACGTATTTTGTCTGTCTGTTTTTTTTTTAATATTTAAATGTTTTTTTTTTTAAATGTAAATGTATGTGAAGGAAAGTAAATAAAGGAAATCAAGATCATAAAGTTTTTGAAAACAATATACCGAAAAAATGGAACAGTGATGACAGAAAAACGAAGCTTAGCAAAGCGCATATCTTTTATTGTTTAACTGTACCTAGATTGGAGTTTAGCGATCTAACCTTGATGTATCAACACAAGCTTATTGCAAGTGGGTACAGAGCTAATTGATTGATGAAGCTTAGGACATGCAGGCCCTGCCTGAATACCAGCAATATTGGCTTGCCAGATTACGTACGTTTTACATGCCATACATATATGTCACATATGTATGTTGTGAACCAATTATGAGGGTGAAATTGGATAATTTTAAAAGCAGTAACAAAGGTTCTATGTCGCTATGGGAGTCATCATAATTAGAATTTCAAGTGTATTTAGTAGCAGGCAATCTTAAATTACTAATTAATTCCGTACACAGAAAAATGGAAGATGATTTGGCGCTCGCTTGCACTTTTGGGAAACAATTCTGTGAATGTGTTGCGAAATATATAGGGCCTAACTATTCATACACGAAATATTTTCATGGAATCATCTAACGGCTATAACAAAGCCATTTCAAGGGATTTTTTTTTTTATCTGAGTATATTTTTTTATAAAAAATAAATAATTTAAAATTACTTGACCCACAAAATAAATACTGGCTCCTTATTTTTAAGCATCCATTATGATAGTTTACTACGTCGTATTTACCTACTGTCATTATTAGAATATGGGAGTAAAGGTTTTATGCAAAAAGTCTCAAAAAATTTTAGAATTATAATAATTTTGTAAAATTAAACACTCGGATATTTTTTTTCTCGTTGCTATGGCGACTTTACGACTTATAGAAGTTAGTTTTAAAATATTTCGTGTATGAAAAGAAAGACCTTATATATCAAAATAAAATAGTGGCTTTAGTTACTGCCATAAATACAAATAACTACAAATAATAAATAGCATTGAATTCAAATAAAATAATATCGAAACATTGACTGGACTAAAATCAAAACCCGCGGAAGACAATCAGACAACACTAATTTAATAAAGAAAATTATTTACGAATAAAGTCAAAATTAATACTGCATTTAAATAGAATAACGAGGTCTTTGGAGTCGTTTATATTTCACAGAATTGTTCCGTTCCTGAGGAAAAACGATTTCAGTTGTAAGACATTTGCATTTTAATGAAAGAAAAATAAATTTCAATTCACAATTTGAACTCGGGAACTTAGATAACTCTCTATTTCCGATGTGTTCTCATTCAGAAGGAACCTGACATTGCTTTCGGAAATAAATTGAAATTGTATGGATTAAGGTACGCTGACTTCCAAAGTCTCGCTTTGATTTTTTTATGTGATACATCTATATGCGCGCCTAGGCAGTAAAACGGACGGTTATTAGGTTTTTCTGTTAGGAATTATTTAGTAGCTGCCATGGAATCTGGATTTGTGCCCGATTGATGGCAATAGGCTCGCCCCCTATTACATCAAACATAACTGGCGAAATGTTAGTGTACTGTACTAGGTACACCCCTGCCTAACCCTTCGGGGATTACAGGCGTAGTTTTATGTTGAAAGTTAAGATCGCAATAGCGGTCATTGCCCTTTCCCTGATATCTCTTTACACGAACTGAAACAATAAATCGTGTTACTTATCGTTTCTTCTGTTAATGTTCAGGATCACAATCAATGTCAATTCAGAGGCTATTAACAGGTTTGTATACGTTTTTTAAAGGAAGAGATTCTATAAATGTATGTGGTTCAATGACCGCTATTGCGATCGTAACTGGCAACAACTATAGAATAAATCTTCTCGAAGCTACCAAAATAGCAAAACAATAGAAACTAGGCCTTATTTATCACCAAAGACACAACAGTACTTAAACATTCCATAATTACAACGAGGAGACCTTGAGCCTCTTTGCAGCCCCGTACAAAACTTAGAATAATCACCTACCATCAAAATTTCATCAGAACCATAGTTGTCGACATAGCTCACAGAATAAGTAAGCTGAAATGGCAATGGGCCGGTCTTATTAGCCGTAGAACCGCCGCTGGCGTAGACGTGTTCTTGGGTGGGGACCGCGAATCGGCAAACGTAAGGTGAGACGTCCTCAGGCTCGGTGGAGTGACGATCTTCGCAGGGTGGTTGGTAGCAACTGGGTGAGAGTTACTGAGAATCGATTTGAGTGGCGTGCGATGAGGAGGCCGATGTCCAGTGGACTGCTGTAGGCTGATGATGATGAACAGAATTTCAGCACAAAAATGAAAGCATTCGGCAACCCAATACGAAAATGTAAACGATGCTTCTAAAATAAGACTGTTGCCATCTAAAATTTCAAAAACCCCGACGGATCACTTGGTATCCAGTTCATAAAGGCCTTCCTCCCTATCCTCCTTGTAAAGCAAATAGAACGTAACAGGGGGAAGATAATAAGTTCGCACGGTTCAAGTTTTAATGGTCTAACGTCACGTTTCTGTAGGCAAGTCGTAAAGACAGACTGCTTTTACACCGTGACTACATTTTATTGCACAACGTAGTCGAATTAATAATAATTATTATTATGAAGTTTTATGGTTAGCTCGGAGGCTGCTGGATTCTGCTACGGTCAGTTAAAAGTTCAATACCATCTGACATTATTCTTATGATACTTACTTTACTACTTATCTGTTATTTTCATTGTAGTTTCTATCTTTTATTTTGTAACTTTCTGTAATGATTACTAGATATTTAACACGTGCTGTCATAAGTCAACCATTTATGACGGGGATCGAAACTGCTTCTCCTTAACAGAGGTTATTTTGTAACCTATTTAGGAGAGCAGTACCGCACCCAATGCTTGTGCTTTATCTCATACTTCTTTGCCGTCTTATCTAGTCCTAGTTCAATAATAAATCTTTATTTATTTATTTATCTGAATTTATAACTCAACAGTTTCCAACAATCAGCGTCTTATCTGTTGCTTAGGATAGAAATATTTTGAATGGCTCTCTGTTTGTAGGTACTCCAAGAATTTCCGTACAGCACAGAAAAGTGTGAGATAATGGAATATTACACAACGGTGTAACAGTCGGCCGTTTTAACGAGAACTTTACGGCTACAAATGTCGGGGCTCACTTTTGTGATGTCTATTTAAATGCCACTCTCAATGCGCTTTTATCTTTCAATTGGACCCATTATTTGTTTATGTAAAGGAGGTTTAATATCTCTTATCGATGAGAATCTGAGCGTGAGAGAGGTTTTGGTTTAGGATCTAAGGATTTTTGTGAAATGAAACGCCATTTTTTTTTGTTAGCATTCCAAATATGATTGTAGAAAAATACAATAGATGGTCTTATTGTATTTATTTATTTAAATCGAACACAAATTATCATATAGTTGTTGGTAACACTTATAAAACTATGGTAGTAACATTTCTCATTAAACTAAAACTAAAATAAAATAAAACTAATTCAAGAACCTATAACTATGTCCGTATGTATGTCATTGTTTGAATAGAGAATGTAAACCCGATTTTCGCAACTTGTATAAACGTAAATATTTAGGGTTTCTTATATAAAAGTTTGTTTCGCGAAACCAGTTACTCACTTAATTGTTTGTTCATCCACCCCACTAGAGCTCAATGAAAGGGTTATTTTTGATTACACCTGCCTTTAAAATACTTACATAATCATCGAGCAGTAATGAGGTTTATAAAATATGTTCATGCTGTATTTCAGTCAACATGTATTTAGGTACATATGATTTGATAGATAGAAATAAGTGTTTTTAAATATGTTTTATACGTAAACCCTGCGCAGGGAACTACAGCTGTTTTTGATATGGAAAGAAAAATTCCAGTGCGAACAGGGTTTGAACCTGCGACCTTCCGATTTCTGTACACCGGACTTCTTTACCAATTAGACCATTGCACCCTGCTCACAGCTCTCCTTTTTGTCTTTTTTTTCTTTCCATATCAAAAACAGAAGAAATAAGTGTGGCTGTATTTAGTTATTTTTAAAACATTTTTATTTTAATTTCCTTTGATATATTCTAAATCAGGAAGAAGGTGTGGTCTAGATCACTTCGTGTAAAGCCTCAGTCCTCGGTTTAAACCAAATGGTTTAAAACGTTTAAAATCCGTTTTGCATCTCTAAGCGGAACTTAGACGATAATAAGATAAGATAAATATTTATTTCTCACCACAATACATAAGTACATTTTGAGGTTTAGTGAACAAGACATATTTTAATTATACTGAGGGGGACTGGTGCCTAAGCTAGACGAAAGGCCTGTATTTCAGGACGCCAGCTGGTCTTCACCCCTTCGGAAGCACATTTAAACACGCACAAATGCAGTAAGTAATATTGAGCAAAAAATACTCATTACAACAGTCATATTCACATTCAACATATAATAACATGGCTAAATAATTGCAGCCGCTCGGATCAATCTTCAAGTTAAGCCGCGCTTGCCTAGGTTGGTCTGTGAATGGGTGACCACCCAAAACATACCGAGTTTCCTCCGTGCCTCCGTGCCTCGTTAAGCCGTAGGTCCTGGCTGTCATTTGTAGATCTTTGACAGTCGATACAGGTAGTTACTGGCACGAAAGTCTGACAACCAGTCTTACCAAGGGGTATCGTATAACCCGGTAATAACTGAGTTGTGGAGGTCATATAGCTAGTCGCTCCATGTAAAATACTGGTATTCAGCTGCATCCGGTTATACTGGAAGCCGACCCCAACATAGTTGGGAAAAGGTTAGGCAGATGATGATGATGATATACTTAATAACAGCACACACATACGTGTATGATGTTTTCTTTATTCATCTACTCGGGTATGATTAAATTCAGCAAACAAAACAATCATCTTTCTTTTATATAGAAAGAATATAGGTACATAATAAAACCTTGTTATTTCCGTCTCGTGTTCTCCGATCAAAAGTTAACAATTATAATAAAACAGATCCCAATCTCCGAAGAACAGTGTGAGGGAAAATTCGTCAATTTATGGGATCTACCTTTTTATAGCTCAATAAAATCTCAAGTTACAGCGTATTCTTACTTAATGACGTTTTCGCTTTATTTTTATGACATAACATGGGATGTTAAACTTAGTTTAGCCTAATCAAATATAATGGAATTGAGTTGGAAACCTGTTACTAAGAGAATTATGTTAGTATTTTTCTAAACAACATTATTTTTAGTATATGCAAAACCTGAATATAGTTTACCAAAAATATTTAAAAAAAGTTACAAGTTGGACACCGAGTGACACTAAGTACCTATTGCAATCACTTAGGTACCTACTGCCAAATTATTATTATTAATGAACTCAAGACGGCGCAGGAGGCGCGGTGCTGTCGGGTGTTGACCACGTTTTATTTATTTATTTAACAATTTATGTACACACTAAATACAGAAAAGAAGAAAGGAACAGAAAATAGTACAAAGGTGATGCTTATTTCTAAAGAAATCTCTTCCAGGATACCTGCGAAAGGAGATACTAAAAAAGAGATGTAGACATAGTGTGTAAAAGAAGAAGAGAAAATGGAATACATAAAACGTAAAGCAGAACTATTTAAAAGACAAAACTAACAATACTGTAAATACAATAAAATAACTAATAATAAATACTTATGCAACTATGACGAAATGGAAAAATAATGTTTTTTTTCCCTCTTCTTTTGAAAACTGCAACAGTTCGGCAGTGCCTAATGTCAGGCGGAAGTGAATTCCAAAGCCGCACGGCGTGTACAGTGAAGGAATAGGAGTAGAAGTCGGTGGAGTGTGGAGGGGATTTAAGGAGGTTCCTAAGATGCGACCTGCAAGGTGTATCAGAAGGACGGGAGTAGGAAAAGCGTTCCCGCAAATAGGTTTTTGTGCGGACAGCCAGGTAACAGAACAAGCTAATAACTTTGTGATTTTTCATGATACAGTTTTGAAATTTTGTACATAGATTCTTTACATAAAAATACTCGACACGTGGTTCAGGTTTCGCATTAACTAAAACTAATGTTGTATAAGGCCATTCAGGAAAATATGTATATGGGAAATGTTTTCGAAACCAAAGCTATAAACTTATGATGCTCTTCACAAAGCATCCACAAACCACAGCGGTACCGTCACCTATCGCATTGACAAGTCGTAACGACTGGAGTAGTTTCTATGTAACCATATAAAAACATGGAAAAGCTTTCGTAGAATAAAGACAGGCGACATTGCCGCCTATCACCGTTTCCCGGAAGAGATCCTATATGTATACAGGGTGTAATCCGTTTACACCCTGTATATAGGATCTCTTCACGAAGCCGTCAACCAAGAATTCTGTTCACTAAACTAAGTAACACTGCGCAAAAATTACTAAAAAAATAATAATAATAACCAATATCTGAGGAGGCTCTCGTTAGGCAGCTGGATCAAGGGCTTGATTCAGAAAGCGGTGCTCCTGGACACGGCTTGTATTGTTAGGAGGTTCCTCTCTCTGGAGCCCTGACCGCCGGTAGCTTGGACCCTGTTTCCGATACCGGTGGGCTACAATTTTTTATATTTTTAAATGTTTGTAATATTTTTTTTATTTTTTTTTAATTCGCATTTTGTATAAATAAATAAAGGAGTTAACAACAATAATTTAAAAAAAAAATTGGATAATTGCACGGAATCGTTTTTTTTATAGGAAAAATCACGGTGTACGGTAGCGCTCAATGTAACGCTCTCAAAATTGTGCTGATGGATGCATTGCATAGTACAGGGGTTATGAAGCTATTTAAAGTAAAGATAACATTTAAAATAGAAAAAATAAAAAGAAACGTGAGAAAAAGTTGGAACTTTGACCTTCAATATTTCTGTAACAAAAAGGTTCCCAGGTATGGTCCAGAACTATGCATGTTTATAAAAACAACTAGATTTCGTAACATTTACTACACAATACACTAAACATAACTGGCGAAATGGGGGTGTACTAAGTACACCTCTGCGGAACCCTTCGGGGATTACAGGCGTGATGTTATGTTACTACACAAAAGTTTCAGGTAGGTAGCACAGTAACATCGCAACAGAATTAATTGCTTTCTTGTAGTAACCAGCATTACTTACAGTGAAACACTATCCGCACATCATTTATATTGTCTCATGAAAGATATAAATCACAGTGTTGCTGATATTGATTACTAGGGCAAGTCAACAAGAAGGGTACTTCATCAACGTAAGAAAACTCTAGGGAAAAAATATCGTAGAAAAAACTCGTTAGATGTAATTTTGCTGTACTTAAGTAAAGCGAAAAGTACCATTATAAAAAAACCGGCCAATTGCTAGTTGGACTCGCGCACCGAGGGTTCCGTATAAACTTGTAGGTATTTTGTTATTAAACTACTTATTTACGGTTTTCAGATATTTTCCTTTACATGTACTGTAAGACATTGCTTCTTGCCAAATTTCATGATTCTAGGTCAATGGGCAGTTCCCTATAAATTTTGATTCCCTTGACAGTGTCGTAATATACGTTTTTAGCGGCATAAACGGCCGTATCTTTTTTAAGTTAACTTAGAAGTTTGATTTTGCTGTAAACTCTAAATGGTTTTAATTTCAATTCGATACCTCCACGCGTTGCTGTGGTAAAAGGTCTTGACATACGACACAGACGGACCACAAAGTCAAGATCCTGTAAGGCTTCTGTCTTTTCCTTTTGAGGTACGAACCCTAAAACAAATTATTTGAAAATGTAAAAATCCGATTGAAAAAAAAAAAATTTCGACCTCCACTATTGTGCGCCGAAAAACCGCCATTTTTATTTTCGTTTTTTTTTTTTAATTTTATTTTAATGTAGCCAGTGACACTTTGGCCACTAAGACAAATCTAACGACATATAATTTATCCAAATCCGTTCATTCGTTTAGGAGCTATGGGGGAACAAAGAAACGGACATACACAAATACATAGGTACGTACAGGTCGAATGCATAACTCTCCTTTTGAGGTTCACCGCAGTCGGGTAATAACACATAACAATCCTTTTGGGCTTAGCCGCAGTCGGGTAACAAGAGAGGGCTCGCACATTCCGCATTGAACTATAAATATGGTTTTCAGTCTGAGTGACGATTGAATGATGTAACCAAGGTTTTGTTAAAGTATTCTGATTTAAAAGAGTGTCCATGGAGTTTCTTGCCCGTTCTTCTCCATAGAGATCCACGTTAGGGAATGGGCAACTACAGTACTTTCACAGTTTTTGTGCCTTGTGACTGGGACTGTAGCTATTTTTTACTGTTGTCTTTGTTTCGACAATTCAAAAGTGCCTGTAACTGGCCTACTTGAAATAAATGCTTTGATTTTGATTTTGACTTACACAATATGTACTATACAAATGTCATTGTCAACGAACAGAAACGTAAATTTTTCTTTATGGCTCGATTTTGTATTTTTAGCGATTTGAATCTTTGAGAAAAAAATGTTTCTAGAAGTTAACGTCATCTTAAACGTGGTAGCAAGATTATTAGATAAAATTGAACGGTGACTGACAGTGACTAAGTTACAATAAGATGACTTGAAGACTTCTTTGAAAGTGGAAAAAGTTATGCCTGAAAAATGGTATTACTTTATGATTAACGTCGTCTTCGTATAATCCAGCGATGAAATATAGTTTGTCAATGACCGTATTAACTTAAGGCACATTATGATGAAGTAATAGCGAATTGGGAGCTACAGGAATAAACATTTATTATAGGAATATTCAAAAACTGTATTCGTAAGAGTTAAATAACATAACATCCCGCCTGTAATCCCAGACGGGTAAGGCAGACGTGTACCCATTGTACCCACATTTCGCCAGTTAAGTTTGAGTCCCACGTAATAGGGGGCGAGCATAACACCATCAACCGGGCACAAATCCTGACTCCAGGGGGGTTACTATGATGTCTTAAAGCAGGAGTAATTCCAGTGTGAGAAAGAGACAGAGCCACAGGTCGTCTAGCGCCATCTCTTTTCCAAACAGGAGTTACTCTTGCTTTAAAAAGTCATGGACCTGGTCGATGCTGAGAAATTTCGAAACAAGTGTAAACTAGCTTCAGTACCAGAATGAGGGTCAAAATCCTAGCTTAAGTGTAATTTCAACTCAAGACCCACATTAGAAGCGTTTGATGTTCACTATTTCGCCCACAATAAATAAGTCTAAAATCAATCAACCAGCAAGAATACCTACTACAAAAATATCCGGCACAATAAATGTTAGATTCCCAAAAGGATCCTATCAATTCTGCCAAAGGATATAAATTACCATTTAAAGCAGCAGGAAGCTTGCCAAGAAAACTCTATCCGTTCGCACCTCAGTATAACGGAATACCGAATTCAGCTATTGTCTTTGGCAAGCTTAGTATAGGGCTTTGGCCATATTGAACAAGGATCGGAAGCGATAAGACTAGCGATGGCTGAGACAAAAACGACAAAAACGGGGAGAGCGATCCCGTAGGCATTGCTGACCTCTTTAAGGAACATTTTAGAATAAAGTCTCCACTGGGTCCCTGCGTTTCCGAGCCTGATGTTGTTGACCTTGATGACCTTGGAACGAGATTCACTGCTAAAGACGTTAAACGTGTTATTAACAGTATGTCAAGAGGCAAGTCTCCAGGTCATGATGGTCTCAGCATTGAGCACCTCAAGTTCGCGGGCCCTCATTTACCAAGAGTGTTAGCAATCTTTTATAACTTTTGTGTCAGTCATGCGTATTTACCTTGCAATATGACTAAAACTATCGTAGTGCCCATTATTAAAAATAAAACGGGTGATATTGCTGACATAAAGAACTATAGGCCCATTTCTCTGGCAACAGTGATCGCGAAAGTGCTTGACAGCCTGCTTAACAGACAACTTAATAACTTTGTTCAGCTGCACGACAATCAGTTCGGATTTCGATCCGGACTATCTACTGAAAGTGCCATCTTGTGTCTAAAGTGGGCTGTGAGGTACTACTCGGATAGGAAAACTCCTACGTATGCATGCTTCCTCGACCTCTCCAAAGCTCTTGATCTGGTCTCCTACAATATCCTCTGGAGGAAGTTAGAAGAAGCTGGTGTTCCTCCAGAGTTGATTAACACTTTTAAATGTTGGTATGGAGGCCAGATCAATCAGGTACGCTGGGCCGGGGCTTTTTCAGAACCGTATAGGTTGGAGTGTGGGGTAAGGCAGGGGGGTTGACTTCTTCCACGCTCTTCAACCTCTATGTCAATGGGCTGGTCGAGGTGCTCAGCAGAGAGCGTGCCGGCTGTTACATTGATGGAGTATGTGTAAACAACATTAGTTACGCCGATGATATGGCGCTGCTGAGCGCCTCGGTTTGTGGTCTTAGGAGATTGGTGACCATCTGTGAAGAATATGCTTTACTTCATGGATTGGTCTACAACGTCACTAAAAGTGAAGTCATGGTCTTTGGTGCCGGTGGTCGATGTCCTGATCCTATCCCTCCGGTCAAGTTGAACGGAACATCGCTTGTGAGGGTATATAAAATGAAATACTTGGGACATCTCTTGACCGCTGACCTCAGAGACGATGATGATATTGAGAGAGAAAGAAGGGCGCTGTCGGTAAGAGATAATATGATCGCTCGCAGGTTTGCACGTTGTTCTGTCGTTGTAAAAAGAACCTTATTTCGTGCATATTGCACCTCATTTTACACGTGCAGCCTGTGGGTAGATTACACTCAAAAATCGTACAGCGCCCTTCGCGTTCAATATAATAACGCGTTCCGGGTATTGATGGGGCTGTTCCGCTTCTGTAGCGCATCAGAGATGTTTGCTGATGCGCGTGTCGATTGTTTCTACACCACGATGCGAAAAAGATGCGCTTCCCTGGTGCGCCGGGTGCGGGCCAGCCCCAACATTATAATGCAGTGTGTGGCGAGCAGACTGGACTGTTTGTGTGTGAATCGTTGCTGCAAGCTTTCTACTTCGGTGTTAAGCTTGTAGCAGGGATTCGCATAAATCTATAATGTGAGACAGTGTTAGGTTAAGTGTGTAGGTTAAGTTTACTAACATAGTTGTAAGGAAATATTGTTACTAACTTTGTGAGTCCTGTTACTTGAATTAAATATAATAATAATAATAAAAAAACGCATCTAGATTAGTAGAACACGTAAAGTAGAGGCAGAAGCATTTAAATACATCAATATTGAAGAATAGGCATGTATCCTGAGTAATAAAAATATGATTCTATTTAGTACGTCAGTTAGACTATCGAAAAATATTGGTATTTTTTGTTTTATCAAATCAATAAAAAATTACGAAGATAAAACACATCAAAGATCATAAGAGGGGGCTTCTGACGTCACTTTCCGGTAAAAAGTGTACCGAAATGTAACGTCACACGAGTTTTCGACGCACTGTATCGTCTTCATTTATTGTTTACGTGAAAAAAGAAAAAATACGTGTTCAATATTTTTTGAAAGTCTATCTGACGGACTAATTAGATTTTTTTGGTCATAGATGACCCTATTGTATTGTATAGGTACTCCTCTAACATTAAATATATTGTAAAATTTTGCATGTCATATTATATCTGACTGACTATGCATTAGGAAGCTCAACTTACTTTAAGATCAATATGTACCAATACTTATTGCAAATAAATGATTATAATTAAATCATAAATCATATTTATTTCTGTAAATAATATAATTATGATTAGGCACTAAGCTAGCGGCAGAAAACCAGACTAAAGAGATACATCTACAATATTGAATACCTACTTAAGTAGTGCAAGTAAAAGTCGCCTTAGCCAAATGACTTATAGAGCAAGATCCCAGGGCCGTCAGACATTACTTATTTTCTCATTAAAAAAATGTGTGGCATCGAGTTGTGTTAGTATGTTCTGTGAAGGTATGCATACCTGATAACTTGTGCCGACGACCAATTTTTCAATATCAGTTGCTAAAGTTGCGTACAAATAATAGTAACCTTTCTTAAAGCCTGAGTGCTGATTTTATTTTTATGTTGAATAGAAGATTGTTTAAAATTTATTATTAACACTGCCAGATGCTTTCTGCCGACGGAAATTTCTGCCAGACACTTTCATCATCTGCCTAGCCTTTTCCCAACTATGTTGGGGTCGGCTTCCAATCTAACCGGATGCAGCTGAATACCAGTATTTTACATGGAGCGACTGCCTATCTGACCTCCGCAACCCAGTTAGTACTGCGTTTTTGTCAGTTATTTCTGCTAGACACTTTGAAGAACGGAAAAAAGTAATGAGAGATCGCGTTCACTTTTATTGGTGAAAGTCGCCTATAGATGCACTGAAAATAACGCGATCTTTGCCTTCGAAAAATTAACAAGGGTAAGGGATGTCTCACAGAACGCAAAATTAGGAATGTAACAGAAACAGGACAGGCTTGAATACTCCTTATTATTTTATCGTATAACCCAGATCTTACACATCTCGGTCACTACCAACCCACCCACTGTATCACTCGCGCGACGCTTTCACCTTGACACAAACCTTACTATAAGCTTGTCTTTAAACTCTGCTACGTGGGCGTCGAGGGTGGAACACCCCACTTATGACGTCACTGCAAGATCAAGGCCAGACTACACTTCACCATTTTTTGTCTCAACTTAATTGCACGGCCAAAGGAAAGTTTCCAAGTTTCTTAATGACTCTTTTAGGGTCAAGCGCTCAAGTAATTAGTGAAGGCTGTGTCTTTTACCGATTTTATGTTAATTATAGGACGCGCTAGCTACGTCTATAACATGATGGAGAAATTGTGTGTAAGGTAAATATAGAACCTTATGTACGGCTCTGTGCCGTACGTACCTACGTGAAACTTTGCTATTTAACAAGACTAAAGTTAAAAATCAGTTAAACTGGCTCGCGAAATTGCGGATCGGTTGCGGGCACCAAACACGGACGAATACTTCAGTAATTTTTATTTAGAGGTGTCCGTTTCTAGAGCCGATCGTGGCTAAATACAGCCGCACGGGTCGATCTTCGAGATTAAGCAGCGCTTGCCAAGGTCGGTCAGTGGATGGGTGATCATCTGTTAGATACTGAGTATCCTCCGTGCCTCGGAAAGCACGTTAAGCTCTTGGTCCCGACTGTCATTTAAAGAGCTTTAACAGTTGTTACCAAGGTGTATCGTGTTACCAAGTATTAGCTAATGCCTGTAATGACTATGGCATTAAGTCCGCCTCTGTACTTTGTGCTTGAAGTGATAAATAAATAAATAATTATTAGCTGGGTTGTGGAGGCCAGATAGGCAGTCGCTCAATATAACATACTAGTACATGCATCTATGCATCCAGTTAGATTGAAAGCCGACCCCAACATAGATGGAAAGCAGATGATGAGTATTTGTCATCGTTCCATCAATAGTCCAATTCACCCTAAAATAATCTTATTGACAGTGTGAGTGGGAAAGAACGATCTAGGCTGAGGAAGCGGGGCAAAATTTTAGCTGTTATCCCGTGTTATTAAGACTTAATTTGTCAATCCAATTTTGATTTGGTTTGTCGCTACGATTCAAACCAAAATTCCATGAGACAGTATTTTCGGTTCTAATTTATGTTACGGACATACATATACTCTGTGCGTTCGTGCTAGGCCCACGGACAAGGTTGACCGCCAGGGCGCGGTCACCTCCCATAAATATCGTCATTCGTGGAGGCTCTTTTATTGCACCCCGTTCGACGATTGTTATTGTACTTAATAGGACAAAGACCTCGAATTTATTTAGGTTTAACGCAAAATTAATGACGTCATTTCCGACCATATTTCGGGAAATGAGTCGGGTTTTTATCCGTAATATCGTTGTAACGCTACCTTCTTTAATATTTATTGTACAATTTATTCGTTTTTTCTAAAGATATCTTTTAATATTTCTTGAGTTTTCCATCTTCATCGCATCAGCCTATTTATGTTCCACTTTTTTTGTGTCTGTATATATGACAGCTAAGATCTAAACTGCCTCGTTGGTTTAGCGGTCGCAAGCGCGACTGCTGAGAGAATGTTGGGCCACAAAAGGGATGAATGAAAGGCATTTGCATGTGGCTGAGATGAGAATGCTAAGGGGGACGTGTGGTGTTACGCGAATGGATAAAATAAGAAATGAGTATATAAGAGGAAGTCTGAAAGTGGCGCCGGTGACTGAAAAGTTGTGTGGTAATCGGTTGTCGTGGTATGCGGAGGAATAAGGAAAATGTTGTGAGGAAAGTTTTGAGTATGAATGTGAATGGGTATATGAGTAGAGGAAGACCAAAGAAACGATGGATGGCTGTATAAAGAATGATATGGCAAGAAAGGAGGTGTCTGGTGAGATGACGAGTAATAGAGAAGTATGGAAGAAGAAGACATGCTGCGCCGACCCCAAATAAATTGGGGAAAGGGGCAAGAGAATGATGATGAAGCGCGACTGCTGAGCATGAGGTCCTGGGTTTGATTCCCGGGTCAGGCAAAGTATTATTGGGTATTTCCATCAGGAATTTCTCAGTAGCAGCCACGGAGTCTGGGCTTGTGTTCGATTGATGGCAATAGGATCGCCCCCTATTACATGGGACTTAAAAATAACTGGCAAAATGTGGGTGGCCTAATTCTTCGGGGATTACAGGCGTGGCATTATGTTATGTAGATCTAATCCACACAACGCATTGTTTTGTCGCTAATAAAACTATATCTTCTGATAAACGTCTGTTTTTTTCGCAATGAATTGTAAGTAGTTTACCCAAGTATCTGATTATATAAGATCTATCTTTTCATAAACGAAATATTTTAAGAGTAACTTCTTAAAGTCGTAAATCCGATATAACAACGACAAAAAAAATATATCTGAGTGTTTCTGTTTTTACAAAATTATTATAATTTTAAAATTTCTTGAGACTTCTTGCATAAAACCGTTACTCCCTATTCTAACAATGAGAGTATAAAATACGACGTAGTAAACTAGCGTAATGGATGTTGAAAAATAAGGAGCCAATATTTATTTTGTGGGTCAAGTAATTTTAAATTATTTATTTTTTTATAAAATATAGGTACACAGATATAAAAAAAAATCCCTCGAAATGGCTTCGTTATAGCCGTTAGATGATTCTCTGAAAATATTTCGTGTATGAATAGTTAGACCTTAAATAGGAATTGATTTTAAAAAACTTTTATTTAGCGCCTAAATAATGTATTTGAGACTCTCCACTCCTCTACATAGTCCCCGAACCAAAACACTTTACTATAAGAATAGCTATTCAAACTTCAGTTTTAAATCAGTCCTAAATAAAACACAGTATTCCAAGTAATCAAGTTTGTTGAGTTAACTCGGAGACCGGGACCTAATGGCGACTGAAAGCGTTGAATCAACGAACTGTCGGTCGATGCAGTGTTGTGAACTGTGGGCGGAATGAGTCGGTCTCCACCAAAACTGAGACGAGCAGAGCTGTGCGAAGCGGAGAAAAGAGGAGATGTGTGAAAGCTAGGGTGTATCTACCGATGTTGTGTATCCGCCGCTCACAGCACACCGCACACCACACACAGCACAAAGCACCCCGTTGGGAAGTTATTTCCTATAAACTAAAAATAGAACTAAAATTGACGAAATAAAGACTTTATTTTGCATAATGAATAAGCGAATCATTATTTTAGATTAGGATCAAAGTTCGAATAATTTAATTGCAGATTCAGTTACAAAAGACAATGAGCCAACCTGTATTTTCCGCCGGTGTAGTAATTAATTTTATTAATCGAAGAATATTAACACAAAATTATTTTCGGTCCCTTTAAATTACTACCTTAAGAAGAAAATGTCGTGGGTATTCAAATTCTCCGTTTGCAAGTCAAAGATGATATCATTACTGCCAATTCTTTTGTATTTTTTACTTCACCGTGCTCAGAGGCGAGACAAATACCTTTTTTTACCCAACTGCGGCGGAATCCAAAAGAAGCCTAAAGTTTTTACCCCAATGTATAACATATCAACCCACACCGGTAGAAAAAACTACCTACACAAACTGGTAATACCTACCTACTCCCACAAACACACGATCTAATTTAAATCTGCCTTTAACTCAAACAAAGTAAATCTTTTCCAGAGGTCCCACAAACGTTTGGGTACTGAATTACCTTATTACATAGGTACTTAAACAACGGTCCGATCCTCGGGATATAGAAGGAAGAAGACAAAGGGATTTATGGAGACAAACTTTTTAATGGATTTCAAAAACGAGCCTATTGATATTACTTAACTAACTGGTTGGGTATCTGTTTTAATGAAATATGTTTTTGCCTCAATCTTAAATATAAAAATCTTGTGTCGCGGTGTTTGTGGTCGCACTCCTCCGAAACGGCTCGACCTTTTTTCATGATTTTTTTATGTATTTTTGGTAGATATGAGAATAGGTCGTAAAGTAAATTTCACACCGCTATATTTCATACGGACGAAGGTCGCGGGGCACAGCTAGTATTTTATATTATTTCTAACATAACATAACATCACGCCTGTGATATCTGGACGTTTAGGCAGAGGTGTACCTAATAGAACACCCACGTTTCAGCAGTTAGGTTTAAATCCCATGTAATAGGAGGCGAGAATATCTCCGGACCCAGTGGCAGCTACTGAGAAATTCCTAATGAAATACATTGCCCGATCTGAGAACCGAACCTAGCACCTCATGCTCAGCAGTCGCACTTGCGTCCCCTAACTGACGAGGCAGATTTCTGTGTGCGTTTAAAACGTTACGAAAAAAAAAAACTTCACTTTTCACTTTTATTTTTTTATATTTTCTTCCTTTCTTTTTTCAACAGGAATTTCAGCATTTATCAAAATCAAAATTGATACCTACAAAAGCTAGCCTTTAATATTAAAAAAACGTGAGAATGTTTTCATTAAAAAAAAAAAATAATGGCTTCATCAAACAGAATTTTGCTGTAATCGTTAAATTAATTTGCTCCATGACTCACGACTATTATGCTGTTGTTTGGTTTCACGTGATTTCACAAGCACATTCCTAAACATACCTTGAAACTCATCACATCAAAGCGTTCTTCATATAACCTTACTCTCACATTCGTGTCTTGTTATTTACTATGCAAATACAGCATTATAAATAACCTCTGTGTAGCCCTTACGAGTCTATTAATAGTTTTAAGTACGAATTATATCGTGGTAACTTAACATTATAAACGGTGTAAATGGACCCTCCACGAAGCCGTCAACCGACCATTCTGAACATCAAACAGAAATGACTTTTTTTTAAATCACATTTTACAATGTAACGCGCTCAAAACATTACGCTGATGGATGCATTGAATAGTACTGGGGCCGTGGAAATATTTAAAGTTATAACATTAAAAACTTGTATTTAAAAAAGAACTTTTGAAAACGTTGGAACGTTGACCCCCAATATCTCCGTAACTAGAAGGTGCCCAGGTATGGTCTAGAACAAAACAAAATAGGATTGGCAAGGAGAGCAAGTTGTTTTCGGCTTCGTTAAGGGTACTTTTACAACCATTATTTGTACCTAGTACTTATTACGAGGCTTAGGTACTAACTTACTGAATTTTGTAAAATATACCTAGTACACTTGTACCTAAATATACTATTTACGTACAAGTGGATAAATCTGGATGACTCTTGTTTAACAGCCTGAATCGATTCTAGTAGTATAAATTCAAAAATATCCGTTTGTCTTTTAGCTTTTCACGCCTTATCTTTTGGAACACAGAGAGACCATCACCTAATTTAGGATATACGACACTTTAGTACTACGTTTTTTTGGGATTAATTCCGACCTTCTTGCGGATGAAGCTGCGGGAAGGCGCTAGTAATAAATAAGTGAATACCTAGTAGAAAAACAGACAACACGTAGGTACTATATTCACTTATCAAGATCCCCATTAATCTTTACTCCCTTTTTCCAAACAGATAGCAAAACAAGATGTCTTTGACGCGAAGTCAAGGTCACAGTAACAACTTAATGTATATGAGAATGTTATTCTTTTAATATTGACGAATTATATCCATTTATGAATCAAAGCTGGCAGGTGAATATAAAACGATGTGTTTTCTCACAATGTTTGTGAGACAATGAATCTTCAGGCATGATATCCCAGAGTATTCATAGCAACAAACGTGGCGTCATAAACAAGTTCAGCGCGCGGAATAGAAAGACTTTTTTTTTTTTTTTTTAAATGTATGGGCTTACTCTTGACCTCAATATAGTCCAGAGGACAGAGATGAGGTCGACGATGGATCGAGCTAACCCAAAAGAAGCCTATTAACTCGCGACTTAAATAGATTGGGGTCACATGAACTTGGGAACACCGACGCAGGCAGGGATTCCACTCCTTGGCTGTGCGCATAATAAATGATGCAGCAAAGCGCTTCGTGCGAATATGTGGAACATCGACAAGGTATGGGTGATAACCTGATAAAAAAACAAAATAAAATAAACTGAACAAACCTGGTTCAGTCTTACCGGTGGTAAGACTGAACCAACATCATGTGCATACGACAACACGCGACACTTACAATAATGATATTATTATTATAAGTGTCGTATGTAAGTACAATGTGTAAAAAAGCCAATCACATAGCCGTAATCCACGCATTCTGTACATCAAACTTTGCTTTATTTGATGTACAGAATAGCACAGAAATAATTGCTGGGAAATGACTCATTTCTGGCGTGTTTACAGTAACGTGCAATGTAATGCACGGAAAAAATTCACTATCTCCGGAACCAGAAGGTTCCCGGGTAAGGTCTTGTTCCAAAAATGATCGCAATGACTGAAAGAACATGCGTCCCATGGCTTCGTTAAGTATCTTTTTACTCTCGTTTTGTTCTGTGCAAGCGGCAGAATAGCGAGATTATATTACTTTTATCTGCTGCCCGCGTGGAAAGATTAGTTTTTCCGGGATAATAAGTAGCTTATGTCCTTCCTCAAGATATAATCTATCTCCTTGCCAAATTTCATAAGGATCCAATCAGTCGTTTAGTCGTGAAAAGATAACAAACAAACAGTTACTTTTGCATTTATAATATAAAATTAGTATGGATGAAGGTGGTTCTTTGTTCGGTACCTATTTATTTAGTTTTTCTTTCTTACAAATAGTCACAATGTCTGTATAAAAACAAACACCTACAGCCACGCAAAAGTGAGTGAATATACAGTCAATTTATACACGTCCCTCCCCAGAGAAACTTGGACAAATAATCAGATATTCAAACTGTTCTAGACTTATATAACTTTTCGCACGATCCAAGTATATTGATGTTAGTCAACAAAGATGTGCCTTTTCTCCTAAACTATTGTTCGGATTTCGGTATCAGAGTTGTAGAAGTCTATTTTATTCTCTAACTTCTGAGGTGCTATCTCTTTGGTTGGTTAGCTTCGTCAACTTACAATAGTATTGTTTTGGTTAGTAATGAGATCTGAAAGATGCTTTTGATTTGATTTCTTGTATTCTATGTAGGAGAGACACTAAGAGCAATATTGCTTGATACGGGCGAATTCCACCAATGGAAATAACGCGATCATCATTTAAGAATATAAACCGCGTTCAAGAGCTATCACTGTCATCATTGACAGCGATATCACTCGAATACAGTTTAATCGTGCTAATCTGTTTTTGTATATGGGCGAATTCCACCAATGGAACTAAACGCGATCACCACATAATAATATAAACCGCGTTCAAGAGATGTCACTGTCATCATTGAACATCACTTGAACGCAGTTTAATTGTGCTCATCTTGTTTAGTTTGAATGGTGATAAGCCATCATATTTCTGACCGGCTTTTCTCTACTTATTTATCTACCATGGATACTTTTATCGTACGCCATAAACTAAAAACATAAAAATACAACCAGCATTAAAAACAACTTATTATGACCTTGGTGTTTCGTCGAAGCCGTAAAAAATACTATAAATAAACAAAGGTATTAAAAATGTTATGGGATGTAACTCGAATGTATTCCCAAGCCACTCCCAGTACCAAACTAATAAAAGTTTTCATGTCTATTCCTGAAAATACGCAACATTAAATCAAACTGTCGTTGTATTTTTAAGCAAAAAGCGATGTTTTTTCCCCGAACTATATAGTGAGTACAGCGAAAGATATTTCAGCGTCAATGTACTGAAAAGTTTATCATTAGTCATAATCTGGAAATCTCCTAAATTTTCACGGGTGTCTGTGCGTGTGTGCGTAACAGCTGTGTCAATAAATTAATCATCACTAACTTCCACAAATATGACGATTACTGTATGCTTCTTAAAAGATGCCACTCCTACCGCGTGATCACATTCCTATTATCATTCAAAAAGTTTTTTACAACTACATAGTAAACAAAAAGGTAACAAATAATATGTATGTCGGATCCGGTCGTTAGTACGGACATAAAATGAATTGGAAAGCGCGCCAGTGTGCAGTGGTGACATCACGCGACCTACTTACCAGTCACAACACAGCGTGCTTCAACAGAGCCCTGGTGTCCAGCTCGAGGCGAGGGTGACATTCAGTGTCGGATCGCGGCGGAGTTGATACGTCTTGGAACTGTACCCGATTCATAGTGTCCCGTGTTATTGTGTTAAGTTGTAATCTCAAGTAATTCGTTAGTTTGCTAGAAACAGTGTATCGCACCCAGAGTGTTTGAATAGCACGAAACCCATCGTCTGCCCACATGATGTACGAGCCTAACGAAGTAAATGACATATCCGACATGTATATCCAAATAGTCAAGAAGGAAACTAATCAAAATTGCCAATCGCTGGTAGCCTGTACTTGAAGAGTTGGAGAAGTTAAGCTATAAATTCCTATCATGTCCCTGGATACTAAGTAACGGGTTTTTTCAAGCTTAACTTCCATTATGCAGCAAAAGCCGTCTTCGCACAAAATCTGTATTAAATCCCTCAAATGTTGAATGCACATAAGTTAAAGAGGCGCACGAAAATCAAGGCTGTAATACGTCATTTATATGTAAGCCTAATTAACATTAATCTTGACAAGCCTCGGCCTAACCTAGCTCAACCACATCTGGCGTAACCATTATGGAATAGTCTAGATCTTTCTCGAAGATTTAGACACAAATCTAAAAGGATAGACAATTAGACGCAGACCAACTTAGGCTCCAGATTTTACTCGTAACGATACTGGATTTTATATAGTTGTACATTAACTTAAGTTAAATAAAATAAAGTTAGTAAATGCTTAGAAATAATTGTAATGGCTGTCTTAAAGCTAGTATTTAAGTCGTTTAACTATATTTATTTATTCTGGTGCTGAAAACCTCAAACGGTGTTAATACAATAACCACATTTTTTCGACTTTGAACCCGCCATTCTGAAAATTATTCGTTTCGGTTTCATTGTTGAATTTCGCCCTTAGTTTTTTTTTATTTTATCGAAGTCTAAGGCTGATTTCTAGTTTTAAAAATTATGGCGAAGTTATAATAATCAGAATCAGTTATTTGTTAAACATAGGTATTGAGTAATTAAGGTTCTCGCTATGTTTTGCCATTACTGATATACAAATATAAATACAAAAGCCAATTACAAATCCTAAGACAATCAAATCAGGACAAAAAAATAAATTCACACATCAAATAATTATATACAAAAAATAATATTAATATGTCCTGCTAATTACGTTTTTCTTATTTTTATAGATAACTTTCTGTACCTATTATATTTAAGTAAACATCATCTCTCATAAGGTGCTAATTCATCTAAATTGTGGCTCTCATGGGGTCCTCTCATGAGTCATGGGGGCCTGGTAACTCAGGTCACCATTATGTCTATTTCGGGCACCAGTCTCTCACAAAATGTTTGTATTAGATTAAGTACTTTCCGTTCACCATAACAAAGAAGAGTGAAAGAACATTATTTTTCCATTTCGTCATTGTTGCATAAGTATTTTTTATTAGTTATTTTATTGTATTTACAGTATTGTAATGTTTTGTCTTTGTATTTATAAGTATGTTAGTATATTCTTATATTATTATGTTTAAATAGTTCTGCTTTACGTTTTATGTATTCAATTTTCTCTTCTTCTTTTACACACTATGTCTACATCTCTTTTTTAGTATCTCCTTTCGCAGGTATGCTGGAAGAGATTTCTTTAGAAATAAGCATCACCTTTGTACTATTTTCTGCTCCTTTCTTCTTTTCTGTATTTAGTGCGTACATAAATTATTAAATAAATAAATAAACATTTGTTTTGAGAAACAAACATAATTATTTATTCATTTTAAATTATTCTTCTACCTATCGAAAACACACACCTGCAACCCAATTTCCTCCTCCAAAACCCTGGCTACACCTCACATTGTAAAGTAATATGCAAGTAACAAAACGTGGAGTGTGCCTATCGATCTCGCCCTTTACCTTGACGCGAGGGATCAACAAAAACGTGGCTATTACGCAAGCACCGTTCCTTGTGTTGATGAAAATGTACCTGTGGATTAAATGGTGTAGGAATGGCTTACTTGTTATAAACATGGTTTTGTTTAGACTGAGACTCAAGTAATAATTAATATTAGGTTTCTTCTTCGTTTATTTTATCTGTAAGTATGTGTGCTTTAGTATGTGTTGGGCTAGTGATCGCAAGTGCGACTGCTGAGCATGAGGTCCTGGATACGATTCCCAAGTTGGGCTAAGTGTTATAGGGTTTTTCAGTCAGGACTTTTTCAGTAGCAGCCACGGAGCCTGCATTTGTGCCCGGTTTATGGCAATTGACTCGCCCCCTATTACATGAGAAAATCTTTTATGAATTAAAATGTTCAAATTTTCACCGGAAACATTAATTCAATTCGACTACATTACGTATTCGTGGAAATCGCGTATTTAGTAACTACGGTTCGGCCTCGCGCGTCAGTAGACACCGCCCTCTCAATTACTAAGAAAGTACTACGCAATATTTTACAACTCAACTCCTGAAACTCGAACCGAATCCGCGGGAATAATAAACATCATTATAATAAATGAAATTCTGAACTTGCTGCCTACGCTGTTTGCTACGACGCTACGAGGGACCTACGAGCTACGGAAATAGCTACGACAGTCAAAAAGCGAATGGTCATTTAACATTGCTTTGATTTTCCCGACGAATAACACTGTAACACGTTACAGTGTGACTCGTCGGGAACAAACAATAAAAAGTTGTCCTATCGAGTAACAGTGGGACTGGTTGGGATTTTTATTAACAGTGTTTCCCAACAAGTCACGCTGTGACATGTTACAGTGTGACTCGTTGGGAACAATCGCTTTGATTGTATTTTTGTTATCTTGTCATTGTTAGTAAAATTTTAAACTTAATTAAAAACTTACAATGATTGCTACGAGGCTTCGTAGGTTCTACGTGCTACGGACTACTACGTGTTCGAAAAAAGGATGGTGATTTTTTATTGATTCCCAATAAAATATATTTGCAGAAGCATTTTTATCAGTAAAATTTCAAAAATACGAGTATTACAAATCTTGGCTTGCTACGAAGCTACGAAGGTGCTACGAGCTACGAATAAGAGTCTAGTTGCTTGGTTATTGGTGATCAAATTACTTTCAAAGTGCTATCTAAATAGCAAAGTAAACCTTTGTTTATCAATATAATACAATGTACACAACAGCATAATACTGCCTATAACAAAAAGGCGAACTGCCAATACACCCCGACTAGTTAGCGATTGAGAGACTGTGAATTTATCTGCCATCCCTCGTATTGATCTGGACCCACTCCGGGCATTAGCATATTTAGCTTAGTTGGGTAGGCACGTGGGTAGCTAGGGAGGGTATCAATATATAACTAACTACCTAAATAAGGATAAATAACTTACAAACGTTTTATTTAACACAGAATACATAAACTCATGACTTTTTCCTGTGAGGGTAGGCAGATGCCACAAGAGGCCACCTGCTACGACCTTAACATACTCCTTTTGTTTCTACCACCTTCATACATCTGGTCATAAACGCTCTCACCCAAGTTCCATGTAATAGAAACAAGATCATTGCACTCAACGGGTTAGGAGGTGTACCTGATAGTACACCCACATTTCGCCAGATATGTTAAAGTCCCATGTAATAGGTGGTAAGTATATTGCCATCAACCGGGCGCAAATCCAGACTCCGCGGCTGCTACTGAGAAATTCCTGATGGAAAAACCCCATGACTCTTTGCCCGGCCTGGGAATCAAACCCAGGACCTCATGTTCAGTCGTAGTCGTTTTTGCGACCACTAGACCAACAAGCAGTCTGTAAATTCAGTCTGTTACTTAGAAATTTCTGATGTAAAAACCTAATAACACTTTACACCTATCCCATCTTGGGTAAGGCAATATTTGTTTGGTCTCTATCATCATCTGCCTAGCCTTTTCCCAACTATGTTGGGGTCGGCTTCCAGTCTAACTGGATGCAGCTGAATACCAGTATTTTACATGGAGCGACTGCCTATCTGACCTCCACACCCTAGTTAGTACTGGGTAATACCATACCCCTTGGTAAGACTGGTTGTCAGACTTTTTGGACCACTGACTACCTGTAACGACTGTCAAAGATCTACATATGACAACCGGGACCAACGGCTTAACGTGCTTTCCGAGGCACGGAGGAAACTCGGTATGTAATGGGCGGTCACCCATCCACAGACAAACCTAGGTAAGCACGTCTTAACTTAAAGATCGACCCGAGCGGCTGTTATTATTTAGCCACGAGCTCCTTCATTTGTTTGGTCTCTAATGATTACATTAACTATGAAATATTACAATGGGTACTTATTTTAGGGTATTTTCACCATACGGGGTCGTATTGCGAAAATGCTTTGAAATTAATGTGACGTACCCTTCGTACTACAGTGTTTTGTTTTCAATTCATAAAGTTCTCATGTTATTTCAAGCTTTTGTGCTAAAATAGGATCTAGTGTTTATCTACGACGTTGACTGGAGATAGTAATTTATGCAAAAGGGTCTAATGCCCGCTTAGTTCTAAAATAGATTTTAATACCCCTTTCTCTGTGATTAATATTAATATTTATCTTTGTCTTGCTTGAATGCCTTGTGAATGTATTAAACATTCATTATTTTAAAATGCACAATAATCTCTAGTCTCAATAAAAATATATTTTTTAAAGTTACCCGTATTTTAGTAGAAAATTAAGGAAGTAATATTTTTTTCTGTTGTCTTTACACTAAATAAAATATGTAAAACCAAACTTCTTCCAGGTGGGTAAGAAGATTTGGGGTAACAGACAAAAGTCGGTTTATTGTACATTGAAATGTATTATTGTATAAAACGGCGAGTTTTTCAATATAAAACTTTACATCTCGCCTGTTACTTCTAAAAGTTTACATAAAGTAGCCTTCTTATTTCTTCTTTATGGTATAGTTAATGACTAAGCTAGTGTCAGAGGTTTTATGCCGCCCATGGGCCTCTGACTTGACTTTACATGCCGTCGAGAAATATCTCTCAGGCATACTGGTTTCCTCACGATGTTTTCCTTCACCGAAGCAAGTGATAATTATACAATACGCACATGAATTCTATTAGAAGTCGAGTCATGGTAATTCTTCGTTTATTTATTTTTTTACAAATTCATTACATTTAATTAAAAAAAATATTAAAAAACATTTAAAAATATTAAAAATTGTCGGGAAGCTAATTATTATCAGGTTTCTCTTTATTTGAATAATTGTATTTGTATCAATATTAGTTGTATTATACATTTCTGAAAGCAAGAAGTTTTTTTTTTATATTTATATTGTACCCTATCACAATGTTATCTTATTTGACCCAAAAGTTGACTGGTAAAGAATGCCTTGTGGCATTGAGTCCGCAATGTACCTTTATTGTACATGAAGTTCAAATAAATAAATAAATGAATCCGAAAAATCAGAGTAGAGTAGAGTAGTACAACCACGTTTTACCATATATAACAAGAGTAATATAAATATTCTTCTCAAAAACCCCGACGCGTGTATATTCTCTCACTCAAGCAGTAAGGAAAACTCAGTGAAATAACTTGCAGAGGTTTTCATATAAAAGTTATTTTTGTACGAACCCCCGACACTGTTCGTGCTTATTCGGCATTGAAATCTAATTATCTTGTAAGGGAAAATGTGCCAACGATACATAACTGGTACATAGGCTTATGTGTTGGTACATAATGAAGGGCGTAATTATTTTATCGGAATTTTGGAATACAGGAGATTGGAGTGTAAATTGTATTTTATCTCTGTACCTAGGTAAGAATTTTGTCTTATGACATAGAATACCACAAAATTGCAAGCTTACAGTTGTTTAACAATTGTTGGTACTACCGTCAGCGAACTCAGAAAGACGTAATCTGATATGTTACGACCACTTTTCAACCTTATTACATAGGGCATAAGGGTGAAAGTGACAGACGGTACCTCGGTAGTACATAGGTGCTTGGGGTTGTCGGTGTAAGTATTTCACAACAATGATGACACTAACACGTGCACGCGTAGCATGACCACCGTAAAAACGGGTTTTGTCGACAGAAGAATCGAGAAAATGACTGATTTCTTTTGTTGATTTGTCGATTCTTCCGTCGACAAAACCCGTTTCTACGGTGGTCATGCTACGTGCACTGAACCCAGTTTAGTGAAATTCGCTCTAAATCACTAAACATACCTACCTAATAAAACCAACATAACATTACTCCTGTAATCCCCGAAGCGTTAGGCAGAGGTGTACCATATAGTACACCCACATTTCGCAAGTTATGTTTTAAGTCACATGTAATAAGGGGCGAGCCTATTGCCATCAACCGGGCACAGATCCAAACTCCGTGGCTGCTACTCGGAAATTTCTGTTGGAAAAACACACTAAAACTTTGCCTGACCCGGGAATCGAACCCAGGACCTCATGCTCAGCAGTCGCACTCGCGACCACTCGACCAACGAGGCAGTAATAACGAAACATTGTAATATTAAAGAAAAAGTGAAGTGTCCTTTCCCCAATTTAGCTATTAAACTGACTGCGGACTGATTTTTTGTAAAAAAGTAACTTGGTAAGCCATTTGCTCACATAATTAAAATATGTATATAATTATTTCAACTTACATTTGATCACGACTTTCAAATTTTTAAGCAGCAAAACTGGGAACAGAGACAGTACTGTATAAATGACAGAATCAGACAAAATGTCATTAAAAAGAAATTCTTTTAAGCGAAATTTTTCACAGCCTTGGGTGTATCAGCATTTTCTCTGTCCCATTAGAGGTCGTTCTCATAATGGACAGTGTTTTTATTCCCTGCTTTTAACAGCGCATTATTATCATTTTGTTTGGAAAATAATCTCTTCTGAATCGTTTTTTTTTTCGGTATGGGCACCATTCCAGTCGGTGAAAGCTGAAAGCGATACGGTTTGGGGATATTTAGGTCGTTGTAAGTTATTACTTGGCTACGAATTGGTTTGAATATTGCTATGTTACCAACAATAGGTTTCTTTACAGTGCCAAGTATTCTAGAAGTAAATTAAATCATATGCCCGGTTTTACTAACACTAAGCATCATGATCTGCCTAGCCTTTTCCCAACTATGTTGGGGTCCAGTTAAATTGGTTGTAGCTGAGTACCAGTATTTTATATGGAGTGACTGCCTACCTGACCGTCACAACACAACCAAGTTAGTACTGGGTAATACGATACCTCTTGATAAGACGGCTTGAAAGACTTCCAGGCACTGACTACCTGTATCGACTGTCAAAGATCTACAAATGACAGCCGAGACCAACGGCTTAACGTACTTTCCGAGGCACGGAGGAAACTCGGTATGTAATGTGTGGTGACCCTTCCACGGTACCTTGGCAAGCGGGGTTTAACCTTGAAGATCAATCCGTGCGGCTGTTATTATTTAGTCACGGCATACCCAACATAGTCAGGAAAAGGCTAGGCAGATGAAATGCTGTCAGTTCAAATGGGCATTAGTATTATAAGAACAGTGGAAGGGGGTTGCCTGAAAATGATATCCACACAGGTGCTTACCGTAATGGGAGATCTAGTTTCAATACATTCTGAGGTTATTTTCACTAATAGCTTTTGTCTTTTGATTCTATTCCATCAACAGCACCTTTTTTTTCTGAAGGGAAATCATCAAATGACTCCTTCCGCTGACTCATTCCGCTCTGGAGCGGAAGGAAGTGTCTGACTTTTACTGACTAAAACCCATCCATGTTCCTTCTTTGCCCTTTGTGTTCCAGGGCCGTGGTATCTCTTTCGAACAGTCCCGCAGCCCCGGCAGGCATCGGCTTTTGCGGATCCCTTTCGATTTGCTGTCATCTCTTTGAGGCGCGCGTGGAACACGAACGCGCCGTCGACACGGCCTGTCGTCATAAGACGAATGGACGGCGAGCTAGCCCATTACTCACCGTCCACAGGCCTGCACCTACGGGCTGTGGGCAGCCACCACGTGACTCCCGACGCCCGGGGCGTCTTTCGCGGCAGCTGGGACGTGAGGCTCTTTCCCTCTCACGTTCCGCCACCTCCTTCGCTAGCATGACTGTTTCGCACCGCTCCGGACCATGGCTTAAACCAGGGCCGGACGCACCGTCAAATCAGTTTTCAAAAGAGTTGTAATATAATTTATGCTCAGCATACACAAACACTTCTTGATAATTCAGAGATCGAAAAAGGTAGACTATTGTCCCAAACTTCACGAAAGCAACATATTATGAATAATATAAAATTATATATTAATTTTACATCTTTATACAATTGTACATATATCTCTACCGAATGATTTTAGGTTTGGAAAGAAAGCTGTTAAATTAAATTTCTACTTATTCCGATCCCTAATGATGACACTAACTGCTACAAATTAAGCAATTGTATTAATTTTAAACAGTCATAAACCTATGCTACACGCACGGTTAACGGTCTATATTTTCATTTTACTTCACATTAAATTGTTAGTTTGGCATGAAAATAATGTACCTACCTGAAATTAATGACTCGAGCAACGTTTAATAACTATGCTATGTAGTTTCGTGTAGGCGTTACCTCATTTATTGTACCTTATATTGTTTTAGGAGCCTCTGAAACGAAAACATAGGAAGTTTATCATATATGGAGAATTATATCATGTACTATATTTTGCCCGCGGCTACGCCCCCGATGAGCTCGGGAGTTATACGTACCACTGTAATAAGTTTCTTATAACATTGCTAGTGCCACTTACTTACGGGACAAACAAAAACAAAAAACAGTGTTTGAAGTATCTTATATCCTAACCGAGGTAGTTAAGCAGTGTATCTCAGTGGCCAAATTTCATAGAAATCCATTCAGACATCGCATTTATAATATTAGTATGAATGGTTTCTATGTATGTTCATCTATGTGTATAACGGGTTCGTCTGACGTCGCCTACGCTCACAGCAGGACCTTTCTCTTATTAATATGTAGATTCATCATCTGCTTTGCCTATTCCCAACTATGTTGGGATCGGCTTCCAGTCTAACCGGATGCAGCTGAATACCAGTATTTTACATGGAGCGTCTGCTTATCTGACCTCCACAACCCAGTTAGTACTGGGTAATACGATACTCCTTGACAAGACTGGTTGTCAGACTTTTCGGCCACTGACTACCTAACGACTGTCAAAGATCTACAAATAACATCCGGGACCAACGGCTTAACGTGCTTTCCGAGGCACGGAGGAAACTCGGTATGTAATGGGTGGTCACCTATCCACAGACCAACCTAGGCAAGCACGGCTTAATCTAAAGATCGACCCGAGCGGCTGTTATTATTTAGCCACGAGCTCCTCCTTATTAATATGTAGATTGTAGGGATTATAATCTAGCTTTTGCCAGCTGTTTTACTCGCACCCCAGAGGAGCTTCTTTAAATACACTTATCTAAAGAGCTTCGGGATTGAAGTTTATTATGAAAAAGTATTTTTATATAGTTTTATTTTGTTCAATATATTGGTAATTGGGAAGTGAAGATGTTAGTTACAAACAAACGACCAGATACACTTCCATATTAACAAATGCTTGCTTGAGTTAATTTCACAAATTTTTAGCGTTCCGTACCCGAAGGGTAACCAATGGGACCCTATTACTATGCCTCCACTGTCCATCCGTCCGTCCTTTCGTCCATCTGTCTGTCAGCTGGCTGTATCTCATGATCCGTAATAGGTAGACAGTTGAAATGTTCAAAGAATGTGTATTTCTGTTTCCGCTATAACAACAAATAATAAATTAAAAATTTAAGGTGGCTCCCCTACTGCTATGGTACGGATCCCATCAGGCGTGAGTCCGACTCGCACTTGGCCAGTTTTTTCACTTTGTTTATTTCGACTGTGCACCTCCCATCGAACCGTTTTCTTCCCTTATTTTTGATCTTCACTTATAACAGGTATACCAGTACTTCGCTTAATGTTTTGTCTGTCTGGTAATCTTTAATTAGATAAAATGTCCTCCACCTATTTACTGTCAAAATAAATAAACCTCGAATCCTTCCTCATTTTAGACAAAACAAATTAATTTCCGCCCGTTCCTAACATAACAACCAATCGTATACAAAGAGCCCCTGGAGGTCTCATTAGACACCGCTCGTAACTTCAAATTATCGAGACGGTCGTAGGAACAGCGGTGCTAGGAGCAAGGACTTATTCCAGGGCTGCGGGACTGTTCGAAAGAGATACCGTGGCCCTGGAACACAAAGGGCAAAGAAGGAACATGGGTGGGTTTTAGTCAGTACAAGTCTGACACTCCCTTTCGCTCCGCCTAGAGTGGGGGGTCATTTGATGATTTCCCATCCGAAAAAAAATAAAAAAAAGGAGCATCGACTAACTTCTACACTGATTTGTGTTACCACTACTATAAGCTACACACGGGAATTCTAAGATAAAAGAAGATTTGAGTCTTCCTTGAGTCTTCCTTTGAGTTTGAGTGCTCAGTTCCAGAACTGTGCGGGCAACACGGAATATTTCGTCGCCAAATCGTGGGTTTGCAGCCTCCTATTGCCGACTACAATACCCTTAATCCTTCAAGAAGCTGCCTTAGTTTTAAATATCTCCTAAAGAATGCTGTCGAATAATTTCGGAGGGAGCATGATCACCCTGCTTAAACACGCTTTTATATTGTGATAGAGCAATGATAAATATTCAATTCAATTTATTCAAGAAACAATTCACACAGTCTTTGAAATCATAAATTTATAAATAAAAAAAAAAATAAAAATCACATTTATTAAAATTATAAAACTAACACATGCATGGTACTGTACAAAAAATTATAGAAAATAATGCAAAAATAAAAATAATTATTATAGGAAGGTAATAAATTCATATCAAAAGTTCGTTGCCCATGCATTCAGCTTGTCCAGCTTTAGGCCGTTTATTCTGCCCACAGCGACGCTTAAAAAAAAGTAGTCCAAAATAAAACCTAATTCCAAATCTTTATTAAAAAAAAACTGAGAAAATCGTGAGGTCAATGACCTGACTTTTTTCCTAAAAAAAGATTAAAAGCCAACGAATAACCTAATCCGAATGAATATATTTCGTGAAACAAGAGTTCGTGTTAGTTCTCACATTCTTTTTCAGCGAAGGACTTAGCTCTCCCGCCACGAATATTCAATAGATTAGGCTGTGAACACAGAGACAAAGCTATACTTTGGCGTTTTTTTGTTATTATTATAAGCCTGATGTATCCCACTGCAAAGGCCTTCCAACCCTCTTTCCATTTATCTCTGTCTTTGGCTATTGGAGCCCAATCCTTTTGATAAGAGTCCAGCTCGTCACACCATCTCCTTCTGGGCCTACCGCGTCGCCGCCTGTTGTTCGGAACCCAATCTGTGGCCACGAGGACCTAATTTTGATGCCACATGCGGCAGATGTGGCCTGCTCAGATCCATTTTAATATTTAGTTCCTAGCCAGTTTTAAAGTTCTTTGGAATGTACTTTTCTAAAGATATCCTATTACTGACACCCTTCTGCATTGCCAGCTTTTCTAATTATTGCGCCATTGGTTCGACAGTATATTACATTTTATTGACCCTAAACTTTGGCACATTCACAGGTTAATTGGCATTGCCAGTTTAAATGGTCCCATATCATACTTTTCATGTAAATCAAATATTACATGTACAACATGTAACATAATTAACGCACATCCTGAAATTAGTTTGTTCAGAATCGTTTACTGAATCGATTTCTATAATTTTTATTATAGGTATTTTTTTTCCCCAAAAATAATTAAAACTACGTAAATTACAGTAAAAACTCGTTAACTCGTTTCGAACGCGAGCGAATACCTACTAGGCTAACAAGACCCTCATACCTACGTGTGCGACTGTCTGCGTCTGCTGTCTGGATTTGTACTGTGACCACAACATTCTTCCGGAATTAGTATAACTAAATCAATCAATAATCAATGCTCATATATGTTTAACTAAAAATTCAGTGTATGTATTATGATTATAACATAATATACTAATTGGGGTGTCTGAGGGTGTGCGTTAATTACGTTACATGTTGTTTACAGGGTGGAAGGGCCACCGACGCTAAAGCTGTTACCACGTATTCAGTACATCAGGAGCACACAACAGCTGATTTTTCGGCGGCTGAGCCGACGAAAAATGACAAAAAAAAAGACAAAAAATAATAAAAAAAAAAATATATATCATGTGTCATGTCGTGTCTGTATGTCAAATGCCAATGTGTGATGTAATGTCTGGTTAAGTATTTTGTGTACATAAACAAATAAAAAATTCTATGTGGGTGGGCTCAGAATGATGTACTGAATACGTGGTAACCGTTTTAGCGACGGTGTCCCTTTCACCCTGTATACCGAAGACACAAGACATTACACACCATAGTTTCTAGAAATACGGCATATAAATTGTAGCAGCTGCTACATTCCCACCCGAATATAGCAGTTATCGTAACCATAATTTAATTTCGTCCCATTAACTTCTATAACTCGAGTGGGATCCAAAGGGCTTACGGAATGTCTTCTACACAGCTGCGCAAGGAAATTCTTAAAGAAAGAACAGAAGGTTCAGACATAAATATCACAAGTATCAAAACTCATAGAGTAGCACCATGCATGCGTAATATTGCGTAGGTAAGCATTACATTAAGCGTGTCAAAGTCAAAGTTTTTTTATTTGTTAAACACATTCAAGTTAGCACAGGGTCCTCGAGGTCGAAAACTTAGGATAGTCTTCCTAGTGTACCCTCAAACAACCTGTTAATGTTCCATTATCTTCGGAAGACTTTCCAGATTCCTCAGCTTTTTTCGACATGTCGACTGGATTATAGTTTGATGCACAGAATGCTTGGTTGACGGCTTTGTGAAGGGTCCGTTTACACCTTGTTTGTATTTGCAACAAAACAAAATTGAAGTATCAGGTGTATCAGATATTTTATATATCCTAATGTTTTAAAGAGGTAAGTTTGGATGTAGGGGGTAATCCTCTGCACTACTGATCCAATTCCGAAAATTCTTGCACTAGTAGTAAGTTACATTACCTCCGAATGCTCTATGCTATATTACAGGGTTCGCGTGGGATAATATCCGACCATAACGCGAGCGACGCCGAGGGCAAAAGCTAGTTATTTACAAAGACGTTTCATCGCCTTTCAATATCCCTACGCGGCCTCGCTCCATTCCTGTGCCACATACTCAACAATTCGCACGTCCTGATCTGCCTTTTCTCATTACCGTAGGAAACTCACCAGACGTGACTGCACTGTCTAAATTAACAATACCCGATGCTTTGCCTCATTTTATTATTATTATATTATGGCGGGATTATTATCAAGATGGCCGCCGCCCGTTGATATTGTTTGCGGAGGAGTTTGGCGGGATTAGAAAGGCTACAAGTATTGAAGCTGAGGGTTTGTGAGATTGGTCGGTTGAGAGTTCTGTCGGTTCGGATAGTTGTTTTGTATTGTTTTTGTTTGTTAATAAGTAGTTGGTGATGTTGAAACTTTTTTTGGATACACTGTGAAAGCTTATTTTTGGATGAAATACTATTGCATAATGCGGAGACGAGAATGTTGGACGTGTGGAGTGACAAGAATGGATAAGTAAGAAATGAGTATGTTAGAGGAAGTTTGAAAGTGGCGCCTGTTACACAAAACTTTAAAAAAAAATCGTTTGTCTTGGCATGGACTTGTAATGAGGAGGGATGAAACATATGTGACTATAAGACTGATGGACATGAATGTTGATGGATAGGGAGAGAGAGGAGGGCCAAAGAAAAGATGGATGGATTGTGTGAGGAATGATAAGAAAGAGAAAGGAGTAAATGATGCCGTGACGTCTGACAGGGGAGATTGGAATAAGAAAACGTGTTCCGCCGATCCCAAATAGAAAGGGACAAGCGCGCGAAGATGATTATGATGTGATGTAAAGGCTTATTCTTTGTACGTTGAGAATGTAGTCCGACGGGCTCGTAAAAAAGTAGGCAAGATTTAGATTGTTTTTTTTTACTTGACGTTAATGTCCCACTGCTGGACAAATGACTCCCCCATATCTTTCCAGGTACTCTTTTCCACCCATAGCCGTTCGCGTCCAGGTCATCTCGCCACTTCTCTTTGGGCCTTAGAATTAGAATTACAAATACATAATAACGTTACTGAACGTTTTAATAATATCTCAACGTACCTTATAAATTCAAAATTACGATCTAGATAGATTTCTTTGGAATGAAACAACTTTGGTATTCAAATAAAAAGTTTTATTCGACTCAGTGAAAGCTTAAAAAATTGTAGCGGCCTTACCGGTAGTTTCAAAGACCTTTTTTCTTAGTCCTACCCAACAGTCTAGAAAATTCCTACCAATGGGCTAACTTCTTAATACTTAACTACTAACTAGGCTTTTAACTAAAGTGATTATCCAAACTTTAAGTATTCAACTGACGAAATCAGCCCAGAGCCTAATGGTCAAGCTTAGAAGTAGTGGGTACTAGGGAACCAGGCAGGCGAGCAGGTTGACGGAAAGTTAAAGAAGTTCTTCTGCCCCCCCCCTTCCCCCCTCCCGCCCTTCCCCATACTCCCGTGTCGAATGACGTCACTACTGAACGCGGATGTAGGAGACTAGAAGTGTTATGTGTAAGATGAAGGGTTTTTCAGTAGGGTTTGAATTATGGTTTAATTTGTTGTGTATTTGTCTTCAAAATAACATAGCATCACGGATGTAATTCCTGAAGGGTTGAGCGGAAGCGCGTACGAAGAGGCGTACCCACATTTCGCCAGTTATGTATGTTTTAGCCCCATGTAATAGGGGGCGAGCCTAATGCCATCAACCGGGCACAAATTCAGACTCCGTTGCTGCAATAAAACCCAATAACACTTTGCCTGACCTGGGGATCGAACCCAGGACTTCATGCTCAGCAGTCACAAGCACGACGACTGGACCAACGAGGTAGTCGAAAATAAGAAGTTCAAAATACTTACTTGTTTGTCACCATATTATCCTATTCCCTTACAATTCCAGTCTCACTTCTTACGTCACATCTTTTCCATTACCAAGATTTTGCTTCAAAATTTTCATTGAAAACATGTCATACCTTTGATTGGAAGACCTTTAATCACAAGGTGGTTGCTGTGGAGACCTACGGTTGTGACCGGTGAATAGGAACGTGGTTATGGAGGAAGTTCGTGTCGCCAGTTTTTTATGGATGGCAAAAGGTCAACGGACAATCATCATTTGGTATCTACGGCCACAGGTCGTCTATTCATAAGCATCCTCATAATATTTCTACGTCTCCTGTATACTGGCAGTTTTCATAGGTACTTTCTTAAGAAGACACATTTTAGATGTAAGGGGTCGTCCTTTAATCACGTGAGGTTCAAACCGGACGGGTCAGAAAAAAAACACAATAGTCGGGGAGGTACAGTTACAATCACGTGTATTTTTTCGTGACAAAAAAATAAGTTAATTTGTGACATATATAATATTTTTACCAATATCGGATTGATTATAATCGTGTGAATTTGTATCAAAAAAATACTAAAAAAAAAACTTTTTTACAAAACAAGGTCCTAAAAGGCTCTGATTTTTTCTATTAATAAAAATACTGCTGTGAGGGGGGAGGCGGGGTAGCCTAAAACCTCACGACGTGTCACCAACGGGAAGGGAGGGGTGTATCAGTGCCCTAAAAAACGTCACGTGATTAAAGGATGGCCCCTAAGCAACGCGCTGTTTTGCTTATATAAAAAAACTCCTGATGTAAGACTAGAAAAATGTAACATGCGAAATCGTAAAGTTTAAGTGCGAATTTATTATAAAAAGTTTAAATTGTAATGGATCTAATGAGTTAGAAAATAAGGTAGTTTATTCCGTGACTAAAGTTACATTTTACATAATATTTAGACCGTTTTGATCATTATACTGAAGGTTAAATATTCACTTCAAGTTTCCTGGTCGTAACGCACAATAATGGTTCCGTGAATGCTAGCATTAAAATAATAAGAGGCTTTCAAGGATGGATGCAAACTGAAATATCAAATATTATATATTATGTATTTCGTAGAAACGTGACATTTAAACTCAATTAACACTTAGGACATTATTTTAATTGAATTTTTTAATGAAACTTCCCTGAACTTTTGTCTACTGCTGGCTGTTTTTTCAGTAGATTTTGACGAATTTGGCCAAGAAACGAACGGTTGCTTTTTCATTCGTTTATGATCATTAGTGTTAGTAATACGGACATCACAATGCCTAAAGATAGTCTAGACTAGACAGACTGCAGTCTAAGTGAATGGGTAAAAGTACTTTCGCTGAATCACTGACTGTATCAAACAAGCTAATGAGTTTAACAGAATAATAAACCATTTGTATAACAATTTGCGAAATATTTTCAGTCAATTTGAGGAAACCGGAATGATTGTCAACATGGAGGATTGAGTGCCTTTCCGAGTTCTTGGGATTTGCCGTGTTTAAATACGGATTATTTGTTTCCCGGTAAATACGATTTACGTGTTCGTAATCCCGACATTTCTACGAAAAGTCACGTTTGTTTACAAAATATGAAAGAAACATCGCCACAAAATTCTTTTAATACATGCGGTATTGAGTACTGGTATTTAATTTCATCGTCTTGTGAAAAATGCCTTCTTAAATTAATTTTAAAAAGTATTTCAATAATTCGATGTAAGCTTTTCTAGGATATTTTTTTTATTTATTTAGCCTAATAATCCTATGCAGTATGCACTGAGCTTAGAAATACAAAGGTTTGCCTTTGTGAGGTTAATCTGTGGCGCAAGATTCGGGCTTTTTTATTTTTTTTCGGATGGGAAATCATCAAATGACCCCTCCACTCTGGGCGGAGCGGAAGGGAGTGTCAGACTTGTACTGACTAAAACCCATCCATGTTCCTTCTTTGCCCTTTGTGTTAGGAAACACGAATATTACCGAAGCATATTTCTTTACTAGTTTAACTGTATATAATTCACAATAAAAAAAATACTTTCTATAGAAATTAACGCAATCACCTGATCAACATGTATGGGAAAACTAAAAAAAAGTTGTGAATTTCCAAAAGTCATAAAACAAAAGTCGTTCAGTTTCATGGTCTGAGACACCACACGAGAGGTCTTTATTTTGTTACACCCTATATATGCCTACTTTTATTTTTCCTAAGAATGTGTCAATTGAAACGGTTTACCACTTTGTAAATAAAGCACAACATACAGTGCAATACAATACGAATCCACATCCAGTTAATCTAATTCCGAAAAAGGACGTCCTTCCAAGGTCACGTCGCTCCCTAGGTGCGTTCCGAAACGTCACGACCAATCCCGTAATGTTTCGAAACACAGTCTTACTAATGACAGCTTCAACAATACTGATTTAGGAAATGTTCTATTAATAATAGATGGATTACAGGGTAGTAATGATATTGTTAAAGGAGCCTTAGTAATTAAGGTGTTTGTTTATGTAGGATAATCTTCTTTTGGGACTAATTGTGTCATACTTGGTGACAAGTAAGAGGCGTTTGTCTATTTATTCAGAATTATGTGGGTGTAGAATAATCGTGTTGAATCGTAAAAAGGTTCAGTTAGGCAAAATGATGATTCAAAACACAACTGCATATGAAGCTTTTTCACCAACATGTATCCTATGTTGATGAGGTGAAAATAGTTTATTAGTTTTTTTTATTTCAAGCGGCGTAAATATAGAAACCTTTGTGGAAGCTATATTTTCGAGCCGTTTGGGGTTGAAACTGTGGGGCCGTGGGGTCCGAGTGCTCATAGCCTGTTCAAGGAAATTTCGAAACGCCTAGTTGACGCTCCCATGACCCAAGGGCTGGCTTTTACCTTGGCTAGAGGCTAAGTGTTGCCATACAACGTGGCAACGCCGTCAGTCTCTTGGGTACATAACCAGCTGACAGCGTTGAGGAGGATGCCCTTTCATAGTTTGTTGTTATTTTATTTAATAGTTTTTAATTATAAATGCTTGACAAATGATTATTAGAATTTCTTAATTTAATAAAATAATTAAATTACCAACAATGGCGGTTTTGTGCTATGTATATGGTTTTGTTGTTTGAAAATATTAATAGCAAGATAACAGAACAATGAAGCTGATAATACCCAATCAAATGACTTAGCGGTTTTCCTTTAACCTTATTAAAAATATAAATAACTTTTATACCAGATCCCACCGACAGGCGGAGGGTTATTCTATAAATTCAAGGTCGTTCAATGAACTAAGAGAGTTACTTTGATATTGCGACGTATTTTCCTTACACATTAGTCTTTCAACCTCTGAATAAAGGTGACGTAAAATTATGCCAAGCTCTGATATATATGTTTACTTATATAGAAGCTCATACTAGTTGTCACTTTACGCGATATTAATTAATTAGATTAATAAGGAGTTGTGAGTTACCTACAACACTTATTTTTATATATAGGCAAATACACAACTTGTTTGCATTATTAAATATCCAGGCATTATACCAAGGTTAATTAAAACATCCCATTAATAAATGACTTCCTTGCAAGCTCATCATTCACAGTTGAAAGATTATAACAGGAACTCATTTATTAAATTGAGATCAAAATACGGAAACGTTAGAAAGTGGAATAGATACAATAGTTTTATGCTACTAGCTTATGCCCGCGGCTTCGCCCACATGGAGTTCGATAATTGACCCACGGGATCATCCTCCCGGGATAAAAAGAATCCTTTGTGTTAATACAGGTTATAATCTATCTGTGTGCTAAATTTCATCCAAATCTGTTCAGTAGTTTTTGTGTGAAAGTTTAACAAACATCCATCCATCTATCCATCCTCACAAACTTTCGCATTTACGCCGCGTATCAATCTCAGCCTTGTCGTCTGAGTAAAGCAAGCTATTATAGTACAGCTACTACTCCGATATGCAAGCAGAGAATATAAAACTATATATAAGGCTATAATTAGTTATAATTGGCTAATACACTCCCCCCGTACCCCTCCCTTTGTCGGTCATCCAAGGCAAGTGAAGTCCATCAAAGTAGCTAGAGTAATGGAAGCAGGCCTAACTTAGTTACAAGTGGTTACAACTAAAACTTATACTTACAAGTAACATTGGAATCACTTGTGAGGTCTGCCTATGCGCCTGAGACTTACAGTCTAAAAGTTTAATAGGCTATAAATACTGGTATGAAAGTTTAAAATTAATTTGGAGAAAAGTAGCTAGAAAAAAACCGGTCAAACGCGAGTCTCCCTCGAGCACATAGGGTTCTGTAGCACTAAACAATATTCTATCGCTCATTCGTATGTCAATTTGTACTCAACAGCAATTTGTTTTCCAAAGTATGTTACTGAAAAACAAATTTAGGTACCGCAGCAGTTTCACGAAAAAGTCCCATGTCTCAAAAACTTAATATCAAACCTTATTCGAAACAATTTTCGTTTAAATTTCCTTTTACGTTCGAAAAACCCAATTATTTCAGAATTTTCCTCTTCTTGATTCAGAGGACACAATTTTTACTGCTTTAGAAGCAAATATCTCGCCAACCATTCACTTAAGAAAGTAAGTATTTTAGAAAACTCGACATCATTTTCATAGACCTATCGATAGACACCCCACACAATTATAACGCAATTGTACGCAGATTTGAACCCTCAGTTACATGTATGGAGGGCCACCCCTTTTTTTAATATAATTTCACTTCATATTTGTGTAGCAGTTCATAAAAGCCATCTACTCTCCCAATTTTAACTGTACGGTGCAATAGTCTCGAAGTAGCAGTGCAGTGCAGTAGTAGTGTGGCTGTGACATAGGTACGGACGGACAGACAGACGGACGGACAGGACGAATCTAGAAAAGACATTTAATTTGAAGTAGGTTAACATATCTACCACTGCATCATCAACACAGCCTACTGCTTTCCACAGTTGGGCATAGACTCTCCCAACCTGCGCGTGCGCCACAACCCCCTCCCCCCAACCCCTTATGCAAACCCCCTGCCAACCACTTATGTTGACAATGGGCATTAAACCTCCCATTTACCACGGAACAAATGAAATTAAATCCTAATTGGAGTTGTATTCCAAAAAAAGTATATTAATAAAGGGTGTAAATAGATCCTTAATATATCCGAAATGCACTTGTTCTCCCCGTCTTTGCGATCACTTTTTTGTTCTAGACCATACCTGGGAACCTTCAAGTTACGGAGATATTGGGGGTCAAAGTTCCAACGTTTTCACAAGGTTTTTTTTAAATACATGTTTTTAATGTAAGATTTTTACTTTACACACCTCCACGACCTCCGTACTATTCAATCCATCCATCAGCACTATGCTTTGAGTGCTTTCCATCGAGTCCTACCGTAAAACCTAATATTTCACCCCAAAAAAAAGTCGATTCCCAGCAATAATTTTTGCGTAAACTTACTCAGTCAGATGTACAGAATGCTTGGTTGACGGCTATGTGAAGGTCTGTTTACACCCTGTATAATGGACTTTTTGACCGAATCGCACTTCAGTCTTTCCCTTTATGAAATCATGTTCTGGATTAATTTAATTCGTAATTGAATAAAGAAAAAAATGTAAAAACCAAACTCGATATCTTTAAGAAAGGAAAATGATTTAAATTAATATATTATGACTTCCTCGTGGCTTCATAAAGAATTACAAATATGAATAACGTAATATTTGAGAAGTAACACATTTATTTTAACTCCTTTGAGGCGTGATTCGGAACGTAAATAATATCTCATATTACGATCGAGCATATTTTTTTTAGATATGAATGATCAAAAGTATTTTTGATTTCTTCTCGGAATCTTATTTTTGTAATCAGTTGCCATTCCCGGGTATCTATTTTTATGCCCGTCTTCTCAATCCTGGGTTAGACAATCATGTTTTCAGTAGTATACAGTTGTGGCACTAAAATGCTTATCCATTTTTTTTTACCATAACTCAAATATTTCAGCTGAAGTACATGGACAAATCCCTTTGTATTGCCCAGTTCTAACTGGGTTGTGAGACCGGACACTGACAGTCCAAGTGAATGCTTCAGTAATAATAAAACGAGATTCAAAAATCACAATTTGGGGATAATCTGGCTTAGGTGCTGTCAAATCGTTACCTACTACAATAACATACAGTTTATCGGACATCATCATTCATCAGCATTGGGGTTAGCTTTCTAGTCTAACCGGAGACTACTGAATACCAGTATTTTACATGGGGTGATTGCGTTATCAAACACATAAACAACAAAAAGATCCAAAAGAAAACAGTAAAAGAAATTTTACCAAAGTAAAAAAGAAACCAGACTATTTCCGTTAGGCCACTTTTACAGCAACTGTTTCAGTTGTAAGTTTGTTTAAGTAGCATTTAATTCCGTTTCGCCGTAATTTATTAAGAGCGCTTACGGGGTTTAATTACATTCCCCCTTCCTTTGTATAAAGAAAATTATTTGAACAAAAAACAATTTCTTTCGTTTCAGAAGTTAAACGTTTTCGTGGCAACAAAACGGTGTTTCGACTGCCTCTTTGGTCTAGTGGCCGCAAATGCGGCTGCTGAGAATGAGGTCCTGGGTGCCCAGGTCGGGAAAAGTGTTAATGGGTTTTTCCATCAGGAATTTATCAGTAGCACCCACGGCGTCTGGAATTATGCCCGGTTGACGGCGATAGGCTCGCCCCCATTGCATGGGCGATATGTGGGCGTACTAATTAATGGGTTCACCTCACCCTTCGGAGATTACAGGCGTGATGTTGCAACGGTGTTTTTGTGATTCATATTATATTACCTACCTATGTGTTTTTGAAAAAGTATATTTTTATGGTCACGTTCGTTTTTGTGTATTCATCATAGACCCCGTCTTTTCACAACTATGTTGAAGTTAACTTCGCCCTTTAATAATTTATTTTCTGAGTCCCTTTGTAAGTTATAAGGAGGTCAAGAGTCCACTTTTAAAAGAGTAACAAAGGAGTTTTTTGCCTAGTCTTCTCTATACGACTACCTTTACAAATGGGCAACTAGAATCAATTATATTTCTTTGTTTTGTAAATATTAACTTTATTAATATCAATGGGTTGACTCTGTCAATGACACTTACAAAAGCTATGGAGTTCAAACAGCGAAAAACGTTTTGCTTGCCAAAGCAGTGTATATGAATTCTTTACGGACAACTTTTTTCAGCTTGGTCGCATAGATTTTCATTGAATCGTCATATTAATAACTAGCTGTGTGTGTTCTGACTTGTTTTTTTTTTTGCTCGGCTGCTATTGGTCGTAGCGTGGTGTTATATAGCCTATAGCCTTCCTCGATAAATGGACTATCCAACACTAAAAGATTTTTTTAATTCGAACCAGTAGTTCCTGAGATTAGCGCGTTCAACCAAACGAAAAAAACTCTTTAGGTTTATAATATTAGTATAGATATGTGAATATTCCATATGAAGAAAATAAATTCTAAATGAAAAAGCGCCTGCTAAAAATAATTTGCAAACAAGAACAATTGAATATATAAATAGAAGAAGAACAAGGACCCAGTAATCGACTTGAGTCAAACAAAAGGAGGCTTTATTCGTATTTAATCACCTGCCTCCATCAGTCTCCGAACAAATGAGATTAGTTCATTCAAATGATATTAATTCCCTTTCAAATGCGCTTCACAGAATGTGATTCAGAAGGTACTGTGCGCTGAATAGACTTGTAATCAAGTTAGTTTCACGCTTCTTTTGCGTTTGACGATAAGCAGTACAAAGCTACGTATGAGTAAAAGGTACCTACAGATATGTTGTCGTTACACACGGCTGGGATTGGTTGAAGCTGTGAGATGCTGTGGATATAAGATTCGTCCGCCATTTTGCAAAATTCGAAAATACGAACTGGAAATCCTCCGATGACATATCAGACAGGTGAACTATAATGGCACTGAAAGATTACTTGTACTATTGGTAATACCACTTGCAGTCGTAGAACCACGTATACAGTACATCATTTTGAAACTCCCCAGATAGAAATTTTTCATCGGAATTTTTTTAAGAATCAGCTATTTCACTCATTTTTGCAGCTATTTTCTACAAAACTGCAATACCTACACGGTTGTAGGTATTGCAGTTTTGTAGAAAATAGCTTGTTTTTTTTTTATCCGACGAAAAATTTTTATGTGCCCCCCACATAGAAAGTTTTGGTTCAGATGTTGTACTGAATACGTGGTATCCGTTTTAGCGTCGGTGTTCTTTCCACTCTGTATACATCGACAACCCAGAATATAACACGAATCATACCATAAACATCGCCATTAATACCAAAATTCAATCCTCAACCCAAATCCAAAACTTCGTAATGAAAGATTCTTCAACTTGTCTTTTCATTATGATCTCCTTTGAGGACAGCAAGCCGATGTTCCTTTTATTTCCATCCGCAGTCTTGGGCCCCGGGCTAGAGGTCTAATAAAAGAAATTCTGTAACTTCCTTGGAACAAGAGCAACATGTAGTATAAAGACTAATTAAAAACCGCGCTGGGTTGTGTCTGAGTTTTCTTGCTTTTTGTAGGGTTTAAGGTTGGACCTAGTTTTCTCTTTGTGAAAGTACAATTTTGTGTGCGTTTAATTTTTTTGATAACAAAAGTGTTTTTTGTCTTTCTCCAACTTTCTAGATATTTATTTCTTCGCTTTTTAGTAGATGTATCTCCCTGGGCTTCTAGAGTAAATAGCGTTTTTTTGGAAACTTTCCCGCTTTATCAGAATACCGGTGTACAGTTACTCAGTTAGCAATATAAGTGGTGGTGGTATGTGGTGTACGTGGAGTTGTGTAAGTTTAAAAAAAAAATATTTTATTGCTGCGTTTTTCGAAGAAAGTAAATATTATTACTGCTGTAGTACAAGTTTAAATATAACAAATGTCGTCAGTGGGCGTTTTCATGTTCTTTTGAATGATAGATAGCACACAGCATAAAATTACTCTTAAATTCATTCGACCCCTACGTTGTTTCATTTTGTCTGAGAGATATAAAAATATATCGCTCTCTCGTGTACTCCTACATTTAATACATGTTCACCGTAATAAAATAAAGGAAATTATGTCAAATGATAATAAAAAGTACAATTTATAAGGATGGCTGTATATTTACGTAAGGGTGCGTTGCAAAGAGGGTTAAGTCTGTTAACTACACAAGCATTTACACTCGTATATATAAACAAGGCAAAGTGATTACTTCAGTTAAAGTAACAACTTAAGATACGATTTTTGTTCGATAGTTTAGTAACTTTGAAGCTAGAATTGTCAAAAGATAGAAAACTTAGGTTTGCTTTCTTTGACGGTTGTTACTTCGTTCAAATTGGTTGCATAAGAGTAATTACTTGAACTCAAGTAATTACTTGAGTTGAAGTAATTACTTATGCAAGCATTTTAAGTTAAAGCAATTGCTTTAACTTGTCTATAGAAACTAGGGTTAGTCTCTTTGAGTCTGTCTGTCTCTTTCTTAAACTCGACTTGTCATATTAATTAATGCGTAGCAGTTTACATTCTCATAAATGTTGATGGATATAGAGTGAGGGGAACACCAAAGTATAGATAGATGGACGGATTGTTTAAGGACTAATAATAATGAAAAGGAAATGATAGCTATATGATTTGAATAATAAAGAATAAGAATATCGGGACTGGTGACAGGACAAAATAGAAGACAAGTCAAGAAAACGTGTTCAGCCGACCCCAAGTACCTAGTAATCATGGGAGAAGAAAGATGAGTTTGTACTCTCATTAAATGCCAAGCTCCAAAGCTAAAAATTCTCAAAGCCCATCTCCAAAGCCTCGAACATCACCGCAAAGTTGCCAGCCTATCGGTTCTTTATCGGTTACATTTCGGAGAGTGTACTTTGGAATTACACATTCTATTCTTCTTCTTTCTATTCTATTCTTCTTCATTCATTTTTTTCAAGTCCCCCATTCTCATTCTACCATCGGGCAAGCAGAAATACGCCTAAGCGTCACCATTATATGGTTGAAGTTTCACAAACCGGAACAAAGCGCTTTGCATCCACATTTTTTGTGCGAACCGCCTGTTTGTGGAATTCACTGCCGGTTTCTCTGTTTCCCGATCATTATAATCTTGATCTCATCAAAGATCGAGTGAATCGGTTTCTTCTAGGCAAGCGTGATCCACCCTAGGCCGCGTCATCGCTTCACATCAGCCGAGTTGCGGCCGAACGCAAGCATATTAGGTATACAAAAAAATGTCTCAATTTCATGTTATTTAGATCTGTTACGTCGTACAAAATCTCTGTTCTCAATTAAATTAATTCTACTTATACCTACAAATTAATATGAAACAGAGCACACCAATAAAATTTAATAAACTTCAGCACCGCCATAATGAAAACATCAAACGTAACACATTCTACATTACCAATTTAATATTCAATAAACATGGCCGTTCTATTAACTCGAACATAACTGACAGTCTGCCATTCGCATAGAAAGTGAAGAGGTTTCAAAAACGTTGCGTTGAGTGAGAAAATGAAAAGCTTGAATGGAACGCGAAATATAAATGAAACGCTTCAATTCCTCCGTTGAATAGGGACAGCTACGAATTTACAAACATTTTGAAAAGAATGAGAAATGCAAGACTAGAAACTGAATGAATAAGGTGCTGCTTCCTGTTTTGTGAACTAAAATGTACAAAAAAAAAAACTAAGAAAGCCTGACTGAAAAAAAGCTTAAAACAAGCATATTTGAAATTAAACAAAAGTTGAAAGCAGGCGGGGCCCATTCCATTTTCATAATTTTACATTCAAATGCGCCACCAAGACGAATCTAACGACGTATAATTTATCCAAATCGGTTTATCTCTTGAGTTATGAGGGAATATAGAAACGGCGAGTTATGGGCTAGCTCGCCGTCCGGCCGTCTTATGACTACAGGCCGTGTCGACGGCGCGTTCGTGTTCCACGCGCGCCTCAAAGAGATGTCAGCAATCAAGTAGGGGTCCGCATGAACCGATGCCTGCCAGGGCTGCGGGACTGTTCGAAAGAGATACCGTGGCCCTGGAACATAAAGGGCAAAGAAGGAACATGGATGGGTTTTAGTCAGTACAAGTCTGACACTCCCCTCCGCTCCGCCCAGAGTGGGGGGGTCATTCGATGATTTCCCATCCGGAAAAAAAAAAAAAAGGGAATATAGAAACTGACATACATACATACAGGTTAAAAACATAACCCTCCTTTTAGGCTTCGCCGCAGTCGAGTAAAACGGCAGACTGATGTTTCAACCAATTTATGTATCAAGATAAAAATAGTAAGTAATTAATGTTACTTTATATTTTTCTTTTCTTAGCAGGCAGAGCGAGATAAACATAGTGTTAATTTAATTGCTTTATCTGCTATAACATAATTAGTGATGATGAAGTTAGAACTGCTTGAACTTAATTATATTCTCTTCCATCTGTTTATTTTTCTCTAGCTTTTGCCGTCAGCTTCACCAAAGTGAAGTTTGGGAATTATCCCAGCTGAATGTACTATTGGGATAAATAGAATATTTTTATTAAGTAGAGTAAACTCAAAGGTTGACTGGTAGAGAATGCCTTGTGGCATTAAGTCCGCCTATGTATCACTATTGTACATGAAGTTTAAATAAATAAATAAACTAACTATAATTGTACATTATTAATTAAAAACTATTATATAAACTAGCAACAAACTATAAAAAAGCATCGAAAAACTCCTCCTCAACGCTGTCAGCTGGTAATGTGCCCAAGAGACTGGCGGCGTTGCCACGTTGTATGGCAACACTTAGCCTCTGGTAAAAGCCAGCCCTTGGGTCACGGGAAGCGTTAATTAGGCGTTTTGAAATTTCCTTAAACAGGCAATGAGCACTCGGACCCCATGGCCCCATACTTTTAACTCCAACCGGCTCGAAAATATAGTTTCCTCAAAGGTTTCTATATTTACGCCGCTTGTGGTTCTATGCAGCCGCTGCGGCAGTGCCAGCGTTCAGAAGGAGTTTTTCGATGCCCTTTTATAGTTTGTTGTTAGTTTATTTATTGGATTGTGATCAATAAAAACATTTGGTGTTTAATCGGTAGTGTTTTAATTTATCCCATACCCAGCTCGTAACAATAGCAAAAGGGTTGAAGATTGTTATACTTCATGCACTGAATCAGACCACTATAAACCAAACTCCTATAAACCAGCGTGTGTGAAAACGACCTTTCACTTACTCGTAAGAAAAACCGGGAAAAGCATCTCTGGGGAAATTTTATTTCGTTTAAACTCCAGCGGTGGCACTGACATTCCTATATTGTGCCTTTGTTGGCGTACCTACAGAAATTCTCGGCGAGTAGGGTGAATATTTGAATTTAGAATCATAATAACGTTAGTTTTATGCTCTGTGTTCACTAACAACTTGAGGTTTCTACTTCAAGAATAGTCGATCTTTGTAAGTAGTTAACTTACATCATGGTTCATTCAACCACACACACTACAAATGACACCCTTGTAGCTAAGTCAAAAAGGTGCTGTTAATGACAATTTACTGCCACTAATGTGAGTTTAATAACTCTACTACACTAAGGCTGTTCATCCACAGCCCGACTTCAGAAACTGCTGGGTATAGGCCTCAATTTGCTTGTGCCAAGCTCCACCTTCTTGTGCCAGTCTCATCCAGGATATTCCCACAATGGCAACAATGTCGCAAGGGCTGCACTTTAATTATCAGCAAAAGTAGCATATAGGAACTCGTACAATCTCGAAGCACCGATGAGTGAACAGAATTTTAGACGGAAAGTAGCAAGTAACTGTAGATAGTGTACATTAATATCAAATTGTTAGCCATCGCCTGTATCTGACTAACGGATAAATATTTAGAGCCAGACTAAATGAAGGAAGACTTAAGGTCTTTTTGTTTAAACACATATAATCGTTTCATTATTCCGTACAGGAAAACTCACTTTAAACTACAATCGTACAGTTCCTTAGAAATTGTACGGATAGTTGCACTTGTAAAAGAATCCTTGAAGCTACATTCATGGGATACAGAAGTTGTGAGCAACAACTGGTCGAAATAAATTCAATCTGTCTGAAGACTCCTAACAAACTGCAAATACGACTGGATTCTCAAATACAACGTACAACAGATTACTTCTAACATTGCAGCAGGTACACTGTCGCATTGCATTCGGTAAGCTCCCGATCCTATCTGATCAGATGTAAGAGTTTCTTTTGAATGAAATACAGAGTTTCAAAGCAGTAGGGACTGGTCATCTCTTAGCTGCCATGGTTTATTATTGAACTGTTGATTATATTTTTTTACTCTGGACGCTCTTAACTTGCATTTCTTTATACATCGTTCTCATATAAATGTGTGTCCACATGAGATGTAACCAAGATTTTGTAACAATATTTTGATTGAAAAGAGTGTCCATGGAGTTTCTTGCCCATTCTTTACCATAGAGATCTACGCCTTGGAATGGACAACTAAAGTACTTTCACACAAGTTATTATGCCTTGTGTCTGTGACTATAGCTTTACTTTCTTTGTTTTTCAAACATTAAAAAGTGCCTAAAATGGTCTAATTGATATAAATGCTTTGAGTTTGAGTTTTGAACAGGTAACGAATTTCCAAGCAGGTCTGGAAATTAAAAATAAACTTGTTGTAGATGTTTTTCTTTGAGAGTAGGGAGGAATTATTATTTTAGGTGTTGAAAGTGTTTTTAAGAGTGTAATCCATCATCATCATCTGCCTAGCCTTTTCCCAACTATGTTGGGGTCGGCTTCAATTCTAACCGGATGTAGCTGAATACTAGTTTTTTGCATAGAGCGACTGACTATCTGACCTCCACAACCCAGTTAGTACTGGGTGGGTAATACGATAACCCTTGGTTTCAAATTTCGATTCCCTGGTGGTCAGACTTTCGGGCTTTCGGACTTTTGGTCAGACATGTGCCGTAATCCTGTGTAGGTCAATAAAATGAAGGAAATATTAAGCAAATCAGATTTTTTAACAATTTCGTTTTGAGAAATGTAATAAACGATAATTACATTTAAAAGAGTTGATAGCATAATACAGAAATGCTCATCTCTCAATACCTCGTACAGAATGATAACAAGATTAGACATGAAAAGAAAAACTCTTACATTGAGAACAAAGTATAATTATGCAACTATTTCATTGATTACGTCTTGAGACATCACAAAGAACATTTTAACGCAAAAATCGCATCATAAAACCTTACACAAAGTACGACAAAATAACACGTTTTCTGTCATAACCGCCAACACTCTAGTTCAAAGAAAACACTTCATAATAAAAATCGTTATGCACTTCACACAAAAGGCGACTATTCTATAAAATATAAGCTATTCATTTTCATAGACAGCCAAGAAAAGGGGGGGTGTACCTCCCCCCCTATACCACTGCCCTTCACTTTCCAGTACGGCGGCGCTTCTAGTGCCATTACGGGGTTTTTTCATGAGCTGAATCTTTTCAACTAGCTTTTAATCTCGAGATGAAGTTTTATTGAAAAAATCTAGGAGATTTTTATAAAATGCAGTTTAGCGGTGTGCTGTTTTAGTACAGAATACATACATACACTCAAGCCTTTTTCACATAGAGGTAGGTAGAAACCATAGAACGCCACCTGCTACGATCCTTAAATACTCCTTTTGTCTCGTCCACGTTCATACATCTGGTCATACACGCACGCCGGTTAGGAGTACTACGCACCTGACCTTTCTGAGGAACCTCACCAATAAGGTCAGTGTATGTTCTTCTAGGGCGTCTTCTCCCGGCGCCGGCGTTGCCACTCTCATCGGCTTTGTAAATCTTTTGTTAGTCGCCTTTCAGTCTTCCTCTCCACATGACCAAACCATCTAAGCATACTCTTTTTAAATTTTGTCTACTACATTTTCTCTTCTTTAGGGCAGAATTTTAGTCGATATGAGAGGTTTAGAGGTTGATCGCATTAAGAAATATTTTACTAATTATGTAGGTACTTAGTTAAATGTTATTAATCCGATCGAGCCCTAAACATCTCATGGTAACGACATACGTATTTTGAACACAACATAATGCATAAATTCCCCTTTTTTGAAGTTGGTTAAAATAACAACCACTTCGATTATAAAAGATTCCACTTAAGTACATTAAATAATAGCCCTACTGGCAATTTATTATAATATTATTATGATTTACGTAAAGCTCACTTCAAAAACACGAGCAATATCAATCTTCTTTATAGACACCGCTTACATTTTTACTAACCCATCGGGAGAAATATACGTCAATAAAGTCTTATGGCCCTTACATTATTGTTTTTTATTGAGAATGTCACCTTTTGAACTGCTAAAATAACCTTTATATGTAAGAAAGCCGTTGAAGTTTCAATATAGTCTGTTTTAACAGCCTTTTCATCATAAACTTAAAATAATAATGCAATGGACAAAATGCTCTATTGCGAAAACAAAGATTTGATAATCCGAAGAAAATCTTCGGCCTATCAAGACGAAAAAAATACATTGTCTGATGATGATTTCAATCATTCAATTACAACAGCTTACGAGTGCTTGCAAGCTAATAATTGTCTTAGAAACCATTTCAAGCTTTGTCCCGAAGTTATCAGAAACAGTTATCGCAACCCGGAAGCGTTATTACTGATAACACCAAAAATCGAAAAGCTGAGCTAACATGATAGAAGACAAAATTGTTAAAGCATAAGCTTTCATCATCTTCCTGGCCTTGTCCCATTCTACTCGGGGTCGGCGCAACACGTTTTCTTCTTCCATTCACCCCTGTCAGACGTCACGTTTTGAAGCATAAACTTTGCGCTTTAGCCGAAGGGTCCCGTAATTGAGATTATTTTTTTGTTCTAGACCATACTTGGGAACCTTCTAGTTATTGGGGGTCAAAGTTTAAAATTTTGCACAAGTTTTTTATGTTATTATTTTACTTTAAATACTTCGTCGACCCCAAAATGCAATTCAATGCATCCGCAGTCCTATCGTAAAACGTGATTTTTCACCACAAAAAAAAAGGCATTTCCCAGCAAAAATTTTTGCGTAGGGCTACTTAGTTTGATGTACAGAATTCTTTGTTGACGGCGTCTTGAAGGGTCCGTTTACACTTTTTATATACTGCTACATAGTTAAGACTATTTATTTTATGTCATAGCTCTACTCTACATCAATTTAAATTGTAATTCTACTATACGCTAAAAGTCCTTTAGCAAAATCCAAGTTAACCCTTTACACGTAAGACGTTGTGCCACATTTCTATCACTTTTACTACACAAGACCACGAAATGTCATTTCCTGAACTGAAAGGTCAAAATATATTGACCGAGTTCTCTGCGAACGTTCTTAGCGAGCCTCGAAGGAGGTCAAGTCCCTCAAAAGTGAGTATCGACCAAACTAGGCACGCGAAATCCTAGTTCAATTGGGTTTTTCTTTGGTTCAGCGAACGAAGGTTCTCGAATTTTGAAAAAGAAGAACAGGTTTTTTAGTACCTAACCTTGTATTGTATTGTTGTATTGTATAACGGGCTGGTGTCCGCAACTCCACGTCAAAGCGCGTATTTTGCGTGCGGGTGGGAAATCTATTCGATCCACCCTAACTCCCCGAGAAAGGCCAGCAGCGCCTTGGTGTTGCTGACAATCTCGCGGAGAGTACCTGGGGTACCGAAGTACTTTGCCCTGTATGTTGAAACCACTGGGCAATGTTGAAGCAGGTGGGCTGCTGTTTCGTCTTCCTCCATGCAGGCTCGGCACAGGGAGCTGTCTGTGACTCCTATGACAAAGAGGTGTTTATTAAAAGAGCCGTGTCCAGTGATGGCGGCTGTAAGTGTGCGCAGCTGTAGTTTGGTCAGCCTAAGCGCTCGTTTGGTGAGGCGGCCATCGATAGTGGGAAGTGCTTCCTTGACCTGCCTGTACTCGCCATGGTCCAGCCACAGCTTGTGGTGTTGTTCGCTGGTTCGTTTTCTTACCAGTGTGCGTAGGTAACCGAAGGGGAGTGGCACAATGGGTTCGGGACCCACTGCTGCCATGCTCGATCCCCTTCTAGCGAGTTCGTCCGCTGCATCATTGCCTCGGGAATCGCTGTGTCCTTTGATTCATTGGATGGTTATATTATTGTGATTACCAACCTGGTTCAGGCGTTGATGACACTAGTGTATAAACCCAGAGTTGACTATGTGGTTGTTTAGTGCTAGCAGAACAGCCATGCTGTCTGAGAGTATATGAATAGAGTGGTCCACAACCCCCCTGGCTAAGATGACTGATGCCACCAGAGAAATGCCCATGCATACTGCCTGAAAAACCGTGTTGTGGGCCCCCAGTGGTGTGGCAATATGGATGTTAAGATCTTCCGAGAAGACTCCAGCTCCAGTGCCAGTACCTGCTTTAGATCCATCTGTGAGGATCCGTAGTTCCGCAGGGCTCAATCCCTCGCAGCGGTGGTCCTCATGGAGTTGGATTTTGTATTTTTTGTCGAATACGAATGTTTGGGTATCCGATCGTTTGTTGCTTTTGCCAGGGGGAACTCATTATAGAATCCCTCCAGTACGGCAGTGTGCTGTGTTTCTTTCTTACCCCAGAGTTGAAGTGTATTAAGGCGTACTGCCGTCATCGTCGCCTCCTGCTGTATAAACAGATGGAGCGGTGGGAGGCCCAACGTGGCTTCGAGAGCTGCGGTCGGAGTAGTCCTCATGCAACCTGTAGTCACCATGCAGGCAAGCCTTTGCATGCGTTGCAGTTTAATGGAAGCCGTGGCTAGTCTGGTTCGGGGCCACCAGACTACTGCCCCGTAGGTGATCATGGGTCGGATCACCGCGCAATATAACCAAAGTATAATTTTAGGGGATAGGCCCCACTTCTTACCTATCATCCTTCTGCATCGCCAAAAGGTGATGCAGGCCCTGTTTAGTTTGTTGTCTAGATATATAGCTCCAGTTTAACTTACTATCCAGGATGACTCCCAGGTACTTGACCTCGTCGGCTAACTGGAGTTCTGTATCGAAAAGTTTGGGTAGGCGATAGAGGCCTAGTGTTCGTTTTAGGGTAAACATGACTAGTACCGTTTTCGTGGGGTTTACTGATAGGTCGAAATCTCTGCACCACCGTTCAACGATGCGTAGCGCCTGTTGAGTGAGATTGCAGATTGTGCCCGTCACTTTCCCCGAGATGAGGATGGCGAGGTCGTCAGCGTACCCTATTGTATAGAAATGGTTCGCGTTGAGTTTAGTGATAAGATCATTTATGACCAGATTCCAGAGGAGGATAGTACACCTCCTTGGGTACAGCCTCTGGCTATCATGGCCTTCTGCTGTTCCTCTGCAAGACGAACCACTCGTTTACTTAACATGTTAGTAATCCAGTCAGTCAGTACCTGTTCTACTCCGTGTCGAGAGAGGGCGGTGCTAATGCTAGAGAAGTTTCTTTTATCGAAGGCTCCTTCGATGTCTATGAAAGTACCCAGACAGGTGCCCTTCTCAAGTATCGCTTCTAGAAGAAGCCGGCCGACCACTAGATGTAGAGCGGATTCAGTGGACTTACCCGAGCTGTATGCATGCTGATTAGCATGTAATGGGATAGTTTTTAACACGCCATCCCTCAGCTCTCTCTCGCAAATTCTCTCCATGGTTTTAAGGAGGAAGAAGGTCAGGCTGATCGGTCGGTGGGATTTGGCGTTGGTATAGTCACTCTTACCTGGCTTAGGAATGAATATAACCTTCACTTCCCTCCATCCCTTTGGAACGTATATGAAGGCCAGGCACGCTCTTATTATGGGTACCAGACTACTGGCGACAGAGGCTCCTCCCCAATGCAGTAAGGCGGGAAAGACTCCGTCCGGACCAGCCGCCTTGAAGGGATGGAAGCACCTGATCGCCCACTGGAGTTTCTCCGGTGTTATCACTTTGTGTGCGTAGCGCCAGTCGTTTTCTGAGAGTGTTTGGGTTACCTCTGTCCAGTCAATGGTCTGAGCGAAAGCGCAACCTGGGAAGTGAGTTTCGATAAGGACGCGCATCGCCTCTTCTGGTGAGGTGGTAAGTGTGTTGTCGGGTTTCCGGAGAACAGCGGGCCCAGACGGGCTCTGCTGTGCCAGTATTTTCCTTACCCTGTTTGCTTGCTGGCAGGATTCGATGTTGCCGCAGTGTTTTCGCCATCCGGTTGAGTTCCTGAATCTGATGCATTTTTTGTAGCTAGATTTGGCCGCGTAGTACGCGTCCCAATCCTTATCAGCACAGGTATTCATGGCTCTGTTTAGGGCTGCCCTTACCTTCCCGCGCTTTCGTTCCAGATCCGCTCCCCACCATGGTTGCTTACCTGGTGTTGTGGGCGGAGTGGATTCCGGGCAGAATGATTGGTAGCTGTCTAGCATTGATTTAGTGAGATGACTTACACGCTCGTCGATCTGCGGCGTGTCCTCGTAGGTCATCCAGTAGTTTGTTGACGCAAGCTTGTTTTCGAGGATGCGTGTATAGGCAGCACGGTCAGTGTTACGTGGGTTACGCCGTGGCAGTATTGGAGTCACACAGACCTGTATGTCGAAGCGGATCCACCTGTGGTCCGAGCAGGAGGCCTCCTTAGAGACCTGCCAGCCGGTGATGATGGCCGCTGCGCCCTCTGTTGCCAGAGTGAAGTCGATGATTGTTTGGCTACGTCTGTTTACGAAGGTTGGTTCGGTACCTGTATTAAGTAGGGTTAAATTAGTTGTGAACAAGTAGTCAACTAGAGCCTTACCCCTTACCCCTTGCGTTTTGCATGTCCATGCCCCACAGAGGATGATGAGCGTTTGCGTCGGCGCCTATGACAACCTCCAGCCCTGTGCTCTCGCAATAGGTCACGAGGCAGGCGAGGTCATGCGGAGGCGGCTCCTCTGCCTCGGGCATGTAAACGGAGACGAAGACTACAGCTGCTTCGGTGTCCCCTCGCTGTATCAGTAGCCTAGCTGCAGAGATATCCCTGCAACAGAAATCTGTCAGAGGCTGTGTTTTTATGTTACGCGTGATATAGATCTTGGCTTATCGTGATCTGTACTAACTAGGAGCTTACCCCCAAGATTGGAGAGACCTTGTATTCGGCCATGCCTAATCCATGGCTCTTGGATCAAGGCAATGGCTGTATGTTGAACCTCCAACCACTTCCACAGCTGAGCCGTCGCGGTTTGGCTGTGGTGGAGGTTGGCCTGCAGGACCTTACAACAGGTCAACGAAGGGGACGCCATCGCAGGACGTTCCTTCTTCGTCGCCTTCAAGCCGCAGCCCGGCAAATAGGTCGCCAGCATCGAAGCCGCCCTCCTCAAGGTCAGAGGCCGAGGACAGGCTACTATCATCGAGCTCCCCACCCGAGGGGTCGGCGCCCACGCTGGCGATGGCAGGGGCGGCCGGCGCTGCTGCTGCAGGCACAACCGCGGGTGCCGCCGCGGTGTTTGTTGTGGGGGGAGTTGCCTCCTCCTCCTGTATCACGGCGCTGGTTACAGCGGCCGTTCGGACCCTGGAACTTGACGTACACCGTCCCTACACCAAAAGAGAGACGGCGCCCGGCTTGCATCAGGGTCGGAATTTGGTTCTCAGGGACCCCGACCACCACGTACCTTGCGTCGGTCCGTTTATTGGCACCCAGCAATAACCATCCCCTGACGTCTATCCAGGGATTCTGGTAACATAGAGCACGCCCAATGTTGGACGGCTCTGCTCGTCGGGGATGAGCACACCACACTTTATCCGACGCTGGATCTCCGTCTGCCTCCTGATCACTAGCGAGGTGCCAATGATGGGAGCCAGCTCGGAGACCAGAGTCCCCAGCCATGACAAAGTGTGGTCGCTGCCGCACCACAGTTTGAGGGCCCCGCCGCTGAACACCGGCTTCGCTCTGAAGGTCGGTGCAGGTGAGCCCTGTATAGGTGAAGAGGCCTCGGCGACTATCCTCCTCTGGATCGCCGCGAGAACCTGGTTCGACGCCTCTCTGCTGATTAGCCCCGTGCGGCCGCAGGTGACTGCGACGTCGAGTTTGGAGCTGGCAGCTTGGCCGTAGCTTCGGTTGGCGTCCCGTTTGGATTTATCAAGACGTGGCCGCTTACGCTCTCCACGAGGTGTTGTAGTCTCGTTTAGAGCCCGCTTGGCCGCGGCCTGATCTCTCCGAACGGGTCGCTGTGTTTTTTTCTGGGCTCGTCCCTTCTCGCCGCTGGCTGCTGGTTGGCTTGGCCCTGGTGGCCTCTGCCTGCGACCGCTTGCCTGCGGAGAAGTTGACATTACCGCTGGTCGGTGTTACCTGGCCCGCGGCATTAGCCTGTATGGTTTGTGGAGACTTACGCTTCCACAGTGTCTGAAGCCGCTGCTTCTTGGATGGCCTGTTCTTCCTCTTCGTCCTAGAAGCTGAAGAAGCCAGAGCAGCTGGCGCTGACGAGTCAGCGCGGTGGCTAAGTGTTGCCGGAGTAAGTTCCTCCTTCCTGCCCTTGTGCCTACTCCTTTGCACCTGCCAGGCTAGCGCGAACGCGTCACCTGTGGTGCTTAACTCCGCCGACTGACCAGTAACGGCCAGCTGGGGGGTAGCTTGTATAGCTATAGGCGGAGGAGGATGTATGAGCGGAGCCCGGCCACCGGAGTGAACCGTCGTGGGGGGCTCTGCGCCTGAAAAAGTAGTAGGAGCGGTACTTGTCCCAAGCAGCGCCGGTGTACTCCGTTTGTTACGGGACTTGGTTTTGGTCTTAGCAGCGGTTCTCGCCACTGCCGGACCGGTACCCGCACTGGAGCTCGCTGTGTTGGCAGCAGAGCATCCGGGGGCTAGAAAGGTGCTGCAAGCACCCCCCTTGGGAGCATCCTTGGCTTTCGCCTCCACTCCGGTTTGTGTGTGTGTAGTGTGTCTGTGAGTGTGTGTGTGGCGTGTGTGTGTGGGGGGTGTAGGTATATGTGTGGTTGTTGTGTGCGTGTTTGGTGTGCGTGTGTGTGTGGTGTCGAATGGGTTCGAGTTGTCCATGACTATGTTGTTAAAATTCGTCTCTCTGGCTTCCCACCCTCCATGGAGCCCGCACCTGGGAACGTGTTGCTACAAACTAGCTCGAACGTTAGGAGTACCATCGAGATACAGGGGCGTGTGGCTGGCTTACAGTGCGACATCAGGTTCTTGATCGGGTTGGCATAGGGGACTGAACGCCCGTCCCTTCTGAACTGATCAACCCTCACTTACACCGTCAGCATGACCTTCACCCACCGCTTCGGCCATCCTAGAACAACCTCCGCGGACCACCCGCCCCTCGTTGTGGCCCTCTAACGGGACACTGTGGCCATTTCCCTACCCCTGGCTATTGGGTAGGGCCACCGTTTTGCTTGAAATTCAGACCAAACAGGGCGTGTTGCCTCACGGACGCATTACCACCAGCGCCGATCGGCTCAACCCTCCAGAACTCCTTCATCCCTGCTTACGGCGCTCAACTGTGCAGGTCCTAGCACAGGTGACCAGATTACCTACTCGACGCCAGCCCACAATCACCCGGTCACAAAGGGTCATGGTAGGGTTGGAAAGCGCCTGGTGGTTTCTGTTGCGTCAATTTCTTATGGAATTAGACCAAAACAGGGCGGCAACCACGTGAAGGTGAGCCCACCAGACTTGCCTTGAGGATCTACACGACTGTAGCGCTCAACCTCAAGACCTCGCCACCTTACCACTTCTTAGGGAAGCAATAAGGTAGGCCTGCATCTATACTACCAAGCAAAACGAAAGCAAAGCATGTCGTTGTGCAACCGTAAAAGCATAAATACAAGCCAGCCCCAATAGTACCTAACCTTTTTAGATATGTAGGTAGTTAAAAAGAAAGGTAAGGAACTAAAAAGCGTAAATGTGGTATCGTCGGTAATGCTATGTTTAGTAACTAATGGCTGCTCTAGTACCTCATTGAATGAGAGATTTATATGTTCGGTCATTAGTATGAACATAAAATGAATCGCAAGTGCACCGGTGGTGACATCACGCGACCTACTTACAAGTCTACCTAATCTACAGCATGCTTCTACAGAGCCCTGATGTTCAGCTCGAGGCAAGGGCGACTGTAAATTTCTGACCGCGGCGGAGTTGAGACGTCTTGGAACTGTACCCGATTCATTGTGCCCCGTGTTAAGTTGTAATCTCAAATAATTCTTCAGTTTTACTAGAAACAGTATATCGCACCCAGTGAGGTTTCATAGCACGAAACCCATCTTCTGCCCACATGAAGTACCAGCCTAACAGAACTCTGACATACCCGACATATACAGGGTGTAAACAGACCCTTCACGAAGCCGTTAACCAAGCATTCTGTACATCAAACTTAACTTTTCGTAAAATTTATTCAAATTTTTTTTTTTTTTTGGGGTGGCAAATCACGTTTTACGGTAGGACTCGATGGAACGCACTCAAAGCATTGTGCTGACGAATGGATTTAATAGTACTGGGTCGTGGAGGTGTTTAAAGTAAGTATCTTACATTAAAAACATGTATTTAAAAAAAACTTGTGAAAAAGTTGGAACTTTGATCCCCAATATCTCCGTAACTAGAAGGTTCCCAGGTAACCTCTACAACAAAAAAAATATTGTAAAGACGGGGTGAACAAGTGCCTTTCAGCTTCGCTACTATTTACACCCTTTATTTGTTGAAACCCTGTATTGATTATTTTAATGATTTATAAATCCGTAAAGCCATATTTTTTACGGTCGCGAATCATAATTTGTTCAACATACAGCCTGACTGACACTGACCTGCAAATTGAATGCGAATGAAAATTTGTATTACGTGGGTTACCCTTTAGCGCTTCCACTTTTAAGCATTCTCAACCAAGGGTTATAGGAGATATAATTATGTCAGGTAAATGGTTTGCGAGTAGAAAATGAAAAAAAATAATTAAAAAAGATCGTAAAAAAACAATGTATTTTCTATTAAATTACTTTGTACAAACGAAATTAAAAAGACATAAAAGGCATTACTACAATAACCATCGATTCTAAAAACGGAATAATCACCATATAGTAATGTAAAACTAATTTCCTACGATAAATAAAATGTAAGGAGATACATTCCCTAATTAATTCCTACCTATAAATAAACCTTGACACTGAATCCAGATTACTTCGACCTAGAAATAGACATACTAATAAATCTATTCCTAGATTTATGCGTAACTACGAGAAACTGTGTAAGCATCCCACCATATGGTCCATTTCTGAAGCTAGTTACTACTGTTTGTAGTTTGTACACCTGTTAGTTATAGATAGATGTTTTATTTCGCGCATAAAAGTCTTCCCAAAAGCCGCGACAAGAATTATGTCACGGATCTTGTCGGATTTGTGTACCTACTCTTGCGTACAAAATCATCATCTGCCTAGCCTTTTCCCAACTGTATTGGGGTCGGCTTCCAGTCTTAGCAGACGCAGATGCTTACCATTATTTTACATGGAGCGACTGCCTATCTGGTCTCCACAACCCAGTTAGTACAACGTAATACTATACCCGTAACGACTGTCAAAAATCTAGTAATTGACACTCGTCTGTGCCCCCAGATTTCCTCATTTTCTATTTCCTTTCTTTGTTTTTTCTTATGTAAGTCACGCTAAACTTGGCGTGATAAGTGGATCCCAAAACCTTTAAAATACCAGTATATTACCAACAGCAAATTCTAGATGCAAAAAAAACTGTGACACTTGTCACGGTGCGTGCTAACCCTACATTATGAAGCACGTAGCTCCTATTTATAAAAAAAGAACCCGAAACACAAGAGAAACGGCCTCTCCTCCTGTAAATTTTGTAATAAGATAAATTTTGAGTACCACGCTGGGCGCCAAAATTAGCCTACGTAAATAAGGCAAAAGATGGTAGTTGTACCCTTTTGCTCTCAATGCGTTTCGGAGATTTATCTTTTGTTGTGTAGGCAATTGATTTTATTAGGGATCAGTCTTTCGTTTAATCAAGTTTGGAATTCTGAAGCTGTAAATAAGATCGTTTTGAGTAAGGCCTTTTTTATGTGTATTACATGCTAGTATGTCAAGAACATCTTTTCTTTACTTTTGAGTACAAATTCTTACAGAATCCAATTCTCGTTGATCAATCACAAATAATCACGATCTGCTAAATCGAAAACTATTGATCTAGATTCGACCTTCTTTATTTTGATTAAACTACGTGAGTCGAAGAAGACTTGCGATAATCACTAATACGGCCCACGTGTGGATTACGGCTAGCTCTTTTTCACAGAGAGCAGGCTTGTGTCCCAGCAGTGGGAACATAATTAGGATACCTTTATCTTTAGAAGCGCTGTGTTAACCCTGTATATATTTTTTTCTTAACAATTGTGCAGTCATTTTATGAAATGTATTGAACAGCTGAGTTAGTTTCGAGTTTGCATACGCGCAAAAAGATTATTGTACATCTGTTCGTATGTGCATATGCATTGTGCAATGTGCAATGACGACCGTCGCCAATACTTTCCTGAATCAAGTCCCTACATCCAATGAAAAGTTTCCATTACAACACGAGAACTATCAGCCATTATTGTCAATTGACAATATTAATATCGTAAACTCAGACATATTCGTCATATTGTGATGACACGCCTAATAGACCTACGCGTTCAATACAATAATGCACTGAGAGTGCTGCTGCGGCTGCCGTGGCGTAGTAGTGCGTCGGGGATGTTTGCAGATAATAATATTGATGGTTTTGCCGCCATTATTAGAAATAGATGTGCATCCCTGATTACTCGTGTTCGCGGCAGCACCAACAGTATTCTCGGTGTATTCGCAGATCGGTGGGATTCCCCGATGTTGCGAAGGTGGATGCGGCTCCATGCTGTATTTTAACTTGTATATTTTCATCTGTGTCTGTAACCTACTAACACTAGAACTTAAGTAAAATTATTACTAACCCTATGGACCCTGGTCTGAAATAAAACGTTTCTATTCTATTCTATTCTATTCTATAGAAATAATGCAGTTCGATCTTGCTAGTCGTTTTATTAATGCTGTTTTAATAAACTCTCGATATTGCATAACCTGCCTGAGAAAATGGAAATAGGCCCATCATCACTTTGGATGAAATACCTACCATCATGAACGTGGTACTCCTGGCCAAACCATGGAGTGTCTAAAGTGTCCAAGCACTGCACTTCTGTGACCGCGTACTCTAAAAAAACGTGCGCACTTATGCCACGATTGGCGTGGCCACCTCATGGGTCCAAATAAATAACTTATATGTTAATAATTTCTTTTGCCCGCGGTTTCGTCCGCGTTCATCCCTCATTTTAACCCTTTGGGGATAGAATTTTCAAAAACGCAGAGACACGTATAGATTAATTTTCAATCGTCAGCCTAAACACAAAATTTGAAGATCCTAACTTCAAAACTGCCTACTACTTTCAAATAAACTTCCATCCCCTATTTTACCCCTTTAGGGGTGGAATTCCCAAAAATCCTTTGTTAGCGGAAACTTACTCTTCACAAAGAACACACCCTCCAAGTTTCATCTCTCTAGGACCAGCGGTTTGGGCTGTGTGTTGATATATCACCCAGTCAGTCAGTCAGTCAGTCAGTTTACCATTTTATATTTATAGATATAAAGAAAATCAAGACCTACCATCAGCCCAAAAAGTTCTGCCTTCCCCTATATTATTTACTTTAGGTACAGCCTCTTTCCAGCAAATTTTATCATCATTTAAAAATACTAGGTCAACCGTCAGCATAGTTCGAATTCCAAATACAAAATGGAATTCCACAGAATTGTATCCTATCCAACCGTCAGACAATTTAAATACAGAGAGAACACTGCAAACTCAGCGAACAGAATTCTCGTGATTCTCCAAATAATTCAGTGAACTATTAAACATTAAAACTACTCAAAGACTACAAAGCACAGACATTACGAGGTTCCAATAAATCAAGAACATAAAAGGGCTTTGTAGACACCTATAATAATTGATGAGATGGAAATTCGGATATTCATGACCTGGTTTTGGAATGTGGTAGAGAGCGAAGCGGGGAAATTAATTAAAGCAGAGCTTATCTATTCGACGTGGAGCATTTCTACCGTGTACTGCTGTGAAATAGTTTTAAAGGTTCAGTAAGAAATTAAGGTCGAAGTTTGATTTGTGCCATCCTCCCCTTTTAACGGGTGGATCAAACTAGCCTAGTCTTGTGCCATCCTACCCGTCCACAGACTATAAAACCACTATATACTCTATGTCTCCGTCAAACACTAACGGCGCCGGTGTCAAAGCTAACCATGGCCATGGCACTACTTTTCAATTTGTCCCTTTAAATGCACAGAAGAGAAAACGGGGTGGACTAGAGCAAATCGAGATCTAAAAAAGTTAATTACTTCGTGCTTTGACTTTGACTAAGACATCTTCCTGTCACTTTTTAAGTAACGTTCATAGAGTTTTTTTTTTTTTAAGAATACAAGGTGAAAACGAACTCTTCATGAAGCCGTTGACCAAGCATTATGTACATACACTAAGTCTAAGTTACTCTAAGCAAAAATTATTGCTCGGAAACAACTTTTTTTTTGGAGTGAAAATTTAACGCGCTCAAAATATTGTACTAATGCATGATGTACGCTCAATACATTGTTATGTGTTGAGCATACATCATAAAGTTATGAAATTAAAAACTTGGATTTTAAAAAGTAGTGCCAGGTATGGTCTGAAACAAAAAAAAATATTTCAGTGACGGAGAGAACAAGTACCTTTCTGCTTTGTTATGGGTCTTGTTACAACCATTATTTATCTTCATCGTTAATGATACAAATTATTTACTCTTTTCATGCCCTCAAACTTTTTGTCGGTCTACGTTCCATATTTTGAATTTGAACTCAAAGTTTGCACGCCACAGTTCGGTGACCTAGTAAAAACCATCTTACGTTGACTGAAAAGCCTATTACTTACAAAAAAAGAAACGCAAGTACCACCCCGTTCCGAGCCCCCCCCCCCCCTCCCCCGCCTTAAGCCTCTACACTCTTTAGATTGTTTTCTACCAGAGATTGTGAGGTAGCTAAGCGGACGAATTTAAGGCCGACATCTGTAAACATCACTTAGCATAGTGCATTGACTTGACATGTTACCACCTCTACCTTTCAGTTGGTTGTCAGTTGTGGGACAATGCTTAGCCAAATTACGAGCTAAGTAATGCTGATGTATCTGTATCCACTAAGAAGTGGTGTAGTGGTAAACCAGGTAAGGTATGCTATGAAGATGTGTTCTGCGCGTACCAATGTCAAAAACTTAGCTGCGTTGAGCCCTTGTCCACAGAATTAAGGGAAGCTGGTAGCGGACAGAATTAAAAGGACATTGTAAAAAATGGCCTATGCATCAACACGTATGAAACCTTTACAATAATTACTAGCGCTTTTTATAATTTACATTACAATTATTACAATAGAACGGACACTTCATCATTTCGAGAACATTTTAGAAAAAAATTAACTTCCTTCTGCCTTATTCCCCGGTGCGGGTGCCATTATTTTTTTAGATTGAATAAGGTTCTTAGTTACAAACAGAATAAAGCGATTGAAAGCGCTATGTGAAACGAGCAACATCGACACTGACAGTCGATGAATTGACAGATGACACTTTGACATTTAATAGTAATGACAGAATGACAAATAAATGATGAATATGTATTAGTTTATTTTATTTGTATATAAGTATTAGTATCATTATAAGTGCCTATATAAATTTTCGATAGCAAGAAGTTATTTTTATATATTTATTTTGTACCCTATCACAATGTTTTCTTATTTAACCCAAAGGTTGACTGGTAGAGAATGCCTTGTGGCATTAAGTCCGCCTATGTATCACTATTGTACATGAAGTTTAAATAAATAAATAAATAAATAAATAATGACAGTCTCGTTATTTTGTCACTCGCAATTATTACGTTTCTATTGTTATAACCTCAAATACCGATTTTTTTTTGGATTTTTTGCATTATTTAGATTACAGAAAGTAAATTCACGTTTCTGTTGGTTCTTAGGCGAACGATGTATGGACGCAGAACAACGTCCAAATAGCGCGATTCAGAATGTTGATGTTAGTTCTTCTTTTCTGCCATAGATGGCGCTGTAGTACATTTTGTACTCTCCGTTACAAAGCTACGCTATGAAAATTCAAACGATCCTATTAATCGATATAATACACATCCAGAGAACAGTGGTGGCTCAAGGGAAATAGCCGGGACTTATAAGTTATAGGCCGTTAGTTTGAACCCAGTCAGACATTTTACTTTTCCTAAAGTTCCACTAAATAAAAACATCGTGACCACCACCGGAGGGAATATCCTAGAACCGTGACATCTGACCTGCGTGTTAGATAACGTCCTTCTCCTTTTCAGAACGAAGACCTGTTTCTCTCCATTGAGAACATTATAAGCTGATTAAGCTGTGCTCATGCTATACACATCCATAGCTAAGCAGCTTTGCACATATCTGGTGGAAAAGCAACCTTACCGCATCATACTCAAGGGATGCTACCAAACACCCAGCTGAAAGAGACCCCAAGTTATTTAAACGTAATGCTTATTTCACAAACACCAGAAAATGTAACATAAAATAAACTCTCAATTTGAATGAAACTTGAAATAACAGTATCTATAAAAATTCGGGATCTGTACCTCTACCATGAGATGTCATCGAAAAACACGCGCTAGCGTTGAACTCGCTAGCGTGCTAACTTGGATCAAATAGATTTCGATAATGCTTGCACCATGAGATTTACGGAATCTTACGCAGGCGCTAAGGTAAGCTCGATAGATCGTGTCCTCTAACTAACTTCACTCTACTCCTTAGGATACTTTCGTCTATGCTTCACTACTTATGTTTTGTTTCTTTCTTTCTCACTAATAAGAAGAGAGAACGGCTCGTAAGCTCAAAATGTAGTGTTATCGCTATGCTAAAAATGTTAAGACAGTCAATATCACAAAATAAACCGACAAAATAGAAAAGTTGACGGTTAGTGTACTACTTATGGTATTTAGTGGTTTTTGAATTTTTATTCCTAATAATATGTTACTGTCGCCTTTCAATTCAATTTGTTATGATTTGTTATTTTGTTTGTTTACGTTGTGTCACAGAGTGCGTTGTTTTGGATTGAGTGTGCATTTGGATTATATTTTAATACAATGAGGACCAGTGTCACAGTTTCAATTGTTGGTGGAGTTCATGGAAAGGTATGTTTCTACTTTCTATTAAATTATTTTATAACTAATAAGTTACAGAATTCCCAAATAGTTGCCCCTCATGCAGGTAGATATGCCAAGCCACTTGAAAATTTGAAAGTGTAATAATTTAGGCAAGTTCAAGTGTCTAAAAATACTAAAGACGTGAGGAATGCAACAAATAAACAAAAAAATGGTTATGAATATGATTTGACTAAATTTAATTTAAAGGCACAGCTTGCTAGTACGTAAAATATAAATAATATAGTCTAGATAAAAACATGTATGTTTAAAACATATCATATTGAAGGTAACAAAATGTCTTCAAATTGCTAAATAAGCTCTTGCAGACATTATTTTCCCTTTATTACACTAACAAACGTATATAATTTTAATGTAAACATATGTTTCACACGTCAAAATGCTAGTGAGCTACGTTACTACTATCGCAAGCGTATTATTCGATAGCTGCTGTAGAATTAGTGAGTCATGGTACCGTTTTGTATGGTGACAGCTGAAAAACGTTAGTAGCTATCGAATAGATTAGGTTAGGTTTTTAACCTATCGAAATCTATAGTGCTCATGGTACGTATTTTAATTCATTCTGTGACCGCTAGGGGCGCTATACAATATTTCATACAAATAATTTACGGAGACGCTAGCGAGTTTTGGCAGCGTAAACTCATGGTAGAGGTACTGTAGGCTCATCGCTTATCGTTTGTATTTGTTACTGTTCTGTCGTGGGCGTTTTTAGGTCAGGACTTGGTAAAATAAACTTTAATTATGAAACATAGTACAGCATTACTATAAGAATTTAGAAGTCTGTATTAAACGTCACTACCTACGTAACTTTATAATAATAAGAGCCCACAAACGTAAATAAGTCAAGTTTACGCCTACACAAAAGTTTTATGTAGGTAGACTAAAGGAAAACGGTGATTAATTACTGTTATTAGGCTTGCTTTCCGAGATAAAACACGAGCATTAAGACATTCCAAAATGTTGCCTTTATTTTTTCGTCTGGGAAATAATCAAATGACTCCTTCCGCTCTGGGTGGAGTGGAAGGGAGTGTCAGACTTTTACTGACTCAAACCAATCCATGTTCCTTCTTTGCTCATTGTGTTCCAGGGCCACGGTATCTCTTTCGAACAGTCCCGCAGCCCTGGCAGGCATCGGCCCCTGCGGACCCCTTACTGCGTGCTGACATCTGTACGAGGCGCGCGTGGAACACGAAAGCGCCGTCGACACGGCCTGTCGTCATAAGACGGACGGACAGCGAGCTAGCCCATTACTCACCGTCCACAGGAAAATGTTGCCTTCATGTAGTATCCCGTAAAAAATACATTAACTTTTCATGTCTTTTTTTAGAGTAACACTAAAAGCTTTATAAAATGTTTAAAAGGAACAGCGAGATATTGACAAAAGACGGACTCGAAACCCGTTATATTTGTTAACTTGTATATGTACGCACGGCAGCCAATCAAGCTATACAAAACCAAATTAAGCTGATCTCTCATCGTACGGGAAGCTCATACAAAGCGAAGTCAGGTTATACTGGTTATGTATACATTCAGTAGTACCTTTTCGTTTCAATTACTCAAGTTATACTTCCTGACGTTTCATGCCCCGCAGCACTCTATTATCTGCTTTTTTTTTTTTTTTTTTCCGGATGGGAAATCATCAAATGACCCCCCCCACTCTGGGCGGAGCGGAGGGGAGTGTCAGACTTGTACTGACTAAAACCCATCCATGTTCCTTCTTTGCCCTTTATGTTCCAGGGCCACGGTATCTCTTTCGAACAGTCCCGCAGCCCTGGCAGGCATCGGTCCATGCGGACCCCTACTTGATTGCTGACATCTCTTTGAGGCGCGCGTGGAACACGAACGCGCCGTCGACACGGCCTGTAGTCATAAGACGGCCGGACGGCGAGCTAGCCCATAACTCGCCGTCCACAGGCCAGCGCCTACGGTGGTCGGAAGCCACCACGTGACCCCCGACGCCCAGGGCGTCTCCCGCGGCGGCTGGGACGTGAGGTTCTTTCCCTCTCACGTCCTGCCACCTCCTTCACTAGCATGACTGCTTCGCAGAAGGAGGTGACGGCTTCCCATTCCCTCTCGCTCCGGACCATGGCTTGAACCAAGGCCGGACGCGAGAGATCGTCGCCGCCAATCGCCGCTATGAGGACACGGCGGTGCTCCGCCCAAGCGGGGCAGACCTCCACGGTGTGTTCCACCGTGTCCTCCGGACGATCCTCGCAGTGGAAACACCCGGGCGTTTCCTCCCGCCCGATTCGGTGCAGGAACCTCCCGAAACAACCGTGTCCGGAGAGGACCTGCGTCAGGCGGTAGGTGAGGGCGCCGTGGCGCCTCTCTAGCCACTCCTCAAAGAGGGGACTTATCGCCACTATAGTGGCGTGCCCTCTCTATTATCTGCTGAGCTCCTGCCAGAACCAACTCTTAACAACAGTTACAATACGAACGCTAACGTGAACTAAAAATCCATAATTTATTACATTTAAGACCTGCTGGGAATTTTGTTGGTCTTATAGTGTATGCGTGTGTGATGATTTGTTGCGTTTTGCAGAAGACTATTATTTAAGGGAGCATGAGGTCCTGGGTTCAATTCACGGGTCGAGCAAAGAGATATTGAGTTATAACTAGCGCAATGTGGGTATATCATTAGAAACACCTCTACCTAACGCATCTTGAATTACAAGCACGTTAATTACTTAAGTTAGATAACATCATAACCTCACTCCAGTATTTCCCGTAGGGTCAGATAGAGGCATACCTACCTACACCCATATTTCCGCAAATTTCCTTATTTTTTATGCCTTTACAAGTATCGACATTCAAATCTCGTAGCGTAGCTGTAAGAGAATATATTCGAAGGGATAATGTTATAGGTGTATTGTCTAGTTACCCATATACTGTTTTAAACTTTCACGGTTTACAAACTAAACTAATACTGTCACTTACGGGATATCTTCCGTGATTGTTCATTATTTTGAGCTCCTGATATTTCGACGCTGTTGCAAACGCCATGATCGCGGGTTGACTGGAGAATGCGGGTGGATGGAAAATAAACTAACCAAGGTTGACAAGAGAAGCAATTGAAATAAAAAAACACAAAAATTTCAATCGAGAGGACGGCATCGTGGAATCCAGCTTTGAGTATGCTCAAAAGTAGCAGCCGAAATCGTAATTAGAACTCCACAAAACCTGGTGATACTGTGAGTGTACTTTGTCGTGACTTAATGTCGAGTTCCAGTAGTGCGCGTAGTAAAAGACAAAGAAACAGGGTGGACAGATTTGTCTGCTCCTAACAATTTATTTTCCATCCACCAGCCGCATTCTCCAGTCAACCCGTGATCATGGCCTTAGCAAAAGCGTCGAAATATCGGGAGCTCAAAATACTGAACAATCACGGAAGATATCCCGTAAGTGACAGTATAAGTTTACTTGTTAACCATGTTCAGACCAAAACAAAACCAAAACATAAAGGTATCGGAAGATCAGGGCTGCGGGACTGTTCGAAAGAGATACCGTGGCCCTGGAACACAAAGGGCAAAGAAGGAACATGGATGGGTTTTAGTCAGTACAAGTCTGACACTCCCTTCCGCTCCGCCCAGAGTGGGTCATTTGGTGCTTTCCCATCCGAAAAAAAAAGGTATCGGAAGATTTTGTGTAACATTCCTCCCTCCGTGGTATTAATTTATCTCACATGACGAATACAAATTTATTCTAAAATACACCTGCAGTGGTATTTTGTTTATTAACAGCAGTTTTGTGAAGGCACAAAATGACTTTAAGGCCTACCCTCGGAGACATGTAACCGCAACCACAACAAGCCAGGAAAAATGTGTTGTAGACAAACAACGTTCTTACATACATTTAAAGTTACAGATAGTGAGAGGCCCGATATTCTGACAACCAGTCTTACCCAGTACTAATTGGGACAACCCAGTTAGTACTGGGTAATACGATACCCATTCCTACGACCTCCACAAGGAGGTCAGATAGGCAGTCGCTCCATGTAAAATACTGGTATTCAGCTGCATCCGGGTAGGCTGGAAGCTGATCCCAACATAGTTGGAGAAAAGCTAGGCAGATGATGATGAAGAAATATAGAAAGTCTTTCTTTCAAAAACACCGATACGCCGTTTAAAATCAAGGGCATTATTACAGTGTTAAAACAGTAAATTCTTTACGCAAATATTATTTTGCAAACGCCTATCAATCATGGATAAGATGACTAGCAATATCTATCTCTGATCTTAAAGCAAACACATTAGACTAGCACAACAAACATATATCTAGCTAAAAATAACTAATACTACAGAATGTTATTGTGTAACTTCATAAAATTACGCCTGTAATCCGCGTAGGATTAGACAGAGGTGTAACTAAAAGGATTTCGTTGCACGATGCCTACTTTCGCACTATGTCTACTTTTTTTGGACATTCAAGTAATGGGAGCATAAAGCCAACATTTTTAAACCACTATATATTAGATCTCACGATGCCTCTTTTAAGTTTTTGTCCCAGTTCCATCGCAGTTTGCCAACTTTATGAAAAAAATAATCTGACGATAGCGTTATGTATATTTTAGTACAGCATAATCAGCCTTTTAATGTTCCCACTGCTGGGACGCAGGCCTTCTCTCTATGAGAGGGAATGGGCTATAATCCACCACGCGGGCCCAGTGCGGGTTGGTAGATGTCACATGTCTTCGAATTTTTGGTTCTAGGACATGCCGGTTTCCTCACGATGTTTTCCTTCACCGTTTTTGAGAGCAGTAGTGATGAAATAACTTACACAAAGTAATGCGCCTGACTGGGTTCGAACCCACGACTTACTGCTCGTAAGTCGGGGTCTCCATCACTGTGCCACCGCTGCTCTCAAATTTTAGTATAGTCGAATCAAAAATATTTCTTACCATTTAGTAGAACTATTTCTATATTACATCAATATTAAACTTTTAATGCAGAAATTCCACAAGTTCTAAGACCCGTATGAAAAAGTGGCAGTTCGCTATTAAAAACATAAAACCTCATTTACTAGATATTAAACTCACAAACCGCTCTTGTCAATGGGGTATTCCTCAAAGCGCAACTATTTTTAAGCGCAACCATGATGAAAGATATGATGGATTCATAATTTTTTTTTTCAATCATGGATGCGCTTTGAGGAATAAACATATAATATTTTTAATTTGAATTTGTGAGCGCAACTAATGGTTGCGCTTTGAGGAATAATTTAGTTGCGCTTAGTTGGTTGCGCTCAAAAATAGTTGCGCATTGAGGAACACCCCTTGTCAATTCCATTTTCACAATTGTGCTGTCATTTCTTCTAAAATTACTTTTATGAAAATGTTGGAAATCCCCTCAATTGCTTGGAATCCTTTAAATGTATCTTCAAATTGCACAGTAATACCAGTGGCTGGGTTAAACGATCTGATAAGTCAAGTCGAAGCTCTTGGTTGAGTTTCGTTGAGGATATTCTCATTTATGTTGCCTTGATGGAATATTTAAATCGAAGGATAAAGGAGCTCGTGGCTTTATAATAACAGCCGCACGGGTCGTTTTTTAAGGTTAAGCCGCGCTTGCCAAGGTCGATCCGTGGATGGGTGACCACCCATTACATACCGAGTTTCCTCCGTACCTCGGAAAGCACGTTAAGCCGTTGGTCCCGGCTGTCATTTGTAGACTTTTGACAATCGTTACAGAAAGTCAGTGGCTCAAAAAGTCTGACAACCAGTCTTACCAAAGGGTATCGTTTTATCTAGTACTAACTGGGTTGTGGAGGTCAGATAGGCTCGCTCCATGTAAAATACGGGTATTTAGCTGCATCCGGTTAGACTGGAAGCCGACCATACATTATATACTGAGTTTCCTCCTTGGGGGTGAAATAAATTACACGAAATAGTCCCTACCAAGGTACTAAACAATGACCAACGACATGTAATATTCCATTATCATCATCAACGTCATAATTTCAGCCGAAAGACGTCCACTGCTGGACATAGGCCTTCCCCAAGTGTCGCGACATTGACCGGTCCCGTGCGTCTCGCATCCAGCGGATCCCTGCAACCTTTACCAGGTCATCGGTCCATCTAGTGGGAGGCCTTCCAACGCAACGTCTTCCAGTTCGCGGTCGCCACTCCAGAACTTCCCGGCCCCATCGGCCATCCGTTCTGCGAGCAATGTGCTCTGCCCACTGCCACTTAAGTTTGGCTATTCTTCGGGCTACGTCGGTAACTTTGGTAATATTCCAGTCTAAGATTATAAGGAAAATACAAAATAATAATCTCGTCCGGAATACGAATACAATCACATAACGAATTTTATTTTCTAAGAATTAGTTTAAATAGGTATCGCAAACCACTAAGTTTCCTCGTGTAATTGTTTTCAACCAGTTTTTTTGTAGGTAGTCCTATTCACTTTTGTTTACAAGAAAAAACTTACCTACTAAAAATGAGTAACTAAGAAACCGACAGCAAATATGCTTAAAGAAACAACATGTTATGGCTCCGTGAATGAGCAATAAAAAATTACTAAAAGAACATAACATCACGCTTGTAATTAGTTATGTTCAAGTCGCATGTAATAGGGGGCGAGCCCATTGCCCCCAATCGGGTACAAATCCAGATTCCGTGGCTGCTACAGAGAAATTCCTGATAGAAAAACCCTGTAACACTTTACCCCATCCGGGAATCGAACCCAGTAGCTCATGCTTAGCAGTCGCGCTTGAATCACTAGACCAACGAGGTAGTCAGTACTAAAAGAATAATGAATGGAACCAATTTTTCCTTGAGCCTTTAGCACCAACAAAGAACTCAACTTACACAAGAATCAAACGAAAAGCGGAAAATGATACCAGCCAGGATCAAAATACCACTAAATAATATCCTAATCTCAGCTCTCTCCTGCCAAGGATCTGGAGGTAGGCGTTAACATTAAGAAGTACCGCAGTCAGGCTTAATTAAGGAACATTTGTGGTATCTTCCTGTACTTTATTGTTCTACTCTAATTCGAGGTAGGAATTGATGTGTCCTATATTAGCTGGATGTCATGTGCTAGAATGTTACGGTCAAATTGTTGTTGGGTTTTTCCATCAGGATTTTCTCAGTAACAGCTACGGAGTCTGGATTTGTGCCCGGTTGATGGCAATAGGCTCGCCCTCTATTACATAGGACTGAAGCATAACTGGCGAAATGTGGGAGTACTGTTAGTTACATCTGTGTCTGACTCTTCGGGGATTACAGGCGTGATGTTACGTCATGTTAAGTCCCCAAAAGTGCTTTAGCCATTCTCGATAAATATATTATTTCGCGTTCAATGGTTACTCTGACTTTTTGCCAAAATCCATTACCACTTACTACAATACCAATAAACATTCAAAAAACAAGCCGTCTTGCAAAAAACATTGCATGTTCCAATCAAATTCAATACATAGCCAAAAATAGATTGGACAATCGCAAGCAATTCTCTTTCATCCATACTAATATTATAAATGCAAAAGTAGCTTTGTCTCGCTGTTACCTTCTTACTCCTGAACGGCTAATCGGATTTCAAATAAATTATGCGCTAAGGAAAACTATGATCGGGGTCAGCACGTTCCAAAATTGTCTAACCCTGTGTTGTTAAAATATTTTGATTTAAAAGAGTGTCCATGGAGTTTCTTTCCCATTCTTCTTCATAGAGATCTACGCTTTGGAATGTGCAACTACAGTACTTTCTCAAGTTATCATGTCGTGTGACTGTGACTGTAGCTTCAGTTCTTTTTGTTTTTTTGACATTCAAAAGTGTCTGTGATGGTCTAATTGAAATAAATGCTTTTTGACTTTTTTGACTTTTGACCTGTATTTCATAATGAGTGTAAATAACGAAGCCGAGAGGCACTTGTTCTTCCCGTCATTGCGGTTTTTTTTTTGTCTGGTACATTCCTGGGAACCTTCTAGATACTAGAGGCAACTATATTCGCAACTTTTTTTTAAAATATTTATTTTTAATGTTATAACTTTACTTTAAATACCTCCACGTCCTCCGTACTATTCAATTCATCCATCAATACAATGTTTTGAGTGCGTTATATTGAGTCAAATTCAAAATAAGGGGCGTAGACCGACAAAAAGTGATATAACTTTACTTTAAATACCTCCACGTTCTCCGTACTATTCAATTCATCCATCAATACAATGTTTTGAGTGCGTTATATTGAGTCAAATTCAAAATAAGGGGCGTAGACCGACAAAAAGTGATATAACTTTACTTTAAATACCTCCACGTCCTCCGTACTATTCAATTCATCCATCAATACAATGTTTTGAGTGCGTTATATTGAGTCAAATTCAAAATAAGGGGCGTAGACCGACAAAAAGTGATATAACTTTACTTTAAATATCTCCACGTCCTCCGTACTATTCAATTCATCCATCAATACAATGTTTTGAGTGCGTTATATTGAGTCAAATTCAAAATAAGGGGCGTAGACCGACAAAAAGTGATATAACTTTACTTTAAATACCTCCACGTCCTCCGTACTATTCAATTCATCCATCAATACAATGTTTTGAGTGCGTTATATTGAGTCAAATCCAAAATAAGGGGCGTAGACCGACAAAAAGTGATATAACTTTACTTTAAATACCTCCACGTCCTCCGTACTATTCAATTCATCCATCAATACAATGTTTTGAGTGCGTTATATTGAGTCAAATTCAAAATAAGGGGCGTAGACCGACAAAAAGTGATATAACTTTACTTTAAATACCTCCACGTCCTCCGTACTATTCAATTCATCCATCAATACAATGTTTTGAGTGCGTTATATTGAGTCAAATTCAAAATATGGAGCGTAGACCGGCAAAAAGTTTGAGGGCATGAAAAGAGTAAGGTAATTTGTATAATTTACGATGAAAATTTAATGTGTAACAAGACCCTTAACGAAGCAGAAAGGCATTAGCTCTCCCCGTCATTGCGATCATTTTTTTTGTTCTAGACTATACCTAGGAACCAAAGATTCAATTTTTCTCTTGCTTTTTTCAAACACAAGTTTTTAATGTTATAACTTTACTTAAAATATCTACATAACCCTTGTACTATTCAATGTAATGAGCGTACATCGTGCATTAGTACATTGTTTTGAACGCGTTACACTGAGTTCTACTGCAAAACCGTGAATTTTCACTCCAAAAAAAAAATGTCGTTTCCCAGCAACGATTTTCGCGTAGTGTTACTTAGTTTGAAGTACAGGTTGCTTGGCTGACGGCTTCGTGACGGGTCCGTTTACACCTTGTATATGTAAGATATAATTATAATTAATTAATATTTCGTTTATTTATATTGTTACTTATTAATTACATTTTTAAATATTTTTTAATTAATATAATTGTTTTCGTGTAGTTGTACTAAGTATGTTACTCTGTTATATGTGTTACTCTCCATTTGTAAATAATAAGTAGAAATGGTTGTTTTTATTAATTATTTAAAATTTAATTTTAATATTGTTTATTGCTGTGCTCTGACAGGGTCCATAATTGTTCTTAGCTGTAAGCCTTTTGTAACACCATTTTAAACTCATGGAACGCAAAATAAACTGAATATGAATACATAATTCTGACCAACACATGAGCGAAGCCGCAGACAAAAGCTAGTAATATTATATAATTACATATTCACGATGTTGCAATAAAACCTGAGTCTTACGCTACAGATTATATCGATGTATCGACCTTTCCAATGCTGAACTCGGCTTATTCATGACTCACGAAGACATAATATATACGAGTACACTGACGGTCGACCACTTTTAAACCTTACTACTAAGGGTATAAGGGTGGGGTGCGTTGTCAGAATTCCTCCTCGTGTGCCTGATGGCTGCCGGTCCCTCTCGATACGTCTGGAGGGAATAGCAGCTGCTGGGCCGGTGCACCCTGGGCGTGGGCAGTATCCTTCCCCGAGGAATGGGAAGAGATTCTTATTCCTCGAGAAATGTTACTGCCCATGGCTAATATTCTGACATGGGGGGGTCCCTCATGGACCAAGGGGACGTTGCTCCGCGTGACCCTCTGAAAAGCAGAGGGCACAGCGGAGGAGCAAGGGCGGGCTCGGTGTGCACTTACCCTGCCTCCGAGCAGACAGTGAAGGACGTGCGTCCTTCACTGTCTCCGTCGATATCGTAATCCCACCGTCGAAGTGTCGTGGAACACGTCTCGCGGCTTCGATTGGGACCGAGGGTCTTGGCTTAACCGCCCGGACCACGAGGTAGAAAACCTCTATAAAAAGTTACCCCGAATCTCAAGCGGCGGCGCACCGCGAGGAGATGTATGGCTGACGGGTTCCTTTGGAAAATCAGTCTCTAGTGCGAACCACTGCCGGGCCTGGCTATGGCTTATCTGGGTACAGGGGGCACTGCCCAGATGGACTATTTATTTTCCCCATACTCGTGGGAACAGTATGGAAAAAGCTTTCAAAACCCAAAAAACGGCCGATAACGGCGAAGGAAGGGAGGAGAGGGATGAGGGGTCGGAGTCCGGCGCCGCATTCAGCGAGGTGAGCGCTGGCTCAGTGAGCTCCCAGCACGGGAGGCCCGGGGCTGCTGCGGGGAACAGGGAGTTCCTACGCAAGCGGTCCAGGCCGGTAGGCGACCGAGAGTCGTCGTCAGATGGGGAGCTGGCTTCGGCTCGCAAGATCCCCACCAGCAAGCGCGGCGGGATCCGCGGCAAGGGGAGAGGCCTCTCTGCCACCGAGAGATCGGCGCGGCTTGCCGAGGAGGGGCGCCACCCGGGGGTGGCCGCCGGTCACGAGGTGGCCCGTTCGGGCTATTCTGGCGACGAGGCGGGCGCAGATGGCGGCTCTGATGCGGAGCGTAAGGCCGGGCTCGCGAAGGAGGTGGAGGCAGCGCTGAGGGCTGTCTCCTTCAAACAAAAGCTCTCCACCAGGCAAAGGGCTATACCTGCTGCGGTCGCCTCCATTATGGCGGCAGCGGAGGCTAGATTTGCGGGGCCGCCGCCAGACGGCGTGGCCAAACTGAGGGCGGAGGTCGCTCGACTGACAGCCGCCACGGAGCTTCTCAAAGAGGAGAATAGGAAGCTCCGAGCAGACCTGGCCAGTCTGCGCGAGTCCGGCTCTCGCGAGGCGCCCCAAAATGGGGGCCAGAAGCGTCCAAGCCAGCACGTGCCGGTGGAGAACCAGGTCCTGAATCTGGTTCGGCAGGAGCTGGCTGCCTTCCAGGCGCGGTTCTCCGTCCTGGAGGGCATTGTCTTACGCCCCCCCCTGGCGGCAAACAAGGCGCCCCCGGGCCTGAGGGCGGCCTCATATGCGTCTGCTGCGGCCTCCGCACCGGGGCCGTCCAGGCAGCCCCCCGGCAGGGTTATGTCGGCCCCGACAAAACCGGCTCCGGTTAAGAAGGCGGCGGCCCTGAAACAGGGCAAGGCGGCGGCCCAAAAGAAGGGCAAGGTGGCGAATATGCCAGCGCCAGCCGCGAGACAGCCGCTATCGCCGCCCCCCCCGCCCCCTAAGCCTTCCGTGGCCGAGACCGGGTGGCAGGTGGCTGGAGAAAACGCGAGGGAGCGAAGAGCGGCCAAAAAGGCAAGGAGGCAGGAGCAGAAACGCCGGCAAAAGGAGCGGGGCGTCGCGGTTAGGCTCAGCGCCCCGAAGACCGCAGCTGTAGTGATTACACTACAGCCGGACGCGGAAAAGAGGGGCGTGACCTACCGCGACGTGCTCGCTAAGGCGAAAGCAACGGTGGATCTCGGAGCGCTCGGGATCACCGGGGGCCTCCGGCTTAGAGTCACCGCAACAGGGGCTCGAGTGCTGGAGATCCCTGGCGAAACCCGTGGCTCGTCCGCTGACGCTCTGGCTGAAAAGCTTAGAGCGTCCCTAAATGCGGACGAGGCCAGAGTGTCCAGGCCCGTCAAATGCGCAGACCTGCGCATACTGGGTCTGGACGACTCGGTGACCGAGAAGGAGGTGGTGGCCGCCGTCACCAGGACCGGTGGGTGCCCTGCCGAGCAAGTCAAGGCAGGCACCTTACGTCCGGACCTGTCGGGCATGCGAACCATAACGGTAAGCTGCCCTGTGACGGCGGCGAAAGTCATTGTGGAGGGCCGAAGGCTCTTGGTGGGCTGGGTTTCGGCGCAGGTGAAGCTGCTGGAACCCAGACCTCTGAGGTGCTTCCGCTGCCATGTTGGGCACCACGTGTCGGTGCGGTGCACTTCGGAGGTGGACCGCAGCGGCCTGTGCTTCCGCTGCGGCCAGCCTGGTCACATGGCCGCGGCTTGCTCCGGCGCGCCGCGCTGCGCCGCATGCGCGGCAGCTGGCAAGCCGGCCGATCACCGGGCAGGGAGCAAGTCCTGCGGTACTCCCGCCAAGGCCAGGGGCAAGGGAAGGCCCTCCGCCACCACCGCCAAAACCCCCACCGTCGCCACCACCGCAGCTGCCGCCACTGTCGCCGCCGCTGCCGCTACTGCTGCAACTTCCGCAGCGTGGCCCTCGCAGGGGGCCCGGGAGGGGGCTGAAATGGAGTGCCAGTAACGGCCCCATTACGCCTTCTCCAGGCGAATATCAACCACTGCGCCTGCGCTCAGGATCTGTTGCTCCAGAGCGTGGCGCAGTGGTCGATTAACATCGCCGTGGTCGCTGAACCGTACTTTGTCCCGCCCAGGGATGACTGGGTGGAGGACCTTAGCGGCTCAGTGACCATAATTACGTCGGTCGCCGCCGGTACCCCGACCCCTGAGAGTGTCAGGAAGGGTCAGGGGTGCGTAGCAGCACGGTTCGGGGAGATCGTTGTAGTGGGAGTCTACTTCTCCCCGAGCCGAACTCTCGCCGAGTTCCACAACTCCCTCACGGAGTTGAGTGTCGTCATCGGAAGCCATTCCCTCCCCGTGCTTGTACTCGGGGACTTCAATGCCAAGAACTTGGCTTGGGGTTCTCGTTACACGGACGTGCGGGGTAGAATGGTGGAGGACTGGGCTCTGGAGTCAGGCCTGGTCGTCCTAAATCGGGGTTCTGTCCCCACGTGCGTGCGGATGCGGGGCGAGTCGGTGGTGGACATCTCGTTCGCCAGCCCCGCTCTGTCGCCGCGTGTCGTTGATTGGCGCGTCATAGAGGGGGTGGAGACCTATTCCGACCACCGGTACATCCGGTTCGACGTCTCCACCCAGTCCTCAAGCGTGCCGGTCTTACAGGCCCCGAGTGGTCCGCGATGGGCGCTGAAGCAGCTGGACCGGGAGCTCCTCCTGGAAGCCTCGATCGTGCAGGCCTGGGTGTCATCACCAGTCAGGCCTGCCGACATCAACAACGAGGCGGGTTGGTTCCAGGAGGCCATGTCCGAGATTTGCGACGTGGCAATGCCCCGAGTTCGGCCAGGAAGCGCCCGGCGTCAGGTGTACTGGTGGTCGCGAGAGCTGACGTCTCTGCGCAAGGCGTGCGTTGCCACGCGGCGCCTGTACGCCAGGCATCGCAGGCTCCGCATCCGCCCTCCGGATGCGGCAGCCATTGAGGCGGAGCTGTACGAGGGGTACAGAGCGGCGAAGACCGCCCTCCAAGAGGCTGTCCGGCGGGCCAAGAACTTGGCCCGCGAGGAGATGCTGGAGTCTCTGAACGGAGATCCGTGGGGGCGCCCTTACAAGATGGTGCGGGACAAACTCCGCACCCGGGCCCCCCCGTTGACGCAGAGTCTCCGGCCTGAGCTCGTGGAGGACGTGGTGAGCGCTTTGTTCCCTTCGCGAGGGGAGCATCCTCCCCCGCCTATGGCTCCGCCGCCGCGTGCGGTGCCGGAAGCGGACCACACCGATGACGATGACGACTTTCCGGAGGTGACTGGGGTAGACCTGAGAGTGGCGGTACGCAGGCTGAAAACCAGAAACACCGCCCCGGGACCCGATGGCTTGCCTGGCAAAGCCTGGGTCCTGGCCTCTGAGGCTCTCGGGCCCCGACTGGAAGGGCTCCTAAGCGCATGCTTGGAGAGAGGCCAGTTTCCGCTTCGTTGGAAGACGGGGAAGCTGGTCCTCATCCGGAAACCAGGGCGCCCTGCGGACTCTCCGTCCGCATACCGGCCCATCGTGCTGCTCGACGAGGTGGGCAAGCTCTTTGAAAGAGTCATTGCCAACCGCCTCGCCGGGCACCTTGCGGGGATGGGGCCGGATCTTGAGGAACACCAGTTTGGTTTCCGCAAGGGGCGCTCGACGGTGGACGCCATCATGCGCGTGAGAGCCCTCACGACGGGGGACGCGGTGTCCCGGGGCGGGGTCGTCTTGGCGGTGTCTCTTGACATCGCCAACGCCTTCAACTCCATGCCCTGGAGCTGCATTGGGGAGGCACTCCGGTATCACCGGGTGCCGACCTACCTTCGTCGTGTGGTCGGGGACTACCTGACGGATAGAGCCGTCATCTACCCTGGTCGAAGCGGAGAATGGAACCGGCGAGAGATGTCGTGCGGTGTTCCGACTCCGCACGACATCTCATTCCGACATCGGTTACGACTGGGTGCTGCGCGCCGACCTCCCTACCGGCGTCAGCGTAGTTTGCTACGCTGACGACACGCTGGTACTGGCACAAGGGAGGTCGCACGAGGCGGCGGCCGAAAACATGACACGCGGGGTTGCGATAGTCGTGGAGAGGATCCGGCAATTGGGTCTCGAGGTGGCACTGCACAAGTCCGAGGCCATGTGTTTTCATGGGCCTCGGAATGCTCCACCGTCGGGATCCCTACTGACAGCAGGAGGGGTTTCCATCGGCGTCGGGTCGACGTTGAAGTACCTAGGACTCGTCCTCGACAGCCGGTGGAACTTCGTGGAGCACTTCCGACGTTTGGCTCCCAAACTGGAACGGACAGGGGCTGCCTTCAAGCGGCTCTTGCCCAACCTGAGGGGTCCAAACGCCTCCTGCCGGAGGCTATACGCGGGGGTCGTGCGGTCCATGGCCCTTTACGGGGCCCCGGTGTGGGCGCGTTCTTTGAGGCGGCAAGCCGCCCACTACCTGAACGCGCCCCAAAAAGTAATAGCCATAAGGCTAATCCGGGGGTACCGCACGATCTCCGGCGAAGCGGCTAGCCTCCTTGCCGGATTGCCGCCATGGGATCTGGAGGCGATAGTCCTCGCACGCCTGCACGAATGGCGCGCGGAGGCACTACGTCGGGAGGAAACTCCGCTGCCGCGGCAAATTGCTGCTCAGCGGACAGACCTCCGGCGTGATCTCATGGCGACATGGAGAGAGCGACTGTCGCAACCCCGTGCAGGGCACGCCACCATAGTGGCGATAAGTCCCCTCTTTGAGGAGTGGCTAGAGAGGCGCCACGGCGCCCTCACCTACCGCCTGACGCAGGTCCTCACCGGACATGGTTGTTTCGGGAGGTTCCTGCACCGAATCGGGCGGGAGGAAACGCCCGGGTGTTTCCACTGCGAGGATCGTCCGGAGGACACGGTGGAGCACACCGTGGAGGTCTGCCCCGCTTGGGCGGAGCACCGCCGTGTCCTCGTAGCGGCGATTGGCGGCGGCGATCTCTCGCGTCAGGCCTTGGTTCAAGCCATGGTCCGGAGCGAGAGGGAATGGGAAGCCGTCACCTCCTTCTGCGAAGCAGTCATGCTAGTGAAGGAGGTGGCGGGACGTGAGAGAGAAAGAACCTCACGTCCCAGTCGCCGCGGGAGACGCCCTGGGCGTTGGGGGTCACGTGGTGGCTCCCGGCCACCGTAGGCGCGGGCCTGTGGACGGCGAGTTATGGGCCAGCTCGCCGTCCGGCCGTCTTATGACGACAGGCCGTGTCGACGGCGCGTTCGTGTTCCACGCGCGCCTCAAAGAGATGTCAGCAAATAAGTAGGGGCCCGCAAGGGCCGATGCCTGCCAGGGCTGCGGGACTGTTCGAAAGAGATACCGTGGCCCTGGAACACAAAGGGCAAAGAAGGAACATGGATGGGTTTTAGTCAGTACAAGTCTGACACTCCCTTCCGCTCCGCCCAGAGTGGGGGGGGTCATTTGATGATTTGCCATCCGGAAAAAAAAAAAAAAAAAAAGGGTATAAGGGTGTAAAGTGGTAGACCATCAGTGAACTTGGTAACACCTACAACCCATATCTTAAATTCTTTATTTCAACAAGAACTTGTGTGGTATACTACAACTAAAAAACCCGACTACTAAAAAATCACGCTCTTATTAAAATCGGGGTTTATAAGGTAAAATCGACTCCTCCTATTGTTGAAGTCGGTTAAAATGTAGTCTACGTTACCTGGGCCTTAATAACGAATCGATTGACACCTTATTCATCAAAATCGGATGAATAGGTGAGGCGCTACGGAGGAATATATGCATATACAAACATTCATACATACATACATAGACTGCTTAAATCATAACCCTTCCTTTTGGCTTCGTCGTAGTCGGGTAAAAAGAGCTTCTTGTAAAAGCTATCGTCTAGAGAATTCATCATCATCTGCCTGCCTTTTCCGATTCTAGTTGGGGCCTCTTCCAGTCTAACCAGATGCAGCGGAATACCAGTTTACATGGTGCTACTACTCGCCTGTCCTAAGATATCCTTTAAAGTAATTATTTCAAAACCACCAACTACCTGGTGGCTGTGTTTTTTTTTTTTCAAATCAAAATATCTTTTTAATCAATCATATCCCGATATTTGACTGGAATATAAAGTCCTTTGGATTCTTTATTATATTAAAGCCTACATTTTATCTACTTTACGAAAACCTCCTGAAAACACCCAGTGCTATTCTCAAGCGAGCAATCTATTTCAGAATTTGGTAGATAACCTAAAAGTGTCAAGTCCCGCAAAATATCTAACCAAATATAAATTCTTATGGAGCCTGTCTCAACACAAAATATATTCGGAATTTTATATATAGCACGATAATATATTTTTTTCTGTACAAAAGAAGAGTGGGTGGTAAATTATACGAACCCACACAAGATAGAAATAATAACGTAACTCCAAAAAATACTCCTCTGCGATGATATTTTTTCATTTCACCTCATCTCATTTGCTGTTAGCATCTTATTATAATTAGATAACCTTTCGGGAAAAATCTGAAATGAAGATACAGGTTCATTGATATCATTTATAAAATTCCTGTATTTATTTAATTTAGTCGGTGATAAGATGACGGGTAATAGAGAAGTATGGAAGACGAAGACATGCTGCGCCGACCCCAAATGAATTGGAATAAGGGCAGGGGAATGATGACCACGGACCCAGCATTATACCTACTTCATCATCATCATCACCAGCCTACAGCTGCTGACAGCTACACAAAGACCTCTCTAATTGCACGCCACTCAGCTCGATTCTTGGCAACTCTCATTGTACCTACATTTTTTTTTTTTTTTTAAGTAGGAGTTAAATTACTTTTACAACCAGCCTGCGAAATCATCTAGCAGGCTAATTCTAGCTTAGATAGTATCACACTAGTACCGATTAAGCCCCTGAATAGTTAATAATCTCATGTGAACTGTTATGATTGATTGGCGGGAATAACAAGAGCCATTCAAATCGTTTGACGTGAGAATTGACAGCTGCTGATTGACTTGAACAGCCTTTCCGAAAACAGGGGTGAGAATTTCAGCAGACCTACTAAAATTAAATTAATTTAAGTAGATAATAATAGCATAACGTCACTCCTGTTATCCACTAAGGGTTAGGCAGAGGTGTCCACAGTATACGCACATTTCACCAGTTATGTGTACAATATATTATATGACCGTCTCGTTGGTGGAGTTGCTGGAACCGTGGACGGCTGAGCATCAGATCCTCGGTTCGATTCCCAGGTCGGGCTTTGTGTTATTGGATTTTTGAATCAGAAATTTCTTAGTAGCAGGCACGGAGTCTGGATATGTGCCCGATTGATGGCAATACTGTGTAGATGGTTGTACCTGCTGATTTTTTTTATATGGAGCGACTGCCTCCACAACCCAGTTAGTATACTAGCTAATACGATACCCCGTGGTAAGACTGGTTGTCAGACATTCAGGCCACTGACTACCTGTAACGACTGTCAAAGATTTACAAAATGACAGCCGGGACAAACGGCTTAACGTGCTTTCCGAGGCACAATTTAATATAAAATCTGTTCGAAGCAAGCGCGGGTAACTAGTGCTCAATAAACCAATCTACCCTCCAAACCCAATTGAATAAGCTAGTCTACAACTCAGTTTAAACCTAGATTTGTCCTTAAGCCTTATTTCCTTCACTTACGCACGTTTAAATTTCAATTCTGTTCTTGGGAAATCTAATTTTAAGCGAGCATTGTATTAGATACTGCATCGTTGATCTAGTGGTCTTGCGCGGTGCTTGGCCCGACTGCTGAGCATGAAGTTCTGGGTTCGATTTCCGGGTCAGGCAAAGTGTTATTGGGTTTTCCCATCAGGATTTTTTTAGTAACAACCACGGATTCTGGATTTGTGGCCGCTTGATGGCTCGCCTCCTATTACATGGGAGTTAAGACATAACTGGTGAAATATGTGGGTGTACTAGTAGGTATACCTCTGCCTAACCCTTTCGGGATTACAGGCGTGATGTTATGTTATGTATTACAGACTGTCTGGTTTGGGGCTCACTAGCAACACAACTATGATAACTAGTTTTAGGTAATATTCTAAGCCACTTGTAACATCTCTTGTGTATAATTGTACCTGTTAATGTATTACCGGGATGATAAACAATTTCCTATTTCTATAGCGTTTTGTTATTAGTAATTCCAATAATGAATTGCTGTTAGACGAATCTGAAATTACGTTACTGAAATAAAGGAGGATTTTTCATTATTTTGATGTCCCGATATTTCGGCGCTGTTGCAAGCGCCATGATCGCGGGTTGAGAATATCGGAAGCTCAAAATAATGAACAATCACGGAAGATAAGAGAAGTGGGAGGCCATACCTCCCACTTCTGGAGAAAACATCCTTCAGGAACTTTCCAAGCAATATTATTACAATTAAAAGAATGTTTTGAAATGAAGACTTCTTTCCTCCAAAAGCAGTCTTATCTCGTTCGCCTAAATGGATGTTGCCCGAAAACAATTAATTTGATTTCATGATTAAAATATCGCTTAAAAAGTGATGGCCCATCGTACTATCATCCTCATGTAACTTTACATCACAGTATTTCGCATACTGTCAGTTCACAACCGAAGACCCTCATCCACCTGTCAATTATGGCCGCTTAATTTTGGAAATGCCGCTTTACAAACCAGATCATAAAGCTCACATTTCAATGTTACGTTGTGTGTCGGCCATACAGCATCTAAAACAGGTGTTCCCTCTCAATGAGGTTTATCGACATTCGCCGTTCCGTTCAATAATCCTTTGATCAAGCAGCTTATTGCAAAATGACGTTTATTTGGCATGCTGTTTCCATAGCTCGTAATTCTCGTGTACCATGTACCTCAATGGTACTAGATATGTGTACTATATATTGGTCGTTTTTAGGTTCTTACATGCTGAATTTCCTTTATTTGTCTCTTAACAAATTTTAGTCATTTTTAAATATTTAAAAAAAAAAAACAATTTAAAAAAAAATATTAAAAAAAAAAAAATTTTGCCCTCCGGTATCGGGAACAGAGTCCAAGCTACCGGCGCCGACGGTCAAGGCTCCAGAGAAAGGAACCTCCTTACAATACAAGTACAATACAACTTTCTGAATCAAGCTCTTGATCCAGCTGCCTTACGAGACCTCAGGTATTGATCGAGGCTCTTGGCAATGATACCATTTGCTGCTACGATCATCGGCATAATGATCGCTGAGTCCATATGCCACATGTCGAAAACGTTTTGTTATGCTTAATTATCATTATGTTTCATGTCTACATGACTTGAAGTGAAAAAAGAAGTTATAATTATGTCGTGCTCGTGATACATCGAAACTAATCATGATTTGAAGTCGTCAAAAGTAATGGCTTAAGTACTTGTCGGTACTAGAAGAGGCACTGCAGTGAAAAATATGGCGTTTCAAAATATATTGTTCTAAAATGATTACTCTTCTGTATAGGTAGGTACGACTAGAATGTAATCATTTTATGTAAACAGCCAGCATCGTAGATTTAAATTAAACACAGCCAGTATTACATTCTGTTTTCAAATATCACAAAATGGCGTTAATACTTTAATGAAACAGAACGATTATGTAAGAGGTATTCTCATTAAAGATAGAACGTGTGTTAATAAGACAAAGTAAATACAAATACATTGTACGGTTTCATTACTACAGAGAGAATTAATTTAATAAATGGAACGTAAACAAAATGAACGCGAATTGAAAACTTTCGCAGACTAGAAGTTTCTTGCCGACATTGCTCCCAACGGAAAGGAACCTCGAATTCTCAAGTGACGAAACTTTAGTGTAATTTGATCAATCAATACATTTTCATTCGAGATTCGTGAGAATCAATTAAAACAGTTTGGCGTTGATGACGGGCAGGAGTTGGAAATGGTTTCCCAAATTCATTAGTTGTTAAGGAATTCTGTAGTAATCTTTGATCAGTTTGGTAATTCGCTTTTGGGCAAACTTGGCGGTTTTTGTTTTAATTATGCAAGTGTTTGTGTCGGCAATTAGTTCGTAAGGGAATTTACCTTCCATGACAGTAAATAAATAATTGCAATTACAATAGTTTGACATGCGTTCTCTGTGGTTAAAAAAGATTCAAGATTGAAATGAGGAACAGGCAATATAGGGAATGATTATTGAGAGACTGCCTCGTTAGTTCGCAAGTGCGACTGCTGAGAATGAGGTCCTGGGTTCGATTCCCAGACTGGGTAAAGTGTTTTGAATTTCTCAGTAGCAGCCACGGAGTCTGGATTTTGTGCACTGTTGATGGCAATAAGCTCGCCCCCTATTACATAGGACTTAAACAACTTGTGGGTGCACTATTAGATACGCCGCTGCCTAACCCTTCGGGTATTACAGGCGTGATGTTATTTTATTATTATAATCATAGTATTAAGCCTGTAATCCGAGAGGAGATGGACAAAGGTACACCCACATCTAATTATGTTTAAGTATCCTGCAGCAGGGGCGAGTGTATTGCCACCAACCGAGTTTATTTGAAGAATCAGTTAATTCCACATATCATGTGTCAAAAAATCGCTCCAGGTCGTTCGAAGAAGCCACAATAGACAACAAATCAAACGAAATAGCCCACAATAAATCAATATTGCCCAAACTGTGAACGGTAGATGATGAATCAATACACTTTCATGAATAATAAATAAGAGATTTGTAGACGTTCAACTACTTACGCTTGTTACTATGGCGTGCGTAGCATGTAACTACAAGGACAAAGATGGTACAACAAATGGAGTGGCTATATGTAATGTCGGTACTTTCATACAAGCCTAAAAGCTTGGTTTGCCCTTATAATCTACTTCTCTTCATGATTTAAGATTTTCAGAACAGTCTGCTTCCCTTATGGGTTTGCCGTATCGTTGTCCCCTGGCACGGTTACATGAATAATTCTCCCTAAAGTCTAAAGACATTAAGTAGCCACTAAACAGCAAGAGTGGTAGTTTGATTTGTTAGGTAGATCTTGAGAATTACTAGAGCATGGCTGTCATTACAGGATCGATCTGTATTGCACATTAGTAACTAACAGCAATTTTAATCATCATAATATTTTAATTTATTGTACCAGTTTTTGGAAGAAGAAACGCAAATCAAGTATTGCATCTGAAGTGCTATGCCATCATCATCTTCCTGCCTTTGTCCCATGTTATTTGGGGTCGGCGCTACACGTTTTTTTCTGCCATTCTCCCCTGTCAATCGTCACCTATCATTTACTCCTTTTTCCTTCATACCATTCCTCACAAAATCCATCTATTTTTGTTTGGTCTTCCTCTCTCTTTCCATTCATCAACATTTATATTATTCACTCCATGATATAAAATATTGAGGTGTGTGAATTCAGTAGGAATGGATTACAGTAGTTTTTTGCCGTGACCAACGACCTGGGGCCTTTTAAATATGTAATAAATACTTATACTCGCTTTTAATAAAGATGCTCTCTGAATCACCCACCTGTGTTAGCATTTCATTAGATCACTACTCCTTGAGACGGAAGTATCGAGTAAGAAAAGGAGCTATGCTTTATTTTATTATAGAATACAGACGTGGGGTAATTGACCTTACCTTAATTACAGTTACGGGTAGTTATAACGGGTATAACGTCTCGTTTATAATTCACTTTTAACAGTAAACTGATACAATACTAATCCTATTATTAAGTATTAAAGGAGAAAAGTAAAGGCGGGACTTATAAGTTACTGATAGCTATCCAATTGGTACATACATATATAGCAACAGAAACATAAGAAACTATTGGAAAGGTCGAAGTATTTGAAAAGATAATAAATAAAAAACCGGCCAAGTGCGAGTCGCACTCGCGCATGAAGGGTTCCGTACTTCCGTAGTAGGGGAACGCCTGTTACTTTTTATTTTTTAGTGTTTTAGCGGCAACAGAAATACACATTCTGTAAAAATTTTAACTGTCTGCCTATTACGGATCATGAGATACAGCTCACTGACAGACAGACGGACGGATGGACGGACAGCGGAAGCTTAGTAATAGGGTCCCGTTGTTACCCTTCGGGTACGGAATCCTAAGAAGGTTGTTCCTTATCAAGTTACCTAAATAAACCTTTGTCTATTAATTAAAAATCTCTTTCATAACCTAAGAATGAAGACAAAGAAACAGATCACCGTAATTTGTTTGTCGTTACACACAAGAGATGAGCGTTAATAGCGGAGAATGGATAACAATTATCATTAATAGGTATATAAGAGTCACGAGCAACATTAGGTATTGAAGTGTGGGAGTATATTATTATTAAATTGTGGGTGTATCATGATAATAATGACTACGAATGAGCGCTCATTTCCCTCATTCATTTTTCATGCCTTGCTTCGAGTCAACTGAAATATCTTATTTATTCAGCAGCTTGTATTATTGCGATGCTATAACTGAAACATTTGTAGGAATAATGAGGGATAAAGGTATTTAATACCGAAATAAAAACATTTTATAAACAATTAAGCTTAGATCAATAAAATAGCATTGTCACTCCTTTTTGTCCTTCATGTAATCACTGGTAAAAACAGTTTAACTCGACAATTATAAAAATATAGAACATTTCAAAACCTTTATTTGGCAAATCGATATGGTCACCGATGGGATACTAATCCCAGATCGAAATGAGCAGTTCCTTATCGCCAAAAGATTGCAGTCAGTTTCAAGTCCTCAATATTCTTTTCTCACAGTCGTTACAAAATTAGTATGAACTTATATCCGGCACTTACGGGATATCTTCCGTGATTGTCCATTATTTTGAGCGCCCGATAGATATTTCGACGATGTTGCAAGCACCGTGATCGCGGTTTGCGCGGGTCGCGGTCTGCGCGGATCGCGACCCGCGCAAACCGCGATCACGGTGCTTGCAACAGCGTCGAAATATCTATCGGGCGCTCAAAATAATAGACATACTATTACTATACACGGAAGATATCCCGTAAGTGACAGTATAAGTTTAGTTGTAAACCATGGGAAACCATGAAAGCTTGAAACAGAGTTTAAAGTTAGTTTGATTTTAATTGAAACAAACTCCAGATCAAAATGTGTTGCTCCTAATATCAAGAGATTTCAGTCAAAAGCCTTAATATTCACATCTTACAGTCGGTACAAACCCACTGCCATTTCCTACAAGTACCTAAGTAATTAGACATCAACAAACAAAGTGAACTGAACATTTTAGTCAGCTTCCATTTCTACAGAGACGGAGCTCTAATCTGTTGCGTGGAAACTGTTCGAGGCGTCGTTTCAGTTCCTCCAGCCAAGTTGCAAGTAAATGTAAGTTCTTAATTAACTCGTTGAACTGATAACTGCAATGCATGCTTATCTTAGCGTTCATTTTGTTTAAGACGAGGTAAAACTTTAATTAAATAAGAAAAGACTTTAAGAACTATGAAGTATAATAATACCTGAGGGCCCAGAGAACGCTTTCAACAAAAAGAAAAAAAGGAGATGGTTATATATTCGGCCAAAATCTTCTTTTTTTTTCATGTATTCACCTATTTTTTCTGACAAAAAAGTCAATGAAACAAACTAAGTCTCCGACTTCTAAAAGTAAAGTTATTGTTTTTGGAAGTCAGCTGTTTTTTTGTTTTTTTTTTGTCTTCCATCAACGATGTCGCTGATAAAATATCACATTGTCGATTTTGTATAGTCCCCTTTATTGGTCTCGCCTTATACAGTTTTTAAACGAACTTTGGTTCTCAAATATTATTACTATTATTCAGTATAGGTAGGTACTTTTCTTGATGAACAATTACTAGCATATATTTCAGAAATATTTAAGTAAGACTAAAAATTCGGGGATTATTGCGAAGCTAAAAAACAATTACAAGCCAGAAAAAATGTATACAGCTCTCACAATCGCAAACGGCCAGTCTTATATAAATAAAAAAAGAAAAATCCTAAATGCCTACTTTTACATCGATTCTAGAGGTAGTTAGCTAAAAAAACTCGGCAATTTTCCTTTTCAGCGAGTCTGAGATTACCTACCTTCCATAATTATCTTGCTCGTTCATTTTCTTTTTTTTTGTTGAAATAAATGTTTTACTGATTGAAGATTCTACTTAAGTAGGCTTTGGTAAGGAATAGATATTAGAAGGTATGTTGGATAACTTTATAGCGGTTTAATAAGAGATTATTTATTTTTGAATTTTGATTTTTTTAGGTACTTGTTGTGTACAAGTACCTAATATCTATGTTTCTTTCCCGATAACATAGTTTTTAGGGTTCCATTGTCTAACACAAAATGTTATTTTTATTATATGTATGTTAGTAAGTCGTGGGTTCGAACCCAGCCAGCCGCATTACTTTGTGTAATTTATTTCATCACCACTGCTCTCAAAACGGTAAAGGAAAACATCGTGAGGAAACGGCATATCCTAGAACCAAAATTCGAAGACATGTGACATCTACCAACCCGCACTGGGCCCGCGTGGTGGATTATAGCCCATTCCTTCTCACAGAGAGGAGGCCTGTGTCCCAGCAGTGAGAACATTATAGGCTGATTATTTTTATGCTTATGCTTATGTATGTTAGTCTGTAAGGTATATATTATAACTATGGGCCAATGTTGCCTGAAAATAAATAAATGTTAAGTTAGGTACGTTAGCAGTTTGTCGACTCTTCTCGTGACCAGAGGGCTGGCCTATTTTTTGGACAAAGAATTAGCATTGCCATCCAACGTGGCAATGCTGCCAGCTTTCTGGACACTTTTCTTGTTGACAGCGACCTCGAATTTTCGACACCCTTAGTTCTTTTCTGCTTTTGATACATGTACTTATTGTTATTATTATTTTAGGTCTGTATAGCTAGTAAATAATGTATACAAGAAAGTTAATAAAGTTCATCATCTGCCTCGCCTTTTCCCAACTATGTTGGGGTCGACTTCCAGTCTAACCGGATGCAGCTGAATACTAGTATTTTACATGAAGCGACTGTCTATGTCACCTCCACAACTCAGTTAGTACTGGGTAATACGATACCCCATGGTAAGACTGGTTGTCAAACTTACGGGCCACTGACTACCTGTAACGACTGTCAAAGATCTACAAATGACACCCGGAACCAACGGCTTACCGTGCTTTTCAAGGCACGGAGGAAACTCGGTATGTAATGGGTGGTCACCCATCGTCAGACCAATCTAGGTAAGCACGGCTTAACCTAAAGATCGACCCAAGCGGCTGTTATTATTTAGCCACGAGCTCCTATCGTGACCACTGCTGGGAACCAGGCCTCCTCTCTGCAAAAATGGTTTCTTAAACAATTGTACCTAAACTATGATATAATACATACAATCATTAGTATCATGACATTGACAGTTGAAATCTGCGCCTAATTCATTCGGCCTTGTGTTGAAATTGGCCTAATTCTCATTTTGCATGCTGAGCTCGCTCGGAACTTTCTGTTATTATTAAATGGGTATCCTATTGTTTTTAACTTAATCACATTTCCTAATAATTATACCTAAGTTCTTTTTGCGTTTAAACGTAACAATAAGAGCCTATTAGCAGCAGTGGGATACCACTGCTGGAGAAAGCCTCTTCTCATACAGAGAAGGCTCGAGCATTGATCACCACGTTTGATCAAGACGGGTTGGCGATTTCAGACTTATATTAATTATAAGTTCAGGTTTCCTGACGATGTTTTCTTTCACCGATGTCTGTGATGTCCATGATAACTTAGAAATTTTATAACATAATCATCCTATGATGTTCAATCCCACAGCTGGGACACAGGCCTCACTTTTTTTTTTATAAAATCGTTGCCCCTCAGGAATTTCTCCTGTATCGTGGGTGCGTATACAAACATTTAAGCTCACATACACAAACATCCACAGCCATACAAATATTTGTTCCGTGCGGGAATCGAACCCGCGACACGAAGCGCAGCAGTCAATCGCTCAACCACTGCGCCAACCGTGCCGTCATTACAGTGAGACCCCTCTCACTGTAATGACGGCACGGTTGGCGCATCCCTATGGATGGATCTTCTACACGGGCCCAGTGCGGTCGGTAGCGTTAATAACACCAACTGAAAAGTGTGAAATGTCTTTGGCTCAGAAAATTAAAACCCTTTTACAAAGTTTGGGGTCACACCTCTCAATTTCTACTAAAATTATCAAGAAAAACAGTCTCGAATTACACCGAAGAACACAAGTGCCGAAAGAATTAATTACTAACCAGAAGAAAATGTTCAAAGAAGCGCTCGGACGTTAAGCTACCCTCACAGTTTATTAAAACTTTCAAAAGCCTCTTATTGAAATCGGCTTAAAAAGTGGAAAACCGCAGACGTATACCGTAAAATAGGGGTAAAAAACGAAGTCTTAAGAAAAAAAATCACGACACTGAAAAATAAACCTTGTCTGTTATTTCTCAAGGTTGGAGTTCCAGTGGATCGTTTTAATAGTATTGGACAACAACAGTAGTTCTTTGCAGGTTTTCCAATTCTGATAAAAGGACGTTTTGTCGTAGAAATGGGAAGTTTCATTGAAAGTTGATTTGACGACTTGTGTGTTCGCGGTGAATTCCTAAGAGCACTTGCGTGGATTTCTTTGAACCTTTTAGTATTGTTGAGGTAAAATCGGTTGAGTACTTTTGGGATTTTATATCTAGGTTATGTCGGGCTTGCCTAGGTCGGCCCACGCGTGTGTGACCATCATTACACATCAGGTTTCATCCGTGCCTCGGAAAGCACGTTAAGCCGTTGGTCCCGGGTGTCATCTGTAGATCTTTGACAGATGTTACATGTAGTCAGTGGCCCGAAAGTCTAACAATAAGTCTTACCAAGGGATATCATATTACCCAGTGCTAACTGGGTTGTGGAGGTCAGATAGGCAGTTGCTTCATATAAAATACTGGTATTCAGCTGCATCCGGTTAGATTGGAAGCCGATCCTAACATAGTTTTGAAATGGCAATGCAGATGATGATGATGATCTAGGTTTTAGAAATACAGGATTTTTAGGTGTAGAGCATAATATCAAGTAATTGATTACGTGCTTCTTCTTCTCAGCGAGTCGATGGCAATCTAAATTGTGTCAGCCCAGAACTGAGCTACTAGTTTGGCGCTTTCGGTAGCGTCCATCAGTTCCTGTAGTGAACAAACAACAGGACAAGCAGGATAAGATATTAAGTGCCCGATCGAATACGTGCTGATTGTTTTACTTTTCAACATTAGTTATTTAAAATTTTATACCTGCCTTTAATGTCATCATCTGCCTAGCCTTTTCCCAACTATATTGGGGTCGGCTTCCAGTCTAACCGGATACAGCTGAATACCAATATTTTACATGGAGCGACTGCCTATCTGACCTCCACAACCCAGTCTGTACTGGGTAATACGATACCCCATGGTAAGACTGGTTGTCAAACTTACGGGCCACTGACTACCTGTAACGACTGTCAAAGATCTACAAATGACACCCGGGACCAACGGCTTAACGTGCTTTCCGAGGCACGGAGGAAACTCGGTATGTAATGGGCGGTCACCCATCCACAGACCAACCAAGGCTAGCACGGCTTAACCTAGAGATCGACCCGAGCGGCTGTTATTATTTAGCCACGAGCTCCTCGCCTGCCTTTAATGTATATTCTTTCAATTTAAGTCCTTTACTAATTGAAATAAACTAGTTCAGCAATACCTATGTGTTTTTTTTTATAAATAAATGTCTGTTGTTCTGAACGTTCAGCGACGGTCAAGGTCTCAGAATAAATAGCCAGACTGCCTTCTAGTTGTTTCGTTTTAAATTATTCTGTACCTATCAAATTATTTTTCCTTCGTGAACCGAAACTCTACAAACTTGATGAGTACCGACTATCTAAACATGGTCATGGTCAACCATCATTTATTCTTCCATTATCCCCTGTCAACCGCCATGGTATCATTTACTCTTTTTTTTTCTATCATTCTTCACATAATCCATTAATTTACGTAACACGTCCGTCTTTGGGTCACCGACTTACATATGTGTACCAAATTTCAACTCAATCGGTTCAGTAGTTTCGGAGTAAATCGGCTGTGACAGACGGAGAGACACGCGAGTCATCCTATAAGGGTTCCGTTTTTTCTTTTATATTTACGGAATCCTGAAAATTATTATTAGGTACTATGTTAAAGTTTCAACAGAAGCCATCTAAGAATAAATTATATGAAACCTACGTAGTGCTGCTTAAATATAATATTAAAGGTTGTTTACATTATTACGTTCAAATAGAACATACTTCGCTATTGTTGTGTGTTTTGCAAAAGAAAACTTACAAGATACACAGAGGTCATAAACTCTTTACTGTTTACAAGTTAAAGTACTAAGAATCTTAGAGATATATGTATACAGTTTAAGTTGCTTTAACACTAAAACGGTGAAACGGTGTAACTAGAGCAGCGGTGGCCCAGTGGTGGCGGTCCCGACTTACGAGCAGTAAGTCGTGGGTTCGAACCCAGGCAGGCGCATTACTTTGTGTAATTTATTTCATCACCACTGCTCTCAAAACGGTGAAGGAAAACATCGTGAGGAAACCGGCATGTACTAGAACGTAAAATTCGAAGACATGTGACATCTACCAACCCGCACTGGGCCCGCGTGGTGGATTATAGCCTATTCTCTCTCATAGAGAGAAGGCCTGCGTGCAGTGGGAACATTAATAGGCTGGTTATGTAAGTGTTAGCACTGTTTAGATGTCAAAACTACTTTCGACAGTCCTCTAAAATTCCCTTCACCAACTACCAGGTACCAGTACCAGTATTTTCGTTAGGTAGTTAGGGGTTCGGTAGGTTTAGGTTCACTGTCCAGGCTCCAGAGTGGGAATGGTCCATAAGTCCAGTTATGTTTTATCCTTATGATGTGTCCTGCCAAGTCCGCATTAAATATGAGACTTTCTTCTTACGTCCACAGTATCAGATGGCTTAGTAATTGTACGGGCGAACATACCACATACGGTCTGTGGACTGATGTGGAAGTCTCTTCACAGACCGTATGTGGTCTAGGGACAGTGAACCTGTTAAGGAGAAAAAGTGGCAGAACAAACTCCTCTATAACACATCTGTCTGATAAGCTAGATGATCGTTTTCCATACTTGATAATGAATTAAACCAAGGATTCTTCTTATTAGCGTGTCGATGGCTTTCTAAATTAAGTCGGCCCAGAATTTGGCTACGAATTTTCTTTCTTCAGTAGCGTCCATCAGATTTAACCAAGGATTCCAACACCAGTATCTATAAATAAGTCAAAGTTTTAAGATACGATTTTTATTCTGTAGTTTAGTAATAATTACTTGAAGTTAGAACCGTCAAAGGTTTTGACTTTGACGGTTCTTACTTCGTTTAAATACCTGTCAATTGCTTAAAAATGTTTGCATAAGTAATTACTTAAACTCAAGTAACTCGATTGAAAGTGGCGACACTGTCATTTTTTATTTTTGAAGAAACTACCCCACACTAGGAATTTCTCCTGTAGGTGCGTTTACAAACATTTAAACTCGCATACACAAACAGCCAGACCCGGAACAACTAAATGTAGATCATACAAATATTTGATCCGTGCGATCGAACCCGCGACTCGCAGCGCAGCACCCAATCGCTCTACCGCTGCGCCAACCGTGCCAACCGTGCGGACTTGGGGTAGGCCTATGTCCAGCAGTGGACGTATTTCGGCTGAAATGATGATGATGTTGATGATGATAAAAAGTTCAGGTGTAAGCGTTAACAGTCCAGCTCAAAGTCATTTATGAATCTCCACCTGAACAAGTTCTTGCTTCTTCTGTTAACTTCGTTCCGGAGTCTGTTTTAAGACTACTTTGGTAACCTATGTTCAAGTGGGAAGATTTGGAGTAGATTTAAAAGTCACCGATCCTAACTGCTGGGTAAGTTAGCCTTCTGTAGTGTGATTATTTAGTCGTTTGTGTTATCAATGACGTGTCGGCTTTTAATAAAATTAGCGGCCTTACCCATTGTTTTCATGTTTGCTACAAGTGACCGATTTCTGGGATACGTGTGACGTCATCATGTCTATTTGTAGTAATTAACGAGCTTAGTGATGACTGTCTTATTGACACTTTGAGGTAGATTAGAAACAATGTTATGATTAGAGAAAATTTGAGATGAGATTTTTTTTTAAATTACTGCTTCTTTGGTCTAGTGGTGGCAAGCGCGACTGCTGAACGTGAAGTCCTGGGTTTGATTCCCAGGTCGGTTAAAGTGTTATTGGGTTTTTCCATCAGGAATTTCTCAGCAGCCACGGAGTCTGGATGTGTGCCTGGTTGATGTCCCCCCTTTTTTTTTCGGATGGGAAATCATCAAATGACCCCCCCTCCCCACTCTGGGCGGAGCGGAAAGCAGTGACAGACTTGTACTGACTAAAACCCATCCATGTGCCTTCTTTGCCCTTTGTGTTCCAGGGCCACGGTGTCTCTTTCGAACAGTCCCGCAGCTCTGGCAGGCATCGGTCTCCCCTAAGTCTTAAACATAACGCGAAATGTGGGTGTACTAATGGGTACACCTCTGCCTAACCCTTCGGGGATTACATGCGTAATGTTATGTTATGTTCAGTATTACAACAAAACATCAAAACAGTTGTTTAACTAAGAGCTAACTGCACCGATGTAATTACGATCAGCTCATCTTTTCAAGTTCAAGAGCAGTCAGTCATATTTGCTATGGAATATTGGTACTGACAGGTAATGAACGCTGTTTTTGTGTGCTCGCCGCGTTCCGTTTCTTCAGTAAAGACATTAAATATCTCTCAAATTGGTCCAAGGTTTGAAAGAGTTGTTTTGTCCAACATTTTTCATTTGCTTGAAAAATACAACGCGTGAGATATCGCGACGAATACAATTATAACTAGCACATTTAACTCTGAACTTGAAAAGTACTAAAAAACTTTGATTATCTTATTCACCCGAGGAGACGAATTTTTAAAAACTTTAAAAATTACTTAAAATTTTTAAAGACTGGTCTCAAATAATCTTTTTTAAGAAATGACTTTCTTCGTGACACTGCTTTCTTTAAAGTTTTGTCATTAATTGGTCCGTTGAGTAATCAACTTTTTATTGCAGTCGGTGGATATTAAAAAGTTTGGAATTTAACGAACGCTTTGGTAGATGAATTGGTAATCGCAATGTTGTTAATGGCAGACAATCCTTTTAATATGGCCCTGGGAAGGGACTAGAAGGACTTCTTCTTTTGAGAGAATCAAAGGATACTGCTCCGTCTCATAGAACAATATGGGCTGACTATGCCAAAGAATAGTCAGTGACTGATGAGATGACGAGTAATAGAGAAGTATGGAAGAAGAAGACATGCTGCGTCGAACCCAAATAAATTGGGATAAGGGTGGGAAAATGATGATGATGATATGCCAAAGAATACTGCTTTATCTTATTTGAATTAGATATGAGGAACTTATAGGTACAGGCCCCGTAGCATAACCACCGTAGACAAGGATTTCTTTGACGGAAGACAAGGCTGGACAAGTGCATGTTCAAGACAACAGTAATAATAATAATAACGTTTATTTAAAGAAACTTAGACATACGTTACAAGATAGTTTAACAAGAAAGTTTAGGTCAATACAAGTGGTATAGTCATCTGTAGTCGAACTAGGCAGAGCCTGTTTTTCGACAATCAGCGCCAAACCCCTCGAGTATTAAACATATATATTTGCCAGTAACAGTGACATCTCAAAATCACTCAAACAAAGGAAACCAGATAGGTACGCAGTAAATTGACAATTGTCACATACATTATGCAATTTTGTACGAGAAATTCGACAATCTGTGACACTTGTCACAAAAGGTGATATAGGCATAATACCAACAAGGACAAAGATTGCTAATCATTCACTGATTACAGAATATTTTAAAAGAATATCTCACGTACTTCCCAAGTTCAAGAATTACGACAAAGAACAAGTCATGAACGAACGAACATAATAGTTTTACAACTGATTACAGTGTGATAAGATAGGCGGAATAATTGAGATTACGAATGTACAAAAAACAATGATGTCAAAATCGCGAACAGGTTGAACAATCTCCACATTAATCTTGGACATATTTAAATATTGTAAATTAATCTCTAATAATATAATTTACATAAATAAATCAAAATACGAAAGTGAAGACATTCTCTGTTTTCATTAGATGCCGCTATAGTACAGTGGGCCGCACATCAGTATCATGGCGCAAGTACAGTTGATCGTGAGCCCGTGTTCGGGGGCTCCAAAGACTTTACTCGAATTCGGGCACCCTATGGATTAGTCATACGGGCTAACGACTACGAGTAGTTTGAATGAAGCCAAGTACGCAGGTACTTGACTTTAATCAAACTACTCGTGAACTGATAAATGGGAAAAAGGAAAAGTGGCGTCGGATAACCGAAACGATGAAGCTGGACTAGATTATTCGAAGACTCAATTGTACTCGACTCCGTTCATTTACACTTAGTCGTTTGCCCGAATTCCATAGGCAATCGAACGCGGTAGAACGACCAAGTGTAATTGCGTCATAAGGGTCAAGATATATTGATCGACGGTGTTCGACGGTTGATCCTTACACTTGAAACTCCTTACTGCACTAGACTAGCTCAAGGACAAAGTGTTACCATCGACGAGCCAAAACTATACTTCAGTCTACCTCATCTGCCTAACTTTTTCCCAACTATGTTGAGGTCGGCTTCTAGTCTCACCGGATGCAGCTGAATACCAGTATTTTACATAGAGCGACTGTATATCTGACCCCCGCAGCCCAGTTAGTACTGGCCCGATACCCCTTTGTAAAACTGTTTGTCAGACTTTCGGGCCACTGACTACCTGTAACGACTGTCAAAGATCTACAAATGACAGCCGGGACTAACTGCTTAACGTTCCGAGGCACGGAGTAAACTCGGTATGTAATGGGTGGTCACCCATTCACGGACCAACCTAACGATAGACCCGAGCGGCTGTTATTATTTATTATACCAAATGTTGAAAAGCCTGCAGTCAAAATTCTCTTCCTGTATGATTGAAAGTAATACAGGTAACAGACTTCTTTGGCTAAAACCCAAGTAGCTTATATACAAAGACTTAGCTATTTACGGGCCTACTATATTATTCCATTTGCTTGCAACGCAGATTTGCGGAAATTGAATTTTTCAGCCGGTGATAAGAAGCTTCAGAGTTTTTTTATGGCAAGTATCAACTGTCTGATCTCGTATTAACTTGCCCAGTAGAATATTATGTATGTTTATGTATTTTAGTAGCTCATTTACGGCGAGGTTTAATCTGTCATGTGAAAAACTTTGCAATTGAATTTCATGATATTTTTGGGAAAAAATTATTCAAAACAGAATATAATAAAAAACTTAAGAATTACGACGCATTTGAGATAAACATACAGTGGATTTGCACATTTAATCTTCAGGATTATTCTATTTTTGTACTGATACGAGTATCGGAAACACTCGATATAATACAATCGATTATATCTTCAATGACTGCCTTGTTCATCTAGCTAGTGGTACTGCAGTATGCGGTCTTGGGTTTGATTCTCAGGTTAGCCAAAGCTATATTGGGTTTTCCTTCATCTTCAGTAACAGACCCTGAGTCTGGATGTGTACCCAGTTGATATCAAACTGACAGACTCACCGCCAATACAGAGCGTTCATCCAAAAAGTTGGCAACGTCGCAAATAGCTGTCAAATATTTACCTGTATTAATTAATTTGGCAACATTACAGTATGGAAATAAGAAATATGGCTAACTAGTGAACGAGTAACGTTGCCCACTTTCTTTATAAACGCTTTTAAACATAACTGGCGTTTGCGCGTGATGTTGTCTTATTAATCAGTGAAGCAGCCACCTATTCTATCGATTGAAAGTGAAATCTTCGCGAAGTAACCTTGACACCTCGTCAGTATCCAAACGGTGGAACCCATCGTACATGTATGTACAATTTGCAATACGTCTGTCCTATTCACACATGGTAACGATGACTACGTGAAAGTGAGAAGAAGAGATATCCACAATTTCAATTGTGTAAGTGGTTTGTATGAAATGTAATGAAGAGTGATGTGCCAAAATTTAATTAAAATGAACTCTATATTTGTTTTGATCTACATTTTTAAACACCCGTTGTTTTTTTGTACCTCGGTACTAAAAACTGAGAATGTGATTGTCGGTCACATTATTATCGAAATATTCGTTGTTACTAAACTTCTTGTCTTACCACTCAATAAAGAGAATCACCATCCACTAGCTTGATAATTGAAAAACAACTTATTCAAGGTAAAATAAAATTGTGTATTTTGTTAACATACTATGTAACATTCATGGAAATAAAGCCGTGATGGTATTAATTAAGTAAGCTCACAGAACTAACATCAAAATCGCGAAAAAATAATCAACTTTCTCACACAATTGTGTCGTTATTGAAGTTTTGAATTATTATTTTTTCTCGATTACGATGTTAGTCCCATGGAAATCGTCAGTTTGATGATCTGAACTACATCCTTAATACACGCTGTGTACTGTCGTCAGCACATGCAATTTACCACAAACTGTCAAATTTAGCCAAATGATTTTTAAACCATAAAATGTTGATGGTTAAATTCAAAATCGAATGAGAAAATTTGACAGTTTGTGGTAACTTGGTGCGCAGGCGACTGTACGGACAGTGTAGACCAGACAGCATAGTTAGACTGAAGTAGGATACTACCCAATGTGGTTCTATATAAGTGTAACACTCTGCGGACATAGACTATGTTATCATACTTATCATGATTCTAGGTTAATTGACACATAATTTTACCATAAATAAATAATAACTTAGGCCTATACGCAAGTTACTTTAATTCATTTATGCACGCTGTTTATAAGATAATTATTCTCTAATACCTTTGATATTTACAATAATGACAGCGTTATTTTTTTTTTTTCGTATGACGGCACGATTGGCGCAGTGGCTGAGCGATTGCCTGCTGCGCTTCGTGTCGCAGGTTCGATTCCCGCACGGAACAAATATATATATGGTAGTTGTTCCGGGTCTGGCTGTTTGTGAATGTGAGTCTAAATGTTTGTAAGCTCACCCACGATACAGAAGAAATTCCTAGTGTGAGGCAAAGTATTCTAAAAAAAAAAACAAAAAATCTTAGCAAGTTTAAAGATGTCATAAAATTATAAACTAGGTACTCTTTTAAAGGTCACCCATATTATAAAAATCTCATCTGCAAATAAACTACGAATTCTGAAATCAACCGTAGAATAGAAAATATAGTTTTTTACCTCTAGCAATCCAAGCAGTGAACCCTATCGCGACAAAAATAAAGGTCATTTTAATGTATGCAGTGATGTAAAACATAAGTAAATTAACTCTTATATGATTTTACTAGCAATCGTAGAATTTTTGATTTTGTGCGTTATTATGTAGCTTAAAATTTTCAATTTAAAATTGATTCATCATTGATGATCTAGTGGTCGAAGCTCGACTGCTGAGCATGAAGTCCTGGGTTCGATTTCCAGGTCGGGGAGTGTTTTTGGGTTTTTTCGTTAAGAATTTCTCATTAGCCACGGAGTCTGGATTTGCGCCCGGTTGATGGCAATGGGATCACCCCCTATTACTACTAGGTGAAATGCGGGTGTTACTACTTTATGGTATACCTCTGCCTAACCCTTCGGGGATTACAGTTCCGATGTTATGTTATGTTCATCGTTATTTTGCCCCAGCAACTTGAATAGTACTGGCACATACGGACAGAATTAACTCATGAAATAATTATATTTGTGGTTTTCCGTCTCATTGATAAACAATACGCATAGCACGTGCTTATGTAGTGCTGCTATTCTTATTACATCGAAGAACTTTAAGCTCTAACTTAAGTAATGACAATATAAGTTTTTTTTTTCTTGTGGTTAGTGCCTAACCTGGTGTCAGAGTATTTATGCCGCCCATGGGCCTCTGCCTTAGCTTTACATGCCATCGTAAAATATCTCGCAGGCATGCTTTCCTTCACCGAAGCAAGTGATATTAAACAATACGCACATGAATCTCAAAAATCAGAGGTTGAGGTCTTGAGTTCGAACTCGAGACCTATGACTTGGCAGTCCGATGGTCACACCAATTGGCCATCACTGCTGATGAATGAATATGTGTAATGACTTACAGATAGGTAATTAGTTTTTTTTTTTTTGTAAAACAAACAATTGCAATAAACCGGTTTTATTTTTAATTGAACCATGAAAAAGTGCCTATAGTTCATAAATGACTGTAGACCAGGTATTGAATAATTTTGAGTCAACATCGATGGTTTCGTTATCGACGGTACATATCCACATCATCTGCCTACTCTATTCCATCTTTTTGTAGTCAGATTTCAGTCTAACTTCAATAATATCAGTATTTTACATAAAGCGAGGCTATGTTCAGAGTTACTTTGCAGGATGAAATCCATAGAATTATTAGGAATACAACTGGAGTTACAAAAATTGCTGAAGTGGCAGTGGGCTGGCCATGTCTGTCGAAGAATGGCTGATGGAGCAAAAGATTCCTGGAATGGAGACCGTGTATTGGTAAGCGCAGTGTTGGACACCCTGCAGCCAAATGGATCGACAACGTTGAAAAGTTGTTACAAATGCTTAAAATAGTAGCATGTTTTAGGAATTTTTTATTTTATTTATTTATAACGACCGCTCTCAATAGACTAAAATACGACTCGCCTTCTTTATAAATTTTCTTATAACAGTAAATTTGATCTGGATTACCCGATAACCCTGTTTCTAGTTTCACTCCATATTAAAATCACGATTCACCGCCATTACTCACTCGTTATGTCATACAATTATTTCGAGCATCGCGGTTGCGTATCAGTGGCTAATTATAATGTAAATGATGCCTTATTGCTGTGTTACATGATATGTTTGTGCACGCATAATACTAGGATAACATTCACTAATAAATTATTATGTTTCACCACAAGTTTGCGAGTGCTGTGCACTTCTATAAGTGAAAAATTCACCATACTTAAAATAGTTTTTGATTTATGTTTATGTGTGTTTTAGTGAGTAAGTCGTTGAAGTGCCATTTAAATAAATAAATAAAAATAAACAAAGGATGGCTCTGAACACATACTGTTCTAGGAGTGTACTTTAATTTTAAAGAAGATTAACGAAGTCGAGAAGCACTTGTTCTTCTGTTTATTACGATTTGTTTTTTTTGTTGCGGACCATACTTGAGAACCTTCTGGTTACGGAGATATGAGGGTCAAAAGTTCCAACTTAACTAACAACAAAAAAAAATATGTGAAATATTTTTTTTAATACAAATTTTAAATGTTATTCTAATTCCCTTAAATACCTCTCTGGCCCCTGTAATTTTAAATGCTTCCAGCTGCATGTTTTGAGTGCGTTACATTGAGTCCTACCGTAAAACGTGGTGTATCACCCAAAAAAAAATATTTCGCAGCAATATTTATTGCGTAGAGTTACTTAGTTTAATGTACGGAGTACTTTATTGACGGCTTCGTGAAGGGCCCATTTACACCTTTAGACCGTAGACATCTGCCTACCTTTCGGGGGAAAAAAAGATCGAAAAACGTGATTTTCCTGCACTACTTTGTAAGCTAGTGTAGCCCGAAAATGTAACAACCAGCTTTACCAACGAGTCTCCCAATAACTTGGTTGTAAACTTCAGAAAGGAAGTCGCTTCGTGCAATAAACAAATATTAGCTGTACCTGAAAAAGCTAGCCAACGTCTTGTGCGTCAGTGACAACAGTCTGTAATTATTTCGACGTCCGTTATGGGATTGTGTGTATAAGGAAAGTAGGTAGAAGCTGACATTTAAGTCATCATCTGCCTAGGCTTTTCCCAACTATGTTGGAGTCGGCTTCCAGTCTAACCAGATGCAATTGAATACCACTATTTTACATGGAGCGACTGCCTATCTGACCTCCACAACCTAGTAAGTACTGGGTAATACAAAACCCTTCGGTAAGACTGGTTGTCAGACTTTCTGACTACCTGTAACGACTGTCAAAGATCTACAAATGACCGCCAGGACCAACGGCTTGACGGTCTTTCCGAGGCACAGAGGAAACTATTGATCACCCATCCACGGACCGACCCAGGCAAGCGCGGCTTAACCTGAAGATTGACCCCGAGCAGCAGTTATTATTTAGCCACGAGCTCCTCATTTAAGTATACTCCCAAATAATAGTTGCACAAATATCTACCTACGTCATTTCCATCTTCAAAACCCCCTCAGCCACGTTATAAAAACGTCGATCACGTTGTGAAATAGAAACCTTTTAAAAAAAACTTTGTAAGAAAGTCACCCATTGTCATATAACGGATTTTTCTGAGAAAAAATAATGTAAACAAGCTATTTTTAGAAGAGGTAAGGGTGAGTCGACTTATGTCATCGGAATGACGGAACAATATGCCATGGCAGGGGAATAAACAATTGGTACGGGGAACCTTTACTTAAATTACATCGAGGTGGAACGCATAAATAACTTTGGGGTAAAAATAGCATGATTACAGCTGTTTTTAATATGGAAAGAAAAATTCGAGTGCGAGCAGGGAACAGCTGTAATTCCCTACGCAGGGTTTGCATAAAAAACATATTTAAAATTAGCATGATTACGTCCGCCAAAACGTTTTTGAAGATGTTATGACAAAATAAAAAACTTTTTGCAAAAAAAAACAGTAGAAAAGTCTAAAATTACTTTCAGAGGATTTTGTTTGTTTCATTGACTTTTTTGCCATGAATCAATTTTCGTTGCAACTAGAAGTTATTATTGAAGTTATATTTTACCATCATGTCAACATGAGCCAAGAAGAAAAAAAACAAACTGTTGAACCGATTTTGATGTAATTTATGGTCCCAATCGGAGTTATGAGATAACAAACATTACAAAAAAAAAACAATCTAATTGAACATCCCCCTTTTTTTAAAGTCGATTAATAAATATGTGACTACTTCTACTCTTAAAACGTTTAGATCTGCTGAACGCGATCAGTTGCATTGGTGAAATTCGCCCTAAGAGATTTTTGAAGAAAACTTCCTACACTAACATCATACGAATGATAAGGTGAGTAAGATCTACTTTCCAAACATCAACAATTTACATTAGTTTTTGGCCAACGAGCAATTTTTTCACGTATCTACTGAAAGTACCGCATACAAAAAGATAACACATAAAAAGTACCGCAGCCCCAAGACTCAGAAAAAACTACCGAAAAGAGTACTTATACAGTTCAAGGACCCAAAGAAGGCCTAAGCATGGCAAAGCCGGGTTTTTCGACAGGAATTTCCTCCTTCTTGTTCATGTAAAGGAAAAAACTGACTAAAAAATGTACCAAGTAGATTAAGGTTCTTACCCGAAAACTAACAGTGGATGTAATAGGTAGGTAAGCTATTTTCAAAAAGGCAAGTTCATTATAGTTCAAGGACCCACAAACTTTGAGCAACCTAACATAGGTTTGAGCTAGCTTACACAATACTATAAACCGACCGCGTTCTCTGGCGTTCAAAAGGTTAAGTGCAATGCAATTACATTATGTTGTAAACTATTCGAACTAGGATACTGATTCCTTTTTCTCATGGATCTTTAAACTTCAGTCAAATAAATTTAATTCTTTAATTTACCTTGTAATCTCTTTCCTGGTTCTTTCAAAAGACATATTACTTTCGTCTCTGTTTATCTGGTAATAAAAGATGAAAAAAAACCTTTTAGTTTAATAGTGGACAAAGAACAAAATTGACCACTGACTCCCAAAATATCGAATTGTGCTTCATAGAGGTTCTTGGCTTCTAGGATCTACTTTGAAGAAGGGAGCTAACTATTCGATTGCCTGATCGAATTTTATCTATAGGTACTTTATTTAAAAATTAAATAAAAATCTTTTTTTTTTATTTAGCCATTTCTTTCTTTTTTGGCAAGCATCATACCTCTTCGAATAAGACTGTTAAAACAACATCTTTAAAACCACAAAGGTATGAAAATAAAGTTAAAAATACCAGCTGCTTGCGTCCTATTAACCCAGATGCGGCTAAAACTTCGCTCACATGGAATTACTTCAACATTATATGTACTTGTAATTACTTAGGCTGGCCTAGGTACCTACCCACTGAGTTCAACCTAACGTGACGGACGATAAGCAGCTCTACTTTGTATTTTTCTTTGTTTTTCATTTGGAAAATTGGTTACTGCTCCACTTCGTCTGGAAATAGCTGTGTTTTCTATATCGGCACGAGTCATGTGAACTGTAAATACAGGGTGTAACCGGACCCTTCACGAAGCCGTCAACCAAGCATTATGTACATCAAACTAAGTAACTTTACGCAAAATTGTTCCTGGGGAACGACTTTTTTTTTGAGATGCAAAATCACAATTTACGGTAAGACTTAATATAAACCACTCAAAACATTGTGCTGATGGATGGATTGAATAGTACGAAGGTCGCTGAGGTATCTAAAGTAAAAATCTTACATTAAAAACATGTATTTAAAAAAAATCTTCTGAAAAAGTTCGAACTTTGACCACCAATATCTCCAATATTATGTAAGTACGATTTGTGGACAGATAACACTAGAGAAATATTTTACCTTCCTCAAAAAGATAACCTTGTAGTCTAATAATAAAAAACGCGAAAAACCACCAAAAAGAATTCACAATATCAAACCTTATCAATTTCTCACAAGGAAAACCAAACGGTACCTACTCTGTTGATAGCAACCTTTGCCTTTCAGATTGAATTAGGCACAAATAAAAGGAAAATAAATAGCTTTTTAAAATAATCAAATTATATCTTGATTCTATTTCGGTAGGAAATTATATAAGAAGAAGCTGAAAAATTTCGATCAGGTCCAAATGATGAGGGTCTGCCGTTTGACTGCTGTAAACAGTTGGGTCTGTTAATAGTAGTCAACATACTAAGGCTACAAAATATGGGCATTCACCTACTCTTAGTACATGATTAAAACTTTTGAAAATAGAACTTAAAAACGTTCCTAGTAGGCACCCCTATAGTTTCAATGGAAGCCATTTTTTTTCGAGCAGTAAATTTATTTTCGAGCTCTTTTATTTCCTATCTATAGCTCAATGATACTAAAGTCGAAGATAGTCCATTGTAGGCAAATAAGACGGCATCATAGCAAGTAAATGATTACCCTCTGCAGCAAAACAAATACATGCGTATTGCTGATGCTTAATCAAACAGATTCATGGGCTTAAACTTTCATTATTTCACTATTACGTAGTGTTATTTCCCTGTACACACGTGGTACCGATATAAAACAAATGTAGGCCCATAACTTGCTAGCATAAACACAATAAACAGCGCTTACATCATATCAACAGTAAAAAAACAGGGCACGAGAATCATATGTGGCGAACTACTGCCGCTCTAATTGTAACATAAGTCTTTTTACCTCCCACAACTGAAACATTACCTTAACAACTTCATACTAGAGTTTAATTTTGCTTGCAATAAAAACACTAAATATTTCACCAAGTTTGCTAAAGTGTCAACCGCTTGAATTAAGAAGTTGTCGCTTGCCAACGCCAATCACGAATGCTTGGTTTAAATTATAACTCTTAAATGTATAAACAATCTGTATGTGTTTTAGTGATAAGACCAGAGACAATTATAAGTTGATCTAGAGGGGTGGCGCTGTTTGTCAAGAAAAGTGACAGCTAAACGTCAAAAAGCATTTTAAAATTTAGTTCGGTTTTTCGCCGTCTGTCATGTTCCACTGGTTTTTATTAGGAATGCGAGGTGCAGATTGAAATACAAGTAATAAGTTATGTATGGGTGTACGTATGTGTGTGTTTACGGGTGTGTACCGTATTCGCAAGTCACTGTGTTTTATTTGGGTCATGTGAGTATGTGTGTGTGCGTTCATAGGGGTCGTAACTTTTTCCCTTTGAAGAGTGTTTGGGCTTATTGTTGTAGTATATGGCTTTAAGAGTTGTGTTGGTTCTGTGTTTTCGTTTCTTTTTTGTGTGTTCAATAAGCCAAGGAGATGGATTATTCACAGATTTGAGTCTCGAAATACCGGATTAACCCCATGTAAACAATTTGGACAGTGCAAGTAGAAGTTTATTCAAAAGAGAATTCTCTTCGAGTGGTAAGTATGACGTTATCAATCACCGTGATGGTCAACTAATGACTCAGCACCAAACTAATTTAACACAGCAATACTGACTTCAAAAACACATCGTGAGAAAACATGATTTTTTTTAAATACTAAGTAGGCTTGCATTTGGCCGTAACTCGCCTGATATAAAGCGATGATGCATCCTACGCTTGCATAGAGGAAACCGATTCACTCGAATTTTGAATAGATCTAGATTATGATGATCAGAGTACAGAGCAGCCAGTAGCGATGTATCTAGAACCAAATATCTCAAGAACTGTGGCATTGCTTCTTGCCATTATTTCTATTGATCATTTTTTGCGTCAAAAATATCACAAAAAGATCACATTAGTAACCACACCTACATTTTTAGGGTTTGTGTCTCAAAAGCAAAAAAAAAGGAACCCTTATAGGATTCATTTGTTCCGTCTGTGTGTCTGTCCATCTGTCTGTCAAGACCCTTTATCTCGGGAACGCGTAGAGGTATCGAGTTGAAATTAAAATCATCTGCTTACGTCTACAGTCCCTTGAAGCTGTGAAAAAATCAAATATCCAAGCTAACGTTAAAAAAAAGATACGGCTGTTTATGCCACAAAAAACGTATATTTCGACACTATCAAGGGAATCAAAATCTATAGGATACTTTCCGTTGACCTAGAACTATAATAATATATATATTTGGCAAGTAATATCATCTTATACTACAAGTACAGGGAAAAATCTGAAAACCGTAAATACGCAGTTTAATAACAAAATACCTACAAGTTTATACGGAACACTCAGTGCGCGAGTCAAACTCGCAGTTGGCCGGTTTTTTTATTTTTGGACTCATCATAATTCAGACATCACCTGCCAACAAGTCCTAGTAGGTCACGAAAACTTACAGAACAGCTTTCTACGTCCATCATTACATATTCTTAACACTTTTTTCTACCTTAGTGAATACTAATGCGGTTTTTTTCGTAGTTATTGGAGTTGGCAGACTTTTGGTTTTTACCGAGACTGACGCGGATCCATTAGGATTTCTTGTGCATATTCAGAAAGAAAATAGTAGTATACAACTTCCCGGTTCCGGTTCTAGTGGTTGCAAGTGCGACTGCTGAGCATGAGGTCCTGGGTTCTATTCTCGGGTCGGGCAAAATTTTATTGGGTTTTTCTATCAGGAAATTCTCAGTAGCAGCCACGGAGTCTGGATTTGTGCCCGGTTGATGGCAATTATTAATATTGAATTGTGCTAGGTAAAGTGATGGCCTGAAACACAGGTTTAAATAAACCTAGATCGGGCAGGTCGCTGACATCTAAATTGAACTATTGAATACTTGCGACTGTAGAATATATTTTAGTTATAGTTTACTTATAAGTACTTATAATTAGTATGAGAAATAATACTACTGCGCTTAAATGTACACTTTTTGTAATACTTTTTAAATAAATTATTCTAATTCTTATTCTTAATTAACTCGCCCCCTATTACATGGGACTTAAACATAACTGGCGATATGTGGGTGTTCTATTAGGTAGGTACACCTCTGCCTAACCCTTCGGTGATTACAGGCGAGATGTTATGTTATTTAACTTCCTGATTTTCTAATTCTGTGAGATAAAAAAAAACCTTGAAAATTACTTGAATTTAGATAAAAGAGTAATTGGTGCATTCCTTGAAATGAGTTCTAGAAAACCCAGTTTGTAGGGGTCAAAATTGTTGCAAATTAGCTCCAGTACAACCAATATCAAGGATTGCACCTAATGTGAAATCTCCATGTACGTTAAGATACACGTCTGTTTCAATTTAGTCGTAACTCTATCCAGTAGGACATTTTTCTTCAAAATGTTTCTGCATTCATACAACAGCTTTCTTTGAAGTTTACTTCATTTACTAAATAATGAAACCACTCTAGTTAAGACCATCACTAGTCTAAATAATATAATCAGCGCTTATTAAAATCCGAGAGCCGTGGCCAAGGCGCTTATCCACTCAGTCTTTATTACAAAACACTTCATTTTTAACCTTGCAAGTCAATTACTTAAAGTGATGATCGTCGTAGAATAATAAACGAATGCGAATTTATTCGCATTAAGATTCATATACAGTATTTATGCGAATTTAAATTCGCATATCGATTTGAAAACAAGTTGCTTACCTGATTTGATACACGTTCTCTTGGTTTTTCGGATTTTGCTGTTATGTAAATATAACATCACGCCTGTAATCCCGAAGGGTTAGGCAGAGGTGTGTGGTGTGTACACCCACATTTCGCCAGTTATGTTTAAGTCCCATGTAATAGGGGGCGAGCCTATTGTCATCAACCGGGCACAAATCCAGACTCCGTGGTTGCTACAGAGAAATTTCTCATGAGAAAACCCAAAAACAATATGCCCGACCCGGAAATTGAACCCAGGACCTCATGCTCAGCAGTCACGATTGAGATCACTAGACCAAAGAGGCATTCGATCAGTTATGTAAATACATAATATTATGGGACATATTCGGAGGAAAATATAAATAAATAATATTATACCGGAAGGATAATATAATTGGTAACATCGGTTAATAACGTATGTCATAACATCCGTAAAATGCTTGATATTGAATCGTCTTGATTCCAAACATGTTAACAAAATTATGTGTTTCTGAAAAAAATACTGCGTTTATACAGAAAGTGGGCAACGTCGCAAATAGCTGTCAAATATTTCGCTGTGTTGATTAATTTAGCAATATTACTGTATGAAAATAAGAAATATGAAATATATATATATAAATATACTAGTGAACTAAAATATTGATTATGAAATGCAATAATTAAAATCGTAACATCGAGTTTTAGATGTAAAATAAGTATTTGGAAACTTTCCAAATGCCTTTTTTACACCTAAAACGGTGACAACATCAAATTCAATGTTTTAATTGCAATTCATTATTAATATTCTAGTTTACTAGTTAGCCATATTTCTTATTTCCATACAATAATATTGCCAAATTAATTAAAACAGGTAAATATTTGACAGCTATTTGCGATGTTGCCAACTTTTTATATCAGCGCTCTTAAAACCTGCACATAAAATGCATTCACGCTACCACTTTTTTTTAATGGCTTTTTCTTAAGTACCGGTACAAGTCATTCTGAAATCATTTTAATTAACAGTAACTTTAAGTTGATATTTAAGTGATTGAAACAAGAATTTGAATAGATTGTAGATAATTTGGTGATAAATAACCAGCCTGTAGCTGTTGATATTCCCATTAGACAATGGATTATAGCTTGTCGTTAAGATCCTCAAAGTTTAAGTACCCTATTAACAGCTTTCAAAGGTGAAAGGGCCTTCTATGCTAAACTAGTATAAATAGGTGTAAACTATGCCGCTATAGTTTACACCTATTTATAGTTATACGAAATTGTTCTAATAACTTTGTCCAATTTAAAGCTACCTTGGAGTTTGTATTTGGATTAAGTAAAGGTGAGGAGCAACCCACTCAAAAGCCCGTGGCTAAACAATAACAGCCGCTCGGGTCGATCGTCAAGTAAAGCCGCGCTTACCTAGGTTGATCCGTGGATGGGCGATCACCCATTACATACCGAGTTTCCTTCGCATCTCGGAAAGCCGTTGGTCCCGGTTGTCATTTATAGGTCTTTGACAGTCGTTACAGTGGCCCGAAACTCTGTCAACCAGTTTAAGCAAGGGGTATCGTATTACCCAGTACTAACTTGGTTGTGGAGGTCAAATAGGCAGTCGCTCTGTGTGAACTACTGGTATTCAGCTCCCCGTTAAGCCGGTAAGACTAGAAGCCAACCCCAAGATAGTTGGAAAAAGCAGCAGATGATGAAACCACTCAAAAGCTGATAAAAAAACAAAACCAAAAAAATATAAGGAAGCCTGCCTTCAACGCTACAGTCCTCTCACAGACATTTTTCCGCTGAGTTTGCATTACTGTCACAGCGATTTTAATTTTCTAAGCTTTAAGGTTCCTGTCCCTGACAAGTCTGTCACAAGTGAGGAAAACAACTGTCTTCTTTTTAGCGTGTCGATATCAATCTAAATTATGTGGCCCCGAACTTATCCACTAGTTTAGCGCATTCAGTAGCGTCCATCAGTTCCTGTAGTGAACAAACAATAGGACACGCAGGACACAATATTAAGTGCCCCGTCGTTTGTTGAACAGCACCACATTTACACTCTAGGGCAGAGTCATCAGCTGAGCAGGTTGTCCTTGCTGCGGCCAACCTATGTCCGGAGTCTATTTAAAGGCTTCCAGGTAACTCTTGTCCAAGTGGGAGATTTCCAGCAGGTGAAAGGGTTAGGTAAGGAAGCACTACCTCGCCATAGCTTTAGTCTATCCAGAAAGGACTGTACTAACTGTTTGAAAAAGGTCAGTTGCAAGTAGCTTCTTCTTAAAATATAACTTCAATAAACAAACAAACATCTATCCATCTATATATCGCACATCCTCTAAAAAACAGTCATACCACAAAAATAGCAGTTTTGAGATAGACGCATTTAAAGTTTTTTGTGTTCTTAACGATGCTTTGCACCAAAAACTTTCGCTTGTGCCATTTAGCGACTTATTTTGGTATACTTATGTTTGTTTTTTTTTTTCAATTATAGAGCAAGGACAATTTAAGTCGAGTTGGGTAGTATGGTAAACTGAATGACTGACTGGGTGCTATATCAACACACAGCCCAAACCGCTGGTCCTTAAGACATGAAACTTGGTGGATGTGTTCTTTGTGAGGAGTAAGTATCCACTAAGAAAGGATTTTTGAGAATTCCACCCCTAAAAGGATAAAATAGGGTATGGAAGTTAATATGAAAGTCCGTCAATTTTGAAGTTAGGATCTTCAAATTTTGGGTTTAGGCTGACAATTGAAAATTAGTTTATACGTGTCTCAGCTTTTTTGATAATTCTACCCCCGAAGGGTTAAAAAGGGGGATGAATGTAAGTAATCGGATATTTTTCGACATCCACGCGGGCAAAGCCGCGGGCAAAAGCTAGTACAACATAACTATTCAAAAAGTTGCCAAAGAAAACATGCGCAATACCGTCAAACGACCCCTAAGGTCAAACAGACAGGTTCTGCCGACATCGCATATGATTTCAAAATTTATGCAATTCCGCTGAGTTGTGTGGCCCTAGTTACAATGTTTGGCGAAGCTCGGAAGCGAGTAAACATATGTAGATAGATGCACATGTAGGTTGTGTAGCGACGGCACGTGTAGACCCTTCCGTGCACAGGGGTGTGAGAAATAGGGTGGAAAATTAATCATATTCTGTAGAAAAGGGAGGATCTTTCAGATCAGACGGGTGTTGTGTCTAGTGGGCTACTGCCCGATATTTATTGCCGGATTGCTATCATCGTCTGCCTAGCCTTTTCCCAACTATGTTGGAATCGGCTTTTATTTTATTTATTATACATGGAGTACTGCCTATCTGACCTCCACAACCCAGTTAATACTGGGTAATACAATAGCCCTTGGTAAGGCTAGTTGTTAGACGTTCGGGCCATTGACTACCTGTAACGACTGTCAAAGATCCACACATGACAGCCAATGGCTTAACGTGCTTTCCGAGGCACGGAGGAAACAATATGTAATGTGTGGTGACCCATCAACAGACCAACCTAGGCAAGCGCGGCTTGACCTGAAGAATAATTCGGGCTGCTGTTATTATTTAGTCACGAGCTTCTCTTGCAGCTGACAAGACAAGACAGCTAGTAAGTATTTTTTTGTTTTTTAGGCTTTCGTACCCAAAGGGTTACCAACGGGACCCTATTACTAAGCCTCTGCTGTCTATCCGTCCGTCTGTCTGTCTATCAGCGGGCTGTATCTCATGATCTGTAATAGGTAGACAGTTGTGTATTTCTAGACACAATGAGTATTACAAACAATAATAAATTTAAAATTAAAGGGGCTCCACTACTACGATGGTACGGAACCCTTCATACGCGAGTCCGACTCCCAATTGGCCGGTCGTTCTCATCAGTCATGTAACGTTTACACATTAAAATCTAGTTTATTTCGTTTGTCAATAATAGTTCGTAGTGTTTGTACATAGTAGTTCAGTAATAAATCTGCCTATAGTTACAAAATATAGCTACTAGTAAGAGCGTGATTGTGCGCCCGACTGTCGCCTAAGCCGACAAATTAGCAATTCTATTGCACTCAGACCTTGTCGCGTTAGTGATGTGCAATCGTCTGCGACGGAGAATCATTGATACCGATATCAAGATTTTATTTTTGGTGTTATGCTTGACGTCAATAATCAGAGCAGTTTTATTTTTATAAATAAAAATAAAGAGCTTTTTTTGACCTAGTAAAACATCTTTATGTTATATAATAATAAAAATAAATAATTGTGAACTTAGTAAAAACTTTTGGGTGAGGTAACTACACAAATAACTTCTAAAAATATATGAAAGGTTATTAACTTGAAAGGTCATCTTTATAAACCACTAAACTTCGTCTTGGCAAAATCTTGACCTACAAATGTCAGCATTAGCCACCCATATTATTTTTTCCTCTTCTCATTCTGCGAGGCATTTATGCTCACCAAAAACAAAGATTGCATCACAACATAAAATGTATTTCGTATTACACAACTTCTAATTATACGTTTCTATATTATAAACATCCATCGCCTTGCAGTTATTAATAAATTAACAAATCTTCGTTCCTTTCGTGCTTGTAAATTAGATTTATAATGATGAAACGTACAATTTGGCGTCGATACCAGAAAAGATATGAGGTTTTTTTCAAGGCATACAACTGGTTTAAACTTTTCAAATATGGAAGCCGTGAGCGCTGCGCCACTGTTTTTATTTTTTTATTTCTTTAAAAAGGCCTGTTGGCTTATTTTATAAGTAGTTTAAATCTGTTTTTTTTTTATGCAAATGGCTAGGACCGTAAAGGTAATGTTTCTCGTGACTTTTTTAGTATTGGCAAGCAGTAAATTATCAAAAGTGTTCACACAGGTGATTTCTATTGGCCATTCTCGTGATAGATGTCTTGGTTAGATCTTCTGGCACTCGTAGAGATATCGATTGGCTGGCCTTACTTGTGGATAAAGAAAATTCTGTTTTCTAAATAAAAAGCACAGCTCTTTTTTATAGAATAAGGAAAGTACTATGTAATTTAATTTTAATCTATGGCTTAATTTATCTTGTTAATGATTTCGTTCCAATTTCACTTCCTTATTTAAATTTTGTTCAGTATTTCTTAACTAGTTTAATTTAAAATTTACTAGCGATACGGTACTTACTCCAATAAATTCTATTTTTAGCTTGGCATTAATTTATGGCATACATAATTACTCTAAATTAATTAGTAATGCATTCTACACAACAGACAGTCTATTTCATAACAAACAACCTACTTTGTTTCACACGCTATTATTTGCCAATTTCCAGTACATGCTGAAAAGTTAATTATAAAATTTAGTTTTTTTTAAGTGACTATTCTTGTATAGATGCTTAATAAAAACAAAGGTGTTACCAGCTTACCTTAAGAGCGTTAAGGTCTTACGGCATTTCATACAAACTTTCAAGTGATTTTATTTCGAAATGACTGAACTGATTTTAATGAAACTTCGTACACATAAGCAGGATACATAAGTCTAAAAATTTGACAGAGAACTTTTTGAAAAATAGTGTTACAGCTAAATTAGACCGATTTTATATTTTCCGTTGAAACAGAAATTTTCAATTATATATTATTAAAAAGACATTTCGAAAAGTTCTCTATCAAATCTTTAGACTTATGTATCCTGCTTATGCGTACGAAGTTTCATTAAAATCGGTTCAGTCATTTCGAAAAAAAATCACTCGAAAGTTTGTATGAAATGCCGTAAGACGTTAACGCTCCTAAAATGAGCGATAAAAAAAAATACTTATTTCCTTTAATGATGACAATTGGACATAATATGAATTAGTAAGCATCTTATTACTATTTTTACCGTTATTGACTGCTTCGTTGGTCTAGTGGTTGCAATCGCGACTTCTGAGCATGAGGTCTTCGGTTCAATTCCTGGCAAATTGTTATTGGGTTTTTCCATCAGGAATTTCTCAGTAGCAGCTACGGAGTCTAGATTTGTGCCCGGTTGATGGCAATAGGCTCACCCCTATTACATAGGACTTAAACATAACTGGCGAAATATGGGTGGGCTATTAGGTACACCGCTGTTCCCTTCGGGAATTACTGGCGTGATGTTATGTTATGTTGCATTACTAGGTCTGAGGCCTCTCTTTAAGTGTGACTGCAGGGCCTTCACACCACGTAGACCTAATACGGATGGTGGGGGTCGCATAACTTAGATTATTAGGCTTTAGGACATACCAGTCTCCTCATAATACGAATTTTCCGTCACCATTTTTGTATAAACATCATCTGCCTAGCCTTTTCCCAACTATATTGGGGTCGGCTTCCATTCTAACCGGATGCAGCTGAATACCAGTATTTTACATGAAGCGACTGCCTATCTGACCTCCACAACCTAGTTAGTACTGGGTAATACGATACCCCTTGGTAAGACTGGTTGTCAGACTTTTTGGGTCACTGACTGCCTAACGACTGTCAAAGATCTACAAATGACAGCCGGGACCAACGGCTTATCGTGCTTTCCGAGGCACGGAGGAAACTCGGTATGTAATGGGCGGTCACCCATCCACAGACCAACCTAGGCAAGCACGGCTTAACCTAAAGATCGACCCGAGCGGCTGTTATTATTTAGCCACGAGCTCCTCCACCATTTTTGTATATTAATCATCATAAAACATAATGGAACATTGATCTTCTACAAATTCTTTTTTCCGTCATGTCTTGCAAAGTCGTTGTAATAGATCGATTGAGCTACCAACAATGCGGATCGGTTTAAGAAAACCCTACTCATTGTGTTCCCTACTTTTGTACGAAAATTTGTCATTGCGATCGTGAAATATCGGACGCTTTCATACAAAAATAGATGATTTATCGGTCCAGTGATCTTGATAATCGAATATCGATCTTGATAAACCGACCTCTTTTTTAGGAAAAAAAAAGAACCTAACGAGGCAACATTTGAGTTTTTAAGAGTTTTTTCGGTAAGCAACACTTTCTCTGCTTAACAGTATCAATAAATAGTAAAGTAATCTTTGGTACGTACGAAAACAAGATTTATAACAATAAGTTAAGGTCGAAACTAATAGTTTGAGGTGCCCTTGCTGGTGAAATATGCCTCGATGGAAGGTCACTCGGAACTAATAGAAAATGGTGAAAAGCCTTGACATCGAATGACTTTGGTGTTGTTAATTAATAACATATTCGTATGGCACGTGCGTATTGTATTGAATTTGGGGAAATTTTGTTCGGAATCATGTCTGTATTATGATAAGGTTTCCTTATTTTGTTTGTGGAGTAGGAAACCATACGATAAATACTCATAAATTACAAACTACGTAGAAGTTTTGCTACTATCGACGTAGGATATAATTATATCAACGATAGGTTAACTTAGTAACGAAAACAAGAGCCTACCGAGGCCCTAGAGCGGTGTAAAAGTTACAGTAGTAAGTTTTTTTTAAATTAAATATATTCGTTTCACATATAATATCTTCATAATTTTAAGACTTTATTCATATCTACAGTGTGTAAACAGACCCTTCCTGAAGCCGTCAATCAAGCATTCTGTACATCAAACTAAGTACGCAAAATTATTGTTGGGAAACGACTTTTTTTTTTTTGAGGTGAAAAATCACGTTTTACGGTAGGACTCGATGGAACGCACTCAAAGCATTGTGCTGATGGATGAATTTAATAGTACGGGAGTCGTGGAGGTGTTTAAAGTAAAAATCTTACATTAAAAACATGTATTTTTTAAAAACTTGTGAAAAAGTTGAAACTTTTACCCCCAATATTTCCGTAACTAGAAGGTTCCCAGGTATGGTCTAGAACAAAAAAATGATCCTTTATAGATGACACATAGAGAGGATGTGGAGGCCTGCGTCCCAGCAGTGGGAACATTAATAGGCTGATTATGCTATACTAAAATAGACATAATGCTATCGACAGATTATTTTTTTCATAAAGTTGGCAAACTGCGATGGATGATTAGGCTTATGCTATAGATGACACTGATTGCGTTACAAACAATTTAACTAACAAGCTAGGTAATTATTGTATATCGACGTATTTGCGTTACGTTTACAAAACGCTCTCGTACTAGGGCCTCTGTTTTGTACAGGAAATCTATACAAAGCTAGAACATGTTACACTGGTAATATATGCCTTGATGTGTCGCCGTGGCCCGTGTCAGCCGTGTGCACACTACGATTCACTAAAAGAATACGTTCCCAAACTACATCCTACAAGAAGAGCAGTGTCGTAATTCCTAATGGAGACTGCCAAATCTTAGATGGCATTGCTTATTCATTCATTATCATTCCGATCTAACAGATAGCCAAAGTACTGTACTAAATTAGTTATTCATGAAATGCTGTGCCATAAGATATTAACAATGTCATTAAACTTTAATGGGTGGATTAGTAATGCAATAAAATGTTTACCACCTTTGTAAGTATGATCAGCCTGAAACGTAGGACCGTTTCAGGCTGATCATACTCGTGGGACACAGATTCTTCTCCGCGACAGGAAATGGTCCGTTATGCACTACAAAGGCCCAGGCCTGGTGCGGCTTGGTAGATGTAACATAGCATAACATCACACCAGTACACCCACATTTCACCGGTTATGTTTAAGGCCCATGTAATGAGGGCGTGCCTATTTTTTTCACATTTCTTTGATTTTTTTTATCTAGATAATGCAGTTTAAGGCAGTTTCGTTGCGATGTTTTCTCTCACCATTTTGAGAGCAACTTTGTAAGGCAATAAACATAATAAGGTTTGTAAGACTATAAATAAAAAAAAACTAGGCAGTTATTATATTTTTAAATTGATTTAGCTTTTATTTATTTTATTGGTCGTCTCTAACTGTGGCATCACTTGGGCCCTATTAGAATATCAGCGGTGTGTGTGTGACATTTATAGATGTTGCACTACCATGCTGAGATAGGGGCATTTTCGTCTCGTACAGGACCAATTAGTTTAATGTACATATGTCTTATGATTTTAAGTATTTTTTTTTATTTTTTATTAAGAATATTATAAATATATTTACATTATATACAGACTACAAATAGAACTAAACTAAAGATAAAAATAAGACTAAAGTAAGAAAATATAAACATCTAAACAACGACGACAATAGGACACTTAGGCGTCAAAGTACTCCTCCGCATCGCTGTCATCTGGAAACGTGCCCAGAAGACTGGCAGCATTACCACGCTGAATGGCAATGCTAATTCTTTGGCCAAAGAAAGAGCCAGCCCTCTGGTCACGCGAAGTGTCGACCAGTCGGCGAGAGATTTCCTTTTTATTTAATTATGTTTTATTGATAACATTACCTAATATTGGAAACATTACCTACCTTTCAACCAAAAGGTAACCTTAGTATCTATTTTAGTTTCTTCATAGCATATCGCATTGCTTTCGTGTCGATCTAGACACGAAACCCTAATTGAATATTTCAATTCATAGTTAACGTACAAATAAAAGTTGAGTGGAAGCAAGTAAAGTACTTGTAGACACGTCTATGTGGTAAGTAAAGCTTAGTAAAAGAACACAAGTAACTTGGAAAAAAGAGTATCATCATCATCATCTGCCTAGCCTTTTCCTAACTATGTTGGGGTCGGCTTCCAGTCTAACCGGATGCAGCTGATTACCAGTATTTTATATGGAGCGACTGCCTATCTGATCTCCAGAACCCAGTTAGTACTGGGTAATACAATACCCCTTGGTAAGACTGGTTATCAGACTTTTTGGGCCATTGAGACTACCTAACGACTGTCAAAGATCTACAAATGACAGCCGGGACCAACGGCTTAACGTGCTTTCCGGGGCAAGGAGGAAACTCGGTATGTAATATGCTCTTTCAGTATATTGTACTTATAATTCTTGGAAACTGCGTCGTTGATATATTGGCCACTAGCGCTGCTGTGTAGCAAGATGTCCTGGGTCCGATTCAAAGACTTGGTCGCGCAAAGAGTTATCAAGAATTTCTGTGCCCTGGATTTGTGCTCGGTTGATGGCAGTAGACTTGCCCCTATTACATGGAACTGTAACATATGTAGTGAAATGTGTGAGGTTCCACATGTACATCTCTACCTAATCCTTCAAAGAAAAAAAGCGCGTGATGTTATAAATATTAAGTTGTTGAGATGGTAGAAGAAAACCCGTAAGCTCGCCATTGTACACACGGCGGCACATGAAGCTGTACATTCCAGTATAACTTGGCCTCGCTTTGTATAGATTATCTATACAATGAGCGATCCCCATAAACTGGTTTTGTATAGCTTGGTTGGCCGTCGTGCGTAAATTAAGCTATATAATTTTAAATTTCAGTTTTCCGTTAATTTATTATACCATTTAACTTAACCTAATGTAGTACTTGATGTAATATAGTTTAATTTAATTTAATTTTGTTCAATTTTAATTTAATAAAATCTATAATCTATGCACCTATTTTAATTATATTTGTTAATTACTATTTTAATTTTATGTGTCTTGATTTTGTTTAATTGCTATGACTTTGTTAATTTATTTTTTAAATTTAATTTAATTTTTTTCAAAATTACTTCCAAATGTGTTTCGATTTTTTTTTTTTTTAATTGCTGTTATGACTTTGTTAATTATTTTATTTTTCTAATTTTAATTTTAGTACTAAATAATGTGTTTCGATTTTAATTTTTAAATGCTTTACCTTTGTTGGCTTAGTTGTACATCTTATTATGCATGCGGTGGTCTCCTATAAGTGAAAAAGTACACCTACGTGATACTTTTGTCGTCGATTTTTTATTTTCATGTGTCTGTGTATATCCTTTGTTGGAGATCCTAAATAAATAAATAAATAAATAAATAAATAAATAAATAAATAAATAAATAAATAAATAAATAAATAAATAAATAAATAAATAAATAAATAAATAAATAAATAAATAAATAAATAAATAAATAAATAAATAAATAAATAAATAAATAAATAAATAAATAAATAAATAAATAAATAAATAAATAAATAAATAAATAAATAAATAAATAAATAAATAAATAAATAAATAAATAAATAAATAAATAAATAAATAAATAAATAAATAAATAAATAAATATATTATTGCAATTTGTATGTAATTTTTTTTTATTTTGTGTGCAATAAAAAATAAGAATAAGTTTTCGCTATATATGACTTTCAATTCTTTAAATTACAATTCACATAAAGTTGTGTATTTTGTACCTAAATTTTTTTTGGAAAATGATAATAACCTGTCGCTTCCATAAAAATAAAGTAGGTAAGCGTTTCAAAAATCACGTTGATGTTTTTGTGTATTCTACATTATACACTGTTTACAACCGTTTACGAAACATCAAGACTTTATTTCCACGGTACCAAATCGTTAGTAATTATTTTCCCATCAAAATCAACGTGCTGGAAACTCATTCTGAGTAATGTTTTCTATGTTCTTTATTTAATAAAACTCAGGCGATTGTTTTTTGTTTTTATTGTGTTGAGGCCGTGCCAAGTCTTATATAACAATACTTTTGGTATTGTACTAGGGTTACCGTTGGGTATCTGGGTTGATAAGCAGTCTAAAAACCAGCGCTGTGCTGTGGGCCCTCCATAGCACAGCATCATTCTGAGTGGTAATCAGCTTATCGCAGTCACGACATGCAAGCAGTTTATTTTTATTGTTCCGGCCTATTTTATTTATAAATATTTGTTATTCGTTGTATGTTTATTTTATCTTTTGTCATTTTGTATGCACGTCATACCTCTGCGACAAATAAATATATTTATTTTTCTCTTTTTCTTTTTTTCTTTTCTTCTTTTTTCTTTCGTTCTTTTTTTTTCTTTTCTTTCTTATCTGCATTCCAAAAAAATAAAAAGTTAATACGGTAAAAGCAAGCACTCTATTTTACTACTCCTAACAAACTCCATCGAAACTGAAACCACCATCAATCAATTAATACCGATACCAACATTCCAATTAAACACACATCAATCACATGTAATTTTATAATTTTATTGTCCTTATTGAATTGTGCTAGGTAAAGTGATGGCCTGAAACACAGGTTTAAATAAACCTAGATCGGGCAGGTCGCTGACATCTAAATTGAACTATTGAATACTTGCGACTGTAGCATATATTTTAGTTATAGTTTACTTATAAGTACTTATAATTAGTATGAGAAATAATACTACTGCGCTTAAATGTACACTTTTTGTAATACTTTTAAAATAAATTATTCTTATTCTTATTCTTATTCTTATGTCCCATCTCTACAAAACATGACAAACACACGTTTATTTAAATAGTTTACATCAATCTCATAATAAACTGCTACAAACTTTATGTCACAGCATAAATTATTTTAACGAGCATCATTACGTGAAGATGGTCCTACTGAACGTAAAGCGTGTTTATTGTTAGTCTGTGAATATTAGTGGGACATACGTTTGGGTTAAATGCTTATCTTGAGTGCAATAGAATAAGTAAATAGGTACTAACGATACTGGGTAGAACTTTGGTATAGATTATGATTGACCCGGTTACCAAGAAAGTAGTATCACACCTGGTTGTATGTCAATATTACAACAGAGTAAAAATAATGATCACTCTAGTAACAGCAATATCCACCGTCTAATTACAAAATATGGAGGAGTAGGTCATCCTTGAATCAGAAAACAAACAACAGTCTCAACAACTCAATCCATTCTTAATTATTATTATACCTAAATGCGAAAGTCACTCTGTTTGTTTGTTACATTTTCACCACTAAACGACTGATCGGATCGTAATGAAATCTGCCAAAGAGATAGATTATATTATTATCCTGGGGAAGGACATAGACTACTTCTTTTTTTGTTTCATACTCAATAAGATTCTTATGCGAACGAAGGCGCGGGCAACAGCTAGTGTAGAATATTTTCGTTTCCTCATCTTTTTTTACATCTATAAAACTAGCCTAGCCTGCGTTTTTCCTTTTTGCAGGGCAAAACGAAAGTGTGACATATAAAAGTACATGGAGAGGTCCATGTACTTTTACATACAACCAGTTGGCCAACTTTTGAAAGAAGTCACTCCCTTATCCTGCCAACTACTTCTTAGTCTGCCGCTTTGAGAGAAATTGTTGTAACATAAAATAAACCTCGACTGTCCTTGACTGCCACATTGGTCGAATGGTCGCAAGCATGAGGTCCTGGATTCGATTCCTGGGCCGGGCAAAGTGTTATTGGGTTTTTCCATCAGGAATTTCTCAGTAGCAGCCTCGGAGTCTGTATTTAAGTCCGGTTGATTACAATAAGCTCGCCCCCTATTACATGGGACTTAAACATAACTGGCGAAATATGGGTGTACTATTAGGTACATCTCTGCCTAACCTTTCGGGGATTAAAGGCGTGATGTTATGTATAAAAGAAACTCGGAAGAAAAGAGGTTTACTTCTTTTAACATACCCTATCACATGTTACTTGAGTGAGATGGCGGCAGAAAGACTCACGGCCGAATACTGAAACGCCACTCAAATTTAACAGATACTCAAAAGTGTCAAAAGTGACGTTTACCCATACGAAATTAAAGTTTAAGAGCTGCTCAAACGTTTAAGCAGACCTTAAATATTTGAGTGGCGTTTCAGTATTCGGCCGTTAGCAACAGTGTCTGTTGCTAAGTCTTTCTGCCGCCATCTATCTATGAGATAATGTGTGATCCTTACACTCACCACGCATTACGACACGCGTGTTCAACACATCAAGTATTGACACACTTACTTGTATTAATTATCATATTGTTGAGTTGTGTTTCCGATGCATTTTGTACTTGATATACGAGTACTTACTTGGCAACAGGAATAATAATAGAGGCACAGACAAATAACAGGAGCCCTGAGTAAAAAATAAAGTTAATAAATAAAAAACTCACCACTCAATGGGTGCATGAGGATAGACGGCACCGCTGAGACCGATCCAGGAAAAAGTTGTGAAATGAACTACTGAGAAATTCCCAATGTAAAATCTGAAATCACTTCGTAATCAGCCTATTAATGTTCCCACTGCTGAGACGCAGGCCTCTTCTCTATGAGAGGGAATGGGCTATAATCCACCACGCGGGCCCAGTGCAGGGTGGTAGATGTCACATGTCTTCGAATTTGTGGTTCTAGGACATGCCGGTTTCCTCACGATGTTTTCCTTCACCGTTTTGAGAGCAGTGGTTATGAAATAACTTACACAAAGTAATGCGCCTGGCTGGGTTCGAACCACGACTTAATGCTCGTAAGTCGGGGTCACCACCACTGGGCCACCACTGCTCTTTGAAATCACTTACCAACCTGGAAATCGAACCCAGGACCCCGAGCTCATGATAATAAATAGCGTTGAAGTTATTTTACCGTCGTTGAAGTTCTCACACCACGTAAGTCATTTTAGGCAGTTGACATTTTGATTTTTTATGCCGTTTGCTAGATAATCGAAGACACGTGGTTCTGCCAATCACAGAAACAAGCACCGTCTCTGTCTAAATTGAAGTGAAAACAAATTATAAAATGGTATTGTACCATTACATGGTATAATTATGCAGTTTTTTAATCTCCCCTGGTATTTTTTGCTTTCGTGCTGTTGAAACTTCAACGACGTTATGCGAATCCATATTATTACGATAAGCTTTTTCAAATAGTATACAATACCTCTTAAAAATCAAAAGAATGTCCCTCATTAATTTTCTTTCAACAACATCAAAGAAAAAATCACATAATTTAACAAAGAAATTACTCTTAAATGGCTTCCAGAATAAATCAAGGAGGATTTATTAAAGTACAGTCTCATTCGATAGTCTAGACTCCTTGGGCCACAGATTGAGCTGAGATTTCTCCATCGATCGTTGCCTTGACTACGAGATTGAACTATTAATTCCACTCTTAACTGCATTAAGGGAATTCTTTTGAAATCTCTTTTGTAAAACACTTTTTGTATTAAGATTAATTCTTTATTGAAGACTAGACTTTTGCTTGTGACTTTGCCTGCTTGTAATTCGGACATTATCCCACGTTAACATACAGACGTGAGCACATCAAGCTACTACAATCTGTCAAATTTCTTTAATAGATTTTCAAGTTTATCGCTAAAGCATTAAGTTTAAGGTTGATTGGGAAAATTTGACAGTTTCGGTCAGCTTGATGTGCTGGCGTCTGTACTACCAAGATAAAACTGGTATCTTATGTCCTAAACCAGTTCATGGTCTGTCTCTGTTTCAAGTTTCATGTAAATCCGTCCTCAGATCTTACTTCAGGTTAGGCCGCGCTTGCCTTAGTTCGTGGTTGGGGTGACCACCCATTACATACCGAGTTTCCTCCGTGCCTCGGAAAGTACGTTAAGCTGTTGGTCCCGGCTGTCATTTGTATATCTTTGACAGTCTTTACAGATAGTCAGTGGCCCGAAACTCCGAAAACCAGCCTTACCAAGGGGCATCGACAACACTTCAGTACTAATTGGGTCGTGGAGCCCAGATAGGCAGTCGCTCCATGTAAAATACAGCTGCATCTGGAAGCCGAACACAACATAGTTGGAAAAAAGCTAAGCAGATGATGATTTGTGAAAAGACAACAGACAGACAGACAAGAATTACTTTTACATTTAAATATTTATATGCATCTTTTTTTTTAGCTTGCTGGTTTTTTAACATCAAAGGTTTTGTCTCATCTATTCTATGTTGAGTTCAAACCTAACAAAAATTAATGCTTTTTAATTTGATCAGAAACGTCTACCATTTCGTTGTGACCTTTACTATATTAATTGGAAGATATTGATACCTTGATGTTATTATGACTGACAGGATTTCGGGTGTTCTGACTTCTTAAAAACAAGGTTAGAAGTTAACGTTAAGTGAAGAATATTCATTCTAATAGCCGCTTAATTTCAATCTATCAATCAAATTCATTATTGTGGATCATAGGTGTTTGTATGACAGAGCAGACTTCGGGATAGGTGGAGCATATTTATATAGACCTAACATACAGAAAATTTCCGTACACAGCAAAACACACATATTACACCTGTAACACACTCACAAAAGCACCCATACACACTCACACACATATGCACACTATCGCAACCCACACCAAACACGAAATACTACCACACTTAAATTCCTTTTTTAATTATTCACGTTTTTTTTTAATTTCCTTTTTTTCTTAGCCAGTTTTAATAAAATTATTTTATTATATCTAAATTTGACCGGATTTTTAAATTTGGTGGACCGATGACCTGGTGAAGGTTGAAGGATTCCGCTGGATGCGAGTCGCAAGGGACCGGTCAATGTGGCGACACTTGGGGGAGGCCTATGTCCAGCAGTGGACGTCTTTCGGCTGAAATGATGATGATGATCTAAATTTTATAGTCTACCACCAGTCGGAATTGTCATATTATTTGTTTATAATAACCAAACTTCTCTATTAAATTTTGTCCATGGAAGTCAACTGATTTCTAAGATACAGGTTCTTTACCTAGATTGGGAGTCAGGCGTCCATTTAGTTTCTTGCAGCCTTTTTTTGCATAAACCCTAATAGATGAAATTGTATTAGGCTATATTTTATTCATTTTTAATATTTTTATACGCAAACCCTTCGTATAAAAAAAGCTATATTTTATTGAGTCCTATAAACGATTTATTATTATTTACCTAAACTTTAAGCAAGTAAGTAACATGTTACATAATTCCTCAATCTTTATTTTTATTAGGGATCTTAAGAATGCTCTGGTAATAATACTGAGGTAGTATGCACATGTTACTTAGATATTTTCAGTCTACACAAATATTCTCTAACTATTCAGATCTCTGGTGATGAGCTATTGTCTACCTTTCAGGCATACAATGACAACATTTGTGTCACATGTTTCATTTAATATGTTTTTTTTATATTTTCTTACCTTTGTATAAATTCTTTTTTATCGATTGTTTGTGAATGTGATGTGATGTGCGATTGTTTGTTGGCCTTGTAAATACCTAGATGCTTGTTAACATTTGTTAACTTTTTTTTTTGCACCTGTAGGTACCCGAATCGTTGACGCCGGACAAGTTTGTCCGAAGACAGGCGTACCTACTCGAATTCGTTCATTTACACTTGGCCGTTTGTCCAAATACAACCAAACAAGGCAAAAAACAAGGGTAATTGCACCATGATATTTTAAATATGATAAGCGCTAATAGCGTTTACAGAGTGGTGATCACAGGTGTAAGTGGGCCTTAACATTGGTCGTTAATTAAAACATAACAAAGACATTTCGATAATGCATCAATTAAAAAAAAATGCGATAGACTATTAATATTGAGTACATTAACATTACCAAGATACTGATAACGTGCTGCCAAGGGCATGTTATCAAGACACCGTATCTATTTTAGTAATGTTATTAGCAAATAAATAACATTTTAATTTGAAATTATTTACTTTGTTGTCTATATTTGTGTCAGTAGACGAGTTTATTTTAATTTACCTTTGAGAAAACTGGCGTTTAATAGAACGAAAAATTCGAAGACATGTGTCATCAGCACGCGTAGCTTGATCCCCGTAGAAACAGGTTTTGTCGACGGAAGAATCGACAAAATGACAGATCAACAAAAGAAATCTGTCATTTGGTCGAATCCTCTGTCGACAAAACCCGTTTCTACGGTGGTGATACTACGCATGCTGTCAATCTGCACGGGGCTCGCGTGGTGGCGTCCACCTCACTTCCTTTGAGAGAGAAAATATCTGAGGCCCTAGCACCAGCGCGTGGTATAAACGTGATGTAAATACGTCGATTTTTGAATCGAAAATACAATTATCCTATAGCATTTTGGTTTTTTGGTTAAAAATTGTTTAAAGCTCTTGTCTAAATAATAGCAGCCACTCGGATCAATCTTCAGGTTAAGCCGCGCTTGCCTTGGTTGTTCTGTGGATGGGTCACCACCCAATACATACCGAGTTTCCTCCGTGCCTCGGAAAGCACGTTAAGCCGTTGGTCCCCTTTGACAGTCGATACAGGTAGTCAGTGCCCCGAAAGTCTGTTAACCAGTCTTACTAAGAGGTATCGTATTACCGTGTAATAACTGGGTTGTGGAGGTCAAATACTGGTATTCAGCTGCATCCGGTTAGACTGGAAGCTAACCCCAATATAGTTAGGAAAAGGCTAGGTAGATGATGATTTTGGTTTAATTTTTTGCAACAAGCACAATCAGTATCATCCAAACATATAAAATCCTCTTAAATTATTAAAATATAACATGTGAAACGAGTATTTTTAATTTTAAAATCGACGAACCTATGTACGTAACGTTTACACCCATACATTATAGGCTGATTCTGTTATGTTATGTAATACTTTGTTCGTTTAATTTCATTGTTTATCAAATACCTGCCTATATCGACATTTCCTTTCTTTGTTATTTAAGCTTCAGAAACGTCATTTTCCTTGTTTCGCCTCGTGCTATATGACAAACTCACGTTTATAGCTTAAATTATAATTATCGATGTTTGTTTATGTGTATTAGGTATCTACTGCTGCATTCCAACTACACGCCTTGCATAATCTTTAATAAAAACGTGTTTTGTTTGAATATATTAATAGCACATAGTGAGACATAACTTTTTATAATAACACCGTGTACTTTCACCTATAAGAATAAGAATAATTTATTTAAAAGTATTACAAAAAGTGTACATTTAAGCGCAGTAGTATTACTTCTCTTACTGCTAGGCAGATTAATTTCAAAACTGTTCGGTAGCCTACTCAAAAAATGTCACATAATACTCTCTAAATAAAAGTTAACCGAGAGAAAGAGTTCACTAAAAAACTAGAAAACCGCACAAAAATAAAGAAAAATTTCCAAGGAACGGTGAGCACAAAGATTACATAAATACCGTTTTTCCCGAAAAAAGCAGCACCGAAAGGAACAAAATGACAAAAGAGAGAAGGACTAAGGGCGCGACACATGTCAACAACTGACGGCGAAAGTGTCGCTTGTCTGTCAGGCCCTAATGAGGAAAGACAGGACTAACGCAAGGAAAAAATTGTTGCAAATAACTTTGCGAAGCACGTGAAAATGGATGAATTGAAGAAGAGAAGATATCATCCACTTTTTCATAATTGTATTTCTGAATTTAGTTATACGTACTGTTTATTGATGACTGACTACCTCGTTGGTGTAAAGGTCGCAAGCGCAACTGCTGAGCGTGAGGTCCTGGGTTCGTTATCCAGGTCGGGCAAAGTGATATTGGGCTGTTACATCTGGAATTTCTTAGTAGCAGCCACGGAGTCTGGATTTGTGCCCGGTTGATGGCAATAGGTTCTACATGGGACTTAAACGTAACTAGCGAAATGTGGGTGTACTATTAGGTACATCTCTGCCTAATCCTTCGGGGATTAAAGGGCATGTTGTTGTGTTATGCACTTATTGATTTATTTAAAAACAGTAAGATAAGAGCAATGCATGTCAATTCATTAAATAGAATTGGAGTAAAACCAAAATACAATAATATTTCTGTCATTGAGATGAAATAATGATATTTTAAATAACATGTAGCGGTAATTATTTTCAGCTAGTCGTTTTGCAAGATTTATTTTTTGATAAAAAATGAATTGTGTTAAAGTGCAGCTTATGACACGACTGATCACAACACAACAAAAGATATCCGGCTTAAAATGTAATTTTTATCTTTGATTTCATCAACTTTGGATTAATTGCGCTATAAAAACCGAATAAAGTAGATGTTTAATTTTTATTAGTATTAAAACTAAAAATAACTTTCAAAGATAATTTTCCTCTCAAAAAAATATGATAAAGCCAGATATATTCATAAAGACTAAGAAAATAAATGAGGGTTTTTATTTTTCTTTCATTACGTACATTTATCTGCAGCATTTTCTAAGTAATTATTTATCTCTGAGATTTCTCGTTTCTCAGTTATTACGAGGATATTTTTCTTTTATAAAAGAAAAGAAAAAAGATAAAAGGAAATCCAATAGAAGAACAAAAGCACGGGACATGTAACAGGCACACAAAAGCTTTGCACCATCTCACTTATGTAGGGTGACAAGACTTAATTTATTTATGGGACAGTTTTTAAAATATTTAACTACAAAAAAATTTACTCATATTTCATAGATTTAAAAAAAGTACTATTGTTACTTACTGCGGCTGCCTTAATTTATGTATGACACAAAGTTTGTGATGCAATAAGTATTAATTAAAATTGAGGTAATAAAAAGTGGTCATTAGGAAAGAAAATAAATTATAATTACATATTTACATATTACATATATAATTATAGACAGACTTGAAATTTTTTACAATAGTAAATATTTTCAAGTCTGTCTTTTATCGTTTAATAGAATTATCAGTTCCTAGTAACAAATCGGTCAGTAACTCAAGAGTGACAGACCACTAATCGCCATCATTACTGTACCTCACCTCATAATGGAAGGTATCACATTAATGGATCAAATAATTGCCGTATCAATCGTGGCTTGAATCGAAACGGTCAATAATGTTAAGATTGCTAGTATTTTAAATCATTAAAGGTCTGGATGGTCGCGTTGTTCTACGTAAAGAACCATTTGCTTGAACACAAGGAGGGCCTAAGGATGATCTGCCACATGTTTTCGAAGAAACAGATGTGGAAGCCATGATAGTTGCGCAAGAGCATCTAAAAGCATATGAAGATGATCAATTCGATTGACTAATGATCTTTAAGAAGTTTTATTGGGGTAGGCTAAAGATTGGCAGAGCATGTCTTCTTATTTATTTATTTAATAATTTGTGTACACTGTTTCTAGCCATTTCCTCTTTTACAGAGTCCATAGGAATAGGCTGAAGACGATGCTGTAGTGGTAATGCTGATACCAGCACATATTATTGTGGTTTCATTCATTATTTTTTAATTAAGTATTACTTTTACTTATGTCTGAACATTCAAACAAAAAGTGAAGTGGTTGACCTATACACTAGACTTCGTTTTGTATTGCGAGTCAAGGCCGAGAAGCTTTTCAATGTAAACGAGTGAGCTACCGAGCCCGAGGTTCGTAGAACGATGAAACTTGTGATGAGTGGGTAAATAACACTTATTTTTTAAAGATTAACATTAATTTCATAGGCTGTTGCGAATAAAATTGATGCACCTTTCTCACTATTTGTTATTAAAATTCGAGAGCTCATAATCGTCTTTGACTGATTTCTAATGTTGGTAAAACTCTCAATTCTTTCCCATACATGCAGTATTAAATTCCTTTTTTTTCTATTTATCAACTATTAATTGCGCCTTTCTTCCATCGATTTTATTATCGCCTCATTCGTCATAAAATGAATCAACTTGAATATTGCAGAAAAAAATAGATCATAGTAGTCTATGATCTGTTTTTTTTTTAACTAGTTTAACTAGCCGGAAAAGTCTCGTTATTACCTAAAACCCTAGTCCCACTAGCGATCTCCGCCCACACCTCGGGCGAGATGTGTCCCATATACCGGTCGCGTCGTGCTATTTCAGCGAGAACACTCCTTATAAGCCACCGTGCAAAACAAAGTCTCGGCTGGCTCTTGTGTTCAGGTAGAACAATTTACGGAGTTAAAGTTTGTTTTAAACAGTTTGAGGTATTTTTTATTAATAAGTTGTTATTGGGCGTACAATTAGCAATCAGCGTATTCCCAGTAACTATTTCCACAAAAAAAAGCGTAATTTCAAAATTACGCTTTAATTTTCGATATTTTTCTTTTTATAAATAAATGTAGAAAAAAATGAAATTAAAAATAATAGTGGGGTTAAGGATGAGTTATTGGGGCTGAAGAGACAAAAAATGACCCCTCCATTCGGCCTGTTCAATTTGGCAGACGATGCATCAAATACATATGTAAAATTTCAAAATCTGTACAGTCGTTTTTGCGTGAAAAAGTAACAGACATTAAACCGTCCGTACATCCATCCATCCATCCACAAACTTTCCCATTTATAATACTAGAAAGGTTACTATAATGTATTTTTTAGCAAAATCTTGCGACTGTTATGGCAACCCCCGACAACCGGCAACCACAATGCCGTATCAATGTGAGGACCGTTTACGTCACCCACCAAATTGAATCTATTAGTAATTTGGGCTACTCTTTATATCGACAAATGTAGAGCGTAGTGTTACCATGAGCCTTTCAGTTATTATTGAAGTTCCACATTGTGAATAATTTGCACTTTTTTATGTTTTTGATAGACAAGTCAGCGTGGATAACAAGGTTACCTTGTGTCTTTCAACAACTTGGGAAAATAACCCAAAACTGAAACTGAAAATGTTCTGATGACATAATACGTCTTTTCTTCATTTATTTTTCTTACATATTATTTGATATATTTTTATAAATCAAAAGCATATAAACTACGTTAAAAATATAACAAAATAGTAGCCCATCGGCATAAGTAACCAGGTCCAATAGTCTATTATTAGAAGTGTAAATTCTTGCAATACTTCTCAAGACTACAGATATCAGTTCTTATTAAAATTAATACGACGACAGACTAAATAATTTTTAAACATTATTGTTTACTAGCGACCCGCCCCTGCTTCGCACGGGTGCAATACATATACATCATATAAACCTTCCTCTTGAATCACTCTATCTATTGATGAAAACTGCATTAAAATCCGTTGCGTAGTTCAAAAGACCTAACCGTACAAACAGCGGGAGCGACTTTGTTTTATATTCAAATCAAATCAAATCAAATCTTTATTGGAACAAAAACACATTTCACAAAGTAATTGCGTACGGAAATAGCTGCATTAGTTAAAAACTGTGTCACAGCTATTAACGCCCACCTCCAGGAGGGAGACGATAGCGTTCCAGATACAAACATTAAAATAGTAAAAAATAAAATAGTAAACAATTAAAATAGTAAAAAATAAAATAGTAAACAATTAAAATAGTAAAAAATTAACATGGCAAAAAATAAATTAAATATTATGTAAGTAATTGATGTGCATGTGGGAGTGTTGTATGTGAGTGTAGTGCGTGTCTGTGGAATATAAGTGTAGAGTGTGTGCTTGTGGAACCCCACAAGCACACTCCGCGCTATTTGTATTTGGTGTGCATGTCTACGGAAGAAAGATCTTTACGGTTTGACTAAGTTCTCCAATTCTTCGTATGTGCGACTATGAAGCCATTGATCAGTAAGTCTTTTGCAATCCCGGAGAGTACATGGATAAATAGAAAGCACTTTATTTATTCTATTATAAAGCACGGGACTGCAGAAAATGAACTGCCGGCGGACAATTTCCAATTCAACACTTGATGTCGGGCAGACTCTGTCAGTTCTTCGTTTGTGTCTTCCAAACTTTGGATCAAAAGACAAGTTTGAGTGTTTTCGCAACACTGTATTTAGCACAAAAGAGTGCCTTACTGTGGGTAGCTTCCATAGCGCGTACAGTTCGCTGGTAGGGAACCGATAAGGTTTGAAGGCCATTACCTTAAGGACAGCCCTCTGCGCCCTCTCCAAACGCAGCAGAAGACATTTACCAGCACCACCCCAGACCGAAATACAGTACGTTAAAATGGAATGGGCAAGAGCAAAATAGACAGTTCTCAGAGTAGAGAAATTGGCGGACGTCCTTAGATTTTTAAAAACAAAAATAAATTTTCTTACCCTAGAGACCAGCGAATCGATTTGCTCACTCCATGTCAACGTGCCGTCGACCCAGACTCCAAGATATTTTATTGAGTCCGCGCGCATAACTTCAGGACAGCCACAGGTGTCAGTCCTCATTGTATGGCACGCATGAGCTGTCAGACGGAAGGGTGGGGCTGGCTGTGACGCTTTCCTTGGACTAAAAGTGATAAATTTGGTTTTATCCAGGTTGAGGGTGAGCAAATTCTGTGTGAGCCATCTCATAGTAACTCGCAAGGCTGACTCTGCCCGAAGTCGAGCCTCGTTCCAGTCACTGCCATGAACCAGGATTACAGTGTCATCAGCGTAAGCAATTAGTTTAGAGTTTTTTAAGTTGAGTTTGCAGAGCTCGTTTATGTAAACCAGGAAAAGGGTAGGTCCTAAGACACTACCTTGCGGAACTCCGTATGTGAGGAATGCTTCCTTACTGGTGTGGTTGTTTATCCTGATGACTTGCGAGCGACCACTAAGGTAACTCTTAAACAAACTAAGCGGTAGGCCTCTCATTCCAATTCTTTCTAGTTTACTGAGTAGAAGGGGGACAGAGACAGTGTCAAAAGCTTTAGAAAGGTCAAGGAAGATAGCTATTGATTTATCCTTGTTGTTAAGATTTTGAGCTACTGAACTTATTAATTCTAATATGGCATCCTCTGTGTTTTTGCCTGATCTGAATCCATATTGATTATTTGCGAGTACATTTTGTGAGCTAAGGTAATCCAGCAGACGTTTGTTTAGTACTTTTTCGAGGAGCTTAGACAGAATTGATAATACAGATATGGGTCTGTAGTTGTTGACACTGTCTCTGTCTCCACTCTTGTGAATAGGGTGCACTACTGCCTTTTTGAACACCGTCGGGAATAATCCAGATGTAAGGGCAAGGTTGAAGACGTGGCAGATAACTGGGACAAGAGTGCTTCTAGCACTGTAGATTACTGTTGCCGGGATACCATCCCAACCCGTAGCACTAGTTAGTCGTAGGTCACGAATAAGACTATCTATTTCTTCGTTGTCCGTGCCAAAAATAGCCATCGAGTTAGGGTGTACATATAAAGTGCCTGAGTCAGAAGTGTTGCTAGAGTTATAGTTTGGGGAGTTAATGATTTTAGATGCCAGTTTTGTTCCCACATTTGCGAAAAAGTCGTTGACAGAATCTAGTGAATGAGTTGGATCTGGAGTTATAGATAACAACTCACTGGCAGAGGCTTTACTTTTTTGAAGATTGGATATAGTCCTAATGAGATTCCAGGTAGCTTTCGGACTCTTGCGATGTTTTTCAAATTCATGTCGTTCATATTCTCTTTTTAATTTCTTTAATAGATTGTTGCAAAAATTTTTATATCGATTATAGGTGATTTTCAGAGTATTATTTTCAGCATCCCTCCTCATTTTACGATACATATTGTCCCGGTTTCGAATACACCTAAGGAGTCCAGGTGTGATCCACGGCTTCAAAATGCGCTTTCTGTTCGGGACAACAGTAACACGACTATTATGATCAACAACTGAGGAAACAAGGTTGACCATAACGGAAGCCGCAGTTTCAGCGTCTTGACAGTTCATAATGGGAGTAAAGTCAACTTTCTCAAGAGCCACTACGCAAGCATTAATGTCTATACGGTGCTGACGGGAAGGTGATTTAGGGATATCTAATTTCAGATTACAAAAAACTACAACAGGAGCATGGTCAGTAATTAGTGAGTCAAGAACTAAGGTAATAGCTGGTTTATTTGATTTTAGCATAACGTGGTCAATGCAGCTATCGTTGCGTGTCGGGAAAACATGAGCAGGCAACATGGCATGTGAGGCAACAGCATTAAGGTACATGTCTGAGTTCGAATCAACCCAATTAGGGGCTATGTTTATATTGATATCTCCAACCAAAATAACTGTTCTGAAAGTATTTAGTGAGTTGAGGATTACATCTAGACTGGTAATAAAGTGCTGAATATTTCTATTTGAAGGTGACCTATATATAGCGATAAGCGCCACCTCATTTTTAAATTTGAGAACAAGACAGTTTGCATCGGCGAGTATAGGCTTTTCTAAAAGGAACTGTAGCTCTGCTTTAGTATACACCACAACTCCATCATTTTGGTTTGAGTGATCAGAGTAATTAGACACAAAACCCGGTATGGAGGGAAGATGAGGGCATTTTCGTAACCAGCATTCCGATAAGACCACGACGTCAAATTGTGTCTTTATTCGATGCAGCAATATCATGAGGTTGTTAAAATTTGCAATGCTACCGATGCTTCTGATGTTAACGTGAAAAATTTTCAAGCCGTGATTAACGTTATGTAAGTATGAGTCAACTTGTTCCGGGGAGCATTGATGTGATGCTGAAGTTGAAAAGTATTCTATATCATCCATTATTTTGACGTTGTCATTCATTATCAAAGGCTGAGAACAAACAACAGGTGATTTGATTTATTGTACGTAACATAGCATAATCCGAAATGACTGGAGATTGTACAGGAGACACCAAAGTATTCCATTTGCAGTAGAATTTGAACATAATACATCTTCCGTTGTGAGTATAGCGAATGTAAGTAGTTATGTGTGTTTATAGTAATATTACAATGATAATATAACATTAGTGACGTATTTCCTAATTTCAGAACATGCATAATAATTAATAATAGAACTTTTATATTTTTAAATCTTCGAAACATTAATTCTACGTAAAAAGTTACGGCAATAATATAAGAGTTAAACAAAACGACCTTACTACGACCTACTAAAATTAATTGATAGATACCTAGTCATTTTTTGGGAAGATCAGACTCATCTCTGATCATGATATGTTGGGTACCATCCTTTTCTCGGACAAAAATTTTGCCATTCTTAATCCAGCAGTACTGGTACTTATTAGTGCTGGCAAAGTCACGGGCCAAGAAAAACAAGCGTTTCATCTTTGGTGAAAGATTTTCGGACACAAATATGGGTTTAGCAGGGCCGCTGATTTTCAGGTGCTCGGTAGACAGTTTATTGTTTTCCTTATTGTACTTTTTATACATTTGAATAAACTTTTCTTTTCGTAAATTGCTCGTAAAGTCCACGACGACAGTCCTGGTGTCGGAGTCTTTGGGTCCTATACGGAAAATATCCTTTATCTCGAGAGGCTGGATAGGGACATTAAGGGCTGACCCTAATTTAACCACGGTATTTAGTAAGCCTTCTTTCGATTCCGATTTACTAATAGGTATATTCCTAATTTCCACGCAGGTCGATCTAGCACCACGTTCCAGGTTCTCCAGTCTATCTTCTAGGGTTTTCAAATGGGCTAAGTTATTTTTCCGTTCAGTTTCAAGTTGTGATTCCATTTTTTGTAATTTAATTTTAAGGTCGTCGTAGTTTTGCGACAGAAAGTTAACCGTCGATTGTATGCTGGAATTTTGAATTTTAATCTCCTCAACGGACGCACATAATTGCTCAAATTTACTGTTTTGTTGTTCCTTGAACTCGAGAAACATGGTTTTCATTTCCGACATGAATGAAGGTAGGTCGATATCCTGGCAAATCCCTGACTCAATGCATTTACGTTTGCTACTACGGTGAGTAACATTCAGGAATTCACCATCGATGCTGACTAACTGGTCAGTTTTCGTAATATCAGGTTCGGAGGAGCTGTGATGCAACGGAGTCTTTAGCGGTGCCAGTAGTGATGACGTAGGTGTTGGGGTTATTGGTGGCGATCTGTTTATCGGCATATTTTCAAATTTAACAAGTACCAGAGCGCAAGGAATTCAAAGATAGGGCACTTCTTTGTAGTATTTCCAACTGAGTAAAACGGAACGTAATCTGTATACAGTATGCCTATAATCCGTAAATACTGTCAGGTCTCTTGAGGTCCTAGTAAGTAGAAGATGTAAATGATGTAACGGTGTTGTCAATATCAAGTCCCTCCACACCACTCCAGCTCTTTCATTCAATGTTGTTGTTTACAATTTGAATAAATGTTCAAAATTCTAAAGTACTAGGCGCGCATATGAGACGACAGTACGGTAGTGGCGACGACACCTACAGGGCGGAGCCAATTACTGTGATGTAGATGGAGGTACGCGTACCTTTTGTCCTTCGCTGGTGGGCGGAGAGTTGCGTGAGCGAGGCAGCACTGTGTCCTGCCGAGAAGGTGGAGCCAGTGGGTCTTCAAGATGGCTGATTTAGTGTTCGGAGAATGGTGTTGCTCCTATGATATATGCACTCCTATTTTTTTGCCGGTTTTTATGAGTTTAATTTTGATTTAAAAATAATTAAAATAAAACTGCGTGGATTTATGAGACATGTGCTCGTCACCGAGGTCCGGGAGGAAAGGGAATATTATGTAAAGATATCTTTAACAAAAGAGATAACTAAGCGATTGTATAGTCACCCTATGTGAGTACCATTTACGATCGCGTGGGGTTCCTCAAAGTCTGAAGTTATTATATATTCATCAATTAGAGAGGATGTAATCGAATAACGTGTGAACGGAAATATTTGGAACTAAGAACTTGCTTCCCGATGTTACGGGAAAGTTCGCACGGTTTAATATTCTAATTCGATTCCTTGTATGTCCCATTGCTGGGTAAAGGCCTCCCACATATCCTTCCAGGTACTCTTCTCCTGCGCCACCTCAAACCAGCCTTCGTGATGCGCGTCTACCGAAAACTTACGATCTTTTAAATCTTAAATTATCCAAGCTCTTATTGTCGTTTAGTTGCTTATCATTGATAAGGCAACCTGAAAATTATAAAAACAACCGAACCTGAATGGAAACTGTCTCATAAAAAGAAATGAAGTTTACAGTAGGTGAACCTGTCTGAAAATTTCGCAGTCATTATTTATTTTTCATTCAGATTGGCGCCAGTTCTGGAAATGGGTCATCATAATCGAACGAGGAAACTGAAAGTTCATGAAGCACTCTCCCAAAACCAACAATATTAATTCGATGTACACATTTCTGTTCAAATCGATGGTATTTCAGAAAACATGTACACTAAATTGCTCCACGTTTGTACCTACTTCCGTTGTGCGTTTCAATTTGGCTAAAATTCGCTCTGTCCCAGAAATTAGAGTGACCTCATTTTCACACAAACGGAATAGGAAGACACGAAAATACTCGAGCATTAACTAGTAATAACAAAATGTACGTTTGTTTGTGTTGTTTTATTTGGGAAAAATGTTCTAGAAATTTCTGTTTGGGTCAGCGTACGGTGCACATAATTAGTCAGTGTCAAAGATCTGTGTTACCAGTGCAAGCTTACCTTCTTTCAGGGGTGATATTTCCGTGCTTTATATTTTTTTCGTCCAACTGCAGATGAGTAGATGACTATATTTATTAGACCTATGTACAATTTACTAGCAATGTTTAAGTCTCCTACATCATATTTTGGTAGCTTAAAACTTCACTATAAGATTTTCTAAGTAATTGTTCGGCCGGCCAGTTATTGGACTGCGTCTCGGGTCTAGTAGTCGTAAGCGCGACTGCTCAGCATAAGGTTCTCGATTCGATTCCCAGGTCGGTCAAAGTGATATTGGGCACAGTTGATGACAATATGCTCGCCCCCTATTACATGGGACTTAAACATAATTGGCGAAATGTGGGTGTACTATTAGGTACACCTCTGCCTAACCCTTCGGGGATTACTGGCGTGATGTTATGTTATGTTGTTCGACCTATTAAACGGGCACAAAACTGAACCCCAACTAACCAATTAGGCTACCTACCTAGTAGCTCGATTGGGAGGAAATTTTCTAAAGGAACAACAATTCGAAAGTCGAAGGATTCGAAACGTAAGACGGACAACGCCCAGCAGTGGAGCAACAGCAAGTGATTTTCCGCAGTCTTTTTTTTTTTAAACTTTGGTCTCACACCAGTAATTTCTCATTTATCGTACGTGCGTTTACAAACATTTAAACTCACATACACAAACAGCCAGACCTAAAACAACTACCTGTAGGCCATACAAATACTTGTCCCGTCTTATATTTTTATTGTATTCTTGAATTCTTTTTAAGGAGAATGAATATTCTCTATCTCTAACAACACCATACCTACATCATTTACGCACTCACTGACGCGGATTGACGTCTGCGCATCGATTACAATGCGCATGACATAAGAAGTCCGGTCTGTATTCGCTCGATTACAGTTAATTATCACAAATGTAACCTCATTACTGTAGTTTTGTTGTTTTCCTTATTCTCAATTATGTTGGTGTTGAACTATTTGTTTTGATTTCGTTTTGTTTTTATCGTTAAGGAAAAATACTGGGATTCAGTTGCATCCGGATTGGAAGCTGATCTCAACATAGTTGGGAAATGGGCCAGGCGAGTGATGATGAAGGAAAAATTATATTAAACCATTTCGTTTCAAAATACTTAAATAAAAGTAGGCCATTGATTTAAACTCAATTGTGTGCTTTTAACCCTGACTGGTTGAAAAGTTTATTTATTACTGTCAGATTTGGCACAGTTCTAATTTTAATTAAGGTTACCCATAACTGATTGCCACGTCGGTCTATTGAGCATGAGATCCTAGGTTCGATTTCCGGGTCGGGCAATCTGATATTGGGGTTTTTCCATCAAGAATTTCTCAGTAACAGCCACGGAGTCTGGATCTGTGCCCGGTTGATGGCAATAGGCTCGCCCTCTATTACCTGGGACTTACATAACTGGCGAATTCTGGGTGTCCGATTTTTTTACACTATCGTAATGCCTGACATCTTAGAAAAACAAAACACCAATATAATCACTATAATGAGTGGAAAAAAGATGAAAAACAAAACACACACGACCTATGACATCATCTTCAATTTGTAGCCAGAAAAAACATTTGTTTTTTCTGGCTCCTTTCATTCACATTCATTAATGAGCATTGAGTGAATGAAATTTCTTGCTCTCATTCATTTAGCTTTGTCAGTAATTTGGCACCAAAAGAATGTCTATGGATAGAAGAGTGTCATAACAAAGTCTGGAATTTATGATTGTTTGTGGTATAAATATTATACCGAGCCCGCAAACGAAGGATAAACATAATCAGCAGGCAATCGGCACAGAGTGAAGGAAATATGCTGAAATCAAGCGATTGGCAATATGATTTCTTTTTTGCAAAATATAGTTCCAAAGATCAAATCGTTCACTCGTCAAGAAAAATCTTAGTATAGTTTGATGATGGGAATGTAGTTATGAACTTGAAAAATATTCTTTCCAAATCATTGGAAAACAATAAGGTGTTATTGGGTTTTTCCATCAGGAGTTCTCATTAGCAGCTACGGAGTCTGAATTTGTGCGTCATTGTTGTTGTTGAACTTAAATATGATTAGTGAAGTGTGGGTGTACTATTACGTACACCTCTGCCTAACCATTTGGGAATTACAAGGCGTGATATTGTGTTATTTAAAATACATAAATATGCGGTAGGTAGCTGCAACGATACAGTACCAATTACATTTGATATGGAAATGAGATCGTGACATCAGATATTCTAGTAGGTACTTCGAATTAAACTCACCTTGCATAACTAAGCAAAGGTCATAAGGGTGAGGTACGTACATAAGTACATACATAACATATGAATATGCAAATAGACAATAGCACTTAATATGAAACTAAACAAGAGTGATGGTAAATTCCGACCAAACAACCTTCATGTTGCATATGGCTATCGCAATTAAATCAATCTGTTTAGCCTTTTCCTAACTACGTTGAGGTCGGCTGCCAGTCTACCCGGGAGTAGCTGAATCACTATCATCCACAGCCTGAATTCGGCCCACAGCTGGGTATAGGCCTCTCTTTTTTCTGTCCAATTTCCACGGTCCTATGCCAGCCTCATTCACGTTTTTCCCCCGATGGCAACTATGTCGTCTGCCCATCTCACCGCCGGACGACACACATTTCTTTTCCCCGTTCTTGGATGTCATTCGGTGACCGCCTTAGTCCACCGGTCATCACTGCGCCTCGCTAGGTGTCCTGGTCAGTAGCCACCCATCCACGGACCGACCTGGGCAAGTGCAGCCTGACCTACTACCGACCTACGCGACTGTTATTATTTACCCACGAGTACTATGTCTATCAAAGTTAAATGGTCTTAAACGACCAAAGACAACAATTGCAAAATTGGTCATCAAATAAAAAAGGCCCCTTCACATGTAGGGGCGATATTCGGTAATTGGTTCCAACCGATTCTGGATAGGAAATGTTCCAAGTTCATTGGCTTGGGTGACCTCAGTGAATGTCCGACCTTACCGCCAGGCCACGAGCTTCACATACAAACGACACGTGTGTTGCATCAACGACTGTGAAGACGGAGAAAACCAAAAACTTTTGGGAAGTCAGTGACTTTGTTACATTGGCTTATTAAGACATTAAAAAAAAAGTTATGAAATTAAAGTAGGTTTTTTTTTGCAAAAAATGTTTTATATTTTCCCCTTTTTAGTTGTATCCCACATAATCTCGTCCTGCATTAATTTTTCATTGTAACTAGAACTTATTAGTACCTCATGCATATGACAAAGAAGAAAAAATGCATATTATAATATTCATTTTTTCTTCTATTGAAGATAACTCATAAAGTACCGAAGCAAAGATAATAAATAAATAAAAATAATAAAATAAAGATAAAAAAGCTTCCTCTACCAAATGAAAAGAAGAATCACGAAAATCAGCTCAGTAATCACGGAGTAATCGGTGTACATACATGAAAAAAAAAAGTTGCTGGTTGAATACACAACCACCTCCTTTTTTAGAATTCGGTTAATGAAAGACGTGTTTAGCCTGCCTTGAGTAATCGCGAAGCGATTTGTGGAGCATCGGTACTTGTACGATAAAAACTAATGATATGCGTTTCCATGTTTACATCACTTGAGGGTGTGAACGGGGCGTTAGTTAAGTCGAGTCGTGAATGGGTAACTGACTTTGATACGGTATCTTGAAAGCTCGTTTTATTAGTGTTGGGTTATAAATAACCAAGGTGAAGGGTGAGATACACAATATAGATATAAGAGTTTAATAATATACCAGGAAAAACAGATAAGTAATCCTGATTTGTTTAGTACATAAAATTAAAATTATTTTGTCAGTATGCATGTTTTGATAGTTACTTTTGAACGATTCGCGCATAAATTTGATTGTGAAAGCATATTAAATTTAGGTATAGAAATAAACCTTTAATTTTATCCAAGAGGTATTGAATGGATTGTGTGAGGAATGATATGTAAGTAAAGAAGTAAAGGATAGCGTGACGGTTGACAGAGAAGAATGGAAGGAAAATACGTGTTGCGACGACCCCAGCTTGTAACATGGGACAAGGGGACGAAGATTATGATTATATGTATATCATATCTATGATACAAAACAACTAATATATATTTAGATAGGTATACCAACACATACGCTGGCCTCATTAGTGATTTTCTTTTAAAAGTTCTGGTGTACACGCGCAACCGGTTTGCTTCTATGACCAGTTGTATGATCATGGCTAACCAACGAAATAAAAAGAGTATATAAGGATCGTAGCAGGTGGCATTCTATAGTTTCTGCCTAGCCCCATGGTTAAAAGGCGTACGTTTATGTATGTAGGAGTACCATGTCTATGAAAAAAAATAACCAGCTGTTCCATACATATTGACCGTGTAAGTATTGCACTTTTGTTGGAAACAGCTGTTGGTTTTTTAATAACCGATAAAAAAAATCTATGTGGGGGTCTCAGAATGATGTACTGAACACGTGGAAACCGTTTTCGCGTCGGTGTACCTTCCACCCTGTATACGTCAGCTGCATACATCATTCTTATGTCACCCACCACGATATTGCACGTCAAGGTAGCAGGAAGATTGATCGGAAAGAAATTGATTGCGCTGGCAACATCGCATAACTTGTCGTAAACTGTTTTGCATCATTTTATTCATGAAGCTCTATGCAGAAATCTCTCGTACACTGCACTAGTTACTTATGCAGTAAAATGACATGAAGTAGCTAGAAAAAATATGTCTCAAGCTTCTTAGAATTGTGTTTTGACAAATCTGTGGTACAGATTTTGTTACAATATTAAGTCCTAGCTTCACTTACTATTGAACAATATTATTGGTTGTTTTGATATGGAAAGAAAAATTCGAGTGCGAGCAGGGTTTGAACCTGCGACCTACCTGACCTTTGACCTGCGATTGGTTAAGACGTCCGGTGTACTGAGTCGGAAGGTCGCAGGTTCAAACCCTGCTCGCACTCGAATTTTTCTTTCCATATCAAAACAGCTGTAGTTCCGTAGCTACGCAGGGTTTGCGTATAAAAATATTAAAATATTATTGGTTTCCAATTAATCGTATTACTGATAAATGTTATTATTATATCCAATTAATATAAGAAGTGTATGAAGATACTTAACGAAACCGAAAGTTAGTTGCTATTCCAGACATTTGCGACCATTTTAATTTATTTAAGGTTAAATAATTTGATGATTATAATCTATCTCGCGAGATTGACATTAGTTTGCGCGCGTAAACAACGATTTCTCAAAACTTACACTCACCAGGTCAAACTGCAAAGTGCAAGCTCGTCCCCAAGTACCAGGAGATTATAAAAATAGAAGAGCTAACTTGTCAAAGTGTTCCATATATCCGTGGGTGTCGCTGCCCACACTGCCCAACCCTATGTGATGTCCCAGCCTGTGGTTCCAGCACAATATTCACTACGTCATAATATAGAAAACAGTGGGCTGATAACCTCAGAACTACTATTATTTACAATCTCGGGGGGTTTTCGCTTTTAAACTTCGAAAACTATTATGTTGGTTCGATATTTTTTTTCTGTTTTCCTGTGTTCCATGACTATGTATTAGTTTCTCGTTTAGTTTGACCTAAATTGTGGTTATAAATTACTAAATTTAAACTCTCGTTATAAAGGCCTCCCCTCTCTATTTTGAGCACATGTCTATTCTTTACTAGAGCAGCGGTGGCCCATTCGTGGCGGCCCCGACTTACGTATTTAGTAAGTCGTGGGTTCAAACCCAGGCAGGCGCATTACTTTGTGTAATTTATTTTATCACAACAGCTCTCAAATCGGTGAAGGAAAACATCGTGACTAAACGGCATGTCTAAGATCCAATTGAAGACATGTGAAATCTACCAACCCGCGCGGTGGATTATAGCCCATTCCCTCTCATAGAAAGGAGGCCTGTGTCTCAGCAGTGGCAACATTTTAGGCTGATTATGCTTATGCTATTCTTTGCAAGTACCTTGGCATTATAGGTGTTATGGATGGTATAGCATACCGCAATTCGAAGGTAACACTTTGCCGTTGAGCTGGTGTTCCGTAGTATTAAGTTTAAATAGAATAAGAGGCCAATTTATACTGGTGTTGTTAGCACGGACGTGCGGTCCAACACTCATTGACTTCTTACTAGTCAAAACCTACAATAACTAGTATATACCGAACTACTTACTCTTAAAAAAATACTGGCAGGCAATTTTCATTAAACGCGGTTACATCATTCAATTCATTCATTAACATTTTGGTCACGTGCAACAATTTCAGGCTCGAACGGAGCTCACCGATGGCTCTCTTACTGCCTGTCGAACGAGCACAACTTTGCGTTTAAAATAGGGGTCCTCCCTATATTAGTTTTATGAAGTAAGTGGTTTGACTAAAATACTGAAGGTAGGATCTTTTGTGCCCCGATTTTAACTCAGAGCGAATTTCACCACAGAAACTGAAAGCGATTAATCATATACAGGGTGTAAGATAATACACGCAAGATTTCTCGTGTGGTGTCTCAGACCATGAAACTGAACTACTTTTGTTTTATGACTCTTGGAAATTCATAACTTTTTTTTAGTTTTATGTTGATCGCGTCGAGTCAGTTCCTAATGTCCATTTTTTTGCGAATTTCAAAAACTAGTAAAACAATAGTCGTTCAGTTACATGGTCCGAGAGACGACATGGGAGATCCTGTGTTTATTATGTTACACCTTGTATAAGCTACTTTCAAGTCCTGTCAGGTTATCATTGTTGTGGAATATTGACACGGACGGCTCTAGAAGGCGGTTTAAAAATGTTGATCGCGTTCAGTTTCGTTTGTGTAATTCGCCTATAATTAAACTTACAATCGTATTTTTTTAGTTTCATATCAAAGATGTTTTGAATGTATTAAAATTCCTTTTTTACTTATCTTCATATCCATCAAGTTATCCTCAAGAACAAACTCTGTGAAGACCCTTTACCGGAACACTTAGGGTATTCCCATTAGATGATGTAAGTAATCTTTCCTTATTGCAGATTAGAATCATACAAACAAACAGGATCTTCCTTAAAACGAACAATAAAATGCACTTTGCGTAATTTGTTCGCCGAAGGAAAAATTAAAAAAAAAAATTATATCATAATGATAATGACGTCACAACGATTACGCCGTCATTGTTATGGCGTTCGTGTATTAATGGGAAATTCATTAGTAAGGCTGCGTGCACACTGCACTGTAAGCTGTGCACGCGATCTGTTAAAGTCAGTTAAACTGTCAAGCCATGCATGTATGAGTTGCACGCTACTACATCTTCGAGTTCAATGATGATGATTTATGGAACTAAGAATTAACTTATCAGAAAGATTAAACCGAGTTTTAAAATGAAGAAAGAGAGTCTTTCCTGTAGGTAGGCGAAATTGCAGGAGCAAAAATTGGGCATTCGAAATGAAAAATCATATAAGAAACCTAAAGATGATTTTGAAATACCTATTCACTGATACCTACCCCATTAAACATGGTTCGTCGACTTTATTTTGTTATTTTTCTCTATATGACAGCTGGTTGTCGCCATATTGATTAATGTCATATCTTTAGTGACACTCGCAAGATTAAGACAAATCGATTGACGTAAGAATCATCAAAATCGGCCCACGCGTTTAGTCTCTAGAGCACCACAAACGAACACACATATTTATAGGCTGATAAACACGTTACCCTCATCAGTCGGGTAAAAACAATGTTTTTTCCAGACTTCTTATCCCAATATAGTCCTTTGTAGTTAAGTTAGTCGGTACTTGAAGTCTAAGACATGACGTGTGACTCCGGTTTTTCAAAAATCTAAAAAAGTGACATCAATATCTTTTTTATACATGTTGCGTTGCTGTTTTTGTCATAGTTGGTGGTTTATTTTTGTTTTTTTTTTACCCGCAGTGAGTAAGCACCCTAAGATACTCTGGGAATTGTTTCACCACTCCAAATTTTAATAACAGGGAAAAGCCTGTAATAAATGTTGTACCAACTTCTACCGCTACGTGTTCGAAGTCAGGAAACATCGAAAATGACGTATTTTAACGAAAGAGATAAGTTTGTTTCACGTCAGTGCTTACACAAACTTCGAAGAACTTTTAAGTTGCTGAAAGTAATTTCTAATAAATTATTATGAAGTCGATAATTTCGATGAAGCATTCTTGAAATTACCGGGAAAGCGGGGAAAAAAATAGGTTGCAAGGCTGCAATCAAACTATAGAGGGTGGAATTCCCACACTCAAACGGTTGCCAAGAGCATCATTCTGAACCAGTGAAGCCGCGTTGACACCATCAGAGTATGCTCGGATCGAGTGGACTCGGATATCTACTCGGACGCAACTCGTATTGTGTCATCCCATACCAACCCACCCGAGTGCGGTCGGAATATGGGTATGGCCGAGCATACTCTGATCGTGTCAACGCGGCTATGGAAATTTTTCATCGATATTCTTTTTTTACCTACATAGTCAAAATGTATGAAACAGCAGATTTTCTTTTAATTACCGTTTAACGTTTGTGCGTCGGTGTCGGGTCCACCCTGTATAGTTATAAAGAAGGCATGTCTTATTTTATAAGCTACTTGACATAAGTATTATACATTTGCTATAGGTACCCAGAATATTGCCACTGTTGTGTATTTTTATCTCCCTTATTCTTAAACTTGAATATCGCAAGCTATCATTGCTCTGTTTTTTTTATGATCATTAATTTTTATCAAGCATTCCTGAAAACAGTTTTTTTTTTCGAAACTAGCTCGCGAAAATTGCCATTTCTGTAGTGCCAATCTCAAGAAATAACTGCTGATTTACATATTTACTACATTAAAAGATATAAATTAAATCCATAATACAATTTCTCTAGATAATTCTGTTATTTGGCAACAAGTTTTTACTACTAAATAAAACAGTACATATTTTTTTATGAAAATTGCAAAGATAAAAGATATCTACAAAAGTAAGACAATGGTGGTCCGCCCACAACAGTAAAAATAACAAGAGGAGCTAATCTCGAACAAAGAGAGTGAAGGCCAATTATTCACGTTGCCGTACTACAACTCAATTAGGTATGGTGGCGTTTACCTTTATAATTCACTAGCTTTTGCTCACGGCTTTGATCCCGTTATGTACGGAAATTAACCCACGGTAACGTTTTAAATATAGCCTATAACACTCCGGGATAATGTAACTTCCCGTTAGTGAAAGAATTTTCGGAATAGTTCCGAAGATAAGTTTGTAAGTTTTATGTAGGGGTACATACAAACTTACAAACTAACAAACAAATACCTCTTTATAATATTAGTATAGATTAATACACGTTATTATATATTTTTAAACGTTGCCCCACACTAGGTATGTCTCCTGTATCGTGGGTGTGTTTACAAACATTTAAACTCACATACACAAACAGCCAGACCCGTAACAACTACCTGTAGGCCATACAAATATTTCTTCCGTGCGGGAATCGCACCTGCGACACGCAGCTTAGTACCCAATCGCCCGGCTCCTGCGCCAACCGTGTCGTCAATTTCGGAAACTAACAAATAAAAAAAATATAAACAATTCATCTGTTAGATTAATTGTCGATATTTCAATCTTCAGATAACTTTAATGAATCAGAAGAATAAATTCCGTGGTTTCTCATATTTGAAATACAATAATTTTATGTAAACATAACATCATGTCTGTTATCCCCAAAGGGAAAGGCAGAGGTGTACCCAATTACAGTACACCCAATCTTCGCCAGTTTCGTTTAAGTCCCAGTAATAGGGAGCGAGCCTATTGCCATCAACCGGGCACAAATCCAGACTCCATGGCTGCTACTGAGAAAATTCCTGATGGAAAAACCCAATAACACTTTGACCTCATGCTCAGCAGTCGGGCTTGCGACCACTCGACCAACGAGGCAGTGTAATAGTTACGAATGAGACCTGTAGCTGTGGAAACGACTTTTATTAATTAAGTCCACGTTCCAAATTTGACCTTCTTCCAGACCCGTCAGTGGTGATTTAAAATTGGCAAAAATCAGTTATTTTTCTTAATAAATACATTATTTTAAGCGTGTCGATGGCAACCTAAATTGTGTCAGCACAGAACTAAGCTACTAGTTTGGCGCTTTCGGTAGCGTCCATCAGTTCCTGTAGTGAACACACAACAGGGCATGCAGGTCACGGATATTAAGTGCTCCATTGTTTGTGGAACAGCACCACATTTACACTGCAGGGCACAGTCGTTAATGAATCTTCACCAGAGCAGGTTTTCCTTGCTGCGACCAACCTGGGTCCGGAGTCTATTTAAAGACTTCCAAGTCAGCCATGGCAACTCATGTCCAGGTGGGAGATTTTCAGCAGGTGGAACAAATAAGTAAAGAAGGGTACACTACCTCGTCAAAGCTTTTTTTTTTTGGATGGGAAATCATCAAATGACCCCCCCCACTCTGGGCGGAGCGGAAGGGAGTGTCAGACTTGTACTGACTAAAACCCATCCATGTTCCTTCTTTGCCCTTTGTGTTCCAGGGCCACGGTGTCTCTTTCGAACAGTCCCGCAGCTCTGGCAGGCATCGGCCCATGCGGACCCCTACTCGGTTGCTGACATCTCTTTGAGGCGCGCGTGGAACACGAACGCGCCGTCGACACGGCCTGTCGTCATAAGACGGCTGGACGGCGAGCTAGCCCATAACTCGCCGTCCACAGGCCCGCGCCTTCGGTGGCCGGGAGTCACCACGTGACCCCCGACGCCCAGGGCGTCTCCCGCGGCGGCTGGGACGTGAGGTTCTTTCCCTCTCACGTCCCGCCACCTCCTTCACTAGCATGACTGCTTCACAGAAGGTGGTGACGGCTTCCCATTCCCTCTCGCTCCGGACCATGGCTTGAACCAGGGTCGGACGCGAGAGATCGCCGCCGCCAATCGCCGCTACAAGGACACGGCGGTGCTCCGCCCAAGCGGGGCAGACCTCTACGGTGTGCTCCACCGTGTCCTCCGGACGATCCTCGCAGTGGAAACACCCGGGCGTTTCCTCCCGCCCGATTCGGTACAGGAACCTCCCGAAACAACCGTGTCCGGTGAGGATCTGCGTCAGGCGGTAGGTGAGGGCGCCGTGGCGCCTCTCTAACCACTCCTCAAAGAGGGGACTTATCGCCACAATGGTAGCGTGCCCTGCACGGGGTTGCATTAGTCGCTCTCTCCATGTCGCCATGAGATCACGCCGGAGGTCTGTCCGCTGAGCGGCAATTTGCCGCGGCAGCGGAGTCTCCCCCCGACGTAGTGCCTCCGCGCGCCATTCATGCAGGCGCGCGAGGACTATCGCCTCCAGATCCCATGGCGGCAATCCGGCAAGGAGGCTAGCCGCCTCGCCGGAGATCGTGCGGTACCCCCGGATTAGCCTTATGGCTATCACCTTTTGGGGACCTCGTCAAAGCTTTAAACACAGTAAATACATTGTATATTACATTCATAACAAACAAAAATCAATGACGTATATTTATGTTTCCACTGTCCATGTTCTTGACATCATCTCACCGTTACATTTAGTGTCACCCACGCAAAGAGAGGGAGTGGTATTCATAGCCAGACTGCACACGACACATGTCTATCCATTCGCTATTTTTAATTTTATTTTTCATTGAAGGTATTTCTTCTGGAAAATTACTGCGAGGAAGACATTACAAACGTCTTAGGCCGTAACTCGCGATCGCTATAACGTAAGCATCTAAACGTCAAAGTAAAATATGACCAGCGGGTAGTTTATTGCGTTTTAAACGCCCATTCAAAGGCACTCCTTGGTACAGACGTCAGCACATCAAGCTTTTTTTAGATTTTCAACTTTATCGCTAAAGCATTAGGTTCAAGATTGATTGGGTAGCTTGATGTGGTGTCGACTGTACCTACTGTGGGACACCTGAAAATAATGGTGGTTTCATTTACTGCGGCATTTTGCGCAACTTTGATGATGATTGTATGTTGTTTCTCAAACATTTATTGCTGCTCATAACATAACATAACATCACGACTGTAATCCCCGAAGGGTTAGACAGAGGTGAACATAATAGTCCACCCACATTTCTGCAGTTATGTTTAAGTCCCAAGTAATAGGGGGCGAGCCGCCATAAACCGGGCACAAATCCAGACAAAGACAAATCCGTGGCTGCTACTGAGAAAATCCCACCACACTAAACACTTTGTCTGACTCGGGAATCGAACCCAGGTACGTAGATTTCTCTTTGCTGCTCCTTTACCATATAGAATCATTATAAAATGGTAACATGCGTCTGATACGTCTGTTAATATAATTGTCACTGTGACCATTTTACGGATTGTAACATAATTCATATTATTTCTTATTATGCATCTGCTAAAGCGGCCATTTTAGACCCCTGTACATTTTTGACCTGTTCATCATTGTTATCCCTGATGTTACTTTATTTAGGCCGTCAGGCGCAGTCATTCAATAGTTCTTAGTACTTTTTATTTTGTTATCTTCATCATCATTTGCTTGCCCTTGTCCCAATTCATTTGGGGTCGGCGCAGCATGTCTTCTTCTTCCATACTTCTATATTACCCGTCATCTCATCAGACACTTCCTTTCTTGCCGTATCATCCTCCTACACAGTCCATCCATCGTTTCTTAGGTCTTCCTCTACTCTTATACCCATCCACATTCATACTCAAAACTTTCCTCACAACATTTTCCTCACCATTTTCTCAAGACTTTTCCGAAAATGTGATAAATGTCCAAACATCACGTAATTTATGGTAGAACCTAACACCATACAAATACACTAACTTTGTAACATAGACTTACGTTCAGCTTAGACTCATCAATTTTCCTTCGGTCAACAACCTTTGTCTTTTCCAAAGAATATGGCGAGACATAAACTTTGTCATGTCATAAATTTAGCGTTCACATATTTATTTAGGTGTACCTAAGTGCTTGAAATATTATGATCGTATCTTCTAAGTACTAAATATGTTTTATGCTATCGAAAATATGTCGAAACTTTAACTGTATGCATGCATAATTTTATTACTTTCTATTGGTTTCGCACACACTCTCCCTGCAGAGATTTATATGTATATAAGGTCTATCTTTTCATACACGAAATATTTTAAGAGTAACTTCTATAAGTCGTAAAGTCGCCATAGAAACGAAAAAAAAAATTATCCGAGTCTTTTTTTTTTACGAAATTATTATAATTCTAACAATGTTTGAGACTTTTTGCATAAAACCTTTACTCCCATATTCTTACAATTACGATAGGTAAATACGACGTAGTAAACAAGCGTAATGGATGCTGAAAAATAAGGAGCCAGTATTTATTTTATGGGTCAAGTAATTTTAAATTATTTATTTTTTATAAAAAAATATACTCAGATAAAAAAAAACCTTGAAATGGCTTTGTTATAGCCGTTAAGATGATTCCCTGAAAATATTTCGTGTATAAACAGTTAGACCTTATATATTTTTAGATGGATTTTCTTGTAGATTTCTCAAGTCTTACAAAATTCGAGAACTCGTGACATCGCCTTCATTTGTAAACGTTGCTAACTTGTAAAGATAAAGGTAAGGTAAAGTTAATGTATGGTTATTAAGGGCGTTTTGGGAGACCGTCTCATGTAATTTTGACATTCAAAAAGAGCTGATATCGGCTTAATTTATATAAATAACATTTGATCTGACATTAATCACCACTAACATGAACGGGATAATGACAGATAGGGTAGCTCGCGAAATTTAATCTTTCTTACGGTTTTTTGTTTTTCTTTTAACGAAAAAAACGTGTTGTGCCAGCGAGATAGAGAGAGAACGATTATGTTATTTTCTGCATTATGCAGGTCAGTATCAGATTGTGTGTTAAACAAAATTTTATTTGCGACCCTAGAAAATATGGATGTTCTAACTACAAGGCAATGTCTTGTCACTGTGTAGTACGAATTCTGGAGTTCGCTCACAATTGAATCGTCAGTAAAATTGTACTCACTTTGACATCCGACGCGAGCTGTCTTCACGACTGACGCGTTCAATTGACGTTTGGGTCCGACGCGGTGAAGTTGTGAGACTGAATTGAAATGAACATTTGTCAGCCATATTGTGAATTTAAAAGAGCTCTGAGTAAAATATGGTCAACGTAGAATTGTGATTCGTACAGTTTTTAATAAAAAATTAACAGTCAATTGTGATAACTTGATAAGCATGTGATGTCAATTTTCGTGATAATGTTAATTTTATTTGTTTGTAACTATCGTAGCTGTAGTTTTAACAGTTGGTTGTTTTATATTTTTCTAAAATTATTATACTTTAGTCGCAATAAATAACCAAATATCAAGTATCTAACAACTATTATAATGCGAAAGTTTGTAAGGGTAGATGGATGTATGGATGAATGGATGTTTGTTACTTTTTCACGAATACACTACTGCCCGAATTTGGATAACATTTGGCATACAGATAGTTTATAACCTGGATTAACATATGGGATAATATTTATCCCGGGAGTACGATCCCGTGAGACAATTATCGAGCTCCACGAGGGGGAAGCTCGCGAGCATAAGCTAAGCTAGTCGTCAGTAAAATTATAACAAAATTCGTCAGCATAACATGGGTGATTATTCGTCTGCTTATGATGATCATCCCTCTGCGAATAACCCGCTTTATTTAAATAATAATACAAATTAATGACAGGAACACTGTTTCGCAGTGATTATTTTATAACAAAATTAAAACCAAATAATCTCAGTAACCATTTGACAGCAGTTACATTACAAGTAGTCAGTGGCCCAAAACGTCTGACAACCAGTCTTACCAAGGGGACGTATTACCTAGTACTAACTGGGTTCTGGAGGTCAGACAGGCAGTCGTTCCATGTAAAATACTGGTATTCAGCTGCATCCGGTTAGACTGGCAGCCGACCGTAACATACTTGGGAAAAGGAGATGAAGATTCTCAGGAACCATTTGTTAAAACGATCGCATGAGAAGGTCAGGTGTTAAATAATATTTAATTATCTTCGACAATAACGCCAATAATTGTAATTGGTGGTCTGTCATCGCTCACCTTGGCTCACGCGAAACGGTCTCGTTGGAAACAATCAATTTTATATCGAGCATTACCCACCGGATGACTGGGTGAATCGTAAAAATGTTTTTATCATAAAATAAATGAGTAAAGGCCATAATAGTCGGTAAAACTTTTATCAAGGTAGATATTTTTGTCCCATTTTAAGACGTGGTTCTGTATCTTGGTGTAGATAAAGGTTTTTCGAAAAGTCTTGGGACTATTCGAAAAACCTTAGTAACTTTAGTCGACACTAATACAATACCTACATACAAAATGGGTGTAAAAGTACCCTTAACGCAGCCGAAAGGCTCTTGTTATTACCGACATTGCGATCATTTTTTTGTTCTAGACCATACCAACACGCGTAGCATGACCAGTGTAGAAACGGGTTTTGTCAACGGAAGAATCGACAAAATGGCAGATGTCTTTTGTTGGTCTGTCTCATTTTGTCGATTCTGCCGTCGACAAAGCCCGTTTCTACGGTGGTCATGTTACGCGTGCTGGGAACCGTCTAGCTACGGAGATATTGGGGGTCAAAGTTCCAACTTTTTTACAAGTTTTAATGTTATAACTTTACTTAAATACCTTCACGACCCCCGTACAATTCAATGCATCCATCAGTAGTGTTTTGAGTGCGTAACATTGAGTCCTACCGCAAAACGTGGTATTGCACCCCAAAAAAAAAGTTGCCCAGCAATAATTTTTGCGTAAAATTACTTAGTTTAATGTACAGAATGCTTGGTTGACGGCTTCATGAAAGGTCCGTTTACACCTTGTATATTAACTCAAGTTTTTTTCCCATGCGGGTAGACTAAAACCAAACCTACAGAACGCACAAGCAATGATCCTTCCATACTCATTTTGCTACGCCCACGTTGATACATCTGGTCATGCTCGCACGCCGCCGGTAGATTGTTGATTCGTGAACTCAGAAAAGGAAGTGTACTGAGTCTACCTAGAAATATTGAAGCCTTTTTATGAAGACAGCTCTAACAGTCATCAGAGTAAACAGTTTATCAAGAATTCTAGATCTTGTTGATAGCCGTGGTGACGCACAAGCCTCGTCAATTCATTCAGTAGTGAGAATTACTATCAATGAACAATTGTGAGTAAGGAGACTGAACCACGCAAACCAATAATTATCATCTGCCTTTTCCCAACTAGGTTAGGGTCGGCTTCCAATCTAACCGGATGCAGCTGGTATTTTAAAAGGAGCGACTGCCTATCTGCCCTCCATAACCCGATTACTGGGTACTACGACAGCCCTAATAGCAGTGATAGACTAGTATTGTGACCGTCGGACTGCCAAGTCATAGGTCTCGAGTTCGAACCTAAGACATGCACCGCTGATTTTTCGGATTCATGTGCGTATGTATAGTTATAACTTGCTTCGGTGAAGAAAAATATCGTGAGAAAACCATGCCTGAGATATATTTCTCGACGGCATATAAAGCTAAGTCAGAGGTCCATGGGCGGCATAAAACACTGATAGCAGGTCGGGCACTAACCACACGATAAAGAAAGAAGAAGAAAGAACGGTTTGTGTACCTTTACAAATGCTGCATTTACATGTAGGCACCTATTGTTTAATTTTATTGGGTAGCAAATACCAAGGCGTCAAGTATGAACCTATCATCTTAAAGTGACTTCGTGGGTGTGTGTGTCATCTCAGCAGAGACAGAGCGGAAAAGTCTCACCTGCCTATACATATACAAGGTGTAAACGGACCCTTCACGAAGCCGTCAACCCAGCATTCTGTAAATCAAACCAAGTAACTAGAAGTAAGAAAGACACCATTTTGTAAGACTGGTTGTAAGACTTTCAGGCCCTTGACTACCGGTAAAGACTCAAAGATCAATACAAATAACAGCAGGACCAACGACTTAACGTGCTTTCCGAGGCACGCAAACCAGTGATTAATTAAACAGAAATACGCTCTTCACCTTAATTAAAACCGCAGAATCTTTTAATTATCTTTTGCGTTCAACGGTCGTCGAGCAGTGAACCGTTCGAGGTCTTTTTATTCGATTTTCTTTTGGACAGCTGTTATCCGGATTTTTTCTCGGACTGGAATTCTTTCAGCAATGTTTTACTGATATTCTCGATACGATACCGCACTAGCTCAGCAATCGTGGAAAACTAGAAAACTAGATGTAAATTGGGGACGTTGGTAAAATGTCGAAAGACCCGGACAACATCTAGGTTTCTATTTTGTAGATCTGCGTTTTGAAATAAGCGAGTAGTGTTTTTTTTTTCTACTCTCTTTATATTCTTCAATTTAAGCAGTTTTTTTTTTCATTTAAATTGGCTGAACAAACTTAGCCCTTAATTAAACAAAGAAAAACAAAATGTTTTTGTTTTCAGCCCTCGTTTTTAAAGACAAAAGACATGACGTCTTTTGTCTAGTCAACTTTTTCTTATGTAACACTTCTAAATTAGCTTGTCACAGCCTACAAATACTCATTTAACTTTTGATAAATATGACCACAGAGTACAAACAAAAAAAAATACTTTTCCAGTCTCATAATTCTCCCATGTAAGGTGATGAATGCCCCCAGTCTCATCGCTTGTTTGTGCTCAGGGGAAATTTTTCTCACCTTTATTTACTTTCACATACATAATAAAGCAGTCAGTCATGTTGCGTATATGATGTTTTTACAGAGATAAGACTATTAATCTATTATCCTTATAGTCATTGTTTAAAATGGGTTTTTCTTTTCAGTTAATCATACAGCTTAAGAGTCTGTTTATAATTTGAAAATAACAGTTTTTTACAGAAAGTATATACGGTACTTATAACAAAAATGGTGTTGTGTTACGCAGCTTATGTAAAGGTATACAAACCGTTTAAGAGCCAAGAAACCTCCGAGAATTTTATTCTAAGTCTAGGTGTTATTTATTTATTGTTTTACGCTAAACACTTGGCGCAGTGAATTGCCTACCCAAGCCCAATTTATTTGGCATTCGGCTTAGAAATGTAGAATGTGTGAATGTGTTTAGTGGTTCGTTTTATTTCTAAAGCAATCAGACTTTTTATTTGGATTCAGGACTAATTTTAACATTTTCTTACTGTAATTTATGGATGGCCCGTATTTATTGCAACGATTTATATTACACTTAAACTAGTACAAAAGACAGAACTTAATTTGGGTTGGCATAGAACTGCATAGCATTGTATGATTGTGGAGAATGCAATGGTCTCCCCGCACACCAGCCTGAATTGACGAGGAGGAACACCGAGTCGGTCCCCTCCGCCGGCCCCATGGCGGAGTACATTAATTGAGGATTGCCAAACGTAAAAAATGAACTACATTGCATTGTTATGGCTTTCAGTAAAATCTAGCACAAATTCATGGATTTACATAAATATTCATCAAAAATCATAAAAATATGTCAAATATAGGTAAACAGCGTGAGTCTAATTCTTGCTTGCCCTACACTGATGACTATGACGAAGGGATGGTCTCATGACATTGGTTGACTGATATCGCTGAGTGTAGTGACTTTGATTAACCCATTATCTTAGTCTTAATTTTACTATAACCTAGTTGTTAACTTACGATAGAATATTAATGAGATTCCGCGAGAACCTACTGCCGACAAATTGCTTTGTAGTTTGGCAGATGTTGTATTTAAGTAAAACTTCATGTATAACGAACAAGCATTTCTATTCAAAATTGTTCATTAAAAACTGTTAAATAACCTAAAATAAATAAACTAACAACAAACTAAAAAAGGGCATCAAAAAACTCCTCCTCAACGCTGTCAGCTGGTAATGTACCCAAGAGACAGGCAGCGTTCCCACGTTGCATGGCAACACTTAGCCTCTGGCCAAAGTAAAAGCCAGCCCTTGGGTCACGGGAAGCGTCAACTAGGCGTTTCGAAATTTCCTTAAACAGGCTATGAGCACTCGGACCCCACGACCCCAGAGTTTCAACCCCAAACGGCTCGAAAATATAGTTACAGTATAGTATGGATTAAATAAATAAAAAAGCTAACTTTTCCACCATCCTCTATTTTTAAAATCATAAAAAAAATGCCTATGCCTCTTCTATAAAGGCAGGGCTGCCTATAGCCTTCAGTAAAGTCTTACTGATTAGCAGTCTTTTACGATAGTCATATGTTTACTAAACATACAAAATTCATTCCATACAGCCTTTACGACAGTAAATTCGGTAAATCCTGTATACCGATATTTAAAAAGCTTGGCTTGTTACCACTACCGTCTCTTTACATATACGAAACATGTATGTTTGTGAGGAAGTATAAGGAATTGTTTAATAATGCAAATGATTTATATCCTCGTAACCGACGAGACCCCCACAGGCTAGTATTGGATGTCCTTTCAAGACTAGCTAAATATAATAAAAGTTGTATATCTATGTGTGTACGTGTTTATAATAAGATACCACGTAATCTTAAGAATCTAAATATGAGATTATTTAAAAATAAATTGCATGAATGGTTGTGTAGTCATAGTTTTTATAGTGTCAAAGACTTCTTTGACAATAAATGTTAAATATGCTCGTGAAATTTTTGCACGCTTATTACTGTTAAGCAAAAACATGTATGCTCTTTCTTTTTTGTTTTTACCATCTTTTATACCATGTTTTTAAGCAAATAAATATTATTCTTATTCTTATTCTTAAAGAAAAAAAAAGAATCACCATGACAATACAACTGAATACCGCAAAAAGACGCTCAATATCTAAGATGGCGCCGCGTCATGTTTACTTCGCGTCCGAGCCATGTTTACGAACGTCACTCGCTATCATAGGGGGTCACGCGACGCCTGCGCATCGTTAGATCAACGCGTCATGCAGATCGGTTACTGACCGCCTGTATGACAATTAGATGCAGAAATGAGAATAGAATGCAATTATAATGAACATTGGCCGATTTAGATACCTACTTAGCAAAATACGCCGGCATAATTTATGTATCCGCGTGCATGAGGGACACCAAATTAATAATGGTACCTTCCTATTTGAAGTACCTAGATGTTGACAATGCTTATGTGTCGCGTTCATAAATTCCACACTATCCTAAATTATATAGGGTTTGACTATTCATACACGAAATATTTTCAGGGAATCATCTAACGGCTACAACAAAGCCATTTCAAGGGTTTTTTTTTTTTTATCTAAGTATATTTTTTTTATAAAAAATAAATATATAACTTCAAATTACTTGACCTATAAAATAAATACTGGATTCTTATTTTTAAGCATCCATTACGCTAGTTTACTATGTCGTATTTACCTACTGTCATTGTTAGAATATGGGAGTAAAGGTTTTATGCAGAAAGTCTTAAAAAATTTTAGAATCATAATAATTTTGTAAAAAAAAAACAATCAGATATTTTTTTTTTTTTTCGTTGCTCTGGCGACTTTACGACTTATAGAAGTTACTCTTAAAATATTTCGTGTATGAAAAGATAGACCTTATATAAATGTATTCTTGCACAAATGCAATCTCTTCCAGTTTTTCGTAATTTCAGGTTACAATAACAATACTTATATTCTTACTAACATATTCCAATTCATGCCAATATAGCGTAATTTAGAATTCACATGCAATTCCACCTGTGTTACATTCTAACTTAATTAAAGTTAGTGCACAGTTTCAAGGCCAGTACCTACCTACAACTGTCAACCATTTATTTACATACATACATGAACTCACGCTTGTTTCCCATGGGGGTGGACAGAAACTATCATCATTCTCCTGCTCTCATAAGCATAAGCATAAGCATAATCAGCCTATTAATGTTCCCACTGCTGGGACGCAGGCCTCCTCTCTCTGAGAGGGAATGGGCTATAATCCACCACGCGGGCCCAGTGCGGGTTGGTAGATGTCACATGTCTTCGATTTTTTGGTTCTAGGACATGCCGGTTTCCTCACGATGTTTTCCTTCACCGTTCTCCTGCTCTCATCCCAGCTTATTTGGGCTCGGCGCAGCATATCTTCTTCCATACTCCTCTATTTCTCGTCATCTCAGCAGTCACTTCCTTTCTAGCCATATCATCCTTCACACAGTCCATCCATCGTTTCTTTCGTCTTCCATCTACTCTTATAGCCATCCACATTCATACTCAACATTTACTTCACTACATTTTCCTCATTCCTCCACATCACATGTCCATACCACGATAACCGATTACAACACAGAAACTACTGAACGCCACCTTGTACCCTTTTTTTTTTTTTTTTTTTACCCTTACATTCTCCTTTCGCCTCGTCCATGTTCATACATCTGGTCATACACGCAAGCCGGTTGCGAGTACAAAGCACCTTACCCTTCTGAAGAACTTCACCAATAAGGTCCGACGCGGCTGGGCAGCGTTCGGGAAGTTGCGTGGTATCTTCTCGTCCAACTGACCGCAGTGTCTCAAAACGAAAGTCTATGTCCAGTGTGTGTTGCCAGTGATTACATACGGGACCGAAACGTGGTCGCTCACAATGGGCCTCTTCAGAAGGCTTAAAGTCACCCAAAGGGCAATGGAGAGGGTTATGCTCGGAGTTTGCTAACGTGATCAAATCAGAAATGAGGACATCCGTAAGAGAACCAAGGTTATCGACGTACCCCGAAGAATAGCCAAATTTAAGTGGCAGTGGCCAGGGCACGCAGGGCTCGCAGAACGGATGGCCGATGGGGCCGAAAAATTCTCTGGAGTGGCGACCACTAACTGGAAGACGTTGCGTTGGATCCGCTATCCAGACGGACGCACGGGACCGGTCAATGTGGCGACACTTGGGGGAAGCCTGTGTCTAGCAGTGGACGTCTTTCGGCTGAAATGATGAAGGTCAGTTTAAATATATCCTACTATTGAATAAAACTTGCCATAATAAGCAGGCGTAACTTAACCAGTAACCTACCACAAAACACACGTTATTTAAGTAAACACAGATATCATTCACGCTTTATACTTCAGTAGGTAAGCAGGGCGTCGAGCGGTACAAGGAGGCATGTTGCTCAGCTGACCTTATCGTTCACGACAATTGATAAGCGCTTGATGTATGTTTTGCTAGTATAATTAGATCGTATCAACTTGGCAACAGATTATCACACGCCTTCTACTCTCATATCGGCAGGAAATGGAGAATATCTCATGCGGAGATGGCAACAAGGCTAGGCTGTGCAGTTGGAGTATTGTTGAGCATGATCAGCCGCGAACATACCCACTGCTGTTTCACAGGCCTCCTCTTTGTGAAGGAAAAGGCTGCAATCCGCTATGCAGGCCCATTGTCTGCTTGCGTTGAAATCCACGACCTACAGCACTACTTGTTAGTCGAAGCTGATAAAACTCTGCCAAGGCTGCGGGACTATTCGAAAGAGATACCGCGGCCCTCGAGCAAAGAAGGAACATCCACTTCGCCCAGAGCGGGAGAGGTCATTTGATGATTCCCTATCCTAAAAAAAAAGTTGATAAAACTAGGCCACCACTGATCAGAGCTAATTTGTGGATACTTATTTATTTAAAATAGGTTCGCCAACTGTACATACATTTTTCTCATAACTAAATTCAGTGTGTATTTTACAAGTTTTTATTTTATCTCTCATGTCTGCATCTCGTATGTGTTTGTGAAAAGACTTGCCAATCAACAAGTGGGGTTTTTAAATTAATGGAAAATACATTTTCCAGTTTATTATGTTCTTGTACTATTTTCATAAAATATACACAAGAGCAGCGGTGGCCCAGTGGTGGAGACCCCGACTTACGAGCAGTTAGTCGTGGGTTCGAACCCAGCCAGGCGCATTACTTTGTGTAATTATTTCATCACCACTGCTCTCAAAACGGTGAAGGAAAACATCGTGAGGAAACCGGCATGTCCTAGAACCAAAAATTCGAAGACATGTGACATCTACCAACCCGCACTGGGCCCGCGTGGTGGATTATAGCCCATTACCTCTCATAGAGAGGAGGCCTGCGTCCCAGCAGTGGGAACATTAATAGGCTGATTATGCTATGTTATGCTATACTATTTTCATAAAATATACACAACAAGCGCTTCGAAATTATTTGATTGGAAATGTGAAAAAAAAAATCTACTTTTCATTTCAGATACTAAATAGGTACTTTCTTTTGTCAATCAGTAGGTAATGATAAGGTATTGGTTTCTTTATTGTTCAGAGCATTTCTGTTTTTTTTTTTCTGGATTTCGTAATTATGGTGCAATGTTGTTATTAGGCATGACATGAGTATATCTTCCTTATCAGATTACCCATTCTTCACGTGTTGAAATAGTGTGTTAACAAAACAATTAAAAAAACACAACGTCATTCTATTATTTCCAGTGACCTTTTAATTTCAATATTGGTTAAAACTTGATTAAAAGTATTTTGCTTAAGATTCTGTTGAACTTTGTCATCGTCATATTTGTTATTATTATTATTATAGCTAGCCCACATTGTCCCACTGCTGGGCAAAGGCCTTCCTCCACTCCTTCCAAAGGTCACGCTTCTGTGCTACTTCTTTCCAATTCTCAAGGAAGACACCCATCCCGCCGTCTCCTTCGTGGTCAGCCGCGGCCCCGTGTCATTGTTTCAGGGCACCAATCCTGAGCTTTACAAGCCCACAGTTCGTTCGTATTTGTAATCATCATAATAATCAATGGAAGTCGGTTAAACAGAAAACATCCTCGACATCGACTTAAAAACCATGTTTGTTTCTTTTTTTTTTATCTCGTATGGGCACTAACTCTACCAAGATTAGACAATGCCGTGTCAAAAATATTAGACGCCAGTATCAAGTTGACTTGCCAAAATGTACCTAAATGACTTATCAGATAACATAATCAACCATTCAAGTATAGGAAGTACTTTCTTTGCATATCTGCATACCTGTCAATCGAAGATTATATGTTAAAATGTATGTAAGAAATGTTTTTTATTGTGAAAGTATATACCTACTGCCTTTTATATATCATGTTCGGGAGAAAGGGGGAATACTGCCTGCCTCTTTGGTTTAGTGGTCGCAAGCGTGACTGCTGAGCATGAGGCCTTGCGTTCGATTCCCAGGTCGGGCAAAGTGTTTTTGGATTTTTCCATCAGGAATTTCTCAGTAGCAATCACGGAGTCTGATTTTGTATCCGGTTGATGGCAATAGAATCGCTCCCTATATCATAAGACTTTTTGACTTTAATATTTGCATCTCTGCCAAATAATGTTGTGCCTGTAATGTTACGGGAAATATTAAGCAATAAAATAGAATAGAAAAATTATAGAAAGGAAAAAGACAGGAATTATAGTTTTAATCCAATATTTACCTACCGTCAGCCAGCAACAATCATCACCTAATATATATAGTAAAATAACTAGGCCTCAACATTACCACAAAACATACTTTAACCACCACCACGGCATGCCCGTGAAATCTTTGATTATCCCACAATGGCCGGCCCTCTTGATTTCAAAGAGAGAACATAAACGCTCCGAACTTATTTGCATACATTACAACAATATTATAATACTGACAACATTACCGTGCAAATTGGAGAACGTATGTGTTCAAAACTAAGGAGGTTTACGCACCAACGTGTTTGCACGATGGACATCAAGCAAAAAGATTGCGTGTATAGGATGAGAATGTTTAATGAATGTGTGGAGTGACAAGAATGGATAAAGTACTAAGGAAGTTTGAAAGTGGCGCCTGTCACATAACATCATCACGCTTTGTAATCCCCGGAGAGGCAGAGGTAAACCTCACAGGACACCCACATTTCGCCAGTTATGTTTAGGTCCTATGTAATAGAGAGCCTATAGCCGTCAACCACCCCACAAATCAAGAAAAAAATAAAAGTATTGTCAGGTTTGGCATGAATATGTGATGAGGAGGGATGAAACGAATGTAACTAAAAGAGTGTTTTTGAATGTTGAAATATTTTCATATTCATTTTATTTTGCGTTCCATAAGTTTAAAAAGGTGTTACAAAAGGCTTACAGCTAAGAACAATTATGGACCCTGTCAGGGCACAGCAATACAATATTAAAATTAAATTTTAAGTAGTTAATAATAAACAACCTACTTATTATTTATTATTTACATGGAGGGAGTAAGGGAAGCTGAAGAAAAGATTTATGGATTATGTGAGGAATGATATGAAAGAAAAACAGCAAATGAGAACGTGACGGCTGACAGGGTGGAATAGAAAAAAAAGTGTTACGCTAACCCTAAGTAGTATAGGACAAGGGCAAAAAGATGATGATGTCATCAGGCAGACATGTTGAATTTTGCACGACACCTTATTTGACCGGTGTCGTGCAATCCGATCATTTTGCACGACGCACGTGCATATCGGATATGGATGCTTGCGTGCAAGCCGATATAAAGTTATCTTGGAAAAGAAAGGAGTTTTGTAATCTATGGATAGATTTAAGTAATCTTACAAGATTATTTATTTTATTGACAACAAATTAAAGTGTTACAGTCACACGTTTCGACATGTCTTACTTGTTTCAGGATGTTATTTTTAATATTTTAAGCGTCAAGGATTATCTGATATTATGATATCTTTTTAAATAAATAACAATTTCTTTAAGTAGTTTACTTTTTGTAGGATTCCCCCGAACATATAGCAGCTGAACAAAAAGTTAAAACTTCCGGCACAAAATACTATTCTTATCCTTTAATTCTCGACGCAAGTAGAAACTCCAAATCGCTCATGAAGCCTTCTAGATATACCAGATTTCAATGGAAACTATGGTGGAATCTAGATTTATACCTAATTTCAATGGAAACTATGGTGGAATCTAGATTTATACCTAATTTCAATGGAAACTATGGTGGAATCTAGATTTATACCTAATTTCAATGGAAACTATGGTGGAATCTAGATTTATACCTAATTTCAATGGAAACTATGCACAAATAAAATATTGAAGTCAAATCTATCGCAGAAATAATTTCTGAATTTATTTAATGAAGCTCCTGAAACTTCCACGCAGAACTGGGCATAACACCAAAACATTACAAAAATAAACAGTTGACGAAATTGAATATAACAGAAATATAATTATCTAAACGACTCATAATCTACGCGTAGATCACCAAAACAGCAAAACTACGTAAATGTTTTCATATAACATAAATAATTCTAACCGGAATTAATTTAAAAATCTAGTAGAAATTACTGCTTTATTTATACATTTTAATTTAACGTTTCCTTGGATGTTTTCCTACTTATTGACCCAGCTGGCAGTCTTGCTAAATTGGTTATTCTGAACGAATTCACTTTTATAGTATCCATAATGATAGCATAATCGGCATTTAACGTTCCCACCGCTGGGACACAGCTGTTGGTCCCGGCTGTCATTTGTAGTACTTTGACAGTCGTTACGTCAGTGGCCCGAAATTCTGACAACCAGTTTTACCAAGGGGTGTCGTATTTGTACTAACGGGATGGTGGAGGTCAGATAGGCCATGGCTCCATGTAAAATATTGGTATTCAGTTGCATCCGGTATGACTGGAAGCCATCCCAACATAGCTGGGAAAAGGCTAAGTAAATTCAAATATTTGTACTATTTACGCGAAAGATAACATTTGTCGGATTTATCATCGTTCTGGGATTACATGTATCAAGATTATGTATCAGCATTTATTTTTAAACATTGAGTTTAATGCAATTTTTGCCACAATAATTAAACATGAGGTATACAACTGTTCCAGGCAGCGCATTTGATTTGACAGTATTTATTTTTAGAACGAGAAAGCCGACCCGAAGTAAGCATTTATTCGGTTTTTATTCGACCCGAACCTATCAGCAAACTCCATTCGGCATCAACCGTCGCTCAATCCTGTTCAGGTGGGCTAGACAATTCGAGCTAAGTCGAGCGATTATTTCGCGAACGCATTTCCACGAACATTCAATGTTTTTTCGCACGACTGTGCTGATACAAACATATTGTGTGGAACACCCCTTATAAACTTGTACAAAATGTCCAAGGAATCCAGCATTCTGCCAAAATAATTACGAATGCAAATAGATCGCAACTCAGGAGGTCGGATGGCATCAATCTTAATGCAAGGTCAATAAAGGGCGTCTAATATTAGATTGTTTATGATATTAGTTATTTAATCATTAGTAATAAGTAGTAATCATAAAATAAAGTAAAAGGAGGGTATTGTGACTAACTATTAACAGCCGCACGGATCGATATCCAAGGTTAAGCAACACTTGCTGAGGTCAGTTCATAGATGGGTGTCCATCTATTACATCCGAAACCTTTATTTGCCTCGGAATGCAGGTAACGACTGTCCTTCATAGATTTTTGACAGCCGTTTGTACGGTTAGCCAGAAGCGTGAAAATCTGACAACTGTCAACAGTTACCCAGGATCTGGGTAGACGAAGTCTGCTAGGCAGTGCTTCATGTAGCATACTGATATTCAGCTGCATCCTAGACTGGATGTCGACCTCAACACAATTGAGAAAAGGCTAGGCAGTTTGTATATAGGGGTAATCTTCGAAACTACTGATCCAACTTCTAAAATTCTTTCCCTAACGGAAAGCTACGTTATCCCCGAGTGTTAAAGGCTACATTTAAAACGTTCCCGTGAATGCATAACATTACATAACAGGAGCAAATAAAGTGAAATTAATAAAGTGAAATTCATTGAATGATGCAACCAATTGTAATACATACTAGTTAAACAGAAAGCACTAATATGTCAAATTCATCTAGCTTAATTAATCATTTTCATTAATCGTTTGTCTATTACCTAAATGGTTCCATTTCATCGTAGGGCTAATTGGTGTTCGCTAAACACTTAGGTATCAAGATTAATAGGGTAATCTAAATATACACTGGTATCTAAATATCCTTGGGTGTCCAATGGCAGATTGACAATGAGAGATTTTATGAGGCTACCACGATTGGCAGAATTCTGATTAGACTACCGAAGTTGGAGAGATACTTCTAGGAGCAATGGTATAAATAAAAAGAGGTAGATATCGCACTAATGCGCGCAAATTGTTGCAAACAAATTCAGACAGGAGTCATTCGTAAATTAATACCCTACATTCGCGTTGTAGGATCATTTGTAGATCTTTGACAGTCGTTACAGGTAACCAGTGAGCCGGAATTCTGATAACCAGTCTTACCAAGGGGTATCGTATTACCCAGTACTAACTGGGTTGTGGAGGGCAGATAGGCAGTCGCTCCATTTAAAATACTGGTATTCAGCTGCATCCGGTTAGACTGGAAGCCGACCCCCAACGTTACGTAGTTGGGAAAAGGCGAGGTAGATGATGAGGCGCGTTGTTGAATTTTCAACGCAGCCGTGAGTTGAAAATCCAACAGTGTAATAATTTCTCAGTTATAACCGATAACCAAGTTAATAACGGATAACTTTAGCCGTTTACATTTACGGAACTATCAATTTTCTTTATATATACTAGGTAAAGTTTATAGAACGAATAATTTTTCGATATAGGAAACTCTGGCCGTTTGGGAAACAATTCAGGAAGTCACTCTAATGGAGCCTGGTCCGATGTCTATGGTGAATTATTGAGTGCCTTGTCTTGTGAGTAGTGATGTGATGTGTGAAATTGTCTATCGTGAGCCATTGTGTATAGCCCCTAAAGCCAGCTCCGAATCTTGCCGAAATACTCGTTCCTTCTGATACTCGGATTGTGTATATTTCCATTAAGAGCGTTAACGTCTTACGGCATTTAATATAAACTTTCAAGTGATTTTTTTTTCGAAATGACTGAACCGATTTTAATGAAACTTCGTGCGCATAAGCAAGATACACAAGTCTATAAAATTAACAGAGTACATTTTCGAAAAGTAGTGTTACTGCTAAATTAGACCGATTTTAGATATTCCATAGAAACAAAAATTTCCAATTATTTTTTAAAAAGACATTTCGAGAAGTTTTTAGACTTATGTATCCGTAAGACTTTAACGCTCTTAAAACAAAGATGCATAATATAGCCTCAACAATTTTTTTTACGATGTATATTTTCAAAAATCCTTAACGTTATTCTCCTAGTGTCAAGCTACCTTTCTGGAAAATATCATAAAAATCTGATTCGGCAAATAAGCTGCAGAAACAAATCGAATAAACAGACAAACTAAAACGCCAACGCTTAATAAGTTTAACAAGCACAAATCATTATCAAGAACAAAGCCTACAACATTATTTTGTTTATATCTCAAAAGATAATACAGACTCCTAACATCTACAAACACCCACGGATCCCTGATTTTATCACAGCAATAGACAATAATAAACTTGTAGTCGGGCAAACGTTTCTCAGCCAAGTCTCCGAGACCATAGATCTTTTCTAACATAGAAATATCTTGGCGTGAATAAACTTTCGAGTAGGGAAACTCATTATATTGTCTGGAAGAATTTTTTTAGCGAACCTCTGCTGAATTTTATAAAGATTTTTCTCAAGTATCTGTAATACTTGAGAAAAGTCTAAGATAAAAAGTAGTGCCTGAGATGATTTTGGCAAATATGGGTCTTAATGCGGTCTGCTGAAAGACTGGTATTCTTAAGTAAGGAAAAGAATAAGTCCCAAACTTGCAATACCGACCAAAATGGATTTTGCAATACCTACCTATTCATCATTATCATCTGCCTAGCCTTTTCCCAATAATGTTGATGTAGACTTCCAGCCTAACCAGATGCAGCTGAATACCGGTATTTTACATGGAGAGACTGCCTATGTGACCTCCTCAACCCTGTTAGTACTGGGTAATACGTTACCCCTTCGTAAGACTGGTTGTCAGACTTTCGGGGCACTGACTACCTGTAAAGGCTCATAGATCTACAAATAACAGCCGGGTCCAACGGAGGAAACTCATAATGTGTGGTATGTAATGTCGATAATACAATACAATACTTACCTATTATTAAAGTTAATTAAGGTACAGAATGGTATGATACTGAAAACGATAAATAATAATAATATAAATTCTTCTAATTCTAATTCTTCTTCATTCTTTCCGCTTCTTTGGCCGCCTGAACAAAGTACTAAGCAGTCTTTTGTCAGGTGGAAACAAGGTGCGCGCCTTCAATGGTTGGGTCATGCCGGTTTTGATGTATTCTTTCGGCATACTCAAATGGACTCAGACGGAACTTGATGCCCTGGATAGGAGGGTCCGCGCACTGCTGACCGCAAATCGAATGCATCACCCGCGGTCGTCGGTGATGAGACTGTATATCCCGCGGAAGTGCGGGGGTCGTGGCTTCTTAAATGCTAAGACCCTGCACAACCGTGAGATATGCAGCCTCAGGGAATACTTCCTAGAAGTCGACGAGGGGATGCACCGAGATGTGGTCTCAGTGGACAAGGGCCTCACCCCGCTCTCTCTGGCTAACGAGAACTGGCGCGAACCTAGAGTATTAGACACTAATGATCGCAAGGAGGTATGGCAGGGCAAGGAGCTTCACGGACGCTTTTACCGGGCCCTACATGGACCCGATGTAGACTTCTTAGCGTCCGTATCTTGGCTGCGTTTCGGTGACCTATTCGGGGAAACCGAAGGTTTTGTCTGTGCAATAATGGACGAAGTTATGATGACGAATAACTACCGGAAATACATTGTGAAGGATGGCACGGTTGACATATGTCGGGCATGCCACCGTCCGGGAGAATCGATCCGACACATTATTTCTGGGTGTTCTCGTCTGGCTAACGGAGAGTACTTGCATAGACACAACCTCGTTGCCAGGATTATCCACCAGCAACTTGCTTTGAAGTACAACCTTGTGGAATCAGAAGTACCATACTATAAGTATGCGCCCGACCCAGTTCTCGATAATGGTAATATCACGTTGTATTGGGATCGATCTATCATCACTGACAGGACTATTGTTGCCAATAAACCTGACATTGTGGTGATAGATCGATTGGAGCGTCGCGCAATGATTGTTGATATAACGGTTCCGCATGACGAGAACCTCGTGAAAGCAGAGAAAGATAAACAATTCAAATATCTAGATCTGGCTCGCGAGGTTGTCGACATGTGGGACGTGAGTACAGCAGTCATTGTGCCGATAGTCGTGTCGGCCAATGGCTTAATAGCCAATAGCCTCGACAAACATCTAAGGAGGCTCTCGCTTGGCAGCTGGATCAAGGGCTTGATTCAGAAAGCAGTACTTCTGGACACGGCGCGTATTGTTAGGAGGTTCCTCTCTCAAGAGCCCTGACCACCGGTATTTCGGACCCTGTTCCCGATACCAGTGGGCTACTATTTTTTATATTTTTTAATGTTTTTTTTTTATATTACTTTGTATAGAAATTTTTAAAAATGTAAATTATATGTATAAAAATAAATAAAGGATATAAATAATTTGGAAAACGTTCGTGAAACTATTGTTAATACTAGAAACGGGATATTTACCATGTTTACTGTTTTCTATGAGTTCCCGATATTTCGACGCTGTTGCGAACTCATAGAAAACAGTAAACATGGTAATTCAGAGGCGGCGCTAGGCGTAGGCGACGTGGGCCACCGCCTACGGCCTCGCGTTACGAGGGCCACCTCGCACCACCCTCATCATCATCATCTGCCTAGCCTTTTCCCAACTATGTTGGGGTCAGCTTCCAGTCTAACCGGATGCAGCTGAATACCAGTATTTTGCATGGAGCGACTGCCTCGCACCACCCTCGCACCTCGAAAACCCATTGCTAAAATTGGGACCGGAACAAAAAAAACTCTAAACTGTACATGGCCAATTTTAGCCAATAAATATTTTTTGTTGACAGCGCACTCTGTTTTATTTTTTTTCGATTTTGCTAACACAGCGACATCCTTCGTTCTTGTACTGACAGAAAGCCATTGTATTTTCTGATATTTTACCATAACATTTAGTTATGATTTCGAAGTTGTCAAATGATTTGTTTACACTCTGCGTCGCGCCGCTGTAGGTATATATTTTGTAGTAACGGTGCGGACGAATTTAGTCCACGCGATTTTATTGTTATTTGTGTTTCGAAACGTTTGTTGTTTTTGTATTTTTTTTATTTTTGTATTTTGTATTTCGTTGGATGCCCTGCGCATCCAGTATAACAATATCTTCAGGATGATGTTGGGGCTGCCCCGATTCTGTAGTGCTTCGGGGATGTTCGCGCTATATCGCACGGATGGTTTTCACGCCGTTATTCGCAAAAAGACGGTATCCCTGATCTGCAGATTGCGTGGCAGCCGGAACAAAATCCTGGAGACTGTAGCGGACAGGATCTCATCCCCACTTTGGAGGTCTTTTGTGAGAAGGGTAATTTAGTATTTTAATTTAATAATTTTTGATAAATGTAATTTTTAATGTATTTAATTTTAATAATTTGATAAATGTAATTTTTAATGTATCTAATTCTAATAATTTTAATGAATGTTTGAAACTAATATGGATCTTTTAGACATCTGAAATAAATGATTTTATTTTATTTTATTTATTTATTTATAACTTTGTTTGAAGAATGGTAACTATTATATTATGATGTACTGAGTTATTCTATAATTTAGGCTAAAACATGCATCTAAGCTTAATTACGGTACAGTCATTAAGGAGTTTAGTAAGGTTAAGGCGAGGTTATCCAGATAAACGTCGTTTTGTATTGGGCTTTATTCCTATATGGCACGGATTTAAATTCTGAAAAAAATATATTACATATTTCACACTTCGATCTAGATATTTCGGCACAGCGATACACGATTACTTGCACTTTGTTGCATCCAATTAAATCGCAAAGACAAGTCTAAATGATGGTTTTTAATATTACTTCATTTGAGTTATATGAGGTTTTTAACAATAAAACTTATACCATTATAAAGGTCGTAAAAAATGTGACAGTACACGGCGATCATAATTTGAAATATTAAAAAAACCTACACCACCATTTCCAAAATGTGCTGTTTTCATCATTTCATACTCGCATCGCGTGATTCAGTCCCGAGCGGAACGCGTTGGAGGTCGGACGTGTGCCAATTTTTCGAACCCGCCACCCCACCCCCGCTAAGTTCTGTTACGAACTGAGCCAAAAATAGTTTGTAAAAAATAATACTTAGTAAAACCGAGCCTAGGTTTATTTGAAATGTCATTTGTTCGCAAAAGTACAGTAGGTACCTAATAGGGAACGTAGTCAGAAGGTATAAGATAAGAGTTACGCATTAGAAAGAGAGGCAGCTTCTAGGAGAATATAACTGTAGATAATTAGCGCTGCGCGGCCTGAATTGAACTTTATTGTGTCGTAGCAAAAGTCGCTATTTATGATTTCGCAATATTATTTATAAATTTCGGTAACTTTGGAATGGGCAACTACAGTACTTTCACAGTTATTATGCCTTTTGAATGGGACTGTAGCTTCATTTTATTATCTTTTTTTCGACAATTCAAAACTGCCTGTACCTGGCCTACTAAAATCAAAACATTTATTCCAATATTTTTTTTTGTAAGGAGTTCTAAAAAAGTTTTGCAGGGAGCCCGGTAAGCCGAAGATTATCTAGTTCGACATGGGCAGAAAAAGAAAGTATGCAGGGGACAACGAGATAGAATGAGTAATGGTCGATATTAAATTTTGTACGCACGACGACCGATCAAGCTGTCGAAAACCAGTTTAGGCCGATCTCTCATTGTATAGGAAATCTATACAAAACGAGGCCAATTTATACTGGAAAAGACAGCTTCAAGTGCCGCCGTGTGTACCTACTAGTTTTTTTATTTTGTTGACTTATTTACATTTTAAAGATAAAATTACTTAATTTTTTTTTTATTTTACTTCCTCTGCATTTTATGCTTTACTTTTTTTCGGTTTTTTCGTCATGGGTGTCATTTTCATGGTTTTCGGGGTCGCTGATAACGAAAATGAGGTCAAAGTTAAAATTCAAGATGGCGCCAATGAAAATTTTCGGTTTTGTCGTCATGGGTGTCATTTTCATGGTTTTCGGGGTCGCTGATAACGAAAATGAGGTCAAAGTTAAAATTCAAGACTGCGCCAATGAAAATTTTCGGTTTTGTCGTCATGGGTGTCATTTTCATGGTTTTCGGGGCCGCTGATAACAGAAATGAGGACTAAATGAAAATCCAAGATGGCGCCGACAAAAATTTTTGGTTTCGTCGTCATGGGTGTCATTTTCATGGTGTTCGGGGTCGCTGATAACGAAAATGAGGTCAAAATTAAAATTCAAGATAGCGCCAATAAAAATTTTCGGTTTTGTCGTCATGGGTGTCATTTTCATGGTTTTCGGGGCCGCTGGTAACGAAAATGAGGACAAAATGAAAATCCAAGATGGCGCCGACAAAAATTTTTGGTTTTGTCGTCATGGGTGTCATTTTTATGGTGTTCGGGGTCGCTGATAACGAAAATGAGGTCAAAATTAAAATTCAAGATGGCACCAATGAAAATTTTCGGTTTTGTCGTCATGGGTCTCATTTTCATGTTTTTCGGGGCCGCTGATAACGAAAATGAGGACAAAATGAAAATCCAAGATGGCGCCGACAAAAATGTTTGGTTTTTTCGTCATGGGTGTCATTTTCATGGTTTTCGGCGTCACAGATAACGAAAATGAGGTCAAAATTAAAATTCAAGATGGCGCCAATAAAAATTTTCGGTTTTGTCGTCATGGGTGTCATTTTCATGGTTTTCGGGCTCGCTGATAACGAAAATGAGGACAAAATGAAAATCCAAGATGGCGCCGACAAAAATTTTTGGTTTTGTCGTCATGGGTGTCATTTTCATGGTTTTCGGGCTCGCTGATAACGAAAATGAGGTCAAAATTAAAATTCAAGACGGCGCCAATGAAAATTTTCGGTTTTGTCGTCATGGGTGTTATTTTCGTGCTTTTCTGGGTCGCTGATAACAAAAAAGAGGCGAACATGAAAATCCAACATGGCGCTGACGAAAATTTTCTGTTTTTTTTCGTCATGGGTGTCGGTTTCGTTGTTTTTAGGGTCGCTGATAACGAAAATGAGGACAAAATGAAAATTCAAGATGGCGCCGACGAAAATTTTCAGGTTTTTTCGTCATGGGTGTCATTTTCATGGTTTTCGGAGTCGATGAAAAAAAAAATTTTTTTTTGTTTCTGTTTATTTTGAACTTATTTTGCGTTATCAGTGACCCCGAAAACCATGAAAATGATACCTATGACGTAAAAACAAAAAAATAATTTTTGGTGTTATCGAATTTTCATTTTGACCTCATTTTCGTTATCAGCGACCCCGTAAAGCATGAAAATGACACCCATGACGACAAAGCTGAAAATTTTAATTGGCGCCATCTTGAATTTTAATTTTGACCTAATTTTCTTTATAAGCGACCCCGAAAACCATGAAAATGACACCCATGACGAAAAATCCAAAAATTTTCGTCGGCGCCATCTTGGATTTTCATTTTGTCCTCATTTTCGTTATCAGCGGCCCCGAAAACCATGAAAATGACACCCATGACGACAAAACCGAAAATTTTCATTGGCGCCATCTTGAATTTTAATTTTGACCTAATTTTCTTTACAAGCGACCCCGAAAACCATGAAAATGACACCCATGACGAAAAACCCAAAAATTTTCGTCGGCGCCATCTTGGATTTTCATTTTGTCCTCATTTTCGTTATCAGCGGCCCCAAAAACCATGAAAATGACACCCATGACGACAAAACCGAAAATTTTCATTGGCGCTATCTTGAATTTTAATTTTGACCTCATTTTCGTTATCAGCGACCCCGAAAACAATGAAAATGACACCCATGACGCCAAACCAAAAATTTTTGTCGGCGCCATCTTTGATTTTCATTTTGTCCTCATTTTCGTTATCAGCGGCCCCGAAAACCATGAAAATGACACCCATGACGACAAAACCGAAAATTTTCATTGGCGCCATCTTGAATTTTAATTTTGACCTCATTTTCGTTATCAGCGACCCCGAAAACAATGAAAATGACACCCATGACGACAAAACCAAAAATTTTTGTCGGCGCCATCTTTGATTTTCATTTTGTCCTCATTTTCGTTATCAGCGGCCCCGAAAACCATGAAAATGACACCCATGACGACAAAACCGAAAATTTTCATTGGCGCCATCTTGAATTTTAATTTTGACCTCATTTTCGTTATCAGCGACCCCGAACACCATGAAAATGACACCCATGACGACAAAACCAAAAATTTTTGTCGGCGCCATCTTGGATTTTCATTTTGTCCTCATTTTCGTTATCAGCGGCCCCGAAAACCATGAAAATGACACCCATGACGAAAAAACCAAAAATTTTTGTTGGCGCCATCTTGAATTTTCATTTTGTACTTATTTTCGTTATCAGCGACCACAAAAACCACGAAAATGACACCCATGACGACAAAGCTAAAATTTTCATTGGCACCATCTTGAATTTTAATTTTGACCAAATTTTTGTTATCAGCGACCACGAAAACCATGAAAATGACACCCATGACGAAAATACCGAAAATTTTCGTCGGCGCCAGCTTGAATTTTCATTTTGACCTCAGTTTCGTTATCAGCGACCCCAAAAACCACGAAAATGACACTCATGAAGAAAAAATTGAAAATTTTCGTCGTCGCCATCTTGGATTTTCATTCTGGCCTAATTTTAGTTAATAGTGACCCCAAAAACCACGAAAACGAAACCCATGACAACAAAACCGAAAAAAAAGTAAAGCGCAAAAAAAGTAATGGCGCCTGGCGTGTAGTTTTGAATCATACCCGTATTCATGATTTTAGTGTCAGTCAGATTTTAAATTCTCCTTATTCACAAAAATAAATAAGTATACCTTCTTATTTTTAATTATATCTACTTATTTTAATTGTTAGTAATTAGGTTCACGTTCATAGAATACGTAGGTTCCTAATCTATCTATAACCAATACTTTCTATAAAAATGAAACAAAGTGAACAATACATGTCAATTCAAGTTGTTTTACTGCATCGCTCTACCCTGTAACGCAACTTAGTACCTATCCGAGTTCGTGAACTCTTGACCAGTGCGCTAAGCGCCCGCGTTTTCGCGCCGCGTAATTTGTTACGTATCGCCTCTCTGTGCGGGGGCTGGGGTAAGCGATTGATGCATACGGCGCTCGGGGTAACCTCGCCTTAAGAACAGGAAATTTATGTTTCTTTAATATTAGTCTAAGAAAATAGTTTGGATTGCAGTGTCTTTGTTATAATAAAGTAGTAAAAACTATTTTTCAACTGTTTTTTTTAATTTATAACATTAAATTGCTTCTTGCGCCACCAGAGGGCCTCGCTATATGTACCTTGCCCACATAAAATTGTGGTCTTGCCCCGCCACTGATGGTAAATATACCATTTCTAGTATTAAGGCGAGGTTATACAGATAAACGTCGTTTTGTATTGTGCTTTATTCCTATATGGCACGGATTTAAATTCTGAAAAAAATATATTACATATTTCACACTTCGATCTAGATATTTCGGCACAGCGATACACGATTACTTGCACTTTGTTGCATCCAATTAAATCGCAAAGACAAGACTAAATGATGGTTTTTAATATTACTTCATTTGAGTTATATTAGGTTTTTAACAATAAAACTTATACCATTATAAAGATCGTAAAAAATGTGACAGTACACGGCGATCATAATTTGAAATATTAAAAAAACCTATACCACCATTTCCAAAATGTGCTGTTTTCATCATTTCATACTCGCATCGCATCGCGTGCTTCAGTCCCGAGCGGAACGCGTTGGAGGTCGGACGTGTGCCAATTTTTCGAACCCGCCACCCCACCCCTGCTAAGTTCTGTTACGAACTGAGCCAAAAATAGTTTGTAAAAAATAATACTTAGTAAACACCGAGCCTAGGTTTATTTGAAATGTCATTTGTTCACAAAAGTACAGTAGGTACCTAATAGGGAACGTAGTCAGAAGGTATAAGATAAGAGTTACGCATTAGAAAGAGAGGCAGCTTCTAGGAGAATATAACTGTAGATAATTAGCGCTGCGCGGCCTGAATTGAACTTTATTGTGTCGTTGCAAAAGTCGCTATTTATGATTTCGCAATATTATTTATAAATTTCGGTAACTTTGGAATGGGCAACTACAGTACTTTCACAGTTATTATGCCTTTTGAATGGGACTGTAGCTTCATTTTATTATCTTTTTTTCGACAATTCAAAACTGCCTGTAACTGGCCTACTAAAATCAAAACATTTATTCCAATATTTTTTTTTATAAGGAGTTCTAAAAAAGTTTTGTAAGGAGCCCGGTAAGCCGAAGATTATCGAGTTCGACATGGGCAGAAAAAGAAAGTATGTAGGGGAGAACGAGATAGAATGAGTAATGGTCGATATTGTATTTTGTACGCACGACGACCGATCAAGCTGTAGAAAACCAGTTTATGCCGATCTCTCATTGTATAGGAAATCTATACAAAGCGAGGCCAATTTATACTGGAAATGACAGCTTCATGTGCCGCCATGTGTACCTACTAGTTTTTTATTTTGTTGACTTATTTACATTTTAAAGATAAAATCACTTTAATTTTTTTTATTTTACTTCTGCATTTTATGCTTTACTTTTTTTCGGTTTTTTCGTCATGGGTGTCATTTTCAAGGTTTTCGGGGTCGCTGATAACGAAAATTAGGTCAAAATGAAAATCCAAGATGGCGCCGACAAAAATTTTTGGTTTTGTCGTCATGGGTGTCATTTTCGTGCTTTACGGGGTCGTTAATAACGAAAATGAGGTCAAAATGAAAATCCAAAATGGCGCTGACGAAAATTTTCGGTTTTTCCGTCATGGGTGTCATTTTCATGGTTTCCTGGGTTGCTGATTACGAAAATGAGGTCAAAATGAAAATGCAAGATGGCGCCGACGAAAATTTTCGGTTTTTTCGTCATGGGTGTCATTTTCATGGTTTTCGGGGTCGCTGATAACGAAAATGAGGTCAAAATAAAAATTCAAGATGGCGCCAATGAAAATTTTCGGTTTTGTCGTCATGGGTATCATTTTCATGGTTTTCGGGGCCGCTGATAACGAAAATGAGGACAAAATGAAAATTCAAGATGGCGCCGACAAAAATTTTTGGTTTTTTCGTCATGGGTGTCATTTTCATGGTTTTCGGGGTCGCTGATAACGAAAATGAGGTCAAAATTAAAATTCAAGATGGCGCCAATGAAAATTTTCGGTTTTGTCGTCATGGGTGTCATTTTCATGGTTTTCGGGGCCGCTGATAACGAAAATGAGGACAAAATGAAAATCCAAGATGGCGCCGAGAAAAATTTTTGGTTTTGTCGTCATGGGTGTCATTTTCATGGTTTTCGGGGTCGCTGATAACGAAAATGAGGTCAAAATTAAAATTCAAGATGGCGCCAATGAAAATTTTCGGTTTTGTCGTCATGGGTGTTATTTTCATGGTTTTCGGGGCCGCTGATAACGAAAATGAGGACAAAATGAAAATGCAAGGTGACGCCGACATAAATTTTTGGTTTTGTCGTCATGGGTGTCATTTTCATGGTTTTCGGGGTCGCTGATAACGAAAATGAGGACAAAATGAAAATCCAAGATGGCGCCGACGAAAATTTTCGCGTTTTTTCGTCATGGGTGTCATTTTCATGGTTTTCGGAGTCGACGAAAAAAAAAATTTTTTTTGTTTCTGTTTATAAACTTATGCTATAACTTATTTTGCGTTATCAGTGACCCCGAAAACCATGAAAATGATACCCATGACGTAAAAACAAAAAAATAATTTTTGGTGTTATTGAATTTTCATTTTGACCTCATTTTCGTTATCAGCGACCCCGTAAAGCATGAAAATGACACCCATGACGACAAAGCTGAAAATTTTAATTGGCGCCATCTTGAATTTTTATTTTGACCTAATTTTCGTTATCAGCGACCCCGAAAACCATGAAAATGACACCCATGACGACAAAACCGAAAATTTTCATTGGCGCCATCTTGAATTTTAATTTTGACCTCATTTTCGTTATCAGCGACCCCGAAAACCATGGAAATGACACCCATGACGACAAAACCAAAAATTTTTGTCGGCGCCATCTTGGATTTTCATTTTGTCCTCATTTTCGTTATCAGCGGCCCCGAAAACCATGAAAATGACACCCATGACGACAAAACCGAAAATTTTCGTCGGCGCCAGCTTGAATTTTCATTTTGACCTCAGTTTCGTCATCAGCGACCCCAAAAACCACGAAAATGACACTCATGAAGAAAAAATCGAAAATTTTCGTCGCCGCCATCTTGGATTTTCATTTTGGCCTAATTTTAGTTATCAGCGACCCCAAAAACCATGAAAACGAAACCCATGACAACAAAACCGAAAAAAAAGTAAAGCATAATTTTTTTTAAAACCGAATGGCGCGTGGCGTGTAGTTTTGAATCATACCCGTATTCATGATCTTAGTGTCAGTCAGATTTTAAATTCACCTTATTCACAAAAATAAATAAGTATACCTTCTTATTTTTAATTATATCTACTTATTTTAATTGTTAGTAATTAGGTTCACGTTCATAGAATACGTAGGTTCCTAATCTATCTATAACCAATACTTTCTATAAAAATAAAACAAAGTGAACTTATACATATCAATTTAAGTTGTTTTACTGCATCGCTCTACCCTGTAACGCAACTTAGTACCTATCCGAGTTCGTGAACTCTTGACCAGTGCGCTAAGCGCCCGCGTTTTCGCGCCGCGTAATTTGTTACGTATCGCCTCTCTGTGCGGGGGCTGGGGTAAGCAATTGATGCATACGGCGCTCGGGGTAACCTCGCCTTAATAATAATGTTAGTGACTATGATTGTTCGTGAAACTCTTTCTAAAATAAAATTAAACTAAAAAACAAGATGGCGATGTTATTTCCGATTTGAAAGGTCTTGTTTAACTGTTTTAATAACATTGACATACTAAACAAAAACACATCAAAATGAATTCAAAGAAAACCTGAACAGTTTTCTCCTGAAATAATTAATATATTCTTGAAATTATTACTACTATTAACTAATAGAAACTCGGCTCTCTAACCACAATATTCCCTTAGTTAATTTAAAACATCATGCTCACATTGTTTAGTTTTAATTGAAATGTAACTGTGTATATATCTACGGTTAATTAATTGTATATGTATCTACTGAAACTAGAACAAGGTATATTGATAGATAACACTAAAGGACGAGCGACTGTGTATATTGCAAAACCCGATCCAGTTTTCAACGACTGTAATAACAATTAATTTATGCGTACACTACAACTACTTTGTATAATGAAATTACTAGTTTTCAACAGTTTCGAGCTCCATACTGTATACGGTATTGTGGCATTGTCGATCGTGTTTTGTTTTCGACAATTCTCTACATGATCTCGGCACACATATACAGGTCGCATTCGGCACAATTCGGCAGCAGAATCGAATAATGCCGATACACGATCGGCTTTGCTGTTACACAAATACTGCCGAATCAAGTTTCCCAACCTAAATGAATGTCTAACACCCCTTGATTATTAAAGTTCTGTTCAGAAGCTTTTGTAGAAGTGATCTTCTATTCAATTCTCAAAAAGTTAACCTTGCAAGTCTTCAAAAAAAGATACGGGTAAGATATCAGTAGTATCTATTTAAAAGATATGTAAACACTGTCTCACAGCCACAGGCTGTCAGGTAGCTGTCACTAATATCAACTTTCAGTCACCACGAATGGCGGGAAGTTGGAAAGTGAAGCTTACCCTGGACTGGGGCTTAGGGTGGGCCTGTGTGGCGCTGAAGAGCCTGTGATATAGTTGGTAAATTGTGTTGTCAACCTATTAGGTCATTTACAAATGAATACTACAATTGGGGATATTGTAGTATTCCTTCTTAACTCATATTAAATAAGAAAGTTGCAACAATTAAAAAAATCCAAAGAAAACTAAAAGAGCAATATTAATTTTTTCCATCTTTTTACCTCACATTTTATGAGAAGGAGCCCAGCTGACATAGCCTTCGCTTGCAACAATAAGTTCAGTAGCCATTATGCAGCAGAATCACTAATGAACGCTGGAAACTAGAGCAAGGCGAATAATTTAGCACTAAATAGCAGCGCCATCTTGGATTCTAGGTATAATAGTAGATAGTGTTGAATTACATGCGAGGGATTTCTTGGAATTAGAAATGATCTGGTAGATGCTGTTACGCCTAAGATTGAATTTCTGTGATGGTTTTTAAAATACATTTTATTTCGAATACATCTATACAAATTTTATAAATTAGCAAGATTTGTATGTTTGTAACGAATAAACTCATAAACTACTGGACCGATTTAAAACATTCTGTCACCATTAGAATGCTACATTATCCCTGAGTAACATAGGCCCGTGTGAATCCAGGACGGGCCACTAGTGTATCATATACATGGTTTGTGATCATCAACCTATTCCCAACTATTTTGAAGTCGGCTTTAAATCTAACCGGATGCAGCTGAATACTGGTATTTTGCAAGGAACGACTGCCTTTTATTATATTAGATATTTTGTCACATATGAAAAGAAATATGCGCCTGAAAATCTACCCACTATGATGATTTATAACTCTTCTTACCAATTTTAAGCATTTCATTTACACACTGCTCTTCTTCAATCACTGCTTTCCTGGTAGTTCATAGGAATAGGCATTAGGAACTAGGTACAAAAAAATACAGTATCGTCAAGTTTACACTAAAATAAATTACTCACAACAGAAAAATAAACAAATTTAATTCATCATCTGCCTAGCTTTTTCCCAACTGTGTTATGGTCGGCTTCCAGTCTAAACGGATGCAGCTGAATACCAGTATTTTACATGGAGCCACTGCCTATCTGACCTCCACAATCCAGTTAGTACTGGGTTATATGATACCCCTTACTAAGACTGGTTGTCAGAATTTCGGGCCACTGACTACCTGTAACGACAGTCAAAGATCTACAAATGACAACCGAGAGGCTTAACGTGCTTTCCGAGGCACGGAGTAAACTCGGTATGTAATGGATAGTCACTCATCCCTGGACTGACAAGGCAAGGCTTAACCTAAAGATCGACCCGAGCGGCTTTATTATTTAGCCACGAGCTCCGCAAATAAACAAAAATGATCCATATTTAGTCACATAAATAAACAATTTTAATAATGTGACTAAATATGGATCATACAGTTTCTTGCCTACAACAGTTTTCCCCACAATACAGCATCGTAATAAGCTACAGGAAAAAACAAAGTATTTATAATCAGCTGTTCAGTATCAAATGATCTTCATGAGTCAGCTGAAACAATAGATATCGTAGCATTGAACCTAAATCTAGCAGATATTAATGTAGGTACTTAATTACTTATGCTACTATGTAATGATTATGAATGAATCATGTACAGACGGGCGCACATCAAGCTACTACAATCTGACAAATTTCTTTATTAGATTTTGAACTTTATCGCTCGCTCAAGGTTGATTACAAAATTTGACAGCTTCGTGTAGCTTGATGTGCTGACGTCTGTACATTAAAGATGTTTAATGCTATACATGGGCCTACAGATCTGATTTATTATTTTTATTTATTTTTTATGAGCTGGTATTTAATCCGCTACAGGATAAAAATGTTCCTTAGATAAAAAAAAAACTCCTTTTTTGCAAAAAAAAAAATCCCGACTTCCAAAAAAATATTTTTACAAAGTATCATAAGGAAAATTACTCTTATTCAAAATTTGTTTACAGTTTGACTCACGTTCATGTTTCGGGATTGCCGGAAACTAAGGTCAAAAGGTCGAGCTTGTTAATTCGAATCATGACCTTTATACTTTATCAGTTCGTGATTACGGCTTGTTCAGAGTTCGCAACTTGTAAACGTGAGCAAAACTTACAATCTTGAGAACGTAATAAAATAAGACTGCCACACCGCCTGCCTCGTTGGTGTAGTCGCAATCGCGACTATTGAGCATGAGGTCCTGGGTACGATTCCCGAGTAGGGCAAATTGTAATTGGGTTTTTCCATCAGGAATTTTTCAGTAGCAGCCACGGAGTCTGGATTTGAGCTCGATTGATAGCAATAGGCTCACCCCCTATTACATAACTGGCGAAATGTAGGTGTACTACTAGATAAACCTCTGCGTAACCCTTCGGAGATTACAAGCGTGATGTTATGTAATAAAATAAGCAATGTAAATGTCTCACGAAACATAATGTTCCCACTGTTGCAGCTGAACTGCAATAGTGAGAACATTATCTTTCTCATTACCATCTTTGTGAGAGGCAATCGGCCGGAATCTACAATGCGAGCCGGCTGCGAGTTGATGGAAAGATACAGAATTTAATAAAATTCTTCCTAGTATTGCGCAAGATTGTTGTTCACCTCTGGCCAATACATCTGATATAGTCCTATCTCTTATTCGATCATGGTAAACTATGGTATTTGTTCAATTCCTTGTCCCATAATCAAGGAACAGTTCAGATGTTTCTAGAAAAATCCTTTACTTATAAGGTAGACTGGAATCGCTTAAACCTTAACAATGTTCATACAGCAAGAAAACTGTTTACCCAAAGCAAAAGAAACACAAATGAAAATACGAACCTGCTCAAAAGAAGTAAACTAACGAGCGTACTCGACAATAATAACAGCGCTTCACAAAGACCCGAAAAAGCGGTACAATCCAGCTGAAACCGGCTCAAACCGGTTATGTTTTGAGTTTAAAACGAGCACTGTGGCCGCAAACAGACTCCTTTTACGTCCATTCGCATGTGTAATGCGACGGATATGGTGGCTCTTGTTAAAATTTCATACGCGGAGTAATCCTTAGGGAGTTTCAGATGAGTAGAATATGTCGCTGCGAAGCGCTGGAAGCGCTAGATAAGACAGGGTTGTTCTTTGTTTTAGAAATGCTTTGTTGTAAGGGGTAATATGTTTTCAAAGACGTGTTAGATATTAATGGATATTGTAATGTCTCTCATATAGAATTCGATTGCCAATTTATATACCGATTTAATAACAGGTAGTAGGTTATTGTTTTAATAGGTGTATAAACTTTTACTGTCGATAATAAAGATGCATTGTAGAAATGTAGATTAAACAAATGACTATCTGATATTAAAAACGGTACTATTTCGACTTTGTTTATCCGTATTTTTATCATCACAGGGTTTACAATTCAGGAAATAAAAAGATACGAACTCTGAAAGCTACCGTTCGCAAAAACGGTTTGTGTCGAAAACCAGTAAAAGCCATGGACGGCTAACTCGAAATCCCGAAAAATGCTTCGGAAATGCACCTCCTGAAATTGTATTACAGTCCCCCTTTGAGTCTGTGAGGTAACAGGAATATAAAAGCAGTCTAGACAGGATACGAAGCAAACGACTGTAGTTAAGCGCTTATGATTTTACAGAAAGGGTTTCCAAAAGCGTTATTTTTATGAACTGAATAATGTTTGTGTTAGCAGTTTGATATTTAGATCAAGGACTTGTAGAAATGGGACTGTGGAAATTGTAGGAACGGAAAAGAAAAAAATCTACACGTATAAAGATGGCGTTTCCACTCACTTCTGTCTTGTGCATTTTGTTAGTCGCCTTACATTTATCCTTCGTGCGCATACGTTCCTTTGGACGTGGCGTTGCGAATATCAGCCCGTTATACTGGGTGTAACAGAAAGGGTATTGTCATATGAAAGGATATGCTGCAGACCATCAAACTGAACAACTTTCTCCTTGGGTTCAATATCGTAAATGCGAAAAAATATCAGCTGTCCCATACAAAATTTCAATACCTACTCGACTCAAATGTATGGGACAGCTACAACATACAATTCACTCATCCTCTATACATGATCAAACCATTAAAACCAAACTATATTAAAAGATCTATTATCTAAATTAATAAAGAAAGACTATCATCCAGCTTTATTGAAAAAAAAACTAAAGTGATGACTACGAAAATGTTGTTTTCGAAAAAAAGCGCGATTTTCTTCCATCCAAAATACGATGAATCAAACGAACACCGATACCCAAACAAATAGATGAGTAAAAACGTACCTAAAATACTTTTTACTATCTTGAACGCTGATTTGTGGATTACAGGTATCGGAATGAATCATACCCTTTCAGTGATGACGTCACGTATCGGTCAACGTTGTTTGGGTGGCCAAGATATCTGGCCATTGGTTTTATTTCCTTTCCATTTTTAAAGTTTTAGAACCATCATGCTTTTAGAGTTTTTCTAACAGAATTCTATTTTTGGTTGAGTCCATTCCATGATGAATGAAAGTATTTTAATCGGAGCTGACATGACACAACATCTCGTCTATGTTACCTTAGAACACACCTACATCCACATTCTCTGGCTATTCTGAACATCACAGTTTGCTTAGGGCCTCGTGCTCAAGAACCCCCTTACCATCACAAGCCTAACGACGCAGTCATCACCATTCATCAATACACGGAGTTCCATCTATCATTATCTGCGTAGCCTTTACTCAACATGTTGGGGTCAGTTTCCAGTCTAACCGGACACAACTGAATACCAGAACCTATTTTACATAAAGCGACTGCCTATCTGTTTCTAAATGCTGTTAGAATTGTAGACTGCGGGCAGAGAATGTTTCGTTACGGTGAGACCTTACAGCTATTATAGACAGGCCAAAAATCAACAGAACTCCAAAAATCTTAGTCCTTATATCAGCAGTGAATTGACCCAGTTTGTATCCATTTTGACTGATTCTAGGAAAATGGCCGAGGGATTCCTCTGGGTAAGAAACACAGGACTTGATGTCATGACCCCTAGAAGAGCCTTTAGTCAAGCATTCGAAGTTTTTCGGCTGATATGATGATGATGATCTACTGCCTATCTGAGCTCCACTACCAGTTACTTTTTTATCTATCCTCCAAATTCAAATTTCAAAGAGACGCGTGTTGTACTGGCCAGAAATGTCTGGTTTCCATATTTGAAATTGTGCAGTTTTCAATATTGAAAAACAAAATCGCATCTGCGGTGGCCATCTTGTCTGAAAAGCGCTTAATAATCGCGTATGTAAGCAGAATATGATTCAGCAGCGTCTGTTACTGTACCGTCTGCGAACTAGCAAGGTTCCCCGTTCTCGTGGCGTGGGTTTTATATGCGCCCATACAAGTGCACACTGAGACTTTTTTCAGGTAATGTATAAGGTATGTCTTTTCATACACGAAATATTTTAAGAGTAACTTCTATAAGTCGTAAAGTCGCCTTAGCAACGAAAAAAAAAATTTTATCCGAGTGTTTTTGTTTTTACGAAATTATTATAATTTTAAAATTTCTTGAGAGTTTTTGCATAAAACCTTTACTCCCTATTCTAACAATGACAGTAGGCAAATACGACGTAGTAAACTAGCGTAATGGATGTTAAAAATAAGGAGCCAGTATTTATGTTATAGGTCAAGTAATTTGAAATTATTAATTTTTTATAAAAAATAATTAGATAAAAAGAAATCCTTGAAATGGCTTCGTTATAGCTAAAAGAAAGCGAAAAGCAAAGTTAGTTCGTGATTATTCTCTGAAAGTATTTCGTGTATAAATAGTTAGACCTTAAATATAATGTTTTATTAGCTTTAGCAAAATGTTGTACTTTCCTTTAATACGGTCATTCACGTTACATTTCTAATCTAATTAAAACCGCAATTATAAACAGCTGACATCCTACCAACTATAACATCAGTACTATAGTTTTTTATTGTTACAACGCATCAGAACATTTGTTCAACAACGACAGTCAATGTTTGCCGACTCGTGATCTTGTGAAGATTTACTTTGTCGTATTGTAAATACAATAGAGTAACTGACTAGGTCGTTTAGAACTAGGTTTTTTGTTCTGCTGTGATTTCTGGTCATTGCTCTTATTATTATTGGACGTAAGAAGATGTTTGTGTTATGTTTTAGTCCCACTTTTGAAATGTGGTCGTGAAACTAACTAACTGACCATCAAGTGCTAACATCCGGTTGAAATGGCTTAATTATTTTTGCAGATGGCGAGTGTCAGTGTGTTCTTCGTATCTTCCTTATTGGTATGTACAAAACAGCTGTCTGACTCACTGATTGAATGCTCCACTGAAGCGTAGATGTTTGTGTGTAATTTATAGTTTCATAGAGGACTGAGTTTTTGAAACGCGAATCAAACGAAACATTGCAGATTGTATGTAAACTTAAAATAGTTAGAATTTGCTTGCCATTACAGTAATATTGATATGCATTCAATCTCTCGCCGACTGGTCGACACTTTGCGTGACCAGAGAACTGGCTTTTCCTTTGGCCAAAGAATTAGCATTGCCGTTCAACGTGGCAATGCTGCCAGTCTTCTGGGCTCGTTCTCGGATGACAGCGATGCGGAGGAGTTCTTTGACGCCTAAGTGTCCTATTGTCGTCGTTGCATATATGTATATCTAGGTACTTACTTTAAGTTAGATCTTTTTATTATTATTTTAGATCAATTTATTAATCGATCGAATCGCAAAATCTGGTAAAGACCTACCAAACAACCTATGAATTAATTATAGAAAACACTGAAATTCGTCTAAAACAGACGAATAAAACAATAGCCGAACATAATTTTATTGTCCAGAACCAATAAATTGGCTTATCGTAAAAGTATAAATAAAAACTCGAAATGAAATCTTTTCAACACAAACATTAATTCTTTTCATTTTGTTATTGTTTCATTTTGATTGAACAATGAACACAAAAGCTGCGAATAAAATCGGTTTGTCATATCGAGTCAGCGAAAATTCGGTAGGTAATTGGCGAGGTACGGCTCTAATTGTGTAAAATATTTCAGCAACAATAGCGCTCAAAATGATGTTCGCGATCGACTGTATTTTATTTCACAAATCTGCTTTTTCAGCAATGTCCACCGAAAATATTGTTCTGATTGTGTGTTTTTTTTTTTTGCGAATCGTCAATTTGGTCTATTAAATTTACGTTATTTATTTTATTTTCACGTCTGAAGAGCCTCATTAAAGTACAAGTATTTGGTTTTGATTTTGAATTTAATCAAATCAAATAATTTATTCTCACAATATGGGTGGATAGATGGTACATAAATGTTACATTTATAACAATAAGGATCCTCATATTAACCGTTTCTGGAATACGAAACTTAAAATAACAATGAAACGAAATGGGTTGGTTTAACTAGCTATTAATACGAACATAGCAGTTGCGAAGGGTCAATTTTTCTAAAAGGTAAGCCGGAGTAGATTATTTTTAATGTGATTTTATTATTTGTCTATAAAATACTGACTGTGCCGGTTTTCAAAGGGAAGCCGGTAGGAATCGAGTTGTATTGAACCTTCGCCACTGGAACATAATGAGATGTTACAATAATTTTATATTCTTAAAACTAAGCTATTGCTCGATGAAAACCTGTCGCAGTTCACTTCTGGACTTAGGCCCATCCCAAGCTGCACCACATCAACCAATCCTGCGTCTTCCACATCCAGCCATCCTGCAACCTTTTTCAGATCGTCGGTCCATTTAGCTGGGATCGTCCCAAGTTTCATTTGACAATACGCAGTTTTCGCTACAGAACTAATTTTTCCCTTCTGTAGGTAATCAAAACAACGATGGTTGTAGAAAACGTGATTGGTAAGAAGAAATGGTTTTAAAATATTAACATTTAAGGTATAGAGACTCATATATATCGGAATCGGTCATTAGTACGGACATAAAAATGAATCGCAAGTGAGCTGGTGGTGACGTCACGCGACCTACTTACAAGTCTACCCTCACCACAGCTTACTTCTACAGAGCCTTGATGTTACAGCTTGGAGGTGAAGAGGACATTGTATGTCTGATCGTAGCGGAGTTGAGACGTCCTGGAACTGTACCTGATTCATTGTGGCCTGTGTTATTGTTTTAAATTGTAATGTCAAGTAATTTGTTTGTTTATTATAAACAGTGTAACGCACCCAGTGTATTTTAATAGCACGAAACCCATCGTCTGCCCACATGATGTACTAGCCAACGGAATAAATCCTGACAAATCCGACGTATATATTGGGTAGTACGCTCAATTATTTAAACACGTTTAACGTTATCTGAATAAGTTTACAGACAAATTATGACCGATTTTGACAGAAAACGGTTTAATCTCAGAATATTTATCTATGTACGTGACACTAGTTTGTAATATATGTACAAGGTAAATATATTATATTCATACATAAGCATTACACATCGCTTTTGCATTTTTGTAAGTGATAAGATTTATGATTTCACAGTTTTCAGTAACTGGCAAAAGGAGAGGCCTAATTGCAAGTATTCTTTTATTAGCTTTTAATGTCCCACTGCTGGGCAAAGTCTCCCCCATATCTTTCCATGTACTATTTTCGTGTGCCACCTCGAACCAGCCATCGCAGCTCGTCCAGGCCATCTCGCCTCTCATTTCTGGGTCGACCTCGGCGGCGACGTCCATCCTCAGGCACCCATTGCGTGGTTAGTGGTAGGATTGGTACCAAAAATTGTAAGATCAGAAAAATATAAGATCCCGTAAAATGAGAACGGTAATATTTTTCCTTGGCTCTAACAAACAAATTAAAAAAATTAAGTAACCAAATTGTGATTTACTAAATGTAGAGTATCCATGGAGTTTCTTGCTCGTTCTTCTCCATGGAGATCTGTTTTAGAACGAGCAATTAGCTTAGTAACTTTTTTCTAACTGATTGACTCTTTGACCATTCAAAATTGCCTGAAAATAGCTTCATTGATTCCTTATACAATATACAGGGTTATTTGTAAAACACCAACAACCTCGCAGGAGTAGATTACTAACATCATAAACAACAACATTTGTTCTACGGCTTTTCCGAAAACAGACAAAAAAAAACGACTTTTCATACAAAACTCGATCAGCTGTTCGGACATATGTATGGAGAGTTGAATTTTTTTTGTCTGTATTCGGAAAAGTCGTAGAACAAATGTTGTTGTTTATGATGTTAGTTATCTACTCCTGCGAGGTTGTTGGTGTTTTACAAATAGTCCTGTATAGTAAATATGTTACTATGCTGACGACCGTTTTTTTTTTTTTTTTTCGGGTGGGAAATCATCAAATGGCCCTCCCCCAATCTGGGCGGAGCGGAAGGGAGTGTCAGACTTGTACTGACTAAAACCCATCCATGTTCCTTGTGTTCCAGGGCCGCGGTATCTCTTTCGAACCCAAGCACGCACCTCTGATTTTCCCGATTCATGTGCGTATTGGAAAATTATCACAGTTTGCTTCGGTCAAGAAAAACATTGTGAGAAAACCAAACCAGCATGCCTGAGAAATATTTCTCGACGGCATGTAAAGCCAGGTCAAAGGCCCAAGAGCGGCATAAAAACTCTGACACCAGGTTACGCACTAACCACACGAAAAACAAGAAGAATAAAATAGTTTACACAATTTTATTATTCTGCCTATATTTATTTCATCTCTTAGAGCTTTACCGTCGTAGCCCCAAAAGCTAAAAGATTGATATTGAGGCTTCCAACCAAATGTACGTAATGTAATTCTGATCCCGTTTACAACTTCACAATATGCTAATGGATGTCAAATATTTGTGGCTTGATCTGGAAGAGTATTGAAAGGGCAGTCAATATCCACTCAAATAATAATACGAGATGTCTGTTTTGTATGTTTACATGAGTAATCTATCCAATCATCCAATGATCTATTTGTTAGCAGGAGAGAATTTGGAATATATCTCGTAGGGGTGTACTCAGACGACCCCGCCCGTGTAATTAAAGGTCAAAACAGTAGTTCTGATTCAGTCTCAAGTTTGAAGATGATTGAGACAGAATTAAGATTTGAATATTTTTAACTCGAAACGCATTAAGTGATTTGTAACACCAAGATAATCATCTTCTACATACAGGGTGGAAGGGACAGCCCTCCTCAAACTGACAGGGTTCATTCAGCTCCTTATTTTGAATCATATTTCACTGGAATTTTTCAAATTTCTTTTATCAGTTACTTTTCCTGTATATTAAATGGTAAACTGACTGACTGACTGGGTTATATATCAACACACTGCCCAAACCGCTGTTCCTAGAGACATGAAACTTGGAGGGTATGTTCTTTGTGAATAGTAAGTATCAACTAATAAAGGATTTGTGGGAATTCCACCCCTAAAGGGGTAAAATAGGGGATGGAACTTTATATGAAAGTCCGTCAGTTTTGAAGTTGGGATCTTCAAATTTTGTGTTTAGGCTGACGATTGAAAATTAATTTATACGTGTCTCAGCGTTTGTGATAATTCTTCCCCCGAAGGGTTAAAAAGGGGGATGAAGGTAAGTAATCGGATATTGTTTGACATCCACGCGGGCGAAGCCGTGGGTAAACGCTAGTTAAGAAATAAATCTGCAAAACGTTTTTTTATAAAACTTTTTCACTTCTACAGGGCTGTCTAATTTTCACTAGTTGGAGACCTAAGCCTAAGATTAACTAACTCATTACATTTCTTTTTAATAAAATGAACCTTAGTTTTAGTAAATTAGCTCTCCAATTTATTAAAATACCTGAGTATTTGATTTAAGCAAAATATTAGATTTCGTAGAATTATCAAAACCGTCTAAAACGCGTAGCTTTGACGAAGTGTTAGGAATAGTAACCACTTTTATTTCTTTTCACACTCTCCCCTTCTCCTATCTAGTCTCAGCATCATCTGCCTAGCCTTTTTCCAACTATGTTGGGGTCCAGTAGCGAAGGGTCATTTTTTTTAAGAGGTAAGCTGGAGTACATTTCTTTAATGTGATTATATTATTTCTTTATAGAATACTGACTGTGCCATTTTTCAAAGGGAAGCCGGTAGAAATCGAGTTTTAAGGAACCTTCGCCACTGTTGGGGTCGCCTTCCAGTCTAACCGCCGGGTGCAGCTGAATGCCAGAACTTTACATGGGGTGACGGCCTATCTGACCTCCACAACCCAGTTAGTACTGGGTAATACGATACCCCTTTCTTGGTAAGACTGGTTATCAGACTTTCGGGCCACTGACTACCTGTAACGACTGTCAAAGATCTACAAATGACAGCCGGGACCAACGGCTTAACGTGCTTTCCGATGCCCAGTTTCACCTTTCTAGTCTCTACACTAAAAATCAAATCCCTAGCCCAAATATACTGACTATCTAGTTCTATTTACTAACACTACCTTTGTGACCTAGCTGTAGGTAATATTTTAAGCCACTTAATGGGTGTCAAAGTACCCGTAACGAAGCCGAAAGGCACTTGTTCTCCCCGTCATTGCAATCATTTCTTAGTTCTAGACCATACCTGGGCACCTTCTATAGTTGCAGCCAGATAAGATCGCAATAGCGGTCATTGAACCACATACATTTATTGAATCTCTTCTTTTAAAAAACGTATACAAACCTGTTAATAGCCCCTGAATTGACATTGATTGTGATCCTGAACATTAACAGAAGAAACGATAAGTAACACGATTTATAGTTTCAGTTCGTGTAAAGAGATATCAGGGAAAGGGCAATGACCGCTATTGCGATCTTATTTGGCAGCAACTAAGTGACGGAGGTATTTTGGGTCAAAGTGGCAACTATTTCACAATTTTTTTTTAAATACAAATTTTTGATGTAATAACTTTAAATACCTCCACGACCCCCGTACTACTCAATGCATCCAATGCGCACATTGTTTTGAGTGCGTGACATTGAGTGTTCCTACAGTAAAACGTGATTTTTCACCCCAAAAAGAAAGTTGTTTCCCAGCAAATTTTTTTGCGTTGAGTTACTTAGTTTGATATACAAGTACTGTTTATTTTATTCTCATATTGATGTAAAAAATATTTATGCTGTCTTGGCTTCCGTACGTTTTTTTCACGGGTGACCACTGAAAATCAGCGGTGTTGTGGTCCCCCCATAGCACAGCATCATGCTGAGTGGTAACCTGCTTGTCGCAGTCACGACGTGCAAGCTGTTAACTTTCTTCTTTTTTTGTTCCGTCCTGTTGAATTGTAGTTTAATGTTTATTTTTTGTAATTTTGTATGATGCATGTCATGTCCCAGCGACAAATAAATATTTTTTCTTTCTTCTTCTTTCTTTCTTTCATATACAGAGTACTTGGTCGACGGCTTCGTGAAGGGTCCGTTTACATCCTGTATGTGTTTCACCAGTAACGTACTTGTATTACCTAAAAAATAAGCATTTTTATTTCTATCTAAATTCTAGTAGGTACCCAAGTGAGTGCATTAACGAATACAGTCGTTTGCATAGCAGCTTAAAATTCATTATGCATTCAACGCCTCCACCAACTGCATATTTTTCGTACCACAAAGGAATGCTTAGCTAGATGGAGCGGGACTCCGATGGAAATTACAGCGCCAGAGAAGTGTCCTTAAAATTCTATTGTTGAGCAGAATTTATTCTATAATCTATTTCTGTGGAAGTTGGTTGTAGGTATATTGTAGAATATTGCCATAGAAAACTACGCTAGTATTTAAGCTAATATTTTGTTCCTAATAGTTAACTTATTAGAACGGTGCAATTCGCAATCGAAGTCTTAAAGTAAGTAGTAACTGTCTGTACACAATCAGAAATACCTAAGTAAATGTTTTTTTTTTGCTAGCCTGCTCTATCCCACTCCTGGGCAAAGGCCTCCCTCCACTTCTTCCATTGTAAATCTTTAGTCGCGTTACCCATGATTGGAATCCCTGAAACTTTGAAGTAATTGAATAAGGGTCAATTGTGGCTCGTTTTGTTGATCTCTGTCATAAAAAATAACAAGATCATAATGTCTTCATATTTTTCAAGAAAAAACTAAATTGAAATTCATCAACAATACATTGTGTCTGACGTCTGATTCTATTGATTTGAATAGATCACACAGTTATAAGGTCCGTCTTTATTAATTCTACCAAAAGACGTCTTTTGAAACTCCTTCCGAAATAATCACCTGAAGACCAGTAACGGCCAGTATTATGTTCAACTAGATCCAACTACACATAATTAGTTGTTTACGCCTCTTACAAACAGACAACACACACCAAAACTTGCTAATTATATCCAAGTTTAATTTTTGGAAACCAAAATGGCGGAGCTGTCGTACCCCGCCTTTGTTTCAAATTCGCAGCGCTTGGGGCCATATCCACCGCACATACACAAATGAACAGAAAACAAGCAGAACTTAGTTTATTTGTTGATATTTTCGTATATTTCTTTGCTCCTTTGTTTTTTATTGAGATCAAAAACATCGCTTTTGTTAATGATAAAAAGGTAATTTTGCGAAAAGGTTGTTTCGCAGAAATGTGAACGAAAAATGAAACTGGCACACATTACCAATTTATTTGATGTTTTGTAGGAAAAATAATATGGTTTGAAAACGGAATAAAGCGATGCCACATTCTGAGATCATTTAATTTTATAACCTGGATGTGAGTAGCGGGAGATATCAAGCTCCGAGTTCTAGCTAGGTCATATGACTTGCGATTTTACTGGTTTATAACCAACAGAGGTGGCCTAGGTAACGGCCGCTGAGTCGTCATGAGTTGAAACACTGGCAGGTATAAGTACCTGTCAGTGCCTGTTCATCGTCACTGCTCGCAACCATGAGGATACTGACTTATCCTAGAACCAAAAATTGACAGTCAACTATCCGCATTTGGCCCACGTTGTAGATTAGGGCCCAATCCTTCTTGCACAGAATTTGTAAAAAGCAACAGGCATTTGGAAAATCTACGCCTTGGCAACAACTAAATTAGTAAATTATACAAGTACTTCCCTAGTCCGACCTTAGTCCGTATTAACATAGTATAGTAACCCACTTCCTTATTCAGTTTTAAACGCCTGGGAAACGAAGCACCTGCGGAGTGTCATTTTCTTTTATTTCCTATGTTTTTGTCCATTTAGGTTTTATTTAAAAGTAAATTTGAATACATATGTGATACGTCATCAACATTTTAATGCCCTTATCTCAATCTATCTGGGGTGTTACTCGTCATCTCAGCAGTCACCTCCTTTCTTGCCATATCATCCTTCAAAGCAAACTGGGTCGGTATTAGTGTAATGTTAAACATGGCAGTTATGTCATTTTGCATTCAAATGTCACTGAGACAGAGCACATTAAGTTCGAGTGAATCGTTTTCTTCTAGGCAAGCGTGCTCCACCCTAGGCCGCATCATCGCTTCACATCAGGCGAGTTACGGCAGGCGAAACGCAAGCTTATTTAGTATAAAAAAAAACTATGATATTCTCTATTCCACAGCCTCCCTAATTCACTACTATCTTCCTACCCTTGTCCCATTGAGGTCGGCGCAACACGTTTTTCTTCTTCCATTCTCCCCTGTCAGACGTCACGGCATCATTTACTCCTTTCTCTTTCATTCTTTCATTCCTCACACAATCCATCCATCTTTTCTTTGACTTCCCTCTCCCTCTCCATCCATCAACATTAATATCCATCACTTTTTTAATTACAGTATCTTAAATATTTAAGGCCGCAGTATTCTTTACCAGGCAGTCTTTGTTTTTGAGCAGACACATGTAGGTTGGTGGTGCTGCATTTAGTAGACATATAGCCTGAAAGCCTGATTATGTACGAAGTCGAATAAGAACGTCCTAACATTAACATTCTAACCGACCGGCGACCGCAATAATGGACAGTCTCTAAGGGAATACGGCCACAACGACTTTGCTTGAAAAAGATTCACGTGAAAAACATTGCTTGGTCAGATTCATTGAACCCATGGGATAGGAGTGTGGTATTTCTTGCGTTTTTGTTCAAAATCATTTTCTTATGTTTAGCTGCTGTTGTGCATTTTCGGCCTGTTTTTCTTTCAGTTGACTGATGTCAAAGTAAAATGTAAAGTCATGATACACGTGTTTTAAAAAACTAAACAAAAAAGGTTACATTTAAAATTATTGCCGTCTCATGCTATTTTGATGTTAATGGCCGTCTTTTAATGTTAAAAATGACTTAGAAAGTGTTAACGAGTAGGTATTATGCACACTATCACTCACCTTCTGAAAAGGTAGGGTTCTCTGTAGCAGCTAAAGAGTCTGTATTTGTGCCCGGTTGATGGCAATAGGTTCGCCCTCTATTACGTGGGACTTAAAACATAACTGGCGATACGTGACTGTACTATTAGGTACACCTCTGCCTAACCCTTCAGGGATTATAGACGCGATGTTATTTATGTAATGGGGGCAAGCCTGTTGCCATCAACCGGGCACAGATCATGAGAGTATGAGATGTTTCTGAGAAATTCCGGATAGAAATCCTCAATTACTGTCTTTAACCATGTTTAGGTTTGTTCAAAATTATAGTCACATACTTCGTAATCAAATGATCATTGGCCATTGTATACTATGCTGGTGTCAACTTTACCATACTTTCGCTGAACCAGTAGAAAATGCATATAAAATACTTCAGGAAATTGGATCAATGGCTTCTGATGACAACACTTTCTCGGTTTAAAGTGCTATTGTGTTCTGCAGACGTATCAAGTAGCTACCAAGAGCTATTTCACGATTCGTTTAAAAAAAAACTGACAACCAAAGAGATTTTTATACTTAAGGTCTCCCTGCACCACAAATCACTAAAATTATCTCTCTGTTATATTTAAATGACTTTTGAAAATAGAATGATGTTCTAAATACAAAAGGTTACTGCTAAACGCGTTTAGTTATTAGTTGCCAGTTGCAAGTAGGCCTTAAAGTTTTATTAACCTCTTTAGTTTTTAATTTGAATTTTAATAGCGTTGTTACAAATACGAATGAGTCACAGCGCAACTTCCTTATAATAATTGTTATAGTAACTGGTAAATGAGTATACACGAAATTAGATATTTTCCTGTATATGATAGCGGTATTTGAACATTAATTAGTTTTGTCCATAATATTTGCGCACACTCATAGTTTGTGGCTGACCACACCCTCTTTTGACAACTTATGTGTGTAAACTAAACTAACGCATGCTTCTGCGAGCATGCATTTCCTTTTCCGTCTAATGATGACAAAGACAAATAAAGATGTTTAGTCATAATATGAGGACAAAATCTTTTTTTTAATTTCTCTAATTGATCAAGTGCTTACTGACGTCCAATCCAAGTCTCGTGGTCTGAAGGCAGCAAAGCACGCTTTAAAATGCTTTAATATATACCCCATCTTATATTGCTGCACTAAAGTACAGTCCTTAGAGTGTCGACTTTTCATTCAATATTTTTGGCCCAGAATTCAGCTATGCGAACTCCGCTCGCTGATGCAGAAGGTGGGCTCATTGTCTGTGGAGACGTGCCGCATAATTACATACTTAAGATCTGAGTCGTCCATGAATCCCCCATCTGAAGAGATTGTCTTTGCTACGGCCGACTTGGGTTCGGAGTCTATTTAGAGATTCCCCAGTCGACCACGGCAAAACATACCCAGATGGAAGGCTTTCAGATGTACACAGTTTCAGAACGTAAAATATAACTACGCTTACACACCTGCCTAATCAGTTTTCATCGTCCACGCTCAAGCATCTCGTTTTTTTTTGTTTTTTTTTTGTTTGTCTGGTATGTCCCACTGCCGGGCAAAGGCCTCCCCCATATCTTTTCAGGTACTCTTCTTCTAACCAGCCCTTGTGATGCGCGCCCAAATCATTTCGCCACCGTTTTCCGGGCCGGCCTCGGCGGCGCTGTCCATCTTCAGGCACCCAACGTGTTGAAGCCTTTGCCCAGCGGTCATCATCCATGCGGCTCAAGTGACCGGCCCAATCCCATTTCAGCCTGGCAGCCTTTTTTAGCATATCGTTAAAATATAAAAAAGGAATAAATTAAATAAACAATCTACTATTCATTCCAATATTTCCAACTCCCATTTCAAGTATTTGTCGCCTCACAACAACAGACCACAATAACGGGATAGCTGCAAAACAAAAACGACTGGAATGCTCATTAAAATACCCCATTGTGCACAACTACAGTACGACAACTTTAAGTTAGTTTGCAATTCAAAGTGGCGCTGCTTTGCAAGAAAAATGCATCAATACGTCAAACTTTGGTACATGTATTTTAGTGCCGTGTTTTCCCGCCTGCAAAGATAAGTTTGTTGAAGTGTACATATCTGAGACATAAACAAAAATATATTATTTACCTCTGCCAAAGTTATGAGTGACGTAAATTGGAGCCATTGAACTCAAAAAGAGTTGTGACTGGACATGTACAAGTGAGAAAAATGTTAAAGAAGGTCTACTTTGAAAATGACCAGGAAGCACTCGCCCGTTGTCTATTCCCGTCAGGTTAGTCGCAGACACTTCCTCTGGAATTCTGGATGAAAAGGAAGTTCCAAGGTATGTGTTAGCCTAACCGATAATACCTCCTGCTACCACGAGTCGGGGCTGCGGGATAAAGTTACTTACACATCCACAGAGCCTTGTCGAAGTCCACTTCATCATCAGCCTACGGCAGTCCGCTATTTTACACAGACTCCTCTTATCGCACGCCATTTATCTCGACAACCCAATTTCAGCTGCACCAGCCACCCTACGAAGATCATCGCTCTACTCATCTTGCGTCCTACCTTACGTTTGTCAGTCTCCTGCCTGCTCTGGAAATGAATGGTAATTGGTTATTATATAACCCCCACCCTGGAGACAAGACCTGATGTGGAGAGAGACACTTAATACGGTGGTCTTATACCTTCTATTTCGCCAAATCGCGTTTTTGTAACCTGATGACTTTCTTAGTCTTCCATGATCGAAGCCGAGTCGAGCCTCCTAGTGTTGTGCAAATCACAGCAGCTAATCGATATTTATGTTCTATTTGCACACTTTATCAGCATATTGGTCGATGGATCTTCGGCAAACATAACTGTTTTGTGCCACAAATTAGCGAGGATTACAGAACTGAGGTATGTGCGCAATAAATAACAACAAAAGTAGCGTTAGAGCCAACAAAATTTTGGCAGTCATCAATGTACAAACTTTAAACTCGAAGAAATATATTTTTATAGTTTTTGGCTCCTTTTTTGATAATTTTCGCAATTGAATGTTTGTTGACGCACTGAAATGAGGCGCCAATACGTAATGTTACATTAGGTGAAGCAGCAGGTCATTTTGTCTTTGTCTCATAAGCCACGTTGAAGCTATGTATACGTTTATTTGTAAAATAATAAACGCATTAACTCTTGGGTAGTGATTCAGACCATCAAACTGAGCAACTTTACCTTAGTAATTAATTTTTTTGGGCTTCCCATACAAAATATAGGATCGGCTGACTCAATTAGTGTGAAGAGAACGTATTTTTTTTTTCAAATAAACTGAATAAGACTTTCGAAATATTACAATCACAAGCAAGTATAATATATTATATTTTTATTCTATCTTTATATTTTTATCGACATTTCCCATCTCTGTCTGACAAGCGGATGAAGGAATCCACTTTCCTCGCTACTACGTAAAAAGCGGATAAGGATTAGTATGTGTGTCTGTGTGTATAGAGTTCTGAGTGATATCGACGACAAATCCGTATGAATGTATACAGGGTGAAACGTAAAACGGTTACCACGTATTCAGTACATCATTCTGAACCAGAAAGAATTTTTCGTCGGTAATAAAAAAAAAAAAAAAGCTGTTTCTAACTACTACTACATATGTAAGGTCTATCTTTTCATACACAAAATATTTTTAGAGTAACTTAAAAAAAAAATATCCGGGTGTTTTTTTTTTACAAAATTATTATAATTCTAAAATTTTTTGAGACTTTTTGCATAAAACTTTTACTCCCATATTCTAAAAATGACAGTAGGTAAATACGACGTAGTAAACTAGCGTAATGGATGCTTAAAAATAAGGAGCCAGTATCTATTTTGTGGGTCAAGTAATTTTAAATTATTTATTTTTTATAAAAAATATACTCAGATAAAAGAAAATCCCTTGAAATGGCTTTGTTATAGCCGTTAGATGATTCCCTGAAATTTTTTCGTGTATGAATAGTTAGACCCTGTATATGGTACTACGTCGTATTTACCTACTGTCATTGTTAGAATAAGGAAGTAAAGGTTTTATGCAAAAATTCTCAAAAAAATTTAGAATTATAATAATTTCGTAAAAAAAAACACTCAGATATTTTTTTTTTTTAGTTGCTATGGCGAATTTACAACTTATAGAAGTTACTCTTAAAATATTTCGTGTATGAAAAGATAGACCTTATATATGGAAAACATGTTTTTTTTTTAATTACCGATGAAAAGTTTCTATGTGGTAACCGTTTTAGCTTCGGTGTCCTTTCCACTCTACATACATTGTGCATGTCTATAACTTAGGACAACAATATAATCAACCAATAGCGTTCCCACTGCAGGGACACATGCCTCCTCTCTATGAGGGGGAGTGGGCCGGAATCCACCACGTAGGCCTAGTGTGGGATGGTAGATGTCACAACTTATCTTTGAAATTTTGGTTCTAATGGATTGATTTGTTCGTGTCTGCCTCACAATATATAGGTAATCATTAAACTAGGCTAAGTTTTGGATTTAGAAATTCAAAATTAATGTACATTGTGTTTAGGGTGAGCTTCTAAATAATTTAAAATGTTGTCGACCTCTGGCTCTTTATTATCAAACCAGTTGTTATATGTGTTTTACATGACGCAAATTATGTTACAAGTAACCTATTCATAATAAAAGTATGTCTAATATGAAAGCTGCCTACGCATGTTAATATTTACATAGAAATAAAGATAATTTCAAAAGGATTCAGAGAAACCATCAGATTATTTTAGTAGGCAAAGGCATTACAACATTCTGCCAACTAACTAGTGAGTTGTGGGCGAAGTTCGTAACCTTTATGTTATTTGCCAAACAAGCATAAATATATAATCAGGATACTTATGTACAAGTTATTTTTTCTACGAATAATAACGCAGAAAGTCAAGCTTGCAGTGGCGAAGGTTCCATATAACTCGATTCCCACCGGATTCCCTTTGAAAATTGGCACAGTCAGTTTTCTGTAGACAAATAATATAATCACATTAAAGATATTAACTCCGACTTACCTCTTACAAAAATTGACCCTTCGCTACTCATCACTTCATCAACATCATTTCAGCCGAAAGACTTCCACTGCTGGACATAGACCCCCAAGTGTCGCCACATTGACCGGCCCCGTGCGACTCGCATCCAGCGGATCCCTTCAATCTTCACTAGTGGGAGGCCTTCCAACGCAACGTCTTCTGGTTCGTGGTTGCCACTCCAGAACTTTTCGGCCCCATCGGCCATCCGTTCTGCAAGCAATGTGCCCTGCCCACTGCCACTTAAGTTTGGCAATTCTTCTTTCGCTACTGCAAGCTTGCAATTAAATACAAATTACCAGCGGATTGTATACCTACCTAGCCTCAATCAAAACTGAAGAAAAACATGACGGAACCAGAATGTTCTAGAAGTAAAAATTCGAACACTTGTCCATCAACTAATTTCACTGCTTCGTTGATATAGTGGTCGCAAGCGCGACTGTTGGGATAAGGGTCCTGGATTCCCAGGTCAGGCAAAGTGTAATTGGGTTTTTCCAACATCACTTTCCCAGTAGCACCCACGGAGTCTGGGTTTGTGCCCGGTTGATGGCAATAGGCTCGCCCCCGTCGGGACTTCGTCGAGCTTCATTGGCTTTTAGGAGTTGCAGTGGTTTGGGAATAGTGTGGCGGGCTTGCCCAAAAAAAAAGGCTCGCCCTCTATTACATGGGACTTAAACATAACTGGCGAAATGTGGGTGTACGTGATATTGTGTTTATGTTGTTCAACCAACCCGCGTAGTCCTCTCCCTCGCACAGAGAGGAGGGATGGTTTCCAGCGGTGGGGACATTCCTGACGCATGCTCACGCTTATTAATAACCTAGAAAGGTCAAACGTGCAATTAAAGACAAAAGACTAGCCACCTTATGTATCTATCACCTTAATAAAACTGTTAATAGGTACAGACACCTGCACATCAACCTACTACAATCTGTCAAATTTCTATAATATATTTTCAACTTTATCGCTAAAGCATTAGGAAAATCTGACAGTCTCGGGTAGCTTTCAAATTCAAATTAATTTATTATCTCTTCACAAACATTACTTATTAAGTATATAGAGCTTAAAATTACGGTCACTGGATAAGTTTGTGCAAAACTGGTATCTGCACTAGGAAAAGAAGAAAAAGTGCTAATACATGAAAATATGATAAAATAAAATAAAATGATAAGATAAACAAAAACAAAATACGCCAAATTAAAATAAAAGAAAAAACAATACGTGAGCAAATAGAAAAATGAGCGATATAAGTGGGGAAGGTAGCAGGGTGGAATTATTTGGGATGGGAAAGTAATTCCTCAGTTGAAGCATAATCTCATAATCTAGCTTGATGTGCTGGCGTCAATACATTATGGTTATTTAAGGTTCATCAAACAACCTCATTGTCCTAAACCCCTAAGGTGATAGATAATGTCAACCATTATTGATTTGTTACTTAAAATATCTGTCTTGTCTTTTCGTTTATTTTAGTCACGGCCCATTTATAGGTCAGCCTGAAAATGACCACTGCTTGACCTCTAAGACAAGGGTTACCAACTCCGAAAAATATTTACCCCTAAAAGTTAAAGTCAAATACCCTGTAGCGGTCCTAGTCGATACAATAACTTGGAAAATTCCCTTAAAAAAATAAGTATACCTCATTTTGTAACATTCTTCAATTATGAACTATTTGAATTTGAAATATAGAGTCGCTAAATAGATCCCAACTTACTTATTTACCTCCCAGGTTTGGGGGGAAACTACGAACTTGATAACCTTGCTCTAAGAATTAGCAGTTATTAACTGTCCCAGAGCAGAGCAAAGGCCTCTTCAAAGTTTCATCTGACACTTAAAGATTCAGTATGAAAATTCACAAGCCGGTCGTTTCGATTTTTACCTTGCTATCTTCACGATGTTATTTGGGTTTCGGGGCTTCGGGTGTTATGAGGGTGTAGGGTTCAGGTGTCTTGGTTAAAATACGAATGTTGCCAAGTCCATTCTTTTTTTATCGTGTGGTTAGATCCTAACCTGGTGTCAGAGTTTTTATGCCACCCATGAGCCTCTGACTTGGCTTAACACGCCGTCAAGAAATATCTCTCAGGCATGCTGGTTTCCTCACGATGTTTTCCCTCACCGAAGCAAGTGGTGATTATACAATACGCACATGAATCCGAAAAATCAGAGGTGCGTGCCTTGGGTTCGAACTCGAGAACGAACTCTATGACTTGTCATTCGGACGGTCACACCACTAGGCTGTCACTGCTGCAACTGCCAAGTCCATTGTAACATAACCAATGTACATACACCAGCATATCAAGCTCCTACAATCTGTCAAATTTCTTTAATAGATTTTCAACTTTATTGCTAAAGCCTTAGGTTCAAGGTGCATAGGGAAAACTTGACAGTTTCGGGTAGCTCGATATGCTGACGTTTGTTCAGAGTTCAAGGTGGCGTTGGTTATCAAGAAAATTTGCATCGATATGTCAAACTTGCTACATTTATTTTAGTCCTGGATTTCGCCTGCACAGACAAGTTGGCTGTAGTATAAACGGATTTGGGTAACTTTACGGATAGGTGACCTTACCAAACTTAACAGCGTGCACATTGCGTGAAGAACGGAATGCTGATTGCCTCGAAAGACTCAAGCGACCATGCAGGTACCTACCGCAAGGCGCCGTAAGGATAAACCTCTCCGCATGGAAGATCCATCGATCTGCGGCTCATCAGCTGGTGGTGGTCGTGGCAATCCGCTGCTTAGTTTCTATGCAACTGGTACAGGTCTGGTCGATGTGGCCACGTCTGGGGAAAGTATATGTCAAATAATGAACAATAAAAACCTAATTATCAACTAACCTGCTTAATAAATTAGTAAGCACCGAAATTAAGATAATTATCTCGCTTATCTGTATAAAACGCTTACAAAAATTGTGTTTCTTCAAATATTTGTGCACATTATAATTATATTATATGTAGGCAAATGCCGAGACAGTTTGCTTTCGGCGATCCTCCGTTATCAGAGATCTGAGTTGACGAGATAACCCTGAAAGTACCCGAGAGTGCCGCGCACTGAATTAAGTGCTATGTAATACTGATACATCTCATTAGGAGCTGATTATGAAATTGAGAAAGATTCCTAATTTTTCGTGAGTCTTGCTAGTTTTTGATAATAATTTTAGGGTAGGTACATATACAGGATGTACACAGACCCTTGACGAAGCCGTCAACCAAGCATTATGAACATCAAACTAAGTAACTTTACGCAAAAAATATTGCTGGGAAACGACTTTTTTTTGGGGTGAAAAATCACGTTTTGCGGTAGGGCTCAATGTAGGCAACGCACTGAAAACATTGTGCCTATGGATGGATTGAATAGTCCGGGGGTCTTGGAGGTGTTTAAAGTAAAAATCTTACATTAAAATCAAGTATTTAAAAAAAAAACTTGTGAAAAAGTTGGTACTTTAATCCCTAGTATTTCTGAAACTAGATGGTTCCCAGGTATGGTCTAGAACAAAAAAAATATCGCAAGGACGGGGAGGACAAGTGGCTTTCGGCTTCGTTAAGGGTCTTGTTACACCCATTTTGCATTTCGTAATCGGAATAAAACGTGCTCGTTGATGGGGTACAAGAATTCACTCTATGGGAAAAAGTGGGCCATAATCAAAGCGGGCCCAGAGTTAAAATTAGTTGCAGTGATTTTCCCACCTCCTTCGGACTAATTGACAACTTAATTTTTCTTTGGAAATTATAAAGACCCATTTTTTTCGATTTGGCATCTAGCACGTCAATCTATGAGGTTGACTTCTGCTTAACTGGACTCTCCTGTGGATGCCTTGAGAGCAAGGCCTCCAGCCAGTGGCATAAAACTTATAAAGTAAGCTATAAAGAACCTGTTTTTTCCTGTTCTTTTACCAAACATTCTGTAGGCAGATCATTTTTAGGAAGGCGCGTCGAAACCCTTACTCCTCAGTATCGCAGGCAAGGAAGCTGACAGAATGGAGAGTTATATGCTTTCTTCCCAGACAAGGACCTCTACGACGATTTCCACTCGAAAGAGGCTGAAAGACGGCCTTTGTACAATATTTATTTACTTGTGTATAAGGCACTAACACAACAAAAACTTTGTTACATAAACCAAATAAAACTGACGTCTATTTACTAGTACTAGCCACGATTTTATCAATACCCTACATCATGTGTAATGCGAGTAGAACATAACGGTAATCGGAGATTAACCGATAACACCGATAACGCGTGATCAAATCTTTACTGACGTTAACAGACTACGTGATACTCAAATGAAACGTACGTATGTGTTAATAACCTAAGTTGACGTCACAATGTCATAGTACAGAAGTGAGATAATACAGGTACCTGTGAGGTTTAGTGATAGGAGTAATATTATGATAGGTAACTTTTATCATGGTAAAATCCTCGGTTTACTATGTTCCCGGCCTGCTGTGTTCCTAAACAAACATCTAAACATAAATTGTTTTTTCGGTTTTGAAATCATCACAACCTCCGCTCTGAGCGGAGTGGAAGGGAGTGTCAGACTTCTACTGACTAAAACCCATCCATGTTCCTTCTTTGCCCTTTGTCTTGCGGGACTGTTCGAAAGAGATACCGCATCTCGGTATTTCTTTCGAACAGTCCCGCAGCCCACCTAAACATACTTTAGTTTAGCTTTATTCAGAATGCTGTTGTGCAACTATTATTAATCTACAGTGCAAGATCAAGATGGTGACTGACCTGAAGCAGGACCCCTCCTGCTTCAGGTCAGTCACCATCTTAATCAGCCAGGGGTGCCCTGGGCTCTTTCGTGGAATACGTTGGTTACCTATGCCACGTCATTTGCAAGGGGATTGACAAATTATTACAGCTTATTTCTTTTTCGTGTTGTTAGTACCCAACCTGGTGTCAGAGTTTTTATACCGCCCATGACTTGGCTTTACTTGCCGTCAAGAAATATCTCTTAAGCATGCTGGTTGTTTTCCTTACGATATTTTCCTTCACCGAAGTGATAATCATGCAATACGCACTTGAATCCGAAAAATCAAAGCTACATTTGCAGTAATAATTATTCATCAGAAATTTTATTTTTTTATTCGATTTTAACCTGGTGATAGATGCACAGGTCATTCTACACACACATACACGTACAGTAGACCTCAAAAGTGCAGTACCATGCTAAAGATTACATTGCTATGAACTGTGCGAGCGCGATACAGCAGTGTGTGTGCGTGCGCGTGTATCAGTGATGTCTCAACATTCTACACATAACACACACTAATGAACTGTCGTCACACTACGCGAAATAGCATTATATTTCTGTTGCATTTAGAATACACATCATAGTGATGACCTGTTCTTACGATTGCATTGTTAAAATTCGCGTAGTATTAACATGGGTTGGTAGCTGTTTGGGCTGAGCATGGGTTCACGATCAATGAAGTCCAAGTTCGAATCCATGTTATTATTTGTGGCTGTTTTTTGTTTCTTTGAAACCTTAATTATATTTGTATTTTAAGCAAAAAGTCGTTAGGTATTTATTTTTATTTATAATATAGTCATGCTTATTATTTATTTTTTATAAGAAGTTAAATATTAGATAGTTATTGTATTATTATTTAACCTCATTAATTGATTTTTATTTTATGTTTTCGGTGTTGGAAGGTGGAAATAAAAAAATCATGCTGAATGATAACAAAAATGTTTATTCGTTTTATTTATTTATAAAATTAACAAACTTTTATGAGAATGTGACGTCACATTCCTATCTAGGCAAAAAAAAGTTCTCTTATCACCGTTCATAAGATTTTTTGTTGTATACCCACTTAGTCAATTCATAATAAGAATAACATAACACGGAAAGGATATTCTAATAACACAAATATAATTGTTGATACCCGCTTATTATAGGTATCAGTATTCAGCAGAGTTAATTGAATACTAATATATGAGTTAGACTTTATGAACGTGTTTTTTTTAATGTAACGTCACATTGAATGTATTGAGGTTATAGCTTAAGTGTTCATTTTCTTGACGAAAAGAATATTGAAACTAAACCCCAATTTAAGACCATTAAATTTAAAATTTATTTCTTAATTTTTTTTATTTTTATTTACGGTTATGTTAATATTACTAAATATTTAGTTACCCGGTCTACTTATTAAATTAAGTATTATTATTTTTTCGCCATAAATTAAGTCTTCCTTTTGACAAGACTTGAAAGTCTTCTCGTCAGAAAATACAGTCACCTCCCAGTTAAAATGTAAATAATCTCGAGCAAAACGTAGTCTTTCCTCCCTGTGTTTTTGTGTCAAAAATGGTTTTTAGCTGGCTTCCGATGATGTAAACCTTCAGCATGGACTGCATGCGAACAGTCTGTAATGTAGTATCCAATTGCTCTGCAAACATTATAGTTGGAATGAAACCATTTGTTTCATATTCTTCCACCATGAAACGTCGCTGAGTCGGGTTAATAAGCGGCGGCCTTTCATTTCTTAGACGACTCTTCAGACTACCTTCTTCCTCAAACCTCTTTACCCAACGGCTAACAGAATTTCTAAAAAAAACAAAATATGATTACACACTTGCAACTAGCAATTTATTTAATAATAAGAAAATCACACACCACAACTATCATCATAATAATTATAATTTTTAAAAATAACTTACACATTTTAAGCCAGTTTCAGTTGAAATTTGAGAAATATTAAGCCCATTTTTACGCAAAGTGACAATATTTGCCCTGTCATCAATACTAATATTAGCTTGCATCTTGAATAAAGACAATCAAACAATACGCTAATCGTAATAATAACACAAACGCTCGTAACAAAGTTCACCAACTAACAACGTCATAACTAACTACTTTGTTCAATCCAGAAGTTTATTTTGTTTCACATTCACCCTCATCTTTTTTGTTAATAATAAGTTCCAACTAATATTTAGAAAAACATATCTCATCGGGTCTAACGTATCATTTATAATTAAAACACAAAAAGTGTAATGTCACTTGGGTTTGAACGCAGACTATACTGTGCGAGACATTTTATCTATAGCGTTAACCGCTAAGCCAGACAGACACATAATTGTTTGTTTGAAATTAAATATCACTAACTTAATACTCCGTCGCGACATGACAGGCTTGTCACTAAGGCAAATGATCATTATATCGCACTCTTTCTGACTAGATAATTATGAAAGAGAGCGATATACGAGATCGTGTATGTGTGCAAAATGTTTGTTATGGAAAAAGGTCGTAAGTGCGACTTGTTTTGATGCGATCGTTTTGTGAAACTGCTACTGCACTTATGGTCTCTACTGTACATACTGTCTATAAATAAAATCAAGCGCCGTATTACACCATTATGTAAATTACATGGATGAAATAAAGTTAAATAAACCCATTCCTGTTGTCTGATTTACGTCACGTGCATATTTAGCGGTACCCTAGTTGTTTTTATTAAACTCAATGACGCACTATTTCTCTCAGATAGGCAGTTTACTCCATGTTAATGTACTGGTATTCAGCTGTTTTTGGTTAGACAGGAAGCCGACACAAAAGGGAGGCAGATGATCTTTGACGCACTCTTTCACTCTGATAGGCAGTTAGTTTGCTCCATGTAAAATGCTGGTATTCAGCTGCATCGGGTTAGACTGGGAGCCGACCACATCATTGGGAAAAGGCAGGCATATGAAGATCGTTGACGCACACTTTCTCTCAGATGGGCAGTTTGCTCCATGTAAAATACTGGAATTCAGAATAGTCGGTCAGACTGGAAACCAACCGCATCTTTGGGAAAAGACAGACAACTGTTATTACTGGTGGACTGTTGGCATTCAGCCGTATCCGGTCAGACTGAAAGCCGGCCCCTACATCGCTGGGAAACTGCTAGGCAGATGATGCTGTCTTGAAAAATAAAATGGCGACTTTAGTTTGATGTTGGTTACGTACACTTCAAATAATCCATCCCTACAGTGGTCTGTGACTTACTCTTACTTAAATACGGGCTTCCGTGATCATTATCGACGTATCGATCCTATTAATAATTACCTTGCGACAAGGATGTCATAACTGAAAAATTTAGATTTTTCAATGTTGTTTGCATTTGAATAAAAAATTAACGAAAGTAAGGATCAAATTAAATAACGAATTACACAAAATAAATATTTCATCTTTTGATAAAAGGTTTCTATGCAAAAGAAATTGGTGAAATAATGTAAATATTTTTAGTCTAACTGAAAAAAAACGCTGTCCCGTATTGCTTATTTTTCGAGTTACGTCATTATTGTCGCAAACAAGCGAATTATTCCTTCCATGTTTTTTTGGGTTTTATCGCTCCATCTAGCTGTTAATCAGCCAACAAGAGCTCTTTTGTTTTGGTAGTTCGACATTAGGTACGCAATTGTAATCAGTGGCCATTTAAAAATTAATACAATTAATAAATTAATTTGTAAAAAAGTATTATTTTATTAAATATTATTATAATACTAATGAAAATTTAATCACAAGCATAATTAATTTCATTTTTGTTCTGGTTTCGATAAGATAACAATTCTATGAAAGTAGTAATTAAATGTAAATTAAACCGTTGTTGCGGTATCGAGGCCGTATCTATAATTAATTTCATTTTCTGTAATTATTTCATTAGCTCACTCACTCGTTCGTAATTCATTCGATTGTTCGCTGCCTGTTAGCTGTTTCCGTTCATCAGTTTATTTACGGTTGAAAACGTTTACTATCTCATTTATTTCATATGGATCAGCCAACTCCATTCGAATTCGGTTAAACCGGTACGGACCGCATGCAAACCGTCTGGGAACCGGACTCTGACAGATACTTCAGAAAAATCTGTCACGAGTCCGGTGTCGGCAGCAGGCCCGTGATATGTCCGTATTGGTTTGAGTGTATCTGCTATACTATATTATCTATAATACATATATTAATTAAATAAATGCGAAAGTTTGAATGGATGTTTGTTACTCAATCACGCCTGAACAGATGAACGGATCTGGATGGTATTTAGGACAGAGATAGATTATAGTCTGGAGTAGCACATCGGCTCCTAGTTTTTCTCATACATACACTTCAAAATTTCCACGCGAACGAAGTCGCAGGCAACAGCTAGTAATTCAATTTATGTTAGAAAAAAAACAAACCATCAGAAAAAATGGTTGGTAGGTCAGCACCCAGTGATACGCTTTTATATTTACAAACAATAGAATAATTTTTATTTAAATAATTTAAAAAAAAATGGTATAATAACTCAAAAAGTTGCAAACACTATATTTTTTGTATTCATTTTAATATTGTAGTTACAAAACAAATATTGTGAGGCCAGATAGGTAAACAAATCAAAACGAATAAATAAGTTTCGTGTTTTATTCACAACGTAAATATAGCTCGTATTTTATATTGGCATAATCGATATGCATATGAAACCTGAACAGTCTATTCACATGCAACCGAGTCTATCATGATAGCGATTCCGATATCGAATCGCCATTTTATTCCAAAACTGTTTTGTATTTCGAATGAAAATGAATAAAAGCGCTTTAAAAATAGAACGTGAACGTTATTTTTTTTTGTTTTGTGGTTCTATTGAACTTTTATTTTACGTGAAACCTGTATTTCTGATCAGAAATGAAATAGATGCTTTGTATTTTCAATGGTTTACTCGGCTTTAGTGTTATTTATTGAACTAGCATTTAAAAAACGTATTGTAAAAAATAACGAAAACTTGCTTATTTGATGATGGCTCGGTTGAGTGTAAAAAAATCTATAGTTAATTTGAAAGTAACTCTGTCCTCATTAAAATCACCTGAAAGACAAAACTGAACAACTAATTACTACTTTAACCATTGTATCCTATTTTAACCGAGTTTTCAAAAAGCATACTCTTTAGTCCAGTGTCCGCAAACGCGATTGCTGGTCCTGGGTTCGGTTCCAAGGCCGGCCAAAGTGTTATTGAGTCTTTCCATCAGTAATTTCTCAATAGCAACCACGGAGTCTGGATTTGTACTCGGTTGATAGCAATATAGAGGCGGCTAGCCTATTACATGGGACTTCAATGTGGGTGTACTGTAGGCACACCTCTACCTGACCCTTTTTGGATTACTAGCGAGATTTTATGTTATGTTACTTACTCATCATCATTATCATCAGCCTAGCCTTTTCCCAGCTATGTTGGGGTCAGATCCCAGTCTAACCGGGTGTAGCTAAATACTAGAATTTTATATGGAATGACTGCCAATCTGACTTCCACAACCCAGTTAATACTGGGTAATACGTTACGTTACTTACTCTTATTCGTCCGATTTTATTTGTTTAAAAAATCTGTCCGTCATTTCGTCCATTCCTACATCTCACACGCACACACTTTCCCGTGCGACTATTTTGACAATTAGAACAATCGTCGCGTGCCGAGGCCATTAGTTGGATTTTCCTAGATATATCATAGTCACAATGAATCCGCATAGTTTCGTATTTAGACGACAAACATTGCTTGGTACGAAACGAACAACAAATTGTCGGATTATCTCGAACATGATTGTAAATAATCGCTGCGATCTTGCGTGTATGACTCGATGTATGAACGTGGACTTAGCAAAAGGAGTATGCAAGAATAAAATGGATTTTTATTTTGCAAATAGTTTTGGGTATCTATTACATAATAATTGTTATGATACAGTAAAGTTCAGCAATATTTTACCATTGCGCATGCATGCATTAGGCCATACAAAAAATCGTGCGGGGATCGAACCCGCGACAGGCAGTGCAGCAGTCAATCGCTCAGCCAGTGCCACTAGTTAAGGGTCGACAAATAATCCGTTGACATAATCATTGTCACGCAAAAAACTATAAAAAAGCTCCTCCTCAACGCTGTCAGCTGGTAATGTGCTCAAGAGGCTGGCGGCGTTGCCACGTTATATGGCAATACTTAGCCTCTGGCCTAGGTAAAAGCCAGCCCTTTGGTCACGGGAAGCGTCAACCTGTTTATGGAAATTTCGAAACGCCTAGTTTCGAAATTTACAGGCTATGAGCACTCGGACCACACGGCCCCAGAGTTTCAACCCCAAACGGCCAATCGTTTTAAATTAATAATGTATATATGTAGTTAATTCACTCTACTTAAAAAAAATAATATTAATTGTCACATAAATACCGGTGATACGAAGTTACAGACAGACATTTTGCACATAAAGAATAAACAAGAGACTTTTCAGCTTTTTCTCCGTACGTATCAATACAATGGCGTCTTTGGTCTAAGGTCTATCCTTGGTAGTGATAAAAGTAAAGTAGGTAAGGCGGAGGTTTCCACACCGTCACACAACAGTGACCCTTACTGACCTTTTTTTTGTAGGTAAGGTTCAAAAAAGGTTAGGTTCCAGTCGTGTGTGCCAGACCTAAAAGTATTTAACAATGCGAACTTAAGGATGATTTCTATCAAACGGCTCGCATCGTATCGGATCGGAAAGTATACGAACGGATGTGGCAACAGCAGATCGCATCCAGCAGGATGTCGACGCATAAGATCGGCTCCGAACCGACGCTTGCGAACGAATGCGCCTAGTCAAATAGTTTCATTCCGACAGGGTTGAAGTGTTCTAATTTCAATCGGATACGACGGCAGGCGGACAGAGGCGACCGCGTGTCGCAGCATACTTTCGGCTACGAACGCGAGTCGCGGAAGACGCCTGCGGAGAAGCTGCTGTGCGCGGCTTAGTAATATAGACTTTAAATACTGTGTACACGATTTAATATAGTTTATACTATGTAAAATCCGTTCCGATCCGATGCGATGCGAGCCGTTTGGTGGAAATTATCCTTTAGAAGCGAGATTTGGAGAAAATATTTATTTTACGGTCTGTTTATAACAATGACTTTACATAAGAAAGAATTATAGCATAATTTTCTATGAATTATTACAATATTCTACTTATTATTCACGCAAATCGTTAAGACTAATTGCCCTGAACTGTGAATACTTGAAATTATTTCACGTTTAATTAACGACTTATATTTTCAGCGCTGAGTAAAGGCCACGCGTTGCTTCTGGTTGTAAATCTTTGTAATAATAAAATAATAACAATGGTTGCTCAGTTTCTTACAAATTTGCGTTTGCCGAATGACTCAGTTGATAATTATAGTGTTCAAATACATACATACATTCATGCTGATCGTTTTATAATGGGTTGAATTGGGATACGTTGGTCCAGGGGGCTTAAAATGGCCCCCTTAGCAGAATCATATCATCCTTATCCCAACTTATTTGGGGTCGGCGCAGCATGTCTTCTTATTCCATACTTCTCTATTACTCGTCATCTCAGCAGTCACCTCCTTTCTAACGATATCATCCTTTACACAGTCCATTCACCGTTTCTTTGGTGTTCCTCTACTCTTATAGCCATCTACATTCATACTCAACATTTTCCTCACTATATTTTCCTCATTCCTCCGCATCAGATGTCCATACCACGATAACCGATTACCACACAACTTTTCAGTCACCGCCCTTAGCAGAATCATAATAGCATAATAATATGAATTACGTTACAATTCGTAAAAAGTCTGTGTGAAACTGTGAACTGTGTTAAAACCTAAAACGGATGATGACTAATGGAGCTAAAGATATGCTGTGCCTACTCCAAATGAATTATGATAGGTATGCGCAGGAGCAAGATGATTCTGACACTGATTTTTTTATACTGAGAGAGACAAACAAAAATAATAATCCATTCTTCTTTATCGTGTGGTTAGTGCCTAAACTGGTGTCAGTTTTTATGCCGCCCATGGGCCTCTGACTTGGCTTCACATGCCGTCAAGATATATCTCTTAGGTATGCTGGTTTCCTGACGATGCACGATGTTTTCCTTCACCGAAGCAAGTGATAATAATACAATACGCATATCAGAAAAATCAGAGCGTAACTTAGGTTCGAACTCGGGACCTATAACTGGCAATCCAACGGTCACCCACTAGACTAGTGATAGTCTAGTGGTGTGACCGTCGGATATGCTTAGAATAATCCATGAGACTAGATTAGTGTAAAGTAATCACTCGTAGTCCTATAGCTTGGCTAATTGACTACCACGACTACAATGAATGTGTTATTTTTATGCTGAAAGCACACGTTGTCTGTCCTACCCTTCTATTTTAAGCATCTCCACCATTGTCTACCGCTTTTTTTTTCTCCGATCCGTAATAAAAATAAAGATTGAGGTATTTTTTTTTTTTCGGATGGGAAATCATCAAATGACCCCCCCCACTCTGGGTGGAGCGGAGGGGAGTGTCAGACTTGTACTGACTAAAACCCATCCATGTTTCTTCTTTGCCCTTTGTGTCCCAGGGCCACGGTATCTCTTTCGAACAGTCCCGCAGCACTGGCAGGCATCGGCCCATGCGGACCCCTGCTTGGTTGCTGACATCTCTTCAAGGCGCGCGAGGAACACGAACGCGCCGTCGACACGGCGACGGTCTACCCCTTCAATTACAGGTTTCACATTTTTATCCCAGACTTCGTCCATCTAAAAATACCTCCACAATCCGGATACATAGTCCAGACATCCATGTGTCTAAATGTGTCCATTTCAAAGGTACAGTTATTTACGGACACACGGACGGACAGATGTCGCGTTGAATACATGAAGATTAATTAATTTATGGTAGGAAGCGCTTTAGTTGAATTAATAGATGTTGTGGAAATGATCTGAGGTCGAATGTTAGTGCGTAGTCGATCGAGGAACCTTCACTTGCTTACACTTCATTTCCTGCGACTTGTTTACAGTTCTTGGGCCCAGTATGCGGCGTCTCAGGAACCTAAATAGGTACCTATTACCAACAGCCAAGAGCCTATTATGGTTCTGGGGGTTTTCTTTCTAGGTTTATGAGCTTATTTTTATTTTAAACTAGCTGTTGCTCGCGACCTTAGTTCGCGTGAATTTATTATAAAAATATTACTTCCCTTTTTGATTCGGATTTTGTTAACAATTTCAAGGGTTTTATTTTTTTTGCACGGATCGCTAATTATTTTTCTAAAATAAAACTAGCCTAAGTTAGACCTTATAACATCAGCTATCTGTCAGTGAAATTTCCGTCAAAATCGGCACGGCCGTTTCGGAGATTAGCCGGAACAAAAAGACAGACAGACATAATTTAAAAAAAAAATGTGTTTTTGTTATAAGTGCCGTATATATTTTCACAGGCATTCAGTAAAAAGCTGTTATTTTGACATTACAAACAGACACTTCAATTTTATTTATTTGTATAGATTTCGGTTGGGTTGCCCGATGTTTGTGGTGTATAATTTCATCTTCAGCCTGTAATGTAGGTAATCTGTAAGCCGCTCCTTGGCCACACCTTCCTTTCTGGAAGAGGTAGTTGGTTGAAATCTACCACACGCACGAGCGCAGTGCGGGTTGTCATGTGTCTGCCTATTTTTGGTTCTACGTTTCCTCACAGCCACGATGTTTTCGTTTACTGTTTTGAGAGCAGTGATGACGCAATAAATTACACACAGGGCCTTCCTAGGGTCGAACCCACTACCTCATGAAAATTGGAACCATAACCATTGGTACACCACTGTGCTTTTTGTATGGACACTCTTATAGCATTTCTGACTTGGGCACTGAAGAGGTCCGCAGCGTTCCTTAGATCATCGCGGCTCTTTTTTAATCAAATTTCTGCTCAACAAATAAATAGGAGAATAAAAATGATTTAAAATAAAATCAGTAAATAAAACGTCAGACGTTACAAGCGTATAAATTTCGTACAATTTAGAACATCACGCTACGGAAAACATCAATCTATTCATCACTATATGTCAAAATATACGATAAATTACGATTTTTATACGTCATTGAGAAAAGGAGTTTACAGCTAAATAAGAATCGACCGATCTGCAAGGTTAAGCTGACCTTACTCGGTCAGTCTTTGGATGGGTGACACATTGAGCTTAATATCGAATTCCTATTTTCGTTTTGGAAAGCAAGAGGTCGGTCGGTCAAGGTAATCGAATATCTCCTTGTAACTATCTTGTAGTAAGTGGTAAGTTTTCGTAAATTGGAAGCCTGATTTTATTCATAACAAGATTATAGAAAAAAAAACATTTTTTTAAACAAGCTTTTAAATATAGGTGAGACGTATTTTTTTTTCATATTCTACTCAGTTAACCCTTTTAATTTATACCCATATTGTGAGGGTGCATTAAAAGTAACGAGTCCGCCATCTTTGTGAGTCCGCCATATTGGATTTATAATGACGTCTCTTAGCGTGTGTAAAAAAAATCAGCTCAATCAACTGTGGGCACAACTGTTTTAAAATTCAACATTTGACCGCAAGAAACATAAAAACATTGCAAGTTAAATAAAACTTGTAAAAATCAGTTTTGCCTGGTACGCACGACAGCCAATCAAGCTATACAAAACTAGTTTATGCTGAAATCTCATTGTATGGGAAATCAATACAAAGCGGGGCCAAGTTATACTGGAAATGTACAGCTTCATGTGCCGCCGTGTGTACCTACCTGAATTGCGGATGTTAAATGTCAGTCATTCAATAATTCATCATATGTAATAGAAATAGGGTGACCTATACTGTTTGAGCCGCTGACCTTGAATAATTCACATAAAAATGTAGTTATTTCGCCTATGAACGGAATTAAAACAATCGTGACTAAAGAATCATCGGCAAAACATCTTATATTGATACTTTTTTCTTCATTTAGAAAGCCCGCAATTTTACTAACTCATACACACCCAGAAAATGAACTACAAAATCAGTTATTCAGCTAATAAGTTAAGCTACCACTCATTAATAAAGTGTAAGAGGATTCTAGGTCTAGATCTACATCGGCACTAACCCGAGATAGATCGCTAGCTGTTTGCTAAACCCGATACAGGGTACCTGGGCTGCTAAGTTAATTAATTACTACTTGTACTTAGAAAAAAGCTTGCCAAAATGTAATACTTCAGATTTTTGTTAGAAACAAAGCATTTTTAGTTAGTTACAGGCAGCTGATAGCTGAATTGTATTCTTTTCATGCCAATTGTGGTATGTATCGCTGTACAAAGCAGCTATCATCATTCGTCATCTCTAGTTACCAAAGAAGGACTGCCTCGTTAGTGTAGTGGTCGATAGCGCGACTACTGAGCATGAGGTCCTGGGTTCGATTCCAAGGTCGGGCAAAGTGTTTTTGGGTTTTTCCATCAGGAATGTCTAAGTAGCAGCCATGGAGGCTGGATTTGTGCCCGGTTGATGGCAATTAGCTCGCCCCCTATTACGTGGGACTTTAACATAACTGGCGAAATGTGGGTGTACTAATTGGTACACCTCTGCCTAACCCTTCGGGGATTACAGGCGAGATTATGTTATCTCTGGTTACCAAAGAACAACAAAGTCAACCTAACCTCCATCACAATCCTCTAGGCATAGACATCTCAAGGTGCACGAACACACCGTCTGCCGCCTTCCACAACCATTTCCTCCAGCCACCCGTCGTTGAAATAATGACATCACGACAATAGATAGTTTTTAATGTTTAGTAGAGGTATATTATTGGCTAAAAGCTTACAAAAGTTGTAATTGAAAACATTTTGAAGATCGCTGGCTTCAATAAAATTATGAAATGATTTTCGCTTAAAACTTTGTCTAGCTCCGATCCTTTAAATGTACAATCGCAGAAAACTTAGATGAAAATACAAGAAAAGCTATCAAACTAAACAATACTTACATGCCAAATGGCAAACACTTGAAAACAAGTGAAATGAAGGATAAAATATTATCGTAGAAACGTATCTAGGAAGAATTTAATACTCAGCCAAGCGATTGATCTTGAAGAAGTTTTTCAATTATGACTAGTGCAACTTGTTTGTTGCGCTATTTTCCTCTGCATTATAAACCTTGATTCTTTCTTTTTCAGGTTCTCATAAAGTTGAAGAAAAATATCTTGAAGAAATCGCGATGTCCTAGAACCAAATATTCGAAGTCATATCTCATACTTAGTTGCCGCCCATTTGGGCTTATTTTGCGCAGCCGTGAGACACACAATGTTTTGTTTTTGTTAAGATTTGAAGTTTCCAAATTTTTAGGTGCGTGCACTTGTGGCATGTGGCAAAAAACATTTCAAATTCAAATTCTTTATTGCGAACTAACTGTACAGTATTTTGACGATGGTAACAATAGGTAGGTTCTTAGAACTTAGTGGCCTGTTAAGGCATTGCAATTTAAATGGTTTTTAAAAAAAATATCCATACTTAATATTATAATTAACTCTTTTTTCTTTTTTTTATTTCTTTCTTTTACAAAGCGGCACTGCTCCCGCATTGTAGTAGGTTACAGCCAGCTCCATCTCACAGAGAGCTAGGTGACCTGTCTCTCACTCCCAGCAATGGGAACATTAAAGACTAATTATGGTAATGCTTTTAGATTAGTCATATTGATGAGTAGTTATCATTTTTTTTTTCCTTTTTCTGTCCTCTTCCATCATGATTCGGTAAAACAACAAGTGCCAGAAGAATCTTTGCCCAAAAAGAACACTGTGCGAAAAATTTACGAAGCACCACAGCTACGCAAACCGTTAATTGATTGCACAACATTCATCGCCATTCCCCCTTGGCCAGAACCTCCAAGTTTAAGAGATACGCGAAAATAAATTAATATCAGATATTAGTCAGAGCACGCTGTCACGTCAAATTGCGGTCAAATCCGCTCGTGGATTGGACACCGAACTGAACTGTGGACACCAGACTTTATCACTTATAATACTGAACTATCTGTCAAAGCCCGATGTCCGTCAGTCCGCTTTCCGTTTGTCGCTTGATTGCTCCTTGACTCTCGACACCTCTTGCGGAGCGAACGTACACACAGCGACACATCAAGCTATACATATCCAATATAACCTGACCTCACTTCTAACTTCCCATACAGTGCGAGATCAGCTCAATTTGATTATACATAGCTTGATTGAACGTCGTGCGTACTCGCGCGAAGAACAAAGACGCAAATCGCATCACTCGAGGCCGTGAATCTATCGTGTTCTACTCATTAATACAAAGAAAAACAGCACAACACAATCCAGAAATACGAACAAATAATCAGTGACAACAGGACCCCACCAGAATCTGGAGCGAACAAATTAGATTATATTAGATTAGATGTGACTATCACGCTATGCTGACAGGATCGTTACAGCATCCTCAAGGAATCTAGGTCGCACGTAGGCTCCGCAAATATTGTTTTGATATTAATAGAATGGGAGAGGGAAAACATAGGTGCTGTACAAGGGAAGAAAAGCAATATATTTGAAGTAGCTCGTGCGAAGAAAATTGCATTTTGACGAGAAAATGATAGAGAAGGTACTAACCCGTAGCGGCGGAATGTCAACGGATTGGAGTTTAGTTTTTTGGAAGGCACAAGAAGTATTGGGTACATAATATCTGTGGTAGCAATTTAGTTGTCTGCATCCGTCAAGGACGTGATTCTACCGTTTAGTCTCAACGTCATAACGTCATACGTCGTAAGTTTCGCAAAGAAGCTCATTTATCGGATTCATAAAAAAACGTTTAAATTTTTCAACTGACATGGTCACCACTAATATTATCTTTAACACTAGAAACGGAATGTTTACCATGTTTACTGTTTGTTTTAACTGTTTTTGACATGGAAAGAAAAATTCGAGTGCGAGCTAGGCTACTTTGCGTTGTTTGACACAATAAATAAAAAAACCGCATCCAAATCGGTTTACTCGTTTAAGAGCTACGGTGCCACAGACAGACATAGCGGTCAAACTTATAATACCCCTATTTTTGCGTCGGGGATTAAAAAGACATTATGATACTAACAAATGACAAGCTTATTTAATCTAATCCATACAATATTTCAACACGGGAATTTGTTTAGGTATGTTACTTATAGTTTCTACGTTCCATCGCTCTTTGGCAAAGGTTGCAGTTTGAACTTCTGAGCTTCAGTCAAAGACCAAATCTGAGCGCCATAGGTTTGGATAGGCAGGATACGCATGTCGACGAGCTTGCGCTTCAGTGAGATATGAAGGTCGCCCTTTATAAATGCCTTCATGGACCAGCAGCTCCTCCATGCATTTTATCTCTTTGTCCTGTCTGTTGTTGAAGGAAACTAGCTAAAACAATATAACAAAAAAAAATAAGTACCCATATGATTTTAAATATCATTGCTATAACAAATCACATAACACGTATCTCAAAAGAGATTTCCATTTATGTTCTAACGTCACTCCCTAATCCCTGAGCTCATTTATAACCTTCAACGTAAAAAGTCGGCCATATTGCTTCGAAAATGGCGGGAAACACTGCTAATGCATCTAGTATTGATTCCGTTTCAGACCTCAAGTGCTCGCGAGATGCTGCGATCTCTGACTGCGGAGTGTGTGAGAGCTGAATCCACTGGCTCGAAAACTGCTGACTGTGAATTTTAAAATGTTAGACTATGAAACTTTCAAACTCCTGTAAGTAGTTTGTTGGTAGTTTAAGTTAGTATATAGGTGACTAGTAATTAGTGACCGATACTTAAACACGTGATTGTAGTCATGACAACTTTCCCAAAAAAACATTTTTTTTTATACACAGACTTTTATCACAAAGACACAACAGCCGTATGAAATGCGCACACGCGCGCCTGGGACCTATCAGCTGTTAGCCGTTTAAAAAAAATGTTTCTTTGGGAAAGTTGTTTGTTATCATGAGTACAATCACGTGTTTAAGTATCGGCCACTAATTACCAGTCACCCTATATATTACTTGAAGTTTTGCTTACTAAATTGCAAGTAGTTGTACGCACGACGGCCATTCAAGCTATACAAAACCAGTTTATAGGGATCTCTCATTGTATAGGAAATCTATACAAAGCGAGGCCAAGTTACACTGGAAATGTACAGCTTCATGTGCCGCCGTGTGTACTCGCAGGGCAATAAGTATAATATTATGGAGAGAAGGTAAAGTAATTTTTAAGATTGCATAACATAACATTATGCCTGTGTTTGCCGGGTTAGGCTAGTTATGTTTTATTGCCATTACACAAGGACGAGTCTATTATATGGAAGAAGCCATATTTAAGCCACATTTTATATATTTAATATCCACGGCGAAGGTGGAGGAGGTGTCTGGCGAGATGACGAGTAATAGAGAAGTATGGAAGAAGAAGACATGCTGCGCCGACCCCAAATGAATTGGGATAAGGGCAAGAAAATGATGATGATCCACAGCGAAGGTGACGTGATAATCTGGTCATAGTATGCGGGGCTAACATGGCCAGAGATCGCACAGGATAGGGAGGTATGGAAGAAGAAAGGTCTTCGTCCAGCTGTGGGATACGACGCAGGTAATTAAAAAAAATAAATGATATCATGATGCGTTAAATGATATCTCATAGGTTATTTAACAAAACCTTGCAAACTAAAGCGGATATTGATGAATGAGAGCGATGTAGATGAGGTCAGCGTTTCCTATTTACGGTTACTCTCTAAAAAATCGTATTAAAAATCACTTTTCTTACACGAGCTGCCCATAAATACATAATTGTAACATTAAAGGAATCCATTGTTGCCTATTTCCATCAATTGACTTTTACGACTTCACACGAGAATCTTAGCTTTTATTCTTCATGTGCAGATAGATAAGGTAGGACAAAAACGCGCTAAGTCTGAGAGCAGTAACTCGTGGTCGTCTGAAATAGGTGCATTTTGATTGTGGACCGTGTAACTAACCACCGTAAGGTTTAATGTCACTTGCACGTCTTGAAATGTTAAAAGTGCTACAATATCGAGGCCGACTGTAACCACGAACGTAGACAATCATTGTAAGGATCCACTCTTCGATGCCTGTGATCATGTGAAAATTCTATTGACTATTATTACTCGTTGATCGAGTGGTCGCAATTGCGACTGCTGAGCATGACGTCCTGGATTGGATTCCCGGGTCGGGCAGATTATTATTGGGTTTTTCCATCAGAAATTTCTCAGTAGCAGCCACGGAGTCTAGATTTGTGCCTGGTTGATGGCATTAGACTCGCTTCCTACGTGGGACTTAAACATAAGTGGCAAAATGTGGGCATCTGTCTCAGCCTTCAGGAATTACAAGCGTGATGTTTTGTTAAGTTCAATTTGGGTCTCGTGTCGATCACACTATAATTACAGTATAGGATACACATTTTTCTCTCACATTAAATAGGTACTCGGACAATCTGAATACTAAATCTCTATAGTCTGTTTCTGAAACCTGTCTTGTCAGATACCCTTTATTTTACGTAAGAAAGTAACTGTAACTCTCGTTTCTATTCCCTGAAGTTGAAGGCTTTTAGAGTGAAACCATCTAGCATCAGTTTACAGATTAGATATACAACATGAAGCAAATGTAACAGATATCGTAGTAGAAACAAGAATTTGTGTGGTTTAACTACCACTAAAACCCGACTGCTGAAAAATCACGCTCTAATAAAATTTGGAATTTACTTGTAAAATTGACTCCTATTGTTGAAGTCGGTTAAAATGTAGCCTATGTTACCCGCGCCATAATAACGAATCGATTGACACCTTATTATTATAATCGGATGAATAGTTTGGGAGGAACATACGTAAATACAAACATACATACATAGACTGCTAAAATCATAACCCTTCCTTTTGGCTTTGCCGTAGTCGGGTAAAAAAGGGCATGAGACATGTATTTTTTTTTCTCAACTAACTTTAGCCCGCGGACTCGCTCTCGCGGATGTCGGAAATTTTCCCACGGGAATGTACTACGGGAATAAAAACTATATCTGTAACCTAGTGACCTAAATAAGGACATGTAGTAATATCACATGTCATTTCATCGTTTTAGGTCGTGGTCTATCCAAATTTCATATTATTCTGTTAAGCCGTCTAGACGTTAAACGGTAACAGATAGACAGAAACACTGAAAGATAGTTGGAGTTACTAATCATAATATTAATTTGAATTTTTAAAATACAGAGAAAGACTTAAAACTGGAAGGAAAAAAAAAAAAAAAAAGAAATTGCATCGTTTTTTTTTTTTTTAATTAGCCTCGTATGTCCCACTGCTGGGCAAAGGCCTCCCCCATATCCTTCCAGGTACTCTTCTCCTGCGTCACCTCAAACCAGCCTTCGTGATGCGCGTCTAAATCATCTCGCCACCATTTTCTAGGCCGGCCTCGGCGGCGCTGTCCATCCTCAGGCACCCATCGTGTTGAGACCTTTGCCCAAGGGTCGGTATCCACCACGTAGGGGTCCGCGAGGGCCGATGCCTGCCAGGGCTGCGGGACTGTTCGAAAGAGATACCGTGGCCCTGGAACACAAAGGGCAAAGAAGGAACATGGATGGGTTTTAGTCAGTACAAGTCTGACACTCCCTTCCGCTCCGCCCAGAGTGGGGGGGGTCATTTGATGATTTTCCATCAAAAAAAAAAAAAAAAAAGGGTCGGTATCCATGCGGCTCACGTGACCCACCCAATCCCATTTCAGCCTGGCAGCCTTTTTGCCTACGTCTGTAATCCCTGTTTTTGAGCGGTTTGCATCGGCTATTAAAAAAAAAACAGCAGTTTTCTACAAAAGTGCAATACGGTCAAAATGTACGGAACAACTGATTTCTGATCAATGATGAACTGAATACATGGAAACCGTTTGTGCGTCGGTGTCTCCCTTCCACTCTGTTTATCCATAATTGCTATAAAATACCCGCAAACAATAGTAAAATCTTTGCCATAGATTGCATAGTTCTTTACAATTCCAGCGCATACATAATCGCACCATGCTATCTAAGTGAACTAATGAGACAGCATAAAGTAATTATAATTGGCTAGGTGTAAATTATGTCAGTGTTTAGTGTGACACGACTGTACGTAAGACCTTGGGAATGATGACTTGTTTTAAAAAGAAGGGAAATTACATGGCGGTAAAATAATGGGAAAATATCTAATGCCCGTTTCTAAATTTAAGTGTCACGTTGTGGCAACGGGCATTATGGTTTCCGATTGACTATTTTATTTATTTATTTGTTTAGGATCTCCAACAAAGGATGTACACACAAACACACAAAATAAATAATCGCAGACAAAAGTATCACGTAGGTGTACTCCTTTACTTACAGGAGACCACAGCATGCATAATAAAATGTATAACTAAGCTAACAAAGTTATACTTAGTAGAATTAAAAAAAAAAATCAAAACACATTTTGTAAAAGAATTGGAAAAAATTTGGTCATAAAATTGGAAAAAGAATATTAAAATAATTAACAAATAGATAATCTTTTGAGGCAATTTTGATAATTTGCGAGAGATTTTTGATCGGTAGGTAAAATAACATAACATCATGCCTGTAATCCCCGAAAAGAAGCCAGGACCTCAGCTCTGAAGAAGTGCTTCCGACCACTACACAAGGCTAATGTCAAATCGAATTACCCATTTTTTTTAAATATTTTCTTATTAACTTCAAAAGCTCAATAACGTTCGGTATTATCATCATCTGCCTAGCCTTTTCCCAACTATGTTGGGGTCGGCTTCCAGTCTAGCCAGATGCAGCTGAATACCAGTATTTTACATGGAGCCACTGCCTATCTGACCTCCACAGCCCAGTTCGTACTGTGTAATACGATACCCCTTCGTAAGACTGGTTGTCACACTTTCAGGCCACTGACTAACTGTAACGACTGTCAAAAATCTACAAATGACAGCCGGGACCAACGGCTTCACGTGCTTGGCACTCCGTGCGAGGCACGGAGGAAACTCGGTATGTAATGGGCGGTCACCTATCCACGGACCAACCTAGGCAAGCGCGGCTTAACCTTAAGATCGACCCAACCGGCTGTTATTATTTATCCACAAGAACCCCAAGAATATAAGACATCTAAAACCCAAATGATTAATGTGCAAACGCAAAACTATAAAATACTACTCACGTTCGCCAGCCACTAACTAACAAAACATGGTCCCATTTCATACCCATTCTGATTCACTTAAGGATAGTTTGAATTTAACTTGAGGTTATTGTGGTTACTGCGGAAATTTTGCTTTTCATCATTGAAATGATTACAAAGTTTAGTCACGATTTGTGTGAATCGTCTTGGATGAAATAAAAAAAATAAAATTACGTCCCTATTTCGGATTGTGTTAACAATTTTTTTGGGGTTATAATTTTATGCATGAAAACCTAATCCTTTTTCTAAAATAAAAGTAAGTAAAGTTAGCCTATGTTACTCCTTCTAACATCAGCTATCTGCCGGTAAATAAATCATCAAAATCGGTTTAGCCAGCGAGCAATGGAACGCAGCATAATAAGTTTTAAGCGAACAGATCGCGTTAGAAACACCACCCTGCGCTCCATAACTCAGGTAGCTGATGTTGGAGAAAAAACAGCCAGGCTGAAGTGGGAGTGAGTGAGGAGTGGCAGACTATGATGTGGCACGGATGCACCCGGAGAGATGGGCAAAGATCACACTGACACTGGACGCCTAAGAAAGGACAGCGTCGTCGAGTTCGACCGTGGCGAAGGTGGTGTGACGATCTGATCATTTTGCAGGGTTAACATGGCTGGAGATCGCACAAGATAGAGAGGTATGGAAGGAGAAAGGCGAGGCCTTTGCCCAGCAGTGGGACATAATGTAGGCTAGCAAAAAAAACACCTCTTCAAGTTTCGAGTGAAGTATAGTTTCTTTTAAACAAGCCTAGCAAGATGCGGTGATGGCAGGTGGAATAAAGTGGCATCCAAGGACTGAAAAGAGAAGTGTTGGTCGTCCGGTGGCGAGATGGGCCGATGACATTGTTGCCATCGCGGGAATATCCTGGACGAGGCTGGCACAAAAACGTGGAGCTTGGCACAAGCATAGAAAGGTGAAGTTGGGCTGTGGAGGATGATGATGAGACAAACCTGCTTCACCCTAGGCAGTATTATCGCTTCACTTCAGGCGAGTTGCGCACGCTTGTTTGAGAAAAAACGCATAAAAAGCCACGATTTGTATTAAAAGTGTTCAATAGTTTTATTTTCAGGAATAGCTAGCTGGCGATCCATGCCTATTTCTTCGAATTCCTCCTGTGAAGACCCGACTCCGCGTGACGGTTGCTGGACTTCACGTGTCTCCGAATTTGTATTTCTAGAACATACCGGTTTTCTCACGATATTTTCGACCACACAGTTCCTGTTATTCCTAATACACTCATCATCTTCCTAGCCTTTTCCCATTTATGTTGGGGTCGGCTTCCAGTCTAACCAGATGCAGCTTAATACCGGTATTTTACATAGAGAGACTACCTATCTGACCTCCACAACCCAGTTAATTATGGGTTATACGATACCCCTTGGTATGACTGGTTGTCAGACTTTCGGGCCACTGACTACCTGTAACGACTGTCAAAGATCTACAAATGACAGCCGGGACCAACGGCTTAACGTGCTTTCCGAGGCACAGAAGAAACCCGCTATGTAGTGGGAGGTATCACCCATCCACGGACCAACCTAGGCAAGCACGGCTTCACCTAAAGAAAGTCCCGGTCACATAGTTTCTAATACTCTCTACTAAATAAAATCTAAGCAAACCGAACAGTTATGCAGCAATTTACTTCTTAGAGCTACCGCAACCCTCGTCACTAGGTCCTTTTCACTATCTGTCCCTTATCCAATTTTATTCGCTCTTTCCCCTTAGGAGATTGTCCCTAATATTGCATAACTTATTTACTTGCTTCTGTGGGTAAGAATGCAAAATCAGGAACTGGGTACTGTGGCCCTAGCACGAGCACGCAGTGTAGACATAACGTATATATGTCGATTTTAAAATAAAAAAAATACTTATAGGTGTAAAAAGACCATTAATGAAGCCGAAAGGCACTCGTTCTCCCCGTCATTGCGATATTTTTTTGTTCTGGACCATACCTGGGAACCTTCTAGTTACGGAGATATTGGAGGTCAAAGTTCCAACATTTTTATAAGTTTCTTTGAAAATACAAGTTTTTCATGTTATGACTTAACTTTAAATACCTCCATGATCCTTCTACTATTTGATGCATCCATCAGCACAATGTTTTAAGTCCTATCGAAGATGTGACTATACACTCAAAAAAAAGTCGTTTCCCAGCATACGTTTTTGCATAGTTACTTAGTTTGATGGACAGAATGCTTGGTTAACGGCTTCGTGAAGTGTCCGTTTACACCTTAGTTTCATAATTTTAAGAATTTATTCATGAATGAATGATACTGGTTGTTCTAACAAACAATTTAAATAAAATGCTACCGGACAATTGTATTTTCGATTCTAACATCGCCGTATTTACAACGCGCGCTCGTGTTGGGCCTTCTGGTTCTTATTCACAAAGTTTTTGGACCAAGGAGTTTGGAAGGTTAACTCTTTACTCTCTGGACACGTTTATCGTTAAGTTTAGAAGGATAAAAAGTTTTATTTTATACTTTTTAAGTTCACTTCCACGTGGGTCTGTAATGTAGATGAGAACTGAAGGTTAACTGACATAAAAACCGTTCTTTTGAGTAAAGGAGATTTCTGAACTAATCACTATTACTACATAGTATAAAACAAAGTCGCTTGCCGCTGTCTGTCCCTATGTATGCTTAGATCTTTAAAACTCCGCAACGGATTTTGATGCGGTTTTTTTTATTAGATAGAGTGATTCAAGAGGAAGTTTATATGTATATATTGCACCCATGCGAAGCCGGGGCGGGTCGCTAGTATACTTATATTTATTTATACTGTTTTCTTGCTCAAGGAAACCAAAACATCACGCTTGATATTCTCGAAGGGTAAGGCAGAGGTGTTCAATCCAGTCTTGTTTAAGTCGTTGTAAGGGCGAGTCTATTGCCATTAACGGGGCACAAATCCAGAATACGGGATGTTACTAAGAAATTCCTGATGGAAGAACCCAAAAACACTTTGTAAGATCTGGGAAACGACCAAGACTTTATGACCAACAAAAGCTTGCGATCACTAGACCGACAAGGTAGTCAGAAGATAAATAAAATAAGAACTAGAAGATTAACATTTTTTTTTGGCTACCTCTCGTTATTTTGTTTTTTATAAAGTGCGTGTGTTGTAGCTGTGCAAAGCAAAATTTTTGTTTCTTTATTTTGCTTTCCTATTTTAGTACAGCATCACCATCTGCCTAGCCTTTTCCCAACTATGTTGGGGTCGGCTTCCAGACTAACCAGATCAGCTGAATACCAGTTTTTACATGGAGCGACTGCCTATCTGACTTCCACAACCTTGTTCATCATTTCAGCCGAAAGACGTCCACTGCTGGACATAGGCCTCCCCGAAGTGTCGCCACATTGACAGGTTGCAGGGATCCGCCGGATGCGAGACGCTCCGTGCGACTCGCATCCGGCGGATCCCTGCAACCTTTACCAGGTCATCGGTCCACCTAGTGGGAGGCCTTCCAACGCAACGTCTTCCAGCGGTCGCCACTCCAGAACTTTCCGGCCCCATCGGCCATGCGTTCTGCGAGCAATGTGCTCTGCCCACTGCATCTTAAGTTTGGCTATTCTTCGGGCTACGTCGGTAACCTTGGTTCTCTTACGGATTTTCTCATTTCTGATTTGATCACGCAAGGAAGCTCCGAGCATAGCCCTCTCCATTGCCCTTTGGGTGACTTTAAGCCTTCTGAGGCCCATTGTGAGCGACAACCTAGTTAGTACTGGGTAATACGATACCCCTTGGTAAGACTGGTTGTTTGACTTTTTGGGCCACTGACTACCTAACGACTGTCAAAGATCTACAAATGACAGCCGGGACCAACGGTTTAATGTCCTTTCCGAGACATGGAGGAAACTCGGTATGTAATGGGTGGTCACCCATCCACAGATCAACCTAGGCAAGCACGGCTTAACCTAAAGATCGACCCGAGCGGCTGTTAATATTTAGCCACGAGCTCCTCCTCGAGTTTTTAGTACAACAGTTAAACATAAATCTCTCTTATGGTCCAGCTTTTAGATCTCTGTAAGTACAAGGAAACAATGCCCGTAGTATTATCAACAGCCCAGCTTGGAGATGCTTATCCGCTGCAAACAATAACCAACTCACCTCGTTGCCCTTTCTTTACAGAGACTTCCCATACAAGGGAAAATTAATGAGACCATGAATAATTAATGAAACAGATGCAAATAACCTTTGAAAAAATACCAATTGTACAAAACTGGGTGATTACTGTTTCATAATCTTTGTTTCTTTTCAGCTGTGTTCAATTGTCCTGGGTTCGATTCTGAGGTCTGCCAAATTCTTATTTGGGTTTTCCATCAGGAATTTCTCAACCACGGCCGTCTGGACGTGTGATCAGTTGATGGCAATAGGCACGCCCTCTATTACATGGGACCCACATAACTGGCGAAATGTAGTTGTTATATTAGGACACCTCTGCTCAATCCTTTGGGAATTACAGGCGTGACCTTATGTTATGTTACATTCATGTAAATAAGAAAATAAGATTAAAAACATAATTTACGACACTTTCAGGATAAAAACACGATAACTACTTATATAATTTCAACTCCAAGGCTGTTCAATGATTTAATAACGTAATAACATTTTGATAAGCCCGGCCTTCCAACGCGACGAAAGCATTGCAACGCGGAAGACGGTCGGTCTCTCGGGCACTCGGGCATTGTTCCAGAGATGTTGAGTTATTTACAGACGTACAACTGTCTTAGTGAATGTTTTGTTGGATTTATGGGGAATTAGAACAAGTTATCACGTTATTATGATTTGGATTATGGAATGGAAAGATACACTATTAGTTAAGAAGTTGAAAATCGGTTGCGTAAGGCTCTATTAAGTCTTTAATCAGTAGTAAAGTCAAATGTAACATTAGCTATTGTGGCTGTTGGGAATAATAACAATCTCAGTAGTAAAGTGGAGACTGGGGTGAATGTGAAATTTTCTTCTTCTTAGCGTATCGATGCTGGTCAAAAGTTCAAATGAGTCAAAATCAAAATCAATCAAAATCAAAGCATTTATTTCAAGTATGCCAGTTACAGGCACTTTTGAATTGTCGAAACAAAGACAACAGTGAAGAAATAGCTACAGTCCCAGTCACAAGGCACAAAAACTGTGAAAGTACTGTACTTGCCCATTCCCTAACGTAGATCTCTATGGAGAAGAACGGGCAAGAAACTCCATGGACACTTTTAGCCCAAAACTCAGCCACGGGAGCCCCTTCATTAATGCAGCAAGTAGATCATCAGGTGCGCAGGTGAAAGGGTACGCGGTGCAAGATGGAAGGTTGGCCATTGTCTGTGGGGAGACGCCGCATACGCACTTGAGGTCTGAGCCGTCAATTAACCCCCCATCTGCAGAGAATGTCTTTGCTCCAGCCGACTTGCTGAAATGTGACATGAAGTATGGTAACATAGTAACTCAGATTTAAAAGAACTTACTACAGTTTACTTTCTGAAATAAGATTTGCAGGCTTCGGCATTACAACCATTTGAAGTAATGATGTTTGTTTTCATGGTAAATAGCAAAGTTTACTTTAAAACCTCTCGCCAATTTGACCATTGACCGTGAGATACATAAGGTATCTTTCATAAGCTTCAATCAACTACTACATAAGTTTTGCAACGCGACCAGATGTTTCCGTCTGTGCTATGCTATAAATAATTAAATAGCGAGATGTTAAAAATAACGTGACTTTTGCACTATCAAGATATTATACGTAGTTTCAATAAAAACCTACCTATCTAGTTTTAAAGCGAAAATGTCACAAAATTAAAATAAGATAACGAAATATGATGTTTTTGTACACGGCCTGGGCGTTGCCCGTCGGTCTGCGAAGATTTATTGTAAGTAAAGTAAAAATAAGATAAAAATAACGTCTGCTTTGAAGACCACGTTCACGGCTGTTTTTAAATCTTATGCTAATTTAAAAGATGATTTAATTGAAAGATATCTCAATTTGTTTCTGTAATCACAAATGTTTTCATAATATTTTTCAAGTTATATACGAAACAGTTATTCTGTTGTCTGTACCTGCCATAATTCACCCTTCATACCGTGACAATTAGGAAAAGTGATGGGATGGAAAAAATATCGATACTTACCAAAAATTACGGTATTTTTTTTTTATTTAAACTACGATTCCTGAAAACCACCAAAAAGATTGTAAACATTTTACGACCTTGTCATTTCTTTGTCCAACACTAAAATGTTTACTACCCACATCAAAATCCAATTATTTCTGAATCCTCTTTCCTTCCATTAATCCTGAACCATCTCAGGATACTATTTGCATCCAATAAATCACATTACCATACGAGACTGGTCTAAAAATGGCGCCGGCTTCACTCGCTAAGGGGTGCCATACAGAATGGAAGGGCCACCGACGCTAAAACTGAAATTTTTCATCGGTAACTAATTTTAAAAAATCAGCCGTTTTGACCGTGTAATTATTGCAGTTTTGTAGGAAAAAGCTGTTTTTTTTTAATAACCGACGAAAAATATTTGTTGAGTTCAGAATGATGTACTGAATACGTGGTAACCGTTTTAGAGTCGGTCTCCCTTCCATCCCGTCTACATGTTCCGGTAGGCATGAGAACCGATTTTCAACCAAGCGGAGCTGTTAGGAGACGTGCCTATACGATGTCGATTTCAAAGTCATTGGTATCTCCAATGACAAATCGACATCGTGTCTCTCCTCTATCCAGTGATTCAAATCTTACGTATCTTCACACAGCTCCTTTGGTCAAAAATGGACCTTATTTGGCACAGCCGCCACATCAAGCTACTAAAATCTGTCAAATTGCTTTAATAGATTTTCAACTTTATAACTAACCCATTAAGTTTAAGGTTGATTGGGAAAATTTGACAGTTTCGGGAAGCTTGATGTGCTGGCGTCTGTACCTTACCAAACCGAACTTGACTCAACGATAGACAAAAGAGTTTTCCGATCGGCACAAGCAAAGTCGAATATGTAGTGAAGTACTTGCTTCGAGTCGGTTTTTTGTTCCACAAATCTTGCTGAATGTCCACCCGAACAAGTATGTAGCAACCCTTAGTCAAATTACTTGGCATGACTTGCATAACATGATAATAACGTGTCGAGACAGCGGAGGCGACTGACGGCGGAATGAAAACTTGGAGCGACAAGATAAAGTTACGAGTATATTGACAGGAACAATAGAGCTAGGTAAATGGAGTTTATTACGGAATATTACAAATTATGTAGGAAAATTAACATATTGGAGCGTAGTTTGTGAATATTTTAAGTCGTAGACTGGTAGCCTTTGTAATTAGAGCCCCTTTTTTCCGAGTAAGTACTATACTCTTTTCCACCTCGTTGGTCGTGTGGCCGCAAGCGCGACCGCTGAGTGTGACCTCCTGGGTTCAATTCCCGGGTCGGGCAAAGTGTTATTATGTTTTTCCATCAGGAATTTCTCAGAAGCTGCCACGGTATCTGGATTTGTGCCCGGTTGATGGCAATAGACTCGCTCCCTATTACATGTGGCTTACACATAACTGGCGAAATGTGAGTGTACTATTAGGTACACCTCTGCCTAACCCTTTGGGGATTACGGGCGTAATGTTATGTGATATTATACGTTTCTCTGCCACCAAGCCGCTTTGTTGTCATGCTGCTTTGCAGTTCGAAGGATTTGTTGTTGCCATTAGGCATTTTCTCTAGGATAAAAACGCAGTCTGTGGTACCTATGTTAAGTACCAAGCTCGCCTGCTTACTACACCAAAAAAACAGATCTAGACAAGGGAAGACAGATGGTAAATGCATAAAATGCAAATAGGACCTTTAATACCCACACGTTTCTCATTTAACATTTCAATTTTTGTGAAGGTAAGTATGATGCACCACTTTTGAGCTCTGTACCTACGCCTAGCCTTGTATGGGACATCATTAGGTATTATATTTATTACTAATAAGGTCAGTGTGTGTCTTTGACACCTCATTGATGAACGGTTTATAGGTTTTTTCGGAACTTAAGATGGCCTACAACTATAAGAACCTTCTACCAATCATCATCTGCCTAGCCTTTTCCCAACTATGTTAGTGTCGGCTTCCAGTCTAACAAGATGCAGCTGAATACCAGTATTTTACATGGAGCGACTGCCTATCTGACCTCCACAACCCAGTTAGTACTAGGTAATACGATACCCCTTGGTAAGATTGGTTATCAGACTTTTTGGGCCACTGACTACCTGTAACGACTGTTAAAGATCTACAAATGACAGCCGGGACCAACGGCTTAATGTGCTCTCCGAGGCACGGAGGAACCTTCTACCAATCTGGGTTCTTTTTAACTAGTATACATGATGGCTCATAAGCATGTTTTAAAAAGATCTTAGAACTGAACTGAGAACCGATCATTTATTTAAAAAATAAAGCAATAGAAATCAATTGTCTGGAAGACCCTCAAGAACATTTCCAACAATCTACTTATTCAAAACATCTTCATATCAAAACATTACATAAAACAATGAAATTACGTAATAATTGCTGTCTCACCTCGCGTTACTTTACTTATCTATACAATATAGGTACATATGTACATGCAGATAACAACATCAAACTCTAAATATTTATACTTGGCCTTTCCAAATACCTTTGTATCGTATGTTCAATGAAGACAAACGATGGAAACACCGGTTCGTAATTATCGATGAATGTGAGTATCGACGTCAATACATCACTAGGGTTGACCACAGAAGGTATTTAGTATTTATCGTAAAAAAATGTCACGCGGCTGTAGATACCTTTCGAAAAACATTTCTACGCAAAGGTACACACGACTTTCCCAGAAAAAAAATCCTGACCAATGTTAGTTTTAGGAAACATCGCCGCAGACGAATGTCAAAAGGTCGGTTACTGAGAACTGGACTTGATCAGAAATTGACACCAAATTCCGCGAATACACGAACAGGTTATAGACAACCTTGCGGAACACCCACCTTGAGATATCATTGCAACAAAACACGCGCTAACTGGGATCAAAGATTGTAATACTGTACCAATTATGGCGGATTGGTAGTCCAACGCCTACGAGAGCTGCATTCGCACGACGGTTTGTTGAATCTTGATTCGATTGAATGGACATTCAATTGATCGATTTGCGCAAAAACGCCTCGAGTTTTTCATATGGATGTTTTATTTGAGCACGTCCTAAAATTGAGAAAATATGTCGACTAGTTTTTAAGATCCAAATTCTTTTCGATTTGAAAATTGCTCTTCTAAGATTATACTTTCATGTTTGGGTGCAAAATCCCTATTATCCAATTTAGAGTCGGCTTCTTTCGTCACCCAACCGTTTTATAAGACTATCTGCACAATCTACAGTATTGTCTTCGTAAAATCTAATTGTAGAACAATTCAGTTCGATTGTTTGCCGACAAGATTCATCGACAATTCCTGTAGTTACGTGATTACGTCAAGCCTTTCCCTCTGGCAACTTTTACGACTTGGCAACAAGTTTTGGAAACAATAAATATAAAGTAAACATTGTCTTGATGTTTCGCAACAGTGCACAAGCTGCATTTTTGTTCGACGCTCACAAAATAAATATTTATAGTGAATTGTTTATCAGGTGAATAACTTCTGGCTTTGATGCTGATTAAGAAAGCTTGTTGCATCAACAAATTCGACAACCAATCGATTCCTGTTCTTTTTGCTCATCTCTTTGCAAGAAATTAAAAACGTAATAATTGAATAGATGGTAAATAAACAGAAATCCCGAAGCATCTTCCTCGGGCGTTACGTCAGACCGAAGCAGAAGTTAAAAATTATCGTGTATCAAATGCTTATTAATACAAGAGCACGGCCAAGCTGTCCTTGTGGTGGCCTAACACCAAGAGCAATGTCAGCCAGGAATAGACAGCGAGCCGTCATTGAAGCACCGTTGAATTGGTGCCAAACACTCCACGAAGACAGACGGATAAAAATACACCAACAATGTCAGGCCACCGTATTGCCAGTTTGTGAAAAAAATTGCTAATTCGCTCTTATGTAAAACTTGGCAACACAGCACGCTTGTTCGTTTAGGTTTTTGTATATGTATTTATGTTGGTTTTTGTTTACTGTCCGGCGTTTACGTAAGTGACGCGCGACGGTATGAATATTGATTCAATTGATTGGTTATTAACTGCATACCATTATAGTTATAATTTCCGATACCTAGGTACCTAAAAATACAGACCTTAGATACACATCGGACATTCAGGTACCTACCTAGGTAGTACTAACGCATAGAGACACCATAGACATACAAAAAGGGGAAATAGATTGATGGATCTATATGTTCTTACACAGTTTTATAAGAAGAAGTACGCAGTGTATGAGATATTTAAAAAAGTTACATCATTGTATAATAGTAAGTTGGTGCGAGGTTATCAACCTATCAGAGCGACAGCTGGAATCTCCAACATAACGCAGCCACCTTGAAACTGATCGGTGATATTCCATCCATAAAGGTAAAGAACATGAAAGTAACTAGGTACATATTACATTATAGCTTCACCTATAGGTGCTTATGTATGTGTCTATTACCTACGTACATCCATCCAATGTTTATTACGTCAACCACGCTGTTTACAAAAGGCGACTAACAAATTATCCGGTGCTAATTCTGGCTACATGTTGACCCCTCCAGCCCGGTTATTTATGCCGGGAACCCTTGTTCTATGGTGTGAAACGTTATATTAATATCCCCTGACGTCACCTGACTATATCGCACCTACGCCAATTCTAATTATCAAATGATGGATAGATAACAACTAACAGAAAATTCCGTTTTGTAATCAAAAATAATTTTAGTATAGTTTTTTTCCTAATTGGGAAACGAGTTTCATTTCATTAAAAGACTGTTGCTGTCTCTTTTGCTCGCTCACTCGACACGAAAGGAAATGTGTGCCGAGTTAATTGAGTTTATCACGTCACATTACGCTGGCGCTAATAAAAAGCGTGCGACATCAAGTCAGTCCCTTCAAGTCATACATTTAAAAAATGAAAGCATTTACATACGAAATTAGTATGCCCGGCAATTTGGACTGGACATGACCTTTTATTTCGTGAATCGTAACACAAAATTAGAGGTTAAGTGCAAACATTACTTGGGTTTAATTTACTCATGTTTTTGAAAAAAGCTTGAAAGTAATGGTTGTAAATGCATATTTTTTGTTGGACGTTGATCGAATATTACTGTTTGCAAGCAGTAATTAACATATTCCGATAGCAGATCGAAGTTTTAATGAGAGATATCGCTTCAATCATTGGTCACTGACATATCGACCTAAAGACATCAGTACAACCTTTAATAAATCCGAACTCGCAACAATTTAATTCGATAGTATTTGGCCGACACAACCTTAATAACAAATATAAATCCAAATTAACATCCGTAATCTCATCAAGGCTGCCAAAAATATCGAAACCGTTTTGGCAAGAGTTAAAACAGCATTACTTCAACGAATGACTTGTGTTGCCATTTAGGGCATTCGACCAGTGGGTGGTACTTTTAACGGGAATATTTTTAATTGCCAAATGTATTTAAGACAGGAAAGAAAGAAAGTTAATTTACACAGATGACCAGTAGGTAAGTTAATCTTATATATAGTTGTAATGAAAGGTAAGTCTAGGAATGATAACGATATCGGTGACATGTACAAGTCAAGTGCAAACTGCTCGGTAACCCATATCTCTAGTAGCTAGTAGATAACACAGATTAGAAGCATTTCATAGACTGATTTGAATATGTCTTATTCCTAGAGCCCATGAATAAATAAAAAATAAAATATCTCTATGGATCTACCGCTGTTCTAGTACCTCCTGTAAACTGCCTTTATTTTAAAGGGTAGAGAAAGTAGATACAAGGTGTAAACGGACCCTTCACGAAGTAGTCAACGAAGCATTTTGTACATCAAACTAAGTAACTCTACGTAAAAAATATTCCTGGAAAACGACTTTTGTTTTTTGGGGTGAAAAATCACGTTTTACGGAAAGGACTCAAAGTAACGTACTCTACTCCAAACATTGTGCTGACGGATGCATTGAATAGTACAAAGGTCGTGGAGGTATTTAAAGTAAAGTTATAACATTTATTTAAAAAGTAACTTGTGAAATTGTTGGAACATTGACCCCCCAGTATCACCTTAACTAGAAGGTATGGTCTAGAAAGAAAATGAACGCAATAGCAGAGAGAACAAGCTTGGCTTGGTTAAGGGTACTTTTACACCCATTACCCAGACCTGGGTGAACACTGCCCCAGCCCTCTTCACCTTCAGTAGCACACGACCTAAGCGTGCTACAATGATTCAAAAGACCACTCCATAACTTTCAAAAGGGCCCCCCACTCTAAGAACAATGTTATCACAACACCAAGTGTTTAATTCACTCAAATCGAGGCAAACGGTAACTTTATCACGTTTATCAATAAACAAAATCCACATGTTTTCTTTGATAACCTCTTGCTAAAATAACATTGTTTTCAAGACTCAACTGTCTGTATGTTTGATCCGATATAAAAGATGCCTCAACATGAAGATAGATGTACCTTATAACACGTCCAGTAATAGAACGGCGTTATTTTTCGCTCATGACGTCATAGTCGGTCCCGCCATCCGCCACGCCCCGCCTGCAATTGATGGACCTGGCAGTCCTGCGTTTAGACTTTCTCATAATAATTAGAGTGGGTTGGAGGAAAATATAACTGTGAATCAGGGAGAATGACATCATCTGTGGCAGTAGAAGAGTATCCTTCATACAGGTGTCCAATTACCTTACTTTCTTTTCCTGCAATTAATTATTTTTCCCCTGTTTGTCTTACTTTTTGAGGAAATTCCATTGTTTTTCCTCGTGAGATAATCATATCCACATATCTCAAGATATTCATTAGCAACTTTTTTACTTAACTACACAATTTTGTTTAACATGACATGACAGATTAGCAACTTTCAGAGGACACCCCCAAAAGCAAGCAAAGTCCCGACCTCGGCGTACACCTTCCGAAAGCGACCGTTCAGCGTATTATCGTCGACGATAAGATACACAGTCTTTAGACAAGGAGCCAAAGATAATTTTCAGAGTTTTGTATGCTTATCTGACGTTCGTACGTTCAACTTGAATCCTCAGAAATTTACATAGCTGCGAAGCAAGGACAAGACGAAGGTCCATTCCTATGATGACTAATGTCTGTTGAAACATAAAATCATTGGTGAACTTGAAAAAATGAAAACTGCGTATTACATTTCTGAAGCAAAGAAAACAAATGTGTTTTATTTTTCAGTTGTATCAATTTATGTTCGAACCTCGTTTGCATGAAACATTCATCGATATGCAAGAAGCGACAGTAAACTTTATTTATTCGTTGCTATGGAAATGTCACCGTTGATATTCCATTGTTTATCTATCATTTGTTTCCAATCAAATTAGTTCACAAATAAATACTGTTCGTACGTGGTTCGTACCAATTTAAACTGGTTATTTAAATGTACTCCATCGCTTTCCATAGCGTGGTACATATTTGTGTGTTCTGAACGGTTTCCGCTCATTGTTTGTAATTTATCACTTTCAGTATTTATTTACTTTGTTAATACATAATTGTGTTAGACACGTGTAAATAGAACAAGCAAATTAAAATTAATTTGATATGTATTTCTTTAATACACCTACGCACGGAGGTACATGCCGTCATCTGCTGATCTTTGACAGTCGTTACAGGTGGTCGGAAAATTGACAACCAGTATTACCAAGGGGTATACCCAGTAATCGGGCTTTGGAGGTCAGATAGCTATCCGCTGTTTGTAAAATACTGGTAAGACTTCAGCTGCATCCGGTTAGACTGAAAGCCGGCCCCAACGTAGTTGGCAAAAGGCTACGCAGCTGATGATGACGCACGTAGGTATCTACTAGATAATAGATAGGATACGTAAAGGAAATGTTAAAAGAGATAATATGCGAAGAGAACAAAGCACAATGGTTAACCGAAACTAACAACAAATGTGTAAAAACGTACCTACCTGTTTATAATTTCTGGAGGAAGTTACTTAGATGTTTTTAATTCCAGTCTTGTGATCCGTAGTCTTACTCATTTATTTGCTATGAATGTTGATAGAAACAGGCCAGAACACCTATTCCCGACCTATACAGACTTTTAAAAATGAGGAGGTTCTCAATTCGGCGGTTATTTTTTCCCATATTCACATTGCTTTGGAGCACTCATTATTTCTTTTTTCTTTTTTTTTCGCGCCCTCTGTTTTGCTTTTGCTTTGGAGATTACAATTTTCGGTGCCAATAAAGTTAATGAAACAAAAAATTCACCGATTTCCGGAAGTGAACTAGTTTTCCAGTTTTTAGTGACTTTCTAGGAGGTCGGTTAATTTTTGCTAAAAAGTTTTTGTCTTCTTTCGTATGCTAGCACTTGATTGGGGCCCGGTGATAAGGTGGCCACACAGTGGTGTAAGTATAAATTTATTTCGTAAAAAGTGCATGTGAACGCAAATTCGGAACACTCACAACTGGTATCATTTTTCGTTTCACCAACACTAAGCAACACTTCGCACTAAGCTTCTTTTGGGTTAGCTCGTTCCATCGTCGACCTCATCTCTGTCCTCAGGACAAGAGCGAATTAAAGTTATCTAAAAAAAATGCAGAATCTCATTTTGTCGTGGATCCGCGTTCCGGCTGTACCTATAACGGAATTGTACGGAACCACGTTCCCGGCATACCGAAGGTTAAACATATGCCTGATAAAAGTGGACCTGATATTTAGGTAGGTGTTGAGAAGCTGCTAAGTCTTATTACAAATGAGCAATAAGTAGTCTGGTCTAGCTGCCACTCGCACTGGGTGTTAGAAACAACGAAGAGACAGCGAATTAATCTTGCTAAGAAAATGATTATGATAGAGAAAAAGATAAGAGATTGAAAGACGACAGCTCAGATAATAAATCTTCCAAACGATCTCCAGCTGACACAAGTTCGGCGCCACACTCTCACTATTCGCAACTAAAGATTAATTGAACCAATAAAGCTAGACGACCAATCATCATAACTTTAATTTTGTCTCCTAAATATGCGTCGCCAATAGCACGGTTTTATTACACACGTCCTTACTTTATTACTAATCTTATCGAGGAATCAAAAGTATCATTACATTAGTTTAGCTTTAGTACAAGTGTTTTATGAGTAGGAAGTCGTTTAATCGAGATAGACTGATTAACGACTTCATGTTCTGAGATCCTGGCTGACAGACTACTCTCGATTTCAGCAAGAAAAGGACGTGATCTTAGCGGTGCGACTAAATACTACGAGAAATAAACATTTTTTTTTAAGAGTCAAGAATTATGACACTAACAGCTCTTAAACGCCGTTTTGATGCGCTGAATGCCATCAGTTTCATAGGCTCCTAAATCATGATCATGAGGGTGATTAAAAAAAAAATACTTCTTTTAGAGAGGAGTCCTGCGTCCGTGCAGTGCGTATGAATATGGTGGGATTATGTAGTTGTAGAAACTACATACCTACTATTTCGAAGACCACAACTGTTTGTCAAACAAAGTTATAATGAGAGATTTCTTCAGTAACATTTGAAAAATTAGTTACACTTACAGCGCCTACACGGTCAATCGTATATCATAAGCAAAGGGTTCTTTAACTTTGAGAGCTCCTAAGGGAAAGGCTAATGAGTTTCACATGACATTGAGGAGTGGAAAGAGACATTAAAGATGAGGTACCTAAATGAACGAGGCTGCTGTAACTACTTACAATTTGCGTTATTATTGGATTTGCAAAGAGGTAGCGAAATTAAACTGAATTTTTGGTGTTAATTATAGCGGCCATAGATATACATTCGACCAAGAATTGGTGGTTACACTTTGACCTTGAACTGAGCCTAGTGTAGTAAGGAGCTTCGAAAGAAACAGTGCGGCCTACTGTACGAAGTTATTTCCAGATTTAGAAAGATTATCTGACGGATACAGATACCGATTCCTAAAAAAGAATCTAAAATAAATATTTACCTTATACTAGCATTTAATAGTGGCCCATAAAAAGCTTCAAAGGCAGGAATGATTGAAACGGAAACTATCTGTCCCATCAGAGGCAAGGCAAATTTCAAAGGTGGTCCCACATTAAAAGAATCTGAATTATAAAGAGAACGCTGACACAAAACGTTCTTAGACCGTTTCCTATAAACCTTGAATTGGGTCTGCCGACCTTACCGTCGTAAAACGGTCGCTTTGTGAGCACTCCGCATTACGGCTATGAATATTATGGAAAATAAATTACACCCGCCAATTTTCTAATAGACGACTGAAGCCAACATTGCCAAGTCGAGCCCTTTTACAACTCGCCAAACAAAAAGTCGTTATCTCCGAAACTCGTTTTTATCTTGACTGGAATTTAATACACTTTTTATAAGTGTTGCACGTAACTAAAAGACAAGTTGTTATTTCATGAATAATTCAAGTGTGTGCACAGTTTATTATATTATTAGTTCATGTCTTGCACAGTTAAGAAGGCTAAATTGTTATTGACAAAATGTTTTCGAACTTTTCGAAAACATTGCGAACAGTTGGTGCAAAAACATGATAATTAAGAAAAAATTCGCCTTAGAAGAATAAAAAACAAACGACGTGGGAAACCCCAGCAAAACACGTGATTACAGTTGCTATCTATTCTAGCGACAAGAGCGAGATGAAACTAGAACGCCTCAAACCTTGGATGATATTGCCGTGTTTGAATGTGAAAATTAGCATGTGTGTAGTGCCGGCCGAAGACGTTACAATCTTTGTCGAGTGGAAAACGGACATCTGGCGAACAAACACGAGAGGATTTGATCCCTAACTATGTCGAGCAAACAAACAGAACAGGGATAACTATGGAACACGGACCCCTACTGCAAATAAGTGGCGATCACAAAGTGGGCAACGGACCGTTCCACACTGCCCACCAGTCGTCCCCGATTAGAAAACACAAGCTGTTCACGACGTTAATCAAGTTAAATCAATTCGTAACAACGTGAGAGTCAGTGTTGACTGATAATAACATACCTATTTAAATTCAAGGATATATTTCGTCGACATGTCGTTGTACGAAACTGGTTGGCGGTTTTAAATATAGAAAAGTTGACATTTACCTCAAAACTAACGCGCGATAACGAAATTAAAGAGGATGTTGTAATTGTGAGCGACGCCTGTTCATAAGCAAAGATTATTCCGCAATGTCGGGCCGCGTACACACTGGTGGGGTATACGTAACATGTGCTTTCTCAGGCTCCAAGGTTGCGACAGTCGGTTGCGAGAACGAACCAACCTTATAGGTAACACACCTACTTATTCGCAAGCGCAAAATGCTACATGAGTGCCGACAGGTCTATTATGTGTGTTCCACTTAGAGACCGATCAATATTTGACACATATAAGCAAGTTTAGCAAAGCAACTCCACTTGTCAGGGTTCTGAGGTAATGGGGACCCGGGACTGAATAATTAATAGTGGATATTATGAAATATCGGCTGTTATTTGTGTCTGATGGGAATATAACCATATTGTTTGAAGAAAATACTGAAACTGCTTTCAATTTGAAAAAAACGCCACATTGGATTTTGGAAGCTATGCACGAAACTGACCCATTTTGGACAGTTTTTTTTTTTTTAAATATTGCATTTCAAATACGGTAGAGCATTCTGTGTGTTGGCACCGCATACACTTCAAAGCCAATGCATATTCAACTCAATTGCAAAGATAATAACGCGTCGGTCCATTTGCAAGTAGAAAATTAATCGTTTCTGGTCAGAGCTCGTTTGGCACGTGTTGCCAAGTCCATGTTTCCAACAAAACATCTATTGTGTGGATTGATAATGATCCTACTTCCCACAAAGCGGATCGCGTGTCAAATCAGAACATAACCTACTATACCAACGTTGTTACATATATGATTTTACTGTATCTTTACATAAGTAAGTAGAAGTACTGAGTGTGGATATGTTAAAGTATAGACAAAGAACATCCTATTACATTCCTTTAGTATGTTACAAGCCACCGGTAAAAATGAGCCTCTAACCACTGAGTTTTTAATATTAGGATAACTTTTATCTCAAGAATAAATATGACAGTTTGATTTATTTTCCATACAAAAACTGTCAAAACTATTCAATATTTATACCTCATTAAAAGTTATCCGATTGTTGACAAACCAGCCCAAGTAACTGAAAAATTACTTTACTAAAAAACATCGGACCCCGAGAGTCGTGTTACAGCCATAAAAAGTTTATGAATATAAACTTACATGTTCATTTTGAGTATAAGTAGATCATAAATTGAAAATCACATAAAACCATTGGGCGATTTCACACTATAACGAACTAAGAATAAGTTTTATGTATTCATGCCAAATTGGTAATATAATCTAAAGGTTATCGAACGTAACATACATTGATAGGGCCGGAAGATAATACATTTTAACAAACATCAAAATAGTGTAATTCTTAGAATATATTCGACCGTTCTAACAAGAAAACAGTTAAACAACAAGTTTCACTGTGTTTTGCTTCAATATCGGCATAAAGGCTTGATTCAAAACTACCTACATGTTCGTATGAATCAGTAATCAGTAACCACACCACCTACGCACCCATTAGGATGGAATTTCATGAAGTTACCTTACTACAGGTAAGTACAACGTTTTAATAGTAATATCGTAACTCATTCATATGTTAAAATATTTGTCTGCGTCACATCACCGTAGCATTCGCAACAGAATTTCAAACAATCGTAGTGTGAATTTTTAGCACATTTTGTTTAGACTTTAGACTGAATGTTCGAATATTGTGCTGGAACAAACATGAACGTGGGCGAAAAATGGAAAATTCGTTTTGAACAAATAATGTTTGCGATACTTTTCAAGGGTTGTCCGTCGATTACATGCTTACATAATTATACAGAATGGATTTTATTTTTTCAAAAACGTGACATGCTAATTACGATTACAACCACGCAATTAATAACGTTTGTTTTAAATATGATCGATATATTTCAAGCATGTTCAGAGATTTAATCATGCACAAAATAAAAACATGGCACATCAGTGCTTATCTGAATCAAAAATAATTTGGAGTAAACAATAACAGAACAGACAATAATAGCATGATTGATAAATAACAGACGAAAATCTGGGAGGCGTCGCGTTAATTAGTCAGAAATGGTTGTTACATGGCAGCAGTACGAAAATAATAGTGAATTATTGCATCTAGTCTAAAAACAGTGAGCTATAAAACAAATCTTTATCTGTCTGGCAATGATGAAGAGCGTACGGGCGGCGGAGCATTCCGCTTTATTAGGAAGCCACGTATTAAACCGGCTTGTTCGCCCCACGTGCTACAGCCGTGCTCCTCCAAACGTGCGAACAACGTCAAACAATACAACATACGTACACCTCGCCGGATATTTTATCTTCGACGTACAGCTAGTCAGCTACCAAGCCAACATACGTCGGAAAGCAGGTGTGCCAAATACACGCATAGTATACTCAAGACTGTAATAGAACACCTATATGACATTAACATAAAATCAAACCATTGTTTACTGTTACATCGATATTTTAATTTCATCGTAATTTTATGGAAGATCAATACATGGTGACAAATAATTACTGAAATTAACTGACTTTTTACACTTGAACTTTCAATGCTATAGGCACTCGATATAATAGATCTAGATGTGAACATTTGAATATTTAATACGTACAGATATAAAAAGACGACGGTTCGCAAATACACATACGGTCACACTAATGTTTATAATATCCAAAATGGCTTAAAATGTTCACATTAGAACGTTCATATTGTGTCAATGAGCGTTGTGAAGCTAATTGGAATGAAAGACCGCGGATATCAAAGCTCACACCGAATCTCCTAATTACTGGGGATACGATCACTCTACAGTTATATACAATGACTGTAACGAAGGGTACACATCAGATACTCTTATTAGTCAATACAATATTTTAAAAATTAAACGCTGCGTCGACACTACTAAACTGCAGGATTTAGATTACGCGAATTTTTTAAACAACGTTAAATTCTTTAAACAATGTCTAATTGGTGAATGTCGCTGTCTTACAAAGTAGCAAATAATTCCTTAGTCCACAGGCAGACTGCTCAGACAATAGAAAATAGATAAAACATCTCGCGCTGAAAATAACTGTCGCTCAGAACAATGTCTCGAAAGCAATCTGAGAATTATTAATTATTAGTTTGCTTTCGACTCAATGGCGCCAGTTAGAAACGTAGCGTGGTTCTACTTAGACTTGGTATACTCTCACTTTAAAAACTCTGAAATTAACTATTCTATAAATTCTACTAGCTAACTCTTAATAAATATCTAAGTGTTTGGACACCAAGCGTTCAACATTGCCACCTCAGAAACGGTGTTTAGTTTACAAAATTAACAAGTATGAAGTGACTAGCTACTTAAGTATTGTTCTACTATTCACTGATACTTCGAGACTTACTTTATGACTTACATAAAAGGTGCAAAGTTTAATACTGACATAATATGCGATAAGAGTAACGATTTAGCACAGCAATATTGTTGTAGGAAGTCGGCAATGAATTTGATTATTAAGAGAATAAAAACATTAACAATTTAATCTAAATATTTACACAGCTGGACCATTTTCAAAATAATAATTATGGCACCAAATGAAATAATAGGTCTTTATTTATAAACTAAATTATTAGAAATATAGAAATTAATATATTATTTCAAGGTTTAAAGATTTGTCAATGGACATTTCACCACAAGACATTGTTTATATAGCACAGTGCTTAGTAATAAAAAAAGTATAAACAAGCAACTTTAATTTTGACATTGATTGATAATAGAAAAGATTGAGAATGCATCATTTACTATATACATTGACTCAAAACGATTAATTTAGTGTACAATTTGATATGATTTTACAAGTAGTTATTATCATAACTTGACCAGTTCCAATTGCAAGAACAAGGACAGTACTAACTCAAAGACGACATCATATGCATGCATCAGACATAGCTCAAGTCACATCAGTAAGGTTTTATAATAAATATGAATGTGCACAGAGCGGTTAAGTAACCTTCCCATGATTCCAACCTAATTACTATTACCACAGACGCTCACAATGTACACAATGTAAAATGCACTACGAATTACTAGATATTTATTTGTACAGCCTGGATTCAAAGTCCTACATCTAATAGCTAACAAACTTTATAGTAAACATTGCCAATTAAACATTGCTGTTACATCACGCACTCCAGAGAATGGTGGACTGAAACTAATAGCTGAACCTGATTATAATGATAACTTTCTCATTATACACATGCTTATTGATAACATCAGTCTCAATGACAAGATATCAACGCGACTCGACGCCGCGCTTCAATGATCTAACACTAGGTACCTTTAAACATATTCCTATTCTTAATGAAAACAATATCTCATATATAAAAATTCTCTCATGTCTTATTTTGTGCTGAATACCAAGTTGTAATGTATAAAACTATAAACATTTAACAGGACAGAAATATTGTTGCAAATTGGAATATGTTTAAATGAACAATATTTATTGCTTTTAGTATTTATACTGATGCTAGCAATAAGGCCAGGTCACATAGCACAGTTTGTTGAGAGGCTGGCTTTAGAATATAAAGATGTATTCATGCACATTTCGTATGTTTGACTCCACAAGTAACATAACTACATTTTAACCTACAAAATAAGGAACTAATACAAATTACACTTAAATTCAAATGAAACCTCACATCAGATCACAAACACAGGTCAAATTGCACGTGTGAACACAACTACAATGAATACATACACAATAAATTAATCTCTTCAATAGGTTGATGTAGTTATAATTCCTTAGTTAAAAATATCAACTGATACAACAATATTAACACTATAAATAAAACCAATAACGAAATGTCAATTAATTAGAACCTATATAATTAATTATAACATTCCATCAAGATAAGTAATACATAGTTTTAGGAAATTCAATTCAGTAATCTACTAAAGTATTAGTGATGGTCGTCGAAATTGCTCTAAGTTGATGGTTTAGTGATGTAATTAGATAAAATCGAAATTGAGAAGAATCGTGAATTCTTAAAAGCAACAAGAAAAATTTGATCAATTACATATTACAAAATTGTATTCTTGACTTTGTAAAAACAATAAAAAATATTATATAATAATAAAGCTCACCACATCCCAATGCTACCAACAGCAAACTACCACGTACCATATGAACGACCAGGTAGCAAGACATTGAGTGCTGAGCAAGACGCTGCGGGTACAGGGTGTCAGTGGTAACACTCAGGATATCACCAGAACAAGGATCACTTCAGCTCGTCTACCTGCTCTATGTTATGTCAACTTGAAAGGGCACTAAGCAAATGAACGCCACCGAAATATCGGAAATCAGTTCTACTATCATCTTGCCTACACTCCAAATTTGATCCACATGGGGTGCCAGCCAGGGGCCGCCTCAGCGTCTATAATCACCCAAAGCTGTGGCAAAGAGACGCACACTTCACCGTTCCACGACCACAATGTCACGGAAGATTCACTAAAAACACCTACTCACGGGAGTGTCCGCTCGCAGGCACCAACTACGCGCTCAGAACTCGGCAAACTCCCTCGCACACTTCTCAGTCGATGAGATACGTAAAGCCTCCTCCTCATAGTCGTCGAAGTTGCTGGTGTCGCCCGGGCCCTTGCAGCGCGGGATGAACGGCGCCTCGATCTTCTTCTGGAAGACGGCGATCCAGTCGGTACTCGCGAACCACTTGTGGCCCTTGATGTCGTTCACGCCGGCCTTCAGGTTGCCGTAGCGCTTAGTCAGATCGACTTGCAATAGATTACGGAGCAGATCCTTCAGATCGGAACCGAAGTGCGAGGGGAAGCGGACCTTACCAGAAACGATTTTTTCGTAAATCTGGATGGGTTGGTCGGCAAAGAACGGCGGGTAACCAGCCGCCATTTCGTATACTAGGACGCCGAGCGCCCACCAGTCGACGGCTTTGTTGTAGCCTTTGGAGAGAATGATTTCCGGCGCCAGGTACTCGGGCGTGCCGCACAGCGTCCACGTACGGCCCTTCACGCGTTTCGCGAAACCAAAATCTGTGACTTTGAGGTAGCCTTGCGAGTCGATGAGCAGATTCTCGGGCTTGAGATCCCGGTAGATGAGGTCCAGATAGTGAAGGTACTCGAAGGCGAGCACAATCTGTGCCGCGTAGAAACGCGAGTGCGGCTCCGAGAAGCGCCCCACCTTGCGCAGATGCGAGAACATCTCACCACCTGGCACATACTCCAACACCATGTACAAGTTCGAGTTGTCCTTGAAATGGAACTTGAGGCTTACCAGGAAGGGGAAGTTGATAGCCTGAAGGATTCGCTTTTCATTTAACGTATGCTCAACCTGCTTCAATTTGACCACTTTCTGTTTATCTAATATTTTCATAGCATAATATTCTTTTGTAGGTTTATGTTGAACTATCATGACTCGACCGAACGAGCCAGTACCTAAGGTTTTAATTCGCTCGAAATCGTTCAATCCGGCGGTGTTGGTAGGATTCTTCTTCCATTTCTCCTCGAAATCCTCTTTGGCCTGATCGAGGAACTCCTTGACGCTTTCGGCGGCGTCCACCTTCTTATTGGCGGTGGCAGCATTGTTGCCCATGGCGCACCCCACAAACTGGTTCTACACCCTCGATTCGCCGTTATTAGAGGCCGCCTTGCTGCACTAATCGATGCCTGCTGTGCGACCGCGTAAGAAACGGGGCAGGTCAACACAAACCAATTTGAAACACGTACATTCTCAATTTTGATACCACGATCACACGTCACGAAATACACTCAATGCAGGTACACATTGACACGATTCCTTGTACGGAAAATCACAAAAAATACTTTGTCACATTCACAAGAATAAAATGGCTTCCACAACCGGACTCGATCGACAGAGCGAGATCGAGCGACGATTCGCTCACGGGTGGCGGTCAATTAAAATAAAGTTGCCAACTAACAACGAAAAATCTCCTAATGTATATGAAAAGCTACTATTTTAAAACCTACCATTATTTAATTTCAGATTTTTTTTCACACTAACATTATTCGGCAGTACATATTTGATTTAAAATCCTAGTGTTACTAACAAGCAGATATTTTTTTGTGACGTGCACCCAGTGAATCAAAGATGTTATTCTTTTACATCTGGCTGTAAAGTGTACACACGGCGACACATCAAGCTGTACAGACACCAGCAAATCAATCTACTACAATCTGTCAAATTTCTTAAATAGATTCTCAACTTTATCGGTAAAGAATTAGGTTCAAGGTTTAATGGGAAAATTTGACAGTTTCGGGTAGCTTGAGGTGCTGGCCATCTGTACATTTCCTACATAACGTGGCCCCGCTTTGTATAGATTTTCTGTACAATAAGAAATCCGCATAAACTGGTTTTGTATAGCTTGATTGGTCGACGTGCGTACTTTCATATCGGAAGTAGTTTTATTTGTAAGTATTATAGTTTTCATTTCGCACCCATAAAAATAGAGCTTGGTTTATTTTTGAGTTCGGGCCTCATAGCAAGTTAAATTTTACAAACAAAAGACTGTAGTTAAGATATGACCAAAACTTTAAATATTTGTATCTATTTAAAAAGTAAAACATAATCATAATGATAATATAAGTGATTTTTTGGAACCCCGACTTGGCGACGGCACACTTGTTGTGTGCTTGCTTAATGTTTCGCTATTCATATCATAGAATAACAAATCAAATATTCTTAATAAGTTACTATAAAACTTATTACCAAAAAAAAAACATTTTTTCGAGTGACAGTTTCTAATTGTTTCAATTCATACCTTTAATAAAAAATGTGATTAGAAAATTCATTGAATTGTATTTCTATGAAATATGTTTCATAGAAGTAAATATTTGTTAAAACAATAATATTGGAAATAAAAATACAAGAACCAAATATTACATGAAACAGTTTCGGCGAAAGATTTCTGTCTGAGAAACAAGGGGACACTATACCCCGGAATCACTAGTTAGAGAAATCAAAGATATACCCGTTTGAAACATATTCCGAATTGAAAGTGGTAATCTTGACTAGTGTGTCATGTTATGTATCACTGAAATACAATCCGGAACAGTTTTTAGCAGATTCCAAGCCGCTAAAAGCAGTTAGTAGTTTTGAATGCCCTTTGTACCCTGGCTAGTAATAGTGTAATCTGCTCTAATAGCTTGCCGACTGTCTAATCTCTAGGCTACAACCAGCTCATGGTAACATAAGCAATAAATGAAAAATAATACTTATTCGATCCCATAATATTTATTCATTGTTCTGTTATGTTGATCCATATTTTATTTAGGATCACATTAAAATATACATAACTATTTTCAAAATCAAAATCAAAATCAAAGCATTTATTTCAAGTAGGCCAGTTACAGGCACTTTTGAATTGTCGAAACAAAGGCAACAGTAAAATAAAGCTACAGTCCCAGTCACAAGGCACAAAAACTGTGAAAGTACTGTAGTTGCCCATTCCCTAACGTAGATCTCTATGGAGAAGAACGGGCAAGAAACTCCATGGACACTCTTTTAAATCAGAATACTTTAACAAAACCTTGGTTACATCATTCATTTTGAGATGGTACATTATGTGAGAACGATGCAGCAAGATGTGTACGTTAAAAGTGTCCATAGTAAAAACAATTCAAAAATAAAATAATTAATTCAAATAAGCCGTGGCAAATAAGAGATGACCAGTCACAACTGACAGCGCCCGTTCACGAACATGACGCATGTATCAGCACCATTCAACACCATTTTGAAGGGAACTAAATGATCCGACACACGTGCCACCATCAGCGAGACATTTGAGTGAGCATGACATACTCCTAACAGCCAGGGCACATTCAAGTCAAGAAAAGACGCAGGTTTCCAGCGAATGACAGCTTTCTAGTACATAGTACTAACACAATATGGGCTAGGCGGCTATATAATACAAAAGAGATTGAATCTATACAATGCAAAGATAGTTATACAATCTTCAGCAGCTCCAACAATACTATTTAATGCTATCAATTTAGGCGCCCCTGTTCTTGTGGAGCAGGACCGGCATTGAGCCAAGCATTTTTATCAGTGATATAATCGTCCAACTTGTAATATGCTTTCTTACATAGTGTGCGTTTAATGCATGTTTTAAATTTCGTTTCATTCAGTTCAAGAATACTTTGTGGAATTTTATTATAGCATCTCAAACAGTACCCCATGAAAGATGAGTCTACTTTAGAGAGTCTGAAGCCTGGCTGAACTAATTGGTCTCTATTTCTAGTACTGTAATTGTGTCTGTCACCTCTTTTATTAAAAAGATGTAGATTTTTTCTTACATACATTATGTTTTCGTAGATGTATTGACAATGTAGCGTCATGATGTTAATTTCCTTAAACAGTTCCCTTAGAGAATCGCGCCTACGAAGATTATATATGGCTCTGATGGCTATTTTTTGCAGAATAAATATAGACTCAATGTCTGCAGCCCGTCCCCACATTAAAATGCCATAAGACATAATACTATGAAAGTAACTAAAATAGACCAGTCTAGCGGTATCTACATCAGTATATTGACGGATTTTTCTTATAGCATACGCTGCTGAACTTAGCCGCCCCGCAAGAGATGTTAAATGAGAACCCCATTGTAGCCTTGAATCAAGCGTAATCCCCAGGAAAACCGTTTTATCTACAAATTCAAGTTTCTCTTTATTCAATACTATATCACAATCGCTACTTTTAATATTCGGTAAAGCAAATCTTACGCATTTCGTTTTTTTTTCATTTAACACTAAATTGTTTGCTGTGAACCAATTATGGACCTGAAGTAGGGCATTATTCACGTCATCTAGATTTTTCATATTAGTTCATATTTTAGGGCTAATTAAATTATTCAATCGTCAGATGTCGAGAGATGGTGTCTGAGTTGTTGTAGTTTTTTTTTTGTTTATCTCTCTTTACTTTATAAAGTTTAATATATGTATGTATATTAGTATTTATTCTTATATGTTTCAGTTATAAATATTTTCTAGTCTTTTTTTTTCTGTTATTGCACCTACTGTATATTGTCTCTGCATCACCCTAAGGTAGACTGGTAGAAAATGCCTATGGCATTAAGTCCGCCTTTGTACAGTTTTTACTTGTGCATAAAGCTTTAATAAATAAATAAATAAAATAAATATATCCTGTACCCGAAGAATAAAATTGACATTTGGCGTATTTTGTGTAGAAAAAATATCAAAAGTTCCAAATTTAAATAACAAAACAGTTATCAAAGGAATGAAAAATTTGCTTTGAAGAAAAGCTGCAAATACCTGCTTTGAAAAGCATTAAAAACATTTAACTGCGAGGTGATTTTAGAATAACTGTAATTTCTACCATTTAGTGAAATATGTTTTTTGTGGCAACATAGTACGAACTTCCACACGTTGCTCAAAGGTGGCAGCACGTTCTTTGCCAGTCGTTGCGCTATACAATTTTCGTAGCTCTGTACTGTGTTTCAAGATCGTGCTGCCAAAGTCTGTCACAGCGGCATGTTGCATAACTAAATTGAATCGATATTTTTTTCCTCTGAATATTTTTGTGATTTTTACAATGTTGCTTGTTTTACCGTATAGTTTCTGTTTTAATAGTAAAAATGAATGAGCGTACGCGTAAATCAACCGCCATGTTTATGATTTGCAGAAATAAGAACAAAATGCCAGCCTTTTCATTGGAAAACAAAAGTTCGTGATACGTTTACGCGATATAATAACATGCCAAGGATGAAACAAAACAATTATTGTGTGCATGAAATGACCATGGTATTTATTTTCCCTATCGATAGGGAGTTGCCTCCTATATCTACCTAGCTAAAATCAACAGTTCAAACATAATTGATCGACAAATAATTTACATAAATACTATTAAAAAAACTTAAATCAAGTGACTGGCCAAACAACACAATTTATTTTACGTAACAGCAAGATTCGATTCGGTAACCTTATGTTATTTTCCTTGAAATCTGAGTATTACGAGTTTGCAGTCTCTGCTCTGTTGCAAAATTATATTTATTATTATTACTGCCACGAGCAGACAACCTTGACGAAGCGACGTAGCAACCGGAATACATGAAATAATATAATTAGTGCTTCATACAACATAAGTAACATAACGCATTTAATTAAAGTTTTTATTACAAAAATATTCAAAAGTGGTTGCTTTTTTTCATGTTGGTAACTTGTAGATTGGTAATATTTTTTGTCGGAATGTTTATTGCTCTGTGCACTTACAGAGTGTTTTGACCCAAGTGATGGCTTGTGGTTTCACTTCCTTCACAATTTTTTTAACAGGTGATTTTTACCACGCAAATGATCATTTCTTTGTAAATATAGAAACTACTGAAAATATTCACTTTATTGAATGCTCATTAGCAATATAGATAACAAAAATGGAGCGAAACCTAGTCTATAAACAGTTAAGTACCTACAGAACTGCTGAAAAATATTATTGCTCTATTCTAATTTCAACTCTCAATGCTGAGCCGAGTATTGCAAATACAGAAAGGTTTTTTAGGCTCTTTTTATTACTTAGGTGTTGCCTAGAGTTAGTGAAAGCGTGATAAAGAACGATACGTGAAACAGAACACACGAGACCGCAGTTATCAGTTTTCGTTACGGTGTCTTTTTCCAACGCATTGATAAGTTTGACCGTTAATAGACTGAATCGAATGCCCAGCGAAGTATGACTGTTTCAATGCACCTGTGGCGACACATCAAACTGTACATTAACAGTATAACATGGCCTCGCATTGTATAGATTTTACGGTACAATGAGAGATCCGCTTAAACTGGTTTTATAGAGCTTGATTGGCCGTCGTGCGTACAAGTGCAGCAGCACCTACTTACCGTATTTTTTCTACATGCACGGTCGACCCAACCGCACAGTTGTAGAAAACTAGTACCGTCAAACGGGGTGAATAGAGACGCGGGGATGAATCGAGTCAAAACTTTGAAAGGGATTTTAACATTGAACTAATATGGAATGCTGCCAACAACGTTTTTAATTAATTAAGTAAAAAAATGAAGAAAAGCAGTTCGAACTCATGGATGGAACCCATTGATAACTTAGCATATTAATTCAAAGTTAATCCTTTTCGAAGTTTTATCTCGGTTCACCCCTACGTCATTTTACCCGATAACAGTTGTACGACACGAGTATGTACTACAAAAACCGTCCCTAGAGCTCATTATAGCTATTTACTTGGACCTGCGTTTGACCCGCCCTTCATCATCCATCGACAACCGGTAAATTCAACGGTCATTACATGGGTAACACGCCACATTTTATCAAAGTCATAACATCATAAAATATAGCAGAGCTCCGCTACTGCTCATAGTAATACGACACGAATGGAAGAAAAGAGGGTCCCCTATCATATATTATTTTATATTTCATTCGAACAATACCAGGTCCTGTATTGAATACTCGCCAGTCGCCACGGATCTATACAACCCTATCAATTCAACGCCAACCATGGGGCGAACCAGCCAGCAACACCGAAGAGGAAGGAGGGTGCCGATATACCTACTTACAAAAAAAACAATTTCGATGTAAAAAGGGCGCCAAGTTTTTGAATTTGGACCTTTAGTAACGATTTTAGGAAGTCATAATTATGACTAAAAGAAGATGGATATGAATGTTGATTGATGGAGAGGGAGAGGAAGGCCAAAGAAAAGATGGATGGATGGTGTGAAGAATGATATGAAAGAGAAAGGAGTAAATGATGCCGTGATCTCTGGACAGGGGAGAATGGAAGAAGAAAACGTGTTGAGCCGACCCAAAATAGAATGTAGAAAGATAAAAAATAACGATTTTCGAATTTCGAATTCTGCATTTGTTGCTATTGAGCTGTAAATACTTCAGTTTTTTGTTGTAACAAACAGGTACCACAGATAATATAATACTACGTCAGCTACTTATCAAACAAAAAGTGAGGAAGTAATAGAGCACACAATGCTTTAAAAAAAAGCCGGCGCGCGGCGCTTAGACAGGTTTTCGTTATCGTTACATTGAAGATTTTTTGCGGCTCTATTACAAACAGCCAGTAGTGGGCCATGCGGCACGCCATTGATGTACAATGCATTGCAGCATTTGCAGCGCCCCCGAGTTTGCTTACTTTTTCTAAAGTTTTAACTATACTAAGAATTTTATCTCGCAAACATTAAAAACTTCAAAGATGGGTTTTCAAAAACAAGCAAAGTGCCAATCGACCCAAAAAGCCGACAATCGCGGCACGGCGGACGACGGTATCCGACAATGCGTGGGCTGCGGCCTGCGGTAGGCCTCTCGTTCAGTCACTCACTGTACCTACGGTGTGCTTAGTATATTTGGCAGGTGGTGAAATATGGAACTAAATCGTAATGTACTGAGATTCTTTGCAAACAGCACAGCTATAGCCTTCCCAGATATATGTATTAATAGGAGGGGAATAAATACGACATTTAAATCGTAACTAAAATCACACGTTGCCTGTTCTATTCCCGACGAAAATTTACGGTTTCTTCCTCATTATCCCATTCCATCCTCGCTATTTTCATAATTACGCGAAAATAACATTATTAAGCTTATATTTTATTGTCAGTATGCCAGTGTCACAGCTATTATTTCAATCAGCACACAACTAAAGAAACACAAGGTAGTCGCCCTTTACAAGCGTGAGAGATTTTATCATCAAGCAAACATCAATCGTAGTGTGAACAAAATAGGGTTGGTATTCTAGCAATGCTGGCAGTGGTATTGGCTAGAATCATTGAAATTGTAAACGCGATAAGGTATGTCAGATAGGTATGTCGTGAAGCAACGTAGTGGTGCTTACATTAATATAATTAGCTAACTAGGTGTATAATCAGGAGCACGAAAGGGTTATGTGACAAATTCTCCGTATTTTTTTACTGCTATTTAGTAGTGGTAGGTTACAAACTACTCTAATTTAAAACGAGTTTCGTTTTAAAGGATACCGCCTTGGACGGGACATCTTTATTTTATGCGGAACAATGTAACCTACTTACAGAAGATTGAAGTTCACCTATTTTAGTTTTTAAAAAGCTGACGCTCAATGCCGACTGCCATGCCATCTCGCGGGAAATAACGTAAATTTTATACAGCTGGCTAATTTCCTGGTACTTATCTCGTTTTAAAAATAAACCTAGGCACAAACACATTTGTTACAAAATATAGTTCTGTGTGGGTAAATTGCTACATTTTGATAACGAATTATTATTCATAGGATAAGAAAACACTGAAAAATATCACCTAAATACCTACCTACTTGTTTTTATTTTTGGACCACTATCAAAATTAGTGTCTAATTGAATTAATTTGTCACGAAGATAATATATTAGGTAGGTATGTACTTAGGATAGGACAAATATGTATTAATAAATAAAGAAAGACCGCAGATTACCAAGCCCTTTGTCTTTAGAGTGTAGCTAGAGGATGACATAATAAGTAATAATAGTAACGATGACGTGAAAAGGACATAAACTTAAGTAGCAATGGCTTGACTACAATAAATAATCAAGTCAATATGGTTTCTGAATTATGTAGTCGTCATGTGATAGGCCGGCCGCTAATTAGCACTTACGCACTATTTCCACATAAGTTACAAACATCTATCCATCATTACACTATGTGTACTGTCACGAGCATTAATATGTATACACTTGGCAAAGTTCAAATGCGTATTTCTCGTGAAATAACTATTGCAACTTTGATATATTTGTGATAATAAGGGTTCCAAAATATTAGTTTCGTTACGTAACATGAAATGGAAATCAAAACAGTAGGCGAAAATCATTTCTAAACGTTGCAAAGTACATATTTGTGCTCCAGACTGTACGTATGTATACCTAGATAAAATTTACTATTGTTATTTGCGTTACCATGTCACACGCGCAGGTGTCAAGGCACGCCATATTGGTTTAAATTACGCTTATCCTGTACGAATAACTACATCCAGTGCCCCGTTGATGTAACTATTTGTATTATTAACAGTCCTCTAACAGTTATTAATTTTACCGATAAGGCTGAGGCCAAACGAACGTAATTTGAGCTGTGAGTCGCGTAAAATGAGTCGCGAAATTTACGCTGCATACGGTTTCATTTGCGTCGTCGTATGGTACAAACATTTAGTATGAAACCGAATGCAGCGTAAATTCCGCGACTCATTTTACGCGACTCAGCTCAAAAAATTACGCTCGTTTAGCCTCACTCACCCTAAATATGCATCACTGCCAAAATCAAATGATCTTTAATCTTGTTAAAATAAGGTGGAATGTTGATGGAAGAAGAGAAATGATATGAAAGAGAAAGGAGTAAATGATGCCGTGACGTCTGACAAAGGAGAATGGAAGAAGAAAACGTGTTAAGCCGACTTCAAGTAGAATGAGACAAGGGCAGGTAGATGATGATGGGTGGCTGGTTGTCTACCGCTGTAGTCTGTTAAATTACAGTATTTTTTTATTCTCGTCTAATTAAATGTACCTACCTGGGCGACCGCTCTGCTGGGGTGAAAATAGAGAACACGAATTTTCGTTAGAGCCGTTTTCGAGAACGTGATTACAAATAATTGCAGGATAACGTTGCCGTCGAATTGTTACCGCTGAAAAGTCTGTCAAAATTAAAGTGATCTTTAATGAATTGGGATAAGGTTGCTATGGTCAGGTGTAAAAATAACTGTAGTCCTGTAAACCCTACACGCGTTATTTCATCAACAGACATACACAAAAAAAAATCGCTATTGTGTTTGTATATGTATACACACAGACAGGCATTTAAAACGGTTTGCAATCTGTCGTTTGCAGCCCCAGCTTATTGGCACGTCCGTCGCGTCGCACGCACCCTGTATAGCGGATCTAAATGAGGTGGGACGAGGAGGGGAGGGACGTACTATACGAATTTTAGGGTCCCGGCAGACAGATGACGTCATGCGTGGTCACAGACTCAGTAGCCCTTTTTTGTATCCCATTCATGCGTTGTCATTACTCAATACGGCTTTACTTAGTAGGTAGGAACAAGCTTCCAGAAAGTTCTAAACTTCTGACTAATTTCTTAGCAAGCGAAGCGGCTACGCAACGCTTCAAAACGCGGCGTTTTTGCACTCGGTAAATCACTGCCGTCCGCTACAGCGAAAACGGTCGTGAACGTACCGACGGCGTTGGAAATTTTAAATGCCGTAAGGAACATTAAGCGCGATTTTGGATTAACTACCTTCTGCTCAGTACTGAAAGTTGAAAATTCAAAAAACGCTCAATGTTCTTATGTTATTTGTTTACGTCGTTGAAACTATGCGTCACCTCGAACAATATTCGTATCAAGGAGTGATTGACAACGATTGCCAACGCCTCCGCGAGTACGGTCAAACAACTGACTGTCAGAAGTCACAAGAACATCGAAAACCATCCTTACTGCTACGGAATAAGGTAGCGCGCGGTTTACTGTACCTATTATGACTTCACTGCTTTTCCTATCTATCTAGATAGGTAATGTACGCACGCTACCTTTACACATTCGAACGATCACCAGTCTTTGCTATCTATGCAATTATCTAAGTTATTTGATGGAGTTCACCTGTTGCCCCTGTTGGTCATTGGTATTACATACAAATAGATGTATAGATGTCCTATCTAGTCGTTGACACACCCGCGCCCCCGACTTCGTGAGTTGAGGAGCATTAAATATAAAACAAAACATTTCAAACGTTGTTCAAACGGCTATAGGTACCTACTGCTTGTATAATAATTTCTGGGTGTAAAAATAAAGGATGTATCAATATACAAGTACAAATTCTACCCACACATGCATGTAGGCACAGGTACATAAGCATACATGTTACGTAGGGACGAACCTACTTTGGTTTATAAGTTCTCTATGTATCCTAAATGGAACTCATACAATATCAAACTTTATTCCGTTGAGATAAGATTGAAAAGGCTAAATAACATTTAGATCGATAATCCAATCTGCTTGCCAAAACGTTTTAAATACCAAAAACTCATCCAAATGAATGTAATCTTTATCACAAGGGAATAAAGGTTAAAATAGTACAGACAACACAACCCTTGAACTCATCAGACAAAGCTTGTGTAGTTGTCTAAAAATTTCAAAATTATATCGAAAGTTACTTTCGAATAAATTATTCGAAAATAATTTTCGAAGATTAAAGTGGCCAGGATTAAAAACACCGGTATTGAACTGCGTTCCTTTAATACCTGCCGGTAATTCGTCACAGGACCAGAGAACCCAATTTTTCTCCTACCCACTCATTGGTGAATGATGGGCCATGCATGCATGGGCAATGCCAGACCATGATAACACGATTTTTTGTTGAGTTCTATGATGGTTTTAAAATAGTAGACGTAGGTAAGCAGTCTATTTAATAACGACCTAGGTAGGTATCATGAAGGCACGTGGATGCCTACATTGGATCACGAACAGTTCTGCTTGACGAATTCATATTCTGACGAAATCACCAACTAGTGCCAAGATTTCTTTTAAAAGCCATCGACCTATCACGGGACTACGTTATGTTTTGCGTTCGGCTAAAAACATTATGGACCTTATTCGATTGACATAAAGAATAAAATACCGCAGCACAAAGATTTGTAACTTCTTTCTTACGTTGGCTTTAGGAGTCATTCGGACAAGACTCGGACTTACGCTTTTCTGGCACTAGCAGTGTGGTTGGCGGGAAATAAACGCGTTCTCATTGCTACGTTGTGAATTGATCACGTAATTAGAAGATTGTTTAATTAAAATGCGCGTAAATTCGAATTAACACGAACCTACCTAGTTACTTAACTATTATCTTTCGTTGAAATCCTAGGCAGGTACCTATTACCTATCTAGCTACACTGCTTACTTTAATAAAAAAACAGGTAGGTTGACGAGACAATCGGGCATTGAACTCTTGAAAACTACACGCGCCAATTGTATTTCACGGACACTTAATTTACGGAAGCTCCTACCTCTTTTTAGACAGGTAGACTACTTTTTAAATACCTAAGTGCTACCTACGGTAGGTAGGTACGACCTACGAAAGCCGTACAGGCTATTTGTGTTTTATAAAAAAAGGGTCACTAAATATTGCAGGTACCTATCATCAAAAGGTAGGTACCTAAAGATACCCCATACCTAGTAGTACCTTCACTAACTGAATAATTAATTAAATAAATGGATACAACAGAAGGTTATTTATTAGTATGTAGGTACTTGACGTTAGTACCTACTACTATTTATATTATTCTGTGTGGTAGAATGGTAGGTTAGAGACTAGGTCCTTACGCACTACTATTTTACTACACACTTGAATGAAAAATGCCAATGCCTTTCATAGATAAGCGTAGTACACTCACAGTCATAAATTACTCTGTTCCCTACACATTCAATCGACCTGTGTATGTAAGTAGGTACCTACGCATGTAATAAAATACGTAAGGTGTGTGGTGTAACGACTGAAACAATGATGCTTATGTTCAATCGACATTAAAAAGTTAGATTTTACAATTGGAAAATACACAGTACACCCAAGTTAGGTTGGTTAGGTCACATTCGTTGCTTTCCTAGACATTATTTACGTTTGAAATAGGTGGGCACTTGTAGGTTGTAGCCAAGTGCTGTCATTTAAAAGTTAGTTGACTGGTAATAGTAAGTCTATGCTATTGTTTTGTACACGGTCTAGACGTAAAATCGGCTATATTGTTATATTAATTTTCCAGGAGAAAACCCATTTATTATTTTGTCTTGTTGGAACATTAACGATTGTATTTTTTAAAAACAGGCAAGAAAGAGAAAGATATAGTGTTGCTTGCCTGTGTTGTTTCTAGCGTCATTTCAAGGTTATCTGAAGATGAATGTAAAATCTATAACTATCTCTCTCTGGCAAGTGTAAACCCTGGTGGGTTGTTTCACCGTCTTGAAGTAGACGCAGCTAGCTTCACATCGAGTACGAGTCCCCCGCGCGACGCGTCGCGCATTATATTTTTTCCTTCTTCCTCCTTCATTTGGACGTCGGTGTTTGTGCGGTGAACATCGTAGTACGCTGTGCGTAACACGTGCTTATAATTATTTCTTTATAATTTAAAAGTATCTCCTAAAACTAAAAAACATAATGGCAGACGCAGCCGTCGAAAAGAAGTAAGTTTTTTTTTGTTGAATTCATTCAGTTAAAATAAGTTTTACGGTTTAATATTTTTGGCGGCTTCGAAAACGTGATCAAAATGGCTACCTATTTATATGTGAAATTCGTGTTTTCTGTGAATTTACAGTGTTTCTATAGTGTTTAAACGTTGTTATCGGTTCGTTCTATTTGTGCGTTAGTTACGAAATATTGCTTTCGAAAATATTGATAGTTTGGTGATGCTTATTTTGTAAACGCCGCCAAAGATAAGACGCGGGAAAATGTTATTTTACTGATAACCGAATAAAGTTGATTTCTGAACCAAAGAATGGATGTTTCTAGGCGCATTATGTGTTGGAGAATGCGAAGTGTCGATTAGATTTGATTGTTTTTCCTGTTATAGCGTATTAGAATGAAGTGGAAAAGTTAAAAGCACGCCGGGTGGCAGGCGCGGGGCCGCCGCTGCCGCTTGTTTTATCCAAGATGGCGCTGCGTGCGCGGCGTGCCGGCGCGTAGCGTCGCCGGACGCCGGCGCGCGCTCGTTTGAATTTGCCGAGACCTCGAGTTTTGTGCAACTCAGGCAGGTTGCTGTTCGGTTACGTTATCGCGGGCGAAGCGTGTTGTCATTAGTTATTTTTAAAGCTTTACGACTCGCCGTGAAGTGTAGCCCACTGGAGCGAATAACGTATTCATTCAGCAAAGGTGATCACGGTTACGTTCAGTTTCCTATGTTGCAACTTTCCCACATGCAGCCTTGCGCAACAGTCACTTGTTTTTGTTCCGGCAGACTTTTCCTTTTATGCCGCCCCACTTAGCCGCTGAGCATTGCCCGCGTGTAGAACTGTTGCATTGTTATGTTCCGTTACTGACTCGCGCACTTCGCATTAAATTAGCCACGGTGCGTAGGTATTTAGATTGAAGATTTTACGACATAAAGTGCAGTTAGAACAATACAACACGCTTCTCTTTATAAGTAAACTAGTACACATCCTATCACTAAGCTAAAAAAAAGCTTCTAAGTTTGTGTACCTATTTGACTTTTTAGCAAATTAGTTAGCTACGTATAACACTAAAACCTTAACGCTTTCAGGGACGTCGTAGCCGAGGAGGTCACCTCAACTGAGGTGAAAGAATCTCCAGTGAAGAAGTCTCCCGCCAAAAAGGTCGCGGAAGTGCCCGAGAGCAACGGCAACGGCAAGGAGGAGAACGGCAGCGAAGCGGCAGCCGAGGACGCGCCCGCTGAGAACGGCGACGCTGAGGAGAGCAATGACGCCACCGAGAACGGCGATGCCACAGGTAAACACTTCCCACACGTTCATTTTTCGTACATTTTACAATAATTATGTATAACAAACATTTCTGCTCTTATCACTAGGTAAATTCCTCAATGGTTTCCTTAATAGTCAAACTTTTGTTTTACAGATAAGAAAGAAGCTGGCGTTAAGAGGAAATCCGTCTCTGCCGACAACGGTGATGCAGAGAAGACCACGCCAGAAAAGAAGGCGAAAGTAGCAGAAGAGGCGCCCCCTGCAGAAGCAGAGGAGGCGGCTGCTTAAAACTTCTTACCAAACTACCTCGCTTGGTTTACTGCAATGCAACCATGTTCATTAGGGCTCAACTCAACCCAGATACATATCTACATTTATAATACAAAATTCAAACTATTCGGACTTCCTAACATGCCAAAATTTACAGACAATAGATGATATACAATAGAACTTGCCCAAACACACATACAGGTATTATGTTATGTGTAGATAGTTACAAACTTTTAGATACTCTGACACTTAGGAAGTCTTGGTAGTTCCTATTTACAGTTTATATGCTGCATGTACAATAAAGAGTTGAGCTCTTTTGTGACTGCACTTATGTTTAGGTTTATAATACATTGTTGTATTAAATCTTACCTGTGAAGTACCTGTAAATTGTAAATTTAATGTTACTGTCAATGGCGACCAGTGCATCGCAGTGAACTGAACATTATTGCACAAGCCGGTTTAGGTGTTGTATGCTGTTTTTGAGTTTTGGTGTCTATCTCAACGGACTAGTAGCGGTGGATTATTGAATTGATAAAAGTAACGTGTATCGGTTTCCAGATTACGCCAGTAATGTACTGCCAAAGTAATTCACAAAGTGTGAAATCAATTCACAATCCGTTCTGTGAACGACGCGTTTAATAAAACAGCTTCCGAAAAACATGAATTTTAGATAACGATTAAGGTTAATTAAAAGTTTAGATAATTAATTCAGTTGTAAATTTAAGTTAGCAGATATAACGCACATTTTTGTATTTCATAGGCATTATTACTTAACCATTTGAACATTCCTTTGACATTTTGGTTACGGTTTGCATTGTGAACAAGTAACTTCCTCACGAGTTGGATGGAGTTTGCGTTGACCCTACACACAACTGATTTATGTGACAGTATTGTTTTACGCATGAGAATTCCAACCGGCGCGCTATGGAGGCCCGTTATTTGAAATAATTGTTCACGTTGTAACACTAATTTTAAGAATTTGGAATTTAATTAAAGTTCAAAGTTGACAAATAAGGTGATAGTTCATATTGACATAACTAACTTTTGTGTGCTATTTTTTTTGTTTGTAATGCTATGGACAACTTTATTTTTCTTATATCCTGTTTTTCTAATTTATTTTCTTATATTGTGATAGTAACAGACCTCGAATGTAAGATAACCCTTGTGGAAACGAATCTTCATTAATATTGTCGAGTAAGTTACACTTGTGTGTTCTTGCTAAGGTATAATAGAGTATTAAAGTTGTGACTAACTCTTTCAGACGATTGTATCTTACAATTTAAATAATAATATTTGATTCAAAGTACATTTAGGATTAGATTTAAAGTAGTGTACAGTTTACACTTTACTTCTCTCAACCATGGAGTTAGTGTTTGTAAAACATTTCTGGCAATAAAATAGTCCAATCAAATAATACATTCTTTTTGTTTTCGCTATACCTACCTTAATGTAAACATACCGAATGTTCGCTTTATTTACGTCAGAATAATAACTTGGAACAAGATTATTATGTATGTGAAATATTGGCCTTCTGTTGTATAGTTAAAATTATTATTTATCTAGTTTTTATCAGTTTGTTTTTATTCTAAATCCAGTTTGATTCAACTGACGCATTTATGTACCTATTTACGTATAGTCCTCACTCAGAACATGCAGAGAAAACGTTGGAAACTATTTATATGTGCTATCTAGGAGGCACAACTGCATACCTACACAGGTGTAGGAATGATGGTAAGTGCAGTATTTTTGGGGCTATCTATAACCATGGAACTTGCATTTAAAATCAGTAAATTACTGTTTGCATAACAGGTGATATTGCGCTGTTTTCGTAATCATTGTGGATAGGTATTATAGTAGCATATAGATAGTGCTGAATGCTGATTATTAGTATTTATAGCCTTCCTACTGTGCCACCAAGGATAATTTTATAAAGGGCATGTCGCATAAACGTCTGCTATGACGTAATCGGACGCTTAAGTGGTACCTATTAGACGATGAGACAACCTAATGACTAGGTCTGCATCAAAGAAACGAATACCTATTAATAGATAGGTACCTATACTAGAACTATGTTGTCTATGTTCTTGGACAAACATGTATTAGTGATGGATGACCAATACATCAATAGGGCAAGCCGATTCAAGGTCGGGCATTGCCGTGGAAACTATACGGTACACAGAATAAGTGGGTGAACCACCCTCAGTCGATGGTCAGATAGCTTGGCGATCAGTGCGTTATTGGGAGGGAGGAGTTACGATGCGCGTCACGAAATAGTGATGGGAACAAACATGTCTACGTTTACTATTTTTCTTCTTTTCTATTTATTTTGCGCCGCTTTTGGACAAACTACGCAAAATATCAATGTTTGTAAGTAACGTGTATCAAAATATTAGTTCATTTGATTTAGCACAAGCAGCTCTATGGTGTTCGTTGTGCCGTTTTCGGCCGACCAATTTTTTAAACTTGTGTATGAGTGCTATGCGTCAGACAACTTTGTACAAACAAATTGATGCAGCAGGAAGGAATTCTTTGCAGATAGACGTATGAAAAGAAATGTTTTTTTTTTTAAATATTTATTTTTAATTCATATACAAATTGCCGGTTGCGTTTACAGTACTGATTAACGAGGAGAGTAATGCTTTGGCTGAAAAGGCTTTTGAAGTAGCGAAGGAGTATGTGAGGCGTAATCCTAGCTTGGGTCTGGCTGTGGATCCTGTTATTGTTGTGGGAAACAGAACTGATGCAAAGGCTTTTTTGGAAAATGGTAAGTATTTTTCAAAATTCTGATAGCGTTTCTAAATACTATAAGATTGTATGTTTTTATTTCTGCATACCTACGTATTTGTTGTGTTGTCCTGGTTGCAGTAGCATTCATGAAGTGACAATTACTGTGATAAACTCATGCAAATCTGTATGCTTCACAAATAAGTTTATCTCGTCAGTTACAACACTTTCAATGAAATAGCCGATAAACAATCTTAGATTAGAGGAGATTATGTTTGATTCAACCATTTTTAGTTTGCAGAAAGTACAATGACATGCTCTTGGCGAAGAAGACTCCTCACGTTGTTCTTGACTTCACGATGACCGGCGTGGGCTCCGAAACCATTAAATCGTTTACAGAAGCTTTAGGCTTGCCAACCATATCCGGGTCCTTTGGCCAAGTCGGTGATCTGAGGCAATGGAGGACTCTGAATGCTAATCAAACAAGGTTCCTACTGCAAGTCATGCCCCCAGCTGATATCCTACCAGAAGCTATAAGAGCTGTCGTCACCAAACAAGACATTACGAACGCTGCTATTATTTTCGACGAATTCTTTGGTGGGTTTGAAGTTGAAGCAAAAATATTTATAAACGTTGTTTTATCGTATCAATCAATAATGACATGTTTTCCACGTCAAGCGTGAAATTCGAGCTAATATAGCTTTTATGCCAAGGCTTTCAAGGCCCCAGTTCAAAACTGTTTAGATAGCGCCAGCATAACTTTATCCGTTAATTAAATTGTCGGTTACCAAGTCATTTTAACTGTTCTTGATAATAAAATCTGTTTGTTTACAGTTATGGACCACAAATACAAGTCTCTGCTACAAAATATACCGACGCGACACGTAATCACGCCCGTGAAGAGTTTTGAGGCAAACGAAATTAAAACCCAACTGGAAAGTCTTCGGAACTTAGATATCGTGAATTTCTTTATCTTGGGGAGTTTAAGAACGATAAAGAATGTTCTAGATGCTGCAGATAAGAACCAATATTTTGGAAGAAAAACTGCATGGTTTGCTTTATCATTGGAGAAGGGCGATATTAGCTGCGGTTGTAAAAACGCTACGATCGTGCACATGCGGCCGACACCTGACGCCAACAGCAGAGACCGATTGGGAAAGATTAAAACCACATACAGCATGAACGGCGAGCCAGAAATCACATCCGCCTTCTACTTCGACCTGTCTTTGAGAACGTTTCTAGCGATCAAGTAATGACCTTTACTATTCCTGTTCTAGTGTAACAGTTTCTACTTTAGTACACCACGTGCAATGTGTTTTGTCTAAATATATCCTGGCTTATTCCATGAGAGTTCACGCTTATGAATTTCCAGATCACTACTGGACTCTGGCAAGTGGCCAAACGACATGAAATATATTACATGCGACGACTACGACGGTAAGAATACACCAAACAGGACCTTGGATCTGAAAACGGCGTTCCAAGAGGTACTTTGACATACTTAGGCTGAAATTTTAGATGTCATCGTCCAAACCATTTACAACCGGTTACGCTACGAGTCTGGTTTTTTTTCCAGATAAAAGAGACACCTACGTATGCTCCGTTTTTTATTCCGCAAGATGACCCCATGAATGGAAGAAGCTACATGGAATTTAGCACCGATCTGCTCGCGATTACGGTCAAAGATGGAGCATCTATTAGTAGCCATTCTCTGGGTTCCTGGAAAGCTGGCCTCTCCTCGAACCTAACCTTGACTGACCCCAATAACATGAGTAATTACTCCGCGCAGCTAGTGTACAGAATCGTCACAGTCGAGGTAGGTAAATGAACTCCACCATTGTTTAAAATTCTGTTGGCAACTTGATAAAAATTTGTCAGTTTACTTAACAACAAACTGTTCAAACAACGCTGTCAGTCTCGTCTTTGGTTCGTCTGGAATTTTGATAAGAAACGCACAATATGATAGCCACGCTTATAAAACCCATTTTGTTCTAGCAAAAGCCATTTATGATACGAGACGATAAATCGCCTAAAGGTTTCAAAGGCTATTGCATCGACCTCATTGAAGAGATTCGGCAAATCGTTAAATTCGATTACGAAATATCTTTAGCGCCGGACGGTAACTTCGGCATAATGGACGAGAACGGAAACTGGAACGGAATTATAAAAGAGCTGGTTGATAAGAAAGCAGACATTGGGCTGTCTTCGCTGTCCGTCATGGCTGAAAGAGAAAATGTCGTTGACTTCACTGTACCGTACTACGATTTGGTCGGGATTACAATAATGATGAAACTGCCGAGAACACCGACATCCCTGTTTAAATTCCTAACTGTTCTGGAGAATGACGTTTGGCTATCGATACTGGCTGCTTATTTCTTTACCAGGTAATCCAATGACATCATTCGGTCAGCTTTAGCGTTGCAGAAACCAGTTCCCGGCACAACTGTGCTCCGCAACATTTTACAATTTCCGAATTCTTTGCAGGTGACCTTATTTTTTATCCCTGTCCTTTTATGCACGGAAGAGTGAGATGGTGTGCGAATTTAGTTTGATACCAGTATTTTAATTTAGCGGTTATAAAGCGGTGTGGCGTACATAATCTGAAAACGGGCGTTCATCCGTGACATTTTGACATTTATTACGATACATAACGCGATCGATGGGCCAGTGGCCACCTGCTTCCATTATTTTTATCTGATTTTATGGAACGAGGTCAAACGATGGACCTAACACCTCATGTGTGTATGCCGAATGTTACTATTTATTTATGAATATGACTACTACTGCACGTGCCAAGGGTATCCTTGTTAATTAGACCTTCGGTCTAGTAACATTGGGGATTTACGTTGTAGGTCTAGACAGTAGACAGTAGACAGTCTAGATTAGTACCTAGTAGTTACTTGTTTACGTAGTTGATATTCTAGAATGTTCTTTTGAACACGAAGTAAATTTTTCTACCTGGACAAAGATTAGTCTAGGTTAGATATACCGCTGTATTAGTCCCAGCAATGTTACAATGCTTAATATCTTTTACTTATAATTAAAGCGCTTTAATTGATAGGTACTTAAAAAGAATCGAATAATAGTGTAAGCACGAACTATTGAATACCTACCAAAGTACTGGAAACTGTTGTAGGAATCTATTTACCCAAAACATTTTTCGAACCCTACGTTTCGTAATTCGTTAACACTACAAAAGTCTTAAGAAATAAAACAAGGATCTTTTCGAGCGCTCAGAAAAATACTTAAATTCCAAAGATAATTGAATTTCCGAAGCGCAACGTTCTTTTTTGGCTTTGGTCGATATGCGTCCAAAAATTAGTCACAGTTTCAATGAAGACTAAAGTAAAATGAATACGCATAGCAACAACGTATTTCCTAAATTCAGCCTTACAATTTTCAACCTTAAAACTCTTGAGTTAGGATTGAAAATGAATGTTTCAACACGAACTTACAAGATATAGGTACGTATCTTCGTAATGCTGAAACATTTTGTAAGTAGGATGTAATGTAAATATGTTATTCGTACATAATGAGACACATTACAGTGATATTCTCAATGTTTTCCAACCAAACAAAAAAACGACTAAATGGTGACAAACATTTTAAAAATAAATGCAGTAAAAAATAAATGGACTTAAAATACTCTTTTCAATTTAACATTGTTTTCATTTCGAACTGCACCATTGAATTTGAAATGAGAACACCAATTTGAACAATGAAAACTTTCAGAATGGCAACATTTAAAATAATCTTATAATAGTTTAAAATTTAAAAAGAAAACTACAGCAAGAAAGAGGTTGTAAGCATAGTGGGTAAGAGGCCAGTACGTTCATAAACGCACTGCATAACACGAGGACCGTGCCACGCCATAACGAATGATTAAGTAATTTGTGCTAGTTCAACGAGGAAAAGTCGACCTAAATCTTTGCTATTTTTGTCCCACTCATGATCCCGTAAGAACTTAACGGGACTGAAAACCACACATACTTTTATCGCTCATAATCATGAAACAGCCGTAGCTACTAGCTATATTAAAATTTGACACAAATAAGTATAACTTTACTGGCTAACGGGTGTGTATATTATGTACAGTCACGTTTGTTTAGGCTAGTAACATTTTTTTTCTTTTCTGAATCTATTTGAATTACGTATGCGATTGTTTAACTAAACCATTTCAAGAATGAATTAGCTTCCAAAATGATGTCTTAATTATTGTATTGTATGAAATACGTCTTTTTTGCAAAATCGAATTAATTAATGTAGTTTCTAGTTGCCTATCTTCTTATTTGCACAAAAAAATCTCGACTATGTTTTCATTGCAAATTATACAGGGTGATATTAAATTAGCTAGAGAAGCTTCACAGACCTGCCTCCGTATTCACAAACGCTTCGGTTCGGGAAGTCATATGATGGATGTCGATATTTAATGACGACAAAACAAAAACAAAACGATTTTCCAAAAATTAATTTCAAGTACCGTACTTAACTACTCTGAAGTTTTGCTAATTTATTTTCTGTTTGTATTCAAAATATTTAAGTAACACTTCCCTACAGTTTCCTAATGTGGGTGTTTGACAAATGGAGTCCATACAGCTATCAGAATAACAGAGAGAAGTACAAAGAGGATGAAGAAAAGAGGGAGTTTACTCTGAAGGAGTGTCTATGGTTCTGTATGACGTCACTGACTCCCCAAGGAGGTGGAGAGGCGCCGAAGAACTTGTCAGGACGGCTGTTGGCTGCTACTTGGTGGCTGTTTGGGTAAGATATTTGATGTTTCTGGGTGGCTAGCGAATGGCCCATATGAACATCAGTGGAATCCAATAAGCTGAGTATTTTGATTAACTGCTTGGATACATGCTTAAAGAACGATAAGATTATTTTTACAGTTAGTCTTTGGGAACCTAAAAGTTTACGCGAGCGGGGACCCAAACATCGAATTATGAAAAAAAAAACTAAAACTTAAAATTTGTTTTCGAGTTTCAAGTTGAAGCAAATTTCAAATAATCGCCTAAAATCTGGAGTCGCACAAGTTTTAACAATATGGATCTACATAAGTGCTGATTTTCTTGTTCTTCGTCTTAGCGTGTCGACGGCAATACGACAATCTAAATTGATCAGCCCAGAACTTGGCCACGAGTTTCTCTATCAGTACCGTCCATCAGTTCCTGTAATAAACGGTCCAACGCTTCAGCGTTTGCGGAACAGAACCAAGTTTTCTTAATGAAAAACGTCTATAAAATGAGCTTATCTACTTCCCCTACAGTTTCATCATAATCGCATCGTACACGGCGAACTTGGCGGCGTTCCTGACAGTGTCTCGCCTGGACACGCCTATCGAGTCCCTGGACGACTTGTCCAAACAATACAAGATACAGTATGCTCCTCTCAACGGGTCCGCTGCCATGACTTATTTCCAGAGAATGGCTAATATCGAAGAGAAGTTTTACGAGTGAGTATTGGTGTTTATATCATCACTAGCTTTTGCCCGCGGATTTGCTCGCGTTAATTGAATTTGACCATTTTATTTATTAAAGCTTTATGCTCAAGTAAAAACTGCACAAAGGCAGACTTAATGCAATTAATTCGGGTCGTAGGTACTCTGCTTGTAATAATATGATTCAATCATGATTCGAAAGACACGTGGCGCCACCTATTGAACCATAAGAATGTTATTGTTGTTTTCCTCGGGAACAGTACTTTTTTTCGGGATGAAAGGTACCCTATGTCCGTTTCTGTACACCTGTCAACGTATATGCAAAATTTAAGGATGATCGGTTCAGTAGTTTAGGCGTGAAAATGTAACAAACAAACTTACTTTAGCTTTTATAATATTAGTAAGGAGTAAGGATAATCAGTTTGTAATGTTGGCCTGGCACAAAGGCCTCCTCTCTGTTAGGAGTGGGCCATCCATCCATGGCTTGGGCCCAGTGCGACTTTTTTGGTTGTATTCTGGGATTTGGACTTTTTTAAGGAAAATACTTGATGAAAGGTGATTTAGAAAGAAGTACTGACCAATAGAAATGTAAAGTGTATCTAATAATATTCATCATTCTCCTACCCTTATCCCAATTTATTTGGGGTCGGCGCAGCATGTCTTCTTCTTCCTTACTTCTCTATTACTCGTCATCTCATCAGACACCTCCTTTCTAGCCATATCACCCTTCACACAGTCCATCCATCGTTTCTTTGGTCTTCCTCTAATAATATTGTACTTTATTAAAAGGTAGGAGGAAGGTAGGTTTGGTAGGTAGGATGAGGAGCTCGTGGCTAAATAATAACAGCCGCTCGGGTCGATCTTTAGGTTATGCCGTGCTTGCTTAGGTTGGTCTGTGGATGGGTGACCGCCCATTACATACCGAGTTTCCTCCGTACCTCGGAAAGCACATTAAGCCGTTGGTCCCGGCTGTCATTTGTAGATCTTTGACAGTCGTTAGACAGTCAGTGGCCCGAAAAACCTGACAACCAGTCTTACCAAGGGGTATCGTATTACCCAGTACTACCTGGGTTGTGGAGGTCAGATAGGCGGTCGCTCCATGTAAAATACTGGTATTCAGCTGCATCCGGTTAGACTGGAACCCGACCCTAACATAGTTGGGAAAAGGATAGGCAGATGATGATTAAAAGGTATTAGATTGATGTGATTGTAGTAAGTAGATAAACAGTTTGTTTGGTTAAAATTAAAAATAAATATTATCTATTATTATGATTTTTATAATTCAATATCACGGCCCATATCGGATTAGTTTTTATCAATTTTTATCGGAATGTGGGAAATCCTATTTCATAACATTATTCAATTATCCATTACACGCAAACTTGCGTTCTTTCTTTATACATTACCTACGTATATTCTCGCTTTAATCATCATAATCACCATCATCATCATCTGCCTAGCCTTTTCCCAACTATGTTCCAGTCTAACCAGAAGCAGCTGAATACCAGTATTTTACATGTAGCGACTGTCTATCTGACCTCCACAACCCAGTTAGTAGTAGGTAATACGATACCCCTTGGTAAGAGTGGTTGTCAGACTTTTTGAGCCACCTGTAACGACTATCAAAGATCTGCAAATGACAGCCGGGACCAACGGCTTAACGTGCTTTCCGAGGCACGGAGGAAACTCGTTATGTAATGGGCGGTCACCCATCCACAGACCAACCTAGGCAAGCACGGCATAACCTAAAGATCGATGCTGTTAATTATTATTAAGCCACGCTCGCTTTAATTATTAAGGGGTTAAAAATTGCGTGTTTTAATTATTTTTTCCAAAATTGTGTTACGCACACAAGATAAACTGTTAATTTATTATCACAGTAACAACGGCCCACTGGCCAAATTACATTTTAGGTTGCCTTGCTAGGTTACCTAAATTGTCTGAATGAGAATAGTAGGTCTACAATGATTCACTATTCAGTACAATAGTGTTTGCACAAGTTTAAAAAAAAAGAAGAAAGGATTTATGCATTCATGTGACCTCATTCGATGTGGAACTCAAATTCAATTTTCAGTGTCCGTAGGAACGGAAACGGATATTCGTTTATTTCTGATAGCTTGATGAAGAGAACAGTTGCGTCAATTTCGACGAAACTGTCTCTCAATATCTTTTTAGATGTTGTTTTTATTTGATAAAAATAAAGAGCAATGCGGGGTTATCTGAGGAAGATTGTCAGTAAAATGAGTAATCCCCCGAAGAATAGACATCTCGGTCAGAAGTCTAAACTGTGTTCTTTGGGAGGGCAACGCATAGATTATGTGACGCCTTTTCAGCGGCTTACAGTGAGAAAACATAACACAACATGACGCCAGTAATCCCCGAAGGGTTAGGCAGAGGTGTACCTATTAGTACACCCACATTTCGCCAGTATAGGGGGCCAGCCTATTGACAACCGGGAGCAATTTCAGACTCCGTGGGTTACTGAGAAAGTCCTGATGGAAAAACCCAAAAACACTTTGCCCGACCTGGGAGTCGAACCCAGGACCTCATGCTCAGCAGTCGCGCTTGTGACCACTAGACCAACGAGGCGGTCAACAGTGCGAAAAATATTTGCAATTTTCATTTTGCAATTTTAGAAAAGAATACATGCAAAAGAAAGACGTTCCCGTTTAGAAAACTCCATAATCTTTTATTTGTCCAGTTGAACGCGCAACATACTAAACGTTATCATTTCTTATCGGTCAAACGGCACTGCCATTTTCATTTATTGTGAACTCTGTGATAAGGGGCGTCTTTTATTATCATTGTTGTTCGGATCTCAATCTGCGATCAAACATAAAAATGTCATTCAACTCGATTGTTAAAATTAGCAATTTTATTTGTTTGCAGCGAAAATTAACGTGTTTTTCATTTTGGCACTGTTGGGATGTAGATTTTCTCAAGCTAATTTTTGAACGTATATAAAATAATATCGTTTCTCATGAAAACTGAACGCGATCAAGAGCTGTCATTTACACGCGGTTTAGATTTGTGCTGATTAAGTTCAGTTTCATTGTTAATTCATTCTTATATGTTTAGGAGCACATAATCAGCTAATTACCTAATTGAATTTTCCACTTTCTAATCGGTCACTTTTTATGCATTTTGCTTATCGGGCTAAAAAGACAACACGATAAGCGCATTTTTGATCGATTGAGATTTGTTTAGTACGTTAAAGAATTTCAAGTTATTTATGAAACTTATCTTATTGTGTTTTAATTGGCAGAGTTAGCTATAACAAGGTTTTAATTTCGTATGAATAACCTACGTCCATCAACTGTCTAGTTCTCCAGTAATTTAAACTCAAAGGACCTTCAAGCTGTGCGGACTTGACGTAGGCTCATCAAATATCATAATTATCAAAGACGACTTAAGTAAAAAAAAACTTGAATGTTTCTACTAAATTGCACTAAGATTTTTAAGCATGCAACATTCATTCAGTCACCATCTTGATATATTCCCGCGCTTTCAACGTTTCAGTGCTAGGAAGAAAATTTTAAATTAAGAATGGCTTCAACTTCGGCATTCCCTCTACCCAGAGCACCAAGTTTATGTTGCAGCATTTTTTGCATAGCTGCATACTCGTTTACCGGTTGCACTAGGTGACACGAAGGTCAAACCGCGCTCGCTGCGCGTAACACCAAAAAAGATAGTCAGGTCACGGCTAAAGGAACCGGTCATGCGCTCATTAGCAACCGGACATTCTCAATAGTCGAAGAAAACGATAGGATGTTGCTATGCTGGAGTGAAGACAGGAACATAAAGGTACTAAAATTAGGTGGCTACATAAAAAGGTCAGGTTAGGTGTCACAGGACTTTCATAAATCTGGTGTCCGCAGCAATTCCAGGGTGCGGTCGGACCCTGGAATGGCTGCACCAAAAGAGTAAGACAGGGGAACTACTCTGACCTAAATAATAACATCATCATTTCAGCCGAAAGACGTCCACAATCCAAATAATTACAAAAACCATGAAAGTAGTTAACTACCAAAAGGAATCCAGACTTTGAATTTCGGCTTAAACATTGTGTCACGGCTTCAAATGTTTGCTAGCCAAGAAATCCGCAGATACATAGACATATCACATGTACATACATCCCAAGATATCAAACTCTAACAAGATTAAGGTGTTAGGAGCCAGCACTAACAACTACATAAATACAGAAGCAAAAGTAACTAAGCACAATGATGTAACACGTACATTCACTGATTACGATAGACCACAACTAGTGATACGGGTTAGTTTATCGCTCACGTATGGACTATGCAGGCAGGACTATGTAGGCATAGAACAGTACAAGTGACCTACTTCCCTTGTTCTTAACGCCGGCGAGAAAGATAAGCGACTGAGTCGGTTTCTATTATTCTATTGAGAGAAAATGGCTGTAGTTTATGAAGAAAATGCTCTTACTCGCCTTTGTGAAGGTTATAGTAGATATTATTACTGTGTTTTTATTCTTAAGATTTTATTTTAGTTCTATATTCAATATCGTTGGTTCTTTGATTAGAGCTGAAGAGAGCTCATCAGATAAGTACTCTGCTATTGTGTGGTTTTATAACTAGGTAATACTGCTAGATATTAATACTCAGGCAAAAACTTCCAATAAATTGAAACTGCTGCCAAATTGGACTTGAACCAAAAATATACCTTAAAACATGACTTAAGGGTGAACAAATGATGTCAAACGATTACTTGGTCGACTATTTTATATAGCCAGTCATGGGTCCAGCCTGACCCAAGATTGTCTTATGTGAATTTAAAACAATTCTAATGCAGGCTTACGATCAAGTCCCTTTCAAAATGTATTATATTTACGGAGTCGTCAATCGATGCTTGCTTGACAAACTTTAAATGGCCACTTCAGCCACTTTTCGACAGCCATCGTGGACGTTGAACTGTGGCTTACCTTGGCTTTTGTTTACAAAATACTCAATACACCAAGTTTGGGTCCAACCAAGGTAATCTCAATTCAAGTTCTTGCCATCAGAAAGAGAAAACAAGCGTGCAACATTACATATGAATAGACAAGTCGTTCTGACTGACAGCCATTTTAATATTACTCGCGAAGAATTAGTAATGTATTTACGTCATTGAAAAGAAATAAATATAATGTATCTACTTTGGAAGCGAAATACCTGATCAAATTGTAACTCAAAATGGAAACTTTTAAGGTACATACGATTCGTTTTCATGTAAAGTGTGACTTAGTCAGATTTGACGTTTCTGTTGAGAAACGTCAAATTCAGTTGAATCGCGTTTGGAAATACTATTTTAGAACGTGCATACTCATTCTCATCTAAGTGAGGTTAGTCAGCTCCCGGTCAAGGTCCTCCTATTCCTATTCTTATCTTGAATGCATAGAACAATCCTAAATATAGGTGGTGCACGAACCAATCCTACGTCGACACCTCATTGCGTTTTTGAGATCCCATACTGGCTGAATAGTTTATTCGCACGGTAACCTCGCCCTCTTGCCTCATCCTAATTTATTTAGGTTCAGCGCAGTTTTATAAAATCTTTTTTTTTTTTTTTTTTTTGGATGGGAAATCATCAAATGACCCCCCCCACTCTGGGCGGAGCGGAAGGGAGTGTCAGACTTGTACTGACTAAAACCCATCCATGTTCCTTCTTTGCCCTTTGTGTTCCAGGGCCACGGTGTCTCTTTCGAACAGTCCCGCAGCTCTGGCAGGCATCGGCCCATGCGGACCCCTACTCGGTTGCTGACATCTCTTTGAGGCGCGCGTGGAACACGAACGCGCCGTCGACACGGCCTGTCGTCATAAGACGGCCGGACGGCGAGCTAGCCCATAACTCGCCGTCCACAGGCCCGCGCCTACGGTGGCCGGGAGCCACCACGTGACCCCCGACGCCCAGGGCGTCTCCCGCGGCGGCTGGGACGTGAGGTTCTTTCCCTCTCACGTCCCGCCACCTCCTTCACTAGCATGACTGCTTCACAGAAGGTGGTGACGGCTTCCCATTCCCTCTCGCTCCGGACCATGGCTTGAACCAGGGTCGGACGCGAGAGATCGCCGCCGCCAATCGCCGCTACAAGGACACGGCGGTGCTCCGCCCAAGCGGGGCAGACCTCTACGGTGTGCTCCACCGTGTCCTCCGGACGATCCTCGCAGTGGAAACACCCGGGCGTTTCCTCCCGCCAGATTCGGTGCAGGAACCTCCCGAAACAACCGTGTCCGGTGAGGATCTGCGTCAGGCGGTAGGTGAGGGCGCCGTGGCGCCTCTCTAACCACTCCTCAAAGAGGGGACTTATCGCCACAATGGTAGCGTGCCCTGCACGGGGTTGCATTAGTCGCTCTCTCCATGTCGCCATGAGATCACGCCGGAGGTCTGTCCGCTGAGCGGCAATTTGCCGCGGCAGCGGAGTCTCCCCCCGACGTAGTGCCTCCGCGCGCCATTCATGCAGGCGCGCGAGGACTATCGCCTCCAGATCCCATGGCGGCAATCCGGCAAGGAGACTAGCCGCCTCGCCGGAGATCGTGCGGTACCCCCGGATTAGCCTTATGGCTATCACCTTTTGGGGCGCGTTCAGGTAGTGGGCGGCTTGCCGCCTCAAAGAACGCGCCCACACCGGGGCCCCGTAAAGGGCCATGGACCGCACGACCCCCGCGTATAGCCTCCGGCAGGAGGCGTTTGGACCCCTCAGGTTGGGCAAGAGCCGCTTGAAGGCAGCCCCTGTCCGTTCCAGTTTGGGAGCCAAACGTCGGAACTCGGTGAGCGCTTACGAGACTGCTTAAAATTACTAATCGTGTAATTTACCAAATGACGTAGCCATCGTCACGAGGTTATTACCTGCCTTCTTTTTTACATAGAATCTCATTGTGAGTTTTTTCAAAAGCCTTAAACATTTTGAGATGATCATTATAATGCGAAACTGCTTCCGCGTCACTAAGAAAAGACTAATGACTCAATATCGACGTCCATTGAAACATATTGTGTTTCTTTTATTTTGATGTCGTACAGAAATGGTGCAATGAATATTAATGTGGGTTTAACGAACTATTGTCTCACAGCGCAGTGTCATTTTGTGGTCAGACGTTGTCGATCAGGTGTAACGAACTATAATGATAATGAGTCAACGTAGACCAGTATGCACTTTGTCATATTAATCAAAAACGTCACTGTTGCAAGTGACTTCAAACAGTGCACATACCGTGTAGTGAATTTATCAGAATAATTTATTCAGTGCCCATCAAATTAAAAAAATCATAAAATTCTGTACATGTGCAATATGTCTACATTTTGCTACCATGTTTTTACCGCTGCAGTCAACCATCAGCTATTTTAATGAAAACATGATACTTAATTCCAGAATATGGAAAGAAATGAGCCTAAACGACAGCCTGAAAGAAGTGGAACGCGCAAAACTAGCTGTATGGGACTACCCAGTCAGCGACAAGTACTCCAAAATGTGGCAAGCAATGGAAGAAGCAGTTCTGCCAAATACCATTGAAGAAGCGCTTCAAAGAGTGAGGGATTCCAAGAGTTCCAGCGAAGGTTTCGCCTGGTTGGGAGACGCGACTGATGTAAAGTACCATGTTATGACCAGCTGCGATCTTCAGTCAGTTGGAGACGAGTTCTCGAGGAAGCCGTATGCGATAGCCGTTCAGCAAGGTTCTCCGTTGAAAGACCAGTTTAATAATGCGTGAGTATTCTGTTTTTTTAATTTTATTTCTAGGTCCATTTAGTCGTGTGTAGGAAGTAGAATGATTGATCATGTGTCTATTGTATGCTTTAAATACGTAGAATATACCTAGATACCTTGACTTAGGCTGTTTTCAATATACTCGTAGGTGTAATTTAAGTATTGAAAACATTCGGTGCTTGTGCAAATAGGGAAAACTTATTAGTCCAATTAATATCGGGTTACGTTTCGTTCCACTGTAATGCATGTTAGTTACTTTTAATTAATATTATAAATTACCATTCAACGTGCAATAATTGTACATCTTTTATCGTACACGTTTCCCAGTGTTGTCCGTTGAACTATATTTCGACTAAACAAACAGACTTCAGTTTCTTTGCAGAAGGTATCTGAGTTCAGTTTACATAGCCTAAACACAAGTTTGAATTGTCGGTCAATGAACTTTATTTCACGACTTCCCGCCATTTTTCCGTCCATAGACAATATTTATTTGAACTCGCGGCTTCCTTACGACCGTAGGCAGAAGCGTGACTGAAATAATGTTAATAAAAATTCTTTCTCGAAATTATGCGTAGTTGAGAAATTTTCTGTAATTCTGTCTACGCAATATTATTTTTTTACGCGGGAACTTAAGTAGCGAAGAAAAATATTTTTTCTGTACTGCGTGAAATTGACAAAAGTAACTAGAAATAAAATTGGTACGTAGGTAGTATACGAGAAATAATAAGTAGACATTGATTACAGGGTTGTCCCAATATAAAAAAGCTAAATAAATATAAGATTGTGATGAGGGTCGCTCCGTTTTTAGGAAGACCTACTTTACAAATTGGGTTATTGCTGACAAAAGTAAATATAAGAGACGCGATGATCTGATAAAAAGGAATACTTTGCAATGCTTCCTCTTTTTTTAATTAATGAAATTACCTATAAATAGGTCTGTATTGATTTTCCTCCATGTTTTCCGCTTTTCGGTTGTAAGTGTAATTTTCTTTTTTTAAATTCTCGTGACAAAATGTAATGTTTCATCCAAAGATCGAAACACCTGGTATGGAGCGCTGACCCATAAAGCTACAAGAATCTCGCATCTTGACCGACTCTCAGAATTAATTCAACACATTTAAAATGAAGAATTTAATCGGTATATAGGTACCTAGGTAGATTTAGCTGCTGGATTAGAACTAACGTGTTATACTTACTATAAGCGGATAATGTCCTATGCAAATAGTAGCTAAAGGTGACCGTGCTGACATTTGGCGATTCCCCGTATAAATTGTAATACCAATACCTAATGCAGCTTGCCTTAGGCGTATTCCTATTTACGAATTTTAAGTATCGGTCAATACTGTTTTCTATCTTAATAACTCTCTTATTTAATATCTTCGTATTATCATACAACTTAAGTCGTTACTCTTTCTAACGGCAACACTATTAGTAGCTCGTCTGTGAGTTCATTTTCTTTACAAAAATCAATCCCACCCAGTCCAACTTCTTATATCCAATATCCATTAAAAAGTTAAAACTATGGTGTCCAGTTAACACGTAGAAGTATTCCATTTCAAGCATTATGTCATGTCTGTAAAGAGAAAGATTGTACTGAAAGTAAATACTTGCTCAACATGAAATAATATCACGTATCCACGAAAACTCGTCAGCAAAAACGGAATCCTTAAACTAGGATCACTTTGATGTCCGTCTGGCAAGATCCTTTTTCTCAGGTGGAGGTATCAAGCTGAAATTAATATCAATCGGGAGTGATGCTACCCCTTGGATCATTGACAAAATCAAACTTGTAAGTCAACGCGATCAAAAGACTTATATCGTGCCGTTTATGTCGTTTATTTTGCGATTTTGCAAGGGAATCAAAACCTATAGGGGTCCCGTTAACCTAGAATCATGAAATTTGGCAAGAAATACCTACGTCTGCGCTTGTGTCTTACAGCACATGTAAAGGAAAAAATCTCAAAACAGTAAATAATTATACAGTTTAATAACAAAATTCCTACAAGTTTATATGGAACCCTCGATGTGCGAGTCCAACTCGTACTTCGCAGTTTTTTTTTATACTAAGCGGCTGTCGTTTGGCTGCAACTCGCCTGATATAGAGGGATGATGCCGCCTAGGTTGGAGCACGCTTGCTTAGAAGAAACCTTTAAGACCTATGTATTTGATAAGACACAATTTGTCGTCATGATTACTTTCTCTGTAATCAATTTTCTCTGTAAAAGAAATTTATTACTTTGATGTGTCATACTTTGACATCTTTATTTATCAACATAGCATGCCTTTTGATATTACCGTAAGACATAATTGTGTTTACTTGAACTTGTTTAGTTCGATCGCCGTTCTATTGACCGAAGAAAAGTAGGTAACATTAAAAATGTATGCGATGAAAGTTCTTTCAAGTTCCAATCGATGAAAGGTGCTTTATGATACCCATAGTTATATGTACATAGAACATACATACAAAATAGATGTAATGTATCATAAAGATAGGCTTATAGACTAGCGCTCCGCCCCTAATTCTTTTTCTCAACTACTGATGTGGCAACATGTCAAAAAATCGAGATTTCTGTGTTAAATTTATCATCAACTGGGCCTTTCAGTCGGGTCTGCTTCCAGTCTTACCGGACAGCTGAATACCAGTATTTTACTTGATGCGACTGCCTATTTGACCTCCACAACCCAGTTAATACTGGGTAGGTAATACAATACTCCTTGGTAAGACTGGTTGTCAGACTTTCGGGCCACTGACTACCTGTAACGACTGTCAAATATCTATGAATGACTACTGAGACCAACGCGGCTTACTTAACGTGCTTTCCGAGGCACGGAGGAAACTCGATATGTAATGGGTGGTCACGGACCAAACTAGGCAAGTGCGGCTAAAACCTGAAGATCGACCCAAACGTCTGTTATTACTCTTATTTAGCCACGTTACATAAATAAAGTAGTGTGCATATAAATCTTCGGGAATAAATTCTCCAATAATTATGAAAACCACATTGAAATCTACTGCACAGGAGAAGTATAAGTATTGCATTTGCATGCCCAATGGTAGAATTAGTACTGTAACAACTCATGTATGTAACCACATTCAATGCAAATAAATTATTTCTATTCTATTCTATTCGATGACAGTAAGCGGACATAAGGACGGCAACGAAAACTGACATTGTTATCTACTATTATAAAAAAGATACAAAAATACACACATAGACTCTTTCGCAAAGGATTGCCCTACAATCGCACTAGACCACGAAATGTGGAAGGACGGAAGGGACGCCTTTGCCCAGCACTGGGACAATATAGGCTTATAATAATAATAATAGTACACACATGTCAGGGGAAGCGAGAAAACGGTAGAAAACTTTGAACGCATTCAAGGCATGCGCTTTAATGTATTTATCTACCCTTGGCCTTAAAATTATAAATGGCTACTCAGTAGTTTATATGCTACAATAATTATATAATAATTATGCTACAATAATTTATACAGGTTTGAACTGATAGCAATTGATAGTAGGATCTTATTTCAAGGGCAAAGAAACACCTAGTCGTTCATGATTATGAACTTATAAAGTATTATGTACTTATATCTAATCTAGCCGTCTAAGATCATAAAATGCCCACGTAATTGCGAAGTATCATACTGGTGTACGATACAAGCGTAGTGTTGGTTGTATTTTAAACGTAAAAGTCCGATTTATAGGGTTCTCATGTGGCGTATATCCTTCCATCTTGAGCTGCAACTGCATGCCTTAACACCTGTACACTTGACGATCTTGACTGCATCAGCGAGCGGAGTTCAAGCACATTTAATAAAATATTGCCATCGACACGCTAAGAAGAAGGGTTTTTATCACCATCTGCGGAGCTTTTTCCCAACTATGTTGGGGTCGGCTTCCAGTCTAACAGGATGCAGCTGAATACCTGTATTTTACATAGAGAGACTGCGATCAATAAAGGGTGAAGATGGTGAAAGAAAACACTAAGCGGCCTGTTGAATAAAACCGACAAGCAACAGATGGCAAGCGACAAACCAGCAATTTTACAAGTTATACATACTTAATTAAACAACAACTGCCGAAAATGTTTCGAAAGTTTTGTGGTGTTTTTTATGTCAAATGTGTGTTAAAAAGTCTATGGTTTATAATATTTACAATGTCTGCTGTTCCTATTCTGCCACTATAAAAAAAAAATATAAACCCATTTATCAGAAAAAAAAAACAGTTGCAAGACTTGACCTAACACACAAACAAACATTGAAACATTGCAAGTTAAATAAAAGCTTGTAAAAAAGAATCAAATTCTGAAGGAACTAACTGCTATAGTATAGAGAGCGCTCACACGTACGATTCATGTAGTCTTGGTACAGTCACGAGCAAATATATAACTTTCCTAAATTTAAAAGCAATTTTCGCGTGAAATAACGATTGTAACTTGGCGATAGGATCTTTTTCATAAAAAATATTAGTTTCAGAATACTACTATGTTCGTAACAACATGAAATTTAAATCAGAACATTAGGATAAAAACACTTTTAAAAGTTGTTACGTGTTTACATATTTTACCTTTACATTAAAGGAGTGCACTTTCTATTGTAATTCGTTGAATAAACTACTATTCACATTCCAGAATACTGCAACTCCTAAACAAACGCAAACTGGAGAAGCTCAAAGAGATCTGGTGGAACAACAACCCAGAGTCGATGAAATGCGAGAAACAGGACGACCAATCTGACGGGATCTCCATCCAGAACATTGGAGGGGTGTTCATCGTTATATTCATGGGCATTGGACTTGCTTGTGTCACGCTGGGGGTGGAGTATTGGTGGTATAAGTGGAGGAAGAGGCCCGTGGTCGGCGATGTTGTTCATGTAACTCAGGTATGTTGGGGTCGGCTAAACAGATACAGCAGAAACAATATTTTACATGAAACGACCGTGCCTACCTGACTTCCACAACAACCCAGAAACTGGGTAAATGAGTATAGGTCATGGTGTGACAACCTTCAGTCATATTCCTGCCCTAAATGCGACGGGTAGGGTACCTAAATGGCTGCAATGGTTACCTACCCATCACTAAGCCTCTACGAATGACGGTGGCGATCAATATCGCCATCGAGTACTCCAATGAGTAGGTACTTATATTTGAGTATGTCCTACGTATCCAAGTTCCAATGCAGGTCCACCAACCTAACCAATTTTACCAGTAGTACCTATAATGTTTTCAAAACTTATGAGCAGTCTAGCGTAATCTGTCTATGTGTTCATAATCAGACACATGACCATCTAAATATAAGCTTTCTGTACATATAATTTATTGAAAACTGAGTGACATTTCGATATTGTTTTCAGGTGGAACCAGCGAAATCGTCAAGAAACAACGTTGATAAACAAGGCGATGGTTTTAACTTCCGCGGAAGAAATTTAGGTCTTAGCTTTAAATCGAAGTTTTAAAATGAAGTTCCTTTAACTCTTTAGGTATTTTCCATGTGTTCATTGATCTCATTTTTTATTAAGAGTAATTGAATAGTTCTGCCCCAATGTATGCAAGTGTGTCTGCAATAAACACGTGGCACTTATTTGTAGTTTTTTTCTTTTTACACTAAACTGAACCTTTTTTCATCTAAGACATACGAATTGGAACCAAACCATCGGAGCCAAGGTTACCGACGTAGACCGAAGAATAGCCAAACTTAAGTGGCAGTGGGCAGGGCACATTGCTCGCAGAACGGATGTTCGATGGGGCCGAAAAGTTCTGGAGTGGCGACCGCGAACTGGAAGGCGTTGCGTTAGTAGGCCTCCCACTAGTTGGACCGATGACCTGGTGAAGGTTGCAGGGATCCGCTGGATGCGAGTCGCACGTGACCGATCAATGTGGCGACACTTGGGGGAGGCCTATGTCCAGCAATGGACATAGGCCTTTCGGCTGAAATGATGATGATGATACGAATTAGAGAAAGATTGTTAGTCTTATTCCTAATTTAGATATTGTATGAAATATTACCGACGTCAAATTTCATTCTGCATGACGAATGATACTATAAAACTTCTAGAAAATCCCAAGGTAAACTGTTGTTTCCGAAAAAATGCGACAGATGGCGCTGCCGGTAGCGTTTGAATGTTCTGGACGGAAAACTACACAAATGTTGGAGACTGTACAGTAGGCTGGAATCTTAAAGTCTGATTATGGTAAATAAAACAAAAAAAAGACAGAATATTTCAAAGAAGTTTATTACAATAACTTAACTCTCTACGTTACAAAAGTACGATCAACATAACTCTAATACAATGTACAATGGAGTGTGGGAGTGTGAACCAATTGTCTATTATTTGTATAATCGTTAATTAATACTTAAATGCGCTGTATGTCAATGACGCACGTGGTGAAGGTTTTAATTATAAGGTTTTTAGAATAGGTTAGCGACATCTGTTGAATGTTTACAGACATTAAATAATTATTTTGATAACCACAAATTAATTTTTAGTAACTTCAGGATATTTTCATGCGATAATGAAGACATTTGTCTTATGGCCTTTGGTCCCCGATTAGACAACATACTCAAGTAATTTTGAAGACATAGATGGTTGATGAAACTAGCTTTTTTTACTTTATTTGCTTGGCAGGTACTTTAATATAAGGCGACGTTCATCCTCCAAGCAATTTATTCAACTTTACTATCTTCGACAAATTAATAAGTAGTTTCTTAAATCAATCCATCCATTGTGTAACCGAGCTTGCGTATGTCTTGTCTACAATTGGTCCTTCCCCTCGTCTCTTTCCTAATTCTGCTAGTTGAGTATTATGACGGCAATAATCTAACATAACTTTGATGAACTCAACTACAGTATTATATTGTCATCTCTAAGGCAAGAAATCGTCATAGTTTACTTTCCTCAAACCACGATCTGCCATATTTTAATTAATATCATCTTCCCTTTGATAATTTTCTCTTCATCTCTTGTATTTGTGACCTTGTTAACATTAGTATCTAACAAGCCATCTCGCCTTTTCTCTTAATTTATATTTACATTAGAAAAATAGCCATTTAAATATAAATATTAAATTATTGAATTTGGTAATGTTTATAGCTCGATAGTCTTGCCATGTTTGTTCAGGTTTTTCGTGTTCTTGTTGCATAATTCTAGTTCTAATCTGAGGCCGTCAACTTCTGCCTCTAAAGTACGAGATCTCTTGAACATTTGGACGTAGTTGAGCTGTAACTGTTTCTGGTATCGGAGGACTTTGTCCTTTTCTTCGGACCATTTTCTCCTTTCGCTGTTAAACTGGGTTTCTTTAGCTTCGAGCTCGCACTTGAGTCTGTCAACGATGGCGGTGGCAGCGCAAGGTTCGTTGCAAGAGTCTGGGAGTTCTCCATTCAGTCTTTGAACTTCGGCGTCTTCTAGCGCGCTATCACTGGAGTTCCAGTGGTACTCGTTTGTCTTGCAGACGTCATAGATGCCTCGCATGGTCCTCCCGCACTCGATGCCTTCGTACCCGCTGAGGGAGATATCTGACAGTTCTTGTCGTAACTCCTTCAGTTCAGTTTTTAGTATTTCGATTTCATTCTTGCTGGACTCCTTGGTCTTGGTGAGGTCTGAGACGCTTACCATGAGGTCATTGGAGAGCCTGTCGACTTCTGATTGCAGTCGGATGATGGATTTCTCCTTTTCTTCCGTTTCTGCTCGGAGCCTCATGATTTCCTTCTCTTTCTTGTCGAGGACTTCCCTCAGTTGGCGGCAGTCAGCCTTCAGCGTCAGGTATTCGTGTCCCTTTGCTGTTTGTTCATTCTGGAATCATAGACAGGAACATGTGAATAAGGTTTTGTGTAAAACAAAACAAGGCTTTAAATGACGCTTTGAAGAAACTGGATGACATGATACTCAATTTTTTGTCTAGCACAATACCATTATTATGAGAATTATTATGTCATTAATATTATGTGACGTTCTCAACTGTTTCTTATTTTACTCTTCATTCTCTTATCAAGTTCTACAAATGTCTAAATGAATAGGAAAATAAACTATAGGTAATATGTCTAAAGTGATTGATGCATTACCGCAGTTTTTCCCTAACTTTAACTGCAAAGTAATCTGAAAAATCTCTCAACCAACCTGAGCATCTTTAAGCTGCGTCTTCAACAGCGCGATCTCCCCAGCCCTCTGGCACAGACTCCACTCCGTGTCCTCGAGCCTCTGCCGCAGCAGCGCGCGGTCCCGCCGCACGCGCGCCAGCTCCGTGTCGCGCTCGTCCCGCGAACGCCCGAAGCTCTGCATCATCAGACCTCGCGCGGCGCGGACACGGACCTCGTGACAGCGGACGCGATCCGTTGTGCTGGAATTTGCGATGAGGTTTGAATTAGAACATTATGTTTCTAAAGGAAATCTTTCGCTGAATTTGTATCAAAGGCATTTAAGGATCGGCCATTGTAGAAGATGAATGATTTTGTTCTTTATTCAGCCGAAAGACGTTTATTAGGTACTGAACAAACCACTTCCTGGCCTATTCCAAGCATGGTCACTTCGACTGGTCTTGTACCTTCCAACTATCCAGGATTCACTAGATCGTTGCTCTACCTTCAATTCGATTAACAGATCATTATGACGACGAGTTCAGAAAGTACGAATAAATTTCTCAAAATCTATAACTGTTAAAACTTAGTGAATCAACTCCTAGTTTAGACTTACCACTACATATAAACCTAGCCACAGTATTAGAAAGTATAATATATTCCTTTCTCAGATGTACGGATCTGTACAATTTTACAGCGGTCCACCGTAAAACCTCCTAACCCAACCTACTAAAACAGTCGAGAGTTGAATATTTATAGGCTCAAGATTTTCTGTTATATGAAGAATGGATACAGTGATGGTTAGGCTATTTATTGCCTATTGTTTTCTCTATTAGGAAATTTGCTGTGGCGCCAAGGAAATTGAAAATGTCTCGTGAGATTTGTGCTTCCACCATATGAGTGGTTTATTACACTTTGGAAAATAACAGTCATAATAATATGTCCGGTTTCTAGAGCGAAAATTATCGACATGTCAAAATTGAACACAAGTCAATTAGCTGCCGATAATTCTTTCACCCAATTACAGCAGTTTCCGGGCACATATCAATTTTTTTGCAAAATTATGAATATTTTTGTTCCAGAAACCGAGCGTTATTAATTTAGGTAACAGTGAAATCTTATTGTAGCTTTTCGGATGCTGTTGTTTTGGGATAGACTTCAAACACTATACTGTGGTTGATATGTGTGACGACAATCATACGGTGGTTGCCACTGGTTATGGCTGGTTGAGCCTAACTGTGCATAATCTTAACGTTTGCCCCACAAACAGCCGCAACCTCTACTTTATGGAAACCAGGTTCTTGTGGTTGGATAGTTTAGTGATAGTAAACGTTCAGACCATGAATGGCGGCTTATAAAACTTCACTTTGCAAAACTAAGTCGTCTTTGATGAAACTGGAAGAGAGAGCGATAGACGGGAAGGTAACATCATGGACGCCAATTCTGGGCGTGTCGAAAATTGATGGTATAGCAGTTGGTAGTTTACTTATTTTCCGAATCTCGAGGTAACAATCTAGGTCAGTACGTATTACACGGTCAGTTTATATTTAACTATTATCATCTTCCAATCTGATCGAAGTATCGGATCAAATTGACACCAAATTGATGGCATGACCTCTTAAAGACTTTTTTTTCCCTTTTGTTGGGACATCTCTTTTTAACAATCGGGTAGACTTTAGCACTTTGTAACTGTCTATGTTGTATGCTGTAGGCCTAGGTAACGACGATGCTTACCTATAGTCATGCTGATCTCTCTCCAGCTCAGCGACTCCAGAGTCTGCGGGTGAGGGCGCCGGCACGGGCTCCTTGTCCGCGCCGCTCAGGACCGAACTCGATTTTGTGCTGGAAAAGAAAAAAGAAAACACTGTAGTAAGGTTTTACACGAAATCCATACTGGGTAAAATATCTGAGAGACCTTGAGTTATCGTAAATTCTAACGTAGATAAGAGGCACGAACGATCGAACATTTTCTATTTTATAATTAATCGTTCGAAATTACGTCGCGTTCATCTCGCGCATTGGTGCTAGGGCCTCAAAAAAATTATATACGGTTGAAGCTGTCTTGGTGCCACGATGAACTGAACCATGTCAGATCTTCGGGATTGTTTGGGATAATCTAGCGAATCAGATTAGACATTGGATGAGATTAGAAGTGGTTCATAGGAAAGGACAGGTAGATAATTATTCTTTGACTCATGTTGTGTTGCTTTGTGTTTCACACATACAGGGTGTAAAGAGACCCTTCACATAGCCGTCAACCAAGCATTCTGTACATCAAACTAAGTAACTTTACACAAAAATTATTGCTGGGAATCGACTTTTTTTTTTTTGGGGTGAAAAATCACGTTTCACGGAAGAACTCGATGGAAACACTCAAAGCATTGTGCTGAGGGATGGATTGAATAGTACGGGGGTCGTGGAGGTGTGTAAAGTAAAAATCTTAGATTAAAAACATGTATTTAAAAAAGAACTTGTGAAAAAGTTGGAACTTTGACCCCCAATATCTCCGTAACTAGAAGGTTCCCAGGTATGGTATAAAACAAAAAAAAAATATCGCAAAGACGGGGAGAACAAGTGCCTTTCGGCTATGTTAAGGGTATATTTACACACTTTATAATATACACACACACACACAACACAAGTGCTTGACTTACGTTTAAAACGCAGTATTGTTATGATTTCTATAAAATTAAACACATAATGTTGCCTACACGATTATAGTATTCCATACATTTATGTCAATGACGACATCAATTACAAATTCAAATATGCATCATAAAACCGTCGATTTTATAGACGGCGTCATAATATAACACATTTAACTTGCATTTATCATTCTATGTATGTGATTATCTCGACTACTGTACCCCAAATGGCTTAATAACTCCTTAATCATTACAATTTGACTTCTAAGTACAAACTAGATTTAGTATTAAACTGCGTAGGACTTTACGAGTTACGTTACGACACAAGCTAGAACTTCCATCGATGAACATCATGGTTCTGACAATTCATGCCGAGGTTCTGTTATAATCAGCTAGGTTTTTTCCGCGACATTGCGAATTGGACCCTGCGTGGATGACTTCACATCATCTTCCTGCCCTTGTCCCACTCCATTTGGGGTCGGCGCAAAACGTTTTCTTCTTCCATTCTTCCTGTCAGACGTCACGGCTTCATTTACTGCTTTCTCTTTCATAGCAGTCTTCACACAATCCATGCATCTTTTCTGTGGCCTTCCTCTCCCTCTCCATCCATCAACATTCATGTCCATCACGTGGATGACGTACTACCGGAATAAAAGGTGTCCTATCTCCTAACCCGACCGTGGTCTATCCGTGTGCCATATTTCATTGAAATCCGTTCAGCCGTTAAGGCGTGGAAAAGTAACAGACAGACAAAGTTGCTTTCGCACAAGTTGAGAAGTTATTTTTAGCAGAGCTTCTAAGTTTCGTCGTACAGTATCTAAGATTCTGCGCAGATAAGCAATTGGCATCGAACGGTAAACCCGTTAAGGCGTTTGATATTTTATTACTTTGTTTACAACCTGTTCGAACGTCGCCGTTGCCTGAATACCTAGTTTCGTAATCTGGTCAATTAGGACCGGATTGTGGTAATGTTTGACGACACGGTTGGCGCAGTAGCTGAGCGATTGACTGCTGCGCTGCGTGTCGCGGGTTCTATCCCCGCACGGAACAAATATTTGTATGGCCTACAGATAGTTGTTCCGGGTCTAGCTGTTTGAGTATGTGAGTTGTTAGGAGTTTTATACAGGAGAAATTCCTAGGGTGAGGAATGAAAGTGGTGAAAACATGTAGTTTGTTCAGCTCTTGGCAAATAATCATTATAGGCTGATTTATTCATCATCATCATCATCATTCTTCTGCTCTTTTCTCAATTTAGTTGTCTTCTTCTCTATTAGGCTGATTATGTCTATTTATTAACTCAGTCTATCGTACTCCCGCTGGACATCAGCCTCTCCCCAGCTACATCACAACATCCAGTCTATCCCCTGATACTGAACTTAAAATGGGAGCTAGGACAGAATAGATGCCCATTCTGTCCTAGCTCCCATTTTAAGTTCGTCGGTGTAACTACCTGAGGGACGACCCTCGCTAAGTCTACTGATTCGAGAGGCCTCTTCTCCAGGATTCGCTGCTTTTTCAGTGTCTAATGTTCCCATTGTAAGGACACAGTTATCTTATCACAGACCGAGTGGTCTATACCACGCACAGTTGGCTTTGGTTTTAAAGTGCCCCTTTAGTCTAGTAGTCGCAATCGCGACTGCTGAGCATGAGGTCCTGTGGTCGATTCCCGGGTCGAGCAAAGTGTTATTGGGTTTTTCCATCAGGAATTTCTCAGTAACAGCCACGGAGTCTGGATTACTGCCCGGTTGATGGCAATAGGGTCGCCCCTATTACATGGGCCTTTAACATAACTGGAGAAATTTGGGTGACCTATTAGGTACACCTCTGCTAATTCTTCGGGGATTACAGGGTTGATTTTATATAAGGCAATCAATCATAGTTTATTTACCTATTGCCTCATAATAAAGTCTATCAAAAACTTTCAAAGTAAATGCCGCTACGTTTTATGTAACAATCGTTTTGTTATTGCGATCGCATGAATGAAGTTGTATTAACGAAGATTGATGCATTTCGATTATAACTATTGTTGATTTTTTATGGTTATTTGTGTTATGTAAGTCTGATTGATATTATGTAGTCGAATATGGATATATGTATTTGGACAATAACAGATTGTTACTTTCCTTTTGAACTGTTTTCTCTTTTTGTTTTTAGTGTTACGTCGCCGCGCCATGGAATAAACAAATTTGTTTGGTTCATCCCTAAATAGGCAGTCATAAGTAACAGGAACACGCCTCACAAAGAACGCTGTCATGTGGTAGTCTGAAGTTAGCTTTATTTATGTCTGAAGTTACTTCGTTGAGTCCAAGTTGTTTGTGTCCAATCTACCTGAAGTTAGACTGAAGCTTGTCCTGAGTGGGTCTAGACCAAATGATATTATTTAAGCAGTAATGACGCCATCATCATTTCAGTCACTTTTGACTCTTCCATAAGAGTCAAAAGTGACTGAGATTTACTTAAGCTAGCAAAAGCTACGGTCTCATGGATATGGAATGTGTTGAAAGCGATTCCCACTTGTAGGTCTTCTGGAGTTTTCACTCGAAGTTGCCCTCGACCTGAACCTTCAGCTGCAGTCAATAACCCTTTCTGACAATAAAGGGTGTAAAAAGACTTTACGAAGCCAAAAGGCATTTAATTGTTCTCCCAATTATTGCAATATTTTTTTTGTTCTGGACCGTACCTGGGAACCTTCTAGTTACGGAGATATTGGAGGTCAAAGTTCCAACTTATACACAAGTTTTTTTTTTTTTATGAAATATTAGTTTTAAAGGTTATAGCATTACTTTATATACCTCCATTACCCGTTTACTATTCAATGCACCCATCAGCACAAGTTATTGAATCCGTTACATTGAGTTTTACCGTAAAACGTGATTTTTCACCCAAAAAAAAGTCGTTTCTCAGCAATAATTTTTGCGTAGGGAGTTTAGATATACAGAATGCTAGATTGACGGCTTCGTAAAGGGTCCGTTTACACCTTGGATTTCTAAAGGGTGTTTTACTTTAATAACACCTAACTTTACTTTAGAACAAGTGCACTAACGATGTTCATAATATGAAAGGCAGGTCGCGCTCCGCGGCGCGTCTTGCATCACTGCCCGAGCGTTACTATATGGCTGCGTCTGCGCACCTTATGAATCTATTGTGCTTGCTTTAATTATGGATGTGACGTGCCAATGTCAGGAGTGATGCGGTTATGATGACCGGACCTTTATGATGAAACTTAAATAAGGTGAGGGTTAATAAAGGTCATTAATAATTTAAGGGGATGAGGAACACGGGGTAAAGTTCCTCAATACTCCATAGAAAAGGGTGGATCCTCCGACCAGTCGGGTGTTGTGTCTGGTTGGCTACTACGCGACATTTGTGGTTAGGTTTTTCTATATGCTCTTAAGTCGCGGACCACTTTAATTGCGGGATTTAGGATTTGCTGCTAGTTCTTCATTTGTGACATAGATGGCGCTGTAGTACTTTTTGTTCTATGTCGCTGTAGTACTTTTTGTTCTATGTCGCTGTAGTACTTTTTGTTCTATGTCGCTGTAGTACTTTTTGTTCTATGTCGCTGTAGTACTTTTTGTTCTATGTCGCTGTAGTACTTTTTGTTCTATGTCGCTGTAGTACTTTTTGTTCTATGTCGCTGTAGTACTTTTTGTTCTATGTCGCTGTAGTACTTTTTGTTCTATGTCGCTGTAGTACTTTTTGTTCTATGTCGCTGTAGTACTTTTTGTTCTATGTCGCTGTAGTACTTTTTGTTCTATGTCGCTGTAGTACTTTTTGTTCTATGTCGCTGTAGTACTTTTTGTTCTATGTCGCTGTAGTACTTTTTGTTCTATGTCGCTGTAGTACTTTTTGTAGTGCCACTACACTAGCTTTTGATATGGTGTTGTAAAAGGTGACAGAGACAAGAGGGAGGGATGAGTTAATTATTATGTAATTACCAATATAATGGAAGGAGTCCAAAAACATCACGAAAGCATAGCATGGCAGGCCTAGCAGGAGACGGGAGAACTTAACTTTTTTCTAAGAGATTGGGGTATTAAAGAGTGATAAATAGAAGAAGAAAGAGTGTCCTTTACCCTCCACTAAAGATCTAATAGTAGGTACAGTCACGAGCACCAATCTGTATACACTTTCCTAAATTTAAAAGCAATTTTCGCGAGAATTAACGATTGTAACTTGGAGATGGTATCTTTTTCATAAAAATATGAGTTCCAAAATACAATGTTCGTAACATAATGAATTTTTTTATCAGAACAGTAGCAGAAATCACTGTTTAAAGTTGTTAAGTGTTTACGTATTGGTGCTCGTGACTGTAACTAATAAGAGTCCTACAAATAATAATAAAATGCAATGTAATGTATTAATTTAATGTGAAAAATTAAAGACAGGTCTGATAAAACTTCTAAACAAAGCAGTCCCCACCATAGTCCTAAGAATGCCTAAGATCTAAGGCCATATTACGTGAGATTGTTTGATATGACAGTTATGCGTAGGAGTGCTATTAGCTTAAATCTATTCTAATGTTAGGTATACGAAGGTAATCATAGTCATCTACTTTATGGTAGAATCATTAGTAAATAATTGAAAAATGACGTACCTATAATCTGTGTATAAATATTTAAAAGCAAATGTTTGCTAATGTTAATCGATAAAATATTGATTTATGTTATTGACTGATTCAACGCTGAATGCTGATTACCACAAGCTTAAGTGGCATAAACGTCGTAGTTTTTTTGTATTCTAGGTTGGGCAGATTATTACGTGCGAAAATTTTTCGCACCTGTCGCCTTGTTCATCCACACGTGTAGGCCATATTAATACATTGCCGTTTGAATTATGCGACAAAATACACTTGAACTGTAGGAAGGATTACCTAGTGAGAAGATCCTAGTATTTATAAGCTTCCTTTAGAAGAGTTTCTGGTGACTCTGAGTCAAAATTCGGCACATAAATTGCTTAATATACTTACATAGGATGGAATGGACACCGACACACTAACCACGTATTCAGTACCTATATTATATATATCTTTTCGAGCCCCGTAGAGAAAAATTTTCATCGGCCATTAAAAAAAGTCCGCTGTGTCCTACAAAAGCCCAAATATGGAATAACTGATTTTTTTTAAATTACCGATGAAAAATGATGAACTGAATACGTGGTAACCGTTAATGCGTCGATATCTCTTCCACGCTGTATACTACTTGTTTGATATACAAACAAAGCTAGTTACTTTCCTTGTATACCCAAAAAACATTGTCCAAGTGACCAAATATCGAAGGGAGTCCTGTAAATTTATCTGTTCTTCAATAGGTAATTTGTGATTTGCCCAATGACAACTCTTTGCGGAGATTTCTGCTCCAGATATAGCTAATTTGAATGAATTAAGGACAATTATGTCTAATTGAATACTATACTATTGAATACTTGCGACTGTAAAATATATTTTAGTTATAGATTACTTATAAGTACTTATAATTAGTATGAGAAATAATACTACTGCGCTTAAATGTACACTTTTTGTAATACTTTTTAAATAAATTATTCTTATTCTTATTCTTATTCTTTATTCTTATTTACTATTACAGAAAATCCCTATAAAAAAGAGCGTTACGGTCAACGAATGCATTTTGTAAACACTAAACCGTAAATACTAAACACTGTAGTTAGCTCTGATGAATACAGAATAGTCGTGACGAACATTATTTAGGGAGATGAAGTAGATGGCAGTAGCGAAGGGTCAATTTTTGTAAGAGGTAAGCCAGAGTACATGTCTTTAATGTGATTATATTATATGTCAATAGAATACTAACTGTGCAATTTTTAAAAGGGAAGCCAGTAGGAATCGAGTTGTATGGTACCTTCGCCACTGGTAGATGGTATATCATTACGTCCCCACAGGACATAAACAGAGTGACAATCTATCAGCAATACCTAACAATGATGGAAAAGTAAATAAAAAATAATGACTATTGGATTTACAAGAGCTACTCGACACTGCCTCGGGTTCGATTCCCGGGTCGCGCAACGTGTTATCGAGTTTTTCCTCCAAGAATTTCCCAGTAACAGTTACGAAGTCTGAAGTTGTGCCCGATCGATGGCAATAGGCTCGGCCTCTATTAAGCGGGACTTACAGACATAACTGGCGAAATGTGGGTGTACTATTAGGCGCATCTCTGCCTAAGCCTTCGGGGGCGCTTTAAAAGTGATAGCTACTGTCCTACGTCTTCTGGGATTAATGAAACTTGTTCCAGCATTTATAATTTTCTCCTACTATTTCATAATCTTTGTCGTGTTCCTATTTTGATTCCTAGGAATTCGCGTGTATAGATAGCGCGGCAAATCCGTAATAACAATGTATTAGAACAACTGAATACCATATTGCTGGCAGATATGACTAGAAAGTGGATGATGAAAGCTGTGGGCTGTATTTTATGGTGCGGCTTATGTACGAGAAAGCGAATTATGGGGTCGGAAGCTATAAGTATAGAGAAATATACCATGCCGCAAGTTTTGAGGGCAATGTACGCTCAAACAACTACACTTCAGTTTTTTCGTCTGTATCTAACGTTATGTAAACCTCTACTGTCCCACTAATGGGCAAAGGTCTTCCTCCAACCTTTCTATTTCTCACGGCTGGAAGCTGTTGTAAGCCAGTCTCTCATTCAGACGTCTGATTCGTTTCGCCTACTTCATCTGGGTCTTCGACGGCGTCGATTTTTGTTGTTTGGCAACCTTTCAGATGTCAAATTTGATCAGTGATTAACTTTAGTTAATGGGCGAAAAAGATTGTCAAGCTTAAATTCACGTTGGTGTTCATTGCCCGCTTTACACAGGAAACTGGAGTAGGTATAAATAACCAGCAATGTGTAGATATTATTGTTGGAACAATAAATAATGAAAAGAGGAAACGGTGCGTCAAATTTCACAGTTACCTACTGCAAAAGTTTCGACACACTGCGCAGAACAATTAAGTACATTATTTCGAAAGGTTTCAATGTTTTTTTATCGGATTAAGCAGCAGCTCGCGTATGAAGAATTTAAATAATTAAAAGTTACACATACTGCCAATAAAATCTAGATATCAAAGCAACCAGGTCATCATCATCTGCCTTGCCTTTTCCCAACTATGTTGGGGTCGGTTTCCAGTCTAACCGGATGCGGTTGCTGGATGATTTTACATGGAACGACTAATGCCTATCTGACCTCAGCCATTGGTTTTCGAGATGAAATCTTTTGAGTATAGGTATTTGCCAAATGTTTGGTAAGTATTGCTGCCCATCAATCCCATAACAAGTAATGTCTCCGACTGTCTGACCCTCGTAATTCATAATTAAATATTCTATCCTTACCAGAGTTCAGCTCATAACTACACCACTTCCCCAAAAGGCTAAAAAAGGAGAAACCGACTACCATAACTTCAGCTACATCCGACTTAATCCGACCCTTCCTCATAGCACCAGTTTCCGTACAAGAAAACGTTAGTTTTACGAAATAAAGCTACCTATCACGCACATCGAGCCACATAGCCATTCAATTATGTACCTTATGTACCTACCAATTATGTACATTTGTATAGTACCTAACTACATGTAAATGAGATGGATGTGAGCGCGACGGTGCGTAGTTCCTGGCTTCATCTCCGCAAGCCTATTGTTGTGGGATTTATGAAGGTTGTACAGACCCCAGCACATCAACCTATTACATTTTGTCAATTTTCTATAATAGGTTTTAAACTTTATCTCTTAAGCATTAGGTTCAAGGTTGATTGGGAAAATTTGACAGTTTCGGGGAGCTTGATGTGCTGGCGTCTGTACTTACTACTTTTGTTTTTTTGGATTATATGAGTGATGCGATTTCACACATTTTAATTTGAGTACTGATTTTTAACGACAGCGACAGATGATTTTATTATATTTTTTTCATGATTTTCGAATCTACGATTAGGTTTCGAACTTTCGATTCAAAAATGTCTACAAAAGATTCCGTTGAACATAGTGAGTCAAGATCTTTTAAAAGTATTTAGTAACGCCTTTCCCATGGCAACTTTACGTTAATTAAACCAGTAAAAAATGTTTACTGAAGCTAACCAAAGAATCGTCATTTGCGACTGAAATGAATAAAAATAAGGTCAGCTTGCTTAGTAAAAAAAACCTATTCAGGTCATTGCCGAGTCAGCGTCGATTATGAGGCTTCATCTAAATCGGTTCAGTCGTTACAGAGGTTATGCTAACACATGCATACTAACATTACAAGGTCGTTTCTATAAACCAAACTCTTAAACCAGTGAACCATGTTCTTGTTTTTATAGCATCTATTGTGAATGAGAGACTAATTGAAGGCGAATGGTTACGAGTACCGAATGATGTCATTCATCAGTCATGAATGAAATGACTTAACTTTAGTAGATGTTATCTTTGTTAATGGAGAAGACCTCGATTGATTTTTGCCTTTTTTTTCTTGAAATTGTTAATAAAAAAATCATCAATAATCGACTTAGAAAATAAATATTTTTTAGCTGGCCTAGTAGGTGTGTGTGTCACTGTGTGTGTTCGATATTTTCAAAACCAATCAACTCAAATCTTCCTGGTTATTATTAGATCAAAAACGACAACAATGAATCCTATGCAATGTACACAGAGTGGCAATTTAGTAACCTGTCAAGGACGGATGGCCGATGGGACTGAAAAATTCTGAAGTGGCGACCGCGAACCAGAAAACGTTGCTTTGGAAGGCCTCCCATTAGGTGGACCGCTGATCTGGTGAAGGTTGCGGGGATCTGCTAGACGCGAGTCACACGGAACCAATCAAATTGGCGACACTTGGGGGAGGCCTATGTCCAGCAGTGGACGTCTTTCGGCTGAAATGATGATGATGATGATTCGTCAAGGAAATTAGTCTACCCGACATACTAAACGACTTTCGCTGTGAAGCGCATATCCGATTCGTGATAAAAAACCTACACAACAATAGGTAGACTGTTTAGATGCTTGTACGAAAATGTATTTTTTTTTACATATTTTTTTCTAACCACTAAACGTTTGCATTGCATAGTATGTTTCGCAAAGTCATAACTGTTCCAAGACATTAAGTTTTTACATCAGAAGGTTAAAACAATCATACTAACAAAGTACTAACTCATCTTAACCACAACAATAATAGCTCGTTTGTACCAACGATTACATGTTTCATAACAGCTCTCAATCTTCATAATCAGGAAAATCTAAGGTCGTTTATTTCTAGAGTAACCACGAAAACTCGCCATTAAGGAAATCTTAGTTATGACTGCTGAGCACGTAAACGTAACTGCGTGGTTGATGATCATGCATAAAGTTGCTTGTTTATGCCAACTGGCATTAGCATCAACAGATGCTGGCATAAAGTGGCATAATCTACAGCACACAGGCGTTATGATTACAAATGGAATCAAATCTAGAAGAAAATCAGAAAAATAGTTAGAGTTGGCCAAGATGTATAAAGATGAAGAATATATTCAACAAACAAGTCTTAAGACAAGCTCAGGAACTGCAGTAGCTGAAGAAAGGATAGAGAAGTGGAACAGCGTAGACTTGAAATAAATTGAAATGAGATACGCAGCAGACAGTCAAAATCAACTCTTAACTTGTACTGGAGTCCTTCAAGTTACTTCCCTACACTCAGATGACCTATCTTCACCAAAGTATCTGAATACGATACACATGCCTATAGAAACACAACGTAATTACGACGAAAATAATTATCTAGTGTAAGAGATTAACTAACAGTTGCGAGGGTAGTTACGCCAGGTTATTTGTCACGGATCTTGCTAGATGATACTCATACGTGGTTACCAAACGACAAACGTAGAACGTAAGAACGGTTTACGTGGAGTCAACGTTACTGTGGTAGAAGTTATAAGTTTGGTCGGGAATTTATGTGTTGTTGACATGAAAATAGGTGCAGGATATGGAATTTCTAATTGGAGTAAAATACAGAACATGAATTGACCATCATGCGGGAAAATAAGATTTGGTTTTACTAGAGAGTCATTCACAAAAAGATTCGTCGAAATAGTTTGTGGAAAATTTACTAACAAATCGTCAAATGCATGTTAACTGCCGTACGTAATTTGGTGTTAGAATAATCAACAGCATATTAAATAACTTGCCATGAGTTTAACTTTGACAAGCCGTAATTTTTGTCCCAGAAACTGGGTGATAGTGCCATTAATTAAAGCGACTAAAGAATACATATCTACTTTTGGATCTTCAGCAAGCGATACTCCGTATGATTTGGTTCGGTAGGGTTTAATAATAATTAGACCTTAATTTAAAGTGTGTAGCGGGGACCGCTACAAGCACTCTAATTTTCCATCTCCTATTCTACGACTATAATAATAGTGATCAAAATACTTACTACGTCAAGAATGACGAATAATTGATAATCATCTGCCTAGCCTTTTCCCAACTTTGTTGGGGTCGGCTTCCAGTCTACCCAGATGCAGCTGAATAGCCGTATTTTATATGGAGCGACTGCCTATCTGACCTCCACAACCCAGTTAGTACTAGGTAATACGATACCCCTTGGTAAGACTGGTTGTCAGACTTTTTGAGCCACTACCTTTAACGACTGTCAAAGATCTACAAATGACAGCCGGGACCAACGGCTTAACGTGCTTTCCGAGGCACGGAGGAAACTCGGTATGTAATGGGTGGTCACCCATCCACAGACCAACCTAGGCAAGCACGGCTTAACCTAAAGATCGATCCGAGCGGCTGTTATTATTTAGCCACGAGCTCCTCCGACGAATAATTGATAATAATATTCATAATTAATTAAGTAACCTACTTCCCTTATCAAGAAGTCGATGACTGTAAAGGATGTTGATAATATTCCTAGGAAATAGTTTACTGATTGCGAATATGTTGATAAAGCAATATTTTGTTATCAAATTATATGAGTAACGGGATTCCTCTTTTGGTCATAGGTGTTTTTGTTTTATTGTACAACATTTTAAACATCCTCAGATCAGATCAACATGTATCATACCAATCGTATTCCTGAATGCGAAATAGGTCATATCAGAAGTGGGAAACACATTGGGCATGCACAAATATCTAAACCATGCGTCGATATGAGAACAATTTTCCTTATTTATTCAATTTACTTGTATCGCTTGTTTGTTTGAGATATAATTCAAAATCTTAGGATAAGATTCGATTAGGTTTTAATTATAACAGTTTATTAGTAAATCAAGTAACACTTCAAAATTAACAATTAATTTTTACTTATTTAATAAGTAAGTACACAATAATCCTACTACGTTGTCGTCAAAACATGATAGAAAAACTTTGTAATGTAGCCCTAACCAAATCAAGTTTTCCCTGACCCTTATTCTAAAGTTACTCATAGAAACAATGCATTCTGAAAACACAACACAGCTTCACAAAACCAACTAAACACTAAATAACAAAACTTTCGCTTTTATTGATTGGGCCAGTGCAAGCTGTGCTTAGTGCATCGAACAATAGGCACTACACTATGGTCCATTCACCCATTCATTCACTACTACGTACTAATAGTACTGCAGCTGTAGGTAACCCACTTCTGATAATGGTTTGTGCAAAGGGAAGCTGCCGATACAAAAAGTTGTTTAGGTCAACGGTTTTTGTTACAAAAGGGTAGATACTAAACAGAGTGAATAAAATAATACTGTTCATATTTTAAGGGGTCTGGACAATAAAAGCATTTATATATTTTTTTATTATGTTTGTGGGTTTACTCACGTTTGTTTCGGATTTGCTTGAATTTCGAACTACAACGGACTCACTTTTCAAAGGTTTTTTTGCTGTCGACATCTAGCTAACCTTGTTATTTTGAAAAATCGCTATATTTACTATGACAGGAACATGAGCGACGTCTAATATTTTTGCTGCTGATCAACAGTGCCTGTAGGTGTCGTAGAGGCGAGGAATCTCTAATAAATAACAGCAGCAGGTTGGAGCCCTATGTATAGTGGTATACAAATAATAATGACATCATTTAGTCATTGTGAATCTATTGACCTCTGTCTAGCGTGACCAGTGATCATTATCCTAAAGGATTGTTTATTCTGATGACTAATATATGATAATCTTCTAATTCTATAGTCTTGAGTAAATACCGATTTCTTATGGTCATGACAGAAGAACGAAAATCAAAACAGTGCATTGCAGAAAATATGACCTAAGGTCCTAACTAAAAATAGATTTTCACTGTAAAAAAATGGAAGGAAAAATGAAACATAATTATAAGTCTTTCCGAATTTACAGTAAAAGTTTTGTCTCGATTCAGCCATGCGTCTCTATCCACCCCGATATACCTACTTGGTAGTATACTGATCTCAAAACAGCGAAAGGAATCTTCTAACGAAAACGGCTTAAGGCTTGCCCTAGAACTTACAAATGCACAGATGCGTGACATTTATGCCAACCTGCACTGGAAGTCTGTGTCCCAGCAGTGGGAAAGTTTGACTGATTAAGTATGTACGTCAATTGGTAATATAATTTTTCTTTTTAATTACGTTCATTGTAGTAACACTACCAACCAAATAATTGGAAGACCAAATAATTGGAAGACCAATTAATATGTCCATCGATGTAATGACAGCTAGACGGTAAAAAAATTGTTTGTATTGCTATTTTGTATGTAAGAATGTTCCTAGATTCGTTGCTAGGAACGAAAATATTTCAGTTAGACTCGTTCAGCGATCGTTATAAAGTTTTTTGTAGTAAAATGGTGCCTCTTTTTAGCTCACAATCATTGAGAAACAGTCTACCGTGACTGGGTATAAAAAAGCAAAAAATAGAAATAGCTGGATTAAAAAAAAAAAATACAAGAACTTGTTTTTGTTTTAATGAAAGCTACTTGGGTACTAGATAACTAGAGCAATGGGTTTTAGTCAAGTGCTTGCCGGTTAAGAAAATTGTGACCATTATTTTTAAATTAACTTACTAAGTACCATGTTATATTGCTATTGAATTGAATTAAGAAACCTCATTAAATCCTACAAAAAATCGGGTCAGGATTTACTGTTTAATTTTATCTAACTTGAAATCATCGGTTACTTGATTTGCATAACATACAATCAAAGGTCACAACAGGGAGCTACACTCCAAGCCGCAATAACAGACCCATCATAGAAAAAAAAAACATAATTATGCGCCATTCTTCCTTAACACTCACCTAAACATGTCACAAAACTCTCACTTTTCAGCACATTTTACCATTTTATTCACTAGAACACGTATACGCGTATAAAATCACCATTTGATAAATAAATAAACACTGTATACTGCGTACGCGCAACGCCTGGCCACTACTCTGTTCGACACACGAATGTCTGCGCGTGCGCGTGCCGGCCGCGCCGCTAAACTGCAGCTACCATAATAATTGCTGATTAAACCGAGCAAATGAGTAAATACTGTATTACGATGATGTTTTTGCTTACTATTAATGAATGCTAAACGAGATGGTTTAAAAGAAAGGTGAATTTAAATGAAACTAAGTGTGGTGTTGGTATGTCAGTTTTTGCGCGGCGATTTTATCGGAATGAAAAAGTTTTGCGGGTATTTGTAACTTTCTTTGCAAGTTTTGGTTACTTTTTCCTTGATTATTTGGATTTTAACAAGTATCCGTATTTTTTGTCGAAAAGGAAACCACCAAATAAAATACCTACCTACTTCAAATATACAGTATTACTTACTTAAGTTAAAGTATGTGTATAAGAATCCACCTAAAGCCCACGCAGTTTTTTATTTTTAAAACACTGTATTTAACTTTTACTCTATGAAGTAAAAAACTTTCTTCAAAAAAACCCGGACGCGTAACGTGTATTTATTTACTGTTTATAAAATTATACGTTGTTCTTTCTGGTGAATGAACACGAAGTGGAGTGAATCAGTAACATTTTACGGCTCCTAACTCATTCACTACCATAAAGTTAAAGTGTGTTTATGTCGTAGTTACATTGGCGATGCTGTCGATTTGCAAAACTTCTAAATAACTTTGGAATCATAAATGCATACTTACAACCTATAATTATAATGTTTTATAGATGAACCTTAATAACATTGGTGATCTGAAGAAGGGAGTCACAGAAGGAATTGACACAATCAAATGTCAGAATACCTGATCGATAGCAACTTGCAGAAGTGTAGATAAACTGCGTACCTAGCATGTGTAAGCACTGTCGTAAGTTCGATATTGACTTTTAAATTTATATATATGTATCGGGCAGTTATTTTTACAGATTATTTTTTGTAGACGAGATGAGTGATGAGTTAAGGGGTCGAATACAAAGTTTACCTAAGTGTAAGACAAGGTAAATCGTCCATTGGTTACTAGCCACTTTTCCAAATGCCCTGTACATCGTTTGCCCAACAACATACACATCACGCCACAGTAATGTTAACACTATTAATTATTCAGTTTAATGAACAGACGCATCGTCTTGTGTCATTGACTGACATGTCAATTGAGCGGTGCACCATAGACAGTACATATCTCCAAGGAAAAGTATGCGCTTCGGGAATTATCGTCCATGGATACAGACACGTCTTCGGATATGGTGGCGATCTGAGATCAGAGTTTGTGGATTTGCAATATCTGTGCAGTAATATAAACCGCACCCCGAGAAAAAAAAACAAATGCCTCTGAGGGCGGGCTTGGCTACCTATGGCAAAACTTTGTGGAAATTCGACGATCATCGAAGCGCAAACATTTTCTGGTTTAACTGTGAGTTACTTGTGATCTATTCTCGTACGATCTTTATTAGGAGTAAGGAGGGTGCTTGGAGTGAAGTCATCGCCTTTATTGGTAGTTACTGAGTCTATTTTAAGGATAGGGGCGGCATATGGGTGACGTTTTCGAAGTGTGAGGGATTAGAAGGGCCAACTTGTGAATGTTGCTTGCTGGGGAGATGCATACAGTATGGGAAAAGGCACATATAATATTATATTTTAAGTATTAGCCGTAAGTTGATTTTATTTGGTAACCACTATTGTATTGGGGTCATCCTGTAAAGATAGTGTGTGTAAGTTAATAATAAATAAATAAATAATAAAATTAATCAGTTAGTGCCTATGAAAAAAATGATGATTTAAACAGTTTCGTTGTTGTTATTTTGGAATCTTTGACTTCCTTTCAGGGGATGAAAGTCTTGAAAATCATAATAATAATTTAGTCGTGCCGGCCAATGGCTTAATAGCCAATAGCCTCGACCAACATCTGAGGGGGCTCTCGCTTGTCAGCTTGATCAAGGGTTAGATTCAGAAAGCAGTACTTCTGGACAGCAAGCAAAGCAGCCCTGACCGCTGGCAGCTTGGACCCTGTTCCCGATACCAGTGGGCTACAATTTTTTATATTTTTAAATGATTTTTTTAATGTTTTTTTCTAAGAAATATTTAAAAATGAAATTAATTTGTAAAGATAAAAATAAAGGAAATTAAATTTACCAACTAGTATTTTTACACAATTTTTCAGTAGCAAATTAACATCGCTCTGCGCTGCGACAGACTCAACAACAAAGTAAACAAAATTCACTTTTACTGGAAAGTAAACGCATGTAGGTATGTACTTGTATTAAAACAGATTTCATTTCACGAAAACGATTACCTACACGAAAATGCGTGATCATACAACGACTTTCTGTCAGAGAAGTAAAATTAACTTCATTACTTATGATGACGATCTAATTTCACGTTTATTGCGAACATCATCAACAATTAAGATAATCCTTTCGAAAATGATAATTAGGTATATTCGAATGCGCTGGTGATCGCTTGACTGTGCACTTATAACTGCACTCATCAAACATTTGTTCTCATTCTCTCTCCTGCAAGCTTGCATGTATGTTTATCCACCAAAACCAATGTTGTGCGATAAAATGTTGTTTGTCAGCAAGATGTGTTGTCAATGCATCAATTTTAAGGACCTCATCAGCATCATCATATGCATCTTTTTCCAACTATGCTGGGGTCGGCACCGAATCATCTATTATTTGTATTTTTTTTGGCAAATATCTGACAACCAGTCTTTCCAAGGGGTATCGTATTACCCAGTACTAGATTGTGGAGGTCAGATAGGCAGTCGCTCCATGTAAATTTCAGGTGCATCCGGTTAGACTGGAAACCGACCCCAACATAGCTGGGAAAAGGCTAGGCTGATGATGATGACACTATTGGCAAAAATACAACGTTCCGGTATGCGGTTTTAGGATCACAATGTAAACTGACAACAATGGACCTTACATTATGTAGTGCCTAAATAACGTAACAGCGGGAGTCCGATTCTGATACGATCAAAATATACCTAATTACGATAGATCTAATGTACGTGTAATGTCTGACCCTAGTTTGTTGCAATTGGGACCTAGTTCTAACAATTGAGCTTACTCGTACAATGGTGTGATGTCATTGGTTTAGCGGAGCGGAGAGCTTACCGGATACGATACAATCCCATTCTAGTGATATAGGTATTACTAGATACCATATCCAGATAATGATGAGATTACTTGTATATTACAGCATAAGAATTGCGATTGCTTTCATCGCTCGCTATGTAACTAGCGAGCGATGAAAGCTATATATTCTTGTTATATATTCTAGGAAAATGAGATATGAACTTTGTCTGTCTGTTTCACGCCTAATAGCTAAACGGAATTCGATGAAACATGGCACATATGTAAACTATCGCGATATCCACACGGGAAAAGCCGTAAAAAAAAACATATTATAACATCACGCCTGTTAGTCCCCGAAGGGTTAGACAGACATGTACCTAATAGAGCACCCACATTTCGCCAGTTATGTTTAAGTCCCATGTAATAGGGGGCGAGCCTGTTGCCGTCAACCGGGCACAAATCCAGCCTCCGAGGCTGCTACTGAGAAGTTTGTGATGAAAAACCCCAATAACCCTTTGCCCGACCTTCATGCTCAGCAGTCGCGCTTGCGATCGCTAGACCAACGAGCCAGTGGAAAACAAACTTTATTGTTAATTTTTTGTTGTTGATTTATTGTTATATTTGTTGTTAATTGGAATACCGTTCTGCTTCTTGTGTCCTTGTGTTTAATCCTCTTAAATTGTCGTATTCATCGAGTGATGACTACTACTACAAGGATTAAGTGAGTACTTAATCCACTCAGAAGTACTTACTATAACCAGCACGATACAACTACTGAATACTGTTGTATAATATTGACGATCTCCATCTTGTTCCTACAGAAAATAAACCCATATAAAACTCACACAATAGCGGAGTGGTGCCTCTGATGTAGCGGAACGGACGGCGTGGCCGGTGGCAGAGCGGACAAGGAAGCAGGCTGAGGAGAGCCGCACCATCGGCCCTCGCGCACGTCTGAGGAGCCTGCCAATAAGACAGACGGTGGTAAGTTAATGGCCTGTGCAGATGTTGGGTAAGGCCACTAGGATTTTGCGAAGATCCGTAAATAAGGAGCTGCGGCCCAGCTGATACGAAGGAGTGCAAACTACTGATGGATGAAAATCTTCAAAAACCAGTCAGCTGAATCGTTGCAAACGTTTTAGGGCGAACTTAACCAAATAAACAACGCAATCAGTACATTTAAACCTCGTTCAAGAGCTGTCACTACTATATTTTTCATGGAATTTTAACACTGTTAGGATATGGTGAACGCGTGCCGTTTCATTGGCAAAATCCGCTCATAGGAAACAAAGATCTCCATTAGACTTTGTGCACTTCCCAAGACGATGCTATGCTACTGATATATACAATACACTAACTTGCAGAATCCAGTATTATGTGATTTCCTAGTAGTTTTCATAGTAATAATATTTTTTCCTTCCTCCGCTTGATTTTTATTTTCGTTGTCTGTTAGGATTAGTTCCTTATTTGGTGGTTCTGATGCTGTTATACTCACTGCCATAGAGCGTCAGGTGGGATGGTGGTCTGCTGGCCAGCACCGGAGTGGAGCCATACCTCTCCCCACCCGCAGACAGGCGCCCCCCGAGCGGCTTAAACGCTATCGGACGGATCACTGATTTGCCCTGGAACAAGAAAAGATTCACGTTAGATAAAGTGAAATATAACTTGGAAAATAATGATAATTATTGCTGGTGAAGTGATGGTACTAGAGTCATCGTCAATATTATGATTTTACATAGAAGTCCTCTAGTGGTATCTGAAAGATCACTGGCTAACGGACATAACGGTATACCAGATAAAATGCAAAGATTCCACCTCAAAAATTAACATGACTTAATTTTGCGTAACAAATGTGAGAGTACCATACCGCCAAATAACCATTTCTGAGGCCCAGTTTCCACAAAAGTGGAGACGAGCGCAGTGGAGAAGAGACGTGCGGGAATCGACCAATCACATTGCATGAAATCCATATTGTGTCTTTTGTTTCTCTGTGATTGGTCGAATTTTTAAGTCTTTGCACCGTTCCCCGCGACTTCGCTTTGCCGGGCCTAATTCGGAATTTGAAAGGAGTCATGAAAAAAAATCCGTTTACTGCAGTGGGTCAACCATAGATTACCGATAAAGCTAATTCACATTGACATTTCTTAAAGACCAATTGTTTAGCTAACCGATTTACCGACCATTATCTCAAGGACCCAAACAAATTGTTTTTTAAACGCATTCGTTAGTTTATAAGTCCGTGTGCATTTATCTGAGCACGGATTTGACATTTGGTACGCAACAACGCATCGAAATGTCACGACGAAAAAGGTCAAACTTGGTTTATTCGGTGTTCATCAACGTGTGTTACCGTTACAATGATATATGGGGAAAATATATGGATTTCGTGACGACATTAATCAGGGCTTTATGTTTAAATTAGGCCACAGCATTAATAAAGTCGTGTGGCGGCTCTTATGGAATTCCATCGGTTGTGTAATATAAGTATTTCTATATTTCTGCTTGTCTTAACATATTCTTATGCATTTCACGGTACTGTTTCTCTACGAATAAATTGTTTTGTGAAATATGTTTCTTCACTAGGTGTATTATTTCAATCATTTGTTTCATCATTTCATCAACCTTCTCTTGATTTTGCATATACTTTATTCTACTGTCATGTTGAAATCCATCCTAACAAACACATCAATGCTCTGTTTACAACAAATTGATCCTATCTGTCTCTTCGAACAATGGAAATTAATTTATGTAATTCTAATTAGTAGATACTGCGTGTGATTCATTTGATTCATAATTAAGTTGTTGTAAGTTATTCATCTTGAGAAATATGGTGGAGGTTGTAAACACCAAGTTATTTTCATTCCACTTTGAAAAGTAAACTAAATTTATCAATAAGGCCGCCTAGCATATGCCCAGCACTTTTTTACCTGTCCAGATTTCATAAATAAATGAAAAAAAGGTTTTCCGACTGAAAAGCAGAAACCGGAATAAAAAGCTCTCGACTAAACCGTACGCCTGGAACAACGCATTTGCATCGCACGCACAAACTTCCAGACAAACTTTTTTGATGAAGTAATTAAACAAAATATACAAATTAAACTTGTAACGTGCCAACGAATCAATCAGGCGGAATGACGAGAATTGGTGATAAAAAACGCGTGCCTTACGACCATCGATGTCGAACAGAGTACGGGCAGAGACGCAGGAATGTCCAGTATGTCTATCGTGACAAAAACTTGAACACTTGGCATCGCTGCATACGGCACTATTTGGTTATCGTTTCCTTTGAAGTGGTGTATATGGATTTGCATGTGACACAGAGTACGAAATGTAGTAGGACCATAATGGTATTGTAATTTTGTTAATTTGAATATGTTTTAATGATCGAAATGCAATTATGAGCGTAGGATGCATCTGCCATTGTTGATTACTTTTGATTCGTCATAAAACTTATCAATCATAGAAACTTTTAAATATTTTAAGGTAGTACTATTATAATTATTTAAGTTTAATAATTAGCTTTAGAACATTATTGGTAATTTCAATAAAATACGCATTAGGTATTTATTTTAAGTGAAAAATTATATTTGCATACCCTAAAAAGGCAAAATATGGTTTGTGCCTAAACTACCATTTGACATCTGGTAACACCTATATTTTAAATTGAATTAACGTTAAACACAGTTTCAAATAATGTTAACAGCTCACACCACACGCTTATTAGCAATACACACTGCGTTACTACTGTTGTAGTTACTAAAAATAAGCAGTAAGTAAACTACTGTAAAACATAAGTTTAATCAGCCTACAATGGTAGGCTGATTCTCCACTCTGCTTGTCTCTGTATCACCCAAAAGATTACTGATAGAAAATGCCTATGACATTAAGTCCGCCTCAAAACTTCATGTGTTAAAGAAATAATTAGACGAATATCGAGAAATGTTATATCTATAAGTAGCGGATAGTGACGTGACATAAACATATTAATACGGTATCAAACCTGTTACTTATACGGATACTTGTTACTATGAGTGTGAAAATGTGAAACTGTATTGTAACCACATTAGCATTGCAAAATACTTTCGCAGGAAGTTTTCACGTCATAACTATTGTTCCATGTTCTTGTTACTGGTATATTTTATGAGTTTTCCTCAGTTTATGCACATTAAATTACGATTGTTATGGTACCTGAGTTTTAATTAGTACTGAACTGCTACTTGATGCCTCATTTGGTTTCATTTATAGTTTTAGTTTTTTTGCTTATAAATCTACGGAACTGGTCCCCATAGAAGTTAGGGCTGAGATCTTTAATCATTACATAACACGAACTTTGGCTTAGCTAGCGCCAGACAGTTGTGCGACAGTTACAGGATTATTCCTGTAAGTGTCGCACAACTGTCAAAGTGCCAGACAGAGACGGGAAGATGTAGCCAAAACATAGTTATGTAAAGATCAAGGTATCAGCTACATTACAACGATATCCTACACACTTATTAAGCGTTTACAGGCGAAATTGTCTCCAAAGAGACAATCATCTATGCAGAGTATCAGTGTTGTATATTAATATAATGATATCACGACGAACAAGGCTCTGAAAATAACTGCAGAAAATGGTTTCAAGAACAAAACAGACAGTCGACCAAACACTCGGAGACAACAGGTATGTGCAACACAAACAAACGCTTATTTGTACAGGAAGACAAGTTTATGGGCTACAAGACAAGGCGACTTCGGGGAAACCTTCTAAACGCCACATTATAGTCACATAAAGTAAGATAATGGCAATATTATACGTACATGATGGGCTTTCAATCGTAAATTTGCGATGGGTATAACATTACTATTGATACAAGTCCCGCATTGATGGGTTAATCGTGACATGCCGGCCATTCATAGTTTTGATCAAATGTGTCTGTAAAGTAAGTTTTGATACATTAATATAAAGAGAAGATACAAGTTAAGATGGCTATCACCAAGGATCCTACGTATGCAACCGGGCACGGCAACTATCTGTGCCTAGCAAGAGGTTGTGGGGATATACGAATGCCAAGGACAACTAAGTTGAGAAGAAGTATATGAAAAGCTGATCCCTCAATTAAGTCGGGAAGAGAGATAGAAAGAATAATGCTTGTGTTGCGAAGATAACACGTTCCAAACTGACAATTTCAGTACATTTGAAGTCAGCTTCCCAATTGAAAACTTATCAACCAGACTGGTCTCAGTAGGCTATAAAATATTGACGACAGGCAAATATACACTCCACTCCATATGTTTAATGTTTGAACTACAAAAAACTGGTATATTATTTTCAAGTAGACAGTTTCAAACGTCCAGAGGTGTCTAGGTTTGTGGGTTAACTGTGACAAGGCCAGGCAGACGACCAGTCTCTGGCTTTGTGTGGTACGTGGGAAGAGAGATGGCGAATTTTATAGCTAGCGAATATTGCAGTTGGTGTGGTCCAAGTTATAAGCGATACCGTAGGTCCCAATTTCAGTGCCTTGCTGAACACTGACGCTGCAAAAATCGCATCTCTGAATTAGCGACCTTAGATATTTAGAAACGGGTAGTTTTTGAAGTACTTACTATCGTGGGTTATTATTTCCTACATGGTTATTCTCACGGTATTAAAAGTTTTTAAATTATATTCCTGCCATATGAGCGGCTAGTCTAAATGAAGTTCAATCTCGAAGTCCAATTAATAGGTATAATTGTTTTTTTCTTAAAAGACTGTCAGATAAGACCTACGTTTGAAAGAAGATCTATGATATTTTCATGATTTAATTGTATTTGACTGGAGGTAGATACTGTTATAGAAAATGTGTCACCTCATGAGTAGGAAATGAATTAGCGATATTGCTTATTTACTCTTTCCATTCGCATCATCTTCTCACTCACACCACATCCTAACTGTTTGTCTCGTTGCCACGCGGAACCTACAAGTAATTTGTCTCCTCTTTCCAAGACCGGATAGTCTTTGGTTATATTCTCTATGGTCTTTATCGATACTTCTCACTTGATTACTCGTTTAAGAATCGATATCGATAATAGTGTCGTTAATTTCACGATTATGTGCCCTCTTTCCAATAGGTTCTATTAGTTTTATTGCAGCGAGTGAATGGTTTGATTGACACAGTTATATAAATACATTGTAATTTCTAGACTAACATTCCAGTCTAGATCCGTCTGAGTTCAGAAAGTGGTTCACTTATGGGCTATCACAGTTAGGTTGGGATTTAGCAAGTACTAAAGTAGAAATGTGGAAGACCAGAACCAGTTCCTAGTAAGGTGTTTTTATTCAACCATTAACATAATTATTAGATTATGAGATAAAATTATGAGCTTTGGAGTCATTTTGTCATTTATTGCTACTATTTTTGCTAACGGACAACTCAAGTATTGAGAAAACGTCCAAAGTCTGGTAGCAATAACATCTCAGCAACGAAATACTATCAAAATTTTGTCAAATATAAAAGTACAGGCGCCAGCACATCAAGTTACTACAATCTGTCAAATTTCTTTAATAGATTTTCCACTTTATCGCTAACGCAATAGGTTCAAAGTTGATTGGGAAACTTTGACAGTTTCGGGTAGCTTGATGTCTGTACATTAGAGTAATTTATAATAAATTATTATATGTATAGATTATGATACATTGAGATTGAGTTTAGAACAAGACCGTCTTTAAAAAGCCATCTATATTCTACGGTTAAGTTACAGTCCAAATGAATCTATTCCAAAATAACTTTAAATTAAAGAGCTGTTTAACTAAACAGAAAAAGGTAACTAACATCCGCATCAAACAAAACCAAACTACCCATTTCCTTACAAAGATCCGTACCCACTTGCATTCATTATGCCATTACATTATATATTACATAAAGTTTCCTCAACAGCCGGGGGTTACAACATAACCAGTTGATCTAGTATCCGACGGAAGATTGCGCATTACGCATTACTGTGCTGTATTGGATAGGACAGTTAATTTCCGCCATCGTATCGTTACCAAGACAGACCACTTCCAATTAGTACAAAATGTCGGAAAAAAAATTGGAAATGGACGGATTGTGGACCGCTAGTTAGTTTTATGGTGGAGATTCTATTGGTATAATCTGGTGAGGTTTATTCTGCTGGTTTCGCATATAGGGATTCACAATACGCATGTTATTGTTTTGGATCCATTGGGATTTAATAGCATCGTTATGTTGGATAGATTGGGTTGGGCAGTTCCCCAGAAAATGGTAGCGGAAACTAGCTTTTGAGTGAGTTAAAGTTAATGCGTAAATAGTGGTGTGCTGATTATGAAAGGCAGAAATGATTCAAAATTTTAAAAGACGCTAGATGATAATAAATTATAACAGCATCACAGTAATGATTTACCACTCCAATAAAAATACCTGTATAGAAAGCCATAGCACCAAAACATAATATTATTATAATCACACAACCTAACAGTAATTGCTAATAAAGTAATAAATAGGTTCGTTCATACGCCAGTAACAAGCACCGGCGTGGTCGGCGGGAGCCTCTCTATAAATCATGGACCACATGCCACCCAGAGAGTGGATGTTGGACGCCAAGTCCGTCCAGTCCGAGGCTAAAGATGCGCTTACATGGGCAATATTTCCAGCAATTATTGCCCGAGGTAGTGGAGCAATATCAAGTAACGTTGTCTCACAGGTGTATCTTTGAGTCAAGCTTGTAGTAAACTGTATTACGCATAGGTAACGTACGTACTTACCCACAAAATATACGATTATTTATTTTCCCTAGAGTCCCTCAAGTTACAGCCCATTGCCAGCAATAATTGTTGTGAAAATTACCCATGTAAATGCAGCTTATAAGTTATAACAGACATCGGAACAAGTTCAGTCTAGTCTTCTCTAGTCACTACGCTAGTGCGTCAAGCAGTAGCCACGGATTTGTCACCACTAGAATAATATTAATTCTATGTTATGTCGTAGACATTATTAATTAAAGATTCAGATTAAATTATGTTTGGCAATTTATAGATATTATCTTGATCTAATCTGATGATCAAATGACGAAAAATGACACAAAATTAAATTTTAAATAATTTGTTTGATTCATTGCTCATCTATAATTAAAAAATCGTAGGAAGTCTAGATCTTATAATTTTTTTTTAATATTCAAATACATAATTCGATTAATTTTGGATTCTCAAACCGCAATTCGAGAATTTTGATACAACTTTGTCTCTACGGAGTTTACTAACATGATTACTAAATAAATATAAATGCTATAAGCTTTACAAGGATCATTTAGCGCGCAGTCACATTCGGAACTATCGCCGCCATCTTGTTATTTTCATAAATTCCCAAATAAATCCACAATTAATGTTTACCAACAGCGTCACCTTATCAACATCATTCAAGCGCCAAAAAATCCTTGTACCGCTGTAGTTTCAACGCGCCTATTGCTATACGTAAAGCTAATTATTCTCTTACGCGACTATAAGCAATATCGTAGGTGCATCTACCAATGTTTAATAACTTGGAAGACGTTAACAAATCGATGTTATAGGTAATTCATTGTGTTGCCGCTATTCTCAATACTAAAAACGGTAAAACAGGTGATCATGGATTGCAAATAACGTTGATGATAGGCTAAATAATGATGAAGACCGTGAGATTATCATTAACACTAGAAACGGGATATTTACCATGTTTACTGATTGATTTAAGTTCCCGATATTTCGGCGCTGTTGCAAGCACCATGATCACGGATAAACTGAAGTTATTGCAGGTGGGTGTTTATGAGCAGACAAAACAAACAAACAAACAAACAATCAGTAAACATGGTAAATATCCCGTTTCTAGTGTTAATGTTAGTAACCATAATAGTTTAGAAACTTATACCGTGAGATTCTTTAATCACTAGAGCTGTGTTGTGAATCCAAATTCAGGCATTATTTAATTAATCATCATCTTCCAGCCCTCGTACCGTGTTACAGAAAGAAAAAAAACAATGGAATTCGCCTTTTCGTGAATGTCATAAATCATAATAAAAATTATATCAATAAATAATATTAGGATAATAAATATTCAAGAAACGGATATAACTTCGAAATCGAATGCCAATCATAATAGGATCTTAACTGAATACCAAAAAAATGGAACTTATGAAATCTTCTGAATAACTGACTGCAAAATTAGAATATCCAAAGACCATAAATTTAATTTTAAAAAGCTATGTGACGTAAGAATGGTATCAATTTGAAATATGGATATAACATTATTATACCAATGATTTTACGCCATAAATTAGCTACTGAATATTAAACTCCATTATCTACTATCTTATATACCTCTCATCTCATTTCAATGAATGTCTATAACAGGCATATGAAATGACTGTAAAGGTATGCGTTCGTTAAATTAACATAAACATTCATTCTTACATCACTGAATGTATGAAAAGAATACCTGTGCCATTAAATCACGCCTACGCCTAATCAGGTAGGTTGCAAAAATCAAAATTTGCATGACACTAAACAATAACGTATAGCAATTTGCTATGACAAATATGGCAGCACCGGTACCACGGTGCGTCGATGATGTGTGCGGAAAATCTCGCAATGATTACGAACTAGGATTTGTAGATATTTTATATTCCCTTGATGTAAACGAGATAAGCAAAAAGGATAAGCGAAGAATAGAGGATTGAGTCACTAAATTAAATAAGAATAAAGCTCTGTTAAACACCTATAACACGAACTGTAACAAAGACAGTAAAAAACGATTCCCACCATTACCGAAATTTCAAACAAATCCCATTTCAATTACTTAAACACTCAAAGTCATCCAAATTATTGGTCAAATACAAAATGATAATGACGAAGACGATTTCGAGGCGAGTAACAGAAGTATTCGCGAAGCATTTGCGAAACCCCAGGCGTTCTCCCACGTTCGGGCACGCGAGTTAGAAACACGTGTACACCTCAAACCGGTCATTCCTTTCTCTAACATCATAATAAGCGTAAGCGACAGGCTGAAACAGCCCCCAGCTAAATCCCAGGCTGTCTGCCAGTAACAACAAATTTTGGAATTCCTCCTCTTTAGTTAGGTAATTGTTGGGGAGCCCGAGGGCTTCTGCCCAAGCGTAAAAGGTCCAGTTTTGACTCTAAATAGCGTCCCACGCTTTAATGGTAATAATGTTTTAATAGCTCCTTTAAACGCTAAATGCTACTGTCATAATAAAACAGAATTGGAGCAAAGCACGCGATTTAAATAATCTGGGAATGCTCTAACAACTTGAGGACTATGTAAACGTTTTCAAGAATTCAGATATTGTATTTGAAAATCCATGTCATATTCTGCATTGGTAATACAATCTCAATGACAAGCAATACCTACCAACAGATTAAATTTCACAATAAAATCGAACTAAGTCTCGGTTACTGGGGCATTTGCGCACAATTCAATTTCTTCGCTCCTTTAATACACCTATAAAAATTTGAAGGCGGCATAAACCGTATCGTAAAGGACAAGATCGGATCGTCGGCGTTTGATTGTGGCATTACGAACATGATCATAAATTAGGCGATAGTGATCTTTACAGGACACACATTACAACGACATACGGACCGCCGAGAAGCATAAAGACATGTAAGAAGTACAGCCGCTGCAAATATTGGAATAGTGCCAATGGGATGTAAAATAAATGCAGTTCTTAGTATTATTTAGAGAATAATAGTGAATAGCAATGTGTAATGCATTTACAATTTGCCAGGTTCATTCCCCTCAGTCCTTATTTGTAGTTTGACCGTAATGGTACATTATAATTCGCTGGTAAATTTATACCAAGGGGAAACGTATCTCAGTCTAAAATTCAGTTCGTCATTGTTAAAATCATTTACAAAGCAGAAATGTAAAGCGTTTTATATCTGATAATGTTAATGAATACCGAAATTTGATATCCCAATCAAACATATCATTATTTACGACAATAAAACTACCGTTACAGGCGTTGATTTCGAGGCGTCAGATTAAGTTTCAATGGTAATACGATGGCTGTGACCCGATCATAGGCTCCTTTTATTAAGAGTTGAATAACATGTTAATAAAGAAACGAATGACAATCAGATGCACGAATGGGCATATTATATTAAGTTTTATCGATTTCTTGTTAGACTGGACCTAGTTTTATTAATTTAATAGCTATCATTAAGGCGTCATCAACCCAGTCTTTTCCAAGTGTGTTGGGGTCAGCTGCCAGTTCGACCAGCTGCGTTTGAAACCGCTTTTTAGCAATGATCATTAAGTTTATACAAATCAAACTTTAAATAGACACAGATTCATGAATACCGCTATTTTTTACTTTAATTCTAAAAGTCTTTGTGATGGTTTCCATACAAAGGCTCACACACGTGCCAAGCAGATGTTTGGAAGCAATCCATCTGCTATTTATGCACCCTCGGGGAATGTCAATGCAATTTGCTGAAGTGTTTCGAAATGCAGGGGATGTTTTAGAATTTATGACAAAGGTATTATTGTTGCATAAAAAAATACGGATGAAATTGAATTCGTTTTAGGAGTAAATGCAGTTTAAGATAAACGTGTACAATTAGAGGAGGAGCTTAACAATAATAATAATTGTTCATACAATTTTTGAGTCAAACCATTCAATAAGCTTAACAATAATACTGGAAAGAGAGAGCAAAGCAATTTTAAAATGGGGATCTTATCTAAGTTACTTATTTTGAAGGACAAGATTATTTTATAAAATATGTATTCAATCTTTACAAAACAAGTATTTGTCAACAATCATTAAGATAAAATAGCATTCGAGCAAGTTACTGCAACTTACAACTGACACACCAAAGAATACAAAAAGCAGAAAGCGGCCGACGACAGTAGCAAAGAGATTACTCAAAAAGGAGTTTAATTTGATACTTTAACTGAATTTAAAAGCATGCCCTTGCAAAGTAAGCACAAAGCGTTTGCCATTTTATTGCACATTCATCCATATAAAGAATGCTGACGATGTAAAATAAGGTAATGTAGGGTGCGGCAGCTATAAAGAATTGTGACAAACAAACCAACTTTATAGATGCTAATATATGTTATTCATCAACAATGACAACGAATTTACATAATTAGCAATATGTTTGTAATAAACTGGAGAATTGTTGTTAAGGAATTTTCGATTATAAATTGAAAAAAATAAAATATAATTGAATTTGTTAATGCAGTATCTCCCTGCTCGGGGTTCTGTCCCCACGTGCGTGCGGATGCGGGGCGAGTCGGTAGTGGACATCTCGTTCGCCAGCCCCGCTCTGTCGCCGTGTGTCGTTGACTGGCGCGTCATGGAGGGGGTGGAGACCTATTCCGACCACCGGTACATCCGGTTCGACGTCTCCACCCAGTCCTCAAGCGTGCCGGTCCTACAGGCCCCGAGTGGTCCGCGATGGGCGCTGAAGCAGCTGGACCGGGAGCTCCTCCTGGAAGCCTCGATCGTGCAGGCCTGGGTGTCATCACCAGTCAGGCCTGCTGACATCAACAACGAGGCGGGTTGGTTCCAGGAAGCCATGTCCGAGATCTGCGACGTGGCAATGCCCCGAGTTCGGCCAGGCAGCGCCCGGCGTCAGGTGTACTGGTGGTCGCGAGAGCTGACGTCTCTGCGCAAGGCGTGCGTTGCCGCGCGGCGCCTGTACGCCAGGCATCGCAGGCTCCGCATCCGCCCTCCGGATGCGGCAGCCATTGAGGCGGAGCTGTACGAGGGGTACAGAGCGGCGAAGACCGCCCTCCAAGAGGCTGTCCGGCGGGCCAAGAACTTGGCCCGCGAGGAGATGCTGGAGTCTCTGAACAGAGATCCGTGGGGGCGCCCTTACAAGATGGTGCGGGACAAACTCCGCACCCGGGCCCCCCCGCTAACGCAGAGTCTCCGGCCTGAGCTCGTGGAGGACGTGGTGAGCGCTCTGTTCCCTTCGCGAGGGGAGCATCCTCCCCCGCCTATAGCTCCGCCGCCGCGTGCGGTGCCGGAAGCGGACCACACCGATGACGATGACGACGTTCCGGAGGTGACTGGGGTAGACCTGAGAGTGGCGGTACGCAGGCTGAAAACCAGAAACGCCGCCCCGGGACCCGATGGCTTGCCTGGCAAAGCCTGGGTCCTGGCCTCTGAGGCTCTCGGGCCCCGACTGGAAGGGCTCCTAAGCGCATGCTTGGAGAGAGGCCAGTTTCCGCTTCGTTGGAAGACGGGGAAGCTGGTCCTCATCCGGAAACCAGGGCGCCCTGCGGACTCTCCGTCCGCATACCGGCCCATCGTGTTGCTCGACGAGGTGGGCAAGCTCTTTGAAAGAGTCATTGCCAACCGCCTCGCCGGGCACCTTGCGGGGATGGGGCCGGATCTTGCGGAACACCAGTTTGGTTTCCGCAAGGGGCGCTCCACGGTGGACGCCATCATGCGCGTGAGAGCCCTCACGACGGGGGACGCGGTGTCCCGGGGCGGGGTCGTCTTGGCGGTGTCTCTTGACATCGCCAACGCCTTCAACTCCATGCCCTGGAGCTGCATTGGGGAGGCACTCCGGTATCACCGGGTGCCAACCTACCTTCGTCGTGTAGTCGGGGACTACTTGACGGATAGGGCCGTCATCTACCCCGGTCGGAGCGGAGAATGGAACCGGCGAGAGATGTCGTGCGGTGTTCCACAGGGATCGGTTCTGGGACCGGCCCTGTGGAACATCGGTTACGACTGGGTGCTGCGCGCCGACCTCCCTACCGGCGTCAGCGTAGTTTGCTACGCTGACGACACGCTGGTACTGGCACAAGGGAGGTCGCACGAGGCGGCGGCCGAAAACATGACACGCGGGGTTGCGATAGTCGTGGAGAGGATCCGGCAATTGGGTCTCGAGGTGGCATTGCACAAGTCCGAGGCCATGTGTTTTCATGGGCCTCGGAATGCGCCACCGTCGGGATCCCTACTGACGGCAGGAGGGGTTTCCATCGGCGTCGGGTCGACGTTGAAGTACCTTGGACTCGTCCTCGACAGCCGGTGGAACTTCGTGGAGCACTTCCGACGTTTGGCTCCCAAACTGGAACGGACAGGGGCTGCCTTCAAGCGGCTCTTGCCCAACCTGAGGGGTCCAAACGCCTCCTGCCGGAGGCTATACGCGGGGGTCGTGCGGTCCATGGCCCTTTACGGGGCCCCGGTGTGGGCGCGTTCTTTGAGGCGGCAAGCTGCCCACTACTTGAACGCGCCCCAAAAGGTGATAGCCATAAGGCTAATCCGGGGGTACCGCACGATCTCCGGCGAGGCGGCTAGCCTCCTTGCCGGATTGCCGCCATGGGATCTGGAGGCGATAGTCCTCGCGCGCCTGCATGAATGGCGCGCGGAGGCACTACGTCGGGGGGAAACTCCGCTGCCGCGGCAAATTGCCGCTCAGCGGACAGACCTCCGGCGTGATCTCATGGCGACATGGAGAGAGCGACTGTTGCAACCCCGTGCAGGGCACGCCACCATAGTGGCGATAAGTCCCCTCTTTGAGGAGTGGCTAGAGAGGCGCCACGGCGCCCTCACCTACCGCCTGACGCAGATCCTCACCGGACACGGTTGTTTCGGGAGGTTCCTGCACCGAATCGGGCGGGAGGAAACGCCCGGGTGTTTCCACTGCGAGGATCGTCCGGAGGACACGGTGGAGCACACCGTAGAGGTCTGCCCCGCTTGGGCGGAGCACCGCCGTGTCCTTGTAGCGGCGATTGGCGGCGGCGATCTCTCGCGTCCGGCCCTGGTTCAAGCCATGGTCCGGAGCGAGAGGGAATGGGAAGCCGTCACCACCTTCTGTGAAGCAGTCATGCTAGTGAAGGAGGTGGCGGGACGTGAGAGGGAAAGAACCTCACGTCCCAGCCGCCGCGGGAGACGCCCTGGGCGTCGGGGGTCACGTGGTGGCTCCCGGCCACCGTAGGCGCGGGCCTGTGGACAGCGAGTTATGGGCTAGCTCGCCGTCCGGCCGTCTTATGACGACAGGCCGTGTCGACGGCGCGTTCGTGTTCCACGCGCGCCTCAAAGAGATGTCAGCAACCGAGTAGGGGTCCGCATGGGCCGATGCCTGCCAGAGCTGCGGGACTGTTCGAAAGAGACACCGTGGCCCTGGAACACAAAGGGCAAAGAAGGAGCATGGATGGGTTTAGTCAGTACGAGTCTGACACTACCTTCCACTCCGCCCAGAGTGGGGGGGGTCATTTGATGATTTCCCATCCAAAAAAAAAAAAAAAAAAAAAGTATCTCCCTGCTGTGCCTACTTAGACCTTATATACTTTGTAAACTAAGATAATAAAATTATCGTTATCTAACTTTAAAATACAGGAGAGTTTATTATTTCAAGTATTTCCACTTTTATGACTACTTCATTTCTCTATAAATCTTTCGGTATCTCTTCACCCATCAAAATTGCAACCTTCAGTTGGTTTTCACCATCGTCGCAACTGATGCGATCTTTAGGTTGTCAGTCTACTTCGCTTTCTTCCTCCGTACTTTCTGATCGCATATCTTCACCGTCAATCTCAACACTGTACACCAAATGTCTTTTAATTTCAATATTCCCAACAAAAGAAATTTCACTTTTGCGACTACAAAACCTTTTATCTTTAGACCTTTGTAACTCCTTTCTCTCTATTACTTGATTGATGTTATGACGTTCAATCAATAGACGAATTATTTCAAGACGATAATATTGATGAACCTTACCCTTTGATAGACGGATTGACAGTGAAACAACATCCGGTTGTAAAACTTTCATACCTGCCTAAGATTTGCACAAAAAACTATACACACAACTACGAAGCTGTCTAAACTTGCGAAATATTAAATGTACACAATTTGAAACTTTATTTCTTTGGCAGTAAAAGTCAATTCCGCAGGTGTTCCCACATCGTGAATGGAATGGTTAAAAAAACACTTTTGCTGCATTGAAAACCGATATTAATATCGAGAGCAAAAGTACCAATTAATATTCGACAACGGTTTGATAGCCATCATAATTACCCGCAGACTTTGATGGAAGATTGTCGTTTCGAGATACAGTTTTTCGATCGCATAATTAATATTATCGGTATCTAAATTACAGGTTCGCAAAATAAACTGTTGTTTAACTTAATAGTAGGTCTTTGAATATTGAAGAATTAACAAAAAATCTATTAGATTAGTCTGGGGCGTCTATTCAGAAAATAATCGAGATTTGATTCATCGATAAAATCAAACACAAATCGATACAACATAGCCTTTAGCGATTGGTGCGTAATGCGAGCCGTGTAAAGGTGTGTATAATTTTACAAGCAGCACAATAACAATCAATAGATGGGCAGAACAGGTCCCACACTTGCGTATCAACTTTTTTTGTAGGCTGGAGAAAGCGAGTCGCCGAAACGAGCCAGCGAGACGCCAACGTATCAGAAAAATTATCGATTAAGATTTATGTCGATTATCGATATCGGAAAAGTCACGATTGGAAATGGGACGAAAGCCGTGTTCCAAAGATGATTGTTGCAATTGTTATGGTGAAGTTAGATTTGATGGACACGATACAGGTCATCAACCGGCTGTTTTTTGTTAAATGAAGTCGTGTCTATTTACTGAATTTCAGTTAGATTTGTTAAGTTATAATTAGCGATGTATTTGGAAAGACGCACATTTACTTAATCCACGAAATCATGAGCACGCAGACAAAGCACTATGGAACATTACGTCACATAGTCATAGTCCACATTAGTGAAACAATCGGGACCTTGGCACGAATGTGGTGCAGCTCGTGACGGGAGCACGAAGTAATCCGATTTAACTAACTCACGATGTACGTACATTTTGTTATGACTACCGCAAATTGGTAAGGCGCCAAATATAAAGCCGTTAAAGTAAGCGGCCTAAATATGAGCGTTTTGAAATGAGGTGCTTATGAAGCAAAAGGCAGTAATGTGCGAAACGTACTGGTGAATAAACAGAAGAAAACTGAATGAAATATGTGATGTAGGAGGCTAGACAAACAACGTACGTAAGTTTATGTTTCAAGAGAATACTTTCGACAGTAAACAAAACACTAAGAACTGCTAAAGACGGTAAAACACTAGCGAGAGAGAGTGATATAATGGGTGAAGGAGCAGAAAGACATGAAGAGACTGGTTTACAGAAGTCTAATGCTAATTTTACTTTGCTTAAGAGACACTGCCCTTCATTTAATGTTTATAATATTTTATTTGACAAATGACATGCTAAATGGGCATTTTAAACACTGTTCAAAAACAGCTCATTACCAATGTCACTAATAATGCTGTATGATCAGTAGGTGAAGGTTACAATTTAATAACATAACGAGATGTAATTATCACACTAGTTTCTATTAGTAATTGCACATGGGAGGCATGTCTGGCCTCAAGCAGACTACAATTTGGCGAATTGGCGAAGACTTTTACTAGTGAAACTTGACAAACACTGTAATTCTTAGGATAATTATAACATGGTTTAATGATTCCGCCACACATAATGTTACAAAAAATATAAGGATTTTACTTTAAGTCCTTTCTTTGGCATAAAGCTTTTAATGACCCATGAGTTTTAGCATCTGGACAACGCATTAGATGACCCACAGATGTGAAACTGACTCTGGGGAAAAACGTTAGTCAGTTTTACACATGTTGCTTCTAAAATCAGGATGTTTGCTCACATGTTGCAGTGTTGTGTATAATCAAAGAATAGTAAATTATTGCATGGATGTTGACATTTGTACATTCCTAAGATCTTTATTGTTGTTAGCAAACGTTCATTCATCTCCATACAGGAGGAAATTATAATTATTCGGATAGTGGAAATAATACAGCAAGAAACTGGCTAATCTAAGACGTTTTACAGTGGGTACACGTCAGTTTCTTAATGAAACAAGCCAAAAGTAATTCTTAACCTTATTCGCCTCGACTGTAGGTCCGCATTGAGACCAAAATCAATCACCAACTCAAGAGATGTAAATAAATAAAAAATGAATACAAAAAAGTAACAATCCCCTTTATTATCATTACACTGTCAGCCCCAGAAATCTAAATAGCATCAGCCATTAAAATAGGCATTTAGACAACAAAGATGCATATAGTCCTTGATGCAAAGATAGCCATAATTTAAGGCAACGCATGCGGGTAAAGATTGTCGTAAAATCGATAACCTTTAGATTTCCAGCCCGTGAGATAGGATGGTAGTGACCAAGGGGGGCCCTTCCGGACCCCAGGCTATAACCACAAGATAGCCATCTATTTGATAGCATACAGTCTCTTTTATTTTCTTTGCTGTAAGTTTTAATAGCTTCAAGGAATTTTCATTCGATATTTATCAATGTCTCGAACAAGCTTTTTATTTTGACCTTTTCAATGGCAATTAAGTGATTCAATCAGCTGTAAGTGAATAATTAATGAATTGTCGATACTACTAATAATCTCTAGCGTAGGTATATTAATAAAAAAGAGTTTGTTTTAAAACCGAAATTATCCCAAAAATTAATGTTGAGTCGAGAATTAAAGAGGTCTTCTCTAAAAATTTGAGCTATACAGAAAACCAACAACAGGTGTGGAATCCATCTTAAAATGTCTTCTATGATCTTTCTTCGGGAAGAGAACCTCGGTTTTTGCAAAACAGTGCCAATGACTATAATAGAGTAACTGTCCGATAAAATTGATTTTATAAACTGCATAGTACTGAAAATGACTTATGATTACCGCTTAGCGATCACCTAGCGTTAGAGTGCTAATCATTTCGTGCAATAAGCAACTCAGATATAATAAGTATAATATTAACACTATAGAAGATCTGACCGCATTGTGAAACGTTAGTACAATGATTCTAAAAACCGGTGTAATATTTTAGTGAACTATTACACCGGATTTTGTCTCGCAGACAATCATTTCTTACAGGATATTATGAGAATTGGATATTAGATCTGGAGATATTTACTAAATATAAGTTGAAGAGATCAAAGAAATGAATGGGTTGTGTGAAAGATGATATTATTATGAATAAAAAATAGAAGTGAATGGTTACGAAACAGCTATCAGGGGGAGAATGAAAAATGAAAACATTTTGAACCGACAACAAAGACAAAATAGAACAAGTGGAAATTGGAGATTGTTTTATACTAGACAGAAAGAAGAACAAAATTGATTGAGATGTATATGTAGATACTAACAGTAGCAAGAATAAACGAATTTGGGAAAGAACTTGTCCAAATACCGATACTTATATTAACGAATTCCGATTTAAAACTGTTTATAACAGTGAGATCAATCATTGAACTAAACAAAACAGCATTGCACAAACTGACATTTAAGCGAAACAGTAAATAAGGTCTTATTAGACAAACATAAACTGATTTAACAATAGCTCGATTCGAAGCTAATGATGGTAACGCAACCGCACCGTTTTGCACAACGGAGCATCATCGATCATTTATTGTTTAGAAATAGTAGGCGTTTATCTGATAGGTATCTCATCTTCAGACAAGGCACCGTGTAGACTCCCACGAGATATGAGAAAGTGAAGAGGAGGTGAATTCAAGTTAGAAGAGGATTCAGTATTTGCTGATTAAACAGTCATTTAACAGTTATATATAATAGAAAAGGCAGTTTGTCTATCAAAATGACGAGAAAAGCAGGTACAGTCGACAGCGGGTAGATTAGTAGATGTAGCGGTAGTAGATTTTTGGGATAAACTAGTCTAGCGTAGTAAGAAGTTTTAACCTACCATATAGGACGGTCTTTTTTAATACTCACTGACTCAAAAAAGTAATGAGTAGGATGCTATTTCTTAATACACAATTCTGAGTGGGTTGATTATGTTTTCTCTTTTCATTAAATTACATGGTTTTGTCCTCAAATATCTGAATATCTTATTACAAAATCGGTGCCACCTAGAACCCCAATTGTTATGTGATGCAACACCAATGTAATCTTCGTAAAAAAAACATCTTTATTTCCACGAAACCTTATATTCAAGGCTCAACAAGCCCTTTTACAGAAATCTTTACAAAAATATTTTTGTCATTCAATTTCGTTAACCGCTTGTAACTTTAGCCATAGCATCTTCAATTTAAAAGATTACGAAGTTAATTGCATTTCATTTGATCAATAAGGCAACAATAGTTGGTAACCCTGACGACAACCATTACAGTTTGTTTAAAAACAAAAGACCGATGACTAATAGATCTTCTATAACATTTTCTAAACAATGATCAACATTTTACCTATGTGTTTAGAACTATAATTGTATCATGAAATAAAACAACCATTAACAATGGTCGTTATTTGGTTTATATTTGTAAACCTAATCAATGCACCAATCGAATTTATCTATCTATGAATGTTACTAGTATTGTGTACATAATAAAGAATATTCTATGCTATGCAATAATTGATTAGGAACAATGAAGCTAATTTATTATGAACGTTGAAAAGATCGCGAAACGAAGCAAGACGAAGCTTCAAATAAATGATTAAAAACTGTAAAACTTAAAGAGTTATCGCACAATTTCAAATTCTCCAAATTAAAATTGTACAGCATTCGGAAAGCCAACAAATCAACAAAAAGTGGATCATCGCGTGGATGCTCAACAATTACCATCCAAACTCGTTAAGCACATACAAAAAATGGTTCGAAAATGTTAATTGGTTATTTCAAATTCGTACAGGCACCAATAAATTCCGAGTCAACAGACGCATTTAATTTGCAATACCATACAAGAAGGATTGAATTGTCAACACGACTTGCAATAAACTCGGGTTCAACAGCCACCAATCAAGCTTTACTGCATTATAATCACGAAATGGCAGACAGAATTTTAATGACACAGGCAGACAGCCTACGCGAGAGAAAGTGAGAGTGACATACGGGCCAATGTAATAAACATTTTTGTTAATAGACTAACTTAGAATGCCAACGTAGAAAACGAAACCTAAGACATGATCGCATACATTTTAATTTTTAAATCGTGACCAAATTGTGTTTCAAATGTTAATCCTACGCAATAAATGTACATACTTTCTAGCTATTGACAGAGCATTTTGTAATATCAAACATGAAACTGAGAGCAAAATCGATCACGGTCAAAACAACATTTCTAATTTCCAGCGCAAAGAATGTAACCAGAGAGATAGGCAAACAACGTTTTTCAATCTGCAATCTACTAAACTTAAAAGCAAATGATACAGTCAGAAGCAATGCTAAAATGATTTACAATGCAAAGTGAAATTCAGATACCAACTAACCTACTGCTACATCAGTATTACAAGAATAGCCCAGTTCATTTCCAGTTAATCATACGAACAACGCAGCGCCAGTCAAACAAATAGACTTGTCAGCAGATAGTTTCTTAATCTAGGAGGCGTAGGCGATGCAATCTCGGTACGGCCATCAACAGCCTACCTATCGGACAGGCGTGAATAATCCACCACGTTACACATGTAACCCGACATTCGTTCCTATAGGGCTGGCAACCAACCAGACAACCAGTATTCCTCTCAACGTTTAAAACAGATATAAATCTATTTATAAACGTAATACCATTATGAAGTGATCCCACAACCTTACTCTCGTTTAATGGGATAAAAGGATAAGTTACGTCGTTCAAAACAACCCTGCAAGAGTTTTGAAATGCTAACGTATCGCAAACGTCTAGATTACTGTTGCTAATGTATAATGTCTTACACAAAGTAAATTACGAACATTTGTCGCGTTGAATGTTGATAAATGTTTGAGTCTTGGTGATATTAAATTGTCAACGTAATATTATTTTTAAACTCCGTAAATTTTTCGGAGAAGAATTATTTGCAATCAAGAAAAAAAATAATCAGAAATACATTTTTGAATGCCCACGTGAAACGGAAGAGGAAGCAATAATTGATATCAACCAATATGATCATTTTAAGGATAAATTCAGAATGGAATTAAGAGCCGTCATTAAAACGGAATATTTGTGATCAATCACCAATAAAATTGTAGTAGGTAGTGCTTAAGTAACTTTAATTCAATGATATTAAGAACAAAGTAGCCATTCTTCAACGATACATTGACCGGTACTGAAGAACGAGACTAGAATAATCACGTGAGATATTATCTTGAACATGGAGATAGGTAATAATGTTATAGTTACATGTGGTTAAGCTTACGGTGTATCTTCAAGATAATAGGAAAGAGAAACATGGATAGTGATTTATGTACCAACTGAACACGTTTTCAAGCAAATCAGGTCGGCAGGAGAAAATTATGTTGCAGAGAAATAACCATTGAAATCATCGTACTGCCATGCTTTGAAATAATAAGAGTTTTTGTAGGAGCAGCTACTAGTTATATTGGAATTCCCAGTAAAGGTAAAGTAACTGGTAAGAAAAATTACATATCACCACGTTTGTTATCTCCAAAGGGTTAAAGGATCCATAATTGAAATCGAGGATAGATAAGGTGGTTCGGATGTAAAAGTCCGGACTGCTTCGGTTAATAATCATGGTCAAGCTTCTACAAACCTAACAGTTCGAGCTAAAAAATTCAAAATTAGAGAAAAAGAAAACAAAATACAAATAGAAACCAAAACACACATTCCAAATCCAGTCAAGACATTAGAGCCGCTAAACAAAAAAGCTAGTCTAGAAAAAAGGACGTGGTAACGGTTAATTAGCATAGATACTAGTAGACCAGTACGCAGTGTGCAACAGGTTTGCGATGAAGCAAGAACCGATATGCAAATGTTCCTACCCGGTGGTCCCAGATGCACCACGCAAGATATTACACTGCCTTATTCTGATTTGCAGTTTTTATTCTTTTTTATGTGCTTTAAAGCGTAAAAAGCTTATGCAGTGAAAGTGTTGTAAGAAATATTGTGATAGTCTTGGTGGGATAATATGTTGTATTGCAAAAATAGCTTGGCAATTTTTCAGTCATGACGGTGAATGGATGAAATATGAGGCTGATGACAAATAAAATTCTACGTCTAGAAAAGTCATTCGCTGCAAAAAATGCTTTTGTTAGCACTCATTGTAGGATTTCTGAGTTTGGGTCAAACACTGAAAGATAATACACAGCTATTTTCATTATTGTCTACTATCAAGAAAAGGTTAAGATCAAAATATTTACTTTGACAATTGAATTCCCTGACATTCACAATGTCCTTTAAAACAACACCAGTGTTTAAACGAATACAGTTAGAAGAACAGTTATCTACACAACTGTTATTAGAACTTCCTGTAAAGAAAGCAATTGGAAGGCAAAAAGTGCAGGAACTATCGCTGCGAACGATAATTAGTAATTACATTAATGCACTAATACTGCAATGGTGCGAACGACTCACACAGCCATATACATTTATGGTTACTAGATTAGCGACACGCCCTTGCTTCTTCTTTTTTATGACTTGACAAAACATTGAGATTTCTTTCTTTTTTTTTTTTTTAATAATAAAGTATCATACGCATATGATGAAGAAACCGCATCGAAATCTGTTGCGTACTTTAGAAGATCAAACGCGTTCACACATACAGACACGAAATGCGTAATACCTACAGCTTCTGAGAAACGTCACAAGAATAACTCGATTATCTTTTTTTCATGAATAGTCAAGTGTACTGCAAAAGGCTTTACAAAGCAGCGTCCACACAATGGACTTGATTAATAAAACATCGTGTACGGTGCCTATCTCGTATTCACTATCGTGTACGATTGGGTCGGCGCGTGCGCCTCCAGCCCGCCAACCCGACCCGTTTGTGGGTCACGCGAACGGCTTTCAGATATTTGCATATTATACACTTGTATGTTCATATCTCATCACAGGAGTATCCGTAAAGAGACAGGCCATCTACACTCATACTATGTCCTTTTCCAAATGTCCTTTCTTTGGTTTTGTTCGTCGTGTCGTTGAGCTCCTTGGATTATGAGACGAGCTACACGATCACTGACAAATGCTTGCACTGTCTGGACAGGTCCACTCAAATCTGTGTCGTTAATGGTCCTCACATGACTTGAGCAATGTCTGGACTTTAAAAGAGACGGTGACCTCTAAGTTTGTTTCGGATGTTTCTTCTCAGAGTAGTCAGGTACGAAACACCGGCCCCATCTAGTTTTAAAACATAACATGTTGACATGTATAAGAGTTTTGTAAACCAATTTACAGAAATAAATATGACTTATGATTTACTCAAAACATTTAAGGTGCTACATGGTTTGCAGAACTGTGAAGCTAGTTCGAATCTAATATCGCCTAAATACCGTGACGAAACATCAATTTCAATGTTATGGGAGAGTTGACAAAGTACAGTACACGTAAAATATTTGCAGCAAGAAGAGAGAAGAGATTGACTCACACTATGCAATTCCATAAAATTGACATTAGTTACGGTGAACGGCCGATCATGGAGGCGCTTCGTTCGTGACCGTGGACCGCTCAGAAAACGAAATATTGGAAAAATCTCAACCTGTGAAGAAATTGTAAGAAATGTCATGAGCTAAACGAATTTTGTGTTGAAAGGTAATATCCCAAACAACCTGCTAAACGTTTTTCCGTCTTTTTGTGTGTTGACAGATTTATTTCGATTGCACCTTTTAATCTACCGTTAATCACCTAAGTGTGACAATAGGTTAAGATTTCAGACAAAATATTTGGTCACACTGCTGAGTTCAAAGGCAGAACTAATGTTGTGACAACTTTACTTTATATTGCACTAAACTACATCAATATGGCTCGGTTATAACGAGGCTAACACAACACGGATATTAATACTCAATATCAGTCTTATCACAAGCCTTTTGTGGGGTTACTGGACAGCAATTATCAAAGATTTAAGTAAGCCTCGAGTGAGTCGTGACCACCGGATCTCAAATCCGTTACCGGTGGCTAACCTTGGACTATTTCCACACACCTTTGTATCTGACTGCAATAAAGGTCAATTGGAAAGTCTGCGGTTAGCTATTGTTGCATACGTTAATAATAATATATCAACTGATCTAGTTCTATCAGTGATGCAACCTAATGGACTTGCAAGGCTGTCAAATTAATTGTAGTGCATGGACACAGCAGTCTCTTCTACTGAGAAGACGAGTCTGTGACGAGATTCTATGCTTAGTTGATATTCCACCATGACCATGACCATACACGAGTGATGTAACAAGTCAATGGCGTACAAGGTCAAGTGCAAAGCCAAAGCCACAGAATCGATTATGCGCTCCGTATCAAATGACCGACGAACGTAACAGTTTACCACATAAATTCTCAACATCCGTAATAAGCTATTGTCTAATTTATATTAATATTTAGAGATATCAGATAATTCTTGAATAAATTAAGGTGTAACCGATCTCATTTGAATGGATACGCGGCGACGGACCGTGGCCGAACAGGCCGTTGGCTATCTCAATCGCCTCGCCTCGACCGGCTTCGTTTATGCTAATCATCTGGAATTTCTAAGATCAGAACCGCACCACAAGTATTATCGGTATCACTGGTATCACCCAACTGTGATTTGTGGGCGTTCGTCGCGTTGGCCTTCCGGAAGAACGATGAGCCTAAAATTTTGTTTTTTAATCAGCGGAGGCGAGGTCAATCGGTCTCGCTTGCCTATAAAATTTCTCGCCTATCAAATGCGGTGATCGAGATTAGTTTGTGGGCGAAGTAGGTGCGAAGATGCTCATTGATAATTCATAGAAAAACAAATAAAGCTACTTACTAGTGACACGACTTTTATCTAAATTTATCACGTCGATGATCAAACTTCAGAATTTTTGTAAGCCCTTCGGTAGGTACTCATAACTATCACTGGTGGCCTTTTTCCCTCGGTTCCCACCCGAACTTCCTCTCAATTTGGCAAATGATGTTCCATTGTTTGCAGGTTGGTTTTTTAAAAGCTGATTGCTTCACGGTAGACAATCCATTAATTTGTTTGTAATCGGTAACATCAGTCAACCGTCAAGAGAGTCGCACTGACGCACTCCCACGGTCGAACTTCACGCAGAGGACACGATGGTTCCCAGAAAGGTAAACTTACGTTACTCAATATTATCTATAATTAAAAAGTCAGGGACGTTGTGAACCTTTGCAACAATGTTTTCAATTGAGTATTGCGTAAGGTATCTAGTTAAGGTTCGATTGAATGCAAAGACTTCTGATTTCGGTTCAATACAGATGAGATATGTATCGAAGGCGAATCAGATCCATAACTTAGCTTGCTACAATACTATTATTATCTGGCTATCAATGACTCACAGACCGATCTGCTCGAATTATTTCGCGCTACACTTTTTGTCCTAATTTTTTCCTAGGATAATCGCAGCAATCATCGGGCACTAGTTTCGTAAGGCATCAAAATAATTGCTTCAAGAAAAATAATGCGGAAGTCGATACCGAAATTGCAAAAAGTTGCTAGTCATACATTTCCATTTTGATTGTATGAAATAAGAATAATATAAGTGTTATGAAGATAGATGGTGCGATTCAGGGGCCTCTCGACCTCGTAGACTCGAATAGCGTGACGAAAGGACATACAAAGGGGTAAAAAAACTTAGACAATGTTATGAATTGAAGAATAGGTACTTGAGAGTAGTTGAGGCTCAGTGCCTCACATGTATGAATGGGGAGACAGTTTTGCTTTTGTTCTGCGAATTATTACGGTACAGAGTCACGGCCAAAGGAAATAAGTGCGAAACTGCGAGCGTACCTGAGAGGTGAATCACTAATGAATGCATAGCAACCAAAATAAAAGAGTGCATACGCAAATTTTTCAGTTGCCTCTTTATGAATCGTTGCGTTTTTGGCGTAATTACGTGATGACGGTTTATTCCGGTTATTTTTATTCGAATATAATTTATGTGGAACATAACTTTTTTTTCTGGCGTTCCTAGATGTCTCTTATTTAATTATGTCATATTTCATAGTTATTTGAATGTCTATCTGAATAATCTCATATAGGTGTGGTGAGACGTAGGTCGATCAGTATAAAAAATGTGGTGCAAATTATGTGTTTTATGTCCTTGATATATTTTATTTCTTTTCAAAGAAACTTTGACTAGATGATCTTGAGACCAGGGTTGATAATACTGTCTCGAGATTTATGGCGTAAAAATAAATGTTTTGCTGATAATTAAATGTCTTGTGGATTCGAGGTTTGTGGATGTGTTTCTTCTGCACCAGGATGCAAAATCAAAACGTGCAAGTGCTACGACAATTTAATTGACTTTTAAAATGAATCTGAAGTACCACAGTACCACCACTGATGGTGCAGTAATTCATACCTAACACGCAGTAAGCAAGAATGATGATCGCTTCTGCACGAGAAGGGGTCTTCGCCCTAAAAGGGGACAATAAAAGGTACAAAATAGAACACTGACTCATTAAATAGCTGCGCCCCTATCCAACTTAATTAACGCCAATAAGGGGAAAGTTAATTTCCATTAGTAAATAGAACACACATTGGATTAGTCATGACGATGGTCATTGGGCCAATGGACACAATTTTCATTTGTAACTAAATCCTACTGACCCCAACTTTATACAATATAGATACTGTACTGTAAAAGTTCACTGACGGTCGACGACTTTTCAATTTCAACCTTATAACTTAGGACATAAGGGTGAAAAATGGCAGTCTGTCATCAGTGAGCTCGGTAGTACCTACTCAATGTTACCGAACCGGCTGCGATGCGCTTCCAAAATTGAGGTTTCTAAGCCAAACATTATAAAACATTTTAATGTTGTTGAAAGGCATTCTCGTATAGTTTAAACGTCATAACGAAACTAATGGCTTCCTCTTTGCTGGTATCTGTTTACGTGTTTATGGTAATGAAACTTTCTTTCAATTTATCAGGGCCACTATTGTCATAGAAAACAGAGAAAAAAGTAGATGGTTCAGCTTTGGTCAGCTTGCGTCAGCAGACCAAAGCTGAACCACGGATCAGGGACCGACGGATCACGGATCACGGATCCCTGAAGCCATACAGGTACGCCAGCCAATCAAGCTACACAAAACCAGTTTATACGGATCTCTCGTTGTACGCGAAACTTATACAAAGCGAGGCCACGTTCTACTGGAAATGTACAGCTTGATGTGCCGCCGTGTGTACACAGTTTCCACCTTATTTTGAAAAATTATTACCACAGAAAGTAATTTCGTGAAATGTATAGCTGTACAAAAATTGAATTTATAATTTGGTATCATTCAGATATATGTAATTACCATGATGAAGGTTCTAAAACTACATGCGCTTTTTGGCTAATCAATTATGCATTGGAGAACGTCTCTGTTTTAAGTTGCGTTTTTCTTTAGTCTCAAAAAAAGATAAATTGACCACAGCGACAATTTAAATCAATAAAAAAGAAGAATTGGAGACTATAATTGTAGTACCCAAAATTAAGATATCAATGAACCTGCCATTCCAAAAAGAATATAAAAATTAATCACTAATCTTGTCCGATCCAAATATCTATAAATACTTATTCTCAAGTAAGGACTTTGTGAATGGGTGGTAGACATGGCTGGTCGGTATGACTCACCGTATCGATGACGTCATTTTAACGGCCACCAACACCATAGACTAACATAGGGTTGCCAACAAGAAATACAGTATTTCTGATTGACTTAGGTGCCAAAAAGAGTATAATTAATAATGTAATTGTCAATCGCTTTAGATTTTGTATGTAATTCATCATCATCTGCCCAGCATTTTCCCAACTATGTTAGGGTCGGCTTCTAGACTAACCGGATGCAGCTGAATACCAGTATTTTACATGGAGCGACTGCCTATCTGACTTTCACAACCCAGTTAGTACTAGGTAATACCCCTTGGTAAGACTGGTTGTCAGACTTTTTGGGCTACTGACTGCCTGTAACGACTGTCAAAGATTTACAAATGATAGCCGGGACCAACGGCTTAACGTGCTTTCCGAGGCACGGAGGAAACTCGGTATGTAATGGGTGATCACACTTCCACAGACCAACCTAGGCAAGCACGTCTTAACCTAAAGATCGATCCGAGCGGCTGTTACTATTTAGCCAGGAGCTCCTTTTGTATTCAATTCATTTAACTTAATTCAAACGTAACACAAATAGAGTATTTTGACGTATTCGGTTACTATTTAGGATAAAACACGCCTGCTTAAGAGTACGATTCTCTACAGCGTTTATCAAGAAAGTGTGAATATATTTAAAGATGTAGTAGTGTTTCGTTGCCAAATGGAACCCTTAAAGATTCGTCTTGTCCGTCCGTATGTCGCAGCCACTTTACTCCGAGAGACCAGAAAAGAAGTTAAAGTTGATCAGTTTCATGTTCTGTATCATACCTACACCGGTCTGATACATGCAGCATTAAAATAGGGTTGGTAATGGCAACCCTAATCTGACATGACTCCTGACCATGTTAATATGGACATGCGGGGAATCCAAATGGACGTTTAAGATTTACGGATTAAAACGTAAATAAACAATGAATAAAAGACGCACTTTAAAGACAATAAAAGTTAAATGGCGATTTGAAAGCTTCAATAAAACTTTAAAATTAGTGCTTTTGAGAAAATGTGTAAGGAAGGCTTATTGTGAAGATCCGGTTAGACTGGAATTCGAGTTGAATATAATTGGAAAATGGGAGATGATGATGTAGTAGGAAACATCTTGTGTTATCTTCAAAGTGAGATTTGGCAGCCGATTGACTGATCAGATTCTTTAACAGCCTCACTGAAACCATGGTTTACCATCTGTTGATTTAGCACGGTAGGTTTTTAAATTATTTTTATAGTAATTCGATTATACATAACAAATAATTATATTTTAGTGTTATTATTACGCTATTATCGTACCTACTGAGTGGTTTACTATTCCGCTAAGTAACCCCATTAATTAATTGTAGATGTGTTATGCAAAGCCAATCTAAGTGACACAATCTAAAAAAAAGTATACCTACTTGCAATAAAATATTTTTATTTTATATGCGTAACGTAACATAAACCTACTAAAACAAATAAAAATCATTCATGTAGAACGTTTTATACGATTTAAGATTGCATATCAAATGATATGCACATTTTATTCCTCAGTTCCTTAGTCCAAATTAAGAAATATTTTGTACCGCATGCTAATTAAACCATATAATAACATTATTTATATGTAAATTTATGTAAATAAACGACTATTTGAGAACAAAAACCCGGTAATGGACTTTTTTATATAAAACAAAGTAATTATTTCCACTTGAGGTTAAAATAAGTGTTTCTTAAAAGGTAGAAAACGTTTAGAGTGCAGTCCATCGTAAAATATGACGCCATTAAATCGATTTTGTGTTCGAAAAATAAATTCAATTGAAATGATCAATATTTTTTATTTTTATAACCCTTTTGACACTTATTACCTCATTCCATCATAAAACCAAAATGGTTTCTAAAACATGACTTCTAAGTATAAAAATCATGAGAAACAATTTATAACACGTTATCAGGTAGTCTTATAAATATATCAATAAACATTTCAAATAAAAGTGCCCAATCTAATCCGAATATCTTCGTTGAGAGCTGTCCATCTGAATATAATTTAGACTCGGGTCACAGTTCAAATCGTTATTCGAATGATATTTTGCATAATATCGATATCATTGCCAAGAAAGTTGAGGGGTTCATGGCTAAATAATAATAGCCACATGGATCGATCTATTATAAGTTAAGCAACGCTAGCCGAGATCGGTCCGTGGATGGATGAAGCGCGTTGGTTCCAGCTGTCATTTGTGGATCTTCAACAGTCGTTACGGGTTGTCAAGCAACCAGTCTTTAAAAAAGGAATCGGTTAGCTTTGTTCCCGTGTTGTAAAGGTCAGATTGGTACTCGCTCCATGTCATCATCATCATCATCAGCCTACAGCAGTCCACTGCTGGACACAGGCCTCCTCAATCGCACGCCACTCAACTCAATTCTCACCAACCCTCATCCAGTTGCTATTAGCCCCCCTGAGAAGATCGTCACTCCACCGAGCCTGAGGTCGTCCCACCTTACGTTTGCCGATTCGCGGTAGCCACTCAAGAACACGTCTACCCAACGGTCATCGGTTCTACGGCTAATACTCGTATGACCGGCCCATTGCTACTTCAGCTTACTTATTCTGTGAGCTATGTAATATTCAAGTATTCAGCTGGATTCGGTTTATTTATAGTAAAGGCCGATTCCAACATAGCTGCAAAATACTAGGCAGATATTGTTCGATGCCTTTCCCAAAGCTAGGCAGATGATAAAGTTCAATATCATTGCTAAAGAGAAACTTAAAGTCGGCGAATCTTATTGCTCTTCTAGCTTCTGATACGAAAATAATGGCCAAAACAATGATGACCGCAGTGAAAGCGACAAAGTACCCATGAACTATGTAATGATGGGTATCGCACACATTATCACTGTTTTGAAAGCGGTTATTCGGTGAAAGTTGTATCTAAATACAGTTATTTGGCGGGTAAGGTCGTTGATTGTATCTCCAAATATGGTTTTTTTAAAGTTTGGATAATATTATAAAGAAAATATTGTTAAATGCTTACTTACATTTTCTATAGACGTAATACACACAAGCAGGGGGGTTACTATGACGTCTTAAAGGAGGAGTAATTCTAGTGTGGGAAAGAAGAGACAGAACTATACAGCTCGTCTAGCGCCATCTCTTTCCCACACTGGAATTACTCCTGGTAGGCCACGGTAGACCACCTGGAGTCCCCTCTCCATTATCTGACTATTCTTTTTCCAACTTCGGATCGGCTTCTAGTCTAACTGGATGCAGCTGAATACAAGTTTTATACAGGCGACGACTACCTACCTGACCTCCACTACCCAGTTATGGGGGAATACGTTATTAGGCCTCCGCTCTGAAAAAAATAGTAATGAAGGGGAAATACTATTCTTTTCAAAGCTTAAATATCCGTTATTTTCAATGACGCAAAACGTAGTCGATAAGCTAAGCTAATATTTTATTAGAAACGGTCGAGAGATTGATAAGATAACGAAAACAAACCATAAAAATTCAAATCACATCGTTAATGTTCGCGTAAAAAAATTAGGTAAGTATCATACCTAATTGTGTTTTTTTTTTCTGTATAATTAGGCGAACATTTATTATTAAATTAGCAAAGCGAGCTTCAGAAGATTATAAAGCGATAACTTATTGAATAGCTTAGTCCGAGTCCACCTTCAAGTTAAAGATCGTGTTTAATTTTTTTTTTTAATTGGCTTCAGTCAACTATTAATTGTTAAATATCAATACTCAATACTCAAGTTTTTATTGCATTCCATATGTATTACAAAAATAGTGTAACAAGGTAAAAAATCAATATGGACCAGTCCCTGTCGGGCACAGCAACATTAGGAGAGAGGAAGAGGGCTAAGAACCAATTCAATAATATTATTATGAATTATTATCAATAGCAAGTATAGCAACGTTGGTTTTATAATTTTAGCTACGGCATCTTCTATTCTGACAAGAACAGGTGGTGTGTTTCAAGGTCTACAACCTCGCCTGCCTCTAAAAAAACCATAAAACTAGGTGACAAAAGCATTTCTGACATAATCACGAAACATCACCCAAAAAACGACCAAAAACTAACCTGACTTTGCAGCTGCCAGAGATAACAAACACAAAAAAGCCTCCACCAGACCATAGATAGAAATCTCCGAGAGTTTCTGGCCAATTGTAAATAAACAAACAGTTTAAAGTAAACATCAAACAAGCTAGGCGATAGCATGTTGCGCTGCTTGCTTTCCGTTGCCAAAGCAAACAGATCAGAGTCGATAATGAACCGTATAAACATTTATAATAAAGTGTAGACATGGTAATATGTTAGAACATGAAAGAAATTACTGCTACCTTGGTGTAATGATCTCAAGCGCAACTGTACTGAGGGTCCAAACAAGTTGGTATTACAAAAATGATTTTTAGAGGAGTTTTCGCTAGCTCATGCTAATAGCTAGCTCGGCCATTTGGGCTGATTGGACGAAGTGTCTTTGAGTTTGATAAGAATTACTCAGTAGCTGCACAGGGTCTAGAAAAGTAGGTATAGATAATACGGTTAGATAGTAAGCTCACTATCTAGACGTCGACAGCTATCTCCTAGATTTTCTTAACCAAACCAAACTTTTTTCTTTTTCTTTCTTATGAGTGTACATTCCTCCTCTCAATCAATCAATCAAATCATTTAATTGCAATGAATGTAGGTTAAATTAAAATACAGGTGGAGTAGAAAGGAGTGAGCCATGCACATTCTGCCTGGAAATAGGTACATAAAATTTAAAAAAAAAATGGTAAGATTATCTAAAAATAAAATAAAACTCTGCCCTAACCGTTTGAAAAAACCGGGGGTGATGTTATGTTATACATAAAATGAATAAAAAAACTGTTCCGAAAACAGTAGTCTCTCACAAAACAGGCCTGTTTTATTTTAAATTGGACAAAGAAACTGCGTTCATGAACCTTTCCGCTTCCCAATTAGATCCTTCATGCTTTTGGAAGTCGTAAGATATGCTTGTTTGCACCAGGAACTGTTTACGTGTAGGATGTTATGATGGCCGTGTAACACAATCTTCTAAATACGATATGATGTGATGATAAACATTCTACTTCGCTGGTTTAGTAGTCCCAGACGCTGCTGTATGAGATCCTGGGTTTGTTTCCCAGATTGGACAAAGTGTATTTGGGTTTTTCCATCAGGAATTTCTCAGTCCTAGCACGAAGTCAGAAATTCTTCACGGGTGAGTGAATAGGCACGTATACATGACTAACAAAATGTGTGTGTATTATAGGTACACCTCTGTATATCCCTTCGTGGTTTAAAGGCTTGATGTTACGATAAACATTGTTATAAACGTAGTGTTATAGACGGGACAGATACGTGACTAGTGTTCTGCGAATGTCATCGGATGCAAGTGTAACGCTGCCCTAAGATAAGAATGAGGGTCAGAGAGTCGTGAGAATTTCGACGTGAAAAAAAACAACTGTTAAACTTTTTTTTGAGTTTATCTGGCTTGATCGAATATATTTTTATCAGATATCTGTACTTTGTCTAAGGTACCTATGACTTTTTATGCTAACGTCCATCATATCAAAATTCTAACGATTCCAATAAATTATTAACACACACACATACATAATGTGTACATATGAAAATTAATTTTGATTTTGTCGCCTGCCATGGGTGCAGTGTCTAAACCAATATTTACTCTGTCACATCCACTCTGTGACATCGCATACGAGACGACATAATTTGTCACATAAAAACACATTTGAATAATGCCACATGTGTTCAAAAATATTGATTGAATATCTTAAACGGTTCTTCGTTACGACGAACTTCAAATATGAATATTTAATTAGGCCTGAATAATAACGACTTTTGCCTATTTAAATTATGTTCGGCCATGACACTTGAACTTGAGTTTTATAACAGCAAAGAAAAACAAAAAATGCTCGCTTTTATAAGTTCATAAATGCCTCGCAGTTTGGGCTCATGCTCATAACGTTTAATTATCTAAATAATAATAAAAAATTAAAGGTTAACAACGGTGGAGTCCAGTTTGCGAACACAATTACTCAACAAAAACAAGTAAATGCCAAGTGGGAAATGTCGTGCACTCACCTCATGATACACTGAAGTCATCATCTTGAAACACAATGTTTTGTTTTGCAAAATTATAGCTTCATAAACACAATCAAACACTCATTTCACTATTCAAAATAAATCGTACAATATGGCTGCCACTTTTTATAAGTACAATAAAAAAAAAATATCTGTCAAACTTCCCGCCAAGCGCGCGTAAAAAAATAAAAGGCAAAGGCACACTGTTACGCAGCCTACGTTGCTGGCGCGTGTGACGCGTTCCGTGTTTAGGATCGGCACTGAGCGACGGGCGATAGCGTCGGCTGAATGGATGACGATGTCGCTCAGCTGCTATACTCAATGAACCATTTGAGTTCGGAGGTCACCGATCAACGCGACCCCATCGTTTCTGCTCAGTTTCTCTATTACCCTATAAACCCCAAATTCTGTATGCGATGAAGTTGTTCAGTGACATTTGAGCGCAGCAAGTTTAACGTTCGGTTATTTACATAACAAATACTGACCTACATTTTTTTTATAGCTTTTGTGATTGGAATTGTTACTATTAGATAGAGTGTCAATTTTAATTACATGTCGAATAAATTGAGGTTTGAAAAAGTATTTATTATAAAAGTTGTGCATCGTTGGCGAGTTTGGAAGCAAAAAGCCAGAGGTATTGACCCGTTACTATAGTGTTTAGCGTGGCCAGTCGAAATGTTTTTACCGATGACAGGCAGCCATCGGAGTTCGTCGACAGTGATCATTCAGATTAGTTTGTCACGGAACCGGTATTATCGCCTGAGTCTGGAGCTAATGCGGTGTAAAACACGAACACTTAGGTTATCAATAATCCATTAGTCCATTACGTTAGTTCTTCATACTCAATTTGCTGGAAAAATACAAAATGAAAATTAATCTGTGTCAAAAATGTGGTCTTTGTCCAGTTTTGTACACTATTAATGGATTTTCTAGACGATTTCGTTCGGTTCCTTGCGGTGCTGGTTGCACAAAATGAAAATTGATTCCCAAAATTATAGACTATGTGTAAATATTCAATTGCCAGTAGATCGACCAACGGGTATTTGATGGGAAATAAATTGTTTTTCGGACGTTTCGGCTGACGCGTGACCGTGCCTTCGATTGTAAATAGAAAAATAATATTTTATATTGTGAAAGCTCTTGTCAGGTGTCCAAAAAATATAAAAATCCTCATAGAAGAAGTTTTGAAACGATTGAAAGCCCAAATATATTATCACCATAATAGAAAAGGGTCACCGAATTGTCTATCAATTTCTATAGAAACCAGTTTGAATCAACTTCCTACTTAACACCAAGCAGTAAGTTTCAACGCTTTACACCGGCAAAAAAAGATCATAAAGAATTTAAGAAGCATACCTAGTACCTACCTAGGATCTGTGATTCATCTCGCCAAAAACAATGTACCTTACGTATCTCACGTATACGCACGGTTAACTGTGTTGCCATTATTATAACAGTTGCAGTAACGTTTAACGAGTCTACGTTACGTGTGGGTTACCACCATTGTTTGACGCAAAAACATAATGTCAGGCTTTGTTTATGTTACTTAAAGTGTAACATTTCAACTGTTGAGGAAAAAGCGGGTGAAAGATGCAATAAAAATGTTTTTGTAAAGTAGGTCTCGTTGACAGTTTAGCAGAAATGTGAAATAACAGGAAATATATGTCTCAAGGTTGAGCTTATTTTAGCGAATATGGCTTTGTCTGAGCGTTAGATAGAAAAACGTTTGCCGAAGACAAACTTATTTTCCAAGAAGCTAGAGGTTCCTCAAACATTGCAAAAAATACAGGTTAAAAGTAGCTTGGTGAATTTCCACAACTACTACGATTTTTTACCGCTGTAAAATCTTACAAGCTGGAAAGAAAAGCAAGAATGCCTTCAAAAATGGGATCCACTATCCAAAAATAAACGTGAAGAAGATACACCTTCAAAACAGAACTAGATACTTACAGGGACAAACATTTAAGCTAAAAAGTGTTTTATTGTCATTCGTGTTTAGTGTGTTTTTGTACCTAAGTAGCGAAAAGTCAAAACTAGCAGCCAAACCGACTTCTGAGCTACCACCGATGAAGCCGAAGGTGGAAGTGGCGAAGTTCTGGGCCAACAAAATATAATATTTTGTCAGCGACACGAAGAAGAAGTAGAAAAATTAATTACCATGAAACAGCAACTAAAACATACAAGAGTTATCCAGTAGCAGATAACACTGCTCCTTAAAATAACCTCAAAGGAATAAAACCTTCTTACAAACTAACTAACAAATTAAACAAACAAGTAAGAACAGAACTAACTTCAATCGATTCTTATATCGCAGATGTGGGAACCAAGTACAAAGACGACCGCTAGTTTATAGCCAATGTCCTCGCGTATCCATATAAATTGTGCGGGGAAATTCAACGGCCATCTGAAGCCGATAGTCATCTTGATGGATAGATTATAATGGCGCTCGCACTTAGACTTGTGGTTGAAACGAAAGAACAAACTATGTAAACGAATTGTTTGTGCAAGGGTAGTTAAATGAATGAGCGATTTTTGTTAGTAACGGTTGAGATGAGAGAAATGGGGTCTGTTAAATAGAAATGACAATTTTGTTCGGATGTGAATTAATTTTGAAAAACAAAAATAATTAAAAAAAAAACTGAAAGTGAAAAGAAAATAAATAATGTTGCCTAAGAAGACCCGAAACTTGATATTTAATATGAAAAATGTTAACCAAAAAACGTAAATAATCTCGCAAACACAGAAATTAGTCGGTATCGTTTGATCGAGAACAAATGTCATGAAAGAATTACAACATTGTACTCTCAAAGATTCTAACATCGGAGAAACAACAAAAGCTCCGCCGCAACTGCGCGTGCGTCTATCTCCGATCTCCGAGCAATATGGCGCCACGGCGCCGATTCTAAATCACCGTTTTAGACAAAAAACAACTCATTATCTATAGCAATCCATTATTAAGAATCGATCGAGTTCGGAAACTTGTTAAGAGACCGGGATGCTGTATTTCATTAGATGTCCATTTGAGGACGAAAATGTATTTATCAATATTACAAGATTTAGGTATGTCGTAAAGAATTTTGAACGTTTTTCGCAGAATTTTATTAAAAGCGGTTATATTTATTGGTGTTCGGCAGTTTTAAATAAGACATTGTGACTAATATATACGGAATTTTATAAAATATTTCAAATTAAAGACATTTATGAAGTGCATATTTACGAATTTTCATAAATAATTTGCTGCAACAATCAATCAATTCTGCTAGTTACAACTACCGAATAGCCGTTACACAGCACACAAATAATAATAATAAGTGTCCATAATATACATTAGCACTTCTAAGGGTACTTAACGCGGTGGGAATCTCTAGAAAGTTGTCACGAAAACCGGCTTAAATCAGAGTCGAATTTGCGAGAAACCCCGCAGGCAAGCACGTGTGCGCGTGTCCTTAATTATAGCTATGTGCGTCAAATATATAGGTAGTTTATGTACTCGTATTACCGTCACGGAAGGAATCCCAGGAGCAGGCCGATGTGGCTTGCTCGAAGTACTAATACGCGGTTTGAAGGTTGTAAATGTTGGAGCAGCCATTAAGTTAGGGCTAGAGGTATTTTCTTCACCTTTCAGGAGGGACTCGATAAAAGAAGTTTTAAAGACTGTCTGAAGAAATCTGTCACACATAATTGAATTTTGACATTACACAGATAATCACTAAAAGATCCGTTCAATTAATGTTACTGTGAACTGGTCCGTCCAGTTGCGAACTAAATTCTGATAAATTTCCTAAAAAATCTAGCCTATCTAAATCTCCTTATTTACAATTCTTATACAATTGGCGATAGAATAGCAAATGATGTGTCACAATAGATTCACGAAGATAATAGGTAATTGTTAGTCAAAATTCAACGACTATTGATGGATTATAAACAGTTGATCCACGATGAACGGATGATCAATGTTAGGAATGATAGAAATGGCGTCATTCATCCACCATTAGATATTATGTAAACAATCAAAGGCATTAACTTTATCGCCCACCAATCTTCAATTTGGTAAGGCAAAAGTTGATAGTTCAACAAACATTTGTAATGACCTTTATCCACATTACATAATTCCTTTAAAAATAAATACAAAAGAAACCATTGTACGAGGTTAATAATGAGAACATTCTCTGCCAGTAATTTCAAATACCACGATCTGTGGGCTTATCGCTATAAACCCATCAGTTAATAAGGGACTGTAATGTCCTACTATTTTATAAGTATTTTGATGCTATTTTACTCGTAAAACAAAGATTCTCTCAGTGAGTTGCATTGCTTTCTATAGAGCTTTGCACGAAGTACAATTATAAATTATAGCTGGAAGAACTTCGAAACAACGAACGTGAACACAGACAGCTATAGGAAATAGAAATTGTTTCAAAATTTTAGTCTTCTTGAATGTAACAGCAAATCTGTTATTAAAAGGAAAATAGAAACCGCTGTGACCATTTTTATATTTTTGATGTTTTATATTTTTTCCACATACATTTAAAATATATTTTAGTGTATCAGCGACTCGGTTGTTATTAACCTTTAAGATTGTTTTAAGCTTTCACGGTTTACAACTACTGCCACTTAAGGGATATCTTCCGTGATTGTTCATTATTTTGAGCTCCCGATATTTCGCTTTTTATTGACGCTGTTGCAAGTACCATGATCGCGGGTTGACAGACACTTGCAACAGCGTCGGAATATCGGGAGCTCGAAATAATGAACAATCATGGAAGGTATCCCGTAAGTGACAGTTTGACATTTCTTTTGACAGTTTAGTTGTAAACCGTGAAAGCTTAAAACAATCTTAAAGGTTAAGAACAACCTTTAAGATGTAAAGAATCTTTAAAAAAAAGATAATTACAAGAGTCACAATAAATTGGAAATCAATAACCAAAGCAGTTTTCACACCAGCCATTGTTCTGTGTTGCCCACTGCAAATTATTCAGAAGGATCTAGGCACAATGATCCGGATATAAATATTATCTTCACCTGGTTGGTTTTCCCCGACAATATAGGTGTAATCGACCCACGCACAGAGCAGGACACAAATGGAAAATATATGTAGGTTGACGTCGTTTGTCATACGATAATACAAGCCTATTGTTATGCGATCCTTGTTATTAGATCATTCCTCTTTAAAGGCTATAAATTCTGATTTCTGAATCTGATTCAATTGTATTTATACTTTGTCAGCCAATCTTACCAAGAGGTAACGTATTATCCAGTTACTGTGTTTTGGATGTCAGATAGGTTGGTACTGTCGCTCCATGAAAAATACTGGTTTTCAGTTGCATGCGGTTAGATTGGAAGCAGACGTCAACATGCTAGGGTAAAGACTAGGCAGATGCTGTTAATGATGCTTTGGTAGTGACCGGTACGGTGAGTTGATCTGCAGAATTATTTGCCTTTAAAGCTATGTTAAAAATCGTTCTGTTTCCGTCAATCGTTTGAAGATGACAAAGACAGAATGAACTATGTTTTATACCGATTTTTCGGCAATTGAAAAGAAAAATCAGCTGCTACCTACAAAAGTGCAACCTCTATGTCAAAATGTATGGAACTGCCAATTTTTTTTTCAATTGCCGATGAATAATTTCTATGCCCCCCCCCCCCCCCCCACATAGAAATTTCAGTACCTAGAGTACCTTCCACCTTGTATAAATATTTTTCACTAAACGCATTTACTTAACGCATTTCATTTGTTTTAGTGATTTGTTGTGCATGTGGGCCGTAATACAGTGTTTTATTATCATTAGTTCACGATATTTCATTATAATCTTTCCTCATTTCACGTACGCTTCTGTTACGAAAAGATCTTTAGCTGATACCTATTCCTTCATGTTGCAATATCTTTCTTGTTTTCTGTATTGCACGTTGTTATAGTAATCATACATTCACCACTGTCAGTCATTACTTGATTAGTATCTCTTTGTTTTGTCTGAATGATGTACTGAATACGTGGTAACCGTTTGTGTGACGGTGTCCCTTCTACCCAGTACACTGCTACACAATATTTTAGTTTTAATTTTGGTAAAAGCTAGAATTTTGAATAGGTATGTAAATGTTTAGTATCTTATCGTATTGACCAACTCTGCACGACTCCTACGTAATTTAAAGAAAAGTAATTTAATCCAGTTTTCCATTTTAAATGTAAAGAAACCAGATCCACATCCAAATTAATCTCTACAAACAGCCTCGCTTGCTGGCTGTCTAATAAACAACGTGAGTGGGCCACTTGGGCCATACATCGTGCAAGTGGGCCACAATCGCCCAATTTTGGCCAAAGTGTCACACAACAGCTGATCACAACACGCCGTGAGCTTGTGCTAAAAACTCGTGACTCCACCTCACGATGTGAACGGAACCTGTCAACTGACATGTATTGTTCGTTCACCCTTACATTGTCGCCATTGATCTGCGAATGTCGATCTTATCGTTTAACAATCGTGGGGAAATTTTGACCAGATTTGTGTGAATCTGCGTAGTTTTGGCTCTTACTTCGTGTCGTGGTTCAGCTTATAAGGTAAGCTCTGACAGTACATATGTAGTACTAATTTGCAGTTTGTTGGCGGTGAGAAGCTTTGTTCGCTTTAAGTCTAAAATGGTAAGTACTTGTAAGTTGTAATTGTTGGGCCATAGACTATAAAACAGCGGTTTATCCTTCTACAGCGCTGCTTTGTAAAGCTCCCATACTTAAAGGATTTATGATCTTTGAAACATTGTCTTTGTATAATTATATTTTCCTGGAATATTTCCAATCGCAAGTGAGTTATTATGGAGTCATTCATTCAGTTCGTATGGCCAATTACAATTTCGCCAACAAACTGTTATGCAGTTTGGTGGGTGTATAAAATTTACAAAGTGTTTGGTCGAGAATACATTATTTATTTATTTATCACATTGAAACATTTATTTAAGAACAACTAAAGAAGTAATAAATTAGACGTTTTCAAGATCTGGAGTAATTAGTAACAACACTTTAATAGGTAGGTACTAATCCTTCGATCTATTACCCGTTACACGATATCAAAATAAACGTAAACCAAATCCTCTGATTGTACATAGGCACATTTATTTCTAAGATAATAGCTTATAAACAAATGGATCGAGATATCGCTTTGCTAGGCTCGCTACACACCCTCCCTTTACAAGATGTAATCTTACAAACAAATTGCATTTGTGCATGCCATCATCAATTATTTTTATCATTTTGCTCACGATTAATTGTGGTCATTGGATATTCTTATCGATAATTTTTTCTCCTACAATCTTATCCTTGGACACCCTTAAGGATTCTAAAAAAAAACTTAGATCAGCACTATCGGCAGAATGGAATATTTCTTTATTCTTTCGCTCCATCAATTGTTAAATCTGTGGTTGCATGCAAATTGGAATGTAAAAAATATCCAGAAATAGCCTTTTCGCAACATCTGTCAATTCGTTACACGATTTTTTATCATTCAAAATTCATTTTTTGACATAAAAAGTGCAAACCCGTGAAATATAATTTGCCGGATCGAATGTAGCTATTGTATGAAAAAAGACAAGTTATTAAGTTAGTTCTATTTTTTCTAAACCGCTATAAACTTTTTGATTTATTCTTTCGGAATTCAAAATTGCCGAGAACCGTGGAATTATTTTTTCTTGTCATGAAATGACTTCGAAATTCAAAATTGATAGACAGTTTATCCAATAGATTTTAAATTAAGCGCATCAATGTAGGTAAATGTGATGAAACTATCAGTAAAAGAGGTGGACTAAATAATGTCAGAGGTAAAAATACCGTGAAAAAAACCGCTATTTCGGTCTATTACTGATGCTGTCATAGTCTAAAGAAAATACAATATAAAATGATGTGCCTACAGTAGTATAAAACTCCAGACCCATAAAAAACATTATAATGAGACAAATTCGTTACTAATTTATTGTTATTTTATATTTGTTAAAATCGATCTCATAACCAGTGGGTGGCCTAGCATGAATATATTTAAAACGATTTAAATTTTAATTAGATCATTATTTCTATTTATGACATGCGTCCATAAAAATTAAACACAACGACACTAAAAATCGTAATTCACGCAAAGATTTTCATTTAAATACTCAATCTTATAATTTGCTAATTCGATCGATTAGTTTTTATTGTATCAACTTGTCTAATAAACATAGCCACACGCTCCTACCTTTCTTTATTTCTTTCATTTTCTTCTTGGTTTTTTTTCTATAGCTTATTATAAAATTAATAGTACCTATACCTAAACCGAAAAGTAACAAAATAAATAAATCTATTTATTCAGATCCACTCGGTTTTCAAATTGATATTGTGAAACTGAGAACTTGTCAAACTCCACTTTAGCAGTACCTAATTAAGGTACAAATTTCTTACGCAAAAAAGAAACAAATGAATTTCGCGTCCTCTCAGACATCTGATGATATCTAACGATTCCCTTAATTTTCTTTCTAAGCACTGAAAGCGATCACTGTCATGTTTTAATATGATTTTCACCCCCTTTTGACCTGTCTTTCCTTGAACAATACGTGTAGTGATACTGCAAAAAGTACTACAGCGCCATCTATGACACAAATGAAAAACTAACATTAACATTTTGAATCGCGCTATTAAAGTTATCCGCGACTTAAGACTATATAAGGTCTAACTATTCATACACGAAATATTTTCAGGGAATCATCTAACGGCTATAACAAAGCCATTTCAAGGAATTTTTTTTTTATCTGGGTACCTATTTTTTTTTTTTATAAAAAATAAATAATTTAAAATTACCCACAAAATAAATACTGGCTCCTTATTTTTAAGCAACCATTACGCTAGTTTACTACGTCGTATTTACCTACTGTTATTGTTAGAATATGGGAGTAAAAATTTTATGCTAAGTCTCTAAAAAATTTTGAATTATAATAATTTTGTAAAAAAAAAAACACTCAGTTATTTTTTTTTCCTTGCTATGGCGACTTTACGACTTATAGAAGTTACTCTTAAAATATTTTGTGGATGAAAAGATAGACCTTATATAGAAAAACCCGACAACAACTGTCGGGCAGTACCTAGCCCACCAGACACAATACCCATCCGGTCGGATAGTCCTTCCTTTTCTGGGTGAAGAACTTTACACCCTAATCTTCATAGCCCTGTATTCGTATTTCTTTCAACCTTAGAAACTGGTTCTAAAATAAGCCAAACCCCTACTTTTAGAACATGATTTATATCTCTCTGGTCAAGTACAATATAATTTCACGGCGCACCTGAGACTTGGCGCCTAGTAATAGCTTACCTCGGTAATAAGCTAATTCAATTGTTTATCGTTTACCGTGATTATAGCTTAAAATAAAGCATGCTGTTTATGGTTTATTGGTTTTACCGTTATATTACCTAAATCGAATATTATTTAGGCCTACACTTCACAGTATAATTAAATTTATTTCTAGGTACGCCATATTGGCTACCGGTGTCACCATCTGCCTAGTCTTTAACCAACTATGTTGGGGACGGCTTCCAGTCTAACCGGATGCAGCTGAAGACCAGTTCTACATGGAGCGACTGCCTATCTGACCTCCACAACCCAATTACTGAATAACACGGTATCCTTTAGTAAAACTGGTTGTCAGAGTTTCATGTCCGCTTCTGTCTAACCGTCACGACTGATTCACTACCATAAATTAATAAGGTTTTGAAATAGACTGCTCATCGACACAGAATTATTGGACAAGTCATGACTACCTCTAGCCAAGAGATTTCAATAAATCGAAGACGATCAAACAAAAAGACTTAAACATAACTATTTATTATTATATTGTCAGAATTCTGCTTCAAGTGGCCGACACTTGACATGCAATCCCATCGAGATTCCAACGATCAATGATACGAATCATACAAATGTCCGTGAGAATATTATCGATGTCAGTAGCGTGGACTTACAAATGTAGGTTTAAAAACATTAAAAAAACTAGGTTATTCTCGTTAACTTTATATCTTTAAAAGCGTTAGCAATTTGCACGCGCTTCGATTTAACAACCACTAAACGATCTGATTTCACCAATCAATTGATTTTATTATTTCAAATTACACTTGTTTTTGTAGAATAACCCAATTGGAGCTTCTTTTAACGTGTGGTTTAAATGTTTTTGTAATTATAATTACGGAAGTTTGTTATGTAAAAATGGTTGTGTCTGTGCATTATGCTTCGAAAATTATGTGTGTCATCTTTAATGAGGCTTGGAACTTAATGTGGAACGATATAAGATCGTCTATGCAGTTTTATAAGTACCTTTTGGGGGATAGTCAAAATTGGAAAGCCGCCATTTTTTTTTCAGTTTCATTTGTCATAATGTTTCCACACTACTACGACAATACAACACGTTGGGTAACAAAACACGGCCTAAAAACGCCAACACAACAACAATACACAATTTAGACGAAACACAGTTAACCCCATCATTAAATAGATTGACAGTCTTCAGAATGACAACCACTGTCAGAAACCCGTAGCTAACCTCATCAAGATAATACCGTGAAGATCGTTGTCAAGTACGTCCCGATCACGGAGATTGCGCCCCACAGCCAGTTCCCATGACCCACGGTGTTCTGCTGATTGGACCAAAAGCTCTTATTTATGGGAAACCATCATGGCTTCGGTTTTACGACAAACTATTTCAGGGATAATAACAAATCAATGCAGTCTTGTATAAAGGTCGGGGTACAATATTGCGAAATTGACCCACTTATGTATCCAACTCTCTTTGTTATTGGGATGGTTGGGTACTATAAGTTAGAAGTAAGGCGCAACCTCGCTCTCGTAAAATATGTTTTTATGGTTTTTCGTGGTATGTTAAATAATCCACAAATACTGGAATCGTTGGGATTGCTTGTTCCAAGCAGGACGCTACGGGTAGGACCGAGGTAGGGGCCTTTTAAAGTTCCGGCAACCCGTACGAACTTATTAAAGTTTGCGCCTGTATTTTGTGTATTAAGAATACTAAATAGTGTCTCTCGGCGATTGGACATATTTTCTTGCTCTTTGGCGGAATTCCAGAGGGTGGCACTTAGTATGTTGTCTACTGTCTAACTTATGCTTCCACCCAGCCCCGTTACTTCGGACTGGATATTATTATTATATCCTTTATATTCTTATTTTGCAATTTATGACTAATTTGTTAGCTTGGGTCTTACCTGTAAAAACAAATGTGTGTGTTAAGGAACAATAAAAAAATAAAAAATAAAAATATTGTCAAATCAATTATGGCTTGCTTGGAATGCCCTTAAAGAAGTCTCGAATAGTATAATGGAAAAATTTTAGGCTCAAAAAAGTGACTTGCTTGATTACTTGATTTTGCTTCCTCGGTGTCCCCGAGTTCATATAACCCGAGTCGCTTATTTTGGGTTAGCTCGTTCCATCCTCGAGCTCATCTCTGTCCTCAGGACAAAATTGAGGTCAAGAGTAGGCCCATTAAATATAAAAAAACGGTAATAATTAATGAAAACATAATTATAAAATGAGATATAGCCTTTTAATTATTACTTTATGGACCTAAAGTCAGAAATTCGATCCTTTACACTTGTTTTTGTCTTGCTTATTACTGCTCGTCTTGAAGTATTCCTCATCCCATCAATGCACATACATTCATTTACAGTTCTAAATCAAATCAATAATCGAAACTGTTAGAAACTAATTTAATTAACGGTTCATTAATCATTTGCGTCCATAGAGTTTTAATAGTTGTATTTCCTTTTTAAATACCTATATGGCAATGCTAATAAAATAGGCAATCGCTTCAGACTAATTCGACATAGTTTTTGACTTTCATAAGTTGACCCATATTACGAGAAGAGCGTTTTTGTAACCCTAAATAATTATCTCTAATGGATTTTTAGTGTTTCAATATTTGTAGAGGACCTAGACCCATCCATCAATGTCTTGTTGAGCTCATAATATAAGAGGGAAATGTTGTTTTTAACCAATTTCTATCGTTATCTTAGCTCGCCATGGAGGAGCTCGTGGCTAAGTACTAACAGCCGCCTGGATCGATCTTTAGGTTAAGCCGCGCTTGCCTAGGTTGGTCTGTGGATGGGTGACCACCCATTACATACCGAGTTTCCTCCGTGCCTCGGAAAGCACGTTAAGCCGTTGGTCCCGGGTGTCATTTGTAGATCTTTGACAGTCGTTATAGGTAGTCAGTGGCCCAAAAAGTCTGACAACCAGTCTTACCAAGGGGTATCGTATTACCCAGTACTAAGTGGGTTGTGGAGGTCAGATAGGCAGTCGCTCCATGTAAAATACTGGTATTCAGCTGCATCCAGTTAGACTGGAAGCCGACCCCAACATAGTTGGAAAAAGGCTAGGCAGATGATGATCTTAGCTCGCCATAATTATGGTTGAGTCGTAACAACATAATTACCGACTGTAGGAGTTTAATGTGTACTACCATTTAATTAGAAAATAACAGCTGAGGTTCGAAGATTGATGAGTTGAGGAGTGGAGTTATGGAGTGGTTATGTGATGGTGTCCAGTTACTACGTGAATTTGTGTGGAAATTAGTTTTCGTGGTATGAGATATGGAGAAACGGGCAAAATGTCGAAAATAAAGTTTTGGGTATGAATGTGCAGTGTGTCTGGTTATAAGGCTAGGGGAACACCATAGAATCGATTGATAGACAGTAAAAAATATGATATGGCTAGAACTTCGTCAGTTATGTTTAAATCCCATGTAATAGGGGGCGAGCCTATTGCTACCAACATGGCACAAATTTAGTCTCCGTGGATGCTACTGAGAAATTCCTGATGGAAAAACCCTATAACACTTTGCCGGACCCGGGGATTGAACCCAGGCACGTTGCTAAAATACAAGTTTATTTTTATTTGTAAGGCAATAAATTGTGCAGGGTCTTTGAAACATGACCCTAGTTCAAAATTACACTTAGTTTCAGAGAGTCTTTTATTTAACTTAAACAGTTTAGTAAGTAAGGTCACCACAGTCCAATATAACGGCAGTACAAGTGTGGCACGGACCACGGCTGCCTAGTGCACGTCTCTTACTTTATTGATATTACTTACTGTTTGTCCCGTTACTGTGGCAGCTTCAGTAATTTCGAGTTGGTTAAGTGATGTTATGAAGTTTGTTAAAATGTTTTCTTGATACACAGCACTATGCCGCACTATGTCCAAGAAGAAGAAAAGAAAATGATGGAGATCTTATCTATACCGATATTACAAACGGGTGTTTTTTTTGTAAGTTTGTTTGTAGGGGGTAATCTCCGGAACTAATAATCCAATTCTAAAAATTCTTTCACTAGTTGAAAGCTAGATTATTCATGCATATTAGCCGAGCTATCACGATTTCCGCGGACGAAGTCGCGGCCGACGTGCTAGTTATTTGTCTTCTTATAGTTTACTTCTAGCATTGGGAGCAATAAATAAGTTAACACAAGAATTATGTAGATACTTTCGGAAACAGTGGCCCATAAAAAAGAACAATGAAAAAACAACCTTGATTCCAAATACTTCACAAAATTAATTACGTCTATTTTTGTATGTAACTTGTTTTAGAGAGGAAATATAATTTCCGTTGTTTACAAAAAAAAACATATCTAGGTTCTATCCAGGTAAGGAAATACTGTTTTATAGATAAACGATTGGGTTGAAGTTATTATGAACAAAAAAGAAGCAATATGTACACACGGCGGCACGTCGAGCTATAACATGGCCATATTTCCAATATAACATGGCCTCTCTTTGTATAGGTTTCCCGTACAATGAAAGATCCGTATAAACTGGTTTTGTATCGCTTGATTGGCCGTCGTCTTTACATCGGCTTCTCGGATTGCAAGATTGATATTCACACGAAAACAATGTATCTATGGGAAGTACAGATAACATCTCAATTATTTGTAATGGATGGTAAGAGCTGCCAAATGTAGGCTGAGACGAAAATCTCTTTTTCGGTCTATTGTTTCCAGTCCATTATGTAGACCATATAAATTAGCATATGTATTTCAAAATCATGATTGACGAATGATTTTTAATATATGGAAGCCTTCTTAATAAAGGGTGTAAATAGACCCTTAACATAAACGAAAGCCACTTGTTCTCCCCGTCACTGCGATCATTTTTTTGTTTTAGACCATACCTGGGAACCTTCTAGTTACGGGGGTCGAAGTTCCAACTTTTTCACAAGTTTCTTTTTGAATACATGTTTTTAATGTAAGATTTTTACTTTACACACCTCCACGACCCTCTTACTATTCAAACCATTCATCAGCACAATGCTATGAGTGCTTTCCATCGAGTCCTACCGTAAAACGTGATTTTACACCCCAAAAAAAAAAAGTCTTTTCCCAGCAATATTTTTTTCGTAAAGTTACTTAGTTTGATGTACAGAATGCTTGGTTGACGGATATGTGAAGGGACTGTTTACACCCGGTATAGGGAAGCCACATAGTCTTCTATTATATATATTTTTTTTTCCTAGGAAATGCCGAATTTCGCAAACCCGCGTGGTAGATAAGACCCACTTCCTCTTCAAGAGAGGCGCTTGTCCCAGCCGAGGGAACATCATAGGCTGACTACGCTTTAAATGTAAGCTATCAAAACAGTTTATTATGTATTATGGACAAATTCTTATTGGCACACTATCCTTTAACATCAGCCGAGATAATTGTGTCCGCAGATGGACATGTCCCCGACCTACAAAAGATAATCAAGTCCCTATTGTCAATGTCACCACATTATGCATTGATTCATATTTTCTAGCAATCTGACATGGCCACATTTATGTATAGATTGAAGAATAAAAGAAGAAACTACAAATGGTTGGGTTATGGGTATGAATGAAGGAAGGCTAAAGACACGATGGATAGATTATGTTAAAGATCATTAGGTATGACTTGAAGGTGAGTATTGTGACGTCTGATGAAGAAGTATAGAAAAAGAAAACAAGCTCCGACGATCCCTTACAAATTGTGATGCTGATAGATCTATAAACCTTCACAGCATCGTACAACAACACGATGAAACGTGAAGACCAATCCTTTTCCCCGACACAGACAAATCAGATCTTCAATCGCTCTATTTCCAACAAACACGCATCACGGAAAAGCGGTCGTCCTCTTAAGGATACAAATGATGCTATCTCTGTATTAAACGGAACAGTTTAATGTTCCCAAGCCGTTAGCTCGAGTGGCTATAAAGAAGAGGCTATGTCCACGTCTGGGAGTAAACGTGTGGCCGTGTGTTGTGGTGAATTAGCACCAATTTATGTTGTAGAGACGATATGGAGTTGGTGGTGGTGGGAAGATTCTATTGGGAGTTCTGTTTAAGACATGTGCTACAACATTCTGGCCCGGTGTTGATATTGGAAAATAATCCTTTTTCTTAGCATGTCGATTGTGACCGAGAACTTGACTAAGAGGTGACCAACGAGTTTCGCACCGTTAACCTCTTTTTAGTCGACAGGATTAGGACAAATACTGCTCAATCCGTTTTCGTCTCACCTAGGGTTATAGCAATGTTCCAAAATTAAGGAAGATAAATCATGTTTCATGTCTTCTAGTGTAAGGTATTCTACCCCCCTTCCTCTCGAGGCACATTACATCTTTTATGTTCCTCAACCTTCAATGCCTTTAACCGAAGGGAATCTATAGGTAAGTACACTGTACACTTCACTTATTATCGAACATCTTATTAATATCATAGCATACATTGTCTAGTCAAGTCTTTCCATTCACGATAAGTTTAATCTTTGCTAATTAATAATGCATACCACTTCATTATTGCATTTTTTGCACGCAAGATTGTAAAAATTAATCAACTAATTAAATTCACCCTGGAATGTCTTGTCATCTTTAGGTATTTCACGACACTTTTATCTCTATTAATTATTAATAATTAGTTCTGCATACATAATATTAAATGCAAACGACTTTGTATTACTGTCTACACTGTTTTTTTGCGTGGCATTGTAAGCATTCACACTCATTTAAATTACATTACTCCCGGGATCTTCTTCACGATGTAAATGTTTACAGTTTACACGCTTTTTATCCCTTTTTGTAAACAACACAGTATGCTAAGAATTACAAGACATTGCATAATGTGTATGTATCGTTAGATTACTGCTAGAAGTCTTGTTTTTACTGTAATATGTTAGATTCTTGTCACGCCCTCAGATGTGTTGTTGCGCGGAAGACGGAAGACACACGCTCAAGATCGCTTCCTCTACTTACAAAGATGTGGGAAGGTAGGATGTGATATGCTGAAGGAATTGAGTTTGTATTATCTTCTTGTTTATTTTTCTAGCCAGCTTCAGTATTTTACATAGAGCGACTGCCTATCTGACCTCCACAACTCAGTAACTGGTACTGGTTGATTTTAATAAAGAATTTTCATGGTCTGTTGTGTCAACCAAACAAGACTTCAGTTTGGCTCATACAAGCGGAAAAGCTGCAAATAATCAAACAAACAGACCAATCTAAAATGAATTCAAATTACAATTAGACCTAATATATTATTCTTTAAAGAAGAGCTAATCGGGCGCGTTCGTGTGCACACAATGTCACGATGGCACATCCAGCACCTCAACCTCCACAGCTCGTCTAGACAATACACATTGTTATTTTTTGCACCTATGCAATTAACACAGCGTCATTTACACGTATCAAGCTGAAAGGTCGTGGGAGTTTGTCTAAATAGATATATCTAAAGTAAACGGTAATAAGAAGAGGTAATGAACGGATAAACATGTTTGTTTATGTAAGATTGTGCCGTAATTTTATTGTTTTGTTTTAGCTCTTTAGCGAGTTGTTCGTTGATGGCGTATGAATTTGAGGTATGTAGTGGGTATATATTGAATTCAAACGGACCTCGTTCATAACAGAAGATTTCTGTGCTAGATAGTATGGGGATCTTTATTATTTATTTATTTAACACTTCAAGCACAAAGTACAGAGGCGATCTTAATGCTATAGGCATCTTCACTTTAATTTAATTTTAATTTTATACGTAACTAGCGACCTGCCCCGGCTTCGCAAGGGTACAATAAATATATATATATATATACATTTTCATCTTGAATCACTCTATCTATTACCGAAAACCGCATCAAAATCCGTTGCGAAGTTTTAAAGATCTAAGCATACATATGGACAGACAGCGGGAAGCGACTTTGTTTTATACTATGTAGTGATCAATGTATTTCAATCGGGCTTTCACGATTGGCGACACTTTTATTTCCTACGGCTAATCTAACTGGCTCATCATTTTTAGCAGTTCAAGAGTTATTCTTGTAGGTGTGGCTTTTGTCAATTCGACAAAAGGTGAAGATGGATGCTTTACCTACCAGCTCGAATGACAAGGCTATTCTTTTCACCGGGTATGTATATTGTAGAGTGATAATGTTTTCTTAGTAACTATAGTAGCATTGTACCAATTTCTTTATTTATGCTTACACACTTATAAAGTACGTAAACAAACAAAAATCCATGTCTATGCGTCATAGAAGTAATCCTATGTATGTCATCAATATTCATCATCAATCTTAGGTCATTTGGTCGATGTTGTCAAACATGGGTTATTCTTATTAGGTTTATTTTCTATATTGGTATAAGTAACACTAGTAGTGAACTTTCTGGACCGCAATAAACGAAGAAATCGTAGAAAAGTGAGCGTAGCGAGCTTGAAAAATTGGAGGTTTCTGGTCCGCTGTAAGCGAAGTCTTCATTCAAGAGCGAGCGAACCGAGCTCGAAAAATTTGAGCTTTTTGAGCCGCGATTAGTAAAATTTTCATTAATTACTCATTATGAGCCTGTTATCAATAAGACTTCAAGGTTATAGGAAGATTTTGTGGTTATTTTCCTCTACACGTTGTTACTCGGGCGGCCCGTATCATTGATAAGATAAAAGGCTGATATGGCGGTAGCTACGCTACGGCCCTGGAGAAAAGGCAGTCTTCAATACAAATAAGCTGTACAGTGTCGATGTGTTAGGTACGCAAAACTCAAATTAAAAGTGCTGACAGTCGAAACACGCGTGGTACAAACAACTTGATACTTGATGCCACACCAAACCTCGTAAACAAAGCCAATAGTTATAAACAACAATAAAGAAACCAGTAAAGTGTAAATCTCGGAGGAAGGTTCCAATTAAGCCAATTAAATTGAATTATACAATTAAGGGAAGCGTCTACGGACAGCTCATTGAAGTAAAAGTGGACAATGGAGAGCTGATGGAGGTGACAACCTTGATTTGGAGTTAGGGATGTCACTCCAGTGGTAACCTAGAAGCGGCTTGGTGTGCATTATTTGTATTGATTGGTAAATCTATTTATAGAGGTGTACATTAGGCAAAGAAGGAAAACATATCCATCATCTTCTGCCTAACCTTTTTCCAACATTTTGGTCAGCTTTACAGTTTAACCGTTGCAGCTGAATTCAGTATTTTACATGAAGCGACTGCCTGTCTGACCAGCACACCAGTTAATGAGTGGCACGATGCTCTGTGGTAAGGCAGATTATGAGAATAAGAAAGCAGGAAAAATGATACCCAATAAAATTTTAGGCTAAGTTCAATGTCATGACACTATGTTGAATTACCAAAAATGGCCGCATGCGCTGCTTTGACCATGTCAAAAATATACGGTTATTTTAAAAGGTTGCGACTTGCGTTTAAAAATGTTTACAATACTGCTATCGAGCTATCAGGTTTCAGTTAGCCTGAAAGGCTTCTGTTCGATGCCCAAAACATTGACCCAGAGACGAAGACCATATACACCATATTCACCAAGGTTCTCAGGTAGGATTGAATGTCATACATAAGTAACACCTTGAGTTGGCACTTCTTATGTAATCGTATGGAAACTTAACTTTAACTTGCAACTTGCAAACTAAACTTGATATTTACACCTTGAAAATTCAGGATTAGTAAGTGGTTTCAGCAGTTACAATATGAAGCGACTGGAGATCTTCTTACTGTCATCAAATAAATTCATCGCTGCTTTGTCGTAATGAACAAAAAAAAATCACTAGTGTGAAATTTAAGACCCAATCTGTAACAATCTACGTAATGTTGTAAATTAGAAGGAATCAATAAACTCCCAAAGTACAGGCATTCCAAACCTAGTTTCAGGTTCAAAGGTCTCAACTAAATATAATAATATATTTACCAATAGATTTAACACACATCAATTTTGTACTTAAGATTTTGTTCACATATTTACTAGGTATGTATGTACAAATAATTCCAGTTTGTTTAGCTCTTGTGTATAACTTGAAGTTATTGGATCAATAGACATTTATTTGGCACTGAATTACTTTAATGTTATATTCATAAAAATATAGAATTAAAAAGCTTCAGTGACAGTTTTCCTCTGCAAACTCATTAATACGTTTCTTCTTTATCCTAAAAATATTAAAAAGGCAATAGGCATACTTCGGTATTGTTATCAAGAATGTCTTGCCCACCAGGCGAGTGTCACAGATGTCTATAAAAATAAGAAGATGGTGACCTATTTTACACAAAAAAAATCTTCTCTTCTAACATAAGTCGTAGCAGGAAAATAAAAGCAAATAGTAACGCAGCCAGCCCTAGTGGCGCGTTTCTTTGAATGCATTGTAAACATCTCAGGGTACCGTGAAAGCTCAGCAGTCAGCACACAAAAAACTGTGGTTGTATCTACCAAGAGAATGTGTCGTTTCACTTGTACTTGTTTACTAAAGCCGTGTGTACACTAGGCGACTTGTGTTGCTATGTGCTAGCTTGCGATGTCGCGTCATGTTGCCAGACATCGATCGGTAAGAAGAAACAAATCCTGACGCAGAAAAGTCGGTTATGGCCAGTAATATTTCGAAAGCTGGGGATAATTTCTGTCATAGACAGGTTCTGACTTTCTGAGAGTTGTGTAGCGAACTTTGAAGAGAATATATTCGGGGGAAACCGACCTTAATACTAATATTAATATGACTTAGAAAAAAAAACGACAATTTAATCAGCCTAGGGTAATTTAGGAGCAGTCACATGTGCTGTAAGTTAATTGATGGTTGAGGAAAGCTTTTCCACCACAGTTTGAAACGAAATTGTGTGACAGACAAGATCGGCTGACAGTCTGAGAGAGTGTTGGTCAGTGGAACGAGACCAGGGATCTAAGGGTCGACGACTCAAACGGTGGACTGACCCGGTCCTCAAGCCTTTGTGACTGTCTTTTCAGGAAGTCTCATGAATGGCAAAGGACCGACATATCTGGTGCCAAACCAGGACACAATGGGTCACGATCGTCAGCACTGAGGGACCGAATATAAAGATCCAGGTTATATTATAATATACACCGTGACTTTTTAGTCGTCTTACAACGGCAGCCCACTTCATGTATCCAATGACAACTAACCATTCACAAAAAAAAATTGGTTATTATGTGATTTTATTAATTTAAAAATAAAAATATTTTTCAGTATTATGACGCATTACGCAGCTAAAACACTCTGTTGCGAGCGATTATCGACTCGACTCGAGCGCTGGGTAGGTATGTTCTCCCGTTTGACACGTAAACATCATTAACAGGATGTTTCATAATTTTATTCTAATGTATAATTTATTTTTCTTTAGAATAGAATAGAATAGAATAATATTTATTTGCTTAAAAACATGGTATAAAAGATGGTAAAAACAAAAAAGAAAGAGCATACATGTTTTTGCTTAACAGTAATAAGCGTGCAAAAATTTCACGAGAATATTTAACATTTATTGTCAAAGAAGTCTTTGACACTATAAAAACTATGACTACACAACCATTCATGCAATTTATACCTATTACCTTTGTACCTATTATGGTAGGTAAAAAAAAAAATAGCGCCTAGAGCTATTTTATATTGAGTACATTGAGTGGACCACTTCTGCAACACGACTAAAAACTCACGGTGTAGAGATACGTTAAGCAGGGCATCACTATATAATAACTAAGTGTCACTTGCGGCGCAAAAGTTGAAATGCCGAACAACATTTGTCGCTGAGTAAAAACGCAGCCTTAGTAGTATTAATTGCTCTTTCTACGAAAGAAATTATCCCCATTAATTTGTTAGCTGATCTGAGAAGTAAATACAGATAAAGTTAGTCTTATCTTAGTAAGAGTTAGTCTAATGGAAATGAATTGCTCCGGCCTTGTCGCTTGTTACTGCTAGTGATTGGGAACTTTCCAGATTGATATTAATCGCTATTGATTTTAAACTGGAGTGGAGGAAAAGTTAATAGATGAAATACAGGTAAGCTGTTTGTAGCTAACTTAGAAAGTATATGGGAAAAAAACATTTAAGAAATCTTACGTTTTAAGAGACTACAACAATTCTAGCCTCTAGAGTAAGAAAAATAGTTTTTTAGTATTATTGCAGAGTCAATAAATTAGAAAGAAAATACATTTATTTGGTACATGCCACAAGTGCACGCAGTATAAAAAAAAAAGAAAACATTAAAAATTAAATCACATCCGAAGATCTGAACATTCTAAAATTATTCAGATTGAATTTTTAACTTAATTTTACTTGGAAACAAAATAACTGTGTAACAATTTACGTTCCCATAAAAGATTCAAATTTTAAGAATCTACAGTATCTTAATTCAATTCCAAGCAAATACAGGCACAAAAACTTGCGGGAACAAATCAATTAAGATGCCAAATACCTCGCATTCCTAGTCCGTTGAGCTAAGATTATCACTTTGGTACTACAGCAGCGGCTCCCAACCTTTTTTGATGACCAGGGATCTCTTTGGTTTCTTTTTTGTTAGCAAGTACCATAAAGTTTCAGGGGGAATCCCATTGAAGGACATTTTCATGAAATAGTAATTCAATAGGATTAAATTAACTTAGAGGGTTGTATTGATGATTTTAATTCTGTAAATACATATAGCTATGTGTTACGGTCGCGAATCATATTTTGTTCAACATACAGCCTGTCACTGACCTGCAAATTGCAAGGAACGTAAGAAAATTTGAATTCCACGGGGTACCCTGGCACTGCCAGCTTCCACCTTAAGAAAAATTAAATTGAAACCAGTCCTTAAGTTCAAAATTATCATGCATTTAATTAACGGTAGATTCTATAATATTATTAGTTTATTACAGAAAAGACAACATTTTTAATAGTTTAATTATCAGCATAGATGTGATTTTTGAAAAAGTTTTTGTTTGATTGTTTAAGATGAATAAAATTAATCTTTCGTGAAAAATAATTTTGCAAAACAAGAGCAAGTAGGTTAAAAGCCAATGGACTACAGGCTTATAAGGCCTGCTTAAACACCCACTGTAGGCGCGTTATAGCACTGTGGTAATCTTGAAAAATGATTTGTTCAATATTTAGTTCCCAATTTGTAGTTTGAAGTGTCAATTAATTCGATAAATCAAATTGATTTGCTTCTTTTCGAGGTTTTAAAATGAGGTTGTTTTAGTTTATATCGGCTTGGATGCGTAGGATAGATAAGCAAGCTCTAACAATCTTTTTCATAATTCATCTCTTGTTTAAGTAAAACTAAATTACAATTAGGCAAATTAGAGATCAATTAAGGCTTTTATCTACTGGTTTAAGGTTAGATCAACCCAATCCAGACAAAATTGCGGACTGCCTGCTGTTACCGGACACTGAAATATAGTTCAGTATAATTTCTATCGAAGTCCGGTGTCCGCGATCGCGTCTTGTACGTACGACGATCAATCAAGGTGCAACCAGTAAAAGCATGTCTCTCATTGTACAAGAAATCTATACAAAGCGACGCCATGTTATACTGGAAATGTATAGCTTGATGTGACACCGTATGTATCGACTTGACCAAACCTTTACATAAGCACCGACTCAATAAAAGCCTTGACAAAAAAACGCGGAGCCGCTCATTCAATTGTTCAAACCCTTAGATACAATACAGATCATGACCATACCGATAAAGCTCAAAGCTTGCATACTTTCCTTGCACTTGACCGTCCTCCCAACAATTATACCATAAACTTTCGCTGGTAGCGAGGTATGCAACTGACCTTCATCGGCCCAGTGTGCCACAGCCCGCAGCTACGACTTTCACGACAAATCCGACGATCGATCGCGAGACAAATCGAAATATCGATCTTTAAATATCGATGTTACAGTCAAAACTGTTAATCTGTCAAAACTACTTTTGTCATTCAAAACCCTTTTTAAGTTGAAACGCTGTTCTGGTTGGAACGCCCTAGTTATTATTATTTAGAATCACTACAAAAATGAACAAGAACCTAATAATTTTCTATTAATGGTTGTTTAAATAGTGTTAACTGGTCAAAATTAATAAAGACTGATTTTTCCAGTCAAAAGTGGTTTTGACTGATTTACAATGTGTGACATCGATACCACAAAGTGCTATTGTTTCACTAAAACACTCGATAAATGTGTGTGTGTTGTAAACAACCTCATTTCGATTTTACAGTTCGAACTGTAACAAATTCGTATTAGTATTGATTCGTTCACACAAATCGATTTTTATTATTTACTACTTCCGTGTGACTATTGATTGTTAACCTTTTTTCTTGATTAGACACGGTGCACATTTCTTTTAGGTTTAATGGGTTTATTCTTCCGTCTTACTATTTTTAGTGCTACAAGATACTTGGCGCTCGAATGACTCTGACAGGGGCTCGCTGTTGGTAAACATTTTCGAAATGTACTTGAAAAACAAGATGGCGACTTTAGTTCCAATAATGGCCACGCGTCATGATCCTTGTATAGCTATAGATTTCAAAATGTCACGATGATTTGGCATCGTGGTTACATGTCAATGTCAATTATAAAAATGTCAATAAGACTTGCGACAAAAGAAAGCAGGAAATTTGAGCGCCTGAAGATCAAATTGCATATTAATCAGATGATGAATTGCAAAGTGTATTCGTGTCTGAATTCAAGAGCTGGGTAAATATCTCTTTGTTTTATTATTTTTGATTGTGACAAGTACTTTCTTCTTGTCGAAGCACGGTAACATAAAATAGTAGGAGAGTGTAGCATGCAATCTTTGAGTTCTTGGTAATCGTTGTCTATCCCGGAGACAAAAGTGAAATGTCTTATATTCCTTTTATTACATCAGCGACACCCTTTGATCCTGAAACCATACCTACAAACTTTTCCACTTTACTTTAATTGCGATCACTGAAGCTTTTCTTCCTCAGATATCTTTTGAATCAAGATTAATGTTTCGCTCAAACCAGTATGGACAAATTGCGAACGCGGCTCCGGAGTTCCGGACATGGACATGTCCAATCATATGCTTACTCAAGAATGCGTAATTATTCCGTACCAGTTTGACAGATCTATAACTACCCTTGCAGGCCTGAAAGCACAACTTACATCAGTAATCTCTTGGACAATTAGTCTGTTGTTGCCACAGATATAGATATACCTAGATAAGGCGAGAAGCATCTGCTTCGCGTGCCTGGCTTAAGCATTTTATGCTTAATGTGGCTACTGTCGCAGCAAGCTCATCATCTGCCTAGCCTTTTCCCAACTATATTGGGGTCGGCTTCCAGTCTAACCAGATGCAGCTGAATACCAGTATTTTACATGGAGCGACTGCCTATCTGACCCCCACAACCCAGTTAGTACTGGGTAATACGATACGCCTTGGTAAGACTGGTTGTCAGACTTTTCCGGCCACTGACTACCTAACGACTGTCAAAGATCTATAAATGACAGCCGGGACCAACGGCTTAAAGTGCTCTCCGAGGCACGGAGGAAACTCGGTATGTAATGGGTGGTCACCCATCCACAGACCAACCTCGGCTTAACCAAAGATTGGCCCGAGCGGCTGTTATTATTTAGCCACGAGCTCCTCCACTGTCGCAGTAAGCTAATTTGCTTAAAACAACAACGTTACTACTCAAGAACTTAATTCTAAACATTTAAAGAACAAAAACGTAGTCCGTTTTGTATAGTAACTAAATAGTGCTTATGACGTCATAGTAGGTACTCCAAAATGGCACGTTTGATTTTAATAACGATCGTGATACCTGCGTTATCTAGGTATATCCATATCTATGGTTGTTGCACACAAGGGGGAGGAGGAGGAGCTCGTGGCTAAATAATAACAGCCGCTCGGGTCGATCTTTAGGTTAAGCCGTGCTTGCCTAGGTTGGTCTGTGGATGGGTGACCACCCATTACTTACCGAGTTTCCTCCGTGCCTCGGAAAGCACGTTAAGCCGTTGGTCCCGGGTGTCATTTGTAGATCTTTGACAGTCGTTAGGTAGTCAGTGGCCCGAAAAGTCTGACAACCAATCTTTCCAAGGGGTATCGTATTACCCAGTATTAACTGGGTTGTGGAGGTCAGATAGGCAGTCGCTCCATGTAAAATACTGGTATTCAGCTGCATCCGGTTAGACTGGAAGCCGACCCCAACATAGTTGGGAAAAAGGCTAGGCAGATGATGATGATGGTTGTTGCACACATCACACTCTCACTGCCCAACAACAAAGCTAATCAGGGGTAAGCCCAGATGTTGAGACAACGCGACCACTTTCATTGGACTACAATGGTCGCACCCACTGCTTTCACTGCTCAAGTGATTGCTACATCAATAGCTGGCTATCTTGTAGACAACACATTACATTTACATCTGAGGTGCATGCGTGGGTTCTGAGTTTCAAACTTGACCGTGGTGAATGGGTCACCTCATTTTCTTTGCGTGAGAATTAAGATAGCAATGTCCATACTTGAGATGCTTTTCATGCAAAAGCAGGGTATAGTATCGAGGTTTTTAAGGGACGTTTATGCCTAACTCCATTTTCTTACGGCTTCCCTAGGTTACCTATGTCAAATCGTCTTGTGCTGGAACTTTTTTTGTATTATCCCAATCCTGGGCAAGGCTTCCCCCGTCCCTTCCAGTTCTCTCGATGGTGTGCTTCTTCTGACACTGATTAATTCTTATATTATGATGTTGGTCTCGTTGGTCGAGTGCTGCCTCGTTGGTTTTGTGGCCGCAAGCACCACAGCAGTAGTGAAACGAACCGTATCTGTTGTGCAGTGTCATTGGGTTTCCCGTCTGTAATTTATCAGTGGCAGCTCGGTATCCGGATTTGTTCACGATTGATGGCAATAGACTCGTCCCCTATTACATGGGAGTTCAGCGTAGGTAACTGGCAAAATGTGGGTGTCAGACTATACGCCTTTGCCTAACCATTAGAGCCATACACGCGTGATGTTATGTTGTGACAAAATACAAAGTGTACTTCAAATACTTAAGTAATTCCAACAAGATCTAGTAAACCTATAAATCCGGCCATAATGTTATGAAGGCTTTAGTTTAGTTCCCAAAACATTACACAAGTTTAAGATCCATAACTTAAAGTTAGTATGGTGCTTGTAGGCGATGCTTAAGTAAGTTGTCACTGTTTATGGTAAGGCCTATTCAAGTTACTTTACATAAAGCTTACCGATATCGAAAACTTTATAGTTTTGGTGCCGATTGATCAATCGATTGAACGACCAAGAGAACTTATTGGCCGCCGCATTTAAGGATATTCAAATTCAGAATACGTATTTTTTTTTTATTTCTCTTTGACCGACACGGGAGCTTATAAAAATTCTGATGCTACGTGCATAGTTGATCCTGTCCCACGGAGAAGGACCGGCAGAAAACTCAAAAAATTGATTTCACACGGTGTTGAAAAAAACGAGCAAACTTAAAAAATATCTAATGTCACAATCCTACACGAATCATTTTATTTCGTCAGTACTTAAAGTTTCACGGTGTAAAGTGACATCACCATCACGACATGTCACTTAAAAAAATCATCAGTCATTTCGCTTTTCTATTAAAACAAGGGTAGTATTTAAACGAGCGAACATAAATTCAAATTAAAGGTGTCAAAAATATTGAAAATGGGCTACTGAAATACTAAGTGAAAAACAAACAGTGGGCTAATACTAATGTTTAAAACAGCGACTTGAAAATAGAAATTTGAGTTACTAGTTGTTCAGTACGATTATGTGATAATTCAAGGACTCCTGTAAAAAACTTAAAACAAGGTTATTAATCACTAGATTGTAGATAAGGCGTAGCCGACGAATCCCCGCTGAGCGGGGCTCCTATTTCTGTTTACAGAGTTTAAAGTAACCTAACACGAAGGGGATGGCGGGGTCTTAGTTCGCTCACTTCGCTCGCTCACTAGACCCCGCCATCCCCTTCGAACCTAACCTGTCCGAGTCGGGGTGCCACAAGTCTCTCTCAGCATTCGCTCGCTCTTGCTTCCTTAATTCTCCTTGCCGCAATGACCAGACAAATAGTTACTTACTTTGGTACAATAGTCGCCCATTTAGTATATTGGTCGCCAATTAAATTTTTATTCGCCCGATTAATAATTTCCCTTAAAACAAAAGAAATACGAGTAATGAAACTTTAATTAGCAATGAGCTTGCAAAGAAATGATGTCATAGGTGCAACATCATCATTCATTTAACGTGTCAACACTTCATATTTCAAACGTCAATTCGAACACGACGTTTTCATTTTTTAAATCAGTTTTTCAAGTGACAAAGGAAAGCGAAAGTGTTGCTCCACAATAAAGCTTTTTGAAGCAAAGGTCAGAAGGTTAAATGTCTCTTCGTGAACGATTTTTCATTTGGGGATATCGCATTCAATTTGTGAAACCAACCGTGCTCCGTTATTAATATCGTTTTGCAGCGAAAGACTTATGTAAGTGATCTTGTTAGAGATATTGTCCGTTTTTTTTTTTTATTTCACCTTTTTTGTGGAATATTTTTTTTTCTTTATGGTTTGACAGTTGGTTGAGTTGTCATAGCCTTCATTTGTTTACAGTTGACACTCACTCATTTTTATAGCTAAAACTAGCCGCTTTCTATAGATAGCTTGATTTCTCTACAACTTGACAATAGGACCGCGGTATCTTTACTGGCTTATGATGTTTGATGACTATAATTCAAAGTTTACGAAGATACTGCAGACAGAATAGAAAAATAGGCCACTGACAAATTTTCAAACACTGTAAGAAGCCTTCCGACCTTGAGCAAGCGTGTTGATCAATGCTCGCGAAAGCCATCTCTGGGTGAGAAGAGGATTTTGCCCTACAGTTGGGTAGAAATATGCTGGTGTTATTGAAAAAATGTAACTAGTAACTAAGTCCAAACATACATAGTTATCATTAAGTCTAGTGGCGTCGAATCTAGTGGTAATAGTACGAGAGTCCGCGTCGGAATCGCGTATTGTATGAAGAAACAAGTATTGCTAGAAAGGTCAGCGTGTTGATAACACAATTATGTAGGAAATGGACGGCTGCAGTGCTACAACCTTCACCCACGTACGGATTTACTGCACATAGGGTCATCGGACTTTCATCATAAAACTATTGGAAATAAGAAACATAGTTCTGAAGTCAGCCAGCAGTTGGAAAACTACATGTTACAAAATATTTCAAAACCGTTAGCAACCGGTACAAACTTCCCTTTTTGGGACCCCCTACTTTCTAGTGAAATAAAAGACTTATGATTGGGGCAATACGTAGTTGTAAATTAAATACTCATTATTTCTTAAAAGACATAAAATTTATCTTTTCACCAGCACGTTTTATTTAAAAATCATTACTTATCTGTAAAAGTTCTATTCTACAATTTATATAATGGCAATAAACTGTATAATCTTATACTTGTCGGGGACTGTTGTCAACCTGGCAACCCTATCAGGAAGTGTGCCAACAGGTTCGAGCGGACAGTCGACCTACTTTGAAAGAGGCTATCTTATACCAAACCAACATACATAATGCCTGTATATAAACATCTATATACTACTTTGCATTTCGTTTCTGGCACGGCAAGTTGCCCTGAAACCGATTAAATGCAGTTTTGTGGGCCATAAAGATAAGCGTACGGTGTTTCATTAAGAAGTTTTGATTGTAGATATGGAACGAACGAACTGGCCACTGCGTTGCAACTGAAGCTATCGGAATAACCTGCGATTCGAAGAAAAAAATATTGTCTGTGGTTTGTGCTCATTTCGGCGGCGAGCGCCATTTTGATTTCAGTGTTTTGATTAGGAATAAAAATAATAAGCTCTGCTTGCTTGCTGGCGAAATGATTTACTACTTATTAACAAGTTATATGGTGTACAAATTTCTTAAATTCAATAAATGTTGCATATTCATCACAATAAAGTTGGGAATTGGGATGGGATTTGCAAAAACTAACCAATCAAAACTTTAAAATCTCTCAACAAAACATAAAAAAGAAATAAATCAAGTCACAACCACGTATAATCTTATACTGTATGTAAGCAAAAAAGCAACTCGTATTAACCCTACCTCTACCAATTAAAGTTGCAAAACTCACATTGATGCGCACAAAGTAATAAAAGTAAAAACGTATGGAACCCGTTCGCACAATGAGTCGCAAACGTTGGAAATCAACGCTTTAATGACGTCACATGGACGCGGGATTGACAAGTGATGGCAGACGATAGGCGTATGCGCTTCTCACAGGGTTGAACGGTCAAATAATTATATCAGCTTCCAAAATTTTTTTGGTTTCTGACAAACGCAAACGCAAGCAGTGTCGCAGCCACTGCTTGCGTTGCCATTAGAAACCCAATGCTCCTATTTAAAAACCTTTCATTGAAGGCTCTTTTAAAATACTAAATAACGAATACCGGGTCAAAAATAAAGAACTACTAAGAATTCCTCCTTTTGGGCTATCCAGTGAATTAAACAAAAAAACTTCGTCGAGTGACTAAGATCAGAACACAGTATCTTTAGTTTAGTCTTCGAGTCTAGCAATAAAATGTAAAGAAAATATAATATAATGCATAAATTTAATTTTAGTGTAAAGTTTTTGGACAGAAATCCACAAACTACACTAGACGACAATAAATAAGCCGACAGCCCTAACCTAGTACAGAAAAGCAACAAATGATCGACGTTGATGGATGGACTCTGGTGGATAGGTACTAATTGGAGATTTGCATATCCCCCCCCCCCCCCCCGGCCGCACAACTTACCTACCTCCACTTCCCAGATCCGCTTAATTAATACCTGCATGGAATCAGTTGCTATTGAAGAGTTACTGTTAGATCTTGCGTGTGTGGTCCGATGGTGAGATAGGGTCTTAGATTGTAACGGGCCCTTTGAGATGTACTGTGTAGTTGTAAATAGGTTATGTGTCTAAAGAGGATCTAGCAGACAATCTTTAAGTTAGTCCCTTGGGCAATTTAGTTGGAAGAGTATTCGCTAATTTTGTGGAGCAGGAAAGAATAACTTTTAAGGGTATTTGACATTTGCCTTTTTTCACATTTACAATTAAAATGAATACCTAAAATTTTAAGCTTGATAAAGAACAAGACTATTGGATGCTCTACAAGTTTGATCGTAGAAGCTTTAAGCAGTAGTAACTTATGTGCTCAGGCTACGTCCCTCTAAGAGCCTAACGGCCGAATACTGAAACGCAACTCAAATATTTAAGGGCTGCTTAAACGTTTGAGCAGCTCTTAAACTTTAATTTCGTATGCCCAAACGTCACTTTTGACACTTTTAAGTATCTGTTAAATTTGAGGGGCGTTTCAGTATTCGGCCGTAAGTTTTGCTATTTTCATAATGACGCTAGTTGCATCTTACGTCAAATAGCGCTCTTTAGTTAAAGTACATTGTTCGTGAGACTTCTACTCAAAGTCAAGTTTAAGCTCCGCATTTCTACGAACCACAAAACGGTGACTAGTATTCGTGCACATAGGTGCAAATGCAAAAACTAAATATTTGGGAGTAGGACCACTTCGAACAAAATGTTTATTACTTTATTTGATTCGTCATCATGATCTTCCCGCCCTCGTCCCCTATTACTTGGGAGCAGCAAGGCTTTTTCTTCCATTCTCCCCTGTCAACCAAGACAATCTCATTTATTCTCTTTTATTTGATTAAAGTTGCAATAGGTCTTGAGTCCTGTCACAGGACTTATACAAAGCAAGTTCTTCTTTTTATTAGCCCTCTACGTATCAAGAATCTTCATTGATCTGCATAGTGTCATCAGTAGGTAGTCACGTTTTCAGACCCTCTGTGTCTTATTCCAAGGCTGACAGATCACAAAGTGGCGACCATCACTGCCCACGCGCATGTCGCATCGTGAATTATTGCCAGCCCCCCTCCCCTCCCGCGTCCCGCGCTCCACATCCAAACAAAGTGGAACGAAAGCTTTCCTGAACTACAGATACAGTTTAACGGTTCAATATTGCATACAAACAACTTGATTTACTGCTGACACTTAGAGAAGAGCAAATAGAGAGAGGTTTCACGCTCTGAGACTTATGTTCAAAGTTTTAGTTTTGTTTTCAAACAAACGCTCTGTTTTGTCAGAAATAAACACAAGAGCGAATAGACAAAGAGTCAATGTTTCAGCGCTATCAATAATGGAAGAGTCAAAAATGTGTTGGATTGATATGTAAGGCTACCGAAACGCTCGACTTAATTCTCTTGAAAGTATTTGTAGAAATATAAAAGGCTTCAAAAACGTTAAATGTCTAGGTCATAAGGACGGTCTACCTGTTAAAGCAGATAAAATTACTTCACAAAAGAAACAAGCTAGAAATCTAAACGTTAAATGCAGAAAGCGTAAATCTTGGCCGCCGCTGCCTGCCTCTAGGTCTAAATTGCACAGATATTCCATCATAAAAAGGGCTAATATTAATACATCCGGCCGGTTTGCGCAAAAAGGTACAACGTGGCTAGATACTCGCATATTTCTTATTGCTCCTACATCCTGGCTAGCCTTTCTATAAAATAAAAGGCAAATAAGTATAATCTTGGGTCAGCCGTGCAGTGCCCCGCATTGTCTTCCTATATTACGGGCCATAATGCCCTTTCATAGCCTTTAACATTGAGAAAGAACAAAGCCGAGGCACACTAAAAATTGACAAGACGAGAGTAACAACGTATGCTAAGGTATTGTATGCAACCTTGTAAGAAAGATGGTGGAGCAGTAAAAATAACTTTAAGGTTATTTTTGTTTGGAATTTTGCCTTTGTTTTTAAGGACGCAGATTCTGAAAGATACTGTAAATGTGTCTTGGTGTATAAACATCGGTTTATAAAAGTTGCGGTTGCTCAAAAATTGTTCGTAAATCAATTGGCACGGTAACAGGTTTGGGTATTTCTGTGGATGGCTATAAGTGTAGGGGAAGACCAAAGCAACGATGGATGAACAGTATGAAAGATGTCATCTTTTATAGTCATATGGCTAAAAGATGGTGACTACTGAGATGTCGATGAATGGAGAAGTATGGAAGAAGACAATATGCTACTCAACCCAAAAACGAAACGAGTTAAGGACAGGAGATAGAGAGGACCAGAACGGCCCAAGATAGGTATAGATGGAAACAGATGGAGGAGGCCTTAATCCAGAGATGGACTACCCCTTAATAGGTTAAGTTTAAAAAATATAGAATTGTAAATTATAGGGAAATAAAGGCTGTTTTATTTTATTAAGGACAGGAGAATGATGATGGTATTTACAGTATATTGTAAAAGCTACAGTTATATTTCCAGAACGTTGATTCCTTGTGATCCAAATCTAGATCTGTCTTTAGGGCTGACACACAAGATTATTTAAAGACTTTATTACTTCACGAAAAAATTAACTGTCGATTTGTTTACATTTAAAACTGATAAAGGTCGCAGCAAGTAGAAAGTTAAGGAAGTTAATGGCTACGAAAATAAACATTTAGGCGTTTATGTCGGTCACGGCGGGTGCATCGCGGAATGGACGCAAGAGTCGAGTAACGGTGCTGTAGTGGCCAATTAGCGACGCAGACGCAATACCTGCTAACGCCACATTCACGGCCTCAGGTAACGAGACTTGCGAGTAGTGAAACGCGCGTTTCAATTGTTTCCTTTCCATGAGGAACTTCGACACGAGTTACAAGATCAAGCGACACCCGTGTTTCAACAGTGTATGCAAAGAAAACAAATAAAAAAACTGCGGCATGGGGTGACTTGGGGAGATCTTTGACAGTCGCTACAGGGGTTGTCGGGACTCAGTCGAAGGAAACAGGAAAGGAGAGGCCCGCACGTACGTGTCGCTTGACACAAGCCGCATCGCGAGTCGCATTACCTGAGGTCATAATCGAGTCCTTATGTGCAACCGTGATTAAGTAATGACTGATTACGACTTATGAGAAGCACAATGGTATGGTTGAAATGTATAACAATAGAATAGGGGTATTCAAAGGATTGGTCCATATGTTTTTTCAGTTGTAATATCAAAGTATTTTGGTGTTACCTACTTAAAACTCTTGAAATAGGCGAGTAAGTAGACCGAAACTTTTAATGGAAGCTAAGCATTTGATGTGCCATCATACTTTGTGATGCAATACGATACACCAGAACTAGGTAGATATGAAAATTATGATAAATTATGGGATCAGGCGTGACGTTGTGGACATTAGTGTTATTAGTATTTATTTTTCTATTCTACAAACATAGCCCGATTTTTGTTTTAAACGTTGTCCCACACTAGGGTTTTCAAAAACAACAAGCAACCAAATCTACACTAATAATTATTCCTGTTAAAATAATTAATTGATATGTCTCTTTCGATGCAAATTTTGTTCGTAGATAAGTTTCCGTTTTTAGTCTAATTTATTCAACTTTATCATTATTAATTAATTCAAATTAAATGTTTCATGGCACTATTTAAGTTATTAATTGAAGGATTTCACGTCAATTTGATTTATCCATACATTATTAAGCATATAATTATGAACTCTTTCCATAAACGGAAGTAATAAATACTTATTTTAATGTAACATCAAGATTTCAAAGCCTTATTATCGTATTTCTTTCCATCGCTCGAGGCGAACGTAATGCAAGAGGAGTAGAGTTTATAATATAGATAGCGAACCATGCATCCGTGCAAGAAGCTAATAATTAAAGCTCATTAAAGCTCTGCAGTTTGTTTATTGTGTTTGTTTGTTTGTTTGTCGATTGTATGAGCAATAATACTACTGCACCTAAATGTACACTTTTTGTAATACTTTTTAAATAAATTATTCTTATTCTTCTACTTTCTTATCTGGCAGATTATGAGAGGAATCAATGGAAATAATAAATACAAAAATTGAATTTGTTATCCCAATATTTCACCAATTTCACGGCTTCGTTGATTGGCAGCACAGAGGGTAGGATAGTTTGACTGGCTTGTTGGTCCAGTGGTCGCAAGCGCGACTGCTGAGCATGAGGTCCTGGGTTCGATTCCCAGATCGAGCAAAGTGTTATTGGGTTTTTCTTTCAGGAATTTCTCAGCCACGGAGTCTGGATTTGTGCCTGGTTGATGGCAATAGGCTCGCCCCCTATTACATGGGACTTAAACAAAACTGTCGAAATTTAGGTGTACTATTAAGTAGGTACACTTCTGCCTAACCGTTCTGGGATTACAGGCGTGATGTTATGTAGCTTGAATTGAAACACAGCTCTTCTTCCACACCATGCTGCCGTTCCCTCGAGGACCCAAGAAAATATATGTATAATTAATGGGAAATATATGAGGATGATATTATTATTTACTTATGTAAGTCCTAGGTACTGAAGCATTGACAGTCTGATCAAATGATTGCGTTTTTCAAAGCATAATGCAATTTATGTTGTCCGTTGCAAGTCTGATTCTTCATTCACAAAGGACAATCTTGGCAGGTATTCATCGCCTATTGATAAATAGACCCGACAGAACAACTTATCGCACCTTCCCTAGTGCGGCTAAAGAGTACAAAACATACATACTTCGGTTTGTTTACTAGTAAACAGCAAATTGATAACAACTTAAATTACCCGTAGGTATATTTAAATTATAATAGCTGTCATTCCTTGACAGTTATATGAAATGGCTAATAAAAACTATCACGACCAAAGAGATTTAAAATACATAAAGAGCGGACATTAGGAATATTTTCACACATAATTTTTGATCCCGAACATTTCCGATTTTGACACACGAATGCTACCTGTCAAGCGGGCGTATGACACTAGACAGAACGATTTGTTACTAAGTAGTAATAAGTTTTGGATTACAATTTTCTTCGTCTTGTCCCGTCTATCGCTCATAAATAATTGAATGTCTTTGATCACGACAAATTGACCTAGGGTGTCATTTGGCATAATAAATTATCATCTTCGTCACTTCACATAACACTAGCTTTGCCCCCCAACCTTTGTTCGCGTGAAATTATTATAAAAAAATTACTGCCTTATTTGAATCGGATTTTGTTAACAAGTTCAAAGGTTCTATTACACGGAAACCTTATTCTTTTTCTAAAATAAAAATAGTCTAATTTACTCCTTATACTAACAGCTATCAGAGTATTAGTTTGTAAGCCCTGGCTGGGGGCCTTAAAGTAATTTTTGGCCACCACAGGATAAGTTCGGTTAAGCAGGAACAACCTCTAGTAGATGTTGTACTGCGAGTGGTAATTTCAAAAAAAAAAAAAAAAAATCTGTCAGAGTATCTGCCCGTCAAAATCAGTCCCGCCGTTTCGGAGATTAGCCGCAACAAACAGACCGGCTTTTTTTTTATAAGTACCGTATATACTTTCATATGCATTCAATAAAAAGCTGTTATTTTAACATTACAAACAGACTTTGTATAGATTTGACGTAAGTGCTGCGGAAACAGTTTCAAGTTTACTCCAATCTTGGATAAAACACAATACATCTATCGGGTATCTTATCACTAGTGCATAGGTTCTACTTCTGAGTATAAAAAGCTGTTATTTTAACATTACAAACAGACTTTGTATAGATTTGACTTAAGTGCTGCGGAAACAGTTTCAAGTTTACCCCAATCTTGGATAAAACAGAATACATCTATCGGGTATCTTCTCACTAGTACATAGGTTCTACTTCTGAGTATTCTAGATCTACCTAAGTTCTTAGCTGTGTACTGTATCGTTACCTAGATACCCGCCCGCCACTCACTCTTTGTTTATGTTTGCATGCCCTACGGTCACTGTCAAGTGTAGGGTAGCAAGGAATATTATGGGATAAAGTAGGACATTCTGTACTTGTTACCGTAAATGGGGTACCTAAGTGAGAATTTTGTGCGTTAGTCTGGTGTGTCAAAGGTCTTAAAATCGGTAAATACAACTAATATTATATTTGTTGGAAGTTAAATTCGAATTGGAATACATAAATGAGTTTTCTAAGATACTGTTAATTAGACACATGACATGAGCTCGTGTTCGGATTCTGTCCCACTCTCTCTCACAGCCTATATCCCAGCAGTGGTAACGCTAGACTCTAATTATGATTAATTATAATACATAAAAATTATAATGTGTTGTATACATGTTCGTACACGTTAATCTCGGAAACCACCCAACCGATTTCAATGAAATTTTGTGAAAGTATATGGTTTGTTCCAGCTTGAAAGGTAGGATAGTTTTAAAGCGGATAGGTGGCGCCGTGCCAAACAGGCAGATAAAAAAAACGAACTTTATAGAACCCGAAACGAACAGCCCTACCTACAATAGCGCAAAAGTACTGCTCCACCTTTTGCCAAGAATATCCTAGAAATCCACACCTCCATGGCAACCCTACCGTCGTTAATAAGAGCTGTAAGTTCATTGAAGGTAACCAAGCAATTTATGTCCGAAGCAGATTGCTTTGTATAATCTGTTACATGGAGGCCTAGGGCCGTCGTCATCGTAAATTCCCTATTTATTCCCTGGAATGTTCTGGGGGCCTATCCGATGCTTAGAGCCTTACAGTGATGCCTTACGACTGACGTTCCGTTAGTAAAATAGTGGTTTTTATTGGGTTTAGGTAGGTTAACAGGTTTAATGTCGATCAGTTCAAGTATTACTAGTATCGGGTAATACCCGTAAAATACTGGTCAAGCTGCATCCGGTTGGACTGGACGCCGACCTAGCAACTTGGGAAAAGGCTGAACCTAGCCGCTAGGTAGATGATGATGTAAATTTAACAGGTTTAAGAAGTATGAATTTGCAAGTTCAATATAATGACTCCCTCGTTGGTCTAGTGATCGCATGCACGACTGCTGAGCGTGAGGTCTGGGTTCGATTCCTAATAACTGGCAAAACGTAGGTGTACTATTAGGTACACCTCTGCTTAATATTTAGGGAATTACAGGCGTGATGTTATGTTATATTACATGTGTTATGATTTTTTAATGTAGCTTGCTTTGTTTAATTTTAATGTGACTATCTCTCAGAAATCTACCTGAATTTAAAGATCGAACTGATATTACCGAATGTCATCAAGCATATTGAGTATATTCCTCGGTTTCCACCATTAAAAATCATGTAGTAACTGTTGACAAAAACTTCAAAAAACTTCGTGTTCAAAAGCGTAAACACAAAGTAAATCAAAAGGTAACCAAGCAAAAAATAATACCCTACACTTAACACCAATATATCATTTCACAACTAGTTTAATTTTCACATAATTTCCAGCACGACACGATAAATAATAATTGTCGCCGACCATCCATCATGTTCTTACACACGCTGAAAGCGACAAGGCCGAGTAGCTACGTTTTGATTTACGCTTCACTTTCCATCCCAATACCGTTAAAGCTTTTAAACCGGCTGATATCGAGGAAAGTCGGTAAAGCAAGACGGATGGTCTGCTCTTGCTTAATTTTATGCTAATGGGTGCAAGGCGCGTGTGAAACGGAACGTCGCGGAGCGGGCGCATTGTTGCTACGGACACAGTGTAAAGATAACCAGTGAACCAATCATAGTGCATTTACTTTTTTGGTGATGTTGGTAAACATTTATTTGGAATTGTCTGTGGAACAAGATGGACGCGTCACTTCTGGCACTGGCCACGCGCCAATAAAACCCTTTTTCTGAAATATAACACTGGTGGTGGTTGTCAACTAAACTTTTCGATATATTTCATTACAAAGATAAAACGTAACCCCCTGTCTCAATGTGACAGCCCCGACTTACTCACAAGTAACCTGGTGATGTCAGGTGGAGTAAAGCTGTGACCGAGTGGCGTCCAAGGACTGGAAAGACAAGTGTTGGTCGTCCGGTGGCGAGATAGGCAGATGACATTGTTGCCATCGCGGGAATATCCTGGACGAGGCTGGCACAAGAGCGTGGAGCACTTGTGAACATTTGCTGGCACAAGCAAAGAGAGGCCAGTTATACCCAGTAGTGAGTGAAGTCGGGCTGTGGATGATGATGATGATGATAAACCCGAAGCATACTTAGAATTCGTGTAAACGCTTTACATGAGTGTGAGCAGCTTCCGAATATTTGCTGCGAGTTGAATTACTGATGTTAATACTAATTATACTGTGTCTACTGTGCAAGGGCGTAGCTGTGTAGCGTAGCTTTCGTAACAATTGGTGTTATGATAGATGGTAAGGAAATGCGTGAGTTTTGGTTTATTTAATGCTAACGTTAAGTGGGTACTTAAGCGGATTTATTTATTGTATTCAGAATAATAGTGCGCTCGAGAGCTCAGTGGTTTTCTTGAGTATATTGTTACGAACAGTTTGTGGTTAATGGATTTTTAAGTAGAGGCTTTTCCGTACTTACTCCCCGTGAAATGGGTTTGAATGAAATAGCATATAATATTTGTGTCATAATCAAAAACCTAGAAAGTTTTAAGTACTTATCCTGAAAGACGACAGTATTGGTAATTTAACCAAAGTACACATAATTCACTGAAAATCCTTAACAATCGGAAAATTGCTGAAATATAAACCTTGTAAATGACACAAAATAAGTTAACCACAAATTGTTTCAGTTTCAATGTAGCTTTCTATTCTTTCAGGAACCAACAGTGCTACAGTATAAAGGATCTTATGGCGCTCAAATGACATTTGAAAGAAAATTGTATTAAAAAATCAAGACGGCGTTAGTTCCGACGATGGCCACGCACCAAAAGATCCTTAAAGAAGCACTGGTGTTACAAAATGTCTGACTACTGAGTACTCATACTATTTAACATAAGGCTAGTACTCATGCACACTATCTCCTATAAAGCTTCATTAGAAACTGTCTGTCATAAAGGCTAGTACTCACGTTGCCGAGGAAGCCGCTGCAGGGCTGTATCTGCGGCGGCAGCGGGGGCAGGTCCGGGGAGCGCCGAGCCCGCGGACTCGCTCGCGTGTTCCGCGCCTGCTCCGACTGACCCATGGTTTAGTGCATGTGCATCGCTGGAAGGAAAAAAAAGAGGGTATAGTATGACCACTTTAAGTGTGCGGTTCAAAGTGGCGCTACTTGTACAGAAAAAATGCATCGATATGTCAAACTTGCTACGTTTATTATAGTTCTGTGTTTTACCGCCTGCACACATAAGTTGGTTGAAGTGTAAGTAAGAGAATTTGTGAGTGATGTAAAGCTTAAGTGGAGCTGATTTGTACATTATTATGCTGATAGCTGTGCCTTCTAACGAATCTTTGTTGAATCGGTACACTGCAAAAATAATGCTAAGGTAAAATGGGGAGAAATGTCTCAAAACGGTGAAGTTAACTGAAATAAACCAGGCTTTAGACATCTTCTGTTCCCTCTCACAGATAGGCCGGGGTCCCAGCTGTGAGGACGTTATATGCTGATTATGTTTTATAGGTGACTAGCGACCCGACCCGGCTTCGTACGGGTGCAATATATACATACAAACCTTCCTCTTAAAACACTCTATCTTTAAAAAAAAACATCCTCAAAATCCGATGCGTAGTTTTAAAGATATAAGCATACATAGGGACAGACAGAGAGCGGGAAGCGACTTTGTTATATTCTATGTAGTGATATTGCTACCTAAGTGGGGCTGGTATGAATATACATAATATTATGAAGACTGTACTACCTAACCGATTATTGTTGAATCGGTACAACGCAAAAATCAAGCTTAAGGAGACAAAGGGGTACCACACTATTACGACATATAAATACAAAGCACTAATACTTATAGTGACATAGAGCTATCCTATGTCATGAGCTTCTACAAAACATAATTTAAGTGCGCTACTTAGTAAAATGAAGACAATTTGGAAACGCATTATTTTCGGCATCTTGTTTCCAGGTTTTTTTTTCACAGTAAAATTTATATTTCCATTTAGGTTAGAAGGTCAATCGGATCTTTCATCTTCCACTTATTAGGCTGACATTAGATATTATTAAGGTTCAATGTAATTAACCTTTCAGGTCGTAAATCACAAAATTTACCTCATTTACAATAAAATAAAATGGTATCTAACAATATTTCAGTTTCTCATTAAGTTTGCAAGAGACTGGATTTTTATTAAGCATTAATAAAAACTTTAGGATCTTTTTCCAAGACCGCAAATTTTAAGAAATAAATTTTGAGAGACTAGCAGTTCTGAAACTATAAAGGGTGTAAATAGACCTTTGACATAGCTGAAAGGCACTTGTTCTCCCCGTCTTTGCGATCATTTTTTTGTTCTAGGCCATACCTGGGAACCTTCTAGTTACGGAGATATTGGGGGTCAAAGTTCCAACATTTTAAAAAGTTTTTTTTTAAATACATGTTTTTAATTATGATTTTTACTTTACACACCTCCACGACCCCCGTACTATTCAATCCATCCATCAGCACAATGCTTTGAGTGCTTTCCATCGAGTCCTACCGTAAAACGTGATTTTTCACCCCAAAAAAAAGAGTCGATTCCCAAGATTAATTTTTGCGTAAAGTTACTTAGTTTGATGTACAGAATGCTTGGTTGACGGATATGTGAAGGGTCTGTTTACACCCTCTATAATGTGATAGCTTTGGCTAGGAAAATCATTTGAAATAAAGTGTTTTACCTTTTAGAAACCGATAACCTTGCTAGGAAAAACTGGCAGGCAGACATTGCTAGGCTGTTTAAGAATGAGATTGTCTACTAATCTAGTCGAAACCGACACCACAGTATAATATGAAAGTGTTAATAAACTCCATTGTCATCATTAAAGTTATACCACTGCTATTCCGTCAATCAGCTATCTTAAAAGTACTTAAAATAAACTATCTTAAAAGCTAATTTCAGCAACTTTAGCGATAATTTTAGCTAATTTAACGTGCTTTAAATGTATCTATTTATCCAATTAATGTTCTATCCCGAAGTTATCTGATACGATTTGATTTATAATTAATCGATTTTATAATCGGTTTCGGATGTGATAAGAATAAGATAACGTAATTTAGGGATATGGCAAATTAAAAATGATTGACCTTTCAAATATAACGGGGATATTTAAACACCTATCCACCCAATCTTAACAAAGATAAGCGGAGGAAGTTTAATGTCTGTCCTACAAGCTTCTTTTTTTACCAGTCTCTCCCAAAGATTTTTCTGTTTTCTTGGAGGATATTTGTATAATAAAATCAACAAAACACTTACAATTTACCCACTGCGGTGACCAGTATTTAAACTAACTGTTTGTAAATGGTTGAAAACTCTAGACTATCAGACAACTGAAAGTCTATTGATTCTAATCCGCTAAACATCTATCTGCTACACAAACACACACTATCATCCACATAAGTAGTTAACAAAAAACACTACTAAAAAGCGCCCAGCGCATTAATTTCAGCTGAGTCAAAGGTCACATTTTTCAGAACACTCTGAATTAGCAAGGGTACTGTAGCGGCACTACAAAAAGTACTACAGCGCCATCTATGACTTATAAGTCATACATGTAGCCCCTCTAGAGTAATTATAATTTTCTTATTTCTTATTTTTTTATTGTTTAAAACATCTTGTACCTAGTATTTAAGTTAACTCATCGCGCATTTCTTAAGTTATTAATCTAAATTAGTTTTATACCTGCAAGTCTTGGGGTCCTGGTGACCCGTAACACAGGTATTGTATGCCTATTTCGGGCACGTCTCTCACAAATGTTTACCATGTGTAATAGATTTAATAATTCCTGTACACTGTAACGTTTGTGATGAGAAAATAAACTTAATTATTATTTCCTATAACGAAGCTGAGAGGTAATTGTTTTTCCCGTACTCCTGTTAGGAACCTTCTGTATGTAATTAAATGTTCCACCTTTTTTTTAAAAAACAGGTTTTAAATGTTGTAAAAACAAATTTACTTGTTCCTGTCTCTGGAGCCCTGACTGCCCTATTCGCGATACCGGTGGGCTACTATTTTTTTATATTTTTAAATGTGTGTGTGTTTTTTTTGTGTTTTCTTTCTTCTTTCTTTCTTTGCAAGTCTCCCGGTGTTTTGCCTTCTCTGGCCAGTTAGTCAGGAACGAGTCCAAATCGTCACGCCATCGCCAGCGTTTCTAGGGCCCGCTTCGGTGACAACGACCGTCTTCAGGCACCCACCGTGTGAGGATTGTGATTTTATATAAGTAGGAATATTAAGTAGTTTAGAGTAAGTAAGTTAGAAAAATGAATAAACGACTTTACTTTAAATACCTCCATGGCCCCTGTACCTACTTACTAATCTATGCATTGCATAATTGTTTTGAGTGTCTTAGATTGGACGCTACCAAAAACCGTGAATTTCCACATCAAAAAAAAATAATTTCCCAGCAATCATTTTTGCGCAGTGTCACCTACTTACTACTTAGTTTGATGTACATGTATAGAATGCTTGCTTGATGGCTTTGTGATGGATCCTTTTACAACCGATATTTTTCTTTTTTTTGTAACGCGAACAAATATTTTGATGGTCTGATGACACACATACAGACACTTCCAAAAGTTGTACACTTGGTCTTAGTATAGTTACCTACTTTGCCGGTCTGCAAACGATGCCCATACATATCGTGATTCGTGACTTTACACGACATTTATCACATTAATCATTTCACATCCAATTCGATTTTAAAAACTCAATTAAAACATGATAGTGTGTCAAATCGGTTCCATATCTAGCGTAGAACAGGGAGGTCATTTAGAGAAAGTCCTACAACTATCAATTTAAGACTTTAGGCAATAAAACATAAAGTACATAATCCTTTGTTGTTTTTTTTTAGGTTTTAGAATCAACGTTCTTGGTAATCTAACGTTAATTTTGTTTGAAAACAAGAAAAACATGATATTGTCAATAGGATTGCGGATGTCTGCCGTGTATTGTGGTGTATGGTGATTGGAAACCAACGGTTGCTGCCCGAGGTCGTTTGTTCAACTCTGTGTATAAGCTACTATGAGTTATTAATTCGATTGATCATCACACGTTCGAGTATCGATCGAGCTCTTGGAGCACTGAGCTCTGAATGTTGCAAAGAGAGGACATCACGTAAATCACAAATACTAACTTAAATTTTGTTTATTAAAAGGACAATATTTTTTTTATTTACTATCTAGGAGTTCTTTAAAAAAGCAATCTATCAAGGCTACCCAGTTTTCAATTTTGAAAGTTAATTAGCAAAGAAAATCTGTTTAAATATTTTTCATAATATTTACGGCAAAGAAAATACACCTTGGTAACACTTTTCATAATTGATACAAATTGAATTATAATATGTTATTTATTTTCATTTACAAATTATCATACATGATTAATAAATTATTTTGTATTTTATTATGCTTTTATATGTTGCTTATTTTATTTATAAAAGTTTTTTTTAGAAAAAATCGGATAATGTGTGTATGTAAATCAATATGTCATGTGATTACAACTTATCATGATGCACAAAGGAAATGACGACTAAAAGAGGAGTACAAAGTACTTCTTAAATAAGGAAGAAAAGCCCTGCTGCGCCGACCCCAACTACATTGGCATAAGGCCCGGACTCCACCCAAGCGGAGACGAGCAGAGATGTGCGAAGCGGAGAGGAGATACGTAAGAGCTAGGGAGTATCCATCGAAGCTGTGCGGAGATGTGAAAAGCGGACTGGAAAGGAGATGTCCACCGCTTACGTCTCTTGTCGTCTCCATTGAACAGCCACTAGATTTCTCCTCTCCTCTCTGCTCAACCGTTTCCCCTAAAGCTAAGCGTAGACAAGAAGTGTAAATAATGGAATTCTATTGGTGGTTTACAACACATCTCCTCTTCACTCGTGTCCGCTTCGGTGGAAGCCGGCCCTAAGAGAGTAGGAAAATAATGATGTCGTCTTACAAATGGCTTCTCTGTTAAATACAGAGGCCCTGCATTAAAACAGATATAGGCTATCAAATCTAGAAAACTAGAACATAAAACCTGACTGGAAACTTAAATGGGACTCGCTAGCTAAAAAGGGGTATTAAGAATCGTAATCATGAATCCAGCATATATATTTATAATAAATTTTCAAAGAATAAAGTGAGTGAGTAAATAATTCTAGCAGTTTTCACATTATGCGTAATTCCACTTACAATTTCATCCGATTATATGAAGTAACGAACCCAAACCGACGCACCGGTTTCTTTTATTCATGAGCTGATTAATGGATACAGAATTACCTACAGACAAAGAGTACTTTATTACCTCTTGTGTTTTGTAGAATATTGGGTATAAGTAGAGTAGTGCCAGTATTGCTGCATCCGACGCATCCTAGACTGTCAGCCCCGGTGTCAACTTAGGCCTAAAATGGCGGCTTTAGCAGAATCATAAGATAATAATATTAATTACGTTACAATTGTAGAATGAGAATGACAATTCATAATATCAACTGCGCCTCTGACCATTTCTAGAAATATAACGTGATTCATATAATTATCCTATTATGATTCTGTGTGTACCATGTCTTGTCTATGCCTACCAAATCTGTTCAGCTGTATGCGTGAAAAGGAAACAAACATACAGCCCTGCAGTCGGCAGTACTTTTGTATTAAAGCATAGAAGACAAGTATGGATTTATCTCTGATCAACATAAATACTCCTTTTACCTCATCCACGTTTATACATCTGGTCATACACGCACGCCGGTTGGGAGTACCAACTACGCACCTGACCTTTCTGAAGAAACTCACCAATAAGGTGATCAGGTGATCCTTTCTGATTAACAGTCCACCTTCTAAACAAGAAAGATGCTTTACCTTAACCCCTTAACACCTAGATTTTACGTGTTTCTCTGTCATTAGTGGTTCAAGTGAAACTGGTTTGTTCTACCTAGTTTAATATCTAATTATTAGTTCGTTTACATGCTAAGTATGTTGTCCGTCAGTATTGCAACATTGCGGTATGAAGACTCGATGATTCTGAATAATTATGCGAGGTTACCCATTTACCCGTTCTCTACAAATTTGAGTGGTGCAAGGGAAGGTCTTTGCATTTAGTTTTCTTTGTTCGATTTGCTTAGTATTTGCTGCTCATGAATTCGTGAAAGATAAAACTTTAAATGAAATGAAATATTTATTTACCCGATATAAATCCACAGAAAACATTCGCAAACAGACACTAAAACAAAATAAATTAAATCTATTGACATGATACACACACGGACGCGCCCCAAATGCAGCGAATTAGGTAATTGGCGTGTGGTAGGACTGCCACCTTATATGTAAGGGGACTGTGGTACCTTGTGGCACATTTAAAGCAACGGTGTAGTTTCCCAACAGCTGAAATAAGGATTATTTCACTTTGCCCCACCCAGTTGTCGACCATCGGGTGACAAAAGATCAATTAGTGGAACAAATGGTCGTAAAAATCTAAACATTCTACTTTTGTGACCCATAGTAGAATAATCCTGAAATAATGTTTTTTTTTATTCTGCTTTTTCTCCGGTCCCACCTACGATTTCATTATTAGTTGCCTATAGGTATTTAGATATACTTAGGTACCTTTTGTTCTCAAATAGGTTTTGCTGTCTCAACTGAATTCCTATAAAATCATTTTATTATCTAAAAATAGGTAATTTATTAAAATTCCTCCATTTTAATGAAATATACGACCTTGTATCGTTAGCGTAATGGGTATACCATCGGTTGATTAGGTTTCCTTTAATACTATACCGGTCTAACGGCCGTCCATCAATCAATATCTTTCCGACCATTGTGTGGAAAACAATCCAATAAATTGAATTTCAAAAGAGGCCGTTACAGAAATTTATTAAACTGGTTATTTGTTTAAATAACTCATCAGTGCAACCTACTTGAGTAAGCTTCGTGAAGCTGAAAGCGCCAGGGTAGTCCGCAAAATACAAATTTTCTAACGTTTTTTTAGATTTTACAGATCAGGAAAAAATAGTCGCGCAAGTAACACGTATGTAGTTACAGAATTATAATAATTAAAATCATCAATGCAGTCCTCTTAAGTTCATTTAACCCCATTGAATGACTTTTTCATTAAATAGTTATTACCAAGTATGAAAAGAGGTGAAACGATGGAACGATGCCACGTTCAGCTCGCTCGCTAGTTGGCGGTGTGGCCTGCGCTTTGGGCTTCACTGAAATACGAAGGTACATCATTTTCGAATAATTGAATTTACAAATAAACGTTACAAGTGAAATCTCACTCGAATTATCTGGAAATAAATGTAGTGCCTCGACATGCCGACACCGATTCCATTCCTTTATTTATAAAAGGCCCGTTGCGCTAGCGCTGCGTCTTAAATTATAGAGGGTGAATCGTCTGCAGTTAAACGAACCACGACTCATGAAGTTGTCGGAGCTTTTTGTACTTTTTACTAGCAGGCATTAGATCGCAACGTCTCGTCGGCCATTATTAATGCGCCGATAAAGACCGAACGGCTTCGGCTGCGCTCGGCCAATTGCGCGGGCGTCGATCCATAGACAGACAACGTCTCTCGCCATTATAAAATTTATTGATTTATACTCCTATACAGGTTGTCTCCAATATCTATTTTTATTAAATGACAAAATTATCAACGTTCTGCATATATTCGCCTACGCAGCCGGAAATGGTTTTGTCAAAATTAATTTCCACAATCCGATTCTCGTCCATATGGCCTTTGTGGGATAACGAGTTCCATTTCTAATTGCATACTTAAAATTCTAACTGTCGAATATTTATTTGCTCGTTCATTTACCCGTGCCATCTGTTGGTCCATAAAAAGTTATTTAATAACTATTTAAATCGTCGTTTTACGTGTGACTCCTGCAAGTCACGGAGCGGCGCGCCGATAAAGAGACGTAATGTAGCAGGAACTTCAGTACTTAGGTAGTTGGAGCCCAGATGTTCATGGAGCGTCATTACCTGCCTCGGTGGTCGCGCCGTCGTATAGGTGATAAATAAATGGTTATCTGACCGGATCGACGCATGCGCCGCCCGCCGCGTGGGAACTACGGCTTGGTTTCAAAACAACACGCCGCACTTATGTTACATACAAGCCGTATAATTGTTACAAGTGATACTAACTTTCTAAAAAGTTGTATAGAGTTACTTGTTTTATGATAAAACTTATAGGTTTCTCCTATCGATACTCGTATGTCAACCGAGTTTGGTTCATTCGATCTCTAAAGATCGAATGAAGTGGATAGTTATTGGGAAGTTGATACTTACTGAACAAGTGCAGCTCAAGGAATAAGCTTCGTAAACAGTCGATGATTTTCTTCAAGCCGGCACAGATTGGAACGCACGAGAAGGTTCCATTAAATCCTGAACTCAAAGCTAATCCTTAACGACTATTGAGAATTCTCCACATGGCATTGACATTTGACGCAGCCGGCAGCATATTTCATGATCCAAATATAGACGCTGAACTATTGTAACAAAATTCTCAAGTTCATTTCTCAGAAAACTCGCGCACGAAATGTTTTCAAAGTTTTTATTATATTTCGCAAGAGAACGCCATGAAATGCTTCGGATTCTGTACCGCACGAGTTTTGACGGCGCCCGCGCCGCTGAGACGAATAAAGCTTTTTGCCGGTTGACCGACCACCAACCACTACAAGCTTCTTACGTCGACCATAACCCTTATTTATTGAGACTTAAGATTGAAAATCGGGGGGATTAGCGGACATCTGTGTTGATAGAGATCAAGTTAGAGTGGTACCGTAAGCCAGCGGTTTGACAAAGGGAGTCAATTTGAACGCAGATATCTGAGGATCGTTCGTGACTCATCTGTCTATGGTGATTATCTCGAAACAATATGGCGGCGAACTCGTGAGGTTCGCTATTCTGTCGTGGAAAGAAAATTGGGAATAACTAGATGAGGGTTTTGATCTTTATTGATATGCTGATCGAGTTAATTATTTTGTAAGCTCGAAACGTTGCCGCGCGTTGCAGTCTTTTCTTCTTGACTTTTTAAAATAAGCGGTTGCTTATTCTTTATGATAGCTGAGAAATGTGAAGGAATACGTACTCAATAACTTATATTAAATGAGTGATGGTTCGAATAAGTATCTTATCATAATCAAATAATTTCTGAGACATACAGGTTTTGAAATTTAGGAGTCAGTTTATGGGGCGGGTTTATCATAACAGATCAAATATGAATCAAATACCTACTTGACTTGGGCATAATATGGTATATGTTTACTTGCAATATCTACGTAGGTTAGGCCCGTAGTCAGTTTCATCGTTAGTATCTAAGTTAACAAAAAATAATGGACAGATACCAAGCAAGTTCTATGGCTCACTAGCGCATGGGAACATTTGCGACACATTCAATCAAGTTTACCTGATACTGGAAATATTATACCAGTGTCTGAAGATGATTTCTAGAGAAACTGTATCGGACTAGAATAACTTGGTAGGTACTTATTGATTTAAAAATATTAAAGTGTCTGAGAAAATGTAAGCAATGTAATATTATGGTGACCAAGCTCAAATACTCATGGGTACCATATTCTCTAAGCAAGTCATCTAGATCTAAGAAGTGTCTAAGTTTTTTCTGAAGCAGTGTTTCATAGGGAGCACCTGGGAAAATCGTTCACAATTAATTTCTTGGACAGTTAGGCAAGACTTGGCAAATCTGTATTAGGTACCAAACTGCAAGTGCCAATGCAGCTGATGCCATCACCATGTAACTTCCTGATTTGGAGGTGATTCTTAACAATTAGCTATACATATACAGTATGTAGGTGTTGAAGCTAACCTCACCTCACGGTTACTTCATAACGCAATCGAAATATCCCATTCGTTTTAAATCAACACTGGAAAATTATCACTTAAGTAGATACAATTAATTTGTGCAAACTTAGGTGGCTTTGGAAAAGTTTACTTAACTATATCGTAGGCTACTTTACTTACTATTAAGTAGGTATTTCTATTTAGAAGTGTACAATAATTTTCCTACATGATCATCGATGAGTGGATCTTCACCACAAATGTTCAAAACATCGTAGAACAAAACCATAAACATTTAAAAAGATTAACCACAAGTTTGTTTCGGTCACATCGGTAATCCGATAGCTTACTGTTTTTGGACAAAGAGCTTACGAAACGGAACATCGTGAAATACAAGACGTCGATATTTATTAGTCCCTTCACAGCTGGCTGTTAAACATAAGCCATTTAACACTGATAGAGTCTTTTCAAATAACCAATTGCCTAAACCTCCTAAGGAGTATTAGTAGCGTGAAACATGATCATAAATCTAGCCCCTGAACTGACGTAACCGGCTAATCCCAGTAGTGAAAGGATGCCTTGGGAGGTCGAGAGGAACTTATAATGCCCAAAACACGATCGTCTTACAAGTTACACAAGTAGAATCTTTTGTTCGACTATTCCTAGATCTCTCGATAACCATCTAAACAAAGGAGTTTCGCTACAGTTGATAGCAGATAGGTACATTGACAAGAAAATGGATCGCGGTTACGAAATACTGTTTGTATGCAAAATTGTTTTGCTTGCGATTGCAACAAGTTGCAGTTATGCAAAATTAATCGTAAAATTTCACGCACATTAATATTGTTGACGTACATTTCATACACGTTGCGTTTATTAAATAAACTGATTAATGGGCAGGTAATGCGATATGTAGGGAGTCCAAATGAAAAGCGACTCAGCTAATAAAAAAAAAATCATTGACAAAACTAAGTAACCTTGTTACCTACCCACATTACCCACTGAAAGTTTTTTTGGAGGATGGTCTTCAGTTTTTCTCTTGCCTAAATAAATTATTCCAAGAAATAAACAGGTGCTATTGACAAGTTATTATACAATATGTTAAAAAAAACCTGTCCGATCCGAAAGGGGCACATAGGTATACCAATGACATTGCCAAATAGAATAAGAAACATAGAATATTTATGCAAATAAGAATATTAATGAATTTTAAAATGCATGATTTTTGTCCCAAATTACCCCCCGTTTCCCTAAATTCAAACAAACTTTTAAAACGTGACAACACGATCTTCGGCAAGTATGTTCGATCGTCAATTGTTTTTTATGACGTCACTAGGTACCCGAGAAGCGCCCCGCTCGCGCCCGTGTTTATACAAGTTTCCTTATTTTAGTACATTTAATTTAATTTTTATCAGGGATTTTTTTTACTTGTTCTCCAAAAAGGATTACATAAATAGAATCTAATCTCGATACCTAATAATACCAGTTTTTTAACATTATTGTATAAGTACTTAGGAACATTTCATTTCCATAGGACAGGCCCACTAGCATCGGTTCGTCTATCGAGAATCGAAAGAAAACAACATCGATATCATATCTTTGATCTTAAATAACATGTGGGGAGGTTATACCGCTGTTTATGGCATAGCGTGGACAATGGGCCCGTGGCCCGGTAATTACTGGCACAGGGCGTGGGCAGCCGATAGCGCCTTGTGGCTATTGTGGCTATCTCACGATCTCACTCTGCTAATAAGACTGGCTGATTTGTGCGAATCCTCAACCGTCCATTAAAGCAAGCATTGTTAGCTCATATAGCGTGACTGTGGAAGATTTGGTAGGACTGGAGAACCCTTGGCGTTGGGGATAATTTCCTTTCCTCTACACCTTCCTTGATTACAATGTTTTTGATGTTCGGGTATTTAGCTAAAAGAAAAGAAACAGGATGTCCCAAAAATATCATCCAATGTGGTGGCTGTGAAGCAGTTTTCAACAGTCACACGACTCTTTCGAAGGGACGTAGACAGAGGGAGGGGGGGAGTTGAAGCCTTAGACAACTCACCAAAATGGCATTGATGAGCTAGTAGCGTCAATCGTGACATTGAGGTCAATCCGAATTTTCAAGCACTCTCTTCCAAGATAAGTACGGTACAGTAGGACTAAAAAAAATTTTAAGGGTTGCTTAGTTGGTTTGTGAAAGCCAGGCAGCGGAGAAAAGTATGGTGAAGACAGCCAGTCTTTGAAGTGGAGGATGGAGAGGAACCACATACAAACAAGAATAGGTCGGTTTTTGATGTAGTGCGTAGATCTAGTTACGTGCATGATTAAACTACCTAATATCTAAACTGCAGCACTGCACTCCACATATTCTCTTGAAGTTTGCATTTTCAGATATAAACCATTTTTGGTACCTACTTACCTACGTACATTCCGACTTACAATCCATGAAAAACATTGTATTCACTTCCAACTTAGTCGGTAGCAAAATATCACAGAACAAACTTGAGAACAAATCGGTACCTAGACAATTTACTCCAATTGAATTAAAATAATGTAAGATACCAAACAATAGGGGAGGGAATCAGAGAGCCTCTTTAGAGGATTAAATCCGTCTGAAATCTTGGTTTGTTAGTGACACGTCCTGTAACTATCTGCTAGTCATCCTCAATAAATGCATTGGAAGGTACAAAAAAAACATACATAAAGTATAATTCAATGATTTAACCAACTTGGGCTTGTAGCTCTCGCTCAAGTGAAACAGTGTCCTCGCCTAAAGAATTAGATTGCGGCTGAAAAACAACCATTGAATAGTAGTCAGCTATATGGAGAGAGCTAATTTACAACTGTGTGTGCTTTGGAGGAGATTTGCTCAGTTTGCTTAGTGACCCCCAAAATGTATCTTGGCCTCAATTACGAGAGCCTGTCATTTTTCGAAGTGGATGTTACATTTTTTCTCACAAGAATAGACTTAAAGGAAGTAGGTATCCCATGCCTTGGGTTATGGTATGGGATATTTTTTTTCCAGTAGAAGGTATATCAGAGTCCTGTGAGATAATTTTTGATCTCTCCGGCGAAGCCACGGGGAAAAGCTATAAAGCTAGATGTTTAACTGTTGAGCACGGTACGTCTTTCACTCCATACCTAATTTGCTTATTTAATAGCAGCCACAACAGATTGATTTCGTTTGTACCTAACTGCAATTTTCCTTACAAGGAATCCTGCTGTATGGAATATGAGGACGTCTGAGAAGGTAGGTAAGCTTTGCCGTAAATATTGTTTTATGACCAGACTTTCTTGTTTCTGTGTTGCAAAAAATAGTCATCACAGACACCTAACGGTTCGGTACAGATTTGTCGTATTTAATTAATTACAAATCTATGCCTATTAAAAAACCAACATTCTAAATTAGAAAAGTAATAAAAACGGTGGACTTTAATTAAAAAGTTGTCATGAAAGGATATCTCTTCAAAAGTTTGGTTCCAGATTTAAGGTTTCTTCGGTAGGTATTGTTGTTTAAATCTAGTAAAAAAAAACATTTCTACGTCTCTGTCAAACGACTTTTTTACTCAAATAAACGCGAAGCTGTGATCCATTCAAGTTTACTGGAAAAATAAATAAAGGAACTTACATTTCTCCGAAAAACAAAAACTAACAGACGTTGATTAACAACAGTTCAAACACTAACAGCGTCCAAAACACAATATCACACGTGAAATCAGTTCGTATCACTGAAACGTTCGTTTACTTTGAGTTATTATTTTAGTTCGATAAGACCGGACGGTTCACTGTTATTTTGAACCGGCGTCGCGCTCGCAACGAAGCACCGCGTGCATTTCAATGGATGAAAGTGTAAACTGTGGTTTTTGTATAGCGCCCTCTCGTTTGTGCTAGCGAGCGTGAAAAAGACAGAGACAAGCCATACTCAAGTTTGGCTTTTTGAGTGGAGCGACAACTTCGCCCACTATTTTATTGTTATTCTAATTTTTACATCTCGACGCTTCTTACCGGCTGCGGTAATATGTTTACAGAATACCCAAAAAGTTGGGATTTCGAATTTCTAATATTCTAGTGTTTAAATGTAGGGCTTATTGGTGAAAGAAATGAAACACTCAAGTGTGGATCGATCGTTTATTTTTATTTTCTTCCCACAGGTGGCAAGAACCAGAGTAGCGAGCACAACCTAACGTAATTATGAAAATGGTAACTATTTTCAGGGACAACCACTGCTAAATGAATTAACAATTTTCAAATAGGTATAATTTGGTACAATCTAATTCAAAAGCTCATACATGTATGCTATCGTCGTTTTATTTTCGCTATACTTAATTGCAAAAGAAAGGTGCCAATTTTCGCAATAAGATAGAGCTATTAAATATCGTAAATTCTTAATCCTTAACCGTGAGAAAAACAGCGAAGTGTTATAAGTTTTCGAGTTGTGTTAAATTTTAATAGGTATTAGTTATTTGCGGTGCATTTTTTAAGTTTGATGTTCAAAATATAAGATGTGAAATCCCTTGTGTACTGCTCCTACCCCGGCCTATAAGTCATATTTTTTTAAATCTCTAATGATTTTACGAAACTTCAAAAGAAAATAAAATGATATAAATTGATATGAAATGTAAACAAATATGCATGTAACCAAGGCCACATATGAGCTATCAGTTACAAGCCGACTTGTCTCTGAAGAGAGAGCATTATTAGATTTGGAATTTTTGTCTACATTGCAAAAATAATTGTATTTTTTTTTTTACTTTTTTATTATGTGCTGATTTGCTACGTGTCCAAATTACATATACACAGAAAAATAAATTTGCTCTCAATAAGAAATAGTACATAAATCGTGTAGAGCAAATATTGGTTACTTGCTGACAGTAAAAAGGTTGAAATACCAATAGTTACATACATTATAACGACGAAGTTCATGCCACTTACAAAATAATCATGTGGCGCATAAAAAGAGTTGTGATTTTCGGGGACCGGTAAACCGCCTATAGGTCCACTTGCGCTAGGTTCTCATTAGCACAGCAATCAAGTAACGTGAAAGATTACATTTAAACTGACACAAGTGACTCTAAAGGCTCGGTAATAAAATGGGACGTTGATAAACCCATCAGACAATGGAACATTGGACACGGTCATAATAAGGACAACAAACAGTGTCATAATAAGGTTGTCATAATATAGTTGTCATATACGATTGGTCTCGATGGTTTTATTGACGTCCCATTCAACATTTAAGGAGTTTGCATAGGTCTGGCGTATCTTTGATTATAATAAGTCCCCGGTACCGAATACCGTAGCAAACTCCTGTTGTTTTCCAACAAATGTTCAAACAATCCTTCAACATTTGTTGCACAACATTATTATCCACGGCTGTTCTGGATAATTTTAGACAATCAAGTGCATAGGCACATTACATAAGATTAATATATAATCAAACATAATATTATATGCGAACTTGAATCTAACACTTCTTTTTTTTGCTTTTTCAAATATTTTTTATCGAGGTATCCTTTAGCGAATATCGTTAATGGAATAAGTACAATATAATATGAACTTATGACAGAAAAAATGAAATACATTACGCGACACGAGAAAATGAATGTGAATTAATTAGTTGAATGAGTTTAAAAATACCCAACCGCTCTAATAACGTAGCTTTAGACAGTACGTGAACATTTCAATATCTGAAACATTGTAGAGTCGTAAACTGATGTACTTGTCTACCCGCATGAACATAAACATCAAATATTTCAGATAAGGAAATTGACAAAAGAATTAGCGAACATATAATGATACATCATTTAAAAGAACAGAAAATGACTATACATTAAATTCACAATATACTAAATATATACAAGGATAGCCTTCCTGATGTAAATTTTGCAATGACATTTTTTTTTTTACATTTTCCGTTTTCAGTTATTACAAACAGAAGTAAATCACACTACATAAAAATAAATGTATAAAACACGACACATAAAATAGAAAAGTATGCACGAATATTAAAAGTTTTATATGAAATTGTAACTAGGCAAGGCTTTCAAATGAAATAAATATAAGTTGTGGGGCTGTGTACAGAGCGAGCGTGGAAAATCGACGCTAGATGGAGCTGCGACCATTCTACTGCGCTGTACACGCGGTGCGACGTCTAGCACGCCGGCACCAACACCCCGTGTAAAATGAAAATATACGAAAATATAACATATACAATTCTTATGTTTATGAACTATAATAACAGTTACGCCTATATGAACTGTTACAATCCATATTTGGAGCTGTAAATTATGTTACAATTGATGGTCATCGCTGCTCACCGTTTCGTCGTGCCGCCATCATGTAACGCAAGGCATGCCGATACATCTTATAAAAAGTTAACCAACCGTTTTCACAACGAAAACGTGCGTCCGTAAACGGTGAACAGCGTGGGCCGGGCATATATCAAAGAAGAGCACGACACATAGTTCATCGTATCCGACGACACTCAGGGGGCTGTGGCCCCCCATTAACATAGTCCAGCTTCATACAAAACTGCTAACACCTCGAATAACCACTATCCGGCAGAACGCAACGGGTCATCACGGTATCAAGAATGAACACAAACCCGCGACGCGTTCGCCACCCTACATTATATAATGCGGCTAATCAATAAAATCGCCGCGTGTAAAACTTATTCAACATGGACAAACCATAATGTCCGATTCCGATATCGTTCGAACCTCGGACACAAAGCCGCATCTCGACATGTTCGGCTTGGAAACAGTTTCAACTGTGAGTACATCTTTCGCGAACAACGGCCGAAAGGCGTACCCACTGCTGGACAACGGGAGACGCGTCTAATCATCTCCTTACATTAATGTTCGCGTTCAAAAATGTTGCAAAAGAAAACAGAACAATTTACTTTTATACGATATAAAATTTTGAATGAATTTAGATCGCCTGGAAACGTAAACGAAAAATACTAACAAAAATAAAATACCTGTTCTACTTATATTTTATATTAACAAATTATTAAACAAGTCGGGACGATATTATTGTAAGAATTATATTAGAATCGTCCTATCATGTTTGCTATGGAATGCTTTCGTCTCGTTTTGCGTTTATATGTTATTTTTGAACTAAAACAAATCAAATATATATTTTCCCAACATAACATTTTAAAATAAATATAATATAACGGTGCAGATATGCTGCTGATTACTTCAAGGCCATTGTTTAATAATAACGCACAATACCGAACACTTTCGCACATTAATCAATTTTCGCCGAGTCTCGACTATGAAGCGAGAGCATTCCATCAAACATTCCTACATCAATATGAAATCTCTACAAAGAAAACATTGAACTAAAATTAACGTTACATTATAACTCCTCCCTTCCCGTCAATATCTACAATCATAAGATATGTTAGCACTTATAGCCTTCCACTTTTGTACCTCGACAACCCTACACACTCGGAGAAAGTAACGTTTAAGGCTTCGCTAATTAATCCTATTATTATTGCTAACTTTTTCATTCTAATGCCACTTGAAAGAGCAATCGAGCCACTTAGGACGTCTTCTCGAGACCGATCACAGCGGCACGTCGTTTTCGAATTTGAAAAGCTGCGATTTCTCACTTTCGACATATAAACAATAATACGCTCAAAGAACAAAGGGAGCGATATATACAGATTGGGCGATGGATCAGGAAAGGAAACGATCAACACTAAGACCGGCCGCCGCAGTGGCCGCGCAAGGAGCTCCGAGCTACGGTAGTAGTCGCTCTCTGGTGCCGAGTGCAGGCCGAGCCCGTGAGAGCTGACGACACTGCACACGGCACCGTGCGGGTGAGCGGCGGCTACTGCGGCGGGGAGCGGGCGCGGGCGCGGGCGCGGCTAGCGCGTGAGCGGGCGGTCGAGCGCCAGCGTGCAGCACGGCAGGAAGCGCGCGTGCGGGTGCGTGCACTGCGCCGCGCAGCGCAGTGCCGCGCTGTGCCGCCGCTTGCGGTCGCCGCGGCCCTCGTCCGGCGCCTCGCCGCCAGCGTACTGCGCGTGCGCCGCGCTGATGTCCGACAGCAGCTCCTCCCACTCGCGCGACAGCTCGTCGGGCGGCGGCGCGGCGGCCGGCGGCGCGGGCGGCGCGGGCGCGCAGGCGCGGCAGGCGCGCTGGCTCCAGATGGAGCGCGCGGCGCTGGGGCGCATCTTCTTAGCGGCGCGGCCGCATTCCTCGCACGGCGCCCAGGCGGCTGCGGCGGCGGCGGCAGCGCTCTCGGGCGGCTCGTCTGTCTGCACGCCCGCGTCGCACTGGCGCAGCGGGAAGCGCAGGCGCAGGCCTGGCTCTTCCATGTCCGGGCAGCGCTGCGCCGCAGTGAGGTTGAGGCGCCCGTAGTCGATACTGCGCGTCGCACGGTACTCGAGGTACCGCTCGATGCCCGTGCCCAGGTAGAGGCCCCCCGAGTCACTGCGACGGAACTCGACGGTGTCGGGGTCGCCGCAGATGTCGAAAGTGTCGCCGTCGGCGTATCGCGGCGCTTCAGCGTCGGTCTCGCGGCGGATGGGGGCGATGGGGCAGAAGTGCGTGCGCTCAGAGGTGAGCAGATCCTCACGCGGGTGCGTGGACGGCGGGCGAGCGGGCGGGTCGCGAGCGGGGGCGGGGCGGGGGGCGCGGTTGCGGCTGCGGCGCGGCGGCACCTCGGCGAAGCCGCTGCGGTCGCGGCTGTGGTTGATCGCCGTGAAGGAGCGCATCGTGTTCGCGACTGTGGTCAGAGCGTCATAGATCTCGTCGCCTTCGTACAGTGCGAACGACTCGAGCTCGCGCGGCTCTGGCTCGACCACGTCGGTCAGGTTGAGCGGCCGGAAGCGGTCATGCAGAGCATCAGCAATGCGCGATGGCGAGTCTCCGCGATCGAGCGGAGGCGGGAAGTCTGCAGCTTCTGTGGACCATATGCTCTCAGTGAGAGATATAAGACTGCACTTCTCGGCGGACGGATCGGCGAACAAACGGTCGGATGGAGATGACAGCAGGTCTTGAAAGTCTATCGGAAGGTCCTGATACTCATCATCGGGTGTGTTCTGGTCTTTAGACCACAGAGCTTCGATGCTGCGATCGAACTTTGCCTCGAACTTAGCATACAGTTCCTCCTCCGTGGGTGTGCGGACGCGCGGGTTGAGGTCCTCGGTGATAACCCACCCGCCGTCAAGGTCGAGGCTGTCGTCCCAGTCAGGTACCATGTTTTCGGTCATTGCGATTTTCCCTTCTGTGATTTCTTTGATCTCGTCTGTGACGGTGTTCTCGCACGTGCCGTAACCCTCGTCTAATGCTATGGCTCTGATGAACTCCTTCACTGGGTCTTGTGTTTCTATATCCCAGACACCCTCGTGTGTTACCCACTCAGGCAGAATCTCTTTGCTGTCAAAGGACTTACTGTAGCTGTTGCAACGTTTCTTGTTGTTCTTCTTCTGACCGTGGTATGAATTACGTCGCTCTTTCCCTGAAGCTAGTTTCTTGTTTTTAGAATTCCAATCTTTAGCCACTGTTAATTCACTTTGCATTTTGATCTTTGAATCTGGCACTGATTTACGACACCACGCCGGCGGTGGGAGATAATACGGTAATGGCGACTCTCGACCTTTTTTTAAAGCCGGAAACGCAGCGTAATATCGACGAACAGCCTCAGTTTCTTCTATGGAACACGTGGGCATGCCTACTCGTGACGCACCTTCTTGATCTTTGATGTCCTGGAGTTGTGTGCACAGCTGATCAACAATGTTGTCAAGATTAGGTTCCTGAAAAGAATCAATGAAACATTGTCACAAAAGCATTCAGATATGTATTGTACTTTTTACTACTAAAATAATGATGATTATATAATATCATTGATCAAACCTTATTTCTATTCATGGATTTATGTATGTATAGCAGCTACAGTGAAACAAGTTTTGAGAAGAAACTACAGAATTAAAGTAACACCAGCTTTACTACAAAAAGTTGAAATTAACTAATGGGAACACAATTCAAATGAGAAATTAAAAAAAAAAAACAGATAATGTTGGTAGCATGATAAAAAAACCAATTAATGTTCTATGTTCCTGCAAAATTTCACTCTCATAAAGTAGATGTTACAGAAAATAAAATATGTGCATACAATGATAATGCAATTAATTATTACAAGTAGCTTTTAACAATGGAACAAAGGAAGAATGCAGCAATGCTCCTTAACTAGAGTGCAAACCAAACGGGACATCAAATACAGTGGGGGTGCTTTCATAGGCAACAATCATGTGAGGAAACTTCCTGTTGGTTCAGGCAACGTGTAAATAAAAATACAGTCTAATCACTCCCACAAGGAAAACCATAAAAAATACATTTGGGTTCCACAAATAACCAGACAAAAACATAAATGTATCATGTTGCCTATAAAAATAACATATAACATTGGAATAGATGCAAAACCGACCTTTTTGTAAGGATTCTTATAATTGTTAATTGTCTTCATTTTTACATTCCCACTGTTATGGTCACTTTCCAGTGTTACTGAGCACTGCATTTCCTCTTGACAGTCGAAAAAACAATAATTAGTTCATACTGATTATTATTTGATCTCTAGCAAGCTGGCAAACCACTATTTCATCAATAATTCAAATAGGTGCTTAATGGTGTATAATAAGCCTTATCACTTATTTACTGAACAGATCATTTATGAAATCAATTCTTAATAATGTTGAGCTAATTGATTAGAAAATACTTTATTCACTTTTGTACTTTATTATTTGTTTGTGATGTTCGGAGCATGATGGTTGTTGCCATAATTCATATCTTGCCGAATCTAGTTGCCTTTGACTGAACAAAACATGATAGTGACATGTATTTACATAGAATTGCAATGAACTGAGGTAAGTAAAAACTGTTGGAGTGACTTACCTGTACCAAGTGTGTGGGTCAGATGATGGAGTGTGGAGTTTGATGAAGTTCTCTCGACGTGGCAGGCCAGCAGGCAAACGCCTGGCTTTCTCTCTTATGCTTACGCATGCTGTCCTTGATAGTGTCTGCCGTTATCAAACACCATCATCTTGTATAATAATCGTGAGTCCATTTTACAATCGCCGTGGGCCGTGTGATTTATATCGATCCTTTAATTCCTCCGTTACTAATACATCCTTAATTTCTTTGGCCTATTCTTTGCTAGTGGGTCAGTTTTTTCGTAGTGCAGTGCTTTGCTTTAATTTTTTTGCAATCGCATTGTCACTAGCTAATAACAAATGACGCACTATGTGCACCCCTTATTTCTGCAAAATAAAACGGTATATTTTACTATCATTCAATGTTTTGATACAAAAGACATTGAAATTTAGCAAGCACAAAGAATTTAGTGTGCCGTGAGTACCATGCCCGCCCCGCCGTGCTAAATGGGTCGATGGCGCCAAAACGTCACCCGAGCGAGGGTGAGCGCGGACGAAGCCTTCTCGCATTCGCAACGTCACCCGTACAATACTTTTTGCTACACATCAACAAAGAGTAGTATCACGCGCGGTACCTACGGCAAATCTTTTATCATCATTTAGCACTGAGTCATAAGTACTCATTCTACTTATTTCATCTACGATACGATGCAATTTCACAAGAAGGCGACAGTGTTACATGATGCACTTTCACTGAGGACGCGCCATGAACCTACTTCCGCATCGACACATGAAAACAATTAGAATTAACAGAAATTACTCACCTGTAACAGTTTATACGGGGTTAAACTATCATGTTATATCAATACACACACACCCCACATGAAAAAAAACATGGCAGCCGCAATGAGTGAGTGAGAGTCACATAAAATTATTTTATTTTGCGCAACTCCGTCAAAAGATTGGAATGACGTCTTGTTATTGACCAATCACATGGCTTCGCTTTTCAAAATCTTTAAAGATGGCGGCCTGGCAGTCCGTGAATACAATGCATACGCATTGTGATTCGTCGAAAAATGGCTATTGGCTAATCTAGTACGTGGATTTCAAATTCTATCCAATGAGCATTCAGTGTTCAAAACCGGATGTTCGACTTTCACGCCACCTAGAAGCGGCAAATTGAAAAATGGTTATAACTACTTCTCGTTTGAAGTCGTTTGTATTGTTTTACTTCAGGGTCAGAGTCCAAATATTAATTGGTTTACACCTGATTTATTAACATATAATTTTTCTTTTTATGTAACGACTCGCATCATGAAAGCTTACACCAATTCGACCATCGACCAAGCAACGTTGGTAACTTTTATCTCCAAAGATCGCGCGAAGGCAACAATGCAGAAAATAAAACAATATCATTTTTATCGATCTCTTTATTTACTTATTTTTTAAAACTTTATTTTTCAGTACATTTCAGTAAATAACAGTAACTGACTTGTTGGGAAAAAAAACATTACCAATACTGTTGATAAAGCAATTAAAAAGGCTAAAACAATGCCTAGAGAAAGATTATGAGGAAATAATAGGTATTTTTACTAGTGCTACACCATCTACTATATTTATGCAGTTGGAAATTGATTTTATAAAAAACAGTTGAAACTCATTTACTTATTACGTGCCTTCATTGTCCTGAACGTCATTAGACGATCAAGTATTCAACACTTGTTAGTGAACAAAAATAAAAGAACATAAATTTTATTTACTTAATTCTTTACGTGCACTATTGTCATAGGCATTTTCTACCACCATATTGCTGTAACAAATTAAATCATACATACTTCTGAATATCAACTAGTTGTAGACAGTACTCTCAATTAACAGTAAATATACATAATATACACATTCAATTTTATAGTAATCAGGTATCTAGGAAAATATTTAGCAGTATTAGTAATATAATATCCAATTCACGATTGAACAGAAGTACAAGTGTATAGTGTCTACACAATTTGTGCGCAACATATTTTTTGATATAATAAACTAAAATAAAACTTAAACTGAATAGTGATCACAGAAATGCATCAACGTAATACATATGTAACAAAAAGAACCAGGAATAAATAAAATCAAGAAAACCAACTAACAACTTTGTACGACATGGAAAGTTTAGGTAATATGCAATAATAATGTCTATAAACGTTATTTACATATTCATTTGTGATTGATTACATGTTACAAAATGCTTATTGTCATTAGGGTAACACATTAATTTTATCATTTTATAAATAATATTTTATTTCTTCTACATAATATATATGTTATGTCGTTACTCTAGTACAACAGCTAAGCTAATGTATATAAGACGCATTCACATGATGCAACTCATTTTTTTTGCCGTTTTTCGTATCGATGAATTAATTATGTATAATGTCATTAGATTCGCCCGCGATAACGTGGGACTTTTACATAACTGACGAAATGTGGGTGTACTATAAGGTCTGATCTGCCTTACCCTTCGAGGATTACAGGGGTATATTATGTAAAAATTGTGTGTTGCACATATCCGAACGCTTCTTATTTAAATACAAACGCCGAGCGCCATCTTTGCTAATTTATCGTCACCTAAACCAGCATGAAGGCGTAAATTGGAGTAAGAACAGTCCACTAGTATAGTTATTTACACCTTGACTGAGAAACGCTACATAACTCAGTGGCTTTGGGTCCGTTTACTTGATGTCTCGGCTTTGGTGACGACACCTCCGCTCTTTGCGATCGCTGCTTGTTCGGCAGCTCTCTTTAATTCTCGTCTCTTCTGGGCTTCTCGTATTATGTCGAATAAACTCTGTAACAAAATAAAAAGAGTTAACGTTAAGTTCTTACAAACCTGAAGTCGGGCTTCTTTCACATGGGGGATAGATAGAAACTACAGAATTCTTTCTATCTGGATCGTAGCAGATAGAAAGGTTTCTTTTATTTTTTATAATGAATGGGCTTACTCTTGACCTCAATCTAGTCCAGAGGACAGAGATTAGGTCGACGATGGAACGAGCTAACCCAAAAGAAGCCTATTAACTCGCGACTTAAATAGATATATAGATTCTGTAGTTTCTAGTCTCAGTCTCTACATGCTCTTTTTGCTTCGTCTAAGTTCATACATGCACACCGATTAAGATTATGAAGTTTAAAGTGTATAAAAGATTTTACGTCATTTTTTAAATTTCTTATGACCTTGTGTGACACAAAACAAAACATCTTTATCGCATCGGCCTTTCCTTATTATTTATACAAATTCGGAACAGCTGACCGAGATAAAGTTTGATGACATCCGAAATGCGCATCGCCTTTCAAGTATAGGATGTGACGAATGAGATAAAAACACTAAACTTCGAGATTGGATATTTGCATCACAGTTCTTTTTTAATCCTTAACCTTTTGACCGCAATAGTCAAATATACGTGACAAGCAAGCGCGTGCCCTGAACGCCAAACGACATAAATATGTGACAAAATGGTGCGTAAAATTGTAGCTTGGCGTGGAGGGCACGCGCGTGCGTTTATGTTCTGGCGTTCAAAAGGTTAATATTAAAATAAAAAATTATACGTGCAACCTGTGGAGCTATTGCATTAAAAAAGCCTGCAATGCTCTGCGTGTCCAGTATAACAACGCGTTCAGGGTTTTGTGGGGGCTCCCATGGCGGTGCAGTCGCAGTGCAGTGCCTCCGGCATGTTCGCCAACCACAGCACGGGCGGTGTACAGGTGGTGCTTCGCAAAAGAACGGCCTCCCTCCGGTCTCGGGTAAAGGGTAGCACCAACATGCTTCTGAGCGGTATCGGACAGAGTGGACAGCCAAATCCCGAGGCATTGGTCACTCATGCATATCCAAAATGATAATTATTTTAAATTTTACTATCATATCTGTAAGTATCTACCTAATAACATAATATGCACTTGTATCAATTAATGTGTGCATGGTCTAAAGTAAATATTTTCAATTTCAATAATAATAAATAGTCCTCTGGAGAGAGTTGCAGCCATGGCGGAAAACCTCAGCGGATATTTATTTATTTATTTAACATTTCAAGCACAAAAGTACAGAGGTGGACTTAATGCACAAAAACCGATGACTTTATATTTTACTGCACAAAACCTGATGTAGCCTCTCTTCTCTTACTCACATTGTCTGATGAATCCGACACGACCAGAGAGAAACCGTTATACTTATATTAGAAGAATAGTTCCAATTGGCAGCACCTCGCAGTTCCGAGTGTTACTAGTATGATTTCAAGACGTTACCTTCCCCTCAGAGTCGCTGTGCTTGTCCGTCTCCTTAGCAGCCACAGCTGCCTTATCAAGCGCCTTCTGAATCTTGCTCTCCACCTCGAGGATCTCTTCCTTATCCAGTAACTCGATCAGTTCGGCCATCTGTTTCTCAGACAGATTCACGTTTTCGTTGCCTATTATTTCGAGCATCTGAAATGTGGGAAAGTGGGGGTTATTTTATGCGGGTGATTCGATACAAGTACAGGAATTGGTATTCCTGTACTTGTAACAGTAATATGCATACGCGCATACATTTCGCGGGAAACAGAAGAGTGGCAGAGGAAACAGGAGGCCTATACCGAACAGTGCGTGATTCCGGACTGAAATGATGATAACTAGCATGTCTTAGAACCAATGTCGATGAGAGAACGTGTAACATCCACCAACCAGGCTTTCTCGTAAACAGAAGGCCTGTGAACCAGCAGTGGGAACTATATATGTTTATACTGAATAACACCTCAGAATCCATAAGCTACAATAATAATATTCATGAATACTACAAACATAAAAATACATATTTAGTTATTAGCGGCTTCAAGGACGTATATATAGCCTTTTGAAATTGCTGCAACTGGCTGTGAAAGATAAAACGGTGATAAGCGTTTCTATTATTCTCTCTGATTAACATAAGTACACATATTATTATGATAACGCTATTATTGAGACAGACATCGCGTCAGAAAATATTGAACTAAAAATATTAGTTGCTAATGCCATGAGGTCAATGACCATTGCAGACGTTCTGACCTTACCACGGTTTCTAGAAGTCAATAACATTGCTTGTATACCTACATTATTATACATATTTATGTATATTTTCTTTGTATTATCCACCCTAATCTTAGGAACAGAGATGAAAGGGATTTACCCCTTTTGATAGTCTATTTTTAAAACTAAGCAACACATTCGAATTTTGAGATACTGAGGAAGTTTCGAGAAACCAGCACCTCTTATATAAACATACACAAATAATCAACATAAACATTCTCTCTTATTGATTTCGTAGGTAACTAAAACATAACCTAACTACAAACCCGTTTGTTTGTATTACAAAGGTAAGACCCTCATAAAGCCTTAAATGTCAAGTTTTTATCAAGAAGGAGCTAATGTATCGTAGTTATATTTTTTACGTTGACCGTGAAGATTATTATTAAGTAGTGATAACACGGAAGTCGAGTGCTGTGAACAGAAAGAGGTCATACACTATGTTATCGCGTTTATAATCACTGGTGGGGTATTTGATACGGTCTGCGATTATGTCACGTGTTTCATATCGTGGTGAAAAGTTGACATTGACCGTGAGACGTCAACGACACAACTGTATACTGTACATAGGTCGTTTTTGCATCTTTTACTCATGGTGATTGGTAATGATTGTTTTTGATTAGATAATTACTAAGTTTTGTCCGCGGCTTTGAATGTCGGGAACATACTACCGCATACCGGGATAAAAATCATCCTATGTCCTAACTCAGTCCTCAAGGTGGGTTTGTCTGTCAAATTGGACGGACAGCAAGAGCTACTTTCGAATTTTTAATAATAAGTATGGACAGACGTTTCTAGTCTATAATAACCAATCTAAACAGTAGGTTAGATTAATGTTGCTATGTGTTTTCTTGTAATAATAGAGATATGAAGATATGTTGTACTTTGACCCCAGTCAAAGTATCAACTCATACTGTTACACTATCTTATGTTATTTACTGAATAAATAATTTTGATATGACACTTTTTAAATTGTTTTGCTACTAGTTAAATGTTTTTTCTTTCTAATCGCTAGCACAATGGAGTACTAAATTATAGACGCCATCGTTCCATTGCGAAAACAATGTCTACTTTTCATCATCATCTATAAACAATTTCAGTATAACCAGTATGGTACTGACCTTCAAAACATCATCAATCTTCAACTGCCCATCAAAGTCATCATCCAGCCTACCAAGCACATCTTGAATGAGCCTCAGTTTGGCCTCATCTGGCACCTTCTGTAGACTCTTAATGGAATTCATGAGTTCATCAATCTGGATGAGTTGTTCCATCGCCTTTCCTGGTTCAGACTTGGTCTGCTCCAGTGTGTTCTTCAGGGCTCTTTCCTTGGAGTCTAGCATGTCTAATGCGGAATCCAATTTGCTTATCATGTTGTTTACGGCCTTATACAATCTGTAAAGAGTGCAAACGTGAATAATGTGAGTGGTTTTCTGATAGGATTGGTCAAGGTTAACTATGGGTAACACCCAAACAAACATAGATGGCGTGATTTTATATGCTGTTAACAAGTCGTTTTCATTCAAAGAGATTTAAAAGACTTGGTGGAAGCAGCAGGGAAGCCCGCGAAATTTAAATTTTCTAAGGTTTTTTGCAATTTGCAGGTCAGTTTCAGGTTATATGTGAAACAAAATATGATTCGCGACCCTAACTCGTATGTAGTTACAGAATTAAAATCATTAAAATCATCAATATGACCCTCTAAGTTCATTTAATCCCATTTAATGACTATTTCATGAAAAAGTCATTCAATTATATGAACTTAGAGGTATGTATTGATGAGTTTAATGACTATAACTCTGTAAAGCCATATTTGTTACGGTCACGAATCATATCTGAATCAACATACAACCTGACACTGACCTGTAAATTACAAAAAACGTAAGAAAATTTAAATTTCTCGGGCTACCGTTACGATTCCATTGCTGACATTGGGAGGTGAGGATGATATGAAAGAGAAAGGAGTAAATGATGCCGTGACATCCGACAGGAGAGAACGGAAGAAGAAAACGTGTTGCGCCGACCCCAAATAGAATGGGACAAGAGCAGGAAGATGATACACCGGAGATTGTGACTATTTTCATACAAAAATTTTGATGCCGAACATTTTCGATTTTGACACAGGAATGCAACTTGACAAACGGGCGTATGTCACTAGACAGAACGATTTGTTACTAAGGGTCTATTTCACGATGTTCGAATCACCAGTTATCGAATAAATTCAAGAATGGAACAGGATTTCTATGAAATTGTGTGTCAAGTTAACGGGAACTTAATCGTAAGTGGTGAAACTGGCTCTAAGAAGTAAAAAGTATTGGATTACGATTTCCACCAAACGGCTCGCATCGCTTCAGATCGGAAAGTATACGAACGGATGCGGCGACAGTAGATCGCGTCCGGCAGGATGTTTACGCATACGATCGGCTCCATGCCATCGCTTGCGTTCTATTCGTTTTTGCGCCTAGTCAAATAGTTTCATTCCTACCGTGTTGACAGCCGATATGAAACGACGACAGGTGAACGAAGCCGGTCGCGCGTCGCAACATACTTTCGGCTACGATCGCGGCTTGGTAATATAGACTTTAATTACTGTGTACACAATTTAAAAGATTGTAAAATCCGTTCCGATCCGATGCGATGCGAGCCGGTTGGTGGAAATCATAATTTTGTATTGTCTCCGCTATCGTTCGTAAATATTTGAATGTATTTGTTTTCATTATACACAATAGTTATGGTTTAGAGCTGAGGTGTGAGGGTAAGGATTGGAAGTCCACTATCAAAATGTAGGGCTATAATAAGTAATAAGTAGACATTGGAAGTGACACCAAAGCCATGTCCTTTAAAGTTAAAGTAATGCCTGCCAATGAAAAATATTGCATCATGTCCTTTTTCTAAATTATCAGAAATGACATCGAAAAATTGATTAATTTTTAGTATAGTGGCCTACTAAACTTGGCAACTAAGTATACCTATTTTTAGAAATAATAGGTAATCAATCAACCGAACAATGTTGCAATAGATTATAAATATGATAACAAGCGATTTTAGCGTGTTATACTGAATGTCCAAATTGTTATCTACTTAGGCGTGCATTGTTTGAATCTTATATTTGATCACATACAATTCATAAAAGGTACAAGAAGAAGTAATACTGTGTGCAATGATTTATTTCAATACAGAACTTTATCATCGAATTTCCGGTTGAAACCAGATTATATGAATAGATGCTTATTATTTAAGATTAGCTCTCCGTTATGTCACTGGGTGGGTGAATTAAGGCTACATAATATTACCCTTTAATACAAAAGGGTAATAAATATTATGTAGCCTTAATTCCTAGTTTTATTTAGCTTAATTTGTTTCTAATTAATTAATTGTTTGTATCTAATTAATTAATTAATTAGATTTATTTCTATTTTTTTTTTGTAAGTTACGACACCGTTTTGTGTGCATGCAGAGTTTACCTGTAAGTGATTGTTACACTCTATTCTGATTTGTTGCTATTGTTTCATTTGCTTATACCAGTGTAAACAATTGTTGGTGAACCAAATAAATAAATTAATAAATGACTATTTCTTCCACATATGCTTAGTGTATAAAACTGGGTCATTCTTTCGCCCAGAACATTTTTATGGAATAAACAAAGACATGAAAACTGATTTTATGAATTAATGTTACTCAACTCAGGATGTTTGAAGAAGTAGACCTGTTATGACTCTATGTGTCTGGTTCTAATCCACAAATCATTTAGTTATAAGTAAAACTTCGATTACATTCGAAAGATTTAAAAGTATGAAGAATTTAATTGTTTATGCGTGCGTTTTCACTAACATCTAAAAATTAATGCGTAAATTTTTTATTCCTTTGCTGGAATTTAAACTCTCAGCCCTGAGCCAGGTTTCCAACAATGTGCTATTATTTAGGAATTAGTTTAGTGCACACTCAGCAACACAAGCTATACATTTCCAGTATAACATGGCCTCGCTTTGTATAGATATCCTGTACAATGAGAGATCCGCATAAACTGGTTTTGCATAGCTTGATTGGTGGTCGAGCGTACCTCCTACTGTTGAGAAAATGGACATTATTTTCTTTCCATCTTCTATTATAAAGAAGTTTCACAAACCTGCGAGCACCCTTCGAAAGTTTGAGGTCAGCCTGCTTATTCTTGACGATCTCGTCCATCTCTTTGACATCCTCATTGTAGTCTAGAAGTTCTCCCTTCAATTCTTGGATGCTCTCCTTCTCAAGAAGTAAGGACTTCTTTTGTTCAGCTGTGAATCATAAGGAATTAAATAAGTTCATGGTTTGACCCACATAAAAATCAAAAGTCATCATCTGCCTAGCCTTTTCCCAACGATGTTATAGTCGGTTTCCAGTCTAACCGGATGCAGCTGAATACCAGTATTTTACATGGAGCGACTGAATGTACGTACTTAGGTAAGTATGTGTTAACTATATATATTGATGATAAAATATAGCCAGTTACTGACTTATTACTTTTTCTAAATTCATAATGTTTGCTTGTGAATGTCTTATTTTACGAGAATGCATCATCATTAAAATCATACTCTGAAAACCTGGCAAAGAAAACCGAATTTCTCAGTAATACTGAGATCGTACGATAGTAACTTTGTAAGGCCAACATCTCCGCCAAATCAAAGGTGAATGGACGATGCTAACGGCAAAGCGGACCTTGGCATTACTCCAAGACAATAAGTACAATAAAACTTTATAGGGAAAACGCTTGACGGTAGACGAAAATTGCCGCTCTTTTTCATAATAGTTTTACGTCATCATCATTGAAATCTGTGCTGCATTTTAGTGAATGATAATCTGATCTGATACTAGTATTTGCTCGCGTCTTCGCTTCCATTTTGTACGGAAATTTACACACGGGAACGTTTTAAATGTAGCGTTATGTTATGACATTCGGGGATAATGTAGCTCTATGTTAGTGAAAGAATTTTCGGAATCGGATCAGTAATTCCGAAGATTACCCCTACATACAAACCTACAAACAAATTTTACCTCTTTACAATATTAGTATAGACTTATTTTAGTATTAGATTTCCTATTTTTCTGTGTACGAAAAACTTGCGGATGGATGGTAGTGTCATAAGCCGGTCACAAACACAGACCTCGAACTTCTACTGAAAAAAAAAATCCTGATGGATAAGCCGGATAAAACTTAACTCGAGCTGGGAATTGAACCCAAAACCACTTACTCGGCAGTTGCAGCTGCGATCACTAAAGAAATACTATTCCAGTCGACAGATGCATACATTAGACTACGATGTCTTCATCGGTAACAAAAAAAACAATCTTCCATAGATTCAAGATCTGTTATAATTGCTATGGAACGAATTATGTACGTATAATAATAGCTATATCTAACGGTAACATTCTAGAAGTCTTTATTTACAAACACTATGACTCATTGGTCTGCAAATACAGTGGAGTTTTCCTATGTACTGAAATATTTGACTTATTCTCCGAAAGAATGTTGCATGTTGCCAAAATAGTGTTGCCTGTTTGTTAGCAAAACATATTATCCTTATATTATAAATGCGAAATTAACTCTGCTTGTTTGTTTGTTTCCTTTTGCCGACTAAACGGCTGATCGGATCGTAATGAAATTTGGCAAGGAGATGGATTATATCCTGGGGAAGGACAGGCTATCTTTTTTTGTCTCACACATACACATCAACATTTCCACGCGAACGAAGTCGCAGGCAACAGATAGTTACTTATAAAAAAATGCAAGTTTTAACGCTGCTTTAACAGAGCGTTGCTCATTTCGTTCTTCAGTCTCGCCGATGCAAAAATTTGCGCTAAATGATTTCAAACGTCGTTCAGTTTCTCTCGGTCGTTTGTGAATGACAGAGAATGAATGATGATTTAAATAAGATTAGCGTTAAGTATTTAGTTATCGGCGGCGCAAGCGGGCGTAAACATTTAAACTTGTCTTATGGAAAGATTCCAAAACTGACGTGAGAAATAGATATCATATTATGATAATAAATAATCGAATGATACTCAGCGCGGACTACGGCAGGCTAAGTATATCTATATATGTATATAAAAATGAATCCCTATTTCCCTTGGTCACGCCATCACGCGTGAACGGTTACACAAATATTTTTTTTGTTGTGTTTGTTATTGCCAGGAGAAGGTTCTTAGGTGGGTAGTAGGAAAAGCATTGCAACGCATGCCGAGAACAGCTAGTCTTTAATAGAGATAATCATCGCACTTTGCTTTTATATAAAAGTTAAATAAACGATAGCAACTGGTGTTATGTTATTTAAAAGACTAGGTTGCCAAGTATTATCAATGAGAAGATAATTGGACCAATACCGTATCTAGTTATTTACCTTCGAAATATAAGACACGCGATTTTTATCAGTTGACATCTACTCGTGGCTACACAAAATTATTTTAAGATAACAAAACAATTTTAAAATTAGCTCCCTATCATGTTCACTTGTTTTAAAATATGGAAGAGGTAGTGTAATGTGCATGATAATTGATAATGTATGCAGCAATGAACTAGTTAAAACCGGAAACGCGTTGCTGTCTAACAAACGCGGGATCGCTGATAGGGAAAACGCAGTGAAAGAAAATAGATAAACATCACGACAAAGCGGCTCCTAAGTTCAAAGACATGTAAATAAAACTGCTATAGCTAAATTACCTATGACGTCCAGACTTTAAACACGTTTTAAGCACATGTCATCCATAATCTATTTATGTAAATGACAAAACGTGAAGAATACGTAATTATGAAGGCCATAACACAAACTTGAACTTCCGTACATAGAGAAAAAAATGGAAAATTGCCAATGTGAACTTACCTAATTTCTCTAAAGCATCCTCAATTACTTCAATGTCTTTGCCAGAGATACCTTCTTCAGATTTCACTTTAATTGTATCAGTAATAATAACAGGAGCGGGGTCTATCATAGGGGAAACACCCTCAATTTCGATAATTGGTGCTCTGTCTTTGAGTTCCTCCTTCTCTCTCTTCTTTGCTTCAAGGATCTGTTTCTCTTTCTCGGCCTCTAGGTTCTCTTTCTGTTCTTCCTTGATCTTCAGGACTTCTAATTTGATAGCCTCAGCTTTAGCCTGGAATTTTTAAAGTTAAATAATATAATCATCATCATCATATCCCGAATAGACGGTCGCTGCTAGACATAGAGCTCCCACAAGTGTAACCACTTAATTCAAATTTATTTTTGCCATGAAAGAATGATTATTGTTTGTGAAGGAATGACAATAAATGTTTGTTTACAGTAACTAAGAAAGGATGCACAAGAATAATGCTACCCGGTAATTGAAAGGCAGAACTAATTATATCAACTGACAGTCAGTGGCGAATTTACAAGTTTTCAGGGTTTGTCATGTCAAATTGCACATAAAATAATTTTTGGGTATATTTTTGAGCTAATCAAAGCTCAATCATGTACGATTAATAAGTATTTATGCATGTTTACCAAATGTACAATAATGTACATTTGGTAAACGTGAATAAATAATCTTTATTGCACTTACAAACAGTTAAAAATAATACTGAGAGGGGAACGTCATCGGCAAAATTTGTTGCAGACTTCTATCTGTAAAACATCAGAAAACCGTCATGCCAAAAGCTTTTTGATTTCTATGAGGTAGCAAAAAAAAAAAATTCAGTCCCCAAATTTGCAACCCCAAAAATCTGCCGCCCTAGGCTCAAGCCCACTCAGCCTGCTGGTAAATCCGCCACTGATGACAGTACTTCCAATACACATCCCACGGATGCCCCTCAAGTTAAAGGGGAAAATGTACACATCTATGATTAGACATGTCATACTGTTTGGATTGGAGTGCTGGGATGTGAAGAAGATGGATAAAAAATATTGCATGTAGCAGAGATGAGAATGTTGAGGTTGGTGTGGTGTGACAAGAACAGATAAAGTAAGGAATGAGTATAATAAAGGAAGTTTAAAAATTGCACCAGTTACAGAAAAGTTGAAAGGGAATCAACTGTCTTGGTATGGGCTTGTGACTAAAAGAGTGATGAATGAAAATGTTAATGGATGGAGAGGGAGAGGAAGACCAAGGAAACAATGGATAGATTGTGTGAGGAATTATATGAAAGAAAAAGGAGTAAATGATAGCATGATGGTTGAAAGAGGAGAACGGAAGAAAAAAATATATTGTGTCAACCCCAAGCGTTATGAGACAAGGGGAGGAATATGGTCCCCTCTAATAGATATTAAAACTATCTTTGTAACTAAATAAGTAGTGTTGTTGTTACCTTGAAGTCCAGTTTGCCTTCCTTCTCCCCAATAGCAGCCTTTGTCTGAGTAGCAACTTGTTCTGGCAAAGCAGATATGGTTGCCTTCAGTTTATATGTGGTAGGGACGTGTTCAGGCACCATCAGGGCTCTTGACAACAGCAGCAAAGATGGTGGCACCTTCTCATTCAAAGACAAATCCAGCCAATTCCTTAACTCCTTTTTTAAACGCTCTTCAGACACACCATAAGCCCTCATGCCTCTTGCTCTACAAGCCTGCTGTAACTCACCAAAGTTTAAACTCTCTACCCCCTCTTTAGCAATGACCTTATCGTCAGCTGCCAATGTCCTCAGCTTCATCTTAAGATTAAACCGTAACATGGCACTGGTACCAATAGTACTTGCATTCACCACTTTGCACAAAGCAACCAAATGGGGTCTCTGTAATGAATCTAATGTGATCTCGTCTTCAAATAACTTGGAATACTTCATTATCTCTTCACTGGTTGCAATATCTCCTGAAGTTCTAATCTTACTGAAGAAAGTGGAGAAGTCTCTGGCCAGCTCCGAATGCCTTTCACTGGACTGGGGAGCCATCTCATCTAAAGTCTCTTGGAAGAATTTTGCTATTTCCAACTTAACTTTTAAATGTTTCTTTAATTTTGCTTCTTTCTGACTGCTACTCTCAAATGTAGATGGCAATGCATTTGGAAACAGTTTAATATAAAAAGGCAGGAAAAATTCCAAAAATGGAACAATTATAAATACAATAAACGGAACCATTCTGAAAAGATCACCTATTGTTGTTACCAGTAATCTATGTTCCCTTCGTGTCAATGAGTGACCTCTTAAAATTTTAAAGAATAAGAATAGTGAGATCTTTATTTCAATGAAAAGTAATCTGAAACCATGATAGTAATGTTTGAGCTCATTCATAATACGTTCTTTCAAAGGCTTCTTCGGAGGTGCGTCTATTGGTGGGCCGTGTATTGTTTGTTCTATTTTTTTCTTTATGGTTTCAACAACAGTTTCCACCTTCGAGGAAGGTTTTAGAGGTTCCTTGTCAAAGTAAAATCTGCTGGTTGAGAAAAACCTGATGGATTGTGGGTGGTAGTAAACCTTTGGCTGGAACGGTTTTTGTGAAACATCATGCAGTCCGATAGGCTGGATTGAATAATATGACAATGACCTTGAAAATGTTATGTAGGAAAGGTTTTGATACTGTCTGTTTTCCCATGGTATTGCTAGAAAAATAAGAAAATAAATAATTATAATACAAACACTTCAAATATGCAAATTCATAAATACTTAGGGCATTAACAAGCAAGACATTTTGTATGATTATTCAATGATAAAATCAAGTTGGTTCAGATTAGCAAATTAAGCAAACAATTGATTTCTTTGTTTCAGTTAATAAATAGAACTGCACTAGCCATGTGATGGTCATGATGAAACAAAAAAAATAATTAGATAACATTGGCAGATGTTGTGAATTAATTATTCTCAGTCGTCTCTTACATGTCCTGTTTTTATTAATAATAAAACACTCTACCTTTATGTAAAAATAACTATATCCACGATGAAGTCATACAAAAGTGTACATAATAATCAATCAAATTCCGCTTTAGGTTATGGTTTAGTAATTATTTTTGCAGAAAATATTATTTACTTACTCGATTTCTTGATGCAACGACATTGGTTAATAATTAGCCTGATCATTTTGGTCACTATTAGCAGGGCACATCTACAGGAAAAATTGAAAATTTAACAAAAACAAAATCAACCTTTAGTACACCATGACAATCGTAAAGAATCACAAAGCACAGATAAAAAATATGGACTAGTTTAAGTAAGTTTACAAATTTTCTTATTATTTATGGTATATCAAGATAAGGTGATGAACATTATTTACATGAACAGCTGTTGAAAATTCTTTAGCAAGCCTTTAGAATGTAAAAAAAAACTTCATTAAAATGAAAAGAATAAAATTAGGTCATCATCTTTGTAAGTGTATACAAAGTCTCGTGTCGATGCTATTAACCGTTGAGGAGTACTCTCGAGGAGGCAATCCTGTATGCTGAATTAATAATTACGTCTGTCATAAAAATGTATTGTCATCATATCCAAAAGTGAGTGCAAAATTTCAGCTCTACCGGTTGGGGGTTTTGATATTCAGTTGCAAGATTTGACCACTACATTTATAGTCAGCGCGGTACGAAGGAGCTACTCCTCATCGACATGGCCATTAGCCAACAGGTTCGTCGATCCCGCAAGGATCTGTCGACATGTTGGATAGATTATAAGAAGGCCTACGACTCGGTGCCACATACATGGCTCATGAGGGTACTGGAGTTGTACAAGGTAGATGCAACTCTACGCGCCTTTCTTGAGTCGTGTATGGGGCAATGGAGGACGGTCCTTCGATATCCAGGATGTCGATAGATCCAGTGGAACGATGAGCCTGTATGAATTAAACGGGGAACAAGGTATTAAATAGCCTTCTTTCAGGCGGGAACAAGTTGCGCGACTTCAACGGTTGGGTCATGCCGGTTTTATTGTACTCTTTCGGCGTACTCAAATGGACTCAGACCGAACTCCATGCCCTGGATAGGAGAGTTCGTACACTGCTGACCGCAAACCAGTTGCATCACCCACGATCATCGGTGATGAGGCGGTACATCCCGCGGAAGTGCGAGGTCGAGGCTTTTAAACGCGAAGACCCTTCACAAACGCGAGATATGCAGTCTCAGAGAATATTTTTTAAAAGCCTAGATGTGGTCGCAATGGACATGGGACTTACCCCGCTGTCCATGGCTAAAGTAAACTGGCGCAAACCTGTAGTACTTACTACCGATGACCGCAAGGAAGTATGGCAAGGCAAGGAGCTTCACGGGCGCTTCTACCGGGCTCTTCATGGGCCCGATGTAGATTTTCTAGCGTCCGTGTCCTGGTTACGTTTCGGCCACCTCTTTGGGGAAACTGAAGGTTTTGTCTGTGCGATTATGTTGACGAACAACTACCGGAAATATATTATGAAGGACGGGACGGTTGACGTGTGTCGGGCATGTCACCGTCCGGGTGAGTCCATCAGACATATTAATTCTGGTTGTTCTCGTCTGGCTAACGGCGAGTACTTGCACAGGCACAACCAAGTAGCCAGGATTATTCACCAGCAACTTGCCTTGAAATATAAACTTGTGGAATCTGAGGTACCGTACTACAAGTATGTGCCCGACCCAGTTCTCGAGAAAGACCATGTCACGTTGTACTGGGATCGGTCTATCATTACTGACAGGACTATTGTCACCAATAAACCTGACATAGTAGTGATATACCAATCAGCGCGCCGTGTAATGATAGTCGATGTTACCATCCCGCATGACGAGAACCTCGTGAAAGCTGAGAAAGAGAAACAAATAAAATATCTCGACTTGGCACACGAGGTTGTCGACATGAGGAATGTGAACTCGGCTATCATTGTGCCGATCGTCGTGACGGCCAATGGCCTTATAGTAAAGAGCCTCGACGACCATCTTTCGAGGCTCTTCTTAGGCGGTTGGATCAAGGGCCTGATTAAGAAGGCAGTACTCCTCGATACGGCTCGCCTTGTGAGGAGGTTCCTGTCTCTGGAGTCCTAACCACCGGTAGCTCGGACCCTGCTCACGATACCGGCGGACCACAATATTCTATATTTTTAAATGTTTTTTTATATTGTTTTATATTAGAATATTAAAAATGTATTTAATATGTATAAAAATAAATAAAGGAAATAATAATCTATTAGTCGAGTGCAATTAGACTATAAGGTGGATCGAAGTTTATAGTGGTTGGATTTTCATGGGGCTTTTTTTTTTGAGTTCCTAGAGTTGTGGAGAACAAAGTTAAAAAAAAGAAGGCCATTTTCTTCAAAATGTTTCTATGGCAGTCAACGTAAATATTATCCTGAAAATATTCGTATTATATCAGCTATCCACAGAGAATACAAAATAAAAAAAATATTTGGAGGTACACGATAAATGTTGATTATTGCTAACGAAGGTGAAATGGGGCCTGGCATGTGGACGGCGAGTTATAGGCTAGCTCGCCGTCCGGCCGTCTTATGACGACAGGCCGTGTCGACGGCGCGTTCGTGTTCCACGCGCGCCTCAAAGAGATGTCAGCAATCAAGTAGGGGTCCGCATGGGCCGATGCCTGCCAGGGCTGCGGGACTGTTCGAAAGAGATACCGTGGCCCTGGAACACAAAGGGCAAAGAAGGAACATGGATGGGTTTTAGTCAGTACAAGTCTGACACTCCCCTCCGCTCCGCCCAGAGTGGGGGGGGTCATTTGATGATTTCCTAACCGGAAAAAAAAAAGTGAAATGGGGCCGCTGGTAAACTCACAAAAATTAATATAATTGTAACGTAACTATTTCTCATAATTTCTATTTAGAATTAGTTGTAAGCTTGGCTCTGCTCCCCATTTAATATCAATACCGATACCGCTCCCAATTCTTAGCGATAGATCCGTTTTTTTCATGTTTTACTTTCTCAGCAGTAATTGATATTTATCAAATGTCCTTAAATATTTTTCTAGTTATTATACCTTATTAAATAGTTGCTCTACTAAAATGAGATTTTGGAAAATAATTTGAACATTGAGTTACATAGAAAAATTTCGAAAAAAAAATGCCAATCAATTTTAATTTCATTGAACAAATAAATAGAACAAATTGGCGTTGGCAGGTCTTTCTGTTAGGCCTCAATATAAATTCGCCGAATTTCAAGTTATTCATAAAAGAAAGAAAAAAATATTAGTAACAAAGGAAATTAAAAAAAAACTGCGAGCGGCGTAATTTTTTTTTAACTTTCTTCTCTACACTGTTGTCGTGAAAAACTTGTCAAATCTGTTTTATTACAGAAAATTGCCATTACATATTGCCTTATTTGTAGAATTGTCCGACAATTCTGACAGGAGCGTTACCCTGTGTCGTGAAATTTTATTTTGAATTTTGAAGGTGTAAGAAAGTGTTTCTAAAAGGTTTATTACAAAAAATGGTACTTAGATGGGGCAGTGAGAGTAGTGATGATGTATACTTGGAACAAATACAAACGAGGAGGCAACGACGAATTTTGCCAGGTAGTGTCACTAAGGTATGTCCAATTCCAGTCTATTTTAATTGTTCGGCTATTTCCTTCCATTTTTATATTTTTATACCGTAGTTCAATTGGTCACTAAACTTCACAAAGAGTATTTATTTCTATTTTCATAAATAAGGTCCAAAATGGTAAGTTTTTGTGCATTTCTATTTTACATGCAATCAAAACAATCGAAGTTGCACTGATTCATTGCATTGATTGATTCTTTTACTTTGTAAATATTTTTTTTACATATTTTACCCTCATTTAGCTTCATAAAACAAAACATTAAATATTTGAAATTATGTCAAAAGTCGACTTAATTATCACGATTTACACGACAATCCGAGAACTGTCACCAACAATTGTCAGAAATTATTTAACTTTGGTTTTTTGACATAATTACGTCGAATTTATTAAACGCGTTTTTAAATGATAAATATGTCAAGATTTCACTTGTCGATTTTTGACATATTTGTCACTTTTATTAAACAGTCGAAGCGCGGGAATTCTACAATATTGCTACTTTTGACATATATGTTGAATTGTCAGTGTAGTATCCTCTTGTAACTGCCTAATAGGTTGATAACACAATTTACTAACAATATCACAGGCTCACAACATCACCAAGCCCCCAGTACAGGGTACGCTTCACCTTCCAACTTACCGCCATTCGTGGTGACTGACAGTTGTCGTTAGTGACAGCTACCTGACTACTTGTGGCTGTGAGAGAGTGTTTCTATATCTATTAAATAGATACACTACAGTCAGCTTTAAACAGGGCCACGATATGGATTGGTACATTACATACGAATCAATCTCCCGAAACGATGATATTATTGGCCACAAAATAATTATGAATGCAACTTTGGTGAAAACTTTAAATAATGTTGTTGAAAAGTAAGTCTTATCTCTAACCTGCATGTTGTTTTATTTTGCATGTCAAAACTAATAAATACTTTTTTCCATCTGACAATCAAATTTGACTAATCAACCACGAGTTGAACTACTCAACGGTTGAGAGCGCTGTATCAAAATTAGTTTATTTAGCACGCTTAACACTTTTAAATAGATGTCATATTAGCACAACTGTTTTCTATTTTTCTTCTCAGCTAGAGACGAGGAAAGATCCCAATTATTTTATATCGATATTTTGATGTTGTTAATGGACCAAAATGTTGCTTATTGTTAGATGTTACAGCATAATTATGCGACTACTGTAAGGCTCGCTTGTTTTTTTTAATATCTGGGAACCTACTAGCTACGTTATAAACATCTATCACGGTGCAGGGCACTAGTCCTGGTTTTTATACATATAAAAGATGATAAAAGGATTAGTTGTGTGTTCGCTTCATTTTTGCATTTGCGGTGTCAGACAATTTATTATACTTCATGCACAGCCACCCTTATATTATATCTATGGTCGTGGTGAGAGTTTATTGATTGTCAAATGTCAACTTGTTATTCGGGAGCATAACCTAAATATTGTAATCCATTGAAAAAATTGTAGTTTCTATAAAAGTACACCTAATCACAACAAGAATAAATGAATATTGTACGCTGCTGCTTAAGGTCTAGTTTTGTTAATTTAACAAAACCTCCTATTAGGTTTCTTTCGACCGGTAAGTACGTCTAATGTTAACAGCATAATTTCTTACCATGGCATGCACTCTAACGATTGATTATTAATCCACGAGCTCCAAAATTTTACAGCAACCAAATTGTCCGGCGTTATGGCTTTATCTGCAGTCAAGAATGCGGCAAAAAGAATAGTTTGGGTGGACCTTGAGATGACTGGATTGGATATTGAAAAGGACCATATCTTGGAAATAGCTTGTGTGGTGACTGATGCGGACTTGAATGTGGTTGCTAAAGGTCCTAACATAGTGATCAATCAGCCGGACAGTGTCTTGAACGAAATGAATGACTGGTGTGTTGCCCAGCATGGTGAGGTATTGATTTCTTCAACTTGAAATTTATTATAAACTTAATTTTTACCTTTCACACTTCTTTGCATAATTATCTGAATTTACTGTATACACTGGGATCTTTACAGGTATGTTGAGTCATTTCAGCTTTGTCCCCAGAAGCAGAATTGGCTCTATTGTCACCAATATTTTAACAAAGCTCATTTTCAATACTATAATTGGATGACTGAGATGGCCTCACATCTGCAATGCTTCTGGAATAGTAGATAATCATTATCAAGTGTGACTCCAAGCTATGCCTGGATTTGTGCTTCTTTGCAGATTGCCACCTAATATCTTTAAAAAATGGCATTTCTTACCTTGCATTTCCCTCTTCGAAGAAATATTTATCTATGAAATCTTTTGATTTATAGTATTTTTATTTAAGTCATTGGAGTTTTAAAGGAACCGAGATTAACTGCAACAAAATTTTGGATATGAAAATCATAATCAACTTCCTGCTTTTGTCTCTGTTACTTGGGGTTGAAGCAACCATCCTCCATTAATATGGAGTTAAAACGGAAAGTTGGAAACACCCAATTCTACTATGATGATCTGATATATGCTTTGTTCATTTACAAATTCTCTAAATTACAAGTCATAGATGCATTGTCATTTAATAGCATTTAACGGCTTAGAAGTCAATGCTTCTCTTGGGAAGAGTATCCCCAAAATGTTAATATATAGATTTCTCCAATAAAGAAAGGAATACAAAAATATTTTTAGATATTATGTTGTTCTATACGTATAATTATGCTTCTAAACCCATGAACAAAATTGTATCAACAAACTGTTATTTTTTAAAAAGAAACAACATTTATTTATATTTTTATGGCTGTTCAGAGATAACAGTGTGATTTACAATGTTTATGTTATTGTTACAGAGCGGACTGACAGAGGCTAGTCGCAAGTCAAATGTGTCCGTGAAAGATGCTGAGAAACAAGTTCTGGACTTTGTCAAATCCCACGCACCCGAGAAAAAATGTCCATTGGGTGGGAACAGTGTGTACATGGACCGTTTATTTATAAGAAAATATATGCCAATACTAGACAATTATTTACACTATAGAGTAATAGATGTCAGTACAATAAAGGAGTTGGCGAAGCGATGGTACCAAAAAGAGTTTTCGAACATGCCACAGAAGAAGTTTAGACACCGATCTGTGGATGATATTCTTGAAAGTATAGAGGAATTGAAGTACTTTAAACAGCATATATTTAAATCCACAATGAAACTGCAAACTGAAGTTTGAAGCATTGAAGAGCTAAATAATTTACGGGTATTTTAATTAAAACAATTAATTGAATTATGTTATGTGATGTTGAACTCCAAACTGATGACTGTTTAGTGCAGAAGTCCACAATCCATTAAGTACAATGTAGGTATTAATGAGTACCTACCTAGCTGAAAATAAAACGTAAAGTAAAAACTGGCTTTACTTACCTTACTCACATCACAATACAATTATCCTCATCATCATTAACCTTGTTCCAAGCACTGCTGAGTATATACGTACTTATGTGCCATTTATCTCTGGTCTGCGCGAGTCTCAACCAGGGTTACGATAATTTTGCATATTTATTTCTGACACAAAATAAACAGCTGTGTTTTGCCCATTTGTTTGAATTAACCTGCTTAAGGTTAATTTTTGAAATGTGCATGGATGGCCGAATTTGAAACTATGTTACGGCATAAACTGCTAATCATGCTGCATAGTCATGGGGATACTTATGATAGAAAATAAACTATAGACCAATGAGAAACGGGGTAAAGTACCTCATCGTCTGTTGAGAAGGGAGGAACATCCTACCTACTTGACGGGTCTTGTGTCTGGTGGGCTACTGCCCGACGGGTGTGTGGACTGTGGTCGAGTTTCTGTATGATAAGCTCGCGATGATTTTGGAATTAAGCGCGACTTCAGTCCGGTAAACTGAGGCATGAAGCGTAGTTCGCATGTGGCGGTGTAGATGCCGCCACAACTGCATTATAAAATTGTATAAATAATAGATTTTCCTTGTCAGTTTCAATTCAATCTGATGATTTTGGAAATAATTACACAATGTATTATTTTTTTCGATAGTAGGTAATAATTAATTAATATAATCTTTATTTATATAAAAACAGATTGTAGTCCTACATGTAACATTTCACAAAGTAGGTAGATCTCTGACAATCAAGTGGGTGACGTGCTGTTCTCCTTGCCGGGCTATGAAATAGCCTGTAGTGCCGATAATCTTTCCAAAAATGATTAATAGATGATGCAGTTTTATGTTTTTTTTTTGAGTAAAAATAATTGGTAACATCAATTTATTTAGGGTACTTCCCCTCTAGGCCTCGGTTTTCTTCTAAAGTCGGGGTACTAACCAAAGCGATCGTCGTGTTCGGCAAACCCGAACGTGTGATTGCACTGATAGATGACGCTTTCCAATTTTCCGAACAAATATTCTTTGGTTAAGACTCGGGGTATGGCTCAGGTCAGGTGCCTTTTTATTTGGACCTTTGTTCCCTAAGACCAAATCCAACTTTCCGGAACTATTCAGATTCGAAAATTAAAAAAAAAAATTTGACGCTCCACCCTAATGTGGGTGTACTATTAAGTACCTACACTTCTGCCTAGCCCTTCGGAGAAACAGTCGTAATGTTATGTTATTCTTTGATTAGGACTCGGGGTAACACTAATACCTACGAGAATATCATCTCTCATTCGCGTATCAACCTAAACCGTACGAGTCACCGCGTCAATTCAATTACAAACGTAATGGCCATCTGATTTGCATACGGCTCTGTCTGGAATTCTGAATGCAAATGCAGGCTGGCCACAATCAGTTAGATCTGCTTTTTAGACGGACAGTTAGGTTCTACGAGATAATTGGTTGTCGGCCTGCCATTTCATTTGCATGCGAGATTGAAAATTAGCTGTTAGGTACCGTAGTAGGATTTCAGCAATGTTGCTGTCTCTCATATTGAATTAGGAAATACGATAATAAGTCTAAAGTGGGATATTATGGGTGAGATGCTCAGAAAAGACTTACCTAAACTTATACACTTCGATCCGTCAAAATTCCGCTGATCTAATTCAACTCAAGAACCTTGATTTATCTAACGTCTTGAACTGGTTGAACTAGTACCGGTGAGTGGAGAATGTAATGTATTGAAGTTTTGTATGGGATAGCTGATTATTTATACGCATTTACGATGCTGATCCCATGGAGAAAGTTGTTCAGTTTGATGGTCTGCTGCACCACACCTTAAATATGATCACACCTTTCTGGTATATATATTACGGCTAAAAACCGAAGAGCGGCTACACCTAGTTCTAGCCGGCTAAACCTAGGTGCAGCCGGTAACAGTTGTGTATCCTTTTTATTGCTAGGACAACTAGACATTGCGACCAAATGGATTGTTTAGGTTAGGTTAGAACTGTGACCAAACGCGCGAGAGCCGACCGAGCGCTACATCCAAATTGGCTGCATGTTCTAACCGAAGATAAGTAGGATATATCTAAGTTTACCCGGCCGCACTTAGGTTTAGCCGGCTAAAACTAGGTGTAGCCGCACTTCGGCTATTAGCCGTAACTTATACACAGTCTACTCACCAGGTGCGCCCTCTTAACCCCATTAACTTTCACTAGTACCTAAGTAAGTACACAGAGACGGTAGGTAATAAGTTTGCACTAATTGTGCCTCCAGCCTCATTAGGGGATCATATATGCGTAGGTACACTTATGAATATGTTTCGCTCGGGTTTGCGCAGAGGTCAAAGGGAGTAGGTAAGTCTACCTACCGGAGTATCGAGTTTACTTAATGGTTTCCGAAAGGGATCGGGTAAACTAATACTGTTTATGTCATTATGTGCTTCTAATGTGTCCTTTTTGCCTTCTAACTTCTATTTCAGTTGTAGGTATCTTTGCAGATCAGAATGAGGTACTTAGTGTGTATGTCACAGTTTATTGTTATATAAATCTAAATCATCGTCAACATACTCCTCATCATCTGCCTAGCATTTTCCCAACTACGTTGGGGTCGGCTTCTGGTCTAGCCGGATGCAGCCTGTCTGACCTCTACAACCCAGTTAGTATTGGGCAATGCGATGTCCTTGGTTAAGACTGGTTGACATTTTCGGGCCACTGACTACCTGTAACGACGGTTCAAGATCTATAAATGACGTCCGATACCAACGGCTTAACGTCCTTTCCGAGCCACGGACGAAACTCGGTATGTAATAGGTGGTCACCCATCCACGGCCCAACCTAGCTAAGCGCGGCTAGACCTAAAGATCAACCGGAGCGGCTGTTATAATTTAGCCACGAGCTCGTCGTCATCATCGTCCTCATACTCCTGTACCCCCTTTATTTCCCGTTCCAATGTATTTTGGGACTGCTCAGCATGTTCTCCTTTCATACCTACTTCTCAATGTGGTAGAAGTGTGAGTAAGTGAGTGAGTGAGTGAGTGAGTGTGTGTGTGTTGAAGTGTGTGTCCTAGTTGTCATCTCATTAGCCACCCCCTCTCTAATCTTTCGCACATTCCATCCATCGTTTCTGTGTAAAATTCTACATAGGTGTCTTATATCTACAACTTTCTAGCTTTTGCTTGTGGCGTCGCTCTCGTTTATAGTACGGAAATTAACCTACGAGAACGTTTTAAATGTTGCTTATGACCGTCGGGGATAATGTAGATTCCCATAAGTGAAAGAATTATTGAAATCAGATCAGTAGTACTTGTACTATTATGCATTCTGTGTTAATAATTCCGGAGATTACCTTCTACATTCAAACTTTTACTTCTTTATAATAATAGTACCTAAAGACTGGTATAGATAAATCTTTCCACCTCTAAAAAGCACTCCCTATAACACCTTCCACACACACATCTTATGTGATAATATTAATCTACTATTTGTAAGTCTACCAAAAGACTTGTAGGTCAGCCTAGGTATGTACCACACAGCTTATAATATTATGCATGTAAGGTAAACTTTTTCTTTTGAAAGTCGTTAACCGTCTGGCGAGTTCTTAGATTAATGGGCTAATGAACCAAAGCCGTGACTCCTGTGACATTATTTTTTATTTTGTTTTTTTTTTTTATAAGAAGTAGAAATGGTGGTTTTAGTCACCCAGCTCATTATTGGCCGAAATGATCACATACCTACAACAAACTAGCAAAATTAGGTAAGGTAGCCCGCACATTAGTATTTAACTCTTAGAAGTTAGGACTCTTAGGGTTGCGCCACACCTATCAGCACGGGATCGTATTTTTCCATGCTTCAGCAGGAGTGTTACCGCACGCGGCAGTATTGACGATGAGCTCGGCAGCACGCAGTTTCTCGCTCTAGCAAATGACGGTGCTGAGTGACAGAAAAAGATGGGAGCATGAAAAATTGAGATTCCGTACTGATAGATGAGGTTCAGCCCTTTTCTATTGAAACTGCGTACTATACAAGACCAACCTAATGCCAACATGTTACCACTGACGTACTTATCAAGTAAATAATCACATCACAAAACTCGCCCAAAATAGAAAAATGGAGTCATTAATACTCCGACCCCACCACCGTAACTTAGACAAAATCGAACGCCATTACTCTTGATGGGCAAGTTACGGCCGTCCAAACTAACCTTGGACAAAATGTTCATGCTCCAGGGAAAACAAAACTGTCTTATTACACGCGACGAATTTAATTATGGTTATGATAAAATATGAAGCGGAGTAAGGACCTCTGGTGATGACAATTTGGACCTCGTTAAGTGGCCAATGGGTTGTTCGCACCTTTGGGTTGACGATTTTGACCTTTGTATGTTGTAAAGGGTCTTTTTATACAGATACAGACTTTTCTACATCATTTACATGAATGAATTCGTTACGTCCTTTGCGAATGGGTGGTTTTAGTTGCATGAAAAAAGAGGGATTCTTTAGTGTTGATTGTGACTCTAATAAACTGATTGACAGACTTTGTGTGTGTCTATACATAGGTGTACTACATCTCAGGTCCATTTGAAAACCAGCGTCGGGCACTAGCTGCTCGGCAGTTTGCTGAACTGGGCCTATTTGGCGCAGCCGTGAGACACACAATATTATCTCCTTTTATGGTTTTGTTTTATTTTAGCATTTTTATTGTATAAATTTAAGATTTTTAATTTTTTAATATTTTTTTTTGTGCGTGAGCGACAAACAGTGGGCGAATACAAATGTTTAACACAGCGACTTGAAAATAGAAATTTGAGTTACTAGTTGTTCAGTACGATTATGTGATAATTTAAGGACTCCTGTAAAAAACTTAAAACAAGGTTATTAATCACTAGATTGTAGATAAGGCGTAGTCGACGAACCCCCGCTGAGCGGGGCTCCTATATCTGTTTGCAGAGTTTAAAGTAACCTAACACGAAGGGGATTCCGGGGTCTTAGTTCGCTCACTTCGCTCGCTCACTAGACCCCGCCATCCCCTTCGAACCTAACCTGTCCGAGTCGGGGTGCCACAAGTCTCTCTCAGCATTCGCTCGCTCTTGCTTCCTATATTCTCCTTGCTGCAATGACCGGATAAATAGTTGCTTACTTGGTACAACAGTCGCCCATTTAGTATATTGGTCGCCAATTAAATTTTTATTCGCCCGATTAATAATTTCCCATAAATATATACTTTCTTTACTATTTGGAAGATCAATCATATTTGCAATATTGACTATTTTTTCGTAGAGTAGTCTAAAAAGGTAGTATAATGGCCCAGCCGACCAAGACTTATGATTTGTAGATACATTATTTCAACACCACATTAACGGTGAAGGAAGACATCACGGGGGAATCTGGTATGTCATAGCTATGACCGAGAATTCGAAGACAATAAGACACCGAGCGAACTGTAGTCGCGTGGTCGATTAGGTAGGTACGCGATACAACGACCCACTCACTCTCTTATAGGGAAGACATGTGTCGCAGCAATGGGAGCAGGTTGATTACAAGTCAAATTAAGATACCTTCGTGTTTGTGTTTTAGCTGTATGAATCCGACATCAAGATTGTATTATATAGGGGTAGGAAGTTTAGGAACAGAACCACTGTCTTGGAACTATGTATCAGTAGCGAAGGGTTTTTTTTTTAGAGATAAGCCGGAGTACATTTAATGTTTTATATTATTCGTCTATAGAATACTGACTGTGCCATTTTTCAAAGTGAAGCCGGTAGGAATCGAGTTGTATGGAACCTTCGCCACCGCTATGTATCCTTATCCATCCATTTTGGATCTTCTTCTACTTACTTACTTCTTGTTAACAGCTATATTTGCTGTGTGTAAACCAATTTAAAATCACTTGATGTTGTGTAGCGTCTGACATCTCAATATTTGTACGCCGTCCAGGCAAAACATGACTGTCATTATTATAATGCGATGTAACATCACAAATAATATAATACTACGTGTAACATCTTGCATACTATGTGTGTGTGTACTCATGTTTTAAACAAATTAAATGATCTCTATCTCTCTCTCTCTTTCTTAGAAAACGTTTCGTGAAGTCCACTTCAGAAAATGTTACCTTAACAGATGGGTGTGTCTGCACTTACAGACGATTAGGTACGATTAGCCGCTCCGCGTCCGTCCGTCGTAATCCATTATTTCGACGATTACTTTAGTTCGGAGTGGAATCTGTACCTACAGCCAACAGAAGGATTTCATATCATCATCTGCCTAGCCTTTTTGGGGTGGTGGGGTCGGCTTCCGGTATAACCAGATGCAGCTGAATACCAGTATTTTACATGGAGCGACTGTCTATCTGACCTCCACAACCCAGTTAGTACTGGGCACAGATAATATAATACTACGTACTGGGTAACACGATACCCCTTAGTAAAACTGATTGTCAGAATTTCGGGCCACTGACTTCTTGTAACGACAGTCAATGATCTAACTAACGGCTTAACGTGCTTTCCGAGACACGGAGGAAACTCGGTATGTTGTGGGTGGTCACCCATCCAATGACCAACCTAGGCAAGCGCGGCTTTACCTGAAGATAGACCCCGAGCAGCTGTTATTATTCAAAAGGATTTCATATGACAGCTAAAAATACCAACACTTTAGTTGGTCATATTTTAGCCCATATTTCAGTCTGAATTAAAAATTACCCCTACTATAAACTTTTCGCCGGAAAACACACGTTTAAAACGTACAAGGTACGATGGTCTTTTCATAGTCAAGGGCAACACGCAAAGAACTTCAACCATTAAATAGAAAGTTTCTACGGCCAATAAATAATTTTCAACCCATAACAAATGGTTTATTTTGACCTAAAATTTATGATGGATCGTCAAAACTTGGAAGCACTCGCAACTTGTACAGTAAAATTCCGGAGGGTATTCGGAAGTTCCTTGATGTGGACTTTCCCTCCATTTTATTGACATTTGAAGTCGTAAACGAATACGGACAGAGACACCTGTCGCATAGACAATGAACTTTAGGGCTATTAAGAAACTAAGCGCCATGCAACTGAAGGATTTTTTAAACAGTTCTGGAAAGGCGTAGGTACTATTCCTAGGGTATTCTAAATATAAATAAATGATTATCATTTGTTTTCACAGAGTGGCAATAGTCGAATATTCTTATAGTTATTGGTAGTACCAACCTGCGGAAAAGTTTCGGTATCAGTCTGGCTGGTAATTTTTATGCAAATTCTTTTCCACATTTAAAATTGTGTTTGTTACTCTAACTCGTCTAAAATTCCTTAGTTATTTGTAGCATAGCCCAGATAATTGATTACCTACATGGGTTTTAAAGTTTATAATTCAATATTCACGTTGTAGCATAATATTATGCGCGACTGGTTAAAATTCCATCAAAACTTTTAAACTAGCTATGTGTATCTAAATTGTTAAATGGTAATTTTTTTTTTAGACTAGTGAATGAAAGTGGCAGGTATACAGGGTGTAAACAGACCCTTCACATAGCCGTCAACCAAGCATTCTGTACATCAAACTAAGCAACTTTACGCAAAAATTATTGCTGGGAATCGACTTCGTTTTTTGGGGTGAAAAATCACGTTTTAAGGTAGGACTCGATGAAAAGCACTAAAAGCATTGTGCTGATGGATGGATTGTACGAGGGAAGTGGAGGTGTGTAAAGTAAAACTCTTACATTAAAAACATTTAAAAAAAACTTGTGAAAAAGTTGGAACTTTGACCCCCAATATCTCAGTAACTAGAAGGTTCCACGGTATGGTCTAAAACAAAAAAATGATCCCAAACACGGGGAGAATTAGTACCTTTCGTTTATGTTAAGGGTCTATTTACACCCTTTATATTACAATAATATAAGGTAGGTAGGTATTTATTTTTTCTCGCCTAGGTATAACTGTGTGTGTTAGACTGGAAGCTGACTCCAACATAGTTGGCAAAAAGGCTAGGAAATGACAGATGATGATCAATGTTTCAAAAATAGCTCATGATTTTCCTCCATTTTCAGTTGGTCTCATAAATGTAGGCGGTACTTAACGCATGTTTCAGTTTAGATAGGGACCTATAGGTTTGTCATCCTTACTTACCTACCTCTCCATTTGGGTCATTAAATTTTTCTGCATCTCACAGGAGACCTATGAGGTGGTTGCCCGCTTAACCAGGCTAGGTTCCCTTTTGTAAGGCCTCTAGTCAGTGCATACAACTTAAAAACTAAGCGACGGCACCGCCTGTGCCTTATGTATAAGTCTCTGGAGAACAGCAAGGGACATGCTGGATCGGATCAATGTGTCCTTCAACAGCGGCTTACCTGTCTTATACCACAAAGTTGTACCAAATTGCCTACTCAGTACCCACCCACGCTTTAACAGTTCATTACAATAAGCCTGTGTGTCAAACGACTTGGAAACTTTCCACCATCCGCCAATGATGGACATGCAAACTTATGTTCAACTGTTCGCGTCGTACCTACAATCCGACGTCTACGTCGACGGCAAGTAGGCAAATAACTTTAGCATCGTAAGTCTACGAACAGTTTATTAAAATCGTGATAGATACCGGTACGTAACTAAGTATATTTTATTGTCACAATAATAAAACAACCGAAAAAATGATTTTATTCGTATAACACTCCATGAAATTCTGGCAAACATTGAAAAGGTGTAGGTAGGTAGAGGTACATAATCTTAATTACGCCATGTTCCCACAACTGGGACACAGGCCTTTCCGTAACAAAAAGGTCTGTGACCTGGACCACGCGAGTCCGGTGGATTTTACATATCTTTGAAAAATCAGGACTCGCCAGTTCGTGGTTATACCTACAATAAATTGTAAAATCATCGGTGTTGGTAATCTACTTTCGGTCGTTGGAGCAGCACTAATAATGAACATACAAATATTAATTCTAAGAAATTCTCCTACTTCAATAACCAATTAGTTTCATTAGTTGTTAGTAGGAACTTGTCCCTATTAGTTTCAGTATTATACCTACTGCAAGTCTTTTTGAACTAACAAAGCAGCTTTTGAACTCTGTTTCAAAGAGCCAAGATTCAATATCGATAAGGCTATTTGCATAGACTATCCCAAGCTCTGCCGTTTCGCAATAAAATGAAGTCGTAAAAACTGTACCCGACCGACTTTTGCTTTGAGAATAAAACATTTTCTATGTTGATTAAAGACTTGAGACGTAAAGCTGGGCGTAGGTACTATGTTTGCGCACTAAAAAGTATTATGCGCTGTGCATGACAGGTAGGTCCTGTACCTACTGTGTAAAGTAGTGATACCCTAATAGTGTGACTGTCGGACTGCGAAGTCCTAGGCCTCAAGTTCGAACCCAAGGCACTCAACTCTGTTATTTCGGATTCATGAGCGTATTGTATAATTATCACTTCATTCGATGAAGGAAAACATCGTGAGGAAACCAGCACGCCTGAGGGATATTTCTCGACGACATGTATACCCAAGTCAGAGGACGAAGGCCAATAAAAACTCTGACACCAGGTTAGTCACTAATCACACGATAAAGAAAGAACCTACTGTGTAGAGGTGATTGTTATTATTGTTAAACACAAAGTAGACAGTGGTGGGCCATTGGTTACGGCCTCGAGCTACCTATGCATCTACTTTTCTTCATATTATTTCATTTCATCACCACTGCTGTCAAAATATGGAAAAAAAAATATCGTGAGGAAACATTTGCAGTCCACCTACGCGTACCGGGTCCGCATTGTTGTTTATGGTCAACTCTCTTTCGAGAAAGAGAAAGAGAGGAGGCCTGGGTCCCACGAGTGGGAACGTTATAGTCTGATTGTGCTTAAATATGCTAAGCCGATGGTCTCGGCTGTCATGTGTAGATCTTTGACAGTCGTTACAGGTATTCAGTGCCCCGATAGTCTGACAACAAGTTCTAAAAAGGGGAATCGTATTGCTAAGTACTAACTGGGTTGTGTTGTGGAGGTCAGATGGCAGTCGCTCCATGTCAAATACTGGTATTCATCTGCATCCGGTTAGACTGGAAGACGACCCCGCCATAGTTGGGAACAGGCTAGGGCAGGCTTAGGCAGATGATGATGTGCTTAAATATGCTAAGCCAAAGTCGTGCCATATAGTAGACATCCAACTTAGTGTTTCACTATACTTAGGCACATAGACAACGGCAATCTAGAATTCCATTTCGAACAAAATGTAATAAGGAAAATAGCACATTAGGTTATTTTATAGTTCCGTGCGAGAAGGCCATTTCTTTCATTGTTATGAATGTTAGTGCCTGTCTACATAATTACTTAAATCTAGGGTTTCCATTTAGGCCATGACAATTAGGTAGACCTATGTGTAGCCATTTTGGATTATTTACTGCGTGTAATGGAGGCTTTTGTTTCCTCTGTCAAATTATACAACATTATTTTTAGTATATGCGAAACCTGAATATAGTTTGTTCAGAATAAGTAACTGAATCGATTCCAATAATTTTTAAACCATGTTATATTTTGTCCCAAAAATATTTAAAAAAGTTACAAGTTTGACACCGAGCGATATTAAGTACCTATCGCAATAATTTAGGTACCTACTGCCAAATTATGTTAATTAATGAGCTCAAGACGACGCTGGAGTCCCGCGCGCGGGCGCGTTGCATGCTGAGTATGCTGACCACGCTTTTGTGCAGACAACCAGGTAACAGAATAAGCTTATAACTTTGTGATTTTTCATGATACAGTTTTGAAATTTTGTACATAGATTCTTTACATAAAAATACTCGACACGTGTTTCAGGTTTCACATATACTAAAACTAATGATGTAGGTATAGGTATCTAAGGTGAGTAACAATCTGTAAGTATGTCGATTCTCAGTAAACATTTCTGAATGTGTTACCGTTGTGGTAGCTGGTTCAAAGAGTAGAATACTTACCTATACCACAGATAATATAATACTATGTACCTATACTAATGGGTTGGTTTTTGTCCTACTGCCCGGCAAGTTACCTTTTCGTTTCGACCCTTCTTTTTGATCGAATTGCGACCAGCCTATCATCATAAGCGTCAAGAAGCTCGTCCCGCCATGTTTCTCATCATCATCATCATCATTTCAGCCGAAAGACGTCCACTGCTGGACATAGGCCTCCCCCTACAACCTTCACCAGGCCATCGGTCCACCTAGTGGGAGGCCTTGTTTCTCATTAACATATTATTTAACCATCAATATTCTCCTTGTTGCCAGTCTTGAACATATGATGATGGTTCCCATCCAGGATGCTTCATACTTGTCTAATTGCAGTAACTCCGAGGTCAAACTGAAAGGCTTAATTTTAAAACAAAGCTTCTCCTATATTACAAAAGTAATCTTACAAGGTCCAGTCTAGTTTCAGACCAGAAATAGCCTCTTAAGAGCAGCCGGTACCGCCCACATCAAGCCGTCCTAAGCATGCAATATAACCGAGACTTTAGTAAGCTTTTAGGCACGAGTCGTCACAAAAAATATTATACTAAAGGCTGTAAGGATTAAAATATTCAGGTGGCTTAGACACATCATCACGTCAGTCTAAAAAGTTAGTCAGGGGTGTAGTGCAGTTAGTGCACCCATATTTCACCAGTTTAGTATTATAATTTCCACGTAGCTACAAGGTGTAAAGAACCACGAAGCTGTGAACCAATCATTCTGTACACCAAACTGAGTAATACTGCGAAAAAATTCATTGCTGGGAAACTACTTTTTTTGTTGTAATAAATCATGGTTTATGGTAGCGCTGAATGTAACGCAATAAAAACATTCATGTTCATGGATATATTATGTAACATTTATTATGAAACTTCTTTTTTTTTAAACGTGCCGAAACTAACTAAAAGGTAGGGTACTGTAGGTACAAAGAAATGGTAATAATGACGAAGTGCTTCACTGCTTAGTTAAGGGTTGTTTTACACCCTTTATACTGTAGGGCAGGAGGCAAGCCTACTGCCAACCAGAAAAAAAACCTAAACCCAGGGCAGCTACTGACAGAATCTCGAAACCCTCAAATATGACCACACTTTTTGATACACACTGTTATGCGTATACCTATCGTGTGTAGGCAATACCGAATATTTTTATAAAGCCCTTCTATAACCTGTGGAGGTCTTAAATATGCCAGAAATTGCCTATTGAGGTAAACTCGATACGGCTGTAGGGCGTATAACGGTGCCGGTAATAATTTCATGAAAACATTCGCTTGGAGTAGGCGATCAAAGGGATATTAGTCCAATGAACCCTGCAGGAGAACCTATATAAAACCCAGTAAGGTTTTTATATATAAACCTTCGATATTAGTAGATTTCCTTATATTAGAATAAAAGTTTAAAATATTTTTACGTAGACTGGTTTCTGGACTTCATCTTGTACCTCACTATCATCATCTTCCCTCATTATGCCATGTTTTTTTTCTTCCGTTCTCCCTTGACAGCTCACTTCACCTTCTGCCTGGTTAGGTTGATGCAGGTTTTATGTTAAGGCAGCTACATTATTTTGAAATAGAAGCGTAGCTTTAAAAATTCACAACATTATCGGCTTTACTGAAATAGATGGAGGTAATTTCCCACCTACGTAAATCTATAATTTATATTAATAGCGATCCATTTTCGTATCGTCTGATAAATGAGAGAACTGTTTTAGCTTACTAAAATATTTAGAGAAAAAAGGTCAAACAATTTGACTGAGCTGCGTAGCTTGTAGGTCACACCTATCGATCTCTACGTTACAATAATAACAATATATTGTGTGGACATTTTCAGACAAATTGCTTTTTTTCATCGCCATAGGATAGTGAAAGGTCACTCGAGTTTATTTAACAGCATCAGCCTTTATATTGAAAACTAGCTGTTGCCTGCGATCTTCGTCTGCGTGAAATTATTATAAAATAATATTCGCTATGTTTTATTTATTTGCATCAGACACAACGATCCATAATTTAGTTAGTAAGTACACTTAAAAATAATGTTAGTTTTAGATTACATAATCAAAGACATTTGAATCGGATTTTGTTAACAATTTCAAGGGTTTTAATTTTTTTGCACGGAACCCTAATTCTTTTTCTGAAATTTGTAAAAGTAGCGTAAGTTACTGCTTATAACATCAGCCATCTGCCAGTAAAATCAAACATCCCTTCAAAATCGGTCCAGCTGTTTCGGAGATTGGCCGTAACAAACAGACAAAAAATATACGAAAATGATTTTTCGTTATAAGTACCGTATGTCATATGTGATCAGTAAAAAGCTGTTATTTTGAAATAAATTCAATTTTAATCAATTTTATTTATTTGTATGGATATTCCACAACAGAAACCCAATTTCCTTGTCAGTCAATCAAATCTGCCAATCGCAGGACCTAAAAACTACAAAGGCCCAACTTTCTTTGAAGGCTTTAACTGCTTAACTCTAAATAGACCTCACGATCTGAATACTGAATTCAGACCTCCTTATTTTGAAACCGCTTTTCATCTCCAAGGGTTCTTCGTCAGAGCCTAAAGTTACCACTTACAGTTAACAGTTTTCTCTCAAAATTACTGGATTGCAGTTAAATTTAACAGCCTTTTGTCACATTGCATGATCCCTAACTTCCAGCAGTAAGAATTGCGATCAGGCTGCGTTCACATTTTAAATAAATAATTTAAATAGGTCTAACTTCGAGAAAGAGGTCAATCGTCGAATCCGACTCGGCTGTGCAGCGTTCGGGAAGTTGCGTGGTATCTTCTCGTCCAACTTACCGCAGTGTCTCAAGACGAAAGTCTATGACTAGTGTGTGTTGCCAGTGATTACATACGGGACTGAAACGTGGTCGCTCAGCATGGGCCTCATCAGAAGGCTTAAAGTCACCCAAAGGGCAATGGAAAGGGCTATGCTCGGAATTTTCTTGCATGATCAAATCAGAAATGAGGACATCGGCAAGAGAACCAAGGTTACCGACGTAGCCCGAAGAATAGCCAAACTTAAGTGGCATTGGGCACATTGCTCGCAGAACGGATGGCCGATGAGGCCGAAAAGTTCTGGAGTGGCGACCGCGAACCGGAAGACGTTGCGTTAAAAGGCCTCCCACTAGGTGGACCGATGACCTGGTGAAGGTTGCAGGGATCTGCTGGATGCGAGTCACACGGGACCGGCCAATGTGGCGACACTTGGGGGAGGCCTATGTCCAGCAATGGACGTCTTTCGGCTGAAATGATGATGATGATGATAAAATATTTATATGTAAAACCTTCATACCGTGTAGTGGGACCCTGGTGATCCACAGGTATACCTAGTGCAGACAAAAACTTCTCTCACAAACTTTAGTACCTTCATTTTAAACTGTATTTGTGAAGAGACTAAACCGAAGGAGTACTTCGGAGCTTCAAAATTACTCAACAGTTACAAATCTACCAAAGAGAAAACAATCAAACGTTTATAACACACGTGCCGCTACTTTTTCCCGAAATACTTTTCTGGGAATGCTATACCCCGTGCGTTCACCTCCCTAGTCGTTTCACGAAACTACAGTATTTTATTTTATAGCGCACTACGTTTTATTCCGGCAGATATTATTGGACAACAGGAGAATAAATCAGCCTTGTGCCCTAAAGAGGGATGACAAGGGTTACCGGATCCTTTGTCCTTTCCTCACTTAATTGTCCCGATGATCGACTTAAGGGCGCGTAGATTTACAATGTATTAAGCCCGTTTAACGTCCACGCGATTCCGCAAAGGAATAGGCTCTCAGAGTGCCTGGGGTGTTGTAAATCAGATGAGTTATTAGGTATGTGCGCTAATACAAACATACTGTATGTCTATACTGAGGATATCTACTATTTTGGCACAATGGATGGCTTTAATACCGAGGTACCTATCTAATAGGTATGAACTTTTTGTCGTAACTAAGATGCTCATATTTCTTGGCACCATTGCCTCCAGATAAAATCAGAATTGGTATGTAATCCACTTTATTCTTGTAACCTTAAGTAGATATAATAAAGAGAGCTGTTCCCAATTTTTTTTTTTTTAATGTAGTTACGATTATTTTGTTTAAGTGCTGCTTACTTCCTGTAAAATAAGGTAAGGTACGATTTTTTTTTATTTCTCTTTTGATGGATCACTGCTCCCAAAAGTATTTTTCCTTGGTATTATAGATATACTTCTTGTAACAACTAGATCGATAGATATTTCAGCTGATGCGTATGCTTCACAACTTCTAATGCCGAAACCAGGGATCTTTAGATGAGTTCATGAGTATACTTTATTGTACACCAAAACTTTTACACGCTCTTTTACAATATTAACTAGGTAGCAAACGGTCAGTGCAAACCTAAGCCATTGTGTAGTTCATAATAAATATGGGCCAGCAATCAGTTTGCTTTGCATTTTATGTAGGTATCTACATAAAATGCAAAGCCTGCTCGTTCCGTCTTTGTTTAGTTTCTATGCAGGAAACGCTTTATATTCCAACGTCCACACAATGCTAGATATGAACTGTTATTGCAGACTGTTTTATTATGAAATGTAGGTATTATACGGGGTGGAAAGGACACCGACATTAAAACTGTTACCACGTACCTATTCAGTACAAACATCATTCTGAGCGCCACATAGAAAATTAAAAAAAAAAACTGCTTTTTCCTACAAAAGAGCAATACCTACACGGTCAAAATGTATGGAACAGTTGTTTTTTTTTAAATAACCGATGAAAGATTTCCATGGGGGGAGGGGTCTCAGAATGATGTACTGAATACGTGGTAACCGTTTTCGCGTCGGTGTGTCTTCCACCTCGTATATTAATAATGCTTGAGCTTGTTTATTTGAACGCGATTTTCCAGACGGTTTTGAAAAATTCTTTGCATTTGACATTTCAATTCTTTTATTGGCTATAGGGAATTAACATAACGCTTTGACCCTTAGGAGCCGATTGGTTTTACAAGTATTATTGCAGTTAATTACAAATATATTGCTATGACGTAATGTAGGCCTTATCAAACTTGTAAAACATGATAATATTAATTAAACCATAGCTTACTTCCGTCCCCTTATGAATAAAACAAGGCATATGCGAGGCATTACGTAACCTTATCATATCGTTATTCTGAGTTGGTTAATAAGAATGAATCAGATAGGCAGTCGCTCCATGTAAAATACTGGTATTCAGCTGCAGTTAGTACCTACTGGGTAATACGGTACCCCTTGGTAATACTGGTTGTCAGACTTTTGGCCCACTGACTACCTGTAACGACTGTCAAAGAACTATAAATGACAGCCGAGACGTGTTTAGCGTGCTTTACGAGGCACGGAGAAAACTTTGACAGCACGATTGGCGCAGTGGCTGAGCGATTGACTGCTGCGCTGCGTGTCGCGGGTTCGATTCCCGCACGGAATAAATATTTGTATGGCCTACAGGTAGTTACTCTGGGTCTGGTTGTTTGTGTATGTGAGTTTAAATGTTTGTAAACGCACCCACGATACAGGAGAAATTCCTACGGTGGGGCAACGCCGGACACCCATCCACGGATCAACCTAGGCAAGCGCAGCTTAATCTAAAGATCGACCCGAGCGGCTGTTATTATTTAGCCACGATCCCCTCTTCCGTAATTTATTTACACCTCATGAAATATGAATTTTCCTAAACAAGGTTTTCCAGTCTCATCTGGATACGCAACAGGCTTATATAATTGTCTAATAAATAAGTTCAGGCAACGGGTAGTACCTAAGGGTAAGTATACTCTTAACAATGTTCCCTGACCATATTTTTTTAATACCGTAACTCTTGGAAACTGTTTTGCTGTCGTTCAACATAGAATACGTTTAGAAAATTGTTTAACAACAGTGAGAGCTTACTTTTCACGAAGAAATGTTGTTTTTAAACGCGAATTTGGAATCTTTCTTAATAGGTAACCTATTCTTGAAAATGTGGAGCAGGTTTATTGATCTCACCGAATTACACCACCATCATCATCTACTTGCCCTTCTCCCATTTTACTTGGGGTCGGTTCAACACGCTTTTTTCTTCCATTCTCCCCTGTCAGACGTCACGGCATCTTTTACTCCTGTCTCTTTCATAAGATTCCTCACACAATCATCAATATTATTCATAAGAATTACACATCACCAGGAATCTTATAAGCGTAAGGTAGGACGCCTTCAGGCTCGGTGGAGCGACGATCTTTGCAGACTGGCTGGATGCTGGTTGAGAGTTGCCGAGAATCGAGTTGAGGGGCGTGCGATTGAAGAGGCCTATGTCCAACAGTGGACTGTAGTAGGCTGATGATGATGATGGATATTATTCAGAATCGTGTCAGGTAGCGTTGTGGTGTCTGTCATGGGAAATGATAAGTATGTATGCGTGACTTATATTTTCTGAAGAACTTACCTACTTACTATGATTTTCAAGACGATGGATAGCGTTTCCTGTATTTGCAATTGAATACCTACCTAATTACCTATCTTGATTAAGTTCGGAAAAAAGAGCTCTGAAACGTGGAAAATGTTCAGACTGATTATTGCCTGAAACTATACAAGAAACAGGTTGATTTGCAGCGAGCGTGTCAGATATAAATTCAATGTTAGACTAAAATTTAATACTTACTTTTTTCATGAGAGACTGAATTATGGTGAGTAAATTATAGAACTTGCGTAAATGCGTACCTACATAGTATAGGTACTAAGAAAATCTATGCGGGCTGAGTGAACCAACCGACCATGAATAACGTAATTTTCTTTGATAAGTACCTACATCTTGTTTAAAGCTTTTTCTCAATTTTTGACTAAAAGGAAATTAAACAAACTGAAAAGGAATAAAAGATATGTTTTTTTTTAACTAAATTTATTCTCAAAACTATTCTTTTAGAAATCCTACAATAGTTTTCGAGCCCAGGTCCAACACTGTTTTTACTCCAGACAAACGAAACATAATAACAATCACAACGGATCCTCAAAGAATCCATCACATAAAGGTTAATAAATAAAAAATATTTATTATTTTTTCTAACAATAACGAATTTTTCTAAACACAATAAATATCCGTCTCTAACATAATTTGGTACATTACTCTACTTATATTGATTTTGGTTACATTTTATAATTTTCAATAAAAATATAAGTTTATTTATAATAATATTATTAATGAGTTTTAGTAGTACAACTTGTAGTCGAAATTTAAAAATATTATTTTACGTAAGTACAATAAATTATTAATAATAAAGGCAGTATAATATAACGGCCCATAAATAATACCTGAAGGATTAACATTTTGGACCAATAATTAGTTTAAAGATCAATTAAATTATAAAAATTATAACGGACGTAAAAAGCTCTCAAAGAGATTGAATTAATTCTGTTAAACCCACAATCAGCAGATTATAATAATGGCATCTACTTATCTATATTATTAAGCGCATAATCAACGACTTACATGTTTTATGTTGACACTTTTAACTATTACAAATATTTGACTCTACACATCAGAACTCAGCATACGGGAATCGCAAACATACCTTCTGTATAGGTTCTCAACCATAAGTCCACATTGAGGTATTTGGCTACGGTATATGGCTACCTACATCTTTAAGCAGGAAGATAATTTATGGAAGTTCAGCTTAAAATATCTAGGTAATCTAATGATATGGCTGCGATCGCTTAAATTCGACATAGCAACGTTTAGATAACAGAGGACTGCAAGATATTTTTTAAATTGAAACGATAATGGTAGTTAAATAAATTCGTATGCTAACGATCGAAGTTCTCCGTGCGGGCGACAATATTTTCCCTAAGTTTTACTCTGAACGGCTCTGATACTGAACTTATAATTGTGTCTTTAACTTGTTACATAAAAGTTTCACGTTCTTATGCTCTCGCTACAATCTTAATTCTCTTGAGATGTACATTTTTTTCAACTATTAACATACTATTTTTTTCAAGGTACATTTCACACGCGCTCATTTTGTAATACTACACTTTTGAAATCCAATTATCTTAAAACTACTTGACGAGGAAGGGAAAACGTATTCATCACAACACATCACTTGGTACTACGGTACCTCGAAGTAATTAACAAAATATTCAACAGATGATGTAGTAACTCAGAGCTACTGTATCAAATTCGTTATACATATGATTCTTAACGGTCATATCATAATTTGGCATATTATTTTTATCAAAATCGATGGCCCACGTACTCAAAATATATTATTAAACATTGATTTATAAATCGATTATAAAATAATTTAAAAAATTGATAGAAATAGGTACACAGTACACGAAATTAGCCCTAAAGGAGGTAATTTACTACTATTTTATATTTTTACATTTAACACTACCTATTTGTTACATGATTACAATTTAGGTATTATCTACATAATAATTAAACATTTATTTACTTGAACGTTTGCATGTTACTCAGCGGCGTATTGCCGATATCTATAATTCTCGTTACTTACCGATCATATAAGATGAAAGGCGGTCATGAAAGTCATTTAAAAATGACTAGAAAAGTTTATTTTAAGCTTTATCCGGTTACGCAAATATTGCGAACGACTTACGAGAACTTCAAAGTTATATTACTTCTAACTCCGGATACAAGAGAGATGCATTACGAAAATAATGCCCGTAAACATTCTTCTAACGACTGAAATATTATTAAGCCTCACTCCGATCAACAGCAGATGATTATCACATTCCGACACAACGCACATTTTATTCGCGCGTGAATACAAATTCGTTGTAGTGGTTCCAACGATTTTCTTCTGAATCCACTCCCGGTTTGAGCTCGGCAGCCCCGCCAGCGGTGCCGCTGCCACAGCTCGCAGTCAGCTTGAAACCGTTCTCTTGCAACATGTCGAAAGCTTGTTCAATGAACGAGTGCTTTAAGAAGAAACGAGAGGTGTACCTGTCAGCAAGTCCGTGGTCCGGATCTCGAGACTCGTTCAAGGTTTCTCCAAACACGTCACGGCAAAGATTCACCTTTCCACAGACGAGGATACGTGATAACTTGCGGAACTTAACATCGGCGAGTCCGTCGCGGCCGAACGCGAAGCTTCCTCGGTAGCCGACGGTGATGCAGCCCTTCTCACGGTTAGTTGGACGCGGGTCAGCATCCCGTACCGCGTTCTCAAGTCCGGCGAGTCTGTAGTGTTTGGCTTCACGAGAGAGTCGCTTGTGTTCTCTGAAGCACTCCGGAAGAACGAGCCCGCCGTCTCGGAGATAATCCAAAACATAACGGAAGAGGACTCCGTCGCGATCGAAGAAAATGCGACCGCGGGCGTCGCGCGGGTGGTCGGGGTCTTGCAGCGCGGCGGCGGGCAGCGAGTCGGGCTCGCGCAGCAGCGTGTCGCGCGTCGTGGCGTAGTGCACGCCGCCCACGTTGAGCTCCAGGACTTCGGGCGGCGCGTCCGCCATGGCTGAGGGTTGAGGGCGCAGTGTCGGAGCGACTGCGCGTCCCTCGCTCCTCCCTGACCCACTTACCGCGCGTCTCGGCGCCGCCGCGCGAGCCCATCAATAACGCACGCCCGGGTTACTGACTCGAACGTAATTATTTCCTACCCTTTCGAGGGAAAACTCCTCCGTAAAAGCCTTCAAGGTCGACGTCTATTGTTAGCTAACAGATGGTATATAATTCTTTGATTCAACGGAATGTTATATTTGATTTGCTCCTTTATGGGTTTAATTCATTTGATTTTTGTTATACGACTCGGTGCGAATGACTATTTCGCGCCACTGCGCCCGTATTCGTCATCTGCGAGAAGATTCAACATGTCGTTAAAACATATTGGCAGCCATCACTCATATCTAAATGGAAGCAGTTCATATAAAATCCAACAGAACATAAACCTTGAAAGTCTTTCAGGCGTTAATGGGATGCCTCCCAAAGCACATATTTCGGGAGAAACTTTTTCATTCAGCCAGCGACCCTAGCACATTATTTTTAATACCTTCACCCACGTTTTTCGCATCACGCAAAGTTATAAGCTTACCTCCCCGAGTGAAATAATTATAACAATGTTACCTGCTGTTAAGAACAAAAATAACTCAATCAAGAAATAATAGGTACATGAAACTATGAAACAAAACCACCTGTAGGTTCCCTAGTTATTTTCGTGAGTCGATACTAAGTTACTGTCTGATAAATTGCGTATTCAGCAGAGTAAGATAGAGCCTTGACGCATTGTTTACTTTGTGAACACATCACTTTCCATGTGTTCCACCTTTACTAAAATTTGTTTACTTAGACGACAAAATGTTGATATTTGACCTTCGTTGCTCCGCATAACATTACATTTTCTCGGAGTGGCATCAGCATTTGATAAACTGGAATTTACAGCGAGCTGAGAGTTTTTTTCTGATTACTGGAGTAATGAGTGAGTGAGGCCTTTTATTACGGTCTCTAGAGATAAGCTTTTGTTTTCAGCACATTTGCGAGATGGAGGTTGACGCGAGCAGCTAAATGTAATTAAAAATTCCCGTCGAGTTTTGGTTTCATTTACCATGTTGTAATACACGGCATAATTAATAAACTCTATTAATTATTTACATGTCATCATCACCTGCGTAGCCTTTTCCCAACTATGTTGGGGTCGGCTTCCAATCTAACCGGACGCAGCTGAATACATACATGAAGCGACTGCCTACCTGACCTCCACAACCCAGTTAGTACTGGGTAATGCGATATCAATAAAAATAAATATTTATATGTGAATGTACATAATATGTGTGTGTATAAGTGTATTTTTATGTGTGTGGTTTAAATTGAAACATTTTGAGTTAACCCAAATGTATTTAACAGAACCAAATAAATTACTAATACCACATTACAGTCATGGGTGTAACACTCCCAAATATCACATTACACAGGATAGAAATACAAGAACATTTTTAATAATCTTACATTAATCTTTACGGATGCCGAAGTCCGTAAAAGTAAATTCGTTGATATCCTGCGGATTCCTAAACTCGCATTTTTCTATTTTGCTAGAGGGACTCCCTTTGGTCTTCAGCCACTGCATCCTGTAAAGAAAGTGGAAATTTCTAGAAATTACGAGAAAACTAATTACAAAGTCCCGGAGACTTTAATTTGCGCGCTGGTCTCTGTGTAATGAATCGTGGTTCGTATTCATTACGAGTTGCTAGGTTTCTCTCTGACTACGGTATTAAAACGTAGCAAGATAAAAGTTAAACATTTAGTGTACATTTCGAATATATTATTTGGATCGAGTTGTGAATTTCAGAGGCTGCCGTTAAATGAGATTCGCCGCAGGGCGCCGAGAAATTCTTGATTGCATTTTTTTTCTCTCGAAAATTACAATGAAACTGAGACTTCGGAAAGCTGAATGAAGTTTTGATAAAACAGTTCTGATTTTCTGAGCTTATAGTTCTGTAGTGATAAAAGTTTTTCTTAACCCCAATTCATGTTTGGCATCAAAATAGATTTAGGTATGATTTTTATTTATTGATTTTGTATGTATTGGTTGGCTGCCCATCAAATAAATAATGAATCTTCAAATTCCTTACCAGCTGACAGATATATCTCTATAAACATCTCGATCTTTATTTCAAAGAAATACTCGAGGCTTCACTGTTTCCTCGTAAAATTTATCGTTTTTTGTACAAGATCAAAACAGATTGGGGAAGTATTTACAAAATCTTAATACAACCAATAGTATTTTATATTTAGACATTGTAAACATAAATGAACAGAATTGTATTTGTGTACTTTCTGAAAACCACTAGAGCAGCTAATGAATGACATGCAACGGGACTGTCGACGAAAAAAAACACTTAAACTTTTCAGTTTAAATTGTCACCTGTATCTTCCACTGGTCGAGCTGTCCTTAAATTCTTATGAATGTCTTTGGAAAAATGCAAACGTTGCGTCGAAGCCTCATAGCGAAGCACCTATAATGCTTCAAAATCATCATTTCATCTGGAATCACACACTGCTAGGTATAGACCTCCCATTTCTACTACCATATTAGAAAGATACCTTAGAAACTTACTGGTCGGACAAATGTGTAGACAATATATATACACGAAAAGAAGAAGTCGATATCGTCGACCCAACGCGCTATAGCAGTTGTTATAAAATAACACTCACATGGTCTCCACTTTATCTACCGGTCCCTGCATGTGCCCGAGGACGGTTCCTTGCGGCGTGTTCTTGCACCAGCCACGAATACCCAGCTTTTCAGCTTGCTCTTTAGTATGCTGTAGACAGAAGAAACATTAAGTACATCACGCCTAGATTCCTGCCCCGTAAAGCTGGGGGTCTTGGGTTTGTATTCCAGGTAGTGCAAACCGTTACAGGGTTCTCAATAGGAATTTCCTAAAAACAGCCCGGAGTTTGGAAGTTGGCGGAAAGCACTTTAAGCCGTTGGTCCAGCGCCTGATCTCTCTCCAGTCGTGTCGGATTACCGTCCCATCGGACTATGAGAATTAAGAGTACACCTGTTTGGACATACACTTGTGCAAGCGCGGACTATAATAATTCCCGCATCGATGAATAATCTCCGCTGAGATTGGCCAGGACGACAATTCTCGAATAGGTAGACGGAGCCTAAGACACGTACGAAAACAGATATTGCCGGAAAAACTATCTTTAGGTGCCCAATACAAACAATGTGTCTGTTCGAGAATTGATTTCACGGACATACGGATCGACCATGTATCTGTGTCAACCGTGCAGTGTACTGCTCTTCTCGTTTTCGACAAAGACCCACAAAAGTTGTAAGTATATCACCGGGCGTGCGAATACGCCTGCACGCCCGGTGGTATAGAACTTTGATGGTGATAGTAATACACATAGGTCGTACATCTCCTACAAAATAAGACAGGATCTAATTGCGAGAGCATTTTTTTGGGAAGGCAAAGAGACCTGGCGCAAGAATAAATGTATAATAATGTACTAAAGATCGTAAGGTGTCTCCAAGGAGATTTATTTCACCAGTTCTGTTGATGTTTCATGTAACAAATAAAAATTCTGGGCTGCTACTAAGTAATTCCTGATAAAAAACCCAATAATCAAATTAAGACTCAAACCCATGTGTGTGGTTACCAAACATGCTTAGCAGTACTATTTTTTGTATGTTAGTTATAGGTCATTATTTAGAAATAGATATTTATGTACGGAATCCAATAAATCATTAAAATATAATTAACTAGCTTTTTCCCACGGCTTCGCTCGCGTTAATTTAAAATTCGACCACCTATTACATACATAAAAAAAAATCGGTTAAGCCTTTTCGGAGGAATGCGACCACAAACAAACGAGATTTTTATATATAAGATAAACAGTTTCTTAGTGTTTTTTTTTAAACACCATAAAAACTTTAGTGCCAATTTCTCTATAGATTAGGTAGGTAGGAACTACATACGTATTTTTTTATGTATTTTAAATTAACAATTTGTTATATAAAACTACTTTCATAGCTTGGTAGCGGAATGTTTTTTTTTTACTGTTATTGTACTGAGCAATTACAAAACTAGCTATCATATCTGTTATCGTTTAATTTATATTTTTTTATCAACATGTTGGATCTTATAATGAAAAACTTGACAGGAGAGCCAATGAGGGAAATTGGCTCTCATATGAAGTTTCACAGAGGAATGAGCCCTGCAGTGGGAACAGTATAGGCTGGGCTGCTTTTGCTGTTTTATTATATACCATTCGAAAATAGACACCCTGAACAGTTCCAAAGACTTCAAAGTCCATCGATTGCAAAGTCATGGTTCGTCTTGCAACACTTTTAGTACGACCCGATAACCTGAATATTTTCAACAAATTCATAAATGACAGATATTTTAATGAAAATGTCATTATGATTATTATGGTTCTGTTCCAAAGAGTTTGGTAATGCATAGAAAAAAGTTAGGAGAGAGGTCCAGGGCCCTGTTTTAATAAACGTTACAAATTGTAAATTGTAATTGTATTTTACAAGTTACAAATCTACAAGTTTCTGTTTAATATAGAATACAACTTACAATTTTATCATGGTGGAAAATTTACAAAATTTTAAAATTGTACCTATATTTTCACATATTTCTGTTCAATAAAGATTTTTTTTTACAGGTGACAATTTACATATTTGTAAGGAAAACTGTTTTATTGAACACATAATTGTAATTACAAGATTACATATTTTGTAAATTGTAGAACAATTTCGACAGGTGGACTCGACTTGTGTCAGAACTTAACAATTTTGTACCTCAATTTAATAAGTGAAGATATTTAATTGTCATACATAAAAAATGGTTCTAACAACTAGTAGTGGAAATAGTGACGGTAGTGATGATGTATGTGTTACGGCTAAAAGCCGAAGTGCGGCTACACCTAGTTCTAGCCGGCTAAACCTAGGTGCTGCCGGTAACAGTTGTGTATTCTTGTTATTACTGGAACACACCGACAAAATGGATTAGGTTAGGTTTGGTTAGGACTGTGACCAAACGCGCGCAAGCCGAGCGAGCGCAGCGAGCGGTGCCGCAGCAGCGGCCGGCGAGCGCTACATCCAAATTGGTTGCATGTTTAACCGAACATAAGTAGGATATATCTAAGTTTAACCGGCCGCACCTAGGTTTAGCCGGCTAAAACTAGGTGTAGCCGCACTTCGGCTATTAGCCGTAACAAACAAATGATGTGAGAGATTTTACGTTCAACGAAAAATTTCGGGTCAGAAACTACCGTCGAATATTTGGTAACGAAAATAGAACATGATCTTAGATAAGATTCTAAGAGAAATGCAGCCCTTAAAATTTGCTGAGTGGGTTACCCACTTGCACTGGATGGGCTGTGGCTCACTATACCATGTTATACACATGGTGTTACTAAAGGAACGATACATAACTGCATAAAAATGTGTCTAGGGATGTGGTTTGTGTTTATTCAGAATTTTCCTCCTCTTACTTTAGAAATTAGAGGGGGGGGGGGATACATTTTACCACTTTGGAAGTGTCTTATCTTTCAAACGATTTACTTTGAGAAAAAATGGTTTTAGGAACCCCTATGTCATTTTTAAAGACCTATCTATAGACACCGCATGAATAGGTATGATGAAAAAAAAAATTGTCTTTCAGTTGCATGTATTGGCATACATGCAACTGAAAAACAATTTTTTTTTTCATCATATTTGTTTTTGTATAAAAATCGTAAAGCGGTTTACTTAATACATCTACCTACCAAGTTTCAACGTGTAGTCCTTGGTGGATGGTTTCGGAATAAAGTGGCTGTGACATACAGACGGACAGACAGCCAGACATGACAAATCTACAAGGGTTCCGTTTTTTGCCATTCGGCTACGGAACCCTAAAAACTTACATTTTATGTAATTTGTAACTTACAACGTAAATATAATATTGTCATCGAAATCTACAGGCGTTTTCTGCTCATGTAAACGTTTATTAAACAACATTTGTAATGGTAATATTCGTAATGTTTTTACTTGTAAAATTATTACATAATTGTCAGATTTATTAAACAGTACTTGTCGTACAACTTTACAAATATGTCACTTATTTACAAAATTGTCGGATTGTAAAGTTTATTAAACAGGGCCCAGGTTTTGCTAAGAAGTGGGCCAAAGAAATATTGAGTACCGGTACCTATTTCTAATTGCAATTTATAATTTGTTAGTAGGTTTCAAGCAAATAAACAGCATAATTAAATTTCCTTTCTCCATTACTTTTGGTCTTAAATTTAATTGAAAAAACCCATTAGGTATGTTTAGTTCATGAATTTATTAATTGCGAAATGTATAGTAGGCTTTTATCAAGCCACAACCTGGATTTCAATAAAGAGTCTTAATAATTGATGTCTCTGACAACAGTTGTCACAAGCACTTGTGCTCTCCAAGTATTTTTATGTTTATACTAGCTGTTACCTGCGCTGCGACCTTCGTCTGCGGGAAATTTTATAGCCTATAACCTTCCTTGATAAATGGGTTATCCAACACTAAAAGAATTTTTCAAATCGAACCAGTAGTTCCTAAGATTAGCGCGTTCAACCAAACAAACTCTTCAGCTTTATAATATTATATAAGTAATAAGTATAAGTATAGATTGGAGGGGTGTACCAGCTTCCAGACATTTTAATGAATTTTGATAAGAAAAACTGGCCAAGTGCGTGTCGGGCCACGGACAATGTAGGGTTCCATAGTCTTACAACGTTAATTTAATCCACTTTCTACAGTGCGATTTGCCTCCAAACGATGAATTTTATTGTAATAATAAAAAAAACAAACTTACATTTGCAGTTGAAAAACCTGTGCTCCGATATATTATGTTCAGGAAAATATGTTATCTAAGTAAATTTTATAAGTTTCATTTAAGTGTACTTTACTCGTAAACTTGTAAAACCTACGTAGCTGTGATAGTTTTCCTTTTAACTACGTTATACATATAATATGTATACTACCACTGTGAATTTTTTCACACACCCAAAACAACCGTTTAGGTGGTAGAGGAGGGCGACTCGCGTGAATAGGGTTCCGTACGTTAATTATCTAAATTCCGTAATTGTTTTAAATCTAAGATTGATTTTAGGCTTTCCTGTAATCTATAGGCAAATAACAATGTTTTGTATTTTTTTTTTCAAAATATTTATCTTAAAATTATAAAAAAATATATATTTGAGATGCTCACACTGAGCCCTTTCATTTGATATGTAACAAGATAAATAAGTATATCGTAAACACGATATACTAAAAAAAAAACCTTTTTTTTTTCATTTTTTAATTAAGCATTAAGTCGTGGGTTAGAGCCCAGGCAGGCGGATTACTTTGTGTAATTTATTTTACCACAACTGCTCTCATCATTAACAAACTGTTTAAAATCACAAACAAGTCTATCAAGAAAGATTATAAGAAACATTAGGCAAGACATAATCACAAGAAACCTTATGAAATATAAAAGAGCTTTCAGAGATCTGAAACTAAATGAAACGTGGATACAAAAACTGGAATACAAATCAAATACAACAAATACAAGAAAAGATGTGATCAACCACGCCACAAACTTCTATGGGAATACATGAAAAAGTTGGACAATGAGGATACGCCCTACAGACAGGTAATTACAGGCCAATCAGCTTAATGGCAAGCACATATAAATTCTGCATCTATTATCCTAACCATAATTTCACCTGAAATAGATGGTTCACAACCCGTAGAGCAAGCCAGTTACCGTTCAGGTTTCAGTACAAAAGACCACCTACAAACATTAGGACAAATAATGGAGAAGTACATTGAATTTAACGAAAGCCTATATTTAGTATTCATTGACAACAGTAAGGCTTTTGATACTATCAATCACAGTTCAATCTGGGAAGCACTGAAACTCTTCAAGGTTACCTATACATACATCACTCATACATGTTATGTCTTGTAGAGTATTTTGTGTGTACAAAAATAAATAAATAAATACATAAAATCCTGAAATATATCTATTATCACAGCACTAGTAAGGTAAAGCTAGAAACAAGAGGTGACCCCATCAAGATCGAAAGAGGTGTCAGACAAGGAGACATTATCTCTCCAAAACTTTTTATTGCTGTTCTCGAAAGTATATTCCCGAAACTAAACTGGACTCGAAAAACCATAAAAATAGGCAAAAGATGTCTCAGCCATCTCAGGATCGCAGACGATATAGTCCTGCTGACCGAAAAACCAGAAGAATTAGAAGAAATGATATGCTCACTAGACAATGAAAGCTCCATGATAGGCTTGGAAATGAACACAAGTAAGACCAGAGTAATGACAAACAGCCTTAAAAAAACCAATAAGCATCCAGGGAAACAACATGGAACATGTAGAAAACTATATCTACCTAGGAAAGCAAGTGTCAATCTCAAAGGCGAGCATGGATGAAGAAATACAACAGAGAGCAAACATTACTTAAAAAATTCTGGTCTCTGAAAGAAATTCTAAAAGGTCACTGCACTTTAAATAAAAAAAAGTAGTGATGGAGACTTGCCTTTTACCAAGCTTATTATATGGGTGCCAAACTAGGGTTCACACTAACAGAACAAAACACAACACTGTTACAATGCAGAGAGCGATGGAAAGAAGCTTAATAGGCTTAAGAAAAATACATAAAGTAAAAAGTGCAAACATCATAAAACGAGCAAAGCTTATAGAATTAAAATGGGGTTGGGTAGGTCATCTCGCACGCCTCGGTGATGGCAGATGGACTATCTAAACCACAAGTTGGACAGGACCACCAGGCAAAAAAAAGGTTGGGAGACCCTTTAAAAGATGGGCTAACGATATAGCGCAGACTGCTGGCTCAAACTGGTTAAATCTTGCCAAGGACCGTGAGAAGTGGAAAAAGATGGAGGAGGCCTTTACCCGTAATGGGGCTACATCTCCAACCCTTCATAAAAACTAACACTACTAACTAAGATAAGTTAAAGACTATCACAACTAACTTTTAATTATTAATAAGTTTCTAGTGTTAAAAGTGTGTAAATTACCTGAGATTAGAAATAAAAGGTTTTTTATTATAATTTAATAACTCACCTAAGCTGATGAGTAAATTTAAACTCGGAAGCTATACCAGAAGGGCTTTGACCTGTAGATGCTTTTAATTCTTTTTAGCTACATAATTAAATAAAAATGATGATCATTATTTTACCAAGGACTGACTCTCAAGTTTGAAGACTTAATTAGTAAATGGCTATAAAAGATAAAGAAAATTTTTAAAGAGAATTTAATTTGGTAGGTAATTTCACTAACCTTTCGAAAGAATACTCCTTGGACCCGGCCAAACACTTCGAAGTCGACAGATTTAGAAGTCATTGATGATAAAGTTGCGTAGCTGCCCCTAAAAGTAGTAGACAACGCTGTTATAATTAATAAACGTAACATTTTTTTAATTTTGAAAAAAAAAGACGTATTTGTAACTGCAAGCAAAGAATGAAATTTTGAAAATGTAAAGATTATTACTTTTAATCCTGGCTGTCTGACATTTACGTTTCTTTTACACACAATTAATGGTGACCAAAATTTTAACGTTACTTACGTTAATATTTTGGTTAATATTATTTGTGGTTACTTCAAAATCTATATTAATTTTGAAATTAGTATGAATCAATTTTATAATGTAACATATTTATCTTTAAAAATATTTTTTTCATATGTCAACCGCTTGACTACGGAAATTGGAACGTAATTTGAAAGCGTATGGTGTGATCGTGTTCTGTTCTTGTTCAAATTATTAGTGATGCTAGTTCAGAATATCTACTTAAATTTATATTCTGACATATTTCTCGTTATTCTTGTAATTGCAAAAATAAGTACTGTAAGCAACTAAGACTGTTTTAGGTTATTGTTTAAACTGCTGACATACGAAAATAGAATATTTTCGTTTCTCGAAAAATTTTGGTAAAATATTTTGTGACCAGTTTGACATGAGAAAGGCAAAAAAAAGAATAGTCCAGCCAAAATATAATTTTGAACTGTCAGTGTCAAACCGCTCAAATCGTCAGACTCAGTGGTGAGCGCAATTTGTTTGTTTTTTAGTTTTTAATTGCAAAGTCTGAAACTTCGAATAATCTATATTACTATCATCTTTTCCAGAAGCCTACGAAAGTGTCAAATAATTTGTTCCGAATAAAACATGGCACTCTTTAGTTGTGGCAGGTATGTTGACAAATTATGTAACATGGGTTAGGTTTGTGTAAGTTGGCAGTGTTTTTTAAAGTTGCATGTATTATTGTAATAAAAATGTTACAGATTGAGTAGCCGGTCGGTGCTAGCAAGTTTCAATAGGATCCCTAGTTTGTTAGGCTCCGTCACTTACGCTCAAGCTGCAGCGGGAGTCCCAAAAATCACGTTTAAGAAGTTTGAAGAACCTAAGGTTGAGCACCATGACGATAGGAACGCTCGTCTCAAACGCCCCATGTCGCCACATCTGACCATCTACCAGCCGCAGCTGACCAGCATTCTGTCTATCACTCATAGGACGACAGGTACTTATTTTATTACTTACAAAAAGTCCTTAATGGGTTATTATTAAGTGACACTCGTAAAGTTCAACATCATTCAATCGAGATAAAACAACTTGTAAGATACAATTATTATAGACCTAGATTGTACTGTGTTGTATTGCAATGTTTTTATGGGAAAACCTGTTTTTGCTAACAGGTTTAGTTCAGCGATTTTGTTACCTACTTACAATTAGTTTTGCTCTGTAAGTATTTCATTCCTGTTGCAGTTAGTTCTGTTTCTTACAATCAAATCATTGTTCTAGGAATGATCCTAACGGGTTACTTCAGTGTGCTGGGCATTGGAGCTCTGGTGTTGCCACATGACATCTCCCACTACATTGCCATAATTGAGAACCTCAATTTGTCTGCGGCAACGATCTTTTTGGCAAAATTTGTGCTGGCTGCCCCACTCGGCTACCATTTTGCTAACGGTATCAGGCATCTCTTCTGGGATATGGCTAAAGGACTTACAATCAAGGAAGTTTACTCTTCCGGCTACGCTATGCTAGGACTCTCCGTTGTTATTACATTGGTATTAGCAGCATTATAAACATTTCTCAATAGGATCAGAATAAAAAAATAAAAATTGTTGGGTATTATTTATTTATTGTCAATGTAAGTGATGAAATAAAAGTTAATCAATCAGACTTGTTTTTGAGACCTCCTTTTTCTTTTTGTTAGTCTTTTTTTACTGGTTTACTGCCATTGGGCTACTAAGCTTGCCAAAAGAAGTAAAACAGCTTCCTTACAATAGTTTTTCTTTGATTAGTAAACTTAAATATGTAAAACCTCAATAAAGGGCACCTAAGCACCTTATAAGAATCGATTAGGCTACACCACAGGTTGAAATAACATCATGAATCTGTTTGAATTTCTCGAAGTCCAACTTCTCAGTTGTCGCTAAACCAGTTGCAGTATTCTGAAAGAAAAAAAAATGCCATGTTTATGGTTCATTGTGACACCTTATTGAATGTTTTTCATATAATTGTTTTGAAATGAAAGAACTTACGCTGAAAATGACGTTATTGTTCTTGAGAAATTCTCCATAGATGTTGAATAGGTCTAAACGGGTGTCAAGTAGCTGGGCCAGACTGAGTGGGGTGTGTGCTATAGAGACGTCCGATAGGAAGTCTTTAGCGGCCAGCCATGTGCGAGAGGGAGCCATAGCTATGTTGCACGTCGTGTAGCTTGAGAGGGTGTCGCGTCCTCCCGCGTCGCGGTTCAAGCAGAGTAGCTCGTATTGCGATGCGTCGAAGTTTGGTATATCAGCACCTGGTGATTGGATAGATTAGATATAGGCATGGTGAATATAATATCGACTATGTTAAAGGGAAAAAGCTGGAAAGCTGGAATATTTGATAAGCAAGCCAATATAGCGTAAAAAAAGTATTATTAAACAATTTATTGTTAAGGGTACGACGATATGTATCGAGGGACCAAAGTTTGGACATTCTATCTAGAAATGGTGTCTAGACGGAATAAGATAAGAAATTTTAATCTGATTGAATTGACCCATAATAGAGGAACAAGCACTTTCAACTTCGAACTAAACATTATTTATTCCAAATGACGTCATAATGCACTTAAGAATATTATCTCAAGGAAAATTACTAATATTATGTCATTTGAATGGAATAGAACAGCTCAACAATTGTTAACAACGTTTTTCAATAAAGTGACCTATTAACCACACTTCAGTGGGAATAAAACCAGTATAAGTTGGCCTCACATTCTATTGACACTCAGTATTAAAGTAGGCCAGCTCAAGTTATACCATCCATGTGCGGTCTTCTATACATAATATAAGCCTTTACTTTGAAAACATTTAGAACTTTACTTACTTGAAACAAAAGCCACATCACCGCGGTTTTCCTGAAGACATTTCCAGGGGCTGCTGTCACCCGAACACTGCTGCCGAAGTTTTGACACGTCATCGCCTGAAACAATATTTATCTAAGTAAGTAGTTGTCTAAGAAATAGAGCCCGGTTAAAGGATTCTTCGAACATCAGCAAGTTTTGCCGGGTAACAAATAATTTACCCTTATATTATGAACGAAATGGAGAAACTAAAAGCGGGGAGATTATAATCCCCCTTTTAGTGCACCCATTTTGTTTAGGAGTAGTGTTATGGAACTGCTACGTAAAGGACAGGGGACCACTGTGTTGCACAAAAAGATTAGGTATCTCTACCCTTCTGTAAAATTTTATTGCTTGCTTTGTGAAAATAATCGATTTTGACCTACTACCTAGTAGGTAGGTAAGTACTTTACGAAATAAAATGATTAAGAGGCAAAGTTGTCGTCGCTTTTCAAATCATTATACTTTGCCCCACTGATGGGACAACTGGGTGGTGCAGAGTGGAATCATCCGCACAAGAACCGTCATGGTAACATAATCTATCGACCTAAATCTCAACTGTCCTTCACAAAAAGCCAGCAAAACTATTGATATAGTTTCAGTACTACCTAGGTCAGATAAGTAATAGCATCGTGCAATACAGTACCTCTGGGATTGTTTTCCGGCTTGTCAATTCCCGGTATACAGGAGCCTCCCGAGAAGAAATCACCAAATTGTTTGAAGCACTGCAAGAATAAATAAAATAGTTATAACGTCAAGGAATTTGTTCCACATTTAAATTACTTGTAGTGGCTTAGGAAAATACGTCGCAGTATTATACATATCTTGTTGAAGTGGCGATTTTATGAAAGATATAAATAACGGACAGCCCACTTCAGTGCTTTTATATGCTCCTAGTACTAAACTAGGTATAAAGTCATTCAGTTTTTGCTTGTCACTACGATATTCAAAATAGGCTTTTGAAATTTTATTTATGTAGGTAGGCAGATTTTTATTTTACTTATACTAAATAGATTATGGAGGTCAGGTAGACAGTCGCTTCATGTAAAGTAGGTACTGGTATTCAGCTGCATCCGGTTAGACTGGAACTGGAAGTCAACCCCAACATAGTTAGGAAAAGGCTAGGCAGATGATGATGATGATGATGATCTCACCTGCTCATCTGTAATAATCCTTTTGTTTTTGAGGTAGTAGAGAGGAGCATCTAACCCGCTGAAGGTGCCATAAGTGTTGTGGCAAGATCTGAAAATAAACACTTAAGTAGCTTTTCTTTAAAAATTAGTCTGCCACATCACGACGATTGTGCCTAATCTATAAATTTAACAGGAGAGGCGTAAAGTCGACCTATGTCCAAAAATATGAGAAATCTCAAGAAAATGTTTGCTTAGTCAAGAAATCACCTATCAAAATTGAGAAGCTCTCGTTCCTTTCAGACGTAGGTGAAGCAAAATCTAGTTAAAACTTAAATCAAAAGGCGACGTTCATTAAAACTTGCTTCGTTAACTCCCAAAAGAACTTAGATCAAATTTCTTAATAAAGGTCCTAAAAGAACTTGCCTAGATCAATTTCGTTGTCCTAAAATACTAGGGACACGGGAAATTCGATAGAAACTGTGTATTTAGGTGATTTGCCCAGATTGGCCTGTCGGCGCCCAGGAGCGGATGTTTTGTTGAAGCGAGTACAATAAGCAGAAATTACTTTGTGTATTGGACCGGGTATAGGTAATACAAGTCTGATATTTCTCCTTGAAGTACTTTTCGTAAATGAGGGTAGTTCGTTACGTGAAATTGTAGGGATGTCGATCGAGTTAGTTTTCTTTTCTGTTGATTGGTTTGTTCCGTTGAGTTTATTGTCTGGGTACTATGTTTTTTTCGGCCTATTCCTTACCTTTTTATCTACTTAAGTTAATCAAGTGTAGACGCCAGCACATCATGCTACTACAATGTGTTAGATTTTCAACTTTATCGCTAACGCATTAGGTTCAAGGTTGATTGGGAAAATTTGATAGTTTCGGGTAGCTTGATGTGGTGGTGTCTGTACCTACCTAGTATCTATTCAGTATAGGTAGATATTTAAAGTTTAGCTTTTTAGTTTTGTCAGGAATCGAACCTGGTAGGGTTTGATTCGAGATCTCTGTACTACTCACCGATCAAGTGTTGTTGTTGTTGTTCAATTTAGCTGCAAACTCCTCAAAAATTTAGTCATCAAAAAGGAGTAACGTCAGCAGTAAAGTTAGTCTGTCTACCTCGTGAAATATCTACAGACATGATTGCTCGTCAATGGTTCTTCCTTACCTTTTACCCCTCAAATCCTCCACAGTTTTATAACTGCTGTCCTTCTTCACGACAGCAACAGCGTAGTTAGGGGTCTTAGCAGTGCCGTACACCTCATGGAACACTGGATGCAAATTATACTTGTTGGCAGCGGACGCAACTCGCATATCGTCGACACTTGCCAAGTCTGAGCCGTTGTCTTGTACCTAAGTGTTTTACAATTTTTTGTATCACGGATAAATGCATTTTTATTTTCTGTTGGAATAATAGCGGTTTCAAGTTTTAAAGCAAAATTTTGGAAGCTTGAATGTGTTCTAGTTTGTTGGATTAGATAGAATCATATCAATAATTTAGTTTTAAATATAACATTATGAAACTAGTTATTATAACACAAAAATTATAGGTAGGCATGTGTCATTAGGTTTATAAGAGTCGTCCATGTATCAAAAGGCAAATGCAAAAGTTGTATCAAAATCAAAATTGGTCCAGTACCTATCCCTAATTTATTTACCCATCTTTTCAAATATTATGGTGTTTGCCACAAAGGTTTATCCATCAATTTAACCCTTACAAAACAATTTATAAACGCTCCCCCAATTTCTGAATATAAATACAGAGATTGAAATTGAAGATACAATTCAAAGATCCTATGCAGAGAATTTCAGCCATTCCACAGAAAATTTGAACATAAATAACCAAACGAAATTTCGCAAAACCGGAAATTAAAATCAATGAAGCCCAAATATTTTCAAACACAACAATCGTAACGGCTAAAGTTTTCGGGAAATGAGCCAATTAAGAATAGCTGAGAGAGTATGAATAAGACAAGCTTTCTGGCACTCGTCCGGCCCGGATAACCGAAGCAGTGATAGCTGTATGCCACCTGGCATACAACTATCACTGCTTCGGTTATCCGGGGCCTACACCTGTAAGCAAGTGAACTATCAACAAGCTGTTACTTTATTTTCTAAGCAAGCAAAGTACGATATAGTTAGCACCTAAAACTAAATGAACACCAAAATAATAAAAACACTGTGTTGGATTTTTACTTTCGGCTCCGAGCCCAGCGTCAAAGTTCCATCAGGGCAATAACACCTATAAATTCATTTATCATTGCTTAGTTTTAGCAAAACCGGGCACAGAATATTCGAAATGAAGATGAAACTAGTAAGGCAAGTACTCATAGTAACTGGAAGACTAGTCATGCTTCAAATCGGCAAAGTGCTATTAACTATGCTTGTCTTTATTGATACTCAAACGATGCCTCATTTCTGGCTTTCCGAAAGATATTGCGATTTCTAAAACAGAACTGAAGTAGCTGAACTCCAAATTCCAGTAATGAAGGTCCTGAGATGATCTAAAAATACTTACGCTCTTCAAGCAGTCTGCTTCAGAAGCCTCTTGTACGCAGTCGAGGCGCGGTCGAATGTCGCGACTGAATGCGAAGACGGCCATCATGTGGCACTTCGCGAGAGCAACGTTTGATGTCACGCATAACCTGTGGGTAGATGTAGATGTGATTTATCAATATCAAGTTAACATGACGTATAGATTCTTAAGTACCTACAACATAACGATTTCAGTGTTCCAAAGGCATTGTGGCGCTCGAGCAACATTGCAAGGGAGTGCTATTGTTAAATATTTGTGAGATTGGCGGGTTCAATTCCGATTGTGGCCACGCGCCAAATGATCTTTGTACACGTAAATCTACCTATATAGATTCATACTACAACATCACGCCTGTATGCCTCGAAGTAGTAGGCAGATTGTAATCTACCTAAACCCACATTTTAGTAATTCTTTTATGTCCCATGAAATAGGGTTCTTATTTTTGAATATACTATAAAACCGGGTAAAAATCATACTATATTCCGGATTGCTGCACTCGTGGGGAAACTGAAAAGTACTTTGTGCTTGCAATCACTAGACCAGCGAAGCAGCTCAATATTTTCACGCGCGTATTAAATGCGCGAATCAATATGAGAGTACCTACCAACTCTTATTTGGGATTTGCAATGAATCAAACCGGTAGAGAATGGTGGGTCAGGTAGTAGTCGCTTTATATAAAATATCGTTAACTTTCTTTTATTGATACATGGTGTAAGAGACATCGACGTGACGCCCAAACTGTAACCACGAATACAGCACAATATTCTAGACCCCCAGAAGGAATTTTTCGTCAAATAAAAAACGGCGTTTTCAAATAGTGCAATAACTACTTAAACGGCTAGAATGCATTGACCAGCTGTTTTTTTTTTAAATTACCGACGAAAACTTACAATAATGTGTGATTGAGATGACTCGAAACGACCCCGGTCATTCGGCACACCCCATTCAGCGAATGATTCGAAATTTCTAATCATCCGCTGAATGTATAGTAGGTAAAATTCTATTATATTCACCCTTATAAACTCGCATATACGTAGTCTTGGACTGGAAGCCTATCCAAACAGCGGTTGGTGAGAACATCCGAATAGGTCTATAGATAAGTTATTCACAATAGTCTGGTACACACAGCAGCTTTCAGCATATGTGAGCGGAATTAAAAAAGGCATGACGGGGTTTCGCTTTGTCTCGGCAAGTCAACGCAAGCCCGGCTTTGAGGTTATGTGACCGACTTTTGAAAAGGCCGATCGTGTTATACAATCTTGTTTTAGAAGTTTTTTTTTTGTTTTGTGGTATTGGTAGTAGAAGTTTCGTTTGTGGATGCAGTTCTATTATTTGTATCTTTCTAGCACAAGAGCGAGAAAGATATGGGAAAACAGAAATCTATGAATGTAAAAATGGGCGCAGCGAGAGCTTTCAGTGGTCGGATTCGTAAAAACCGGGGGACCGTGTCATACGTTAGTTACCTGGGTGGTTTCGCTAACATAGACCAGATGCAAGAATAGTTAGATTTTTGCAGAAGAACTGCCCGAAGGTAGTTAATTAAACTCGCTTGAAATAGGTACCTACATTTCGTGGAAAATCTAGAAAATGTTGTAGATACACACATAAGTACAAAAACTCACATCTTTTCCACATGGCGGAAAGCAGAGTCCCTAAAACGCGATCCTTACATACAACTATTGCTTCGTCCACGTTCATACATTTGGCCATACACGCACGCCGCTCCGGTTGGTTCCAAGATATAAGAGGTCCCATTAAAATAGATGAACAAACTTTTAGAAATCATTCAAACCACCAAAAAGGTAAAAAAAAACGCGATAGACACTTACCTACAAGAAAAAAATCAGCTAACGAAAATACACTAAAAATGTCGGTTACCCAATAATTTTAGGTCAAAATAAAATCATTTTAATCAGTGTTTTTTTTTGCTTGGATATCTTTGGTTAGACGTACTGAAAGCTGTGTTAAAATTTGTCCATCTATTTTAATGGGACCTTATATAATTTTGCTTTAAATAGCTAAATACCTTCTTCATAATCACGTAGTTTGCACCCCTCTAGGGAGCTAGAGGTCACGCATTACCTGTAGGTCAGTGTGTCAAATGTCTTTCACAGATGTAGGCCGCGCTTTCCGCTCTTAAGAGGAGATTAAAACGAGGGGTGCAGTGCTGGGGGCGGTTTTTCTTGTTTCAATGTTGCTATATTGTAGAAGTTAGGTATTTGGACCTGTACAGAATGTACCAGAACGTATCATGTGGTAGTTACCATTAAACTAAATATGTTTCTCCATGAGATCAACTAGAGTAGAGTTACTTAGTTTGATGTCCAGAATGTTTGTTGACGACTTCATAATGGGTGTGTTTACATCTTGTATAAGTAGTTCCAACAACAATAGGCCTTGCGCAACTGGGTATTATTTATAGTTATTAGGTATATAATAAATACCGTAAAATTACCCATTCACCAACACCATAAAACCTGGCTTACAAGATAATCTGCGTTCAACGTGCAATGCCGTTCAACATAAATATGGATGTAGGTACAATAACCCCGTCAATGCTGGCCTAGTATAGCACGGAGATACAACAGAATGAGAAGCCAGCTCGTATTGGATACAAATCCACCACTTACGTGTTTAAAGTACGCAAATAGCAATACAATAATTTTAATCCTAGCTTATGCCCGCGGCTGCGCCCGCGTGGAAGTTCGGTAATTGTTCCGCAGGATCGTACTACCGTGATAAAAACTATCCAGGTTATAAACTATCTGTGTGACAAATTCCAGCCAAATCGCTTCAGTAGTTTTTTCGTGAAAGAGTAATAGGTAATCATCCATCCATCCATCCTCGCAAACTTTCGCATTTATAGTAGTAAGATGAAACATAATAAACGCACAACCTCTCGTGTGGTGTCTCGGACCACAACTGATCAACTTTTATTCTACGAGTTGTTAAAATTCGTAAAAAAAACGACTTTAGAACTACTAGTAACTAGTACTACTTTAGGAATTGACGCGATCAGCTGATCTACATGTACAGTGAGTTATAGCAATTAGCTGACCCATCTTTGTATAAATGGTTGAGATTTTTTAGAATACGAATCGATAGAATTTTATAATTATTTTATATTTTACTAGCGACCTGCCCCGGTGCAATAATATTAACCTTCCTCTTGAATCACACTATCTATTAAAAAAAAACCACATCAAAATCCGTTTGCGTAGTTTTAAAGATCTAAGCATACATAGGGACAGACAGACAGCGGGAAGCGACTTTGTTTTATACTATGTAGTGATTGTGATTTGAGGAAAGTAAATTAAATATAAAAAAATTATAAAATAATATGGTGACTATATGGTGAAAAAATAAAGTTATGAATTTCCAAAAGTCATAGAACAAAAGTTGTTCAGTACCATGGTCTGAGACACCATACGAAAAATTGTGCGTTTATTTTATTATACCTTGTATACAATATTTACCTGACGATCAGTTCTGGCGGGCCATGGCCCCTCTCGATGACCTCAGTGTAGTTGGCCTTGGCCAAGTAATCTGCTGGCTTTATGGGAATGTTGTCTGCAACGTGGTAGATCTTGTCCGATAGGCCCAGCACATGGGTGAACCATGATGGTTTGTCTTGCGCACCTAGAGATACAATATAATGTGGGTAATCGGTTGGTTTGGTAATTACTGGTTTTAAAATAAAATAAGATACCTATATCCGAAAGATCATCATCTGCCTAGCCTTTTCCAACTATGTTGGGGTCGGCTTCCAGGCTTCCGGATGCAGCTGAACACCAGTATTTTACATGGAGCGACTGCCTATCTGACCTCCACAACCCAGTTAGTACTGGGTAATACGATACCCCTTGGTAAGACTGGTTGTCAGACTTTTTGGGCCACTGACTACTTATCGACTGTCAAAGATCTACAAATGACACCCGGGACCAACGGCTTAACGTGCTTTCCGAGGCACGGAGGAAACTCGGTATATAATGGGTGGTCACCCATCCACAGACCAACCTAGGTAAGCGCGGCTTAACCTAAAGATCGATCCGAGCGGCTGTTATTATTTAGCCACGAGCTCCTCCTATATCCGAAAGATATTAGACCATAAAGGTTGTAAGGATCTACTCTGCAGTTAGGGCTTGAAAACGGCTTTTTTTTTTTTTTTTGGATGGGAAATCATCAAATGACCCCCCCCACTCTGGGCGGAGCGGAAGGGAGTGTCAGACTTGTACTGACTAAAACCCATCCATGTTCCTTCTTTGCCCTTTGTGTTCCAGGGCCACGGTGTCTCTTTCGAACAGTCCCGCAGCTCTGGCAGGCATCGGCCCATGCGGACCCCTACTCGGTTGCTGACATCTCTTTGAGGCGCGCGTGGAACACGAACGCGCCGTCGACACGGCCTGTCGTCATAAGACGGCCGGACGGCGAGCTAGCCCATAACTCGCCGTCCACAGGCCCGCGCCTACGGTGGCCGGGAGCCACCACGTGACCCCCGACGCCCAGGGCGTCTCCCGCGGCGGCTGGGACGTGAGGTTCTTTCCCTCTCACGTCCCGCCACCTCCTTCACTAGCATGACTGCTTCACAGAAGGGCTCCTTGAAAACGGCTTGAGTAACAGTTACGAGTTGCGAACGTGCAATAAAGCAAATAGTTCGACTGTTCGATGCAGTGTCCAGTCGCGTCGTACATTTAGGTCGAGTAGGTATTGAAATTTTGTATGGGACAGTTTACGATATTGGACCCAAGGAGAAAGTTGTTCAGTTTGATGGTCCGTAGCAAATCCTTTTATATGACTATAACCTTTCTGTTATACCCTGTATAACGATGTCTTATTGTGAAGCGAAAGAAATCAAGATAAAACTTTGTTCTTGTTAATCCGATTATATTTTTTTGCCTCTTAATTTTTCCATTTGACGAAAAAGTTTTCCCCTTTTTGTCAGTTGAACAACTCCATAATTTTGCGTTTTAGGGAAATCATTTTAAGTAAAAAGCTGTGTTAGGTTTGTTTTTCATTACAAAGATGAAAATAGCGAACCAGTGCCAATATTTTTACTGAGTATTTATTTGGAAAACCTGTTCTGGACTCTTTCTCTCTTCTTCGACCTGCAGGATAGCAATCTCAATAATAAGGTCTCTTTTATTACACGTCATTCTTGTCGGTTTAGAGTCACTTGTATGCAACTCTTTCTTGCTACCATAACCAAGTTGTCGGGCTAGAGTTTTAGACTATTTTCATAAATTACTTACCAATCACAGACAACTGCCTAATCTTCTCTCTCAAAGGCGACAGCTGTGCCAGTACATCATTGTGTCCAATCAATCCTTGCCAGGGTCTGGCTGCCCAAGAACAAGCCTTGTCCTTCACGGATACCTTAGATCCATCCACACAGAGGTAGCTAAAACCGTCGGGGCTTTGTTCTGCAGTGCCAGCTGGAGTTTTACCTACTGGGAGCTGGAGAAAAGTTAAGAATGTTATTAGGGGGAATTTATAGACTTGGTTCTTCGGTACATTCAGCGTGTGACGGGACAGACTGACTATTCCAAATTATAGATCAAGTGTAGAGGGTGGAGATCATCGACACTGAAACTGTTCCCACGTGTTCAGTACGTTATTCCGATTTAAAAGAAAAATTGCAGTTTCATACAAAAGTGCAATGTATACACGGTCCAAATGTAAGGAACAGCAGTTTTTTTTTTAAGTTACCGATTAAAAAAAAACTTTGTGGGGAGTTCGGAATGATGTACTAATTACTGAACACGTGGTAACCGTATGTGCGTCGACGTCCCTTCCACCCTGTAAAAAAATCAAGTTAGAAGCCTCCTTTGTAATGTACCTAAGGACCAAGTCTATCAAACTTATTTATTTTATTGCGCAATGGACAATCTTACTGAAATGAAAGATGTGAGTATACAGGAAAGCTACATAATATATAGGAAATATCGTATTTCTAAACATGAACTCCAATCCATCAAATCAGAATAAGCCCACATACTTTTCCGAGTATCAATCATATTTTGGCAAAGTATATCGGATTATTGGCATGCTTCGCAATGCTTGGCGCAGCATTTGGATTGAGTGGGTACGTCATAAAAAGTTTATGAACTTTATTGCTACAAAAATACTAAGCGGCCACCCGTTTTATGACTAGTAGAGATTTCCTAAGGTATTACGTCCTTTGTACCTCTTAAGTGCTCAAACCTTGTGTTTCTTACGAAGGGTCAATTTTTGTAAGAGGTAAGCCGGAGTACATAATCCTTAATGTGATTATGTTTCTTGTCTATAGAATATTGACTGTGCCATTTTTCAAAGGGAAGCCGGTAGGAATCGAGTTATATAGAACCTTCGCCACTGGTTCCTTATTACTTAATCCAGAGAAAAGTCAAAAGTCGTTAATATTAAAACCCCAATCAACGCAAAACAACAAACAAACCAACTCATACTCATATAGACTGGCAACATTAATTTTGACTAGGCGCAGAAATGTTCAGTTAAACCTCACTCTTGTTTCATTTTCCATTTCGAGTTTCGACGCAGCCGTGATTTCCCCTGAGTAATAGTCGGTGCATAGACGAGGCTCAATAAAGCGAAGAATATTAATAATCTCTATTATATTTTTTTTCCATTGAATCGTAATTTTCTGAAGATAAAGGACTGGAACGGATGAAGCCTTTTGTTTGATGGCAATGGCGGAATATGACTTTTGAGGCTTCTTTTGTTTGTGATAACCTTTTTCTAAGTTTTTGGAAACGACAGATTCTAAATATTCTAAAAGGTTATTTGAGAAACGATTTCGGGTTAAGTAGTAGGTACATACATAATCCCTGAAGGGTTAGGCAGAGGTGTAGGTACATACATAATCCCTGAAGGGTTAGGCAGAGGTGTAGGTACATACTAGTTAGTACACCCATATTTCGCCAGTTATATTTAAAGTCCCTTATTGGAGGCGAACCTATTGCCTTACAGTAGGTACTCTCTTGAAAACGACGAATTGACGAACTGAAATTAGGCATCAATTTTTGAAAGACATCATGGTCATTATATTTTAATTGGAAATTGAACTGAGCTCAATATATTAAGCATTGGAAACATACATTACATCGCATTATCTTCCATCACACCAGCACACCTTTAGCTATCAAAAACTAAAACCTATCACAAAAACTTATTTCCTCTCTTCCTTTCATAACCTCGCAAAAACCTGCTCTAGCCTAAAAGCTATTTGCATTTTCGGATTTAGATAATCCAATCTAAAAGCTTTACAGGTGACTGAGTCGCTCCGAATTTTGAAAGTCAGTGTACATTGAACGGGCCAAAGTGATTTCAGAGAATCCGATTCCCGGATTAGTTCAGAAGGATATTTGGGATACGCTGTGAAAACAAGTTAAGCTTTTACGTACTGCAAATTGAACTAGAAACCGTTTGTTGGTTATTCAATTTGAAAGCTAAATTGGAACACACTGAAGTAGCTATGGTAGGTAATGAATTTAGTAGTTCGTGGAAAGCAAATAAAATGATTAAATCTCGCAAAACGTCCAAAGAGAAAAGTACACAAGAGAAAACGAGACCGAATCTACTGATGAAATTACTTCAAGTCATAATCCCTTGGGACTACATTGTGGATTACAGAAAAGCCTCGAATTTTTGCGCTAACATTCACGGCTTTGATAACGATCAGGACCATTCAAAAACGGAAGGCCGACTGCAATGTAAAAATAACTTTTATTTTACTTACCCCAAAGAATTTCCGGACGTAAATGACCTTGGTAAAGGCGACTTGGCCGCCATTGCTTGCCAAGCACCTCAACGCCCCATCGTACCCGCTGTAGAGGTCGGGGTAGTCACAAACGTCGGGATGTTCACACATAGAACATAACTGACTGTACTGGCTCTCTGAAATATATTCCTTATAAAAACATCCTTTTAGGGCCGTTCCGGGCGAAACAAGGGTTGGAAGTTGAAACTCCCTGTGGGCAAAAATGATTTTGACAAGAAAAATGGTTCGTTGAAAACTAACAAAGGCTTATATGATTATGTAGATCTTTTCGTGTAAGTAACTTCAACATGAGATTTATTGCTTCAGCAAACACAACAGCTTGGAGTTCTTAGCATGAAAGCAACGTAAGGACTTAATACGATTTAGCAAATCCGATAAGATTTGCACGAATTGTTTTGTTACATAAATGTACGTGTTTAAAGGGGCTTGAATAACTGTAGGAAACCGTAGGAAAGTTCAAAGAAAAAAAATGCTTTATATTTGTTGAATGTCGACTAAACATTTTTCCGCCACAAAAAGGTCGCGAACGCCTGACCAAATCTTTCATTTAGGTACCTAAATATTTCGTTTGGTGCCATTTATTTTGCGCAACAATAACTTTGAAAGCATTAATATTCTTTCGACAATGTCAATATGGTAATTTCTTTATTTTGTAGTACGTAATCACAATAAATATTACCAAAGTTGGTCCTACAGGAAATAAGTTATTTTGTGAACCTTGAAGGCTCAATACAGGAAAAGGTCGTATAATGCAAATATGGCTTTAAATTATAGAAGTAATAAAATTTGTAGGATTAACTTACTCCAAAATGAATTGGTCTTAGGATCCGGCGACCATTTCCCCACGATGCAAGACTTGGTGAAGAATGAAGAGAGAGCCTTCAGTTCGTTCTCTTTCGGCGAGATGCTGTGGTCGTTCATCTTCGGGAACACTGAGCGCTTCTGCAGCATAGTTAGAGGTATCTGTGGAAGGACAGTAACTTTAGTTCTGTACCTACCTATCGAAAACAGAACTAGCTACTGACTTACTTACAAGATTTTATAAAGAAAAGCGTAGTCATTTATTAACGTCATCTAGAAAAACGCAAGTCATCCCAGAACACAAAAAAGAACGTGATTCTTTTGTTAGAACAACAGTCCCATTACCGTGTGCGGAACTTAGGACCAGAAATTACTGGACACAAAACCCTGTTGACATTGACATCTTTGTCATTATTACCTATGAGAATATTCTTTAGGGTTTTCCTGTTCGGAATAACTAGAACACCCACGTATAGTTGTGGCGAATAACGTTAAGAACCCTAATAGCGAGCTCCATAAAAACATATTTCTCACAGCTGACACTTGCTATTTGAGCTGAATTACAAGTAGGTAGTTGTTACTCTACGAATTCTTTTGTTTTCGGAATGTCGAAGTATTTTTGCTGTTTCAGTGTTACGATAAGTGAAAGGGTGGAGCTCGTGGCTAAATAATAACAGCCGCTCGGGTCGATCTTTAGGTTACGCAGTGCTTGCCTAGGTTGGTCTGTGGATGGGTGACCACTCATTATACCGGGTTTCCTCCGTGCTTCGGAAAGCGCGTTAAGCCGTTAGTCCCGGCTGTCAGACAGTCGTTACAAGTAGTCAGTGACCCGTCTGACAAACAACTTTTCCAAAGGGTATCGTATTACCCAGTGCTAACTGGGTTGTGGAGGTCAGATAGACATGTAAAATAGTGGTATTAAGCTGCATCCGATTAGACTGAAAGCCGACCCCAGTATAAATCGGAAAAGGCTAGGCAGATGATGATGATGGTTACGATAAGTGAAAAGCGGAATAAATGAATTGAATAAGTAAAGTACGTGTATCAGAAATACGTGGTCATTTCATGGTGGTGTGCCTACAGACTATCAATCAGAAAAACTTTCTGCAAGTGACAAAAAACAGCTGTTCCATATATTTGGGTGTTGAAGTTTTATATGGGATCGCTAATTTATTTTTGTACAAATTTTGTATATTCACGTATAACAACGTGAATATACAAAAGCAGAGACATTGAAGCTGTAACAAAACTTTGGAAACCAATGATACAGAGGAAAAATACACAATGATTTGTTTTGCGTAATGCTTCGTAAAATTAAAACTATAAGGCAATCGATTTTTCACAGATTAAAATCGATAACCATTTTTTTTTTAAATTCAGGCATTGCTCCTTTTTACTTAGTACTTACCTAATTCATTACCATCTTTATTAAACTTGTTTTACTTTATATTCTAATTTAAACATAGACCCGTCTCTTTATAATACTAATGTGTTCTGTCAGACATTCGCCGACTCGACATAATTCATGGAAATACACGTCTGAAAGGTTCTATTAGCATATTTTTTCGTTTTGTACAAATATTTGACTTGCAATTTGTGTGCCAGTTCATCGTAAAAACTTAAATAATTATTTGTTTTACGAAGTTTATTTTCGTGTATGAAAATATGTGCTCACATAAAATTTATTTAAATAAATGGGTACTGAACAGTATTTAATTTAACATAAGTACTACTTTTGGACCGCCTACAGTTTTTTCGTGTCTGGCAAGAAGGTTTGAAGCTCATTTTTCAAGCCTAGTAAATTAGTACCTGCCTAGTACTAAAGTTATACCTAAATGAAGATTTCGAATTCATGTAGTTATATCTGCTTATGTATAAAAATAATTTAAAGAAGATTAATTCGCGTGAATTCTGTGTGTGACCTTTTACCCTGGAGTGGAAAAAATACAGGCTGGTATTACATTTTCTTTCGAATATTGCTGTCTGTTCAATTTAGGTGTTCACGTCTCGTTTGAAAAGAGAACCCTTCTGTATTCTTTTGTAGTCTATTGTTCGCCGTACATTTTTTTTTATTAATCTCCGGTACCGAGTCGAGTTCATTTCGCATTGTGATGCCGATTGAATTACAAGTAGCTATTGAGAAGCACGGGTAAGATATACGAGACTGAAATGAACACACACAACAGAATATGTAGGTACTCGTATATAATGGCTTTGCGATGATTTAATATATTGGTTTCTGTTGGGTCTTGCAGAGCAGCGGTGGCCCAGTGGTGGAGACCCGGATTTACGAGCAGTAAGTCGTGGTTTCGAACCCAGCCAGGCGCATTACTTTGTGTAAGTTATTTCATCACCACTGCTCTCAAAAACGGTGAAGGAAAACATCGTGAGGAAACTGGCATGTCCTAGAACCAAAAATTCGAAGACATGTGACATCTACCAACGCACTGGGCCCGCGTGATAGATTATAGCCCATTCCCTCTCATAGAGAGGAGGCATGGGTCCCAGCAGTGGGAACATTATTAGGCTGATTATGCTTATGCTATTATGCTGTTGGTTCTGTGATATGCCTTTCATTTGACATCATAATAACATTACGCCTGACGCCTTTAATTTATTTGGCGTATACGGTGGAAGGGACATCGAAGCACAAACGAATACCACGTATTCAGTGTCATTCTGAAACCCAACATACAATTTTATCATCGATTATTTAAAAAAAGTCCGATGTTTCCTACAAAAGTTCAGAACCTCTACACGCTCAAAATGACGGAACAGCTACCTACTTTTTTTTTGTATAAAAATCGACAAAAATGTACATGAATCGGAATGATGGACTAGACCAACTAGGCTTATTTTTTTTTAATCTGTTGATTTAGTCCTGCTATTAGATAAATAAAGTGTTGTCTAACGTAATAAAGTTTTATTTTAGTTAAAGTGTTGACTAACGTAATAAAGTTTTTTTTATGCTATTATATATTTTAGGAAAAGTTCCTGAAACCTACTTAAAATTACAGTAACAGTTCGTTAACAAACATGCCGTCTAATTGCGTTTTTGAGCCGTGTTTAAATGAAGTAACTTTACGTGTCTAAGGTGCTAAGTAACGTTTTTGTAAGAACACTTCAAGTAATTACTTTTGACGACTTAGAGCCTCAGCAGACATGATTCATCTACTAGCATCTGATCTGCGATTGACGATTGTGCGACTTCGCCAATGCTGGATCGCGTTTCGACGACACACTACGTCGAAGCGTGGTTTAATATTACTTTTGTGAATGTGTTTTTTTACGGAATTTTATGTATCCCGTGGTGTTAGCGGAGTGGTCAATCGCTACACCAAGCTTCGACAAACCGATGACTAAAAGTATATATTTCAAGCTTATTTGCAACGAACTACCGAAAAGATACTACCTAAAAAGCGCAGTGAAAGTCGCTTGTCGACTTAGATCCTGAGTTCCTTACTCATACGAGAGGGTTTATAAGGTAAATTAATTTATACTTGCTAGGTAATTACTTACCTCGTGTGAAGTCACTAATACGAGTATTCGTTACACGCCCTCATTTCAGGATCGTTTGGGAAACAGAAACTCTGTTTACGATATAGAACCTAAAGGTTCTAATTAATTATTCTATCTGTAAGGTTTACGCAAGAACTAACTGGGGAATTAGGGGTTTAGATTTCAACAACGTTTCGTATAATCTGTTGACTGTGTTCGACGTTTTGGATTTATTTATTCAGTAACCTTGAATTACCTAGCAAGTCTGCTCTAGAATATTAAATCGTATACTTTTATTACTACTTATCTCTAATATTATATTCTGCTTGACGATCCCTGTCTTCGCAGAGAAGAATTTCGGTTGGACTTATTTAATCAACGTTACGTTTCGTTTACGACCGTAATAAAAGGGAGGATTTACTCTCGTAAGTAGCTAGAAATCCGATTGGCGGTGTATGCTTTGATATGACCTTGAGGAGTTATTGAGAATGAAGAGTTTCTTAAAAGAAAACTTGACTTGTTAAAAGGACCTTGACCCTTTATCTCCATATCCGAATCTCAGTAGGCGTGACAAAGGATATTTGGTTTCCTGTCAATATTGAAGTTTATCAGTCTCCACAAAAAACTTAACGGAAATACAAGTCGTTTCCGAGTCGTTGCCAAATGAAGAAACATGATGGAAATATTCCATTGAATATTTTACCTTCGGATTCAGAAACCATTCACCATTCAAGTATTTAAAGTACCTACATAAAAGCTACGCCTTGAATAATTTAGGCTTTAAAGCACAAAGAGCGAAACTGGTTAATGAGAAGTAGCAATACTAGTTGTACTTAAAAGATGAGACTCGTTCTCGCCTTGAACCCATAATGGCATTATCTGCATTCTGCAAGAGAACTCGGTTTCTTGCATAAAAAAGTAAGACATGTCCATGTACAATTGATATGTGCATAATAAGCACATAATAGGGCGAACAAAGACGTTGAAGCTAAAGATAAATAAGTTTATTGTGTTTATCGGATTTTCCTGGTACTTTTTCAGGGTCGCAGGTTCCAATGAGTTGATATAATATAGTTTACAGAAGACAGGTATTTATTTAGTTGTTTGTTGGAAAAAACAAACCGCTAAATATTAAGGATACACTAAATATAGGATTTATTTGTGTTAGTAATCGTTATCCGCTCTGACAATCGTTCAGTTAACGACAACGAAAGAGTGGGTCATTTTAGGAATGATAACAGTTAGATATATTTTTTTGCGTGTTTGCCAGATTTATGAACGAGCTCGTGGCTAAATAATAACAGCCGCTCGGATCAATCTTTAGGTTAAGCCGTGCTTGCCTAGGTTGGTCTGTGGATGGGTGACCACCCATTACATACCGAGTTTCCTCCGTGCCTCGGAAAGCACGTTAAGCCGTTGGTCCCGGCTGTCATTTGTAGATCTTTGACAGTCGTTACAGGTAGTCAGTGGCCCAAAAAGTCTGACAACCAGTCTTACCAAGGGGTATCGTATTACCTAGTACTAACTGGGTTGTGGAGGTCAGATAGGCAGTCGCTCCATGTAAAATACTGGTATTCAGCTGCATCCGGTTAGACTGGAAGCCGACTCCAACATAGTTGGGAAAAGGCTAGGCAGATGACGTGTCCAGATTTATGAACGCGGTTAAAGCGAATGAAGTACCTGTGTTAGAATCGCAGCAGGTGACAGTTCAGTTTCTGCCTTGCCACGGGAAAAAGACACGATTATGTAGCATTACTCAAACATTTTAATTTCATCTTTGTCTAGGGTTGCCAACTTTTATTAGAAGAAATAGAGTATATCTGATTTCAAAGGAGGTAAATAAAGAGTACGGACTTCCAAAAAAGAGTATAAAATATTTTATATTTTGAAAAAAATGTTTTTTTTTGTACTTTTTGCACAACATAACAATTTTTCGTACTTTTTAAAAGAATTGTATGACTCCAAACATTCTAACTCTAAAATATAGATCAAGAGCTCATTTTTAATCAATTTCAATGAAGCTCGGTTTCTCTCGTCCCGCCACTTGGGTTAGTCCCGCTATGGTATGGTCCCGGTATGGCACCCTCTTAAAATACCTATCAAAAAGTCCCGCTATGGTACCCTTCAGTTTTTGGTACTGTTGTAAAGAAAAGTTATACAATGCGTTAAGAAAAAAATAGTATAAATAAAAAATATCTTTTCTTAACTATTATAGTTAAGCAAGATAATATTTATTAATACTATTTTTTAAACAAATCACGCTCGGTAATTGTCGTTTCACTTCAGGTAGTTACCTGACCAACCGGTTTTTTCGTAAAACAATAGAGACGAGCCCTTCCTCGAATTCGTATCTAGCTCTTCCCTTTTGTTTTTATGAAAATAGAGAGAGACAGTATTATTCCGGGTTTAGTTTGCTATTTGCAGCTGTACTTTTGCGATATGAGTAATTAGGATAGCTTGTTAGTTTATCTATTGCAATGTATGGGTCAAGTAGTTCACGTGGTGTAAATTTAATAATTATTGACAGTCGACGCGGTGGAAAAACTTTATTACGTGCCGGACATAAATATATTAAACGCAGAGAAAATAAAAATTCAAGTACTTGGCATTGTGTAAATAGGAGAAATAGTATTAAATGTAGTGGATATATAACTATTGAGAATACCAATAATACAATAATTAAAGATTATAAACACAGTGATCAGTGCGTGCCACATTTTGAAGACAATGAAGTTCAAATGGCAATGGTGAGTGCAAAAAAGAAGTAAATTCAAATTACGGATCAGTACAGAAAATTTTCGAAAAACACATGGGTAACTTAAAAGACAAAGGGTTACACCTTACAGGAAATGTTCCTGACTATAAAAAATTAAAAACAGTATTATACAGACACCGAAATAAGTCGTTGAACGTACCAAAAACACAATTTAAGAATGTGGAAGAAATTATAATACCAGAAGAATTTAATAAGTATGTATTGGCTGATTATTGTAATGAAGACTGTAATCGAATAATTATATTTTCCTCGACAGAAGTAAAGGAATATATAAAATGTGTAACGCATTACTTTGGTGATGGCACTTTCGACGGCTGCCCAAACCCATTCGAACAAGTTTATGTCATTCATGGAGACATGGGAAGCACTGAGTTATCCACGAATGTAGCACCATTATTTTATATTCTGTTAAAAAACAAAGAAGGGAAAACTTATGAAAAAGTTTTCGAATTGATTAAACAAACTTTGCCTGAATGGCGTCCATCGAAATTTACCTTCGATTATGAAATAGGAGTAATAAATGCAGCAGCGAAGATTTTTCCTGATATCAAAATAAATGGATGTAACGTACATTTTCAAAAGAACGTTATCAAAAAAGCGAAATCTTTAAATCTCATGGAACACGAAGAGTCCTCGAACCATGTTAAGCAATGCATAGGCTTGGCGTTTTTGCCAAAACAAGATATTGAAGACGGCTGGCTGCATATAATGGAAAATAGGTATAATATCTTGGTTACTTTCCAAAATGATGTTTGAGTACTTAACTCTAATTATATGGCAAAAAAGTAAAGAACAACAATATCAGTAAGGACCTGTTAATTTCATTGCTTTACAAGTACGAACGTTTAATAAGTATTTTTTTCAGTTTCGACGATGAAGCTATGACCAAATTCAATGACTATTTTGTCACTCAGTGGCTTGAATATCCAGACCTCATTTGGTGTTGCCATAATGAACGCCATAGAACAACTAACTTGGCGGAATCATGGAATGGCAGATTCAACAAAATTATTGGAAAAAATCCCAGTTTATTATTGTTTCTGCAAACAATTGGCAACGACACATGTCACTTTGATATAAAACAAGCCAAGTAAGTTGTATTTTTTAGACAATATTTTTAAGCAGATATAATATTTTTAAAAGCAGATATATATTTTTTTACATAATACGAGTACATAGAAGAATTTGAAAATGGATTTGATTTTATTTATTTTGGTAGATATTATTGGTTGTCGCCTTCTATTACAGACGGTTACTGAAAAAAATATAGCTTAACTTAAATAACTGATGATTTTTGTTATAGCTTTCGACTAAAAAGATCACCTATAAATTCAAGAAAAAGAACAAGTATAGAAATCGACCGCCAGATTCAAAAGCTAACAAAAAGTTACGAAAATAAAGCTATCTCCATTGGTGATTTTCTGATTAACATATCAAAGTCAACATTTCGATCAGAACATTTAAAAAAATAGTTTATTTTAATTTTGTTTTTAGCCTATTAAAATGTTTAATACTTTTTCTCGATGTTGATTATTTTTTGTAGTTTATGTTTACAATTTGCGCCTTTTTCTCCATGTTGATTATTTGTAATTAATATATTTGTCTAGTTGGTTGTTGATTATTTTTGTAGTTTATATAAATTTACAATTACTGCCTTTTCTCAATGTTGATTATTTGTAACTAATATTTATGTCTGGATGTTGTTTTTATTTGTAGTTTATAATATTTACAGTAATACTTTTCTGAGATGTGGATTTTTTATATTTTTTTTATTGTTGATTATTGGTAATTAATATTGTTGATTATTTTAAAAATTACATTGCAATTAATATTTCGTTTTACTGTTTGATATTTTTTTATAAATATTTTGAATTAATAAAAGACTGATTTAATATCGCAAACAGACGTTTTATTGATACACTCCTAAAAGTATTTATTTATAGATACACTTTTCTTTTCAGTTGTACCTTCTATTGTCTAACGTAGATCTAAAAGATGGGTACCATAGCGGGACTTTTTGATAGGTATTTTAAGAGGGTGCCATACCGGGACCATACCATAGCGGGACTAACCGCGCCACTTCACATTCATGACCGAAATGACTCTCTCAGTAAATGCTGAAGTGGCGGGAACAGAGAGTATATAGCTAATATTTTTTTTTAAACAAACAAATTCGTCAGGACATTTTTTTAAAATAATATGCCATTTTTCTCCATTGGACTTTTGCGTAAAATCTGTTTTATTTAACAATTCACCTTGGAGTTCTTTTAAAATTATAACTTCCGAATATAAACTGTCCATGAGTATGTTTAGTCTTCGTAAACTTTTTTGGTTATGATAACGGGTTTGCATAATATTACATGACTGGCACTAGTATAGTAAACATTGTGTAAAAAAGAGTATTTTACCGTACTCCATAAGTGTTATAGATTATAGAGTACGCCTACATGATATAGAGTACAATACTCTATTTTAAAGTACGGTTGGCAACCCTATCTTTGTCTCTCCGTCTTCATCCCTTCTCCTTCAAGCATTTAGCACCAGAGTTAATCTCTTACCTTATATCCAACGTTTCTGTTGACTCCAGTATGACAAGACTTGAGCCCCTTCAGTTGATCCAGGTTATTGATGGGCAGATCATTGTGGACTACTATCACTGCTTCGTATCTGAATGGTGCTAAAACATGGAAAAAAGATATGGATGAGAAACAAGAAGTCTCTAAAAAGTATTAAAGAAGAAAGGACCTCCCTGGTCATAAAAGCTCAGTCATTACCTCTGGGTATACCTATTACTTGTCAACTTAGACAACACTAATAACAGCGATATCGCAGTGTAGGTAGTCTCACCAATTTATGGCCTCGATGGTAATTCTTTGGACAGGTCTATTCTAAAACACTAGTAAGTGGCGAAGGGTGAGCGTTTTAGGGACAGTCTTTTGTAATTGACGTTCAAAAAGTGCTGATCTTCAGCCTAATTTGAAGAAATGACTTTTGATTTTGTTTAAGTCCACGTTTGCTAAAATGATGTTTATGATAACAGTTGCATGTCCTTACAAATTTTCTGAAGTTGATATTTGCCCTAGCGATAACTTAAGCTAGTATACTCAGGTGTTAATTTTATACGTGTGAAGGTGTGAAAGCAAGTAATTAATGACTTGGTATGTTTACCGACACGTTATCACACTCAACTTTCCCTAAGTTACACAATTTACGGGTAGGGTTACCGTGGTTTGCTTTGCTTTACTTTAGTTTGTCATTTATTTCGTGTTTATCTTGTGTTAGAAATTATTAAGTAATTAATTTGCTGTGCGTGTTAGCTTGCATGCTAACGTATTATCATTCTCCTGCATTTATTCCATTTTGTATGGGGTCGGTGCTGCATGTTTTCTTTTTCCATGCTTCCACGCTTAGTCGTGTTAGTAGTAGCTTCTTTTCTAGCCACATCATATTTCACACAGTTCATACATCGTTTTTTTGATCTTCCCCTACTCTTTAAACCATCCAAATTCATACTCAAAACTTTCCTCCTGACGACGTTTTTCTCAAGTTTTTATATATCATCAAGAATAAAACCAGCGTCAATACCAGACAAGAGTTACGTACAATAAAAATCAGAGCCTAAAACTTATCAATGTATTTAAATGTTTCTACTATCGCTATCGTTATTACAATGGAGGCAATAAAACAGTTTCGTTAGCCTAGGGACATACCATTTAAAACTTTCTCTTGATCAGAAGTTACGCAACCAGAAACATTATTTGAGTAATACCGATTCCATTGAAAGCGTTTGATAACATTTTATCTGTTTGAATAAATTGTACCTCATTTTAAAAGGTTCGTTTATTTAAATAAAGATTACTTATTTCGTAACGGCAATGTTTTATGCTATCAAAGAGACGCCTCTGAAAGTACCTACCTATCCAATTTATTCAGAATATGAAAATGAATATTTTTTTGGTCTAGTTCGTAATTTATTTCATTCGCTCCAGTCTACATATTTGCAAAATAAACATTTCTCTAATATTCTAAGTTCTTTATATTTTAAATACACAGCTGGGTTTTAGATATAATTTCATATGCGGGCAATAGACAGATGCGGAGTCTAAAACATGGTTTTATTTACTGCCTGTCTAGCACATCAGCTAAAAAAGTTAGACAGTCTGTCGAGGGCCAAGATATCTGAATTTTATAAAGGCCGAATTACCAAATAGGTAAAGTACAGAAAGGTGTGGTTCACAACAATTTTATGGAAATAGTGAAGCTATTTTTATCTGATCTTGGATTCACTAGCATTTTCTGCTATATATTCTCATGTGCTTCAGTATAAACGTTTACGCCATAAAGATATGTTTGTGAGCCTTTGTTTGCCCCCTATATACCGAGACGGGTAGGGTTCATACATATTTCATGACATAAGGCTGAGAGTACGTAAGTGCCCCTAACATAGAGATAGGAAAACAATCCACTATGTATATTTCAGGACTGTGTGATGCCATAGATTTCAAGACGAGAGAAATCTCAACCTTTTTTTCTTTTTCGCAACCTTTCGTTAGTTTTATGGTGTTAGGTTAGGACTTTTTTATATTTATGGACGAGCTACAGGTATTTTAATAAAATATGTCTCGAAAAGGTCGCTCGTGTTACCTTGAAACTGAGACAGGTTACAAGATAAGATGGGAGACATTTTCCAAGACTATTAACTTTAATAGAAGATTAGGTACCTGCATTAACCTTTCTCGACGCTCTTCAAGTCACAGTAAAAGTAAATCTACATCTTTACTTCACGAACTTTAATTTAAATTCAGTTTCTGAACTTCTCCGAGACATGGACACGAAACAGTTTCAAAGTTAACAAATTATAAAGATTCTCACTGAGAAGACTTTGTGATACTCGACAAAAGCTGAAATCGGCGGAAAATGAGAATACTTACGAAATATTTCACCTAAATCAGCTTAATTAAAGAATTGGTCCTTCAGGAGGAAATCTACTTAATGAACTTAAATTGAAATACGCTTGTGAAGCATTAGTGTTTAAATGAGCGACCAATATATTTTGGCAGCTGACGGTGGCGCTAGTTGCAAAGAAAAGTGTCAACAGAACCGTTAATTTAAGAACATTTAGACGTAGTTCCCTCTTTTCGCCGTCTGACATTTACTTGGCTCTTCATAGTTCACAAAGTTAAGACTACTTTTGGGCTTTGGCGTTTCAAAAGCAAATAAGTTTAAAGTGAACTCAAACAGTTGGTACTCAACCGAGCAGAATTTAGTGGTTTTCATTAAAGTTTACTGTTGGGATCTTTTGAAGAGGGCTGTAATGAGGAGTTCTAACTTGAAAAGTCGTTTTATGAGTCAGTTATTTATGAAAAGGATTTCAATCATGAAAATAAAATATGAAGGAACTCTGAATTCTGAATTGAGTAGATCCTCAAACAAGTGGAACTTAATTAAAGGTTTTAAGAAGTGGTCGGTATTAATTCTGGTAGTCCGAGAGAAGAAGGCGTATTAGGGACATTACTTCCCAAGCGTTTGAACAAAATGTAGAAAAGTTATTATTGCTTCAATAGTATCCATATGAACACTTTTGGGACACAGGCTGAGCGGGCCGTAATCAACCACACCAATGGACCAATTGCGTTTTGGTTGATGTCACATGTCCTAACTATTAGTTCTAAGACATGCCGGTTTCCTCGTAACCACTAACCCTGATTAAGGTGCTCCGCCTAGCTTTACACACTTTTCCACTAGGTCACCACACCACTGCTCTCGTTATTCCTAGCGCTAATCAATATCAACCGAACTAATCATTCATTTATTCACCAATTTTGCCAAGCGCGGTAATAACAGTAGGTCATAAGAAACTCCGTATTCTACAAGCACGTTGAAGAGTCGATCTAATGTTGAGAGTAAAACCTTGATAGCTAGACTTACCATCTGGCTCCTCTTCAGTCCTATACTCCTGTACCACCACGAAGTCTTGGTTCTGTATTTTGGTGGCGCAGTACATGTCTTCAGGGTCGACTGGTACGATGTCTGCTTGCCGTTGTTGGATAAGGTTCAAGCAGTCCACTCTGAAAGTAGTTGGTAAAGGGTTAAGAAGTATTTCTTACAGTGGAAAGGGGAATCATTGGGGTGTAAAAATAATGATGATAATGCAATGACACGCATACGGTACAATCTAGTTAATAAAGCCAATCTTTTTTCAAAAGAATTCTATGATTAATCGAACGTTTCATGGTTTCACAAACATCTAGGCAATTTGCTGATAGACAACGCACATACAAGTGTGAGCACGGACACTAAAAAAGGATATTTATAAAAGGAATTTAATAGGGAATGAAACTGATGGAACTTAGTGAGAAAGATCATTCTATTTGGCGATGAAAAATTCATACTGCCTGTTTAAGATATGTTTCCAATCACGTTTTAGCTTTCTGAAACTGACGTAGGTACCCATAATATCACCCCATTCAGATCGAATTAAATTAATCGTTGATCTTGGCAGATCATTAATAATACCTACATACATAAATTATCTATCCAGACTTATGCATAAATACCTAGGTATTTCCATTCAATATCACGTAGCAAACAAGTACTAACATACAATGTTTTTGTGTTCATACTTAAGACAATGAAACCGAGGCGTTACGTGAATACTGAACTATAAAATGACATCCCCATTGTTTTGTTTTTCGCGTTAGTTTTTTGTTTCAGTATTACGAAGTCAGCATTGTTTGGACGTTCGTGCTCTATTTTAGCGGTGGAAAATATCGGTAGTGTGAAACTGTTTTTACACATTCATGTATTGAAGTGTTCCAAACAAAACTAGGACATACAAAAACTTACTCTATGTTACAACGGTGGGTTATTCTTTAAGACAGTGGACACTAAATATGTTTAATTTTAACAGGTTGTTAGTTACCTAACCTAAGTAGGTAGAAGTGCATTTAATTATCCAACACTAGGTTTTGTTTAGGGTTTCGTCAGCATGTAGGTCGGAAATTATCCGAACGGTGGACGTACTACTGCGATAAAAACTATCATATATCCTAAGCTAGGCCATAATCTACTTGTGAATTAAAAAAAAAATCACTGAAATCTGTAAAGCTGTGAGGATAGTAAAATATTAGTAAGTATGGATGGAGACGGATTCAAAACTTCAACAAACATTTTCATTGTTACCTATTTACAGACTACAATAGGCAGTTGAGTTTAACTTCATACAATAAAGGTAACTGAGGTAGGTTAGTTCTAAAAATGTTGCCATAATTGGTTAAATTGGCCGACTTGGCACGTGACATCTCTTGTTTTTTTAAAAGGCAATCTAGAGACACTAGGTTACGTACGTCAAGAGCTAGACTTTTATTTAATACACTTATCTAGGTTATTTTAGAAGCTACAATTTTTATTTTTCTACCTCTTTTATGTCAGGTGCAATTTAAAGTCTAGCTTAGTAAGCAAGTGAGCAAGCCTATGTTTTAAATCTCATGTTAATTTTCAAATTGATGAATCGTCTGTATTTCGGACCATCACACTGTCAGATTTGACAGCTATGTTTTAGAAACTATCGTCAACAATAATCCTTTAAAAAAATCTTTCTTCAGCACATACAAACGTGAAAGGTAAACATGTTTGTTATACAATAATGCGTGACACGGTTGAATAGATTTGACATTCGGCACATAAATAGAATAGATAGATGACCTAATACCTACTTATTTAAATATTTTCTTACATAACAAGTAATAGAGAGTAGGTATAGAAAAAAAGATATGTGCTGTGCCCCAGTGCCGACCGCTAATTGTCATAAGGACAGGAGAATTATGATGATAAGACCTTCTTACCTGTCTCTCGCTGGTACACATTCAATTTGTGTCTTGGACTTCGTCGGGGCATTTTTCATATCCTGACATTCTTTCAGGAACTGCGATGGGACGCATATTTTAACTACAACATATTAATTCAAGTTTTAAACGTGTCGCGCGCCGATCCCAAGTACAAATGGGATTAATTCACATTTCAAAGAAGAAAAAGTCGATCAATGAGTGATCGACTTTTTTATGATTTGAAAGAAGCTCGGAAGAGTCGTATATTTATATTATTTGCAACCAAAGGTTTCTTGTGTTTGATTAATTGCTGTTGTTGGTAATTTTGAAAATCGCGATCTGAACGCAAATGAAAAATGTACCCAATATTCCGGGATAGTTTCTACTTAAAATTTGGAAAAGAAAAACATATCACTTAATTTCGTTATTGTTTCAAGTTTATTCAATGTCAACGAACTCATTTACCTAGGTATATTTAAGATGATTAACATGCTGTTTGACCTTCGCGATAATATGAAGATATTTTTAGCTAACTATTAGACCTTTGACATTGTTTATAAATATAATATAAATTGAACAGTATTTTATATTTATAATGTTGCGCATTATAAACTACTGTTTAATTTAATACCTACTAACGTGGTACCTACATCCAAAATAGAGATAGTAAAAGTAAGATTTAAAAACCGGTATTTTTATATAATCATTTCAAGAAAGATGTCTAAGCTTAGTAGGTATTACTAAACAATTCGATCCGAAACGATTTATCGAGGTACTAACTTACAGACATAAATTGAATAATAATCGATTCACGAAATTCGGGATTCGAATCGAATAAACACATCAAGTGAATGGTTCCCACTACAATTTATGGACCATTCTGTGTTAGAAATATTAGAAACGGAAAATAACATTCAAGACTCGAAATTGTTAAAAATGTAAATTGTTTACATTGTTTTAGTGTTCACAGTTTACTCTAACAACATAAGTACATACTTTAAGTAGGTATTAGATTGAATGTTTCTCAACAAATAGTTACCGGTACGACGCGCGAATATTTACAAATATAAGTAGGGTTAAATGTCAAAGTTTTCGTATCTTTACCTCATTACTAAAAACTGACAGTCGCTAGGCGGCCCGAGATTACTAAATCCGTTTACATTATCACTTTTGATGCAGCCGTACCAATTTTTATTTATTATCACATGAAAATATACAATCTTTCCATTGTTAAATTCCATGAATTATGATGAACAAACACTACAAAAAAAAACATCACAAGCAAGGAAAACTTTGGTCACAACACTTAAACATCACAAGTTCGGCAAAAAACGAAAATTATTCTGAAATCATTTAAATTTGAAAATCGAATTCCATAAACAAAAAGCATTGCTCTCAGATTTTGATTAAAAAAAATACATTTAAAAAAAAACACATTGGGCTAGAAAAATAAATAGAACACTTTAAAAATAGAACATACATGACGATTTGCTGTGCACACAAACACATGTTAGGGCTATCAGATATATGTATTTTAATGCCATGGTCAAGGCAAGCTCGCGTGCTATCGCCTTACTACCGCGGACCGTCCAAGCAACTTCTTTTATATTCTGACGTTATCTTTACTGTGATTGTTTCACTATGTATTAACGAACACAGAGGTGGACACTGCATTTGCGGACGATTGGCTTGTAAGGTTTGCGGGGCACTGTGTCACGTGTGTTGAAAACAGTAGGTACGCGATACAGACTTAAGATTGTTTAGTTAAGATCCTGAGATAATCGTCGAGAAGTGACCGGATATAAATCTACCACCTCAAAAGTTAAACCAGTGATTTGTAAGTCTGGAAATCTACTGAATTTACAAATCATTGGTTTACCTTTAAAACTAAACCCTGAAAAATACGGTTAGGTTCAAGAGTTACTTTTTTTATTTAAGTAAAAGACTAAAATATATTAGCATAACCATACCCTTCGGGGTATACACATTGGTCTTATGTAAAAAATGTGATCAATCAGTTATTTTAAAATAAAGGCGTTTACCTTAGCGGTCCTGCGTCTTTCTAGTATTCGTATCGATCTTCATTAAGAGCTCAGTTTGCAGGGGTCATCGCTGGCTTGAGATCATGACTTGATTAAATATTACATTACAAAGCCGAATGCGACTATTTTAAGAAATGTTTTCTTTTTATTAGTTTTTTTTTAGCTTTTTAAATAGGTACGGAGCGTTCTTATTGAATCAAAAACAATAAATTGGATTTTCTGGTAATTTCGGCCAGGCATCAAAAACACAATAATTATTAGGTATTATTGTTATTTTGTGAGCAGATGTTTATTATATGATTTTCATTTCATTCGAAAATATTTCTGCTATCTATTTCCAATCTATTTTTTTTTTAAATAGGTACTCCAATTAGTGATACCTAGTGTTACAAATATTATGTATTTAAGAAAGTTTTACCGAACGCATCGTGAAAGTTTTAGAGTGTTTGAAAAAAAAAAGCAAGTGGTCCAAGTGATCTTTATTGCAAATATACTGTTGAATAATACTTTTCCGTTGATTTATGAAATAATTTGTTTTTGACAAAAATGTTTTTAATTTGCGGATAGCCTATTTATATACCTCATTTTAATGAAATATTAATTTGTATTTAAATTATTATTTTTTTATTTCTTGTTCGTGTGAGACATTACATTGCACAACAGTTGGAAGAATTAAAAAAAAGTTTTGAAATGTCAAAACATTAAAAATTATGATTGTGCGTCAATCATTTAGTTTTATTTTAAAGATCATTAATGATTGTTTAAGTATGGACTGGATTCATTGCAACAATTGTTTTACTCAGTTAGAACCTGGAACAACTCTGCATTTAACATCATGTGGTCACATGTTTTGTAATAATTGCTTAGAGAAAGGTACGGTTATTCTCATCTTCTTTCAAATAAAAGGATTGGCATCGGTGAATGGATTAAATATTAATTTATCATGTAAATTTCTTGTAGGCGGTAAAGACAGTACATGTTTAATATGCCGAGCACCGTGTTCCATCATGAAACTTGTTCCAGACGTATGTAATTTCGTAAAATATTACCTACAAACTTCTTACAATACCTTGGAATGTAATTTTCTCATGTACGATTTAATTTTAAGATGAAACAAGAGATTCAAGATTACTTTACTGATCCAGAGGAATTAATTAAAAAGTCCTGTGAGGTGTTACAGTTTCAGAGGCAACACAGGCGGCGGTTGTTATCTTATTTATTGCAATCAGTGAGTAATTTTCTTGCTTTTAGCTATCTATTTAATTAAATTCTGTAGATAACATTCTAGGCTTGCCTTTCAATATTCAAAGCAGCTTTTATACATTCTTATGTTTTGTGTAAAAAATTAAAATACAAGACTAGACAATTGTTTCGTACTTACTGAAACTACAACGAATTGCCGTTTTTTACTAATGTGGCTAGCTAATGTTTGTATCATTAACATTATAACACGAGAACACTATTATAAGCCCGTTTACGTCCACCGATACAGACGCTCCTTGTAAAAAAAAAACCGTATACTTAATACCATTACCACTAATCACCACACTTGGTAGATAAAGGTACAAATCACATCCATACTACTATAGACCGACCGCTTTAATGAGTCCTCCGCCTTGCCCCATCAAAGGCACATTAAGCGTCCACAAAGTCCTAACAATATCCTACAGGTTATTTGCTTTAAAATAACCATAATCCTCGTAGGTATTACGATACGTGATCAATCTTCAGAATATTACATTTAAATTGATACCTTCGTGAGAACTCATTAAAGCGGTCGGTCTATAAGTGACTCTATGAAAATAGCAACATGGCGGCGGCAATATCACCTGTGAAAGCGTTCGCTGCGATTTGTGTTATGTACGTACCGATAGGACGACTTTGCCGGTGCGGGTTGCTGTTGCAGTCGCGTTCAGAATTAGTGTTAATGTAGGTAGTAAATTCTGTGGCACATATTCTCTTAATGCTTTTTATATGGTAAAGATTTGGAATTGTATTGTATGCTCTCCTATTTTCGGAAACACTGTCACATTTTATTTATTTCAGACGAAGAAATTCTATACGGCGCGGACTGAGTTAAAACGCATGACTGAGTTATGTCAGAAGCAGCACAACCAACTGAAGGAGTATCACAGAACTATTCGAAGTTTAGAAGCTCAGTTGGCGAGCCAGTCCAGTAACAGACAACTTACTTTAGATTTGTAGTAAACTAGCTTTCGCGTGGTAGCATTCGCATCCGTGAAAAAAAAAAATTATCTACCGATGAGCCCAATGTCATTCTCAGGGATCTTTATGAATCTGTTGAAAGTTAAGGTCTTGGGATCGATTCCCAGGTCGAGCAGTGTTAATGGGTGTTTCCACTACGAATTTTCAATAATAGCTCACAGATTTGTCCTCTACTTATGGCAATAGGTTTGCCTTCTATTATCAATACACAGGCCTCATACATAATTGGCAAAATGGGTGTTAGTTATGTTAGTAGTTAAAGGGTCTGAAAGTAACAAACAAACTGTGGAATAGGTATATGGGTTGGTGATTGGGATAAGATGAGAGAAAGAGATAATTTTGGTCCCATAGCTACACTTGAAGATTACAGTCTAGAAAGCTTTGAATAAAATCACCAGGGCTGGATAAGTTAGCAACAAAAGTCAAATAACAATTACATAACGTCAAATTCAAAAACTTCTGTCATTTTAGATCGCCATGTGTAAAGTTACGAAACAACTGTTATAAACAAAAGTGAATACTCCAATGGGAACCGTAACGACCAACAAAACGTACCATAAACAATTTTTTATCGTTCAAAAATTAAACTCCGGAACGTATTTTGATACCTTTTTATGGGGTATAGGCTGTTCAGTGTTCATATAATTATGTACTCAAGGGGATACATTTTCAGAGCATATATCGCCGTTCAACATCCCCATATCGCCAGGGAACAACATTTCACCGAGCTTCGTGCAGACCACTCCCACATATAAGCGTAATGCGAAAAGTACGCCATTTTCGGTAAGTTACTTTTTTATGACTCTTTTGAATTAAAACTGTGGGGAGATAGCATATTGCATATCATAATTATTATTAGCCTATAATGTTTCCACTGCTGGGACACAGGCCTCCGCTCTATGAGAGGGAATGGGCTATAAATGCTGTAATCCACCACGCGGGCCCAGTGCGGGTTGGTAGATGTCACATGTCTTCGATTGTTTGGTTCTAGTACATGCCGGTTTCCTCACGATGTTTTCCTTCACCGTTTTGAGAGCAGTGGTGATGAAATAAATTACACAAAGTAATGCGCCTGCCTATGTTCGAACTAACGACTTACTGCTCGTGCTTACTAGGCCACTGCCGCTCTCCGGGGAGTTAGACAAGGCCCCAATTTAAAACAATAAGCTGGACCGTCTAAAACTGAAACAAGGAAGGTATCGGTTTTCCAATAATAGTGTATTATTGGAAAACTGATTCTAAAAATTGGTATTAGGTGTGTATTACAAAATGGCTAGGAAAGTTGGCTATGTATTGTATGACACATATTTGTACATACAATCATTGTAATTTAAATTGTATTGTGGGGAAGACCTGGATGTAACCGTATAAGGAAAGGATGTCATCATTTAAGCAAACATTTATGTCTGGATTAATAGGAGTAAAGTGCTCGGATGTATCTAGGCACGCACGACGACCAATGCAGCAATAAAACCAAATTAAGCTGAGCTCTCATTGTACGGGAAGTTCATACAAAGCGAGGTCAGGTTATACTGGATAAGTATAGCTTGAAGTGTATTCGTGTGTACTACCGGAGCATGGATTGTACTGATTGTAGCTTATGGCCAAATGATAGAAGACGAACCAATCAGTATTTACTAGGCTTGTGTGTCACTTGAGTGATATTCTAAGTGAATTTTATAAAATAACAAAACACAACCCCACATACCAAAAACAATCTAGAAATATAGTAAAATCTTTTTTCGTGTCTATCTTTATGACCTTATTTTTCTTCTGTACTTAACGACGGATGTTGATGAGGTTTTACCATCATTTAAAGAATTAATTTCGAAAACTTACACAATCAAATTTACATTAAACTAACAATTAATAATGAAGAAATAGCGATGTTTTGTTCTAGTTGAAAAAAACTGAGAATTCGTGGAGGGTCGTCGTTCTTAATTAAGACATTCTGATTCTAATGTTCACAAAAACATGTCACACGTGTCTTTGATTTCAGATAGCAACAATTTGTTTTGTTAAGTTTAATAGTTCACAGAACACGTAGGTATTACCCTGGTGTTATCACACACATAATATTAGAAGATATAAATAAGGAAAATGTATCACTAAGATAATGCTCTCGTTATTTTGTAAATGCCACTCGGTTTCGATTCTTAATTAGAATTCTTTGCTCTTGAATGAAGTAAGAAACAAAAGGAATTTAACTGAAAGAAGCTAAGGTCTGAAATTAGAAAATATTGGTGGATCTGCTCATTAATTTTCTTGTCTACAAATGTAGAAGTTTTTTCGTATTAATTATCTACATTTTTAGATCTAGGTATATTTTAGCGTTGCTATCCACGAAAGACTTGGCTAAAGACTTACTATGTACGAATAGAGACGTTTATGAAATATTTTTTTGTACCGTTTTCATGTCTCATTATCAGAGTCAATATATTGTATTATTTTATCTTATTACGATTCTTAATTACATGGCATCATAATATGTTTACTAATACGATATCTTCTAACTTAGATAGACCAAGGGAGTACCCTGTCCCAAGATCACCAGATAATCTCAAACTTGTCAGGGTACTCCCGTGGTCCCGTACACTAAAATACCAAAGGATAATGATAACATTTTGACCTTAGGTTCAGCAGTATCAGTCGAACCTCGTGACTCCGACGCGGATAAGCAAGCAGAGGTCTGCGAACGTGAGTGCTCATAGCCAGGTGATTATCCGATTTTTTTTCGCTATGTACATATTTGGCTTAACTGTTAATTGTATCAGATGGTAGTACACATAACATAATAACACGCCTGTAATCCTTAAAGAGCTAGGCAGAGGTGTACCTAATAGTACACCCACATTTCGCAGTTCCATGTAATAGAGCGGTGAGCTTATTGTCATCAAAAAATACACACAACAAACAAACACAACAAAAAAACAACACAAACACAAAGAAAAACAACAACACAAACACACACAAACACAAACAAATCCAGATTCCATGGCTGCTATTGAGAAATTATTGTTGGAAAAACCCCTTTAATACTTTGCCCGACCTGGAAATCGAACCCAGGACGTCATGGAACAACGAAGCAGCACAATACTACCTATTCAAATTCAAAAGGGAAATGGCAGGATTTACAATGCAATAACTGAAAACTCTTTATTATTCCTTCTGTTCTTTACATTTCGACGAGTTATGTGAACAATATGGGAAGCGGCTGAGTTTTATTATTGTTCCACAATTTCGGGTTTGGTCCTATGAGAATATAAGAAGTTTTCAGTTATTTTATTAAGTACGCGTTGTCAGATATACTTCATAGACTTATGATGGCAGGATTAGAAGTATCAAGTAAGTCAACATCTGATATTTATTTACGAACAGAAAACAAAGAAACTCAACACAGAACCTTGAATAAAAAATACTAATTGGAAACCGTTCTGTAATAGCTGTCACTGGATAACTAATGTTTCCGTTACTATTTGCATTTTCAATTCCCTAGTTACCTCTATAATAAGTTAACATTAGTGCCTTGCCCAGAATGATGTTCTTGCTATTTTTCCATAGTTCTCTTCTTTTTATGTACGGACTCCTGGGACTTGTACCTAAATGTTTGCAGCTCTTGAATTCATCCGAGTCAGCGATCAAAAGCGCTTTATGTCAACCTGCACGAAACTACAAAGCGCCTTTTCCGTTTTATTGTTGTTGCTAGGATGATATTTCTTGCTATAAACACCAAATGCGAGCTGAATTCCAAACGAATTCGTTTACCTAAAAACTTATATTTTCTTTTTCAGCGTTCGAATACGTCCAATAAGATTTCATCGACTGTCTTCACTCCACCTACTCCCGAGTCCGCTGGGTACTCCAACTTTTTAAAGAGTCTCTGATGGTATTCTGAACGCATCCGAAAATTCGCTCGCGTGTGTCAGTTCGAATTTACATAAAAAATACACATTTATTTTTTATTACCACTGGCGGCATTGGAAAACCGAATTATTCAGCCTATTTTCTTTAGGCCTGTGTTACATTGTGTGACAGCGCGTTGTATATGACACGAATATTATATTATTTTACGTCAAGACTCGAGATATGGGGATGAAATGGTTTGGGAAAAGACATGTGGTTTATGATAATGTTCTGTGTCATATTGTACAATATTTTGCTTCCTAAATATTGCCTCTCATCTAAGCCTGTTTCGGGTTTTTGTTTAGTTATACAATGTTGTGTATAACCCTAGCCCTAGTTCAGAAATAATTTATTTATGTTCAATATGTACTTTTGGAGGTGCTTTTAGTTAAATGTATTTTTTATTCAAATAAAAAACGATGTGCTCGAACCCTTAATTAGATTACCTACATTGGCCTCAAATTGAATTACGATCGTCGCGCTGATTGGATGAAATTGCGCGTTCCAAATCTTAAATTATGCAGAGCTTAAATTATATTCCATAGACATAATTTTAAATTATTATTCGTTTTTATTTAGTCACCGTTTTAATATTTTAGTTGCAAGTTCAATGAGTGAATGATTTTATTTTACTTAGGAAAGCTAACGTTTTCTTATTATATGACTAAATACAATTGAAATCGAACCTTCACGGTCAATAAAGCAAATCAACTTTTTCTAACACATAAATGGTCTCTGCCAAATGATCATAACAAATCAATTTAATTGTTTTAATTAGTGTTTCGTAAAAAAAACTTTATCGGGTGATTTATTTTCTAGGTCTTTCAGTAGCGGTAGTGAATCGGGCTATTTGACAAACAGTCCTTTGCGATCGCCCGGTGTTTATTGCAATGGCCACGGAAAATGTCCGTTCAATAAAAGAACGAACATTATGAGCTTCGATTAGAGTTTACATTTTGTTTTTATTAGGAGTTAAAAGGTGAGGTTTTATTCCATTCAGTGTTTGCAAAACCATAGACTGCATGTATATCAATTTGTTTCTTTTTTTATTTTGCCTTTTTGAATTCATTAGAAAACTTTTTGGCACGTGATGTGAGTGATGCTGTTGTAAATAATTTCTTTTTTTTTGTAATGTTATGATAATATTGTCAATTTATCTATTCTGAATTCGCCATTTTATGCTAAATATAAATGACTATGTAGACAACAAATGGAACGAAAGCATCGCTACAAAATGAAAATGAGTACTTAGCTTATAACAACGGACTGAGTTCTGCATTCTTCTAATAGAATTTTAATTTTATATTTATGCATGTTAATTTGAAAATTAAAGTATAATTTGCTTGTTTATTTTTCTCTTAACTAATAAAATACATTTGTTGTTTGTTTGGATTTTTATTTAAAACATTTTGAAATAGGTAAAAATAGCTGTATCGGTAAGGACCTAATTTCAAGACTCTGTTATTACTTTTTAAATTAATAAGTAATATGTACAAACTAACAAGCTATGGACAGTATACTAATTTTATCCACTACCTATGTACCTTGATTGTAGGATTTGCCTTATATACAGCCGAAACCACTTAATTAAATAGTTAACGAGTTAATTAACAATTATTATGGTTTCGTTCATTATCTATGGGCCGTTAATTATTAGGTCCGGGGCTGAAGGTTGTTTACACCCAAAAATCCAATGGGTAATTTCACGAACGCTAGGGGACGCTTAAATAAATGCCTTATTAAAAGCCATATTCGTTAGGCCTTTCTTTAGTGAAAAGGGCTAAAGTGTCTCTTGTAGATCATTAATTAATTATAACATAATTGGAAAGGGTAAGATTATAAAAAACACACCTACGTCGTCTATTAGATACGTTCTTGAACTGGACACTGCAGTCTCCAATAGCGTTTCTGGTACGACCCCATAGGCTATTTGACGTTATTGCAACCTGCACGCGCACCTGGGCTCCAATTGTTTCAATTCCTTACTAAGATAATACAATACTTGCTTTTCCTTATACTTTTATCCGGAGGGTGCTCAATTACCTTAAGATCTATGGTGTATCCAAAAAAAGCACGAACGGAAATATATTTGAACCCCAAAAAAGCGATTTAAAAATGTATGGTAGGTGTAAGGAACTTCATAGAAAAGTTAATCGCGAGTTCTTTATAGAATTGAGATTAATGATGTCCACACCAAAACTTATTTTGGGTAAGAATAACTTAATGAGATCCAGCTCGCTAATACTTGTGTTGGGTTAGACTTCCGAAGTTACCAGACATCCAAATATTATCCTTCTAGAGTATGTAAGTTTTGGTAACATTACCAACCCTTTATTCATAAAAGCGTGGTATTTTCAGGTCAAATTATCCAAATGTTCATAAATTTCGACGGAAACCTTTATTTGGTTCACTAGGAAAACTTTGTATAGTTACGAGTACCAAGCTTTTAGCAACTTACTTTAGATACAATTTTATCATCATCATCTGCCTGCCTTTTTTCTACTATGTTTGGGTCGGCTTTCAGTCTAACAGGATGCATCTACATACCAGTATTTTACATGGAGTGTCTGCCTATCTGACATCCACAACCCACTTAGTACTAGGTAATTCGATACCCCTTGGTAAGACTGGTTGTCAGACTTTCGGGCCACTGAGTAATAACGACTGTAAATATATAATGTCTAACTTTAAGATACCATATATTATTATGGACTCAGACTTACCCAACGAAATTGATCAGAGATCAGTATTTTTATATGTTCAAAGGAGATGAAAGTAAAACATCATTTACCAAGCTTCAAAAAATCTCTTTATTATCGCCGTTTATCAAAAGGAACACTTGTCAATGGTGAATTGGCAAGATGCCCTTGTTTTGCTGATAACCGCCGGTAGCCTCCTGGTGTCCATGCACTGAGTGAGCACCGAGATTGTTGAACTTCTCCAGCACTTCGGCTCCACCCTTGTAGCCTTTCTGTAGGTATTCGCCCTGGAAACATGGGAGGTTAGTTAGTATGGTACTAGTACTAGTAAGAAAGTAAACCGCTGCAAACACTATTTGGTAAAAACGGGATAAATGATCCTTTTAACACTCAGTTTGAATGCGGTGGTCCTGACCAGATGCGCAATTGCTGGAGTAGCCAAAGTGTCCCTAAACCTACATTTTAGAGGATATAAAACGCTATTGACGCCGCCTTATCGTGGCCACCTACTGTACCCATGTTTTTTTTTTATCTTAGATAAGAAAGAAGAAGTAAAGCCAAAGCAGATCATTTAAACAGTTTACGTTGGTCTATTCTTTCTGTACCTTAACCTCGAAACGTTGGTTACCTGAAAGATTCAATCAATTGTCCGATTAAAAATTCTTTTCCCAGTAACAAAGGACGATAAAACGAAATCATTATTAAAGCGATTACGAAAAACAAAAGCCTGGACCATTTTACTTTTTCAGTAAAAACCATTTTGCAAATCCAATGTGAGGTTCGCGAAACAATTTAGTACAATTTCATTTATACCATTTTGCACAAGAGCCCTAAAAAGTAGCAGAAACATCTGGTGGTTTTATTCAATGGCTTTTACCCACAGACATTTTCTGTTTAACGAGCTTAGAGGCAACTGTTTTCAATTTAAACAATGTATAAAACAAAAGTAACATTTTATGTGCCTGTAAAAGTTGGCATTTGTTCTTTAATAAATAAGTTGTGTGTTTAATTTTATACTCTGCTTTTATAAACATTGTTTGAGTGATACTTAAGGTTTCTGAAGCTTAGACTTTGTTAAGTAGTTTTGGCGACAAAACCGACGTCACTTTGGTTATTCTATATTAAGTTCACAAGATTACAAGGACCAGAGGCTGAATATATTTCAAAATGTTTGTCTGAAAAACTGGGATACCAGTCCTAAATACAGCAACCTATAAATAATATAACTGATAAGACTGAAATACAGGTAGAACGCCAAAACTTTGTTGCTAACAACGTTATCGGGAGCCCCAATCTAATGGATGCTTTTATACGGGGTGGAAGGACCACCGACGCGAAAACGGTTACCACGTATTCAGTACGTCATACTGTACCCCCACATAAAAAATTGTTTATGTACGCTGAGATACCTACAGCAATTTGTGTCTTTAGGATACTAATGTTTGGTAGTAAAATAAAATGTGAACCAAACTAAAGGTCAGGCATACCAACTCTAGTATCAGAAAAGTATTTTATCGGTATAATCTGCTGTTAAATCTCATGTTTGTCTGTCTCAATGGTTGACTAAAACAACAACAAATAAGAATTGTCTCTTACCTTATTTGCTTTCGAGTCATCGATCTTCTGTTCAGACACATGATGACCTTCCTTGCCCTGTGCATTAGCATCCAGGATCTTCTCCTCATGAGCGCCTTTGAATCCTTGCTGTGCGTTCTCTCCGAAGGCATTAGCATTATGACCATTAATCTTGTGATCTGCTTCATCATGTGCCTCGTCATAGAAGCTCTCGGATTTCTCCTCCTCATTCTTGCTACTGGAACTCTTGAACCCCTTGCTCACGTGACCTTTCTTATGACTCTTCGCCTTTTTCAGTTGTTCTTCGTTGGCACCTACAATTATATTGCAACATTTAGAAATAGTTATAAAAAACTCATCTAGGTAAATATTAATAGGTTTCTATTTGCTGTACGTTTACTAAATATTGATTTATTATTTAATTTTTTGCTGTGTTTTGCCAATTTGGTTGACAAAAACTCGTTGATTGACAAGCGTGAAATTGTAATGAAATAATGAGTTGTTTGGAAAAAAGTGCTCTATGCGTAAGGCATTGATTTATCTGGGGAAAAGTTTAGTAGTGTACGTACCGTGTTTGTCTAGTTTTTGATTGCCTTCGTAGAATTTCTCATCTCCAGCAGCTTTCTTCTTAGCCTCTTCATCTTTATAGAAGCTTGACTCTCCCTTCTCGGCTCTAGCGGCAGCAGCACCCTGCTGGTAGCCTTCTTGGCCATGTTTAGCTTCCTCTTCAGCCTTCTTCTCGAATTTTTCTAAATTTTCTCCTGCATCTTTTTTCTGAGTGGCATCGTAAGCATTCTTGTCGACGTATCCACCGCCAACTTGTTGTCCGATGAGCGGGTGGTATAGCAAACCATTTCCGAGACCGATACCACCGACTCCTATTCCTCCGATTCCGGGGTGGATGAGACCAACTCCATTGCCGAAGCCGATGCCGCCAACGCCTCCCACACCAACACCACCGACGCCACCAACACCCACACCAGCACCACCAACGCCGAGTTGACCAACACCAACTCCTCCGAGTCCAAGTCCTAATCCTTGGCCAATGCCTCCTAATCCGATGCCGCCGTATCCTAGACCTTGGCCTAAGCCCTGGCCAAATCCACCAACACCATAACCACCCACTCCACCAACACCAGAAACAGTATTCAGGACAGTAGACGCAGCTCCTTCTATCTGCTCGGGGTAATCCTCACTTTCTTCCACTTCGTAACTGTTAGACAGAGGCAATCCAGATTTAGGGTCAGCACCAATAGCGTCCAACCGCTCTTTCACATAATCGTAAGGAGTCTTCTCATCCGCCAGCTCCACTTTATTGAACTGAGCTGCAGACAACGACACCAGAGCGAGGGTGAAAACTTGTGACAACATCATTGTGATCGTTACCGACGTTTCGAGACTGATGTCATTTCAGTATTGCAGTGTTATTTATACTAAGGTTAAATTTGGTGGAACGGAATAGTTTTTGTATTAACCGAGTGATAGTTTTCACAGGGCGTCTGGGGGCCCGTGTCCGGTCGTTTCCTTCCTGTGGTATTGTTTCGACTAGTCCTAATTAGAACGACACGGCTAAAATAAAACAATGTGGTGTGGTCGAAGACCTTGCTTTCCAGTTCATTGGTGGCGTCAGTGGGGCGTTGGTTTGCGCAACCACCGGACCGCTATGGGTAACGCGTTTTCTAGATAATTTCTTGTAAATTCCCCCGTGTTATCTCATTTCAGGTAATGTTTAATTACAAATTCGTGACTCCATAACACCGCAATAGAATCTCAGTCGATAATCCGGCGATCATTTTTAATCTGTCAGTTGCAAAGTCTCGCCGGCTGATTAATCTGTTCCAAGCATAAAGTGAAAAGGTTAATTAAAAGCAAAAAATGGCAACATTTAATAAACAGGTGATTAATTTCCTCTCTGCATTATTAAGCATAATGGCCTTGGTTCAGATCGGACGATTTCACGTCATTGTTTTCTTATGCTCAAAATATATGTCGAGGGCTCAACCAAAGGTTAGCTGAGTATTATATTGGGTGACTATTGAAGTATTGAGTCGCTAAAGTTAGCCTAAATAAGTCACGGTAGAACCAGCAAGGTGTCGGAAATAATTCATTAATGTAATGTTAGTTTTCTCTTGCTTTGCACGAGTACCTATTACTTTGAGTTCAGAACACCTAACTTGTGACAATCGTAGCTTATTATCGGATTTCCAGCATCGAAACAATTTTGAATCTTTGCTCATTTTCCGTATGAGGTTAGCTTTTCATTTTATCCCTGTTATTGTTGGAATCATTTATATTATCAGACGATTTTATAATGAGAAGTGGCAGGAAAATGTCACCTGCTATAATACAGGGGCTTCGAATATTACCATTTTAAATATTCAGTGGTTCACAGAGTCAAAGAAATTACCTTAATGAATAAATCATCTAAGGAAAAAATATGTACCTTCTCGTACAATTATTTAATATGCTTCTGACAAAGTATGAAGATCAATTTTGTGGCAGCTTTGCTACATAAACAGTAGATAGTACCTACCTTTAGTCACATGAATTTATGACCACATTCTTACATTGAATCTCGGTGTCTGTCATCTTAAATGTAAACTAATGAAACTTTAATTTATTGAATTATTCATTGACTGCCGAGCATGCGTTCTTGAGAGCGTTTCCCGGGTCGAGCAAAGTGTTATTTGGTTTTTCTATCAATTTCCTAGTATCATTATTTCAGTCTGGATTGGTACCTGATTGATGCCAATATTAGGCTCGCCCATTTTGCATGCGACTTTAAACATAACTGACACAATGCTGTAATTACAGACATTATGGTATTTGGTTATCTTCGACTCTAGGTATTTTTTAATCCAAAACAACAAAAAAAAAACGTTCTGAAGTTTGTTTACCAAATAGGTTCTTTCCTGCTATCAGTAGGTAAATAATTGTAAACTGATCCGAGTAGGTATCTATTCTACTTTAAAACTGAACACAAACAATATACAATGTGAGATAGCTAATATCGTCACATGATATTTTATTAAAGTTTGGGACAAAAATATAAGTAATAAGTTCATAATTTATTTATGTACACAGTCGTATTATTTTAGACTTTTCCTGTTACTTTTGTAAGTTTTAATCTAAGAGGAAGTTCAAACCAATATTTGTTATTTCATCACGTTATTTTGTATAATTACAAAATAAGTGTCTTATTTACAAATTCAAATTATTCTTTTGAGTTACTTTTGTGTGAGATTCTTACGTTTGTTGACTGACCTATCCATATACGTACCCAAGGTATTTAGGTACTTACAAAATATTTTATATAAATCACTTTTCGAGTCTATGATCGCATTGTTCTCGTAAACTACGCTACAGATTTTGATGCGGTTTGCATCATCATTAGAATTTATTCCGAAAGATTTAGATTTTACACATTTAAGTATACATAAGATAGTAAATAAATCTCGATGATTTATGAAGTTTAACTGACATACATACCCAGCCCAGGTAAGTTTAATTTATGCTAAAATAACAAGAACACAATTGAACACTGCATCTTATTAAATTAATCCATAAAATCGACTATTATTACTTGATAAATTACAATAACAAAAGTAGTGCGCGTCGCCATTTTGTATTCCAGGGACAGATCTACAGGCAGAATTGATGAATATGTAAATTGAAATCAGCAAAATATCGCTGAATAATGTAGGAATGTAAATCAAAACCTCGTCGATCTATAAATTATACAAAAACAAAATATGGAGTGGATGTAATAAATACATAATTTACACCTGCCTACATAAAATGTTGCTTATATGATCCGATTGGCATGAAAACCCTTTTTATACGACTTTAGTAACTTGCATGGTATGTTTATTTACCTACAAGTTGGATTATTTTATGAGTTTTCTTTGGTAGGTACTTTGTGCCTGATTCAGACCGCATAACAGTTGAGGGGATCCTCTGTATATTTACTCTACTTTATTAGATCTTGGAAAGAAGGTATTATTTTTTCAGGATTTTTTTTTTAAACTGCCTCTTTTTTCTAGTGGTCACAATTGATGTGATTGCTGAGCATGAGGTCATGGGTTTGATTCCCAGGTTGGGCAAAGTGTTATTGTGGTTTTCCATCAGGAATGTGTCAGTAGCAGCCACGGAGACTGGATTTGTGCCCTTTTGATGGAAATAGGCTCACCTCCTATTACATAGGACATAAAAACATAACTGGAAATTTTGCCAGTTATGTGTACTATAGCGTACACCTCTGCTTAGCCCTTCGGTGATTACAGGCGTGATGTTATTTTATATTTAGTAAATCTTGGAAAGGAGGCAAAGAAGTTTAAGGATTAATTATTATTTTCCCTGCACCCCAATTTCAAAGGAATTCCATTTTTGAAAAAAAAAAACGTCTGCTCTAAAACGTAAACAACGGTTGTAAAAAAAAAAGGTATTGCCTATGTTAATATGTTCTTTAGTTATCGTAGAGTAGGTTTATACACACGGACATCCAGATCCGGATACCTTTTGATTATACAAATATTTACTCCGGGTCAGACCATCAATCCTTTAGATCCAGTAAAACGCTTATGCATCAAAATAGCGTGACCCGTCAAAAGATGGCGTAACGTGGCCCATTGTGAAAACGAGCGATATCAATATTCACAGGGAACGTAACGGGCTTTACGAAGATTTATTCCCCTACATATTTTAGTCTCGGATTCATCTGTATGTAAGTATGCTGAGACATTTTTCTCTATTATTCAACCTCCTTGGTATCTAGATGGAAAAATATTATCTCAGTTCCTTTATCGCAGTCTTTGCAATATGGTTAGATACAGTCTTCTACTTGATTTATTTTTGCCTTATATATTTTTGATGAAAAGTTACGCGAAATATTTTCAGTATTTTTTTGGTGTGTTTTGACAAGTATGTTTGAGGTGGATCAGTGAATAAAATGTCTTGTCTTTCTATGTTCTTGATGTTTTGCTTGTGTCAACGAACCACTTCGAGGTTGGGAACAGTCCTTCCTTATGTTTAAGTGTCTAAAGAGTAAACGATATCATTAACACAGAAAACGGGATATTTACCATGTTTACTTATTTGTTTTGAGACTTGTGTTTCCGATATTTCGGAGCTGTTGTTTTCGGTGTCTTAATGATGACGTAGTAGTGATCATGTCAGTTTACAAACCTATAGTGTCTAAACGATGATTAAGTTTTAAATCAATTTTAAAACCTCCATAGTGTGTGTGTGTGTGAATATCAACCGTAAACAGTCAAACAATGAATTTAAAATTGTTCGGCCTAGTGGTTTACAAGTGTACTTTTTTATATATTTTTTAATATTAAATGGGCCTACTGATGAGAGTAATAGAGAAGTATGGAAGAAGAAGACATGCTGCGCCGACGCCAAAAGAATTGGGATAAGGGCAAGAGAATGATGAATGATGATGATGGGCCTACTCTTGACCTAACAAGAATGTTAGAGGACTTTCCAGAAAATGGCAACAGCGCCTGCTAAATAGGCAAAAAATCAGTTGTACAGGTTTGAAGTTTACACTTTAAAAAAAAGTGTAAACATCAAACCTGTGCAACTTTCTAAAAGAATATTATGTGTGTACATAGTATGAAGGTGTTATTTATTTACCGTTCTAGATTTTAGTTCATCTTTTATGTAGATAAAAGTACTTGTATTTTTTTCTAATAAGATATAACAACCATGTGCCTACTTTAAACGCGGTGACACAATCACTGTGTCATGGGCTTTAATAAAGATGTACTGTATTTTTCTAAGACTGTACTACTCAGCTCATGCACACCTACCCGCATTAGCGATGCGCATAAGATGTCGTGCACTTAGTTCTATTATTTTCTACAATTACCCTTTTACGGGTTTACTAAAACTGTTACGAAATTTTAATGTCATTCTTGTTATTGAATTATTGTACCAACCCACTACGCAAATCGGCCTCATGTATTTATAAGTCATAATATTGTATTTTCTCTGTAAGTGATTGTAAATCTTTTGAGAAAATAAATGTCTAAAACCGTATTTCTAAGTAAACATGTACCGAGACATACATTAGGCCAATCTCCTGAATCCACATGATTGCTACTAACAAATGGAAGGAGGTTGGAAATGTTGGAATGAGAGATACTTATTGTCCTCCTAAAAAAATCCGGCTATTTCTATTTCCTGAAATATCAGTCGCTGTTGTGTGATAATACATAATATTTATTAGCACCGCGAGTGTATAGCGAATGCCATAGGTTTTATTAAACATAAATAATAATTGTCAGAACTATTAAAGAACATTACGAATGTTTTGTTACCATAGGTCAACTCAGTACGAACAGTTTTACAGTCTTTGGAATCATAGATCATCATCATCATCTGCCTAGCCTTTTCCCAACTATGTTAGAATCGGCTTCCAGTCTAACCGAATGCAGCTGAATATCCGTATTTTACATGGAGCGACTGCCTATCTGACCTCCACAAATAATTAGGAATTAATAAATGAATAATATAATTATTAGGAATTTATCAATTAATTGAATTTAAGCGGCGGTAACAAATAGTGCCTTATAAAATTTAATAACAAACCTGCAATATCATGTAAAGATGTTAAGAAACCACATTTCAGAATAATGCATTGTATTCCTACCTGGAATAATACACGTATCTGATTCTTAAGCAGATTAAATAGTAAAACAAAATAACGCAACTTAATGTTTCACAACAGTGTTTAATGCTATTGATGAAGTAAAATATCAAGGTGAAACAAAACTTCGTGTTCTTGTTCGAGCGCCTGGTTAAAGTAATATGGCAACAAGTTTTAAATTCACGTATACGTGCCTTATTATGGCAGGCGTTGAACAACTTTGTTACTACTCGTTATGAACAAATTAAACGAGTTTGGTAAATTGACGACGGGACCGGTCAAAGTGGCGACACTTGGGGGAGGCCTATGTCCAGCAGTGGACGTCTTTCGGCTGAAATGATGATGATGATGTGGAAGTGAAATTGTATGTAGGGTGTTCATGGTCCAGTGAAAGCGGCCGCGACTTGGTAGTTGTAAGTCGTAGATTCGAACCCAGACAGGTACTTCACTCTTTGTGTGCATTATTTCCCCAACTTCCAAAAAGAAAGACTGCCTGCTTGGTTGGTCTAGTGGTCGCAAGCGCGACTGCTAAGCATGAGGTTCTGGGTTCGACTCGCAGGTCGGGCATAGTGTTATTAGGCGTTTTCTTGAGGAATTTCTCAGTCGCGGCCACAAAGTCTGGATTTGTGCCCGGCCTGAAGGCGATAGGTTGGCCCACTATTACATGGGACTTACACATAACTAGCAAAATGTGGGTGTAGTATTAGGTACACATCTGCCTAACCCTTCGGGAATTACAGGCGTGATGTTATAGTATGTCTTTCCAAAACGTCCTGAAGGAACCAGCATCTTCTTGGCAAGCGTGCTAGACCCTAAGGCCGCATCATCGCTTCACATCTGGCGAGATGTGGCTAAACGCAAACCTATATCGAGTCAAAAAACCGGCGAAATGCGAGTCGGACTCGCGCATGAAGGGTTCCGTAGCATCGTAGTAGGGGAGCGCCCTTTAATTTTTAATTTGTTGTTATAGCGGCAACAGAAATACACATTCTGTGCAAATTTCAACTGTCTACCTATTACAGATCATGAGATACAGCCCGCTGACAGACAGACGGACGGACAGCGGCGGCTTAGTAATAGGGTCTCGTTGGTTACCCTTCGGGTACGGAACCGTCAAAAAAAGAATTAAAATTCCAAGTAATATGACACCAACCTAAACTTGGCTTATGTGGTGAATTACGGCTCATTCCCAGAGGCCTCCTTGTCTGTGTCCCAGCAGTCAACCAGCAGGCAACATTATAGACTGCTAATTCTAAGTGAGTATGCACGATAAATCAGTAGGAACGGTGAAAGAAAACATCGTGAGGAAACCGGCATGTCCTACCACCAAAAATTCGAGGACATGTGACATCTCATTTCATTCATTTCATTTCATTTATTTTGCATTCCATATTGTAAAAAAGATGTTACAAAGGGCTTAAAGCTAGGTACATAAATATGGACCCTGTAAGGGCACAGCAAGGTAGGAGAGAGGAAGAGGTCTTTTATTTTACTATTAATTAGTTGACATACAAAGTAACAATTAGTGAATCATAATTATTAATTTAAAATTTGTCATTTAGATATTCATTAATTGTGTAATAGCATTTATATAATAAAAATTGTTGTAATTTTTTTTTTTTTTATCTACCAACCCGCACTGGGCTCGCGTGGTGGATTATAGCCGATTCCCTCTCATAGAGAGAAGGCCGGCGTCCCAGCAGTGGGAATATTAATAGGCTGATTATGCTTACGCTTCTGCTATGAACGGTAACCAGTTTAGCGTCCTCCTCTTTTAAACACATCACGTAGAGCGGGAATCGATTTTTGGGTCGGGTAAAGTGTATATGGAGATACTTGTATATACCTCTGCCAACACCGACCGCAGGTGTGACGTGGTGTGTTATTAAGCGGCGCGACGATAGATGAAAGTACATTCTTTATCTTGCGTTTAGTGCCTAACCTGGTGTCAGAGTTTTTATGCGGCTAATGGGCCTCTGACTTGGCTTTACATGCCGTTGAGAAATATCTCTCAGGCAAGCAGGTTTCCTCACTAAGTTTTACTTCACCGCAGCAAGTGACAATTATACAATACGCACATGAATCCAAAAAATCAGAGGTGCGTGTCATGGGTTCGAAGTCAAAACCTAAAGGGTGTAAATAGACCCTTAACGAAGCCGAAAGGCACTTTTTCTCCCCGTCTTTGCGATATTTTTTTTGTTCTAGACAATACCTGGGAACCTTCTAATTACGGAGATATTGGGGCCCAAAGTTGCAACTTTTTTAGAAGTTTTTTTTTTTAAATACATATTTTTAATGTAAGATATTTACTTTAAACACCTCCACGATCCCCGTACTATTCAATCCATCCATTAGCACAATGCTTTGAGTGCGTTCCATCGAGTCCTACCGTAAAACGTGATTTTTCACCCAAAAAAAAGTCGTTTCCCAGCAATAATTTTTGCGTAAAGTTACTTAGTTTGATGTACAGCATGCTTGGTGACAGCTTCGTGAAGGGTCTGTTTACACCATGTATATGACTTGGCAGTCCGACCGTCATCATTACATTTAATACATTGCTTGAATGCGTCACCGTGTTCTTATGTATTCAAGAACGGGAACTAAGTAACAAACGTCCCTACTTACGAAGTTATCTACATTCGCCTTTGAACCCTCCGGAAACACACGTCTCAAAGTACTTAGGAAACTCGGTTGGTAAACCCTCTTATGTGGTTCGTTTCTACATAACGAATGTTGACTCAATGCCAATGTAAATAACATCATATTTGCATGAACAGCAAGGTCTATTTCGAGAATTCGTCTCATCTTGCCCTCGTCCAATGTTACTTGGGGTCGGCACAACACGTTTTTTTCTTCCATTCTCTCCTGTCAATCGTCACGCTATCATTTACTCATTTTTCCTTCATATTATTCCTCACACAATCCATCCAAGATGGATGGATTCGTTGGTCTTCCTCTCCCTCTCCATGCATCAATATTTATATTCATCACTCTTTTAGTCACATGCGATTCGTCCGTCCTCATTCCGAGAATTCCAATCGATTATTTTTGTTGTAATTATTCATTACATGCAGTCGAAAAAGAAACTACATTTAGATAAAATCACATTCTGACAGCTCTTGTTCGAATAAAATTCATTTTAGAATATGAAACGGAAACTCTGCTTTTGCTACGAGTCCGTACTGTGTAGCAATCTAGATAAAATTTACATTGGGTTCTGTGTTATGCAAATATGCACCTTTCCGTTTCTATTTTAAATCTCTTTTTTACTACTACTACTTTTGCCTTTCTACGGACCAACTAAATTAACTTCGCAGTCTCCAATCTCACACTAAGGAAGCAAATCTTTGAAGTTAAGTGAAGAATAGTTTTGTGAACAGCTATTACTTAATCTTCAATCACTTGTGCACTTTCTTTCTATCAATCGCAATGAGTACCGAAAAATAATCGACAGCTTTCTCTATTGTTAAGCGACCAATGGACATTATCGAATTGTAAAGAGACAAATTGTAAAATAATTGAGATTAAAACTGAAAAGTTACTAAAACAAACTGGAGATAAAATAGCTTTAATCCATCTTCAAAGCCACATTTGACAATTACCAATATTTTCGTGGCTTCCGTTTATGGCACAAACAAAATACCTGGACATCTTGTACTGGCGGTACTCATGGATCCGAACAAGTTTTACTAAGGGATCGACTTTGAAAAGCGAAAAAAACCGCTTTTCTATACATTTTAATCGAGTACTTATAGAACAGCTTATGCCGCGGTAAAATCACACAAAGTTATCAAGTTGGAAGCGGGGATGACTGACCAGGGTGTTCTGACGTACCATAAATACCCGTGGAACATCTTCATCATCTGCCTAGCCTTTTCGCAAACTATGCTGGGGTCGGATTAAAGTCAAACCGGATGCAGCTGAATACCTGTTTTTAACACCTATCTGACCACCACAACCGAGTAACTGGGTAACACAATACGCCTTGGTAAGACTGGATGTCAGACTGTCGGCGTCTGAATACTCGTAACTACTGTCATTGATCTACAAATGACAGCTAGGACCAACGGCTTAACGTGCTTGTGGAAGACTTGTGGATGTAATTACAAAACCTATTTCTATAATATCACCAACAAGTTTTCCATAATATTATTAGGACACAATTTTAACTCATTCGTCTGTTTGGAGGATAGGTACAACTTTTACAGCCAAAGTTAATAACTTTTGTTAATGATAGTTAGTTAGATTACAAAATAATCAACGTTCCAGATAGTTAATGTAATCAACGTTGTTAGTTTATTGCTTATTGTTCGTTTTAATGTCGGGTTAGTGGTTCAAACACAGTAATTAGAAAGGTCAGCCTTTCTAGTGCTTATGTAGAACGAAAATTATAGGTTTTACTTTTCATTACGGAATCTGTGATAGTTGGCTATACATCATCATCATCATCGTTCTTCTGCCCTCATCCCAATTTATTTGGAGTCGGCGCAGCATGTCTTCTTCCATGCTTCTCTATTACTCTTCATCTCAGCAGTCACCTCCTTTCTAGCCTAGTATCATCCTTCACACAGTCCATTCACCGTTTCTTTGGCCTTCCTCTACCCTTTCGTGTCACATGCCCATACCACGATAACTGATTACCACACAACTTTCAGTCAAAATCAAAATCAAAATAAAAATCAAAGCATTTATTTCAAGTAGGCCGGTTACAGGCACTTTTGAATTGTGCAAACAAAGACAACAATGAAATGTACGAGTAGCTACAGTCCCAGTCTCAAGGCACAAAAACTGTGAAAGTACTGTAGTTGCCCATTCCCTAACGTAGATCTCTATGGAGAAGAACGACCAAGAAACTCCATGGACACTCTTTTAAATCAGAATACTTTAACAGTCACCGGCGACATTTTCAGACTTCCTGTTATGTACTTACTCATTACTTATTTTATCCATTCGCGTTACTCCACACATCCCCAGCAATATCGTCCACAGCCACATGCAAATGATCTTTCATTCATCCCTCTTGTGGCCCAACATTTTGATCCATACAAGGCAACAGGTCTAACCATCGTTTTATAAATCTTTGACATTTGGCTATAAATTGACGCAAAATTATTGTGTTTATATTAAAAGCAATTATTTTAAATTACAAAACAAATTGATGAGCTGAAGTTAACAGTGTCTAATCTACTAACGGAAATAAATTTAATTTAATTTCTATTAAAACAATCTGTAAAAACTGAAATAAAGCTAATCTCACTGTGTATCCAGTAGATATCCCGTTTTAGTGAAACGTGGTCTACGAAGATGTCCAGCATTTACATGAACAGTATTTAACATATGGAAGAGAACAGATTGATTACTTTGGTATTGAATTTCTGATTTCTGTAAAAAAATTATCATCATCATCATCTGCCTAGCCTTTTCCGAACTACGTTGGGGTCGGCTGCCATGCAGCTGAATACCAGTATTTTACATGGAGCGACTGATTTCTGTAAACAAATACGGAAAAAATAATGACATGATAAATTAGACATGTCTTTCCAATACCTAGTCAATATTTTATTCTTTTTTTTTTCTCAGAAATATTTATCTACATATTTACCGAAGAGATACATCTCGATGATCATTGGATTTTATTTAGATTGCCCATTACAACTGTCAGGGTCTGTCAGTAACAGGAAAATAAGCTGAACATACGAAAAGCAATTCCTCACTCAATTAGATATATATATTGAGTTGTTTCTTGTAGGCTTATTTCGTTAATTTGATGTACGTTACAAATATGTGTTCAATTTGTGATATAACGAAGCTGATTTTCTCATTTCGTTTTTGATTCCTCGTAATTTGGACTGCCACATTGGTCTGGCGGTCGCAAGCGCGACTGCTGAGCATGAGGTCCTGGGTTCAATTCCCGGGTTCGGCAAATTGCTAATAGGTTTCTCTATTAGGATTTCTCAGTAGCAGTCACGGAGTCTGGGTGTGACAATAGGCGGTTGAGGGGAATAGGCGAGCCCCCTATTACATGGGACTTAAACATAACTGGCGTAATGTGGGTGTACTATTAGGTACACCTTTGCCTAAACCTTCGGGGATTACAGGCGTGTCATGCTCAGCAGTCGCGAGACCAAGGACGCAAAAAAAGTCCAATTTCATCGAATAGCAACAATAGTAAAAACACCTACTTCCTTCCAAAACCCAGCTAAGATCCACTCACGACAATTTCACATGGCTACCGCTCCACAATCACGTGATGCCATTTTTCTTTTATTTAATAGTTACGGGAAAATAGAATTGTGGCGAAGCAGTAAAAATATCTTAGAATTATAAGCGTGCAATTCTATTGGCTAGAGAATTCACGAACAGTGCCATTCTACGGCGAAAATGTGAGGAAGGAAAGTGAGACGGAGGCTATGAATATTGCATGAGAGTTAGGCTATCCAGACTTGTGGTTAAATACTGGCTGGACGGTCACGGTTGAAGTACTGGAAGGTAGGTAGATGGACACTTTTGTGCTAGTGAATTGGTAATTTAGTTCAGGGGGCCTAAAACAGCCGCTTCAGCAGAATCATATCAGGATAATAATATTCGGAATCACATTACAATTCGTAAAATGGTCGTAGACGTAATCAGTAGGTTTTTTTTTTTCTTTTTTTTTGTACTAAATGGGCTTACTCTTGACCTCAATCTAGGTCCTCAGTAGGTATTATGAATTGTCACTTGTGACCTTACGAATTGTAACGTGATTTATACTATTTTTATTTTTGATTCTGCTAAAGCGACTTTTTTAGGCTCCTATTTAGGGTTTCTTAATTACCACAATATACCTGCTGTTAGGTTCTTAAGAAAACGAAAATACTTAAATTGTAAATAAATGCTGTCTATGGTAGAGACAACTTCATTGTCTGTTAACAGTGACTACTTTCATTCACAAGTTTAGAGGCCCTACCACGAGTGCGTGGTGTAAACGTAACGTAAATACGTCAATTTTTTAATCGAAAATACAATATGCTATAGCATTTTAGTTCAATTGTTTGAAACAAGCACAATCAGTATCATGCATAAATCGAAATAAATTCTAAAAATTATTATAACTAGAAGACGGGATATTTACCATGTTAAAAACATGTTTTGTTGTTTAACATGGTAAATATCCCGTCTTCTAGTTATAATAAATTCTAAAAAAATATGAAAACACGTCGATTGTTTCAAATTTTTTTAAATCGCCGTATTTATCTTACTCGCTTGAGTTAGGGCCTCAGCACTCGCAGTTAATGCCTTCTAATACTACAATGCTATACAGCGTGTATCAGTAAGATGATGTCATAATAAAGGGTTTAATGCCTACAAGGAATTAAATTTTTACTCGACCCAAATGTATGGGACACCAGATTATTTTTTCGTGATTACGATGTTGGCTCCATGGAGAAAGTTGTTCAATTTGATGGTCGGAGTCACACCCTTAAATATCACCACATATTTCTGATAAACGCGAGCTGTATTTGGTCAGTCATAATTATAGCCAATTTTAATAGCCAAATCAGGAAATGTTTCTTCTATTTCAAAATTATGGACTATTAGAATCTACTTTTACTTGATGAGTCGACACAAAATTGTGATTATTTACCTTACCTATGCCGTTCGTTTTAATTCCCGATGGCAATCAACTTTAATGGCTTGCATCTTAATACTTTTCCGTATAATTCAGCTTTCTCCATAAAAGTTCAGCGATTCATACTTTAATTAACAATTCAACTTTCGTATTTATTATTTTGCTATATGTATGCTTATTATAGCAATCATTATTATCACCAATCTGGGAGAGTTATAAACTTGAGCTCGCTACAAAGTTGCAATTGATTTTGTAATATTTAAATAATGTCGTGTCATTGGAAACTCAGATAAAAGATCTCTTAGAAAATCGTTTAATATGAGTTGCATATTAAACGATTTTCTAAGAGATCTTTTTATTATTTTATGGGAACTATCACGATTTAATGAATATTGCTTGGAATAACCCTATTATCTATAAAGCTCAAAGCATAGCCCCATTTTTAGACGTGGCTCGTACAGGTGACCCACTGTTAATTCAGGCACTTTAGAGTTTGTACCTACCATCTGTCTCCCTGAATAATCCAGCTTGACTTGACTTATGGTCGGGCTAAAACTTCAGAACGTACAAAAGGGATCCAGTTTAAAGCTGAAACTGGATATAAGTGCTCAGTCAACAAAAGATCCAACTCTTTTCAAAGTTAGCTAGAAATATATTTACGATTGCGAAGACCTTAGTTCAAAAGAAACGCCTACACCTAATTCCAGACAATACTAAAGTGCCAAGAGGGTCGATTTCTCCATTTATAGTCGGCATAAACCTCAAATCCTGGGTTTTATTTGTAAAGGCGAATGTCAAGGTCAATTTGGTTGAAAATAAAGTACTATTGAAAAGCAAGGTTACTATTTTTGTATAGCCTGACTTATTTGAGCCTGAAAGAGCTTTTGTAAGCTGAAAATGGTAAAGAAATGAAGTTTATAATCAACGTTTCAAAGTGTTTCATGGAATTATTAAGTAGAAAAAGTGTAATACTGAAAATATGGAGGATATTGTTATGTCAAACCTGTGTAGATTTGATGTAATTGGATTTTAAAAGCCTCCTTGTTTAGTTTTTGAAAATTGTTTACTAGATTGCGCCCTTTTTTAACTTGGAAAGTCAATAGCACTTGAAACATTCTCCACTGTAAAGCCTCTCTAACTTATGAACATTTCTTAGGACGACTCATCTGCCTAGCCTTTTCTCAGCGATGATGTGGCCTAGGGTGGCACGCTTGCCTACCGAACGATACCCCTTGGTAAAACTGGTTGTCTGACATTCGGGCCACTGACTACCTGTAACGACTGTCAAAGATCTACGAATGACAGCCGCAACCAACGACTTAACATGCTTTTCGAGGTATGGAGGAAACTCAGTGTGTAATGGGTGGTCACCCATCCACGGACCAACCTAGACAAGCTAAATACCTAAAGATCGACCCGAGCGGCTGTTATTATTTAGCCACGAGCTCCTCGTTACTTAGCACAAAAATGTACAAAAAATATTTATTTAAGATAAGTGTTGAACTTAATATTGAACAAAGGGTGCAATATCAAGTTGATCATTTTGTTTCTGAAATTAATTTCCGACCAAATTATTGAACAAAATTATCAATTTGACCCAATCTCGCACAAAGTACTTATAAATCACGAATAATTACAGCAAAAATAAAGCACATTTCCCTCGTATTTTTAAAAGACCGTTTCACCCAGATGGTAATACGTAGCCATATTGATTTCCAACTGGTTTTAGCGTCGTACATGGGTATAATTGGAATCTCCATTACATGGCTTGGACGGGTATGGCCGAGAGCTGGCAGCCATCAATCATAGGATGTTGTGAGTTGACACATTGCTGCATTAAGTGATTAAATGGAAATTGGGTCACTATGGTAAATGCGTGGTTTGTTAATGAAATTGTGAGCGAGAAGGTGGAACTGGAAGGTATAGCAAATAAGCGGTGTTGTAGTTGGAGAATAAAAAAGTTTGGTCGTGTTTTTAACAAAACCGAAACCGAAATGTGCCGTTTTTATTTTATTCTGAAGAGGCTTGCGATTGGCCGCGACTCGCCTGGTGTGAAGCGATGATGCAGCCTAGGGTGGAGCACGCTTGCCTAGAAGAAACTGATTCACTCGATAAGATCTAGAAAAGAAAAGAAAAATCTTTTCTTTGAAAAGATCTAGATTATAATGATCGGAAAACAGAGAAGAAAACTCAGATATAGTGCGATAACTATGATGGAAAAGTGTATTGTTTTTACATAAACCACCAAAAAGTTAATACCTGTCCTGTTGAATGATATGTAGAAACGCGAAACCAAACAGGACCAATTTGCAAGTTGATCATTTCCTTGTTTTATCAAAATAAAGCAGTGACAGCCTAGTGGTGGGGGATTCCCAAGTCATAGTTCTTGAGTTCGAAGCTAAGACCTCTGATTTTTCGGATTCATGTACGTAATTGCGTATTGTATAATTATCACTTGCTTTTCGGTGAAGAAAAACATCGTGAGGATAACAAACCAGCATGCTTGAGAGAAATTTCTCGACGGCATGTAAAGCCAAGTCAAAAGGCCTGTTGGGCGGTATAAAAACTCTGACACCAGGTTTCGCACTAACCACACGAAAAAGAAAAATCAAAATATTAACAAATAAGTTAGTCGTAACGGACCTAGAAACTTATTGACACAGTCGCTTCTGACAAAACCAAAACGTTGCTTTGATGTTGTGGTTAGCATACATAAGGGCGACCGACGGACGGCATTTTCTTTTTTTCTGACGGACTTTCCACTTAAATGCGGATGGCTTTTGCTTGGTTCACTGGAGACTGGCGAGCGAGAAAGGCTTTAAAATAAGCAACAGCGCCCTAGAAGGTATGTAAATAGATCACCGTAGAAAGTTTAAGTATAAATATAACAAAAAATAGAAAATGTAGTGAGGAAAATGATGAGTATAAATACAGATGGCTATAAGAGTAGAGTAAGATCAAAGAAACGATGGATGGACTTTGTGAAGGATGATATGGCTAGAAAGGAGTGGACTGCTGAGATGACGAGTGATAGAGAAGTATGGAAGAAGAAGACATGCAACGCCTACCCCAAATAAATTAGGATAAAGGCACAAGAATGATGATTATGATATGGTTTTTTTACTTTTAAGCGATTGCCTACAATCCGTCTTCTTTTCGTTAGAGCTCCATGGTTTTAACGATCATATTTTATTGTCGTTTCCAATACATTTTTCTTAAGCACTGGATACAGTGCTACCTGTTCATACGACAGTTTTCGGGTTAAAACCCATCTTATCTTTCAAAGGTATCGTGACTTCTCTTTTAGGCCCGAATTATTTATGAAAAAGTATCAAAAGCCATTTAAGCTGTGGTCAAAATAGCCACTATGTGTAACCTACTCAGTTACCAGCATTTTCCTATTAGGGGTCAGTCACTCTAGTTTATTTTATTGTTTGTTTATTTTATTTTTTTGTATGCAGATCTATTTCTCAAATTTAAGTACCTACTCACTACCACGATTGACACAAAATATAAAACTGCTTCACATCCTTGACCTAATTCAGGTCCAGTTGAAAACCAGCGTCGGGCACTAGCTGCTCGGCATTTTGCTGAACTGGGCCTATTTGGCGCAGCCGTGAGGCACACAGTGTCACACTATTTAATTTTTTTTGTTTAGTTTTAAGTTTGTTAAATTTTTGTTTTTTATTTATTATATTATTTTCTTTTTTATACTGAGTGCACTTGTGGCATGTGCCAAATAAATGTATTTTCTTCCTTTCTTCTTTTTTTCTAGTTCCATTCTAAGTAATGATAATTGAAACTATAATACTTTACTAATTGTCGGCACGGTTGGCGCAGTGGCTGAGCGATCGGATGCTGCGCTGCGTGTCGCGGGTTCGATTCCCGCACGGAACAAATATTTGTATGATCTACAGGTAGTTGTTCCGGGTCTGGCTGTTTGTGTATGTGAGTTTAAATGTTTGTAAACGCACCCACGATACAGGTGAAATTCCTAGTGTGGGGCAATGTTTTTATTAAAAAAAAAAAAAAAAAAAAACTGAATTTACCTGAATATTTCACACAAAGCCATTTTCACAATCAAATCAATAAACTCGGCCTTTCGCAGTCCACTACTGGCCTACATCTAGGTGCACCACAACATCTGCTCCTTGGTCCTTCAATATCCAGTCAGTCTATAAGTACTAGGACTGATGAATTGGTGTGACTGTCGGATTGCCAGGTCATAGGTCTCGAGTTCGAACTCAAGGCACGTACCTCTGATTTTTCGGATTCTTGTGCGTATTTTATAATTGAGGAGCTCGTGGCTAAATAATAACAGCCGCTCGGGGTCGATCCTTAGGTTAAGCAGTACTTGCCTAGGTTGGTCTGTGGATGGGTGACCACCCATTACTTACCGAGTTTCCTCCGTGTCTCGGAAAGTACGTTAAGCCGTTGGTCCCGGGTGTCCTTTGTAGATCTTTGACAGTCGTTAGGTAGTCAGTGGCCCAAAAAGTCTGACAACCAGTCTTACCAAGGGGTATCGTATTACCCAGTACTAAATGGGTTGTAGAGGTCAGATAGGCAGTCGCTCCATGTAAAATACTGGTATTCAGCTGCATCCGGTTAGACTGGAAGCCGACCCCAACGTAGTTGGGAAAAGGCTAGTCAGATGATGATATGCGCATTGTATAACTACCACTTGATTTGATGAAGGAAACATCGTGAGGAAGCCAGCATGCCTGAGAAATATTTCTTGACGGCATGTAAAGCCAAGTCAAAGGCCCATGGGCGGCATTAAAACTCTGACACCAGGTTAACTACACGATAAAGAAAGAAGAAGAACTTCTAGAACCGAGATCTTAGAGAGAGGCCGATTAAATACACTTTAAGTTTATTTACTACTCTTAACGACTGTCACAGGTATTTGAAAAACAACCTTAACCGACTCTCAACATTTTAACCAGCACAAACCGACCCATTCCATGCCTCAAATGTCTAAACCGCTAACCGCACTTTAATCGCGTAATATTAAACTAAAACTCCTCACTAACCTTACTAACTTACAACATAGTATTCACATAACTAGCTTCAGGCCCCGTACCTCGCATTTCTCGTGAATACCGCATTCCATTATAATATCATCCCTAAATTATACACATGTTCTGTGACAAATGTTAAGGTAAAACACATCTTGTTCGTTAACTTTTGACATGGAATAAATAGCAGATGGAGTTACTAGTTACAATGTATGCTGGTTGCGAGAACCAGGCTTGGCAAAACGTGTGGTCTTTTTCATAGCACGCCGTCATATTATCATTCCACTGCTATTTCCTTAATTTCGGGGATCGTATCTTCTTCTTCCATACAGGATTTTTGATAGCACATGGAGTAAAAAGATGGATGAAACATACGGATGGGTTTGTGTGTAAAAAGATGCGGCTGGAGGTCTATATCAGCGTCACTGAGATCACGACATATGGGACGATGTATATTGTCCATATTCCAAGCCCTATTCTGAGTCCACAGCTGCTACACTCCCTAATCAGAAAAACAATACATTCAATGTTTTCAAACAAAACCCATAAAATTCAAGCCTTAAAAAGTTTATATCTACAGCCATCCCTTCACATATCCTCAATTTGTTGTTTGTAGATTATAGGTCGAGATTAAGGATGTTAATAGCACTCCATTTGCTTCCAAATCTGTGACATTACTCGCAGAACGAGGATATGGCATCTAACGGCCGCCATATTAATATTCCTGCCCTGCCTTTATTATTACATTAAATGTTATGTTAGTTAATGTACGGAGCGGTTGTTCGCGCTTTCGGCTTTAAATATGTCTGTTTGTTAACTTGGGTAAATGAAATCATGTATTTAAGGAATTAATCGGTTGTGTTTGTTTATAAGTTGGAGTCATCTCCTTCTTCGTTATATCCTTATTTAAGCTGAAACTTAAAGCATTTATTAACAAAGTACAGGCACTTTTGAATCGTCAAGGAGTCGATCAGTCAGAAGTTACACAGTTGCTGCTTTCAGGATTGAAGCATGATTTTCATCGTTAAGGATAGATTCCTCATCGTCATCTACCGGCCCTTGTCCCATTCTATTTGGGGTCGGCGCAACACATTTTCATCTTCAATTTTGACCTGTACGTCACGGCATCATTTACTCCTTTCTCTTTCATATCATTCCTCACACAATCCATCCATCTTTGCTTTGGTCTTCCTCTTCCTCTCCATCCATTAACATTCATGTCCATCACTCTTTTAGTCACATGCGTTTCATCCCTCCTCATAACATGACAGACGGATAAGGATAGATCAAGGTTGATAGATAAAACGATGCATTTCATTTGTGTCGACTTCGGCTTTTCCCGCAGCAGCCCGTTCAATCAAACTTGGTTGTTTCGGTAAAAAACCAAGACTTCATTTAACATTCATGCTACCGAACTTTTGTGTTAACATACAACAATCTTCAGTTTAGCTCCGTACCTTTCACAACAATCCTGACAAAATCAAGTTTTAATAGCCAAAAATGTCATTTATCTGCCTCATTGGGTAATGAGGCAGATAAATGATATGTTTGGCTATTAAATCAAAAAATATTATTTAATCAAAAAATACACAACAAAACAGTATGTTGCCATCGTCGAAAAAGGTTGATATTTCCCTTGCCAGGGTATCAGCCGACACATGTCATTAGCAGACCTTAGCCTGCCTGTCACTCTTGTGAGGGGGGAGGTCGGGGTCTGACGGAAACCGTAATAAGCGGGTAAACTGGGCCGCTTTTGATGTGGAAACAAAAACAAAAATATGCAAGGTGTTTTTTGTGCCTCGGTTTTCGTGAAATTTATTAACATAATTATGGTCATTTGTAGTATGATTATGGACAAGTCAATTAGTTTCAACCAAGTTTCAACTATATGCAAATTATTCGTTGCTAAAAGTAAACATAAGTATTTTGTTTGTATTATTTTTTTCGATTTAACTAAAATTACTGACTTTCTAAATGTTGTTATTTTTAGTTTCATAAAGAGCTGGGAGATTTTAGTAAGTTTCAGAAAAGCTGCCTATAAGCCTTATGGATCTTGGTTACACTGGCCTATGATTAATTTTATAGAACGTAACTACTACGGCGGCATGGTTCGCGCCTAGCGTGTCACGGGTTCGATCCTCACACGGAACAAATATGAGAGCAGCGGTGGCCCAGTGGTGGCGGTCCCGACTTACGAGCAGTAAGTCGGGGGTTCGAACCCAGGCAGGCGCATTACTTTGTGTAATTTATTTCATAACCACTACTCTCAAAACGGTGAAGGAAAACATCGTGAGGAAACCGGCATGTCCTAGAACCTAAAATACGTAGACATGTGACATCTACCAACCCGCACAGGGCCCGCGTGGTGAATTATAGCCCGTTCCCTCTCATAGAGAAGAGGTCTGTGTCCTAGCAGTGGGAACATTATAGTCTGCTGCTATGCTATGGAACAAATATTGTGGGCCTATAGATAGTTTTTCCAGGTCTGGCTGTTTGTGTTTGCGAGTTTATACAGCAGAAATCCCTAGCGTGGGGCAAAAATAAAATAAAATATAAACTACCGAAATGCCCCTGTGAATCCTGTTTCAATGCCAAATCGTTGACTAAGATTAGCTGTACATATAGCTAGTAACCTACATCAAAAATTTCACCATTTTCAAAACGAAATAACATTACACGCACGCATAATCTTCAATGACCAGTCCTAAAACAATGTCCCATCACTGATTATTACGTCACTCTTACTTCAAAACCGCTGAAAAGATATCGTGACAAGCGGTTTCAAAAGAACATTAAACGTCTATCTTTTACCCCGATCGCATAAATACACGTTCTAACTAAGAGAAACAAATAAAAGAGTTTCGTGACAACTAAAACTTAACTTCCTTAAATCTCAATTGAATCTTTATTACCTAGCAAAAACTAACTTCCTACATTAAGCAGAATTGAATATGGTTGGTTTTGGATTGGGAGGTGATTGTCTTAGAGAAAGCATTGCGTTTATGAATAGTGTTGCGGATGCTTTAATTAGTTGATAGAAATGGCGTGTGCACGCGCACTCATGCGCAGGGTTGGCACTTACTTGCACACTGTTATGTCTGGTTTCAAAATGATGATTACCTAAGAATGCCTGTGTCACAGACCAGCATTGTGTGCATTGTAGGCTTCTGAAGATAAGGCTAAAAAAAAAAAAAAAAAAAATTAAAGTATATATTTTTTGGTAATATTTTCTTTAATAAATCTTCAAATTATCGGTTAGAGTGCATTTTCTTCTGGTTTACAATACTTTCAGATCTTCAATTACCTATTGACAAATAATTAATTTAATATGCAGCTCAAGATCAACAAAGGATAAAAACGGCATACGTAGGCTTAGGAGCTTCGGGCGTATGAGATCTAAGTCTTATAAAACAGTATCCTGGCACTGTTGCTGTTAACACCGTTGCTGTTGCTAAATTCCAATAGGTGTCCGTTTTACTTTTATCCAGCTGTTGCCTGTTTCTTGATAAGATCCCAGGGTATCTATACTGCATATACTTGTATAATAATAAAACATAACATTCATTTATTTTCAGGCAACTTTGGCCTATAGATAAACAGACACAACACAGAACAGACCTTACAGATAAACATGTATATTCATCGGTTATTAAAAAAAATCAGCTGTTCCATACGTTTTAGCCGTATTACACTTTTATAGGAAACAGCAGGTTGTTTTTTTAATAACCGATAAAAAAATTCTATGTGCTCAGAATTATGGACTGAATACGTGGTAACCGTTTTCGCGTCGGTGTCCGTTCCAACCCGCTCGCAGATGACAGGCAAGTCAGTCAGGGAGACGTGAGTGAGGTTCAGCATGCAGGACCGTAAAAATTCAAATCGTGTTAGTAAATAGAACCTTAACAACTATGTTAGTAGCACGTAGCTGCACTATGACACTGTACGTTCATGTGGTACTTGCCCGTGGAAGCATCGGAACACCACTCCATGCGGCCAAAAGCCCTCTTCCAAGACGAGGTGCAGGTGACGCGCGAACACCTTACAAGTTACACCACGTGTACCTACCAGTGGCGAAGGTTCCATACAACTCAATTCCTACCGGCTTCCCTTTGAAAAAGGGCGCAATCAGTGTTCCATAGACAAATATTAAATCACATTAAAGACATGTACTCCGACTTACCTTTTTAAAAAATTAACCCTTCGCTACTTATACCCACTTTTAGTGTGAAGCACCAACCCATAAACATAAAATAAAATAAAATATAAACGTAGGTATGGATTGCTCATTACCAACCAGAAACATCGATATGCAGCAACCCTACAATGCTCCGATACTCTTGACATTGACTCGATAGCAATTCGATGATGGTAATCACTAGCTTGTGGAGCGACCGAGCGACTTGCCCTCGATGTCGGTCGAAAGCCATATCCAATATATTTATGGGAAATAAGAACTAAATATAGGAATAAAAGAACTAATTAGTACGGTGACCATTAGTGAGATAGTCTTTATTTTTGGTGATTTGCGATAAAGGAATTATTTGTGGATTCAATTTTAAGCTGCAAAAAAATTCGTTTTAAAGTAAGTTAGAAAATTTTTGTAATGTGAAGCGTTACATCTTCGCACTCCTAAGTTCATCCATGTTTGTTTGGTTAATCATTATGTACGGTATTGATGTCAAATCAAATCAAATATCTTTATTGGAACAAAAACACTTTTCACAAAGTAATTGCATACGTAAATAGCTGCATTAGTTAAAAACTGTGTAACGATTCGATTTAGATTTTAGTATGTCTCTGCTGGATGGAAGATGTGGAAGAAAGTGCTGTTGTGGCAACCACGAACGAGACGGAGGAATGTGGTAAGACAACCAACGTAAAGGGGCCGTAAGAAACTCTATAGCCATGACACAAAACCGCCAAAATTGGAGAGATTTGGAAGAGACCTACACTCGGCGTTAGGTGGCCAAAGGATGAAGATGATGTCTCTGCTTCGATCAATAAACTCTGTCTATCGCAGTCCACAGCTAGTTTTTGCCTTCCCAAGTTGCGCCACAACATCCCTGCTCTCCGATTTCTGCATTCAGTCTATCCCAGCTACTTTTTTATGTTCGTTGGGCCAACAAGGTTGGGAGCGGCATAGTATTTGCTTATCTCGTCATAAATTTTATTCTTGGGTAATTTCTCGATCCTTTTTTTTACTTTTTTCTTATTTTTACCCTTCCTCAAACTCCAAATTCAGCCAACACACTCTCATCTTCCCATTACGAGCAACACATGAGCCTTAATGTATTAAGTTAGGAACGAGCTCCGCTTTCTGCGCTGCGCCGGCGCCGATGCGCTGATAGCGAGCACGCGCCGCGCACAAGCACACGCTGACCACGATAACTGGGGAGCAGATGTAAAAAGGAACTAGATGTGCTAGTGAGCTGGTTCATAAGCCACTCATTTATGTACACAATGGTACTTTATAATTATAATAAAAAAAAATTGTATAGATATTTCTTTTGACTGTAATTTAGTACCGATTACGAATCGGAGGTATGAAAACAAAAATTTTTGAAACAGTTGTGAATTGTGATCTTTTGTTTTTCGATAGGAACAGTGACGAGTCGGGCATAACTCCTTAATTGCACCTGTACCTTTTTTTTGTTTTTTAGCTTTTTCTGTCTCACTCCTGGGCAGTGAGTCATTAGCAGCAAGCCACGAAGGAGGTGATGGGATGAACTGGAAAGGTTCCATCAGAACTGGAAAAGGATAGGACAAGTTCACGAGAAGTGGAAGGTGCCGAGAGAGAGGCCTTTGCCCAAGAGTGGGATAGGTGCATATTGGCGGTAAGTCTGCGAGGTTAAAATGGAACTGGGCGGGTCACATTTCCAGGATGGGTCAGGACAGATGGGCCAGAATCGTCACACAGTGGGTGCCTGAAGACGGTTTTCGTCACCGAGGCAGGCCCAAGAAACGCTGGCGTGACGATTTGGACTCGTTCCTGACTGCCACACAGCACAGGAGGCAAAACACCGGGAAGATTGGAAAGGAATTGGAGAGGTCTTTACCGAGCAGTGGAACAGGATAGGGTAATTAAAAAAAAAAACGTATTGATAACACCAAAGCTTCGTTCTTGGCAATGGTAGAAATACTCGACACATTCTACCAACATATTTCTTTAGCTTTTCCGAAAAAGAAAACATTTTATTATCATTGTGTTCTGCCAAGAGCCAACCTTTCACAAACAGCTACTAAAATTATTACACTAAAACATCGTTCACTAGCTGTTCCCTAGATTTTGCTACACTTCAGTGCAGATTAACTTGGCAACGACACAAGTGTTGATTGCAGGGGCTAAGTGATTCTGTAACTTTGTACAGTTTGTATGCTCCCAGTGTACAAGTTACACCCACTCTGGAGAACAAATATACACTGCATGCAACTGAAATTGGGTAACAAGGGAGCTACATGCAAACATTGTTTGCCTACTTCAATCTAAAGTTCCTTTTGTTTAGTTGTTGTGTAAAGATTTTATTCAAAGGGGACTAAATAAAATGAATAAGCCTTTATTTTTACTTAATATAAAAGAAAAATAAAAAATAAAATAAATCAAAAGCTTTTTAAGATTAATTAAGGACTCTTTTTTGGGTAAAGGACCTCCTCCATTCGCTGCCACTTCTTTCTGTCTCCTGCTATAGTAAGCCAGTTTTGGCCTTCCGTTTTGTTAATTTCATCGGTCCCCTAACAACCACCAGTGATCCTTCAGCCACTCCCAATACGTCTAGTTCACGCGGGAGAGTATGACTATAATAACCCTTGAATGGGGAGTATGCGTCATGAATTTGAGTTTGTGAAATTGGTGTTTTGTCTGATTTGCTTATACATATTTGTGCGCACGACGACCAATCAACTATAAAAACCAGTTTATGCGGATCACTCAATGTACGGGAAATCTATACAAATCAAGGCTATGTTACAATGGAAATGTACAGCTTGATGTGTCGCTGTGTGTACATGGATCTTTAGGCGCGTAGGTTAAATCGGAACCAACGTGCCAAATTATGTTAAAAAAACAAGATGGCGCCATCTTGTTTTTTTAAAATAATTTATTTAAGCAAGCGTGATTTAAGCGCCAAAGCCTCCATGCAACGTTATACGTATGGATGACACATCAACTCATTCAAAAGTACGAAAAAGAGATAAATCCGTACCCATTCGTTACTCTTTCTCTAAACTGAAAACCTAGTGAGGTAGTATTTGCGACGTAAAATAAAAAGTTTCCTCCAACATTTTCTGCTACCGGTACATTAATAACTGTGACTGAACGGGTTTCTAAGAAACTCCAGCAGTGCGATATTCCAATTATAATGTAAAAACGCAATAAACAGACTGAAATATAAATAAAAGAGGGTTCGTTTAACGAGCAAAATAAATTGGTTCCGAGCTCTAGGAGTAAAAGACAGGATGTCCTTTGACGTACCTACTTTAAAGAAGAAAAATGAATTCCAGAGAGAATCGTCGTTGTTTAAGAGGGGACATGGCCTGCGAGGAATTTCAAAAATAGGTATTTGAAGAAACTATTGCTGTCGCGCTGCGTCATGCCTGCCCCGTGGAGTACGATAGGGACATCTGCAGCTCAGACCGAATATGTTACAAAAATTTTGATGAGATCGACGTTTCGTATTACCTTTTTTCTTCTCGAAAACTGAGCCGATTCAATTATTTTTGACATTAAAATTTTAAGAAAGAGCGTGTCTAGGTTGCTATCGATTTCTTTTATGTTAAAAACTTTTAGAATTTGTCTGGTAGTTCACAAAACACGGCCGTAAAAATGGGGCATTTTTTCCAATTTTGGAAGGTCATATTTACTTTATTTATTAGTTACTGAAAAAAAAGAAATAACAGGTATGTGTCTACAGTAGAACTTGATTTTTTGAAAAAAAAAATGATAGATCTAGTGGCATTATTCAGGAAGAAAAAATCAGAATACGAAACGTCGATTTCGTCAAAATTTTTATGCAGAAATCGCAGCCCAAGTCTCCTCTTAAGATGACCTGATAAACCAAAGGCAGCAGCTATTTGCGTAGCACGCTTACTATGGGGATCAATATTCAGGTTGACGACCAGAATAATTTTTCAAAGATATGAAACGATGATATATGAATTTCTTTTAAAATATTTCAGATTATAATTATTTTTTATTGGGTGGCTGGTTTACAGTAAGTATTTTGGTGCTAAACCAATACTTGGCACAGCCGCACTGCCAGCTGACAGGGTCTGCCAAACATTAGTTGATTCGGTCGGTCTATTCAGCAATTGCTGGGGGCTGGGGGTAAAGCCCCATGAACTAACCAACACTTTGAAAATACAATACAATGCTCTGTTCTGCGTCTCAAGCTAAACACTAACCAAAAACAATGGAAATAAAATACAAGATGCCTCATCCAGGGGGACCTAACTCGTCGCACATAATCATCGGCCAATTAGCAATTCTCCTGAACTTTCATTGTTTCGCTAGATGTAAGATTGTAATTAAATATGTAATTTGTACTGTACCTACGAATAATTACACCGCCATTTCTATGGTATACCATGGGCCATGGTGTAGTCACTTAATGAAAGTTTTGCGGAACCGTTCAATATAACCTTATTTTATTGCTGATTCTAATTTATGATTGCGTGTGGTCTTGGCTTTATGTTTAATACTCTTACTAATCATTTGGGCGTAGGGCTGTGAGAATCATTATAGGAATGGCTATTTAGTTCATCTATAATTTATCAATATACTATAGTTACTTAATATTATAAATGCGCAAAAACTCTCCGTCGGTCTTTCGTTGCGTCTATCTGATTTGCCTTTTCATGTCTTAACGGCTGAATGAATTACAGTGAAGACATGGGCTAGGATATAGGTTACTTTCTATCCCGTTAATTCTACTAGTTAATTCTTAATGAAAAGGAATGATCACCTCTATAAAAATAAAGAAACAATCAATAAAGAAACTACGTTTTTACAACAGTTCTTATAAGGAAAAAACAAACCCAAATTACACAGATTTCTACCCACCTCTCCAATTTTGCATAAAAACACTTTCAAGATTTAGTAAAACTGTATTGTAAACTATTTGCATAAATATTATAATGGCCGAAAAGAAAAAAAAGACAATCATACAACTTTCGTCTAATGTTCCTCATTTAAAATCTCATAAGACCGTAGACAATGCTTACGCAACCTCTTTGCTCTTTACTCTATTGTCTGAACCCAAAGAGGTCGTACTACGATAGAAAAAGACAAATAATGTGTGTTTACTATAATTATAATTGCAGAATAGAGGTAACAGAGGCCGTTGGAACAATAACGTTCTAATAAAAAAGATTTGTGAGCACGAACTGTAATTTAGCTAAGTGCTTCGTACACGCTTATTAAGAAAATAATACAAAAACAATGTAACAATAGCTTTAACACCATGGAACTTATAAATTATACCAACGGTGTTGTTGTGACATTTTTTCATAAATTAACTTTTAAGGTTGCGTGTTATTAAGAGTTAACTCATGTTATAGGAAAAAACTCAAGTTTTATACATAATTGTCGAAATGTGGTGTGCACTTTAGGCGAGGAATACAGGTATATGTTATGTCAGAAGCTATGAAATTATTTTTTATACCTGGCGCCTGTTACAGAAAAAAAATTAAAGGAAGTTGTTGTTGATGGACGGAGAGGACGGAGAAGACTGATATGAAAGGGGAGGGAGTAAATGATGCCGTGACGACTGACAGGGGAGAATGGAAGAAGAAAACGTGTTGTGCCGACCCCAAGGGCAGGATGATAGGAAAAAGCATTTCAAGATAATACAGATTTCAATTCGAAACCTATGAATGTAAACAACTTTCAGATACGTTTATCCATTCGACCAAAATATATAGTACCCTAAAGTTTATGCCTAACATTCATTAATGCCGTTTAAATTACCTAGCATTTATAACAAAAGACCGGAAAGCCTAAATACCACTGAATTGAGAGCAAAGCTACATTTAATATAATAGCTATGTCTCATGCTAATATTATATGTAGGTATAAATTATTGCGGTTCCGGTAAGCCATTTTAATGGAGAGTTCTTTAAATAAATGGGATTCTAATTCTGTAAAATATAGGTCGGGGACATAGAGTATGGAGAAGCATGGAGTGCTAACGCGTGTGTGTCACAGTTATCCGAGTTTACAGCACGTGGATCCTTGAATCCAGTGCATTTTGATTAAACCAGCTAGTCTTTGCATAGTTATTAAGCTTTGTAAATTAAAAAATGAAGCTAGAGTTAGTTTAATTTTTTTAAAGATATTTTGACATATCAAAAATGTACAGGCGTTTTTGAAACTGGTCTATTTGGAATAAAAGCTTTGAGGATTTGATTTTTACAACATCTCCATTTTAACTACTCCATGCTCGTTTTATGAAAGAATGCCGTACAATAGCATGCGGGCCATGTAAGGATCGTTATCTATGGGACCCTTTTCTTCGAGACCACAAAGAAGAAATTTATTCGTACAGCAAATATTTACCGGGAATTTTAGCGAATGTGTGCTGAATTCAATATAAAACAGACATCTCTATGGTTTGATTGTTAAAAAAGAAGTGAGATTGCGTATTATTCAATCGTCGAGGACCGACCCTGGGAGAGTACAGCCTCTTCCGTTCCTAACCTAACGCTAAATGGAAATATCTAAAATCAATTAAAATTAATTTAGTGCTGTCTTAATTCTTTACATACCTTTTATCGTTCATGAATTTTGGATGGTTATTGTATGTAAGTAATTTTAGTTTCCCTCGTCTTAAACTTATGTAATTTTAGACAAAACTAATAATTGCTTTGCACTCATTTCGTATTTTACAGCGGCTTTGAATGGGATCGACATGAGTTACTCGATAGTTTGTGTACAGCTGTTTTGATATGGAAAGAAAAAATCGAGTGCGAGCAGGGTTTGAAACAGCGACCTTCCGATTCAGTACACCGGACGTCTTAACCAATTCGACCATCGCACCCTGCTCACTGCTCTCGAAATTTTCGTTCCATTAATAACGTCTTACGATGACGTTAGCGCCATCTGAATTAATTAATAATATATATATTTTTTTTTCTGAATTTTTCTTTCCATATCAGAACAGCTGTAGTTCCCTAGGCAGGGTTTGCGTATAAAAAAATATTTAAAAAATAGTTTGTGTACACCCAAATATTCAATTGTTCGCCATCGTTATCGATGGCTGGCTGTCACTTTCACTTCATGTAGTCTAGACCCTCTAATATCCCACCATCCGTAACACAAATTTACATCAATTAGGTCCACCATTGTTGATTAGTCTACAAACTAATTCACGGAACACTAAAACTTAAAAATGGCGTCAAGTCAAGGTGGTCACTTTCACCAAGCTGTGGCCAGAAAGCGTGATTCTAAATTAACAATGTGTAACAACGATAGGAGCAGCATTAAAATGGTATTAGTTTATGTCGTCTGAGATAAGTAGCTCATTAAAATTGTTACTTAATTAATTTTATGCTGACTGCAAAGTTTAAGTTTGTTTGTGTTATGGATAGCTGTTGGGTTTAACTGACGGTGACGGGTGATTATAGTTATCTTGGTTGGCAACACGTTGTTATAAGATGCTGTCGCGATTTTTTTATGTGCTTAGATTTGTTAGTAGTAGAAAAATGTATAATGGGCGTCGCCAGCTTTTGAGCCAAGGGCGGGCAGAAGGGAGCGATTAAAAACCTATTTGTAAGGGTTAATTTAATTGGTGTGATGGGCATACTTCTCACCTAACACTCTTATGACAATCATTGATGACTTGCTTGTTCATTATGTTTTGGTGGCTTTAGATAAAATGGCGTTCTATCAGTGTCAACAATCATGAAAATCTCAGATATATATTGGTTAGACATAAGCTGAAAGCTCTGTTAAAGTCCAGCAGACATATGAAATTGATTGTCATCTCACCCCTGAAAACTTTGTAGACAGTAGGGTTTTCTCATGATATTTTGGTGAACGATCACAGATTAGTGCCAAATCTCCAAATCGAAATACCTTTACCACATTCCGGAGTTGATTAACTGTAAACCTTTTTATGACAAGGCTTCCTGAAGTTTACTTAAGTAAATACTTGTGTCACCTCAGTGGTTTCAGGGGTCACTAGGCTCCACCGGATTCTGTCGGTTCACTGAACTGGATCCCTTAAGGATTCGAACAGTTCCTTTGAGTTAAGCGCGAAATAGCTTGAGATACATGTGTAATATAGATAACCTCAAGCGGCGAAAATGTAGAAACCTTTGTGGTAACTATATTTTCGAGCCGTTTGGGGTTGAAAATCTGGAGCCGTGGGGTCCGAGTGCTTATAGCCTGTTTAAGGAAATATCGGACCGCGTAGTTGACGCTTCCCGTGACCCAAGGGCTGGCTGTTACCTTGGCGAGAGGCTAAGTTTGCTAAACAACGTGGCAACGTCGCCAGTCTCTGCGGCATTTTACCAGCTGACAGCGTTGAGACGGAATTTTTCGACGCCCTTTTATAGTTGGTTGCTAGTTTATTTAATAGTTTTTAATTAGTATGTTCAAAGCACTGAAAATTACATGGTAAGCCTTCTAAACGAAAGCTAGGTGTGTACCAACGCTATGGGAGAAGAAATCTGGACTTGCTTATTCGGATGTTTTGGAGTCAGAAGCGTGTGCAGACTAAAGTCATTAATTGATTGGTGTGAATTATTAAACGGTTGATGTTCACGACGTGTCTGGCATGCTCACTTCCTTAATACAATTGTGCAGGTTTAACAAGCCTCGATCTACACGGTATGCAAACTCGTTATTATCTACACAACACAATATTAATAATAATACACAACAAAAATAATAATCACCCAAAACAATCCTCACTTTATCTGCCACTTAACCGTTCTGCTCCAGATTTTAATCCGTTCCGGTCAAGAACATATCTTTACCAACATATTTGAACTAGTACCCTCGACTACTGGCCTCGTTGGTCTTGAGGTGGCGAGCGCGACTGCTGAGCATGAGGTTTTATGTTCGGTTCCCAGCTCGGGCAAAGAGTTAGTGGGTTTTTTCCACTTACATACTTAAGAAACATAACTAGCGAAAAGTGGGTATACTAACTATTAGGTACACCTCTGCCTAACCCCTCGGGGATTACAGGCTGTTTAAGTTATTAATTGAAGTTTCCTCGAACTTAGTGACAATCCCTTGTGAGGTCGGTACTACTGTTACGTAATTAAATGAATTTCGATTTTATCTCGTGTTTCTAACACTAACGAGCGGGGAAAGAATCTAGATAGTGTTCTAGATTAAGAGCAATTAAAGCCTAGCCTTCGGCTTGCTTTGTTCTCTTGTGATGAACTTGGAAACGCATCGCTTGTGTTTGTCAGTTTTTTTTATAAGTGGTATTTAGATAATATCGCAGCAGTCTTTTCTACCAGATGTGATCTATACCAGCGTTGGCCTGTGTCTGCCTAGGTAGCAAAATTAGACCCCTAAACCAATTATGTGATCTTGAATACTCTTTGCGTCCTGTCAATTTTGCCTAGTATTGGATTGATAATACATTAAGACTGTATTTTTAAACAGAGGTGTACCTATATTAGTTACAGTCCAGCGCATCAAGTTACCACAAACTGTCAATTTTCTCATTCGATTTTGAACTTAACCACCAACATTTTATGGTTTAAATTCATTTGGAGAATTTTGACAGTTTGTGGTAACTTGATGTGCTGGCGACTGTACACCCATAATTGGTTGTTTCTTTTGCCTGTAAAGTTATGGCCTGTTCCACAAATAATAAGATTACTAGAAGAAAGTCCCTGGCAGATGGCGATCATTACATATCAATCCTTTTGACAAACTACAAAATGTAATTAAAATTGCTTTGTTAATTTCTCGTTTGTCTTCAAAATCCTCCGGCCAGTTTTAGCCCAGTCTAGAGATATCACTTTTAGTCGTCACTTCTTTGAAGTTTTACCGAGAACCCGTAGTAGCAACTACAGATAGGTTCTGCGAGACAGATTGCGAGTAGCGACTCGTTGAAGATAAGCCGATTAATGTACATCGTAGGGGATACGCCTGAGTCTGTACTTATACAGTATTTATAGTTCTCATTATGGAGGACCCTGAGTCTGCTTTATCATTGGTATGGCAAGTTGTATGACGACGGTTTGTTACGGTTTGCAATCATCATTTTCATTTCAGCCGAAAGACGTCCACTGCTGGACATAGGCCTCCCCCAAGTGTCGCCACATTGACCGGTTTCGTTTGGAATGTATGCCTGTATTATGCATCAGTTTTTAAGTGAAGAAGTGTTTTCTTTATTAAAAGAATTCCATCTTATAACCAGTGCACCTGAAAGTCACTTAAACTTCCAACAATATCGAATTATTGCCAAGAAAAAGTGTTCAGATTATTCCATTCTGAACGTTACACAAAATATAGTGATCTGAGTTATTTATCAGCAGTACACATTTAAAAGCTCAAGTGTGAAATGTGTGTTATCTAAAAACAGCAACAAAAATTCGCTTGCGTGTAGAATCAAAAAATCAGAATTAAGGCCATCGCCTTTTTTATCTGACCAACACTTGAAAAGGGGCACTAAAAGATCTGTGGAGCCATGTTTCAAGTTTTCATATCAACAATGACATTTCAATCGCTCCAGCCTCAGTTTGTCTCTTACACCACAAATCCACAAGTAATCTATTAAGCCCTATAACACTGTCGGTTAGCAAATGAGCCAGTGATTACGATACCTTAAGGTTTTAATTTGTAGTTCAAAACGAGTTCATTTTGATTAGAAGGATATTACTTAAGATACTTTAGTTCCTGCTGTGATATTATGGATAATTAAGATGCTATCTTTATGTTGTGTGTGGGCTATTTAGCAGGCAGGAGTATGTGCGGAGCAGCTAAAGCATTTAATCTATAGTGTTGCTAGTGTGAATACTTGTTTTATTGTAATTAAAGAGTATAATAAATAATAAATAATAAATAAAGTATTTTTTTTTTACGAAAAACATAGCTCTTTGCACTGTATACATTGTTCGAAAATAATATTTACATTATGATGCAATAGTAGACTCTATCTTTTAAACTAGGACTAGCCTGTATCTTAAAAGATAGGGTTCAGCCAAATGGATTCAGTTAATATTCACATTCAGAAACAAGTGGAAACAGTGTCAAAGATTTGTACTAACAGCTATACAGATAAAAGAACAAAAAAAAAAAAAAAAACCAATCCCAAGTGACACACAAAAAGTGTGAATGACAGCAGATATGCATGTGTGTATATATGTAGGTGACAGTGTATGTGATGGTGTGGGTGGGTGTGGGTGGGTGGGTGTCTGTGTGGGAGTGTCTGGGGGTGTCGGTGGGTGTGTGGATAAGGGTAGGTGCGTGCGTGTGACTGTATGTATGTTGGATATAAAGTATATGATGTGATCTTTGAGTATGTATATGTGGTATTAGTATGCAGAGGGGCTTTGACAAAGTGACAAAATATTAGCGATAATGATCATAAATAAAATAAACTTTAAAATAAAAAGCTTTTTTTAAATTGAAAGAAGAAAATAAGGTTTATCTTTCAACATTAAACGCGTATACAAAGTTTCGTGTCCGTGCTATTAACCGTTGTTGAGTTCTCTAGTGAGAAGCGATCTGGCTAGAGGATCAATCGGTTGGGGGAACTGGTTTGAATTTCAGTTGCAAGATTTGGCTAATCTATATTAACTAACTAACAAGTCATGAAATAAAAGTTTATAATAATATAGCAGCTGGTTGGTCTGTGGATGTGTGACCGCCTATTATATACCGAGTTTCCTCCGTGCTTCGGAAAGCACGTTAAGCCGTTGGTCCCGGTTGTCATCTGTAGATCTTTGACAGTCGTTACAGGTAGTCAGTGGCCCAAAAAGTCTGATAACCAGTCTTACCAAGGGGTATCGTATTACCCAGTGCTAACTGGGTTGTGGAGGTCAGATAGGCAGTCGCTCCATGTAAAATACTGGTATTCAGCTGCATCCGGTTAGACTGGAAGCCGACCCCAACATAGTTGGGAAAAGGCTAGGCAGATGATGATGATGAATAATATAGCAGCTTGCAAAAAACAAATGCGTCGAGCAATATACACCAGTTTCTTTCAATGTAAACCATTGACAAAACGTCTACAAACACACGACTAACCAATGCCCGCAGCTCGATTAATTGAAAAAAAACTTAAAGCCAGTACTAAAGTCAAGTTTATAAACTCTAGTACCGCTACTGAATTTAATGCCTTGTTTGAGATCTTGTTGGAACCGGGTGTTGCTGACTGCGAAAGGTGATTCCGTTGGTTAATTTAAGTAGCGCTAGAGGCAATTACTTAGGTATTCTAGCCTTTGATTGTGGAGGTTTAGCGATGAAGTATTTCCTCTGAAGCAAATCTTAGGATCGTTGGAAAATTCCTGGTATAGGTACTAATTCCTATGAAGACATCGCTTGTCTGACAATCCCAAGATTTTTCCTCAATTGATACCTAGATAGCATTACATACAAGGTGTAAACGGACCCTTCATGAAGCCGTCAACCAAGCATTCTGTACATCTACTAACTACGACCAAGTAAGTCTACGCAAAAATTATTGCTGGGAAACAACTTTGTTTTTTTGGTGGGAAAAATCACGTTTTACGGTAAAACTCAATCTCTTCTTTTGTAAATCTGAAAGTGTTGCCGGTGTCTGAAAAGTTGTGAGGTAATCAATTGACATGGTATGGGCAATGAGCATGTGACGCGGAGGAATGAGGAAAATTTTGTGAGAAAAGGTTTAGGTATGAATGTGGATGATAAGAGAAGAAGAGGACCGAAGAAACGATGGATGGACTGCGTAAAGATTGAAAAAAACTGTAACTGGAAATCTCATATTGATGGTCTATGTAAGAAGATAGATAAATTTGTATTCGTTTTATATAGACTAACGCGTGTGGCTAGTGTTAATGCGGCACTATGTGCTTACCATGGCTATGTCTCGTCAATTTTGCGCTATGGTATTACAATATGGGGTAATTCGGTTGAATTTAAAAGAGTGTTTCTGGCTCAAAAAAAATACATACGTTCAATTTGTGGAGCGCTCCCACTGGACAGTTGTGTTCCACTATTTAAAAAACTTAAAATACTGCCACTTCCAGCACTTTTGAAATTTGTATCTTTGCACATCAAAACAGACATGAATTTGACTTGTATAATGATGTTGTATCCAGACTCAGCCGCAAAGTGCATATGCTGAATGTCCCTAGGCGTAGAATTTAACTGTTTACTAATAATGTATACTGCATGTCCATTATTGTTTACAACGAATTACCTAATGGCTTCAAAACCCTCAGCTTCAGAACATTTAAATGTAAATTATATAACTTTCTTTTAAGAAAACTCGACTGAATATTTTACGACTGAAAAAATTACCTAAATATTTGACATTATTGCCTAATCATATTTGATATCCTTCACTTATTTGAAATTTTGACTTTTATAATTTATCTCTTTTATTTTTCTACTTATTTAAATTATTTGTAATGCCAATTCTATTGATTAATAATTTAATTGTAATGTACTTAATAATGTCCCATAATTTTATAAAATCATATTTATACGCCGGAAACGGCAGAATATTCTGATCCTAATACATTATGGACCTAAAAGCTTTATACAATATTCTGACAAATAAATGCATTCATTCATTCATTCATGTTGCGTCGACCTCAAATAAATTGGGATAAAAGCAGGAGAATGATAATGAATCAATTATAACATCATGGCTTCTAAAGTTAGCTGCAGAGCTCAACGACAGACCAGTAGCGGCCATTTTGTTACAAATCACTAACACGTTTTGAACGTTTTCTACCACTTAACCGATTCTGGGTTGACTAGAATTTATATTTGTAATTAATGTAAGTAGTAATTAACTGTATTCATGCGCTATAAAAATATTAGAAGCTTCGGTTAGGTATTGGGAAAATGGAGACTTGGTGCCTTAATTAGTCATTAGAGCGAAATTACCTTTACAATTATGCTCTCGAATCGTAATTAAATTAAGTTATTGAAGTACCTACAAGTGAGAGCGAGAGAGAGAGAGAAAGATAGAGTTACTTATTTGTATATATAATATGTGAACTGCTGGTCTGCCTTTCGAAGCCAGGATGTGCAAAGATACAACGGTTACCAGTACTAAAGCAATAGTAACGGGTTCCCAAGATTGAAATCAACAATGACGTTATAGATCTATAACAAATTATGTGCTCTAGTGACTTATTTGAATTCCAAAATAGCATATTGCTCCAAGACGCGCTCCACAATGTCAAAGATAGTATACTGATGGCGAAACAGAAGATAATTTCACATCAAACGTCACTAAAGAGGAGAAGGATTAACTTATTCTAACCTAAAATTGGAATTATTAATGTGACATTAAATTATCTCTCTTCATTCATAATACAATTACCACGTCCCGTCATCCTATTGTAAGCAAATACCCTTCATACCTCCATAATCTTCACCTTTATCAAAGTAGCAGATCGTAAGGCTCGCAATGATTCCTGACTCCATTAATAATTTACTTGTAATTCCCGCTTTCCAATCCTAAGTCGATTCATGGTATTAACGTGTTGATATGCCAGGTGCGACTGTTAGCGGGTAGCCATAAGCGGAAGCGATGGCGATCGTTTTTGTTGGATTTTGAGGAAGTGTAGCAGCATATTTTTGTTGACATCACGTCATGGAAAGTTTGGCCTGTTAACACCAGCAATCCTTTTTCATATTTTTATTTTTTCAATCATAATTTTGCTTAGCTAAATGAAAAAACGTGCATTTATTATTGCTTTTCAGGAAAAGCTTGTTTTGCAAGCAATGCTTTAACTAGAAGAGTATCGAATACCACTTTAAAGTAAAGCATTTATTTCAAGTAGGCCAGTTGCAGACACTAGAAAATATTACTTGGACCGAATTTACATCCATATTAATTCTCCTAGTGTGTCAGGGGTCTATCTACAGGTGGTGGTCATTCCTTGATTGTAACCTAAATTCCGACCATACGTTAAGTTTCCCAATTTTAGCCTATTCCTAGATAGGAATAGGCTAAAATTGGGAAACTTAACGTACGAAACTTAGCTGCACTACTTCTCCAAGATCTAAAGCGGGAAAATCGCTCCCAGTATGACCAAAGCCGTACACCTTCTAAAGTATTCAGGGATCGCGCCACATGTAGGTTGGTAATACTTTACGTCTGTCTTCTGTGCCAACCGGCGCCATATTTCAGTTACCGCTGAAATATTTAGTTAAACAACCTAATTACCTTAATTATCGCGCTAAAACGTATATTATTATATGGATGAGAAATTGTTTGTTTTAGGTATATGGTAGGCGGTTTTTGGTAGAATTTTGAGGGAGTTGTTTTAAAGTTTTTAGACTGGTGAATTAATTAATGTTGTGTTTTTAAATTACGTTATGTTTAATTTATGTAACCTCAAGGGTGGGGTAATCAGGGCACTCCACCGTAGTGGCGATAAGTCCCCTCTTTGAGGAGTGGCTAGAGAGGCGTCACGGCGCCCTCACCTACCGCCTGTCGCAGGTCCTTACCGGACACGGTTGTTTCGGGAGGTTCCTGCACGAAATCGGGCGGCAGGAAACGCCCGGGTGTTTTCACTGCAAGGATCGTCCGGAGGACACGGTGGAGCACACCGTGGAGGTCTGCCCCGCTTGGGCGGAGCCTCGCCGTGTCCTCGTAGCGGCGATTGGCGGCGGCGATCTCTCGCGTCCGGCCCTGGTCCAAGCCATGGTCCGGAGCGAGAGGGAATGGGAAGCCGTTACCTCCTTCTGCGAAGCAGTCATGCTAGTGAAGGAGGTGGCGGGACGTGTGAGGGAAAGAACCTCACGTCCCAGCCGCCGCGGGAGACGCCCTAGGCGTCGGGGTTCACGTGGTGGCTCCCGGCCACCGTAGGCGTGGGCCTGTGGACGGCGAGTTATGGGCTAGCTCGCCGTCCAGCCGACTTATGACAACAGGCCGTGTCGACGTTCGTGTTCCACGTGATGAGAGAGATGAGATGTCAGCAAATAAGTAGGAGTCCGCAAGGGCCGATGCCTGCCAGGGCTGCGGGACTGTTCGAAAGAGATACCGTGGCCCTGGAACACAAAGGGCAAAGAAGGAACATGGATGGGATTTAGTCAGTACAAGTCTGACACTCCCTTCCGCTCCGCCCATAGTGGTGGGGGGGGGGGGGTAATTTGATGATTTCCCATCCGAAAAAAAAAAAAAAAGGGTGGGTTAATTCTGACTAAGCTAGGTTACTTACATATGCTTATATCATCATATCATCATCTCCCTAGCCTTTTCCCATCTATGTTGGGGTCGGTTTCCAATCTAACCGGATGTAGCTGAATACCAGTATTTTACATGGAGCGACTGCCTATCTAACCTCCACAACCCAGTTAGTACTGGGTAATACGATACCCCTTGGTAAGACTGGTTGTCAGACTTTTAGGACCACTGACTACCTAACGACTGTCAAAGATCTACAAATGACACCTGGGACCAACGGCTTAACGTGTTCTCCGAGGACAAATCCATCCACAGACCAACCTAGGCAAGCACGGCTTAATCTAAAGATCGACCCGAGCGGCTGTTATTATTTAGCCACGAGCTCCTCTTATGTATGCTTATACAAAGTATAAAAATTATAAAGGGAGACAGGATTAAATGATGCCGTGACGTCTGACATGGGAGAATGGAAGAAGAAAACGTGTTGCGCCGACCCCAAGTAGAATGGGACAAGGACCGGAAGATAATGAATTATAAAGGGTTTCTTTGGTCCAACACAAATTCTGAAATCATTACAAACTTGCGCGTTTCTTTAATTTGAATTCCGTGATTACTTCATTTTACTTAATTATTGGTCATTCGGTTTATGTTGTGCCAAAATTGAATTCTTGAAGAAAGTTAACTTTATACAGATTATTAATAATTTTCTCTGCCTCAACGAGTTTCCCCACCTGTGGGATACAGAAACATGGTTCCAATTTTAAGCTTTTGTCTGTGGGAGCTCCATATCATCTAAACCTTACTGTCACCACGGAAACATCACAAATGACCGAGCATCATTTCTGTATAGTAACTACAGTAACACATTATGCAGGTCGAGGTGGTATTGCGTGTCAAGAAAATTTGCATGAATATGTCAAACTTGGTAATTTTTTTTTTAGTTCTGTTGTTTCCGACCTAGGTATAAGAGCAGAGGAAGACCAAAATACCAAAGAAACGATGGATGGACTGTGTGAAGAATGATATGGCACGAAAAGCGGTGTCTGATGAGATGACTAGTAATAAAGAAGTATGGAAGAAGAAGACTTGCTGCGCAGGCCCCAAATGAATTTGGACAAGGGCAAGAGAATTATGATGTTTCCGACCTGCACAGATAAGTTGGTTGAAGTATACCAAATTAAAGCAACATGCTCACTGCACATCGTTGCGGCCAATACGACAGGAATGCGTCATCCGACGAGGCAACGGGAAAACTCAGCGGTTTTGTGGGCAGCTCTAATTAAACCACTGCATAATTAGGTAGCGTGCCGGGCCGTGGTGAGAGCAATGGACATGTGGGGGCTACGTGTGCTTATGTATGTTGACTGTACGTTATATCACAGGTGACGTGTCACTTCTAGGTAGTTTTTAGCAACAGATACTCGTTTTATCAAATAGATTATGAGCGAATTTCACCAATGACACTGAACTCAGTCAGGACATCTAACCCTCGTTCAAGAGCTGCCTGTGTCGTAATTGCTATAGGATCATCATCATCATCAGCCTACAGCAGTCTATTGCTGTACATAGGCCTCTTCAGTCACACGCCACTCTCTGCAACTCTCATTCAGTTGTTATCAGCCACCCTGCGAATATCGTCGCTCCACCGAGCCTGAGGGCGTCCCACCTTACGTTTGCCGATTCGCGGTCTCCAATCAAGAACACGTCTACCCCAACGGTCATCGGTTCTACGGCCAATAAGGTAGCTTACCTATTCTGTGAGCTATGTCGACAACTCTGGTTCTCTGTCGGATCCTCTCGTTCCGGATTCGATACCTTAGAGAGACTCCAAGAATAGCCCGTTCCATAGCTCGCTGAGCAACTTTGACGTACTTAGATTTTTTTTTAATTAGCCGGGATGATCCCGATACTGAGCATAGGCTTCCCGCAAATTCTTCCAGGTACTCGTTTCCTGCGCCACTTCCAGCCAGGTTTCGTGATCTGCGTCCAAGTCATCTCGCCACCTCTTAATTCCAATGTTATTCTTCACTACATTCGGCTTGGTTCATTTCAAATTTCAATGCAAACATTAGTAGGCATTATGGAAAGCCAAAAACAGGAAAAAAAGTATTGAACCTAACTGCACATGTCAAAAGGTAGATCACCCTTCATTGCATGCCTGAATTACCTCAGACAGACTGATGGTCATAGACTGATCACTGCACAAATGAAAAGGTAAAATTACATCATTTGCTACTGTCAGTCAGTACTTATCTAATTAACTAATCAAAACCAATGTGTTATTAGCAGTCCATGATAATAACATGATGAGTGCCGATACGCATGTAGGCTTACCATTTACAAATGATAAAAATCCTAAAGAAAATTTGCTAAAAATCTTTCTTGTTTCTGTTTTTATTGTTACTATTACTTTTATTTTTGCGTCATCCTGTTAGTGTTACTGTTAGCCTGCCCGCTGCTGGGAAAGCTCCTCTCTCCGTGACTCCCAGTTCTTTCAATCCAGGGCTAATATGGGTCGTTAGTTTTGTCGTGTTTGTCTCGGGACTAGCCACATAGTGGCTAGTTTCGCTCACAGCTCAGCATTGGGAATATAAAATGGGGGGCCGACCTAGTTCCATTTCAGTTTAGAGGCTTCAATTTAACTTTTTTTATTTTATAGAAGAAGTCCCCTTATATGGAACATCCGGGTATATCCCACAAAGACATAATTATGCCGTCTACCAAACTGGATTTGAAGTGTCCCAGCAATGGGAAAGTTATAGGCTGATATTTAACTTAAAAAAAACGAAAAAGGAGCCAAAAAGTCGAATATCGCTGGACAAATCCGAACAGATGGTATCCCTAATATACGCAATGTTCTGCCATACTCATATTCACAGTAGTTAGCTAACGGTTTGTGATTAACAAACAACTGATAAATTAACTCGGTTTGTTAGCTTTAGATTGATTGGCGTGAAGCTAATATTGTTTGCAGCAAATATTTGGTTTAAAACAAGGTATTGTGTTTTGAAATTAATGTTTTAGGAGTTAATTAATATTGGCTCGGGTTTTAATTAATTGCAAATTGATTTTGAAGATGAAAAGGCAACATGTTCTTTGAACGAGTTGTAATCGTTATAGCGATAATTAGACTGTTAGGAAAACGTTAACTGTTAAACGTCTTCTAAAGAGCGAGCAATTTTCTCATGATTGATCATTTTCACCTAGATTTTATTATCAGATGACAGACCTGTCATTATTGTTACGTTTGTAAAATTATTTATAAACCATTTCTTATTGATAGCAGACTAAATGATGCCCAAACTTTTAATATAGTCCTGAAGTAACTTCTTCCGACAGTACAGACGCCAGTACCAAGCAGTCAAGTATCAAGCAATTACAATCTGACAAATTTCTTTCCAGATTTTCAACTTTGTCGCTAAAACAATAGGTTCAAGGTTGATTGGGATTGTTTGACAGTTTCGGATAGCTTAATGTGTTGGCGTCTGTACATCATCATCATTTTCCTGCCGTCATCCCTATTTATTTTGGGTCGGTCAAGCATGTACAACACGTACACAGAATATTAATTAAACCACGCCATTAAATTAACTCACTTGATTGGCCTAATAATTACTGTATAATTAAAATCTGTTGGGCCTTAATTTATCTTAAACTCAGAATTTTTGTTAGCCTGTTTGAGTGTCCCACTGCTGGGCAAAGGCCTCCCCTTTCCCCTTCCAAACCTCTCTGTCCTGTGCGATATCTGGCCATGTTCACCCCGCAAACGAGATCAGATCCTCACACCACCTTCGCCGCAGTATACCTCGACTCCTCTGTCAGGCGTCCAGTGAGTGACGATCGTTGCCCATCTCTCCGGGCGCATTCGTGTTACGTGGCCAGCCCACTCCCACTTCAGGTTGTCTGTTTTTTCTCCAACATCTGCAACTTGAGTAATGGAGCGCAGGGTAGTATTTCTTACGCGATCTGTCCTATTTATTTTACAAATATGATATCAGAATCACTTTTAAAGTCTAGTGTTTTCTAGATAAAGTCCAGACATTAAAGTTATTACAGCCTCATCTAGTTTTAAAACAAGTAACATTTAATTAAAAGTATCAAAAAACCCGACTAAAAATTGTGTTATGTACCTATATAATTATATTTTTGTAATCGCCTTTTAATTTCCTTCATTTTGATACCCTATTCGATAGGTATTTTTGAAAAAAAAATATTAACGACCTACAATTTACAGACATTAAAGTTATTACAGCCTCATCTGGTTTTAAAACAAGTAACATTTAATTAAAAGTATCAAAAACCCGACTAAAAATTGTGTTATGTACCTATATAATTATATATTTGTAATCGCCTTTTAATTTCCTTCATTTTGATACCCTATTCGATAGGTATTTTTGAAAAAAAAATATTAACGACTTACAATTTAGCGCCAAAAATCCGCCATTTTGTTTTTTTTTTGAAACACCTATCTAAAGACACTTGGGTCTTTGCGATGAATCTATGATCGAATCCATCCAGCCATTTGGAACATACGAGATAATAAAGAAATTTACAAAAAACAAACTAACACACACGATACGCGCGAAAAACATTAAAAAAAAGTGTTTGTAAAAACCTTTTTGCAAAATAAACATTATTTATCAAATAGACATCAGCTTAGACATAACCCTATCAATAGACAGACACAGACAGACACTAAACCTATCACTCACACTAGGTAAACAACAGATTTCCCACTGTAAATCTAGGTAAACCCCGGCAAAAAAGGGCCTACATACACACGCAATAATTTACACGACACCTGTTTCTCGTCAGCACTTTGTTAACACATCAACGCGCTATAAAGGGTAAGCAGAAGTTGAGGACATAAACGTAGACGGATTTACGATTGGCGGTGTCGCCAATTACGGTTTTTATTGTAGACGGTAAAATGGATGGCTGTTACACCGACGTGCAATGTTTTTAGTAGTATTTTCGAGTATCGTTTACGGGGTGTTTTTTTGTTAAGAGCTTCTTATTTCTCCTTTCATGTTAGGTAAAGGTTGTAAGAGGTACCGTGTTATCCAGTTACTGTGTTGTTGAGGTCTGTTTGGCAGTCCTTCCATGTAAAATACTAGTATTCAGCTGCATCTGGTTAGACTGGAAGCCGACCCCAATGAAGTTAGGAAAAGACTAGGCTGATGATTTTGTTGAGTAACGGTGGAGAGGTGTAATTACTTTTATGCTAAAGTAGAAATTAAGTGCATAGCGCAAGGAAAGGATGAGAAAAACAATTTCATTTTTGACAAAGAGGTCTTTGTCACAGCAATTAGCCGCCATTTTGAACTTCCTTAAAACTATGAGCGGCAAGAGAAGTGACGTAAATTGATTTATGAAAAGAAAATAATGCAAGCTGCTTACTTACTTACTCATCAACGCTTTTAATTAACTACTAACAAATTAATTAACATATTGTGTTGTGTTTGTTAGCGCCGGGTGACACATGCTCCCACATTAGGAGTCCCAGTGATGCAATGTCGTGGTTGCCATTACAAAAACTAATTGCAAGGACGTGTGTTGAATAGGAACTGCTTAAATTTGAATCAATAAGGCTTTTGGGTTAATCTAATTTAAGAAATGACTGCAATAAGCCTATTAATTTCTGCCTCGCGATTTCGTATTTTTTTGTGTATAGTCGCCAATAAATATTTAAAGAACTCGAACAAAAGAAGAAGCTAGCATGTCATAGAGCCAAAACAACTTCTGATTGGTGAATGGTACATTGACATGCTTCATCATCATAATTTCAGCCCGGATTCCCCCACTGCTGGGTTAAGGGTTCCCCTTTTTTCTGCCACACTTCCCGGTTCTGTACGTCTCTTATCCGTGTGTTTCCCGCGACTTTGGCGACCCAACGAGCTTTAGGGCGGCCCTGGTTTCTTTGGCCTGACCTTGGCCACCACTCGGTCAAAGCCTTGCTCCATCGGCCATCTCCAGGTCTAGTCCAAATGTCCTGCCCAGGTCCAATTGATACGTACCGCCCCGTGCCTTTTTTTTTTTTTGATGGGAAATCATCAAATGACCTCCCCACTCTGGGCGGAGCGAAAGGGAGTGTCAGACTTGTACTGACTAAAACCTACCCATGTTCCTTCTTTGCCCTTTGTGTTCCAGGGCCACGGTATCTCTTTGGAACAGTCCCGCAGCCCTGGCAGGCACCGGCCCATGCGGACCCCTACTTATTTGCTGACATCTCTTTGAGGCGATCGTGGAACACGAACGCGCCGTCGACACGGCCTGTCGTCATAAGACGGCCGGACGACGAGCTAGCCCATAACTCGCCGTCCACAGGCCCGCGCCTACGGTGGCCGGGAGCCACCACGTGACCCCCGACGCCCAGGGCGTCTCCTGCGGCGGCTGGGACGTGAGGTTCTTTCCTTCTCACGTCCCGCCACCTCCTTCACTAGCATGACTGCTTTGCAGAAGGAGGTGACGGCTTCCCATTCCCTCTCGCTCCGGACCATGGCTTGGACCAGGGCCGAAACAACCGTGTCCGGTAAGGACCTGTATCAGGCGGTAGGTGAGGGCGCCGTGGCGCCTCTCTAGCCACTCCTCAACTAGGGGACTTATCGCCACTACGGTGGCGTGCCTTGCACGGGGTTGCGACAGTCGCTCTCTCCATGTCGCCATGAGATCACGCCGGAGGACCGCCCCGTCCCTGACGTCGTAGACTCGTGACCCCCGACGCCCAGGGCGTCCGCTGCGGCGGCATGCCTTCCACTTGCATAATTCTGTGCAAGTGATGGGCATGTGTATTGTATTGTGTCAACTCGACTGTATACAACATAATATACTCGCTGAAGAGATGCATACCCTTCGATTTAAAAAAAAAAAACTGCTTTAAACCAATTGCACATCGATAAAATGTTTTCGATTTTATTTAGCCAACGTAAAAATTGTTTCGACCCTGTATTCAAGACCCCCCGAGCAAGGCCATAAAAAGTTACACAGTGTACTGCAAAAGACAATACAGATAATTTCAAAAAGTTTTCTCCCACAACTAAAACTAAAGACACACCGTAACACTTCATTCACGTCCCCATACATTACGTTTGCAACACTTCTGTATAACAACTCTTGACAGGTAAATTTGACAGTCGCCTGCTTTCCCGCAGACACCCAATAGATAGCTGCAGAAGACCAGTTCTATGCAACGGGCGAAATCAGACGTATCTACATATAGATGAGTACGTACAGTTACCTATCTCAAGCATTTATGCCCCTGGCTAGTAGGAGCTGGCGGCGGTTTTACACCAAACAAAGTGTCTGGCAGTGGAAGAGGTGAATCATCATGCTAGCCCTAATATACAGAATGTAAACGGACCCTTCACGAAGCCGTCAACCAAGCATTATGTACGTTGGAACTTTGACCTCCAATATCTGCGTAACTAGAAGGTTCCCAGGTATGGTCTAGAATAAAACAATGATCACATTGACGGGGAGAACAAATGACTTTCGGCTTCGTTAAGGGTCTTGTAACACCCTTTATTATAAAAAAATCTCGCTTCGTGACAACTTTATTACCTGATATCTACTAAAGCCACCACGACCGGCTTTTAATAATATCCAATTGTTCTTATGTATGGTATAGCAGAAACTTTTTTGCGGTCAAGGAATTTCCCTCTAATTATATTACCTTACTCTTATAGCAACTAAAGGAGAGAAAAAAAAAATAATAAAAATTATCTACAAAAAATTTCTCTTATTTCTCTGCATTACATGCCATTTCATCACAACAGTTTTCGACACAAACTTTTCAGTCATCACTGCCATTTCAGACTGCTTCTTAGTTCTTCAAACTCATTTCTTAAGGAGCTGACCTTCTGTATCTATCTTTTCTGTGGCGAAGCAGCGCGGGCGCAGAAGAGATGCGGCTAATCTTTATAGCGTTGCTATCACTTTCACTCATCTCTAGGGTTGCCATGGCAACGGTTAATGGGCGGTCTAGTTAAAGTTTAATTAGTTTGTCAAGTTAAGTGTGGGTTAATAAGGAAGATGTCTAGAAAGAGAAGGTTAGGTCAGTTTTCTGATAGTTACTAGAAACTGCAATGTAGATACTTTCATTTATATAGTTTGTTACCTTAGTAACAGGTCGGTTTTTTTTCTTGAATAATAATAGGATGGACGGCCTAGAAAGAGGTGGTGAGATGATCTGGACGCATATCACGAAGGCTGGTTCGAAGTGGTTCAAGAAAAGAGTGTCTGGAAGGATATGGGGGAAGCCTCTGTCCAGCAGTGGGACAAACAAGGCCACAAAAAAAATATGGTCCCCTTAAATTGGCGAGATGCAGCACAACACCCCGTGAAAATTGGAAGGAATGGGCTCCCTAATTCCTTCCAATTCTCACGGGTGGGCCTTTGCCCAGGAGTAGGATAGTTCAGGTTTACAAAAAATCGTATGTATAAGTTAAAAAGCAGATTTTACTCATGATAAAACGTCTCAAACAGTCTCATTTCTTCAACACGCGCCTCACGTCATTAGTATGAGATAAAGTATGTCAATTGACTATTTATGTTTTAGTGAACGCCAATAATATTATAAACTAGCTGTTGCCTGGGACCTTCGTCCGCGTGAAATTATTATAAAAAAACTTCCCTATTTGAACAAGATATTTTAATTGTTTTTGCACGAAACCCTATTTTTTATTCTAAAATAAAAGTATCCTAAGTCATTATCATAAACCATAACATCAGGCTATCTATCAGTAAAAGTCCCGTCAAAACCGGTCCAGCCGTTTCGGAGATTAGCCGGAACAAACAGACAGACAGGTAAAACTTAAAAAATAAAAATATTGGTGTTAATTACAAACAGACACCTCAATTTTATTTTTTTGCATATACGTATATTTATATACGTATTTTTAGGTGCAGGGTTGCCAGGCATAAGCAAAATTGCTTATGCCTGGCAACCCTGCACATCGAACAGGCAAGTCCTCGTCGCTCGTGATTTGTGACTTAAGATCTAAGAAAGTTACGCGATTGATTTATTGTTTTATAACTACACCACATTCGAAATCTTAAACTGGTTCAATATAATTTACTGGCTTTGTCGACTTGAATGATTACTGAAGTTTACTTTCCTATCTTAGTTTTTAAGTCGGAAGAGACATCTTCACTTCTTCAGCAGTTGTTTATAATCCACCTAGCGATAAATGGTTCTGAGAGAAGTATGTATTTTTATTATTTATTTTTATGGGTGGAATAAGCAGGCGACAAACCAACACTGGGCCTGTCTGATAGACTACACTGCGCAAAGTGGCCAGCTTATCGGTTGACGGGTTATCGGTTACATTGGAGGGTGTGCTTTGGAATATCTAATTTCCCCCATCCCCATTCTATCATCGCACGAGCAGAGATACGACGAAACGTCACCGTTATATGCACTGCCAGGGCTGCGGGACTGTTCGAAAGAGATACCGTGGCCCTGGAACACAAAGGCCAAAGAAGGAACATGGATGGGTTTTAGTCAGTACAAGTCTGACACTCCTTTCCGCTCCGCCCAGAGTGGGGGGGGGGGGGGAAATTTGATGATATCCCACCCAAAAAAAAAAACCGTTATATTCATGAAGTTCCACGAACCGGAACAAAGCGCTAAGCTCCCACATTTGTTGTGTGAACCGCCAGTCTGTGGAATTCACGGGCGGCTTCTGTATTCCCGAACATTATAATCTAGATCTTTTCAAAGTTCGAGTGAATCAGTTTCTTCTAGGCAAGCGTGCTCCACCCTAGGCCGCGTCACATCAGGCGTGTTGCGGCCAAACACAAGCCTATTTAGTATAAAAAAGCACTCCCTGCCAAAGAGGAAGCCTGTGGCTCAACTCTGAGAACTTTACAGTTTGACATGCGTAGCAGGTGGTCGATCGTCAGTAGGTGCATCTGTAGTAACAGAAGCATCCTAGGTACTTCGCCACCTAGAGATAAAGCTGAAATATTGGCATCATCTTCTTCAAAATGTCAGACGTTAGGCAAATGCGCTTCACAGCCTAGCTCATGCATCGGCGTAATATTGCCTGCCTATTGGTTTTCTACAGACTGTACTTCGGAGAGTGTGCGCAGGAGCTCCACGACCTGATCCCTCCATCACCTTTTTATCACCGGACTAGCAGACGCACTGCGGCGTACCATCCACACTTGGTTGATATCCCGACGAGTCGTACTCAACGCTTCTCCTCCACGTTTATTATGCGCACAGCCAATATCTCTGCCAGCACCTGTGTTCCCGGGATCCCACATTTAACTCGTCTGCATTCAAAGCAAGAGTGAACAGGCATCTCCTGGGCACGCTCATTCCATCATGGTTCGAGAAAACTTTCCCAGAGGCTTGATCACAGCCCTACTAAGTTCTGGATCGAGTCTAAGCTAAGAATGCTTGTGTTAAGTGTGGGTTCAGGTCAACAGAGGTAAAGGTCAAACTCACGATATCTTGTTGAGTACCTATAAGATCTTGGCTTCATATTGATCAATTAGATTCATGCTTTATCCAAGTAATGATATTTTATAGAAATACCTTTTCTGGAAAGTGTTCTCTTTTTTAATTGCCTTTTAACTTTCGCTATTTTCATCAGTAATTATAAAAGAAACATGATGAATCGTTAATATCTAATGAATGGTGGTGGTTAATTGTAGTATATTTGATAGGTATAATAATAGTATAAAGCCAGTAACCGACAATATAACTTAATGTGTATTACACTTTTCCTAACAATACTGTGAATGGGGAGTAATGCCTAAATACTGAACGGATTGTAAATCTACTGGTAAATAATACTGGAACGGCTTAACGGGTCGTAATCCAATTAAGAGTATTGGAAGTTCATTTGTGCCATTGTGTGGGACAATAGTTTCGGGATTTTGGGTTTGTAAAACACGTTCGGGTCAGCCTGATGGAGATTTACCACCATCGAGCCGAATTATGGCGGTGCGCACATGAGTGTAACACGGCTATCGATTTTTGTACGCAAGATCTTTGTAAAGTAGATTATTATGTTAAAACGTTATCTATTTTTATCATACAAAGTACCGTCCACACCATAGTGTGATTATAAGTTTTTTTAATTTGTTTTTATACGGTGTATATGACCTTATTTTTTATTCTGAGTTTAGATATTTTTAAAAATATACGAGCTACGTCAATTATTTTTTTTTTACTTCTACTCAAATTTAACCCCAGAAAATAAAATTAACAATTTCAATTTTATTTATTTATTATTCGTCCTTACTGTACGCACGACGACCAATCAAGCTATGAAAAACCGTATTAAGCTGATCTCGTATTGTACGGAAAGCACATACAAAGCGAGGTCAGGATATACTGGATTTTTATAGCTTGATGTCTCGCCGTGTGTACAATATTGGTACCTATTTGATTTATCCATTTACACTTTCAAGTACAATTTCTACCAAATCAATTTTGAATAACAGTACTATTTTCCTCTTATTATATTGTTGAATGGTTTAAACTCGATTTCCTTTACTCTTCACTACATCAAGATCTACCGGTTCTTTCGTTTTCTAAATATAGATTTAGAAACTGAAAAAAGATACTGGGATAGATTGGAGTTTGAATACGAGAGAGATAAGTAAACTCGTTGTGTGGTCTTTGTTTGTGGGTCAGTCGATGTGAAACCTAGCTGATTGACTGGTAACAGAATTGAATTATTCTACATGTATAAGTATAGCATTGGATTTGGTGTTTTTTCGTCTATTTTGGACATTTAGTAACGATCGCCATCGCTAAGGAACACATTCCAAAAATAATAATTAGTGTCTATTTTGGAATATGAAATAGTTAGCATTTAAAAGAAAATACTTACTATTTAAATGAACGCGGAAGCATAAAAAGTCTTAAAACACAGTTATAAAAAATAATGTCACTTAAAAATAAATACTAGGGCCTGCAAAACGTGGAGGGAGTTGAGGCTTCGCAGGAGTGCGACACAGAAAATTGACAAATTAACAAAAACCAAATAACAGTATAACTATTTTTGTAATCTAAAATCAACTTAAATACACAAATTGATATAATTGTGCGCACGCGCCGATTCGCGCGTTGATGTCTTTTATACGCGAAACTAACAGATGACAACGTTATTTTTTTAAAAGCTTCGTTTTAATTTTCTAGCTCCGTTTATTATGTAGTAACTTTCAGAATAGGTCATAATTGCCACTTATGAAAGTCATAACCATAAAAGGATAACTGTTCCTGCACAAGATCGAGTTGAAGATATAAACATACTACTTTCTGCATCGTAAAAAATGTATAAATGCTAATTATGAACCATTTCTGTGTAAGCTTTAGCTGTCAATAATTACTTAAACATTCACCAACGCGGCAGCGAAGAGTAGTCGTAAGTGTGTTTTTGCAAAATGTTAATTTAATGGGAACACGTGATTAATGGCTTACCCATTATAATACTAACTTAGCTTCGGTGTAGCTATCAATTTTATTTATCTTACTTATCTTAGCTCAGAGATTTAATAGATTAATATCTATTCTATTTATTTTTTCATAAATTGTTCGCTAGCATTAATAACAGCAATCCATTCAGAAAACACAGCCAGATTATGAAATTTTACGATATGTATCGAGGCTAACCGTATCTCATACCAATTACTCTTTAAAAAATCCTTATTTATTACTTAAGCCGCTCACTTAACAAGACTAACTAGAATACCGTGCGATTTATTACGTCGCTGCGCATAATCCGCGCGGTGTAATTATTTACACACGATTAGTACCACTTTTACGTTTACAACAACCTGTCCTTAATAAAACTGCAACAATTTTACTTATGCGATTTCGAGTCGCGTCTGATCATTTCTCCGGCGCGTCGCACGGCCGCTCAGCCGCTCAGTCGCGCCCGCGCAGCCGCCTTGCACGTACGTGTCGAATGCTCCCGCACTCCCGCGCAACACATCGCGAACACTCGTCGCGCATCAAGTGCTACCGTAAACTAAATACATCTGTGACAGTGACATGGTTTTGTGCTTTAATTGGATTCTGTGACGGTGTCATTAGAACCGTAAGTTTCTCATACAACTTTTACTTAATATTATAAGATGTTGATCGATTCAATCGAGTTCGTGCAGCACACGTCATAAATAAAACTAAGCAATGAATTAGCACGCGACTCGGTACACACAAACCCAATTCATTGAATAGCAATTAATACGCGATCTGCGTTAGTGCGCTTCTGACTTCGTGCACGTATTTAAATTATTTAGAAATCCAAGTCGTCACTTGCAAAAAAATGCACGAAATCGGCGGAGCGTCGCGTCGGCGCCGGCGACGAACACGATATGTGGCCGAGCCAACACACTGCTCTGATCCGTATTTTAAGATACTGCTGGTATTTCTCAGTAATTTAGTCATTGAAATTCTGCGGAAAATGTTAAAGATGCGACGAGTGCAGTTACACCGTCGTACTTATCGAGCGCGATTTTATGCGCCGATTTTACTCAGCTGTCAAATATTTTTGGCTTGCGTTGAAATATTTTAAAGGGCAAATTGCAAGACTATTTATCCAGAATCATGGAGTCAATTTAAATTAAAGATAAGATAGTTATTCAAAATACTTCTTTGGATGTTTAAATACGCAAGAAGAAGAAGAAAATTGAAATGCGCAAAGTTGTGACAAGTGCAGCATGAACTGCTCTTAAAATTGTAATTATTTAAAGTAAGTTTTTTACATATTATAGCAACTGTTGACGGTTAACTAGGGCAGATAAAGCCAAATGGGAAACTCCTAACCCGAAATGTGCATTGTCAAAAGATAAGAGATAGTTTTATGATAGACGATTAAAAGCTCAAGTCGGTATAAATGCGGCTAGCTTCGTCTCTTTTCTTACAAGACGGCGATTTTGTACGAAAGTAAAATAATTATTTCTTTCTACATTATTTCAACTTATTGGTTAAGTATCTATATTTTTATAAATAAATCAAAGAATAAAAATGCACTACGTACAGGGAACATAGACACTGAATAAAGGATGCTTGAAAATTACGAAAAAAAAACGAAACCTTCCTGAAAGTCTCTGTGAAAAAATCTTCACACACGGAATACATGTTTTTGGTGAAAACGTGAGTCATGCCTTTTACATGAGCGATTGAAACCGATCTTCGAATGGCTGCTACTCTCACATACTTCACTGAACTGAACTAGATCGTATTCTCAGACTTGTGTGACTAAAGTTCCGATACACTGATCTATATTTCTAAATAATTTCTTTATTGAAAATGCAATTCTATCGGACAGTGCATGAATTCATATTCGTTTTTTACGGAAAATGCGAAAGATTCTAATACGTGTTTTACATCGTGCGTGATTTTATTCATTGGAATATTCATTCAACTGTCAAATTGTGTTCGTTTAATAAAGTCTGCGATATATGGGTCTTTGGAACACACGCGTATTGTTTGATATTTTTTAATACTCCGTTTCTGATATATTCTTTGCTTGATTTTTGTGATATTGAAAGTTTTTTTCCAATTTCAAGATATATTTTACTTTTGTTGTTAGAATTAAGTCACTTCATGATTCTGACGGAAAATAAACGATAGGTACGACTTTTGACACCAACTCTGTCAAAAAAATATTTGAGTAACAAGTCTAACATTATTCTTGTCGCTCAAAGCCTTATCAAATATTATATCAGTGAATATTTAAACACCAAAGTAATTAACAGTCTGGGTAAACGTCTGGCAGAGACAAACTTAAGTAACTTGATTACCACTAACGATAAATAAAGGCTTGCGCAGACAAGTGACATAATGTCGGTCTTGGAGCTAATCACAAATAATATTGAACGCGATCAGCACGTCTAAACCGCGTTTTACGGTTGTCAGTGTAATAACTGCCCTCTTTAACACCGTTCAGATGAACTGATCGCGTTCAATTTCACTGAGGAATCCGCTGTTGAAGTATGCAGGATGCCTGTGTGGTAAATTGTTGTGTTATATTTCCGAAATGGTAAAGTAGAGGTGCATCACTGTATCTAGTATAGTACACTCATATTTCGCCAGTTATGTTTCCGAAATCTATTGGGTTTGGCTTTCTTGGTCTAGTGATGGCAAGAGCTTAGGTACTGGTGAGCATGAGGTCCTGGGCTCGATTCCCAGGTCGGACAAAGCGTGATTTTGTTTTCCCATTGAGGGATCCATAAATTTCTCAGTAGTTGCCACAGTCTGTTCTTGTATCTTGTTGATGGTAATATGCTCGCCTATATTAAAGATGTAAATGGCGTCTGTAGTGTTTTTCGGGGATTTTCGTCCTCGGCAGACAAAGTTCCTCGTCTGCACAAACCCGAATTTCGATCAAATGATAATCTGGGACTTGCTAAGTTACCAGTTTTCAATATTGGAGATACGGTAGTTATATCGCTGGTAACGAGGCAATTCAGTCTGACCTATTTGATGTTAGTTACTTTCCACGGTTAAAAAAAACGACCTCTGTAAGGTTATGTAGACAGGAACATTTCTAAGATATAAAGGGTGTAAATAGACCCTTAATGAAGCCGAAAGGCACTTGTTCTTCCCGTCTTTGCGATCATTTTTTTGTTCTAGACCATACCTGGGAACCTTTTAGTTACGGAGATATTGGGGGTTAAAGTTTTAACTTTTTCACAAGTTCGTTTTAAAATACATGTTTTTGATGTAAGATTTTTACTTCAAAAACCTCCACGACCCCCGTACTATTCAATCCATTCATCAGCACAATGCTTTGAGTGCGGTCCATCCTACTACGGTAGGACTCGATGGAACACACTCAAAGCATACGTGCGAACGTGGTTTGTCACCCCAAAAAAGAAGTCGTTTCCCAGTAATCACTTTTGTGTAAAGTTACTTAGTTTGATGTGCAGAATGCTTGGTTGACGGCTTCGTGAAGGGTCTGCTTACACCCTGTATAAAACCTTTAGCTTAGATATTAAGAACCATAATTATCATATCGACTTTATAACTTTCCGCTATTCGTTAAACATTTCGACAACGTAATGAAGCATTACTTCTTTTCTAATAATTAAATTAGCACTAAAGTCTCTTGATTCAGAGACTTTTACATAAATCACGGGTCATTGACCCGTAGGTAGTAATCACCTAGACTATGTAGCTTAAATAGATTTTTACTAAATGAACGTATTATTTGTTCGTGAGAACGTAGGATTCGTTGAACCCGGTTTTATTCATGCAAACTGTTAGGAGAGTGAATACTTTTGTAAGTGCACTTAGCTGTCTTGATGAAAGCTTTTAGAAGAACAGGATATGTGCTTCTGCGGCTAACATGACATTAGTGATTTCGATACATCAGTGTGGTTGTCCTAACCTGCATGATTTCGCAAAAATAGAACATAGGTAGGTATCAGTAGCGAAGGGTCAATTTTTGTAAGATTTGAGCCGGAGTACATATCTTTAATGTGATTATATTATTTGTCTATAGAATACTGACTGTGCCATTTATCAAAGGGAATTCGGTAGGAATCCAGTTGTATGGAACCTTCGCCGCTGGTAGGTACCTATATCCTCTTATGCAAATCTCGCAATCAAGGTTTGCTGTAAGAAAACCCAATTATGGGTATTCAGTTTGTCATTGAACATCAGCTATATTATTCCAATTTGTGTGTATATTTATATTTTGTGTGCAGTAAAGAATAAGAATAAAACCTATAGTGGAGAAATTAAGGATAAACCCAAAATTACATTATAAAGTTTGACTTTCTCGTCATACAATCTCTTAAATGGAGGAGTTGTCTCTCTTTGGGTATAACGAATGACACATAAGTGAAGTGCGTGTCTGTTGAATCTTATGTAATGTAAGAAGAGAGGCGATTCATTTGATTTTCGCAATCGACTCGACCTTCGTCGTATCCTTGTCCCTTGCTGCCATCCTGAGTCTTATTATCACTTTCATTCATTTTAAATCGTCGTTTTTCATACCTTTTGAAACCGACGTTTCTTACTCTTGGGTTTTTTTTTTTAAATCTCCGGGTAAGTCGAAAATTCGTACCCATGCAAAGCCGGGGCTGGTCGCTAGTTTAAGACACAAATTGAAAAAGTTTTTCCTATTACATATGACGTAACTATGTGGAAATTGTATACCATAAAAAGATATTACTTTGTTTAGGAAATTGCGAGGAAATCGTTTTCATCCTACAGTACATTGTTTCCTCAAATAAATCTACTTCTTCATGCTTTATTCAATGTATAGATACCTATGTTATATGTTGCCAGAAGCTTTTTTTTTTTTTCGGCTGGGAAGTCATCAAATGACCCCCCCACTCTGGGCGGAGCGGAAGGGAGTGTCAGACTTGTACTGACTAAAACCCATCCATGTTCCTTCTTTGCCCTTTGTGTTCCAGGGCCACGGTATCTCTTTCGAACAGTCCCGCAGCCCTGGCTGTTGCCAGATGCTTCCTGATTATTTTTGCACAGTCTTATAAAATACTTTTCATTTATCGTGGCATTCACCTGCTCTTGTCAAATGTCCCAAATGTCAAATGTCAGTAGGTACCTATGTCTTCTTCATCCTCTATAATTATGTGATATATAAATTATTGTATCCGTCATAAATCGAAAGATTTATCTACAAAATATTTAATGTTCTATTTTGACTTGGAAACGGTAATGTAGCAGTAATTTTAACTGTTGGAGAATTTTTTGTGAGGAAATTCACACGGTAATCATAAAAATTAGTGTTATATCCTGCATCAAATTATTCTAACATCACTTTTAGAAGTTTCATGGGCAAAAAATAGAAGTGTGAGTGAGAAGATTTAAATGTATGATTTGGATAGATTGTGGTAACTACTCATGATCAGTTTTTCTTCGGCTCGGCTTATGATCATTTCCGTACTCCTCCCATAAAAAATACTCTCCAAAACATATAAATTAATTTCTAAAAATATAATAGGCCTTTAACTATGACATTGCATTCTCGCTTTTTTTAGTTTGTAACTTTGACGTATAGTTATATTTTACCTAATTCAATTTTATTGGATTAATCGTTAAATTACGTAGATACCTTTTAGTTGTAGAAGTTTAAAAATCATACTAGTAGTTGCATATTACCTAATAGTAGTGTGTCAAAACACCTGTTTCAATGTGCCGTCGCGCGTCGGTTTCACTATTTCGAGTAGGTATATTTTTGCCACAGACTGTGTTCTGAGAATTTAAGATACACAGTGCAACGTAGCTTTTTTCACTCTAACTATAGTTTGCAATCACATAAAAAACTGTTCAGATGTTATCAAGTAAAATAAAAAAAAACGTTAGTATGGAAATATCACTTTTCACGAAATCGTCCATACAAAGCGGCAATTTCATACTTTAATCCCTAATATAAAAATCGAGAAAACTTGTTGTAACGTCCGTAATTCCCGAAGGGTTATGTTTCAGAGGCTACTTTTTTTTGTAACCTGTACTGTCCCATTGCTGGGCAAAGGCCTTGCCAGATTCTGCCAGTTATGTATGTTTAAGTTCCATGTCCAAAAAACTCTCTGTATTGACGATTAAAGGATATAATCGCAATCAGTAATGAAAAATCGATAAATCACATTTATACATGGGTTCGATGATCTAAATGGACAGTTACAACTCTCATAATTGTGTATATTGTACATCGATCACAAAGATGTGATAATTTGAACACCGTTACTTGTTTTGCAAACTTTTTGGCGTTAATAGGAGCCATAGGAGGATGTAGATTTTTTATTTTTATTTTGTAATGATATACAGACGCCAAGTGAAGTGTGGAGAGGATGAGTTAAACGCGACTCACACTAGGTATATAGAAGGATGTGAGTGGTAACGCTGGGAGAGGACGCCCTAAAAGGACATACACTGACCTTATTGATGAGGTTCTTCAGAGATGTCAAGTGCGTAGTACTCGCAACCGGCTTGCGTGTATGACCAGATGCATGAACGTGGACGAGGCAAGAGGTTTCTATCTACCACCATGGCGTACGTTTATATACGTGTATGTTTGTATGATTTTTTTTCAAATAACTTGTTTAATTTTTTTTATCAATTTTAAATTATTGTATTTATTTTTACTGTGGCGATGCTGTCGTCAATGTGTAAAAAAAAAATGTAGTTATTTGGCTACATTAAATGGCGATATGCACGTAGATACCCCTAGATGCCCGTAGATGCCCGATACGAACCTTGAGCAGTCAGACCCGCAAGCTCAGCATAACCAGCTTATAAAACTCCCACAGCTGGGACAAAGGTTCCTCTGTAAGGTAAGAGGGAAGGAGTTTGTACAGATAATCACTACATACCTAGTATTAAAACAAAGTCGCTTCTCGCTGTCTGTCTGTCCCTATGTATGCTTAGATCTTTAAAACTACGCAACGGATTTTGAGGATCTTTTTTTTAATAGATAGTGTGATTCAAGAGGAAGGTTTATATGTATATATTGCGCCCGTGCAAAGCCGGGGCGGGTCGCTAGTTGATTAATAATCCATGAAATGAGCGTTTCTTTCATAGTTCATTCCAATACGATAGAGGAAAAATTATCTACTGAGATAACTTAGAACAATCAATCAAACATAAATTATCTTTATTTTAACCGCTAAACATTTTCACTCATCTTTTCTTAATGAGCGACCATTAAATTGTTCGTAAAACGTCGTGTTTATTTGCAAGATCATAATTGTGATAATCTTAACTTGATATTATAATTATATCTTTATAAATGTGAAAGTTTATTATCTAATAAATCTTTGCATGGTATAATCGGTTTGATAATTTCGATTGACGTGTAGACAATTTATGTGACAAATTCATACACAATGTGAAATTGGACATTGTTATTTATATTTTGTAAATTGACCTTTAAATATTTTGTTTTGTGTTGTGTTGTTATTTTGTCAACTATTAAATAATATTTGCTAATCATTTTATCTCGAACCCAGTAATATAAAAAACCCAAGATACACACTCAGCGTCTCAAAAGCGTCCGCAGAAAAATCGAATTAGAATTGTGCGCTTTTCACTGCTTTTGACAGCCATTGTTTTTCGAGAATTGAATTAGAAACGTGACAAAACGAGAGTTGCTCACGTTAAAAAACAGCTGTATGTGGTCGGTGTAAAGTTCGAATTCGTGTTTAGTCTATCAAAACATGTGAATTTATGGTTTAATTTCTGGTTTGATTTATCGACGAGACACTTACTGCTGTGAAATTTGCAAGGAACTAGGCTTCTAGGTTTTTTTTTAATATTTATTATATCAATGCTTGATAAAATTTTATTACATACTGATCAAAAATTTTTTATTGGCCCCAAGTTTTGGTGTCCTTAAACTTTATTTGGTTACTTTACAATTAATCAGAATTTATTGCAAAAAAGCTTATTCATTTAATCAAACAATCCTCAACCTCGTTAATTTAGTACTCAAAAAGCCGTCTTAAATCATTCAATACTAAAACAATATAAGATCATAAGTCAGGAAAGTGTTGCGCTCCGGTATTTGCCTCCATACATTAATTACTAGATTTTCACGCATACTAATGCGCTCATGCAAATCTCTGGTCATATCTAGGCAGGCGGCGCGTACAGGGTTACCATTCACAGAAACTTGTAAAATCCTGCAATAACAAAACATCACGACTGTGAACCCAGAAGGATTAGGCAGAGACGTACTTGTAAAACAACCACATTTCGCTAGTTTTTAAGTCCTTTGTAATAGGAAGGCGGTGTAACAATCTGATCATGTTCGCGGGGCAAGCGTGGCCAGAAATTGCACAAAACAGAGAGGTTTGCAGGGAGAAAGTGGAGGCCTTTGCCCAGCAGTGGGACACAAAACAGGCTATGCAAAAAAAATGTAATAGGGGTCTTCATTAGTTCACTATGGAACTTCAACTAGAAGTTTTTCTTTTTTCTTTTACTTTTTTCAGTGCTCAGTACAATCTTCCTCTTTTTACCGATTTCAAAAAGGAGAAGAATTTTTTTATTTAAAAAGTGCCACCGATACAAAAAAAAAAACACAAAACTTCCGAAATCAAGATGAAAGTCCAGAGAAATGACAAGGCCGGACCAAGCCCTGATTTCAGCCCAAAAAGGTGGAAATATTCGGGGATAAACACAGATGGATTGCCAAAATCATCTTAAAGATGAGAACACTTTTTGAACGCCAAAAATTACTTATAAACCCAAAAAGCCCGCCCCTAACCACTTCCTAGTATTGTAGCCAGTTGGTTAATTTTATTGTAAATTGGTAACCCTAGATGCGACTGTGTTAGTAGCTCGCTCAGTGAGAGTTAGAATGTGTTGCGACGACCTAGTGTGCAGTGCTGTGTGCTCAGTGCTGCACGAGGAAATCAAAGACGCTTCTTTTTGTAAAGAAAACTGTATGATGCTCTGGTTTGTTGCAATGTGCTTTGCTATGATTATGTTTGAGTGATGCCTGTCACTCTTTCTAAAATACCTATTTGAATACAAAATAGATGATTCTTCGTTTACGTGTCGATGGAACCTGTTTTTTTTTTATTTTTGGCTAAATTGTTAGTGTTATTTATTTATTTATTTAACACTTCATGCACAAAGTACAGAGGCGGACTTAATGCCATAGGCATTTTCTACCAGTCAACCTTTGGGTGATGCAGAGACAAACAGTGGTAGGTGTATCTATCGGCAAAATAATTGATTAATTACAAAGATAAACTACAAGGATATATAAAATACTATAACAATATATCGAAATACTATAAATATATATTAATATATGTAAATAGAAATTTACACGGATATACTAAAATAAAAAGACAAACAATGAAGAAAACATTAACGTTGTGACGAAACTGTCAGCTTGCTATTCATAGGATATAATGTAATAACAATCATTTTGATAAAACTTTTTGTTATTTTAGTTAAAATGTGCATAATTTGTGCAATGGTTTTGTGCAGTTTACGTTTGAATCGTGGCTTACGTTGGAATGGGTCTGGTTCTGGTTTTTTGGACCATTATGGCAGAGACAGTTTTCCCGGTTATGGATGTTTGTGCAATATGAAAATAATGAACATTACCTCTCCTCTATACTGTGATATTCTGGATATATATTCTAGGTATAAATATTTACAGTACAAGTATTTATTTTATATATGTATATTTGTATGTATGTTTATTTTATATAGGTATAACTTTGTTTTAAGTTCCAATTTCAATTTTCATGTTTTGTCTTTTCTACACACTGTGTCTACATTTCTAATCCTACTTTCCTCTCGCAGGTCTGCTGGAAGAGATTTCGCATGAAATAAGCAGTACCTTGTGCTCTTCTATCTTAATGTTATGTCTTGTTGAGTATTTTGTGTGTACATAAATAAATAAATAATGTTATCAGTTAGTAATTATAACCACGCAAACATACCTGCATAAAAATTCTGTAACGAAACAATGTTTAAGAATTACACATGCACAAATTTTATTGTACATGCCATTCCACTCATTCCAGTGCTTGGAAAATACCGATTTAGCAATGTTCACATAATTATCTAGACAATGTATTGGTTTTTATTATAATACTACTCGAAAATTCTTAGTTATTTCTAAATTCTGTAAATCGCATAAAACATGAAAGGCAATTAGGTCTTCCTAATAGTCCGATAAGATAACATAATATTCAATAACAAAATTGTTGCATTTTATCTGTTCACGTATGACACCTCTCATATTTTTATAATACTGCGAAATACCTACTAGCCATATCTTTATGTAAATAATTAAATCTTTGTTTATCTAAATGTTTTTGAAATATTGTAAGACCATTAATATGCAAAGCAAGCAATTTTATTAATTTGCACGGTTGTCATATGCAAATTCTTAATATTTGCAAATCATTTTTTGACAAGGGAGTAAAATGATAAATATAAAGTTTATGGTTGAAATTTTTATGATATTTTATACAACATAGATTTATAACTATTGACATCTCCATGGGAGGTAACATGACACCTCAATATAGGCATTTAATTTTCAATATGTTAATTTAAGTTATGTTGTACCCGTAGTAACTAACACTAGGAGATATCAGAATTCATGCCTTTATAAAAGTTGTATTTGTTGAAATTTCAACCCTCAGCTCAGCGTCGAGATTTGATAATCTAACAGCGCTATAGTATTTAGGCATTCATTTAGGTGTAACTTAGTATAAAACGGGCATTAGTCTATGAATTTAAATTGTAGACATATGTATCAGTCGCACCCTATTGTCTAGAAATCGATTTCAAAATACCTAAATATATTAAAAAATATATAAATAAATAACCAGTTGTTCGATGTAAAAAATAATTAATTTTATATCAACCGCCTATTGGTCCTGTTACACCAACAACTTAATTATGTAATCAGCTTTCTTCTCATTTAAACGTACCGACAAATAAAGGACCACAGATTAAGTAAAATGCAGAATTCGTTTCGATAATTTCTTTCCTAATTATCTGCTTTCAACAAGAGAAAAACGTTCCAAACGAAAGTCTTTTATTTCTTTTAAAAGAGAAAGTTATTGTGTAAGCCTTTCATAATTATTCATTGTTAATTTTATTAGGGTGCTCGGTTAATTTCCATTAAAATTCATTAAGAAAATTATGTGAAAAGTAAAAAGTGTTTTTGTTAAAATACGGGTTAATTAAATTTCGCAACGGCCATTAAAATGCGCGAAATTTGCGAAAAGTGACAGTTAGTATTCGTTTTTTAGAGTTATTCTTTTGAGAGTAATATTCTACCTATTTTATTGTTCCTGCTTAGTAAGATGCTAATTTTATACTGTTTTTTTAGTTTAAACGAAAAAATACATATGTCTTTGTAATTAGCAGAGAGATCATTATGACTTCTTACTTATTTTATTTTAATTTAAACAAACATTCATACCTTACTTCCTTGAGGTTTGACAGAAACTATAGAATACCTCCTATTACTATCCATAAATACTAAACTACTAACGGGCCTAAAGCGACCTACTGAAGTATTATACTCCTTGGTCATACCTACACTGCACTTCAATTCTATAAATAGCATAATATTGGTAAATTGATTCTAAAGTAACATAAAAATATGACCACCAACCACTCACTACACTATACTGTACAGAGCACATTATAAGCCGAAATGTCGTTAAAACCGGTTGATCGAATAATCACGTAAACACGGATAAGTAATGAAGTTATGATAATTGAAAGTTGAAATACTTTCACTGCGGACCACCGAACAAGTTCATTGAGAGATTACTAATTAAATTGGTTGGAATTAACAAGTTCCCTTTTGAAGAAGTTATTACCGAAAGCTTGCAGATTAAAAATGAATCCTGTAGATTACGTTCTTCGGGATGATGGCTTTAACTTTTAATAATCAACTTATAATTCCACTGGTGGGAGGACACAGGCCTTCTCCGTATAAGAGGGAGTGGTCTGTCATCCACCACGCAGGCTAAGTACGAGTTGGCAGATTTCATATGTATGAAATCATATCATATCTTTGAATTTTTGTTCTAGGACATGCTGGTGTTCAACAAATGCTTTCCTTCACCGTTTTAAAAGCAAACTTTATCACAATAAATTGAAATGAATTTCATTTAACATCTTGAAAGAGACCACGAACGATACTATATGGTTTCCTAAAAACCGAAGCAATTTGTAACGCTAAGCTTCGTTAATCTTAAGTCAGCAATTACGCAATAACTTACCTCTTTGTTAAAACCTCTAATTAAAAACAGGAAAACCCGTTTTCAACACAAAATTTCACAGGAAGAAACAAGCAACATTCTCTTTTACATTAGATTAGCATAGAAACAATTCAGAGAACTTTTTATACATTATTTAGAACAAACAATAGTTGTCCAATATCTGATTATCTCATAGAATGCATAATGTTTTAATTATAAAGTTCATCGACCCGGCTGAATGAAGTTCATTCATTCATTCACTCTTTTTTCTGTCATTCGCTTTTTTGTTGCCAACTTAGTGTTTTTTTTTTTAAATCTTTTGCAGATTCATTATAATTTATGACGTGTTCAAATGCACGGTCGGCAGTCATTTCGACTTTCGACTGCCTCAAGTTTTGTTGTTGAGATGAAAGTAAATAACAGTAACGTTATCAAGTTTGTTTTTCTGCGTTCGTTGATCTAATTTTGGGTGATTGTTTAAGATTTTGTTTGATTGCTTTTGGCTTTGTTGTTAATTTTTAATTGATGAAGTGGGAATTAATTTTTATCTTGGCATTCCTAATTATTTTTTGTACAACGTTTTCGATTTTTCCTATTATGAATGTAATTGTACGGATTTGTAAATAATGATAACAATTATCTTTAAAAATATCCCAGTAGAAGGAAAGGAAGAAATTCATAAATTAAATATTTAGTCAAGGGGATCTCATTAATAACGATTGAATTTTAATATTGGCGTTCAATTATTTTACCATAAAACCATACTTGAGCTGAGTTAGAAAATATTCTTCATAAATAAATCGCGACATTATTCCAAATTTTTTTTACCCAATATTCATATTCAAGTATCAACTGAATATTCGATTCATCATGAATTTTAAATGACGATATAATTAAGGATTCAATAAAAATATGCTGCCTGTGATTTTATATAATCGATATCTACGTTTCGTCGAATTTTAAATAAATCATTAATTTTATTTGTTTTTAGTTAAAAAAAAACAAAGCTGAGAGTAGACTAAGAGTCTGGCATTGTTTTTTTAACGGAGAGAATGTTGTACTATCTTTTTCTCAATAAATCCTAGATAACATCTCTTCTTTTTTAAACATGGTTCGAAATTATCGAGAAAATTATTGTCGTATTATTGTTGTATTGTTATTGAAAATTATTATTTTTATACTATCAAGTATAAAAATAAAACAACGTGGAAATAAAAGCATGTTTGGTTACACGTGTCCAAACAACTTTGTAGGATTGTAGATAACTTAGTTACCTACGTCTTAAAACTTTCATTTAATAAGAACTTGAATACAAGTTCATAAAGTTTCACTAAGTAACTCGAGAAGAGATGAAATATACGTAGCCTAGAGTAAAACTCCCTTTAGTCGAAACAGAAAATCTACTCGCATTTTCGAGCCAGGGTTGCCCACAAAATTTCAGTATTTCTTAAGTTTTTTTGCAATTCGCAGGTAAGTGTCAGGTTGTATGTTGATGAACACGCAAGTGACACGTATGTAGTTACAGAATTATAATCATTAAAATTATTAATACTACCCTCTAAGTTCATTTCCTATTCAATAACGATTTCATGATAACTTTCAATGGGGTTAAATGAACTTAGAGGGTTGTATTGAAGATTTAATTGATAATAATTCTGTAACTACATACGTGTTACTTTCGCGACTCATTTTTTATCAACATACAACCTGTAAATTGCAAAAAAGTAAGAAAAATCATAATTTCGCGGGCTAACCAGGCGCTTCCACCTTATTCTCTTGCTGTATTATTTACAGACGTTCGAGTAAATAAAATTAATGTTTTTTCCATTCATTTTTTTGTTCAAGCTCTTAAAAGCTAGGTAATTTATCAAGACTTCAAAATATTGTGCCAAACGTTGCATACCGTTAGATTAATCTAATATAATTACATATTCTGTTTATTTATTAGTCTAAAGTCCAAACCAAATAGCTAGAAATTGATTAAATAATATTAATTCAGAATTGCTCCTGTGAGAAATTCGCAGAAATGATTTCTAGGCACAGATAAAGCCGCGAAACTTAGTCATCTTTTTTGCATAAACATAGCTGCCTCGTACATACACTTGGGGAACGAAAAGGTTATACAATTTATCAAATAAGTACATTTATTTATTTAACACTTCAAGCACAAAAGTACAGAGGCGGACTTAATGCCATAGGCATTTTCTACCAGTCAACTTTTGTGTGATGCAGAGACAAGCAGTGGTAGGTGTATATCTGAAAATAATTTTAAATAATACTAAGATTAACTACAAGGATATATAAAATACTATAAATATATATAAAAATTTAGATTAATGTAAATAGACAAATGTCTATTTACATTAATCTAAATATTTAAACACACGAATAAATGAATTAAATACACGAATATACTAAAATAAAAACACAAACACCACATTTATTGCATGGTGTAGGAATACTTCCGGTGTTATCTTTTCATATTGCCATTATTATTATATTATGTAGATTCACAGTACCTTGTATCTAAGGAGTGTCGTATTACTCAGTACTAACCGAGTTGTAGAGGTCAGATTGGCAGTCTCTATATGTGAAATACTGGTATCCAGCAGGATTGGGTAAGACTGGAAGTCGGCTTCCAGTCTTACCCGGGATCGAGGGTCGGCCCCAACATAGTTGGGAAAAGGCTAGGAAGACTATGATGACAGTAACTTGTATCTACGCAGTGAAAAATCAAAATTTTAAGTCTCATAATCGTTACTAGTCAAAATTATCATAAAGTTGCTTTATGTACTCATTTCCCAATTGTACCAGCATCTTTAAGCCAATTAAGCTTTAATAATTATGCAAAAAAAAAAAAGCAGATTCTATCAAACTACGCAAACGCGCTTAAACTTTTCATTCCGCGACTGTACATCCTTAATCCCAAGCATAGGTAGATCCTATATTCCCACGCCATCCGCACCAGTTAAGCAGTCTTAATAAGAGGCTTATTAAGCTGCGCAGACGTTGCGTGTTCGAATGATTTATATCTTAATGTCTCGTTCGAGAGTCGGAGTCGTATTTGCGTTTTCTGTATCAAGTATTTGATTGGCGTTTAAATGTACTGCTCGAGCTTTTATTGAATGTTTTATATTGATCGGAGGTAATGGTGTTGTAGACGGGTTGCGTGTTCAGCGGATTTTGTTTATTTTTTCGCGAGTCGGGTTTTAAGCCGTTGAGAACTGTTCAAAGATTGATAATGGACCACCTATTCTGCGACCGTAAGCAAAAGGGAAGGGCTTACTGAACAAAAATACCTACATGTAGTAAGGCTCATTGTTACCGTTCTCTTTCCTGAGATGCGGCGCGCATCATGTAGCCACTGAATCAATGGTCCATCGTATATAAGGTCTATCTTTTCATTCACGAAATATTTTAAGAGTATCTTCTATAAGTCGTAAAGTCGCAATAGCTAGGAAATAAAAAATATTTGAGTGTTTTTTTTTTTACAAAATTATTATAATTCTATAATGTTTTGAGACTTTTTTCATAAAACCTTTACTCCCATATTCTAACAATGACAGTAGGTAAATACGACTTAGTAAACTACCGTAATGGATGCTTAAAAATAAGGAGCCAGTATTTATTTTGTGGGTCAAGTAATTTTTCGGGCGGGAGGAAACGCCCGGGTGTTTCCACTGCGAGGATCGTCCGGAGGACACGGTGGAGCACACCGTAGAGGTCTGCCCCGCTTGGGCGGAGCACCGCCGTGTCCTTGTAGCGGCGATTGGCGGCGGCGATCTCTCGCGTCCGGCCCTGGTTCAAGCCATGGTCCGGAGCGAGAGGGAATGGGAAGCCGTCACCACCTTCTGTGAAGCAGTCATGCTAGTGAAGGAGGTGGCGGGACGTGAGAGGGAAAGAACCTCACGTCCCAGCCGCCGCGGGAGACGCCCTGGGCGTCGGGGGTCACGTGGTGGCTCCCGGCCACCGTAGGCGCGGGCCTGTGGACGGCGAGTTATGGGTTAGCTCGCCGTCCGGCCGTCTTATGACGACAGGCCGTGTCGACGGCGCGTTCGTGTTCCACGCGCGCCTCAAAGAGATGTCAGCAACCGAGTAGGGGTCCGCATGGGCCGATGCCTGCCAGAGCTGCGGGACTGTTCGAAAGAGACACCGTGGCCCTGGAACACAAAGGGCAAAGAAGGAACATGGATGGGTTTTTGTCAGTACAAGTCTGACACTTCCTTCCGCTCCGCCCAGAGTGGGGGGGGTCATTTGATGATTTCCCATCCAAAAAAAAAAAAAAATGGATGCTTAAAAATAAGGAGTCAAGATTTATTTTGTGGGTCAAGTAATTTTAAATTATATATATTTTATAAAAAAATATACTCAGATGAAAAATAAAATCCCTTGCAACGGCTTTTTTATAGCCGTTAGATGATTCCCTGAAAATATTTCGTGTATGAATAGTTAGACCCTATATAAGACAGTGTTAAAGCTTGTGCTGCGATATCCCTTCCACCGTGTATAGGTTATTAATTTCTTAGTCTATCTTGGTCAGCTTATTCATCAGTATGAAAAGGTAATCGTTCTCTAGTTTATTGTCGCAGCAGTCTTCTTTTTTCATACTTCTCTATTCCTGATCATCTTCTTCCTTGCCATATCATCCGTTAGTTCCTTCACACAGTCCATCCATCGTTTATTTAGTCTTCTTCTACTCTTAGAGCCATCTACGTACATTCACACTCAAAACTTTCCTGACTACGGCCTTCTCATCATCATCTGCCTAGCCTTTTTCCAACTATGTTGGGGTCGGCTTCCAGTCTAACCGGATTTAGCTGAATACCAGTATTTTACATGGAGCGACTGCCTATCTGACCTCCACAACCCAGTTAGTACTGGGTAATACGATACCCCTTGGTAAGACTGGTTGTCAGACTTTCTAGGCGACTACCTGTAACGACTGTCAAAGATCTACAGATGACAGCCAGGACCAAAGGCTTAACGTGCTTTCCGAGGCACGGAGGAAACTCGGTATGTAATGGGCAGTCACCCATCCACAGTCCAACCTAGGTAAGCACGGCTTAACCTAAAGATCGACTCGAGCGGCTGTTATTATTTAGCCACGAGCTCCTCCTGACTACGGCCTTCTCATTCCTCCAAATTCCTATAAGCTTTAAGACGTTTAAGAATTAGACCTAAACCACATATTTTATGGCCGTTATTTTATAGCAACCGAAAGTGGTTACTTCATTAACCGTAAGTGTCAGCTACATATTGCGGTTATGTCCAAACAATGGTTTACGGTCCGCCATATTGGCTTAACTGACCGTAAAATGCTCTATTTCTTAGTAACAGAACAATAATAAAGAAATAGTTAAACCGTAAAATAGACTGGTAATAAATATAGACGTTGATTAATGGCTTATAGTTCGTTTTGAAGCTAACTTCACGGTTTCTGATAAGAGGGTAAACAGAATTTGTTGCATATAGGTTCTAACTATTCATACACGAAATATTTTCAGGGAATCATCTAACGGCTATAACAAAGCCATTTCGAGGATTTTTTTATCCGAGTAAATTTTTTTATAAAAATAAATAATTTAAGACCCACAAAATACTGGCTCCTTATTTTTAAGCATCCATTACACTAGCTTACTACGTCGTATTTACCTACTGTCATTATTAGAATATGGGAGTAAAGGTTTTATGCAAACAGTCTCAAAAAATTTTAGAATTATAATAATTTTGTAAAAAAAAAACACTCAGATAATTTTTTTTTTCGTTGCTGTTGCGAATTTACGACTTATAGAAGTTACTCTTAAAATATTTCGTGTATGAAAAGATAGACCTTTTATAGTACTTGGTATTAGAGTAGCTTTTGATATCTAAAATTCTATACTATTAAATTTCATATGAACTTCAATCATGATTGAACCCATATGTAAGTATAAATGAGATTTTTTTTCGCAGATTTGTAGTTTGATTATATTGTGTCCTTGCATAATTTATGATGATAATGATTTATGAGGAGCTCGTGGCTAAATAATAACAGCCGCTCGGGTCGATCTTTAGGTTAAGCCGTGCTTGCCTAGGTTGGTCTGTGGATGGGTGACCGCCCATTACATACCGAGTTTCCTCCGTGCCTCGGAAAGCACGTTAAGCCGTTGGTCCCGGCTGTCATTTGTAGATCTCTGACAGTCGTTAGGCAGTCAGTGGCCAAAAAAAGTCTGACAACCAGTCTTACCAAGGGGTATCGTATTACCCAGTACTAACTGGGTTGTGGAGGTCAGATAGGCAGTCGCTCCATGTAAAATACTGGTATTCAGCTGCATCCGGTTAGACTGGAAGCCGACCTCAATATAGTTGGGAAAAGGCTAGGCAGATGATGATGATGATGATACCGTCTAACCTATTTCGGCCACAGTAACTGCATTCGTTGGCTTTCTAGGGTGGTTGTAGAGAGCTTTGACGTGCTGCTCTTTCATGTGCTCTCAAGCAGCTAGCATTTATACTATATTATCGGAACCAACCCTTCTATAACTTCTATAGGATTAAATCTCTTCCTAGAATTTGATAAAACTTTCAGAAACCGAAAGTTGGTACTTATATGGATGTTACAAATTCGAAGCTTCGGTTTCTATCTCAGATATTCGTCTGGGAGCAGATTTTTATGCTTTGAACCGTGAGATTGATAGCCAAGGCTTCCGTCTCACTGCCGGCTATTAGCGATTAGCGAGTGGAGTTAGAAACTAGTTGTTTCTTTAACAGAGTTAAAGAGCGATAAACCATGACTAGCTTTACCTGCGGCTTTGACCACGTGGAGTTCGGTAATTGTCCTACGGGATCGTACTACCTGGATAAAAACACTATCTATTTATTGTTAAGTATCATCCAAATAAGTTCAGTAGTTTTTGAGTGAAATAGTGACAAACATCCATCCATCCATCTTCACAAACTATCGCATAAATTAATAGTAGTAAGAAATAACACATAAAGCTACCCGAAACTGTCAAATTTTCTCAATCAATCTTGAATCTAATGCTTTAGCTATAAAGTTGAAAATTTATTAAAGAAATTTGATAGATTGTTGTTGCTTGATATGCCACGTTTCCTGAGCGGGATAATATCTAATCGCTTCCTCATCGTCAGCAATAGGACCGGTGCGCGAGACTGATAGCTAAGTCTGTCGGGTGAACTGCGATATCATTTCACAGTATTCGGCTGCCAATTTATTTCACGATTGCTATAACATTTGCTGATAGGTTTCTTCCTAATGACGTTATTAGGGTCCATGTTATCTGGTCGTTTTTTTATTTATCTTGTGGTTTTCGGGTTCTCTTTGTGTCGTGTGATGACTTGTAAGTCGTAATGTAATCAATCAATCACAATGATTAGGGGGCCTAAAATGGTAGTGATTCTGCTAAAGGGGCCATTTTAGACCCCAGTTGTAAGATACGTTTTCTGGGGCACATGAATCACATATAGAGATAAAGTCCAGATCAAGGTTATTACACTCTGTCATTGATAGCTAAAGAAATGAAGCTGCAATAGTGCAAAGTATGACCTAAGAAAGGTATGTTATGCTACCAACTTACGACAGATTGTCAAAGGAAGTTTATCAGTAATCCTAGTTGAAAAGGGTATAAATACCCAGATGTCCTTTCTTTGGTATTGTTCGTCGTGTCGTTAAGCTTCTTGAGTTAAGAGTCGAGCTACACGATAACTGATAAATGCTTGCACTAACCGATCAGGTGCTCTCAAATCTATGTAGTTCTTTCTTTAAAAGATCACCGGTCCAACTAAATTTAAAACATAACATGATGTGACGTCTAAAAGTGTTTTCTAAAACGGATTTACAAAAATAAATATAATGTAAAAAGGTTTCAAAACTCGCATGGGTACTTTTGACACATTCTTCTTAACGTCGGTATTCCAAATGTAAGTCCAAATCCTAGGATAGACCATCACGTAAAACTCGTTTTTGAATATTTTTCATTGCTAAAGTATCTTTTGAAAGATAAGTACCTAACTACAAGATTCTTGGTCTAAGGTTTTACCATCAAATGTGGAAACATTACCTGCTCGCCTCACACGGTGATCCGCTCACCGGCAATATTAGCTCAAACATACGTTTCATAATGTGGGGAGCTATTCTGAACACTGTACTAGAACTGTCATTTTAGAGGAGTGAACTCAAACTTTCGAGGAATTGAAAAATGTGCGTGAACCGGACTTTTCGGGTCTTATAAAAGGAAGAGCATTTATTTTTACTTTTGTAGATTTATTTGAAAAAAAAAAGAATATTAACTGTCTTTTTAACGGCATATGTAAAACTTCATTTGAAATTGATTAGCTTATTTAACTGAAACAATCAATAGAAAGCATTTTGTTGCTCAAACATAAGCCAAAAAGGCCACTCTTTTAACCTAATTTGACTAATGATTCACAACGAAATAAATTTCCTTTTCGGTACAATAAAAAGAAAAAAATCGGCTAAAATCAAAGCTAAACGCTATCTTTGGAAACCACAGCAGTAAATTATTCTTGCCAGACATAAATTCCAGTGAATTTGTCAGATGTTCTAAACGAACCGTGGTAAAGAAAAAATAAATTTTCACATAATCATTTAACGTAACGACTGAAAATTAACATAACATTTGAAATTCAAATTTCGAATCTGAAATCAGCGAAATAACCGTTACATTCATTTTATTACCCGACTACGAAGCTAAACGGCATGATTATGAGTTTCACGTGTCTGTGTGTTTGTGTGTGGATGTTCTCTTAAATATTTGTGTTATCAGATTTTGTTGTTCGTTATGATGTCTGTGTATTTAGTCTTGTTTATTGTGATGGGTTTTGGTAATTTCTGAGTATTTAAGAAAGTTATTTCAATGTTTGAAGATCAGGACTTGGTTCTTGAATAGAAAGTGTTGTATAATAGGCGTTTTGGGGACAGTCTTATATAATTTTGATGTTCAAAAAGTACTGATTCTCAGCTTAATTAGAATAAATGATGAAACTTTGTTTTTCTTTTAATTTTGAAGTTACAATCAAGTATTTCAATTTCAGTGCACTAGTTGGATAATTTGCGATTTAATTCTGCAATATAAGTATTCTTATAATTCCACACTGCTGTTTATTATAAATCAGAATAGTATATCTGGCAGAGAGCGGGAGCAAAAATCCAGCTAATGGTTGCACTGATGCGTTATTGATACACGACGCGACTCGCAACGGTACCGGCAGAGCGCATCACGCCGCGCACATGCCGTGTTCAGGGCTTTCGCATTATTAACGATACATATTTTATGTTAATTTTAATGGAGTAGGAATTCGTAAATAAAAAAAAACTGAAACTAAAAACGAAAAGAAATTTTATGTTTTTGCTTCGGACGTAAAATTAATTCTGTAAAATAATTCTAAACCCGAAATATAATTTTTGGTCGGTTATTCAAAAAAAAAACAATGCTGTTTTATACGATTTTACCGAATCAGTATTGCATTTTAGTATCAAGCAGTAGAATTTTTTTCTAGAAGCATGTGCTGGATGGGAGCTGTTTGTGTTTCTATATCCTTTACACAGCATATTGGTTCTCGACTAAAGGGCAATTTTGTTTACTTTTCGAAATGTGTATAATTATATTAGTCTAGTTAACTCCTCGAATTAAATAAAAACCTTACGATATTTCGCTACAAAATTAATATTCCAGGACAAAATGAAAAGAAAACTCCAAAAAGCCACATTCTAATTACGTTTACATATAATTACATATTAAAATGTGGGCGTTTAATCCCACTTCACCCTCAGAGAGAGTGGGGTGGTAGCCACCTAACGCTAATTTATTAAAGTCTCGTTTTAAATGAAAACGAAACGATATGAAATGGGTACTTATTATTAAAATTTAAAGTAACATCATTAAAATTATGTTTTAACGAAGTTTTAAATTAACTTTTTAGACTTTGTTTGTTAAAATATGTTTTTCCAGTTTGCTTACTTTTTATCTGCCCTTTGTTTGATGTGTTAATTACTATTATATATTTAATGTTTTGGCCAAACATGCAATAATTAAGAGTTTTGACATTCTAGACACAAATAAATCTAGCTCGATGAACTGGCTAGGTGACATAGCCAACCATCATCATCATCTGCCTAGCCTGTTCGCAACTATGTTGGGGTCGGTTTCCAGTCTAACCGGATGCAGCTGAATAGCAGTATTTTACATGGAGCGACTGCCTATCTGACCTCCACAACCCAGTTTAGTACTGGGTAATACGATACCCCTTGGTAAGACTGGTTGTCAGACTTTTTGGGCCACTGACTACCTGTAACGACTGTCAAAGATCTACAGATGACAGCCGGGACCAACGGTTTAACGTGCTTTCCGGGGCACGAAGGAAACTCGGTATGTAATGGGCGGTCACCCATCCACAGACCAACCTAGGTAAGCACGGCTTAACCTAAAGTTTGACCCGAGCGGCTGTTATTATTTAGCCAATCGTGTCTATAATAAACTTATTAATTATAATAAACTTATTTTAACAACTTAAGCTACCAATCTAAAGTTACTTCATTAATAAGAAACACATGTTATAAAATGGTTGGTATAAGAACAATCATTCATACGTGTAAACACGAAACCAGCAAAATCATTTTATTGATAAAAAATTTACATAAACTCGTCCGTAATTAACAGTTGACAGCCCTACACTGTATCAAAAGCTATTCGTAACCGGCATATTATTTCACTGTGCATATTCATCACAGCAATTTGCAGATACCGCGTTATGATCGATTGTTATGGCGAATTTTTGTTGATTTTCCTTTTACCGCTACCTCAATGAATTGCTGATTTTATTTCGATAGTTTTAAGTACTTGTTGCTTTTATCTAGCTTTAAAAATCTGACTGAGACGGATGCAGCCATGTTTTTTGAGAACAATGGTAAGTACCTACTTCATTTTTAAAGTGGAGCGAGTTAATGATTGCACCAAATTCTGATAAAATCTAGGTGAAAGATGAGTAATAGTAAAGTAAAGTTCTTGGAATGTCATGGACTTACTTGATAAACATAGGTTTGTATTAAGAGCCTTTCTAGTGATTTAGATACCTGAATCTATTTCCAAGCATCAGGAAACCACCAAAAAGAAAGAGATACCGTGGCCCTGGAACACAAAGGGCAAAGAAGGAACATGGATGGGTTTTAGTCAGTACAAGTCTGACACTCCCTTCCGCTTCGCCCAGAGTGGGGGGGTCATTTGAAGATTTCCCATCCGGAAAAAAAAAAAAAAAAAAAGCATCAGGAAAATGTTGTGAGGAAAGTTTTACGTATGAATATGGATGAGTATAAGAGTAGAGGAAGACCAAAGAAACGATGTATGGACTGTGTAAGGGATGATATGGCTAGAAAGGAGGTGTCTAATGAGATGACGAGTAATAGAGAAGTATGGAAGAAGAAGACATGCTGCGACCTCAAATGAATTGGGATAAGGGAAAGAGAATGATGGAACTATTTCCTAGCATGTACATCAATTATACTATAGACTGCTCAGAAATTGTCAATTTTGACGACGAATTAGAAAAAAGTCTTACGATTTAAGAAAATATGCCTTAAAAATATTAACGTAGCAGTAACAAGATATTTTCGAAAGCGCTGTAATTTCATATTGAATACAAGCTCTATGCAATAAGAACAAAACTGTTAGTGTGTCAGTGATAAAGTATTTTCTTGTTCGTGTGATGCACCGGACAAAATTGTCAGTCGCCTACATTCGCAAATTGAGAGCTGCTGAATTATACTTTGCGACAGCGTGGTGTATGTGGAACACACGACAAGCTCAATTCAAGTAAATAATACTCGATTTTTTTTAAAGAGAACTTACCTATGGTCTATTTTGTGTTTGGTAAGTGTCTTGTTATACAATAGTTTCATGACATACTAAGGATGAATTTTATCACTATAACACCTTTGAACCGCTGCACGCTGTCATCAATCCTACTCCTAATGATAATATTATAAATGCAAAAGTTTGTGAGTATGGATGGATAGATGTTACTCTTGATGTGTTACTCTTTCACGCAAAAACTACTGACCGGATTTGGATGAAATTTTGCACAGAGATAGTTTATAACATGGGTTAACACATAGGATATTTATCCCGGTAGTATGATCTTGTGGGACAATTATCGAACTTCACGCGGGCGAATAAGCTAGTCTGTCTATATTCCACAAATATGATAATACGATTACTCTTGAACGAGGTTTAGTAAAGTTGTGCCGATTGTGTTCAGTTTGTTTGATGAAATCCCCTCTGACAGACAATGCACAAGTGCACAACCTGATCTAGTAAGGATATAAACCACCAGAATAATGATAAGATATCAAGTGTGTAGATTCCAGGACGTAAAGAAATATATTCATAAAAGTCAACCAAGACTTCTGCTGGCTACCAGCTGGCTAACGTGATTGATATAAAGAGTTTTTATGTTCTTAATTAAAACCTATGCTATATAAAATATAGCGAACCAGCAAATAACATACGACGTCCATTCCAGTAGCGTTAATGTGAATAACCCTCTTACATAATTGGCAATGACTTGTCCAAAAACAAATGAAACACGACTTTTTCGCTTAATATCTTAATACATCTAGATGGATACGTCTGTCTGTACGTCGTGGGTCTAAATTGAGTGTAATTTGCACACCGCAGGCTTATTACGGCTAAGTGGTTCCACGTATTGTCTCTGGTCGAAACTGTCATGGCGGAACTTTTTCCCGCCAACGATTTTGACGTTTCGTTTCGTTCGCAAATTGACTCATCATACCGTATTGTCATCGATTATGCGTCTTTCAGTTGTTATTTTTTTGCGCATTTGCTGCTACTTTCTAATGTGTGAAGATTGTTTTGTTCTAAAAATAGCTACTGTGGTAATTATTTTCACAAAAGCTTTTTATTGTAGTTTCTAATGAGTTAGGAAGTCTGGTCAACTTAGATAATAATATATAATAGTACCTTAGAGCTGGAGTAGATGGGATGGCTAAAAGGCCTTCGACATAAGAATTAAGACTTTAAGTACGGGAGTGAATTTTAAAATAATTATTAAATCCAATCATTAGTGTAGCTGCTTGTATTCACGTCTTTGCTCACTGTGTATCCGCGCAAATATTTCTGGATTTCACTAAAGTGACGCACTCCCAAATTTTACGTCACGTGTGCGTACTCTATATGTGTTTGTGTATATCTTAAGTGCCTTTTCCCGACTGCTTGTGACATGGAGCAAACGAGGCTGAATATCTCAATACTTAAAGCTCCTTTTATCTGTGTAAGACTATAGTCAAATCGCTTTAACTAGACAAAACAAATAAATGTGAACTAGCACCAAAAAACTCTAATTGAAACGATAGATGACTATACCCATACTAACTGTCGCTAATATCATATCGCACACGAATCATATTACGCAAGACCTGTATTATGATACGCGTTAGGTATGATATATAGCGACAGTTAGTACGAATATCGGTAAAAATCGTTTACATTTGCGAGTTTTTGGTACAAGTTCACATTCACTTGTTATGGTAGCTTAAAACTATTCGATTATAGACTAGAACATGTGTAGCAGCCTGTAGGGTGTTGGGGTCGGCATGAATCGGCACTAAAAAACAAAAAACAAAAATCGCAGAGTCGAGTATAACATGTAGATGAACGATTAGGAAATACTTGCTTACCTTAAGAGTATCTACATTCATTATTCCATATTCTAAATCTTATAATACAAAATCGGTACTTTGCTTTCGCTGAGCTTTTACCCTAGTATCTATAGTCAAGTTCAAGTAATTACTTGAGTTTAAGTAATTAGTTATGCAATATTTTTCATGCAATAGTAAAGAATTAAAACGAAGTTAGAACCGTCAAAGAAAGCAAAGCTAAGAATTCTAACTTTTGACAGTTCTAACTTCAAGCAATTAAGCAATTACTAAACTACAGACTTTTAGTAATCACTTTGACTTGTTGATAGCCCCCGTAGCATGATTACCGTAGACATGGATTTCTTTGACGGAAGAATCGACAAAATGACAGATAGTGCAAAGAAATCTGTCATTGTGTCGAAACAATCTGTCATTTTGTCGATTCTTCCGTCAAAGAAATCCTTGTCTACGGTGGTCATGCTACGGGGTTAGGTGTGGGTGTTAGTCTTGCAAAACTTATGAGAATTTTCCACCAATACCTTGTTTTCTTGCTGACGGGTGCGAAAAAGTAAAATGTTTAATTTAATGCTTATTTAAGAATGGCAGATAGTGTATAAACGGTTTATTGTTTTGCTATTTAAAAGTAAAAAAAAACAAATGAAAAATTCGTCATGGGACTTCATTGTAACTGGCCGCAGTAACTGACCGACGACGATGGAATCACCAAGAGTTGGAAATAATGAATAGGACAGGTTCTGAATGATATTTTCTTCGCTCAATCAGCTGAAACTAGCAAACTGTACCTTTACTGGAGTATGAAGTAATAAGGCCTGGATTACGTTTAAGGCTAAGGGTGTCCTCAAAGAGATGTCAGCAATAACGAAGGCGTCCGCAAGGGTCGATGCCTGCCAGGGCTGCGGGACTGTTCGAAAGAGAGACCGCGGCCCTGGAACACAAAGGGCAAAGTAGGAACATGGATGGGTTTTAGTCAGTAGAAGTCTGACAATCCCTTCCGCTCCGCCCAGAGCGGGGTCATTTGATGATTTCCCAAGCGAAAAAAAAATAAAGTGCTAAGGGTGTGAGGCAAACGACAGAGCTGTCCAGGTAGCAAAGTACTGGTCGGATAAAATCTGAGTTATTGATTTGAGAAGAAGAAAGACTATGATTTTGACAGTTTGGTAAAGCAGCTATGAAATGATTGTAGAAATACCTATGACGTCATGTAGTAATGTCATACTTTACAGTAATCACATAAAAAAATGACAAACTTTGTACTTACAAACAAACAATCAAAAGTTTTTACGTCCAGTAATAAACTGCCTTCGCAGAACTAACGGAATTATAAGTATGGTCATTAAGTTATGATTACTTAATACTTCTATCTCGTTTGATTGTAACGTGCAGCTTTTTGTTATAGTGTTTAATAGATATCTTAGTAGATATTATGCCTCTAGCGTAGCTATTAGATAGGTGTTCGCTGGTGACGAGTTAATACTGCCGACAACATCATCTGCCTCGCCTTTTCCCAACTATGTTGAGGTCGTCTTCCATTATAACGGGATGCAGCTGAAAACCAGTATTTTACATGGAGCGACTGCCCATCCGACCACCACAATCCAGTTAGTACTGGGCAATACGATTCTCCGTGGTAAGCCTGGAGTTTATACTCCGTTAGTATTTATTCTTCTCCGTGTGTTAAAGACGAGCTTTACGAAAAGGCTCCTGGTATGATGGAAATGTGTTAAGTGACCAAGTAATCGCCACGGTTTATCCCTCTAAATAACTATTTCAACCTAAAATAATCTGGAAGGAGGTTCAAGAAATTATTTAACCCTGTTTGGGCCAAAAGACCAGAAATTAGGTAAACTACCCATTTTGGTGTTTTCGGGGGGAAACCTTCAAAAGGCGACCGGTCTTTGGGGAAAAAACCGGGGAGTGTGGGATTTTTACCTCACTAACCACGCACCACCCTGGTGGTCACAATCCGCACAAAAGAGGAGCCACGGAAACGGTGGCTCCTTGAAAACAATTTATGTTAAAATCCTGTGTCCTATTGGTAGCCTAGGTACTTACAAAATTCGCATAAAACAATAAAATCCAATTGTACTCTTACTACCGTAACAAACTGGCTTTCAACCCACGAACAGCTGATTCATTCCGTTTTTTATCCGCAGCAAATATTTTCAAATGTTTACCGTCCGATTATATCGCGCCGTAATCGCTGCGTGCGACCGCTAGAGCGCTAGGCTAATGAGTCGCACGTACAGTTACGCGCACGCGCCACTGTTTGAGAAAAAAAGCGTTTGTGTGGAGGTAAGCAGAAGTATTGTGGAGTTATTTGAAGATGTAGATGCTCTGGTGTTTAAATAAAAACGTCGATCTCAAAGATTATACAAGTTCTAAACGGACCCTTCACGAAGCCGTTAACCAAGGATTCTGTACATCAATCTAAGAAACCCTGCCCTGAAAAATCACGTTTTACGTGACACTAAATGCAACGCACTCAATGCATTGTGCTGATGGACGCATTCAATAGTAAATGGGCCCTTGAGGTATTTAAAGTAAAATGACAACCTTAAAAACTAGTATTTAAAAAAAAAAACTTGTGAAAAAGCTAGCAATTTCCCAGTTATAATCCAGAACAAAAAAAAATATCGCAATGACTGGGACAACAAGTACCTTTCGGCCTCGTTAAGGGTCTATTGACACTCTTTATAGATGGGTGACCAATGTGACCATCCATTACATATCGAGTTCCCAGCGTGTCTCAGTAAGCACGTTAAGCCGTTGGTCTCGGCTGTCATTTTGTTCATCTTTGACAGTCCGAAACTCTGACCACCAAGTCTAAGGCGTATCGTTTTACAAAGCAAGTTGGTTGTGGGGGTGTTTGGTGTTGGTTTGGCTGTACCCGGTAAGGCTAGAAGACGACCCCAACATAGATGGGAAAAGGCTTATTGAATGCTTAACTCAACACCAACGTTATAACAAAACCACAATATTTCGGGTATAGCGATATCTATCAGACCAAAGCGTTAAGAGTATCTAAAGTAATCTTAAGGTTTTTGGGTTGGTTCGTTGCATGCAGACGGATCAGCTGACTTACTTATACTGGGTTGATGTAATAACGGGTGACCACTGAAACTGTGGGCTGTGCTGTGGGCTCCCATAGCACAGCATCATGCTGAGTGGTAACCTGCTTGTCGCAGTCACGACGTGCAAGCTGTTAACTTTTTCCTTTTTTTGTCCCGTCCTGTTGAATTTATAGTTTATTGTTATTTTTTTTATCATTTTGTGTGATGCACGTTATGTCCCTGCGACAAATAAATATTTTTTCTTTCATAACTGAGAAGGGTGTAAGTCAATAGATTCGTATGAAAACCAAAAGTTCTTAAAACTGCTAAAATGATTAAACAATCACTGTTTCACTGTTAACCCGTAAGTGACAGTATAAATTTTGATTAAACAATACTCTGTCTTGATGTTTTACGATTTGTATATCGTTATAAATAATGAAAAGTTAGGGACATTGTTTAGATTAGTATTCTCGATTTATGGGTGGAGCAATTGTATCCTCTGAGCATTATTATTGTTGCTTTTCCTTCTGTTGTTAGGTACTTCATCAGATTTACATTTTAATTCCTAATTGGTTCGTGGATTCTACCCAATTTAGTATTTTTTGTGACGTATATGTTGATTGCCAACTTCACCACACGCTTATTTAATAAAAAAAACTACAATTGGCACAGTGGTAACCCGTTACAGCCGTTACGATGTATAACACGAATGAATAGTAGCTGGTAATATCTGGGTTACTATGGACAACCGTCTACTGGGCTATTTTAGTAAAACCTTTTTTTTGTCTTTGACAATTGAGTTTTCATCGCTTAGTTAATATAAGTACAGTTACAAGCAGTTTTATACATATAAACTTGGCAAAAATAGGCAATTTTCTTCGCAATCTTCAAGTTTTACATCAATCCTCGTAACATAACACACATAATTTTTGACCGTGTATGCAGTATTGTTATTCTTTATTGCACACTTAATTACAATATTATATAGCTTATGTACAACGGCGAGCTTAACCTAGAACTGGGTTTTATTACATCAAAACTTATTGCGAGATTTGCAAAGAGGATATACCTATGTGCACAAACAGTACATTTAAAAACTTAAATTAACTTATTTTATAAACCAAACTAAACTAATATATATACAATATAGTATCTATTTAGTGTGATGATGATTTCCATTTCTATGATATTATTCCATTCATAGATATTCAAATAGATACAATAAGTGGTTCGTTTACACTCTGCAAAACGAGAATATTAAACTGAAAATACCATATTAAAACTGAAGCACTTTCGTCAAATAAACTGCATGAAAGGCAAAAAACCAAGACTTTACAGCTCCATAATTACGAATTGCTTGCTCGAAATTGTTTAAACCGTAAAAAGGCCATTAAAACTCGGTGAGGTACTGGGCACTACTTAAGCCCATAAAAACTTTAATAACGAATACTTAGCCCAGCTTTAGCCCAACGTTGGGCTTTCATTAACGTCCATATAGGATCATTTTCTCGGCTTTTACGGTTCAGTTAAGCTAAATATGTACTTATTTCAGGCTTGCGTATAAAGGAGATTATTTTCCTGACGTTCAAAGAAAATGTTAGGGAAAAGCCCCTGTTTATTATGTAATTAGCCACTTAGCGAACCGTATTCATTAGTGGAGTTTCTTTGTGATTTATTTGTTTTTAAATGAAAGGCGGCTTAGGGAAATTATGTGCTTACATAATAAAATACCTACCTACCTGCGAATTCGGTATCAGACGTCTCCCAAAATTTTAAGAAAGAGTATGTATTTGTGTGTATATGTGTATAAGTGTGATTATGTGTATTCCTATCAATTTCTTTTAAATTCAAAACTTTTTGAATTTGTCTGCTAGTCCTCTAATCACGGGCGTAAAAATGGGCATTTGCGTCATTTTTGGAGGGTCATACTTTCTTTTCTTATTAGTTACTGAAAAAAAGGAAATGACAGGGATGTGTCTACAGTAGACCCCCGATTTTATGAAAAAAAAAAAGATTGCTCTAGAGGCATTATTGAAGAAAAAAGTGAAACACATTTGTATAAAAAATCGCAGCCGCTGTTTCCTCTTAAGTAGGGGATAAATATTGTCCCTCTTATGGAGAAAAGGTCTATCGCCCAGCAGTGTGCTCAGTATAGGCTGGTTATGCTTATGGGTTGTGCTCTGATGATATAGGAACGTTATGCTGTCTTCAGTTTCTAATCCGTCTGCCGAGATTAGTGTCAAGTCAATCACGTTCCAGTATCAGTAACATAGCTGGCTATTACTCCAATTGAGTTAAATCCCTGATGGATTGAGATAATCCAGCTTAATCCATCGTGGTTTAATAATATGTTTATTTTCTCATCACAGATGTTACAGTGAACATGAATTATTAAATCTAAGACACAGGGTAAACTTTTGTGAGAGAATGGTGCCCGAAATAGGCATAGAAATAAAATAAAAAAATTAACGAAAAATAATGTAAATAAACGAATATGTATGTGTAATGTTTGTGTGTGTGTGTGTGTTATATGTATGCGAAATAATGTAATGTGTGTAAATGTATTAATATGACGATAAAATAGCTTAAACTGTAATCAGCCTTTATTAATTTAGTGCCTTAAAAACATGCTTTTTTTTTTTTTTTTTTTTTTTTTTTTTCCGGATGGGAAATCATCAAATGACCCCCCCCACTCTGGGCGGAGCGGAAGGGAGTGTCAGACTTGTACTGACTAAAACCCATCCATGTTCCTTCTTTGCCCTTTGTGTTCCAGGGCCACGGTATCTCTTTCGAACAGTCCCGCAGCCCTGGCAGGCATCGGCCCTTGCGGACCCCTACTTATTTGCTGACATCTCTTTGAGGCGCGAAAAACATGCTTTCGTAATGTTTATTGCTGTTCTACTTATGGGGTTACCCAATCAGTTATGACTCGTCGTCATCATGATCCTCCTGTACTTATCCGAATTTATTTCACCATTATTTTTTATTATTTAGCCACGAGCATCGCTTCTTAATTACGAACCTGACAATATCTCATAATTAAATTGAACGTTTAAAACCTTTTCTCTTCGTCAAAGACAGAGAGAATGGAGTCCTAGTATTGATTTCTGAAACTCGTCTAATTGCCTCCGTTTGTAGGATTTCGCATTAGAATTTGTGGAACTTCTAATTCGACTTATAGAAGCTAGGTTTGGTTTTAATTAAAGCTCGTTACGTGGAACTTTCAGCTGGTCGGTGGTACCTATTCTTGATAGGACCGATATTTTGTAATGTTTTAGACGAAATTTTGATTCTTATGATTGCTTCATGAATTCGTGACTTTCGTAGTAAGCGTATGGCGTCTTTCATTTACTAACAGTGAGCGATAACCTATTTCTTAATAGTGATTAAGAAATAGGTTATCGCTCTTAAAAGGGTGAATGAAAACTTCTTGAACTAAAACCAAAAATGTTGCATCGAGATTGGCGTGGCCCACTCTTCTTACAGAGAGAAAGCCTGTAGCCCAATAGTGGGAGCGGGAAAGTGGAATGGGAAGTTGTTGACTGTTTATACTAATAAAAATGTTGTGTGTTGACTGCCACGTCGGTCTAGTGGTCGCAATCATGACTTTTGAGGTCCTGCTTTTGATTCCCGGGAAAAAAAATTTCAATAGGTTTTCCCATTAGGAATTTCTCAGCAGCAGCCACAGAGTCTGGATTTGTGCCCGGATGATGGCAATCGGCTCAGCCCTCTACTACATGGGACTTAAAAATAACTGACGAAATGTGGGTGTACTATTAGGTACACCTCGGCTTACCCTTCGGGGATTACTGGTGTGATATTAAGTTTAATAATGTATTAATAATTTGATATTGTTTGTTTCCAGGGTGTGTGTGTAGTGCATCAGCTGCGAAGCGGTGATGCGCCGCGAGCGCCGGCGATCGACACATGCATGCCGCCCGCGCACCCGGTGAGCACCGATACCTTTTACTTTAACACTAGATTGTTAAGGAAGTGACCACCACACCTGTCGACGCGGAATCTTGTTGAACCGATCACATATTACCACATTTATGAGTTACGCCCAGTGTCTACTCGCGTCGTCCGAATCGAAACGAGGCGATTGATGCCTTTTTCGCTTTCTTTGCATGGGCATAAAGTTCTTTCTGATCTGCTCAGGCTGATTCCCCGTTGATAAGTGTAGTCACACTCTAACGTACTGCTGAGAAAGGCCTAGTCATCAGTTTAAAAAAAAAACGAAGATTGAAGAATGAAATGCAAAAGCGAATTAACTTGATTTTTATTTTTTTGTACGTGGTATTTTGTGGTAGTTAAAAAATCAGAATGACGAGAAAATGACATGTCATGATGTCCTTTCATATACGCGTGAATATAAAAATTTCTCTAATCAATCATAACAAAATAATTTTATTAATCTCTAATTGCCATTAAATAAAAACAAAATTTACTAAATCTAATCACGTTGATATTGTTATTAGCATAATTACAACAATAATATCATAATTACGATAATATGTCGTAATTATAACAGTAACAGTTGTTTGAATTTACTCTCGAGCTCCAATTGGACGGGGAACTAGGTTAGATACATAGTGTGGGGTCAATCAGTTCGTGTTTACTGAGACATTTGGGTCGTTGTGATTTTATTTGCTTAGGTAATTTATTTTTGTTGAATACGCTGTGTTTTTTAGGGCAGCTAAAATAAAAAAAGACACAAAAATTTGGATAAATAGAATATTCTTTACTATGTTAAAAAAAAATAATGGCATTTAGAATTTATTGATAAGTTTAAAAACTTTATAAAGTAACGTTCTATTTTCATAAATGACTGCTTTCATTTGTATTTCCTCATGTGCAACTTAAAATTATAGTATGAGCAAAGAACATCGCCTACAGTTTTCAAATTGGTAAGGATTGAGGTCAAATGCTTTTGCATTAAAAAAAATAGTCAAAGTTTTTGTTTTGTTTCTTACTCATGCTTGCCTTGTTTCCTGGTCACTGACACCATCTACAACCTTGTAACACTTCATTAAATAAAAATACGAAAGTCCGTTACGTAAAAAAGCAGGACCTAACATGTAAACCCAACTTGAGTCACTCGTAAACCACATGCGTGACTAAAGGGTGAATAACGTAAACAAAATCCGGCATTTTGCAACGAGCCCAGTCACACAATGTCTGGAAAAAGTTAACAATGTGTTGGCTAATATTGGCGGTTGACTTTGTTAACTTTGATTTATCATAATCAGTTTACGTTGCGTTGGAATTAAATAATATCTAGAATAGAAGAAGGAAATGCTAACTGGGTGCAGTTAGCGTTTTGGCAGAACATTTTTGACAATGTAGCTAGTGGTAGAAGGTAGTGCTTGCAAAACTGTGTAGTGCAACAAAAATAAATGGGTAAACTAATCGTTATTTCACAAACACTTGTTATTTTTTTTGGAATCGATATTTTGAAGAGGCAATATTTTCTATATTTGTTATTCTTTATAATAATTTAAATATCGAATGTTACTTATATAAAAAAAAAAAAAAATTGCCAATGTTTTTGTTCCATGCTGACTGTTTTTTTCGAAACTATTTTCCTTTCTACTAGCTTCGTTAACTAATATGAAAAAAATCTGAGATTTAACATATTAAATAACACTTAAACCAGGCAATTATAAAATCCACAAAAACTCAAAAACATGGTGCTAACGTGAATAAATGAATATCTAAAAGAAAACTGTATAGTAGCGCGATGTAGGGAGCTGGATTGAAATCCAATATCAACACAGTCAACGCCGAGCAGTGCTAGTTCCACATTTCACGAATATATTGACATTTAGTACAACTTGTACTTGAGCACAGTGTAAATTGTGTTACAAGGCAAACTTTAGAAGCAATTTTGTAGTGTCTGTAGAATTAAATAAAATAGAACATTCTTTATTATGTACACCATACAATTAACTTGTACAAAGAGAAGACACTTTACATAGGGTGACACCATGGGTGATCTTCTCGCTAAAAGCGATCTTTTAAAGACATCTTTGGATGGATTACAGGAAGAGGGAAAGACAGTTACTGCAGCATGTAGTTAGAGGTGTTTGAGACTAATGTTTTGGGGAAAATGGTGAATTGAAGAAATAGACTTGTTGGGTGTGACAGTTCATAGAGAATGCGAAATTATATGTTTGGTGATGGATCAGCATCGCCTCAACTCGACTCGTTCGGGATTCTTTTTATGAAACTTCATACTGCATGGCACACTTATAGCCATCGTAGCGGCATCACCTCGGTCCATAGACAAAATGAATGAGGATCCTTAAGACCTGCCAGGAAAAGTAATTAAGCTGAATGTAGAAATACTTCTAGTGACAATTCACATTGATTACCAGTGACACAGTTGCTATTTCTGACCATACAGTTGCTATTGCTGGTTTTTATTACTTCAACGATTTTCTAGATAGACGAGTGCTTTCATGATAGTTTAGTCATTATCTTTACGCCTTTTGCGAGAGCGTAGAGAAATAATTTTATTTCTTTTAAAGCTAATTGAACAAAACACAAAATAAACGAGAAAGTATTAGTAAAAGAAAAATTCGCGGAAAGCGAATAGCATAGCAACACGCTGAAATTGTACAAAGGAAAAACGAGTCATTGGATGCACACCGTTCTCGATTGGAATCCAATACTGCCATTAATTGGCGGGGTGCGTCAGAAAGATATCGTTTTCGGCACACTATACACAGAATTATGCAGAAGATCGATTCCGTGTAACTGAAAATTTCTTCTTTCGTAGTTTATTTACTGCTAATTATTAATTTGTGTAATCTGAAGTTTGTGTGAAAAAAAACTGTTCTACATATCATTGAAACCTCTAGTTAGCCAGCTTAAGTCCTCAGGTGCGTCTTGTTTCCCTCGCGTGAGTTTTCTCTCCTCTGCAAGTTGCATCACTGTGACTCGTGGTTATTATCCAAGCAACTTTTAGCCGACTTCGGCAAAGCCAAAAGGAAAAGTTATGATTTTAGCAGTCTTCGTAATTTCTTTTCACGTGTCGCGTGTCACTTGTGCGTGTGGCCAGTGGTGAAGAGGATAGACGCGTCCTTACAGTGATCTTTAACAAATGAGAGTCGCGAGTGCATTTGCACTCGCAGCACTTAAAGCTTGTCCATGTGTACGTAGGAATCTCAAACAAATGACAGTTGCTAGTGTGGCTGCAATCGCTGTACTTGATGCTTGTCTATGTGTGCGTAAGGATCTGAAACAAATACCGGTTGCGAGTGCACTTGCACTCAGTGTACGTGAAGCGAGTCTATGTGTGCGTGGAGATGTCAAACAAATGCCGGTCGCGACTGCGCTTACACTCGCTGTATGTGAGGCACATGTGTGTGTGTGTGTGTGTGTTGTATGGACCTTCTGTAACTGTCTATTTTATGGTCTTTGTGCTAGCTCTTCCATGAATGGGTTATATTTTCATGGAAAATAAGGCGTTGGGGAAACTAGATAAACATGTTACGCCGATTCTGGGAAATTGTGGGAGGAATGGAGTACAATACACACGTTTTATTGGAAATAGGTTACGTCATAATTATGTTACGACTACCAACTGAGAGACGAAGATGCTTGCGAACGTATCTGTTTCAAAGTTTAGCCTATCGTAATAAAAGCGATGGATTAGGCAAGAGCATTCTAGTCTTCTAATAAACAAACAGCGATCAGCGATTCGTCAGCCAAAAGCTTATAGTAATGTCTTCAGCCATCTGAGGTGCAGCAGATGGGACGTTTGCGAAACTTATTTATTAGTCGACCGTCTTCTTATTTCGTTTCGATGATGCGTCTTGTCAAATTTCTTTGGCCCAGTAGGTGACCACGTTAATCGTTATTTAATATGTTTAAGAAAATTGAAAAGAATAGTTTTCAAAAATAGTTTTTTCTGCCTAACAAACCAAATTGCGCGGAAAATTAATTAATTGTGTACAACAGCAGGCTATTTTTAATTAATTTGACTCTAATGAGATTGTGTGGCTGCTGTGGTTTTGTTATTTCAGTTACATTTGGGAAGCGGACATTTTTCCTCGTGTAAACGAGCAACACATGCAGCAGCCTACTGCTGAATGTAAATAACGCTCATTCCGCTTGAATGGGACACTTTTTAATTATAATTATGAAGAGTTTGACGGCACGGTTGGTGCAGTGGCTGAGTGATTGACTGCTGCGCTGCGTGTCGCGGGTTCGATTCCCGCGCGGAACAAATATTTATATGGCCTACAGGTAGTTGTTCCGGGTCTGGCTGTTTGTGAATGTGAGTTTAAATGTTTGTAAACGCACCCGCGATACCGGAGAAATTCTTAGTGTGGGGCAAAGATTAAAAAAAAAAAAAAGTTTTAGTTTAAAATTAGAAGTAAATTATGTAATTGTTTTTGCTGTAGATTTGCAATGGTTTAAATTATGAAGTGCTGTGACTAGGTAATTGTATTTGGTTGTCAAACCTCTTGGAGGTCAATGAAGATCGATGGAGGAACTTCTTTTCTTACTCCTCTATAGAAGAAGCAAATAAGCATTATAGCGATGGGGGCTTTTTGAACCACTGAATCAGTATATCTACACTGCGTTCAAAAGCTCTAGTCATCATTGCTATGGAATACGGTCAGTGTCCAGCTCTTAAACTCGGTTTACATAAGCTGTTCGCGTTCAGATTAATTAAGTTATTTAAAGAACACACTATTTTTAGGTCAAATAATGACAGCCGCTCGGCTCAATCTTCAGGTCAAGCCGCGCTTGCCTAGGTTGGTCTGTGGATGGGTGACCACCCATGCCGAGATTCGTCTGTGCCTCGGAAAGCACGTTAAGCCGTTGGTCTCGACTGTCATTTGTAGATCTATCCCAGTCGTTACAGGGAGTCAGTGTGGCCCGAAAGGCTGACAATCAGTCTTACTAAGGATTATCATATTACCCAGTATTAACTGGTTTGTGGAGGTCAGATAGGCAGTCACTCCATCTAAAATACTAGTATTGGTTAGAAGCCGACCCTAACAAAGTTGGGAACAGACTAGGCAGATGATGACACTTAATTATAAAAGTAGACTACTAACCAACTTTTACTTGAAACAAAAAAAAAACATAAAAAATCAAGACTACGCTTCAAATGACATACTCCACTTTCATTTAATCCCCTAACAACCTGGAAACTGAAACATCAAACAGTTTGCTAAAACTCAATTATTACTGACAAAAGTACATAAGCGTCGTATTCTCAACGCAATGATGAATTAAAAATACATGGGAACGAAATATTTCTGGGCGGCCATTAGTGATGTTCTCAGAGAATAATACAGTCATAAAAGTTGCATTAAAAAGGTAAGTTTTTAGGGGTCCGTAGGAGCAAGGAATTCATAGTCCTTACAATTTACAAATAAAACTTGTTTCTGTACTTGTATAGTGTTCTAGCGTTGTAAGAATATTTTTAATGATTAAAAAAACAAGTCTCGAGTGGACCTATTGTGCAAAATTATTTCTGAGTTCATCAAAAACTTGATACCGAGTATCATTAACATTAAAAACCGGATATTTACCATGTTTACTATTTGTTCTGAGTTCCCGATATTTCGGTGATCCCAAGTTCTTGCCGTTATTTTCCCTGTATTAATAGAACATATTCAAGTAACGTTTCTCACAAAAGGCTGCCTTTAAACAACTAGACATTTTTGTCTCTTCCAGAATTTCAATTCCATATAAGATACCGGTAAGAGAAGGACAATTTCGGAAACTGCAAATACAAAAGATTAATCGTGATTTGAATTCAGAAATTTATAAAGGTTTTGATAGCTACTGAACCTCTTTAACGCTTCGTCCGACACAAGCTTGACACTTTAGAGTTAGATTGCTGTTATTACCCTAATTGCTCGAACAAAAACACTTTCTCTGTATTAATATTAATGTTGGAGTTATTATACAAATATTTTAATGTTCGCCTTTGTAATGGAAATAGGCAACAAAGTGACAGCCAGGGGAATTCTTTTGTGTCGTTATTTTTTGTTAATTATTTTATTTCAAAGGTTTGATGTAAATATTTGGCCATGCTAGTGGTGACACCGGTTTTAAAGTAGCTTCAGGGCTCTTTGGTTACAAGGAGTTAAAACTTGATGGGATGAAAGTGAACGTTGTTTAATAAGAAAATTCAGTAGATATTAGTGTAGGTAGGTAAGTGCCATGAAAAACTAACGAGTACTGGAGTTCACTTAGATGCAAATTTAGTAATTATTTTATAATTAACAGTAAAGGGTAATTATTTCTACAATAAATAGATTTGAACAACGATTATTGCAAAAATGATAAAATGACGAAGCACCTCTGCAAAAAAAAAACTTTCGAATTGATTTCAGTTTAATAGAACAGCATTCAAATTACTGACGTTGCTCAAAAGCCGCTAAGCTGAAGTGGGACCGGGCTGGCGATGTCTGCTGTATGCCCGACGAGCTGTGGAGCCCTATCACAGCCAGAAAGTGAAGCAGTAGAACGCGTAGGAGATGGCGGGACGAACTGGACAGAACCAACGACCAATGGTTCACATTGGCTCTTGATTGAAGGATTTGGAAGTCACGGGGACACCTTTGTCCAGCAGTAGGATGACACAGGCTGACAGTAACAGAACTGCAGTCAGGGTCATTCCGATTGGCTACATAATTATATATTCTGATTTGAATCCACAGCTAAGTACCTATTTCAAATATCCGAACACACCCACCATATCAGCGTCTACTCAGCATCTTCCCACGCTCACATTAGTCATTCCACAGGTTACTAGGCTAGCAGTAAACTATATTGCTACCCGTTGGTAATTAATAATTATGCCCAATTGAGATTTATGCGATCTCACGGCCGGAGCCACCTGTAACTGAAGCTGATATGTTTACGATATGTCTTCGTGATTATTTGGATTCATGGGTTGAGATATTGGAATGTAAATGGGTGATAGATGGTTACATAAATTGGTGGGAATGGTTAGTGAAGATACTGGGGAGGTAGAGTATGTAGTTAATTACGTATTCTTAGCAAAGCATCCAGCGATTAGGAGCTTTCGTTCGTAAGATTAGAAAGGCTCAGAAGCTGGTTTAAGTTTCAGACTGTGCAGAAAGTCCAGTTGAATGAGGAACTCGTGGCTAAATAATAAGAGCCGCTCGGGTGAATCTTCAAATTAAGCCGCGCTTGCGTGGGTTGGTCCGTGGATGGGTGACCACCCACTACTTACCGAGTTTCCTCCGTGCCTCGGAAAGCACCTTAAGCCGTTGGTCCCAGCTGTCATTTATAGATCTTTGACAGTCGTTACAGGTAATCAGTTGCCCGAAAGTCTGATAACCAGTCTTACCAAGGGGTATCTTTTTCCCTCGTACTAACTGGGTTGTGGAGGTCAGATAGGCAGTCGCTCCATGTAAAATATACTAGAACTCAGCTGCATCCGGTTAGACTGGAAGCCGCCCCAACATAGTTGGGAAAAGGCTAGGCAGATGATGACTGTGCAGCATGTGCAGTCATTTTACCATCTTTAGAACCTATCTTCACTCTTCATCTCCCGTTAGCAAATTGTAATTTTCGCAAGGCAAAGTTAAGGTATAGTTCGTGCGTGTAGCCTTTCATTTTTTCTCAACAAAACGCCAGCCACCTGCTTGTCGAACTTAAAGGTGGTCTTTAACACGTGGTGTTAAAGACCAGCACCATCATAAATCAAGTCATTGAAAACTCAAACGTTTTCGCACATAGTCAGTGTAAAAGAGACAGTACAATAATATAATTAATGGAAGCACAAAATGGCGTCGCCCAGTAATGAAGCTGACCGTTTAATTAACAACTCGAATGATAAATTATTGTGGTGTGTCAGCGAACGTAGGTTGTACGGTAGCACAGTGTAACTAGTAAACCAACTACGCCCTTTTTGTGAAACCAAACGCGGCAGTTAAGTTTGTCAACTACACAAGCAAAATTTAAAATGTAAAGTCTCAATGCGACCTCCTTTTTTTTCGGATGGGAAATCATCAAATGACCTGAAGCGGAAGGGAGTGTTAGACTTGTACTGACTAAAACCCATCCATGTTCCTTCTTTGCCCTTTGTGTTCCAGGGCCACGGTATCTCTTTCAAACAGTCCCGCAGCCCTGGTCAACGCGACCTCTTACCTGGAGGTCTACTCTCTAAGCACGAAACCAATATTTTCGACCGAAGTTACGGGCGTTTCCTACTCCGTATCACTTAAGCCGGGTCCGCTGCGCCGTGTTATCGTGTTATAATAACACGAAAAATTGTTTTCTAACATAAAATGTTTGCTGCGACAAACTGATAACATGTTTAGTTAGAAAATTGTCGCAGCGGACGCGGCTTTACGGACATAATATTAGTTATTGGCTCGAAATAAAAATAAATGACCAGTTAGTTGTCACTATTCCCGTTGTGTTTTTAAGACCCCCTGAAATAAGCGTATCATCATCATCACCATTTCAACCGAAAGACGTCCACTGATGGACATAGGCCTCCCCCAAGTGTCGCCACATTGACCGGTCCCGTGTGACATAAGCTTATACTTCGACTAAAAGCTTTGCATGTACATAAATATGTTTGAACCGATACCGAGCATTTGTTCCTAGTTGAAATACTGTTTGTCTACTGTGACGGTTTGTTCATGTGGAGGACATAATTGATTGGTTGGGTAGTTATGTACCTACTGATCAATTTACTCATTAAAAGTTGGATTGATATCGTTATTACAGTAGGTGGTATTTTGGTAATTGAATATTGTGATGATAAAGGGTTGGCTGGGTTGTGGAGGTCAGATAGGCAGTCGTTCCAGGTTAAATACTGGTATTCAGCTGCATCCGATTAGACTGGAAGCCGATCCCAACATTAGCCAGATGATGATGAATATTGAGGTGATATAGTTAGTTCCAATGTGTAGCGGGTTGAAATTATATTTAAAGTAAATCACAAATATAACAAAATGATACACTTTTACTCGTTTTATTTTTGTAAGTAGATCTTCGAAGGCACTTACTCGGTACTTTTTATCTGTATTTAAAAACGCGGGCAAGTATTTCCTATATTTTAACAGCTCTTGTTAGAATCGAAATATTTGTTCTGGTGGTAATATAATATCAGTTTTCGGCTGTTTACATAAGACAACTCATCTTGTAAGCGGCCGTACGTTTCCTGAGGATTCATTTCAGGTTTTTATTTTTCTACTGTGGCTTTTTCAAAAGTAAATTCATTTTTCTCGGTAACTCAAACATTGAGATGTGAAATAATTTGCTGTTCTTTTCATACTTATTAAATTTCAGTAATGGAAGGTGTGCAAATATTAACTTCCAACGACTGCTCCTTTTCTGATTTCTCTCGGGAAACAGAATTTGCAAGTAGGTTGAATTTAAGTACTTTAGTTTTTTTAATAAAACTCATTCTTCATTTTTGTCCAGCGTAGTAGCGCTCGCAACCGGCGTTGTGTCTGATCCAGATGTATGAACGTGGATGAAGCAAGAAGAGTAGTAGCAGTACTCGTAATAGTAGTAGTAATAAGTTTATTAATCATCAGAAACAGAACAGTTGTGTCATACATAATCAATGAGCCACAAACTAAGCATCGCTTAACTTATACTGTCTCTTACGAGATATTTTCCGTGATTGTTCGTTATTTTGAACTCCCGATATTTCGAAACAGAAGCGCGAAGTGACAGTATAAGTTTAGCTGTAAACTGTAAAAGCTTAAAACAGTGTAAGCATCGCTTGTATCTTGTGGCTCGGAAGTGCGAATTTTACAATTTAAAAATAGTTCGATTCAATTGAGGACATTAAAATGTAATTATAAACATTAACAGGATATTAAATTAAAACAAAGAGCTTCTGTAACGTGAGTATGTAGGGATCTTAGTACTTGGCGTTCTGTAGTCTCTGCCCTGTCTGCCTATACCCTTGGGAAAAAGGCCACAGTAAGGCATCTATGTATCAACATAAGTTTAAAACTAACTGTTGTTACTCTAAGACACTCTTGATCAAAACCTCTAGTATGTTCAACCAGCTTTTACCCTGTTCAACACTCATGACATTAAATACATTAAAAGCTAGAATAAAGTAGAAAAACCCAGCTTTAAATAAATCAACTCTCATGATCAAATACCATTAGTAACAAAGCACCACTGTTACCTACATTTATCATATTTTCACAGTCGACCGCATAATTAGTTACACCCAGAGCCAAACAAACTAATAATCTAACTCACGCCATTTCCATTTTACAACAAAAATAACTGAATAAACTAGTTTATTAGTAATTAGGTTGTATTCTACGGCTTTCGTTTTTATGTGCTCATTAGTAAAATGTTAAATAAAAATGCCGACGACTATAATAACAGGCGAATTCGTGTGACCTTGTTCGTGTCGCTAAGTTTTAGTGCTAAGTGCTGAACTAAGGTTTTTTAGGTTTGGTCACGAAGTAGCTGGCTAGACAAGACTGAAGAGTCTATAGATATTTTTTTTTTTTTTATATTAATAGCTGTTGTCCCGACCGTAGTTCGCGTGAAATTGTTATAAAAAATATTACTTTCCTATCTGAAATCGGATTTTGTTAACATTTAAAGGGTTTTATTTTTTTACACGGAACCCTAATCTTTTTTCTTAAATAAAAGTAGCCTTAGTTACTCTATATAAGGTCTATCTTTTCATACACGAAATATTTTAAGAGTTACGTCTGTAGGTCGGAAAGACGTCATAGAAACGAAAAAAAAAAAATATCTGAGTGTTTTTTTTACAAAATTATTATAATTCTAAAATTTTTTGAGACTTTTTGCATAAAACCTTTACTCCCATATTCTAACAATGACAGTATGTAAATACGATGTAGTAAACTACCGTAATGGATGCTTAAAAATAAGAAGCCAGTATTTATTTTGTGAGTCAAGTAATTTTAAATTATTTATTTTTATAAAAAAATATACTCAGATAAAAAAAATATCCCTTGAATTGGCTTCGTTACAGCCGTTAGATGATTCCCTGAAAATATTTCGTGTATGAATAGTTAGACCCTATATATAGTATACTATATTCTATATATTATATATAGTCTATAACATCAGCTAGGTATCTGTCAGTAAAAGTCCCGCCAAAATCGGTCGAGCCGATTTGGAGATTAGTCGGAACAGACAGACAGACAAAAAAATTTTTTTTTTGCTTTATGTACCGTATATACTAAACTTATACTATCACTTAAGGGATATCTTCCATGATTGTTCCGTGTTCGTTTTGTTAATATAATATCGGGAGTATAAGTTTAGTTGTAAACCGTGAAAGCTTAAAACAGTGACCGCAAATATTTCCATATGCATTCAGTAAAAAGCTGTTATTTTGAAATTACAAACAGACACTTTAATTTTATTTATTTTTATGTACAGACGAATCGATGACCTTAATATTATTTTGAAGGCTTTTGGCAATGAGGATAATATTCAATCACCAATCCTTTTAGTTTCGTCGTCGAGTCGTGAGTCAAAAAATACTTTGATAAAGCTCACAATAAGGCACAGTGGTGGTCTGTTAAAGTTTTTTTTTCTTTTGTTTATCCGTGATCATGGCGCTTGCGAGTCGCACGGGACCGGTCAATGCGGCGACACTTGGGGGAGGCCTATGTCCAGCAGTGGACGTCTTTCGGCTGAAATGATGATGATGATGATGGTGCTTGCGTCAGTGCCGAAATATCGGGAACTGTTTCAAGTGTTAATCATAATTGAGGAATTGGTTCGATTGTCGACAAAAAGACAGGAAATCTATCTCATTCTGGTTCGAGAGAGGAAAAAGTACATGAAACTAATATCTCTAATACTCTAGTAGAGGTTCATACATACCGAGTTTCCTCCGTGCCTCGGAAGGCACGTTAAACCGTTGGTCCCGGCTGTCATTTGTAGATCTTTGACAGTCATTAGGCAGTCAGTGGAGCAAAAAACCTGACAACCAGCCTTACCAAGGGGTATCGTATTACCCAGTACTAACTGGGTTGTGGAGGTCAGATAGGCAGTCGCTCCATGTAAAATACTGGTATTCAGCTGCATCCGGTTAGACTGGAAGCCAACCCCAACATAGTTGGGAAAAGGCTAGGCAGATGATGATGACTCTAGTAGAGGTTCCGTCAAACTAAACTTTTGCACCAATGAATAAAGCCCCTTAAAGTGGTCGTGCAGTCCAGAGTCCGAATTTTTATCGTGGCTAAATAATAACAGCCGCTGGGGTCGATCTTTAGGTTAAGCCGTGCTTACCTAGGTTGGTCTGTGGTTGGGTGACCGCCCATTACATACCGAGTTTCCTCCGTGCGTCGGAAAGCACGTTAAGCCGTTGGTCCCGGCTGTCATCTGTAGATCTTTGACAGTCGTTACAGGTAGTCAGTGGCCCAAAAAGTCTGACAACCAGTCTTACCAAAAGTATCGTATTACCCAGTACTAACTGGGTTGTGGAGGTCAGATAGGCAGTCGCTCCATGTAAAATACTGGTATTCAGCTGAATCCGGTTAGACTGGAAGCCGACCCCAACATAGTTGGGAAAAGGCTAGGCATAACTGGCGACATGTGGGCTGTACTTTTAGGTACATCTCTGCCTAGCCCTTCGGTGATAACAGGCGTGATGTTATGTTATGTAACTTATTCTATCATATCATGATCCAATCTCATTTAATCTATCCGACCATCCCACACTTTTATGATAAAAAGCGCGAATCACTAAATTATCCACATTAAAGTTTCCCACGTGGCGACCACTCAGTGCACTCATGAAATATTCATCGGCTTCGACTAGCACGAATGTGCGGTGTAGAAGTAACGTCAATACTAACGATTTTTAAAATTAAATATAGTTTTATGGTGTTAAAACACCCTTAACGAAGTCGTAGGGCTTAATTTTTAATTTGTTTTTTTGTTCTGGGCCACACCTTGGATCCTTATAGTTACGGAGATATTGAGGGTCAAAGTTCTAACTTTTTCACACGTTTGAATTTATAAATACAAGTTTTAAATGTTATAACTTTATTTAAATACCTTCATGACTCCTGTACTATTGAATGCACTCATCAGCACAATGTTTTGAGTGCGCTACATTGAGCGCTACCGAAAACTGTGATTTTTCACACTAAAAAAACCCATACATTTTTGCACAGTGTTACTTAGTTTCAAGTACAGAATGCTTGTGCGGCTTCATGAAGGGTCTGTTTGCACCCATTTCTTAATCTAAGATTTTTTTAAATATCTATGGGTGATACTAATTCTGGTGATACTATAGAAGTATGGCAGAACCGAAGAAGAATGTGTAAGTATCCGCTGGATGCGAGAAGCACGGGATCGGTCAATGTGGCTACACTTGGGGGAGGCCTATGTCCAGCAGTGGACGTCTTTCGGCTGAAATGATGTTGATGATGATGGAAGAAGAAGACATGCTGCGCCACGCCACGGCATGACCCCACGCCACGACCACACATGAATTGGGATAAGGGCAGGAGAATGATAATGATGAAGGGTGATACTAATTCTCCTTGTCGCAAAAAAATCAACTAAAGTGCTCTAAGACAATTGTGTGTTTTCGATTAAAAAATCAACGTAGTAACGTAACGTTTACGCCTCTCGCTCGTGCTAGGGCCTAGCACTCATGAAATATGCATCGACTTCGAGTACAGACGGACAGCGGCGCGTGGAAAGCGCGTCGGACCAGTCTGATTGTTTTACTTATTGTGTTGATAAGTACTGTAACTGGTCGCTTTATATTCTCTCTTTGTGTAATTGTGGATATCGGATGTTCCCTGGAGAGAGTGCAGTTTCAAAATTAATACAGCATTTTTTCAAAGTTTATAGAAAATAATCTTTTATCGTCTTCATTAATTCATCGTCATCTTTACGTAGCAAACCGTTTCATGCATTTGCTGGCAAAAGAAGCTGTGGTAAGTATTGCTTTTCAAAGCTGTTGTGGCAGATTTTCTTCATGTCCCCCATTCTAGGTAGTTAGTGCCGGTTTAAAATGTGTTTTTCGCTCATTCTCTCTTGTAAGCAGTTACTTTGTCATTTACTCCTCCATTGAAATAATTGCGTAATCCATCTAGATTGTTTTTGTAACTGGTAAACAATGTTACGATAGTTTTTGCAGCCCTTTTGACGTCAAAAACTTTTCTGGACTCTCAAAAACAACATCAAATCCAAAAAAAAATCTATTTACTTACTGTTACTGTAAGCTTGTGCCATTCCACTGCAGGGCAAAGGCCTTTCTTCATGACTTAAAAAACCTTCAATCTAGGGCCAATGTGGACCACTGGTCGTTGGTTCTGTCCAGCTCGTCCCGCCATCTCCTGCGAGGTCTACCACGTCGCCTTCTGGCTGTGCCAAGGCTCCACATCGTGGTTATTTTGGCCCATAGCTCATCGGGTATACGGCAGACATGGCCAGTCCAGTTCCACTTTAGCTTAGCGGCATTTTGAGCAACTCAGTTATGGTTGTTCTAGTTACTTAAAGTTTTCAAATGAAATAGTGGGCCATCCAAGTCCAATTGCTTACTCGCACAATTGAATGAAAGATTCTAATGGCAGATAATGGCGCGGAACAAGTTTACTGGACCACTTCAAACAAACAAGGAGCAATTAAGCAAAATCTCCGAGTGGAAATTTCTGTCTTTGAGCCCTTTGAAAGTTTACTAATTAGACTAATTTCACGCAGACTAGGTATGCTCGAAGGGAACACTAATTGAGCGTCACTGGTTTTCTCGTCTTACGTGGTTACGGTATCAGAGTTGACTTTGTCGTTCTTTGGACTTTGTTATTATTGAAATGTTTAAGAGCGTTCATCATCCAAAAAGTTGGCAACGTCGCAACATCCAGTAATATTGCCAAATTAATCAAAACAGCAATATATTAGGTCTAACTATTCATACACGAAATATTTTCAGGGAATCATCGTTCGGCTATAACAAAGCCATTTCAAGGGATTTTTTTTTTTATCTGAGTATATTTTTTATAAAAAAAAATAATTTAAAATTACTTGACCCACAAAATAAATACTGGCTAAATTTTGTAACAAAAAACACTCAGATAATTTTCTTATTTTGTTGCTATGGCGACTTTACGCCATAGCAACAAAAAAAGATAGACTTTATATTTGACAGCTATTTGCGACGTTGCCCACTTTCTGTATAAACGGTGTTAAGGAGCCCGTGGCTAAATAATAACAGCCGCTGGGGTCTATCTTTATTTCAGCCGTGCTTGCCTATGTTGGTCTGTAGATGGGTGACCACACATTGTATACCGAGTTTCCTCCGTACTTCGGAAAGCAAGTTAGGCCGTTGGTTGTAACTGTCATTTGTAGATCTCAAGGCTAGGCAGATGATGATTAAAACGTTTAAAGTACCTATGACTATCCTCGATTTTCTTCATGTTGTAAAAGACGATTGCAGAGCATTTATTGGTTCTAGCCTGGAAAGTATTTGTGGAATTTTCTAATTGAAATTTCTCAGAAGTAGCCTGTTGTTTATGCCCGGTTGATAGCTAGAATATATAAAGTTGTATAAACAGATCTCTTTTTCTTAATTTTGTTCGGTCTAAAGATTCTCATAATTCTTATCATTTAGCGGAAAAAGTACGGCAAACAGGTGTGAGTGTATGTAAGTACATATTTCTTATTAATCCCATGATGAGTAAAGTTTTTTTTTTTTAAACCCTGTTGTGCTCCTATAAGGGGTAAACACTGAGACCGGCTGATATTTACGGTATTTCTGGAGACAACAAAGTATTTAAACTATCTTCAAGCCTACCCAACACACCTTTGTTCTGAGTAAAACTTTACGAATTTAATAAATAACGGGGACAGACTTTTATTAAAACTTTACGAGAGATAAGTTAACGAGAAAAAATCTCAACTTTAATTAAGTTTCAAACTTAATGACTCAAGTAAGTTTGTAATTTACTTTCGAATTTTATTTTAAAGTAAACAGAGGTTTAAGTTCCTACTTACATAATTTTCTTCTGCGATTTTTCTCTAACACAAGCCAGCACCTAAACGAATGGCTAATTAAATGTTCAATATTGGATTTTCATCACTGGGCTCAGTGCTTAGAGTTTAAATTCCAGCATTTAATTTAGTTTTAGTAAAAACAGGTATTGCTCTCAAGTGTCCATGACTAAGTTGTCACACAAAATTTATTTGATTTGCTTGGTACCGTGACACCTTCGTTTTCAATAATGGCCTCAAATAATTTAAGTATGATTAGTACCGCTAATAGCTCTGTCAATATTTTCTTATGAGTTAAAATTAAAATGAGTAAAGACACACACACTTTTACACATAAATTACTAGCAAGATGGAATCTTTTCCGAAGGAATTTTGTTGCCACATTATACTCAAAAATGGCACTTCGGCCGAGATCTAAAAATTATACCTAGCATGTACTTGACTAAGTGTTATTCCATTTACCATCGCAAAACTGTCAAAAAATAAGTGGTCGCTTGCTAAGTAACGTTTTTATGTGTGTATTGATCTAACACTAACTTTTAAGCCTCACATCGACATACTTGTTACTATTTGTAAGGTGATCTACATTTTTAAGACATTAAGACATGTACCTGATTTTAGGACTACCAAAATGGTCTACTCAGCACTCTGCCAGTCAATAGTAAACTATTGCATAACCTTTTGGGGAGGTGCAGGCAAAGTTCACCTTCTCTAGGTTGAAAGAGCCAAAGAGCTGTTCTCAAGGTAGGAGCTGGCCTTTCTGTTCATTACCCAACTACTGAACTTTATGAACGTTGGCATGTTCTAACAGTCAGGCAGAGCTTTATACTTTCCATAGTTTCCAAACAAAATGAAAATGATCCCAATCTTTACAAAGATAAGCGAAGAAAGGGTAGTGTCTGCCCTACAAGCTTTTCTCTCCCAACGATTTAAAAAAATATTTTAATAAAATCAACACAACACTTACAATTTAGCCACTGCGGCGACCAGTCTGCAAATTAAATGTCTGTAAATGGTTGAAAACTCTAAGACTATCAGGCAACTGAAAGTCAATTGATTCCAATCCGCTGAACATCTATCTGCTACACAAACACATACTATCTCATACACACAAATCACGCGTACAGTATCCATTCCCTCTAGGTAATAATAATTTTCAATTTTTTTTACATCATCTCAACGTAGTAAGTAAAATCATCACGCATGAGTTGTTAAGTTATTAATCTAAATTAGTTTTATACCTGTAAGTTTTGGGGGGCCTGGTGAACCGTAACACAGACATTGTATGCCTATCGGGCATTCGGTCACCAGTCTCTCACAAATGTTTACAATGTGTATTAGATTAAATAATTCCTGTTCATTGTAACGTTTGTGATGAGAAATTAAACATATTATTTGTTTATTTGCTTTGGTTACAATTATCACCATAATATTACAGATTTACAGCCGATCGCACGCATCAAGTTAAGAGTACCAGCCCCTAAAACTCATAACCACTTCATCACTAAAACAAAATTAAAACCTAACAGAAGAAACCCCAGCCTCTCTTAACAAATTATCCTTATTAGCACAAGTTTACGTCGTTAAACAATATCGTCTATCAGCGATAGTAATGAGTAATCTAACCAGTTTCAATATATACTATCTATACATACAGTCTATGTGTTGTGGTTGGTGATAGATTATGTAGCCATCGATTTCTGGGCTCTTGCCTTCTCCGATAGCTTTTCTTGTGTCATATGTTTTGCTGATGTTTTGTTTTTACTGTCTCAGGCGATAGCTCTTCTTTTTTTCATGTGTTTTATGTTTTTCTAATGTTTTTGTTTTTTATTTTTTACCTTTCAGTTTTACTTTTGTTTTGTAAAATACCTAGGGTTTTATTTGCTGAGGTAGTTTCTTCTTCGTGTTGACTTCTTCCTTTTCAAATCGTTTATCCAATCAAACTGCTTATGATTTATATTATTTATAGCTTTAATTTTATCTTTACTAGAATATGAAAATAGAATGGGAATTTATTTAAAGTTATTTAATCATTTCAACAACTCAAATATGTTTAATTTCTACTCCTACCATCAATGAAATACCGGAATAGCCAGCAGCCGATACGGCAATAAACTTAAAATGTTGTAGTTTATGAATATTGATGGCATATTCCATTCCGTCTCTAAATGAAATATATTAATATCGTCTATTCATACAACTGTTGAGAGTGCATCAACTGGAGTTAAATCTTTTAGTATTCGGTTAGATGTAGGGTTACTATCCATCCGGATTTAACTGGACATATCCGGCTTTTAGGCCACCATCCGGACTTTTCCGGCCTTGTCAGTGGTTTGAATTTTTGACAAAAGGAATTTTATTTTTAAAGTCTAATTGTTAGAAGACTTCCGAAAATAAATTTTGTTTGAAAATGTCCGGATTTGCCAGAACTTTTATGTTAATGAGTTAATAAGGAAATAGCTTATGCTCACGACTTCGCCCGCGTGGAGTTCGATACTTGTCCCACAGGATCATTCTACCGGGATAAAAAGTATCTTACGTGTTAATCCAGGTTATAAACTATTTGTGTGCAATCATCCAAATCTGTTCAGTAGTTTTCGCGTGAAAGAGCAACAAATGTCTATCCATTCATCCATCCCCACAAACTTTCGTATTTATAATATTAGTAGGGTAGTAGAATTACTCAGTAGCTACCAGGAGATATGTCAAAATGTTAACCCTAGTTGGAAGTTCATCAGTTATTCATACTTCCATTCCATTTAATTATTGACCATAGTTAACTAGGCTTTCTGTTAAATGTAGGCATGGAATACGAAATGATTAGGTGCGTGCTTTAAATCTAGATTTATATGAAATACTAGCATGTCGGAAAATATGAGAAATAGATCTAAATGGTGTATTTAAATGGTTTCAGCATATTGAATGTTGTATTCTATGTTTTTAGTACTTATTCAGTTGACATTTTTATTTTTGTCAATTTACATAATTTTCTAAAACCAAACTTAGAATTACATAAAAATATGTACACAAATAGAAAAGAAGAAAATATTAAAGGGCGTCAAAAAAAATCGTCCACATCGTACTTATTTATTGTAAAAGTTTAGATAGTTTCATTCTTTCTTTTTCTGACGTCTATTGAAGTGGAGCTTAAACTTGAACTAAAGCTAGCTTCTTGGGTTTAATTCTTAGTAGAAAACTTTTACAGGAATATTTTTGTTTTTTTTTGTTACTTTTTTTTATTATTCAAAGATTAATCTTCGTATTATATCTATGGAACTTTTACACTTACATCAGTTACTCATATCTTTTTTTTTTTTTTTTTTTCCGGATGGGAAATCATCAAATGACCCCCCCCACTCTGGGCGGAGCGGAGGGGAGTGTCAGACTTGTACTGACTAAAACCCATCCATGTTCCTTCTTTGCCCTTTATGTTCCAGGGCCACGGTATCTCTTTCGAACAGTCCCGCAGCCCTGGCAGGCATCGGTCCATGCGGACCCCTACTTGATTGCTGACATCTCTTTGAGGCGCGCGTGGAACACGAACGCGCCGTCGACACGGCCTGTAGTCATAAGACGGCCGGACGGCGAGCTAGCCCATAACTCGCCGTCCACAGGCCAGCGCCTACGGTGGTCGGAGGCCACCACGTGACCCCCGACGCCCAGGGCGTCTCCCGCGGCGGCTGGGACGTGAGGTTCTTTCCCTCTCACGTCCTGCCACCTCCTTCACTAGCATGACTGCTTCGCAGAAGGAGGTGACGGCTTACCATTCCCTCTCGCTCCGGACCATGGCTTGAACCAAGGCCGGACGCGAGAGATCGTCGCCGCCAATCGCCGCTATGAGGACACGGCGGTGCTCCGCCCAAGCGGGGCAGACCTCCTCGCAGTGGAAACACCCGGGCGTTTCCTCCCGCCCGATTCGGTGCAGGAACCTCCCGAAACAACCGTGTCCGGTGAGGACCTGCGTCAGGCGGTAGGTGAGGGCGCCGTAGCGCCTCTCTAGCCACTCCTCAAAGAGGGGACTCATCGCCACTATGGTGGCGTGCCCTGCACGGGGTTGCGACAGTCGCTCTCTCCATGTCGCCATGAGATCACGCCGGAGGTCTGTCCGCTGAGCGGCAATTTGTCGCGGAGTTACTCATATCTTTATATGGAGATAAAAAAAAATGTTGGGAGATCATACTTTCTGTTGTGATTAAAACTGATTACTTAATCTTTGCAAAACTTTTATTAATTTTATATACAGATACAACACAGAAATCAATCAGGAAGACATCAAGCCATAGAGAACAGTTGTGACCACAGAGTATAGTAAGTGACATCTGTCATACGATGTTAACATTAAAGGAGAAGGCGGCAATTTAGAATTACGTCAACACTTTCTAACCTCAAAAAATTTTTTTATTACCTTTCTAAAAATAATGCCTGAAACATAAGCACCACCCACAGTCAAAACCCACATACCCCAAGAAAACACAATAAATAAAACTGCTCCAATTCAATTTTACATAACCCTCCACTCATCCACTCACATAATGTCGTCACGAATATCCTAAACTGTCATACAATACACGTCCCGCATACAAAATGGCAACGAATACATTACTTTAGTTTTTGAGCCGCCTCCATACATTTTAAAGTGAAAGTGATAGTACAGTGAAATGCACTGGTTGGTAACAATTTGTCATGTCTTTGTGTCATATATGGGGCTCGTGGCTAAATAATAACAGCCGCACGGGTCGATCTTCAAAGTTAAGCAACGCTTGCCGAGGTCGATCCGTGGATGGGTGACCATTTCTAGCATACCGAGTTCCAACCGCTCAGGTCGATCTTCAGGTTAAGCAACGCTTGCCTAGGTTGGTCCGTGGATGGATGACCACCCATTACATACCGAGTTCCTTCCATGCCTCGGAAAGCACGTGAAGCCGTGGGTCCCGGCTGTCAATTGTGGATCTATTGACAGTCATTACAGGTAGTCAGTTGCCCGAAAGTCTGACAAACAGTCTTACCAAGGGGCATCGTATCACCCAGTACTAACTGGGTTATGGAGGTCAGATAGGCAGTCACACCGTGTAAAACACTGATATTCAGTTGCATCCGGTTAGACTGGAAGCCGACCACAAAACTGGGAAAAGGCTAGGCTGATGATGATCGTCTTTGTGTCGCAGTAGTAAAGGTGATTTTCGTAGTGCAAGTTTCACCACAAGTGTGGTTGCCTGTACTTACTTGCTAAGTGGGCTGTAATAAATTTGAATATGACATCTGTGATATTACGGCTGTAAGGCTGGTACACATGTATGTATGATTTGTCTTTTATTGCTTGCGAGTTTGGAATAATAAAAAGATCTGTTTAGTTTAAATAGCAGAGTAAAGAAGGTTTAGATGTTGAAGTTTTTGTTTATGCCAGTATGTAGCGAGCATTAATATATTACATAAGCAGTGATAGCCTAGTGGTGTGACCGTCAGACTGCCAAGTCATAGGTCTCGAGTTCGAACCCAAGACACGCACCTCCGATTTTTCGAATTCATATGCGCATTGTATAATTATCACTTGTTTCGATGAAGGAAAACATCGTGAGGAAACCAGTATGCCTGAGAGATATTTCTCGGTGGCATGTTAAGCCAAGTCAGAGGCCCATGGGTGGCATAAAACCTCTGACACCAGGTTAGGCATTAACCACACGATATAGATAGATATATTAATATTTTGGTGATTATTATTTCTTCTGCATGCGCCTAGTCGTTGCGCGTTGCCATGTCAAATCGAGTTGTTTTCCGTTTGAGTTCCAACGCGGTCGAGTTGTTGAGGTTTAATTGTCTGGGTTTAATTATCTCGGGGTCGATTTGTTGTAGAATCGGATAAAAGCTGATTCCCAAAATATCTTCGTGTAAAATTAATTACATAAAATCACGCCTGTAATCCCCAAAGGGTTACAGATGTGGGTGTACCTAATAGTACACCCACATTTCGCCAGTTATGTTTAAAACCCACGTAAGAGGCCATCAAATAATTGTAATAAGATTAATTATTGCCTATTAAATTATGATTTACGTTAAAAAGGTGCTATTGGCCAGTTGACAGTTATTTTTACTGTGATCTATAAATCGTGACGTAAAAATGTTATTAATTTACTGCGCAAATTATTGTAAATGAAAGAAAACCCTTATATACAAGGTGGAGGGAACACCGACGCGAAAACGGTTACCACATGCTCAGTACATCATTCTATACCGATGAAAAATTTCGATATTATTTTTATTTATTTATTTATTTATTTGTTTATGGCACTCCAACGACTTATTCACTAATACAATTTTAGGGTAATGTAACAATGAAACTTAAAATCTAGGGTGAATATGTCACTTACAGGTGTGCACAGCACTTAATCGGTAATTAAAAAAAAAAATAGCAGTTTCATATATTTGACCGTGTAGGTATTTCACTTTTGTAGAAAACTGCTGTTTTTTTTAAATTACCTGTAAAAAAATTCTATGTGTTCAAACTATATGACTCAGAATAATTTACTGAGTATGTGGTAACCGTTTTTGCGTCGGTGTCCCCTCCACCCCGTATATGGACTGGACTTTCTGTTCAAGTAAGTATGCGTCATATAGCAAGGCACTTAAGATGATTTATGTCCTCCATTTAAAATCTAAGGATTCTCAGATTAAAATGGTATTAAACTATATGCAACTAGTTATTTAGCTTTGCAATTAAACGAGGCAAGTCCTTTTCAATTTGCAATGTTATATTGCATATTGTGGGTGCGATTACATTTATAATTAGTGCGATATTTATGTTAATAAGTTGTTGCTCGTATTTTTTATTGTTGATTGGTGCGATAAATATTGCTACTACATGATCATAAATTCATTTTATAATAAGTTTTGTTTTTTATTTGACTTTTATTATCGTGTGGTTCATAAATAATTTTCTGTGTCTCATTGTTCATAAATAGCTAGTTCCATACATCATTAGTAGATGCTAGTTAGTAGTTACCTTGTCTTGTTAATTTGCTACACAGTTGCCAGGTATTATTCTTTGGGTCGAGTCTAAGCGGGTCGTGTGGACACGGAACCGATTTGATGTGCATTGAGTATCAGGAAATAGTCTTATGAATTACCGAATTAGCTCGTCGTACTACTTACTTATCCCAGAACACATCTTTAGAATTCGGGTACTCATATAACTCATTCGACTTTATCGAAACGCCCGTTATGCAAATTGTTTCTAGTTTACAAAATTACTGATTAAATGACAATTTTTTCAAATTTACTGTGTTGATACACAATGATTCATGTATTGACATGTAAGAATGAATAATTGCTGTTATGTGTACCAACCCTAACTCGATCTTGCGACAACGCTTCTACTTCAGAAATAGAAAGGACATCCAGATCTATTGCTCCGTGCTCGGAGAAATTTTAGAATCTTCAGAACCTACCTACATTTGAATATGTCATCAAGTTCGAAAGTTAAACTTGAGAGATTTGATCTTGAAAGGAAGTCATAATACGACTAATAAAATGCCCTGAGTGGCAGACTTGTTTTTTTATTGCTGTCAATAAAATGATCTAGTTTGTGCGTAAGTGTGCGCATGTTTCGAGCCGTTTTTATATCCAATCTCTAATCAAATGAAAGTAAAAGTGCCAATTAGCTGCTACACTATAGCACGTTCACACACAGTTCTAACGCGATCTGACGAGTGTCAAGTGTCAAGGAAGTATTTAGTTTTGTTGAGTATTTAAGTAGGAGATATTCCTAAGCAGTTGATTGATTGTTGTGTAGATAGACTGGAAGCCGACCCCAACATAGTTGGGAAAAGGCTAGGCAGATCACTACTAACAGTAAAACACGTCATACTTAAACTGGCCTTATCGATGAGAAAGATTGAATCTTTTAAGAGCGTTTATACAGAAAGTGAGCAACATCGCAAACAGCTGTCAAATATTTTATGGCAATATTACAAATGGAAAATACGGAATATGGCTAAATAGTGAACTAAAATATTAATTATAAAATGCAATAATTAATATCGTAACACCGAATATTTAGTTCTAGATGTAAAAAAAAGTATTTGGTAACTTTCCAAATGTCTTTTTTCACCTAAAACGTATAATATTCTAGTTTACTAGTTCGCCATATTTCTTATTCCCATACAGTAATATTTCCAAATTAATTAAAACAGGCAAATATTTGACAGCTATTTGCGACGTCACCAACTTTTAATATAAACGCTCTTCGCATTCTATTGTATATTTATAAGGCACAGAAGTCAAAAATACAGAAAAACGAATTGGAGATACGTTATAAATAAATGAAATATCTTATTATTACATGAAGCTAATAATATTCTACAGAGAATAAGCATTGTGTATAGAATGCGTACATTTCTGAATATCTGCCGTTCATTGTCCCACATTATTTGAATTTCTGAAGGTTTAGTATGGCTGCCGTGTCTGTATACATGTATCTTACATCGAATACTTGGAATACTGATATGTGAACATTATCTACCTACATCGTTTTAGGTCATAATTATAAGCTCATTACGTGGGTACCATTGTAAGAAAATCATTTAGGACATCTTAGTTTTGAACTATATACGGTGTAAGGGAAAACTATGAATGCCTTCGAAAGCTTCTAGAATTAGCTTATTTTAGATTTTGTACACCCTTTGAGCTCTGACCGTTTTATCTTTTTTTAATCACATTACGGTTAAATTCAGTTTGTAAGAACATTTCATTATTAAGCTACAAAAGTCTGAGTTCCATAGAAACGCTAAAACTATTTGAAATTGCAAAAACTTTGAAAGTTCATTTCCTGATAATAAAACGTAAGTATCTTAAATTTTCATCAACCGTTACACAGATAGCGATGAGCGTTTTCTTTGAAAGAATGTTAACACCATTCACGTTAAAATCACTCAAAAGTGCCGTCAAACCAATTTGCATGAGATTAACAATCTTCACAGACTTCCTTTTCGCGGAATAATCGCCAGACTATTAGGCACAGCCCTCTCAGAGGTTTTAGTTAGACCGATGTAGCTAGTTAATCTTCTTTTCTTCGAATTTTTCGGCTTTCCAAGTTTCTCTTGGTACAACGTCGTTTCAATTAGTTTTGAGTGCGAGAGAGGTTTTATGTACGGTTGGGGTTACCATGTGTTACCGGTTACATTCGTTGTCACCTGTGCATTTGATGGCTACTTCAGAGCGTGCTGATTTTTCTTTTAACAGAGATACGGCTAATTTTCAAAGGTATATGGTTGAAGTGTACGGACCCGAATAAAGGGCTATGCTTCCATATTTATTGAGCGAACTGTCATTCTATGGAATTCACTGCCGGCGTCTCTGTTCCCTGATCATTATAATTTGGATCTATTCAAAATTCGAATGTATTAGTTTCTTCTAGGCAAGCGTGCTCCACCCTAGACCGCATCATCGCTCCACATCAGGCGAGTTGCGGCCAACGCAAGCCTATTTAGTACAAAAAAAAACATTGATGCGTTAAGAAGAAGACTAATTAACTAATTCTTCCGGATCATTCTGAGAAAACCGTATTATTTGTCGGTGACAATTAACAAACCTACATGATAATTTTATTATACTTACTGCGTTGATACTCATTTAATTTATATTTCTCCATCATCATCCCAGCCTTGGCTAGGCAAACGTTTCCCAGAATACCTATATTTTACATGGAGCGAATACGTATGTGACCACAGCAATCCGTTAACTGGGTTCTACGATACATATTACCGCCTCATTGGTCTAGCGGTCGCAAGCAAAGTATTATAGGATTTTTCCATAAGGAATTTCTAAGTAGCAGCCTTGGATTTTTGGTTTGTGTCCGGTTGATGGTAATAGACTCGCCCCATAGTACATGGGGCTTAAAAACCTTTCTTTCTTTCTTCTTCTTCATGTTATTACATAGCGTAATTCAATTATAAAATTCCAGGTCCTACTGTTCCCATAACAGGTTCGTCTTCGACAAACAAACTCCTGCATTTATTTTTGCTTTTAAAATGTAACTACCCCAACATACAGGCTCTTACGATTGAATCATGCCATCTAATGAGTCAGAGAATTATAAAATTTACATAAGACGCGCCGCTGTAGGTCAGATGCGCCATCTTGAATCCGTGAATGAACACCGGGAATTCCGTAAGATCCGTAAAATGTTATGTTGGTGAATTTAGGTCAGTAAGTCTGACCAGTTTTAATATTTTTTCGTATCGGTGGCAGGAAAACATGTTTCTTCGTATATTATCTGTGTTTATTCTTGATCCAAACAAATTCATATGTCTATTAAAAGTACCAAGTTTATTTTATTGATCGGCCTTTGCAGAAGCTTATTTTTCTAGGAAAGTTTTTAATTCACGTAAGTGTAAATGATTAGGAACTGAGTAGGAAGCTTGGCAATAAAATAAATGCCACAGATAGTAAGTATCTACGACAAAATGACGGTAAATGTGGATTTTTTTATGGCCATCAAAGTAGTTTGGTTACAGGGGAATCACACATTTTTACAGTGAGTAAAAAGTTGTTGATACAGAAAACCATAGAACCAGTCAAAACAATCTACTCAGTCTATTGCAGTCCACTGCTGGTCGTGACTCGCAAGCTAGGGCACCTTGTCTTACCTCTGCCCCCCCAGTCTGTCCCAGCCATCCTTGTATCTGTCAAACTAATAAACAAGACCAACCTAAAGTAACAATATATTTTAGTCATCCAACATCTCATTTCAATTTAACGTTTAACATTAAAAGGCGACTCAATTTAACATTTAACATTAAAAGGCGACTCAATTTAACATTTAACATTAAAAGGCGGCTCAATTTAGTATTTAAATATAATAAGCCCTATTCTAACGTGAATTGTGATTATATCTATGTGTACTGTGCGTAATGGAAACAGCACCGTTTAGCTGAACGAGAAACGTCTTTAAATAAAATATGTTACAAGTTTATTGTAAACAAATCAATGGGTTTTCATGATAATTGATTGTTAATAAAGGTATGTTATCGTGTTCTACTTATGTGGTAAGGTAATTATGATAAAATGGAAATGGATATGGACGAAGCAAAAGGTATATGTACAGGTATACACGTCCAACCATGAGCAGGTGATGCAGGTGGCGTTCTTGAAATAGTTTCTGTCTACTTCCATGGCAAAATTTCCTAGGAATTTTGTTAGTGCAGTGGAGTCAACTATAAAAATACAGGGTTTTATTTTGGCCTAATAGGCAAACATTTAGAAGCTTTCCTATTTACCTAGTTAAGGTATATGTATTTTTAAAAGCAAGTTGAGTCGCAGTTTTATGACAAGTTCGTTTAACAGTTTCTTTGGCCCTTTTTTTTACCTGCCCTCGTAGCATGACCACCGTAGACAAGGATTTCTTTGACGGAAAAATCGACAAAATGACAGATTGTGTCGACACAATGACAGATTTCATGTCACTATCTACGGGGGCTGCAACTGCCTGCAAGCGACGCTAAACCATTTAGTTTAGCTATTCTTGGTTGACACAAATGAGGAAATGATCCTAGCTCAGAGGCTCCTTCATTGGTCATCAATGGTCTCCGGAAACCCAAATGGATGAAGTACAAAGTCATCCCATATAAAAACATACGCTAAATCGTTAATACACATACCGGAATAACCGTAGTCGAAAAACACACGCAGCATCGCGTGTCATCACTGTCTACCGTTAGTAATATCATGAAACGTAAATTATATTCATGTGTACATACGTATAAATGTAAACTATACTGTATAAAGTGTCCCATTCAGTTTAAAACGATACTGTTCTGTCAGCGTTCGCAGTATCTGATATTAAGTTGACTACCCTTACTATTAACGAAAATTTGGATGTTTTTGACATCCGATAGAAGTGGAAAATTGTTTATTATTCAGGTGTATTACCTAAGTACTTACATAGATTAATAAATGGTAAAAGAACTTGAGCAGCTAATATATTATTTTCCAATGGACCCCATGTGTCTTTCGTCCAGCCAGACACTGACCTGCAAATTGCAAAAAACGTAAGAAAATTATAATTATGGGCTATAATCTACCAATGCACTGGGCCCGTGTGGTGGATTATAGCCCATTCCCTCTCATAGAGAGGAGGCCTGTGTCCCAGTAGTGGGAACATTATAGGCTGATTATGCTTATGCTATGCTATGTAAGAAAATTTGAATTTCGCGGGGTACCCTGGTGCTTCTACCTTAACTGAATTGGTTTCTTTTATTACATAACACGAAAAACATTAGCGTACCCTCATCCAGCACAATTGGTAAGGCTACATGCCTCCCCTTAACACAGAAGCCCTGACCCACATTCTACACATTTTTGAACGCGCACAAAACCGCGGCAACGCAGCTCTGTCGCCTAATTAACTGAGCACAATGCGTTATAGAAATATACCCTATTAATAATGTGCCCAGTGAATAATGTGCTCTATTAATAACGTGCTCGATTAATAACGTGTATCGTTCAATGTTTATCTTTTGTTCGGGAGAAGGGTTGGCTTTGTGTTTCAAAACAAAAGGTTTTGTTATTATTTTAGAACGTTCATTTATTATGTGGGTTATGTGTTTCAATATGTATCGGTTCAGCCAATAGAAGGTTGTTGATTAAGCTTTGTTGTGTTTCAGAGAGGGAAAGCCTGTTTTCATACAGAAATGGGTTTATTATTAACACTAGAAACGGGATATTTACCGTGTTTACTGTTTGTTTTGAGTTCCAAAAAAATAAATGGGTTTGAACACTACGTATTGTTTTTGGCGATTTTATAGGCTAGCTGGTTCGCTGTTGGTGGTAAATTAATTGCAAAGTTTTTAACGATTTTTCCTACACTGGTGTTTTGATACAAGCCTAGAAAATGCTTAGAATAAAAGAAAATCTATTTAAAATGCATTCACTTGTACTAAATATTATCTAGAAAAAAAAAAAAATCATCATCATTCTCTTGCCCTTATCCTAATTCATTTGTGGTCGGCGCAGCATGTCTTCTTCCATACTTCTCTATTACTCGTCATCTCATTAGAGACCTCCTTTCTTGCCATATCATTCTTTACACAGTCCATCCATCGTTTCCTTTGGTCTTCCTCTACTCTTATACTCATCCACATTCATACTCAAAACTTTCCTCACGACATTTTTCTCATTCCTCCCCATCACATGCCCATACCACGACAACAAAAAAAAATTTTTTTTTTTTATATAAATATTTTTTTATGAATTTTTAATATTTTTATACGCAAACCCTGCGTAGGGAACTAAAGCTGTACCCTGCTCGCACTAGAATTTTTCTTTCCATGTCAAAACAGCTATTTTTTATGGTTTATAAATTCTATTTTAGCTAATATAATGTTATTGATAAGACAAAGAACAGCTGATCAACCGTTCCCACTGCTGGCTGGGGCACAGACCTTAGGTTTGTGACAGCAGGCAGTGAGCCGTACCTAATCAGTCACGCAGGTTCAGTTCAACTTGGTCAATGGCAATGTCTTCGAATTTTGAGTCCTAGGACCTTTTTATAAGACAGGGTTTTGTAATTCCTAATTGTTATAAAACACGAAGAAACTTCTTAAGTAGCTTAAAGTTTTATTAACTTGTCGTACAAACTTGTATGAGAGCTTCCTAAAAAGCCATTAACATCACGCCAACATAAAATAAAGAAGGTATCGAATTACATTAACAATTTCAATAAATTATTATTCAGGAAAGTTATATGAATAATAAAATAGTATAGACATGGTGACAACATGTTCCAAATTGAATAAAATAACGACTTACAGTGTCAAAGGTGAATTATTTGACCATTTTAGATACTTAACCTATTATTTTTGAGTTGGTCTACCAATAAAAGAGATTCTTTGGCTTGAATGTGTAAAAAACTGGTTGGTCGTTTTATGAATGAAACGAAATGTTCTCTCATCTGTCGAATTAAATAAATCAGAAGGCGTGTGTGTTTTGTTTCTACAGAAAAATTGTTACGAAGCTTGTTTTTGACAACAACACGCGTAGCATGGTCACCGTGGACATGGACAAGGATTTTGTTGACGGAAGAATCGACAAAATGACAGATAGTGCAAAGGAATCTGTCATTGTGTCGACACAATCTGTCATTTTGTAGATTCTTCCGTCTAAAAACCCTTTTCTACGGTAGGCATGCTATGCGTGCAAGTAGTATTGTTTCGGCTGATATACAACCAAAGAGATTTAAAAAACATATATTTTCATACAAAATTTTGTACTAAGTAGTAACAAGTATTTGATTAAAAATTTTTTTCGTCTTGTCCCGTCTATCGCTTGTAAATATTTGAATGTTTTTGCATCCAACATTTTCCACGGTATACATACCTTTAGCTCTTCGCGATATTGGAGCTTGTAATAGGCTTGTAAAGGATCATACAGGGTATAAATAGACCCTTCACGAAGCCGTCAACCAAGCATTCTTTACTTCAAACTAAGTAACTTTACGCAAAAATTATTGCTGAGAAACGACTTTTTTTATTGGGGTGTAAAATCACGTTTTACGGTAGGACTCGATGGAACTCACTCAAAGCATTGTGCTGATGGATGGATTGAATAGTACGGCGGTCGTGGAGGTGTTAAAAAAAAAATCTTACATTAAAAACATGTATTTAAAAAAAACTTGTAAAAAAGTTGGAACTTTGACTCCCAATATCTCCGTAACTAGAGGTTCCCAGGTATGGTCTAGAACAAAAAAATGATCGCAATGACAGGGAGAACAAGTGCCTTTCGGCTTCGTTAAGGGTCTTGTTACACCCTTTATAGGCAACCATGGTATTTTCATAAAATATCTTCACTTGTTACAATGTCTGATGAAACTTATAAAAGTATTTCCCATGATCACAATCGATTCTTAAAACCATCTCCGATTTATCGATAAGATTTAATTAATAAATCGAACAAAGCTTCTATCGATAATGAAATTCTATTGTTTTAGCTTATTCTTTTGTAATGACTGCGTGAAGAAACTACGAAGTACCTACAAACTGTCAAAGAATATATCTAACCGTTCTACTTAGGATCCATTTCAGGAATTTATTGTCGGTTGGCGCAGTGGCTGAGCGATTGGCTGCTGTGTTGCGTGTCGCGTCTTCGATCTCCGAACGGAACAAATATTTGTATGACCGACAGGAAGTTGTTACAGGTCTGGCTATTCGTGCGTGATTTTAAATGTTTGTATACGCACCCACAAACAGGAGAAATTCTTAGTGTGGGGTGTGTTTTTTAATAAAAATATAAAATTGGTCTTAACCACTAAAATCATCACCACGCTTTTTTTTTTTTTTTTTCCGGATGGGAAATCATCAAATGACCCCCCCCCACTCTGGGCCCCCGCCCAGAGTGGGGGGGGGGTCATTTGATGATTTCAGACTTGTACTGACTAAAACCCATCCATGTTCCTTCTTTGCCCTTTATGTTCCAGGGCCACGGTATCTCTTTCGAACAGTCCCGCAGCCCTGGCAGGCATCGGCCCATGCGGACCCCTACTTGATTGCTGACATCTCTTTGAGGCGCGCGTGGAACACGAACGCGCCGTCGACACGGCCCGTCGTCATAAGACGGCCGGACGGCGAGCTAGCCCATAACTCGCCGTCCACAGGCCAGCGATCATCACCACGCTTGGCTCAACAGTTTATTAACCGTGATGGTACTAGACCAAGTTGTACAATAGAAAATGCTTATATTCCTTTGGGCGTTTTTTAGGAAACCATTATTGCGCAAATCGTGAAGAAAAAAATTCATAGGTAGAAATAACACGCCTCTTGCTACGATCATTACATACTTCCATCTTCTGACATGTCCGTTCCATTTTATTACACGGCATCAACAGTAAAGTACAAGGTCTAAATTGAGGAAAACTGTGGCCCTACCCAAGTCGACCATGCCGACCGGCGAATAGTACCGTGAAGCGACTTATTTACTCACTATTAAGAAATAAAAAGGCTTTTATCATCGGTACATTTAAGGGCAAATCAAATATAAAAAAAAAATAATACTCAATTTACTACGGCCGTTTTTGTGGGGCACGGTACAATCGATGACGGATTCGATTCAGTTTTTAATTTGTATCTACTTTTAGGGAGTTACCACACTATTGACGCGAAATCAGCTTGAATCGATAAGCCCCGTATTCACAAACGCTTCGATTCGTTTTAGATTCGACAAGTCGTATTTCTATCTTTTTTGGCATAACGAAAGCGACGAGATAGACATACGACTTGTCGAATCGAAATCGAATCGAAGCGTTTATGAATACCGGGGCTGAAAGAGCTTTAATTTCGTAGTTCCATAATTCAACAGTGATATAATAGCAGCAATAGAATATAATTAACTTTAATATACATCAATTAGATAATGAATTTGAGATTGTTGGTAATTTTACTTCATATATGAACGGGCGGGTTGTGCTATCTTTAATTGCGATCTGCTACAGAATGCCTGAGAACGTTTTAATAAAGGTAATTAATTATAGATGGTAATACCTATCTGCAGAGTCAATGAGATCTACTTGTACAAGTTTAAAAATATTCTAAAAAAAAATATCAATCACTTAACATATTTTCACTTAAAACTTTTACAACAAACATCGTCCCAAAAAGCAAACAAGCCATATTTATTTGTTTTTACTCGCAAACATTTGCATATGATACAAAAACACGGGCATTCAAAATCCTTCTGCGAGGCAGAGTGCCAGAGTTAATAAAATATACGCAATCCCAAAAAAAATTCTGAAACAAAATCCTCGGCATTCGCAGTACAGTAACATCCAGCGCATTTAAATTGTAAATACTTGTGTGCCCGACAATACGGACGAAAGTGAAAATGACCTTAAAACGTGTACAAACAGACGTAGGTACCGTCTGGTTTTAGTTGACAAAAACAAACAATATCCCGACACAATAAGACCATAGAAAGTGGACTGACGGTGAATAAACACTTTTTTTCTTACCATTATTTCTTTCTTAATTTCGTTGCGGGAAAATTGGCTGATAATGGGTAAGCCGCAGAAGAGAATGGGTTGAATTGTCGCGATGAATTTGGGTGTAACGTGTTTGCACGAGTAGTTCGGAACGCAGACACAGTAGAGGTATAAAAACAGTATTGCAACTAGATCATTTCGTGCTAATCACTAGAGAAAAGATAGATGGATTGTATGTGACGAATGATATAAAAAATGATAGCGTGACAGTTGCCAGTGAAGAATCAATTAAAAAGGTGCTGTGACACCAAGTAACATGGGACAGGGGTAGGAGGAAGATGATGATGATGACCACCATTCCATGGCAGCGTCAGGATTGTTCAGCCATAATTTAGAAAAATAACTCGAATAGACCGTGACTTAGTTTATGAAGAACTAGTCTAAGAACTTAGTCCTGTAGTTGCAAGTTTCTGTGTAAGTGCCTCGAATTGAACACTTGTTCATAGTTATTCCACTGTTCAACCACGCACTGTGCCACCACTGTGCATAAATATTCAGCAGACGCGTCCGTTTTTTTTTTGCGAACGGAAAAACGCACTTGATTCAGATAGAATTTTCGTGCTATCACGTTTTGTCGGACAGGTTGAAGTGCTGTAAAGATTACCATCACCATGACTGATATCCTAGGCTGATTGCAGACACGTCTGGGTACTTAGTGTCTCTCGTTGCGGCCAAGACGATGTTTTCTTGCTTCTTGCGTGTTTCTTTCTTTCTTTCTTTTGTAAACGTTTATGTGGCTTAAGTGTTGCGGTGACCGTAGTATGCGCTAGTGTTTAGTTCAGTTGGTTGTTATAAATAGTACTGGAAGAGGCCGAGTGCTATAATAAGTGAACTTCGAATACACGATAATCACGTTCGATTGTCACTTATTTTTTTTTTGGACAACCCGAATGCCTGATGCGACGTCGCGTTCGTTTTCGCCAAAAATTGTTTGTTGATCGTGTATTCGCGCAAGGATCGCGTAGATTAGGACACGGAGAGAATAATTGGCAGGTTTAAAACAATAAATCTTCCAATAAAGGTTCCAAAAACACATAAATCTGGACTGACAGCAAATAAATAACGTAGCAATCTACTTCTGCGTTTATAAATCAATTCACAAAGTTGACTTGATTAATTTGTTCAACAAAGAACTTGATTTATAAAATACTGTCAACAAAATCACTTTCGCAGTCATTTCTAAAACTTATTAATGTCTACTATGACTAAAAAGTCTCGTAAATTAACCTTTTAAGTTCAAAATGAGACGTTTATTGCGAAAAAGTTGCATAAAACTTGATGTATGTTGATTAAAACGATATTAACTACATCAAAGTAGATCACATATCCGGTAACGGTATTGATTAGTGTATCGTTTATCAGCAAAAAATAGGGTTCCGTGTTAGAAAAAATACTAGACCATTTCATTATAATCCTTTTTTTTAAAAATAGGCCATTTTTACAGCGGATAGGCCGCTGTAAAAATGGCCTATTTTACACAAATGGGTCTTGTTTTGCCGTTTTTGGAAGGAAAATCGCTTAAGAAAATTTCGGAAAACATCCTGTCAACATTTTTGTTATGGAACGGAATAAATAAATTATATTTGCATAAATTCTGTTCTTTCCAAGAAGGACCAGGAAAATTGAATCTAAAATTAAGTATGGAATTAAAAAACAAGCGCCACTCATACAATTCCAAAAATAACTTACCGTAACTTCTTATTTTAGTAACGAAAAGTATCACGATAAACTCGTAATCTTAAAAAAGCGATCGTAATCGGATTGTGAGAAAACAATCGACATGGGGACGTACCCTAACCGATTCAAATCGAATCGAATCGATTTTTTATTGCGATCATCTCCGCTGTAACCGGTTGTAACAATTGTAACTTTAAAAAGTTGTACAATGATTATTATTATTAACAATTATCGCTGAGTGCTGTCATTTCCTTGTATGAAACCGCTTTAAGTTTGGAGTGACTATTAATTAGTTACGACTCTTCTGCTGTTTTTCTTAAGAGGGAACAGGGGCTGTCATTCTCCATACACATGTATTCCTCTTTTTTTTTCCTAAATAATACCTTCAAAGCAATCCTTTTTATTTTCATAAAATCAAGGTCCACTGTAGACACGTTCCTGTCATTTCGTTTTTTTCAGCAACTAATAAAAAGTAAAGAAAAAATGCCAAATTTTTACGGCCGTGATTACAGGTCTACCAGACTAATAAGAAAAGTTTTTAATATAAAAGAAATTGATAGGAACCTAGACATACTCTTTCTTAAAATTATTCCTTCTTAGGATTAGTTAATGTTATAGAACCGGTGCGAAGTAAGTGTGTAAGAAGGCTGGTGTCTTGTTATAATTTCGTTGCATCCAAATCATGTGTATGTCACATGTCAGGTTCTGAAGTCATGTAAATTGACTTCCTTATTGTAAATGAACTTAAGAATATTAATTTAGTCTAAAGATATTACTTTCCAAACATCTGTTCGAAAATTCCAAACTCTGCAGTAGATAAGAATATCCATAAAAATAGAAAGGTCCGAATTCGATATGCTGTCCTTTTTGCAAAGAATCAAAATCAAAATATTTTATTTCATATCAATATCGTCGAGAAAAGGTGCACTGTTCGAGTTGGTCGTTTCCTACGGAGAAGAACCGGCAAGAAACTCCATGGCCACCAGTTTTAGTTTGTGGCTAAAGCGATATTAGATACTACGCCTTAATTTAGAATTTGACAATCAATTCGAGTTGTACTCTGCTTGTAATAATATAATTCAAACATGATTCGAAAGACACGTGGCGCCATCAATTATCATAAGAACGTTTTTTTGTTTTCCTCGAGAACAGTACATTTTTACGGGATGAAATGTACCCTATGTCCGTTTCTATACACCTGACAACGTATATGAAAAATTCCAGGATAATCGGTTCCGTGGTTTAGGCGTGAAAAGGTAACAAACAAACAAAAAAACTTACTTTCGCTTTTAGAATATTATATATAAATATAAGTAAGGAAGTGAGGAAGTACAGATAGTAAGGAAGTAAGGGTGTCACAAAAACTCAGTATATTTTATTGCATGAACTAATCCAAATGAGGATTGGATTCACTGTTAAAAGACTGCTGATGATTTTATTACAAAAAAACTGTAAACATTGCAAAATCACCTCATCATCTGCCTAGCCTTTTCCCAACTATGTTGGGGTCGGCGTCCAGTCTAACCGGATGCAGCTGAATACCAGTATTTTACAAGGAGCGACTACCTATCTGACTTCTGTAACCCAGTTAGTACTGGGTACGATACCCCTTGGTAAGACTGATTGTCAGAATTTTTGGGCCACTGACTACCTAACGACTGTCAAAGATCTACAAATGACACCCGGGACCAATGGCTTAACGTGCTTTCCGAGGCACGGAGGAAACTTGGTGTATAATGGGTCCACAGATAAGCCTAGGCAAGTACGGCTTAACCTAAAGATCGACCCGAGCGGCTATTATTATTTAGCCACGATCTCCTCATCGTATTGCAAAATCACCTGATCCACACAAAAACAGTTTAAATCATTTCACCAGCAAAAACTCCCTGAAAGTCCAAATTACGTAAACACAAAACTCTCTTCCGTCCAAAATTAACATAAAAAATAACAACAAAACAGAATTAACACTTTTAATTTCACTAAACGAAGAGTCACGTAGATACAAAAGTCAGCGCCATCAGCATTTAAGTCACGGGCGAGTAACATTAGAGATTCTGAAGGCGAGTATTTTACGTAATAGGGACGTAAGAATGTGTCCATCTGATAGTTTAACAACCATTGCAGTTGCTGTATCGAAGCTATCAAAGAGACTTTGAAGATAAAAGTCAATGAATGTCGAATAATAGAAACAATTCGAAAGGCTTTGTGTTCTATTGCTTCATTAGTGAAAAACTCTTCATTAAACTTACCTTTCGCAATGTCAATGAACGTCAAAAATACGTCATTTGTGCGACGAACCATTAGTTTCTGAGATGCTTTTTCTAAAATCCCGCAAACGTTTAACACTTTCACTCATTTTTAGATAATTGTTCTTCGTAATTACTGAGTGGTTACGTCTCACTGGGTTCGATGATCGAAGATTTTTTTCGTTCTACACAGATTTTTACTTTAAAGGTGATAGTTTTAGGTATTTTAGTTAGTTTTTCTTTGTCGTAGAAGAGAAAGAAAGACAGCAAGTGAAATCAAAAGTGAAGTTAATTCGTTCAGCAATTTTGTTAAAAGCACGTAACTATCGTTTATTGGCTGAAAGTTTTACACAACATTTAAAGCGTTGTTTTAGGATTCAATTAACTTATCACAGTCTATTGTTTGACATAAAGCTGCACCACAACATTTTATCCTCCGGCTTGTGAATCCAGTCTGTTCGATCCAACTTTTTAAGATAGTCGGTCCATCTAACTGAGAACCGCGTCTCCCGTCCTGTACCTACTCGTATAATCCTACCCACGTAGCATAACATCACGCCTGTAATCTCCGAAGGGTTAGGCAGAGGTGTATTTAATAGTACAGCCACATTCCCGCCAGTTATGTTTTAAGTCCCATGTAATAGGGGACGAGCCTATTGTCATCAACCGGGCACAAATCCAGACTCCCTGGCTGCTACTGAGAAATTCCTGGAAAGGATGGAAAAACCCAATAACACTTTGCCCGACCTGGGGATCGAACCCAGGACCTCATGCGACTACTAAACCAATCATCAGTATAGTTCTACCTGTTTGGTAGAATTGCAGCTACAGTAATAAATACATCATTAGATAATTAGACACGACTCTAATCAGGTCCAAATCTGGTCAAGCAACACCACCACTTGTTAAGCAGGTTGTCACCCTCATTTACATAACAACCGTCTTATCATTCTTGTGAAACGCACAAACTTGTCGCACGACACTCCGACAATCTGATAACGCGTTGTCGCGCTCCAAAAACGCGTTCGATCTATAAACAAATCGCAATAGTCGCCCACTTGTAGCACGCTTCAGATCGATTCGTGCTTGTTTTCAGTGACACTAAGCGATGCCTAAACAAATGCCTAAATATTAAATCATTGATGAAAGTTCAGTCATGGCTTCATTGTTTTGGGATTTAATATAAAAAACACACTCCAGATGGTTTTCCACGAATTAATTCAGAGTCATCTAATTCCGAGGTTTTGGGCCCCAGGGCCCATATTAAGAGCTGAACGTTGAACATTTAACAGGGCCCTTTTATTGAGGCTTCCATTTAAGTGTTTCCCAGTGTTCGTTAAAACCGGCCTAAGATCGATTCAGTGTTAAGACTTATCAATTCGATTTGAGCATTGAATTATCAGTGTCTCGATGTTTTGAATTGCTTGTGATTATTGTAAGTGCTAACATTGGTATACGATTTGTTTTTGTTTTGTTTGAGTGTCAATTGTTTGTTTATTTGTTTTGCTTTGTGTACTGATTTGATATTTTGATGAAATACCATAAAGTTGTAAAGTATTGTACTTTATTTCTTCTGAATTGACTGACAGCTCACCTAAATATGAACAGAGGGATTTTGGAAAATGCCTGTAAACTTACCCAATACTAACTAAGGGTCGAGGTCAGATAGGCAGTCAGTCCATGTAAAATACAAAAATAAATGCAATTCAAAGTCCTCTCCTTCAAAACATTTTTATAATTTTTGACTTTACTAAAGAAAATTGTGTCACATTCTTACAATTCTTCTCAAAGACACGAGTAAACGTACGATCCGTCTTACAGAATCGTTGGCGATAACATTAAAGTACATAGCGACCTTTAGGATAATAGGGCGTCTTATCTATCAGACGAGGAGAGATCGATCGGCGCGAGGGAGATAAATGGAGTGCCTCATACTGTATACTTAGTATTAGTGTAATTAGATACATGTAGGGGCGGTTTATCAATCGGTGTTTTAATGTAGATGTTTTTTCGATATACGTGGATTTTGAAATTCTGATTAAAATTCTTAGAAGCAGCAGTTTGTGTTGATGGCGATGTGATCAATTAATTTGTATATATAAGACATAAATCATTCATAATTATCACTCTTTTTTCTTGTCGCTTATTGTGGAATAAGTGTCAAGAAAAGAGTTGAAAAGAGGTTGTGTGCATGGCTTTGGCAAACCAATATAATCAAGAATTAATTATGATTAAGATAATATAAAAATAATTGGTGAGGAAAGATTTGAAGGCTAAGATGTCAGCTGATAGAGATGTGTGAAAGAAGTCGTGGCTCAAGCCTAAAAAATGTTAAAAGAACTGAGGTGTGGCGCTAATAATTATGTTTCTATATCTGTGTAATTATGTTTCTATTCTGGTTGTGTGGTAATCGGTTGGCTTGGTATGGGTATGTGATGCGGAGGAATTAGAAAAAAGTCTTGAGGAAAGTTTTAAGTATGAATGTGGATGGGTATAAGCGTAGAGGAAGACCAAATGAAGTATGGATGGACTGTGTGAAGGATGATATGGCAAGAAAAGAAGTTTCTGATGAGATGACGAGTAATAGAGAAGTATAGAAGAAGTTTCAATTAAGTTGAGACAGGCGCAGGGTGTCTACCCTGCGCCTATCTCAACTTAATTGGACTATCTTCATTCAAATCAAAATACAATAACCGCAAACAATTAAATTTTCACCATAAAACAAAACTACGCAACACCACCTCTATTACTGGTAAGACAAAATCGTGCCGTGAATAATCGCGCCGACAATCCGCCCACGTGCGTCGAGCCTAAACATCGGGGCATGTTCACTATACACGTGGTGAAGCGTGTTTTCACTTTTTATTAGGGCTATTTTCGACTGGACGATTAAGGCTGTACTCCACAGCAGCCTATGGATAAGCTAAACACGTGTACAGATCTCCCAGCAAAAGAATGCGTTTCGGCAATCATCGTCTTGCTTCGGAAATTGAGATCTGCGATGAGATCTGCAGCTGCTATAAACCTGTAAAAACGTGGAAGTATCACATCATGATGTGAGTATGGGACGGCTAGGTTACAAAATGAGATGAATGATGTTTAACAACTCTGTGCAATTCTCAAAGATATTTAAAAGACTTATAGAGAGCGTACATTGGAAATATTTTCATACAAAAATTTTGATCCCGAACATTTGTGATTTTGACACACGCTACCTGACAAGCGGACGTGTGACACTAGACAGACCGATTTGTTACTAAGTAGTAACAAGTATTGGTTTATGATTTTCTTCATCATGTCTTTGGCAATTTAAAAAAACTTTTGAGTACCATAATTTTGACAACGGGGCCGACAATAGACAGACAGTTTATACTTCTCTTCGAGGGTTACTCCCATGTTGTGACGTTCGTCCTAATTCAGAAAGTCGTTGACAACCGAAGTGCTTACCTTTACTGGTTAAACTGTGCTTATTTTATATGAAAACGTAGGCGAGATCATCCAGGAACTACTGCTACTGCTTCTGCTGGGCGCAAGACTGCGAGGCTGATAAACAAAAGAACCGCGCAGCTTACCTGTAAAACCTCTCCGTGCACATCCTAGGTAGCAGTGGACAGTCGACCTTATACCTTCGTCTGGTCGCACATAATTGCTTACCCATATTATTATTTATAGGTATTCATTACTTAGATTGGGAGGTGTATTATGAAAGTGAAATGAAGCCTTATCTTGTACAAGTAAGAGCGATTTAGTTAATGGGTACGAACGCGAGATTTTTTATCCGAAGGAAGATAATATCTGTAGTTATTTACCTCAGTGTTGTGTAAGAAAAAGCTTGGTTTAATGGTAATGTGTCGATATTTTTTTGTGTAGTATCTGTATGCTTATTTTAATAAGGTATTTAGATTGCTTTTGGTTGTGTTATTACCATATTATGTTTTAAAATAATGATATGTATATTTATGTCGTAACAATGCCTACGCCTGTTTCTTAAATACCTTTGGGTATTTATCTTTGCAAGCAAATTAAAATTGTTTTTTTATTTATGCTTAAAGCAGTCTGCCCACTACTCTGTACCATACCATGACCGTGCTATGAACGTATCAGGAAAAAAGTATTATTTGTAATACACACTTAAAGACCGTTCCATATTGATCGGTGATTTATTCAGAACATCATTCTGAACCCCGAAAAGAAACCAGCTATTGTACCGTGTATGTATTGTACTTTTGTAGGAAACATATATGTTTTTTTAATTACCACTGTAAAATTTCTATGCAGCGGGGTACGGTATGTTATACAGAAAGCATGATCGTTTCTGCGTCGATGTACCTTCCACCGTATACATATACAGAATATTATAAAAAGCTCTATACAAAATCCTATTAAAAAGCTTTCAGGAGCTTGCCTTTATGATAAAACCATATAACCATACCTACAACGTTATTGTTATAACCAGCTTGTCATAATGCATTCTATAAACGGGCCTTTTCCTTACCTTGAGTTAACCCTTTATTATGTACTAACATCACGCTTGTAAACCTTTATGGGGTAAACAGAGTTACTTAGAAACCCGGGTTGTTATGGGTTATGAGGTAATAAGTGGAGCATATTGTTATCAGGTTTAGTGTTGTTTTACATCAGCTGTATGTTAATCCATTTATTGCCATTGTCCCATGTTATTTGGGGCAACAGGTTTTTTTCTTCCATTCACCGTATCAATAGTCACGCTATCTTTTCCTTGATTTAATTCCTCACACAATCCATCCATCTTTACTTTGGTCTTCCTCTCCCTCTCGATCCATCAACATGCTATTAATCTATTTTATGGAATCCAATTCTTCATTCAACACCACAATAATCTAAACATTTTAGTGTCAAGATTATCTGCCAAGCCTTTTCGCAACGAAGTTAGGGTCGGCTTTTATTCTAGCTAATATATTATAGCAGTATGTTACTGGAAAGATAAGCCTTAAAACCATCAATCAACGGCTACCCTTGATATAAGGAGCTTGGCATAAATGTAACATTCCCGAGTGTAAACAACGATACGATACGATATGTAAACAACGATACGATATGATATTTCATATTTCGTAGAGGCCCACAAGATTTTAACCTAAACAAAGTTCCAACTCATGAATCTCCTGAGCACTTCGCAAGCAAGCTTTCCTACACTAACCGTTATTGACTATCCACCCATAAAATATAGGATTTCTATTACAAATGTGTAAATTTCACTTTCTCACTTCAGAACAGCGATAAATGTATACAAATTTAATAATACATTTGTGAGAAGCCACCTCTACTTACAAACGGAAATTTCATATTGTGGTGTCATTACAACATGGGTTTCTGTCCGATGCATCTGAGGTCACTGACCTTTTAATTAAACAAATAAATAGTTGTACAGAATCCAATATATAGAAATTCAAGTAATTGTAAATGCATTCCAAGTTATTGCTTTGACTACAGCTATTTATTGAATTATTAGCAACATACTAATATCAAATGGGACTCGTGCAAGTAAAATTGTTGTTGAGCTGAAAACCGAGAGGTTAGAACCTGAGACTCATACATTTTCTTAAACTGTGAAGAATGAATGTTAAACCCAAGGAACCTAGTTGCAAAAGATAGTATTTAGGTAGACCGGAGCTCAAGTTTTCTTGATCTATGATGGACGTTTTATTAGAAATACTAATGAGCTTACAACCATCAAATACCGTGAGTTATTATAAAATTAATGTCAGAATGAAGTACTTTAAAATAAAACTGCAAGTCCCATTCAACGCTTGAATACAAACGCTAATAAAACAAAACAAGAAAATAAAGAAAAAGATTCATACAGTCGTTAAGATGACAACGAAGATGGAGCACAATGTAATATTAACGTCACAAGAAGTACAGATACAGATGTGCTCAGTACATCCACCGAGTAATCACACGCCGCAGGCAGAAAAGCCCATCTGAATAACGAATAGACACATTAAATATATACGAAATATTTTTCATGTACAAAAATATCTAGACCACGGACCAGAATTTATTGAAATCGAGAAATGCCCTGAATACTAGATGCTATCATAACACGAATGAATGTAACCATCAATTTATTAAGAGTAAGTCGCACGACTGACCGCCATGTTTTAGCAATATAGAAACATTTTTTGATTAAAATCAATTCGTGACATACCACTGTAATACTTTCTCTGTATAATTTGAAAGTGTCAAAGTATTGACAATTAAAACAGATGAGAAAACGACCCGAATGGTAGACAATGATTATAAGCCGTGAAACAGCTTTTACTAAACAATAGATAAATAAACAAATAAGATCAGTCAGCCGTCACGGTTAGTGTGAAAGAGACAGGAGATTTGGCGTTAATGAAACTGAACGAGATGGGTGATAGAAAAAAGACGGGAGATCGCCAATGGTCGCGGAAACAATATTTTCACTTGATTTCAATAATATTTCTTTGTGTGGCCGTCACATATCGGGAGCACGGTGTAATGTCTGATTTCTCTGTTTGCTAGTCACATTTCTAATGCGTGTGATTAAGGTCAATAGATCGCGATGGCGGTGTGTTATAAACATTGTAATAGTTTTTATGTGTACGGAGATCAGATAAACGATGTTCAATGGCGAAGGAAAGGATTGTCAGTGCTATGCAGCATGCAAGCCATTAAATACTTTGTAAGTCTTGATGTTGGTGTTAAGTGAGATGAGCAAGGTCGTAATCTTGCTTCAATCTGCACGGAGACGACTATTTGATATGAACTTGTATACATTTCAAGCTCTCGCACTAGCTCTGTTCGCAATATTAAGTGCGGTTCTGGTTTTATATAGTTTTTTGATGAAACATTAAAGTTTTATCACTTTGTCTTACTTTCTATAGAACTTTTGATCTTCAAATACACCAATTCTAAGTCACATTGTAGGTTACCCAACAATCTGCTCAAAGTTTATTGATAACCTCCCTGCAATCAAATTTATTTCTGGCTAGACGCGGCGATGGCCGATGGAGCAAAGTTTTGACGTGGTTTGGACGTGGTGTGTTTGAGTGGTGGCCAAGGTTAGGCCAAAAAAACCAGGGCCGTCCTAAACCTCGTTGGGTCGACGATATCATCAAAGTCGCGGGAACCACCTGGATAAGAGACACAATTTCCGGTTTTGTGCAGAACCGGGAATTGTGGTAGAAAAAAGTGAAGGCCTATACCCAGCAGTGGGTGATTCTGGGCTGATATGATGATGATGAATCTTTAAACACATTCATTAGCCAATCATAATGATAAATGTAGATGAGAGAACAATGTTCAACAAATAATTTTTAAAAGGATGATCAACAGACATACAGACAAAAGAAAAACAACTCATGCACTTACAAAAACAAAACTTCAATCCTCAAATTACTAGTGAAAGCAACTCAAACAAGTAGACCCAACCTGTTTCCACGCACCCCAAAAGCACAATAGTTTAACAACAAGAAATCCCAGATCAAATAAAGCCATCTACTTTCTAAGTAGAGAATCTTGCTAGACGGTATGTCTACTGATGGAGATAGCTGCCATTATTCATTTTGCATGTGTATGTCATGAAGTGTCGCGATTTTGATCTACGACGGCTTAGAAGATGGTGCTATCTGATTTGCGCACGTCAGCTGTTCCGGATGAGTGCGGCTGGTATTGGTGGGAAGGTTGGATGATATGTTGGGGCTTGGTGCTAACTTGTTATTGGTGGGATGAAGAAAGTGGTTGATATCAATCTTATCGTTGTCACTCTTTGTTGTGCGTTTGTGTAGTGAATCAATAGCTCAGATACATTAGAGATAAGATTTGCTCAAACACATCTGCCACGTAACGGAATTGGCACATGCAAAGATCGTGCTTCCCTTTAAATATCTTATCAGTTACCTGACGCATCATATTTGATGCATATACTATGGCTAGATTGGCGAGATTACAAAATATCAGACCAAATTTTTGTTCTGGCAGATCGAAATCGTAATCTCCTTATAAGCTTCTTCTATACTATGTATTTAAATGCGCAAGCGTTGTCAATCCGTCTCGTCCGTGTGTCAAATACACGTCTGCAACAAGGTGCGCCCGCGTCGGCACATTTGCTTACTTACAACGCAAGCGCACACCGCGACAGATAACAACCGCACGATATAAACCAGCTACTGGAATTATTACTGGCGTTTCTTTTTCTTATTCTGTTGTTGCAAACTTAGTAGTTAAGGCTACAAAGTTTATGGATGAGATAAACGTTGTGATTAAAATAAAGCTTTTAGCACGATCAACTTTTAATGTTCCCACTGCTGGGCCACAAGCCTCGTCTTCGTGAGAAGATTTTTGGATTTGTTCAAATTCACCACTTGATGACACGTGCTTCGAATGTCTGGTTCTAAGACATGCCAGTTTCCTCACGATATTTTTCTCACTGTTCACTGTTCTAAGACAAGTGGTAATAAAATAAAGCCTTGTTCATGTTTAAATCTCTATAAAAGTTATTTATGGAATGAATTACGTAAGTAGCTTGATTCGTATTAGTAATGAGATTTTCACTTTTATGATATTGTTCAATTATCTACTTAATCAAAACGATTCCGCAAATCGCCTTTCTCGTGTAAATGATTTATAGGATCTTACTTAAAACATAAATTAATACGATATACTTGAATTACTGACATTTCAAAGTGAATTTAAAGAAAATAATAAAGTGGAATGCGATGATAAAAGAAATATTAAAGAGAAAACGGCTGAGAAGAAATTGAAAACTTAGGTGACGACTGAAAGACATGAATGTTTGGGACACCTGGATGAATATACTGGGAACAGATCAAGGTAAACAGAAGGTATAAGCTCAGACACTAGAATCTATAGGTTTATTTAAATTATAATAGTGAAGCATTACAAAAACAAATAACATTTATAGCCGAAATCAATTAACCTCATTCCTCCAAAACATTCTCTGCATTATTTGCAGTAATAATATTATATGTTTATCTCCCATTCTCAAAACGACATCAACTTCCTTTTCAGAATGCAAACACAAAAATAAATTCACATAAATCTTTACAAACATTTTTACTTCATCTTTCGCGGTTTGAAATACTTGTATTTTATTCTCTTTTGGCATCTTACCAAGAATATGTTTATTGTAAAATGCATTGCCACTTCCGCCTTCTGCCAAGTTTTCGGATTTAATAACATGAGTATTCTATCTACTTCGTATGCCAAGTTTTATGACACTTGGCTTGTCAGAATAGTGTGGTTGATTTTTTTTAATGTTTAAGGTTATTTTGGTTTCAAAAGGGACAGAAGGGCGAGCTGTTCTTCTTTTTGACCCATAAGAGAGATCTTTTTAATGAAAACACGTAAAATTTCTGAAAGACTAGACAAAATATTACGTACGTACGAACGTATACTTTTTATCCCGGTAGTACGATCCCGTGGGACAATAACCGAAGCCGCGGGCATATGCTAGTGAACTATATATTTGGAGGGATCGTAAAGTGGCTCTTGCACTAGAACTTTGTCTAATGATATAAATTCCAGACTTGAATGAAATTACATTCATTTTTGACTTTCCAATCAACGGTATCGCTGATAAAATGTAACCACGTGTAGATCCTCTGAACAGAATTAGATTTTTTTCGCTTGTACAGTTTATACCACTTACATCTAAGTACTTTCCTTCACTCTGAGATTGTGTTTCCCACACGAATCCCATCATACTAATATCGTAAGGCGACCAGGGTTATCGACATAATAATTGGATTAGCCTCATTCATAGTTCATTATAACTGTATGGAAGTGGACCATATCGACGATAAGTATTAAATGTCAAATGTGGGAGAACGGAAACGGTATGACATTTTGAAGATGGCTTGCACACTAGTTTCGAAAAAAAAATTTTTTTTTTTTTTGTTTGTTTTTGGTTAGAATATGTTGAGTTTCTGAAAATAGAAGATAATTTTACCTCTATGGAAGACTAGGGATAAAATCTGAGCGGAATAACCCGTTATCATTCAAGGCACGTATTAAGCTCGCTTGTGTAGTACCTACGCCCAATTTCAGACTGTGGAGGGTCGATTTTCAAGGAAATCGTCCGACAAATGACAGACATTTCCAAACATTCACATTCAAATTCCATGTGATGTATACTAACACTCCTAAGTCAGATGCTCAGATTTGTCCCTAGTCTGAGGCAAACTGTCGAAAACCACAGACCGGAATGTCCTGCGGTACAAGCTAGCGGTCGTGTAAACCGATGCTTGTATTAATTAGTACAAGCTGTTCTTAACTCAGTCAGAGTTAAGAACAGCTTGTAGCTGTTCTTAACTCAGTCGGAAGGCAATTTTGAGACCACCGACCAAGCTTATTTAGCTTGTAAAATCTGTCGTAGTTTCGGTTTTCAAAGCCTTAGTTTCGGTAACTAAAGCCGTAGCTTATGTTCAGTAAGATAGAGAGGAGCAATATAATTCTATTGTGGTATTTTAGAGCCACAGTCGAGTAGCAAGAATACATTTACTGCTTGATGTAGTGTGCTGTCTGGACGGGTCCACTCAAATCTTTGTAGTGCTTTTCTCTAGAGACCAGCATCTACATGGTCCTCTTCACATGACCTGACCATTACAATTTAATTGTATGGATTTGAAAAGAGAGTTTGACTTCAGAGTGTGTTTTTTGTGTTTGTTCTGAGAATAATTAAACAATTTCCGTGTGTGACGTTAAGCCGTTGGTCCCGGCTGTAATTTGTAGATCTTTGACATTCATTACAGGTCTGACAATTAGTCTTACCAAGGGGTATCGTATTACCCAGTACTACGTTGTGGAGGTATGGGTTGTGAGGTCAGATAAGCAGTCGCTCCATGTAAAATATTGGTACTCAGCTGCATCCGGTTTGACTAGAACGACACCAACATAGTTCGGAAAAGGCTAGGCAGATGATGATGTTCTCAAATAATCAGCAACGGAACACCGACCTCATCTCCTCAATCTATTTATAGATTAAATCAAAAGAAGGATGTGTAATAATGTGATTTAACCAATTTACAAAAAAAAAAATCATCAAGTCGATTTTTAATTCGTCGTTCGTAATATTTAAGTCGATTTTTGTCAGTTTATTAACTTACTAGACACCTCTCTAGGAATCAGGAGCTCAAAATAATGACCAATCACGGAAGATATCTCGTAAGTGACAGTATAAGTTTACCTCACTAGGTGTTAGACTATTCTAAAATTTAGCTTTCGTTTTCAAATTAACGTTTAAATGACGCACATTTACTACGCTCTCGTAAACTTTACTATAATCATACTTACTGAGCAGTAATCTCATAATTAAACTACATAGTTAAAGTAAAGCCCATATCACAAGTCAATCAGGTTTTATGGATAATTAATAGCTAATGAAAGCGAGTGGTTGAACCTTCATTATGACGTTGTTAATATGTTTATAGCTTATAAAAAGTAAAGGAGGGTTTAAAACTTTCTTATGGTTTTGTACGATTTATTCTTATAACATCCTGCCCTCGTCCTGTGTTATTTTAGATCAGTATTACATGAATTTGTCCACTATGCGGGTCCTGCCTTGATTTTAATACTGTTCCGTATAGTAATTATTGTCTTGAAATAACAACAGACCATCGAATTACTTGTAGACTCATTCAAATAACAAAGATTCCACTCATTCAGTCATCATCTCACCTGCCTAGCCTTTTCCCAACTATGTTGGAGTCGGCTTTCAGTCTACCCCAACTGCAGCTGAATGCTAGTATTTCACATGAAGCGACTGCCTAAATGTCATCTGACCTCCACAACCCAGTAAGTACTGGGTAATACGATACCCCTTGGTATGACTAGTTGTCATACTTTCAGGCCACTGACTACCTGTAACGACAGTCAAAAATCTTCTAATGACAGCCGGGATCAACGGCTTAACATTCTTTCCGAGGCACGGAAGAAACTAGGCATGTAATATGAATTGTCACCCATTTACGGACCAACCTAGGCAAACGCGGCTGCGATTATTTAGCCACGAGTTCCTCAATCTATCTAACAGTACGAAGTATAAACTCACAAACGTTAATGACATACCGTGTCAAGTAAACAAACATTATAAAGAAAACTAATTTCAAAGAGTGTAAAAGCTTCTTTACTTCTCCATTATACATAGTAAGTGACTGATCCAAAGAGATTGATAACATGCAAGTCTTGAGATTCGGATCACGTCGACACTGGAATCATTATGGCATCTACTCTGTTACGAGATTATGCCCGACTTGCAATGGTTCCACTTCGGAAATAAAGACTCGATTTATTGGTAAGTTAATGATGATAGTAGGAGTATACTATCGTTTAGCTGAGGTTGGTAGTGCAAATTAGTTTAAGAGATTTTATCTTCGCGTTGCTGCACCATTAGTAGACTACCATTATCTCTAATAATGTAGCTTTTTTGCGTGTTCGTAAATACACAGAACGCCTAAAGATCCTTAGTGAAATCAGTATGTATCATATTCATCTTTATCGTGTGGTTAGTGACTAACCTGGTGTCAGAGTTTTATGCCGCCTAAGGGCCTCTGACTTGGTTTTACATGCCCTCATGTAAAGCTGGTTTCCTCACGATGTTTTCCTTCACCGAAGCAAGTGATAATTATACAATACGCACAAGAATCCGAAAAATCAGAGGTGCGAGCTTTGGGTTCGAACTCGAGACCTATCTAGTATCTATCATTAATTGGCCTCATAAGATGATCTTGATCCTGCAGATGTGATTATTATACTGACGAAAAAACAGAAAAAATACGATTTGGTGTTTTATCGTGTTTAATATCGATGCTCATCACATCTGCGAAGTTTCGCTAGCTATTCTAATTAGACCTTTTAGACAAACAGAAAAAAACCCGAGATTTTTTTTTTTTTGAATAACCAGATTCTTATTACCAAGAGAATATGTTACATGATAACTTCCAACATTCCTTCGTCTTTAACCATAAATCCTAATCCCGCAAGATAAGGCCAATAAATCCCAAAAGAAACATCACTGACTTCACACAACTTATCTTAATTAACCGGATTTCCTTTTCTATATACATTTTTATTTAGTTTTCTGTTACGAAGAATCGTATATCCTCATGTTACAGCTCCGGTAATTTATTTATGTACTCTATATCCTGGCATTTACGTCTTTCTTCATAACTTCTAAGCTTGATCTTGGATGCTTTCCTTGCTTCGCTGTATTTACATGGCCGCCTTTTATTAGAAAACTTTGTAATCAGTCAATTATTTCTATTCATTTAAGTTTCGGTCTAACTGGTACATACAAATTGCCGATCCAGTTCCGGACTCCGAAGTGTACCTGATAATATACTGAAGTATTTGTCAGTGTCCGGTGTCCGCAACAAGTACGCAATGTCCGTATCGATTAATTTTTTTTTTCTAATTTATTATTTTTTTGTTCACAGGTATGTTCCTAGTTCCATTAAATAGCCGTGACAAGCAGCTGAAAATTTCTGATTGCCACTTCAGGTAGGTAGTACCACTCACTGAGCATTAAAATATCTCTCATTGATACAACTAGGAGATAAATTTGACCTTGAACATTGGATTAAGTGAAAGTAAAACGAATAAAACCCTGAAACGAAATAGATATGATATTTTGACATGCACTAAAACACGAACTATCGACGCTGAGTCACATACAAAACGCAAAGTCGATCCGATGCGTCAAAACATTGTTAAACCGTTCACAAAATCCAATTCGCCGAGACCAAACAACAAAACCTGTATAAACAGAACCCTGTCCTCTCATCCGTGTTCTCCATAAACACTTGCGTAACAGAAAATTACCGCAATCTCAGTAATTAAAACAGAAAAAAGCTGGGGATTGTAAAAGAAAACTGATTTGTAAGCGTCTTCGGAACTTTATGGGCCGTATGTAAGCGAGCTGGGACATAAATATCGCTTAGCAAGCGAAACCACTACCATGAAATCACGCGAAATCAACTTCGCTTCGAGATTTATTTATAGATTATTATATAACAAGGATTGATTTCAGACATCTCAGCGTTCGATTTTTTTTTCTGGTACCCATGGTCACCCTAGAACAAACTTACGGAAGCCAAATACAGGTTTTTTTGAAATACATAAATAACTAGGTGGACCGATGACCTGGTGAAGGTTGCGGGGAACCGCTGGATGCGAGTCGCACGGGACCGGTCAATGTGGCGACACTTGGGGGAGGCCTATGTCCAGCAGTGGACGTCTTTCGGCTGAAAGGATGATGATGACATAAAATAATGTTCCCACAGCTGTAACGATACGGAATGAGTTAACGAATACAAGTGTTGTAGTTTACGAAGACTAGAATATTGACAAACAGTCGATGGGATATATGGAAAGTAAAGGAATTATTGCTCTCTGTTATTGGCAGACGAAGATAAAACCACTGACCGCAGGGGTCTGAAGACCTAGATATGAGCAATTATGTTTTACAACGTGACTAGTTGTCTAAGTGAAATTGTTTAGATAGGTCGATTCTGTTTCTACGAACAGTCCTTTAATATTAGTTTTTAAACTGACTTGGTCACTAATACTGTTTACTATTTGTCCACTGATCAGTATATCCGTGATCATTGCGCTTGCAACAGCTCCGAAATATCGTGAACTCAAAACAAATAGTAAAAATGGTAAATATCTCGTTTTCACTGTTACGATAGTAATTTGCGAAGACACTCTTCGAAAGATTTAAGTTCAGTTATGACAGAGTTCTGACAAAGAGCAGCGCTAGCGCAGTGGTAAAGGCGTCAACTAACGAGTCGTGGATTGAAACCTAGGCAGCTGCTATACTTTTGTGTAATTTATTTCATCACCACTACTCTCAAAACGGTGAAGGGAAACACCGTGTAAAGACTATTTCCTAGGATCGCAAATTTGAAGACACGCAACATCTACCAACCCGCATTTGGCCGAGTGGTGGTTCATGATCCATCTCCATTCTCAAAGAGGAGACCTGTGTCCCGATAGTTTAAATTCTATTTACCATTTCCATGTTATCCTCGCTGCCTTAAATAATATCTATTGTGATGAATTTTGAAAGCTCTTCTAATTACAAATTTAAGGAACGTGCAGTACGGACGTACGTACGACGGCCAATCAACCTATACAAAACCCGTTTATTCTGATCTCTCATTGTATAGGAAATCTATACAAAGCGAGGCCAAGTTATACTGGAAAAGTATAGCTTCATGTGCCGCCGTAATGTACAACTGAAATTTATCTTTATTACTATTCGAAACATTTTAATTACGTCACTGGATACTTGATGATTGAAACTGGATCTATAAAACCCTGGTTAATGACATCATCCAGAGGTCTAAGGAGAAAATGTACACGGCAATGACATTATAAAATGTTAACTGCTATAAATCTAACCTGTTGGAACTAGGTACTTCCTAGGATATTATCTATATATGAGTGTCTTCTGTGTGTGGACGTGTGGAACAAAGCCAGCGTTGGGAGACTCAATTAATTAATCAAAATCGTAGAACTTTGGTACTTAAAGTTTTATTGTATATGGTTTATCAATACCATCCACTAGTTAGGGTACCTAGTATTCTCCTAGCCTTGTAAATGTATAATAGCGTGATAATATTGTGCTATTCTGTAAAGTTCACTTCAAACCTTACTCAGTATCGCACAGAATTTGAAGTCATTTGTGTTTCTAGTTAATCAAAGAGGATTCGCATATCGACTCCGTTCGAATTTTAAAAAATGTTAGCAAGGAACCATACAGTATGACCACTTAAAGTTTGCAGTTGCAGATGGCGCTGCTTGTCGAGAAAAAAATTCATCCGTACGTCAAACTTGATACATATATTTTAGTTCTGTGTTTATTCGCCTGCACAGACAAGTGACTATCGCTCACAAAAAAAATACATTGACTTTTAACAGGATTTACAATATACATTTTCTGTAGCATATACCAATCCAAAAAAATTGTGCCTTTATACCATCGTTATCACCGATTTTTAACCGACTTCCAAAAAGAGTAGGTTATTAATTCGTCTGAATTTTTTCAATAAAGGACATCGTATGACTCGTGGTAAGACCCTCCAGTAACTTGTAAAGAGATCTCGATTTACGACAGAAAGTTGCGGTTTTCAGAAATTCGGTAATAAAGTGGGCTTCGCGGTACAATCTCTGGGTTACGACTTGCGATCGAACAGTCGTAACATAAAAGTTTGGACACCGATGTCCCGAAAACTGCCGAACGGGGCCGAAGATTGGATATGACGTGACTCATATAGGAAGTTGGGAACTGTATGTGTCGGAATTTTGATTAAAACTGTGTCTAGACTGTGTTTGCGGGAGGGTTGAAGCTTCTTTTTTTAAATTTTGTTTTAATTATAATTATTTCTAATTGTGCATGCGCCTATAGGGTACGCACGAATGAACAGACATTGATTTTTATAATAATAGATAGAAAAAAATCGTGTAATGGAGTTTTCCGTTGGTTAAAACGACGAAGTTTCTTAAAAACTTGCATCTATTTAACTACTTTAGGGGATGATTTTTGAAAAACCTCTTACTAAGTGCAATTTTGTTATCTATGAAATTCAAACAAACTATGGGAAAAAATCATGTTGCGTAGCATTTTTTTCATTTAGTTAAAGGTACTGGTCAAATATGTGTGTTATACTTTACAAAAATATATTGTCAAGATTAGTTGATTTCAGCTCTTTAATAGGAATTGCAGATAGTCATTGGCCCGAAAGTCTGACAACCAGTCTTAGCTAGAAGTATCGTATTACCCAGTACTAACTGGGTTGTGGAGGCCAGATAGGCAGTCGGTCCAATATTCGCTAAAATACTGGCATTCAGCTGAATCCGATAAGACTGGAAGCCGACCCCAACATAGTTGGGATAAAAGGCTATGCAGATGATGAATATGAATTCTGTTCAGGTACAATAAGGTAGGATATTTTTCATCTCATACGCCTGTAAATCGATCGTGTGCACTAGGGAATAGCCGAACATATTACCTAAATGGGGACTCAGCAGGCTCTATACAATTGAACCAAGGTTACCGACGTAGCTCAAAGAATTCCCAAACTTAAGTGGCAGAGGGCAGGGCACATTGCTCGCAGAACGGATGACGATGGGGCCGAAAAGTTCTGGAGTTGCGACCGCGAACCGGAAGACGTTGCGTTGGAAGGCCTCCTACTAGGTGGACCGATGATCTGGTGAAGGTTGCGGGGATCCGCTGGTTGCGAGACGCATGGGACCGGTCAATGTGGCGACACTTGGGGGAGGCCTATGTCCAGCAGTGGACGTCTTTCGGCTGAAATGATGATGATGGTGAGGCTCTATACAGTGTACAAGTCAAAACATTCTGTCTTCGGACAATGTAAACTAAAACCAGATATTTCTTTACAAAGCGTCAACTTTCTTACAGCAGAAAGCAGTTACAGATTTTATTGAAACATCTAACAGTTTTATGTTCGTCACCCGTTTACTTGGTTTTGATTTCCTTTGGGGGAACTAGACGGTACGTTAAATATAGGATATAATATATATTTTATGGCTTTATATCAAGTTAACGCGGAACGCCATTGTTTTTACGACTACGTTTAATATAAAATGAAATGATATAACCACGAGAATTGTTGTCTTCAACATGTGAATCTAAGGCCGTATTATATTATGGCTGAATTTAGACTGATAAATATTTATTTTAATATTTACTGGACTCTGCCTCCGACTTTGTCCGCGTGGAAAAATTATTGCCTCTGGCATTCAGCGATAGTGTAACTTCTATTAATAAAAGATTTTTTTTTGTAACCGGTTGATATGGCTGGAAGGGAGGTGACGGATGAGATGACGAGTAATAGAGAGGTATGGAAGAAGAAGACATGCTGCACGGACCTCAAATAAATTTGGATAAGGGCTGGAGAATAATGATGATGATGATCATTACCTCATATAAACAAATAAGTAATTTACCTCTAGCTACTTTGTAGTAGTTTAGGCCGTCGCTCCATGTAAAATACTGGTAATCAGCTCCATCCGTTTAGACTGGAAGCCGACCCTGACATAGTTGGAAAAAGGCTAGGCTGATGATGATGACTTCGTAGTAGTTTAAAAGATATTCAATACCAAAATCGAATTAAAAGCAGATATTAAGTCTAGTTGTTCTTTTTGTATTTATTTTATTGTTTAGTAAAACTAAATGTTTTCTTTTTTCTAGTTCTAGTATTATTCTCAGACTATAGACCGACCGCTTTAATGAGTCTTCGCGAAGGTATCAATTAAAATGGAATATTCTGAAGGTTGATCACGTATTGGTTCAATTAGTATAGTAATACCTACGTGGACATGGTTATTTTAAAGCAAATAACCTGTGGGATACTGTTAGGACTATGTGGACACTTAATGTGCCTTTGATGGGGCAAGGCGGAGGACTTATTAAAGCGGTCGGTCTAAAGTAGTATACAGACAAACACAACGCAGTTCTAAGTACTTGAAAGCAAGATTACGGCTCTAATTGTAGCTCTATTTAAACCCGTTGGGGATCATAAATCCCTTTCCTGAGTCAGCTTTTATGGGTTTACTGAGATGACATGAAGTAGATAGACAGGTATGTGCGTTTTATGGATATAATTTACTTCCTGGTTAGTATAGAGGGGCGAACATAACATAGGTACTGCGTTGACGATAAGTAAAATCTGTGGTGACGCATCGTAACATAGGTAAGGTATATATTTCTTTTTAATTGTCATATCAAACCTTTTTAGTATCAAAAAGTGATAGCCTAGTGGTATGACCGTCGGACTGCCAAGTCCCCAAGGCGTCGAGTTCGAACCCGAACAGGCACCACTGATTTTGCGGATTCATTTGCGTATTGTATAATTATCACTTGCTTCGGTGAAGGATGTGACATCTACCAACCCGCACTGGGCCCGCGTGGTGGATTATAGCCCATTCCCTCTCATAGAGAGGAGGCCTGCGTCCCAGCAGTGGGAACATTAATAGGCTGATTATGCTTTTCTGTTATGCGGTGAAGAAAAACATTGTGAGGAAACCAAGATAGGAGGATAGGATAGGAGATATTTCTCGACAGTGTGTAAAGCCAAGTCAGAGGCCCACGGGCGGCATAAAAACTCTGACACCAAGTTAAGCACTACCCACACGAATGAAGAAGAAAACTTTAAAAGATTTCATGTGCAGAACATTGAAATGCATAACTTTAAACCACTTTTGAAAGTTCATGAAATTCATACCTAACCTAAAGAGCGTTGGCAAACGTATGTTCGCAATTTTGTACCGTTTTTGTTTTCCGTATAAGTCATAAGGAAAAGTACACAGAAAATGCACTCGTGTCGGACGACGAACGCAAGAATTTTGCGTCATTTCATCTGCTTTGTAAAGCCACTGTTTAATTAACTATTATTCTCTTAAAAACGTTTTCTTGTCTAAAATAATATTATTGGTTAAAGTTATACTATCACTTACGGAATATCTTCCGTGATTGTTCATTATTTTGAGCTCCCGATATTTCAGTAACAGTATATAGGTGACAGTATGAGTTTAGTTGTAAACTGTGAATGCTTAAAACAGTCTTTAATATGAATGGTTGCTTTATTTTCAAAAATGGCAATTGGAAAATTCAAATTTTAACGTTTCCCTAAACTTTTAATAAAAAGAAAATATTGTAAGCTATTACAAAATTTATAATTCCTACACAAACATATATTCAAAAGAGATTTTCTGAAGATCTCACTCTGTATATGAATAACAAATAATATGAAATGTTAGCAATAAAACCAATAACAACTGCGATGATAGAGTTTAATGTTAAACGTTTTATTTCATTTTATTATTATTGTGTTTTATAATAATATTATTGCTTGAGGCTGCGGTCTGAAAGATGGCGTGAAGAACGACTGAGATTGAAGTCAATTCAGTTTTAAATACAATAGTTTTTTGTTAACTTGTTTCTTGTCATTTTGTTACATTAATTATGTAGATTCTTTGATGACCAAATTTAGGTACGTATCTGGTAAAAAATAACTACATAATATCCGTACTCATTATTATTAAGATAGGAAGTCACATTGATTTCACCCGATAGGCTCTAGGTCATTTGCCGTAACAACATTTTCGTGGTGACTTTTTTATACTTTTGTGTACCGTACTTTTTATAATGTGCTTTTATTCGGACTTTTATATTATTTTGGGTAAGGCATCATTTCAAAACACAACCGTGAATGTGGTATTTTACTTTTATACACAAGATAGTTATGATTATTTACAATTATTATTAATTACATTTGGTTAAATTACCTGTTTGTTATTCAGTAATATTTTCATTACAGTTGGTCGTGTGTTGATTCCCTGTTGCGTTCATTTGAAGCCCAAAATTGGCGACAGCCCGCCGCTCCCGCTATCCCTGGGGCTAAAGCTTTCATGGTAATGCCACACATTCATGGCTTTATTCGATTTATATGTTAATTTATTTAAGGTTTTCCGTGTTTCGAATTATATTAGAACCATATAAGTACGCTTTTTGTATATTTAGATAGGCGTAATGGATAATCGATTGAAATTGCTGTAACGATCGGGAGTCATGAATGTTTGATTTCGATTTTATGTCTGTTCGGAAAATCGCTTTGGGTTGCGTGAGTTGGGTATATTATAGCAGTTTTATTTGATAGGACTTTGATCTAGGCGGTATATACGTTACCGGCCAAACCCGATTTCAGGCCAAACTAGTTTGTCCTAGGCCAAACTAGGCACTCTGACTAAATGGGTTAGGTTAGGTTAGAACTGTGACCCACCGCGCGCGAGCCGAGGGCGCATAGAAGGCCGACGAGCCCAACAGCAAAGTTGGGCGCATTGTAATTGCTTTGTTTGTGTTCACGTGAACTGGTTTGGCCTAGGACAAACTAGTTTGGCCTGAAATCGGGTTTGGCCGGTAACTTATAAATTGTAATCTTTGGTATGAGTTTTGCTCAAGAATAGACTAAATGCTTCGTCGACAAGCTAAAGACTTCAGCCATGTGCATCATCTTGATTGCTTTTACGACTATTTTCACAGGGTGGAAGGGACGCCGACGCACAAACGGTTATCACGTATTCAGTACACCATTAATTAGCACCTAGAAATTTTTCATCGGAAATAAAAATCAGCTATTCCATACATTTTTACTGTGTAGGTTGTACATACGTAGGAAACAACGTTTTTTTTTTCGGTGTCCTTTCCACCCATTAAAGTTATTGCTTGTGTCTTTATCCTATTTGTTATTTTAACAAAGTCATGTTTAAATTATCAACACATATAGACCTAAAAAAAGATGTTTACGGTACTGATTTTGTTTCGGTATTTTTTCTTAGAATATCCGGATCCGGAACACGATCGACTTTTTACAAGAGAAAAATTACAAGTCTTTTACATGTTTTTTTTTTGTTTGTTAAAACCCAGATTGAGATGCACGATTTATTATTTATGACTTGCCAGCATGTGCTTTCTTTTAAAAATTTGATAATCCCTAATCTAAGTTAACCATAACCCGCAATACCTAAGTCTTCCTAAAAACAAACCCTCTATATCGTCTCCTAATATATCCCTCCTATCGTCTTTTTTCTTGTCGTTTTATTTTAATTTAATTTTGTTTTATTGTTTAGTCCTGAGTGCGAGTCAAATAAATACTTTTTCTTCTTTGTTAAAGAACCCAAATCTTCAAAAAACATATTTTACACTACAAAAATGAGAAAACTTCAGCACAAAATTGAAAGCTGCACCCAAGACGGTCTCATATTAGGTTCACGTAACAAATAGCTGTGATTGCTAAAGTTCGCCCACAGCTCTAGGGGCTGCTCTCTCAATATTAGGTAATACATTCCGCGTTTAGTCTCCATTTATTTGTTCGACGGGTGTTTAACTCAGGCTGAACTTAGATGTCTTGGGAATTGAGCTGGAACATGCAACCTTTGTTTGATTCGGGTCTCAAGGTAGAACATTTAAAACCTCATTTAGATTAGATTTCGGTCTTAAAGAGACTTTAACATTTCGAAATCTCACCAGATGTTACAGCTGTTTGTTATTATTATCAGATAATGTCAGTACCATACCAAGCTGAAAGATAGCGGCTGTGATATTATACAGTATTAAAACGAGAATTAGAGTATCAAATAAAGCGGAAATTTCAGCACAAAATTGAAACCTGCACCCAAGACGGCATCATTATTATCGGTTCATATAACACGCACGCTCAGCACTCACAGAGCTCTAGAATTCGATTCGACAGGTGCTTGCTCAAATTAGATGTCCTACGATTTGAGCTGGAATAGGTATATATGTGTTGACACGTGTTCCGTACATAATTTATGTTAAAAACAATCTGTCGCTGAAATAGCTGTTTGTTTTAAAAAAAATAGTGTGTAGGAGTTAGAAATAAAACTCTCTTTGAAACTCGGAATTTATTAGCCCTAGCCACCTATATTCTATGGCATACTTACTTGGGAATTTTGACAATAAATAATGGATAGTTACTCGCTTTGACGTGGAGTTGCGGACACCAGCCCGCAGATACAATACAATACTCCTGTTTATAACAGTAACACTGTATGATTCCAAAAAGCCTGTGCTATGCAACTCGCTCGTACCTTAAACCCTGCACACCATAAAACCCAAAAGAGCGTGAAGATAAAAGAAAAGGTTCATTACTTGGCAACATTGTACCGTCTACGCTTTAACATCAGTGTTGCTATTATATTTCATGAGCTCACTAGACCAGATTAAACGATTAAATGTTATCGGGCAATGATCTAGAATTATTTTATTATGGTGTATTTAGCTAATGGGTATATACGGTAATAGTGATGGCTATAAGGACAATAGCCTTTAAGTAATTGTGTTAAAGTAAAGCTTTGTTTTAAAGTATAGGGGTCAGACAGAATAAAACTTACAGAAGGTAGCGCGAAAAAGTGGAAGACAGACTGAAAAAAAAATTACAAGTATGTTACATGTAATTGTTTGGGCCTCAAACCTAGATGGTAACTTATTCGTGAACTGGCGAGTCTGAAACTCGCGACTGCGCGCGAGTTGACACCTTCCGATTTTACCAATATTTTTTGTCGTTAACTCGCTCGAACATTATAAAGTAGAATCAAATGAAAACGGATTGAAACCAATAACTATAAATAACTAGCTAATGCCCGCGACGATTCGGTTAAGTACCGACTATCTTCTTAGATTTGGTGACACGGTAAAGCCAATGTTGGAGATGCGGCCGACGGCGCATTATACCCAAGCATAGCACTAATAAAATCTCTTATACATTTAAAGTGAGTACATATGTAATACATTTTATAAGAAGTTTTTGTAGCTGAGCATCTAACGTATTTAACGTCAGATTTTCAAGGTCGAGCGAGTTGACGACAAAAAAAAGAGATAAAATCGGAAGGTGCCAACTCGCGCGCACTCGCGAGTTTTACACTCACCAGTTGACGAATAAGTCAAGTTGATACCTACTTATAGGTAACTTTGGGATAATTGCGTAACACACACCCAATGCACACACACTTACAATGCCAATGTCACTTTGACAGTTCAACAAGATTCATTGTTTTAGTTACGTTGATAAATAGACGAATTTTCCAAGAATATGAAACATGCCTTAGGACTTATTTTCGAATAATGATTGAAAGTACGTTACGCAATAAGGTTCTGTAACGAAGATTCAAAGTTTTCCGAAAATATGAAATTCTACTGCTTAAGGTTTCTGACCTAAAGAAGCTGAAGAAGGCTTTTAATATTGCCTCAGACACAAAGAATTTAAAAAATATATATAGAGTGGACATTAGGAATAAAGTCACAAAAATTTTGATGTCGAACATTTTCGATTTTGACACACGAATGCTACCTACCATGGCGTCTTAAAGCAGGGGTAATTCCAGTGTGGGAAAGAGGTGGCGCTAGACGACCTGTATAGCTCTGTCTCTTTCTCACATTGGAATTACTCCTGTTTTAAGATGTCATAGTATCCCCCCTGACAAGCACCCTGTATGACACTAGACAGAGTTACTAAGTAGTAACAAATACTGCATTACAATTTTCTTCGTCTTGTCCCGTCTATCGTTCGTAAATATTCTAATGTCTGTTCAGACGGAATCTATCAAGGGGGTTAATTTCTAACTTTAGAAGTACTTCACTACTCACAGCATAATTATGTATAACAATAACACTATAGCGTGTGGCTATCACTTTGACCGTCAAAAACAACTATACACATAAACAATATCTTCTCAAAAGCGTTTGAATGGGAAAGCCAGTGATGGTCACACTGCGTCTTCGCTGTAATAAGCTACGTGAAGACGCGTTTACATTGGTCAAGTCTTCACTTGACCAATGTAAACGCGTCTTCACGTAGCTTCCTACTTACTTCTAATACTGTATAAGGCTTCCCTTATACAGTATTAGAAGTAAGTAGGAATTGCATCAAGAGTATGAGGAGTAGCGCCAAATTTCGGCCTTCAAATGATCTTTAATTAATGCTATTAATGCTATTATAAAGAAAAAGAACATGGCATTGCTTAGAGGTCCAGATAGTCCAGAGCTTAGATAAAGTGATAACAACAATGGCAAAGTCAAAATTAAGCTGTATTTTTATTAGATAAAATAAAGTAAATAAAAAAAAAAAACATTAAAAACCACAAAAAGGCCGCTTTGGAAGCAGGCACAACCATTGAAATATAAAATTATTAAAACATGGAGTGGGTCCTGCCGGCTTCCACGTTAGAAACTTTGACGTAAGAATCATCAAAATCGGCCACACGTTTGGTATCTAGAGTGCCGCAAAAGAAACATAAAAATAATAATAAAGGCTAATAAACACATTACCCTTAGTCGGGTAAAAATGTGTCGATCCTGTTGAAAGCCGTAGATACGTTTCTTTCAATAAATAAAATGCATTTGCTGTTAGTAATATTGTATACAAAATGTGTGAGATTTACTGTCGCACAAGCGCATCTCCAATCCACCACATGTAAACGCGCCCTCACCCAAGCCCAGTAGGGCTTCCTAACTGGGACACAGGCCGATGAAAGATTTTAATCTAGTGCGCAATCTTAGAGTTAAACGCCAATTTATGCGGTTCGAGACATAAACAAGTTTATGATGCGAAATGTGCCGATTTTCTGTTCATTCTGCGCCTTATTGGAAAACTTTGTGATAGCTTAGTTTATTGTTATTAAAATCTTATGTCATCATCTGCCTAGCCTTTTCCCAACTATATTGGGGTCGGCTTCCAGTCTAACCAGATGCAGCTGAATACCAGTATTTTACATGGAGCGACTGCCTATCTGACCTCCACAGCCCAGTCAGTACTGGGTAATACGATACCCCTTGGTAAGACTGGTTGTCAGACTTTTTGGGCCACTGACTGTCAAAGATCTACAAATGACAGCCGGGACCAACGGCTTAACGTGCTTTCCGTGGCACGGAGGAAACTCGGTATGTAATGGTCGGTCACCCATCCACAGACCAACCTAGGCTAGGCTATTAAAATCTTATGTATTACTAGCTAATTCCCGCGTGTTGTTCGGTACTGTCCCACGGGTCGTAGCACCGGGATAAAAAGTATCCTTATAGTTAATCCAGGTTATAAACTATCTGTGTGCTCAATTTCATCTAAATCCTTTCAGTAGTTTTTGCGTGAAAGAGTAACAAAAATCCATCCATCCATCCTCACAAACTTTCGCATTTATATTATTAGTAGAATAAGGTTTCTATTCAATATGCTTTTAGGCCGATGATGAGGAGGGGTTGTGCACTGAAATACAAATACTGGCCTCTTGGACTCATTTCTTAGTATACTAACGAGTTCACTAACGGTCGACTTTTCAACCTTATTACTTAGGGCATAAGGGTGAAAAGTGACAGACCCTCAGTGAGCTCGGTAGTACATACCAGTAGGTATAATGTGTAACGAGAGTATTGAAAATCCAGAAAGGCACTGAAAGTTTCCAGTGTTGGAAACTCAATTATTTTTCTTGAAACTTAAATCTTTCGAAAGACTTAGGTACTTTATGATCTTTAATATTCTCCTGAAAATTGTCAGGGGCCGTTACAATAATGCGATGCAAGCTGTCTACAAAGACAGTATTCGGCAGCTGTCATCAAAAGCAGTGAACTTCAACCAACTTATATATGCAAGCGGCATAACACAGAACTAAAATAAATGTATCAAGTTTGACATATCGATGCATGTTTCATTACTTGCTTATCGACTGCAACGGTCTGAAGGCCGCTTTCAAAGTTGAAATTTGGAACTCCGAGACTAATGTAAAAAAAAACATTCATGCGGCCTGTCAGAAGAAAACAAAAAATCAGTACAACTCTCATCTCTGAACTGAACGCTACGTAAATCTCATAAAATTAAGGAACTACCTATTTAAATTGTGTGTTGTGACAAGCTAGATAGCTAACAGAACAAGCGGACAGGACGCAAGTAACTTGGAGGTAACAATTTCTTTTCTCTGCCTAGAGAGCGAACGCTCACCTGAGCGATCGCTGCAGCCCCTTCGAAAAGCATTATTAGGCTGCCCCCAAATGTGCGGAGGTATTGTTCCTCGCACAATGCCTTTTTGTTTGATAAACAGCGCTACACTGAACTGTACACTTAAAGTGGTCATACTGGAGGACTATATATATATATATTATATAATGATTCATTCATTCATCACCAGGGCTGGTTCGAGGTGGCGCAGGAGAAGAGTACCCGGAAGTATATGGGGGAGGCCTTTGCCCAGCAGTGGGACATACCAGGCAAATAAAAAAAATAATAATAATGATTCATACACCATGATCTCCTGGACTGTATCGAATGACGTCAACGTCATTCCCAATCGCATTTAGCATCAAGATGGCGGCGCTAGTTCTGTATTTTGGGCACACCCAAAAAGATCCTTGGTCAGCTAGCAGCAGCAGCTTCACATGACATGTGGCCACTTAAAACTTACAAAAGCAGCGTGCAATCGGCTATGCATCAGCGTCAGTGACGTTGTAAGGTCACCATTCAAAGCGCTGGATTTTATTGCTCCCAGAACATCTTTTCACATAAATCGCAGGGGACTAGTTACGACCTCAATCGTTGTTCCGTGTCATGTGTTTTGTAGTTTTTTGTTTGTTTACGAATGTTTTATAGGTGTATAAAATGAATGGTTCATTGTGGAGGAGCTTGACGAGAAGTCAACATTTGTAAGTTGAGACCGGATTATATGTAGATGTAATATAACTTTATGTGCATATTTGCATAATGCTTTTGACTATAATGGCTGTTTTTTTTTAAGATATTGCATATTTCAGCTAAAATCGGCTTAATGTGCATTTTTGGATAAGTTTTCTTTGATCTAACTGGTAAAATACAAAAATACGCCAGATGTGACATTTAACAAAAAACCTAAATTCATGTAGTGTATATTGACTAGGGCATGCGGAACCCGGATTCCGCGAGTAGAACGATCGTTTTCAAGTTATAAAATATCTTAATGAATAGAACTGAAATTTTGTAACAGTACTCGATTTTCAAAAAAACATAATGATAAGATCGGATCTGGGACATTTGCGCGAAAGACATAACCGCGAAGGACACTTCCGCGAACCCGCTTGCGCGAAAAGACATATGCGCGCATGGACTTTTGGGCGATTAGACTTTTGCGCGAATGAACTTTTGCGCCCATAGACACTTACGCGCATAGACACATGCGCGCAGAGACACTTGCGCGAATGGACACTTGCGCGAATGGACACTTGCGCGAATGAACTTTTGCGCAAAAGGACACTTCCGCGACTAGATTTACTCGCGACTGGCTACGGTTAATCTGTAGAGTAAACATAACATCATATTATTTCTTATTTTCAATGAGATAGAGCGAGAGAAGTGGCAACACTGCCCGAGAAACATGTCAAATTATTTTTTCGTATCTACCCTGAATAGTGTTGCCAGATATAATTATTGTTTAATCGATTTACAATATCGATTTTGAACAAAATAATTTTACTCTCTGTTCAAGCTTTTGGGTTTCATCAATGTCGATTTTTAAGGACATTCAGTTGTTTTAATGTGTATTATGACAAATGTATGTTGATGTATAGAACATTATTGTTACTTTGTTCAAAAAAGATTAATCAATCGATTCCGATTTAGAAAAACCTCTGTGTTATGTTTACTCTACAGCTAACCTAACCTAACCGTTCGCTCATAAGTCCTTTCGCGCATGTGTCTTTGTGCGTAAATGTCCGTTCGCGCATAAGTCCATTCGCTCAAGTGTCTATGCGCGCAAGTGTCTATGCGCCCAAAGGTCCATTCGCGCAAAAGTCTAATCGCCCAAAAGTCCATGCGCGCATATGTCTTTTCGCGCATGTGGATTCGCGCAAGTGTCCTTCGCGCAAATGTCTTTCGCGCTAGTGTCCTGATACCTGATAAGATCTAGTCGAAAATGTAGTAAATAAAAATAAAACATTATTTTGTAGTATATAATAGTACAGTTATTAAGTCTGAAAGTGGCGCCGGTGACTAAATTGTGTGGTAATCGGTTATCGTGGTATGGGCATGTAGGAATGAGGAAAATGTTGAGTATGAATGTGATGGCTATAAAAGTAGAGTAGAGAAGAGAGATAGATGGACTGTGTGAAGGATGATATGGCACTACACGTGACATGTGGCCTCTTAAAAAAGTGGCTGCCGAGATGACAAGTAATAGAGAAGTATGGAAGAAGAAGACATGCTGCGCCGACCCCAAATGAATTGGGATAAGGGCAAGAGAAAGATGATGATTAGTATAGTATAGTTATATTTCAATTATTTGGAACATATTTGCTTAAATTTTATCACACAATTTGAACACTCCCATAATATTTTAAGGTAGATATTATGGGAGTGTTCTGCTGACAAAACACTATTTACAGTAGTAAATAGTGTTTTGTCAGCAGAACACACATAGTAGTAACTATGATCTATTTCAGCTGTATGCTTAAATTCTGTCACAGGCGACATTTTCAAACTTCTTCCAATTAAATCCATTATTGAGTAAATTGAAATGACTACACAGTCTTAATTAAACACTGATATTTAACACACACACACACACACACACACACTTACACACTACACACACACACACACTACACACTACACACTTACACACTTTATTTTATTTTATTTATTTACAGTTTTTACTTGTGCATAAAGCTTTAATAAATAAATATTTTAATTTCACCACGCTAGTCGCTTATGGATTGCATACCCACTGCCATCGCGAACCATTATCTTTTTAATTTCTTTTTTAATGATTTTACGTTCCATTTTGACTGCTTATCGCATGCTAATTACTATAATTAATTATACTGTCTGACACTATCCTTTTATCTTTAAAGATCGCGATGGTTTCATTGTTAAGGTTTAATAGTTTTTGTGATTTTCACTTTCGCTGTTTTCAATGACTTTGATTGCTTTGATTTATTATGAGTAATAATACTCACGTTGGTTTGTTTATTATATTTACTTAGGATTAAATACGAAACATTTAACGTGGAATATTTTGATTATTGCCAAAAACTTTGTAACGAAACTATTAGGTCCGATTTCATGTTTTCAATAAAGCTACAAACAATACTTTAGCTTGCAGTAAATCAGTATGGTGATGCAGCTATTTTATTTAGAAGATAATAATCTTAAAAACGCCTCTTGTGAATCTCAAGAGATGCATTTTAACGAGTGGTGATCATACTGAAATGCACGTATGGAGCACTCTGGGCAATCAACACCTGATTGTGCAATACACTTTGTATCTTTACCAGAATGTTTGCTTTATGTTTAAGAAAAACATCTGCTTGACAGCGTAAATAACGCGATGAATATTGTTGTCAACATAAATATCATTGGAATTGTGAGCGTTTTATGCAATCATCTCGAAGTTCTGCTATCACTTTAATAATCAATTATAAGTATCTAAATATCTAGATTTGGCTCGCGAGATTGTCGACATATGGGACGTGAGTACAGCAGTCATTGTGCTGATAATCGTGTCGCCAATGACTTAATAGCCATTAGGCTCGACCAACATCTGAAGAGGCGCTTGCTTGGTAGCGGGGTCAAAGGCTTGATTCAGAAAGCAGTACTTCTGGACTGGAGAAAATGATACAGTTCAATACCTACGCGATTATAATGTATGGAACAGCTGTTTTTTCTAAATTACCGATGAAAAATTATGGTGTGCGAGGTTTCAGAATGATGTACTGTGTACGTGGTAACCGTTTTCGCGTCGGTGTCTCTTCCACCCTGTATATTCAACAATAACCAATTCGGATCGTCATCATCCACAGCCCGAACTCACCCACTGCTGGGTACAGGCCTCTCTTTTCTTGTGCCAATCTCCCCGGTCCTGTGCCAGCCTCATCCAGGTTTTTTCCCCTATGGCAACTATGTCGTCTGCCCATCTCGCCGCCGGACGACCCACGTTCATTTTGCCAGTTCTTGGACGCCGTTCGGTGACAGCCTTAGTCCACCTGTTATCACTGCGCCTTGCTAGGTGTCCTGCCCAACTCCATTTGAGTTCCGTAACGCGATTTTCAATATCGAAAACCAACCAATACCAACCAACCAACCAATTCGAATACTACGTGCAATCTGCACACATGGTTTCACACAACCACGCAACGGAACTGTACCTAGCAGTAATTACACCAACAACTGGATAGTTAGTACCTAAACATAAACCCTACCCCGCCTTGATTTATAAGAACTATAACCGTTCACGCTAAGTCGTCGAGACTAGAAAATTCATGTACCAATTACGTTGATCAAATGAGATTCTGTATGAACCACTAATTTAGCTCTACATACATATATTTAGCGGTCGCTTTAGCATCTAGTTTAGTATTTTGATTGGTTGCCGGCCATCCTACCGTACCCAGCCTGGGCGTGACTGAAGATAAAATATCGGAAGAGATACTCGCAATTTATAACGTTCATAAGTTAAATGAATGCTGTATGATTCATTGGTTTCAGTGTAGAGGAAATGCTGCTTTTATGAGAGTAATTATACGCGATGGGGTTACATTTCCTTTAGTGTGCTAGTTGGAAATATAGTTTGAATTAATGATAGCTTTCGATCATCAACTTGATCGCTGCTTTTGGATTGATGAAGAAGTTATGACTGGTTGATTAAAACAACCAATCAGCAACAACCAGTCATAAAAGTTGACATGCGATTCGCCCGTAGATTAAATTGATACATCACACAGTTCTTTTTTTGCGGAGGAACTCTTGTTTCGTATTACTAACAGCTTGTGGAGGTCAGATAAGCAGGCGCTCAATGTAAAATACTTGTATTACATTTAGCTGCATCCGATAAGACTGGAAACCGACCCCGAAAAAGTTCGGAAAAGGCTAGGAAGATGATGACACAGTTTTTTTATATTTTTTACTTTGGGCTTTAAGAATACATTTGCGTATTATTTTTATTACGTACCCTTTCCTGGAACAGTGGCTTCCTCTCCGTGAGAGGGATTGGGGAGTTTTCCTCCACACCAGACCGGTGCGTGTTGGTGACGGCTATCAAGACAGCCATACAGGATTTAAACGGAGCCTTCGCGAAGACGTCAACCAAGCATTCTATTATTCTGTACATCAAACTAAGTAAAACTACGCAAAAATTATTCCTGGGAAACTAGTTTTTTTTAGGTGAAGAATCACGTTTTATGGTAAAACTCAATGTTACGCACTCAAAACATTGTGCACATGGATGCATTGAATAGTAAACGGACATGGATGTATTTAAAGTAAAATCTTAAACAATAGTAATTAACAAAAAAAAAACTTGTGAAAAAAATGGCACTTTGACCTCCAATATCTCCGTAACTAGAAGGTTCCCAGGTATGATCCAGTATAAAAAAATGATCGCAATGACGGGGAGAACAAGTGCCTTTGCCTTCGTTAAGAGCCTATTTACACCCTTTATTTTACCACCCCCTGTTTAATCCCAACACTATAAACTTGCGACCCTTGATTAATGCAAAGCCAGGGCAAAGTTATAGAAATAACAACACAGGACCTTTGAAAACAACCACTATCTTTTCAACCCTGAACTTTAAGACCTCAAGTAAACACTGAGATTTTAACAAAATAAACATAAGTTCCAATAGGTTCTAACTGAATGTTTTATTAGGTCAATTTAAACGAAAGAATAAGAGTAGCAGTTCGAGTTCAGAGCTACGAGTAGTTCCCAATAAGTGTAACGAACGGCAGAAAGTTACTAAGGTTGTTAAAAAGTTTAACAAGACGAAGGGAGAGGAGACTTTTATTGAATTCTGGTTTAAGGCTATGTTTGTGTGGTTATTTCTTAATATTTTTTAGTTTAAAACGGAATTCTTCTTTATTGTGTGGTTAGGGCCTAACCTGGTCTCAGAGTTTTTATGCTGATCATGGGCCTCTGACTTGGCTGTACATGCCGTCATGAAATACCTCTCAGGCTGATACGAACGGAATTATTTGGTGCGTATAAATGTTTTTTTTTTCAAACAACCGAAAGATAGTGGCGGTAATTTCATACAAGCCTTAAAGCTTGGCGTACCTTATACTTACTACTCTTGATGATGTTTTCTGAATAGTCTGCTTGCCCTAGAAGCTTGCCGTGTTGTTGGCTCCTAGGCACGCCACTGCCGGAATACATCAAAGGCAGGGCAGAAGAACTATAAAACTTCTGGAATTTATCATCAATCGACCTAGATTCTAATAGAGGTTAGATGTATAAGTATGCTCGCATGCACGTAGGTACCTTAACTCATTCAGAAATTGTAAATATTAGGTGCCTTTGTTCTCATTGACTACATCTGAGTCGCTATAGGTCAGTGTCCCGAAAATCTGACAACCAGTCTTACCAAAGGGTATCGTATTACCTAGTACTCACTGGGTTGTGGATGTTAGTTAGGCAGTCGCTCCATGTAAAATACTGGTATTCGGCTGCATCCGGTTAGACTAGAAGCCGATCCCAACCTAGATGGGAACAGGCTAGGCAGATGATGATAAGTTCTCATTAAAAATAATTGCGACAATTTAACATCAACAAAAGTAGAAGGAAAGATGGAAACAGACCTTTTCCAAGAGAGGAACAAAAAATGATTGAGATTAGATTTGAGTATAAGATTTAATGGCACAAAAGCATCCCCTTAACAGCTAAAAGACCGTTTTAAGGGCATTCCTTTGATAGCGGATTTTCCAAAAGTAAACCGAAAAAGAAATCTGTAACTTAATTTTTGTTTCAGCGAAGTTTGTTGTTATCAGTTTGTGACTCGAATCTATAATGCGAATCTTTTCCAAAGTTTCTTTTTGCTTGATTCGTTTTTTCTACTGTCTGCCTGCTATAGATTAATAAAAAGCTTTTAAATTGGTCATGTAAACAGGAATGTTATTACGATATTATAAAAGGTACTTAAATCATTGGGTATTGATTGTGACTTCAACAATAACGATGATATATTTTACTAGCACTTTGCCCTCGACTTTGTCCGCAAAAATTGTGATGGTTCGGCTAATTTTTCACGATATAATTTATATACACCCTATATAGCACTCACGAATAATGTAGCTTTCTGCCAATAAAAGAATTTTTAGAATTGGATCATTAGTTTCGGAATTTATCCCCTACATATAAACTTATGATTGTAAGTACCTCTTTATAATATTAGTATAGATAGGGCTTTATTATTTGAACAAAATAATGAAGAATAACTGATTGCTCGAAGCTTACTATTTTTATAAACCGGCATTTACACTTGAAGAATCTGCATGAAATTTGAATGACAACTTCTTTGTTTCAACTTGCCCACTATGTATATACGCGTATTTCACGCGTATCTCATCATCTCTCTTTAAATTCTGAAACAAAAATCTAACCACCAATCCAAACCGCATACCGACAAATCTTAGGAAAGCAACCAATACACATTGAACAATAATTCTTTACACGATTTCCAACGAGCGTTGAGCGCATACCCGCAACGTTTTCACTTAAAGGCCTGCGCAGACGATATACTTTTGTCGAGACATTGTAAAATAACATAAAATCATGCCTGTAATCCCCGAAGGGTTAGGCAGAAATGTACTTAATGTTCCCAGTAAAGTATATGTCCGCGATCTTATTGCCATCAACGGGCTCAAATCCAACGTATAGGCTGCTACCAAGTAATTCCTGGTGGAAAAATTCAATTACACTGCCCGACACAGGAGTCTAACCCAGGACCTCACGCTCAACACTAGTGCTTGCCACCTCGCAAGATTAACCAGGTTTTTATCTATAAAAATAGATAATTTACAACTGCACTGAATAACGCACTCTAAGGACTTCAAGTTCTGCGGACAAAAAGTCGGGGGACTTTTTGTCCGATTACCCGTGGACATCGACAGATGAAACAGCAAAAAGTTACAGATATTTAACCAGAGACATCAACGCATATAGCAGATTTTCGTCCTCGTTAATTGCTCGCAAAAATCGCACACCATGTGTGTTAATCCGTGGCAAGTCTTCGGCGGACATTTTTCCTCGCATCGGGGATTTTATCCCCGCGTAATAAAATTTGTTCCTCGTCTGCGCTGGCCTTAACAAGACGACCGGTAACTCACATACGTATATTGGAAATACGCTACCGATGGATCTTACACACTGACCTATTTGGAACTGGCCTTATAAGGATAACTAGGGATCGGAAAAAGAACCGATACCTGTGATGTTTATCGATAGTCGTATTGCAGAAGTAACAATTACTGTTCCGATATGTAGTCTATTTTGTGCTTGATATAATTTTTGAGGAATACTCGAATTAGTATCGTTCTTTATCCATCCGAAAAGCCGTTTTCTGTGGATGTGTTGGGACGCTTTACTGTTTACTGTCCTTGACAGAAACTTGTGATCGTTTTTCATTAAATTGTTACAGAAATTAGACGGTGCTTATGATTTTGATAGTAGAATTTTATTCTGATACCATGAATCGATGCTGTTAAATCGATTTCATATTATCTCTAGTCAAACCTGAATCGACAGAAATATTCGTTTCTTCACCGATACGGAACGCAATAAATGGCAATTATGGCATGAGAATATTTCTTCGCAAATTGTTGAACTGAAATGGACTGCTAATAATTATTTTGTAGTCTGTGGTATATGGCTAAGCCAGTTTGTAGAAGGAAGTGGAGACATATAGGTATCAGTAATTACATCGTTAAGCTGTGGTATTAGATTCTTGTTATGGTACTGTAATTATACCTATTTTTAGTGAGGTGTTGGTTAATGATTCATTTTCAGTTGTCCTTGATTAAGAATCCATTTTTGGCAGTTTGGGGCGAAATGTCCCTATTGTATAACCTCTATGGTTGGACTGCCTCGTTGGTCTAGAGGGTGCAAGTTCGTCTGCTGAGCATGAGGTCCTGGGTTCGATTCCCAGGTCGGGCAAAGTGGCATTGGGTTTTTCCATCAGGAATTTCTCAGTAGCAGCCACGGAGTCTGGATTTGTGCCAGGTTGATGGCAATAGGCTCGCACCCTTTTAAATGGAACTAAAACATAGCTGGCGGAATATGGGTGTACTATAAGGTACACCTCTGCCTAACCCTTCGGGGATTACAAGCGTGATGTTATGTACGAAACCTATTATACAGCGTGGTTTTAAGCCAAATACGAGTAGCCTATCACTAGTGTGTTTTTAAGCCGATTAGTTCTATTTATAAATAGGTTTTAGCCCTTAGGCCTAATTGGACATACATCATGTCCAAGTGTTTGTCTGTGCTGAATGTCTAGCACCTGTCACCGATCAACAGATAACTCAAAACCTACATTTTCCTAAAGGTCACGGAGGTTAGACGGACAGCCCTATTCCGTACATTAACGAGAGCAAACAACCTGCTCTACTTGTAAAAGATAAGCCGAAAGTAGAATCACCACTTATTTCACTTCTAATGTAAACTAAAGTTTGTGAGTGTGCATGTATGTATGTTTGTTACTATTTCACACAAGTAATAGTAAATGGAATTTTATAAAACTTCCAAGGATATAGCTAATATAACGGAATAACAAGTAGGGTACAATTTATAAGGAAAGTGTGTAAAAAATTGATTTTGACGGCCATGCCGCGGGTGAAAGCTAGTGTTATAATGCAAAAAAGCTCTGTCTGTCTGTTACCTTTCACGTTTAAACGGCTGAATGGATTTGCATATACTTTTAAAACGGGTAGACCATAACCTGAATAAGAACATAGTTTTTTTTTGTTATCCTGTAAGTGAAAATGTTTCAACATTTGCTTAGCCTTTTCCCAACTGTGTTGGGGTCGGCTTCCGGTTTATACCAGTATTTTACTAGAAACGACTGCCTATCTGACTCCACAACCCAGTTAGTACTGGGTAACACGATACCCCTTGGTAAGACTGGTTGTCAGACTTTCGGGCCACTGACTACCTATAACGACTGTCTAAGATTTACAAATGACAGCCGGGACCAACGGCTTAACGTGCTTTCCGACAGAGGCACCTCGGTATGTAATGGACGGTCACCCATCCACAGACCAACCTAGGCAAGCGCGGCTAAACCTAAAGATTCATCCGAGCTACTGATATTATTTCGCCACGAGCTCCTCCGTTAATAGATTTGTTTCCATGATATTATTTTTGCTCTAATCGCAGGGGAAGCCTCGGAAAAAATCTAGTTACAATATAGAGAAACAACACACTCGATTTTCATTCAATTTTGACAGCTTCGAATGACAAATGGGCCATCTTCTGATAGCTTATCTATCACCCGAAAAAGAAAACTGTAAATGGTTTACCCGATGTAGGTCAACCCCTAACTATTTGATTCTCTGTTTACATATTCTCTCAAAACCGGAGCCAATGGTTGAAGGGATAGTCACATATTCACTTTTTATTTGTTTTATGTGAATTGGGGGTCCTATTTTCGGTTGGGTCGGAATATTTGGACAAAGTTATAGTACCGTTTTTAGCACATATTGGTTCTTAGTTATGAGTTGGGGCTTCGTAACTATGAAAGGAAAATGTATGAGGTGCTGTTATGACTATCATCGTCATCCGAACCATTTCTTATGCATCCGCCTTTCTATCTATCCAGATGCGACAAAACATATTTTTGTCACCTTAACCATTTATAATACGCAGTGAAAATATGAGGAAATAATGAGGATAAATAAGGCGTATCTATTTTATAAACAGTCTCCGCCAGAAAAAAATTCCAAATATTTTTCTAAGAAAAAACTCGGCGTTTTCGTATGTTTAAATTCAAGTGAAAATCACCAATTTTCGTCTTTCGGGACTCCGAACCCATCTGAAGCCCCTTTTCTCAGCGCTTTACGATTTTTATACGCACTAGTTGCGATAAGTCTCCCCGACTATGTGTATAGAACCTCTACGAATAAAATGTAGGCACACATGTGTTGGAATGTGCAACTGGGGTCTACTGGTTCCACGCTCCGTTGCTATCAGTCTCCCTGAGCCCTTAGCTTTCCCTTTTTTCAACCGTTTTCCTTGTTGCTTTTGTCTTTATTTAATTATTTGGAGGGATCCCCGTTTTTATTTGCGTGTGGGAGTTACGACCTAAAATGTGGGTAGTTTCGGGAGCTAAGTATGTGTTTACGTCATCTGCGTGTTTTGCCCTGTCATTTCGGCATTTTAATTGACGTTTTTGAAGAAGATAGATTAGATAGTTCTGAACACGTTCTGCGCGGCGTAAGTTAATAGATGAAAGTGGTTTGTTGATTTCTATTACAGTGCTAATTACGCAATATGATTTTAAAAATAAACAATAAAAAAACGGAATTTACGTTGCACATGCCTGTAAAAATTTACTGTTTGTTGTACTGTGTAAAAAAGTGCTTTCTAAGTTCAAAACATTATTATTATTTTAAACGAAGTTATTTTAATAGCTTCTACATAGTTAAGATAATATGTGGCAGGTAAAGGGTTTGCTCTTTGCTACTTAAGTTTAGAGAGTGAATTTCAATGTTACATGCAAATTGAATAATAGTCCGTAATAACAGGTTAAAAGCCCTATCTGAGTGCGTCATTAAATAATCTTGTTTCGCTTTAGTGGAGTCAGAATCGTGCGTAGCGTTGTGAACAGTAGGTCAAATACTGACTTACAGCATGGAATGAAATAAAAAAAATGTTTTGATAAAAAGAGAAAAATAATTTCGGTTTTATTTGTTGTTTATCTGGGATTGAAAAAGTAATGAATAAGAAGGTAATCATTGTTAGCACTCGCAGTTGGCTAGCCATTCATAATAAAAAAAGCAACTATTGCTTTTGTGCATGGGCTCATTCGTACCGATGTGCACACAGATGCGTAAGTGCCAATTAAATTAAAGAGCTAATCATGCAAGCTACTGTCCTGCAAAAAAACTACACTTATACTGTGCTGAAAAAAACGTCTACTGACCCAGTTATATTCATTGAAAATTAGACAGGCTCGTCTTTGAACTGCATCTGTACTCACAAATAATTTCCCTTTCAAATTCAATTAGCCGACACAACACTAACAAAGACGTGAAAATATACATCCAATAAACTTCAGTAACACAACAAAAGGAATCAATCATCACAAATTAATTTAATACCGACGTGAGATTATCTGTCAGTCTTTCTGTACATCAGCTTGTCAAGCGAAAGTGACAGTCTTAAGCCATTGATACACAGCTGCCAATCATACTAGAAAGCTCGGCTAAGTACAAGCAAATTTACTTGTCAAAACATTATAACGAATTTGAAGAAAGTGCGCTGTGCGCTGTTGCGTGCCCTTAGGTCACTCGTGACTTGGCAATTTTTGTTGTATGAGTTGATGTGTGGGTGAGAGATAATGTGGACTATTGTTTAGATTGCGGTAGCTTTGTTTAAGTGTTTTCGATTAGCTAAATGGGTTGCCTGATGACAAAAGTTGGGATTATACGGATAGACATTGTTAAAAATATTTTTTTTAGTATGTTTTAGATGTAGGGTTAAGTGTTCTATCCCAAAAATTGGTATAGTTTTAAATGGTTTTGTAAAAGTATTCTGATTTAAAAGAGTCCATGGAGTTTCTTGCTCGTTCTTCTACATAGAGATCTACGTTAGGGAATGGGCAACTACAGTATTTTCACAGTTTTTGTGGCTTGTGACTGGGACTGTAGCTATATTTCATTGTTGTCTTTGTTTCGACAATTCAAAAGTGCCTGTAACTGGCCTACTTGAAATAAATGCTTTGATTTTGATTTTGATTTTTGAATAGAAGCTTTATAGCGGTCGTGGTTCCTATAGTATTGTATTGTATTGTATAACGGGCTGGTGTCCGCAACTCCACGTCAAAGCGCGTATTTTGCGTGCGGGTGGGAAAATTATTCGATCCACCCTAACTCCCCGAGAAAGGCCAGCAGCGCCTTGGTGTTGCTGACAATCTCGCGGAGAGTACCTGGGGTACCGAAGTACTTTGCCCTGTATGTTGCAACCACTGGGCAGTGTAGAAGCACGTGGGCTGCCGTTTCGTCTTCCTCCATGCAGGCTCGGCACAGGGGGCTGTCTGTGACTCCTATGACAAAGAGGTGTTTATTAAAAGAGCCGTGTCCAGTGATGGCGGCTGTAAGTGTGCGCAGCTGTATTTTGGTCAGCCGAAGCGCTCGTTTGGTGAGGCGGCCATCGATAGTAGGGAGTGCTTCCTTGGCCTGCCTGCACTCGCCATGGTCCAGCCACAGCTTGTGGTGTTGTTCACTGGTTCGTTTCCTTACCAGTGTGCGTAAGTACCCGAAGGGGAGTGGCACAATGGGTTCGGGACCCACTGCTGCCATGCTCGATCCCCTTCTAGCGAGTTCGTCCGCTGCATCATTGCCTCGGGAATCGCTGTGTCCTTTGATCCATTGGATGGTTATATTATTGTGATTACCAACCTGGTTCAGGCGTTGGTGACACTCGTGTATTAACCCAGAGTTGACTATATGGTTGTTTAGTGCTAACAGAACAGCCATGCTGTCTGAGAGTATACGAATAGAGTGGTCCACAACCCCCCTGGCTAAGATGGCTGATGCCGCCAGGGAAATGCCCATGCATTCTGCCTGAAAAACCGTGTTGTGGACCCCCAGTGGTGTGGCAATATGGATGTTGAGATCTTCCGAGAAGACTCCAGCTCCAGTGCCAGTACCTGTTTTAGATCCATCTGTGAAGATCCGTAGTTCCGCAGGGCTCAATCCCTCGCAGCGGTGGTCCTCATGGAGTTGGATTTTGTATTTTTTGTCGAATACGAACTGTTTGGGTATCCGATCGTTTATGGCTTTCGCTAGGGGGAACTCGTTATAGAATCCCTCCAGTATTGCGGTGTGCTGTGTGTACTTTTTACCCCAGAGTTGAAGTGTTTTAAGGCGTACTGCCGCCATCGTTGCTTCCTGTTGTATGAACAGATGGAGCGGTGGGAGCCCCAACATGGCTTCCAGAGCCGCGGTCGGAGTAGTCCGCATACAGCCTGTAGTCGCCATGCAGGCGAGTCTCTGCATACGTTGCAGTTTGCTGGAGGCTGTAGCTAGTTTGGTGCGGGGCCACCAGACCACTGACCCGTAAGTGATCATGGGTCGGATCACCGCGCAGTATAACCAAAGTATAATTTTAGGGGATAGGCCCCACTTCTTACCTATCATCCTCCTGCATTGCCAGAAGGTTATGCAGGCTCTGTCTAGTTTGTTGTCTAAGTGTCTGCTCCAGTTTAACTTACTGTCAAGGATGACTCCCAGGTATTTGACTTCTTCAGCTAACTGGAGTTCTGTATCGAATAGTTTGGGTAGGCGATAAGGGCCTAGTACTCTTTTTTGGGTAAACATGACTAGTTCAGTCTTCGTGGGGTTCACCGAAAGGTCGTATTCTATACACCACCGTTCAACGATGCGTAGCGCTTGTTGAGTGAGATTACAGATTGTCCCCGTCACTTTCCCCGAGATGAGGATGGCGAGGTCGTCCGCGTACCCAATTGTGTAGAAGTGGTTTGCGTTGAGCTTCATGATGAGATCATTAATCACCAGATTCCAGAGGAGGGGGGATAGTACGCCTCCTTGGGGGCAGCCTCTAGCTATCATGGCCATCTGCTGTTCTTCCGCAAGGCGAACCACTCGTTTGCTTAACATGTTAGTAATCCAGTCTATCAATACCTGTTCTACTCCGTGCCGGGAGAGGGCGGTGCTGATGCTGGAGAAGTTTGTCTTATCGAAGGCTCCTTCGATGTCTATGAAGGTGCCCAGGCAGGTACCCTTCTGATGTATCGCTTCCTCTATCCGGCCGACCACTAGATGAAGAGCTGATTCAGTAGACTTACCCGAGCTGTATGCATGCTGGTTTACATGTAGTGGGATCGTTTTCAAGGCCCCATCCCTCAGCTCTCTCTCGCAAATTCTCTCCATGGTTTTAAGGAGAAAGGAGGTCAGGCTGATCGGCCGGTGGGATTTGGCGTTTGTATAGTCGCTCTTACCCGGCTTAGGTATGAATATAACTTTCACTTCCCTCCATCCTTTTGGAACGTATCGGAAGGCCAGGCACGCTCTCATTATGGGCACTAGTCTGCTGGCGACAGAGGACCCACCCCACTGCAGTAAGGCGGGAAATATTCCGTCCGGACCGGCCGCCTTAAAAGGATGGAAGCACCGGATCGCCCACTGGAGTTTCTCCAGCGTTATCACTTTGTGTGCGTAGCGCCAGTCGTTTTCTGATGGTGTTAGAATTACCTCTGTCCAGTCAATAGTCTGTGCGAATGCGCAACCTGGGAAGTGAGTTTCGATAAGGACGCGCATCGCCTCTTCTGGTGATGTGGTAAGTGTGTTGTCGGGTTTGCGGAGAACATCGGGCCCATTTAAGTTCTGTTGTGCCAGAATTTTCCTTACCCTGTTTGCTTGTTGGCAGGATTCTATGCTGCCACAGTATTTTCGCCATCCGGTAGAGCTCCTGAATCTGATGCATTTTTTGTAGCTGGATTTGGCCGCGTAGTACGCGTCCCAATCCTCGTCAGCACAGGTGTTCATGGCTCTGTTTAGAGCTGCCCTTACCTTCCTGCGCTTTCGTTCCAAATCCGCTCCCCACCAAGGTTGCTTCCCTGGTGTTGTGTGCGGAGTGGTTTCCGGGCAGGATGATCGGTAGCTGTCTAGCATTGATTTCGTGAGATGACTTACTCGTCCGTCGATCTGCGACGTGTCCTCGAAGGTCATCCAGTAGTTTGTTGGCGCAAGCTTGGTCTCGAGGATGCGCGTATATGCCGCACGGTCTGTGTTGCGTGGGTTCCGCCGTGGCAGCGTTGGTGTAATACAGACCTGGATGTCGAAGCGGATCCATCTGTGGTCGGAGCAGGAGGCCTCTTTGGAGACCTGCCAGCCGGTGGTGATGGCCGCTGCACCCTCCGATGCAAGAGTGAGGTCTATGATTGTTTGGCTTCGTCTGTTTACGAAGGTTGGTTCGGAACCTGTATTCAGTAGGGTTAAGTTTGTAGTGAACAAGAAATCAACTAAAGTCTTACCCCTTGCGTTTTGCGTGTCCATGCCCCACAGAGGATGATGGGCGTTTGCGTCAGCGCCTATGATGACTTCCACCCCTGTGTTCTCGCAATGTCTTACGAGGCGGGCTAGTTCATGCGGGGGCGGCTCCTCTGCATCAGGCATATATGCCGACGCGAAGACTACTGCCACCTCCGTGTCCCCACGCTGTATGAGCAGCCTAGCTGCAGAGAGATCCCTGCAACAGAAATCTGTTAGTGGCTGTGTTTTAATATTTCGTGTCGTATAGATACACGATCTTGGTTGATCGTGATCTGTGCAAACTAAGAGCTTACCACCAAGATTGGAGAGTCCTTGTATGTGGCCAGCCCTGATCCACGGCTCCTGGATCAAGGCAATGGCCGTTTGTTGAACCTCCAGCCACTTCCGCAGTTGAGCCGTCGCGGTCTGACTGTGGTGGAGGTTAGCCTGCAGAACTTTACAGGTCGACGAAGGGGACGCCATCGCTGGTCGATCCTTCCTCGTCGCCTGCTAGCCGCAGCCCGGCAAACAGGTCGCCCGCGTCGAAAAACTCCCCCTCCACGTCCGATGCCGACGACAACAACGACAGGATGTCGCCGTCAAGCTCATCGCCCGAGGAGAGGACGGTACCCACGCTGACGGCAGTAGGTGCGGCCGGCGCTGCTGCTGCAGGAGCATCCGCGGGTGTAGCCGCGGTGTTTGTAGGGGGAGCTGCCACCTCCTCCTGTGTCACGATAATGGTTTCCGATGTCGGATCCCAACCCTGAGGGACGTCGGCATATTTGCCGTTCGGACCCTGAAACCGCATGTACACCGTCCCTACACCAAAAGAGAGACGGCGTCCAGCCTTCATCAGGGTCGGAATTTGGTCCTCAGGGACCCCGACCACCACAAACCATGCATCGGCCTGTTTATTGATGTGCAGCAACACCCATCCCTTGATGTCCACCCAAGGATTTTGGTAGCACAGAGCGCGCCCAATATTGGTCGGCTCTGCGAAAATACCCTGCTCATCCGGGATGAGTATGCCGCATCTTACTCGTTTAAGTATCTCCGCCTGCCTCCTGACCACTAGCGAGGTGCTGGTGGGGGGAGGCAACTCGGAGATAAGTTTCCTTAGCCAAGCTAAGGTGTGGTCGTCACCGCACCACAGTTTGAGGACCCCACTAGTGAACACCGGCCTTGCTTTGAAGGTCGGTGCGGGTGAGTCCTGTTTGGGGGAGCAGGCCTCGGCGACTATCTTCCTCTGGATAGCCGCGAGAACCAGCTCCGACACTTCCCTGCTGATCAGCCCCGTGCGGCCGCAGGTGACTGCGACATCTAGGTCGGAGCTGACAGCTTGGGCGTAGCTGCGATTGGCAGCCCGCTTGGATTTATCAAGCCGCGGCCGCTTGCGCTCCCCTCGAGGTGAGGAAGTCTCATTGAGAGCTCGCTTGGCCACGGCCTGATCCTCCCGAACAGGTCGCTGTGCTGTTTTCTTGGCTGGTCCCTCCTCGGCGCTGGTTGACGGTCGGCTAGGTTCTGGTCGGCTAGTGCCGGCCTCGACCTGCGACCGCATGCCTGCGGAGAAGTTGACGTTGCCACTGGTCGGTTTAACCGGACCCGTGGCATTAGCCAGTGTTTTTTGTGGAGTCTTACCTTTCCACCGTAATTGACGCCGCTCCTTCTTGGACGGTCTGTCCCTCCTTTTGGCAATACCTGCCGAAGGAGCTGTGGCAGCCTGTCCTGAGGGTTCTGCGCGGCGTTGTATATCCCGAGTGTTTTTATCCTTATCCCGGCGCCTTTTCTTCTGCACCTGCCAGGTGAGCGCGAACGCGTCGCCGGAGGTGCTGGTCTCCTCCGGTTGGCCAGTTACGGCCAGCAGGGGAGGAGCGGCTTGAGGAGCCGTAGGCGGGGGCGGATGTATGAGAGGGCCCCGGCCACCGGGGTTAACCGTCGTGGGGGGCTGTGTGCCTGCAAAAGAGGAAGGATCGGTACTGGTCCCAATCAGCGCCGGTGTCCTTTGTTTATTACGGGACTTGGATTTGGTCTGAGCAGCGGTTCTCACCACTGCCGGACCGACACCCGCGCTGGTGCTCGCCGCGTTGGCAGCAGAGCGCCCAGGGGCGAGAGAGGTGCTGCAAGCACCTCTCTTAGGAGTCTCGTTGGCTTTCGCCTCCACTCCAGTGTGTAGCTGTGTAGTGTGCGTATGTGTGTGAGTAGGTGTTGTGTGCGTGGTTGGTGTATGTGTGATTGGTGTGTGTGCGTGTGGTGTGTGTGTGGTGGTATTTTTTGAGGTATCCATAGTTTGGTGTTTGAAAATTCATCTCTCCGGCTTCCCACCCTCCTTGGAGCCCGCACCTGGGAACGTCTCGCTACAAACTAGCTCAACCGTTAGGACTACCATCGAGATATAGGGGCGTGAGGCTGGCTTACAGTGCGACATCGGGTGCTCGATCGGGTTTAACCCTCACTTACACCGTCAGCATGACCTTAACCCACCGCTTTGGCCATCCAAGGACGACCTCCGCGGACCTCCCGCCCCTCGCCGTGACCCTCTGACGGGACACTGTGGCCATTTCCCTACCCCTGGCTATTGGGTAGGGCCACCGTTTCGCTTGAAATCCGGACCAAAGAGGGCGTGTTGCCTCACGGACGCATTACCGCCAGCGCCGCTCGGCTCAACCCTCCAGGACTCCTTCATCCCCGCTTACGGCGCTCAACCGCGCAGGTCCTAGCGCAGGTGACTAAATTTACCTACCCGTCGTCAGCTGAGTTTAGTGACGGACGAGCCCACGCCCACTCAGTCACAGAAGGACGTAGTTAGGTTGAAAAGCGCCTGGTGGTTTCTGTTGCGTCTATTTCTTAAGGAATTAGACCAATAACAGGGCGGCAACCTCGTGAAGGTGAACCCACCAGACTTGCCTTGAGGATCTACACGACTGTAGCGCTCCCCCCCAAGACCTCGCCACCTTACCACCTCTGAGGGACGTAGTAAGGTAGACCTGCATCTATACTACCAAGCAAAGCGAAAGCAAAGCATGTCGTTGTGCAACCGCAAAAGCATAAATACAAGCCCGCCCCTAAACCTATGGTTCCTATAGTTTGTGATATCCAAATTATGTGTCTTTCAGAAAAATGGAGCATAACATTTTAGTAAGTAAAAAAACAACAACAAAAACACAAAAAAAGACGTTAAAACGTTTGTTCGTTCGTTTAACGTTAAACGTTTAAAAACTTATATTTTAGTAAGTGAATGCCGTATTAGTTTTTACTACAATTTCTTATTCAATATCATTCATTATCAAATTAAACAACGTTTCTACATTCTTTATGTGTGAAATACAGCTTTTAATTGTATCATAATTATCTAATAGCCATTCATCAATAAACATTTAAGGCTGAAAATACATATATCCGTCAAAATAAAGTCTCCTTCAGTCTCTTAAACAGACTAATCAAGAGATTCTCACCAAAAGGGTGTTCGTAAAGAGATGAATATTTACCTATTCAAATGTAAGCATTCGAATTTTAAATTCAGCATCTGCATGGAACGTCTTAAAATGACGCCGACATTTTCATCTGTGCTAGACTTTCTTTTAAAGATATTGGTCCAATTCTGTTTTGCACAAATAAAGTGACGGTTTCTTTGCTCTGCTCCTACCTTTTTCACGCACTAAAATGAAAAAAAGTTTAGCTGCCAGTTTGACAGGCTGTCAATGCTGATTTGACACTAAACAATTTCAAGTAGACACTTGAAAAACTTGATTCAACTCTTTGTCTGTGGTCTTTTTTGTGAATCTACCACAATTTCGCCAATTTCATCAAACTATATTAGACCACCAGAGTTTACTGAAAATATCCTATTATTTTTTTGGTTAGTAAGTTTCAAGAAACACATAGTTTGACAACTTCAAAACTGTCACCGTCTTTTTCTCATCCTACCAATTTGAAAAAGGTATCAAAGTACAGGGTGAAAGAGAAACCGAAGCACGATAATTTTAAAAAGTCAGCTTTTTCCATATATTATGATCGTGTAGGTTTTGAACTTTTGTGAATTGAATAATTTCCACGCTCAGAATGATGTACTGAATACGTGGTAACCGGTGTCCCATCCACCCTGTATATTTATATGAATGTAAGGCAAAACAGAATGAGCACACACAATATGTAGAATTCAAACTGATTGTTGTGTCTCTCCGAAGCTCGATATACGCCACTCAATCCATCTCACGACTATCGTGACGATTTCGAAATCGTCGGATAAGTTTCTACGTGTATGTTAATACAAGTAGGAAAGTATACTATGCAATTTGGATCGGAGATTTTTCTTCACCGCTATCTTGAAAAAGATTGGATTTATCTACTTATGTATATTGCAGTAATAAAGTGACTTAGTTATAATATTGTAGAGATACTTTTAGGCTTTAAGTTGAAACACGGCGAAGTGATTTAAGTTCGTTTAAGATTACTAGTAGCACTCGACATGTATTCTAAAGGGTGTAAACAGACCCTTAAGGAAGCCGAAAGGCACTTATTCTCCCAGTTATTGCGATATTTTTTTTTGTTCTGGTCAATTCCTGGGAACCTTCTAGGTACGGAAATATTGGAGGTCAACGTTCCAACGGTTTTAACAAGTTATTTTTTATGTTAAAACCTAACTTTTAATACTTCAGCACAATGTTTTGAGTGCGTTAAATTTCTCAAAACGTGATTTTTCACCGCAAAAGAATGTCGTTTCCCAGCAATAATTTTTGCGTAGGGTTACTTAGTTTGATGAACAGAATGCTTGGTTGACAACAAGGCTTGGTTTTGAGGTTTTGTGAAGCGTCCGTATACACCTTGTATAATGCGATTTAAAATTAGAATTCTATTTTGGGAGCAAATAAACTAGCACATTAAACCGTTCTGATAGGTATTAATCTCTGTTCCATATCAACCACAACAAAAAACGAATGCAGAAAATCTGATTTAACTCATTCTTATTTCAAATCTCCTTTTTGAAACAACAAAGAACCTCTTTGAGAACTCCAAAAGACAAAAGACGACACATGTCATTTCAAAAAACGAAAACTTTAAACATTGCCTCGACATCGGAGCACGTGTCGTGAAATATGTCTGACCCACAAAAGTGATATGAAAAGTGTTTTTGGGGCGCAAAAGATATTAAGGTAATTTATGTTTGGGTATATGTTATGCGGGGGGACGAAAGGTGTTGTATGATACTTGTAGCGAGTAAGGGGTTGGCTGTGATGGCGTAAAAGTGAATTTCAAGTAGCAACACATGAATATTGAGATAGCCAGCTATGTTAAAGTTCTATGTAATGGAGGCGAGCCTATTGCCATCAACCGGGCTCTGATCCAGACTCCGTGGCTGCTACCGAGAAATTCTTGATGGAAAAACCCAATAACACTTTGCCCGACCCAGGAATCGAACCCAAAACCTCTTTCTCAGCAGCCACGCTAACGACCAACGATTTCAAATTCAAAACTTTTACGTTCCTTTTTCTAAACGAACTCTAAATTACTTTATATACTAAGCTAGACGTAACTTAAACAGAAACTTCCATAAAACCCCGAAACTTTACTCTCCAAACGCTGTTATAACACCGCTAGTACTTAAGGGCTAGTATTATGGTCTAAGTACTGCTAATCCTTTCAACTTATTTATAACATAGTGCTTAGACCTAGCTTCAAGTTAATCGTGCTGGTACTATATAAGTTTATTTTCATTTAAAATTATTAGAATGAGGTATGTAGAGGGAAAATCCAATAAAAGCTAATCGAGGATATAAATATCTGTAAGACATAAGTTCGTAGTTTGAATTAGGTTTCCACCAATTTCGATAAAAATACTGCCAGACACAAAATTATGTATTTCCCAATTTTAGTTATTTTTGGTAATTAAATAATATTAATCTTGACCTACTCCCGAGACCGGCAGACCACTATTTTTATAGGTTTAAATGTTTAATTAATTAATTAAATGTAATTAAAAATCAATTTAGACATCTATACTAACATTAAATAAAATAAAATTAAAATCAATTTGTACTACTAATATCTTTATGTTGTATAAAATTAAATAATTTACAATTCAAACAATAATTAAATCAAAATTGTGTTAGCTTAGGACAACTTTAAATATATAAAACTTTAAACTTTTAATGCACGAAGTAAAAGGCTTTATTATTTTATTTTTATTTTATGTAAAAGATGTGTTGTAAGAATGAATAAAGGAATAATGATCTTGTTCAATATTGGAAGAAAACTCAGAAGCTTTTGCCCCATCACAGTCGCATTTACATTGAACGTTAATAAATACATTTTCATACATTTCTCACAGTAGTATGACATAGGGAAACAAAAGTACAAAATTTACCTAATATTCACAATAAACCTAGCCATCATACAACGAATTAAACGTAGAAAGTTGTAACCGAAGCGAAACTAAACGAGTTAAGATAATTCAATTTAATTGAGCCGCAATGTTCCGTAGAAATTGCAAATCAGGTCCCATGTAGTATTAGATTTCCATGATACGAGGAAATGGAGAAAAACGTATTGTTAATGGCTTCTTAACATCGTTAATCGATTTAACTTAGTAGTGTCGGTGAAGATAAGAGAACTAACCCACACCTGTGGAACTGTAGATAGGATCCGTATTTTTACAAGACAAGGGAAGTCGTTTTGTGGAGGCCGCGGTTTACCCAAATACTTGATCTGATCATCTGTTTTTCAGCTGTCGACGATGGAACTAGCTAACCCAAAAGAAGCCTATTATCTCACGACTTAAATATATTGGGATAATATGAACGGAACATCGACGCAGGCAGGGAATTCCATTACTTGGCTGTGCCCATAATAAAAAATGTAGAAAAGCGCTTCGTGAGAATTTTTATAATATCGACAAGATATAGATGATAAACTTGCAGTACGTCTGGACTTTCGATGGAAGAAGGGAGATGGTGGAATGAGCTCGAACAAATAATTAATTATTATTATTGAAAATTATCGTATCTAGGGATTAGGGTTCTGGGTTGCTCTTTATTGAAAAAAATGATGAAAAGAATATCCTGGCACGGTAAGAGATAGAGACCGATGCAGTAGTGAATTGTATTTTAAAGAGCGTAGCGTTATACGAATTAAACCAAATGCTGCTAAAAATAAAGAAAAAAGTTCAGTTCCTTATGTTATTCGTGTAAATACAGTGGCTCTAGAAAATTCTGATTTAAAGGATTTAGTTCATCATCATCATCATTTCAGCCGAAAGACGTCCACTGCTGGACATAGGACTCCACCAAGTATCGTCGATCCCTGCAACCTTCACCAGGTCATCGGTCCAACTAGTGGGAGGCCTTCCAACGCAACATCTTCAGGTTCGCGGTCGCCACTCCAGAACTTTCCGGCCCCATCGGCCATCCGTTCTGCGAGCAATGTGCCCTGCCCACTGCCACTTAAGTTTGGCTATTCTTCGGGCTACGTCGGTAACCTTGGTTCTCTTACGGATATCCTCATTTCTGATTTGATCACGCAAGGGAACTCCGAGCATAGCCCTCTCCATTGCCCTTTGGGTGACTTTAAACCTTCCGATGAGACCCATTGTGAGGCCATAATTAGGCCATATTAAATCGTTCATCTAAATTCAGTTGTTAATTAGTAACTAATAAGACAAAGTCGTGCTTTGCCACCAAACCGATTCTTTAGCTGTCAAACCTAAAGCGTTTATATTTTCGCGTTCGCTTAGCGTATTGTGTAGGTACCCCGTAATGATGGTTAAGTATGGACAATTTAGCGATGAAATGGTCTATGCATGACATCTAATTGTGTGATACGCTTCCCCATTTTCCATTTTGTTTTCCAATGAAAGTACAATTTCTCTTGATTAGTGGCCTGTAATGTTATAATGATATGGTACGCTTTGGTCTGTTGGCTTGTGTGAGGTAAGGTGCAATTTCAAACTATTAAATTTATCAAGCGAGTGGAAATGTTTATTATATACACCACCATTTGGAAAATAAAACAATAAAGTTAAATTTCAAATTCAAATTCAAATTCAAAATATTTTATTGTGGGCATATGTTAGTTACAGGTCTAAACAATAAATTTAAGTTCCAATATGTCCTGCCTAATAGGCATACAATAATTATGTAGTGGCATTACATTTAAAATTATTTTACATGTCAAATTTGGTTATTATAAATGTCAAAATATGAATATACAGTCAAATTATTACATGGTCAACAATTCATTCAATGGTTTAAGAAATCTTGGATCGTGTAGTATGGTTTCTCAATTAAAAATTTACGCAGTTTATTTTTAAATAGTGGAAGTTCCTTAGTGCTCAGAATGTCAATAGGTATCTTGTTGTATATTTTTGATGCCATGCCAAAGAAGCTTTTGTTAAATAGAGCCGTTTTATGTGGTACATTAGAAATTTTTAACTTGTATCTTCTCGATTTAAGTTTATCAAATAGATTTTCATTTGTTTTTATAAATACGGCTACTTCATAAATGTAAATTGCAGGAAAGGTCAAAATTTTATATTCTTGGAAATATGGTTCACATGAATCAGGAACACGGATTCCGGCAATCGCACGTATACACCTTTTTTGCGCTTTAAACACTAAATCCCTATTAGTGGCATTGCCCCAGTATATGACTGCATATCTCAGTGTTGACGAAACATAAGCAAGTAAAATAAGTAAGTTTAGTTAAAATAATAAAGTTTGGACGATAAAGTTATTTATCAATCTCTAAGCTGTAATTAACTTGTTTTTTCATTTTTTTTGCTACAAAACACCATAGTATCTTTTTTATAAAGGATATTTATTAACCTTCCAAATAAACAAGAGAGACGATAGTCAATAAAATACAGCGAAGTTTTGCCATAGTTCAACGCAATCTATACTCAGGGACCTAATTACCGTTATTTTTTTATAACGATACCAATTACCGTTATGCTAACGATAAAAAGTAGCGATATTAATAACGATACCCATAAGTCCGTTAACGTTATCTAATAACAAATTTTGGTATCGGTAAAAGTAACAATACATATACCGGTAATTTATTCGCCAATCTCTTTCTAACGATGTCGGTGGGAAGTCTAGCATCTTACGATGTTGACTATACAAAAAAGGAAACAACACACGAGGCAAAATGTCAAACTCCAAACAGCTTCAACATCAATACTAAGCTACAACTGCGAGCATAAAAACAGTATCAGCATCAGTAAGTATAGTCTCACAGTGTAACTCTGTGATTAGTTCGCACGCTTGTCTACTACGTCTAGTTGATGAAAGAACGGGGATAGTGATTAACTGGAAGAGTGGCGAGAGAGATGCGCATTTGTCAAGTCAATAAAACACAAACTTATTGATGACTTTTTAAAATCAATTTAATCTGAGTCTACGAGATGTTTTGAATGTTTTGATAGTTTTTGCATTGATATATCAATTAGTACGGCGGCGACTGGTTTGGAAATAATGTAGCTTTAAACATATAGCAACTATTTTAACCGAGTTCCTAGACATTCTTTTATCACGCCTTTTTTCCATGGTGTTAGCCAGAACCCAAAGAACGCCACCTGCTACGATCCTTATATTCTGTGGCCTCATCCACGTTCATACATCTGGCTATACACGCACCCTGGTTGCGAGAACTACGCACCTGACCTTTTCTGAAGAACCTCACCAATACGGTCAGTGCATGTCCTTTAGGACGCCCCTTCCCGGCGTTGCCAGAAAGCGGCGTTGATTTCTTACAAAAGTTTAAAAAAACTGAGAATTTGATCCATTTTGTGACTTTGAACTGAAAGTAATAAACTAAAACTAAATTTCGTAATGAATGAAAGAGGTGCAACAGCTTAGTGTCTAAAATAGAACGTTCTTATTCTCATCTGAGTAAAATCACAACACAGACTCTTTCAGTACCCGACGTCTATACATCTTCGCCCACTAGACTATCAGCTTTTTACCGGAGCGCTTCTATTTAAGAGCTTCAAGCTATATTAACTCAGGTGGTCCCAGATAATGACGGCGCAAGACTGGTTGACACAACCCAGTTTTCTCTGACGATACTTTTTTAAAGAAAAGTCCAAGAAAATTGTGTTGGTTTTGAGCTTGACCAGATATTTTTTACGCCGTCGGAGATCTGATTTTTCAATTTTCGGGAAACAATTTCATCTTTCATTTTACACTTGGGCCATTTTGGGCACAATTTAAGGAAATACTAGCTTAAGCTCTCGGCTTCGCCCGCGTGGATTTCGGTAATTGTCCTACGGGATCGTACTATCCGGATAAAAAGTATTCTATGTGTTAATCCAGGTTATAAACTATATGTGTACTAAATTTCATCCAAATCCGTTAAGTAGTTTTTGCATCTTAGAGTAACAAACATCCATCCATCCTCACAAACTTTCGCATTTATAATATTAGTAACATTTAAATCTCTTATTTGGTAATTTGATAATTCTTCTGCAATATTCATTATTACTGTTCTACAAAACTGGGTTCATAACTTAACAGCCATTCAAAGTTATAAAAGATACAAAAAATCTTTCTGTACCTGCAAGTACTGACAAATCGTTTTCACGACCTCAAAATCTCGTTACACAAACAAACGCCCACATAATTTCAAGACATACGAACCTTCCTCAACAATAACTCAATAAGATTGTTTTACAAAGGTCGCCTTTTAATAAAAATTCCGGCCATGTAGGCAGAATATTTATGTCTTTGAAGTTGGGAGAGGTCCCTCTTCCGAATCGTTCAACTCTCTCCTCTAATAAAAGTCTTATTGACAGATAGATCAGTATATACGATATGTCGGCACGTTGGGCTTTGAGAAAAGAGTTGAGTTACAAGTGGTGTGGGAATCATCATCATCAGGCTACATCATCAAAATTTAAAGCAGACTTAATTAGACTCCGTCGTTGGTCTAGAGTAGTCGCAAATGCGACCGATGAGCATGAGGATCTTGGATTCGATTCCCTGGTCGGGAAAAGTGTTATTGAGTTTTTCATCAGAAATTTCTCGCAGCCATGGAGTTTAGATTTGTGCTCGGTTGATGTCAAGAGGCGCGACGGCTCTTACATGGGACTTAAACATAATTGGTGAAATGTGGGTGTACTATTAGTTTCACCTCTGCTTAGCCCTTCGGGGATTACAGACGTGATGTTATGTTGTGTTAAAGCGGACACTACGCCGCTATACGTTCTGCAATGGCAAGCATCAGAATCTGATATGCATAGCATCTTATGCTTAGATATAGAACACGAAGCATTTTACCAGCTGGTGTGATAATGTTGGTGATGGAAGCTTCTTATTATTAGATTAGTGATAGATACTTAGCAGGCCATCGTAAAATTAAAAGGTTAGTCGTTTACGACTGAAGACGAACGTGGTTTGTAAGAATGTTATGTAATAGGTCTTTCTACGGCCATTACCTATCTTCTAACGAGTACGCCTAAACACAAATTTTAACTCTTACCAAAAACATAATTTCCGTCAGTAAAAGTTACAACAGTAATTTACCGTGAAAGTTTATAATTTAGTTACAAAATTTCAAAAGAATTTTCATTACAAAACGCCACAAAGAACTCACCGGTAATTATTTACAAGCCAAAGCTTTCAATTTCAATAATTAACTTATTTCTCCGTTCCGATTCCGAACAAAGGCCATCAATGAAAAGATTTACATCATCGCTTTTACTTTCCATTTTTAATGGTCTCCTCTGTTTTTATGGCCCGAAACTTAAGTGCTGGGTTCTAGATGTTACGTCAGAAATAAACGTTTTGTAGTAATACCTTCGGCGATCGTAAAAAGTGATTCTTTCTTCACTTTCACCTTTATCCTGGATTTTTGAGTGCGTTCAGAAGAATTAGAGGAGATTTTTTCTGTCTTAACGGGAGTATAATAATCATAACCACTAATATATGTTTGCTTTAAACTTTTCGCCGTCTGTGTTTCGAGAATTTGTATTGGTAGACTTTTACAATTGTCGTACCTGTTCTTTAGTTAATGCTGTAGGGTCACTTGATTGTACATAGTTCTCTATTTCGCTCCACAACCCAGTTAGTACTGGGTAATACGATACCCCTTGGTAAGACTGGTTGTCACACTTTTTGGGCCACTGACTACCTAACGACTGTCAAAGATCTACAAATGACAGCCGGGACCAACGGCTTAACGTGCTTTCCGAGGCACAGACCAACCTAGACAAGCACGGCTTAACCTAAAGATCGACCCGAGTGGCTGTTATTATATAGCCACGAGCTTGTAGATATTTTTGACTGTAAACCCTGGTTTTATCAATAACTGGTGTAGTACTCAGGTACTACACCAGTTATTGATAAAACCAGAACATTTTATCGCAAACATTTTAACGACAGCTAAACGAATTAGTACAGACAGGTATGATAAGAATTCTTAAATGGTATTTTGATGATCATGTCTGGATAGGTGGAACGTGAAAATGGGATGTAAAGTTTCTAATGATTGCTTGATTGATCTTATTTTATCTTTGATTAGGCGATTACTGAATTTGAGTGCTGCATTTGTTTAGATGCGAGGGATTGAAGGTACCTACACATAAATCGCTTTAATGTATTTTTTTTTAATTTTGCTAGAAGGGCATGACTGTTGAAACCATTTTGTATTTCAGATACGAGATTTTTTATAAATTTATTCATTGATTAAGAGCTAGCGCGGTAGTTATCTAGTGATTCTATCGAGATTTTCCGGCCAAGTGCGAGTCGGACTCGCGAATGAAAGGTACCATCGTAGTGGGGAGCCCCTGTTTTGATTTATTTTTATTTTATTTGTTGTTACAGGTACAACAGAAATACACATTCTGTGAAAATTCCAACTGTCTACCTATTACTGATCATGAGATACAGCCCGCTGATAGACAGACGGACGGACAGCGGAGGCCTAGTAATAGGGCCCCGTTGGTTAATCCTAAAAAGGCTGTTGTGTTTTGTAGGATGACTTTTGTTAGGATAAAATATTCTAAGGACTAAATCTAATAGTATCACTGCGATCAAAAGCCCATTAAAACAATTATTGTGCTAATACATCAAAACGACCTATCCATTCAACCTTACCTACCCCATTTCAGCAACTACACACAAAATCACCGTCCCACCACACAAAGCAAGTTGTTTGTGAAATAACAAGTTTTAATGTAAATTTTCGACCACCCTCCTCTAAATAGTTCGTGGAACAGAGTTTTTGAAGTTGCTCCGTGACGTGACGAGGGATAAAATGGAGGACGTTATGAGATTTGAAAGCAATTTTTGAAGTTTGTCACTCTTGTCGCTGTCGTGTTCCAAACGATGTATTGTTGGAATTCGTTCAGGAATTTCTGCGGGCTTTCTGATGAAGTGACGAAATTGAGTTTTGTTGAATTTTCTTTTTGTACCTTGAAGATATATTCTTTGATTTGGTGTGAGGGTATGTAACCTATTTTTTCTGGGTGGCGTAAATATTATATTGAAATGATTTTTCAAGTTTCATCTACCACCAATCTTAGCAATTTTCTAGTAGACAAAGTTTATTATAGGGTTGAAGATTTTTTATTGGAGAAAGAAGTTGTTTGACTATTTTATACATATATTGCATTTAAATAACTATTAGAAATTGTGACATTAATTTTATTATTGACTGATTATTTTTATTAATGAATTATGAATTAGAATATTATTATGTATCATTAGTAAATGTATATTTTAATTGTACCTAAACCCTATACTTTTGCATGCCTTGTAATTGGCAAAATATGGCTGTTTCTGTATTTAAATTATGTAACACCTTGACTTGTACCCGTATTTGCAAAATAAAATATCTTTATCTTTATCTTTACCACTGTAAATATCTTAAACCCAGTAGGTTTAAGATAATTACAGTGGTGGTTTTTGGCCTGTCTATGTTAAGGCCTTACACCTTAACTTTGGTCATTTTAACTCTTTAGCCGACTGCGGGAAGGAAGCTCTCTTCTATTCTCTGTCTACCCTTAATAAGTACAGATTACTTATTACATCACAAAGTTGTGAGACCTACATACAAACTATTCATTTCAATTATCCCTTTAAAAGCCTCAAAATCGCAACTTCCAAAGCCTCGCAGCCACACCACCAAGGCTCATAATTCACTAATAATATAAACTTATTATTGTTATGGAACGACATAAATATTAACGATGTCTGCTTTCCCGAGTTATCGCTCTGACTTTAATAGGCGGCCATATCAGAAGTGGGACAGCAAAAATATGTACCACTGGGTTTAAAGGTTTGAATACTTTGTGCCCTTGTTAAGATGCGTGGATAATAAAATATGAGGCTATGTGCTTATCTTTTGTTTTACGAACAGTTTTTTTACGAGGGATAAGGAAAAGTGCTGTTGACAGGAGTTGTATTGTGTTATGTAATATGTAAAGTGCTGTTTGATTCTTTTTACAATTCAGTGATAAGAAGAGAACGCTAAATATTTATGACGGCACGGTTGGCTCAGTGGCTGAGCGATTGACTGCTGCGCTGCGTGTCGCGGGTTCGATTCCCGCACGAAACAAATATTTGTATGGCCTACAGGTAGTTGTTCCGGGACTGGCTGTTTGTTTATGTGAATTTAAATGTTTGTAAACACATCCACGATACAGGCAAAAATCCTAGTGCGGGGCAAAGGTTTTATTAAAAATCGAAATTGTCTGTGAAAATTGTATTGTAAAAACTGGCGGCATTCGTTCCAATTAAGGGCACACGTCAAAACAACATTCAGTAAAACAAGGAATACCTTATAACATTTTTCGTTTTCCAAAGCAATCTGCTGTTTAGTTCCAATTAACTGTTGTGTTTAGTAGAGCTATATAAAAAAGGGTAAAACAGTTCATTTAATGCTTTCGATTCTGTCGACTTTTTGTAGTATACATTCGTTTTTCTTCTTAGCGCGTCGATAGCAATCTAAAATATGTCAGCCCAGAACTGAGCTACTGGTTTGGCGCTTTCGGTAGCATCCATCCATCCATCCATATACATTCGTTGTTCTCCAGACATAATCCCATTTAGCTATCGGTTTATTAAAACCACTTTTTTACTCGCTTTATTATACAGTAATTTAGACCAATTGTTTTCATTTTAACTCTGACTGTTAAATAATTCATTCTCAGTTTCGTTTGTCTGAAATAAATGTGTTTTCAATTTATTCAGCTGAGAACAGGTGTTCGAGTAGAATTTAATTTTCTTTGTAGAAAAGCTTAGTTATTTATAATAGTATAAATTTGTTCCACTGCCAAGTTATGATTGAATTTTGCTAATTATTCAAGACAACGAAAAGTCTGGAACACCATTTGTAAGATCTGTAGATATTTGGGTCTTAGAGTCAAATAAGCTTTTAAATTTCCATTGGGTAGGGCAAAGTCCCAGACGGGTTAGGCAGAGGTGTACCTAATAGTACACCCACATTTCGCCAGTTATGTATAAGCCCCATGTAAATAGGGGTCGAGCCTATTGCCATCAACCGTGCACAAATCCAGACTCCATGACCGCTACTGAGAATTTCCTGACGAAAAAACCCAATAACACTGTTGCCGACCCTGGAATCGAACCCAGGAAATAATGCTCAGTAGTTGCCCTTGCGACCACTATACCAACGAGGCAGTCATCAGAATACCAGAATGTACTTTATCCGATACATACAGGATAAGAAACTAATCGAACGTTAGCTAACTCAATATGCTCCATACTCATACTCTCTTTCTCTTCTTTCCAGGTGTGGTTGTGATGACATGGTGGTGGGCGCTGGCGCTGCTAGCGCTGTCAGCGCCCGCCCGCCCCGCGCCCCGGGCGGGGAACGGTGAGCTATTTTACAGTAAGCATCACTTTGTGCACTACTTCCCGCGTGATTGCGCTCCTGCTGGCAACCGATAGTGTCGCAGGTGAAGTTCATGTCATCGGTGTGTTCAAGACCTTGAGAGACAATTTATTTTTGATATTTTTTTGCTCTTGTACTAATACATACGATGGTGGTTTGCATAAGCCAATGTTTAGCAACATTCAAAGTTTAACATTTTAAAATCAAGACTGTAAAATTACTTATTTCCCAGTACCAATTTTGCATTGATTTCTTACAAACGTAAAAAATAACTTATTTTAATACTTTAATAATTGCAGCTAGGTCATACATCGTTGCTAGTGGATGAATAGATTGAAACTTTCATCCTTTGAAGCAATTCATAGCCTAAGTAGCGCTGATATGAGCTGATCTCGTTTGGATCCATTGGTGAAATTCGCTCAAAGAGGCCTTTTAGAGCCTATTAGAAAATAGTAAAAAGATAACTACAGCGACACTATCGGTTGCCCCAGTTCAGGAGTAGACGCACAAACGCGATGACGCAGTAATCACAGTGTTTGTGCTTGTGCGATGCGTGCGCGCAATCAGGCGACTGTTCACTACTTATCGGCTATGTGACGTCAGTAAGCACTTACTTTCGATCTTCTTTGGTTTTGTTGTACTTGTAGTTTTTAGGACTTGTGGAATTAGCTCCTATATGTAAGCATATAGGAGCTAATTCCCACTTCCACTGTCAGGTACTGACGGGATATTTTCCGTGATTTTCAATTATTGTGAGCTCCCGAAAATTCGACGCTGTAAGGGCTACGCGTCATCCCACGATCAGTGACAGTGTAAGTTTATTTATAAACCGTGAAAGCTTAAAACAGTGTTAGATACTTAATGGTTCGGTTAAACCAGTATGTCTGCTTCAGGCGCCTCTCTTAACTACTGAAGGTTAGCCATCCACTCGGAATATTTCTCCAAGTCTTTTGCGAGGTAGAACTGCTCAGCCGCATGAGTGATTCCAGTTTATCGAATGTTTCTCAGCCAAGACTTTTCTCCACGTTTCCTCACTACTTTCCCTGTCATTATCAGTTGCAGTAAGTCATAACTCTCGGGCCAAAAAACGTGTCCAAGGTAAGCAATCTTTTTTGCTTGGCGGTCTGCTGAGCCTTAGATTACTGGGAGATACCTCAGGAGGTGTCTGAATCTACGGTCGCAATTTGTCAGTGCTGGATTGACCGAACAGTTACTTGTCTTGGTTTAAATATTTTTACTTGAAAAGTATTTTGCTATAAAATAAAAATTGTTTACGTATTTAGCATAGTAAAGACATAATAATTAAGGTCTTCTCATCAAAAACTTTGTAATTTACTTCTTAACTTAAAGTAACGTTACTTTAAGTTATTAAGCTTCAAATTGATTAAACTTTCCTTTCAGTTCACTCAATGAGACGAAATTTTCAGGCGACTGATTTATCTCCATAATATTTTTCACCTTACCGAACAAGATGCCAAGATACTTTCATTTTGTGCTTTGGTTCGGATTATGATACTTCCATCTTTGTGCCAAGTTCCGTCTTGCGTAAGAATGAACCCAATTCCAGCATCTGCCAAAATACGAAAAAATCAATTACTCCGCACAGATTTTTATTAAAATATTCTTCAAAAAGCTCGATTGTTCTCCTTCAAAGCGAATAAAAGAAATGTCAGGAGTTCTAAACTGTTGGAATGAACGTAAAATTACAGCGTCGATATTTCAACGCTTACCAAAAGTTTTTTTCTTTTTTACTGCAAAAGGGACTTAACACACTTTGATTACTTGCGGATAATAGGACTTTTATCTTTAATTTCAGATTGTCTGCTAAGAACTTTTTATTTGTGCAAAGATAAAATATCTAGTTTTGTAAAGTAATGAAAGATGGGCACGAAGAGAGTCGCTTTGACAAAGAAAATAGTTTCCCTTCCCAGTCTTTGAGTATATATTTTACTCTATTGGACAAAAGATAATGGAGGCGAAATACGGTTTCTTTTTTATAGAAATGTAACATATATTTACTTGTTTATTTGCACAAAGATTGTTTGGCTCGAGCAGTATTGTTATCCACGTCGAGAAAATATGGCAACTGAAATGTTTTTGTTGTACGACTATCTTCTTAGTTTATTTTCCGGTGGTTTTTATATTATCAAGTAGGTAGGTACATTTATTTTACGTTATGGCGCTTGAATGCGTACAGACGCCTGCAAATCAAGCTAACCGAAACTGTGAAATTTTCCCAATCAACCTTGAACCTAATGCTTTAGTGGTAAAGTTGTAAACCGGTTAAGCGTTTGTACGTTAAAAGAGGAGTGCTGTTTTTAAATATACGAGAAATCGTATTGTGAAAATTAAATTTTAATTTAAGCCATGCGCCAATTTATCCTCGTGCAGAATTAGGTACTAAGACGAATTTTATTGAAAGTATTATTATTATATTGTATTGTATAACGGGCTGGTTTCCGTAACTCCACGTCAAAGCGCGTATTTTGCGTGCAGTTGGGAAATTTATTCAATCCACCCTAACTCCCCGAAATTAAATAATTTATTGAAAGTAAATATCATACAATAAAATCAAAATCAAAATCAAAGCATTTATTTCAAGTAGGCCAGTTACAGGCACTTTTGAATTGTTGAAACAAAGAGAACAGTAAAATATAGCTACAGTCCCAGTCACAAGCCACAAAAACTGTGAAAGTACTGTAGTCCCATTCCCTAACGTAGATCTCTATGGAGAAGAACGGGCAAGAAACTCCATGGACACTCTTTTAAATCAGAATACTTTAACAAAACCTTGGTTACATCATTCAATAGGAGCGATAATAGCATATCATGAATGAAAAAATCAGTGTGTTTTTGAAAGGTTTTTTTTTTAATTATGTAAACGCTGTGTTGTTTATCTAATAGTTAAACTATTGAATCATTATATAGTCTATTGTGCAGAGAAAAGGTTAAAAAGATTCTGACGGTCAGAAATATGGTCAGAATTAGACAATAAAGTAACTATCCTTTAGGCACTACTGATATCTTTAGAAGCTTGTTCAAAACATTGTCTTTACACATAGTGTCACAAACAAAGGCTGTATTTTATAAAGTTTGTTCGCGGTCACTCACGCCTATCGCTGTGTGCCGTAAACCGCGGATTATCTCCGCTGGTTTTATGGCCCATGTAGAATTACGGTTTCAGCGTTTCATGTGTTTTTATCCGGTTGCGTTGTTTAAAAGAACATCGCATTTTATTAAGTTTTTTTAAATAATCACTGCGTTGAAGCCGACGCGGTTGACCTGGCAGGAGATGGCGGGACGAGCTGGACAGAACCAACGACCAGTAGTCCACATTGGCTCTGGATCGAAGGATTTGGAAGTCATGGGAGGAGGGCTTTGCCCAGCAGTGGGATGACACAGGCTAACAGTAACAGTAACACTGTGATGATAGCTAAAAGTCAAATATTGTTCACAAGTACGTATAGCATAAGTGTTTTCAGCTTATAATGTTCCCACTGCTGGGACACAGGCCTCCTCTCTATGAAGGAATGGGCTATACCCCACCACGTTGGCTCAGTGCGAGTCGGTACACTTGTGTGTAAACACAAATTAAATTATTCTTTTTGTCAAGACCCAATTATTATATATTTTTGTATCCCAATTAGAAATTGTGCTCGTAATCTATACAAATACATAAAATTTAAGTGTCTATTTGTAATTTCAAAACAATAGCTTTTGCTACTGAATGCATTTGAAAGTACATTTGGTACTTTTAACATTATTTTAAAAGGGTTTTGAATTTAATGGCCAGCTTAACTTCCCCCGTTTTTTTTTCTAAGTTGCGGCCATGAATAAAGCTTATATTAATCGATAGCTGGTATCAATACAAATCAGTTTTGTACGAGACAAAATGTTCTTAAGTGTCACGTTTCCGAGATATGAGCTATCAAAGTTAATGTTCATTCACTGATGGTTTCTTGTTTGTATTGAAATTTTTTGTTCCGGCTAATCTCCGAAACAACTGGACGGATTTTGACGGGACTTTTACTGGCAGATAGGCTTCATTTATTAAAGAAAAAAGGATTAGGGTTCCATGCAATACAATTAAAACCCATGAAATTGTTAACAAAATCCGATTCGAATAGGGAAGTAATGTTTTTATAATAATTTCACGCGAAGAACAGCTAAAGATAATAATAGCACACGTTTCTACTTCCATCTCCCTAACAAACATTAACTTATTCCAATTGGTCCATAAACCATATACCCTGAATCAGCCTTATTATTTCCATATAAAAGCTATCACAACATTGTAGCCACATTATTCACTAGCATTAACGCTTAGTACTATGACCAGACATATTTATGTCTCGAGACTCTATTCAAATATTCACACAAATCGTGGTCACTGCGCATTATTTTAAAAGTTATTAGGTTGTATTACTGTATGGAGGAATGTTGATGGTCTAAACCTTCTTGATAACGATTAGGCTATAGCCTTATAGTGGGACTAGACGTGCTCTAAAGCTCTGTCGAAGATTAAAGTTTTTTATGATAGGTATCTACTGCAAAAAAAAATCTGACTTGTACTGGCCTAATGTAAATTTCTGTCAATTTTTATGGTTCGACTAGCTATTGCCCACGACTTCGTTCGGAAAATTGACCAAGTTTCATACAAACTTTCAACCCTCGTCTTAACCCTTTTTTTTGTTTTTTTTTCTCGGATGGGAAATCATCAAATGACCCTCCTGCTCTGGGCGGAGCGGAAGGGAGTGTCAGACTTGTACTGACTAAAACCCATCCATGTTCCTTCTTTGCCCTTTGTGATCCAGGGCCGCGGTATCTCTTTCGAACAGTCCCGCAGCCCTGGCAGGCATCAGCCCATGCGGACCCCTACTCGGTTGCTGACATCTCTTTGAGGCGGGCGTGGAACACGAACGCGCCGTCGACACGGCCTGTCGTCATAAGACGGCCGGGCATTTTAACCCCCTTCAGGGAAGAATTTTCAAAAATCCCTTTTTAATGCACACTTTCGTCATTTAAGGAACGTTTGTGCAAAATTTCATGTTTTTTTAAACCCAGCGGTTTCAGCTGTGCGTTGATCGATCAGTCAGTGAATCGGACAGCCAGTCAGTTTCTTACTTTATATTAGATAGATAGTACAGCTGTTAAAACGTAACAAATGGACAGGAAAGCTTACTTTCATATTTTATATTTTACGTACATGCTGAAATGTAATCAATCAATACCTGTTCGATAAAATGTGGCGATGACAAGTTTTGTAACCTACTTGAAATATTATTGCTGGCATTTTCATAAACGATATTTTTTTTTAAATATTTAAATTCTTTAGAACGCATTGAACACGTGAATGTGTTTCTATGTAAAGGAAAAGAATTTGTGTTATTTTTGTTGATTTTCCATATTTTTGCGCAATAACTGTAAATAATGGAACAGTGGTTATGTGATATACGGGTATGTTTGTCGAAATATGCAAATAATGGAGAGATATCGTTGTTTTCACACGGTTTTTGTAACCACATAACTATATTTCAAAGTTTGTCTTTCTGTGCAGAGAACTGCAATCACGGAATTAAAGTTTAGTTCTGAATTAAGCAAACTCATGATTGGATAACAGTTCAGTTCTGTTACTAAATGATTTATAAACCAATATTTAAAATAAAAATTACAGTATTTTAAATGTCCTTGTCCTAGTTGTCTTAGAATTAAATTTAAAAAAAATACACCTACCACTGTCTGTCTCTGCATCACCCAAAGGTTGACTGGTATAAAATGCATATGGCATTAAGTCCGCCTCTGTACTTTTGTGGTTGAAGAGTTAAATAAATAACCCTTCGAGGATAACAAGTGTAATGTTAAAGATAATGATAAGCCATATTTATGAATTGGTATAAGTACTCTAAAAACTATAACTTTCTTCAGTGGCAGGTATCTGTTATTGTCAGTTTAGAAACTGGTGATAAAAACTCCTTTTAGTTACCAGACTCTTCCAAAAGATGTTTGCAGATACAAGTAAGAACATCATGAATGAATAATAACAATAGCAGTGTTCAGTATTTTCAAGTCATGCAACCTATTCTCAGAGATATTAACAAAGCAGGCAGTTGATCAATCTTAATTCTCATTCTCACTTTCATCTATTCTTTTAAGACACGCAGTCTCATGGAATCTGTATTATTCTTATCCACACTAATATTATAAATGCAAAAGTCTATCTGTCTGTTGTCACGCCATACTATAGCAGCTGAATAGATTTGAATAAAATTAGGCTATAGGATACTTTTTATCCTATAGTCTAATTAATAACAAAGCTTTCCTCACAACATTTCCTTCATTTCTCCGCATCACATGCCCATACCAAGACAAACGACTGCCACACAACTTTTCAGTCACCGGGGCCACTTTCAGACTTCCTCTTATGTATTCATTTCTTACTTTATCCATTCGTGTAACACCACACATCTCTCTTAGCATTCTCATCTCACCCGCATGCTATTGGCTTTCATCCCTTTTGTGGTCCATACAAGACAGTGTGTCTAACCTCTTGGTATTATACGTACCCGTGTGTAATTTCCGAACTCCACATGGGCGAAGACGCAGATAAAAGCTAGTTGTATATATAACCTTTATTTTAGTATATAAACCTGCTTATCGCGAAGTAAATGCTTTATCACAGGCCATTTAATCCGGCTGGTGTAGTCGGTAAAATATGACCGCATGTGTTTTACACTTCATCGCCTTTGGGAGCGGGCAAAAAATATCTTGAGTTCATTCTTTTAGAAAAATACGTTTTTTTATCGTCTTACAAAGCTTTATTGTGATAATTGTGGTTCCATTAATGCTAATGCTATCTAAATTGTGCAATCTACGAATATTCATTAATGAGATAACACGATATAATTGCACATTGCAAACTCGTTTCACATGTTTTAAAAGCACTTAAAGCTGAAATATTAGTAATGCGCACTGCAATAATATAGTATGATGTTTTAGTATGGTTAAAAAATTAGTAAACAAGTTTATATTATCCCATTACAATGAATTTATGTTAAAAAAGAGACATTTTTTCTCTATTATTTTCGGGGGTTTTATCCACAAGAATACGTCAACTCCATCATCATCTGCCTAGCCTTTTTCTAATTATGTTGGGGTCGGCTTCCAGTCTAACTAGATGTAGCTGAATACTTACACACAACAACAAATTAACTCAACTTTTTCACTTAGATTTTCTTTCCAATTTAAGTTATTATCATACAAAAATATTATCTTTCCAATTCACACGATTTTTATAACATCGAAACTTGTGAAATTCCTTCTACTTTTCCGGAAATGTTTGCGTCGTATATTTCCGTGTCCCAAAACTCTAGGTCGTGTAAAGAAAGTGAAGTGGTTTCACTTTCATACAAATTATGGTGTGATGGGATCTAACACACACCTTTATTTGTCCCACGTGGCCCTTATGGGGACACCATGCCGTCTGGGGCGATGAGATATGTTTGGTAAAGTTTATTTTTGGGGAAGGGAATTTGAAATGTATTTTCTGGGAGGGGGGGGGGGGGTTCAATTACAATTCTTAAACGACCTATTTTAAATGCTCATCAAAAAACTTATCACCCGTCAAATAAATTGCTCTAATTATGTGTTAACAAAATAGTAGCTTTGCTTAAAAAAAAAGAATTACAAAGTTTATTGTGCGCTAGCTATTATTAGATATGCGTTCATAAAAAAGGTCCACTTTTCAATTAATGGCGATAATTAATAGCATAACGGAGTCAAACTGTTGCTGAAATAATAATATTTTGAGGTAACTATTATGCTGTGCAATCAGTATTTTTGATTAGCATTGGGATTTGTTTAATTTTAAAATGGAATATTTTTTGAATTTACAGTTAAATACTAGCCTCTTAAAATGGTTAATATCGTAAATTGTTATTTTACGAATTGTAACGTAATTCATAATTATGATTATCCTATTATGATTTTGCTAAAGCGGTCATTTGAAATTATTTCTAGTATTTTTTTTTTCTGTTAGTTTAGTTTAATCTATGATTGAAGTTTAATTTCTTGTGTATACCTGAATGTGGGTAAAAGTAGATCAGAATGTCAATTTTGTTACATAAAATACAATTAATTAATTTACCAACATAATTTCGATGTACCGACATAATTTCAATGTAAATAAATTTAATCTTATTTGGCAAATAAATTATGCCTATATGCCTGTCCAAGCTAATCACCTACTAACACACACTCAACCGATACCGAAGAACATCAAAAAAAAAAAAACACTCATAAAGAAAAGTCTCACATTTCCACGATAAGTGCTTTCCCTACTGCTATAGTAAAAGCTTTCAAGTTGCTTAGTAAGTACACTCTTCACTTTCGATCGCCGCCTTCCACTTTAGTACTCGGCTGTACCGATCTTGTACAAGTACTTGAGAGCTCGACGGTACTGATAATGTTGGACTAGTATCAACATTTTCAGGATTTATAGAGGATGGGCGGGTATCTATTTTTAGAACCTTAAAATCACAGATCTTTTTTTGTAAAGCTTAGTTTACTTTGATATACTCGTACATACAAATGCTTTTCAACTTACCTTTCCTACTTATAGTTCTATTAACGTTATTTGGTATGATAGTACACTATCTTAAGTTTAAACGTGCTCTAGTTCATTTCAAAGACGTGAAATCGTGAGTGATGTCAGAATAGGAAAATAAGTAGTTATATGATTAAATGTTTGAGATCTGAAAATGTAAAACTAGGTGTCTAGCACTTAATGAATGTGGAGTAAATTAAAATGTGCTGAATTTTGTTTGGCTATCATCGACCTTCGGGTGTTCCCTTCTCGTATATTTTTACATGGAGGACCGATTTTGTTTCTTAAAGTATCGTAAATTAAAACCCTTTATAGGATCATCATCATCTGTTTAGCCTTTTCCCAACTATGTTGGGGTCGGCTTCCAGTCTAACCGAATGCAGCTGAATACCAGTATTTTACATGGAGCGACTGCCTATCTGACCTCCATAACCCAGTTAGTACTGGGTAATACAATACCCCTTGGTAAGACTGGTTGTCAGACTTTTTGGGCCACTGACTACCTAAAAAAATAAGTAGGTATAAAATTATGATGTGGGAGATCTGAAAATGCAAGACTACCTGTCTTGTATTTAAGATAAGATATAAAAGTAACGTCCTACCTTCATGTGGAATTTGTGCTAAATTTTATTTGGGTTCCATATAATGGATCTTCCGGTATACTCTTCTCGTATACTTTTAAATTGGCAACCGAAAACACGGTTTTGATTTTTAAGCTATAGTACATTAAAACTCTTTATAGGATCACTTTCTAAAAAAATTTAAAATCACCGGAATATTTTTTGTCACTGAGAAAACTACAATACCTATACAATGTTAGTATTCCAATTGAAATACCCAAAGCCTTAGAAATAGGTGCGTTATTGTTCACACAAATGCTTACAAACAATAAAATAGCTATTAAACTACTTGAACTAGATAGCTTCGGCGTATTCTGCTGTCGCAAATAGTTATTTGCATTTCAACAAAATTCTGTATCCCAGAGACAATAGAATTTTCACCAATGTTGCTTTAACGATATTGTGTTCAAGATTCTAGATTGTGTTCAAGGTGGAATGTTGTCTTTGGTTAATACGGCTACTGATTCTGAGGTCCTTTAGATTGTATTTGAGAATATTCAGCATATTACATTAATAAAATATAATATTTTGCAGGTTATCACCCATGCCTTGTCGATGTTCCACACATTCGCACGAAGCGCTTTGCTACATCTTTTGTTATGTGCACAGCCAAGGAGTGGAATTCCCCGCCTGTCGGTGTTGCCAAGCCCATATGCCCCCAATCTATTTAAGTCGCGCTTCTTTTGGGTTAGTTCTTTCCACCGTCGACCGTACAAGACTAGGCCCATATAAAAAAAAAACCTAGGCAATTGAAGATTTAGTTTTCAGTGTCAATGATGATACAGTGATATGAGTTGAATGAGATGTCAGCTAATGTAAAAACAGGCTGCTCCATCCAAAATCTATTTAGGGTCACCTAAATAAATTTTGAATGGAGCAGGGAAATGATTATTGATGTTAAGGTACCTACGTATTTCATATGCTCCTATTAGTCGAAACGTGCACGTTTCAAACCGCCTGTTTTTAATTAGTGGATGCTAAAATTAATTATTTAAATTTTCTAATTAACTTTGTTTCAAGATTTCCATAAACCACAGCCCACCCGAGAGGCGCGGTTCGGTCAAAGCTTTTGTAATCATTGTTGCACTGTGTTTCACGTATATGGACACACAATCATCATCATCATCTGCATAGCCATTTCCCAACTATGTCAGGGTCGGCTGTCAGTCTAACCGGATGAAGCTGAATACCAGTATTTTACATGGAGCAACTGCCTATCTGACCTCCACAACCCAGTTAGTACTGGGTAATATGATATGAGTGGTTGTCAGACTTTCGGGGCACTGCAGACTACCTAACGACTGTAAAATATCTAAAAATGGCAGCCGAAACCAACGGCTTAACGTGTTTTCCGAGACACAGAAGAAACTCGGTATGTAATGGGTGGGCATCCATCCACGGACCAACCTAAGCAAACACGGCTCAACCTAAATATCAACCTGAGTGGCTGCTATTATTAAGCAATTAATTAAGCCTATCGTCCACTGCTGAACTGAAGCGTCTCCCGAAACGAGTCACGACAGTCATTTCCTCCACTTCCCGCTGGGTGTGTGAATCTCACTTAAAGGTGCGCACCTTTATGTCATGTTATGATTACGAAGTGAAACTCCGCCTTATCGACCAGCCATCAGTGATAAGTCAGAGATAGTGGGCGTAATTGTAGGATTTCCGTGAGATGCGCAAACATTTCACGGCGTGTGGAAAGTGGCGGAAACTGAGCTGTGGACCAAAGTTTATGGGACTTTCGGATCATGGAAAAAATGAGGGTACGGAAACGGTTGTTACGTCACAGATAATCCAGATTACGGATTAGATTAAATGCGTCGACGATAGTAGGATATAGATTACTCTACCGGGTGTAAACAGACCCTTCACATATCCGTCAACCAAGCATTCTGTACATCAAACTAAGTAACTTTACGCAAAAATTATTGCTGGGAATCGACTTTTTTTTGAGGTGAAAAATCACGTTTTACGGTAGGACTCGATGGAAAGCACTCATAGCATTGTGCTGATGGATGGATTGAATAGTACGAGGGTCGTGGAGGTGTGTAAAGTAAAAATTTTACATTAAAAACATGTATTTAAAAAAAAAAACTTGTGAAAAAGTTGGAAGTTTGACCCCCAATATCTCCGTAACTAGAAGGTTCCCAGGTATGGTCTAGAACAAAAAAATGATCGGAGTGACGGGGAGAACAAGTGCCTTTCGTTTATGTTAAGGGTCTATTTACACCCTTTATACAGACCTCCTTACTAAAATTATAAATACGAAAGTAAATCAGTCTGTCTATCACAGTGTTACTCGCTTTAAATACTATATTTAACACTTTAAAGTACAGAGTACAGAGGCGGACTTAATACCATAGGCATTTCTATGCCTTCACCTTTGGGAGATGCAGATTTAAGCATTGGTAGCTGCAAATCAGATATGTATGGATCGCTTCAATCTATTTACTATTATATTAAACAAAGAACACACTAAAGTATGCTGAATATTGAGGAAGGAATTGCCTAAATATTATTACTGGTTTAGCCAAAATTAGGTTCAAAGTTTACATACTACATGCCAACAAAGCTTATCATTCTCGAGATATTATTGATATTAACATTACGATAAGCTGTTTACTTAAAGTAGCCCCTACACACACACAAACAGACAACCACACACACACACACACATACAATAGACCAATATAAGCTAGACTATCTTTTGCCTGTAGCTTTGCCCGTGTTCAGATCAAAGAATGTGCTATCGGGAAAAAAGTAGTTTTCATGTCCTAACCCAGGTCTACTTGGCACCAAATTTTATCCAAATCGACTCAGCTGTTAGTAATAACTTTAAACTTTCATTTATTTTTTGATTTCGACATAAGACAGAACGTTAAGAATTCTCTGAACTGTTCCAATCAACAGTTTTAAATAGCATAAAAAGGTATCTGTAGACATAATTTTAAGTCCTACAGAAGAAAACTTATATTTAACGCGGTGTTCGCGTACCTGAGTGTTCGCGTGCCAACGACACGCTAACAAGAAGAAGTACAAAACAATAGTAAACTGATACCTTCCTGTTGTACATTGTGTGTTATTAGTATGGCGTGCCAAACTAACCCAAAATCCAATACAAGACAGCCCTTAAAACAAACAGAAGGGCTCTCTATCGTGCCAGTCGGTCATTTCGTCCACGGCGACCACTTTCGACGCGTCGGTCGGTGAAACTATTTGCACATCGCGCGGAAATCCTACAATTACGCCCTACAATGGAGCTAATACTCCGTGGTGAAGAAATGGTCCGACGGACACACGGACTTGTTCAGTTCCGGTCGTATGTCTTACTTTTGTTGGAGTTTATGAGAACTCGTCAACGTCAAGCAAACAGTTCTCAAGAAGTTAATATTTGGGTCAAAAAGAACTCTCGTCATCATTCTCTTGCCCTCTTGCCCTTGTCCCAATTCATTTACGGTCTTCTTCTTCCATACTTCTCTATTACTCGTCATCTCATCAAACACCTCCTTTCGTGCCATATCATTCTTCTGACAGGACATCCATCGTTTCTTTGGTCTTCCTACTCTCTGTATCAAAAAATACTCTGTTTATGGCTGTTCATTTTGATTTACAATCAACAAAGATATAAAATTCCTACGTTGCGCAAATTTCGAGAAAAACCTGAACCATGACGACGAAAAGTAAAAAAGCAAGTTTACGACCCAGTTTCATGTAAGTAGAGAACCTTAAAAAGCTTATGAAATCTACATCTTCAATCACACAACTCAACATATTGTGTTGCTAAATTAAGTTTAGCTGTAAAAATTTTCTTCCAAAAGACTTGCTGTTTTAGAGTAAATTTAATGTTAGTAAATACCAACATTTGTAGGGTGATAGTAGATGGGTAACTGTATCTGCCTAGCCTATTCCCAACTATGTTAGGGACGGCTTTCAGTCTAACCGGATGCAGCTGAATACCAGTATTTTACATGGAGCAACTGCCTATCTGACCTCCACAACCCAGTTAGTACCGGGTAATACGATACCCCTTAGTAAGACTGGTCATCAGACTTTTTGGGCTACTGACTGTCTAACGACTGTCAAAGATCTACAAATGACATCCGGCCGCCGAGGCACGGAGGAAACTCGGTATGTAATTGGAGGTCACCCATCCACAGACCAACCTAGGCAAGCACGCCTTAACCTAAAGATCGGCCCGAGCGGCTGTTATTATGTAGCCACGAACTCCTCAGCTCCAAACAGCTTTCAGACATACTCAAACCTAATTGGTACTCTCCCATTTAATGTACTCGAAAGCGACCGTGAAGAAACCACACGAAAATTCGCGCCCTTGTTTCCAAGTTAGTTTACTTAGTCAAGTTGGCGTTAAGTTTTTCCCATACAAAGTGTTAGAACGCGATATTTCAAACGTTTTCACTCTTTTGTAGCGATACAAAGTATTAAGTGCTTGTAAGTATAATGGAGTTGTGTCACTAGAATCACGACTGTCGAGTATCTACGAGGAACTTCAAAGAAAAGTTGATAGGAAATTTCTTAGTTTTCTTGATGCTTTAGTTAAAGGTTTATTTCAATCAGCTATTGTTGACTGTAGGTTTGTGTGTCGAAATATTTGGGTTTAGCAGTTGTCTATACAAATAAATAAAATTGAAGTATCTGTTTGTAATTTAAAAATAACAAAACTTATACTGTTACTTACGTGATATCTTCTGTGTCGTATGGGGCTTGTAACAGCGTCGAAATATCGGGAGCTCAAAATAATGAACAATCATGGAAGATATCTCGTAAGTGACAATATAAGTATTAGTGAAAGCTTAATTCAGTGTTTCAAAATAATAGCTTTTTACTAATAACAAAAAAAGCATTTATTTTTATTTTTTGTCTGTCTGTTCCGGCTAATCTCCGAAACGGCGGGATCGGGACGCGACTTTTACTGGCAGATAGCTGTACTTATAAGGAGTAACTTAGGCTACTTTTATTTTGGAAAAAGTATTAGGGTTCCGTGCAAAAAATTAAAACCCTTGACTGCACGCACAGCAAACCTGTTACTCAACCAACGTGGTAAAATTAATAGTGATTAGTCGGCTAACTTACTGTTTTTTTTTTAACGTTGACTAGGAATTGCTCCTTTATCGTGGGTCCGTTTACAAACATATAAACTCACATATACCAACGGCCAGACCGGGAACAACTACCTGTAGGTCATACAAATATTTGTTCCGTGCGGCATCGAACTTGCGACACGCAGCGCAGTAACGATCGCTCAGCCACTGCGCCAACCGTGTCGTGAGAAAATTCGACGTAAAAGCTTAACAAATCGAATCTACGAGATCAAACTGATCTAAACAAATGAGACGTATCTGGCTTACAATAAGATTTAATGCCGTCATTTGTTAGCTACACATTTACATAAGCAATGTGGGTGTTAAATGCAATTAATTCTATGGGATTGATTAGTTCATTCGATCAGTAAAAGTGTGCTCTAGTTTCTGTACCTAGGTCAGACGGTAATTTAGGTCTGTACCTAATTAATTGAAATTGAGACCTAAGGCTAAAATCGACCACTTATCCTGCGTTCTAATCAAAACGATCGGCTGCGCGAATAAGCGATCGTCTACATAATTTACATGTCATGTTTATTCGGAAAACCAGAATGCCAGCAGAGCCCTCTGTTGGCGTGACCATGCGTTCAGGTTCACCGAATGAAGTAAATGATGCGGTCACGTGCTCGCACGGGGACTGCTTTAGTTAGGACGTAGTCTTATGCGGCTTTGCCGGTGCTACTTGTGTAGTTTGTGGTTGATTAGATTGTAAGAAATTGTATTTAATTTACAGACAATTTTTGCAATTATTTTTCAACTAAAGTAGCACTGGTGGCAGGGTTTTTAATTAATCCTTTCAATCATAATTATGTAAATATCTGCATTGTCAAGCATCAAGTTAATGAGAAAAGTTCCTCAAAATAATCTCCCAAATTAGAGATCTCTGCTCATCCCATTGAAAAATATAAACCGAAATTTTGCCGAACTACAACCAATTCACAATATTAAGTTACCTCACATACAAAGCGTGTCGGATGTCGCTTTCGTTCGCTCAGTACATTAACACTTAGTACAGACCACAAAACAGATTGGTACGCAGGCTACTAACTATGTTTTATATTTTAATTTGTTGTGTTATTTTTGGTTAGTTAGAAGTTAAATCTTTTTATAGACTCCTTACTATCACACTACATATTACAATAATAGGCATCTTATTACCGTCACAGCGAAAACTGCTTTTTCAAGATGGACTTCAGACCGCTTTATGTATGAGTGTGAAATATTGAAGGCGAGCGCTCCTTAGCGTAATTTTCACTGTTCAATAAGTTTAATTTTGGGCTTGTTCGAAGGCTAAAAATTAAGCTAGCTTCTTGAAAGCTATTGTTAGTGGTTTACCTCATTTTATGTTTTGACAAAGTGTGAGTTGATAAATTAATAGTCTTAGTAAGCCCCTTGAAAAAAAATAAATCTCTTTCAGAAATATTGATGTTGCGAGGTTGATATGCCTTTATAGTGCACACTAAACTGTTTTGTTGACAGTACTTGACGTACCCGGGTCAGTCGCGTGCGCAGGTGTTGGCACACTTTAGTACTAGGTGCGTTCTTGTAGATATTTATTGAGATTTTTATGTTCCTGTGAAGATGTTTCGATAAAATTGTATTGTGTAGAAGTTAAGAAATGTGGATTTATTATACTGTGTAAAAAATAACTGTGTTTTTATTCTTGTTTTTTCAACAAAATTTATGCTGAAAAACACAAAACTTATGGTAACATTTTCAATCGTAAATTACAGACTAACAACAGAAAAACAAAACAGGTGCATTGTTTACATTTTTTTTTTTTGTTGTACACAATATTTAGGCTTTTTTTTTTTTTTTGGATGGGAAATCATCAAATGACCCCCCCCCCCCCCCACTCTGGGCGGAGCGGAAGGGAGTGTCAGACTTGTACTGACTAAAATCCATCCATGTTCCCTCCTTGCCCTTTGTGTTCCAGGGCCACGGTGTCTCTTTCGAACAGTCCCGCAGCTCTGGCAGGCATCGGCCCAAACAATATTTAGGCTTAGGTAAACATAACGCAATACTAATGTATATAATAGTAATGAATATTTCGCTAACTCATTAGTCTTCTTTCAAGCCACAATGCTTCAGTTCATTAAGGTGAAAAGGAGAAAATGGCGGTGTTGAAATGGACGCGCGATACACACTGCTTACTAGATTAGCTAATAATAAAATTATGCAAATCGCCAACATGATTGTCTACTTACAAACTCACGCTGCCCGAAGAAAATTGATCGTTCGAATTGATAAAGCTTACAATTTCAAGTAAAACATGAGCATTTAGAAAGAGAAATTGATTATGTTGATAATAACCAAGTAGTTGCTAATCTTGTCGGGTTTGTTTACGAATTTATCTCGGATTTCTCTTCTCGATTCGTGAAATGGTGTGGAAAGTCTGAAGTACCCTAAGCTTCAGGCACATGTCCTACTACAGGAGCAAGCGACAAGCTATCGTCTGCTTTATCGCTGAATAATCGTAAAATAGGCCCCGAGCCAGTAGAAGAGATTAGAAATTGATAGATAAGAGTTCATACTGCGAGGACACTTTCAGCTCTAGTTTTTCGCAAAGACAATAGCTATCAGAGAAAAAATTCGCTTATCCACGCTCGCTTGGTAGACAGAATACTCGCTTGGAGACTAACGCTTGACACATACGCATACCAGCAAGTTGCACGGCGCGAGTAATTGCTTGTTACACGCACTCGCTCTTTGCTAAGCGACAATACCAGGAGCAAGTATTTTTTTGTCGCTAATCGTTATCGGTGGGACTGATGCCTCAAAGTTACTGAGACGTACTTGAGAATTTCAAGTGTTTATTAAACGTCATGGCAATATGCAAAATAACTCTTGTCCATGTTTATTTTAGTGAAGATTGTTTATTTTTAATTTGACAATTATGTAAATTTTTCGAAAGCTTCGTTGGTTGAAGAGCTTTTGAGATAATGTGTTGGTTGTCCAATTAACACCTCATCATAAAGGCTTTATTAGAAAGTGTTTGCATACCTACGTCTATCAATATTTAAGTATCTAGTCTTTTATTGGTATATAGATAAGCAATCTTATAAAAATATATTGGTATAGTCTTCAATGCGGCTTCCAGTAACCGTGTTGTTTCTTAAAAGTGCAAAGTGTTGTTGGATTTTCCCATCTGAAATTTCTCAGTAGCGACCCGGAGTAGCAATAGCAATAGGTTCGCCCTCTTTTACATCATGGAACTTAAACCAAGACTGTCTCGTTGGTCTAGTGGGCGCAAGCGCGACTGCTGAGCATGAGGCCCCGGGTTCGATGCCCGGGTCGGGCAAAGTGTGATTGGGTTTTTCCATGAGAAATTTCTCAGCAGCCACGGAGTCTGGATTTGTGCCCGGTTGACGGCAATAGGCTCGCCCCCTATTACATGGGACTTAAATAAAACTGCCGAGATGTGGGTGTACACCCACGTCGCACGGCCTCGCTATTAGGTAGACCTCTGCCAAACTCTTCGGGGATTACAGGCGTGATGTTATGTGTTATTAAACCAGAACCGGCGAGATGTGGGTGTACTATAGGTACATTCTGCCTAACACTTCGGGGAAGTATAAGTTACCTTTTTGCTCCAGTGTCCGCTTGCCAAAACCCGTACCAGTGTGTCCCCACCAAATAGACGTACAATTGAAATAGTTCCATTGTACCAAATAAGATTAGATAAACTCCAGGCGTTGCCTATCTATCCATTGTGGGCACTCTGTTTATTCGCTATAGTTATGAAGTACAATACTTTCAAGATCTGATAAGGGTTACAATTCTAAGTTGATTTGAAGAATAAGTGAGCTGGGTTAATGATAATATTCTGTTGTGAAACGTTTTATTTATGTTGAGTAAATAAATTTATACTAATTCGGTTGCTTTTTACATTTAAATATTTTGTTACTGCGTTAGATAATTACATTTTCTTCTTAAACTTTTATTTCACTTAGCCACACTGGTGCTTTATGACTCAACATAGCCGTACCATATTTTTCATTTTTTATGCCGCCACAGGACTTGGTTTTAAATGCCGTCGAGAAATGAATATCTCTCAGGCATGTTCCTCACGATGTTTTCTTTTACCGAAGCAAGTGATCATTATACAATACGCACATGACTGCGAAAAATCAGAGGTGCATTACCACCTAATAACCGAAGACAAATTTCTATTTAGAGGGGCTCAGAATCTTGTACTGAATACGTGGTAACCGTTTTCGCATCGGAGTTTCTTTAACCCTGTATTTGCAAAGCGAGTATCAAAGGTTATAGTTCAATCTTTTCTGAAGCATTCTCCTTTGTTCATTTCACTGCTTCACCTCGTCATATTTTCTTTTTAATCATTTGATACCCTGCAGAAAAAGAAGAAATAGGTCGCGTCTAAATCCGTATGTGTCATTATAACAAAGTTATAAAGCGATTAACTGTGACTAGGTTTGTCATAAGAGGAAATATCCATACAATCTAATAACCACGGTGCTCATTCCAACAATAACCATTCATTGTATAGATTATTGCGAATCCCTCTTCCACCAGTGGACAATCACTGATAGAAACGAATCACGATGAAGTCTTATTACTATCCAATAGAAACACTCATTTCTCACATTCATAGACGAAGTTATCAACGGCTCGATTGCCTTAAAGACTTTACAAGCATCATTTTGTAGCGATTGAGAATCAAACCGATCGCTTTCTACTAATAACAGACATTTTTATTATGTGAAAACTAGACAGACGGCCGTTGGGTTTCGGGCTTTATACTAGATAATTAACAGGTTGGCGATGACAAGGTTATAATGGGGGTTGGCTTATGCGAAGTTATTTAGATTAAGTCTTTATGAATTAGGTACATTTGGACACATAAGAAATCTTAAGGTAACTGGTATGTGAGGAGCTTGTGGCTAAATAATAACAGCCGTCGATAAGGCAGAGTTTCACTTCGTAATCATATCATGACTTATAGGTGCGCTGGGTGTGATTCACACACCCAGCGGGAACTGGAGGAAATGACTTTTATGAAGCGTTTTGGGAGACGCCTCAGTTGAGCAGATAACGATATGCTTGATTAATTGCTAAATAATTACAGCCGCTCGGGTCGATCTTCAGGTTGAGCCGTGCTTGCTTAAGTTGGTCTGTGGATGGCTGACCATCAATTGCAAACCAAGTTTCCTCCGTGCCTCGGAGAGCACGTCAACTTGTTGGCCCCGGCTGTCATTTGTAGATCTTTGACAGTCGTTACAGGTAGCCAGTGGCCCGATAGTTTGTCAACCAGTTTTACCAAAGGGTATCGCACTATCCAGTACTAACTGGGTTGTGTAGGTCAGATAGGCAGTCGCGCCATTTAAATACTGATATTCAACTGCATCCGGTTAGATTGAAAGCCGACCCCAACATAGTGGGGAAAGGCTAGGCAGATGATGTAGGAAACTGGTATGACCTATAACCAAAACTTCTAAGACGTATGGACGTTTGAGATAAGTTAACCGTACCTGGTAGGACAGCCTCGTTGGTCCAGTGGTCGCAGGCGCGTCTGCTCACCCTGAGGTCCTGGGTTCGTTTCCTAGGTCGGGCAAATTGTTATTGGGTTTTTCCATCCGGAATTTCTAAGTAGCAGCCACGGAGTTTGGATTTGTGTCCGGTTAAAAGGTATGGGCTCGCCCCGTATTACATAGGGCTTAAACATAACTGGCGAAATGTGAATGTACTATTAGGTATGCCTCTGCATAATCCTTTGGGGATTACAGGTGTGAGTCAAGCAAAATAATTGTTTGACTAAAATACTGGGTCATTTATTTCCCAAGCTTTATGTAAACGGACAAACAGTTTAGCATATTTTGTCGTATTAGATAAGATTAATGATTTGTACGAGTTTCGCAGCGGTGATTTTATGTTTTTGATTAAATAGCTGACGCTTATCATGCTTATTTATAATGGACTAGTATTCAAACGCGGCTTCTACTGATTGTAGGTATTCAGAATTGCAGATTTTAAGTTGTAGACTTAGGCATAGAGTATTCAAGATTGCGTAAAGTGTTGGTTTTATTTTCTTGTTTTAGTAACGGTTTTATTAATCAGTTTACTTGTTCTATTTTTTAGCTGTTGATTAGGTATTAACCTACTTGTAGGTTTAGGAACATTAAAAAGCCTGTCCTTTTAAAAGGTAGCCATTCTGAAAATTATCGAATTAATAAATATGTTGTCTCTTTCTTTGCAATATTGTATTTAACTAGTAGTACTTCGCCAGCGACTTCGTCCGCAAAACTTGTGATAGCTCGGCTAATATGCATGATATAAATATAATTTAGAGCCTATAGCATCCGAGAACAATGTAGCTTTTTGCTAGTGAAAGAATTTTTAAAATTGAATCTCTAGTGACCGATGACCTGGTGAAGGTTGCGGGGATACGCTAGATGCGAGTTGCACGGGACCGGTCAATGTGGCGGCACTTGGGGGAGGCCTATGTCCAGCAGTGGACGTCTTTCGGATGAAATGATGATGATGATGATGAATCACTAGTTCAGATTACCCCTTACATACAAACTTACAAACAAATTTTACCTCTATAGTATAAAAATATAAATTCATAATTTGTTTCACGTTTCGGTAGTGCATTAGCATCACTCATAAAAAATCTAACATAAATAACTTAAATCTGAAACACCATGGGAATTACACGATAGTAGGCCAATATTTTCGATCCATGATTTATTACTAATTAATATGTTGTTAATATTTGCACATCTTAATTCTCACACTATGCAAATTAATTAATTAAAATATTTAATCATGTCCAAACAGACAAATCTCTAACCTTTTTAGTAATTGTGATATACGGTAAATAACTCGTTTTTAGTGCCATATAACAAGTTGTTAATGAATAAACATTAATGGTAAATGATAACAAGTTTAAGTAAGTCACTGATGTAGGTATATCAATTAGAAAGATACGGCTCTATTAAGAAATTAATAAAAAAGATAAGGATATCGTCAGATAAGAATCTTAGAAGTTTACGTGTGGAATTTAAATAATCCTATAAATATTTTGACATTATAGTTAATTTGTTTTGCTGAGAAATACCGTTTATTTGTTAATAGAAAACATCCGCCTTTACAAAATATGCTCGAAAACCTATGAGCATGGATGGCACAGTGGTAACGTCCCAGACTTACAAGCTGTAGATCATAGCTTCGAACCCAAACCGGCACTTTACTTTGTGTATGTTATTTCATTACCATCATCAACCTCCTGCCCTATCCCAATTCATCTGGGGTCGGCGCAGCATGTCTTCTTCTTCCATACTTCTCTATTACTCGTCATCTCATGAGACACCTCCTTTCTTGCCAAATAAACGATGAATGGACTGTGTGAAGGATGATAATGCTTCACACAGTCCATTCATCGTTTATTTGGTCATTATTTATTTCATCACCACTGCTCTCGAAATTGTGAAGAAAATCATTGTGAGGAAACCGGCATGTGTTAGAACCAAAACGACGACACGGTTGGCGCAGTGGCTGAGCGAATGACTGCTGCGCTGCGTGAGGCGAGTTCGATTCCCGCACGGAACAAATATTTGTATAGTCTGCAGGTAGTTGTTCCGGGTCTGGCTGTTTGTGTATGTGTGTTTAAATGTATGTAGACGCACCACTTGGGGGAGGCCTATGTCCAGCAGTGGACGTCACGTGGAAATGATGATGATGATGATAATGAAACGCACCCACTAAACAGGCGAAATTACTAGTGCCGGGTAAAGTAAAAAGAAAAAACGACCACAAGAAGTGACATCACTCTGATAGAGGGGAGATCGGAACCCCAGCACTAGGAACCGTAGACTGATTAATTGATTATGTTTCTACGCAGTATACTAACCTCCTTTTTTAGTTACATCTGGTTTAATAAGCCCAAAAACAACAAGAAAAACATAAGAAATATCCTACACAAGTTTAAGCCCAACTAGCATACATCAAAGTGCCACATAAGCACATAACTTAACTGACAGAAGCCGATTTACATAACTTATCTCATTGGAGGGGATGTCATCCATCACTTTACGCGGCTAGGTGGCTACCGCGATCAATCATATAGCTTATCAGCATGACGTGATATTTGGGCCTAGTGTAATTTTGGCTGTAAAATGTTGGTCACATTTTTTGTAAAGATTGAGTGATTTGTCATTGTGTAATATGTATGTTAGTTGATACATAAGGCATTATATATAAATCCTATACTTCAGATATTGAGATTACATATTTGTTCTAACTTCGAGAAGCTTGTGGCTAAATAATAACAGCCGCTCGGGTCGATCTACATGTTAAGCCGCGCTTGCCTAGGTTAATCAGCGGATGGGTGACCACCCATTACATAGCCGAGTTTCCTCCGTGCCTCGGAAAGCACGTTAAGTCGTTGTTCCCTGCTGTCAATTGCAGATCTTTGACAGTGGTTAAGTAGTGGCCCGAAAGTCTGACAACCAGTCTTTTATCCATCTCTAACTGGATTGTTGAGGTCAGATAAGCAGTCGCTCCATGGAATGTACTGGTGTTCAGCTGCGTCCGGTTAGACTGGAAGCCGACTCCAAAATAGTTAGGAAAAGGCTAGGCAGATGATGATGACTTTTGTTCTAACTTAAATCCTCTTTTAGATGGCTAATGTCCGTTATAATTAACACTAAGAGGCTCCTCCAAAAAATTACTTATTTATAGCTCTGTTTTACTGTTTGAATTTGAATGTTAAAAAGACAATTTGTACAATGCATAACCAATTAGGCTGTGCATTGTCTATCAGTCATTTGGTTGGTTACGAACTGTTTTTATTTATTATTCACAAAATCCACAGCTCTTTGAAATTTTATCTTAAAATTTATAATAAACTAAACTTACGGATTTACAATTTAATAGCTATACAATACATTGCTAAGAGTACAGCGTGGATGAGTGTGTAGAAGTGTGCCTGAGAGTTGCAAATGAGTGTGTGAAAAATGTGTATTAAATTTTTTATTGAGTAAAGTTAAGTTATTAATTTATTTTTATTTGTTTATTGTGTGAACTTGTGGCATGTGTCAAATAAATATGTTTTCTTTCTTTCTTTCTTTCTGTGAGTACGTTATAGTGGTGTGTGTGGTGATTGTTGATTGTTATTTAGATTAGATGTATTTGTCAGTTGTTAAGGTTTCAATAAAGTTAAAGTTGTTTTCTTTGAAGTGTCCTTAATAATTTTCTAAATTTATTTAAAAGACAGGTTGGTACTGACACCGACGCTAAAACGGTTCCCACATATTCAGTTCGTCATTCTGAACCCTGAATGTGGGGGGAACATAGAAATATTTCGCAGGTTAATAAAAAAAGCAGCTGTTTCCTACAAAACTGTATGGAAAAGCTGATTAAAAAAATTACCAATGAAAAATTTCTATGTCGGGGGTGGAGTATGATATACTGAATACGTGGTAACCGTTTTAGCGTTGGTGTCCCTCCTACCTTGTATATTATACCCGGGAAAGCGCTTTAAAAGCCTTTCCTACATTTCTAGTTTATGTATCCAGCCAGCCTTACGAGTTACGAAAGTTATCCTAAGCGAAGATTTTCAACTATAAACCCCATATTAGGTATCTTGTATGGCATGGTATCCTGGTACGCCGCTTTCGCGACCATAGATATAAGTCCGATTTTATTACGTACTAACCTAATTAAGTATAATACCATTTATTATTGCATGCTAAATTATATTTTGTGTCAGTAGTAAGTGAGTATTTGATTGAGTTTAGTTGCGATTTGACACAATGGTGTAATTTCGAAAAAAAAACTGTTGACATTATCGTTCAAATAGTTCAGTCCACATTAAGTCGACCTTATTACTTAGGGCATAAGTGCCGACCGACAGTGAGCGCGGTAGTAAAGACAGACGGTCGTAGAGACGAGACAAATTAAACGTGTTTGGCAAATAATTAAACCTACTATTATCGAGACGTCTATTTCGTTGTCTGTCGCAATTGTCAAACTACATCTTAAGGGAAGTCAGAATTATTTAGTAGCACAGAACCGCACTTTTCCGAGAAACATAGCAGAACATCGAAAAATGCGATTTCGTACTGCTAGATCTTATATATAAAATTCTCGTGTCACAATGTTCGTTCCCGTACTCCTCCGAAACGGCTTGACCGATTCTCATGAAATTTTGTGAGCATATTGAGTAGGTCTGAGAATCGGTCAACATCTATTTTTTTTTTTTTTATAGCAAAACAACGTTTGCCGGGTCAGCTAGTACTTCAATAAAAATAAATGACATTCACAATAGTTATTACAATTACTAATAACTAAGTCACGCTATATTTAAACAGGTGATTGTAATCTGGGCATTATGTCCATACAATTACACTTGCAATATGATTGGCAAAAAATATCAATATATTTTCGAGAGCATGACACCTGTCCAAATCTAGGCTACTAGAAAATTAATCACCTGCCGAATTCACTCTTTATTATATTTCACCCAATTTTTTATCATTTAATAAGATACGAAGGTTTCAATCTGGTCCGAGCTTAGGTCTAAATTGAATTTCCTAGCTTTCGGGGCTCGAAATTTATTTTGCCTGTATGATTACTTCAAATTCAATATAAAGGGTGTAAATAGACCTTTAACATGTCCGAAAGGCACTTGTTCTCTCCGTCTTTGCGATCATTTTTTTTGTTTTAGACCATACCTGGGAACCTTCTAGTTACGGAGATATTGGGGGTGGGTCAAAGTTTCACCTTTTTCACAAGTTTTTTTTTTTAAATACATGTTTTTTTAGCACATTGCTTTGAGTGCTTTCCATTAAGTCCTACCGTAAAACGTGATTTTTCACCTCATATAAAAAAGTCGATTCCCAGCAATATTTTTTGCGTAAAGTTACTTAGTTTGGTGTACAGAATGCTTGGTTGACGGCTATGTGAAGGGTCTGTTTACACCCTGTAGGTAGGGGAGAATTTATGTTGGATGGAATGGGTTGGTTTAATACAGCGAAAGTTATTTTGAAATAAAGAGCTTTTATTCTCTTTGTATAATTGTTCCTATGCTTACGGGGTGTAAGGGACACTGACACGAAAACGGTTACCACATATTTAGTAGGTACATCATTCTCAGACCCCCGACATAGAAATTTTTCATCGGTTATTAAAAAAAACAGCTGTTCCATACATTTTGACCATGTTGGTATTGCACTTTTGTAGGAAACAGCTGTTTTTTTTTTAAAGTACCCGACGTAATGTATGTATATGCAAATTTTTTGGATGATCGGTTCAGTGGTTTAGGGGTGAAAAGGTAACAAACAAACTTACTTTCGCATTTATAATATTAGTTAGGATAGGATTACGTTCCTTCCTTTCATGGAGCAATAAAAAAATATTATCTGAAATCCAAACAAAACCAGGGACAACACTGGCTAGTATACCTAAACCTATAAAACGATATCTGCTTTGCCCCACTTTTTCGCAGCGCAATAATACGAGCGATAAGCAACGCGAAATTGTTTATAAGTCCTTAGCACAATTCTTATGGGAGTAAGGCTTGTTACACACTGGAGGATTAAAATATTATGAGAAAAAAAAATAATTAAAAACCTCTTTTGAACTTCTACAAAAAAAAATACAAAATGGAAAGTTTTAATTGCCTAAATGAATTTTTGTTCTTCAAAATGTGTCATGAATAACTCGGCTTTCTAGTAGAGGCTTTCAATCCATTAACCATAGTCTGTTTGGGCTAGTTTAGTGGAGAATAGGTTGTTGTAATAGGCATCCAGCTATATCAGAATATCAGCGAAGATAAATAGAAACTATCGATACATAAAAAAACAGTCCAGTATCTAATGGCACATACATATCATCATGCCTGCAATCCCCGAAGGGTCACGCAGAGGTGTACCTAATAGTACACCCACATTTCGCCAGTTATGTTTTAAGTCTCATGTTATAGAGGGCGAGCCTATTGCCATCAATCGGGCACGAATCCAGAGTGGAGAAATTCCTGATGGAAAAACCCTATAACACTTTGCCCGACCCGGGAATCTAACCCCATGCTCAGCAGTCACGCTGGTGACCAATAGACTAACGAGACATTTATTATAATCGTGTTTCATAAAACAGCAAGATAATTGAAGAACCGAATGGAATTTAAACTTGTGCTAACGAGCCATTGGTACACACGGCAGCACATGAAGCTCTACATTTCCAGTATAACTTGGCCTCGCTTTGTATAGATTTCCTATACAATGAGAGATCCGCATAAACTGGTTTTATACAGCTTGATTAGCCGTCGTGCGTACCTACAGCTTTTGGCAAGGTGCGGAAATAATTCATTGAGATTAAATAATTCAGTAGGTGTAAATGAAGACAGGTTGTTGGCTTGCCGCACTGAGCAACTAAGCAACCTGTTTCCTCAAGAACTTCTTCATTCTTTAATTAGTTATCAAGTTGATTGTCTGAGTTGCACACATGGTATTTTTCAGGGTTGTTGTTACTGGTTCTGTTAGCCTGTGTCATCCCACTGCTGGGCCATCCTTCGATCCAGGTCCAATGTGGACACACTGGTCGTTGGTTTTGTCCAGCTCATCCCGCCATCTCCTGCGAGGTCTACCGCGTTGGTATAGTTAGCAAATAATAAGCGCCAAAAATTGAGATGTCACTAAGGTAGCATAGCAAAAACTTGAGTTGTTTGAAAAGTATGTTAATTTGACGAATCAGCTTAACATCTTAAAAGTTGTAAATAACGTTCACTTCTAAAAGTGTAAAAAGTTACCATTTTTTTGGCATATTTATAAAGACCAAACGTCCACGAATGATGCATAATTTTCAGATTTTAAAACTAGGTCTCAGCCCGGACAAGACAGTCCGTTCTTAAAAAAAAAATTAGAAAAAAAACATAGTTGCTAGCCAGCAACCTAACCGCATACCCGCGATTTGGTTACGGTTGCGCGCTCGCTAATGAGACCCAAGCTTTAGTTACACTTTTCGCCTATATTAAGCTGAATTTGCATTCCAAAGTATATCTCCCTACTTAAGAGATTTATCTCTAATTTATTTCAAGTTTACGTGACATTGCGAATCCAAGGTGACTTGAATTTTTCATGAATACACATTTCTAATATTTTATATTCTGAAGAATGTCTCGCCTTTTTCACCAACTCAGAATTTTATTACTTACACGTATAAAATATATTTGTAAGTGTCTGAGGAGAGCGTGTTCAAAATCTCAATTAAAACTGTAAGTTGTGGAGCCAAAGGAAAAATGATTTCAGGGAAAGTATTTAATTCTAAAATGATATTCAGTGCTAGAATCAAACCGTGGTTGAAATTGTTACTAGTATACTATTTCCAGAATGTTTAGTGTTTCAGGAGCTACCAATTTATCAATGTCTAAATGTTCAAGTTGAGTGATAAACGGCCAAAACGTTCTATCCTACCCTAACAAAACTGGAACTGCTATTTGAAACTGTTTCACTATTGTTTCGTAAAATGATTTATTTATAATTTAACTAAAAACATTTTAGTGACGCCATAGGAGCAGGAGGATTATGATGACCGCGGAAAATATTTATAATATAATATACCAATGCACTAATTATCTCGGTTTTAATATTGTCGCTAAAATAATGACTAGAAAGGACCCATTCTTTGCCTACAGTGGTCAGTATTAAATACAATATAAAAAAAAAAACTATTGATATTTATTAAATTCAGGTATATTACCCATAAATTGGTTAGCGTTCCTTAGCTTATGTTAGTATAAATAACAACGATAAACCGATAGAGACAAAAAAATAATCCGTACTTTAAAAAAATACCTATTCTTAGGTGTTAAACGAGATCATACTAGCTAGTGTTAAGCATCAGTCAACCATGGATGATCAGATGACAGATGTAATCGGACGCCTTTCTAACATTCATCATGATTGACACCTGATAAAGGAACAGTACACACTACCCATTAAAAACATCACTACAAAGCAACTTACAATTAATTGATGCAGTAGCACAGTGTGTAGACCGCCTTAGACGTCGTTGGTTGGGCTGGAGATCCAACTAACTGTATTCTTACGAACGATAGTGAAAACGCGAGCCGTCTACACGTAAGTCCAGCCGTATTCTGCTACTGAACAAGATAAGAAGGAATTTATTTAATGGAGTGGCTGGAGCATGACCATGTACCGCATTTAAGGCAAAAATATTTTAAAATAAAACTAGTATCTACTACGAGGAGTTTTCTAGCGTTAAAGATGTATGTAAAATCAAAAGTCGTTTTTATTTAAATTAGACTCTTAGATGAGCACTTTTTGAACATCAAAGTTTACGAGAGACAGCCCCCAAAACGCCCGCCCTTCGCCATTATAATGATACTAAAAATTGTAATAAAAGTATTACTGTATTTATTTTACAATTCATACTTTCTACGTAGCGACCATTAATTTCTTAAACTTTACGACATACAAGAGCAAAATTACTTCATATTTCCTATCAGTTAATGAAATCGAAACTTAGACATTAAAAATATTCATAGGCCTACAACACAACAAAAAACACTCACAGGCAACATTTTATAATCCAGCGCAATTTAAATTACTTCTCGGTTATCAAACCATCGCCAGCACTTAATCGCGGTGTGTGTAGCGAACCTAACCTGATGTCGTTGCCTCAGCCAGCTCCAAGCTAACTGTACTGACCGAACGATAGTGAAAACATCGGTCGTTCGCTTACTCCACTTTGCGGCTCACTCAGATGCGGTATAATTCAACGGGTTTACTGTTTTCATTGTTGTGCGGTACGGTTTTGTGTGTATTGTAAGTTAAGAAACGTCTTTTTGTATGACAAAAAGTTTAATTTGAAAAATTAGTTTATGTTGTGCATCTTCATCATTATCTTCCTGCTTGACTCATGATTTTGAAGGTCTACGCAGATCGTTTTATTCTTCGATTCTACCCTGTCATCACGCCATTATATACTTTTTTTTCTTTACTTTTTATGTGATGTATGATTATAATAATTTTCTGGTTATAGTGTATTTTTAATTTTAGAATTGTTGGAACCGATTACTGAAACTAAGTATACCGTCTACATGCACTGCAGCATTTTCATGCCTAGGCATTCCATTGAAAATCTCTAAATCTCTCTAACTGCCACTAATTGAAATAAAAAAAGGCTTTTCTAGCCCCATCAGTACCTTCATCAACACTGATTACCAAAATCTTCATTGTAATCATCAACAACCTTAAGTTGTGTACACAATTCTCCTCACAATACAAACCTAATATTCCTCTAACAATGGACACGCCCGAACCCCCGCGAGTAGCGTAAAATTAAACGATGCTATTCACTGAGATCTCTTCAGATACGTAAACTAGCTTGACTCTAGTTACTAGTGTATTTATGCTAGTTAGTGCTATAATAGCTCGCTCATTACACCTGCACTTTGCCGATACGCTAATGCTTAGAGACTCTTGAGTAAACTGTTGTGGAGTAATGTGCTATTGTGTTTTGTTTTATCGTCGTTTTCTTTCGTTAGCGGTGCATTATCTTTGCTTGTCTGATGTTGGGGTGGTAATCGATTTTGGTGTTTATCAAGGTTACTGTTAATCTGTAGTGTGTTAAGTAGTTATAACATGCACAGTATTGTTAAAGCTTTTAAATTAGTTCATCTGTATGATAAACTAATTCATTTCATTTTAACTATTGTACATTCTAGTATCATGAAGACTCGGTCTGTAAATCATCCACATGTGACTTTTAAAATGTTCTTAATAAAATAATCAAATTAAGTATCCCTTTGTAATACTCAGGTTCCTCACTCACAATCTCGTATTCTACAGCCATGAATACATTCACCCTGTATGTTTTCTAACCTGGAATCTGTTCAGCTGTTCGTATCGCATTAAGGCCGTGACGAACGACCTGATTCTGTATGAATGATTCTTGGGAACCGCCGCGTTGTGGCCAGCGCCCGCCACTTTTGGTATGGCCGGCGGCATCATCGAATATGGCTCGCTTGTGGAGTATTTATTACTTCTTGTTGCACTGATGAATGTTTGGCTATCAGTGGGCTTGATTTTGTTTACGAGGTGGGCAGATACAGTTGAATTAGCCCCGATGAGTTGTTGGCTCCCATTTTGATTTTCTTTATGACTTCCGTAGTTTCCTTTCCTATGGTGAAAGACGACATTGCAAGAAAGTTACAAGTCAATTGGTAAACTGGGTCGCTTTACTACATTTGATCATACGTCTATTAATATGCAATTCGACCATGAACAAGACAAAGATATTACGCAAGCAAATCAAAATATTAGACGGTAGTCAAACGTTTCCACTCGAAAATAATGAAATGCCCATTTTAAAGTGCCCTTTCAGCGTTGCCCATTAAGCTGTCCCAAGACTAAAGCTCATAATCCGGCCTTGCAAATCAAATGTCTGGAAGGATCGAAGTCTGAATGGATTAATTTAATAGGAGCGAAGTTAAAATAGATTCCCGTTGAATCAAATGGACCAAGAAAAGACCTCCGGGTAACATTGAATGTTAAGATCGGATGAATTATTTTTGGATTGGTTTCTTCAATTGTCTTGGTTCTACTAAAAATGTAGCGTATTTAGATGATGCAAATTTTGAAATTAAAAATTGACTGTAGTATTTTAGTTCTAAAACTACTGCGAATATAGACGTAGATACGTTTATATTAATCAAGACATGAAATGCAGTTGTCGTAAACGGTTTGAGCCTATTAGAAGTCAACCATGACTAACCCCTGAGAATCGTAATCGAAACACTTGAAGCATAATAAGACATAACAATTTTGTTCTATCACGACAATGTGTCACGAGAACATAGAGGGCACGTATTCGCACAAGTTAAACTATTTGCTATTAACTCTAGATCCATCAGTTGTGCTGAAAGTCACGTTCAACAATTACGTATTGAGATTAAAGTTCAGTGTACGGTTAAGCCATGTGGTCTGTGTCTAAAGCCTACTCTATCCCTAGAAATACATTAAGGGATTGTGTTTGGTTGATTGGTGACAGATGCTGTAGGTCACTATTTATAACAACAAAGTACTGTTGACCGTACCGTTGAATATAGTCCCTCTTCGCCTTGGAAGGAGTTACCAACAAACTGGTATAAGCAGAAAATATTGCTTAAGTCTCTAATTTAATTAAATCACGGAGTTTTGTCAAAAAGATGTAGGAAGAGGATACAACCAGATTTCATTTCTCGGCTGCATACGTTTTTTTGCCATTCAACAAAGAACTAACTCAATTAATTCTGCGAATTCTTCTCTCCAAAAGCAAATTCCATTAACAAAGTCTTCATTAAGCAGTTATGGTCTTACGGTTACGATTTAATGGTTAACACTGAAGGTATCGCCGTTTACCTGGCTGACTGCCTACTTGTATTTTAAAAAAACTGCTGCCTCAACTTTCGACCCTTTTCAAGTATTATGTTCGAATTAAATTCCAAAACGTTATTCCATGTACCGTTCACGAAAGCGAATTGTGGAAAGGACTGTGTACATTGGTCGATTGGATTTTGCTGCCCAATTGAGTAGCTGAATTTATTTTCCGTTGTATCGGTAGTAATTTATATGTAGAATTTAGAGCTCTGTGAAATGTTCATTTAGATTGGGAGTTGGTTAGTATGTTTGGTTTATGCTCGGATACTGCTACATTTGATTTTATGATTAAAAACAAATATGTAAGTATTGGTTTTTAGTAATTGATTATCTCGAGCGATGGGTGTGTTTTGGGGCCTATGGGGAAACAGGTTGATGAATTTGGCTATTCTAAATTAAACCATGGACTCTTTTTTTAATTTGCAGATGTTTTCAACCGGACCACATGCTTTGGATTCATTACAATAATTGGTTTCAAAATAATGAATGCGATGGATTTTTTTTTCAGCATGGCATCTCGCAGGTCAACCTATGAGGCTGGCTTCTGCTTAAACGGATTAGATGCGATGGAATTGTTGAGCACTTGTTATAAAGCTTATTGGAAGCCACTTGAATTATATTTTATGGATAAGCCTATTGTAATTTTAGAACATTACGCATTTTAAGACTCAAATTGCAATCAAGTGAAGTATTCGATAGTCATCATTCTCTTGCCCTTATCGTATTTGTGTCGAAATTAACTTATTCGTGGAATGGCCCAATGGCGAAATTGGCTTTTTATTATTCGGAACTAATGGTCAAATTTAAAATAGTTGCGCAACGGTCTTAAGATTGCTATATACTTTCCAAGGTCATGAGTCAGATTAAGGTAATTCAGAAACTCGAAGTGCACACAAAATAATATTATGAGAATCGAAAATTTTATTTGATCGCTTTCAATATTAAATCTCCAATAGTTGTATTGGGTGAAATGCTCGGAAGAGAGAATTTAGGTTGGAAAATCAAAATTCCGAGTGGAGACAGACTTGGAGACAGAAACTGACAATGCAGTAGCAATGTATCGCACGAATATTTCGGAATTTATATTGGATATTGAATGTTCATCGCCAAACAAGATATTTGCGAATACGTCAATAACTTCTCCATAAATTTCATTGGTTTCAGCACTGAGATTGTTGATAGGAGTACCGACGTGTCACGCTTTGCATAATCTACCCACACGTCTGAATGTTCAGGAATTTCAGACAAGACTGACACTTCGGAACTATTATGCCCTGTTCATGCATATTCATTGCTTCCACATTGGTGAAATATCCCACAACATTTTGATTTATGTGTATGTGGCTCAGTCTTAAAGATTGGTGTCATATTGAGTTTGGTAATCGTAAATGTTTAATTGTTTTACTCATTTACTGTGTATTATTATCACTTTGTTATCATCCGTCATCGACGTTTGTCGTTTCAAATGAATAAAGTTATCCAATTCTCTTCACCTTTATTTGCCATAAAATAATTTTAATCCACCTGCTACAAACCACAAAACAAAAAAAAAAAATGGCGCACACAGCCAGTGTGTATTCTCTTTACCGCACTATGAACGTCGATAAAGTTTTATTTTATCTCTGCATTGGTCATATTCCCTGCTTTTTACGATACTTAAATTAAACTTGTTGAAATGTTTAAGACCTTATTCGGTTTTACTTGAACGAGTAAAACGTTTACAAGCTCGATACGTGTTTATTTTAGTGTGTGATTCTGTTCCATTCGGTTTTTATTGTCAACGATTAAATTCTTCTTTCTCGGTTTTCTGTGTTTAAAGGTTAGCTTAGGCTAGACTTTGGGATTTATGTTCTTGCCTTTTCTGGAAGTGTTGTCTACATTGTTTAATTTTCATTGTATTGCTCTTATTTAAGTTCCTTACTTATTTAGCTTCTTTCTTCCATAAGTACGTCTCTATCAGCCATCAACTTACTAAATAATTTTTCAAATTCATTATTTGCAATTTAACTATGCAAAATTTAACATAATATACATAACATCACGCCTGTAATCCTGTAATCCTCGAAGGGTTAGAAAGAGGTGTAACTAATGCAGTGTGTACACCCAGATTTCGCCAGTTATCTTTAAGTCCCATGTAATAGGGGGCTAACCTATTGCCATCAACCGCGCCAAAATTCAGACCCCGGGGCTGCTACTAAGAAATTTCGTGAATGAAAAGCCCAATAACAATTTGCCCGACCCCGGAATTAAACCCAAGACGTTATGCTCAAGTAGGGGTCCGCATGGGCCGATGCCTGCCAGAGCTGCGGGACTGTTCGAAAGAGATACCGTGGCCCTGGAATACAAAGGGCAAAGAAGGAACATTGATGGGTTTTAGTCAGTACAAGTCTGACACTCCCTTCCGCTCCGCCCAGAGTAGGGGGGGTCGTTTGACGGTAACCCATCAGAAAAAAAAAAAAAAGACGTCATGCTCAGCAGTCGCGATTGCGACCACTATACTAACGAGGAGTGTGCAAAACTTATCTTTCTAAAGAAGGGTCCATTTACACGTTGTATCTCCCATGAACCATTAAAGAACAAAATAAACTATAACTTACTGAAATCAACGCTACAGAGACATACTTCTACCGATCCTAACTGTAGTATGATATAATCATATTTTTTATCATCGTCATCATACCATGATGTCATCAGCTTTTTCAAACCTAACGATTTGATCACCGTTACTGTTATTTCAAACTACAGTACAATGTACCTTGTTATACTTCCGTTGAGATAATACAGGCGAAAAAAGATGTTCATATTCTTGTGAAATGTGAGATTGGCAAAGGGTGTATTGAATTTGGCAGTGTTATAGGAATATAGTCGAATTTTTCGATTCGCAAGTCATCTTAATTAATTTAATTAATATCTTTTCATAAATTGAAGTAATTATGAAGGTGGATTGGTACTTGGATGGGAGTAATTGCAGTCATCTTCTTTGATGATTATATTTTCTGCTTAGGTGTAAACCTTTAAGTGTAGTCTGATTTGGATCTCTTTCATGACTTGATCTTCAATATCGAAAACGGAAAAGCCGCTTCATTCAGTTCAACAGTTTTTGGCTATAACAATCGATTTTCAAGCTTTCGGTATTTAAGCTTAATAAACAAGAGACTCACTTGGCAGTGTTATGTTTTTTATTTAAAAATCATAATTAACTTGTTTTAGAAAGAAATTCACAACATAACATAAGTACATAATATCGCGTCAGTAATCCCCGAAGGGTTAGCTAGAGGTGTACCTAAGAGTACACCCACATTTCGCCTGTTATGTTTCAGTCCCATGTTATAAAGGGTGATAGCCTAGTGGTATGACCGCCAGGCTGCCAAGTCATAGGTCTCAAGTTCGAACCCAAGACAAGAAATGCACTTCTCATTTTTCGGATTCATGTATTGTATAATTATCACGTAAAGGAAAACATCGTAACACAAAGGGCAAAGAAGGAACATGGATGGGTTAAAAAAAGGAAAACATCGTGAGAAAACCAGCATGTCTGAGAGATATTTGTCGACGGCATTTAAATCCTACTAGAGACCCAAGAGCGGTATAAAATTTCTGATACCAGGTTAGGCACTAACCACACGACAAAGAAAGGGGCGAGCCTATTGTCACATCAACCGAGCACAAATCCAGATTCCGTGGCTGCTACTGAGAAATTCAGGATAGAAAGTAACACTTTGTTCAATCTTGGAATCGAACCCAGGATCTCATACTCAGCAGTTGTGCTTGCGACTACTAGACCATCGAAGCACTCTAAAGAAATTAATTTTCTAAAAATATTTCTTTTTCTCCAAATTGGCACTAAAAGTTGAAATTTCTCCAAGGAAATCCATTAAATTAATTGATAATTAAGAATTCATTAAAAATATAAATAGGTGTCATTATCATATTAATGTTTATGTTATATTATTAAGTGGGGCTCATTTTGTGTCTGATATTCGAAATTAATTAGTATATTTGCATGGAAAATGCGAAGTTAATTAACTGTTTATTAAATTGTATGAAATATTGTGGGTTATTGGAAGAACGGGATTATGGTCAAGAATATTACGTCAAACGCTAATGACCGGATATTTCTTTAATGCTATTGAAAAGTAGACGTTTTTAGGCAAACACTTTTTATTTCTAGGAGTTTTTATTTATTATTTTTGTCTGCAGTTTTCAATTTCACGGAACAGCACGGCTGCGTAGTATTTCAGTTTAGTTTCATGTTTTATATCGCTGCTCTACTTTTGTTGTTGTATTCCCGTTGTCCCCACTGCCATGCGACTGACACTGGTGGGGACAACGGGAAAAATCAAAACCGTCGTCTCGTTGTCTCTACTAAACTAGTAGAAGTCTGTAATTTTGTTCCCGCTGTTCAAGCGTGTTGTCCGCTGTGATCTAATCTCGTTATCTCCACCAGTCGGGACATGGCAGTAGGGACAATGGGTGGGGACAACGAGATTAGATTTCAATATGTTTGATATTAAAACAATCAATCTTTTTAAGTTTTCCAATAAGAACCAGCTGATACATTAAATGTTTACACGACCACGGCAATTGTGACATCCCTTAACAATCTTGATAGATTTACTTACCTAAGAAGTTACCAATTTTATGTCGTCTACATTTTTTAAAGACTATTGTCTCTCCCAACCAAAGACAAAAGCTCCAAGAAGGATGTTAGATGTAAAACTCATCATTACTTACAAAATCTAAAAAAAACGGTAACCGTACCGCATCCCATTGTTTGCCAAAACTAACAATAGAACTGTACAGATCAGATCATTTATTTCCGACTCAATTCAAAGAGCTATTCTTCACGGTACCACCGTCAACTAATGTTAATACAATTACGGTAAAACTTTCACGCTGAAATATACCTTATTGTTTAAAAGGTACAGGTGAAAATTCCGTGTACATTTCGAACTGAAGATCGTGTAATATTGCGAGGGTGTTGCATTTAATTGATATGCCTTGTTTTTTGTCGTATACTAAGTTGATCTTTTTTTTCTTTAGAAGAAAATTAATCGATGTTCAAATATAAGATCAGATACGTTCCGTTAGCCATTATGTTCCGATTTACGGTATCGATACAATTGTTTCTTTTTTTTGGTTTGGTAGTGTTTTTTGCGGATGTGAAATGTTAATTAAATTGTAGTAGACTGAAATCATTTATCATTTTGATTACCGTTAACGAATTAATACCAAGTGCAAAAAGGTTTGTACAGATAAGGAACTTTTTTTTGTTCTTATTGTTCTTCTTATTGATAGCCCCTCTGTAAACCCCGGAAGCAGTTATTACGGGATGACGGGATTAGGCTGGGTCTTTAATGGTTGGTCGTTATGTCGAAAAACTAACAAAAAGAAACGCTTAGCACGACAACATTAATTTCTTCTTATAAAGTACGAGCTTAATACCCGCGGCTTTACCTGCGTTAAGTTCGAGAATTGCGCTTCCGGGATAAAAAGTAGCCTATGTACTATTCCAAACTATAATCTATCTCTGTGCTAAATTTCATCCAAATGCGTTCAGCCGTTTTTGTGTGATTGAGTAACAAACATCCATCCAAACTTTCACATTCACAATAGTAGTAGGATTATTTTATTTCGCGTCACCAGAATAGGTACCAAAAAAGAAAACCAAACGCGAAACTCTTTCAATACTTACTACCTGAAATACAATACGAAATCGTTTCTCCCAATAATGTGTGTAAATGTAAGAAAAAAGATAAATTAAATTAACCAGTAAAAGCCTCAACCTCGAACTGGAAATTGGATCTTCGAAGGAAAGTCCCTCCATCTGCAATTACAGTAATCGAACAAAGGGAGGAGCTCATTACGTTTTAAAGGATATTCGCCCTTAAAGTAGGCCAAGGCTTTTATTTTGAAGAAAATAACGCCTTTGATTGAGTTTTTGATTTCTATGCAAATGTTGGGGAACGAAAATGTGGATTGGTGCTGTTTGATCTTTTAATCTCAGGCTTGGGGTGTCATTAGAGGGTTTTCTAATTTTCTGTCTTTTGGTTGAGGAGCTCTTTTGTTGTTAAAAGTGTAACATGGATTAAAATAAGATAGATAAACCATACAAGAAAGTTCCTAAAAATACACGTCGTGTTGAATTCAGCACATCAAATATTTATGCTGTCTTGGCTTCCATACGTTTTTTCACGATTGACCACTTAAAACCAGCACTGTGCTGTGGGCCCCCCATAGCCCAGCATCATGCTGAGTGGCAACCTGCTTGTCGCAGTCACGACGTGAAGCTGTCAACATTTTTTTTGTATCGTCCTAAATTTCTTTTTTCTTTTCTTTCTTCACATATTTCTAGACTCCTAGATTAAGTTTTTTATTCGCTAAAAATCGACGAATGTTTCATACAAAATACAATATCTACACGTTGAAAATACATGGAACATAATGTCATCCAAAGTGTTATTATTACGTACCCCGTATTCATTTTCCCTAACAACCCCGACAGGATATTAAAACACGAGTTAATTAACTCCATCAAAACTCCAATTAGTACCATATTTTTCTCATCAACATTCACAAGCTACCAACACTAGATACGATCTATTTTTCCCCGATCACCATGGCAACGTAATAAATAAGCCCAGCTCTTAGTCTTTGGAGGTTATTTATGCTGTCTATCCCACGCCTCCCCTGGACCTGAATAATTGTTACCCCTAAGGCTATTTAATGCCTAGCCCCGGCGAATCATATTGATTAAGAATACAGATGCTGTACTGTCCTACAAGCCGTTTATTAAGCTTTAGTTTCCGCAAACCATTGGCCCTACTAAGGTGATGAGATTATGAATGGTTTTGATAATCTGGTTATCTAAGCAAAATCTTAAGAGGAAATGAAAAAAACCTGAGAAACAAAAAACATATTGGAGGTTGTCTTAGAAATGCGTTTTTTTTTTTATAAATACCAAACTGAAAAATATCTGTGCCAAGTCACAGTTAAGATTGGTGTTATAATTATATTCGGCGAAGCTATGAGTTGTATGCAAGTTTAATAACTTTTGAAAACGATATTGCAGAAATTATCACTTTTATGTAGTTACTCATTTTGGAGTTCGGACACCGATCTACTTACTTATTCTTTTTTTGTCATTATTTGGATTATATGGCGGTATTTTCTTGTTTAATATCAATTTGATCTCGATCGCAAATCACTCGAGTTTCAAATCGATATCTCGTAGTATGAACCTGTAAGAGTATGCTGCGCGTCCTTGGTATTCAACGGTATCCAGGATCTTAATAGCTACTGGTTTTGACGCATTAAAATTATGAGCACGGCCAGCTAAGAAATAGCTGAAGCAGTTCACTGGTCATGTTACCTTCAGGGTTACTACTTGAGATTACGACTAAAGTCCGTTAGATTATAAGAAAAAGAAAGATTTTTTTTTGTGATTTCCTTTTGAAACATTGTCAGGACTTTTTCCCGGACAGGAACATAGACTACTATTACAATATTAAATTCTTAATTCTCTCCTTATTTCTCCACATCAGTCTTTAAAACTCTGGTGTCTATATTGCCATCACATTAACATGTCTTCTCGTCTAACGTCTTTTTCATTTACAGCTTTAAACTCTCTAGTGCCCGACTTTCCACCACCGTCCTTTTCTTCTTCCGCCGTTTGGTCAACATCAACGTCTTTTCATCAATAGCATCATCATCTTCCTGCTCTTGTCCCTTTCTATTTGAGGTCGGCGCAACACGTTTTCTTCTTTCATTCTCCCCTGTCAGACGTCCCAGCATCATTTACTCCTTTCTCTTTCATATCAGTCTTCACACAATCTATCCATCTTTTCTTCGGCCTTTCTCTCTCTCTCCATCCATCAACATTCATGTCCATCACTCTTTTAGTCACATGCGTTTCATCCCTCCTAACAACATGTCCACACCAAGACAAACGACTTCTCTTCATTTTTTCTGTAACAGGCGCCACTTTCAAACTTCCTCTAATAAACTCATTCCTTATTTATCCATTCTTGTCACTCCACACATCCATCTCAACATTCTAATCTCCGCTTCATCAATGGCGACAATCAATATATGTTTATTCAGCTTTATTTCAGGTGTATCATGTTTGGTTCCATCCTTTTTCATCTTTTAGTTTAACATCAACGTCATCTCCATCTTTTCATTAAGGTTTAATATAATCCTTGTCTACATACTTATCAACCCTAATCCTGCCCGCTTGCTCGCTAGCAAGGCGTCGTTGTAAACAGTTATTTTAAGTGTTATTATAACAATTAGCTACTTTATTGGCGGTAAACGTATTCACGTATTTTGATAATTACCCGGCTTCAGTTACTTCCGCAATAAGCGTGTTGATTTGCAAAGTGGGTGGATCTGCTTCTAATTTTAATGAGGCATGAGTATGGCGAAACAGAATATTAATGTTAATTTACCATCGCTGGGTTTTGTTATGAGTGAGTCACGAGTCAGCTCCTTCTTTAGCTTTGAATTTATGTTGTTGTATCCCTCTTTTTAAGTAGTAACATTTATTTTATCATTTTAAGCAGTGATAAAAATATTCTGCATGTACGAGTATATCCCAGTACCGATCTAAGTAAATATGAAATATGTAAAGACACTACACTACTTTGAAAGTAATCTTAAGTTTTCTTGCTGCATAAAATATTAATATTCTTTGTTTATGAACATGGCAACGTGCCAGTAAACAATACCAGTAACTCGAGTCGTCACTATAATTCTTTGGCCCAGAAGTTTTTGGCTCGTAATATTACGATCCATTACACTTGGCCATTTTCTTTGGTTTTATTTCCTTCAGTAATTAATTATTGCTCTTAAAGAAGTAGTAACTTAGCCGTTAATGTATTGGATGGAAACGTGATATATATTTGGTCGTAAATAGGAGGCCGTTTCGATTTTCGAAGACCAGAACTACTGGGTTCATTGTCTGTCGTTATACAGGTTGTAAACAGACCCTTCACGTATCCGTCAACCAAGCATTCTGTACATCAAACTAAGTAACTTTACGCAAAAATTATTGCTGGGAATCAACTTTTTTTTTTTAATGTGAAAAATCACGTGATACGGTAGGACTCGATGGAAAGCACGTAGGTCGTGGAGGTGTGTAAAGTAAAAAACTTACATTAAAAACATGTATTTAAAAAAAAATTGTGAAAAAGTTGGAACTTTAACTCCCAACATCACCGTAACTAGAAGTTTCCCAAGTATGGTCTAGAACAAAAAAAATGTCGCAAAGACGGGGAGAACAAGTGCTTTTTGGATACGTTAAGGGTCTATTTACACCATTTATAAATACTGAATTTAAAGAAGGACTGGAAAACGACTTAGCTCATCCTTTTATCATAACTTGATTTTCACTTAAGCGTGGTCTGTTAATTTTTACTTGTTTGATGATTTTAATGATTCTGAAACCTCAAAAACATTATCTTAAATAAGAACATTTAAAATATTTCCCGAGTAGAGTTGAGCAGTACCAGCAGGGTTATCAGTGCTGGCTTTGAAGTTATTAATTCTTTTGCGAATTGAGCCATCAACAGACAACAGTATTCACGACATTGCATCTTTCTCAGTACTTGTTCCTGAAACAAGAGGAGAGGAATCTACAGGTTGCACAGATCATAACTAGAACTAATACAAATGTAAATAACTGTCTGTATTGTCACATACATATATTATAGAACTTCAAAAACTCCAACCCCTTCACACAAGCTGATTATCCTCCTTTAAACTTTCGTAACAAGCCCCATTCACTCCCTTACGTAAGTTACAAGAAGTTAACTCATTTGTTGGAACAATAGGGAGATATCATACAGTTCCTTGTCAACAACAATGTGGGGAAGTTATTCACTTTGTTCCGATAGTATGTTAGAATATAAGTGAGCTGGGATTGGTCAGTTGATGATACTGTTACGAGAATTGAGTGTTGTCTTGTGTGTGACGTAATTTGAACAGACAATGGTTGACATATTTTCTGCAGTCGCTAAACGGTTCCCGTAGATCATTACATTATGCTTCTACACTCCTAAAAGGTAACACATTACAATTTTGATTAACAAAATGAGTTTCTCCCATTCGTCCTTATGACTATCAATACATAGGGTCAGATGGGAACAGTAGTGCCATCGTCCCCTTTGGAAACCGGCGTTTATAGGGGAGGATGACTCACATTATAATTTCAAACAGATTAATAACTGTGTAAAATTGTAAATCAAACGATTAGCAGGTTATAAAACCCACGTCTAGCTTTATTTACAACCTTGGGTAAGACTTGAAAATAAGTCTTAAAAAGACAAAGTAAACGATTAAAGCTTCACACGACAAAAAACCCTTAAGATAAACAAAACGACACATAGAATTTTAAAACAAAACAACAGCCATTAACAAAAAATATAGGGCAAACGGATGTCAGACGAATTTTCCGACATATTATATGACAAAATACCTTATGGAGGTGACAAAAACCTCTCTCCATTGTCCCAGCCTTTTACCTTCATAATGACGCATAAATAAATGAACACAGAAAAGTTTCAAAAGGTTTACATCACACCCTATTGTTGGTAAAAACAAAAGAGGTCTAGGAAAATAAAATTCATGTTATTAAGGCCAACGTAAATGGTTCACGGTCTAGTTTTTTCGAATTTGGAATTCGTAATACAAACATTACGAAACTTTAGGATTCGGTTGTAATATTACGAAATAAGGATTCGGTAAGAGTTGGTTTCGGAAAAAAATGTGTATTATGTATGGAAATAATATGTTTTGATTATGATGACAACAAATTGTTCGTCTGATGTAGAAATAAATGGAAGCACACAATAAAAAGAAAATTACTATCATTTCGTATGATTCTAATTTGATATCTTGTATTGTAGTCTTTTGTTATGTTAACAAAGTAGTTTATTTTGCTTTGTGGGTTATCCTTGGATGTTGAAATAGTGGATTAATGTATGAATGGATGCCAAAGTCTATCTTTTCTGTTATCAACCAGTACTTGGACTCTTTGTTGCCCAAACGATTGTGTTACTGAGAAATGGGCGTTAAGTAATGAAATTTTTTCGTTACCATACTGGTAACGAAATTAATCTTATTTTTTCGTTATTGTACAGGTAACGAAAAAATTTGATCAGTAAATGTTATTTACTGAACGAACATCCATCATCATCATCATCACATTCATCAGTCATCGTCTGATTTTTGTTTCTCTGTTCTTTGTTCTTCATTTTTTGTTATTTTTTTATACGTCTTATCAAAATTAAACTTTTCCTTTGAAACTAAAGCAATTCTATGCTCGGGCGAGATAATTAGTATGAGAAATCACCATTCAGAGAAACGTTCAGCACTAAATGCACTGTATAAACTACACTAGTTTTCTTCTAATTAAACGCGCAAATAGGCCAGTAATTTAACTTACATGTTTAATTAAGAGCTGGTTGTACTTAGGTTTAATGGTGTAATTGCTGGCCTCCAGCGTAGATCCCTAGATTAAGGGATCTTAAGATGCCTGTGCATGTATTACCTACACTACATTTTTCACCCTTATGGCCTGAGCTATAAGGTTGAAAAGTGGTCGACCGACAGTGAGCGTGGTAGTACTTGGTTTACGACTAATTCAGTGAAATGGTAGGTGTGCTACAGGTTTTCGGGTCGGTACATTTGTTTTGGCAGTATTTGTGTGAGAAATGATACGAAAAAAAGGAGCAAATGATAACTTGACGGTTGACAGGGGAGAATGAAAGAAAACCAGTTAAGTGCGAGTCGGACTCGCGCATAAAGGGTTCCGTACCATCGTAGTAGGAGAGCCCCCTTTAATTTTCTTTTCCTGTTATTTGTTTTGTAAAAATTTCAACTTTCTACTTATTACGGATCATGAGACCCTCTGACAGACAGACGGACGGACAGCGAAGGTTTAATAATAGGGTCCCGTTGGTTACCCTTCGGGTACGGAACCCTAAAAAAGGTGTTGCGCCGAGCCCAAGTATCATGGGACAAGGACAGGAAGATAATGAGTATTTTGTTGTACAACTAAGCTGAGGCGAAGTAATTACCACTCAAAACCGGCTTTCATTTGAATCCTACCAATTGGCAAACTCCGGTCGGCATCTATTGCTGAATCACCTTCGGGTCGGCTTGCCACAATTTCAGCTAAGCCGAGCGGCTTTTTTGAGAACCGTATTTACCGACCGAATCATGCCGATGTGTGCAACCCCTTAGACATTTACTCTTAATAAGGTATAATTAGAAAATTAGTAACAGAAACTTGTCAAAGACTTTCGGATTGTAATCGGTGGTTTTCTAAAGAAAATGCTTTTCCTTTTTTATCTGTTAGTTAATCGGGATACGGCTCAATCTTCTAACGCGTTTGAAGTTGATAATTATCGTGTTTTCGAATTAGAATTCCGTTTTCCGTTCATGTAGAAAAGTGATTTTAAGTAATCAGGATTCAATTTGTAATCAAACTGTAAACAGTACTTATCGGCACCGATGGTGTGAAGTGCCTGAGCGATTGACTGCTGCGTTGCGTGTCACGGGTTCGATCCCCGCACGGAACAAATATTTGTATGGTCTACAGATAGTTGTTCCTGATCTGTTTGCGTATGTAAATTTAAATGTTTGTAAACGCACCCACGATATAGGAGAAATTCCTAGTGCGGGGCAACGTTTAAAAAAAACTTTCTCATTCACAATAATTAAATCAGACCCAAAATCAGTAATGCAAGCAAAACCTGATTTAGCAGACCTTTTCCCAGACCTACTAATGAACAAATCCACTAATTAGCCCAATGTTGTAACTTCAAATTAAAAGGAAAAGTAAACCTACTTTCCCACATTACTATTCAAGTACAACCAAAAAACCTTGTCCCTTGAGCATCAACTCAACCTTCACCTTACATTATTCAGACCCATTCATGTAACCTCATGACTATTCAACAACCAACGTCCCAAGACAATCGACTTTTCCGAATCATTCAGAATTCATTGCCGTCAACCGTCCTATGATGTAACTCGACATTGATTTATTTGCGTCAATGGACGCGCAAGTTTGATGCGATACAAGTCACGTAACCATTTGAAAGGGAAAGTTTCGAGTCCAAAGGGAATCAACGGTTATTCCTCTCGTTCATTCATAAATCAAGCGTGGCAGGGGACGAGGCTTGCCTTAATTGACAGCCTACAATCCAGACTCATTTTCAACTTTAAACTCGAGCAGCAGAGTCTATTTTTGTAATTAAATTTCACAGGATTTGAAAAGTTTACTAAAACGTCCAACGGTTTCGGAAAGGTAGACGCTTATTGAAGCTGTCAGTGAGATGAGATATTTAATATTTCATCGTATTTTTGGCCGCTGTGAGATAAAAACGTATTTTGCTATTCCCTCTGAAGCCTTTGTAAAAGTTATATGGACTTGATAAGGCCATTTTCCTGGTGTTTTCCTTGCGATGAAGTTTATGATAAAAGCTCTTCGGACCCTACATTTTACGTGACCTTTCGATTTATCTTTTTATATGTTACTTAGGTTTCTTTGTGGTTGATATTTTCTTTTTCCGAGAAAATGTTGAATTCGTTTTATCTTGTAAAAAGGTCTCTTACATGGCGACCTCCTTCATAGCAAATCCCTTTCTCTAAAGAAAGACCATAGGCGAATCATTGAACAAATTAAATTCGTATAGTAACTAATTCATGCACAAAATAGAACATGTTATTCTGTCATATAAAACAGGATGTTTTGAAAGTATCGTATCGAAGAGGAAAATCAAAGATAGGAAGTAAATAAAAGTTAAATTGCCGCTGCAAAGAAAATGAACGCATCCTCTAGGTCAGCGTTACTCAAAAAGGACTTATAATAACCACAAATATTTCTTGGGGTAAGTAATTCATTGCCAAAGCAAATAGCATAATCAGCCAATAATTTTTCCTTATCTGAATGACGCGTGCTGTACTGTACGGGCTCAATGCGGCTTGGAGGATGTCACAATCATCTCTTACATTTTTTTGATTTTAGGACATGCCAGTTACCACCATGTCTTCCTTCACCGTTGTGAGAGCAGTAAAAGAAAAAGTATTCTATGTGTTAATCCAGGCTATAAACTATAACATGTGTGGCAAACATCCAAACCCGTTAAGTAATTTTTGCGTGAAAGAGTAACAAATATCCATCCGTTCGTCCTCACAAACTTTCGCATTTATTTATTTATTTATGTAACAGTTTTTATACTACACACTAAATACAGAAAAAAAGAAAGGGACAGAAAAATAGGTACAAAGGTGATGCTTATTCCTAAATATCTACCAGCATACCTGCTAAAGGAGAGTAGTTAAAAAAGATAATGTGCACACAGTGTATAAAAGAATATTTATTTTATTTATTTATTTTTCTTTATTTATTTATAACGGCTTAGACTATCATTACAGGGTTTACCCTAATGCGACAGTTAAGAACCTAAAGTAATATACTAAACAATATAATTACAATAAAAATACAAAAATTAAAACTAACATTATTAATTTTATTTTTTATTTTTATTAAGAGCATTTAGTAGTAAGAAACATAGTTAATGCTCGTGGCTAAATAATAACAGCCGCTCGGGTCGATCTTTAGGTTAAGCCGTGCTTGCCTAGGTTGGTCTGTGGATGGGTGACCGCCCATTACATACCCAGTTTCCTCCGTGCCTCGGAAAGCACGTTAAGCCGTTGGTCCCGGCTGTCATTTGTAGATCTTTGACAGTCGTTAGGCAGTCAGTGGCCCAAAAAGTCTGACAACCAGTCTTACCAAGGGGTATCGTATTACCCAGTACTGACTGGGTTGTGGAGGTCAGATAGGCAGTCGCTCCATGTAAAATACTGGTATTCAGCTGCATCCGGTTAGACTGGAAGCCGACCCCAATATAGTTGGGAAAAGGCTAGGCAGATGATGATGATGAGTAGTAAGAAAAGTTAAAAAGATTAGATGAAGGTATTGGATTGTCACTCTAGCAAGCTTAACTTTGAGCAACACGGTCCCCGACGCAATCTCGTCGTCGAATGGGCTTCCGTAAGGGAATATACTACAGGAAATACTGCAGGGGACTGACGTCTTACAGGAAAGGGATTGTGAGAAACGGAATCGGAGCAATTCTACAACGGAATAACATGGAAATCGCGACAATTGTACTTTTAATGGGGAAGAAGGGATGAATGTGGATGTTGATGTTATTGCTGGGAAATCTTTTGATAATCATGTGTCTGTTTATTGTTGGTAAGGAAATGAAAGATTCATCTTAATATCACTTTTGATCTTTTTTTTATCAAGCATTATCTGAGGGCATGCTGATTTTATTAGAGGTTTTGAATAGAGTAGAGGAGGTGGACTCCTCAACTCAATTCGGGTCCATGCTGACAAGAATTTAAAGATGCCAAGCATCGATTTACAGTTCTTCTTTTTGTCACTCTTTAACTAGCAAAACTTAAATGAAATTATAACTAAATATTTAGCATTGCATTTCCGCAAAAAAACGCCTAATTCTATAACTTATCTGGCAAAACTTGTTATACAGGTCAGTAATTCTATTAAAAATCCTTTGTTTACTTCTAAAAATAAATACAATTTTGAATTTTTCCCGTAAATAAGTAGGATGCATAAGAAATACGCTCTTAATTCAACACTTTCAGATCGCAATTCAAGTTAGCAACAAATCTCATTTCTGATCAAACCTTTCTTGATTAGTACACGAGTAAACGACTCGTAAATAAGCAGATCTCAACATAAATAAATTGGACTTGGCCGTCGGCACAGTTTCCCTTGCCTTAATTAGTGATGAGATAAGCAACACCTGTGTTTGTCGCCGCCATATTTGTTTGTAGTTATGTTTGTCTGTGTAGATTTTCTTATTCTGTTTTGTGTGAAAGATTTTATAAAATTTGTGATACTAATTGTAGGTACGTAAATAAGTCTAAATAATGTAATGCTAATAGACCTCGATTACCGATTTTGATTCGGCATTTATAACAGAGTAGCTAGTTTAAAAAAAAGCTGCTGGAACTGCAAAATTATAAACGGAAGATGCGTATTTTGACATAATGTTTTCCAATAGAAGTCCTGGACGATCTCTCCTGTCTTTATTACATTTAAGATCTTAAAAACCTCCGTTAATCAGAAAACCGGGTGCAATTTCAGCCAGAAAACCACGTCAAGATCCGTTATTCCAACTATATCTGTTGCATACAAATTCAAATATTGACTCATAAAGCTAAGCCTCGGCTCCTGTCCACTCCACGAGGGAAAATCACCGTGAGGATAAGTAAATATGATTGTAAGCTGAGCACACACTTTCGCCGGCGTCGCGTGCGCCGATCTCATCGATGAAGTTCTACAGAACAAGCTTGCAGATACGGACCGAGTTAGAGGCGATTAGCGGTGTTTTATTAATCAGATGGGATGGTTTTAATTTGTTACTTTCTTTAACCAAGCAGAGCAGAGGGGCTCGTGGTTAATTAGTAACAACCGCAAGGGTCGTCCTTGAAGGTAAAGCAACGCTTGCCGAGGTCAGTCCTTGGACGGGTAGCCAATCATTACATACCGAGTTCCCTCCATGCCTCGCTAAGCCATTGGTCCCGGCAGACATTTGAAAAAAGTTAAGCAGATGATGAGTAATTTTACTCGTTCAAATATGAAGATTTAGTCTGACTGGAAGTCACAGAGAGATTTAACTGTCCTGTGACTCAGCAGTTAGTAATTGAAGATATCATATTGTTCCCACCTTTCTAGTATAATGCCACTGTAGACGGTGAGATTTAACTATGATCTTAACAATCGCAATCGGACTGTAATGTTCAAATAGCTGGAACATAGGTGCAGAACAAGTGGCCATAAAACTTTTTTCTTTTAATGTTGCTGAGGTCTCGATTAGGATGAAACCATTTCATGAGGTACGAGAGATTAAATCCTTCAAACTGTACCCTTTAAACCACACAACTGCAAACCGGTAGCTAACTCTGTGCACTAACTCACAATATATTACTTGCAATTTATCGCCACTGGAAAATTATTTCTCGATGAAAATCCAGGGTCTAACAAAATACGACTTGAGGTCTCTGTACTAAACCAAGGTTTGAAGGAGTAAGTATCTACTGGTACCTGTTCCATTGACATATTTATCGTTATTGGTACATAATACTGTGGAAAATCTGATACTGACGACACCTAAGTTTATTGGTGAGGATTTATTGATCTAAGTGCTTCGATTGTAGAATTTGTGTTACAAGAAAAGATGTCTTGTCGATACAAGGTGTGAGGTAGTGTTTCTGTTCTGTTCTTGTGACGTTACTGAGCTATGGTTTTAAGTACTAACCAGTTGACAATAGTGTCTAAGGCTGTACGTAGATCGGAGTTACGACTATCGTTGTACGAAAATAATGGAACGCCGTATTCTGTTCACAAAACTTTTGACGAATTTTTTTTTGCCTAATACAGACGACAATGTCTTGTTAGATCTAAGCACCGTGTTACCTAGGTTTATCTTTAGTGACTTTAATATACAAAAAGTCAGCGAGTTACATTTCACGTGAATTTCTGGCAAGACACAGCCCCTGATTTCTAGCTGGATAAGCTAGCACAGTCCTTATAATCCGGCTCGAAGGACCATGAAATACCCTGGGATTTGTATGCCTGTATGATTATAATTGACCTATCATTTAACTAGCTACAACCAGCTTTTAATTTCTAACAGTAAAAACAATTTTATAGCAGTCTTTCTACAAAACTACAAAGTAATTTCAGCTCCAACTATAAACATCTGGCATTGAATAGCGCTCTCTGGAGCAAGCGTTCATTTTTCATGAATCTTCATTTTGCTGCGAGCGCGCGGCCTTGCACTTCAAAGATACTACTTTTTAAATGGGAGTGCTAAAAATAGATTTCTGTTGTGTCTTGGACTACTTTTACCTTATTGTCATTTATAACAGTCACTGCGGCATAGTCAGTCAGTTAATAAACGGTTTGACAATCCCAAATGCCTAAGGATTTTGAATTAAATACAGTATCGAAATCCATAACTTTAAAAACGGTAACTGCAATATTTTTTTACTTATAACGAGAAATAACAAAAAATTATTTTGTTTGACTACGTTTTACTGGCCGTGGTCTTAAATAAACTATATAAATTGACTTTGAATAATGTGCATCCATCCCGTTACGTAACATAGTAAGCTTTCTGGAAATAAAATTTATCATGTTCCTTTCGTTGATGTGTAAGTTCGCATTTTACTGAATTTTATACCAACATCCCAGAACAGCTGGGAATTTACACTGTATTCCATCCGATTTTCGACTCACTAAAGTATTCTCGGACCGTATATTTACTTGCACTCCGATTCAGCGCTTTCAAGCGCTCCGATGGTAAATAGCTGAGAATTTTTCCATCACAATATTCAATTTAATACCTACATTTTTCACGTAGAAGATGGCGGAACGGGCAGGACCGAGTTTACAGCAAAATATTGTATTATAGATATTTATTTTGTCACTAGTTATGTATCTATCTACTGCCAGTTACAGGAAAGCTGAAAGAGAATCGACTGTCATGGTATGAGCATGTGACGAGGAGGAACGAATCGCATGTGACTAAAAGAGTGATGGATATAAATGTTGATGGAGATGGAAGATCATGGAAATGATGGATGGATTGTAAGAGGAATGATATGAAAGAAAAGAGTAAATGACAGCGTGACGGTTGACAGAGGAGAATGGAAGAACAAAACGTGTTGCGTGGACGCCAAGTAACATGGGAAAAGGGCAGATGATGAGTTATGTATCTATCTACTGTAGGGCAAATGCCTCCCACATGGCTTTCATTCTTCCAGTTATTTCAGTTCATGCTGATGTAGACTATTGTTTATTAGTTTTGTCCAGCTGTTCTTGCCCTCTTCTCCATGATTTTTCACAACGCGTTCTGAATATCTCAGTGTTCCACATAGTGGTTATGTGGTGCTATATTAGTTCTGGATTGAAATAACTAGATATCATTCCCGGCCCGTCTCCAGCAGTAGAATGATTTAGATGTATAATAGTAACATTTCCTTTATCCAGAATTGAATTCAGTAACTCAAGATCTGCAGCTTCGCTCGGTAGGTCACTAGACCACTGGGGTGAATGAATAGCATTCTCGAGTAGGCGTTCATTTCATGAGCTCTTCATTCTGCCCGGGGCGTCCGACCTTATATTTCAATGGCAGTTTTTAAATGGGATCCCTAAGAATAGAATTGCTATTATTTAAGACCCTAGTTTAAGGTTACAGATATGGTACAGGTATAGATATGATTTGTAATGTAATGAGTGGGTGTGTAGTGTGTGTACCTACATCTGGGGATACTGTTTTTGTAAGTATAAGTCTTCAGGTTACACACACTTATCCTTTAACTTACTCCTTTTTCCCATAGGGTTAGATAGCAACTATTTTTACACACTCTTTTTGCTTCGTCCACTTTTATAATTAATTATAATCCTTGAAGAATTGCAGAATTTTAGAGCACCCGTGAGTGTTGCTAATACTTTACATGTATTATGTTAACACTGTTTAAAATTTATATCCTCACAAATTAGAGTATTTACAGATAGATTTAGTATTGTAAATAAAAATGTTCCTAAAAACATGACTATTACGTATTTAAAACGACTACTATAAACTGAATTACTTTACATGTATTATGTTAACACTGTTTAAAATTTATATCCTCACAAATTAGAGTATTTACAGATAGATTTAGTATTGTAAATAAAAATGTTCCTAAAAACATGACTATTACGTATTTAAAACGACTACTATAAACTGAATTACACGACCACGTAACAAGAGCTGTACTTAGTAAGTTCTGAGCCAACTATAAATTATTCGCCGTAGCTGGAGTAGCGACAAGCTGTTAGACCATTACAAATGAACATTACAACGACTATTATATCTTGGAGGATGATCAGGTGAAAATCTGTTTGAGTTAGCGAATCATCGATTTGTATTTATCCGTCTACAATTTTCAAGTTATCACAATATGTTGACGATTTTTATTGCGTGCAGTATTATTTGCATAGTTTAACTTATTTATTTATTTGTTTATGGCACTCCAACGACTTATTCACTAATACAATTTTAGGGTAATGTAACAATTAAACTTAAAATCTAGGGTGAATATGTCACTTACAGGTGTGCACAGCACTTGCATAAGTATTTCAAGTTTTATAGTAATACAAAAAGTAAAATAGGTTTAAAAAAAAAAAACAAAATTACATGAAAACAAAATTAAAAATAAAGAAAATAAAATAACTAAATCTATTTTGTTGCTCTAAAGAATGACTCAATCAATGACAAATAATAAATAAGTGAGTAATAATATTAAGTAAGTAATAATGTAAAATGTAATGATATTAGTATAGATATTAACTGTGGCTACTGTGGGTCAGAAACAATTGTTTGCGAAATTGCAATAGCTTGTTGGCGAAGATGTCAACGCTACAGGAACGTGTATGGAGCTCATTGTACGTTCTCATCATCCTGTTCATTAGTGGTGAATGTCCGAGGTTAGTTCTTGTTGGGCATGGAGTGAATACATCTAGGATGCGTTCAGATCTGGGTTGACTATGGCGAGGGACTGATATATTTATTTCAACGAGAAGCTTCGGAACTTGTTTAGATCCATTAATGATTTTGTAAAGCAAAATCAGGTCTTAACTTATTATCAAGATGTCAGCAGAGTTAGTGCGATTGCCTCCATTAGGCCCAGACTCCATCCTGAGACATGCGGAGAGTGTGAAGCGGAGAGGAGAGGAGATGCTTAGCAGCTAGGGTGTCTCCACCGAAGTTGTGCGGAGATGCGTACTGGCTAGATCGGACCAGAGATGTGTGTAAAGCCTACTCACGCCTGGTTGAGCGACAGCCGCACACCGCTCGCAGCAACGATCACGTCTCCTCGTCTCCGCTGTTGCCCTTGACCAATGGCAAAATGTGGTTCAACTACTTATCTCTATTTTTCGTTGCTTTCTGTGTATATTATTTAGTACACAAGATTTTTTTTGCACTATCTGCCAGTAGCCGCTTACTGGCAGAAAGTGCTAAAAGACATATTTGTGATTGAGGATAATCATAACATCAATATATGTAGCTATCAATCAAAGAATAATTACTTATTTCTTATAACCCAGCTTATACCTGAACCAGTTGTTCAGTTTCATGGTCCGAGAGACCCCACGGGAGGTCTTGCGTTTTTTATGCTTTACCCTGTATATGTAGGTATATAGCTGGGCTAAGCTGGGAAGGTAGTTCCGCCACGTCCACCTCAGCTAAAACACCAGGAAGAGGCGAAGGGTTGGTCTTATTTAATTGAAATTCTGACATTCAAAAAGTGATCTCAGTTCTTGAATAAATGACTTTTAATTGCTGTGGAGGCGAAAAATATTATGAAAAATGCGCAATATTAGAAATAACTGTATCTTGTTGTTTTCTATTTTCTATGTGTTAAATTGCTTTAGTTTTCAATAGTTGTGATAATAGAACAAAATCACGACTAACACGTACGCGGGCCGGTTATTTCTTCTCGAAACTAACTCTCTTTAACCATGTTAGGTTGTCATTGTAAAAGCACTACAGTAGTTCAACTATTCTGTTACAATGGGTGCTTTTGCCTGTGTGAAACGGAACGCACATCTTGTCAATGTCAAGTGTCATTGTCATTGTCATTGTAACCCGAGTCAAGAAACGTCAGGGTTTGCGCGGACACATTCGCAGAGAGAGTTGTGAGATCATTAATTATTAATATTAAAACCTGTGATAATTACTAAAATAAAACCACTGAAGATGTCAACAATCTTTCATTCAAATATTACATTACCAAACTAGTAGCTGCTTGTGCCATGACAAAGTATGTAGAGTCGTTTACAATAAAACTAGATTAGAATGCTTTAAATGTAAAAGTAGTAGTTTTAATTAACGATAGTTGTAAAGACGGTCAAAATTTTAAAACTACACTACACTACCTATTTAAATATTTAAATAGGTAGTGTGATTAGGTTCATATAAAATCATATTATCTCAATTGCAGACTTCAGCTACAGTCAATAAGTTGGTCTCTAATTCTTTGCGGCTCAAAAGCCTTTGACTTTCGGATTAAAGTTTTTTTTTATTATGTGCATTTGTGGCATGTGCCAAATAAATATGTATTCATTCTTTTTTCTTGTCTTTCTTTATAATGCAGCTGATCTTTTTTGTTTTAGAACTATGTCACAAAGCCCTGGTGGCCTACCATGACGTCATATAGCAGGAGTAATTCCACTGTAGGAAAGAGATGGCGCTAGACGACCTGTACAGCTCTGTCTCTTTCCCACACTGGAATCACTCTCGCTTTAAGACGTCATAGTCACCCTCCATGATCTTAAATCTTCACCTCCATTTTACTGTCTTCACAGCCGACGCCAAAATACTTCATCTAAAAGAGCATAATAACAATAAATACCTCCTTCATATGTTTCTTTCCTTTACGGCAGGAATAAAGAAACATGTTGATCCAGGAAAGAAAGAAAACAGAGCAATCATCCGCGCTGTTTATTATTCCCGGCGAGTTTTCCTTGTGACTTGTGACCCATAAGTCAGGTGGGATTATTACTGGTACAGGCGAAAAGCTAACGTTCTGTCATTTCTTATTCACTCTCGTTTGGATAAAAATGTTGGAAATCTTGGCTGTGCCAGATAAGCTTTGCGTAAGATTCCTTTATTTGTTTTTATGAAGATTAATTGCCGACTCGGTGGAAACTGAACTTCTTTTCCGACATGGTTATAACAACCTGGTCGAAAAATGTGTTCAGTTTAGTCCAGTTTAGTTTGTTGATATACGTAACAAAATGTTCTGAATATTTCTTTAATGACTTCACAGGACAGCGTCTCTGAAAATTAAGTAATACTTTACTTGATTCAAAAGAGGTTTTATTCTATAAAGGTCCTTGCCTGTACATCTCCAAATCATTAACTAGGTTTTGAAACGTGCAACGTTCTTTAGCATTCTGGCTAATTAACCGACTCCTAGACATTTCAAAAGAGCTTGTAAATGGTTTAATTCTAATATTTTTTTTTGAGTTTGAGGCAGTGACATTGCATATAAACTACATTACTAGTTCCATTATATAGAACTTGAAGCGTCGTCAATGAAAGATATTTAACTCGTGTCTATAAATTCTCACCCATTTCAAAGACTTAACCAACTTGCCACTCTGCAAATCAATCTCCCCTGTAAGCCTACATAGATGGATCAAATTCCGCCCCAGGCGATCCGCTTGTAGACCACCACTTGTAAATTTATAGACACCACCCCTCTCCCCCTCAGTATATGATTTACAACAATGGGTGTAACAGAAACGTGCTAGCGACTCGCAGATTAGATTGTCGATACTTCAGCGAGCAATAAATAGAATCTTTGGCGAAATGTAAAATAGACAATGCATTTAGTCAGGTAGTTAGGCGATTTTAACGGTAGAGGTGGGTAAGTGTTATGTTTACCGTGTTTTGGTACTGTAGAGGTATTGTTCTTTTGTGTTTTTAGCTGGGTTTGGAATAGCAGTTTGTGGATGGTGATGTAAGGTTAAGCAAAGGTATAGGGTTGTTACAAAGCAGTCATTGAGGCAAATGTGTAGTTTGTTGCGATGTTGATGTCGTTTGCAAAGTGCTGATTCTTGACGCGACATAACTTAAATTCATGCGTTTACTGTCAGACAACGCAGAGCCGCTCCATTAAGAAGCATGTTGCATTAAGGACAAAAGTTCGTAATTTTTGCCAAAGGAAAATCTCGCAGGGCACAGTTGTTTGTAAAATATGTATTACTATTTTGACAGATGTCTTGGATGTCTGGGATGTCTTGTTGTCTTGTCTTGTCTTGGATGTGTTATCTTTTCTTGTCTTGGTCTTGTCTTGGTGTCTTGTCTTGGGTCATACACGTAAGTTCAAATAGGTGCCTACGTAATCAATCGTAATCAGTGTGCAATAAAGAATAAGAATAATCTTACTTACCTATTTTTCCCGAACTGTTATTTTTGGAAACCATTGATCCCAATTTACCCAAATTGAAAGGATATCCTATTTGTGTCGAATTGGATCGGTCCACTTTAGAGTTCGCCCTTTTTATTTTGGAATTCGGGTCTAACCTTGTTTTTCCTGGGCAATTAATCTTCTGTTGTCGAGTTAACGGATGAAACATGTATTTTTTTCCTGAAATTCATACAGCTGTGGTTTTGATCGCGAAAAACCATTGTTGGGGTTGCTATGATTTTTTAATGGTGGGATTATGTTTAAAATCTGTTTCGCCACCTCCGAGTGTATGGTTGAGTTATAGATATCTGGAAAATGATACTTAATTGACAAAGCCACGCAAGGGTTTAGTTGTTGTTGTTGCAATTTATTTGATAGAACAGATTATATCTTGAATAGGCAAGGTCAGGTGGCTTTCCAAGACGTCTTAAAGAAGTAGGTATTGTTTTAGTCTTATTCCAGAGTGGGAAAGAGATGGCGTTAGACGTCCTCCATAGCTCCGTCTAATTCCCACACTAGAGTGATATAAGACAAAACTGCTTTAAGACGTCATGTTAAAACCCCTGGTCCCCTGAGACAGACCTTCACCTCGTGTCCCAACGCGAACGTGACGGTCACGTGTTTGCGTGACTATCGCTTTGGTTAGGATAGGATATATAGGTTCAGCCTGAGACTGAAATACCATCACCAATTGTGTCTTCTAAGTGATTTACCTACCTGCTTCTAAAAGTTTTTTTTCTGGTTTGCAGATTCTTGGCACAAGTTCTTCTAAGTTAACCCTTGTTTTCATTAAAATTAAGACCTTTTTTTCTTTTCTGCTCCCCAGGTTACCAAATGTCGCGCAAGTCATGCGTGGCGGGCGGCGCGCGCGGCTCTTGCATGTGGGTGCAGGAGTGCAACCGAGTGGGAGGTACACATGCTGGAGTGTGCGTGGACGGCTTCATGTTCGGGTCTTGCTGTCGGCTGCCCGACAAGCCGGCGGTTGTGGAAGGTAAGCTATCTAATAAGCGGTGTTAGTTATACATGGTAGAAGGGACATCGACGCACAAAAGTGCAGTATGGAGCAGCATATTTTTATTCTAAATGTGGTACTGGACACGTGGTAACCGTTTGCGCCTTCCACTCTGTATGTTCGGATCGACATGATACGAAAAAGGACGGGCGTCAATATCGATTGATTATTTTGCCGCTCGCAAGCCGACTTGAAGAAGTGTGTAACACGTCTTTTTTTACTTCTTTTGAAGTTTTCTTCTTACTGCCAGGGCCTCGTGGCAGTACCTAACTAATAATAGAAGCTACACGAGTCGATCCTCAAGTTTAAGCAACGGTTGCCGAGGTCGCTTCGTGAATGGGTGACCATTCATGAGGATAGCTCGCATTTGAAGTGAGATTAGCAGGAAGGCTACCTCCTTAGCGTCACTCATAAAAGTTCACGTTTTGCTCTATTTTCTTTTGTTTAATTTGATTAAAGTAACGCCATCTAGTGTTGACAGTAAAAACCAAAACTCACCTTTCTAACATTGATTTTCAGAACCCGCCCCGCCAGTCACTGTCACTGAGAAGACGTTCATAACGCCATCTAGTACAGTGCGCACTACAACTCAACCGCCAGAGACATCTACACAAACCATCTCGCGGCCGAACTGGCAAACACAGCGGCCGTCGTTCATGACCAAACCAATAGATGGCGCCCCGACGTCTTACAGCTACCGGCCGCCAGAATTAAACTTACCTTCATTAGGAAATTTAGATTCAAGTAGCGGACAAAATAGTGATATAGTTAATAAAATACCTTATAACAGTGTAAATAAATACCAAAATGTAAATAGGCCGAACAGTGAAGCGGAAACTAGTCCCCACAATAAGATTTCGTCTAGTCTTAGCATATTGTCTGGAGCACGGCCTATGGCTGTGTCGGAGCAGCATTCGGAGAACAGCATCAACTCAGGTGGGTTTGAAAATTTGTAGTTTTATTTTTCTGATGGTGCTGCCATCTATCCGCTGAATTTGAAACTTGTGATTGATATGAATGCCTTGGTGGCTGTGGTCAAGTAATTGAACAGTTTAGCTTTGAGTAAGACTCAAAAGGGCCTTTCTTTTAAGTAGAAAGTGAACGGGCAGATGGCAGTATCCTCAATAAACAAAATATCATGCTTGAATTTCCGAAGGGTTGGGCAGAGGAGTTTAGAAGGTACCATACCTACACTCTCAACGTGTGAGTCCTAACAAACATCATTAGAAATAAATAATAGCACCTTAAAGATATTTTTTTTCTTAACTCGTTTGACTTTCTATTTAATTATATTGAAATACGACTTTCAACTAAGTAAAAATAATACAAACCATACTTGTTCTAATGTAATTTTCGAGGAAATTTTGACATTATTGGCATGTACAGCTGTGGGCTATAATAATCTTCATTGATTGACTGATTTAATTAGAGTTTAATCTTAAAACAATTATGTCCTAGCTGTGGGAACATTATACACTGATCATACTAACCGCTTTTTAAAATACTTCCAGGCCAATACAATTCAAGGCCCAGCAACCTGAATACGATCCACTGGCAGGCCACGACGGAGCCCTCCTTCATCACGAAGCCTCGACCTTCGTGGGAGAAGCCAGCGGGGAAGCCGAAGCCAACGAAGAAGTTCACTACCACAACTAGCAAACCACACAAGAACTACATCAAGCCGAAGGATCCGGCGATGAATATGATTAACAGGACTGAGTATTCTACTTCTGCGCCGATTCAGACGACGGCTGCTACTAATACTGTGGGTAAGTTCATAGGGAACTCTCACTGTCCATATTTGACTCAACTGTAGTTCATTAATTGTGGGTACAAATTGCACTGGCTTGAATTACACATGTTTAGTTCCTGGCTAAATAATAACAGAAGCTCGGATCAATCTATAAGTGGATAAGCCGTGCTTGCCTAGGTAGGTCTGTGAAAGGGTGATCACCCAATACATACCAAGCTTCCTCCGAGCCTCGGAAAGCACGTTAAGCAGTTGGTCCCGGCTGTCATTTGTAGATCTTTGGCAGTCGTTACATTTAGTCAGGGGCCCAAAAAGTCTGATAACCACTCGTACCAAGGGGTATCGTATTACCTAGTACTAACGGGTTGTGGAGGTCAAATACAGTCGCTCCATGTAAAATACTGGTATTCAGCTGCATCTGGTTAGACTGGAAGCCGACCCTAACATAGTTGGGAGAAGTCTAGGCAGATGATGAGTTACGAAAATTCACAATCATAATAAAATTATCCAAACCTACTTCTATAAAATTAGCTTCTTTTGTGTAGTCCAACCAATGAAAAAGGAAGATAGATTAAATTCGAACGAAAAACTTCGTTGAATGAAATCAGACTTCGATCTATCAGTATCATAGTTAGGCTGAGTTCAAAATATTAATACAGGGCTCCATCTCTCAATTTATAAGTTTAGGCAATGATATTATAAATGAAAAAAGGTAGAGCGCACGCAAATTGTTGCAGACAAATTCAGACAATTGTCGTTATTTAAGTACTTCAAGCGCAATAGCTATCTCTTTCTGTATCATACGTTCCGTATTATCTATCGCAGTCGTAACAACGCAACGATATTTGGACGCCGCTCAGTATGAACGTAGCGTATCTTTCTTTATTATATCATTTAATTTAGCCTAAGCCACAAATGATTATTTGTGGCTTAGCTCTGCCAAACTTCATTAGACATTCATTACTGATGGATTCATACCCTACTTAAATATCAACAACGAATTCCCATAATGGTATTAAAATTCGTTTAACCTCCCCAAAGAATTAAAAGCACCAAATGCAAATTACATAGACTCGACCCAAATAGACTTCCCGCTCACAAATCTTCCTGGCCGTTAGGAACCCTTACATTAAATGCATTATTATAAGAGCCATTAACTCGAGTTGAAACTTTTTATGGTTTTCTACAGTTTCCCCTGTAATTTATGTTAGCCATACCTTTTCGTAATGCATTCGAGTGATTCTATCTGGGATTTTGGAGTAATCTCGACCTCGTTGCAGTACTCAAAGTGCAGGCCAAATGTGTGGAGCTCCAGTAGTTTGCGTTTAAATGGGAATCATAATTTATGTTTTTATCGTGAAAGTTCCATTAATTTTGAAATAAGTATTTTATTACATTTTTGGTCTTTTTGGGTGGAACTCTTTATTTTTTAATTAATAGTGTGCATAACTGGATTCCTCATGCGTTGTGGTGTTGTTGTGAATATTACCGTCATTTTAGATGAAAAATTAATGAGTCAGTTTTGAGAAAATATAAAACGTTCACCGAATCATTGCGCCCTGTGTGGCAGCGCGTAAGAAGTACCTAGCTGTCCGAATTGATATTTGTTCGTCAAATTATAGCCATCGGTTGGAAAGAAAGGCAGTTCCATATTTCAAAAACTCTACGATGATGATAAAGTACCAATTGCTTTCGTTGTTACTGAAGCCGATCCTATACTTATATCCATCACATAGTTATTAGCTGGGTGTTTAGGGTCAGCTAGAAGTTTTGTCCTTATCTCAATTTATTTGTGTCGGCGCAGCATGACTTATTCTTCCAAACTTATCTCGTCATCTCATCAGGCCTGTATTAAATAAAACCTTTCATGTTTTCCAGAATGTGGCCTCACAGCAATGTGGCCACGTCCAGAATCCAGGATCATGGGCGGTAAGGACTCCACATTCGGTCGGTGGCCGTGGCAGGTGTCGGTTAGAAGAACTTCTTACTTCGGCTTCTCATCTACGCATAGGTGTGGAGGAGCCATCATCAATGAGGGCTGGATTGCGACGGCTGGACATTGTGTTGATGAGTATGTTACTTTAGACATTTTGTTTTACTGAATCTATACTAGCCACCTTTCACTCTTATGCTCTAAGTCATAAGGTTGAAAAATGGTCCATCGTCACTGAACACCAGCACATCAACCTACTACACAATCTGCCAAAGTTCTTTAATAGATTTTCAACTTTATCGCTAAAGCATTAGGTTCAAGGATGATTAGGAAAATTTTACAGTATCGGGTAGCTTGATGTGCGGGCGTCTGTACATAACCACACGCCCATAACAGTCTCATCCTAAAAACATTATCAAAATATTTACAAGCAGACTGCATCCACGATAAAATTTGAACATAGAAACATCTTTCTCACCAGACTTGATTCTATTAACTAGGTATTTTACATGTACCCACTGCGACTCGCATCCCAAAACAGTGCTAAAGAATATTTCCTCTCGCGCTTTGCACACAAATACTTTCATTATTTTGATAGTGTTCACTGATTCTGTGTTTTGATAAAACAGTCGTGTTTTAAAGAAAACCGTATGAAAATTGGACTGGCAATACTCCAGCTTTTACATAGTAAGAGAAAAGAATGTGTTTTTATATAAATTGGTGTGTTCGAATATGAGATTTATGAGACCGAGGAACTAATTATGTCATGTGATTTGAAAGTTAATTCTTTGTTGACACAAACAATATCACCCTGTTACTATCCGCACGCGCTGATGATGACGCTTGCTTAAGGCGGATATGCGATTTCAGACTTAGGTACCTACATTAATTTTAAGTCCAGGTTCCTACTCCACCGCTGTTGAAGACAAAACGGGTACACAATTATTTAAAAGTACTTGATTCACGCAAAGAACTCCACCACTAAACGTTAGCTTTTCTTTTAAAGTACCTTACCGCGAATACCTACTTCACAAAACTGCCGACTTAAAAACGCTAGCCCGCTTGAAACAAACTGCCCACAATTTCGCAATTCGCATTCCACCCTCCGTTTTATCACAAAAAAAGTCTTAAACATCTTAAGTCTTCCTGCGAAATGTTTTATCAGAATCCATCTAGTAATCCAGAGATTAACGCATTCATACAGACGGACAGACGGCTCTTTTTCATTTATTTTTTTATATTTCCCATCTCTTAGTCTCCTCTAAGTAGATTACTGTAAAAACAAAGTAAAGGGAACAGTCTAAACACCGTAAAAAGGGAATTAAAAGCGAAGTATATTTAATGGAGCCTGTCTTATACAGGATAAGGTTTTACAAAATTTAAGGACTGCACCTTTATGTTCCGCAACATAGATACAGTTTTTTTACGACCGCGATAAATGTAGGTACCGGGGTTCTTTATTTTTGGATTTTTTTGTTGTGTACTATAGGTGCACTCTAGCTAGCCCTTGTGGGATTTCATGAGTGTTGTTATGTGTTTTTGCCAAAGTCATAGTACTATCTATATTCGTGTGGTTAGTGCCTAACCTGGTGTCAGAGTTTTTATGCCGCCCATGGGCCTCTGACTTGGCTTTACATGCGCTCGAGAATTAACTCTCAGGCACGCTGGTTTCCTCACGATGTTTTCTTCCACCGAAGCAAGTGATAATTATACAATTATTTTGTAGAGGATGTTAGGAATATACTATGACTTCACGACGTTCCCGTGTAATGTTTCCTGATAATGGCAAAAGAAAACGCGCTCACGTGAGCGAAACCGCGGGCATAGCTAGTTATACAATACGCACGTGAATACGAAAAATCAGAGGTGCGTGTCTTGGGTTCGAGAGACCTATGACTTGGCAGTCCGACAGTCACACCAATAGGCTATCACTGCCTTCCAATCAATTAAAAATGATGTGGTTGTTAGTTCGTTAATATGAAATTTTCACATACGCTCTGTGTTATATCGGAACTGCCTATCTCAGTTTTGGCGTCAAAACGAAATCACGTTCAGAGGTACCGTGTGTTGGTTTTGCGGGAATTAAGGCGAACCGTCTGTTGAGAGTCGAGCTGAGCGAGTTTTAATGGCTTCTACACACAATGGATGATTGTAGCTTACTGCATCACGTTTAGATAGGATTCTATGCAGTACTTTGTGATTTGTGCAGTTCGCAGCACCTCTGACACCTCTTGGGTTCATAGATTAACCCAAGAGGTGTCAGGGGTGCGGGTTCAGTAGGTGTCGTTAAAAGCCAGTATGGAATGTAAAACCAATATCTACCCTATACTGTTACAGTTTGTACATCACTAACCGGACAAACTTCTCCATTCCAGCCTCCTAACATCACAAATAAGGATCCGGGTCGGCGAATACGACTTTTCATCCGTGTCAGAGGAATTCCCATTCGTTGAGAGTGGTGTAGCCAGGAAGGCAGTCCATCCAAAATACAACTACTATACTTATGAATATGACTTGGCGCTGGTGAAATTGGAGGCTCCAGTGCAGTTTGCTCCTCATATCTCGCCTATATGTTTGCCGGCGACTGATGATTTGCTGGTTGGTGAGAATGCTACCGTCACTGGTTGGGGAAGGCTGTCTGAAGGTGGAGTGCTGCCATCGATTTTGCAAGAGGTAATTATTGAAGTTTTTAGAATATTTCAACTATCTACTCTCTACGCTAAGATAACAGTAACAGGTGGAAATGTTGCCATCTACGGAAGCGTTTTCATAAAGTTGCACAGAAACCGCTCGATTGAGCGGCTTTACCGCTTTTCATTGCTTTAGCTTTGGAATCGTACCTTCATTTTATCATGTTTTGTTTCTGACCCGGCGATGCTCAGAGGATACTTATTTATGCAAAGAAATGTACCATTTTCCGAAGTATGGAAGATCAAAAAATAGACCATGAAAGAAGAAGACATGCTGCGCCAACCCCAACTAAATTGAGATAAGGGCAGGATAATGACGTTGAATGACACTATCCACCTTCCGTGGAGCTTATGTAGATCATGACGACCACTGATGTTTTTACCAACGAAGTATTCTGATTGAGCCTATCTGCGATGGAGACGGAGTCTTCTATCAATTGCTGTGGTTGAAAGCTTTTTTATTACCTTTATCTTATTGAAACCAATCTTATTGATTGTTATCTTCTTCAGGTGCAAGTACCAATAGTATCGAACGAGCGATGTAAGTCAATGTTCCTGAGGGCTGGCAGGCACGAGTTCATCCCAGACATCTTCTTGTGCGCCGGACATGAGAGGGGAGGTCATGACTCCTGTCAAGGTGACTCCGGAGGGCCTTTGCAGGTAATTATCTTAAATGAAATATTAACTAAAAGTAGCTGCCTTGTTCAGCTATACAATTTTCTGTAGCCATTGAAATGATGGTAGCTGTGGCGACATTTCGAATAGGCCCACGTCTAGCAGTGGAAGACTTACTGGTGATATGATGATGGCGATGACGTTAAAATACCAACCATACCCCATGCCTTCCTGAATCGGAAGGTCGCAGGTGCAAACCTTGCTCGCACTAGTTTTTTTTTTCCATCTCAAAACAGCTATAGTTCCCTTCGCAGGGTTTGCGTATAAAAATATTAAAAATTAACTTTGAATTGGGATGATTTTTAACATTTTCATGAATATATTGTAAATAGTTTTAGAGCGTTAAAGCAGATTCTAATTTATACCTCCCCATAAAAAGTTTTCCCATAGAACCCCATATTACAGCAGTAATAAAACAATTCCGCACCCGCAAAGTACTAGTTAAATGTTGATTAACCCTTCCAACTTTCACCATGTCCCTTAATTTCACCTACCCTGGATACTTCCTAGTGTACTATCGTTGTGAAAATTCAAACAATTTTAGTAACTAAAGCTTCATAAGTATTAACAAATCTTGGGCGTTCAAAACTTTCATGAATAACATTACAGGTTCCAAGAAATAGTTTTATAGGAGTTTCGGAAACTCATTATACAAAATCTTTGTTGAACTTTACTTTGGTCTTCTGGAATCTTCGCTAAACATGTGCAGGCTTAGAAACAAGTAAATAATTAATGTCTTCTTCTTGAAGCAAGAACTTTTTACTTGCCAAGTTCTTGCTTCGTAACAAAGAACTCCTGTAATGAAAACTTCGACGTCTTGGAATAGTTTTCATAAGTTAACGGACCTTTTTGCTCTAGGCTTATTGATAGGACAAAGTTATCATAATTTTAGTCACCACAGAATTTATTTAATTTTAACTATGTCATAAAACGGCTATCAATTATAGAAAAAACAGTCGCCTTGCTGACTCCAGACATACTGAAATTATTATCGTCTTCCATTAGTACGAGAACACATCTCAGTCAGCCAGGATTAGCAGTCAGTCAGGATTAAAGAGCGCGAGGAACAGGGGACTGGGCTCTGTAGTCTCACATCACTGGCACTTACAATATCTATTTCTTAATAATTCCTGCTATTTCATTACAGGTAAAAGGAAAAGACTCAAAGTATTTCCTAGCTGGGATCATCAGCTGGGGCATCGGATGCGGCGAAGCGAACTTACCAGGCGTCTGCACCAGGATATCCAAGTTCGTTCCTTGGATTCTGCAAACCGTCAACTCCTAAACCGAAGCGCTTAGAAAGTGCTTATAAAAATCCTGAAGAAAAATAAGGTGGTTGAAAGTGACAAAGTGATGAACAGTGAACATAGACACGAAACGAATTGGTGACAAGTGCGGCATAAGTTACCTTCAAAAATGTTGATTAGATTCAACGTTTTCTGAGGCGTTTTATTAGGAAATATCTCGCCAGGAGCTTGCAGAACTCGTGGGAGCGAGATTCTGCATCAACAACCGTTACCGGAGCTTCAAAATGGTGATATTTTTAAGCTTCACAATAAACGCCCTGATTACTGCTTTGAGGCTGTTGAACTTAAGCATGAGTACGTAGGACAGTGGTCTTACTATTTTTTTTTTATTTTCTATTCCGTATTTAGACAGGCACTCGCTCCATAAAAAAATGCCGGTATTCAAATGCAACCGCTTAAAATGAAAACCTGGCCAAAAAGCTCCAAGTTTTTTGGTGCCGGCTTCCATTTTTAATTGAATAAAGCTAGGCGATGGAGTTCCACATCCAATAGAGAGTTTTCTACATATCTATGATGATGTTGATGATGGAACAGTGGGACTACAGGAGGGGGAGGGTAGGGGGTAGGAGTTACTTCATAAGAAAAGGTAGGTTCTTGGTTTCAACGATCATTCTACCAAAATCAAATACACTTAGGCAGCTAACGTAGGTACCTAATTCGACTTACCGTGATGTGCCGTAGGCAAATTGGATTGGTAAACGTAACCTACTTGCAGTCGAAATAGCTAACGTGCTCGACTGCTTATTTGCTCAAAGAGCCAAAGGCAGTATGCAGTTTGGCAACATGATTACTATTCATACTCTTTGGTGAAAATGGAGTTCTGACGTTTTTGAAATCTTTATCGTGGTATTACATAACATCTGGCCTGTTATACCCGAAGCGTTAGGCAGAGGTGTATCTAATAGTATACCCACATAATGTTTTAAGTCCCAGTCCCATGTAATAGGAGCGAGCCTATTACCATCAACCTTAAGTGATAGACAAGTTTATATTTAATTAGTTAGAAAAACTTTACAGGTATTTTATTTGTTTGGACATCATTAGGCATTGATACCCAATACGTCTGTAAAGTTTTTGCTAGTTCATTTAATTTCTAATCAGCTTCTATTTATTTATTTAAACACAACACTTCAAGCACAAAGTACAGAAGCGGACTTAATGCCATAGGCATGGCTTTTCCTTCAGCAAAATTTTAAAGACAGTAAGACCACTAATCACAATGTACGAATACTTTGCCTTAAATGCACTTGAAACAATTCTTTGTAAATACAAACTATTTTAAGATCATTTTTATCTTTACTAGTTTAATTTAAATACATCCTAAGGTAATTATGCTCAAACGTATTGTAAATATTTTTGCGTATGTATCTTGCCGTTCTAGTTAAGTTTGTACTAATAATACAGTATTATTTACTTGTTTCCGGCATTTAGCAGAGGAATTGCATAAATTTTTGTAAATATTATCCGAATTTATTTTAGTTCTTTGGTAGGAAATCGACATGTTTGGCAATCAGATGACTAAGTAAAGAGACTATGAAAGGTGTTTTAAGTCAAAGCAACTTAGATACTCTTAGAGAATCAGTAATTTGTTAAGAAATTGGTTGTCTTTATTCAAATTTCAAAATGGCAGATAGAATCCAATGGCCATAGACAAGGTGACAATAGCTTTCAAAGCTTTTCGTGTTTCTACATCGACTATCAAGTCGATGTGGAAACACGAAAAGCTTTGAAATAAACTTTTCGATAGCTTATGTCAATGTTTTTTTTTTACTATTTGGAACGTCACTTTTTCTTTAATATGTATGTACAAACCTACTTAACAAGATGGTAAGTCTTCTTACTCCAACATCTGATTGTAAAACACTTTCGCATTGAACTCTTTTATACGTATAATAGAAATGATTAATATATTTTTGTAAATTGATATAAATTAACTTGTTATATACAAAGGGGACGAATGTGAATATTACCAAATCGCGCATTGTTACTGCATTTAGTAAAATATCGAAGTCCTTCAGTGCTGTTTGTTTGATTTAGTTAACTATTCCGATTTTATTAAATGATAGTTTATGATGACGTTGATTGTTTCACAATAATATTATTGTTAATAATTATTAAAATAATGAGATATTTTTTTAAGGTTTTGTTTAATTTTCCTTCCAAATATTTTACTTCATCATCCACAGCCATATTTCACTCACTGCTGGTTTAAAGGCCTCTCTTAGCTTCTGCCAAGCTCCACGTTCTGATGCCAGCCTCATTCAGGAAATACCCCCGATGACAACAATGTCGTCTCCGTCTTCCCATCTCGCCGCCGGACAACCAACACTTCTCTTTGCAGTCTTTGGACGCTATCGGTCACAGCTTTACTCCACCTGCCATCTCCGCGTCTGGCTAGGTGTCCTGCCCGACTCTATTTCAGTTTCATAACGTGGTTTCCAATATCAAAGACCAATATTTTACTTAAGCGTAGCTAATTTACAGACGCCAGCACATCACTCTACTACAATCTGTCAAATTTCTTTAAATGATTTTCATCTTTGTCGCTGAAGCATTAGGTTCAACTTTTATTGGGAAAATTTGATAGTTTCGGGTAGCTTGATGTGCTGGCGTCTATACCTTAACTTTTTTGTTCAATTAGGTTGTTACGTTAAGTTATGTTGGAAAGGTTGTTAGTTAACAAATAGAAATGTCGACTTGATATTTTGTATTGCAACTATTAATTGATTACCACCGCCTAAAGTCAAACATCTAATCAGTTTTAAACACTTAAACATAATCCCCTCTAAACTACCTTTCTATAAAACCCAGTTGATTACCTAAAAGAATCCACAAACTAAGTCAACGTCGATAAATAAAGGGCAGCGTGAATTGAATCCCCAGAGCGGTTAACCACAAAAAATGAACAAGGCAGAAGGTTGGCTTAATGCAAAGAGCGAAAACAGGCGCACGCACATATAGACACGTACACGTACAGCGATCTTAAACAAAGGCCAATCGCTATTGCGCTTGCATTCGCTGTACGAGAAGCGTGTCTATGTATGCGTGCGTTATCCCTTGTTGTATGGAGTGCAGTAGGTATTCTAGACATCAAGTTAATAACTGGCCAGTATATATTGGCAACACCACACAGCGCTCTCAAAACGCAGATTACGGACTTTGATCGCGGTCCACATTATTTCTGGATGAAAAGAGTTAGAAGTTAGGGGAGTGACTTTTCCCAGCTGCAGGATGATTGAGGCTGGCAGTAACCTGTATTCCTTCGACCTTCTGTTCCTATCTATTCCGTTCCCGAGCAGTTGGCCCACAAATTTCCGCAGGGTCATTAGGAATCTTAAATTTGGGTCAGATTTTGATGAGAGAATGCGGTTGGGACACCGAACAATCAACTGTGGAAGGCAGAAGGTAAAATGTGATAGCTCTGGCTTTAAATTAAATCTTTGCACCGCGGCATTTTACGGTGATTCAGGGGGATTATTATTTTGGCTCTGGTGGTAATAGGTAGAAGAAAAAGTAGTGTTCAAATATTTTGGGAAAAGGAGAACTTACTATAATACTGTAAACAGGAAAGAAGAATTAGGACAGAATTGTAATCATAGATATCGATAACATTGTCATTACCGTGTATTTTTTCATGGAAGTAAAAGCAAACCATTTCATTCATTAAAAATTTATTAAAACCATACAAACAACATTGATATAATAAATAATATTCATAAAAAAAGCTTTGGAAAACATGCAACATGCTTCAGGGCCAGCACATCCCTAGAACCTGCATTGGTTGTTGCAACCATGACTGGAAGTTCTCAACCGACCTATCACAGGTGATCATCATATAGCCTCTGTACCATGCAGACACTACACAGTCGTAATAAAATAATAACGCCCTTTTAAAATCTGGAGTGCAGCTCTCAAAACCCGGATGTATGGCATCCGGAGTATTCTTACAGTGTATGCTGTTAAACTTGACATTATAAAGTGGTAAAGGACGAGTTGCAAGAGTCCGCGGGATGCCAAACTCCAGGTCTAATATCCATGGTGCGTGACGCTGCAAATTCGGAATTTTACAAAATTCATCTATGATCAGATTAGGATCGACAGCTATCATTTTTGCCGTTGGAAACAGTTGTTTTGGCAAAGTTAAATAAACTTCAATAGGATCCCCCTGAGCTTCTAGTTTACCAATATTCATTGTTTCTGTATTATTATTATTCAAATCATTCATTTGTTTCAACTCTGTAGTAGTTTCTTCTTGAATAAAGAATGTATCTTTAATACCTACCTCTGTAACACTATCAACTATTTCTGATGAAAAATTTAATTCATTTACATAATTAGAAATATCTTTACTACTAGCCTGTACAGCTGTTTCTGAAATTAATGAAGCCAAAATAGGTTGCACCACAGTTCCACCAGATGGATAAATATTTGTTGAATATATTGTGCTAGGACTAGGTATAATCACTGGTAAAGGCTTGATAGTGAATAGAGGTGTATTCATTGGATTCCAATCCTTCACTGGCACGGGAGAGCTCAATTCTAGTTGGTACGGGTATGGAGTTGTGATCAACGGAGCTGTGGGCATCAGAACAGGAGTAGGTATCACTTTTTTACTGCACAGACCATAGCAAGGTGACGTGGTATCTTCACTTATAAACTTCGTACTTAGCTTGAGAATGATATGGGCTTGGAGAAGCTTCTTCTTCGCTATATTTTTTGCTTCTCTCATGCAATACAGGTTTCTAGATTGCAGCATCGTAGTTGAGTTCAAAACCGTTTCGTAGTTTGTTTGTGTAGTAATATCTGCCGATGTTATGAGTGCCATTGTGGAACAAACCTGAAACTGAATGGGCATTAATTAGCTGATTATCCCAGAGTATTTGGATAACAATAATGCTGAAATGTTTATGGTGTCCAAATTTAAAATTTTGAAGGCACGATTTTAACAATTTAGAATTTGGTAGATTTTATTCCGTGTTGTTTTGTTTTGTTTTACTTATCAGTCATCATTTCGAAAATGATTTTCAATTTTCAAATAATAACGTCATGATTCTTACCTTTCTAAATATGCTTTTGTTTATTAACTATTGCTTTTTCTGGTTTTCACTGGCACCCATGCAGGTTTATTATTTAAAAAACATAAAAATCTTATCAGGTACTCCTTACTATCGTTGTGGCATTATTTCTGATAAATATATTGCATTTTGGCTCAAAAACTGTTTTCAAATGTGGGTACTTCGTAAAAAAAATTGAAGTTTCAAAAAGTATGTGTTCACAGATTACAATTAATATTTGTAGGTAATCTGTGAACGCATTTTAGTTTAGAGGAATAAACTATTTAATAATAATAATAATACAACAACAAATTATTTGCATTTTCAGTGAACTGAAAACTTGAAAAACAATATAAATTCTCGAAAAAAGTTTTGCCCGACTCGACACTGTTCCGACTCGTCATCGAAAAACAAAATATCACGATTCACAACTTTCTGTTTTAAATATTTTACAACAAACTAAACCGTGTTTTCTGAAAGAGAAAAAAAAACTTCTATACGTATTTACTAAAGGAATAAAGCATTATGGACTGAAATAATTTAATACTTTAGTTCTGGTGTAATATTTATAAACAATACATTGCTGTGTAACTTCATATTTCCATTTTAGTGAATTTCAGAAGGTGGATATTGGATTGGATACAGACCGAATGTAATCATAGTAATGCAGTGCAGTAATGCAAGCAATATTTTTATTTTCTGAATAAACTTTTATTCATTACTTTGTACATTATTTACAAAACTACAAATGTACAGACTGATGCCAGCGCAACTAGCTACTACAATCTGTCAAATTTCTTTAATAGATTTTCAACTTTATTGCTAAAGCATTAGGTTCAAGGTTGATTGGGAAAATTTTACAGTTTCGGGAAGCTTGATATGCTGGCGTCTGCACAACAACGATGTGATCGTTATTCTCATTACCGTAGGGATGTTGTTGGCTTGCTGCGGTCAGAGGTTAACTAACTGTGTAAGGACTGTACCAATATTGAATTTAAAATGCATTACGCAGTGCACAGTATCTTCTTTATCACATGCTTCGTTGACACGTCATTTTCGACGTCGCTGTTAGCATAGACATCATCATAATTCAACTGGAAGGTGTCTGATGGGCATGGTCTTCCCAAAGGTCGCTACATCAACCGATCTTTTGATTTCGCATTTATAAAGTAGATTCCCGCCGACATTCATCATGTCATTGGTTTGCCTTGTTAGAGGACCAAACACGCTGCGTTTTCGAGAGAGAGAAACTTACATTCCCATCTTCTGTCTGCATTGCGAGCAATGTGTGTCGCCCATCAAACTTCAGTTAGGCGAATACCTACCTTAGTTCGTAGGCACACGTGCCTACTATGAAAACATTAACCACTACCTACCTAGTTTAGTAGGCAACGCACTCATTCGTTTCTGTGATTACTTTAGGTACTAGGTACAGACGCCATCAAGTTACTACGATCTGTCAAATTTCTTTAGTCGATTTTCGACTTTATCGCTAAAGCTTTAGATTCAAGGTTGATTGGGAAAGGAGTTTGAATGTAATGGCCGGTCTTACTTCCGCCATTTTAATTTTATTTTTCAAAATTGCGGCCATACATAACCCCTATGTTAATCGATAGTAGGTATCAATAGAAACCAGTTTTGTATGAGACAAAATGTTCTAAAGTGTCACGTTTCCGAGATATGAGCTATCAAAGTTGTGCTGAAGATGTCATCAGTGAATAGACTTTAACTGTGATAGCTCCATACAGTTCTGTCGATGCGAAGTTTTTTAAATTCATGGCCCACGTCTTGTAGAGTATTATTGTTTAGGATACGATGGGACTGACATACGCTATGCGAAAAAGCCCTATAAATAAATAATAAAAAAAAACAAGCTAGGTGATAAGCGTGACCGAAAATTTGAAAAAAAATAAATGGCGGATGTTAGGCCGATCAGGCTTCATACAAAAATCTTCCAAGCCCTTTGACAGTTTTTGGTAGCTTGGTGTGCTGGCGTCTGTAGCTCTATACCTACTATATTTTTGTCATAAACCCCAAACCGAATTATGGGCCGAACAAACTGTGTACGTAGGTACTTTTATTCCGGAATCGAATCGTGTCCCCGAAGAACCCCGAGGGATGGCCCTGACACATTTCTCACTGACCGACCGAATTTCTTTTCAGAAATTATTTATACCATAACGGTAAACCATTTTCATGAGTGGCTGAGATTATTATCCCGACTTTTTGCTAAGTGGAAAAGTGTTAGTGGGTTTTTGTTAGAAAATTCTTAGTAGCAACTAGAGGGGTAATTCCCGTATTATAAAAACGTTAGCATTTCAGTCGTTACATGTAGTGAGTGTACCGAAAGTCTGGCAACCAGTCTTATCAAGAGGTATGATATTACCTAGTACTGTAGACCTACTGCTTTATTGAATCCTCGCGGAGGCATCAATTTAAATGGAATTTTCTGATTGTTGATCACGTATTGGTTTAATTAGTGTCGTAATACCTACGTGGATTATGGTTACTTTAAAGCTAAAAACCTGTGGGATATTGTTAGGACTGCAAGGCGGCGGACTCATTAAAGCGGTCGGTCTATAAGTGGGTTGTGGAGGTCAGATAGGCAGTAAATGTAAAATACTGGTATTCAGCTGCATATGGTAAGACTGGAAGCCGATCCCATAAATTTGAAAAAAGGCTAGGCAGATGATGAGGTGTGAAGTCTTGTATTTCATATTCAAGTACACCTGAACTTTGGACCAAGCCCTTAAGATGAGATCTCAAATTGTTACTGAACTTGCACTTTGGCTAAGTTCAATATCACTGTCGTACAAGGGGAACATGTCCGAGCTAAAACACTTGCTAAAGTAACGTTTATAGATGCAATTTATTGTGATCGACCAACTAAAAGCCTTAAAGGTATGTACTTAAACACAGACGTCATATTTTCCTTTAACACACGTCATATATTTTTCTATAATGCGACGAAGCTTTTAAAGTTTTACGTTATAATCGTAAACTAGAAGGTATCACCTTAAAGCTTTTGAAGTAAACCGTCACATACGAGTATGAAAATATGGTTATGAGTGCGGAGTACCCTAGCACGGACGAGCGACGGAACCGTAACGTAAACGCAAACGGTTTTGGATGTGTGTTCAGTGATTTTTTCTTTATTACAGTAATGTTAAGGAGCATTTCATCTTGCGTAATCGTCATCATCATCATTCTTTTGCCCTTATCCCAATTAATTTGGGGTCCGCGCAGCATTTGTCTTCTTCTTCCATACTTCTCTATTACTCGTCATCTCATCAGACATATCCTTTCATGCCATATCATCTTTTACGCCGTCCATCCATCGTTTCTTTGGTCTTCCTCTACTCTTACACCCATCATATTCATGCTCAAAACTTTCCTCACGACATTTTCCTCATTCCATGCCCATACCACAACCCGACCGATATTGGTCTTGCGTTATCTTACTAAACGTTATATTATAAATGCGAAAGTTGATGAGGATGGATTGATGGATGTTTGTTACTCTTTCACGTAAAAACTACTGGGCGGATTTAGATGAAATTTGGCACATAAATAGTTTATAACCTGGATTAACATATAGGATACTTTTTATCCCGCTAGTATGATCCCATGGGACAGTTACCGAACTTCACGTGGGCAAAGCTGCGAGCATAAGCTAGTGTTATAATAATTATTTTAAGTCATCACCAACATCATTTTTTTTTTTTTTTTTCATCATTGGCAGCATATTGTTCCATCCACTGCTGACTGTAAGACCTACTCCTTCTCTACCATGTATTTTATTAGGTTAGTCGTTGCTCGAGTGGTTGCAAGTGCGATTGCTGAGCATGAGGCCCTAGGTTCGATTTCTTGGTCGGGCAAATTGTTATTGGGTTTTTCCGTCAGAAATTTCTTAGTAGCAGCCACGGAGTCTGGATTTGTGCCCGGTTGATGGCAATAGACATAACTGCTAAAATGTACGTGTACACCTCTGCCCAACCCGTCTGGGAGTACAGGCGTGATGTTATGCTATCTTATTAGGTAATGTTGATTCAAGTTACCTTTACCATAGTTTTATCAGGAGAATATTTTAAAAGGACTTATAAGTTAAGAAACTCCTGCCCCAAGCCGTTTTACTTCAAGTGGAACAACTGCTATCCCAACTTACTTCTCCATGGAGAATAGAAAGTTCATAAACTAGGACATTATCAGTTCACAAGTAAACGTAGTCAATATTTAATATCGCAGTCGAACAAAATAACAGCTCCCAGCAGACAAACTCCTTGAGAATTTAATTTTAAATCCTCGTCGTATTTCAATGGGGCATAGAATAAGAATATTGTGTAGAAGTGAAACTCCTTTGAAGACTTCTAAGTTGAAACGTGACGTGAACCTTCAGTATACAATGTTTATGATGATTCTAGACCTTCCAGCAGAAACTATCGCCATTCATTTTGTTACCGTAGACAAGGTATCCGATATGTGACGTCCTCATCCTATGCTAAATTTCAGCCGCTACACAACAGCACCGCTGTGTTAATCTCGTCGAAGTCTTCTCTTGTTTTAATAATAATACGTCTCAGTTTTAAAAATCTGTTACATTTTAGTTGGTTCAACTAAACAACTAAAATCTTTCTGGTATCAAATTATAATTGTTGCAACACTGGCTCCACTTCTCTCGGACCAAATAGCTGCTGCTGATCCTGTAACAACTATAAAAGTAAATTAATATTTACTAGTGACCTTCGTACTTTCCGACATCTTCGGAGAGGTTTTACCGGCAACCAGTCCTCGTGGTATTCATCCTGAACACGACCTCCTTACAGTCGGCATTTGTTCAAAGCAGAAGGGTCGGTTCTACGCATCCCTATTCTATGACAGGCGTCTGTTAAAAGAATCCGCTTTGGCGCAAATTGCTGGCGTACCGGCGACTCCTAACGATCGCCCATTGTGCGGAATACGTCACCTGGACTTGTTGTTACAATATCCTGGGCTTTTTGTGAAGGATTTTTAATTTTTTGTGTCGTGAAATGATGTTTTTAATTGCAGTTTTTTTGTATGAACTGTTGAGGATTTTGTGGTGTTAAAAAAAGCTCAACACAATTTAAAAAACGTGGTTTTGTTCATGGTGAAATGAAAAGACACTACCAAATTAGTTTTAGTCTTATTTATTGAGGTATTTCATTTTAATAAGAAGAAAGATAATTGGGTTCTGAAAAAGAGGTTACTCGAGAAACTACAGAATTCCTCCTGCTGCTCTGATTCATACCTTTGCTACTTCCAAGTTCATAATTTTGTCCACTTGACTTTTCTGAAGACCATGACCTATAAGGTCACCGCGTCCTTCTAGGCCCTAGAAGGAAGGTAAGTGCATATTTGCCTTATTTTACATAATTCTGTCATACAACTAATTCTATTCTTCAAAAAACAAGCAATCAAAAACTGTATTCCTATTTCAAATCACCCTAGTTTAATCACTGGTCAGTCAGGCTCGACAGTTCATCATCCGTATTGGCTGTCCTTCTGCCGTCAAACGTCATCTGTGATTGAAGGCCTGTACAACAGTTGCGAGCACTACTTCAATATTTCGCTACAAATCACTCTGACGTTTCCTACAGGCGTTGTTAGTGAGTTTATTTATCATGAGTTAAGGTTACAAGCTCTGCTCGTGTGGACAGTTTCATATAGTAGGTACTATTTTAAAGTATCATAACATCACCTCCGAATGCACCCAGAGACACAAATCGTCACTCACTGGACGCCAGACGAGGGAAATCGCCATCGAGGTAGACCGCGGCGAAGCTGGTGTGACGTACTGATCTTGTTTACAGGGCGAACATGGCCAGATATCACACAAGATAAGACGTTTGGACGGAGAAAGGAGAGGCCTTGGCCCAGGACTGGGACACTTGCCAGACTAATAAAAAAACACCACATCACACCTTTAATCCCCGAAAAGTTGGCAGGTGTATCTATTGTTACAAAATATAGTAGAATTGTACTATACTTAACTAGCAACACTGTTAAGAGTTGGCAACACCATACCTCTCCCTATAAAGTGATTAATAAAATAATATTAACCTGCAACTGCCGTTTCTCTGAGTTGTCCAACACTATATTACGCCATTTATATTTATGTAGTAGGCCAATCTACTATCTATCCTCGGTCAACGTTGACGTGGAGACGACTCTTGGGGGAAACATATTTCTAGCAGTGGACGTCTTTCGGCTGATTATGATGAAGAGGGTTTTAAGTTAAATCGCACGAAGCGGTTCTATAAGAAAATTGCTTACAATAATTGAAAAATTTTTACCTTTAGAATACAAATATAAATATAAGTCCTTCAAGTATTTATCCTTTGTACACAAGTCTACAAGTATTTGTCCTTTGTACTCATATATTATAATTTTATTTTCCTGTGTTGTCTTCTGTGTGTACATAAATAGTTAAATAAATAAAAAAAAAAAATTAAGTAAACCTAGCCAAAGGACAGAGTATTGTTGACTTTCAAAAGTATCTAACTATCTATCAAATAGTTTTAATTAAAGTAAATTAATTAATTGTAAAGAATTTGAAAACGTCCACAAATATTCTTTTAAGTTAAGTTTACACTTTTGACTTTGAGGTGTTGTATGTCAAAAAAACTAATTAAGAATATTTATTAAGTACTTGCTGTTCATTATAGTGATGAGAAATAAACATACTTATTACTTATTAATTAAATATTTTCTTTTGAGAAATGAGACATCCCTATAGATTCGTCATCTTCATTCTATGAATTACAGAAATTGTAATGTAACCTAATATTATTATCGACCTGCGTGCAAGTGCGCTCGCAGCTAACTTCCGAGCCACCATGAAGTTTGCCTCGAACTGTACTACATATTGTATGAAGTCAGGGAAATCAAACCTAAAGAAAATTGACGAATATTAATACTAATTAAATCGTATGTATATTCAAATATCAACTGTCGAATGAAATGGTTATAAGCCGAAGAATGAGTCAATATGCTTAAAAACTAAATTCCCTTAAATTGAAATTGAATTATACGATATTATTTACCGCCTGTTTACTTATAAGTGAACTGCCCATTTGAATTAACAGTGTGTAATAACAACAACTTTTTTCGTCATCAAAAATAGAAACAGGACAAACACGGAAGATATTAGGAAGACATATTTAATATGACATAACGCTAGAGGAACAACGCTAAGGGAGGGACAAATAAAAAAATCAAAGAGACAAGGGTCGCCTCAAGGGACTTCGCTGTCTCCCCTGTTATGAACTTGTCCCATCCTGAACGAAAATAGAAATATAATAAAAATGTAGACAACGTGCTGAGATGACGAATATCGTATGTATGGCTTTTTGATGGAAATAAGGGATCTAAGATAGAGGGGTATTGATAAAATTATGCATCAAACATTCCGGTTCCTGCAACGAACTGTGTGCATGGAGTGGTTTCATATTGAATCCAAGGTCCTTAATTTGAATAAGGCTGCTTATGTGAAAGTGCCAGGGTAGACAATTCCATGAAAAAGTCATTGAATGGGATTAAATGAACTTAGAGGGTTGTATTGATGCTTTTAATGATTATAACTCAGTGACGCCATAATATTTGTTACGGCCACGAATCATATTTCAATCAACATACAACCTGAAACTGACCTGAAAATTGCAAAAAAACGTAAGAAAAGTTAAAAAAAAGACGTTTAAAAGAACCATCTTTTGAACGTCAAACATAATACAGTCCCCAAAATCCCACTCTTCGCCAGTTACTGACTGTTCAGCTGGGGAGGAAGTGATGGAACATAGTCTCCAGCAACAAAACTTGTCACCTTAGCTGCGCTATTCATCTGTTTCTTACTTACACATTAGTGCGCGGTGTGGCTGTGGGTCACAGTGGGAGATCTCATTTACATTTTCATATAAATTGCCAAGTCTTGAGCTGCTACGGATCGGTGCTTCTAAGTTTCATGAATTGTAGATAGCCTAGAAGGCACGTCTCATATTTCTACAACGACTTTTACAGGATATAACGTCAGCTTTTTGGTAGTAAGCTACCAGTTATCCTGTCAGTCTAAATGTCCAATCTATTTTTTACTTTGCCATTTTTAGTCCGTGGTTCTCTCGTAGCAAGCATAGTTTATTATGTCTCTGTGGTAAGGTTGTCAAATCAGCAAGAATGGTAGCGGTCAATACAAACTAAGTACATTTATTCATGTGTGTTTTATTGCATCTTGCATTTTCAATGTAAGAATCGGGTTTACTAGACAAACCAAAGATTTATATAATCAGATGTGCCAACACCGTACCGACCGTACCGACTTAGATCGCGCGAAGAAGTGTTTATCCTGAGCAGAGTAAACTCAGATATCTGCATGAAACGGTAGCTATAATTTTCGGTTAACGAAACAGAAATATTTTCAGTTATAGAATTTCAGAGGCAGACACTTCAAGATTATCATAATCATTCTTTTGCCCTTGTCCTAATTCATTTGGGGTCGGCGCAGAATGTCTCCTTCTTCCACAATTCTCTTTTACTCGTCATCTCATCAGACACCTCCTGTCGTGCCATATCATTCTTCACACAGTCCATCCAACGTTTCTTTGGTCTTCCTCTACTCTTATACCCATCCATAGTTCAAAACTTTCCTTTCACATGCCCATACCACGACAACCGAGGCACTTCAAGATAATAACAAAAAAAAACCAACAACGGAAGCAACAACGTAAGATACTTGCATAATATTTATTTTATTAAGTACTTTTAAGTATACTTTGCTTAACCTGCAATAAAACCTGTAGGTTATAAACTTTATTTCTAAAACAAAGCACACCAGCACACAATGAAAATACGGAGTAACCCCGCACAGCAAGTACGAATAACCTTTATTTCCTGAGAAAATATTAAGAAGCGCTCCCAGTAGCAGTCGCCTTTGACCGGCGGGGGCGTAGCCGGTTGGATTCACGTGCAATTGAATTGTGGTACAAAGTGTGAGCAGTAGCGTTTTATGAGTTCATTGTTCTGTTAAAGTAAGTATGCAAGTATAAGCGGTAAAAATACTCTTAATGAAGCCAAAAAGCAATTGTTCTCCCCGCCATTGTGATCATATATTTGACAAAGACTAAACCTGCACCTGGGAACCTTCTATAGTTACGGAAATATTAGGGGCAAAATTCCTACTTTTTCTTTTTCAAATAATTTATAACTTTAAATACCTGCACAACCCTTGTACTATTCAATGCATCCATCAGCCCAATACATTGAGTTTTACCGTGAAACGTGATTTTTAACCCAAAAAAAAGTCGTTTCCAAACAATAAGAGTTACTTAGTTTGATGTACAGAATGCTTGGTTGACGGCTTCGTCAAGGGTCCGTTTCTAAATAGTAGTTTGATAGCGATAAGAATTATCCCGGACTTGAACGTGGTTATTGAAGCCTGCAACTGTTGGTATTGCCGATGTGTTAAGCATTGATCCTAAAGACGAAGTTGAAAAGTGTCATGGTACCTCCATACCTTGTGGAACCCCACGTTCAGCCGTAGTTGGTTTTTTTGTTGAAACTATGATCGATTTCCGATTGTGCAATCTTTCGCGGCTTTAAGTAGATGTAGATTCTTTTAGATTTAAGTTTTTTGCATCAGTGACGCTTCTGGTCGTCATGGAGGCTCGAGTTGATCTCGAATCAGTACACGTCTACTAATGTTTTACATGTGTGATCTATTTTTACAACAAACCCGCGTTATCTTCCACCTTGTATCAACCGAGTTGGTTTGAGAGCAATTGCTCGTGGTCCTTTGTCTCCAGTACGTTGCAGTTTACACGCCGAGCTCGAGACGTGATCATCATCAGAACTCACGTGGCAGAATACTACCTACCTACCAACTAATAATAGTTGTGACTTTATTGTTCTATCGCTTTCAAATTGAAAGTTATGTTGTTATGCTCCGTCGCTGACAGCATCATCATTTTGATTTTTATACTTTACGTACAACGATATTTTGGCGCGTGGCTAAAATCGGAAATAATTCCACCATAATATAATTCTGCGTAAATATCGATAGATATCTATGTGTTAAAGAAGTTAAAATAATGTGCCTACTCCTCTTCTATTCTTTTCTGATCAGTTTCGTTGCGGGATTCAAAACAATTAAATTGTTTTTCCGGGACTTCGTCGAGCTCCATTGTGTCGGCGCTTTTCTAGCGGTCGCCACTGTTGATTCTGACTTTCAGGAGTTACAATGGTTTGGGAATAGACGTTGAGGATGTGGCGGGTATGTTTATTTTATTTTACGTTTTTTGTAGTAAAAACGATGTTTTAAATAATGATGTTTAGTGCATGGTGGTGCAATTGGGCCTAAGGTTCATCTCGTTTATCGAGTGGTCGCAACCGCGATTGCTGAGTATGAGGTCCTGGGTTCGATTCCCGGGTCGGGCAAAGTGTTATTGGGTTATTCCATCAGGAATTTCTCAGTAGCAGCCACGAAGTCTGAATTTGTGCACGGCTGATGGCAATATTCTCACCCCTATTACATGGCACTTTAAACATAACTGGCTAAATGTGGGTGTTCTATTAGGAACAACTCTGACCCTTTGGGGAATACAGGCGTGATGTTGTGAATTTCACACATTTAACATCAAGAAAGAAGAAAGAAAGAAAGAAAAAATATTTATTTGTCGCAGGGACATGACGTGCATCATATGAAATGACAAAAAATAACAATAAACTATAAATTCAACAGGGCGGAACAAAAAAAAAGAAAAAAGTTAACAGCTTGCACGTCGTGACTGCGACAAGCGGGTCCACACTTCAAAGTATCTACTACTGCAGCAATTACAATAAAACTAGTATAAGTACTAGGTATTCAAGAAAACTAACCACTTACTACCTAGACAGACTCACAATTGCAATATCCATTACTGTAAAACTTCATGTTGTTTAATCTCAGACCTGTTTATAAAACAAACAGAACAGTACCAACAACTGTACAAAGGTCTTCTTAGATTAGATTTTTAGTACTCTCCTTTGGATTATCTTAGTGTTATTTCGACCTTATGCCTGTCATTTAAGTCTGCTTTGTGTAGAGGTCTGTAAATGTAGGTATGAAAGTAGTAGGAGTCCGTGATTAGACCTGTCGTACCTACCAGTGGCGAAGCTTCCATAGAACTCGATTCCTACCGGCCTCCCTTTAAAAATCCAGTATTCTATAGACAAATAACTCCGGCTTACCTCTTACAAAAATTGACCCTTCGCTACTGGTACCTACTGTATGGATCAGAATGCTGGGCTGTGAAGAAGGTGGATGAAAAACGATTTCATGTAGCAGAGATGTTGAGATAGATGTGTGGAGTGACAAGAATGGATAAAGTAAGGAATGAATATATTAGAGGAAGTTTGAAAGTGGCGCCTGCTAACGAAAAATTGAAAGGAAGTCGTTTGTATTGGTATGGACATGTAATGAAAAGGGATGAAACGCATGTGACTAAAAAAGTGATGAACATGAATGTTGAAGAATGGAGAGGGAAAGGAAGATCAAAGAAAAGATGAATGGATTGTGTGAGGAATGATATGGAAGAGAAAGGAGTAAATGAGGCCGTCAAAGCATCATTTACAGTCGTAGCGTGTGCGTAGCGAGTTGACGACAAAAAAAAAATAGGTAAAATCGGAAGGTGTCAACTCGTGCGTACGCGCGAGTTTCACACTCGCCAGTTGACGAATAAGCCAAAATGTTTATTAGTCACACAATTATTCAATAAAATCTTTTTTTTTTTTTATAGGAATGCTAAAAGTGTCTTTTTGATGTAATATTCTAACAGTTTTGCCTGTACCACTTACACAAAAAAAAAACTAAGCATTACCTTCTTATGATAAAAAGTAAAAGGCTCTTTGTATTTCATGCTTCTATATGGGTCTATAAAAGAAGCATTAAAAACAAAGGCAGTCTTTTTTTTAAAGTAAGTAAAAGGATTTTTGTAAATGTACATCCCTAGAGCTCAAATAGCAGCTGAAAGTTAGTTATTATGTCCGATGTAAAATCACATCAGCCACAAGGTTTAGTAGTTTACATAGGTACATAGTTATTCTACAAATTCCCAGAATGACCGAACTTTATACGTACATAACAAAATACATAATTAATTTTAAATTCAATTATGTTGGTTATTATTTGTGTTTATTTGCTGCTAAAAGCTTTACCAAATACGCCATTCAACAGTTATTATTAATTAAACCGTTTCCTGTTTTTAGCAGTAATAATCCTGTGGTTTGTCGTAATTATAATTCATTATAACCGCAAAGCTGCTTTTGTGTTATTGTGGCGATAATATGGATTATAATTATTCAGAGGAGTACCTACTTATTTGTGGGCATTGACTTATTTGTTTTGTTTCCTATATGATTGTTAAATAAGGATCGTAATTATTATAACTAGAAGACGGGATATTTACCATGTTTATTGTTTTCGTTGTTGTTTTTTTTTTTTTAGTTATTATTTTAGTGACCATGAAAGTTTAAAATCTAATAAGGATCGTGCCTGGAGGCGTTCTGGGGCCTCAAATGGCAGCTCCAAAGTAGCTCAAAAGGCGTTCGCCTTTTTCCCATGAGAGTAGGCAGATATTAGGTACTGGGGGTCTAAAATGACTGCTTTAGCAGAATCATAATAGGATAACTATTTGCATAATGTTAGACATTCTTAAATTGGTCACAGACGCAGTTAATATCATGAATTGTGTATTGTTGTGACTTCATGACCATTTTGCGAATTGTATTACATTTTAGACCCACATATCTGCCTACTCCCGTGGGAAAAAACTTAGCCGAGTTTATGTATGTACCAATGGTATGAACCCGCTGCTGAAGGGGCAATGGGCTGACGGTACTGGCCATGTCTGTCGAAAGACCGATAGAGCAAACCAGTCCTGGAGTGAAAACTGCATAGCGGCAAGTGCAGCGTGGGATGCCGCCCCATGTATGTAGGTGTAGCGAAGACAGAAAAGGTTGCTGTGATAGACTGGATCAGAAGGTGCAGGACAGGGTGTGTAATAGCGCAGCTTGTGTGGCTTGGGAGACTGGATGCAGAAGGGGAGAACAGAGGGCCTAAAATGGCCGCAAATGGTCACAGACGCAGTTAATATTATAAACAACAATAAACAATATTTTTTTGTTCAAGCCTTAAACCTATTTACAATGATTGTACATTAAATTAGACTTTATAACTATGAATTTAGAATGATGAATTGTCACTTTGTGACCTTTTTACGAAATTGTAACGTAATTCATATTATTATCCTATTTATTTGCTTTATAATTCTATATTATTTACATTATATGCAGACTACAAATAGAACTAAAATAATGATAAAAAGAAGACTAAAAATAAGAATCTATATACATAAAAAACAACGACGACAATAGGACACTTATGCGTCAAAATACTCCTCCGCATCGCCGTCATCTGGAAACGTGCCAGAAGACTGGCAGCATTGCCACGCTGAATAGCAATGCTAATACTTTGGCCAAAGAAAGAGCCAGCCCTCTGGTCACGCCAAGTGTCGACCAGTCGGCGAGAGATTTCCTTAAAAATGAATTTATATTAACATTCATATTTGACATCCAATATTTGATAGCTCCATCATAGTTATTGCTAATACATAGAAAGTCACTTTCTCTAGGAGCTCAGAAAATCGAATTAATTTCTAGCTTCAGTCACAAACAGCTCCATTTACAGCAATATTCCTGTATCAAAGACATTCGAAAATCCCGATCGCCTCTCATGTATGTAAGCTGTAATATCATCTTGTAAGGGGTAATACGTACTTGTTCGGGGAACAGCAAAGCCGATCTGCAGCAATCGCTACGCATATTTAGCCCGTGCCGACCGGTTAACTCCGTTTGGCATCTACCCTCGCTAAAACATACCCGGGCCGGGTCAGCGCAATTCGACCCAAACCGAGTGACTATTTCCCGAATGTATATCTACAGACAGATCGCGTAAGAAACCTGCGCTCCATTACTCAAGTTGCAGATGTTGGAGAAAAAACAGACAAACTGAAGTGGGAGTGGGCTGGCCACGTAACACGAATGCGCCCGGAGCGATGGCCAACGCTCGTCACTCACTGGACGCCTGTCGGAGGAAATCGCCGTCTAGGTAGACTGTAGCGAAGGTGGTGTAACGATCTGATCTCGTTTGCGGGGCGAACATGACCAGATATTGCACAGGACAGAGAGGTTTGGAAGAAGAAAGGGAAGAGCTTTTCCAGGCAGTGGGACATTCAAATAGGCTAAAAAAAAACTACTTATTTCAATTTTCCCGCCCGGCTGAGGCATATCAACCCGAGTATGGTGTGTGACACCCCTAGCAGACACGATATCACTCTATGATATCTATGTCATAGCTCGGGAAGGTAAACTTGTATCAAACAGGTCTCAACCAACAATTCAGACGATATTCCCGTGTAGCTGAATATCCGTGATGCGACATTGTATTGCAAGTTGGAGTTGTATGCAAGTAGTGTTCGCAAAACAATTTGATATGACAATCAATTTTTCTAAAAAATAGGCTTGCGATTGGGCGCAACTCGCCTGATGTGAAACACTACAGAGAATTGAGGGTTTTGATAACCCTGTTTTCTCTTCTTCACAAACCCACTTCTCCTTCTTATCTGACGCCTAATTGTCAATATTTATGCTCTGCGCACAGCAAGAATCTTCGTTCCGCTAATAATTGTCTCTTACGATGTCCTTCTCACCGCTCTGGTCTTATAAAATCTTCTTTCTTTGTCCAGGCGGTTTTCCTCTGGAATGCGCTTCCTCAGAGTATCAGGACGGTGACCAATCAGTTCACTTTCAAAGTGAAAGCTCGGGAACATATACACAAGAAGTTTGCAGATTCGTCTCAGAACTAAGTTGTTGTAGTTTTTCTTGTTTATCTCTCTTAACTTTATAAAGTTTGATATATGTATGTATATAAGTATTTATTCTTATATATTTTAGTTATAAATATTTTTTAGTCTTTTTTTTCTGTTATGGCACCTACTGTATATTGTCTCTGCATCACCCTAAGGTAGACTGGTAGAAAATGCCTATGGCATTAAGTCCGCCTTTGTACAGTTTTTACTTGTGCATAAAGCTTTAATAAATAAATTTGAAGCGAAGTTGAAGCGGCCTAGGCCACGCACGCTAGGGAGAACAGACCAATTCACTATAATTATCACATTGTTATAGTATTGGAGTTTCAACATTACCATTTCAAGATTTTTTTCCGAAGCCTAATAAAGTTTAGACTACTTTTGATTATTTTTCTTATTCGCTTCAGATTTTATAATATTTTTTGGTACTTACCGAAAATCATTTATTTATAGTATTTCAGTTTTTTTTCGTCCCAGGTTCTGGCCTCAGTTATGTATGTAATTAGTTGATTCCAAATTAGCTTCAAACTGGCCATATCTGTCAGTCATCTCAAAATATTTGAACGATAGGAGATTTCAGTTGTTTCCGAAGATTTCAATGGGTTTGTGAAGCAGTAACTATTCATATTAAAAATCAGAGAAGCAAGGCATCCACTAGAAAATTTATGGCTCTGTTAAAATTACTTGTCATTGCCTTAAAAATTGCATGCATCAGCATTTTAACTAAATCTGTGTAAAATACCTGTCCTAAAAAAATACATGTTTTTGCTGGCCATTTTCCTGTTTTTTTTTACCGGAAATCTAACCTTGACATAACAAGCGACCCTGTTGTCAATGAAAGGCAAACAACACTTTTATCCATAAAAATGTGGCTCATGAAAAATTTCACACACACAAAAATTTGCAAGAGATTTTCGCGCGAAATAAATATTCACAAGTGATGATTGTGTGCGAAATTGCGGCGAAATATGTACGTATTTTTTATTTTTCGAAGTTATAATATCCAAAGAAAATTTCATCTGCCTTTTCCCAACTATGTTGGGGTAGCTTGCAAAGTAACTGGATACAGTTGAATACCAGTATTTTAGCAGCAGCAACTGAATATCTGACCTCCAGAATCCGGTAAGACTGGTTACCACGCACTCGCGCTGTTTGGTGACTGGTTGGTTTGGACTATCTGTAACGACTGTCAAAGATGTACAAATGACAGACAGGACCAACGGCTGAGCGTGCTTTCTGAGGCACGGAAGAAACTCGATATGTAATGAATGTTCGCCCATCCACGAACGACCTTGGTAAACGCTCCTGAACCTTGAAGATCGACCCATGCGGCTGTTATGACCTAGCCACGAGCTTCGAGAATAAAAATATGTATACGGCCAATAATTTATTCAATGGAATTATCCATTAAGTCTAGATATCAGATTCAAAAAAGACACTGAGCCCACTAAATACAAGTATACCAACAATTTAACCAAATAAATAAATTAAAGTCTAATATGCTATCAGTACTACGTACGAGAATCAGCATACATCGAGTGAAAAGTTTGGTATCGCGAGGTTGAGTCTAACTTTGGCGCCTAGTCGCCTCCTGCATTACACGGACTATTGGCACTCTCCACCAACTGAGAACTTCCAAGATATTATAGTTACGTAATGGTTTTAAGTTCTACAAGGAAGTACTTTGAACTGTAGTGCCACTACACGAATGCACATAAGTAGCATCTCGTCTGTTATGGAGTTCCTAAATTAGTTCAGCAGAGTTGGAAGTTAGCGACATGATACCTCCGTATCTCGGTATGCACATGAAACCGTTGATCCTACGCCTGATCTCACTGTGGTCGAGTCGGATTGCCGTCCCATCTGACAATGAGAGCGTAGGGAGAGAATGCACATGTGTTTGCGCATAAACTTGTACACCATAAGAACGTTAAATCTAGTAAGTCAAGCTTATTGTTTCGATCCAGCCTGTCCCTTGCTGTCCTCCCTCAGCGAAACCGTAAGCCGAAGCACGTACCCCACAGGGGGTGCTCTCAGCGTGTAGTCGCTTAGTTTTAAAGTATTCTGCCCCAACTGGAAGCCTTACACACACAGAATACTCTGGACGAAAACCTCGAGGTTGACCTGCGGTATGCCAGCCAGTCAAGTCTATTCACTTTTGTAACTCAAACGAGTAATAGCATTGAACTTGAACGTAATCTGTGTTTTGTTTCAAAGCGGTAATCGAATCTACTTTATTCTGCGCATAAAGTGAATGCTTCATCGCAATATAGTGTCAAATGTCTGTCATTGTAATTATGATCTCGGTTTACCAGTTGACTGGGTTACAGACCACACATGTAAGTCTCATGGTCAAGGTGACAAAGCGTCTCTAAACATGTTTTCAGAAATCAGGCTGCTTGGCAGTGTGAGTCAGCTTAACTTTTATTAATGAATAGTTGTTTAAAAGCAGGCGATGAATGACTGATACCATTTTCGTTTATTTGGCTAAATAATAATAGCCACACAGGTCTATCTTCAAGGTTAAGCCACGCTTGCCAAAGTCAGTTTGTGGATGTGTGATCATCATTACTTAGCAAGATTCCTCCGTGCCTCGGAAAACACGTTAACCCGTTGGACCCGGCTGTCATTTGTAGATCTTTGACAGTCGTTACAGGTAGTCATTGGCCCAAAAGTCTGACAACCAGTTTTACCAATTGGTATCATATTACCCAGTAGTGATTGGGTTGTGGAGCCAGTCACACTGCCAGCCGCTCTATGTAAAATACTGGTATTCAGTCGCATCCGGTAAGACTGGAAGCCGACCACGAAAAAGTTGGGAAAAGGTGGTCACCCGTTTAAAATAGGTGTCTTTAAGGAGGAAGTGCCAGGGTAGGTCGCGAAATTCCAATTTTCTTATTTTTTTTTGTAATTTGCAGGTCAGTTTCAGGCATGTTAAACAAAATATGATTCGCGACAATCACTTAATGAGATTAAATAAACTTAGAGGGTTGAATTGACGATTTTAATGATTATAACTGTATTAAGCCATATTAATTACGATCGCGAATCATATTTTAATCGACAAACGACCTGACACTGACTTACAAATTGCAAAAACTGTGAGAAATTTTAACTTCGCGGGGTACGCTGGCTACCTTAAGGGGAGGTTATGTCCAACAGGAGACATCTACCATAATCCAATTACTGGACAAAAGTTTTCAGGGACGAAGCTTTATAGATGTAGGTACTTCAATTACTTTCCTATCGTCTACTTCGTCGCCTAATATCCGTTGAAACGGCAAGAAATTCACAGGAGACGCATTTCTTAAACAAGATATTTGGACGAATAATGTCGTAGTCTTAAGGACACCTAAGGAGTGGGGCATAAATAAAGTCCTGTTATAGTACCTTTTAACTTTGAAGGGAATTACTTTGTATTGTCAAGTGAACCTTGTTTACGCTAAGATTGTATTATTTTTTGTTGGAAACTTATAATGTTCCTGTAGCCAGCTTTAGTAACGTAAAAGTTTTGACGAATTTATTATAAAACCGTTTTAGAAAAAATCTTGGAGGCTACGAAGGATAAAAAGAGTTTCTTTTTATAATAAAAGGCCTTGGCTTTGTAACTTTGAACATGTTTTTAGATTTTGTAGTTACATTCTTTAAAGACTTTTTCTGTACTCTAATTTTTCCCAAGACTTCGTCCAGAACTTGACATCTCTCGCTATAATAAGACTTTCAGGTCAATTCCCAAACTAATTAAATGAGTTGTCATTAGATAATATTAATTTATTTCTTAATTTCTGTTTACGTCTTTGAAAACTCGAAAAGTTTTAAGTCTTTTCTTAGAATGTCGTTTAATAGCCTAGTAGTTAAGGCCTCGCCTCTAATGCTAGAAGTTGTTCCAATGGGGTTTCTTTTTCAACTTTTATGTATAGTTTGTTATTGGACATCACTTAGGTACTGCCGAGTTAATCAATAATCCTTCTTTCACAATCAATAATCTTTATTACACAAGAAAGTGGCTACAAAATTGTGTGAAGTCCCTGTCTCCTGTACTAGGTGTTAGACCTGTGTTACATGAGCCAGTTCAGTGACAGTCGACCACTTTTCAACCTTATTACTCAGGGCATAAGATTGAAAAGTGGTAGGCCGTCAGTGAACTCGGAAGTACATCGGTGAAAGAAAACATCGTCAGGAAACCTGGCCTTGAACAAGCCTTCTCTATATGAGAAGATACCTTAATCCTACAGACTGTAATGTGCTGGTGTTATTACCAACATATCTCAGCGAATGGTGTTTGCTTTGCAGGACACATAGATTTGTGACTGGATTTTTTTTTCTCTAGCCCATACTGTCTCATTGCTGGGCAAAGGCCTCCCCCAAGGGTTTCCATGAACTCTTGTCCTTCACCAACCCTCGCGGTATGCGTCCAGGTCGTGAAGCCACCTGTTCTGAGCCGGCCTCGGTGGTGCCGTCCATCGTAGGCACCCATTGAGTAGATACATTTACCTAGCGGTCATTGTTCATGCTGCTAACGTGACCCACTCAATTCGATCTCAGCCTGGCAGCATTCTTGCTCACGTCCATTATACCGTTTTGGAACGCAGTGTTACGAACTGGGTCTTGTTTTCAACGCTCATAATGGTGTTAAATGGCCCTTTGGCAGACCCCAAGGAGGAATTTCTGCGACTCGGGGAGTTTTAACTTATGTAATTTAACATGCTAAGAAGAAGATTACCTGGTAGTCACAAGGAAAGTCCAAGGCCTATAAAATTAACATCAACTCTAACACATCTAAACACAAACGTATTATTATAGACATAAAGATAAAATTGCCACTTACAAAATAGTTACAAGAACATAACTGTAGTAGTGTTTACAAACAATTTAACTTTGTCAGTTAAACTAGTTTTACACCCGCAGTTTCATGTTGATTGTTATTGTCTGAGATAAGTTTATTGTGTCCAGTCTTTAACTTGATCTTTGTGTTAGAGTTATTTGAGTTTAACGTTTGTTGATGGATACTTGGGCTTGTTTTATTGGTCTTAAGCTGCAGTACAATTGTAATAGCTGCAGCTAAAAGCCATACTAACATTGTATTATGCAAAAGTAACTCTCTGTGTGTGTGTTACCTTTTTACTCCGAAACGGCATTGCAGGACCAACCCCCGTAGCATGACCACCGTAGACAAGGATTTCTTTGACGGAAGAATCGACAAAATGACATATAGTGCAAAGAAATCTGTCATTGTGTCGACACAATCTGTCATTTTGTCGATTCTTCCGTCAAAGAAATCCTTGTCTACGGTGGTCACGCTACGGGGGCAGATATCCATTTTACAGATCATTGTGCTGATCTGTGATTTTGAAAGAAATTGATGATTAATCAATATGACTCCAGTAAGGTGAGAAATTCCTAATAGAAAAACCACAACTCTTGCAAAAGTGTTTTATAATTTTTTATAGTTATTATTGTGAATGATTTATATGATTGGTGATTTTTATTGACATTTATTTTGTAAACTATTATTTATTTATTTATTTAAACTTCATGTACAAGAGTGGTACATAGGCGGACTTAATGCCTATGTACCACAACTACCAGTCAATCTTTGGGTCAAATAGGACATAATTGTAATACAGTACAAAAAAATAAAATAAGAAAAATATCATTTTGTTAACATAGATTGATATACATAAATAGGTACATACTAATACACATAATATTATTGTTTTTTTTTCATAATTAATAATTTTATTTGATTTTTGTGGATGTGAGGACCGTGTGGATCATTTTTGTGTTTGTTTTTTTCCCTTTGGTTTTAACGATTATCTGGCAATTTGAGTACTATAAGGGACCTACCCAAATGCCCTTTCTTTGATATTGTTCGTCGTGTCGTTGAGCTCCTTAAGTTATAAGTCGAACTACACAATAACTGACAAATACTTGCACTGACTGGACAGCCCTCTCAAATCTATGTTTCTTTCTTCTAAAGACCATCTCAGACACTGATCTGCATAGTCCTCATGTGAGTTAACCAAGATTATGACTGGACTTTAAAAGAGACGGCTGTTTCTTCTCAGAGCAGCCAGGTACGAAACACCGGCCCCATCTAGTTTAAAAAAATGACGTGTGAAAGTGTTTGTAAAAACCTATTTGCATAATAAACATCATTTATTATAAACCGGTAGGCAACTATTCGACCAACGAGGTACTCCAGGCAGTCTACGTGAATAGCAGTAGACTGTTCTGCCCAACCCTTTGGGGAAAGCAGGTGTAATGATAAGTGACTGTTTCTGCTTTGAACATAGAATATTAGGAAGAACTTATAATCATGTCGTACTCATATTTTCTATTTTGGTTTTGGAAATTTTTAAATGTGCTTTTCTTCGGTTATTATTATAATTTTGGAGCATAACTGCTATTATTTCTAGGAATTTCTTCTGTATCGTGGGTGCGTTTTAAGCTCACATACACAAACAGCCAGACCCGGAACAACTACTTGTAGGCCATACAAATATTTGTTCCGCGCGGGAATCGAACCCGCGACACGAAGCGCAGCAGTCAATCGCTCAGCCACTGCGCCAACCGTGCCGTCAAATTTTATTTATATCATCATGAATTTGATTTATATTATCATGTTTATTACTTTATATCATCTCAAGCATTTTAGGTAGAGACCTGGTGTCCTAAAATACAGGTCTAGGCTTAGTTTAGGCACCAGTCTCTCACAAATAAAATATTGTTTAAGTTGTCATCATGATCGGAGATAAGTTCCTTTATTTTGTTAGTATTAAGTTTTTCATTTGTTTTATTTGTAGATGAGAATAAAAAAATAAAAAAAAATTATGTTGTCAATTTTTAGTAGATGCACCAGTACGCGCGACGACCAATCAAGCTGTGATAACCAAATTAAGCCCATCTCTCGTTGTACGGTAAGCTCACACAGAGCGAGGTCAGGTTATACTGGATTTATATAGATTGATGTGTCGCCGTGTGTACGTTTCGTGTGGGTTCTGTCCTCAATTTATTCCTCAGCAACTCAATCGACTATAATTTATTTTCCCTGTCCAAACCCTCGACCTTTACCGGGGTTTATTTCTGGACAGCTTGTAAGCATTAGTCCAATAAGTTCAGTTTATGCCCATTTATTTCAGGCAAAATGTAAGGGATGAGTTAATTTGAAATTTAAAATGTCCTGACCTTTTCCTGCTGCTTACCGGGATCGTATTTACTTTAGAGAGATCTAGACTATGACAATATTGTTTATAAGACACTTGCTCGAAAAGAGTTGTCTCCATTTAAAATTATCAACCGCGTGTAGCGTCAAAACTAAAGATTTTATTGAAAAGAAAATGTTCATGACAAAAATATTAGTCTTTAAAAGACAGGAACAATAAACGAATTCAGATAATAACAGCCTTTAATAATTTCAAAATGATACAATGATATTAGGATAGCACATAATGGCTATGTTACATTTTGCTTGTTAAACATTTCAATCAACAATGTTCCCTTTAACGTGTTCTAGTAGTTTTGATTTAGCCCTATTTATTTTCTTGTATTTAGGATTCGCTTTTACAGATCTTCTTATGCTGCTTCTGGTCATTACTCTATCGAAAGCTTCTTCACTGGTATCTTCACTTCCATCATCAGAGAAATGGTTATTCATGCTATCATTCATTTTGTTCGGCCTTAGTACCACAGGTTCTACAGTTGCGTCGAAGAAAATTGATTCATCAGTAACGGGTCTTTCGTCTTCACTATGAGATTTATCATTACTCGTTTGACGATTAAAGATCCTATTATTCGGCACTTGTAATTTGTTCTTCTTATCATCCTTCTTTTTGGCAGCTTCTCGATTAGTCGGCTTATTCTTTATCGGAGAGAAGTCAACTCTACGGAGAAAACTTATTGTGTCTCCAAATCTTCGACTACATTTTCTAGTAGTTTTTACTTCAGGTTTAATCTCTTCGGCTTTACAGTCTTCGTTCTCCAATGCGACACCAGAGTCAGAATTGGAATCGACCATTATATTAATTTGTGGTACACTAGCTGCTAATTCTTTAGCTTTCAATTTATTGGTTAGTTCTTCGATTTTCTCAGCTTGTTCCTGTATTATTAAATCCTTCTGTGCGAGTTGATCTGCTACTGATTCTGTTCTTAAAGCTAAACTAACTTCGTATTTTTTCAATTCACCCGATAAGAATTCCAATTCCTTTTTCCTATTGTTTTCCAATTTCTTTATAACATCAACTTGTTTCGTATATGCTTCTTTTAGCCTCACGACTTCTTGTTTATGTGTCGTGTTCAGGAATTTAATAATGTTTATTGCGTCTTGAAGTGTCGTTGGCTGCATTATATTTTCTTTTGTAGCGTTCCCTGGCATTATTGCTTCTATTTTGGATCTGTAACGATAGAATGACGAAATTAATTGCGGATGCTTCGTAACAAGAATTGCGCAATATTATTTCCGTTTTTAGACTGATGATGTACAATTATTTTTCGATTAGTTTCTAGTCATGCTATTAGTGAAGTGATTGCAAGAACAAAAAAGATTTGTTTAAAGAGACATGCTATTATCGTTAACTTTATTGAGTAATTCATACTTTTGGAATTGCATTTTGTGCAGTAATGATTGGTTTTATTATAATGGCTTTTAAAACAACCAGAAACATTTTTATTGTAATTGCTATGTTTAAGGTATTTTCTTTGATAAAATTATCGTTATGGTTGCTAGCCTTCTCCTCTAATCTCTTAGAAAGAAGCTGCTTGCAAATAGTCTTAGTTATGTAGATTTATTTTCAATACAAGTCAGGTGACATTCTTTTATGGATTTTTCAACACGTCGTGTAATTCGCGCTAGACAATGATCTCACTGGAAACATACCGAAGAATAGTTTATAAATCTAGTAATAACACTTCATTTATGCAATAACATGTAATTGTTCAAGCCACGTAATTGTACCTTTTTGTTACAAAAACGGGTACCTGTATGTTTGACATACTTGAATGATTGTTTTAGAAAGAATTGGTCGAGAGATTTGTAGGGTAAATATTGGATTTGTAGATTACGAATGTCAGTTGAAAACTAGGTAGGTATCTACAGGGTTTATCATAATAAACGCAAGATATTTCGTGTGGTTACTCAGACCTAGAAACTGAACAAATTTTGTTCTATGACTAGAAACTTAGAAAGTTCTATGTTTTCTTCACGAATTTAAAGAACTTGTAGAACCGAGGTTGTCCAGTTTCATGGTCCGAGAGACCACATGGGAGGTCTTGTGTTTATTATGTTACACCTTGTAATAGGTAGGTTAAGAATTTTGTTTAAAGTTTATACTGTGCATAAATTAACACCGAAAGTAATCTTGTATGTACTATAGTTTATAAATATTACATTGTACCTATGTATATCAGCAAGCGTGTATCCCTCAACAGTTGTGGGTAACCTAAACAAAAATAATTGTGTTTTAATACATAGCTGAATTCGTACAACAATATTTATGAACTTAACTAACACTCATACTTCAACAACTGAACTTTTTGTTTTGACGTATTATTTAAATTAATGGTATGCATTCTTGCTTAATTTATGTGACCACAAACTACACATTTTTTCTGTAGTTTTAGATAATTTTGGGAAAATCACGCTATTCATTACATTATTGATCACAGATCTAAAAGACAGCTAAACTCTCCTCTTTAAACATCCTTATTAAACTTTGAAATAAAACCACGAACATTGGCATGCGCACAAAACATAACCCATAAAATACTCAAAGTAACCCGAACCCCTCAAAACGGAGATTACCCAAATCCCATAAAAGACAAAGGATAACCACAGAGCACGAATAAAACATAAAACCTTATAGAACTATTTCCCATACAATTTTACCTTTACCTTTTGCCACCCTTTATCGGAACCCAATTTGTTATACTACGGAATCTGTGACAAGCGAACGGAATTTATGACTGAGAAAACTCGCTTTTGAATCCTTTCAATTGTCTTTGAGATAAGACAAATACGAGCATTTTTGTTCAGTTTGAAGCTTACGTATAAGCTCTGCACCGGATCGGTGGATCTTCACCTCACAAGATTTTTACTACCCAAGTATTTTTAATTTTAAAATCGACGTACTTACGTTACGTTTATACCGGTCGCTCGTACTCGTGTAATGCAATTGCTGGCCCCGAAACTGCATGGATTCGGATCGAGATCAGAGTAATGTAACGTAAATACGTTGATTTTTAAATCGAAAATACAAATATCCTGTAGCATTTTAGTTAAATTGTTTGCAATAAGTAGGTACAATCGGTATCATCCATAGATATAAATAAATTCCTAAAATTATGAACCGCACGCTCGTGCTAGGGCCTAGCACGAGCGTGCGGTGTTAACGTTACATAAATACAAGGATTTTAAATTAATAATACTTGCTTCACACAAAATATTTTCATAATTTTAAGAATGCATTATGTATTATTTGTCGATTCGAGCCGCGACGCGACGCGATGCTGATATGTTCATACATACTTAGCTAAAGCTACTAAGTTTGGACTAATGCAAGTAACATTTTAGTGTCAAAGAGGGTTTAGGGTAATCCGGAATTAGGAACACAATAGTGCGAATCCGGATTATCTTAATCCAATAAGGGGTATTAGGCATGAATCGATTTCTACGACTACCTTGCAAATCTCTTGTGGTGGTTAAATAAGGCTACGCTTAGACAAGGTTTCCAAGAAACTAACCAGACTGTTTTTCTACAGAAATATATCTATCAAAATATCGGCTTCTAACTCTGCATACATGTACGCTCAGAGAATATCTATAACAATAGCGGTGGACTTGTAAAATATCATCCATTCTTGTTTTCCATGAATTTTCTTAGTAAAATAGATTTCAGAGAAATTAATTCACCGTGAAAAGAATTTTCTTGAGACTTTGTCAAATATGATTTCCATTATTGCATGTCTTTGTCTATGATATTTTTAAACGAAACAATTTTAAGTAGAAATCATGTCTAAAAATTCGACTACAGTGAAAAGTTTTGAAAGTCATGGTTTACAAAAAGGGCTGAAAAAGTTCCGAAAAATTCGACCTAAGGGCACCAAAAGACGTCGAGCGGAGCGGAGATGAGATGTGCTAGATTCGACTAATCACAGGAGATACGAGATACGTGATGTATATTTCAACATGTGATTGGTCGGTTACCGCACGTGTCATCTCAGCTCCGACCTAAACATCTGCTAGTGAAAGAGCCGTCTGTTTTTGTTTGTCTCGTAAGGTGAGCCATCTGTTTCACAAAAAAAGCTTGCCTTACCTGCATTCAAAGCTTGCATTTAATGTTTATATTTATCTATGAACGTACCTACAGTATGCAACAGCACAGGATTCTGGGTGATCTATGAAGTTTTGGGTCATCTTAAGAGTGGCTTTCTTTCCTCTTTCCGTATGAGTTTTCTCATGGTTCTGAACGTCCTGACTCACTATGCTTATACAAAATAACACCTCAATCAAGTTCTCAACCTTACTTCAAGAATAAAGTCTCACACGTGTTATTATTTTCACTTCGGTGCAAGCGCATTACCTGTCGCGTTTCATTGCAACGCCGCACATTATGCGCTTGCGCAAGTCTTGAGAAATCTCAAAAAAACTTACCCAGGTTTAGAAGATTGATTATGGTAACATTTTTGAATAGTATGGTTGGTTAAATTTGGAATGATATATTTTTTATTTAAAATTATTTAATGAACAGCCAGACAAGCTACATATTTGCTATACAGACAATGTTGTGAGTACCCTCAACGGAAAATATATAATCTTTGATCACCATAAGCTTAAAAAGTTATTCACTTATTTCTCGATAATATTACTTTATAAAATTAAATAAGTAATGAGTAGTTTACTTATTTTATTTTATAGTTTTTCATTTTAATAACATTATTATAATGAAACATTACATTCATCATCATCTGCCTAGCCTTTTCCCAACTATATTGGGGTCGGCTTCCAGTCTAACCGGATGCAGCTGAATACCAGAATTTTACATGGAGCGACAGCCTATCTGACCTCCACAACCCAGTTAGTACTGGGTAATACGATACCCCTTGGTAAGACTGGTTGTCAGACATTTTGGGCCACTGACTACCTAACGACTGTCAAAGATCTACAAATGACACCCGGGACCAACGGCTTAACGTGCTTTCCGAGGCACGGAGGAAACTCGGTATGTAATGGGTGGTCACCCATCCACAGACCAACCTAGGCAAGCACGGCTTAACCTAAAGATCGATCCGAGCGGCTGTTATTATTTAGCCACGAGCTCCTAAACATTACATTATTACAAACAACTATAGTTGACTGTCAGATGAAATAAAGATTAATAATTAAAAAAATAAGTATATAATGTTTTGTAACAAAATATTATTTTATTATAAAATAAATATTGAAAGAGAAGTGGAATGACTAATATTTTTGCTAGTATAATAAAAACCTAGTTCGAGTTTATATCTAAAATAACAACTTATCTTTATTCAAAATGATTGAGTTTATCATGTTTATAAATTCATTGGAAAAAATTTAAAAATCTATTTAAACACAATAGAGCTATTTCAAATACAACAATAACTAGTTAAAACACTAACCTGACAAAAAAGATCCTAGGACGACCACAATGGCTATCCAATCCAATAACACTTACACTTTAGTATCCAACTGTACCTTAGGTAGGTACTTGTTTATACTTAAGACACAACTTATTCGCTCGGCGATCCAACACATACTGAATACACCATTGCGGTCCTGTCAGGTGTTTGGTAATAATAATATAATAATAAACTAATCACCTGTCTACCTGCTAATCGATTTTGAACCTTAGTTTTTAGAAGCAAGGTTCATTTCAAACAATGGCGTAGGTAAAGAACAAAGGGAATTACCAATAGTTGACAGGTTTATAGATTTTTCTAGAAAATAAGTTTTTTCGGCGATGTCTTAATGTGTTGCCTTTGTAGTGCGGTGTCATTGTTGTAATTATTATGTGGGGTGTAAAAGGTGTTAAAGTGTTTAACAGGTAACTAAGAAAGACATCTGCTTTACGGCGAAATGGGTAGTTAGTTTTATTACTAAGTTGTTAGGTACTTTGTGGGTTTTGCAGTAATAAGAAAATGTGTTACGAGCTTTTACCCCATAGAATATGTTATAGTTCGTCATATGTTTTTAATAGCATAATTATTTTATAATGCTTGGATACAGGCAGCTCTGTTAGAGCAATTGGGCTGTTTTCAACTAAATTCAATTCTTAAATTCACCACGCGGTGGGGGTTGGTGGATGTCAAATTCAGGTCAGTCGGACACCTAGTTGCCCGTTTTGCTGAACTGGGCCTATTTGACGCAGCCGTGAGACACAAAATAATTATCTTTTTTTGTGTTTGGATTTAGGTTTTCTTGGATTTTTGTTTAATGTTGTGTGCACTTGTTGCATGTGCCAAGTAAACCCTCTTTTTTCTTTCTAAATGTTTTTCTGGTCCTAGGACATACGGATCTCCTCACGATGTTTAATATATTTGTACGTTTACCGTTTTGAAAACAGTAAACATGAAATAATTAAGACTAAGTGGATACTTGGGTTGAAACCTACAACTGAAAAGTATTGTATGGAGAAAGCGACGGAACCTACTATATCATCAAAACCTCCTAAAAAAAGGTGTCTGTGCAAGAAACAGGAATAGTTGTTTGGTTCATAATCCGTCGAGACAATCTTATGAGCCATCTTCTCATGTCCTTTATGTATTGACCATCTGTAGACACCTGCAACTATAAGGGTGTTTGCCGATGTGTGTTAACCACGCACCTGGCTTCTTCAAGCTTGACTAACGATTTGATGACGACCATCTGCTCTTAAAATAATCTTATGTCGACTGTTGTGGTTGGGTTAATCGATTAACTACAGCAGGTCACATCTTTCTTTTGTTGGCTCAACGGCCGGCTGTGATCGGCTGCTGCGTTGCGAGTCGCGGGTTCGATCCCCGTACGGAACAGACAACAGGACAAATTCCTAGTGTGGGGCAACGTTTAAAAAAGTGTGTGTAAGTAAAAGCAGACAGTATAAATCTATTAGATATAAGGGAAATTATTAATCGGGCGAATAAAAATTGAATTGGCGACCAATATACTAAATGGGCGACTATTGTACCAAAGTAAGTAACTATTTATCTGGTCATTGCGGCAAGGAGAATTAAGGAAGCAAGAGCGAGTGAATGCTGAGAGAGACTTGTGGCACCCCGACTCGGACAGGTTAGGTTCGAAGGGGATGGCGGGGTCTAGTGAGCGAGCGAAGTGAGCGAACTAAGACCCCGCCATCCCCTTCGTGTTAGGTTACTTTAAACTCTGTAAACAGAAATAGGAGCCCCGCTCAGCGGGGGTTCGTCGACTACGCCTTATCTACAATCTAGTGATTAATAACCTTGTTTTAAGTTTTTTACAGGAGTCCTTGAATTATCACATAATCGTACTGAACAACTAGTAACTCAAATTTCTATTTTCAAGTCGCTGTTTTAAACATTAGTATTAGCCCACTGTTTGTCGCTCACTTAGTATTTCAGTAGCCCATTTTCAATATTTTTGACACCTTTAATTTGAATTTATGTTCGCTCGTTTAAATACTACCCTTAGATATAATAAGCCAGATTACTCTTTGTTCTCGGTAGTCATATAATTTTCTCAGAATGTGATCGTTATTTCCTAGAAACCAACAGGATTTGAAAGTTTACCGGGAAATTGGCTTAGGCTCAGCTAAAATCGGCTTACCCTGTGACAATTAGATAATTCTATACCATCATTAAATTCTTTCTAACTAATATATTGTATTAGTATTTCTTTGTGAGTCAATGATTTATGGTCATCTCATAAATAAGATTTTAAACTATCATGGTCACTAACATTATCATTAACACTAGAAACAGGATATTTACCATGTTTACTGATTTGTTTGAGTTCCCGATATTTCGGCGCTGTTGCAAGCACTATGATCACGGGTAAACTGAAGTTATTGCGGGTGGGTGTTTATGAGCAGACAAATCGGTCTACCCTCTTTCCTGTTCGTTTTTTGCACTCAGTACCACTACCTGTCACTGGCAACTCGATTCTGTTCCCGACATTCGAAACTCACTGTGTTCGCTCGCCGAAATATCGGGAACTCAAACAAATTAGTAAACATGGTAAATATCCCGTTTCTAGTGTTAATGATAATCTCATAAATAGTGGTTAAAATCATACGTTTTTCTAACCCTCTAACTGCAACGGTTGTTATAAAATAGCACGCCGTTCAAAAAACTTTACGCACAAAAGTTCATGCGGTATGAAATATAATCCTCAAAGTTTCTTCCATATTACATTTCTATAATAATATTATAACGAATCTGCGCTTTTATTGTTACTTAATACCTCACCGCGCATTCAAGTTGTTAAAGTTAGCCAATTATAACTTTGTATGACTTAGCCAATGTAACGAATGGAATATTTGAGAATTTATTCGTGCATAAGTTATGCCATTGCGATTTTAATTCATAAGTTATGTGAGGAACGTTGATTTTCAATCGTTCGAAGATCAATAATAAACTAAGTTCTCTAGAAGCTAAATCAACGAGATCTTTTCCAATGAAATTTTAACTTTAATTTGTTTGTAATTCAAAATCAAAATCTTAAAGGAGACCACCCAGATTGGGCAAATTTTTTTTGACGGCCAACAAAAAAAAAACAAGTTTACTTTTGTTGACTTTTGAAAATAGTCCAAAAATGTATGAAGCCTGTGTGATCTCCTTTTACCATTGGATTTTTTCATCAGGAACTTCTTAGTAGCTGTCTGGTTGATGCCAATAGCTTCGTACCGTTCAAGAGACTTGAAAATAACTGTTGAAATGTGGTACACCTCTATTTAACCATTAGGAGGATAAAGTTGATTTGAGTGTGACAGTTGTAGGGCACGCCACCATAGTGGCGATAAGTCCCCTCTTTGAGGAGTGGCTAGAGAGGCGCCACGGCGCCCTCACCTACCGCCTGACGCAGGTCCTCACCGGACACGGTTGTTTCGGGAGGTTCCTGCACCGAATCGGGCGGGAGGAAACGCCCGGGTGTTTCCACTGCGAGGATCGTCCGGAGGACACGGTGGAGCACACCGTGGAGGTCTGCCCCGCTTGGGCGGAGCATCGCCGTGTCCTCGTAGCGGCGATTGGCGGCGGCGATCTCTCGCGCCCGGCCTTGGTTCAAGCCATGGTCCGGAGCGAGAGGGAATGGGAAGCCGTCACCTCCTTCTGCGAAGCAGTCATGCTAGTGAAGGAGGTGGCGGGACGTGAGAGGGAAAGAACCTCGCGTCCCAGTCGCCGCGGGAGACGCTCTGGGCGTTGGGGGTCACGTGGTGGCTCCCGGCCACCGTAGGCGCGGGCCTGTGGACGGCGAGTTATGGGCCAGCTCGCCGTCCGGCCGTCTTATGACGACAGGCCGTGTCGACGGCGCGTTCTTGTTCCACGTGCGCCTCAAAGAGATGTCAGCAAATAAGTAGGGGTCCGCAAGGGCCGATGTCTGCCAGGCGGCTAAGTTATTACAGCCGCTCGGGTCAATCTTCAGATTAAGCCGCGCTTGCCTAGGTTGTTCCGTGGATAGCACTGGACCACCGAGTTTGCTCCGTGCCTCGAAAAGCACGTTAGGCCTTTGTTTCCGGCTGGCATTTGCAGATTTTTGACAGTCGTTACAGTTAGTTAGCGGGCCGAAAGTCTGATAACCAGTCTTGCCATGGGGTATCGTAATACCCAGTACTAGCTGAGTTGTGGAGTATGAGCATGTAAAATACTGATATTCAGCTGCATCCGATTAGACTGGCAGCCGATCCCAACACAGTACTCAATACTCAATACTCAATACTTTATTGCATTCCATAATGTATACAAGGCTGGTAGGTAAATTATAGAGAAACAATTATGGACCCTGTCGGGCACAGCAAGTTAGTTTTTAGAGGAGAGGATGAAGCGCTTTTTGTTTAAAAACATAATAATATTTAAATTAAGGAGTAAATCTTATATTTAGATATTTTACAGTTGCCCAACGCAGTTGGGAAAAGGCTAGGCAGATGATGAGTTGTTTATGATACTTTTACTAAATGCTTGTGAATATTGCATCTGAAAAAGGGACCATTCAATCAAGAGGGTCGTAAATGTGATGCCAAATGTCGATAAACTCTCATTGACTTTAAGAAAGTTAATTTCCGTAAGATCCCATAAAACTATACATAACATCATGCCTGTTATTCCCGAAGGGTTAGACAGAGGTGTAACCAATAGAACACCCACATTTCGCCAGTTATATTTAAGTCCCATGTAATACGGCCAGCCTATTGCCATCAACCGGGCACATTTCGTGGCTGCTACTGAGAAATTCCTGATGGAAAAACCCAATAACAATTATCCAGACCCGGGAAGCGAACTTAGGACCTCATGCTCAGTCGCGATTACAATAAAACTACACTGTCTTTAAAACTACATTCTTAGTAAAAATATATCTACATTTTTTTTTTCGGAGTGTCAGACTTGTACTGACTAAAACCCATTCATGTTCCTTCTTAGCCCTTTGTGTTACAGGGCCACGGTATCTCTTTCGAACAGTCCCGCAGCCCTGGCAGGCAAAATATAACCACTGAGATCTTGTTTGTAATGAACTCAAAATAACTACTTTTCCAGAAGAGCTGTATATTCCAACCCCGAGAGACAAATGTGCAGATTTCTGTTTTCCGAGAAACGGTTTGCGGAAACTACTACGTTTAACAACCTTATTATTTTAACTACTGTAATTTTAACTCCTGCTGGTTTAGTTAATTTTATTGCTTAACTAAATGAGTTATATTCAGGTTTGTTTTAAGCTGTTTCCGAGCGGTAAAATATACATTTAACATACATTTAGTAATTTAAAAAATATTACTTTTGTATGAGTTTTTTCAGACAGAAAGCTTGAGTTAAAGCTTGTTCTATCTTTGAATGCAAAAAGCATGTACCCAGAGAAACTATTACCGAGAATTCGAATACATGAGACATCGAATTAACTGCAATGAGCCCGAGTGGTGGACACCATCGCATTGAGAAGAAACATCTGTAGAGCGGACATTATAGGCCGATTATGCTATTATTACAGACTTGTGCTTTGCCGTATCAGGGCACCTCTTGTCACATCACTCTGTTGTGATGACGATGATAATGATGACATCTACCCGATGCGCTCTCAAGTGGCTAGCATATCCAACTTTGGCCTAAAAACTCCGAGCACAAAGCGAACATTTGACGACATGTCAATGGTGATGTCGTTAGTGGTATTCTGGCATGTCACTATTCTCTTGTGACAAAAGTCCCTCCAAGCGAGCATAAAAATATTTCTGAATTCCCCAGCCCCCGCAGCATGACCACCGTAGACAAGGATTTCTTTGACGGAAGAATCGACAAAATGACAGATTGTGTCGACACAATGACAGATTTCTTTGCACTATCTGTCATTTTGTCGATTCTTCCGTCAAAGAAATCCTTGTCTACGGTGCTCATGCTACGGGGGCAGGTATATTTCTCAATTGAATATGCCTTACAATTGCACAGCACATAAAATTCAACTACGAGGCATGTTCTATTCAATAATAGTTACTATAAACTAATTGTTATCCCTCAGGATTGAATTTAATCAGCTCCCACTATCATACAAAATAGAGAAAATTACCTTTCACCAATTACATTTTAGATTGAATTATTTTTCCATAAATATATGCAAATTATAAAATGGAAGTTTCCAAACTCTTGGGAATTGATAACTTTTGTCTCTTACACTGACATTGACGTGAATTAATGTCATTTTAATATCTAGCTGGAGGGTAGACAAAGAAAAATGAAATTGGAAAATAGTTTGGTCGAGAAGCCGTTTGAAAAATGTTTGAAAGTGTGATAAAGAATGACAAATATTATTTAATATTTAAAAAAAGAATTTAAACTTATAATTTGGGGTTTGAATGGCATCTTTTAAAAATAGATGTGTTTATCTCAGATGAGATTTGAAAAAAAGTTGGTTTCTAATATCTTTAAGCAACGAGATTAAAAATAAAGTCTGATTGAGACGCAAATAGTGTAAAAAAAGGATTACAGTGATACAAGTACCTGTTATAAGTACTTAAATGATGTCGAGAGAGGAGCGCTATTAGTGATAATTTGTAAAACGTAACGAATTGATCGATCGATTTTGAGCACCATTGCCATCAACACAGGGCACAAATCCAGACTCCGTGACTGCTACTGAGAAATTCCTGATAGAAAAACCTTTGAAAAACCTTAAATAGAAAAACACTTTGCCTTTGGGAATCGAACCCAGGACCTGTCGCACTTGCGACCACTACATCAACTAGACAAACTGCATTAGAATTAAAAAAATCCTCGACCAATACCTTAAAAGAAATCCCATGTAAATGACAAACTTTGACTCAAAAGACTTTCCCATTACCATTAATTTATTTTTTTACTTATTTATTTGCATCAGACACAACGATCCATAATTTAGTTAGTAAGTACACTTAAAGCATCTGAATCATTTTAAACTCTCAAAAGTACTGCTATGCATTCAAAACCAGAGAATTAACCCAACAAAATCCACAGAAAGCACCAAAACCCTCTATTCACGTTCAAAGGACGTAAAGTACCTCTGTAAATTTCAGTAAATACATTTGCCAACGTTTCGACATCCCTACCCTCGTCTACACTCCACAATAGATGAAAACATTTCTCACGAGCGCTACTTATTTGTTCCTGTCACAATATTATGTATGTACGTTTGTGTCTAGATTTGGGCATGTTTGGGTTAGGTATAGAAAGTAATTATGAATTGCGTTGTTGAGAAATCCAACCTGCCTGAATGAAATAGGAAACATTCATCATCTGCCTAGCCTTTTCCCAACTATGCCGGGGTCGGTTTCCAGTACCAGTATTTTACAAAGAGCGACTGCCTGTCTGACCACCACAACCCAGTTAATACTGGGTAATACGATACTCTTTGGTAAGACTGGTATCAGACTTTCGGGCCTCTGACTACTTACAACGACTGTCAAAGATTTACAATTGACAGCCGAGAACAACGGCTTAACGTGCTTTCCGAGGCTCGGAGGAAACTCGGTATGAAATAGGTGGTCACCCATCCACGGACCAACCTAGGCAAGCGCGGCTTAACTCAATGATGGGAAACATTATTTCTTTGAAATTACTAGGTTTACTAGGCCCACAACTTTGCCCGCGTTGAATACGGGAACATACAACAGATAAAAAATGATAATTACCTATGATCTAACTCACACCTTAATTATCGGTGTACCAGATCTACGTTTGTTCAGCGGTTTAGGCGTAAAAAGGTAACCGACAGACAGATAGACAGACAGATAGACAGAAAGAGTTACTTTGCTATTATAATATTAGTATGGATTCAACTTGACGTTGATTGAACATGTCATCAGTTGGCTACGGCCTAATTTTTTTGTTTTTCGGATGGGAAATCGACAAATGACCCCCCCCACTCTGAGCGGAGCGGAAGGGAGTGTCAGACTTGTACTGACTAAAACCCATCCATGTTCCTTCTTTGCCCTTTGTGTTCCAGGGCCACGGTATCTCTTTCGAATAGTCCCGCAGCCAACAGTTCCGCAGCCGGCTACGGCCTACTTGATATAATAAATTAACAGGCATCGTTGTACCCCGGACTACGAGAATAACTTTAGGATGCTAGACATGCTTGACAAACTTTGTAAGACCTCCGTACAGGAATTTCATTATCATTTCGGGGTCATATCAGCAGATGACTGGTTACGAAATGATTTCATTGATAAATAATGAGCAAAATTAGCGTTATTGTACACTAGCTTAGCCAGCGGCTTCCTTCGAGTTATGATCACGCGATCTTCGTGTTTCAAATAATGTGTGTAAAAGTATCCTTAACGAAGCCGGATGGCATTTGTTCTCAGTTACGGAGATATTGAGGGTCAAAGCTCCAACTTTTTCACAAGTTTTTTTTTTTAATACTATTTTTTTTTTTTTTTGGCCTGGTATGTCCCACTGCTGGGCAAAGGCCTCCCCCATATCCTTCCAGGTACACTTCACCTTTTTAATACTTACAGGTTTTTAATGTACAATGCATCCAGCAGCACAAAGTTTTGAGCGCGTTACATTCAGTCCTACCTGTGATTTTTCATCCCAAAAAAAAAGTCTTTCCCAGCAAAATTTTTTGCGTTGAGTTACTTAGTTTGATGTACAGAAAAACCGACTTCAAAAACACAGAAAAGTGAAAAATAACTTTAGCTTCTGAAGTCGGTGACTTTTGTTTGTTTAATTCAGTTTTTTTGTCACTAACTTCTGAAGCTAAAGTTATTTTTCACTGTTCTGTGTTTTTGAAGTCGGTTTTATTTTTTGCAAAAAAGATTTTTTATTTTTCCATTTTTAGTGTATTTGTATAGGATGTTACAATCCTATACAAATATTTGCTATACATTTATTTTACATTGTTAACGATACATTTCATGGTAATAGGCTTATCTATACTAATATTATAAAGAGGAAAGATTTTTTTAATTGTTTGTTTGTTTGTACCGAATAGGCTCCAAAACTACTGGACCGATTTGAACCATTTTTTCACCAATAAATTATTAGGAAGTAAAATAGGCTATAATTTATTTTCAAAGAAAATTGAGATCCTTAAGAAAATTGCAATAAAGTAACCCAAAGTAGCAAAATTTTGCCTATAAAATTCATTATTTGGCATGCGCTGAGAAAACTATTGATGATACTTAAAAATGATGTACTACATGATTAAATTACTCATTATTACCTATAAAAAAGTCCGCAGGAGCATATATCTAACTATCATAGTTAAGTCACAATAGCAGCTGTTGTGTTCTAAAATTTAATTAGATCGCCCTGGTAGAAACAAAAGTTGGTTACATTCGTATCGTAGTATTAATTCTTATTCAAATCATTTTATTATCAAGGGTATTTATGTAGCAATAATATACTGAGTGTTCAAGAAGAACTTATCATCAATACATGAATGATACATGCAGCGACATCTATTGAACCAAAATGGTACTAATGAATAAAAATGTGCTCTAAAATAGTCAATTTTAGAGCACATTTCGACCGGCTTTGTTAAAAAGTAATGATAGCGTACTTTAGATTAGTCTACATGATACTTTTGAAAACTACATAGCCAATACCCTGTAGAGTGTGTGTTCGATCGCTTTCCATGCACTTTGAATACCGAAAGCAATCGTAAGAGGTCCGCAACAGTTTACAGCAGCTATATCGTATTTGGGCACATTTCATGCACCTTGGTGTGAACATCAAACCTAACTAGAGTATGACTTTCATCGACAGTCTAACGATGGAGGCGGAAGGCAGTTGCAAGAGGTCCTCAACAGTTTACAGCGGCTATTTCGTGCTCCTTGATGAGAACTTTAGATCTAGCTGGAGTATGACTGTCATCAACGGTCTACCGATGGAAACGGAAGACAGTTGCAAGAGATCCTCAACAGATGACAGCTACAACAGATTAGTTATATTGTTATTGGGCTCATTTCATGCACCTTGGTGAGAACTTTAAACCTGCCTGCAGTATGACTGTCATCGAAGGACTGACGATGGAGACGGCAGGCAGTTGCAAGAGGTCCGCAACAGTTTACAGAAGCGTAATGGTGTCTCGGCTCATTTCATGTATCTTGGTAAGAACTTTAAACCTGCCTGCAGTATGACTGTCATCGAAGGACTGACGATGGAGACGGCAGGCAGTTGCAAGAGGTCCGCAACAGTTTACAGAAGTGTAATCGTGTCTTGGCTCATTTCATGCATCTTGGTGAGAACTTTAAACCTGCCTGCAGTATGACTGTCATCGAAGGACTGACGATGGAGACGGCAGGCAGTTGCAAGAGGTCCGCAACAGTTTACAGAAGCGTAATCGTGTCTCGGCTCATTTCATGCACCTTGATGAGAACTTTCGACCTAGCTGGAGTATGACTGAAAGTATACTAATTCAAACAATGCCCATAAAATTTTAGGGTGCCCTTGATTTTTCTGGGATTCCATCACCTGATCCTGACTTATACCTACCATCATCAGCTCAGCAACATGAGATGATGATTACCATGCACAAATTTCTGAATTGTGTTAGAGAGTATATGAAAAACATTGTATGTGCCTATAAAATTTGAGGGTTGCCCTCGATTTCCCTGGGATTCCATCATCAGATTCTGATTTGGTGACAATGGGACTACCTCAGGAGTATAGGATTTCGAAAAAAAAAAGAATTATGAAAATCGGTGTACAATTGGCGGAGAAATCGGTGAACATTAAAAAAAATACATACCGTCGAACATAGAAACTCCTCCTTTTTTTAAGTCGGTTAAAAATTGTCAAAGGAGTTTTGGTGAAACATTAGTGAACCGTTAACAATATATGCCATGGTTATTACCATGCATATATTGCTTATCTCCAACAAATGAAACTTAACATACCTAACTGTTGAAATGGCGGTGTACTGTAGACTGTACACATCTCAGAGCATTCAGGCGTGATGTTATGTTGTGATTTTGTGTAAACAATGAATATCCAAGGGATTGCAGCTATCGCGACAGATTTGCTGTCTATTATTGAAGAGTTCCATTGTTAATCTCCAAAGATCAGCGTCAGATCTTCACCGAAAAAGATGTAAATTTCACCTTTCTATAATATAAATATAGATCAGTCAGTATAGACAATTTCGTTTTAAAACTCAGAGCATGTTCTGTGAAAAGGTCATTATAAAAAAAAAAAAATGCATGTATAACAATCCTTTATGTTTATTACGGTAAGCCCTCTGCTAGGAGTATTAGTATTCTGTGGCTAAGCTTGTGGTTTTGCGCAGAGCTTTGTGACATAGGTCAGTGGCCTGTCAATACGATAATAATATAATTAATAAGTTACTTTTGTTATAATTTATTGCCATACACATTTTTGATTATCCTTCAAAATAATAAAAAAAAGTAACGTATGCTCAACGGTATCGGGAACAGGGTCCAAGCTACCTGCGGTCAGGGCTCCAGAGAAGAGCCTGGTAAAAATACGCAATAATAATAACTAATATTGCACATGCAATATTAGTTATTATAATTGCGTATTTTACAATAATAAATAATTTAATTTATTTAATTTTTTTTTTTTACTAGTTTTTTTTTCAATTATTTTTTTAGTTTTTTTTTTTTACAATATTGTAACTAACTAATTAGATATTATAACCATTTGAAAACGTGATGACATATTTAATGAACATTAGATTTTGAAGTCATTACCTAAGTCTCCTGGATTTTTATTCAGTTTTTGAGTTTCCGATTACTGCGAGAAGAGTCCATGAGTTTTTTTTATTTTTCAACAACAACTGACAACAGTTGACAGCCAAAAAGGTATGGTAACCTTCATGAACCTATATGATTTAAGCTCCTAAAATTCCCCGATTTTATGTACGACACACTCATCCTTAATAGAAAAAGGTGGGGCATAAATCCTTAAAATATGCGATACTCCACACACAATACAAATATTTGGTTACATTCAACGTAACCGCACATAAAAATGACGTATAACTTTTACGCGGAACCCAGACCATAGATTAGGAATGCGCAGAAGTGAAAAGTTCTAAATATCAAGGTATAAGAAAGTATACTGTTGTACAGGATGCTGTAAATAAAAGAGGGACTGTGCTTTTTGGTCTGTTGGATGCCGAACTTGGGCTCATAGATTTGACACTGGTGATATATTAAGGACTGTTGCCGTAATAAAAGCAAGACGAGATGAGGGAGAGGGTCGTGGCAGGTCGTGAATAATCGGTGAGAGCTAGCTAGTGATTCTTACTACTTCGAGAGAATTAAAAGAAAGAAGAAAATTCTGGAAGGCGGACAGCGCTGGCTATTAAAAAAGGTAGATAAACACAACACAGACATAATTTTATCACTACATGCGGGGACAGAGGTCTGACATTCATTGGTGGGAGCATCCATTTGATTACCTGTCGAGTTTGCTCCGTGCCTCAGAAGGATGTTAGGCCTCTGGAAAAAGGCAGACGATGATGCGGAAACAGACGTGCTTTGTATACACCATCGACAAAATTAAAAAACTTGCATGGATTCCGAAGATATCGTTTTGTAGAGGGCCTTTAATGTCAGCGGCACCGGCACACACATGATGGAAAGTACACGTGTGTTTCTTTTCTACGTGATTATCTTACTCTATGTCCTTCCACGCTTCGGAATTGGGCAATTCTTCCTAAATTTAATTTTCACTGCTAACTTATGTGAGTCGGGATTGGTGTTCGTTACGTTTGATGGCAGGGTGAAGATCTGATGGGGTTTTTATTTTGATATTGAGGGTTACATGTCGTTCTATCATTATGTCTGTCTGACCTTTATTATGCTTTTATTCAGTTTTTAATAACCACCTAGAATATCCTGACAGGGCTTCCTGATCAAAAAGGTAACCTGTCAGTGATATTAGATTGACCAACAGCGACGGTGATTTGAAGACTTAAACTTTTAAGCTTTCACGGTTTACAATTAAACTACAAACAACAACAACAACAACAATAACGACAACAACAACAACAAACAACACAAACAACAACTCAACAATACACAATACAACACAACAACACAACAACACACGCAACACAACACACAACACAAACACAAAATTACAATTTATTTTCCATACAGCCGCATTCTTCAGTCAACCCGCGATCATGGCGCTTGCAACAGCGCCGAAATATCGGGAGCACGAAATAATAAACAATCACGGAAGATATCCCGTAAGTGACAGTATAAGTCTTGATCTTCTTCTCCTCGAAATTATGACTCAAATTATGTTCGTTCGACGCTGTTCTGTTTATTTGAGTCCTGGAGGGTGCAGGTAGCTGTGCACGGTGGGCAGGAGAGAAGATGTGGCATATCAGAATATACACCCCGACATAGGTGTCGGGGCTCCACACTCACATTGTGTTCGAGCTGCGTCGATTAAACCCATATAGATACGAGTAGATTGGATCTGCAGAGGCCAACTTGGGTCCGCAATTGGTTGATAGATTTCTATATTGGCCTCTGCGGTTCGTGACCAGGGGTAGCTTTTCTACCGGAGTGATAACGTGTAGAGCTGGGGATATTTGTTTGTATTTGGAGATGGTGTCCACAGGAATAAAACGTTGTCAATATACAGAAGGATAGTTTTGCACGTTATTGTATAGTTTTTATTTAACAGACTTTCATAATACCAATGTATTTTGGGTAGGCTATTCTTACACGCCTTATTTCACAGTCGTGCGACTTCTCATAATAATTTTAGTGCTATTACACTAAAATTATTATAATACAATGTATGAATGGCCTTATTGTTCTTCCTATTTCCGGTCTATTAACAATGCTCAAATAATTATGATTTATAATTATGATAATTATTCATAGATTGTAGATATTTTATCTGCAGTTTTTTTCCTACGAACTCAATCTTGTTATGAGTTATGATCAGACTATGTTTGAGACTATATTCAAGAAAAAAAAATATTAAAATAAAAACTGGCAGTGAGACAACGCACAGCCAGTCTTTATTTTGATAAAAAAATCTTTAAAATTGATCATATTGTTCAAATATACAATAAAAGCACTGGCGAAAGAAATGATAGATGGATTGTGGGAAAAATTACATGACTAGAAAGGGGTGACTAAAAACTGACCACTAATGGTGGAGAAGAAGAAAACATGCTCCACTGAATCCAAGTAAATTAAGAAAGCCTGGGCCTCTGACTTGGCTTAAAAGGCCCTTATATCTCTCAGGCATGCTGGTTTCCTCACGATGTTTTCCCTCACCGAAGCAAGCGATGATTATACAATACGCACATGAATCCGAAAAATAAGAGGTGCGTGCCTTGGGTTCGAACTCGAGACCTATGACTTGGCAGTCCGACGGTCACACCACTAGGCTGTCACTGCTTATTGTAGAAGAAGAAGGAGGAGGTTACTCCTTCTTCTTCTTCGTCGTGTAGATGATTCTTTTAGATTAGTTACGACCAGAAAACAGAGTTCTGGTCAACAGCATTATCAGCGTTCGGATAGATCCCCCAACTTCCTCATCAAGCCAAATCCTACCAAAACAGAAACCAACACCGATTTACTGAACAAAAACATTCATATATCGCTTCGGCCGTTACAAGACTCGCTCAATGGAGCAACGGATTTACTGAAGAAACTTTTATTGGTATCCGGATAAACGGACTGCGAGCGAATATTTTTATCAGGCCCTAAACGTAAGTCTGTTGATTTGCGTACGGCCCTATATTGGAGCTATTTAGAGGTGTTTTTCGTATGAGGAAGGAATTTTAGATTTCATTTGGAAAGAAAATGTGGATGTTTATTAAATAAAGGAGCTCGGATAGGAGTAAGGCTGCCAATTTTTCTCCTCCGCTTTTTAAAACACTAAGAAGAGTTGAAGCATTTTAGATGACTATGTAATGTTATTTTGGCTTTTAAAAATTGCTGATTCTCAACCTAATTGATTGATCTCACTTTAAGTAGGAGCATAAACATAACCTGCCTCACCGAGCAATATATTACCGAGCTGTAATAATCCTTGACTAATCGGCGAGATGAGCAGACGACTTAGTTGCCATCGGGGGAAAAACCTGGATGAGGCTGGCACATGACCCTGTAGATTGGCACAAGAAAAGAGAGGCCTGTACCCAACAGTGGGTTAATTCGGGCTGTGGATGATGATGATGATGAATCAGTGCAAACCATTTCCCAGTTGCTGTCGCGGAATAATAATAATTATGTTTAGGTGGCTGACTGAGAAGCCATTCTATAAAAATGTACTGTATGTACTATGGTTGTGTAACATATTTAATGATATTGAACATAAGATATTATGATACGTTCATAGTTACCGACATTCAAAATCTAGTCGCTCTGGTATTAAAATACAATGCACAAATGTTGACAATTTCCACTGAACAGTACAAAATATAGGATAAGCATGTAAGTAAAAGAAATAGATATCATTTGAACGATTGTGCTTCAAATGTTTTGTCGAGGCATAGATTATGATTTTCTTGGACTAAGGACAAGATGTCCCAATTTAGATGTTTCGAGTCCTAACAGTAGTAACATATTTATTTATTTATTTAAACTTCATGTACAATAGTGATACATAGGCGGACTATCTGTCTAATTTTATCTATATCTATACACATAATAAACCTGTAAGAAGCCGATGTCTGCACATTGAAGATAATTGAAAAAAAAAATATATGGCGGGTCTTTATTAAAGCAACAGAAGGCAAAACGACAGTTTTTGAATTTTTGTCCCTCTGTATGTTTGTACGCGCATCACGCAAAAACTACTGCATGGATTTGAACGCAGTTTTCAACGCTCTACTGCTAGATGCTTAATTTAAAATATAGGCTACATTAGATATACTTTTGGACCCGATAGGTGGCGCTGTGCGGAGCAAGGGCGGGTCGCTAGTATATAATATCATTGAAACTAATGTAAGATGGAAAGACTGCCATGAAACATTGTGCAACCGGCTTCTCAAGCATTCTTGAAAATAAAAAAACAACCATTTTCCACAACATAATATTATCTTCCAAAAAACCGCTTCACATAACCAAAACTAAAGTCGCCATTTCACAAAGATATACACCACTTCAATACTTACAAACTTGACGGCTGTCGGAAACTACTGAACGGCAAAGTGCTACCAAACTAGAGGGGTAAGCTCGTAAAACATAAAATATGACGTCATATTACATGACGGGATATCAGGATGTATGAAATGAATGTTTTTACGTCACTAAAATGTTACGATGCAATTTTCATAAAGTGATTCATGGGCTGATAGAATAGGAAGCATAAAAGTAATGTTGGATCGTCTACCAATATTTTTTTGGTGTTATAATGATGGGGTAAGTGTTGTTTTTTGTGGTTATTGGCCGTAGAAGATTAAGGATGATTGATTTTATGTAAGTGTTGAGATCAGAGGCCCTAGCAGGAGAGCGCGGTGTAAACTTAACGTAAATACGTCGATTTTTTAATTAATAATACTTAAACTTATACTGTCACTTACGGGATATCCACCGTTCCACAAAACAACACAACAATGAACAACAACAACAACACAATAACAACGGAACAGTCACGGAAGATATCCTGTTAGTGACAGTTTAAGTTTAGTTGTAAACCGTGAAAGCATAAAACAGTGTTTAAAAATACTTGTTTTACATCGAATATTTTCATCAATTAGTCATATCTCTGAATAATACTGATTGTGCTTGTTGCAAACAATTTAACTAAAATGCCATAGGATAATTGTATTGTTTTTTTATGTTTAAATTGTTATTGCTTACCGGTGATTAAAACTATATAAACGAAATGTCGATGGGGCCGAAGAGTTATGGAGAGGCGACCGCGAACCGGGAGACGTTACGTTGGAAGGCCTCCCACTAGGTGGACCGATGACCTGGTAAAGGTTGCAGGGATCCGCTGGATGCGAGACGCACGGGACTGATCAAACGTAACGTCAATACGTCGATTTTCGCTTCAAAATCGACGTATTGACGTGACGTTTATACCGCGCACTGTTCTAGGGCCTCTGATGTTATCGTTTTACTCAAAAATTTTAGACAGTTTGAATAATTGTAGTAAATACGATTAATTTTCATAATTCACTGATTGTGGTGCAAGCGCACCTAAGTCCTTGTCTTCACTCAAAGAAGCTAACCAAAGTTAGCCACCGTGTGTACCCTCAACTTAGGTTATAGAATAGTCTATTTTACGTCCACGAAGAATCTATTTGGAGTGAGGCCAGTCTGGCAACTCCAGATAAGCAATTGGTTAGACCGAGTGTTCCAAGACAATTGGTGTCTTATATATTTTGCAGGAATAAAATGGTTACAGCGGGACTATTTTGTAATAAAGTTAGAGAGCCATTTCTGCACTGCGTGCAGTGTGGTTTCTTCGATTTTTATGGATTTTGTGCACTGAAAATTGTAATTGGCATAAGATTTGATGGAAAATACAAATTAATATTACAATTTTTAATATTTTTATACGCAAACCCTGCGTAGGGAACTATAGCTGTTTTGACATGGAAAGAAAAATTCTAGTGCGAGCAGGGTTTGAACCTGCCTAATTGGTTAAGACATCCGGTGTACTAAATCGGAAGGTCGCAGGTTCAAACCCTGCTCGCACTAGAATTTTTCGTTTCCATGTCAAAAAAAAAACTAATATTACAATTGTCATACCTACTATGACAGTTTCATGAAATGAGCAATGTTTTTTATTAATATTTTATTACTCAAAAATACGGTGGGGTCAACGGGAACAATATTTAAATATTTTAATCAATTCCCGATGGCCCCACCAGTGGGCTACGGGCGGTGGGGACAACGGGAATACACCATTTTGTCGATTTGTGATCGACGTTGGGTTAATCTCCTTGTCAATTAATAATATTCGCTGACTGAAGGGCTCTGAAGAGTTATTGAAAAACTGAAACCAAATGCTGACTGACCTGATTTCGAAAACTGTCCTGACCTCTCTTCAAGTAGATACTTGCCGGGAAATTTAAAAAATAATTCAGTTAAGGTTGTATTTATTTTTTGTGATAATGTCATCGAGGTTTGGCCTAAATTGTGATGAAAATATTCGCGTTGTAGCCATTTTTCTTGGTTGCTACACTAGTTGCGTTACTTGAGGCTTAGAATTTTCTTTCAAAATAACTTTAAAACACGTACAACATACATAATTATGTCCAATTTGGAGAAGCCAATACTCCAAACATCATCACTATCATCATATCAGCCGAAACACACCCTCTGCTGGACAAAGGCCCAAGAATCGCAATATGGCCTGTGTTTCTCGAATTGTATGAAGATGGCGATAGTCATAATTATACCACATCACTCGATATTGTGTTTTTACGTACAGCGCAATCCCGCGGTCCTTACCAGTCCAGCAATCCACCCTGTGGGAGACTTTCCAATACTGCTCCAAGCATTTGCAACAAATATTTGCCAAACACTACCGACAAATATTTGAACACACAGTTCATATCTCATTAGCTCCAACTGATTTACTATCTCACTGATTTACATCTGATTATTAGGTCAGTTTGTTATCGGAATTCCGTAGATTATTATCGATGCCGCAAATCAATTTGCAATTCCATCTGGATTCACTCCAAATGTTTGGTAATTGGGATGCCCTAATTGTATCTGTTTTGTTTATTCTGTTCATTGCTGTGGTTGTGTAATAGAGAGTTGATGGACTGTCAGTGATGTGTCCGTATTATCACGGACATCATTATTGATGATCATCACTGATGTTATGACATCAGGCTGGTTTTTCCCCGAATCACACCCACATTTTGAAGGTTATGTTTAAATTCCATATTATAGAGGACGAGCCTATTGCTTTCAATCCAGAACCAATCCAGGCCAATGCTGCTGAGAAATGATGGATAAACTTAATAAAATTTTGCACAACTTGGGAACCGAACCCAGGACGGTATTGGCGGTGTCTTATCGTACTTATGCTATACAGACAAGTATACTCTGAGGGAAGTGGCCCTCGCAAATCATGTTAGACATAGACCTTTCCAAAATTGCACAACATGACCTGGTTGTTCCCTTTTTGCATTCAGTCTGTCCAAGCCATTATATTTATTACTAGGGGGTACCACGCTTGCCAATGAATAACCCAAAAAACCTTGCCAAAAAGTTCCGTATATGATTAGTTAGTTCTGGTCACTCGATAGAATGGTAAAACCACCTAATAGGCTTCTTTTAGGTTAGCTTGTTCCATCGTCATTGAGGTCAAGAGTAGGCCCATTATTAAAAAAAAATAGGAAGTATCTTTAGCAAAGTTCTTGCAGACCTTAAAAAGATGCAGACTTATTTGCAAAAATGCACATTCCAAAAGTGCCTAACAAAAGTGGCAAAACACCACCAATCATCGTTGTCGAGTTCAAACCCATTGTAAGGTGTGTACACACGACAAAAAAACAAGAATAATACCGCACAAGTGGGGAAACAAAGCTGTGTCGCTCTTGAGGGCACCAATAAAGGTTTATCACAATTTTGTTTTAGAATATTCAGGTGGAATAAAAGCGGGCGAAGGTCACACCGAAATGTAACATTGTTTGGTTTTATCTTTTAGGTTTTTTCTTTTTCAGGCTTTTGGTTTGCTCAACCTTCTTGGATCCACAACCTGGTAAAGGATGTGGGAATCATAGAGGAAATCATAGAAACTGGTTGTCTGGTGACGATGTTTAGGAGACGTAAAACTTATGTCTAATGTAGCATGTTGCATTTTGGCTAAGTGATAATGAAAAATATTGACCGTTTGGCTTGTCCATCGAGCAATTTAAGACAGGTTGTCAGGTTCGCTTGATTTTGTTTAATGTGAACTTTTTCGCATGAGTCACGTTCTTAACATTTTTTTTTTTCAGAACACAAAAAGAATACAATGCCATGTTTTGTTCTTTTTTTAAATTTTATACCGTTACACCACTGTATAAAAAGCAGCTGTCTAGCGATAGTCCCTATTGTTCTTCGGGTACGATTCACAAACAGGCCCTGACAAAAAGGGCACCGATTTGATGGAAAAACTCTCTGCAATAAGAAGATGAGAGCGCTCTCCTGAGACCTGAGACACTGGCTTTAGGTAAGGCCTCAGTGTAAGCGATAAATTAATGTTATTATAATATCAGCTTGTTAGAGACTCACTGCAAAACATCGTAGGTAAAAGCAAAAGATATTGGCCAGCAGTCAAAAATTGTCAAATCAAAAATAGTTCTCTGCGAAAATTTTTTTTTCTTTTTTTAGCCGACTGCCAACGAAGGGTTATGTTTTTCGAGCGTATCTTGTATGTTTCTTTGTTTGTTTTTTATGTAAATTTCTTTATTACCTCGGTATGTTCCAAAGGGATGGATGGATTCCGACGATTAAGGTATCATTAGATTCGTCTCAAAAACCCAAGTGTCCCTAGGTGTTAAAAAAAAAACAAGATGACGGATTTTTGGCGCTAAATTGTAAGTCGTTAATATTTTTTTTTCAACCAAACCTATCGAGTAGGGTATCAAAATTAAGGAAATTAAAAGGAGATTACATATATATAGGTAGATTTGTTCTTCTTTCTTTCTTTCTTTCTTTCCTTGACCGTAAATGAAAAAATAAAAGAGCGTGAGCGTGTTATTCATGGTGACCTCCTAAGCATTATAAAAATGTTACTTCTGCCAAACTGTAAAGCAGTTTCTAGGCAGATGTATTTACAATATTACCTATATTTATATGTAACTACTCGAAGGTACTTTGCCATCAATAACAAGGATACATCAACCGCTAAACATTAACATAACTAAATACAAATATGTTATAATAGAACAAAGGCTGACTATTAGTGAATTGAAATGCCACTACGCAATTCAAAATGCTATTAGCATTAGCAATAGTGAGCTGAGTTGCGAACATAAGCTATGTAAGTATGATATAATCTATGAATCTTCATTTATGGTGCTTTGACAAAAAGTGTTAAAAAGAAACTTCCCCATTTTATTTTTAAAATACATTTTTGTGGTACAGCTACTTTCTAAATCGACTGGTCATCATCATCTGCCTAGCCTTTTCCCAACTATGTTTGGGTAGGCTTCCAGTCTAACCGGATGCAGCTGAATACCAATATTTTACATGAAGCGACTGCCTATCTGACCTCCACAACCCAGTACTGGGTAATACGATACCCCTTGGTAAGACTGGTTGTTCTGAATCCACTGGTATGGCATTAAAACAACAACAATCCAAACCTAGCAATCTTTATTTAAATATGCGTAAAAGCTTTACTCAAATGTAGACATCTGAGCAATCAGGGTTATCTCAGGAATCTTATTAATGTGGTCAAGCAAGTCCCCAAACTACGGACGGCAGCAGCCAATTCCCATCAGGCGCCCAATTACCCAAAGGGCCAATTACACGTTAATTAACTACAGAAAAAACACCAGTCATCATCTGATTAGCCTTTTAACTAGTGTTTTACATGGAGCAACAGCCTATCTGACCACCACAACCCAGATCGCACTGGATAACACAAGACCCTTTGGTAAGACTGGTTGTCAGACTTTCGGCCCACTGACTACCGGTAACGACTATCAAAGATCTACGCATGAGAGCCGGGACCAATAGCTTAACGTGCTTTCCGAGGCACGAAGGAAACTCGGTATGTAATGGATGGTCGCCCATCCACGGACCAACCGAGACAAGTGCAGCTTAACCTGAAGATTGACCTGAGCGGCAGTTATTATTTAGAACAGAAAGAATACCCGTTCATTATGAAAAAAAATCCCGGTATAACATTTTCGCTGAGATTAGGACCACAACTCAAACCCACCTTGATTCCTGTGGTACCCAAGTGAGCATTTCACCGGTCCCCCAAATAGGTACAGACACGGCGCCAACCCTATTTTTAGGGTTCCTTATTGTCTTTATTTTCGCGGTACACATAACGTTTGGGATTTTATATCTTTTCCTGTTTACCTGAGTTTATGCGTAAACTACGCCGCCATGACAGTTGGATTATTATAAATATGTCATGATATTATTTTGTTTGTGTTTTCTAGGCCTTGAAATATGGAGGAAGATTGTTGATATGAGGAAATTGAGGTTGGGTATTGTGTACCCTATGGATAATACAGGGTGTAAACAGATCCTTCACGAAGCCGTCAACCAAGCATTCTGTACATCAAACTAAGTAACTTTACGCAAAAAGTATTGCTGGAAAACGAATTTTTTTTTGAGGTGAAAAATCACGCTTTACGGTAGGACTCGATAGAACGCACTCAAAGAATTGTGCTGATGGATGGATTGAATAGTACGGGGGTCGTGGAGGTATTTAAAGTATTTAAAAATATTACATAAAAAACACGTATTTAAAATAAAACTTGTGAAAAAATTGGAACTTTGACTTCCAATGTCTCCGTAACTAGAAGGTTCCCAGGTATAGTCTATAACAAAAAAAAAATCGCAATGACGGGTAGAACAAGTACCTTTCAGCCTCGTTAAGGTTCTATTTATAGGGTTTCATAATGAGGCTGTGTCGTTCCCGAAAACGACTTTCTTCATGTAGGATAAGGTTGATTAGGTACAGAAGCGACAATAACGGGTTCTTGTTTGGCATTTAAGTCGGCTAAGCACCTGGATCACGAGTTGGCACCTTCAGTAGCGTCCATCAGGGCCTGCAATGAAGCACAGGCACGACATTAAGTGCCCTTTTCTTGCGGAACAGCACTATATTTACATTCCAGGACAGAGACATCAATAAATCTCCACTTAAGCAAGTTTTCTTTGCTTTGGCCAACCTGGAACAACAAAGGCTAATAATGCCAACATTCTGAAACAACTACTCATTTTGCAAAGCGTGTTTATCACTATCGGCCAAGAATAATCCCAACGTTGGAACTAAGGTTTTTCTCCGAGACTGTGAGTGAGCCAAAAGTTGTGTCACTAAACTCGAGTGGGTTTTATTGATGATTTTAATGATTATAACTCGGTAAAGTCATATTTGTTACGGTCGCGAATCATAATATTTTGTTCAACATAAAGCCTGACACTTAATATTATAAGCAAATTGCAAAATACGTAAGAAAATATAAATTTCGCGGGCTACCTTGGCGCTTAAATAGCTGGTCCCCAGCAATGACGTTACGCTATCTATAAGTGAATTGCAGCGGGGAGTTCCTCGCAAGGATCAAGAATGGCTCAAGTTGAGCCGATGCTGATGCCGTTGCAGCTCTTATTACCGTGTAGGGTTGTTTAGCAGTAAAATTGTATGGGGTGCCACGCATACATTAAATTCAATTCATAATTCAAAACCTGCTCATTAATTTACGGCTCAATTACCAACGGTGCCCACTGTGGTGGCATAACCACAAGGGAATCATCATTTAGTTAGGATGAACTAATTACCGTGAGCGTATCATTTACCAGCCAAAACTGACCGAATTTAGGTTGATTATTATTAATACGTGGCAGATTGGCTGTCGGAGTGACCTGGTGTTGGTTAAAGTTAGGAGAGAGGGGTCTTCATGTTATGTTGCATAATTTTCGGGGACATTTCCGTGGCTTATATTTTGCAACCACTGGGATTTCTTTAATATGTATAAATTCAACAATCTAGATTCGACTATTCAAGGTGTAAACGGCCCTTTTTCCTTTTTTTTTTTCGGTTGGTAAATCATCAAATGACCCCCCCCCCCCGCCCGCACTCAGGGCGGAGCGGAAGGGAGTGTCAGACTTGTACTGACTAAAACCCATCCATGCTCCTTCCTTGTCCTTTGCGTTCCAGGGCCACGGTATCTCTTTCGAACAGTCCCGCAGCCCTGGCAGGCATCGGCCCATGCGGACCCCTACGTTGTTGCTGACATCTCTTTGAGGCGCGGCCCTTCATGAAGCCGTTTTTAAAGCTTCTTTACTTGAAATACCTCTATGACCCCTATACTATTAAATGCATTCACAGTGTTTTGAGTGCGTTACATTTAGTCCTACCATAAAACCGTGATATTTTTCACCTAAAGAAAAAACTCGTTTCCCAGCAATAATTTTTCCGTAGAATTTTGATGTACGGAATGCTTGGTTAACGGCATTGTTAACGTCTTGTTACACCGTTTAAGGTTTTGCAAATAGATTATTTGCTAGGCAACCTCTAAGTAATTACAAAAAATCGTTTTTTCTTCACTTAGCACCTTATTTTCAAACGTTTTTCATTAGTGGACTGTAAGCGAATGCTCGCGATCCATCAACAAATTGACAACGGATTTCGGTCGGTGCTGCTTTTCATTATTTTGATGTAGTCCGGACTTAAAGTTTTAAGGCTCTTTTATGATAATTAAGACCTCTGGGAATTTACGAGTAAATCTTAATTAAAACGGCGGGTAGTCTTTCGGATTGATGATTTAATAAGTGTTTTATGCTTGTTTTCTGACGAAGAACGAAGATTTATGGCTTGGCTTTAAAAATTCTTGCTTAACAGCAAGGATTTAAAAAAAAAAAAATAATTTAGATATTGCTTTGGTATTTTTATGCTTTCAAAAAAATGGGTAGATATGTATATTATTATAATAGACAGATAGATTAATAGACTGCCTCGTTGGTCTAATAGTCGCAATCGCGACTGCTGAGCATGAGGTCCTGGGTTCGATTCCTGAGTCGGGCAAATTGTTAATGGGTTTTTCCATCAGGCATTTCTCAGTAGCAGCAAAGGAATCTAGATTTGTGCCTGGTTGATGGCAATAGGCTCGTCCCATAACCGGCGAAATGGGGGTGTACTATTAAGTATGCCTCTGGCTAACCCTTCGGGAATTTCAGGCTTGATGTTATGTATGTATATTAGTAGATTAAATAAAAAAAATATTTATTAAACAATACTTCTTTCAAAAAGTGCAAAAGGAAAATATAATCAAAAGTTTATAAAAACAGACTAGATAAAAAAATAATCAGATTCAATGCATATTATTTTACTAACGGTATTTATCACTACTTAGAAATGCCATAATAAAACGAGCCAAAGTACCCAGATTTCAGTTTACCTTCAAATAAATTCAAGAGATAAACTATTCATTTCAAGCCCTAGGTACATATTTACACTGAAATCCCAAGTCCAACAACTTACAGCGAAAATTCTTGGAACTCAAATATTTGACTTGAGACTTCAGAAAAAGATGATGAAGCAAAATGGGAAAGTGAAACTGAGAAATTGGTACTTCGGTACCCATTCAGTCGGCACTTTGGCACTTTTCTTTGAGTGTCTGTTAAGAATTTCTTAATTGGTTCATTGCTAAAGTTTTAACGAGGTGTACGGTGATATTTCATTCGCAAATTACTGAATACTTGTAATGAAGTGCTTTGGAAATTACTATGGTTTACCTCAAGGAGTAAAATGTGAATTTTACGTGTTGTGTTTAGCATAAACACAATCAGTACATTTCATTTCTACCGCTGGGACTCACGTCTCGTCTCTTTGAGAAGGTAAAAATGGGACAAAAATATCTAAAATATATAGTGATAACTAATATTATATTAGAATCTAGTGTGTATAGACGCCAGCACAACAAGCTACTACAATCTGTCAAATATCTTTAATTGATTTTCAACTTTATCGTTAAAGCATTAGGTTCAAGGTTGATTGGGAATATTTGACAGTTTCGGGTAGCTTGATGTGCTGGCGCCTGTACATACATTATTTACAAACTACAAATAGATCTAAAATAATAATAAAAATAATGTATAAGTATCAAAAGGGACAAGAATTACAGGGCGTCAAAAAATTCGTCCACATCGTTGTCAATAGGGAAAGTGCCCAGAGGTACCATTGTAACGTTGAATAGCAATGCCGATTCTTTGGCTAAAAAGTTGGCCAGCCCTCTGGTCATGTGAAGACTAAACCAACCGCTTGGTGATTTCCTGAAATACTAGGTGGGCACTTAAATAATAAAATATATAAAAAAAATAATGGGGGCTCCTCTACTACGATGGTACGGAACCCTTCATGCGGGAGTCCGAGTCGCACTTGGCTGGTTTTGTTAGACAACTCTTCATTAAAAATCTCTCTAGTACAGTATGGAGATAGATATACCAAGGCTACCTTTCCAAACTCAACCATTCAGATCCAGTAATCGGGTAGTACCTAAAAGACAAATACTCCACACGAATCGTATTAGAGATACCCATTGTTGAGTCCCACGGCAACAAAGGGATGCATCAAACTGTGGTAACGACAATGGAGCCTCAATCTCGTAACTCACACTGGATAGTAAAGTACTGGTAGATTTGTTGTAGGTACTTGGGCACCTGTACCCTCTTCAGCGAATAGCGAATAGCTTGTTTTTTCATAGTATGTTAATGAAAAACAAAGTTACTGCTACAGTTTGATGATATCTCAAAAACTAAACATCAAATCTTATTATATTAGTATTGTAAATTAGTAATATTAGTAAATATAGTTAATTAGTAAACTAGTAAATGTTAGTAATTAGTATATAATCATTTGTAAAAAGTGAAACAAGTGAAAATTTTGTGTCCGCACTTGTAAACTTTTCTCTATACTGTTTGTTCCGATCCCTCAGACAAACCGTGAAAACGGTTTTGTGGGGCATAGTTCCTAAGTAAGATTTCTGTTAACCTTGTCTTGATAAACAAATTAAAAAAAAACTATTTTTTGCGATTTTTTTTTACGTTCTACAATCCTAATTTTTTTCAGAATTTACCTCCTCTTACTTTAGAAATTAGAGGGACACACACACACACTCATTCTACCTTGCGTTTTTTAAACACATCTAATGATACCGTAATCGTCGAAATCCATCTAGCCATTTAGAACATACAAGGTAATAAAGAAACACACAAGATACGCGCGAAAAACATAACCCTACCTTGGCAGTCGGGTAAAAACACGCCATTTCGCGTCCTAGTTATCTCCAGAACCAAGTAATCTTCGGGGAATCATCGAGACTCGAGACGATGAGAAAAGTTTCGCTATTGATCCCTCTTAACGTTCCTCTTAAGCAGTTACTGAGACAGAATATTGATAAAGCCCATTGTTATAGCTGACATATGGTACTTACTGAGTTTCCTTGTGTATGTATGGAAATCAGAAATATGTGTTTATTTATGTGGCATTTTTTATAAAAGGTGTAAATAGACCCTTAACATAGCCGAAAGGCACTTGTTCTCCCCGTCTTTGCAATCATTTTTTTGTTCTAGACCATATCTAGGAACCTTCTAGTTACGGAGATATTGGGGGTCAAAGTTCCAACTTTTTCACAAGTTTTTTTTTTAAATACATGTTTTTAATGTAAGATTTTTACTTTACACTCCTCCACGACCCCCGTACTATTCCATCCATCAGTACAATGCTTTGAGTGCTTTCCATCGAGTCCTACCGTAAAACGTGATTTTTCACCCCAAAAAAAAAGTCGATTCCCAGCAATAGTTTTTGCGTGCTTTCCTCCGTGCCTCGGAAAGCACGTTAAGCCGTGGTCCCGGGTGTCATTTGTAGATCTTTGACAGTCGTTAGGTAGTCAGTGGCCCAAAAAGTCTGACAACCAGTCTTACCAAGGGGTATCGTATTACCCAGTACTAACTGGGTTGTGGAGGTCAGATAGGCAGTCGCTCCATGTAAAATAGTGGTATTCAGCTGCATCCGGTTAGACTGGAAGCCGACCCCAATATAGTTGGGAAAAGGCTGGGCAGAGATGTTGGAGCATTAATTATTATGATATTTTTCTCGAAACGACTAACCTGTTTTTCATCGTTCACTCCCCACCGAATTTGACTGTAATATAACAATCCAAGATTCGATTTGGTACAGAAATAAGTAGCTCTGCGCTGCGCCGTAATAAGTGTAAAGACTGAGTCATGTAACACTTTGATCTCGAATTGACCAACATTAAATGTACCGGTGTACCGTGTAGGTCCCTATGTCTTTACCAGCCTCCTTTTAAGGTCGTCAGTCCACCTAACTGAAAAGAGTATTAAAAAGTCAAGTGACATTGCCAAATGCAATAGCACACACACGGTAGTATTTTGGCACATTCTTTGCTAAGTCAAAAAAGTAAAATATGGCACGAATTTTAGAAGATATTAAGAAGGTTCGGTTTAAGTTAAAAATTATATTAGACGCTTCTTTATCGTGTGGTTAGTACCTAACCTGATGTCAGAGTTTTTATACGGCCCATGGGCCTCCAACTTGGCTGTATATGGCCTCGAGAAATATCTCTCAGGCATGCTGGTCCCCTCACGATGTTTTCCTACACCTAAGCAAGTGATAATTACACAACACAGATTTTAGACACGCGGTAGCGTGTCAAGCCAAGTTCAAGCTAATAGAACTGGCGAGCAGCACTAATATAACACGAACTATTTGGAGCCGTACAGAATATATTCGATGTTTTTCTTTTACTAGCAAACTAATCTTTAAAAACCAATCCCACTAAACGCTACCCAATTCCCTCTTCAGTCGAAGACAAACAAACGAAAGAAAAGAAACCTTATCGATTTCGCAATATTGTGTAATTAAGGCTAAGTGGCTTAAGTGTTGGAATTAATTAAATACTTGTTAGGAAGTGCCGATGGACGGCGTTTGGGCAATCAGATAAGATGCTGTATCGTTAGCTAATCGTTTGGTGCTAATGTGGTTTTGGACATAAAGATTCGAGGTAGATTTGGACTTTGAGATTTTAGAAGTTAATTTATCGGTTTTACTAACAATAATAGATCTGGCTTGCGAGGTTATCGACATGTGGGATGTGAGTACTGCAGTCATTGTGCCGACAGTCGTGTCGGCCAACAGCTTAAAAGCTAATAGCCTCGACCAGCATCTGAGGAGGCTTTCGCTTGGTAGCTGGATCAAGGGCTTGATTCAGAAAGCAGTACTTCTGGACACGGCGCGTATTGTTAGGATGTTCTCTAAAGAGCCCTGACCAACGGTAGCTCGGATTCTGTTCCCGATGCTGGGGGGCTACTAATTTTTATTTGTAATAATGTTTTTTTAATATTATTTTATATAAGATTTTAAAAATTTAAAAGATGTGTTATACAATGAACATGTGAACATGTGTGTTGTAACAATGAATAAAGGAAATAATAATGACATTGCACTGGTGGAATTTCAATGCTCAGTGCGAATGAAGAAAGGGTTGTTTATAAAATGCTAGGCCTAGGCTAAAATAGGCCATGAGTTTAAAATAACATACCCTAGGTTCATAAAAATATTTTCTACCAATGCAGTTATTTTAATGCGCAGGCAACGAGAAATGAGTTTTAATGTACCTAGGTATATCTCATTATATCAGGTGATACGATACCCCTAGGTAAGACTGGTTGTCAAACTTTTGGGACCACTGACTACCTGTAACGACTGTGTGACGGTGCTTTTAAGGAAACTCGGTATGTAGTGGGTGGTCACCCATCCACGGACCAACCTAGGCAAGCGCCGCTTTACCTGAAGATCGATCCAAGTGGCTGTTACTATTTAGCCACGAGCTCCTCACCATTATAATAAGTATTAAACCTAAATACGTTTTTCTCCTAAAAGCTTTCACGACTACGAAATTAAATTCTTCCTCTAATTTATAATGAACTATAAAACTCATTAATTTAATTAGGTATAGAGAACCCAGAAATATTGCAAGTAATAAAAATATTTTATACGCAGTTAGGGTTGTAAGGCATCTATTCTGAACCAGACATAATCTATTACCCACATATCTATGTTTGTGTACTTACCTAAGATTTTCTTTAATAAAAAGTTGAGACTTAAGGTCTTTAATGTGTAGTTATTTAACAAAGCCTGCTGCATTCCACTGCTCCCATGTACGCAATTTTGTTTTTATAACTTTTTTTTTTGTCGTCTCTGATGATTACCGTAACTGTACGGGGTGGAAGGGAAACCGACGCGAAAACGGTTATCACGTATTCAGCACATCACTCTGAGCGGCCAAATTGAAATTTTTCATCTGTTTAAAAAAAAAGAAACAGCTGTCCCATACAATTTGACCATGTATGTATTCATTTTTGAAGGAAACAGCAGATTTTTTTGGCCCTTCCACCGTTTTTCAAACTAAGGCGCTTTACAAAAAGACGATCATACAGCACCCGGTCCAAATGGCTTAGGTTAAGTTAGAACTGTGACTAACTATGCGGGTGCCGAGCGAGCGCAGCGAGCGGTGCCACGGCAGCGGCCGGCGCGGGCGAGCGATCCAAGTTGGGCGCAGAATAACTGATTTGTTTGGGTTAGTGTATTCTGACAAGATAAACCAGTAAATCGGTTTGGCCTGAAATCGTGTTTGTTCGGTAACATAAACAGTAATAAACACTTTGTAAGAAAGCGAAAAAACTATGTATTTTTTTTTTACCGTCCATATCTGTGAACGATGTGCAACTGCATGCCTTTTAAAAGTGACTTAATTACTGAGGAACTTCTTCTTAGAATGTTTAAGTTATATAATTTTGTTAATAATTTGATTGTGTGCCTTATGTATAAACAAAAAAGAATCTATTAATCGTCGCTAACAAATTGCACACCAAAATATCGAGAGCGGCCATGTTCATTTTCCATCCACCAGCCCTATGTTAGAAAATGCAGCTTCATTCGCTGGCTGTTTACAGGTATTTTTTAAGTTTTCATCACTATTAAAATGCCAGGGTTTTGTTTAGCCTTTCAGATGGATGAATACGGATGGAAGCGGAGTTTACTCCACGGTTTATGCTCGTCCCGTGTGAATCACTGGGCTGTGTAATACTTGGGGAAAGATTTTACCTTTCAACGTATGTGTTTTGCAATGCTATTTTAGGTTAAATTACGGCGAGAAATACGTAGAATTTTGTTCAGTTTACTTTTTTATTCTCGATCTGAGTGACCACAATGTTTCTGTTTAAAAAAAAAAAAAACTTTACTTGTTTACTTTTTTTTTTTGCACTACGAATTTCACTACGAATTTCTCCTTTTATCGTGGGTTCATTCAGAAACAGTCAGAACCGGAACAACCAGCTATAGGCCATACAAATAATATTTGTTCCGTGCGGGAATTGTACGCGCGACAACCAGCGCAGCAGCCAATCGCTCAGCCACTGCGCCTACTGTGCCGTCAAATGATGAGTTTGCGGTGTTATAGCTAATTTAAAAAGAGAGATATGAATTGCAATTGTTTTAGTTTTTCTCAGCGACTTAGTTTGAATTCACAAAACGTTACTGCAGTTATAAATACTCGTAAGAAACGAATTCAGAAAATCAATTTCGTTACTTCCATATCTCAAAAATATCACCAGCCAGAATTTATGAGAAAAATAAAATTTCACAAAACAGTGTTGTCGGGACATTTCAAAACTTTTATACTGTTGTGCCTTCAAAAGCGGAAAATTTATGAAAAACTTGGTGAGACTCGTAAAATGCTGAGACGTGTTAGTGCGGCCGTAAAGGGCGCGTTTTCTGCGACGCTGCGTAAATTCTTTGGTCTGTGTACTCAGTTAATATTGAGGTCAAGGTGGACTAACTTTAGGTTTACTGGCCATAACTATAAAGTAAGGGCTTATTATAACGCTAGTCTGCTTTAGCAGCAGTGACTCCCTAATTCTGAGTGAGCAATTTGAAAGTGGGAGGCAGATTATGTAACTATTGGCTAACTTTTTAACACAAATGCTTACTGGCAATAGTAAACATAACTAAATATTAACACATAACATAACTTCTCACCTGTAATCCCCGAAACGTTAGGCAGAGGTGTACACGGTACAGTTATGTTTGAAGTCCCATGTAATAGGAGGCGAGTCTATTCCCATCAACCCCGTGGCTGCTACCGAGAAATTTCTGATGGAAAAACCCAATAACACTTTGCCCGACCCACGAACCGAACCAAAGACCTAATGCGCTTACGACCACTCAACCAACGCGGCAGAATGTTAGGGGTTGTTTCATTTGAATATTTAATGTACTTTCAAGAAAAAATCTAAAATATTTGTAAAGAAACTACAGTCTCTTCCCTGGATACAATGATGGCTTCAACACTATTTTCCCTGTATTACTTGAGTTCCACTTTAAACTCCTTGTCTAGGAAGTCAAGTGCACTCAGGAATTATGTAGTCAGGCATATTACTATACGGAGAAGAATATACAGGTCTACTTCGCGAGCTACCTAAATTGCAATATAATAACATGCACTCGCCGTCTTTCACTCATCTTTCTACCAAGAAATCCTTTCTTCATATTTAAGTTCTAGCTCTTCAGGAAAGTATCGAATTATGAACTCTATTTTCTTTGTTGTATTGTTTGAAGTCGGATGCTGTATTTCATTAAATAAACTAGCTTTATTAGAGAGAATGAAATAGAAATTATCAACGATCAATTTTCTTCTATAGTTTGCTACGGTATTATTAACTTGGATTCTTGTTTATTAGTTATCGCTCCTGCATACAAGCGTTAACAAGATAATCGATTCAATTTTTAATAGAAGAGATAATATCATAACATAATATCACGCCTGTGATCCCCGAAGGGTTGGGCAGAGGTGTACCAATAGTACACGGTACACCCACATTTCGCCAGTTATGTTTGAAGTCCCATGAAAAAGGGGGTGAGCTTATTGCCATCAACCGGGCACAAATTCAGAATCCATAGCTGTTACTGAAAAATTCCTGATGGAAAAACTTAATAACACTTTGCTAGACTAGGAATAGAACCCAGGATCTCATGGTCAGCAGTCGTGCTCGCGACCACTCGACCAACGAACGATACTTTTTATTTTGTTTTTGTTTTAATTGATACTTTTTTAATCTTACTATTTGATACTTTTAGGCTAGCTAACATCGACTTGATACATGTATAAGATGAGTTTATTTTAGATCTATTAATACTGCTAAAAAAGTAATGGTCAAGTTGGAAGATGTAGAGCAAAATTAGTTTTATGTAGGTTAAAAGTAATTTTTCAAAAAACAAAAAAAATGTTCACAAGTTTGCGAACTAAATTATGAACACAGTGTCTGGCCATAATGAACAGACAAATTGTTACAAATAACTTCACCAAATCAAAAAAGGAACTTCATAAAGAATTAATCAATATTAGCCCTTTTTTTTTTTTTTCCGGATGGGAAATCATCAAATGACCCCCCCCACTCTGGGCGGAGCGGAGGGGAGTGTCAGACTTGTACTGACTAAAACCCATCCATGTTCCTTCTTTGCCCGTTATGTTCCAGGGCCACGGTATCTCTTTCGAACAGTCCCGCAGCCCCGGCAGGCGTCGGCCCATGCGGACCCCTACTTGATTGCTGACATCTCCTTGAGGCGCGCGTCGACACGGCCCGTCGTCATAAGACGGCCGGACGGCGAGCTAGCCCATAACTCGCCGTCCACAGGCCAGCACCTACGGTGGTCGGAAGCCACCACGTGACCCCCGACGGTCAATATTAGCCCTTACAATGATGTTCATAAAGCCTAGTATCCCGTGTTTGTTCAGTACATAATGTGAAACAAATCACCGTGTTTACATTAGAAATGTATAGCAGTATTAATATCAATGAACCACTCAATGAAACGTTCGACTCGGTCATAATGGGAACGGTTCTATCAAAGCGTTCGTATTCATTAGAATTTAAAGGGTATTTTCAAATGATATACTGGGTATAGGCCTCTCTTTGCTTGTGCTAAGCTCCACGCTCTTCAGCCAGCCTCATCCAGGCTATTCCCACAATGGCAACAATGTCATCTGCCAATCATGGTTTTGATTTTACTGGTAATTAATGTTAATATGTTGACAAAGTCAAATTTTGCAATAGCCAACCACACAAACAAAAGGTAAATTGATATTCGTTTGATATTTGAGGTCTCTATAACACAAATCATAACACGACGTCTGCTTTTCACCACACCAGTTAAGTCCCATGTAATATTGGGAGAGCCCATTGCTATCATAGCAGCAGCCTATAATGTTCCCATTGCTGGGACACAGGCCTCCTTTCTATGAGACGGAATGGGCAATAATCCACCACGCGGGCCCAGTGCGGGTTGGTAGATGTCACATGTCTTCGAACTTTTAGGTTCTAGGACATGCCGGTTTCCTAACGATGCCTGCCTGGGTTCGAACCCACGACTGACCATCAACAGGGCGCAAATCCAGACTCTGGACAGTAACTGAGAAATTCCTGATGATACAGTTTTATTATTTATTGGTCTGTGTTTCAAGTGGCCTTTTACTTTTTAATATAACTTTTGTAGACACTAAAGTAATTCGACAAAATCGCTTAAAAGTTATGAAAAGCTCTAAAACCGTTATTTCCTAAACGTAATTACGCAATTACATCTAAAAGCCTAATTCAACGTTCTCCATATTGAAATGTCCGTCATTATAAAGTTAGACACCGACTTAAATACAAGTCCCGACTTGTATAGCAGACCTGGGCTATAGTACAAGATTAACATAACAAGGATTTTGTTTTAATGAACATAACAAGGACATAACGAGGATTTTTAGGGTTCCGTACCCGAAGGGTCCGTCTGTCTGTCAGCGGGCTGTATCTCATGACCCGTAATAGGTAGACTGTTTTTAAATTTTCACAGAATGTGTATTTCTGTTGCCGCTATGACAACAAATAAAATAAAAGGGGGCTACTACAATGGTACGGAACCATTCATGTGTGAATCTGACTCTCACTTGGCAGGTTTTTAATTTATTTCCTTAGCATGGGTATCTCTTACGCACACCTTACAAAATGGCGAAAAGAATTAATAATGTGTCCGTATGTTGTAGAAAATGATTCATAACATATCAATCACCCACATAGTATCACTAACAGTCAGTACCTAGATAATAACAAAGTAGCTTGCGTTTCAACACGTGTTGTCGTAGGACATGTTTACTATTAGGTACTTTAGCTCCACACATTTCTATTGCTCCAGCATAAGGCGCAGACACGTGTGTAAACACGCCTAAGGTCGTTATATAAGTCGAGAATGTATCACACGTGTCTTTGATACTATGGTATAAATGTTATGGTTTTCTAATAGGGTTATTCAAAAATGTATCATACAAAGCTGAGGACAATTAGCAACCACTTCCGAAGTGTTTTTACTACATTAACGTAAGCTATTTCGTAGCTTAATTGATGATGATAGCCGACAGGCTCGACTGTCCATACATCACACGCTATATTTTTGTGTTGTATTGGTTTGTTTAATATATCATTTGTGCTATATTGAATTTTGTGTGTATTTATGAGTCCTTGTTACTTGATTATACACCGTGACTTTTTAGTCGTCTTACAAAGGTCGTCCACTCAATGTACCCGACATAAAATCTAGGCGCGATTTTTATTTATCTTCCATAATAGGTACAAAGAAAAATAATAATTAAAAATTAGAATAAAATTATGAAACATCCTGTTAATAATGTTTACGTGTCAAACGGTAGAACATATACCTACCCAGCACTCCAGTCTAGTAGATCATCGCTCGCAACAGGGTGTTTGAACTACGTCATGCGTCATAATACTGAATAATATTTTTATTTTTAAATTATTAAAATCTCATAAATACCTATTTTTTTATGAATATTTAGTATTCTACTAAAAAGTCACGGTGAATAAAATTAATTATTAATCTTTGTCTGTCTCATCATTGTCATTGATGAATCCATTCTGTATTTTTTGTGTAGTGTCCAGATATCCTACAAAGTTTGAATCTAAACGTCGAAGAAACAAACTGAACATACAGGGTGGAAGGGACTCCGACACGAAAACGGTTACCACTTATTCAGTACATTTTAACCGTGTAGGAAACAGCTGTTTTTTTTTAATAACCGATGAAAAATTTCTATGTGGGCCCCGCTCAAAATGATGTATTGAATACATGGTAACAGTTCTCGCGTCGGTGTTCCTTCCACGCTGTATAAAGTGGCAAAGATTTCTGCATATCCTGAGTGGCAGCGACCGGTTAAGTCTCGTCATCTAAAGGGCCGTCTCCACGAGCGAGAGAATCGCGGCGTTATTGTCGTCGTGCCATGTCTATACGGGGTGGAAGGGGCAACTATGCGAAAACGGTTACCACGTATTCACTACACCATTCTGATTCCACCCTGTATACTCTCTTAGCGGCCGTCTCCACCTCCAGAGAATCGCAGCGATATTATCGTATAGGAAGCGGGGCACGACGATAATATCGCCGCGATTCTCTGGAGGTGGAGACGGCTCCTAAATCTCTACTTATCCATTGTACTCACACTAACAACACAACACACACACACAAGTTTTTAATTTCATTTCGATTTCGAATCATTGAATTATTATTTAATTCAATTACAATATTTTACCCTTTCCACCGCCGAACCTCACGGGACTACACTACGCGATATAGCTAAAACTACAAAATAAATAACCCGGGATAATTCACTCTACGCCCATTTGAATTTATTCAGATTAGGTCCATTCGACCCCTGGTTAACCTTTACTTGATACAATAATCATTTTATTGCGAATCTAATACCTCTCTGTTGGTTAATGACCTCGAAATAGGTCTGGTCTAATGTTAGTGCACTATTAAGTTTTAATAGGCTTACAATGTTGGGCTAATTAGCTTTTATTATGAGGGCTTTGATAATGAAATTGTTTTAATACTATTTGTCCTATTTCAGAGCGTTCTAGACCACTTTATAGTTCAATAGGGACTAGATCTCTTTTTAGTTATCATTAACAGAGATTAAAATGAGTATTTTATGCTTGAATGCCTCGTTGCCTTCGTGGCCGCAAGCGCGACTGCTGAACATGAGGTCCTGGGGTCGATTCCCAGTTCGGGCAAAGTGTTATTGGGTTGTTCCATTAGGAATTTCTCAGTAGCAGCCACGGAGTCTGTATTTATGCCCGGTTGATAGTAACAGGCTTGCCCTCTATTTCATGGGACTTAAATATAACCGGCGAAATGTGGGTGTATTATTAGGTACACCTCTACCTAACCCTTCGGAAAATACAGGCCTGATGTTGTGTTATGTTATGTTTAATACTAGAGTGGATAACACAAAACAGAAATCATGAGGTTAGAAGCCCTCAGGATATTTCGGGTAACTACACCAGCAAGTAAAATATTTAAATCTTAGAATAGATAAGACTAGGGATGTTTCCAGAGTAAAAAAAAAATGATTATATTTAGTCCGTCAGTTATATTATCGAAGAATATCGGATACGTATTAATTTTTTATCAAATCAATAAAAAATGACGAAGATAAAAGGCAACAAAGATCATGAGTGGGGGTTTGTGATGTCACTTTCCGGTAAAAAGTGTACCGAAATGTGACGTCACACGAGTTTTCGACGCACTGTATCGTTTACATTTTTTGTCCACGTGAAAAAGGAAAAAATACGTGTCCAATATTTTTTGCAAAATCTATCTGACGGACTTATATTTTTTTTTGTTCATCTACCCTATTAGAGAAGCCTATGTAAAGAACTGGACTGCAGTGTGTTGATGTTGACACAAAGATGTCACTGAAAATAGGCTGGTTTTAATATAATTTGATTATGCCCTAGACTAGGGCAAGACGTACTTATACGTCGACACTGAAAAGTTAGCATTAATTAAACTTGTTCTAACGCTCATAAATACGAACTCCGCCAAGTAATAAACGAACTACTTAATAATATTATTTCGAAATTAAATAAACTACTTGCATTTAATTAAACAAGTTATTTACTTTTAGAACATAATTATTCGCGTTGAATAAACTTTGTATTTTAATTTTAATTGAAGACTTATCTGGTTCTTTGGAGTCTGTTCGAGTTTTATGAGAACATCTTTTGCTTTCACAATAAATTGTTTCATGCAAGGTAAACTTCAGGGAGCCAGGGTAGAGATATCCATTACTGATTGGAATGTCTTGTCATCACGACGGTCAGTAAAAGAAAATATGAATAGAGTTTGTGTGAAGTTCTTCCGTAATACCGGCAGACCCCAGTCTGGTTTCCAATCCACGTCCCAAAGATCAATCATTTTTTTTTTCTTTTTTATAAAGAAAAACGTTGCCCTACACTAGGAATTTCTCCTGTATCGTGGGTACATTTACAAACATTTAAACTCACATACACAAACAGCCAGACCCGGAACAACTACCTGTAGATCAAACAAATATTTGTTCCGTGCGGGGATCGAACCCGCGACACGCAGCGCAGCAGCCAATCGCGCCAACTGTGCCGACAACTCAGCACATCGTAATGTAGCCTAATGCAGTGCTAGACATAGACCTTCGCGTTCCGTATCCAGTCTGACCCAGCTACCATTGTTGGTCGTTGGTCCATCTAGCTGGGGCCGTTACATACTTTGAAAGAAAGAAAGAAATTGGATTGATGGATCCTCCAGGACTAGTTTGCTCGGCTATCGGTCCTTCGACAAAGATGACCAGCCCACTGAAACGTCAGTTTGTTAAAGATGCTTCTGTTTTGTTTGATCTCAACCAAACACCCAATGGTTTGTGGGTTTTTTGCCAAGCCCTTTCCCAACTATGTTGGAGTCGGGTTCCAGTCTAACCGTATGCAGCTGAATACCAGTATTTTACATGGAGTGACTGCCTATCTGGCCTCCACAACCCAGTTAGTACTAGGTACTACTACTTGTAACGACAGTCAAAGATCTACAAATGACAACCAGAGCCAACGGCTTGACGTGCTTTGACGTGCTTTCCGGGGCACGGAGGAAACTCGGTATATAACTGATGGTCACCTATCCACAGAGAGATTTAACCTTGAAGATCGACCCATGCGGCAGTTATTATTTAGCCACGATCTGCTCCGGTGGTTTAAGGGTATGGGTGTAACCGTCACGATATCAGGGGTTCTTTCATCAACATATCACACTTAAAAGCGAAATAACTCAACCCTCAGAGCATAAAACTTCCTTAAAAACCCATTGATGCACCTAAAAATTATGCTAAATCTTCCTTAAGTAAAGCAACCTCATCAACCTTAACGTTAGTGCATGCCTTTTAAATTTCACACAAATAAGACACGTATAGGGCCTTAAAGCCGGCACACCTGGCTTCAGGGTAATGAATATTGCACCGTTACACTGAACATATACTAGCTGGGATTATGGTGCCGGTGTTATCCGAGGTTAGCCGAAGTTTTACGAAAGATGGACGCTATCGAAAAAGGAATTGGGATTTTTTGTGGTTAATGTAATGCAGCGCCATTTATTTAAATTGACTATAAGTGGAAATTTTGGATTTCGGTTGTCTAGTTATGGACATGCAATGCATGAAAATGTCGTGAAAGTTTGTATGAGGATAAATACGGCTAGAAAGCGGTGACTTCTGTGATGATGGAAGCTATGTACCTATGTTACATAGCCCTTCGAAGCTCAGAATGTCTTGTAAAAGAGTAGAACACTATCTGGAAAAGAAAATAATAATTGTACATACCAAGTCAAATTAACCTAAATAGTGAAACTTCTCAGGCGTGATGGCCGTCGCTGTTCAATAATTTAAATAAAAATAAAAAACACGCTTTAGAGTAACCTCAATTAATTTCTCATATTCTTCTCTGCAAACCCTTTCATATGATACCCATATTATGGGAATGCATACAAAATGACTAGTCCGCCATCTTTGGCAGTTCGCCATATTGGATTTAGGACAACGTCACTTACGTAACCATGCATTGTCATCCAAACTAAACATGTATGCAAAATTTCAGCTCAATTGAAAACCGGGAATTGGGAATTTAATTTCTAAGATTTTTTTACTTGGTTAGTTACAAGTGAAGCTAAGAAAAACGTGTTAAAAATAGAAAATTTGGAGATCAACGGCAGCTGGTAGCGTAGTTACTTGAAGTTGTGAGTTTATTTTCATATTTTTGACGTAGTTCCAAAATGAATATGCTAAAATGTGGTTCTTTGTATGCAGTGTGCAGTGTGCAGTCCTGTCTGCAACAATAAACTGTTGATTGCACCTTCATAACTCAACATTAATCATAATAAAACACTTTTATACTCCAAAACGATCCTTATCTCAAATTAGAAACAAAAATAACATAACACTATCAAGTTACAAAGTCCTGTTATTTCAATTCATTTTCAAGGGCAAAGTGCACTCTCAATTCGGTCGGGTAATAGCGAACTTGTCAAAGCACTTTTATATCGAGTGGCTATTCGGTGGAGCTAGCACCTGAGTTTTACGATAATGAATATTACGGGCTGGCTTAGGACGAGGTTATCCCCGCGGTAATACTTTGTAGCGATACCAGAGGGAATTTTGGACGTGAACTTTGGGATGCTTATCAAAATATATTAGACAAATTTTAGTACATACATACATAACATCACGTCTGTAATCTCCGAAGGGATAGGCAGAGTTGTAGCTAATAGTACACCCACATTTCGCCAGATTTAAGTCCCATGTCCAGGGCACGTGCTTATTGCCACTAACCGGGCACAAATCCAGACTCCATGGCTGCTACTGAGAAATTCCTGATGGAAAACCCAATAACACTTTGCCCAACCCGGGAAAGGAACCCAAGACCTCATGCTCAGCAGTTGCACTTGCGACCACTATACCAACGAGGCAGAAAGTTTAGTAATAAATGTAAAACAAACAATTTTGATGTACGCATAAACAGGAATTTCATGAATTTTTCTTTAGTAGGTAAAGAACATTTACACAAGTTTTGTAAACGAGACAACATAGTATCTTCATCTCCAACGACGACATTGCCAAAATTTATGCATCACACACCATCATTACACATCCACACACTACCATCAAGCATGCACAAGATCACACCCCACACACAACACCACACATCACACACCATCACACACTCCACACATCACACACCATCACACACACCACACATCAGACATCACACCAACACCATTTTGACGGCGCGGTTGGCGCAGTGGCTGAGCGATTGGCTGCTGCGCTGCGTGTCGCGGGTTCGATTCCCGCACGGAACAAATATTTGTATGGCCTACAGGTAGTTGTTCCGGGTCTGGCTGTTTGTGTATGTGAGTTTAAATGTTTGTAAACGCACCCACGATACAGGAGAAATTTCAAGTGTGGGGCAACGGTTGTTAAAAAAAAAAAAAAAAACCATACCTAACGCATCCACACCCACCGTATCCCACTCCTATTTGCGTGCTACGAGAGATTCAAAAAAGTCAATTGCGATAACTAAAAAAAGTTATGAACGCATCTTTCTACACACACCCTTAACGTCGCTATTTACCTAGTGGACCAAAGGAATTTTATACGTTAAACTGCACGATGGAAAATATGCAACTGCTGCTCACATCACCCATACAGGTCGTGAGGTAACAAGGATAAAATGTTCTCTATGAAGAGCTTGCGCTAGTATAATATGCTTTGACTTTGTGGAGAAAGGATGCTTGTTTTAGCCAACATTATCTGCATTAAATATGCAGCAAAAACCAATTTTGTATAAACGAGTATTTATACACCGTCGACCAACACCAGAATTGCAGTAAATAATCAGCTGTCCCATACATTTAGGTCGAGTAAGTAGTGAAGTATTAAATGGGAAAGCTAATAAATTTAAGAGTTTCCGTACCCGAAAGGTACCAACGGGACCCTATGGTCCGTCCGTCTGTCTGTCTGTGTGTCAGCGGGCTGTATCTCATGATCCGTAATAGGTAGACAGTTGAAAATTTCAAAATATGTATTTTTATTGCTGCTATAACAACAAAATATAATGAAAAATGGCTCCCCTACTACGGAACCCTTCATGAGCGAGTCCACCTCGCACTTAGCCGGTTTTTTTTGCAATTATGACTTTCGTCCCATACAAAACTTATTCAATTTAATTGTCAGTACTACACTCCTAAAACATGAACACACCATTCTGATTCATGCTGTGTAGGGGAAAATTGACAACTAGATCGATCACAGTGTCAAATAAAGGTTGTAAATATACCCTTAAAATAAACGAAAGGCACTTGTTTTCCCCGACACTGCGATCATTTTTTTGTTCTGGACCATACCTGGGAACCTTCTAGTTACGAAGATATAATATAAAATATAAAAAAAACTTGTGAAAAAGTTGGAACTTTGACCCCCAGGTCAAACTTTTTCACAAGTTTTTTTTTTAAATTCATGTTTTTAATGTAAGATTTTTACTTTACACACCTCCACGACCCTCGTACTATTTAATCCATTCATCAGCACAATGCTATGAGTGCTTTCCATCGAGTCCTACCGTAAAACATGATTTTTCACCCCCAAAAAAAAAGTCGATTCACAGCAATAATTTTTGCGTAAAGTTACTTAGTTTGATGTGTTTTTCCATCAGATATTTCTCAGTAGCAGCCACGGAGTCTGGATGTGAGCACAGGTGATGGCAATAGGCTCTCCCCCTATTACATAGTTCTTAACATTACGACATGTGGGTGTACTATTAGGTACACCTTTGCCTAAGCCTTTGGGGATTATAGGCGTGATGTTATGTTATGAAGATAGTTCAATACGATTATAATTACAGTTCAGTCAGTTCTATTCTAATTCTGACTAATAAGATCAATCGTAGCTATTTCTCACAATATTCCGTTACCCTCATCTCCTCATAACCTTGGCGCCAATCAGTCTTACAGCAATCTTTCCATGCTTAAAATGAGACCCTACTTAAATACCTTATTTTCCTGTCACAATCAAACGACGCGGAAAAATCTGGCAAAAACAGCTGACACCAGACAAAACGATACCAATATTGAAATCGCCAAAGCATTCAACCTTGACCGGCTGAATGACATGTTTGCCGATCTTGTCCAACATACCATAAAACCGAAAGCAATCCACGGTGGGCTTGTTTCACCCTGTTCTGCTCTGTTGTACCCTGTTCAACCCTAATAAATCTACCTATGTCCCATTTAGGATTTTTGTTTACATTGCTATTACGTGTTTCGAATATCTGGCCAGTTTCGAACGTATTTTGGCACGAGTGATGGGCTCTTGTTTTTTTTTGTGTTATTTGATTGGTGTGAATGGGTTTATTAAACTGATGCGAAGTGTAAAAGGTGGACGAAATGGAAGTTATAAAAGTCGATTTTGAAAATGAAGTTTGAATATTTCATATTTATGTGTAAAGTGTTACTGAAAAAAAGTTGTTATCGTGATAATTTTTGAAAGATAAAAAAATCTCAATTAACTCATGCATAAACTCACGCCTTTTACAATGGGTGTAGGCAAAAATTACAGAACGCTACCTGCTACGATCCTAACACACCCCTTTCGCCTTCTCCACGTTCATTCGTTGCGAGTATTATGGAACTGACCTTTTTTAGGTACTGTAGTTCACCAAAAAGGTCAGTGTATGTCCTTCCGGGGCGTCCCCTCTCAGCGTTGCCACTAACATCTATCTACGTATGTAAATAAAGGGTGTAACAAGACCCTCGAGAAGTCGAAAGGCACTTGTTTTCCCCGTCATTGCGATATTTTTTTTCTAGACCATACATTCTAATTACGGAGATATTGGAGGTCAAAGTTCCAACTTTTTCACAAGTTTAAAAAAAAAAAAAACATTTTTTCTTGTAGGATTTTTACTTTAAACACCTCCACGACCCCCGTACTATTCAATCCATGCATCAGCACAATGTTTTGAGTGCGTTACATTGAGTCCTAACGTAAAATGTGATTTTTCACTAAATAAAAAGTCGTTTCCTATTAATAATTTTTACGTAAAGTTACTTAGTTTGATGTACATAATGCTTGGTTGACGGCTTCGTGAAGAGTCCGTTTACACCCTGTATCTTGTGATAGTCTCCTTTCATTAATCCTCTCATCATGACCAAACCGTCGAAGCATAGGTACTCTTACTTCACCCACTTTGCTGAAAGTACGATAAGATTCTAATCAAATAAGCAGAATTATTCCTTTTTCATCAAATGAAAGTAGTTTTTATAGATTTCCGATATTTGAAGCACTTTTCAGTGTTCATAGCGTAAGCGGTGCGCGCACAGCATTCCACTTTGTGAATAGTTCTGACTAAATATTTTCCTAGCGTGAAAATGTGGCTTGCAATGTTATGGCATCTGGTTTGAAGGAATAGTAGAATAATAGTAGAAAAGAAAGGCAGCTTTTTATCTATAACACCTAATATTTGAAAAAAGTCGTGATGTGTTACCCACTTGAAACAATTAGTCTAACCATTCCATTTAACCATCCAGTTAACCAATATAACCGAGATAGTGGCTAAATAATAACACTTGCTCGGCTCGAAGTTCAGGTTAAGCCGCGCTTGCCTAGGTTGGTCCGAGGATGGGTGACCGCTCGTTATATACTCAGTTTCCTCCGTGCTGCGGGAAGCACGTTAATCCGTTGGTCTCGGCTTTCATTTGTAGCTCTTTGACTAGTCTTACCAAGAGGTATCGTATTAATAGTACCTAGTAGTAGTACTAACTGGGTTGTAGAGGTCAGATAGGCAGACGCTCTATGTAAAATACTGGTATTCACTTACATCCGGTTAGACTGGAAGCCGACCCCAAAAATAATTGAGAAAAGGCCAGGCAGATGATGAACATCAAGTTAACCAATAACACTATAAGCCACTCATCATCACCATATCCACTGCTGGACATAGACGTTCTCCTCTCCAATCGCACACAATTCATGTTGATTCTCGTCAACTCGCATCCAGCCGTATCAGTAAAGATATGAAGATCATCGCTACAACTAGCAAAGCCAAAGCCTTTTGACCGCCAGAGCATAAACGCACGCGCGTGCCCTCCACGCCAAGCCTTAATTTCACCTACCATTTTGTCACATATTTGTATCGTTGGCGTACAGGGTACGCGCTTGATTGTCACGTATATGTGACAATGGCGTTCTAAATCTTACGGCAAGGTGCCCCCTGGCTACATGCTTATTCGCGGGGAGTCCCAATTCTCTATTCCTGAAAATTCCATTACAAAAGAGTTTCAAAACAAGCCTAAAACCAATTTTTTCGACACCCTCTTCCGCAAAAGACAATCATAAAACAAAATTCTCCACATTTCCACATCCCTACCCTTGAGTTCGAAACGTAAAACAAACGCTAATTGGGTTCCGTCGGATGATTGCGTTCATCAAAACTTCGGGGCAAGCCTGTTGAGGGTTCCGTAGGTAGCAGGCGGTCGATAGTGCTGCAATTAAGTATGTTGATCACGTGTCCAGGACGTGGCGGCAATTAGGAATTGTTAAGTGATGTCGGAGGTGTGAACGTGTAGGGTTGGTAGTGTTAAGAGGTAATGAATATAGGTTTATACATAACATAACAGGGTTAGGCAGAGGTGTACCTAATAGTACACCCACATTTCGTTACGGTGTCTTGATTTGGTAATGAAAGAAACTCGGTGGAAAGGAATTGTTATACATTACGCGTTGTTAAATCACAAATAATAATATGTTGTAGGATAATTCTATTTTTATCTGCAAGTAGCTCTTTCAGACAAAAATTTAATTCTTAACACAGGTTTTCTTTTAAGAAAATCGCTTAACTTGTGACAGAAAAGTACAAACAAAAATGTTGAGACATAATATCACGCTTGAAGTGTAAACACGCATTTCACCAGTTACGTTAAAGTCCTATCTGATAGGGGGCGAGCCTATTGCCAACAACCGGGCACAAATTCGAACTCAGTGACTGCTACTGGGAAATTCCTGACGGAAAAACCCAATATACTTATTTAACTTCCTGGTGGGGTCTCAGGGGATATAAAACTAAATAGTTACATAGATCTACCAGTCAGTAGGTCGTGGGAGACAGTGAGACACATCAGTATTCGGAGACCCACTGGTGGGTCTGCTTGGTGGGTCCTTGAAGACGAAGTGATAAATAGTAAGTATTCTAACTATCTAATATCTGGATTCTTTAAAACAAAACAATTTGAAAATCAGTTTGGATAGTTTATTTCAGAAACAAAGTACTCATTATCTTCCTACTCTTGTCCAATGTTACTCAGGTTCGGCGCATCACGTTTTTTCTTCCAATCTCCTCTGTCAACCGTCACGCTATCATTTACTCCTTTAACTTTCATACCATTCCTCACACAATCCATCCATCGGTTCTTTGGTCTTCCTCTCCCTCTCCATCCATCATCATCGTTCCATCATCGTTTATATTCATATCAGAAACACAGTACTAATACAAGTAAAACAAACTAAAGTCAATTCACACTTCAGAATAACCACATGCCACGAACGCCACCGAATCACGCCGATTCAAACGCTCCCATTTAAATGTGTAAACACAGGAGCGGAGCTGAAACGTTGGAAACTGCAGAGCTGTATGCAAAAAATGTTGAATGACACCGCGCGGCAATAAAACCGACCACCGACGATTTACACTTGCGTAGGTACTGGATAAAAATGTGCGGTGTACTGTGTTTTGACCTAAATTTAGCGGGTTCTGTATTTTACTAGACATAGCATTGGTATAACAATTCATCATCTGCCTAGCCTTTTCCCAACTATGTTAGGGTCGGCTTCCAGTCTAACCGGATGCAGCTGATTACCCGTATTTTACATGGAGCGACTGCTATCTGACCTCCACAACCCAGTTAGTGCTAAGTAATACGATACCCCTTGGTAAGACCGGTTGTCAGACTTTTTGAGCCACTGACTACCTGTAACGACTGTCAAAGATCTACAAATGACAGCCGGGACCAACGTCTTACCGTGCTTTCCGAGGCACGGAGGAAACTCGGTATGTAATGGGTGGTCACCCATCCACAGACCAACCTAAGCAAGCACGGCTTAACTTAGAGATCGATCCGAGCTGCTGTTATTATTTAGCCACGAGCTCCTCCATTAGTGTAACAATTAATCAGCCTAAATTGCACCCACAGCTGGGACACAGGCTTCCGTCTGTGAATACACTATAATACCTACATCACGTGGACCCAATGTAGGTGGATGTCATTTTTTGGCTCTAGAACATGTCGAAATCTATCTATAATAATTATAATGTCTCCCTTCCTTGTGGTACTCACGACGCTCAAACAAGCTTTACAAAACCAGTTTATGCGGATCTCTCATTGTAAAGGAAATCTCTACAAAGCGAGGCCAAGTTATACTGAAAATACAGTATCATATGCCGCCGTGTGTACGACACCGTAGCACTGCCTCATTGGTCTAGTGATGGCAAGCGCGACTGCTGAGCTTGGGGTTTGATTCCCGCGTCGGGCAAATTGTCATTGGGTTTTCCGTCAGGAATTTTTCAGTAGCAGCTACCGAGTCTGGATTTGTGCCCGGTTGATGGCAATAAGCTTGTCCCCTATTATATGTGACTTAAGATTAACCCTACAAGGATTACAGGCGCGATGATGGTGATAACACCGTAGCGGTCTTTTTGATTCACCTTATTCTGTTCTCGTTTCAGTCGTATATTTATATGCACCATTATCTACTACTAAAGACTTATTAATTCTTTTAACAGTCCGCATCCACCAAAGTTACTGTGGGTTGTATATTTGCAGTATCTTTCAATCGCAAGAAAACATCACAAGCTCGTACTTTTCACATAGGCGCCAATCCCTCCCTACCTCTGTGGCAATGAACAAAATGCGAACCGTTGACACGCAAGAGGAATGCCCATTCACGCACCTCACATAACCTGCAATCCCGGGACGACCACAAAGACCTGAAAATTCAAGGAATCCTAAAAAACAGAAAACTTGCGGTATTTCGTTATTTCCAACTTTTTATTCGCAACCAATACAAATTCCGGAAGCATTGAAAACATTCGGCCGCTAGAATTTATATTGAAAAAAAAAAGAAGACCTATAAATAAAAATGCTTTTTGGACAACGTAATCAATTCAACCTTTTTGCGGCCCGCTGGACACAATTTGAAGACAGAATGGAGACTTTTCAACTAGAAAATAGGATACAATTGTGTTGATTTTAATTCTTTATTGTCGACACAAATATGGAAGCTTTGCAACAAATAAAATTTTCAGTAACAGGCCTTTTGTTATGAAATTGATTTTGGTTCGTTCAGTGCTTTGATAATTTTCAATTTGATAATTTAAAAGAAGTATGGCGGTTATTTGCGTTTCGTATTTGATTTGTATTAGTAAATCAATATGGAGCTAGTTTTCATTATATTTATTTACTGTGGCTCTCTATTTGGCTCGTCGTGTCGTTGAGTTCCTCGAGCTACGAGTCGAGCTACACGATAACTGACAAAATGCTTGCACTGGCTGGACAAGTCCACTCAAATGTGTGTGTCTTTCTTTAAAATACCATCTCAGGCACTTATCTGCATAGTGAGTTGACCAAAATTATGTCTGGGTCTGAAAAGAGACTGCAACCTCTGAATTGGTTTTGGCTGTTTCTTCTCAGAGTAGTCAGGTACGAAACACCGGCCTCATTTTAGTTTTTAAAAAAAGATGACGAGTAAAAATTTTGTAAAAACTTTTTTGCAAAATAAACATCGTTTATCATTAAAATTTAATTTTGAGCTCTGGATATTTTCGCTTGTAATCTATATGCAATAACCTCTTAATCAGTATAAGTAGAAAAAAAAAAACTCTTTTATAATCATGCGAAAATATTGTCCTATAAAAGAAGATCGTAAAAGAGACGGAGTTATGAACACGTCTCGTACATTAAAATATTGTAATAAAATAAATTAAGTTAGACTTTTATTTCGTAGATAATTTTTTATATTATAATGACTTTGTGACTATAAAATTGTTTGGTTAATTCTGCTTTACACTGCAAAAATTTGGCATTAGTATTTTCTGAATTAAATAACGTACTTTAAAGGTATTTATTTAGAAGAAGTAACTTGTGTTACTTTATTTTTTTGTAGTTTTTTTTTAAATAAAATGGAATAATTAAAACCATGACAAAAATAGCTGCGTAGAGAGAGAAAGAAAGAGGAAATATTGCTTGTTATTTTTAAGTATTTTATTTATAACTAGCGACCCGCCCCGGCTTTGCACGGGTGAAATATATACATATAAACCTTCCTCTTGAATCACTCTATCTATTCAAAAAAAAACCACATCAAAACCCGTTGCGTAGTTTTAAAGATCTGTATGCTTAGATCTTTAAAACTACGCAACGGATAGGGACAGACAGCGGGAAGCGATTTTGTTTTATGCTATGTAGTGATGTTTTCATCATTATTTATTGTAAATATATTTCTTTTAACTGTGCAATAGATTGGACTTTTCTGTAATATTTACATATTTTCTCGAATAAATTTATTAGGATATTTTTGTTAAAACTTCCCTGGAAACGAATATTATTGTTTAAAGAAAGTGGCCCATTTTGTGAATTAATATTTATTGATCGAATGTGCGAAATATTTCTTATGCATTCAATTGATAACAGATTTATACTAAAAATACACAAATAAACATTGATCAATAGGCAGGCACATTCTGCGGTTTCAACATAATTTTATTTCCAAAAGTTCTGTTTGGGCTGGAACAAATTAAATTAAATACATACATCATACCTTTCGTGACAAGTTTTACGAAATATGACGTTTAAAAGTACAAAAAAAAAAATATATATAGATAAACTTATCACATAAGTACATCACTTACAGTTAAGTACACTGGATATCGTATGTAATAAATTAATTGTGAATTTGTTTCCGTTTTGTTCTGTACTTTTGAGAAAAAAAACATATTCAATATAATCATAAGTATAAAAATATGTAGGTACGTACGTATGTACAAACAAAATAAATTGGTTAACACACATTATTATATTAAAATTTGTGCGACGGAGACCATAATTATTTTCAAATTAATTTACGTTTTATAAAAAAAATACTAGCACATTCCAATTCGGTTCAATTTTGTCACGGAAGTGTAATCATAAATTTGTTCTAAAACAACTACATATGATTGTATCTCTGTTAGGGCAGTTTTAAATCTACCATGGATTTATACACTGGGATTTGTACATACGATCTAATTGCAAAAAAATATGTTCTATAGTAACTAGTTCTTGATAGTTGCTTTCGGAATCCATCAAAAATCTTAGGAGCCTTCTCCACGATCAATAGAATCGCGGCGATATTATCGTTCGTGATTTTCTCGTTCGTGGAGGCGGCCCCTAAGAGAGTGTACACGATGATAATATCGCCGCGATTCTCCCGCTCGTGGAGACGTCTCTAAGAGAGTGTACAACTGTACACGACGATAATATCGCCGCGATTCTCTCACTCGTGGAGACGGCCCCTTAGCATATTGGCGATTCTCTTTAAGAAATGTAAAGCGTGAATAGCTATTTAAATTATGCCAATTTTCCCAAGTTTATTTACAAAATAATTATTTCTCTAATAAAGGTACAATGCTGCCGAGTGAATCAGCATAGAAATCTGGTCTGATGGTCTTGTGTTCCAGCATAGTTTCTTTCGATGCATTTGTCAGTACTAACAACGTTTTGAATCCTGTAGCTCTGCCTAGGCCGATGTCTTGTTCGATCCTGAAAGTAGAAGAAAATAAAGAAAACTTAATAAAGTAAAAAATAAAAACGCAGCTATAAAAATATTAAATATTTTATATTATATTTATATTATAACCTATTTTTAAATGTTTTATAAATATTGTTTTAAATTAATATTTAAAATGTGTAAAGGTTTGTATAAAGATGACTAAAGAACCATAAAAAATAAAAACGAAGCTCTAACGTCCTGGAAATTAATTGACGGAAATTGATGACCAATTTAAATGTTCGTATTTTAAAATTAGAACTGTAGTTTTTTGACAGTTATATGAAATGGCTTTGGCTATATCCCGACAAAATGACGTAGTTAGGGTGTCAATTTGCTTAACGATTCCCTGACTGCACTTACATGTAATAATTTGAAAGTTATTTTTATGGTCTAGACTTGTTGCTAGTCTTTTTAAAAGCGTTTCGTATTCTACAACTTTTAACTTGTAAACTTTTGACGGCACGGTTGGCGCAGTGGCTGAGCGATTGACTGCTGCGCTGCATGTCGCGGGTTTGTTCCCCGCACGGAACAAATATTTGTATGATCTACAGGTAGTTGTTCCGGGTCTGGCTGTTTGTGTTTGTGAGTTTAAATGTTTGTAAACGCACCTACAGGAGAAATTCCTAGTGCGGGGGCAACGTTTTTTTTAAAAAAAAAGGTTTGACAAAAAATATGGTATTCTATTTCAATCCAATCTATGTGCTGTTCAAGGTGGCCATGCTTGTCATGAAAATTTTCATCGGTAACTCAAACTTGGCACATTTATTTTAGTTCCGTGTTTTCCCACCTGCACAGATAAATTCGTCGAAGTGTATTTCTGGCTTTTCTATCATCCATATCCACAGAAAGAATGTTACCTTGGCTAAGCCCTATGATAATATTAAAAAAAACAGGACATTTTCACTAAATTAAACAATTTTAAGCTTAAAATAATATGACTTAGGTGCTACAATATTTTTAAATATCACCTTGTAGATAAAAATAATTAAAAGTGTTTTTATAAAAAACAATAAGCCACCGAACAGGACCTCGTAGAAACCATCACGTTATTAAAAAAAACAATCAAATAATTAATCTTGGGTAAGTTACAATTAAATTAATTGAATGGTGATACAATAAAATAAAGAAAAAACAATTTCCTTATTATTCTGAGCACGTGTATCGAATTATCTCTCTTTCTTTCAAACGATGTTATCTTTGTTGTTTACTTTTGACGGCACGGTTGGCGTAGTGGCTAAGCGATTGGCTGCTGCACTGCATGTCGCGGGTTCAATTCCCGCACGGAAAAATATTTGTTTTGCCTACAGGTAGTTGTTCCGGGTCTGGCTGTTTGTGTATATGAGTAAACGCACCCACGATACAGGAGAAATTCCTAGTGTGGGGTAACGTGCTTTTTTTAAAACAATAAAATAAAAACTAACCGAAGAAAAGATGGAAGGACTGTGTGAAAGATAATTTTGTCTAGAATGTGGGTGACTACTAAGATGATGAGTAATAGAAAAGTATGGAAGAAGAAGAAGGCGCACTGGCTGGCTGTTGCGCTGCGTGTCACGGGTGGATTCCCGCACGGAACCAATATTTGTATAGCCTCCAGACAGTTGTTCCGCCGGGTCTGGCTGTTAGTGAGTTTAAAGCGTAGGCCACAACGCCAGCTAGCGAGCGAGCTGTGCGAGCCTCTTTTCATACTTCGTTTCGACTCTTTCGGTACCTACTTCGCCGTGTGAACCAAGGTATGAAAAGAAGTGAAACGATGCCTCGCTCGGCTCGCTCGCTAGCCGGCGGTAAAGGCACCCACGATAAAGGAGAAATCCCTAGTGTGGGGCAAAGCTTTTGTAAAAATTAAATAAAAAAGTGTAGTAGTCAAAAAATGTTCTAAACTTACATGTCTCCAATGAACAGGACTCTGCTAGGGTCGGTGACTCCAGCTCTCTTCATCGCGAACTCTCCGAAGGGTTTGCCAGGCTTCCCCAGAGTGACAGGCAAACGATTTGCTTCTTCAGCTACTAATTCCGAGAATACTCCGGTGGCTAAAATTGAATTAACAAAGTTATTAATCAAAATCAAATCAAAAAAATACCTAAGTCTAATGTAAAACAAAATGTTGATGATAAGCATCAACATTTTGTAGCCATCACAGAGCGGCCAGAACCCTCGGCCACCGTTGCTTAAGACGTGAATACTTTAAAAAGAACAGCTTTGATATGGAAAAAAAAATTCGAGTGCGAGCAGGGTTTTAACTTGCGACCTTCCGATTTATGTATACCGGACGTCTTAACCAATTAGACCATCGCACCCTGGTCACAGCTCAGCGAAATTAAAAAGAAAAAAAAAAGAAAAAAAAAAGAAATCAATAGAAAACATTATTAACCATCTGAGCATCTGACCTCTACAACCCAGTTAGCACTGGTTAATTACCTTACTATCATAAGGTAATACGTAACTGTAGGAAAATGTTTAAATTTTCAGCTGTTTTAGCTTTTTAGAAATATCATCGAGCGGCTTTGTCGGTTCGGTATGCCGTTGCACCCGCCTTGGAAATTGTGTTTTAATCATATTTACCTATAGTCCTAAGGCCAGGCTTATAATAAACATGCCTATCCGTGGCACCACACAGGAACAGAACCTCCGGCCTGCCCAGATAAGTGATGGCTTTGTTTATCTTAGGCAGGTTCACTTTGAAGTCACAGTCCATCACCACGGCTCCTATTTCAGGGTCATCTCTCATGTATTGGACGTATTCTTCGTAGTAGTCTGCTCCTACATTTGGCTACAAATAAAATATGAAATAAATAATGGTCTGCCAGAACAGTAAACTGATCATTAATCTCATATTCATGAGATTCAGACCTCCTCACTTTTAGAGGGTGCGGGCCGTAATGCAACACGTGACCCCTGGACGGGTTAGTGTTAACTTGGAACGTTCCCACGGCTGGGACAAAGACCTCTTCCCAGTGAGAGGGAGTGGGTTGTATTACACGACGCGGGTCCAGTGCGGGTTGATGTAATTATGTTGCATGTTTTCGAATGGAAGGTTCTAGAAGATGCTGGTTTCCTCAAGATGTTATCTTTCACCGTTTCCGGAGCACTGGTGAAGAAATAAGTTACAGAAGTCTGCTTGGGTTCGAACCCACGAGCTACAACTTGTAGGTCAGGGTCGTCACCACATGACTACTACTGGGCAAACACTGCCGTAGATTTTACAAAAGGTTAAGGTAATGATCATCTTCTTTATCCTGTGGTTAGCGAGTGGTTAACCCGTTGACACAGTTTTTATCCCACCCATGGGCCTCTGACTTGGCTTTACAAGCCGTCAAGAAATATCTCTCAGGCATGCTGGTTTCCTCACGATGTTTTCCTTCACCGAAGCAAGTGATAATTATACAATACGCACATGAATCCGAAAAATCAGAGATGCGTGTCTTGAGTTCGAATTCGAGGCCTATGACTTGGCAGTCCGACGATCACTGCTAAGTTAATGATAACGTTGATATAGTGCCAGCCTCCAGATAACATCTTTTTTTAATTTTTATTTTGCGGGATTTTGTTTTGTATTGTATAACGGGCTGGTGTCCGCAACTCCACGTCAAAGCGCGTATTTTGCGGGATTTTAAAACAATAATTAAATTAGAGATACACTTACCCCCTCCTTAAATTCGATACCGTAAGATTTCAATACGTTATTAGTCTCAGGGCAGCTTATACTATACACTTTCTTGTTAAAATTGACTGATTTTAAGTACTCAGCTATGGCAATGGACGGTATGGTGAGGAAATCCTGAAAAAAAAATACCTGAATTAGTAATATTTTTAATTGAAAGCAATGCGCATTAAAATAGTTGTGATAGTTTTGGCGCAGGATTATTTAAATGGCACATTTTTTTCATGTTTTTTTTAGCGACTATATCCTATTCTTACCCACGGTGCCATCTACAGGATTCAAAACCCTCTCAAGCTGAAATCAACTGAACACGCGTATGGTTGATTCAACGTGAATACGTTGCAATCGGTTGGGTGGTTTAGGAGATTAGCTTGTACGCACATTGTGACACGGGATTTTTATAACATAACATCACGCCTGTAATCCCAAAAGGGTTAGGCAGAGGTATACATAATAGTACACCCACATTTCACCACCATGTAATAGGGGGCGAGCCTATTGCCATTGTAGCGCTTAGGTGGTGTGGAATAATACTCCAGATGATGACGACGTAGTATATTTGAGTTGCAAGTGCTGAAGCTTATTGGAATGAATGTATTTAGAAAAAGGCGGTCCCTTTTATACAAAGTTGGTCATCAAAAAATCAATGCATAGTGGGTACATCGACAACTTAGTTTGGGCACAATATTGTCGATGTACCCTACATACTAAAATGTTACTGTGAGGGTGATATTCCGCTACAGTACTCCCCCCTTAGCGAAGCGTACGGGCATCTTGACGATCCTGCCTGATCTTGTACGTTGGTCGTTGGTGTTCGAGGCTGGAAGCAGGCTGGAGTGATCTTCAGTGGTAGCTGCAGCTGGTTGGCGTGTCTCAGTACTCGTGTATTCATGATTATCTTCGATGTTGATAGTGTATGCCGGCTTGAGACGGTCGATCGATATGTTGCTCGATCTGCCTGGTAGCTGTATCGTGAAATACTTCTCGTTGCGTTCGATGACCTTGTATGGACCTTTGTATGGATGCTGCAGTGGTTTTCGGACGGTGTCATCGCGTACAAACACGTGGCTGCATGTTGGTAGGTCGTTGTGCACGAACATACATCGCTTGTTTGAATGCGGCTTGTATGTAGGTGTCAGCTTCGTGATCACGTCGTGTAACTGATCGACGTAGGTGTGGTCAATCTTCGTTGCGGCTGGTGATGGTGATATAAAATCGCCGGGTAGCCGTATTGCTTGGCCGTAGGTGAGCTGCGCGGCACTTGTGTTGGTATCGGTGCGCGTGGCGGCTCGTAGCCCCATCAAAACAATAGGTTATTCGTTGATCCATTTGTTGCTGTTTGCTAGTCGTGTCATGAGTGCGGCCTTCAGTGTTCGGTGCCAGCGTTCGACGATGCCGTTACTCTGCGGGTGGTAGGCAGTAGTACGGGTTCTTTCTACTCCAAGTAGTTGTGCGAGGTCTTGAAATAGTCGACTTTCAAACTGTCGTCCTTGATCAGTCGTTATTTTTGTAGGACAACCGAAACGAGATATCCAGGTTTCGTACAGCTTTCTTGCGACGATTTCGGCGGTTATCTCATGAAGGGGTACTGCTTCGGGCCAACGTGTACAGCGGTCGATCATCGTGAGTAGGTATCGATGTCCACACGAAGATGTAGGTAGAGGTCCAACAATATCAACGTGAATGTGTTGAAATCGTTCGCTCGGTGGGAATGCTGTGACGTCACTGTTGCTGTGTCGTTGAACTTTGGACTGCTGACACGAAGTGCATGCTTTCGTCCACTCGCCAATGTCTGTATTCATTGCTGGCCAAAAGTAACGATCTTGCATAAGTTTGCGCGTAGTTCGTATTCCAGGGTGACTTACATTGTGCACGGCGTTGAATGCGATGCGGCGAAAGTCAGCTGGTAGGTATGGACGAATGTGTGACGTAGACGTTTCGCAGAATATTGGCTTGTTAGTGCCGGGTATGACGATTTTCTAGAGTTGAATATTTGTTTGTTGTGATAAGATTGGTATATTCCTGTCTTTTTCTTGCTCTTGTGATAGTTCTTCGTAGTTGATTGGTGATGGTAATTCGATGGTTTCGATACGAGAGAGTGCGTCGGCGACAACGTTGTTTACTCCGCTGACGTGTCGAATGTCCGTCGTGAATTCGCTGATAAATAACAGCTGACGCGTGCGCCGTTGCGTATCGTTATCGGACGGAGGCTTGCGTATAGCGTAAGTCAGCGGTTTGTGGTCGGTGTAAACAATAAGTTCTCTTCCTTCGAACATTTTTCTGAAGTGTTTGATTGCCATGTAGATTGATAATAATTCTCTGTCGAATGTACTATATCGCTGTTGTGTTTCGGAGAATTTCTTTGAAAAGTATCCGAGCGGTATTCATTTCTTGTTTACAAGTTGTTGAAGTACAGCTCCTGCGCAGGTATTTGATGCGTCGCACATAAGGGAGATGGCGTCGGTTGGTGATGGAGATGGATGAGCGAGTAAAGCTGCGTTTTGGATGCTAACTTTACACAACTCGAATGCTTGTGACGCTTCTGTGTTCCAGTCGATCTTTGTCTTGTCGCGTTTCTTCGAATTGTGCAGGAACGCGTTGAGAGGTGCTTGTATGTGGGCTGCGTTCGGTATGCTGTCACGATAGAAGTTTACCATGCCAATAAATCGACGTAAGTCTTCAATTGTCTCGGGTTTGGGGTAAGCAGTGATAGCAGTGACTTTATCTTGTGGTGGCTTGAGTCCGTTGCTCGACACTTGATAACCCAGGAACTTGACATTTTCTTTACCGAAGACGCATTTTGATGGATTTACAGTGATGCCATACTCGTCTAATCTGCGTAACACCTCCTGTAGATCTTCTAAGTGACTGGTTTCATTATCTGATGCAACGATGACGTCATCAATGAATGGAAATGCGTAGTCTAACCCGATGAGTACTTGATGAATGAATCGTTGGAATGTCTGTCCAGCATTTTTGAGACCAGGACACATTCGAGGAAATTCGAACAAGCCGAAGGGTGTTGTGATGGCTGTCTTCTCGATGTCCGGTTCGTATACAGGCAGTTGTTGGTAAGCACGATTTAGGTCGAGTGTTGTGAAGATCTTCTTGCCGTGAAGTAGGTAGGTGAAATCTTTGAGACGTGGCACTGGATAGCGGTCTGGTTTCGTGACGTCATTGAGTCTGCGGTAGTCGCCACAAACACGAAGGTCGCCGTTTTTCTTTGGTACGACGTGTAGCGGGCTGGACCAAGGACTTTTGCTTGGACGGCAGATTCCTTGCTGCATCATCGACTCGAATTCCTTCTTCACGGACATGTACCGATGTGGCGGTAGTGGTCTGCTCTTGCTGTGTACTGGTGGACCGGTAGTTTCAATGTGATGTTCTACACGGTGTTTGGGAGCATCCTTCATGCATGATGGTCGTAGGATGTCAGGAAACTTGCTGAGTAGCTGGTGATATGGTTGATCAACGTCGATACTTTTTACGGTAGGCTCAGCGGAGTAGGTGACTGGTGCCTTGACTACGAGGTTGGTAACTTTGTCGACTAGACATCAAAGCAGGTCGCTGATTGGTCGTTTCGGGCGCGATTGTGATTGGCTCTGCTCGATGAACGCGATCTTGAGCGTCGTCTGTCGAACGATCTACGTCGATTTTGATGCGATCGGTATGCTTTCAGCTCTGCGATTTCTTTGGTGAGCGCGTCAATTTTTTCTTCAATTGACGTAGATGCACGTGGGGTAGTGAGAACGGAGGAAACTGCAGCGACTGCGCCGAGTGGTTGTGTCTGCTCGAGGATTTTATCTGCCATCGTTGCCAGCTCGTGGATATCGGAGTGTTTCGCGATGTTTTCACTGACGGCGAGGACTGCTCGAACAGATTGTGGTAGATGGTTGGTCCACATAATCCGCAGTGCTGAGTCAGAGATATTGTCGGCGGCGAGGTTTTTCATGCGACGTAGTAGCTGTGAAGGCTTCATGTCGCCGAGTTCCATTTCAGATAGCAACCTTTGTACTTGCCGTTGCTCGGATTCTTCGTAAACTTGGAACAACCGACTCTTCAATGCTTCGTATCGGTTTTTCTCAGGTGGACGGAGAATTATGTCGGAGATTTCGTCGAGATCTTGCCGCTCTAGTTGTCCGATGACGATCTCGAACATGACTTGATCGCCTTTCTTCTGCACAGACATGATGGCTTCGAACTGCGCGAACCACAGACGAATTCTGTCGCGCCAAAAGGGTGGAATGCGCAGCGACGTTGACACACCAGATCTTCTTAATAATCACGTCGGGGTCACCAATGTAGCGCTTAGGTGGTGTGGAATAATACTCCAGATGATGACGACGTAGTATATTTGAGTTGCAAGTGCTGAAGCTTATTGGAATGAATGTATTTAGAAAAAGGCGGTCCCTTTTATACAAAGTTGGTCATCAAAAAATCAATGCATAGTGGGTACATCGACAACTTAGTTTGGGCACAATATTGTCGATGTACCCTACATACTAAAATGTTACTGTGAGGGTGATATTCCGCTACACCATCAACCGGGCAAAAATTCAGACTTTGTGGTTGCTACGAAGAAATTCCTGATGGAAAAACCCAATAGCACTTTATTCGACTTGGGAATCGAACTCAGGACCTCATGCTCAGCCGTCGCGCTTGCGACCACTAGACCTACGAGGAAGTGATTTTATATTATATTATCAATGGCGTTGCTCATTCCATAAATAACATAATTTGGCACATTCATTAGTGCAATATATTTCAATTATGCCTCTACGTAGATATACCGGATGGAAACTCGGATGTGGAAAACAATAGAATAGAGGTACCTAGGTGAGCAAATAATGACTTTTTATACACATAATTTGAGTCCAACAAGGTCAGTCTCTGCTAGAATACACGGTGTTAATGCACCGTCACTCTTTTATCAATAGATTCAGTATTATAATTGACCCGAAATGTTTTGCTAAAGTGCAATAGCATAATAAGCATAATCAGCCTATAATGTTCCTACTGCTGGGACACAGGCGTCCTCTCTATAAGAGGGAATGGGCTATCCACCACGCGGGCCCAGTGTCTATGTCACATGTCTTCAAATTTTTGGTTCTACGACATGCCGGTTTCCTCACACTGTTTTCCTTCACCGTTTTGAGAGCAGTGTTGATGAAATAAATTACACAAAGTAATGCGCCTGGCTGGGTTCAAACCCACGACTTACTATTCGTAAGTCGGGGCCGCCACTGGCCCACCGCTTCTCTTCAAAAGTGCAATACTTCAAGTCAAAATGCTTCATCATTTTCTACATAGGCTTTTCCCAACTATGTTGGGGTCGGCTTCCACTGCTACCAGATGCAGCTGAATGCCAGTATTTTACATGATGACTACTTATCTGACCTCCACAAACCAGTTAGTACTAAAACGATACCCCTTGATAAGCCTGGTTGTCAGACTTTCGGGCCACTGACTACCGGTAACAACTGCCAAAGATCTACAATTAACTTCCGGGACCAACGGAATGTGTTTTCCAAGGCACGGAGGAAACTCAGTATGTAATGGGTGGTCACCTATCCCTAAACCGACCGTGGCAAGCGCTGCTTAAACTTGAAGATCGACCCGTGCGGCTGTTATTATTTAGCCATGAGCTCCTATTAAAAACAAAATGCTGAAAAGTTTCATTTTCTCAAAGTTTCAATGCTGATGGGTCTACATTTAGAATCATGTATCAAGGTTTAGTCATGGATTCATCCATGATTAAACTTTGAGTCGCGAAGATTATGCAAACAATTCGCTTCTCTAAATAAACAAAAGACTATCATAAGCATTATTTATTGATAGGCTAATCAGTATTTATTAGCGAAGAGATTACAAAGATATAAGCAATCACATGACATTAAGTAAGACAAGTGTTGCATTGTACTAAATATAGAGTAAATTCAGTCTGTACCACGAAAATATTTATGACTAGTTTTTACCCGCGAGTTCGCGTGCCTTATGGTTGGACATTACTTCATGTGAACGTCGTTAATAGCCTATGACACTCGGCAATAATGTAGCTTTCCATTAGTGAAAGAATTTTCAGAATCGGATCAGTAGTTTTCAAGATTTCCCCTTACAAACTTTACCTCTTTATTTTATCACAAAGTACTATTTTCTCATTGCAAAAATACAGGGTGTAAGGGACAGTCCTCCACAAACTGACAGGGTGCATTCAGCTCCTTATTTTACTATAGATACCTAGTATGTAAGCCTGCATTAGTAGAGTAAATGTATTATGTTTGGGTAAAAAGGTTTTTGTGTCTTTCTGGATGTTTATGAAGCAGTTATTTATTTATTTATTATTTATTTAACACTTCAAGTACAAAGTAAAGAGGCGGACTTAATGCCATAGGCATTTTCTACCAGTCAACCTTTGGGTGATGCAGAGACAAGCAGTGGTAGGTGTATCTATCTGCAAAAAAATATTTATTACAAAGATAAACTACATGTATATATAAAATACTATAACAATATATCAAAATACTATAAATATACAATATCAATATATATACGTAAATAGAAATTTACACGGATATACTAAAATAAAAAAGACAAACAATGAAGAAAACATTAACGCAAAACAACGCAACGCATTTAGCAATTATCTTGGGAGAATGCTGAAATAGTAGATTTCAGCTGAAAACACATTAGTAACTACCTACAATTTATTCTAATAAAAGCTTCTAAATCTTAGTACCAATCTGAAAAAGATTTGTGGTTCTAAAATTATTTGCTATCTACGTTGTAGGCACTTACCGTAAGTTAATAAAAGAGTGATGAAAATAAAAAAATGTTGATGAGCGGAGAGAGAGAGAGGAAGACCAAAGAAAAGGTAGATAGATGGATTATGAGATATGGAGTAAAAATAATAATATGACGGTTGACTGGGGAGAAGGGCAGGAAGATTATGTAAGAACTTCACCTTACTCATAATGTACTGTTAAAATTATCTTATCTTATTATACAACTGACATAAAACCATCATATTTTCACTAAGAAGTTAACAATAGGCAGTGGTATAAAGTTTTATTGAAGGGGATGATGAAATCTTAAGTGTCATATAGTGACTAACCTCTTACACTTTTGAATGAAAGTAATTGTATTATATTGTTGATTAAAAGTACTTAGAATATTACTTTATTTTGATCCAGGAAAATTAAATCCTGGGCGTCACAACAAACAAGTTACTAATTACCTATCCAGTAGGCTGTTTAGACACCCTAACATCATGAAGAGTAGTAGTAGGTTTTAAGGGAAAGTCAAACTTGTAGGCTTGTGTGAAAGTACTGCCACCAAACACAGCAGGCAATTTTACCATACACGGAACCGTGTTCATAGAATTACCAAGAAACCAGTCATATCACTGAGATCCGTCATTGCAATTGCCTTCAGAATTATACCTTTATCTAAATTGTATCTAGGCTATCATGAATTTTCATTTTTCTATAGAAATTAATGGCTTTATGTAGTCATAGATGCCAGCCGGTTTTTCATCCAGTATGAAAACATGATAACTGAGGTAGGCAGGGCCTGATGAGAAAACAATAAAAGTATACTACGAATGAGGTCCTCTTGAAGTCTTCAAAAAATGACAAAAACTAACAGCGACCTGATTAGCAACGTTGATTTTCATCTCATCGGGGTCTGAAGCAAAACGACTTAAACAGACAAAAGTTCTCGAAGATATTGTGGCCTTTCAATAAAACTGAAGAATCTGACGATACTGAAAAGCTCACTGGGCTCCCATATCATAGCAAGATTTTGTTACGTCTGTATAGTCATGACATGTCAAGCAAGCATATATCTCGTGAAAATACCAGCACCAGAAAGCTATTTGAAGCCTCACCTCTAAGAATTAAGTGTCTTGGCACTAACGTTAATTTTGAAACAAAAAACGGCATAACATTGGATAAGTGTCAGTGCTTGTCATATCATTAGAGTTATATTGCTCAGTATATCACGCGCTGTTAAAGTACTAAGCGTATAGAGAATGATGCTCATGACGTGTTAACACTCATTACTGTTGCTTTACGTATTCCTAGCAGGCAAGCAGCGGCTACGTTTGCAACAGTCGTAACCATGTGAAATCTTTGATTTGAGGAAAGTCCCTTTACATTCTCCAGGGTCAAACACGGCATAAAATATTAAATTCACTTACTGGCAGACATCGCACAGACTAAACCGCTAGGTAAGCTAAAGCATAAAATTTTGCACAAGATTTCCAAAACTGAAAGTATTCTTTAACGTGCGGTTTATGCCTAACCTGGTATCAGAGTTTTTATGCCGCCCATGAGCCTCTGACTTAGCTTTACATATCGTCAAGAAATATCTCTCAGGCATGCTGTTTTGCTCACGACGCTTTCCATACTCAAAAGATAATTATCGGATGAAACTTTTTTAATGAAAATTCGTCACGTTTTTCGATGGCAAATATCATCTTATATAAGCCTGCATGCGTTCTGGTGTGAATAATCGGGTTTTGAGTTTATTCTAGAGTAAAAACTGCATCCAGATACTGATCTGGTTTTCAAACTGTATTGCACAAATTAAATACCAAATCTGTCCCAGAGGATTTTGGAAAATCTTCCAAAAATCTTAGAGAGTCTCTTTTATTAGCTTCCTCGTTCTCAGTTTACGAGGCGGGCAGATCTCCAAGTGGTTACAGAACTATGGATTGGCTAGACGCCGAGAAGCGCGTCGAGTTTATAGTACAACGTTTTGCATAATAAGAGACAGTTTCCTTTTCAGCGGGTTTTCTGCATTTGGAAGGAAATGAGGTTGATTTATTTTACTCTTGCCTATTTTGGGACTTGGTTCAAATTGCGGAGTTTTCGCCCTAGATCTTTGGGAGCAATAAATTGCACTTGTATGTAGCATAGAAAAAAGCTCGTGGCTAAATAATGACAGCTGCTCGGATCGGTCGATAGTTAAGCCGCGCTTGCCTAAGTTGAACCCTGGGTAGGTGACTATCCATTACATACCGAGTTTCCTCCGAGCCTCGGAAAGCACGTTAACCTGTTGGTCCCGGCTGTCATTTGTAGATCTTTGACAGTCGTTACAGTTAGTCACTGGCCCGAATATCTAAAAACCAGTCTTACCGAGGGGTATCGTATCCCCAGTACTAACTGGACTGCGGAGGTCAGATAGGCAGTCGGTCCATGTAAAATTCTGATATTCAGCAGAACAAAAAACACAAACATAGTTGGGAAAAGGCTAGGCAGATGATGTAGTTAAAAAATAATATAGAATTCAAAATATTCATCGAAATATCTATTTATTTGGCCTTGAGTTACATACCAAATACCAAAATCATACCAAATCCGAGTTATATATGCAATGGCATTTACCCAAGATCTGTCTTCGAAATATCATTAACACGAAATATAAATATCACAAACATGACAGTATGATTTGTTACTTACGTAACCATTTTCAATTTCAGCAGCTTTGAAACGATCCTGGTAGTTCTCTTTGCTCCGTAAACTGTTATTTGAAACAAAATTGACAGTCTTTCCGTGTTTCTTCATCAGGCTGAAGAATTTGCCAGCACCAGGCATTGGTTCTTTGGTCCATATTACTCCTAAAAAGAAAATAGTCTCATATTTTTTGCCTCTAACATCTAGTACCTACATGAGGTCCTGAGTTCGATTCCTAGATTGGGAAAAGTATCATTGGGTTTTTCTATGAGGGATTTCTCAGAAGCAGTAGTCTCGGTCAGTTGATGGCAAAAGGCTCGCCCCGTATTACATTGGACATAAAAAAACATAACTTGCAAAATGTGAACACCTCTGCCGATCACTTCAGGAATTACAGGCGTGATATTATAGTATAACCCTATAACGTTTTTACTGCTGGTACACGGACCCAGGAGACGACTCCACCAGCACTTGATAGATGTCACATGTCTTCGAATTTTACGATGTTGCCATGGCAACTATTTACTCGAACACATACATTTAGACGCAAACATCTAGGTAAATGCTCCTCCTGTGAAACGGATTATGTTATGTGCCAATACATAATGACTCAAATAAACAATATAATATGACTGAAGTAATCTTTGATAGATAACGTCCAAGGTTTCTTGAAATCTAAAGATTTAAAATGTCAATAATATAAACACACATAACTTTAAGTATATTTTAATTTTTAACGTAAATAGTTATTTATTGTACATAGTGACCAATAGACCGGTCATTTTTATCAACCATCGCGTTATCAGTTAACTAGCAGCTGCTTATGACATTTATTCGTGTCAGCTACTTTATTCAACTATTGATAAGCATCAACATACTCAGATACTTAGTCTGATTTTTATTAAAGTACACAAATAGAATAACATATGACCATCTTCAATATAACACTTGAAACAATTTTCATAAATACATAACTAAATTCAACAAGACGTCAACAAAATCTAAAACCGATACCGGTTTTACTAATATTGGAAAGCAACGTGGACACATCACTATTATACAAAATATAGATATTTATAAAATACAACAATATATTGCACGCTTGTATGTACTATTTATTCTGTGGTGTAAGTAGCATAGCAACAACACTACCAAAAACAAAGAAGAAATTAATAATTCCACATACCATCACAATCGGAAAACACATGATCGAAAGAATCGAGAAAAGCCTTAAAACCCTCGGGTTTTAGCTCCTGTAGGTTCACTGGTATCGAAGCCATATTAAGAATCGATTGTTAAGTTATCGATACACTGTTTATATGCGGTATTTATCGTTATTTTATTAGCACACGTGCGCACATAACCTCGTCGCGTAAGTTACTGCGCTTGCGTCAGACGGCGCGTAAATATAAACTGACGGGTTCGAGTGTGTGTTTCCATGTGGCAAGTCTATACGGTTTTGGAGTGACGTAAATGTTGTGCAATATTAGTGTACAGTGCTACATGGATGTTTTGGCGCTCGAATGTTATTGACAGGGAGTTGTTTGGGAACTTTTTAAAAATTGCATTGAAAAAAAATACGATTGTTGATGTTAGTTCTGATTTTGACTACTGTCTGACAAAGACAGAAGAAACTATGACATCTTAAAGCAGGAGTAATTCCAGTGCAGAGAAGGGACAGAGCTATATAGGTCGTCTAGCGCCATCTCTTTCCCACACTGGAATGACTCCTGCTTCAAGACGTCATGGTAGGCCACCAGAACAATCATTGGTTTTTTGACAGCCAATTTTTAGAGCCATTCTTCGGATCTTTATTGACAGCGAAAGGTATGTAGCTTTATGGTTTATTCCTTGGCTGAAACTAGCGTCTGATTATGTTATCAAAATAGTCGATCGTGTGTGTGTTGCAATTAAGAAACTAGTTTTTATCACCCTCTTTTTATTTGACCTACATTTTTGTAATCGTACGTGATTATGTTTCGTATTCTCTGTACTGTTTTTCTCATCAGATTAATATGACAAAAATTAGGTATAGAAAAGACGCTAACAGAATTTACAGATTGATATTCCTACTAGTTCAGTTTTTAATACTTTTGAAAGTTTATAAAAGCAAAAAAATATCATTCACATTATAAATTGGAAAATGGAAACACACCAAAACATAACATAACATCACACCTGTAATCTCCGAAGGGTTTGGCAAAGGTATCTAATACTACACCCGTATTTCTCCTGTAATCCCCGGGGCGAGCCTATTGCCATCAACCGGGCTCAAATCCAGACTCCGTGGCTACTATTTAGAAATTCCTGATAGAACAACATTTTGCGCGACCCGGGAATCGAACCCAGGACCTCATGCTCAGCAGCCGTGCTTGCGACCACTCGACCAACGAAGCAGTCACAAACAAACACACCATAATGAGTCCTAATAAACCTAAAAATAGAACTTAAATTTCGTAATAAATTAAAAAGATCTTTAGATAAGTTAACTTCTTCTTCTTAGAATGTCGATGGCAATCTAAATTGTGTCAGACCAGAACTGAGCTACTAGTTTGACGCTTTCAGTAGCGTCCATCAGGTCCTGTAGTGAACGAACAACAGGACACGCAGGGCACGATATAAGTGCCCCATCGTTTGTAGAACAGCACCACATTTACAGGGCAGAGGCATTCATGAATATCCATCTGAGTAGGTCTTTTTTTTTTTTTTTTCCGGATGGGAAATCATCAAATGACCCACTCTCGGCGGAGCGGAAGGGAGTGTCAGACTTGTACTGACTAAAACCCATCCATGTTCCTTCTTTGCCCTTTGTGTTCCAGGGCCACGGTATCCCTTTCGAACAGTCCCGCAGCCCTGGCAGGCATCGGCCCTTGCGGACCCCTACTTATTTGCTGACATCTCTTTGAGGCGCACGTGGAACATGAACGCGCCGTCGACACGGCCTGTCTTCATAAGACGGCCGGACGGCGAGCTAGCCCATAACTCGCCGTCCACAGGCCCGCGCCTACGGTGGCCGGGAGCCACCACGTGACCCCCAACGCCCAGGGCGTCTCCCGCGGCGACTGGGACGTGAGGTTCTTTCCCTCTCACGTCCCGCCACCTCCTTCACTAGCATGACTGCTTCGCAGAAGGAGGTGACGGCTTCCCATTCCCTCTCGCTCCGGACCATGGCTTGAACCAAGGCCGGACGCGAGAGATCGCCGCCGCCAATCGCCGCTACGAGGACACGGTGGTGCTCCGCCCAAGCGGGGCAGACCTCCACGGTGTGCTCCACCGTGTCCTCCGGACGATCCTCGCAGCGGAAACACCCGGGCGTTTCCTCCCGCCCGATTCGGTGCAGGAACCTCCCGAAACAACCGTGTCCGGTGAGGACCTGCGTCAGGCGGTAGGTGAGGGTGCCGTGGCGCCTCTCTAGCCACTCCTCAAAGAGGGGACTTATCGCCACTATGGTGGCGTGCCCTGCACGGGGTTGCGACAGTCGCTCTCTCCATGTCGCCATGAGATCACGCCGGAGGTCTGTCCGCTGAGCGGCAATTTGCCGCGGCAGCGGAGTTTCCTCCCGACGTAGTGCCTCCGCGCGCCATTCGTGCAGGCGTGCGAGGACTATCGCCTCCAGATCCCATGGCGATCTGAGTAGGTCTTAAGTTAAGTTTATTTTACCTTACGGGTTAATTCCGATACCTAGGCTACAGAAACAGATAAATTTGCTAGGCTAGCTCGCTGCCTCATAAGATATCCCTGGGGTGCCACTAAAGTTTAACGGATTATAAATCTTGTCGGGTCTGTTTAAAGGGTTGTTCACCCCAAAGACTTGGGGCCGATTGATCGGTCGATGATAAGGAGTTTAGGGAAATTTCGGAGGTTTTTCTGGAAGGAAAATCTGAATTTTACTTATGATTATAACGAGGTATTTGTTCTGAAATTATTTTATAGGTCGTTGAACGGGGAAAGTGTTAGTAGTTTTAAAGCCCGATCATAATTATTTTGTAATGATTGATAGCATAGTTACCATGTTACATGTCTTGGTACAGACGCCAGCACATCATGCTATCACAATCTGTCAAATTTCTTTAATAGATTTTTAACTTTATAGCTAAAGCATTAGGTTCAAGGTTGATTGGGAAAATATGACAGTTTCGGGTAGGTTGATGTGCTGGCGGCTTTACATTAATTTGTGTGCCACAAATCGTAGTACAAATTTTTAGGAACCAATTTGTACAACACTCGCAAGATGTGTCCTCTTAGAAAAAAAATTCAATAAAAAAATAAACCCGTAAAATAACTCCGTTCACTTAAATGTCTGTTAGAGTGATTTTTATTTAAATTGATAAATTTTAAAAAAAACAGCAACAATAAAAGTTCCACAAATCACGCGAGAATATCGTGGAAACAAAAACAAATCCTATGGAGACGCGCACCACACTATCGATCGGACGTCCATGACGCGATCCCGACCTTGGTATTAATTTTTCTCGTACATTTACTACTGCTGTTCTAATTGATTTCATTATAAGGTTGATTATATTGTGGACGTGATATAATTTATTTATTGTAATTGAGATTTTGCTCCTATCTACTCAATAAAAATATTAATTTCACTGCCAGGCCTCAGCCTAAGTCGCTATGTTTAGAAACATGAATTTTACACAAGAATTTACTAAGCAACGAAAGTGGAGGACTTAGGGTTGAACCTCATCTATCAGCACGTAATCGCATTTTTCCATGTTCCCGTTCTTTTCTATCGCTCAGAACCGTCATTTGTTAGAACGAGACATAGAACGGGAATGCTATCGCACGCGGCAGCATCGACGATGCGGCAGCATGCTCCGTTCATTCTTCTCCTCTCATCTTTATTTATCAAAGAGTTCATTCTCCACTTAAATTGGGGCTGAAAGTTTGTATGGACGTGCTCTTTCTTTCCTTTGGGATATCCCAGCAGGCACATGGCTTGCGTTCAAATGTGGTAAACAGAAATGGAAAGATCAAGCTGGTTCGTGAAATCAGTAAGACGGAAAGTCGACTTTAACCTGGGAAAAAAAAAGATAAAAATTAGACACAAAACTAAAAAAATAAATAAAAGAAGAAACAATTAGTTAGATTTTGTACCTAATAGTACACCCACATTAATTTCACCAGTTATGTCTAAGCCCCATGTAATAGGCGTGAGCCTATTGCCATCAACCGGGCACAAATCTAGAAACCGTGGCTGCTACTGAGAAATTCCTAATGCCCGACTTTGCCCGACTTGGGAATCGAACCAAGGACTTTGTTAAAAAGGAAAATTAATTCGATATATTTACAAACTCTAATAATTGCCTTTCAAATATTGTGGTAAATATTTCCTGAAGTTACTTCTCATCGTATAACACATTATTAACGTAAGCCAAATTAGATTGAATCAATTATTTTCCCCATAATATTGCAATGTTCCCACGTACTGATAATGACGTGTTTGTGTTGATCACATTAGTGTGAACTGTGAATCACAGACCAACTCAATTGTGGTTAACGGATAGGTACAACATATATGTTACAATTAGCACGAAGTTAAGCTGTGCGCAAATTCAATTCAAGACATTCTTTAGACAAGAGTTTCCAAGAATATAATGATGGCACACTCGTAGTAAAACAGTCTCATAGTCAACCTTTTATACTTAACAACTGAAAAGCCATGATATACAGAAACTTGGTGACAGTTGGTGAAGGATGAGGTGTCTCTTACTGAGGAGTTCGTTGGACACGATAAGAACGACAGTGAATAATCTGCTTATAGTTTGAAACTGACTGCAGATAAGCACAAAAAAATACATAGACCGACCGCTTTAATGAGTCCTCCGCCTTGCCCCTTCAAAGGCCCATTAAGCGTCCACAAAGTCCTTACAATATCCCACAGGTTATTTGCTTTAAAATAACCATAATCCGTGTCGGTATTACGATACTAATTGAACCAATACGTGGTCAACCTTCAGAATATTCCATTTAAATTGATACTTTCGCGAGGACTCAGTAAAGCGGTCGGGCTATAGTCAAATTTATTAAACACCTCTGGTGCAGAATGACGAGGAGAGCTGACCCCAAATAATAAGGGATAGAGATTCCAAATTGTCGAAATTTTAATAGAAAAACTGAGGTGACCTAAAACACAACGCGAATGTCTACGGCAGACAAAACAGTTTTGACTTTGGAGTCTCATCATCATCATCATCATTTCAGCCGAAAGACGTCCACTGCTGGACATAGTGTCGCAAGTGTCAGCACATTGACCGGTCCCGTGCGACTCGCACTTTGGTGATTTCGCACTGTGTTTGGTATAATATCCGGTTCCGTCCTCTTGTTCTCTTGTCTCTTGTTCAGCGCCTAAATAGCCTTCCATTCTATTGATCGACACCATATTATGTAGCTGCAACATTGGGCCTTTCGTGAGTGTGTTCACTATGCTCGTGTTAGTGGTTTACACAATATCGTCATAATTTTCATGCTTGTTTCGTGTTTCAGGATAAGAACACAATTTTTGCTGTCAGGCAGCGTTGCTGTACTGCGGTGTGAGGATAGCCGTCGTATACGGGGTGGAAGGGATACCGACGCGAAAAAAAAACAGCTGTTCCATATATTTTGACCGTGTAGGTATTGCACTTTTGTAGGAAACGCCCGACTTTTTTTTTAATAACTAACCGATGAAAAATTTCTATGTGGGAGGCTCAGAATGATGTACTGAATACGTGGTTACCGTTTTCGCGTCGGTGTCCTTTCCACCCTGTATTTACAGGCATATGAAATGGGCCTGGGCAGGACATCTGGCTAGACGCGGAGATGGCCGATGGAGCAAGGCTTTTACCGAGTGTTGGCCAAGGTTAGGCCAAAGAAACTAGGGCCGTTCTAAAGCTCGTTGGGTCGAAATCGTCAAAGTCGCGGGAAATACCTGGATAAGAGACGCACAGAAGCGTGGCAGAAAAAAGGGGAGGTCTATACCCAGCAGTGGGTTATTCCGGGCTTATATGATGATGAGAGATTTCAACTAGGTATAGTTATCTCTGGGATGATGCGTCTGCAATACCTAACTAATCCATGTCCAGTTGAAAACCAGCGTCGGGCACTAGTTGCCCTGCATTTTGCTGAACTGGGCCTATTTGGCGCAAACGTAAGGCACACAGTATTACATTTTGAGCGACTGCCTATCTGACCTCCACAACCCAGTTAGTACTGGGTGATACGATACGCCTTGCTAAGACTGGTTGCCAGACTTTTGGGTTCACTGACTACCCGTAAAGACCGTTAAAGGTTTACAAATGACAGCCGGGACCAACGGCTTTCCGAGAAACTCACGGATGAAACTCGGTATGTAATAAGTGGTCCCCCATCCACGACCAACCTATGCAAGCGCGGCTTAACCTGAAAATCGATTCAAGCGACTGTTATTATTTAGTCACGAGCTCCTTACAAGATTTAAGTTTTTTTTTTAATTCCATAAATTAAGTTTTTCTTGGCATGTGCCAAATAAACATGTTTTCTTTCTTTCTTAAAACGTTTATCCGTATAACGGTTACCCGGTTCGGAATTCGTGCCTTTAATTCCCAAGTGTGACTTCAGATTTGGGCTGCCGAGAGAAGAATAGGCTAACCCTTACTGTCCCTTGGGCGTCGTAAAAGGTTACTAAAGGATGTTGCGCTAAAACCTTAATCATTAACCCGTTTGCGAAAACGATGTTAACATTTCTTGTAATCTTTTCATTTAAACCTAGCTACCCGCCCTTGCTTAGCACAGCGCCACAAATCGGGTCCAAAACTATGTATATCTAATGTAGCCTATATTTTTAGATAAGCATCTAGCAGTAGAGTGGTGAAAACTGCGTTCAAATCCATGCAGTAGTTTTTGCGTGATGCGCGTACAAACATACAGACAGAAAGACAGACAGACAAAAATTCTAAAAACTGTTGCTTTGGGTTCTGTTACTCTAATAAAGAAATAAAAAATATATGGGGACATATTTTTTTTTTTTCAAGTTTTAAATTTACAGACATCGGCCTGTTACAATTTTATTTATGTATATGTTATAGATGATTTTTTGAATAGTGTTTGGCTCAATAATTCATTTTCGAAACAAGTGACTGCCTGTAAAGGCCTCCCTCAAATTCTTCCTTCAGAGGAGTCCCTAGTGCAATTAAACAGGCACAAATTCACTGAATCCATGCAGGCTAATATTGGGACCTGGGAGTCATAACTGAGGTCTTGTCTCAGCAGACAAAACTTGTGAGACTAGGCTAACGAGAGTTCTTGCAGATATTATTTATAATCGGTCGTTGGTCTAGTGGTCGCAAGCACCACTGCTGAGCATGAGGTCCTGTGTTAGACTCCCGGGTCGAGCCAAGTGTTATTGGGTTTTTCCATCAGGAATTTCTCAGTAGCAACAACGGAGTCTGGATTTGTGCCCGATTGATGGCTGTTTGCTCGCCTCTATTACATGGGACTTAAACATAACTGGCGAAATGTAAGTGTACTATTAGGTACACCTCTGCCTAACCCTTTGGGGATTATAATCCTTCAACTACTTTAATGACACTCAAGGGACAACGCTTACCAAAAAGTATATTACATTTTACAGAAACAATACGACGTAGGTACTTTTCTATAAAAATCAAACACAAATACACAATATATCCTCTATTGAAAACTGCGACTGAACAAACATGAAAGGTTTGTTATCACAATAAATCGATACATCAAGTACCATCCACTTCTGTACATTGTAATAGATTGTTCGATAGCGAACGGTTATCATTGTAAACATAGCTATACCATACTACAAGGTGACTGGTAATTGGGTGCATTCCTTGAAATGGGTGATACTAGACCTAACTTGCAACAATTTTGACCTCAATAAGTTGAGGTCCAAACAGGGTTGTCCTTTGTACTTTTAAAGTTTTTTTAAAAATTATCTACCTCTCCACCATAGACTGTTGATTATGAGAAATCTACGCCGTTCAGGAAGTTAAACTGATACTTTTCTAGTAGCTCATGACCGAAAAAATCCTTCGAAAACCAATTTGTCAAAAAAGTACGTCCGTCTATAGAAATTAAGCTCCATAAAGGTACTGTTCGGAATTTTTTTTTAAACTTCCCTTGTATTAGAAGCAGTTTTCTCAAAATAAATGTATGACATTGTCGTGCACATTACAGGAACTACTTCCTTATTTCAATCAAAAAGTTTATTTCGAACAAAAGTCCATATGGGTTAGTAGTGAGCGCTTAAGAACTTTGTTTCTACGACTTCTTAGGTATACCTAACTCAATTCAATCCTGTTCAATTTAATTTAATTTAGTTTAATCCAATTTAATTCAATTCAATTAAATCTAATCATCAATTCATCATCTGTTTCATTAGCTTTCTATAGTGGTACCATAGTATCCACTTTTAGCACTTTGTTCCTGACAAGGTAGTATAAATAAAACTAGGTAGTACAGTTTTTTGATGCACGTCTTCCTTGTTGCAGATTTTTTTGTATTGTTATCACTATGCGATGTTAGCTGTTTGACTTAATACGACGGGTCCTGGTTGATAAGATCAGGTAAGATCTGTCTCTATCTGGTATATTTTAACCTATCCAATCAGACAGTCAAAGCAGTAATTTTCTTCTGGGAATTACCCTTCCATCAATCGACCTCGGTAAGCGTAGCTTAACCTTCGATCGACCCGTGTGTCTGTTATAACTAAGCCGCGAGCTCCCCGTACTGTTGAGTTTACATTTCCATAAATTCTTTCTTCATTTTACCTAGGTAAGACAGGGAGTGTCAGTTTCACATTGTGTTATGCAAAATGCTTTATGTAATGGAGCAATGTTAAAGTTGTGAGATTAAAACAACACAGGCATCGGCTTCATGTAAACAGTTTATGACGAGCTAGAACTATTTTATGTTTGAAAGCCATTACAACAGCATAACAGAGAAAAACCTTTTTTAGGTACGTTATCTTTATAAAAATCATTTTTGAAAGAGAAACAATCAAATTAGGCTGTGGCAGTCTTCTGTTGCACATAGGCCACTCCAAATCTGAGCCACACCACTATGCCACCGTCTTCCGCATTCAATTTGTCCCTTTTCAAGGTCGTCGTTTCATATAGCTGGGGGTCATACCATGCGTCCATGCGTTTGCCGTTACGTGGTCCGCACTGCAGGACTCGTTTTCTTCGTTAACTATTGGTGCTAGTTCTCTCCCAATTCAGCTCTTAGAATCTAATAGAAGAAAGGTCCTGTATAGTTTCTGGCACAGCAATTAAAAGGACAGCCAGCCGTAGTACATTCTTCTTCTTTAACGTGTGCTTAGTGCCTAACCTGGTTTTTTTTTTTAAACTTTGCCCCGCTCTAGGAATTTCGCCTGTATCGTGGGTGCGTTTACAAAGCTCACATACACAAACAGCCAGACCCGGAACAACTACCTGTAGGCCATACAAATATTTGTTCCGTGCGGGAATCCAACCCGCGACACGAAGCTCAGCAGTCAATCGCTCAGCCACTCCGCCAATCGTGCCGTCGTGTTTTTATACCACCTGGTATCCTTACGATGTAATAACAGTAAACAGTAGTACATTGAATTAGCTGAACTCAAAATGACGTGTCTTAAAATCACCTCATCTATGGCTTGTATTCGCCATCAATCGTTGAATGTACAGTACACGCCATTTCTCAAACCTTAACAGTAAATTTGAGAATATTACTTTGAAAGTTTTTTTATGTCACATGAAACAAAACGTATTTTTGTATTCTTAACTTTTTATTTTTGCACTCAGTTGAGAGCGTTATTTATTATAATGCTCTCATGGCTTAAACTTCATGATGAACGTTGATTTTATCGTCGAACTCCTTCTTGTGAGACTCCGGCGTTACTTGTTCAAAACGTTACTAGAGAAATCGGTTAATTCTATTTTCAAAGCTTATCGTCTTCTTAATTAACACACGATCCTGTAGATTTTGATTAGTTTTACAGTCCGGTAAAAAGAGCAACTCAGCGAGTCACAGTTAGTCGGCTTATCGTAACAAATCGATAACGCCGGCCCGCAAACATGGACGATGTAGCAAGTTATGTCTCTCAATACTGCTTTCAACTGCTGTAAGATTGTTTGTATGACTTTGGCCTTATATTTGTATTGGTTTTATGGATAAATTGTATGAGAACTGGAGGTAAGCGTGTGGTAGATTACATTTACAAAACGTTTAAAGATTGAGTTTGCATTTGAGTCACAATTTTGTATCTTTTAAAAACAACATTGTTCTGGATTATTATTTTCTTTAGTAGCAAGGCAAATAAAAAGTTTTAATTGCACCATTATAATTGATCCGAAGTACTCGAATTGGCGGTTAAATATTGGAAGTATTGAATCGAATAACCAGCTCTACGTTTATACATCAAATTATCATAATATATTATTTGTTTAATGAACAGAGAAAATAATCATAATAATTGTATGAACCTCTGTTAATTACGTGTAATAATTATAATTTATTTGAAATGATGTATTTCGTAAGAGGATCATTATCATCCGTACGTTATAATATTCTGTTATATTATTATAATTTACATACTATCTATCAGTAAGCAGGCTATATGGGTACATTAATTATGTGTTGTATAAAATTATAGTTAATCTGTCAAGATAACTGATATCTCTGTTGATTAAGCTGCGTACTAGATGCATACACTATCATGAGTAATTATGCTCAGATGGTTTGGTTATGTTAAATTTACCGGATGAATGAAGGACGAGTAACAAAATATGTATGGAAAAGCCGCGAGCAGACGCCCTAGAAAGACATAACCTGCTCTTGTTGTTGATTTTCTTCAGAAAATCGGTTTCTTCGAGGCAAGCGTACCCACCCTAGGCCGCATCATCGCTTTGCATCGAGTTGCGACTGAACGCAAGCCATACATAGGATAAAAAAAGAAAGAGAAAGGTCAGGTGCGTAGTACTTACTCACCGGCGTGCTTGTATGATCAGTTGTATGACTGGAGGAAGCAAAAGGAATATTTTGTAAGGCTCATAGTAGGTGGCATTCTATAATGTATGCTTACCCCATAGGAAAAAGCGGGCAAGCCCCTCTCGGCGTTCAATTCACATTTACCTTTTTTTAGTCACCATGACGACTGCCTGTCTAATTATACCTAATTATTTTACCAATCTAAAACAAATCGATTTGTTACAACATTGACATTGGAAGGGAACACGGAAAACGTATAATTTTCTCTACCGTGAACGATTCCGATAATTAACATAATTGCTAGAGAGGCGATTGTTTTAGTCGGTTTAAGTTCTTTTTTATAGAAATCTCGATTCGCTGGTAAGGAAAAATTCCGATTAGTAACTGAAGTGGATTGTTGATGTTAAGGTCAGGCTTTTAAAATAAATTTTGATGCACAGTTGTTGCTGTGGCTGAGCGATTGAATGCTGTGCTGCGTGTTACGGGTTTGATATTCCCACGGAACAAATATTTGTATGACCTACAGATAGTTGTCCCGGGTCTGGGCGTGTCTATGTGAGTAAAATGTTTGTAAACGCACCTACAATACAGGAGATATTCCTAGTGAAAAGTTTTTATTATAACGTGGGCCACGTTTAAAAAAAAATTGGTAAGCTACCTTTCAATTTAGTTCTAGTTTTCATGTACATACGGCGGCACATGAGGGCTAGTACATCTCCAGTATAACTAGGCCTCGCTTTATATAGATATCCTATACAATGAGAGATCCGCATAAACTGGTTTTGTATAGCTTGATAGGCCGTTGTGTGTACTACTGAGTTCACTGATGTCTGCCACTTTCACCCTTATGCCCTAAGAAATAAGATTGAAAAGTGGTCGATCTTCAGTGAACTCGATTGTACCTGTTGTCAAAATTAAACCGAGTCAAGCTGTACTTTGGAGTTCTGAATATTTTATTTTTACTTTATTTTTGTTTTTTACTTCTGTTTACACCGAAAGAGTTAGGTAGAGGTGTACTTTCAATTCATCCAGATTTTGTCAGGTATTTTTAGGCGGGCTGCGGGACTGTTCGAAAGAGATACCGTGGCCCTGGAACACAAAGGGCAAAGAAGGAACATGGATGGGTTTTAGTCAATACAAGTCTGACACTCCCTTCCGCTCCGCCCAGAGTGGGGGGGGGGTCATTTGATGATTCCCCATCCGAAAAAAAGGTATGTTTAAGGCAGATTCATAATACAGATAGGGCTCTTACTGAGAAATTCTAATTTGTTGGAAAAATCCGTCGGATACTAGGTAGGTATCCGGGAGCTGCCTTCTTAGTTTCTCATTTTCTTTAATAATTAACTTTCCTTATCATATTTCCCGTCTTTTTACTGCGAATATGATAACACTTCTAAAACTTCGATCGTTCAATGGGAGCCCATCTTGATGAAATCTACCCTTTCGTCCCAACTCGACCAGTAAAGTGAAACAAAACTTAATCAACATCGAAAATCATCAAACTCCGCTGAACCCTTTTAAAAGCTTGTACTACGAAATTTAACTTGAACGACAACGCCAATTAGTTCTGCCAGTTCCCTTTGATGCTAGCGATATAATGGAACGCTTCACAAAATCCCGTAAAGGGTACCAAGAATTTGATAAGATAAGAATTTTTTACTTAGAAAAAGTTTCTCTACAGTATTTTCTTGAAGTCGCTAACTTTAAAGCGAGTTGGAAGATACTGTCATACTTTTGTTATTAGATGTCGCTAAGATACTTATATTTGCATGTTGGATGTTTCTGTCTATCATTATCTTGTCTGTATTGAGTTTCAGGATTTCAGGAGTAAGTACCTATTATACAAGTTTACTTTTCGCAAAACAAGCTTGAACGAATTTAATCATTCTCAAGTTCGTACAAACGATTATTTTGATGTTTTCAGGAAAAGCTTATGTTCGACAAGTACATAAGCTTATTAGATATATAATTATATTATTTGTATAGCAATTATTATTGCTGCTCAAAAACATTTGCGAAAACACTTAGGTAAGACTGAGGAATGAGGAAAATGTCGTGAGGAAAGTTTTGAGTATGAATGTGGATGGGTATAAGAGTAGAGGAAGACCAAAGAAACGATGGATGGACTGTGTGAAGGATTATATGGCAAAAAAGGAGGTGACTGCCGAGATGACGAGTAATAGAGAAGTATGGAAGAAGAAGACATGCTGCCGACGCCAAATACATTTGGATCAGGGCAGGAGAATGATGATCATGACTTAGGTCCTGTATTACCGTACTGCTAACAGGGTATAGATGCAACCAAAATGATTGAAAGAAAATTAGAAACACCTTAAAATTATAATATTACTAGCTGTGCACCGCGACATTCTTCCGCGTGAAATTAGCGGTGTGTACTTTACGGCCTATTCTCATATCTACCAAATATACATAAAAAAAATCGATCGAGCCGTTTCGGAGGAGTGCGACCACAAACACCGTGACACGAGATTTTTATACATATGAAGATTTCTATTGTTTCATGTCGATCAGTCAGAGAGCAGCGGTGGCCCAGTGGTGGTGGCTCCGACTTACGAACAATAAGTCGTGGGTACGAACCCAGGCAGGGGCATTACTTTGTGTAATTTATTTCATCACCATTGCTCTCAAAAACGGTGAAGAAAAACATGGTGAGGAAACCGACATGTCCTAGAACCAAAAATTCGAAGACTCACTCATAGAGAGGAGGCCGTGTGTCCCAGCAGTCGGAACATTATAATTATGCATATCGATCAGTCGTATTTGAAACTCTAGAAATTACAGTTTCCTTTCTGCATTAGAATCGTAAGATACGTTGCAAATGTTTACCTACGTTTCTTTTTTGTAGTTTTGTCTCTCTCGCGCATTGACACTGAAAATCATATTTATCGTCTTTTTCTTTTCAGTTTTACCTACAGTACAACTAAGGGTTTCAATCTTTGTAAAATATGTCTTTAGTCCTCTATTATTGGTGTTATTTTAATTAATTTGAATGAACAATGTCATTATACAAGATCATAACATAACATCACGGCTGTAATCCCTGAAGGGTTAGACAGAGGTGTACCTAATAGTAAACCCACATTTTGCCAGTCATGTCACAAGTAATGGGGGGCGCGCCTATTGCCATCAACCGGGTACAAATCCAGACTTCTGCTACTGATAAATTCCTGGAAAAATTGAAAAACAAAATTTCACATTGCTCGACCCGGGAATCGAACCCAGGACTTCGTTCTCAGCAGTCGCACTTGTCGACCAACGAGGCAGTCTGTATTACATAAGATCAGAGTATGATGTATGCCCCAGAATCCCTTCATAACGTTACAGACGGCAGTTTTTCATCTCAGTAGCCAGCAACGATACCCAAGTGATTTATATTGCATGTCGGGTAGCCCTTGCCGCCCTCACCTGGCTTCAGACTGTCTTCAAGATGTATGGTGTGGTCTTGAAAGAAAATGTTACGAGATTTTTTCCTGTTATGATTTGTGTCTTACTAATGAAGAATTATCTTGTTGGGTAGTATATCTTGGTAATTTATGGCAGCTCTGTCTGCTGTGTATCAAAAATTGGTTTCTCAATTATCTACGACACTGAGCTGGCTCATACGGCTCATTATCGTAGCTGCAAAAGGTATTAAGTGTCATCATTCTACTTCCTACTAATCACTACATAGCACAAAACAAAGTCACTTCCCGCTGTCTGTCTGTTTCTATGTATGCTTAGATCTTTAAAACTACGCAACGGATTTTGATGCGGTTTTCAGTAATAGATAGAGTGATTCAAGAGGAAGGTTTATATATATTGCACCCGTGCAAAGCCGGGGCCGGTCGCGAGTATTATAATTGCGAAAGTTTGTGAGGATGGATGGATGTTTTTTACTCTTCCAAGCAAAAACTGCTGACCGGATTTAGATGAAATTTGGGACGCAGATAGTTCTAACCTGAATTAACACATAGGATACTTTTTATCTCGGTAGTATATCCCGTGGGACATTACTGAACTCCACGCGGGCGAAGCCGCGGTCATAACCTAGTCAGTTGATAAAAGAAAGAATTTGACATCAGACGTAGGTAACAATTAATGGAAACTTAATTGTTACCTACGTCTGATGTCAAATTCTTTCTTTTCGTTAAAGACTTCGTTAAGTGGTGAAAATTCTGTCAAACATTTCAAATTCAGAAATTAAGGCAGAAGCTTCTTTAGAAAGCTGGAAGGGCTGCCCAAAGTGCCGAATGCTTGATATTTAAATAAATTCGATTAACGCAAAAAATATTGCTTGCCAACTTTCAATCGTCACCCCAAACACGCCCACGTACCCACAATAACTTATTTCATAACTTCCCTTTAACAAACAACCCACTTAAAAAGGAACAGAAATACCCAAAAATCTTTCATTCATTCATAACACTCATTCAAACCCATTATTCCCCATTTATTTCCTCATGTGACTCCGCTTTCCCCCGTTTTTCGCCGGGTTTCTTCATTTTTCTCCTCTTTTCTCCGTCCCCTCGTCACGTTTAGAAGTCAAAGCCCGTGGCTTCACATTCGGTTAGGGTAACAACATACAAAGCATACCTTTTCCCAAACCCTTTATTATCAAATCTTGATGCCTATTTTTATAAGCATTTGTTATGTCGATATTTTAAGGATTCGGCTTTAGTTACACCGTTGCGCTCGGAGAAATTCCAAGGGTGAGCTTTGGCCCTCCCTTGGAATTTCTCCTTTATCGTGGGTGCATTTACAAACATTTAAGACTCACATACACAAACAGCAGATCCGGAACAACTACCTGTAGATCATACAAATATTTGTTCCGTGCGGGGATCGAACCCGCAACACGCAGCGCAGCAGCCAATCGTTCAGCCACTGCGCCAACCGTGCCGTCAAATATAGTTTCATCATCATCACCACAGCCCGACTTCACCCACTGCTGGGTATAGATAGGCCTCTCTTTGCTTACCGAGCTCCACGTTCTTGTGCCAGCCTCATCCAGGATATACCTGATGGCAACAATGTCGTCTGCGCATCTCGCCGCCGGACAACCAACACTTCTCTTTTCAGTTCTTGAACGCCACTCGGTCTCATTTCACTCCACCTGCCATCACCGCGCCTGGCTCGGTGTCCTGTGCTACTTCCATTTGAGTTCAATAACGTGATTTCCAACACCTTCTTACGTCTCCGGATTTCAACTTTTGGTATTCGGTCTACTAGTCTTATGCCGAGCATGGAATACTTCATAGCTCTCTGTGCTACTTTGAGTTTGTACACAGCCTTCTGTGTGAGTGTCTGCGTCTCAGCACCGCATACGGGTACGTGATTATTTTTAGTGACATTGAATTAATTGGTTCAAACAAAAAATAGTTTAAAACTAAATTCTACTGAGTTCATAGCTTTGGCATCACCTCACCTCATTTTCATGGCATTACGGTGATAATAAGCATGCTATTACTATCGCTGACTTATATCTTTGTACACATATTAGGTCAGTTTTCTTAGAGGAATATTTTACTGACGCGGAAACATAGTATCTGAACTATACTGCACACACGACAACTCTATATTGCGAATTGAGCCATTGTATTCCATTTTACATTGAAAAGTCTCGATACAGGAAAATAACATCAGACATCTTTACATTTCTCATAAAATAATATTTTATGTCAAGGAAGTTGACAATGTGATATTTTTGGTGAAATAAAGATTATTTGTTTTTGATATACTCAACAATAGTATTAACTGGGTTGTGGAGGTCAGATAGGTAGTCGCTCCATGTAAAATATTGGTATTCAGCTGCATCCGGTTGGACTGGAAGCCGACCCCAACATAGTTGGGAAAAGGCTAAACAGATGATGATGATATACTCAACAATAGTCATGCTTGTTTCTCCCTTTGGGGCACATTTTGTTAGAAATAAGTTTATGTTATCATTCTTAAGAGCGACAGAGGACTTGTCTTTTAAAAAAAAGGTAATTGGAAATTTCTGTTTCTATGGAAAATCTAAAATCGGTCTAATTTAGCTGTAACACTATTTTTCGAAAAGTTCTCTGTCAAATCTTTATACTTATGTATCCGACTTATGTGAACGAAGTTTCATTAAAATCGGTTCAGTAATTTCGAAACAAAATCACTTGAAAGTTTGTATGAAATGCCGTATGACGTTAACGTTCTTAAATACAAATTACAGAGAAACTCTTCGTACTCAATTTCCCTTTGCCGGACAAAGGCCTTAAAAGTGCTCATCTCTAGCGCCACCTCGAACCAGACATCACAGACCCGGTCAATGTCGTCTCGTCACCTTTTTCTGGGCCGACTTTGGCGGCGACGTCCATCCTGAGGAGCTTGTTGCGAGGAGACTTTAAAGCCTAGGTCTTGACGTTTCAATTTTTTTTAGTAGGCTTCTGTCCCACTGCTGCGCAAAGACCTCCTTCTTTCCAATACCCCCGGTGTTTTGCCTTCTCTGGTCCAACACCGATCGAATACGTATCACCCCAATACGCTCCAAAACAGGCATCGCCGTTGTTGGCGATAAGTCTGCGAGGTTTAAATGGGACTGGGCGGGTCATATTTCCAGGATGGGTCGAGACAGATCACCAGAATCCTGTGTATTACAAACTAAAAAAAATGTTGTACTTAATGGAAAATCAGCCATTGTTTTATTTTGGTATGTACCCATATTAGTATGTGCCCCATTGAGTACAATGGCATAATGACATTTATTTATCTCCTGGCCAAGGGTTTCATTACTCGACAGTATTTATGTTACACTGTGGTGCAATTGAAGTAATTTTTTGCCAATAGAGGAAATTGCCTCCACTGAGTGGTTTCATTTGTGAAAATGTCAAACGGCTTTTAGATATTTTTTAGTTACAAATATGGAATATTTTGTATTGAAAATGGACTATTTCAATATTCAGTTCAGAAATAGTTTGTATTTTCATATTTTATTTGAATACCACGAAAATCTTTAGCTGAGCTTAAGTGATTCTGGAAATAAATTACTAGCTTTCCCTGAAACGCTTATCAAATGAAAATTGTGTTAAAATGTAAGGTAACTGTCGAATTATCAAGATTCTTATTAATAACAGATTTGTAAAATATTTTTTTTTGTATAAGAGTTTCTAAGTTTTAAACATAACATCAAGAATCTGATAGTTTATGTGTTTGTAAAACATTTATTATCTACTTATTACAGTTGACGATACTCTAAAGTAAACCATAATAACAAAAACATTATTGGTTATCTCAATAAGCATCTACCATTTCGAAGGCACAACTGGAATAAATTCTAAATACCTTTTAACGGCCTAATTGAAATAAAATGATTTCATCCTTGTGTTTCGACTTAAATTAAAAAAAAAACTTCTTAGGCCACTGAGCCGACATAGACTATTCTGCCAGTGTCATAGTTAGATACACAGAATATGCAAAACCAACCACGAAATAAAAATTGCAAAGCACCTCCATTCCTACCTACATAAAGACATATGCGCATACACCCTCATCAAAGCAGAAACAAGGATCAAAAGAGATACCACAGTCCGCTTGACTGCACACGATCACTCACAAAATTAGCAACTAACTCGTACCAAAGAGAATACCTGCTTTGTTACTGACAGCTCCAAAATGACATGACAGTGTAGTGCTAGTGACATCATCAGGCGTTTGACGTGACGCATGACGGGAGACGGCAAAGGACTGGATTAGATCTTGAGTATTTGCTTCTGGGGGTCTGTGATGGAAACTCTATGTTGGATTTGTGTTAGCCTTTCGATTTTTATTTATTTTTTTCGATTTATAAAACGTTCTCCCACACGTTAATTTTTTCCTGTATCGTGGGTGCATTTACAAACTTTTAAAATCACATACACCAACAGCCAGAACTCGGAACAACTACCTGTAGGCCATACAAATGATTGTTTCGAACGGGGATCGAACCCGCAACTCGCAGCGCAGCAGCCAATCGCTCAATCACTGCGGCAATGGGGTTATTACAAATTAAGGTTTTTAGTTGCGCCTAACGGATAACGATACAGGAAATTAACAGTACCAAAGCATGGTTTTTGTTTAAAGATTACCTAGACAGATGTTTCTTGTGAAACACTCGTATGTAGCTGCGTCCGAATGGACAGGTAAAATCGACTCAACGTTGCAACGTAGTTGGAAAAAAAACTATATCGGGTCGATTTTAGGGTCATCTTGAAATTATAATTATCTTTAAAAAAAAACCTATAACCTACGAACAATGATTTTAAAAGGCTTAATGACATAATTATAGTTTCATACCTATTATTAGAAATAAATACTTGACCCAAACAATGCACACCTAAATCGCAGAACATTTTCCTCTTGCGTTCCAACCAAAAGCAAAAATCGGATAACTTTCCCTTCTCCTTCAAAAAGAATCCTTTCCCCTTGGCTTCGGAACCACTGAAAGTATACAAAACTCCTTTGACTTACGTAAACTGTTCCAGATATTATCGCCTGGACTAAGACAAAGTTATGACCACCAACCGTTTCGAGTTAGCGATAAAGACCTTCGACATAATTTTCGGAGCCCGCACCAACTGTAGATAATAATAAGACGGGCCATGATGAATTTAATAGTAACAGAAATCCCAGTATACGTTGTGGGGATTTATATAGGACCTGCGTTTTGTTTTTACGATATACTTATAATGCATCTACATTGGATGAGCAGAAATTACAGGGAAACATCCTTGGACCTTTTTCTTACCCTTAAACCCTTCATAAAACATAACATCACGCCTGTAATCCCCGTAGGGTTAGGGAGAGGTGTACCTAATAGTACACCCACATTTCACCAGTTATGTTTAAGTCCCATGTAATATAAGGCGAGCTTATTGCTATCAACTGGGCATGACTCTGACTCCGTGGCTGCTACTGAGAAATTCCAGATGGATAGCACTTTGCCTGACTCCGGAATCGAACTCAGAACCTCATGCTCGCGATTGCATTCACTAGACCAACGAGTGAACTCTTCATGCTACACATAAATTAAATTTTATTTCATGGACTTCCCACATGACATATGGAAGCAAAAACTGCATCTCCATGTGGACATTATGTTGGTATCGTTAAAAAACTGTCAAGTGCCAGGACCTTTGAACGATTAAACGTTGGCTTAAACACGCCAACCTTATACTATTCGCCATAACTGTTGCTGTTGCAGAATCTTTCTGTTGTATGTTGTTCTCCTACAAAAATCCTGACAATTATATCGAGGTCGTGGTTTTAATAACAGCCGCTAGGGTCGATCTTTAGGGTAAACCGTGCTGGCCTACGTTGGTCCACGGATGGGTGACCACCTACTCGTCGTCGGAAACCACGTTAAGCCGTTGTACCCGGCTGTCATTTGTAGATCTTTGACAGTCGTTACAGGTAGTCAGTGGCCTGAAAGTCTGACAACCAGAGGTCAGATAGGCAGTCGCTTCATGTAAAATACTGGTATTTAGCTGCAACCGGTTAGACTGGAAGCTGACCCCAACATAGTTGTGAAAGGCTAGGCAGATGATGACGTTTTATCGATATAGACTTCGATATAGCCCCTGTCGTAACCTATAGAATGTTTCAGACTAGGGCTTCTGTGATTCTCTATGACGTGGTCAAAAAGAACTTTTTTCATCAACCCTAGGAGGGCCGTCAAGAGAAAGATGTCAAAGATGAACACTCACAAAAGGGCTGTTAATGCTCGCATTAACATATTTTTGTTTGGTGCGAATACTTAAGTGAGTAAAAAGTTGTTTTTGTATAAATACTGTTTTAATGTTCTTAATGTCGTTTTTTATAGCCTGAAATAAGACTGCCTTGAATGCCATTAGGTGAATTTTTGAAGCAGTAGTAACGAAAGGGCTTTTGAATACCAGCTATCACTCGAATTCTGTTGCTTTATTTTTTGAATGAGGAAATACATAAAACCTTTCAAAATAACATTTTTTTTCGGATTGCAAATCATCAAGTGACCCCTCCCGCTCTGGGCGGAGCGGGAGTGTCAGACTTGTACTGACTAAAACCCATCCACGTTCCTTCTTTGCCCTTTGTGCTCCAGGGCCGCGGTATCTCTTTCGAACAGTCCCGTAGCCCCGGCAGGCATCGGCCCTTGCGGACTCCTTCCGATTTGCTGTCATCTCTTTGAGGCGCGCGTGGAACACGAACGCGCCGTCGACACGGTCTGTCGTCATAAGACGGCCAGACGGCAAACTAGCCCACTGTAACGAGACATTGTCTTTGTTTTAACACGCTTTATTAGCTTCACCTGTAACTAACTAAATATGTAGAAAAAGCTTAGCAGTTAAATTTGACCCACTTCCCGATTTTCAATTGCTGTATTGTACACATGTTAAGTTTGGATGATAGCATGACAATTTGAATCCAATATGGCGGACTCCCAAAGATGGTGGACTATTATTATTTCTTGTGCATTCCCATGATATGGGTATCAAGATTGGGTGGAAAGGGTCTGCCGAGAAAAATATGATACTATAATGACGTCACTCTAAAGCATGTTTTTTTGTTTATTTTTTACTATAATATTTATTCAAGTAAGTTATATGCGAATGTCTCTGAGTGGCTGATTCACAAGAAATGCCTCTTGATAAATTAAATACTTAGTATGTCCTCTTTTATGATCTCATAATAACCATAATTTCCAAGGAGCATCTCCTGTCACCCATTAACTGGGTTATAGAGGTCCGACAGGCTGTCGCTTCATGTAAGTTATTGGTATTTAGCTGCACCCGGTTAGACTGTTTATAAAACCAACCCCAACATTGCTGAGAAAAGGCTGGGCAGATGATGACTCATTAGAAGTATATGTTTTACCCCCAATAACGCCTGTTCAGGGAACAAATTATCTTGTGACATTATCACTGTTTCCTGCTACTGTAAGTAATATCATATTTTTTGCTCATATTCCATTCTACCTACAAAAAGAAACTTTGTTCAAATACCAGTCAGAATTACCTCTCAAACACGGAATATATATTCGCTGACAAAACTTTTGACACCACACAAAAGGGCTGTTAATGTCCATATTTGCATTTATATTCCACATTTTTACATTTTACAAATGGCAACTCCGGGGTATTTAGGCTGGGAAAAGTCAATTTATGTGTTTCAACAAGTACGATGGTACTTGTTGAAACCAACAAGTACGATGGTACGAGGAGCTCGTGGCTAAGTAATAACAGCCGCTCGGATCGATATTTAGGTTAAGCCGCGCTTGCCTAGGTTGGTCTGTGGATGGGTGACCACCCATTACATACCGAGTTTCCTCCGTGCCTCGGAAAGCACGTTAAGCCGTTGGTCCCGGGTGTCATTTGTAGATCTTTGACAGTCGTTATAGGTAGTCAGTGGCCCAAAAAGTCTGACAACCAGTCTTACCAAGGGGTATCGTATTACCCAGTACTAACTGGGTTGTGGAGGTCAGATAGGCAGTCGCTCCATGTAAAATACTGGTATTCAGCTGCATCAGGTTAGACTGGAAGCCGACCCCAACATAGTTGGGAAAAGGCTAGGCAGATGATGAACAAGTACGATGGTACTTTTGAGTTCTAATGATTTCCCGGGACATTTTGGAGGTATTGTTTAATGGTTGCTTTGATGATGTAGCTTTTTCCCTGACTGCGTCAAAGGTAAGGTTTAGATCATCAGTCATTTAAAATGCTATACAGGTTTTTTTGTAAAACACCAACAACCTCGCAGGAGTAGATTACTAACATCATAAACAACAACATTTGTTCTACGGCTTTTCCGAAAACAGACAAAAAAAAACGACTTTTCATACAAAACTCGATCAGCTGTTCGGACATATGTAAGGAGAGTTAATTTTTTTTTGTCTATTTTCGGAAAAGTCGTAGAACAAATGTTGTTGTTTATGATGTTAGTAATCTACTCCTGCGAGGTTGTTGGTGTTTTACAAATAACCCTTTATAATTATATTGCCATCTCCTTCATCGTGCGGTTCATCTTCATTGGGCCTCTTACTTGGCTTTACATGCCGTCGAGAAATATTTGTCAGTCATGCTGGTTTCCTCACGATGTTGTTGCAAAAACAGAATTGAATACTGTTTTGCCATTATGTTCACACTGGTTGCAATTGTTAGATGACAATCGTCCATACTCCTGCGACATGACAGCGGTTGATGACAAATTGCGGATATTTTCCTTATCTTTATTTTTCACTTTTTCTTTCTATTTTTCTATAACTCTACCTTGTTAACCAATAAGTATCCTTGTAATATGAAGCACATTTTAGCCACTAGGCCTTTTCCAATATCAAGTATTTTCTTGCAATGTACCCCAATTAGTTTATACCTAAATCGAGCTTGAGTATCGAAATATTAATAGTATTAAGAAACTATCGAGTAAACCCGCTTGTTAGTCCAGTAATTTTTGGTAAATTTGGAGTGAATGGTAACAACTGTACTTTTCTTTGTCCTGTGTAAGTACGTTAGAGAAAGTTTTAACTCTAATTACATACATGTTGAATAATTTATTCTTAGAAGTGCCTGCCGTGTGGTCAGAGCAACTACACTACTGAGGAAAATTAATTTAGATATCATTTCAGAGACTGATTTTCAGGCGTTTCAACTTAAATCTATATGTGGCATGTGAATTTGTGTTTGCCATTTCACAGCTAAATCAATTCAACTTTACAGTTGATATTCGTTTAGGTAAACAAAAAACCGTCCAAGTGCGAACCAGACTCGCGCATGAAGGGTTCCGAACCAACGTAGCAGGGGAGCCCCCTTTAATTTTAACTTATTTTAATTAATGATTTATAGCGGTAACAGAAATACACATTCAGTGTAAATTTCAACTGTCTGCCTATTACAAATCATGAGATACAGCCCGCTAACAGACATACGGATGGACGGACGGACAGCGGAGGCTTAGTAAATGGTCCTGTTGGTTACCCTTCAGGTACAGAACCCTAAAAAACAAATAAAAATTCTAAAACAAAGTCCAAAATGTAACTCAATCAATGCAGGCCTCGTTCCGGTGACAGACAACAAAGTGAAAAGTAAATATTTACTGTAATCAGAGGCGAAAGTTTACAAAGTGAGGTACACCGAACAAATAAATACAGGGGATTTAAATTAAAAAGTTTTTTACTTTGTTAACGAATTTGAACTATAAGTTGATTTGGGTTTGTGATAGGGATGAAGTTTGTTTTTCGTTTTCTTCGGGCATTGAGATGTTAAGAGCTTGATTGAGCATACATAAACTCACGTCTTTTTCTAGTGGGGGTAGGCAGGAACCACAGAACGCCACCTGTTACGATTTAGTTTAGTTTAGTATATTTATTAATAATTATCAAAAATTACAGATCATATTTTGAAAAAAGTAAAAACACAAATCATAATACATTAACAAAAAAAAAACAAGTCATTATACATTAAAAAGAGCATTAAACACAAATTATCATAAATTAAAATAATAATAATAATAATACACAATAAACAGAATAATAGAACCTTACAGTATACTAATCACATAAATTTTCTTAAAACCATTCTTTTAGGTCATATAATGCCTAATTTCCGATTCTCACTTGCTCCTTATCTGCCCTTCTGAAGGACCTTACTAATAAGTAACAAAAGGCATTTACAAGGAAGATGTGAGTGGCAACACCGGGGACGCCATAGAAGGCCATAACTGACTTTTTTTTTTTTAAAAACGTTGCCCCTCACTAGGAATTACTCCTGTATCGTGGTTGCGTTTACAAACATTTAAATTCACATACACAAACAGCCAGCCTTTTGATTGAAATATCCTTCAAATATTAAATAACTTTAGATGGGTTCCTAATGTAAGTTAGTAGGTACACACAATACTATTAACTCGATACTTATACAGCTAAAAAATCTCAGATTTTCTTTAATATTTCATCACAGATCAAATTAACTTGCAGGTAAAGCCTATTGATAACTTAAGCTCTCGTTAAGTATTTCAGTACGTGTAGACCTTGCATACAAGACATTAGACCTCCTGGTCACCAGGATTAAGGCATTCACTTCGATAGCTATTAGACATGCCATTAATTTATGTACTTAATTCTAACGTTAATGGGTTTCAAGCAAACGAATAGACCGTATTAACGTATTTTTTACCCAAAAGAGTCATTATTTAGTTGAATATACTGAGGATTGGAAATTAGACTTTAATGAGAACGACTGATGTTTTACTTTTCTCCTTGGTAATCCCTAGATAAACATGAAAACTAATGTTGAACAAAACAATGGCAAAGTGTACCTAGGTATTACTTTTTTTGGTGGTACCGTACCGTACCTACAAAACCATTAAAATTATGGCACTCTTCTATTGTTCAAAAATGTACGTCATTTTCGCTTTCAGAATTTAAGACCTAAACAAATGAGTGTTTTTAAAAGTCACTTTTGTAGCTACAGAACACAATGCGAACAAAGCCTGTGAAATATCCTTTTTTTAACGAACGTGCAGCATGCCCTAAAATGTCTGGGGTATTATAAAACTTTTATTTCTACGTAATGGCAGAAATACTATTTACCTCTTTCAATGCTTATTCATTAATGACTCTGCCCTGCAGAGTAAATGTGGTGCTGTTCTACAAACGATGGGGCACTTAATATCGTGTCCTGCGTGTCATGTTGTTTGTTCACTTCAGGAACTGATGGACGCTACAGAAAGCGCCAAACTAGTAGCTCAGTTCTGGGCTGACACAATTTAGATTGCCATCGACATGCTAAGAAGAAGAATGCTTATTGCCAAGGCGAGATCGCAGCAGGCTACGGAGGAAATGGCGGGACCAACTGGATGGGTTCCGTCAGAACTGGAAGGCTAATGGCTACTAACTGCTTGCGAACCCGTGCGTCTTGTTCAGGAGCAGTTGAAGGCGTGATGGGCTATTTTTGCCAAGAAGCGGGAGAGAACAGGCTAGGAAAAAAAAGATTCGCATGAAAGTGCGGCAAACAGGTATGGTGTAGTGATGGTAGTCCCTATCAATGAAACTCATGGAGTTGCAAGCTTTTTTAACCAAGTTTTTTCAAAAAGGAGGAGGTTCTCAATTCGGGAGTATTTTTTTATATTTGTTACCTCATAACTCCGTCATTTCTTAATTGATTTGATTTTTTTTTTTTTATGTGAAAGGATATACTTTCTGATTGGCCCTATAGAAATTTCATCAAAATCGGTTCAGTAGTTTGGTTTTTTTCCTCACCTTAATTGCTACATCACGCGACGTCGCTAGTTTTTTATTTTTGTTTTATTTTTGGACAAGCCCGCAACTCAATTCCCAAACCACAGCAATACATGTAAGCCAGAATCAACAGTGGCGATAACCAGAAAAGCGCCAACATAATGAAGCTTCACGAAGTCTCAGAGAAACAATTTAACTGTCTTGGATCCCGCAACGAAATTAATCAGAAAATAATAGCGGAAAAGTAGGAAAAAATTAATTTCTGTTGCGAATGTGTTTGATCGCATTACTTCTATAAACGTCATTGGTTTGTATGAAAAGTGTGAACAGTGTCACCTCTAGTAGCATCAGCTGAGACACCTCGGTGCTCTGTGTGTTTACCAAAAGAGCCGCGTATTGGCAGTTGACAAAAGTTTAGCAGCAGAAGGGTAAGCCAACTCAAAACCCTAACAATTATATTTATTTTTCTTCTTTTCAATAAGAATTCACAGTAATTCATCCCCCACACCCTTATGACAGCGGAATTACCGCGTTTTCACCCATAATGTCTAATTTCTACAAAGAATCTGCCATGTGTGAGCTTGACTCAATCAAGGATGGCGGTTCATCAAGATAAAATGTTGCTGTTTTGATATGGAAAGAAAAATTCGAGTGCGAGCAGGGTTTGAACCTGCGACCTTCCGATAAAAAAACGCGGCAGGGTTTGAACCTGCAACTTTTCGATTTAATGAAACGAAGATTTCAAGAGCTGTGAGCAGGGTGCGATGGTCTAATTGGTTAAGACGTCCGGTGTACTGAATCGGAAGGTTGCAGGTTCAAACCCTGCTCGCACTCGAATTTTTCTTTCCATATCAAAACAGCTGTAGTTCCCTACGCAGGCTTTGCATATAAAAATATTAAGATAAAATGTTGTTTACCACAAACCTCGCGTTTCTGAGTACCAAGTTTTCTATTTCAAAGGCTCACTTATTTGTAACGGTAACAGGAAAATTAAGGTGAAAAACCACTATTGTGTTTTGATGGTTGAAGTCTCATATGTCAAAAGGTAATTGGTCTCTTTTCTCTGGAGGCTTATTCACGGCAATATGTGTTACACGTTTGTAAGTAGAAAAATAAACGAGAAGCTCACTAAACTTTAGAAATTTGTAGCTATTCCAGTGGATTGTGATCTTGAAATAGAATGTTTGTGTTCCTTTGATATGGTCTGTTATTCATTACTATGTACATTATTTACATACTACAAATAGATAACTTATTTAGATACTAGAAATAGAGGAGCTCGTGGCTAAATAATAACAGCCGCTCCGGTCGATCTTTAGCTTAAGCCGTGTTTGCCTAGGTTGATCTGTGGATGAGTAACCACCCATTACATACCGAGTTTCCTTCGTGCCTCGGAAAGCACGTTAAGCCGTTGGTCCCGGCTGTAATTTGTAGGTCTTTGGCAGTCGTTAGGTAGTGGCCTAAATAGCTGACAACCAGTCTTACTAAGGGCGTATCCTATTACCCAGTACTAACTTGGTTGTGGAGGTCAGTTAGGCTGGAAGCCGACCCCAACATAGTTGGAAAAAGGCTAGGCTGATGATGAAATATCTAAAATAGTAATAAAAGTATGCACAAATAAAAAAATGTCAGCCCTCTGGTCACGTGAAGAGTCGACCAACAGCTTAGCGATATCCCGAAAGACTAGGTGGGCCACTCGGACCCCATGATCTTAGTATTTCAACCTCAAACGGCTCCAACACATAACTACCATAATCAGCCTATTAATGTTCCCACTGATGGGATGCAGGCCTCCTCTCTATGAGAGGGATTGGGCTATAATCCACCACGCGGGCCCAGTGCGGGTTGGTAGATGTCACATGTCTCGAATTTTTGGTTCTAGAACATGCCGGTTTCCTCACGATGTTTTCCTTCACCGTTTTGTGAGCAGTGGTGATGAAATAACTTACACAAAGTAATGCGCCTGGCTGGGTTCGAACCCACGACTTACGGCTCGTAAGTCGGGGTCTCCACCTTTGGGCCACCGCTGCTCTCACATAACTACCAATTAAGTTTAATTGTATTTGAGCCGTTTGAGGTCAGGAGGGGTTTCCATCGGCGTCGGGTCGACGTTGAAGTACCTAGGACTCGTCCTCGACAGCCGGTGGAACTTCGTGGAGCACTTCCGACGTTTGGCTCCCAAACTGGAACGGACAGGGGCTGCCTTCAAGCGGCTCTTGCCCAACCTGAGGGGTCCAAACGCCTCCTGCCGGAAGCTATACGCGGGGGTCGTGCGGTCCATGGCCCTCTACGGGGCCCCGGTGTGGGCGCGTTCTTTGAGGCGGCAAGCCGCCCACTACCTGAACGTGCCCCAAAAGGTGATAGCCATAAGGCTAATCCGGGGGTACCGCACGATCTCCGGCGAGGCGGCTAGCCTCCTTGCCGGATTGCCGCCATGGGATCTGGAGGCGATAGTCCTCGCGCGCCTGCATGAATGGCGCGCGGAAGCACTATGTCGGGGAGAAACTCCGCTGCCGCGACAAATTGCCGCTCAGCGGACAGACCTCCGGCGTGATCTCATGGCGACATGGAGAGAGCGACTGTCGCAACCCCGTGCAGGGCACGCCACCATAGTGGCGATAAGTCCCCTCTTTGAGGAGTGGCTAGAGAGGCGCCACGGCGCCCTCACCTACCGCCTGACGCAGGTCCTCACCGGACACGGTTGTTTCGGGAGGTTCCTGCATCGAATCGGGCGGGAGGAAACGCCCGGGTGTTTCCACTGCGAGGATCGTCCGGAGGACACGGTGGAACACACCGTGGAGGTCTGCCCCACTTGGGCGGAGCACCGCCGTGTCCTCACAGCGGCGATTGGCGGCGGCGATCTCTCGCGTCCGGCCTTGGTTCAAGCCATGGTCCGGAGCGAGAGGGAATGGGAAGCCGTCACCTCCCTCTGCGAAGCAGTCATGCTAGTGAAGGAGGTGGCAGGACGTGAGAGGGAAAGAACCTCACGTCCCAGCCGCCGCGGGAGACGCCCTGGGCGTCGGGGGTCACGTGGTGGCTTCCGACCACCGTAGGCGCTGGCCTGTGGACGGCGAGTTATGGGCTAGCTCGCCGTCCGGCCGTCTTATGACGACGGGCCGTGTCGACGGCGCGTTCGTGTTCCACGCGCGCCTCAAGGAGATGTCAGCAATCAAGTAGGGGTCCGCATGGGCCGACGCCTGCCGGGGCTGCGGGACTGTTCGAAAGAGATACCGTGGCCCTGGAACATAACGGGCAAAGAAGGAACATGGATGGGTTTTAGTCAGTACAAGTCTGACACTCCCCTCCGCTCCGCCCAGAGTGGGGGGGGGTCATTTGATGATTTCCCATCCGGAAAAAAAAAAAAAAAACCGTTTGAGGTTTTCAGCACCTGCAAAACTTATTTTTCTGCAGTAATCGTTCTCCGGACCGTTTTTAAAAAACAAAAAAACAAAAAACAAACTCAATGGAAACTTACCATCTACTTAGGAAGTATTATTAGTGATCAAGCATATTCGCAAACACAGGTGTAATCTCTTCTCTAACTCTTGGAATCTGATGGCATTTCGTCAGAACAAGACATCAGGCCCAAGATCGGCTGACAGCAACAACCAAAGGAGGAGTGAAGAGGACTGAGGATTAATTTTAGAAAAACCCAACAACACTTCTAAACCAAGCTGTTGCACCTGCAACCACAATACCAACAGAACAGTTCATATCACGCACTGGAATTCTATTTACTGGATATGACGCAAGGGCTAGTTGATCTAGTGGCCATAAGCGCGACTGCTGAGCACGAGTTCCCGGGTTTGATTCCCAGGTCGGGCAAAAGTGTTATTGGGTTTTTCCATCAGCACTTTCTCTGACTGGATATGTGCCCGGTTGATGGCAATAGGCTCGCCCCCTATTACATGGGATTTGAATACCTTATCTCTTCGGGGATTACAGGCGTGATGTCATGTTACGATGTAATATCATCTTTGAAATCATCTAATTTTGTTACAGGTTGAAAAAAAAACCGACAGCACACGTAAGGTCGAGCGAGTAGACGACAAAAAAATAGGTAAAATTGGAAGGTGCCAACTCGCGCGCACTCGCGAGTTTCACACTCGCCAGTTGACGAGTAAGTCGTTTAAAAAACACCTTTCCTTGTCCTCGTCATCCGCGAAAGCCACTTTAAACCTTCTCCAAACGTAGATTTGTCAGAACATAACTCGGCGGGATGACGGTATACATCATAGTGAATGAGAAAACTTTGATTAGACTAGGCCTTCAGAAATTCATTAGTGGGCTCAAACGGAATTGCCATTCGTAAAAACTTGGCCCTCTGGTCCCGCTTGGAATATCATACGTACGGGTGGGTTGCTAGAATCGAATTTAGGTTGCCTTAGTACCTATATACTTCTTGAATTGGAATATATATTAGTTTTATTGCTTTTGAGGGTTATGTTTATGTAATTTTGAGTTTTATCACTTGTAATTCAGAAGTCGAGCGCAACCAAGCGCTGCTGCAGAGCGGCAAAGTTGCTAAATCGCAGTACATACATCTAAGAAAACGGTTACTGCTAATAGTACAAGGCGACATTTCTGCCTTCAGAATTTATTTTAGTCTATTTTGATCGTGCTTAGTCTAAGCTAACTTAAATTCATGTATAATTAATATATTATAATCAATAATTTTCACAAGTTATAAAAATTGTCTCTAGTATTTTAGTTAACCAATCAAAATGACATGACAATATGTGTAATTTTTCACCTTATCTGTGCAGGCGAGAAACAGAGCTAAAATAAGTGTAGTTCGACATAATTCGCATCTCCGCTGCTACACTGTCACTTATGCAAATAATGTAATTTTACATTTTTAAACTTTCAAATTTTTTAAATGGTAATAAGTGAGATGTTTTCTTTTACTTTAAAATATAGCTTAAAGATGTAGTTTAAATATTATCATTCTACTTCTTTAGTCAACAAGTTCTATATGCTGTAATAGGAAGTAGAAATTTCAAATGGTTCTCCTGTAAAATTACATTATTTGCATAAGTGACAGTGTAGCACCAGAGGTGCGATTATTAATATCGATGCATTCTTCTTGACAAGCAGCGCCACCTTTAACTGCAAACTTAAAGAGGTCATACTCAATGTTGTCACTGAATTCAACATATTAAACAATATTTTTTACACCTCTGCCAAATGTTTTGAGGCTTACAGTCGTGAATGTTATGCTATGTTGTTAATTAAAGGGTATAAATAGACCCTTAACATAACCGAAAAGCACTTGTTCTCCTCGTCTTTGCGATATTTTTTTTGTTCTAGACCATACCTGGAAACCTTCTAGTTACAGAGATATTGGGGGTCAAAGTTCCAACTTTTTCACAATTTTTTTTAAAATACATGTTTCTAATGAAAGATTTTTACTTTAAACACCTCCACGAACCCTGTACTGTTCAATCCATCCATCAACACAATGCTTTGAGTGCTTTCCATCGAGTCCTACCGTAAAACGTGATTTTTCGACCCAAAAAAAAAGTCGATTCCGAGCAATAATTTTTGCGTAAAGTTACTTAGTTTGTATGTACAGAATACTTGGTTGACGGCTATGTGAAGGGTCTGTTTACACCCTGTATTTTCAACAACTACAGAAACATTGCAATTTAAAACAAGTTAGTATAAGTACAAGTTCAGAGAACCCAGTTCTAATTCCAATGAATTTTTAACCGCTCTCCTCTTGGCCAGTTAAGCCAACGGAATAATGTCCGGACTTAGTAATTACGAACGTACGTAGAAACTATACCACCCTAATTACTTGGTATAGATAAGTGGCTTTAAAATAAAGGGTAAGTTAATTAAGTATAAATTGTTAGGGGTTGTGGCTGGCTTTGTAGTAGATTTTGGGGGTTATTCTGAGAAAGGAACTATGCCTTTTGTTTAAAAATTCTATACGTTTTAAACCAGGTCAAGTTTAATTAGCTAGCGGAACTCCACAGACCAGCTCTTAAGGCCAACCAGACAGTTCATATCACGCACTGGAATTCTATTTGCTGGATAGGACGCAAGGATTAGTTGATCTAGTGGCCGCAAGCGCGACTTCTGAGCACGAGGTCCCGGGTTTGATTCCCAGGTCGGGCAAAAGTGTTATTAGGTTTTTCCATGAGCACTTTCTCAGTAGCAGCCACGGGGTCTGAATTTGTGCCCGGTTGATGCCAATAGGCTCGCCCTCTATTACATGGAACTTAAACATAACGGGAAAAATGTGGACGTAATTGGGTACACCTTTGCCTAACTCTTCGAGGATTACAGGCGTGATGTTTCGTTTCAAAATTTTTGTTTGTAATTTCATTTATTTCTGATCAATCATTATCTGCAAGTAGTCTTGCAGATAAAAATTGATTTATAATAAAATAATATGAAAAGTTTAAATATCTGGGCCACTGGGTCACTGAAGATCTTAAGTATAAATTGTGACATTGAAAGGGAACGTAGGTCGCTTGCTGTCTGTTGTAACATGCTGGCCCGCAGGTTTGCACGTTGTACGAGGCCAGTTAAAGTAACGCTTTTCAAAGCTTACTGTCAGTCCCTTCTACACGTGCAGCCCGTGGGTCAACTTCACTCAGCGGATATACAGCGACCTACGCGTTCAATATAATAATGCACTGAGAGTACTGCTACGGCTGCCGTGGCGTTGCAGTGCGTCAGGGATGTTTGCAGATAATAATATTGATGGTTTTGCCGCCATTATTAAAACTAGATGTGCATCCCTGATGACTCGTGTTTGCGACAGCACCAACAGTGTATTTGCAGATCGATGGGATTCCCCGATGCTGCGGAGGTGGATGGACTTTTAATTGTATATTTTTATTTGTATCTGTAACCTACTAACACTAGAAGTTAAGTTAAATTGTTACTAACCCTATGGACTCCGGTCTAAAATAAAATTTTTCTATTCTATTTTATTCTAATAGAATTATCCTACATCATGTCATTATTTACGATGTATCAACGGTTACATAACATTTCCTTCCAGCCGAGATTCTTTCATAACTAAATCAAGACACCGTGACATAAATCCAACGATTGATTCTCACACATATGAAAAATGGCCTTTCCGAAAACTCTGTAACATTTCCCGTGAAAATTGTTGCAAGAAACGAAAGTAGGTTTTGGAATGACAACATTAATTTTCCGGCCCACCTATTACTTTTATTCCATTCACACATTCATACAACTATGGACACTATGCTTCTGAAATTATTTATCAAAATCGTGTGGATGAAATTTCAAGGGCTGAAGATAAAATTTTGTTGGGAGCCGACGTTTGCGTTTCGTAAGTCTCTGTGAGAAATGTTAGGAATTGGTGTCGACATGTGAACAGCTGGGGAGAAATAAAGTATCCGCGTTTTCGTGCTTCTATCTCATTAGAGGGAAACCCATGAATTTTGTTTAATTATGTACCTATTTATAGATACTAATTAGGACTATTTCTGTTTGTTAGCCCATACATGACTTTCTCTTATCTTGGTGTACTTGAATGTCAAGTTTGTCTAGGTCTGTTAAACTGGGTTATGCGTGGTGCTCAAATTAGGAGTTATTTTTAAATTTCATCATCATCATTTCATCCGAAAGACGTCCACTGCTGGACATGGGCCTCCCCCTAGTGTCGCCATATTGACCGGTCCCGGTGCGACTCGCATCCAGCGGATCCCTTCAACCTTCACCACGTTATCGGTCCACCTAGAGGGAGGTCTTCCAACGCAACGTGTTCCAGTTCGCGTTTTTAAATATACGTAGCTAAAAATGTCGCAAAAGGCAAACTAGAATCTTTTAAAATTATTTTTTGTTTCCAGTCAAAATATATTTAAAAAACTTAGAGCGGATATTTGGAATATTGTCTTACGAACATTTTCATCCGAATATTTGTGATTTTGACACACGAATGCTACCTGACAAGCGGGTTTGTGACACTAGACAGACCAATTTGTTACTAAGTCGTAGCAAGCATTTTTTATTTTTTTTTCGGTTGGGAATTCATCAAATTACCCCCCCCACTCTGGGCGGAGCGGAAGGGAGTGTCAGACTTGTACTGATTAAAACCCATCCATGTTCCTTCTTTGCCCTTTGTGGCCACGGTATCTCTTTCGAACAGTCCCGCAGCCCTGGCAGGCATCGGCCCATGCGGACCCCTACGTGGTTGCTGACATCTCTTTGAGGCGCGCGTGAAACACGAACGCGCCGTCGACACGGCCTGTCGTCATAAGACGGCCGGACGGCGAGCTAGCCCATAACTCGCCGTCCACAGGCCCGCACCTACGGTGGCCGGGAGCCACCACGTGACCCCCGACGCCCAGGGCGTCTCCCTCGGCGGCTGGGATGTGAGGTTCTTTCCCTCTCACGTCCCGCCACCTCCTTCACTAGCACTGACTGCTTCGCAGAAGGTGGTGACGGCTTCTCATTCCCTCTCGCTCCGGACAGTCGTAACAAGCATTGGATTACGATTTTCTTGTCTTGTCCCGTCTATCGCTTGTTAATATTTGAATGTCTTTGTTTCCAGTAAATCATTGTTTAATCATTTTACCACTTTGACATTTAGAACGTCATCATCAAGCCGTCTGATCTAACTGAATTTTATTCTTATTATCATCAAGATAAAAAGCAAAAATACACAAGAACTTTTGCATACATTCTCTCCTTGTATTCAAACCAGTTTTACCAGAGACAGGCGCAAAATCGCAATGTTGCCAAACAAAAAAAAAAAAACTGATGAAACGCGAACAAGGAAGTAAAAGCAAAAGCCAACATGCATACGGTACACATTTTTGTGCAATTCTATTTAAATTCGGAACCACTTGAATGTGGTAGTCGAGATGTTAAAATTTTGACACTTGGAAATACTAAGCCAGCGTGCATGCATGGCACGAACGCTTTGCGAATGAAACTTTGTCTCGGCAATTTCCATGTTTTGTCAAAACATTTTTGCCTTTCTGTTACTATTTGTGGGTTTTGTAAAAATGTGTTTTAATGTTAGCGCATTGTTTCGCGTCTTTGTGTATTCAGTAGTTTATATTTAATTTGTGTGATGCATGTGCAAAAGGGGTTTTAATAAAAAGAGGAATATTTTTATTCATTTCATTACACTTTTGTGTTTCAGTTTTTTTCCGTTTTTCCCAAAGATGTATGAAAATGTTACATGGGTATTCAACATGACTTTGGTTTTGTCCATGTTCATTTTAAGACCCACTCTTCCGGAGGCTCTACTGAGGTCATCGAGCATAGGTAGGTCCTCCATGGTCTCATCCATGACCACTATATCGTCGGCAAACCGAAGGTGAGAGATATACTCGCCATTGACGTTGATGCCTAGCCCTCTCCAGTCCAGAACCTTGAAGACATCCTCCAGTGCAGCGGTGAACAGTTTCGGAGATATGACGTCTCCCTGTCCACTCCTATAAAGATGGGAGACTCTACACTCGAAGTTGTAGACGATTATGTCTATCTGGGACAAACGATCCAGTTAGGTAGGTCTAACTTCTAAAAAGAGGTTAATCGTCGAATCCGACTCGGCTGGGCAGCGTTCGGGAAGTTGCGTGGTATCTTCTCGTCCAACTTACTGCAGTGTCTCAAGACGAAAGTCTATGACCAGTGTGTGTTGCCAGTGATTACATACGGGACCGAAACGTGGTCGCTCACAATGGGCCTCATCAGAAGGCTTAAAGTCACCCAAAGGGCAATGGAGAGGGCTATGCTCGGACTTTCCTTGCGTAATCAAATCAGAAATGAGGAAATCCGTAAGAGAACCAAGGTTACCGACGTAGCCCGAAGAATAGGCAAACTTAACTGGCAGTGGGCAGGGCATATTGCTCGCAGAAAGGATGGCCGATGGGGCCGGAAAGTTCTGGAGTGGCGACCGCGAACTGGAAGACTTTGCGTTGGAAGGCCTCCCACTAGGTGGACCGATGACCTGGTAAAGGTTGCGGGGATCCGCTGGATGCGAGACGCACGGGATCGGTCAATGTGGCGACACTTGGGGGAGGCCTATGTTCAGCAGTGGACGTCTTTCGGCTGAAATGATGATGATGATGATGATGTATGAAAATGCAGCAACGGAAATCATGAGATTATATTTTCCTTACGTAAATAAAAGCACTTTTCCTGAATAACATTTTTCTTAATGACCTTCGCTGCGACCTGGTTGGTTTAGATGAGAAGACAAAAAGGTTCGGCTTAACTCTTAGAGTCAAGCTGAACATTTCGGCCGTGCCGAAACTTACAACATCGCGTTCGGCTAACGTCGGGTGCGCTCGGCACGGCTAGCAATTTGACGTTGCACGGTGAAATGTTGAAATTTCAATTCGATAAAAATGAAACATAGAAGAATCATGTAATATTAGGCCAGCAAATGTTTCATTATTCATATATCTCGAAAGAACGGCCCAGTGACATTTTATTCAACGTTTTAATCACGTTTATAAAAGGTTCGGTTTCTGTTTCGGTTTCGGCCGAAATTATGATCAAAACCGAACCTTCGGTTTCGGCTTTGCTTTTTAAAGGCTAGTTTTACGAAAAACGGTTCATCAAGATCACAACCCCTAAAACTCTGACTTTTACCGTATTACCCACAACGATATTACCTCAATTTCTTTCATGGAGGTTTCTAAGTCTGCACTGGACATAATAAATGTAACAAATTATTCAGTAGGAAGCTCCTTACATCTCTTAGCGTCACTTAATCACCCTACATCTGCAGTGTAGACGGAATGGTAAACTAGCACAAGTACAGTTGAATAATAGTGGCGAGATGAGCGGAGCGGAGCTGAGCGATGTCGGAACTGACGGATTGTAAATTATTCACGTTGGAACAAAAATGGATAGGTGAAAAGTGGAAGCTTGTGAGATGGATGAATTGGTTAAACTTCAGTTGATTTTATAAAGATGTACTTCGAGAATTGTTGGTATTATAAGCAAAAGTTAGAGTTTCTTATCCTCTCCTAACTATAATATTATAAATGCGAAAGTAAGTTTGTTTGTTTGTTACCTTTTCACGCCTAAACCACTGTACCGATCATCCTGAAATTTTGTATACAGGGTGTAAACAGACCCTTCACATAACTGTCAATCAAAGATTCTGTACATCAAACTAAGTAACTTACGCAAAAATGACTGCTGGGAATCATTTTTTTTTTCTCCCAAAAAAAAGTACTGTTCCCGGTGAAAACAACAATAACGTTCGTATGATAATAGATGGTGCCACGTGTCTTTCGAATTATGATTAAATTATATTAGTTCAAGCAGAGTACAACCCGAATTGATTATCAAATTCTAAATTAACGCGACCGAAATCGCGGGCCTTTTGCCCGCGATTTCGGTCGCGTTAATTTATTTTTATTTATCAGTTATTTAAATTGCTTAGTGAAGCACACGTAGTTAGTAAAATAATAATTCTCTTCAGCCTACATTTTTAATTTTTACCACGCATGTAGTCAAAATGTTTGTGGTATTTCTCTTAAAATAAAATTGCTTTTTCCTTGGGCATTAATAAATGAATACACCTAAGTTTTTCAATGTAAAGTATAAAGATAAATAAATCAATCATGAAACTTCGAAAAGTTCTGCTATGGGTGTAGAAATATCCTAAGACAAACTACGCAGCAAGTTTTTCAACTTAGTATAAGACTATTTTCATTAGAGTCTGAAAGTGCATTGGACGGGAAAACTTGGTGTATCAAAGCTGATCGATCTTTAGACATTCTTTAGCAGAGGCTAACTTTATAGAACTAAGTTTTTAGGTATTTAGGCTGACTTGTTTGAGCCTAAACAGTAGGTATAGCTGTACGAGGATCTTTAGGGTGAATCCTCAAAGTAGTACATCAATACTGCCAGTCTGCCGACGTCAATAGAGTACGAAAAAATCCTTGTAGTTCTTTAGAGGTAATACTTTTCGAAATTCAAACGATGCCATTACCGACAAAATAAAATGACCGCGACAATTAACTTCAAAAGTACCCAAGTTCTAACTTAAGAAAGGTCTATAGAGAAAAAAAACTAAAATGTACCATTTGAACATTTATTTTATGGACTAATATTTATTAGCTAGCTTTGGTCTCGCTCTCAGTCTCCATACAACACTTTGTTATGTGTTGTAATAGCACAATTACTGTGAAGGTAGGAACTTAATTCCTACTTTAGACATACTAGGCAAGCTGAAGGATTTAATATTTACAGCCTCGGCTATGACATCCCATAATCTAAGTAGATATTAATATTGATATTCAAGGCTGCTGTTTGTGTTTACCCACAGGTAGGTACAGAGCAACAGAGATAGATACTAACCTAATTAATAAGTATTAATTAGGTTAACTTATTAATTAGGTTTACCAAATTTATACGGGACCACCACAGACTTAAACTCTTCCCAACAAAAACAAAATCAGTTAACAAATATTCGCGAAGATATCGCTGAACATATACACAAATAACGACGAATTGATCAACTCCTCCTTTTGGAAGTCGGTTACCAACACATATCAAAGCTTCAACAACGTCCGTTGTAAAATCTGAATATTACAGTCCGTCTGAAAATAAAACAGTTCTATGTTTACGCACAAACGCACATTTTAAATACAGTATATTTTTTTCCGCGTTTTAATCAATAACTGCAGAAGCTCAACATTCGTTTCGACCCTAAGTTGAGTCGCTTTACAGAAAATTACGTTATTATGACGAATCTGTTGTTACAATCTATTTTTACTAATTTATGACCATAAATAATAACAGCCGCTCGGGTCAATCTTTAGGTTAAGCTGTGCTTGCCTAGGTTGGTCTGTGGATCGGTTACCGCCCATTACATACCGGGTTTTCTCCGTGCCTCGGAAAGCACGTTAAGCCGTTGGTCCCGGCTGTCATTTGTAGATCTTTGACAGTCGTTAGGCAGTCAGTGGCCCAAAACCTGACAACCAGTCTTACCAAGGGGTATCGTATTACCCAGTACTAACTGGGTTGTGGAGGTCAGATAGGCAGTCGCTCCATCTACTGCATCCGATTAGACTGGAAGCCGACCCCAATATAGTTGGGAAAAGGCTAGGCAGATGATGATTATGATCATAAAAACATGACACAAATATGTAAGACGAGGACCAATACCATCATGAAAATAACCATAATATCCGTTTGGGGATCGCTGCAGTCGTATAAAAAGCTTTTTTTGCCGACACGTATTTACTTAAACAAATACAAAAGTATCAACAATGCCCACCGCAACTTTAAATAATATAGTCCGTGACAAAAGAAAACACAGCTCTGTTTACACACAAACGCACATTTTAATCACGGCGAACATTTTCCCGCGTTTTAATCAACAACAGTAGTAGCAGCTCAACATCGGTTCGAACCTACGTTGAGTCGCGAGTAATAGCATTACAGAAAATGACGTCATTATGGCGAGTGCGGTGCGACCCGTCTGCACTAAAAGGGATCGTTGCAATTAAATTTAATGCGATACTCTATTTTCACTGCATTTGCGTAGGCTTAGTGAGTGCGTTGCGAATATTATTAATGGAATGGACGTTTTTAGTGAGTCCTTGCTTGATTATTGTGATTTGGGGACGTTTTGGCGGTTGGTTTGTTTGAATTGTGGTATTCTTTCCTGTGTAGACAAAAGATATGATTATATCTGATGTTTGAAACTGTGTCTCCTTGATATCTTATAGGACTGGTAAAGTCCAAGAAAAGTGGTACACAAACTTCATTGTCTAAAGCATATCTGATGCTTTAGATAATGAAGTTTGTGTACCACTTTATTTAATAAAAAGCATTGCAGAGTTTTGAAAGGTTCGTTAGAACCTTGCGTTATTGATGACGCGTAGTCGGGTAAAAAGAAAATGAGGCAAACTCATAAAAAAATCGCCAAAAGATAAAGGAATAATCTTCAGACAAAGGATAATTAAAAAATATTTTTTTTAATATTGTTGCTGCCGAGTCATTCACAGGACTTTCTCTAGACAATCTGAAGTAATCAAAATCCTCTACGACATTTTCTTTTTTAAATTAAGACTAACTAAGATTTTCTATTAACAAAAACCAAAGCCTTTTTAATCCTCAAAGCTAGCTTCGTCTAAAAACATTTAGCCCAAATTCCAGCCCGAAATTTCAAATCAAAATCAACGCCTTTGTAAAGCGGGCAAAATCTATTTTGCCATCCCAAATCCATATGGGAGACAGCAAAAAGCCAAGCACACCCACTCACACTGATTAGGTATCGTAGAATCGTTAGCGACCATCCATCTTGGTGTCAGGCTGGCTCAACCCGTCCGCCATTGTCTCAGGAGTGTCCAAAACTTGGCACAGTTTAATAAGAACTGGTTGATGTATAGCTTAGCAGGGTTAGAGTTACATGGAGAGTGGTTGTGGGCGGTGCGGTTTTGAATTTAATTAAGGAGCTTGACAACAAAACTCGATGCATTTATTTAATTAAAGCATTTATAAACATTTTTAAAATGTTTAGGTATTCAATAGGAATATAGACGGAAAGACGATGCAAAAACCATCAAATCGCGCCAGCAAGTGGGATCGCGTCATACGATTCTAAGACATCTTAACGCCCCATCTAATGCTAGGCCCTCGACCATACCAAGGTTCACGCGCTTGCCGTCACCGTGCGCAAACATCGGCCATTTTGATTTGTAATCAACCCAGTTCAATATCAAACAGTTTTCAGTTTCATTAAGTCGAGACCACCAGCATCAGAAAAATCGAACTTGTGAAATATAAAATGGCTAGTAAAGAAGTGATAATAGCTAGTGTGGTGGTGGTAGTGGTAATGGCTAGTGGTAGTTGGTGGCTAGTGAAGGAAAATAAAGTGACGGACTGAGCAAAACAATATTATGAACTTAAAAAGTCGTAAGAAAAAACATGATGCGGGTATCGAAGACAAAAGTCGCAAATAGTTCGTGTGGTTTCATTGCGTCAACGGCCTCGCCCAAAACTCTTACCCCTATGTTTACCGACCGTCGATATTTGAACTAGTGAACTAATGTTTCTTGTTGTTGTTTAACTCTTGTATACTGTTACCTTTCGTGTGCGAACCAAGTGGTTTGGGGGATATTAATTTTGCTCTGACACTGTTAGAAGTGTTTTGGGTGACCTCCGTGGATGGGTGACCGCCCATTACATACCAAGTTTTCTTCGTGCTTCCGAAAACACGTTAAACTGTCGGTCCCGGCTGCCATTTGCAGATCTTTGATTGTCGTTACAGGTAGTCAGTGGCCCGAAAGTCTGACAACCAGCTTTACCAAGGGGTATCGTATTAGTACTAACTGGGTTGTGGAGGTTAGATAGATAATCGCTCCATGTAAAATACTGGTATTCAGCTGCATCCGGTTAGACTTGAAGCCGACCCTAACATAGTTGGGAAAAGGTTAGGCAGATGATGACTGTTAGAAGTATTTGTTAAAGTACCTCTTGGATACGTGCTACAGGCTCAAGCGATATGCGTGTTGTGACAGCAACTGGGGGTTAAAACAAATGAAAGAAGGTGCTTGAACTATGCTACACACCACCGCGACACGTTTCGCAGAGCGGCACGAAAGAAACAAGTGACGTACACGCGTTTCATTTCACGCAAATCAGTTTGCCTGAGGTTTTGGGAGGGGTTACATAGGCGGACTTAATGCCACAAGGCATTCTCTACCAGTCAACCTTTGGGTTAAATAAGAAAACATTTTCACAGTCTCTTGTTGAATTAGCAAGGTGCATGTGTACCTACGTACCTATATGTATGTAGTTGGTACATTGTATAAAGCATGTGTTCGTTTATGTACTGAGATAGTTGTTAGTGCTTACGTTAATCTAGCTGCCGTGTGCCTACGCACTTCAAACGTTGCATACGTAACTATGTTGGATGTATGTATGTGTGAATTATTAGTATTCCAGTGGCTTACTACAGCACAGAATACAAAATCAAGGGTGCAAATAATTTGATGAACTTTAGTTTAGTGTTTATTTCGATAAATAGCCTTCTGAGGGCCTAAACAAAGTGATACCAGAGACAGTAATGATAGAAAAATCACAATTTTTTGCTAAAATCTTTCGAAAGAAATGATTGGTATAAGATTTTCGGCTTTTATGCTGTAGTAAAAAAAATACAAAAGCGTCTTGTCTGGGTCCTCTGCTCAAAAAGTTGGTGTAGGCACTTGATTGGTGGGGACGTTTATAACTGGGATAAACCCAGTAGTCTAGAGTCATGGATAAATATTATAAATTATAATAATATATTTGATTCCAATAATAGGTATAGCAAAAACGCTTGAACGCGCGGTTTGTTCTAGTTTCTACAAGGTCCGTACAGTAAATAACTCCAACGTAATGTTATGTTCATTCTGCCGAAGACGGCACTCATAAAAATATATTATGATATGCAGATTGTTCATATTCACAGTCAGATGTAGAACATTGACAAAAAGGCGAGGCAACCAACTTGAAGGAAAATAATATGTATCTCGGGTATGTCAGGATTTACTTCGTAAGGCTCGTACACCATGTGGGCAGACCATGGGTTTCGGGCTATGAAAACACACTGGGTGCGATACACTGTTTCTAGCAAAACTAACGAATTACTTGAGATTACAACTTAACACAATAACACGGGGCACAATGAATCGGTTACAGTTCCAAGACATCTTAACTCCACCGCGATCTGACACTGACTGTCGTCCTCCCTCTAGTTGGACATCAGGGCTCTGTAGAAGCACACCGTGTAGTGGTAGTCTGGTTAGTAATTTCACCACTGCACACTGGCGGGCTTTCCAATTCATTTTATGTCCGTACTAACGACCGGATCCGATACTTTTATAATAATAGTTAAGCATGTTGAATGCGTTCCATCCGTCATGACACTACGACCGGCAAAAAAAACACGCACATATCAAAAACCAATGAAACGCAGAACCCAAGAAACAAAATCCACTTCACAAGTCGTATAAAGCGAAAGAATAACCCGAAAACGTTAACAAGAGCCTGTAAATAGAACGTGGGTGTACAAAATGGGCTAAAGTTAGGCCATTTAGTGAAACACGAACGGATAAGGCGTCCATCGAACGCTGTACATTTATTTGTGTTGCAGAAGTCGCGTAAATATCTTCAATGGATGTTGCAAATTGATTTTTCCTTTTAGTGAGCAGTTTGTTTTTTGTGTGGTTTTTGGGAATTGGATGGCTTGGGGTGTGAAAGTTGTTATTCTTCATCGTCGTGTCGATGTTTCCAAATAAGACACTCAAATAAGCTTCGACCACAACTCTGCCACCTCGACGGCGTCGGCGGTGGCTTCGGACAGATCCCTCAAAGTGCATGCGGAAATACACATACAGAAAGACATGAGGTGAGCCATTACTTGTGTTGAGGAACCACAGTCGGCTTAGATCTTAAAGGTGGGTCATTAGACGTCCCACTGAAAGTAGTTGAATTCGTTGGATTATGATCAACAATTTCTGTTTTTGTAGAGAGCAGCGGTGGCCCAATAGTGGCGGCCTCGACTTACGAACAGTAAGTCGTGGGTTCGAACCCAGCCAGGCGCAATTACTTTGTGTAATTTATTTCTTCACCACTGCTCTCAAAACGGTGAAGGAAAACATCGTGAGGAAACCGGCATGTCCTAGAATCAAAAATTCGAAGACTTGTGACATCTACCAACCCGCACTGGGCACACCGCGTGGTGGATTGTAGCCCATTCTGCTAATTATATATATATAATTAGCAGAATGGGCAATATGCAGAATATCATTATGCTAATTTCTATATTTAGTGTGTACATAAATTGTTAAATCAATGTACTGCTTGGGATCAGTATCGCCTTATATATTGGTGGAACGTAATATGTAATATAACATACGCTAAAACAAATTTGTTAGGTTACATTTCATTTTGGATTGCATAAGTTCTCTTCTAAATTCAACCTCAAAATATTGTGTCTCTATTGCTTCAAATCAAGCTGTTACGACACTCACGACAAAATTTTTGAGTACATCTTTTCTCACCTCTTCTACTATTAAGTTATTACTTTAATTTCTATATTCGCCATTTAATCGTTATCTCTTCTTTCTAAAGTCATAAAGAATCACTTCCAATTCTTCCTGAAAAATCTTACACTCAATTTTTGTCTCCATATCTCACCGCAGCTCCACCACAATGAAATCTAGTTATTAAGCCACTCCATCAAACTTGAGTACACGATGTACTTTACCCTACATCACAACTCAATGATATCACAGCATGTCCACTTTATCCAGACCCTCTACTGTATTCTTTTCTTCATCACCAAGGCTCAATGTATCCTGGTTCTTTACAACGTGTATTGTATTCCCAACGTAGTCTTGGATAAGGGTCTTGGAAATTGTTTTACGTGTCACATTATGTAACGAACGAGACTGTTCTCTTTGAACGCGTTTTGAATTGTTAAAGCTATCGACCGATTTCTTGGGTGACGAGATTTTAATGTCACGTTTTGTGAGGAGTTTAGCGGGAGAATATAATACATTTAAATTGGGTTTTATAAAGTGTGGAGATAAATTTTCCGTGTTGAACATGCTTGGTAGTAGGAAATTCTGTAGGATATAATATTTAACTAAAGCTTGTTGGATACACCATATGATAAGAAATTCTATAGGTTTTAATGTTAAACTAATACATTATGTTTGAACACGCATGAATGAAATAATGCTTTTAGTGATTTATGATCAAAAGCAAATGAATTAAAGTGGCATCATATGCGTGTATGTTTGCAAATTAATCTATTGATACTGTTTTATTGAAAGCATATTTCCAGCTGCTAGCTGGATGTTCGAACAATGGGATTAAATAGGTATGTACAATACAATTTAAAAGGGCATCTTTTTTTTTAGCAAAGATAACTTCTATTTCTATAATAGACGGTAACAATTTTTTGTTTCTTTATAATTAATAGCTGTGGTTATATTGTTTATTGATAACAGTGTGTTTTATTATTAGTTTATATCCTAAAATGTTTCTATTATTTTGGCCTCATTTATATGTATGTGCCTTTGAGACGTATGGTACCTCTAAAATACATTATGCTTCTAGGGTTAAAATCCCTGCAATAATAAAAAAATAAAATGTTATCACAGATCCAGTTGATGTCGTTTAAATATTTCCCAATTTTGTTGTATTTCCAGTTGAGCCGTAACCTTTTAATTTGATTACCAACGGTTTGCGGTCGTACTGTTGTGGTTGCGCCTGGGATTGGTTGGATCTTTATTTAAATTCGATTAAAGTTCATTACTTTAATCGAATTTATTTGGCGTAATGAGTTCATAGTGCACGTGAAAAATAAAGGAGTAATACTGTCTGACAGATTCATAGTTAGTGCTACATGTTTTTTTTGGAGATTTAATGACATTCAAAATTATTACTAGGTTGGTTTTGTTTTTTAGTATTTATACCGTGGCTTTTTAGTCGTCTTACAACGGCAGCCCACTTAATGTATCCAATGACTACTAAAGATTCATAAAAAAAAAATTGGTAATTATGAGATTTTATTAATTTAAAAATATAAATATTTTTCAGTACTACGACGCATTGCGCAGTTAAAACACCCTGTTGCGAGCGATTATCTACTCGACTCGAGCGTTGGGTAGGTATGTTCTCCCGTTTGACACGTAAACATCATTAACAGGATGTTTCATAATTTTATTCTAATGTATAATTTATTTTTCTTTGTACCTATTAAAGTAGGTTAAAAAACACAATCCCGCCTAGAGCTATTTTATATCGGGTACATTGAGTGGAGTACCTTTGTAAGACGACTAAAAAGTCACGGTGTATATCTTTTTTTTTACTTATACTGTCACTTACGGGATATCTTCCGTGATTGTTCATTATTTTGAGTTCCCGATATTTTGTTGCAAGCGCCATGAACGCGGGTTGATTGGAGAGTGCGGGTGACAGCAAAAACCAAAAAAAAAAAAAAGTGACAGTATAAGTTTAGTTGTAAACCGTGAATGCTTAAAATAGTGTTTTTAGTATTTTTAAAAGTCTTTCTGACTGATTGGCCAGAGACAATAAAAAACCGAAAGAGTGGGAAATGAATGGAGGAGAACTTTGCACAGCAGTGGGACAGAAAGGCTTAACAAAAAAAAAGAGTATTTCATAAAATCACATAAAAAAAGCTAGAGGACAGAGTAAGTTGTGAATTTGGCCACGCCAACGACTAAGAGGGAGGTACTTGATTGTTTTTTACTTTTATTATTTTTAACACTTTAAAATGTCAACGAAATTCAACCGTGCAATTTTCATATGAAGACTTTTTGTGAACACCAAATTCAATTTATACGAAACGAACCACGAACGGTATAATGCATACATGTTTACATAACATAAATAGTTAAAGCTTTTACAATAAATTGTGATCGCAGGTGCTGCTTGCTCGGGTCTGGCCACAAAGTTCCGTAGTCCAATTTTATTGCACCGATGTAGACAAGCAAAAAAAAAACCAAGCGTAATAATAAATACTGAACCTTAAAAAGGTGGCTTATTTTTAATAACCGGACAATGGAAAGTTGACATTAAATTTTTTAGAAAAGTTCAAACTGATGGTAATTCCGCGCAGGACAGCAGGATACGACTACCGTCTATCAGTAGCGAAGGGTCATTTTTTGTAAGAGGTAAGCCGAAGTGTATCTTTAATGTGATTATATTATTTGTCTATAGAATACTGACTATGCCAATTTTCGTACGGAATCCAGTAGGAATCGAGTTGTATGGGACCTTCGCCACTGCCGTCTATCGTTTTAATGATCAGGGGGGTTACTATGACGTCTTAAAGCAGTTGTAATTTCAGTGTGGGAAAGAGATGGCAGACGACCTATATAGCTCCGTCTCATTAACACACTGGAATTGCTCCCAAATAGATATTCACTATGCATTCATTGTATTCGTGCATGCCACTAGATACTATAACTATATTTATTTAAATAATTATCCGACGAGCTCTTGTTACCGTGGCTTTCCAGATGTTTGCGACGATGGCAAAAGACCAGACGCAGCGGCGTGTCTTTGTTTCCTTGGAAGATGGGTAGGCCTTTAGTGTGGGACGCAACTTGTGTCGATACTCTTCTTCCAAGCTCATCGTGCTGTGCTGGCGCTGCTGCTGCGGCTACGGAGAACCTCAAGCGGATATAATATAGTACATATAGCACCTTTCTGGAAACTGTATTTTCCACCCGTTTGGAGTTAAAATTCTGTAGCATCGCGCGTCGGTCCGAGTACTCACAGACTTTAAACGCAATTTTTAAATGCCTAGTTGAAGCTCCCAGGGTCCAACTCGGTCCAAGTATGGTCCTTCCTTTCGCCTAGTCCACGTCCATACATCTGGTAATACACGCACACCGGTTACGAGTACTATGCACTTGACATTTCGGAAAAACCTCACCAATAAGACCAGTGTCAAAATCACAGAGACCTTTATTCTGTGTACAATAAGGTCGGTGTTAGGTTTCTGTTGTCACAGTTTAAATATCTGTGGAAAGACTGTAGCTAACTGTTTGATGTATAAATTGGGTAAGTACATTCAGACCATTTTAACTCTATCGCTATCGTATGTATGTATTGGAGCTCACGTAATTTTGATACGATCTCATATCCTCCGATCTTTTGATTATCTTAGAACGTGAAGTGTTAATTTGTTATGTTATTCTGCACCCTATTATTAATTTCCGGTTTGCAAAGAAAAGATTAAATTCAATATTTTTTTAACCGACTTTTAAAAAAGGAGGAGGTTATGAATTCCACTAGCACCTTTTTTCATGTGTGCGATTACTCCGTGATTACTGGACCAATTTACGTGATTCTTTTTTCATTTGGTAGAAAAAGCCCACACGGTGTTTCCATATAAATTTTATTAACTTTGATTAAGTATTTTATGGGTTAACTCCCATTGATACTTATTTTTTCTTTCCGTAACAATGTAAAATTAATTCCTGATAAGAATTTGTGTGGGATACTACAACTAAAAAGGATTAAAAAAAGTTTTTTGCAAAAAAAAACCGACTTAAAAAAAAACACTCAAAGCTGGTATTTTATAAATATTAGAAATATTTCCTACTGGACACTGTGCTGTCTTTTTTTTTTTTTTTTTCGGATGGGAAATCATCAAATGACCCCCCCCACTCTGGGCGGAGCGGAAGGGAGTGTCAGACTTGTACTGACTAAAACCCATCCATGTTCCTTCTTTGCCTTTTGTGTTCCAGGGCCACGGTGTCTCTTTCGAACAGTCCCGCAGCTCTGGCAGGCATCGGTCCATGCGGACCCCTACTCGGTTGCTGACATCTCTTTGAGGCGCGCGTGGAACACGAACGCGCCGTCGACACGGCCTGTCGTCATAACACGGCTGGACGGCGAGCTAGCCCATAACTCGCCGTCCTCAGGCCCGCGCCTACGGTGGCCGGGAGCTACCACGTGACCCCCGACGCCCAGGGCGTCTCCCGCGGCGGCTGGGACGTGAGGTTCTTTCCCTCTCACGTCCTGCCACCTCCTTCACTAGCATGACTGCTTCGCAGAAGGAGGAGACGGCTTCCCATTCCCTCTCGTTCCGGACCATGGCTTGAACCAGGGCCGGACGCGAGAGATCGCCGCCGCCAATCGCCGCTACAAGGACACGGCGGTGCTCCGCCCAAGCGGGGCAGACCTCTACGGTGTGCTCCACCGTGTCACACTGCGCTGTCTTTAGTTATAAACAAATCACTAATGATACTATTTTTTTTTTTAGGATGGGAAATCGTCAAATTCTTTGCCATTTGTGTTCCAAGGCCGCGATACCTCTTTCTAACAGTCCCGCAGCCTCTCGGCAGGCATCGGCCCTTCCTGGTTGCTGACATCTCGGTGCGCGTGCAACACGAACACGCCGTCGACTGTCGTTATAAGACGGCCGGACGGCGAGCTAGCCCATCTCTAATGATACCTTAAATGTACTCTACCGCTTCCTGTTTAGCTCTATGACAACGTTAAGAGGCGGTGAATTGCCGCCTGCTAACTTTAAACGTTGGTCCTAAGAAACCAGAGCTGCACAAGAGCGCGTTGGGTTGACGATGTCCTCAAAATTGCGGGAAACAGATGGATGAGGGACGCACTGAACAGAGAAGAATGGCAGAAGAAAGCGGAGGCCAATATGCAATATTTGGGGTGCGTTGTCAGAATTCCTCCTCGTGTGCCTGATGGCTGCCGGTCCCTCTCGATACGTCTGGAGGGAATAGCAGCTGCTGGGCCGGTGCACCCTGGGCGTGGGCAGTATCCTTCCCCGAGGAATGGGAAGAGATTCTTATTCCTCGGGAAATGTTACTGCCCATGGCTAATATTCTGACATGGGGGGTCCCTCATGGACCAAGGGGGCGTTGCTCCGCGTGACCCTCTGAAAAGCAGAGGGCACAGCGGAGGAGCAAGGACGGGCTCGGTGTGCACTTACCCTGCCTCCGAGCAAACAGTGAAGGACGTGCGTCCTTCACTGTCTCCGTCGATATCGTAATCCCACCGTCGAAGTGTCGTGGAACACGTCTCGCGGCTTCGATTGGGACCGAGGGTCTTGGCTTAACCGCCCGGACCACGAGGTAGAAAACCTCTATAAAAAGTTACCCCGAATCTCAAGCGGCGGCGCACCGCGAGGAGATGTATGGCTGACGGGTTCCTTTGGAAAATCAGTCTCTAGTGCGAACCACTGCCGGGCCTGGCTATGGCTTATCTGGGTACAGGGGGCACTGCCCAGATGGACTATTTATTTCCCCCATACTCGTGGGAACAAAATGAAAAATATTTTAACCCAAAAAACGGCCGATAACGGCGAAGGAAGGGAGGAGAGGGATGCGGGGTCGGAGTCCGGTGCCGCATCCAGCGAGGTGAGCGCTGGCTCAGTGTGCTCCCAGCGCGGGAGGCCCGGGGCTGCTGCGGGGAACAGGGAGTTCCTACGCAAGCGGTCCAGGCCGGTAGGCGACCGAGAGTCGTCGTCAGATGGGGAGCTGGCTTCGGCTCGCAAGATCCCCACCAGCAAGCGCGGCGGGATCCGCGGCAAGGGGAGAGGCCTCTCTGCCACCGAGAGGTCGGCGCGGCTTGCCGAGGAGGGGCGCCACCCGGGGGTGGCCGCCGGTCACGAGGTGGCCCGTTCGGGCTATTCTGGCGACGAGGCGGGCGCAGATGGCGGCTCTGATGCGGAGCGTAAGGCCGGGCTCGCGAAGGAGGTGGAGGCAGTGCTGAGGGCTGTCTCCTTCAAACAAAAGCCCTCCACCAGGCAAAGGGCTATACCTGCTGCGGTCGCCTCCATTATGGCGGCAGCGGAGGCTAGATTTGCGGGGCCGCCGCCAGACGGCGTGGCCAAACTGAGGGCAGAGGTCGCTCGACTGACAGCCGCCACGGAGCTTCTAAAAGAGGAGAATAGGAAGCTCCGAGCAGACCTGGCCAGTCTGCGCGAGTCCGGCTCTCGCGAGGCGCCCCAAAATGGGGGCCAGAAGCGTCCAAGCCAGCACGTGCCGGTGGAGAACCAGGTCCTGAATCTGGTTCGGCAGGAGCTGGCTGCCTTCCAGGCGCGGTTCTCCGTCCTGGAGGGCATTGTCTTACGCCCCCCCCTGGCGGCAAACAAGGCGCCCCCGGGCCTGAGGGCGGCCTCATATGCGTCTGCTGCGGCCTCCGCACCGGGGCCGTCCAGCCAGCCCCCCGGCAGGGTTAAGTCGGCCCCGACGAAACCGGCTCCGGTTAAGAAGGCGGCAGCCCTGAAACAGGGCAAGGCGGCGGCCCAAAAGAAGGGCAAGGTGGCGAATATGCCAGCGCCAGCCGCGAGACAGCCGCTATCGCCGCCCCCCCCGCCCCCTAAGCCTTCCGTGGCCGAGACCGGGTGGCAGGTGGCTGGAGAAAACGCAAGGGAGCGAAGGGCGGCCAAAAAGGCCAGGAGGCAGGAGCAGAAACGCCGGCAAAAGGAGCGGGGCGTCGCGGTTAGGCTCAGCGCCCCGAAGACCGCAGCTGTAGTGATTACACTACAGCCGGACGCAGAAAAGAGGGGCGTGACCTACCGCGACGTGCTCGCTAAGGCGAAAGCGACGGTGGATCTCGGAGAGCTCGGGATCACCGGGGGCCTCCGGCTTAGAGTCACCGCAACAGGGGCTCGAGTGCTGGAGATCCCTGGCGAAACCCGTGGCTCGTCCGCTGACGCTCTGGCTGAAAAGCTTAGAGCGTCCCTAAATGCGGACGAGGCCAGAGTGTCCAGGCCCGTCAAATGCGCAGACCTGCGCATACTGGGTCTGGACGACTCGGTGACCGAGAAGGAGGTGGTGGCCGCCGTCACCAGGACCGGTGGGTGCCCTGCCGAGCAAGTCAAGGCAGGCACCTTACGTCCGGACCTGTCGGGCATGCGAACCATAACGGTAAGCTGCCCTGTGACGGCGGCGAAAGTCATTGTGGAGGGCCGAAGGCTCTTGGTGGGCTGGGTTTCGGCGCAGGTGAAGCTGCTGGAACCCAGACCTCTGAGGTGCTTCCGCTGCCATGTGGGGCACCACGTGTCGGTCCGGTGCACTTCGGAGGTGGACCGCAGCGGCCTGTGCTTCCGCTGCGGCCAGCCTGGTCACATGGCCGCGGCTTGCTCCGCCGCGCCGCGCTGCGCCGCATGTGCGGCAGCTGGCAAGCCGGCCGATCACCGGGCAGGGAGCAAGTCCTGCGGTACTCCCGCCAAGGCCAGGGGCAAGGGAAGGCCCTCCGCCACCACCGCCAAAACCCCCACCGTCGCCACCACCGCAGCTGCCGCCACTGTCGCCGCCGCTGCCGCTACTGCTGCAACTTCCGCAGCGGGGCCCTCGCAGGGGGCCCGGGAGGGGGCTGAAATGGAGTGCCAGTAACGGCCCCATTACGCCTTCTCCAGGCGAACATCAACCACTGCGCCTGCGCTCAGGATCTGTTGCTCCAGAGCGTGGCGCAGTGGTCGATTAACATCGCCGTGGTCGCTGAACCGTACTTTGTCCCGCCCAGGGATGACTGGGTGGAGGACCTTAGCGGCTCAGTGACCATAATTGCGTCGGTCGCCGCCGGTACCCCAACCCTTGAGAGTGTCAGGAAGGGTCAGGGGTGCGTAGCAGCACGGTTCGGGGAGATCGTTGTAGTGGGAGTCTACTTCTCCCCGAGCCGAACTCTCGCCGAGTTCCACAACTCCCTCACGGAGTTGAGTGTCGTCATCGGAAGCCATTCCCTCCCCGTGCTTGTGCTCGGGGACTTCAATGCCAAGAACTTGGCTTGGGGTTCTCGTTACACGGACGTGCGGGGTAGAATGGTGGAGGACTGGGCTCTGGAGACAGGCCTGGTCGTCCTAAATCGGGGTTCTGTCCCCACGTGCGTGCGGATGCGGGGCGAGTCGGTGGTGGACATCTCGTTCGCCAGCCCCGCTCTGTCGCCGCGTGTCGTTGACTGGCGCGTCATGGAGGGGGTGGAGACCTATTCCGACCACCGGTACATCCGGTTCGACGTCTCCACCCAGTCCTCAAGCGTGCCGGTCCTACAGGCCCCGAGTGGTCCGCGATGGGCGCTGAAGCAGCTGGACCGGGAGCTCCTCCTGGAAGCCTCGATCGTGCAGGCCTGGGTGTCATCACCAGTCAGGCCTGCCGACATCAACAACGAGGCGGGTTGGTTCCAGGAGGCCATGTCCGACATTTGCGACGTGGCAATGCCCCGAGTTCGGCCAGGAAGCGCCCGGCGTCAGGTGTACTGGTGGTCGCGAGAGCTGACGTCTCTGCGCAAGGCGTGCGTTGCCACGCGGCGCCTGTACGCCAGGCATCGCAGGCTCCGCATCCGCCCTCCGGATGCGGCAGCCATTGAGGCGGAGCTGTACGAGGGGTACAGAGCGGCGAAGACCGCCCTCCAAGAGGCTGTCCGGCGGGCCAAGAACTTGGCCCGCGAGGAGATGCTGGAGTCTCTGAACGGAGATCCGTGGGGGCGCCCTTACAAGATGGTGCGGGACAAACTCCGCACCCGGGCCCCCCCGTTGACGCAGAGTCTCCGGCCTGAGCTCGTGGAGGACGTGGTGAGCGCTTTGTTCCCTTCGCGAGGGGAGCATCCTCCCCCGCCTATGGCTCCGCCGCCGCGTGCGGTGCCGGAAGCGGACCACACCGATGACGATGACGACGTTCCGGAGGTGACTGGGGTAGACCTGAGAGTGGCGATACGCAGGCTGAAAACCAGAAACACCGCCCCGGGACCCGATGGCTTGCCTGGCAAAGCCTGGGTCCTGGCCTCTGAGGCTCTCGGGCCCCGACTGGAAGGGCTCCTAAGCGCATGCTTGGAGAGAGGCCAGTTTCCGCTTCGTTGGAAGACGGGGAAGCTGGTCCTCATCCGGAAACCAGGGCGCCCTGCGGACTCTCCGTCCGCATACCGGCCCATCGTGCTGCTCGACGAGGTGGGCAAGCTCTTTGAAAGAGTCATTGCCAACCGCCTCGCCGGGCACCTTGCGGGGATGGGGCCGGATCTTGCGGAACACCAGTTTGGTTTCCGCAAGGGGCGCTCGACGGTGGACGCCATCATGCGCGTGAGAGCCCTCACGACGGGGGACGCGGTGTCCCGGGGCGGGGTCGTCTTGGCGGTGTCTCTTGACATCGCCAACGCCTTCAACTCCATGCCCTGGAGCTGCATTAGGGAGGCACTCCGGTATCACCGGGTGCCGACCTACCTTCGTCGTGTGGTCGGGGACTACCTGACGGATAGAGCCGTCATCTACCCTGGTCGAAGCGGAGAATGGAACCGGCGAGAGATGTCGTGCGGTGTTCCACAGGGATCGGTTCTGGGACCGGCCCTGTGGAACATCGGTTACGACTGGGTGCTGCGCGCCGACCTCCCTACCGGCGTCAGCGTAGTTTGCTACGCTGACGACACGCTGGTACTGGCACAAGGGAGGTCGCACGAGGCGGCGGCCGAAAACATGACACGCGGGGTTGCGATAGTCGTGGAGAGGATCCGGCAATTGGGTCTCGAGGTGGCACTGCACAAGTCCGAGGCCATGTGTTTTCATGGGCTTCGGAATGCGCCACCGTCGGGATCCCTACTGACGGCAGGAGGGGTTTCCATCGGCGTCGGGTCGACGTTGAAGTACCTAGGACTCGTTCTCGACAGCCGGTGGAACTTCGTGGAGCACTTCAGACGTTTGGCTCCCAAACTGGAACGGACAGGGGCTGCCTTCAAGCGGCTCTTGCCCAACCTGAGGGGTCCAAACGCCTCCTGCCGGAGGCTATACGCGGGGGTCGTGCGGTCCATGGCCCTTTACGGGGCCCCGGTGTGGGCGCGTTCTTTGAGGCGGCAAGCCGCCCACTACCTGAACGCGCCCCAAAAAGTAATAGCCATAAGGCTAATCCGGGGGTACCGCACGATCTCCGGCGAAGCGGCTAGCCTCCTTGCCGGATTGCCGCCATGGGATCTGGAGGCGACAGTCCTCGCACGCCTGCACGAATGGCGCGCGGAGGCACTACGTCGGGAGGAAACTCCGCTGCCGCGGCAAATTGCTGCTCAGCGGACAGACCTCCGGCGTGATCTCATGGCGACATGGAGAGAGCGACTGTCACAACCCCGTGCAGGGCACGCCACCATAGTGGCGATAAGTCCCCTCTTTGAGGAGTGGCTAGAGAGGCGCCACGGCGCCCTCACCTACCGCCTGACGCAGGTCCTCACCGGACACGGTTGTTTCGGGAGGTTCCTGCACCGAATCGGGCGGGAGGAAACGCCCGGGTGTTTCCACTGCGAGGATCGTCCGGAGGACACGGTGGAGCACACCGTGGAGGTCTGCCCCGCTTGGGCGGAGCACCGCCGTGTCCTCGTAGCGGCGATTGGCGGCGGCGATCTCTCGCGTCCGGCCTTGGTTCAAGCCATGGTCCGGAGCGAGAGGGAATGGGAAGCCGTCACCTCCTTCTGCGAAGCAGTCATGCTAGTGAAGGAGGTGGCCGGACGTGAGAGGGAAAGAGCCTCACGTCCCAGTCGCCGCGGGAGACGCCCTGGGCGTCGGGGGTCACGTGGTGGCTCCCGGCCACCGTAGGCGCGGGCCTGTGGACGGCGAGTTATGGGCCAGCTCGCCGTCCGGCCGTCTTATGACGACAGGCCGTGTCGACGGCGCGTTCGTGTTCCACGCGCGCCTCAAAGAGATGTCAGCAAATAAGTAGGGGTCCGCAAGGGCCGATGCCTGCCAGGGCTGCGGGACTGTTCGAAAGAGATACCGTGGCCCTGGAACACAAAGGGCAAAGAAGGAACATGGATGGGTTTTAGTCAGTACAAGTCTGACACTCCCTTCCGCTCCGCCCAGAGTGGGGGGGGTCATTTGATGATTTCCCATCCGGAAAAAAAAAAAAAAAAAAAAAAAAAATATGCAATATTTTTTTCTTCTAGTTATCATAATGACATTTCTTTTTTTGGATAAAATGTTTAAATATTTCAATGAATTTTTGTGTAGATGATTTATTATCGAATTATGTTTTTTATGTAACACATTCAGACACAATGTTAATTGTTTATTGTTTATTGAATAAATGAAATGAAATGAAAATGAATAGTGGATGACTCCGGGCTAAATTGATGATAACTTTTAATGTTAGTATTTTGATACAGTTTTTAAGAAACCCGTCGAGCCGCTGCGATCTGTCTCAATTAAACAACTTGACCGCTGCGATTTGTGGACCCTTTTAATGTTTTTTTTTTCTATTCGTTTCAGATTTATAATCCCCTTAAGAGCAAAAAAAAAAAAACATGTAGCCACTCTTATCATCGCCAATTAATTTAAGGATTAAAATGAAAGAGTAATCATTTTGATTGATCAGGTTCGATTTATCAGATGACATTTTTACAAAAAATATATAAGAGAGAAAACGCAGTAGGTGTCAACAGTTCTGTAGTGAAAATGGCAGTTAAATTATTGTCTTTGTTTGTGGTAGCAGTGGTTTTGGCTTCGACTCAAGGTACTAGAATATTAATATTTTCAATTAAAATTTCAGACTTTTCAAGAGTTTTCCATTCTGAACTTTGTGGAGTCAGTGTATTTATTTTTCAAATCAAATCAAAAATTAAACAATTTATTCGCTTAATATTGGTAGATAGGTACATAAATGTTACATTACATAATATGACATTATAGATCCTCAAATTAACCATTTCTGGTATAAGAACCAACAATAAAAGCTTATATAATAAAAAAAAAATATTGAGCACGGCAATAAATCTAGAATGATAATTATAATTTGTAATTATTTTAAATATTTTTTTTTTATATTATCGTATTACCCAGTACTAACTGCGTTGTGGAGGTCAGATAGGCAGTCGCTCCATGTTAAATACTGGTATTCAGCTGCATCCGGTTAGACTGGAAGCCGACCCCAATATAGCTGGGAAAAGGCTAGGCTAGATGATGAAAATTATAATTTGTATGTGAAAAATTTTATTACTTATGTTTTCTTGTCATCAAATGCTTTTATTATTTTGGTTTTATTTTGTTTTTTTTTTTGTAATATTTTTATTTCTTTCTAATTTCTGTGTTAACACCTAGTTTTATGTGCATGGTGCGGTCTCCTGTAATTGAAGGAACACAATTAAAAGAACCTTTGTATAACTGTGACCTATATTGTATCTGTGTATCTTTCGTTGGAGATCCAAATAAATACATAACAAAGAAACAAAATGGGTGACAAAACTATACATAGGTACTCTTTTTCATTTTATACTAACTTAACAAATTATGGCACTAGAATAGGAACATAGTGAGTTGTTACAATAATTTTCTATTCTTATAACTAAGGTACTCCTGGGTCGTGTAGAAACATTTATTGACTAACGTGAATAAGTTTGTTTGTACGCATAAGACCTAGATCTAAATATTAAATTAGATCTTTTTATTGCATCTCGTTATAGAAGAGGTTAGTTGATTTATCTTTTACAATTTTATTGAAGCCTTTGGGATCGCAAAAGCTAGGATCCCAAAATCCTAAAAACTAAAATTTTTACTTGTTTTTTGGGTGCGTTCACAAACATTTAAACTTACATAAACAAATAGCCACACCCGGAACAACTTGTAGACTACATGTAGGCCATACAAGTTATTTGTTCCGTGCGCAAATCAAACCCGCCACACGCAGCGCAACAGCCAATCGCTTAGCCACTGCGCCAACCGTGCTGTCAAAGCTGTATTAAATTGGGTGCGTAAGCTTACCTTGAATAGCCACACAGACCAACGTCTCTACAGAGATGAGAAATGTCTGGCGTGAAGTTTCATCTACCTGAGCACGCGACTTGAGCAAACGGGAAATCTCTAATCTTCGAAAATTGAGCAAACGAACGGCTCAGACCTCAAGTGCGTGTGCATCGTCCTGCTTTCGTTGCACTGCATGCCCTGTCACCTATACCTGTCACTTGATGACTTTATTATTGCTTCAGTGAGCGGAGATTGCGTGGTTGAATTTTGAACCAAACATATTCGAACTTTTTGACATCAATACTCTAAGTAAACCCCTTTCACCTTCATCTTCAACTATTAATTAATCGTGCGTCTAGTGCGTGCTATTTTTTCCGTATATTTACCACCACTTTCTCTTTACAGGTCAAATCACCGAGATCACGCTGCCGGACGTGGAAACCACGTTCATTAGCAACCCGTTGATCGGCAAGTCAATATCGATCGCCAAGTCTTTCCTGGACTCCCTTGAACAATGCCTCGTCGTGTTCCCTAATGGCTTTCCCTATGAGGCTTTCCCTAACAACAACATTCCACCGGGTCCCATTTCTTTCATGCCAGCTGTCCAACCCTTTACCAGCTGTGCGATAAGTTTCTTGAATGCTCCTGTGTCAGCCAGTGGAACTTATGAGCTGATTTCGACTGTCCGCCATTCTGCTGATAACAGCGTGAGTCGGACAAGGCAGAGGTTCACTTTGACTTTTGTTCTAACTGAAGTTGTATTCCCGTCTGATGCTCAAGAATGATGAACACGTGATGACTGTATTGTGTTTTGTATAATCCAATAAATGTTTTGTTTTCATTCTTTTGTTTTTTCTTTTTTCACACCTTACATTAACTTAAATTAAATTATTTATTCAAGTTACATAAATTATAGTGTTAGAGTAACAATTTGTCTTATATCTATGTTAGTAAACTTAATTACACAAAAGTAATGAATACAAATACATCGTTATTTGGCTGCAGGTTTATCATACAGTCGGCCTGAGATCATTTTTAGGATGGTGTTGGTGCTGCCCCGCACCCTGCGTACCAGGGATGCGCATATCTTACGCATTACTGTATAAAAGCAATCTACGTGAGCTTCTGCAAACATCCCTGAAGCACTACAGAAACTCGGCAACCCCATCAGCACCCTAAACGCGTTGTTATATTGGACTCGAAGGGAGCTGTATGCCTTTAGTGAAAATTGAGCCCACAGGCTACACGCGTAGAATGAAGTACAATATGCACGGAATAGCATAGCATAGCAGCAGCCTATAGTGTTCCCACTGCTGGGACACAGGCCTCCTCTCTATGAGAGGGAATGGGCTATAATCCTCCACGCGGGCCCAGTGCGGGTTGGTAGATGTCACATGTCTTCCAATTGTAGGTTCTAGAACATGCCGGTTTCCTCACGATATTTTCCTTCACCGTTTTGAGAGCAGTGGTGATGAAATAAATTACACAAAGTAATGCGCCTGCCTGGGTTCGAACCCACGACTTACTGCTCGTAAGTCGGGACCGCCAACACTGGGCCACCGCTGCACGGAATAATGCGACTTTAAATTCACCCGAACAGCGTGCTAACCTGCGAGCTATCATGTTAGCACGTACAGACAGCGCCATTCGCTCCCTTCACCACTTCGTGCCCTTAGGTTGCTACAAATTTGTGTGTTGGAGTATTTGATTCGCCAGTATTTGTGGGACGATAAATCAATAAGATTGTAATTGTGATGCGAATCTATTAGTGAATGATAGTAAAGTCACTTGGAGGAGTGTATTGAAAAGAAACATACATAATAGATAACATAACATCACGCCTGTAAGCCCCGGAAGATTAGGGAGAGGTGTACCTTATTACATTCACATTTCGCCAATGCCATGTAATAGGGGGTGAGCCTATTGCCGTCAACCGAACACAATTCTGGACTCCGTGACTGCTACTAAAAATGTCTTATGGAAAAACCGAATTACTCTTTGGGCGATCTGAAAATCGAACCCTGGACTTCCAGCTCAGCAGTCGTGCTTGCGACCACTATAACAACGACACCTATTAGTCCCCTGAAAAAAACGAACTAGCTGTAATATCTTACAAGATCGTACAACGATTTTTTGGCGCGTGGCTGTAGGTACTCGTTTGATCTAAAATTACGTAAAGAACATTTCAACTTTATCTCTTATATCAGTATATATTGGAGCTCACGTAATGTTGATACGATCTTATATCCTCCGATCTTTTGATTATCTTAAAGATCGTAAACTTTTAATTTGTATTGATAGCCGGCCAGCTATGATTGTTTCCGAACTGAAAAAAAAAACCAGGTGCCTTGTCCATGGTTTTTCCACCGCCTACCATTTACACCAAATATTTTCATTTTATCTTTAATATACTAAGTTCAGTTCCTATAGTCTGCGATGATTGTTTTTTTTTAATCTCGGCAAAGACATATACGCCTTTACGGCGTAAATATTTAATTTTTAAATTGTGTTTATTAATAGAATATCATTAAAAAAAACATGATTATTTAAAAATATTTACTTTTATGAACAAATTAACATCTACTTTGTTCTAAATTCAAAAATTATTTGAATTTTCAATTTTTCATATTAGGCTAACCTTTTGATTCCGCAACTGCAACCCGCTTCATTTTTATAGACGAAGGATTCTAAAATAATGGTTTTATTTGGTTCATAATCGACAAACGATTCTCGTAAACCAAGAACTGGCTTTTGCTTTGGCCAGAGGGAAATGTTGCCATTCTCTTGGGCACATTACCATCTGCAAGCGACGAGGAGGAGTTTTTTGATGTCCCCTTATAGTTTGTCGTTGGTTCAGTTAATTTAGTTTGTTTAATGGTTTTTAATTATTATAATGTATATAGTTATTTTATTAAATGAATAAATAAATACAGATTAAAGAGAAACAAACGGACAAATACTCATCAACCTCCCTATATCATTTCCAATTAATTGCGAGATTAAAATAAAAGATTGATTGATTGATTAGACCCAATATAATATAAATTATCAGATGGCATAAAATATACATATATAATAAGAAAATAAACGCAATAGTTATTTACAGTTAGCCAGTGAAAATGGCAGTTAAATTATTGATTTTATTCGTGGTAGCAGCGGCTTTGGCTTTAACTCAAGGTAATGATAGCGTTTATTATAAAAGTAAACTACATAACATAACACCACGCCTGTAATCCCCGAAGGATTAGGCAGAGGTGTAGTGTATGTACATACGGCGGCACATCAAGCTTTACATAACCAGTATAACCTGACTTCGCTTAGTATGAGCTTTCCGTACGATGAGAGAGCAGTTTAATTTGGTTTTGCATAGCTTGATTGGCCGCCGTGCGTACGTACACCCACATTTCACAAGTTATGTTTTAAGTGACATGTAATAAGGGGCGAGGCTATTGCCATTTACTGAGCGCAAATACAGACTATACACCGTGACTTTTTAGTCGTCTTACATCGGCAGCCCACTTCATGTAGCCAATGAATACTAAACATTCATAAAAAAAAAAATATATTTATGAGATTTTAATAATTTAAAAATAAAAATATTATTCAGTATTATGACGCATGACGTAGTTAAAACACCCTGTTGCGAGCGATGATCTACTGGAATCGAGTGCTGGATAGGTATATGTTCTCCCGTTTCATACGTAAACATCATTAACAGGATGTTTCATAATTTTATTCTAATTTTTTATTATTATTTTTCTTTGTACCTATTATGGAAGATAAAAAAAAATCGCGCCTAGAGCTATTTTATGTCGGGTACATTGAGTGGACGACCTTTGTAAGACGACTAAAAAGTCACGGTGTATAATTTTTTTTTTTCAAATTACTTATTTATGAATATAATCATCATCATCTGCCTAGCCTTTTCCCAACTATGCTAGGGTCAGCTTCCAATCTAACTGGATGCAGCTGAATACCCGTATTTTACATGGAGCGACTGACTATCTGACCTCCACAACCCGGTTAGTACACCAGGTAATATTAGGTGTATTTATGAATATAAATGTAAACTAATCACCAAATAAGTATACGGATGATTTATGTATAGTAAAGTGTGCCAGTGTATTCACAACAGTTTAAAAAGGTGGCATTGATGTGATACCGATGGCATCTTAAGAGGGGCAAGTCTTCAAAAAAAAAAAGAACTGGTTTATTAGGATGTATATCACAACCGTCATTGACCGCTTTTAGTTCTGGATTCAATTCCCGGAGCGGGAAAAGTGTTTATTGGGTGAAAGTAAAAGTAAAAGTAAAAGTGTATATTAGAAATTACTTAGTAGCAACCACGGAGTCTGGATTTGTGCCTGGTTGATGGCAATAGACCCTTATTAGATGGGACTGAAAACATAACTGTCTAAATGCGGGTGTATTATTAGGTACGGTCTGCGGAATCCTTCGGGGATTACAGGCAGGAAGTTATATTGTATGTTATTCTACAATTCATCTTTTTTACTGCACAGGTCAAGCCATCAGCGAAATCTTACTACCGGACGTGGAAACTACGTTCATCACCAACCCACTCATTGGCAAGACATTAACGATCCCCAAGTCTTTCCTGGACACCCTTGAACGATGCCTCGTCGTTTTTCCTAATGGAATACCCTATGAGGCTTTCCCAAACAACAATATCCCACCAGGTCCCATCACTTTCTTGAATGCCGTCCAACCCTTTACTAGCTGCGGTGTCAGTTTCTTAAATGCTCCCGCGTCTGCCAGTGGAACGTATGAGCTGATGTCCACGGTCCGCCATTCTGCTGATAATAGCCTGAGTCTGACTAGACAGAGGTTCCATTTGAATCTCGTTGAAAGTGATCCGTGGAACGGCGTTGCTCCTGCTGTTGTTGGTGCTCAAGAATAATTCTCATTTTTTTAAAGTTGATATTATTTAGACCAGTGTAAAGTGTGTTGTACCTATTCTCAAATTAAATGTTTGTGTCTTTATTCGGTTTTTTTTCTTCCTTAATCCAGGGTGTAAACAGACCCTTCACATATCCGTCAACCAAGCATTCTGTACTTCAAACTAAGTAACTTTACGCTAAAATGATTGCTGGGAATCGACTATTTTTTTGGGGTGAAAGATCACGTTTTACGGTACGACTCGATGGCACTTAAAGCATTGCACTGATGGATGGATTGTAGCACGGGGGTCGTGGAGGTGTGTAAAGTAAAAATATTACATTAAATACATGTATTTAAAAAAAAATACTTGTGCAAAAAGTTGGAACTTTGACCCCCAATATCTCCGAAACTAGAAGGTATGGTGTAGAACAAAAAAATGATCGCAAAGACGGGGAGAACAAGTGCCTTTCGGCTATGTTAAGGGTCTATTTACAACCTTTATTTTAAAGGACATTTCCAATAGGTACGTATCTTTATCCGCTTTCTTTGCAATAATCATTGTGACACCTGACTCATAAATTCTGTTTTGACACATTCTCTGAACACAATAATTACATCTATATGCATACGTGTATTAGCTCTCAATACGGTAAAGGAAAAAATCGTGAGATTGGTAGACCTAATGGTCCAGTCCGGATTGGTAGTGATGGCCTGATGGTCCAGGTCATGTCCTAACATCTGCGAACCCGGACTGGACCATTCAGCCTTGTCCCTCTATTATCGGCAATGCCGGCGTCTCACTAGTTGGAACACTATAGGCTGATTATACGTGTTTTATCCCTACATCTTTTTATACTGCCATGCTGGTCTAGTGGTCGCAAGTGCGACTGCTGAGCATGAGGCGCTGGGTTCGATTTCCAGGTCGGGCAAAGTGTAATTGAGTTTTTCTATCAAGTATTTTTCAGTAGCCGCTACGAGTCTAGATTTGAGCCCGGCTGATGGCAATAGGCTCGCCGCCTCTTAGATGGGACTTAAACATATCTGGCGTAATGAGGGTTTTCTATTAGGGCCTGTGTGCTCGCCATCCGGCCGTCTTATGACGACAGGCCGTGTCGACGGCGCGTTCGTGTTCCACGCGCGCCTCAAAGAGATGTCAGCAACCAAGTAGAGGGACCTCTAAGGGTAGAGGGACCGCAAGGGCCGATACCTGCCAAAAGAGATACCGCTCAGAAGTCGCAAGTGCGACTGCTGAGCATGTGGCGCTGGGTTCGATTTCCAGGTCGGGCAAAGTGTAATTGAGTTTTTCTATCAAGTATTTTTCAGTAGCCGCTACGAGACTAGATTTGAGCCCGGCTGATGGCAATAGGGTCGCCGCCTCTTAGATGGGACTTAAACATATCAGGCGTAATGAGGGTTTTCTATTAGGGCCTGTGTGGTCGGCGAGTTATGGGCTAGCTCGCGTCTTATGACGACAGGCCGTGTCGACGGCGCGTTCGTGTTCCACGCGCGCCTCAAAGAGATGTCAGCAACCAAGTAGAGGGACCTCTAAGGGTAGAGGGACCGCAAGGGCCGATGCCTGCCAAAAGAGATACCGTGGCCCTGGAACACAAAGGGCAAAGAAGGAACATGGATGGGTTTTAGTCAGTACAAGTGTGATACTCCCTTCCGCTCCGCCCAGAGTGAGGGGGGGGGGGGGTTCATGTGATGATTTGCAATCCGAAAAAAAGAAAAAAAAAAAGGTTGTTCTATTAGTTGCACCTCTGCCTAACCCTTTAGGGATTACATGCGTGATGTTATGTTAACTTTTTTTAACCAAAATAAAATCTTACCATCACCTTAAGCAACAAAAATCAATACCTAATACTAGTGAATCATCTACAGGTCCCTGCCTGCCATCAGCATAGTTTGCGAAGCGGAAGCTTGACAGATCAAATTAATACCTCAACTTCGGATATCCCCATGACGCTGTCACAGTTCTACAAAGTGGAGAAGTCAGGCCAATGTTTAAGAGGGAACAGGAACTGCGATTCTTCATACAAATGACGAAAAATGTTGCTGAGATTGACGTTTCGTATTTCCCTTTTTTCTTCCTGAATAATTTATAATATTTCCTCTAGAGCTATAATTTTTTTTTTTCATTAAAACAAGGTCTACTGTAGACACGTCACTGTCATTTGTTTTTTTCAGCAACTAATAAGCAAAGAAAATAATGACCCTCTACGGGGGCATGCTTGACGCAGCGCGACGGCAATAGTTTCTTCAAGTACCTATTTTTCAAATTCGTCGCAGGCCCTGTTCCCTCTTAATGCCGTTACACAAATACAGGACTTTCATGTTTAGTTTACGTCTGACAGTAGCCACCCAACAACAACCTTATAAAGACTATTCATTTTTGACAAAGTCTGTCATAGCAACCGAAAGGCAACCTTATTTTTATGGCGATAAAGATCATCGTAATTTTTACAGTGATGCCCAATCAGTAAACTAACTGTGAAGAACCAGTATGCTTCTTGTTAGCCCGCCTTTTCATTGACATGTATTTTGATGTGGGTTAGCTAAGGGTCAGTTGGTTGTTAATAAGGGTTAATTCAATTACTTGGGTTACCTTTTGAAGGTAGATTGAATTATAGTTTTAGTAGGTTTTGGCTGTGGTTTTTGAACGCTGGGTTAAGTCACTTTACCCTAGTTGGCAGGAGTCACAAAATAGATTACTTGTGTCGTTGTAATAGGATTAGGCAGTATGTGGCTTGTCACAAAACTCACAAACTATTAAATTCATTACTGTACATTACTAATTCTTGAAAAGAGAAATATAATATATTCATTAGTTGAGCCTACTGTTACTTTTGGACGACGAGTTTATATTATTGCCAGCTGCCAGTATTTACATCAATCACCTTTATTTTTAAAAAGCAACACTGCCTCTTTGTCTATGCATTATTCAAAAGAAGAATCGAATAAAAACAAAACAGAATCAAGAGCGAAGAAAACAGCTACATGATTAAAACATCTCAATTTAAACCAAAAAAAAAAGAACTCAAATCCAGATTTAAAATTACATCCAGCCAGCCAGACCGTTGTATTTTTCCTTTTCCATTTTTATTTACTTGATTAAGTTTCTGAGTGCTTCGAATTAAGAATAGTGCTTTGGTTAAGTTTTATTTTTAATGTAGATACTGTAGTTGTTTAAAGTGGCAAGTTTGTGATGCAATCTGATGTAAATAGCTTACAGCTTTGTACTACGGAGCATTAAGGCCAAGTTATGTTAAAGGAAATGGTTTTAAGTTAAGTTTTCCTTTGCTTTTAGCAGTAAGGAAGTTTTGTCTTTGTTTTATAAGATTGCTTGTCAGTGGTATCGTTGACCAATGTTAGTTTGTTTTAACAGCATTTTTGTTTTTATAGAACTGGTGTTATCATGATATGAAATTATTAGATTTAAATTACATTCGTTAAAATACGTTTGTCTCGGACCGGTACTGTATTATTTTTCGATGCAAGCGACGCAATACAATTAATTCTTCATCATTTTGTTCAATGAATTCCGTATATACTTCGGAGTGAATTTCGTATAGTCTCATTTTATTCTGCATTGTTCGAAAATGTATTCGAAACAGATGTATGTCGGCTTCATCTTTCAGTAAAATTGATTAATTGTTACGTTGTTGGAATTTCAAGTTAATTTTGCTGTCGAAGACAAGGGATAATTATACCGAAGGCTTTTGTCGTGAAAAATTTTACCGTCGTAAAACACGAACCAGGAATTTAGTAAATTGTATTATATAACGGTCTGGTGTCCGCAACTCCACGTCAAAGCGCGTATTTTGCTTGCGGGTGGGAAATTTATTCGATCCACCCTAACTCCCCGAGAAAGGCCAGCAGCGCCTTGATGTTGCTGACAATCTCGCGGAGAGTACCTGGGGTACCGAAGTACTTTGCCCTGTATGTTGCAACTGGGCAGTGTAGAAGCACGTGGGCTGCTGTTTCGTCTTCCTCCATGCAGGGTCGGCACAGTGGGCTGTCTGTGACTCCCATGACAAAGAGGTGTTTATTAAAAGACCCGTGTTCAGTGATGGCGGCTGTAAGTGTGCACAGTTGTAGTTTGGCCAGACTAAGCGCTCGTTTGGTGAGGCGGCCATCGATAGTAGGAAGTGCTTCCTTGGCCTGCCTGCACTCGTCATGTTCCAGCCACAGCTTGTAATGTTGTTCGCTGTAATTTAGTAAAATGCAGGCAGCAGCGTCTTCTCATCTAAATTATCAGCGATCACCTATTCAGCAGTCATAAGTTGGTAAAGAGGAGCATAAAATATACGAAATTCAACATAACATCGTGCCCGTATGGTATGAGGAGCTCGTGGCTAAATAATAATACCCGTTCAGGTCGATCGTCAGGTTAAGCCGCGCTTGACTAGGTTTGTCCGTGGAAGGGGCACCACATTGCATACCGGGTTTCCTTCGTGCTTCGTCCCGGCTGTCACTTTGTAGGTCTTTGACAGTCGTTACAGGTAAAAGTCTGACAACCAGTCTTACCAAGGGTTATCGTATTACCCAGTACTAACTGGGTTGTCAAAGGTCAGATAGGCAGTCGCTCCATGTAAAATACTGGTATTCAGCTGCATCCGGTTTGAGTGGAAGCCGACCCTAACAAAAGTTATCAAAAGGCTAGGCAGATGATGATCATGCCGGTATTCCCCTTGAGGGTAGGCAAAGATGAACCTATTGTACAGTGTAAGTACACCCACATCCCGCCAGTTATGTTGAAGTCATAAATAACAAGGGGTGAACCTTATGGCAGTAACCGAGCTTAGATCCATCCTTCCGAATCAAAATGACTCAGAAAATCTGAAGGAAAAACCCAAAAGAAAATATTATCATGATAATAATTATGTTTATGAAGTTTACAAGTGTAGAAGAAAACCAAAGAAACGGTGGATGGACTGTGTGAAAGATAATATGGCTAAAAGGGAGGTGACAGATGAGGTGACCAGTAAAAGAGAAGTATGAAAGAGGTTGACATGCTGCTTCGACCTCAAAAAAAATTAAATAAGGACAGGAGAACCAGTCGTACCATGAGGTATCGTATTACCTAGTACTAACTGGGTTATGGAGGTCAGATAAGCCGTCGCTCCATGTAAAATACTGGTATTCAGCTGCATCCGGTTAGACTGGAAGTCGACCCCAACAAAGTTGGGAAAAAAGGCTAGGCAGATGAGAATTATGATAATGTAGATAGTTCCCCTTAAAGAAGACAAACTACTCCTAACTACCAACAAACAGCCAGACTTCTTCATTAAAAATAAAAGCTTCAGTACTATTGCAGAACAACACATTTCCACATAACAGACTGACCTAGAAACCGTATCTCCTTTGTACTAAAACTCTGGATTGTTAAACATAGTTAAAGCCATCCGGTGAAACTAGCCGGACGACTCATATCCGGATTTATCCGGAGCTAAATGGTCTAAGTTAAAAGAGATAACGGAATGAAGGTTTAATGAACGTCTATGGTGTAAAATAGAGATAGTCTGTTGCTTTCTTATTTTATTTTTTTGAAATAAAAGTAACAGGTGTTATTGGCATTGGATTTAAGTCTGACTTTGATTTTTACCATGAATCGTAAAAGTCAGTTTGTTGAGAATGAACCTTCTTTGACCAGGTTTGACATTTTGCCTTCCACTTATGTAAATGATGGGAAAAAGGGATAACGTTCTCTGCGAAAACCGGTATTTCTTTTTTTTAATATATTTTTAAGGAAAAATGTTGCAAAATTAAACTCAAGGCATTTGTTTCAATTAAACCATTCACAAGCACTTTTGAATGGTCAGAGAGTCGTTCAGCTAGTCAGAAAGAACCTATTTCCAATACGTACTCGTTAATCTCTTTGGAAAAGAACGTCCAATACTTCGTTAGTCTAGTGGTCGCAAGTACGACAGTCGTACTTACGACCAGTCTGATGACTTCATAGTCATGGGTTCGTTTCGAATTTGTTATAGGGTTTTTCCATTAGGAATTTCTCAGTAGCAGCCACAATGCCTGGATTTATGTCCGGGTGATGGCAATAGTCTCGCCCCCTATCTAGCCTATAACTGGCGAAATGTGGGTATACTATTAAGTACACCTCTGCCTAACCCTTTGGGGATGACAGGCGTGATGTTATATGAAGAACGGGCAAAAAACCCCATGGATACATAAACCTAGTCAGGTATTCCAAAATCCTATCCAAATACAGATATTTTGACTGCTCTTTAAATTCGGACACATTCAGTTGTCGCCAACGCCTATGACAGAGACTTCACAAGTAATATTTTTTGCTGGAACCAGCACCGCGCTCAAACGGCACGAGTGCTCTTGACAAGAGGTTACATTACGGCGTGTTACTTCGAAGTGTCAAAATGGTAGACCATGCAGCATGACCGTTTCATGAGGTCTTAGTATTTTAACTGGTGTAGAAATTTTAGCGAAGATTTTTGAGTTGCTACCTGGTATTTTTGTACACTCTAGTATACGTTGCACCCAACTAGCCCAGTGTCCAAGGTGCTCCCGTACTTTTGAGAAAGAAAAGCGTGGTGACACTGTCGACCTATCTACCTGGATACGAAAGATCACCAACCTTCAATGTATTTGTAAATATTCACGTAATTAATCTTATAATGCTTTATAATGAGTTTGAGTATGAAGTAAAAACATTAAATTGTTAGAAAATGTTGTGATTGTTGTTGAGTACTCAGCCAAAGATTTCAACCTTTATTAATGTACATGGCGATGATTTTTAAGCACATAAAAATGTTTTTGATACTTTGCTGAATATCATTTGGAGGCAATGCTTTTAATGTAGATACTTGTTGAAAATCAAAAGGATTTTGTGCTTTTTCTAATACAAATAAGGTTTTAAATCCACATACTTTATTTATAAAGATACGAGCTTAATCTAATCCACCTTCACCATACTTATCGAACAGTCCTATCTCACCACACCCCGTAATTTAAACTAGAGAATCTTAGGAGCTTCACATCTGACATTATCCCCTATAATCCTTTAACAATTAACTCCACATTTGATCTCGACGTAATCCTATACAAAATATGGTCATATGTCCCAATAATGAGGAGGGTAAGGTCGTATATCGTTGGTAAAGACGGTCAGAGACCACAACACCGCTGATGTTTGCGCCCCCTTTATTTAAATTGTTAGTTATGGGTACTGACTTTCCTCAATTATGGAAGGTTTGTGTTATTTTACGTGTGGTTTTGGAGATTGTAATTTAGATATAAGTTTTAAAACTATCATGGTTACTACATTATCACCATCATCATGTGACTAGCCTTTTCCCAACTATGTCAGGGTCGGCTTCCAGTCTAATCAAATGCAGCTGAATACCAGTATTTTACATGGAGCGACTGCCTATCTGACCTTTTTACCCAGTTAGTACTGGGTAAAATGATACTCCTTGGTAAGACTGGTTGTCAGACTTTCGGCCTGTCCTGTAACGACTGTCAAAGATCTACAAATGACAGCCGGGACCATAAGGTTAGGCCTACCTAATATCTGGTTTGGCCGGTAACATATACATTCTTCAACTTCAAACCAAAGATCTTTTCTTAAACTTATAAGAAAAAAATCACCCCAATCTGCAGGAATGCCTTGTTTTTTGGTGGTGGTTTTAGTTAATCTTGAAACCCATAACGTGGTTGGGCTGACAAACTTTCGAGCAACCACGACAGCGTTACGTAATTAATTTATCAACGGTGACTTATCATTGTATGCCTAATCTGCTAGCTAAGCCTGCTAAGTAATCAAAAATCATGATACGACTTTCAATCAGATCAGATATACTTTGATTACTACCATTTTACATCAAATCTTTGATAGTTATCATCGAGTTTAATACACTTTTACGGCCTCGACTATGTGATTATCACTACTGTATCCAATGATATTATAAATAAAAAGACGTAGATATCGCACTAGCGCGCGAAAATTGTTACAAATTCAGACAATTGTCGTAATTTAAGTACTTCAAGCGCAATAGCTATCTCTTTCTCTATCATTCGTTCCGTATTTTCTATCGCAGTCGTAACAACGCAACGATATTTGAATGCCGCTCAGTATGAACGTTGCGTTTCTTCTTTATAATATCATTGACTGTATCTGCTGATAAGGATTTACTGCGATTCAGTTTTTATCCACCAGCCGGTATTTTACCTCTAATGGTTTTATATCGAGTAAACCGACCTTGAGACCTGAGAGCAGCGGTGGCCCAATAGTGGCGCCCCCGACTTACGAACAGTAAGTCGTGGGTTCGAACCCAGCCAGGCGCATTACTTTGTGTAATTTATTTCATCACCACTGCTCTCAAAACGATGAAGGAAAACATCGTGAAGAAACCGGCATGTCCTAGAACCAAAAATTCGAAGACATGTGACATCTACCAACCCGCACTGGGCCCGCGTGGTGGATTATAGCCCATTCCCTCTCATAGAGAGGAGGCCTGTGTCCCAGTAGTCGGAACATTAAAAGGCTGATTATGCTATGCTAAACCGACCTTAATACTAATATTAATATGATTTAGGAACAACGAAGATTTTATCAACCTAGAATAAATTAGGAATAACTAACCACACCTAGATGTGGTTAGTTCTCAAGATGTATTAATATTAAGGTTTTTTTTTTTTTGTTTTTTTTTTTATTTGTTACGATGTTTTATTGTAAATGTGCCCCTTTTTTATAAACGATATATTATTATATTAATGTGTACGCTCAGCAAAATTCAACGGTGATTTTCTTCTAATACGTTGATTAACGTTTGACGTTTTAATGAGCATAGTATTTTGGCAACCATACTATCTGAAATCGGTCTTATAATTAACCCAAAGTAGAAACCGTTATCTCACGAAAAAGCCGCTTTTGAATTTTGCTAAGAAGAGTACTCTATAATTTGCCTTCACGAGTCAGTCTATATCACAGCAGAATATCACGACGTTCATCTCGATTCTCAGCAAGTTTTACGTGCAGTTACTACGATTTTGTGAAAATCGTCGCTCGAACTATCCTGAGAACACTCAAGAACACGTCTCCTCCAACGGTTATCTTTTTTACGACTTAAAAGGCAGGCCAGCAGAGTGGAAGGTTATAAGAAGACCTATTAGGGTTTAGGCCCACTAGCCCAGTAGTGGTACAATTTTTTTTATTTAAAATAAGGCTGGCCCATTGCCGTAGCGTTGTCGACGATAGGCCTAAAAAGTGCTGAGTTTCAGTTTAGTTTAAGTATAGTTGAATATATTTTATTTTATTTTTTATTCGTAACTTACTTATTTTTAAATCATAACAATATAAATCCCCTTCGTGCCATTACATACCGAGTTTCCTCCGTGTCTCGAAAAGCATGTTAAGCCGTTGGTCCCGGCTGTCATTTGTAGATCTTTGACTGTCGTTAGGCAGTCAGTGTCCCAAAAAATCTGACAACCAGTCTTACCAAAGGGTATTGTATTACCCAGTACTTACTGGGTTGTGGAGGTTAGATAGGCAGTCGCTCCATGTGTATACTGGTATTCAGCTGCATCCGGTTAGACTGGAAGCCGACCCCCATATAATTGGGAAAAGGCTAGACAGATGATGATGAACAATATAAATTATGATAAATTTATAAATTAAAATAACCTAAAGTAACTTAAAAATAATTAAGCATAGTTGATTAAAAGAGCAAAACAATTTTAGAACTAAGAATGCAAACCTTTATTCGAGGTAGGCCTGAAATCAAAATCGATTAAGAACCTCCTGTCCAACAGTGCCCAGTGAACAGCTAAAACAATATGACCTTTATTCGAATCAGGCGCGAACACAATGTATCGATTCACCGTATCGCTAATGCCTCTATCAAAGTAAGTTACTACCAACTGTTGACGCTTCTGTCTGCAATGCGGTATTAGAGCTAACGAATGCTTTTCCAACGTTTATTCTGATGTAAGAGGAGTGGGAGAACTATGAACGGTAACGTGGTAATTGCTTTTATTTTTAGGTCTCGCTTAAGTGCCTGTCTAGATCTGAAACAGCAGGGGTGGCCCAGAGGAAATGGCCCGATTTACAAGTCGCAGACTGTTAGATTGAACCCATGCAGCCACTTTACTATAAGGAAATTAGTTCATCACCACTGCTCTCAAAACGTTAAATAGAAATAAAATAGAAAACATAAAAAAAAAAAATTATTAAAATGAAAATAAGAAAATTAGGTTTGTCTATCAACATTGAACGCGTCCAAACACAAAGTTTCGTGTCTGTGCTATTAACCGTTGAGGAGTCCTCTCGTGAGGAGGCGATCCTGGTGCAGGATTAAGTCATGTCTGTTATAAAAATGGATTGTCATCTGACACAAAGGTGTGTGCAACAGTTCAGCTTAATCGGTTGGGGGAACTGGTTTGAAATTCAGTTGCAAGATTTGACCAATACATACGAACTAACTAACAAGGCAAGATAAATAAAAGATTATAACATCGTGAAAAAAAACCAGCAGGTTTTAGTAACCACAAATTCAAAGTTACATCCACTAACCGGCATTGTCACCTCGTAGAGAAATGACGGCCCACTTCTATATTGAGGAGGCTTCAACAGTAATAACATTATAGATCATATAACATAACATATATTAGGCAGAGGTGTACCTAATAGTATACCCACAATTCGCCAATTACGTTTAAGTCCCATGTAATAGGGGGTGAGCCTATTGCCGTCAACCGGGCACAACTCCAGACTCCGTGGCTGCTACTAAGAAATTTCTGATGGAAAAACCTAATGACACTTTGCCCATCACGGAAATCTAACCCAGGACCACATTCTTAGAAGTCATGCTTTCGACCACTAGACCAACGAACCAGGTTTCTTATTATAGATCAATTATGCTTAATTCCTGTCTTAAATCAGCCCTAAGGAAAAACTGTACAAGTAGATCAGCTATTTTGTAACCAAAGATCATAAAATGACAATTCGGTCTTCAGTTCAATAGCGAATCAGTATCAATATTAGCTCAGACTTGATCCTATGGTAAACTAATGATTGGTATAAGTCCTATATTTACAAACCAAAATATGGAAAAGATACGTAAAATGTTCACGTTTTCCGGACAAACACAACCAAATAAAATAAATCGGATGGCAGTAGTATTGTCGAAAAGTTTAAATGCAAATATATGTTTCAACGATGACAATTTTCGAAAATGTCATATTACACAATCAACATAAAGGAAAAATGAAACCGTATGCAATCATCGTTGAGAGTCGGCCATTGCAATTTTTTCGGACATTTCATCGAAAGCGGGTTTTTTTCGAAATGCCGTTATTTGACGAGATTGAACTTAACTGTACTAAATATACAAGGTGCAACATTATAAACGCGAGACCTCTGGTGTATTGTCCTACGAGTACTTGAAATTCGCAAAAAAAAACGACTTCTAGAAAAGTAGACGCGATCAGGTGAACACGTGAATGGAAGCTAAAAAAAACAGTTATGAATTTCCAAAAGTCGTAGAGCAAAATTTCCGAGTTATAGTTATATTTTGCTAGTTTACAATATAAGGTGACCGAGTTTCATACGGCTGTCGTGTTATTAGGATAAAAGTGAACGAGTTAAAAAAAAGGTTTCTTTGGGAAAGTTGTTTGTCATCACCAGTCACCCAGTTTTTGTTAGTTTAAAAAAAGTTCAATCTTTATCTAACTAGTAACTAGGCCTACGGCGTGTATATAGTAACCTGATTGATGTAATACAGTGACTTCCTACAATAACAGTTAGTCAATACCCATATGAAACCATATTGTTTGCCTACGGATATTTGTCCACGGAAGTACGCGAATATTCGGTTTGACACTGCCACCACAATACAACAGATATTCAAGTATTCACTAGTTCGCAAATAATATAACATGTAAACAGGCATCTTAGCCATGTGTTGTGTGTGTTTACATCTATAAACAAGTTGCAATACTTGTTTGCGTCACGTTTTGTAAAATACTTGACAAAACTTGTCACGTGTTAAACGTGTCGCATGCCCTTTACAAAACTGTCATAACTCAACAAAATTATACTTATAGATAACAACCCGTTCAACTTCAATCATCCTAGCTTTAGATTTGAAAAAAAAATGCAAAAATAAGTCAGCGAACGACACAAGCGAAACAAATAACTTTGAATGCGTATATCTCAAAACTGCTACGAATTTACGACACAGCAGTGAGGACATGCGATGTATATTGACAATGTTTCAGTCATGTATTATTATTAGTGCTGCAGCAGAACTCTGACAACAAAACTATTTTTTTTTCTAATAAAAAATATAATTATCTTTGGAAATACAATTATTTCACAAATCATCACCAATAGCCTGCCAATGTAATTCAACCAGCAGTGCAGCCGTCACACATTTTTTGTTTAGATATTAAGTTTTTGAACTTTTTTATTATTTTTGTTCTTTATTGTGTGCACTTGTGGCATGTGCCAAATAAATGTATTTTCTTTCCTTCAAATTCAGGGGCCAAAAAAATCAAACGGCACAACTGCACTATACCGATTTTGTTTATCTTGTTGGCATACCTTAGTTTCTACAAATACAGGGTGTAAACAGACCCTTCACACAGCCGTCAACCAAGCATTCTGTACATACGGCGCGTTCGTGTTCCACGCGCGCCTCAAAGAGATGTCAGCAACCGAGTAGGGGTCCGCATGGGCCGATGCCTGCCAGAGCTGCGGGACTGTTCGAAAGAGACACCGTGGCCCTAGAACACAAAGGGCAAAGAAGGAACATGGATGGGTTTTAGTCAGTACAAGTCTGACACTCCCTTCCGCTCCGCCCAGAGTGGGGGGGGGGTCATTTGATGATTTCCCATCCAAAAAAAAAAAAAAAAGCATTCTGTACATCAAACTAAGTAACTTTACGCAAAAATTATTGCTGGGAATCGACTTTTTGGGGTGATAAATCACGTTTTACGGTAGGACTCGATGGAAAGCATTTAAAGCCTTGTGCTGATGGATGGATTGAATAGTACGGGGGTCGTGGTCAAAGTTTCAACTTTTTCACAAGTTTTTTTTAAATACTTGTTTTTAATGTAAGATTTTTACTAAAACTTGTGAAAATGTTGGAACTTTGACCCCCATTATCTCCGTAACTAGAAGGTTCCCAGGTATGGTCTAGAACAAAAAAATGATCACAAAGACGGGCAGAATAAGTGCCTTTCAGATATCGCTCCTTAAATACAAAAGGGACACAAATCGAAAACCATAAATTTTACAGGACAGCCAAAACAAATTTTTGAAACTGTTTTTTTTATAATATTTCATATATTTATTAATTAAACATAAGATGTTAATATATCATTAGATGCGTATTTATTAGCTCTATCTATCTACAATATAAACTTTGTAATAGATGTTACCTATTAAGAAAAAAAAAGCATAAAAGTCCCTTTTGCATTCAAAATTTGAACCAATATAATAAAAAATATGTCAAAAATTAAACACAGTTTTACAAATAAAAATGGTTTATTGTACCTTTTTGGTAAAAAACCGTATCAAAAAGTTTAATCTTATTACTAGGTAAAAACATAAGTGAATGGACACCAGGAGAACATTGTATAAAAAAAAATCTAAACTAAAAAATCTTAACTTATTATTAAGTAATATAATTGAGATCAACTTTGTACGTAACTATTATTCAGCAAAATTAAACATCTCTCTAAAACAATTATATTTGTAAGAATTATAGAAAAAACAAGAGATAAAACTGTAATAATCATTATCAAAATATACATAAAATAACCATATTCATTAATAAATTCTCTAAATAATTCAAAAAATAATCAAGTGACGACACTAATTTGTCTCTCTTTAACATTAATAATTTAAACAAAACAAAATACAAGATCAGTTCTAAAGGCACATAATTCAGTAGCAAAATATTATAGCTTATATGTAATAATACTATTGCACAATAACAATCTAAGTAGCTGTTTTTGACATGGAAAGAAAAATTCGAGTGCGAGCAGGGTTTGAACCTGCGACCTTCCGAAAATAAATAGATGGCGCTAACGTCACCGTAAGACGTTATTAATGGAACGAAAATTTCGAGAACTGTGAGCGGGGTGCGATGGTCTAGTTGGTTAAGACATCCGGTGTACTGAATCGGAAGGTCGCAGGTTCAAACCCTGCTCGCACTCGAATTTTTCTTTCCATGTCAAAAACAGCTATGTTCCCTACGCAGGGTTTGCGTATAAAATATTAAAAATTAGTTTGGTATGGCGACTTCTATACAACATTGATTTGACTGCAATGTCAACGTGTTGGTTTAAGTTAGTTCGATACTTTCTTAAATAGATGGCGCTAACGTCACCGTAAGACGTTATTAATGGAACGAAAATTTCGAGAACTGTGAGCGGGGTGCGATGGTCTAGTTGGTTAAGACATCCGGTGTACTGAATCGGAAGGTCGCAGGTTCAAACCCTGCTCGCACTCGAATTTTTCTTTCCATGTCAAAAACAGCTATGTTCCCTACGCAGGGTTTGCGTATAAAATATTAAAAATCTAAGTAGTCTTACAAAATCACAGTTATAAACACTTTAAGGCACTTTTTACGTAAACTATTTTAAGTTACAAATTATAATCGTTATTTATTATTGTTATGTAAATGTTTGTATGAAATTTATAAGTCTTTATTATCAAAAGGAACTTTTAAAATTAACTATTCTAAATATTATCACAATTAGGTATCTAATAATAAAATTACAAATTTTCGTAAAAGCTTTGGTAATGCTTAGGAATGATATTTTTCTCAATAAGTTTAAGAATACCCTGTTTTTTAGTTTCAGTTATTTTAAGTTTTTGTTTGTACAGTTTTTTTGGCACTATAGGATTAGCAGACCTTCTTTTTGTCAGCGTGTCTACCGAGGTAAACTCTTCAGTTTAGTATGAAGTCTTGAAAAAAAATTTGTTCTCATAATCTCGATGGACTTTAATAGTTTTTATATCAGCCCATTTGACTTTTTGTCCTTCTTCTGTAGTAGTGTAATTGCCGACAGCCAGAGATTTTAAATCTAAAAAACTCTCATGCGTAAGTTCGTGAACAACGAAGGGTCTTCCTTTCTTCTTTGCAGTTTGAATAAGGGTTATGTACTGATCCGGCACATAAATGGGAGAAGATTTTAAAGCATTCGAAATGTTGCGTTGAATTAGAGAGTGAGCAGCATCTCCTTCATTTTGAGTGTGCCTTTTTATTAAAAAAATATGAGTAACACTCCTCAACTTCGATAACTCATTTATGGCGTATTGGTACGTTGCTAACATAAATTTGTTTTTATGTTGGCCACAACAGTTGTCGCTGTAAAATACTACGTCAAAATAGTCAAAAGCTTTCTCATTCAAATTTTTCAAGTACGCGAGCACACACGATCCTATTTCGTTAGCACCACGAGCTCCTGCACCTTCATGCCAAACGTAGCAGGTCGTATTATTTGAACCCAGTTCAGTAACAGTAAAATTCAGCATATTCAATTTTGAAATATAGTAAAAACTAGAGACTTCGCCTTTCGGACAAGGCATCACAGCCTGTAAGTCATATACACATACTATAAAATTATCGCTTATATTTTTTTTATCATTTTCCTTTTGAGCTCTGGCTAAATTTTTTTCTTTCAAATGCAGATCATATTGTATTTGTAAAAGCGTTTTATCTTCAACATTTGCGAAAGCTGTGCAGTCTTCACACTGGTCTTTTTTCGGTTTCCAAAAAGAAATGTTGAAGTCATTCACGAAGATATTATAGTACAGTTTATAAGAAAGATAACCTTTACCTTCAGCTTTACATTTATCGACGTAATCACGTTGCAAAGTAGCAATAGATCGGCTTCCTTCAATATACTCACGCTTAGAGCGAGCGCGACAGTAGTGGCTCTCAATCCTGGGTATGGAGTTAATGTGTTCCTTTGCCCTATCCTTCAAAGCAGCATCCAATTTAAATTGATTGCCATGTTTTCCTCGGTTATCTTGCATTTGAATTCCAGTAATTGATCCAGAAAATTTCTTTACAACAGTCCGAATGCTTTTATCTGATATAGCAAGTGTATTCATAAAGAATAACTTGCATACTCGAATGCGTTGATCGATTTTCGTGAAGTAATATGCGTGGTTTAAGTTTTGGCGGGTACTACCAACACGGATGTACCGATACTTTGGCTCAATGTTTGTCATATGGTTGTATATAAATTGCCTCTGAACGTTTAAATCACCAGTGTCCCAATAGGCATTAAATAAGGCTAATCGTTCCTCAAATGAAAACACATTTTGACATTTAAATTTACACTTATCTGAACAAACAGGTCCCATATTTTTGACAGTAATCATTTTTTTCGATTTAGACATAGTTGTGTGTGCCTTCCCGCTATTGATCAGAGTCTTGGTTTTGTTTCTTTTCCATGATTCTGGATTAGCTTTTCTTTTCCGACTAAGACGCTGAGGATCCACGCTAGCTGGTTCACTGCCAATGCTGGGTGACTGAATATTCACGCTGGGTGACTGATTATCACTGATGGATGGCTGTGTTTCTATATTAGGCGACTGAGTATCCAAATTGACTGGCAGATTATCATTGATGAGTAAGTGAGGTTCTACATGAGAAGGGCCCGGTTGGGGTGAAATACAAAATGGTTTGGCAATTACTTTTGACTGTATATCTCCTTCGGAATCAGAAGATCTTTCATGACTAGGTAGACAGTTGGGATCTAAAACACTGTCATCAGAAGAAAAATCTGCAATTGATGAACTGCTGGATGTTGATGATCGGCTGGAATTGGTATCAGAGTCATTATCAGAGTCGCTTGAACTGCTACTCGAGTCACTCTGTTCAACAACTATTTTTGGCCTATTTGTGTCTTTGGTATTCGTTACACAGCTTACTTCACTGTCTTCATCCTCTAATATTGATAGGTTAAGATCAGGTTGACTGTCTGCTATAGAATTTGTATCTGAAGAATCAATGGGTAACGTGACGGGTAGACTGAGTGCAGCTGGAGTATTAAAAAAAGTTTTATTTTGCACATTATTATTGTGGCCAGGTAATGCTTGAACTTTTTCCGATTCTTGAACGGAGGTTGCCATATTCAACATTTTCCGTGCTCTATTCATTTTGTCAATCTGTAAAAAAAGAAACATCTTTAACGTTTTATAACTAAAAAACATAAAATACACACAGTTCTATACATATATTATACAGTCATTAGTACATACACACAATACATACATACATACACTAAAACATACACACAATCAAATATATAACAATCCTTAATATGACATTTTCAATACTAATTTGACAGGAATAACATCTTAATTATATTTAACAAATTTAAGCTACCACCTCATATTTAACATTCAAATTCACAGTCAAATTCACAGAAAATATGAGGCAATGCATTTTAATCACATATTTTTCAACATTTACGAATATCTACCCATATTATTATAGGTCCCTATAAACACTCACTGATATTATTTAAAAAACTTTAAATTAGTGACGAAAGCTACAGGGACAGGGCTTCAATTTAGTTTATATTATTAATTTACAAACAAATAAATACATTTGTATGATTTTTAAGTTAAAAATCACTGAAGTAATAAGAATAGAACAAAATTAACATCAAAATGGTAATTTTTATTTTTAAAATTGTAACGAAAACTAAAATTACTATCATGCAAAACGGCCATATTTCTGGCCTTCCTATTCTAGCACGCTAAAAATAATTACTTATTTCACTATAATTTAATGCAAAAGGGACGTATTTCAAAATATGCTACTGTTGTATTATAAAATATAATTATACTTAACTAATATTGGATTACAAAAAGGACGCATTTCAAAAATGGCAATTTTGTATTACAAAATATAATAACAAATACTAATGTTAGAATGCAAAACAGACGTTTTCCAAAATATGGCACTTTTGTATTATATATTATGGTTACAAATACTAATGTTAGAATGCAAAACAGACGTTTTCCAAAATATGGCACTTTTGTATAATATATTATGGTTACAAATACTAATGTTAGAATGCAAAACGGACGTTTTCCAAAATATGGCACTTTTGTATTGTATAATATAATCACACTTACCTGAAATTTTGAATCCAACACAGACGTATTTTGGATTGTGGCACTTTTTCACGCAACCGACGTGCGTTTGCGTTGAATCTCCGGGCGCAACTAACAAAATGGCGGTTTTGCACTGACATTACCTGTCAAAGTGAGCTAATGCAAAAATGGCGGTAAGTCAGTGTAGCCATAATATAAGCAAAAATGATGGGAGTTTTTTTTTTCACTATAAAATATAGTCGGTTCAGGTGTAATTTTTGCAATAAAACGATTTTCATTTTTTTTTTAATTGTGGCCCTTTTGTATTCAAGGAGCGATATGTTAAGGGTCTATTTACATCCTTTATGTATTGTACACAACTAGTCTTTACAATATGTTTTAAGCCTACACGATGAAAGAAAAGGTAATCACAACATGTATACAACATGTTTCATACCTCTTTATAAATGCGAGTTACGTTTTCAGAACATGTTAACAAAATCTCGCTAAAGCCAGACATTTTGCTTTTAAATTCCAGTCTACCATTACGGCTTATTAGGAAAATGTCTCATCTAATGAACTATTCAAGTATTCGCATTTTTATACATGCTGCTTATTTTTTTCAAGAGGTAACACAAAATGGCGGGTACCTACGGTTGCACAATGGGGACTGACGAAGACTATTAGCATATCAGTTGCGTCGTTAGACTGAGTTTCAGGATTCTCTATACAAATGAAACAAGCGTTGGAAAGGAAAAGTTTTGTGCGCATTTATGGAAAATATAAATTAGATGTCATTGAATTTATTTGATTTGTTTAGGATTATTTTGTTCTTATAAAGAGGCCTTTATGTGTTTATAGTGCGTAATTTTCTGATAGGTATTCTGGTTACTGGTGTTATAATGTCATGTGAAATTTCTTGGCATGTATTATTTAAAATTGATAAAATCAAAGCATTTAGTAGTCCCATAACTATACAATGATCTACTCAGTGACAGTAGGTAATGGAATCATATCCGGCTCGAAGGACCAATGTTCGGGGTTGGGGTGAGATTGAGATAAACTAAGATAAAAGATTATAAAGATAACTATATTTCAGTAATACAGGATTACGATTATACTAATGAGGTGAACGAGATGAGATTGAGTCGCGCCCGATATGATTGTCCGAGACGTACTGACTGTTTTACTTATAGGTAATACATAAAATATTCAAGGCATAGAGCGCGGAGCGCAATTATGCTGACATGTTAATTATTGTTCGGTGATTGACCCGAACAACTGATCTATTACGTGTTGATAGGGGTCATTATAGCACACCCGTGAAAGCAAATTTACAATAAATATGATGCCCTGGACTTTAATACATTTTAATTCCTGCTTGCTCACCAACTTGCTTGCTAGGGGCTTTTTTTTTTTTTTTTTTTTTTTTTCCGGATGGGAAATCATCAAATGACCCCCCCCACTCTGGGCGGAGCGGAAGGGAGTGTCAGACTTGTACTGACTAAAACCCATCCATGTTCCTTCTTTGCCCTTTGTGTTCCAGGGCCACGGTATCTCTTTCGAACAGTCCCGCAGCCCTGGCAGGCATCGGCCCTTGCGGGCCCCTACTTATTTGCTGACATCTCTTTGAGGCGCGCGTGGAACACGAACGCGCCGTCGACACGGCCTGTCGTCATAAGACGGCCGGACGGCGAGCTGGCCCATAACTCGCCGTCCACAGGCCCGCGCCTACGGTGGCCGGGAGCCACCACGTGACCCCCAACGCCCAGGGCGTCTCCCGCGGCGACTGGGACGTGAGGTTCTTTCTCTCTCACGTCCCGCCACCTCCTTCACTAGCATGACTGCTTCGCAGAAGGAGGTGACGGCTTCCCATTCCCTCTCGCTCCGGGCCATGGCTTGAACCAGGGCCGGACGCGAGAGATCGCCGCCGCCAATCGCCGCTACGAGGACACGGCGGTGCTCCGCCCAAGCGGGGCAGACCTCCACGGTGTGCTCCACCGTGTCCTCCGGACGATCCTCGCAGTGGAAACACCCGGGCGTTTCCTCCCGCCCGATCTTGCTAGGGGCTTAATGCTTCAATTCAATTCACACGAACCAAATTTTTTAATTGCTTGTAACACTACAAATTTTACATGGGCCTGTGAGTTATTTATGTAATACATACATACATACCAGTGCAAATTGCTACGGCGCCGGCGTGAAGTGCCGGCACCACACGGAATTGACCGAAAAATACTGGAATTAAAGTAAACAGAATCAGTTTATTCAATGCAGGTGTAACAATGCCGGGATAGTGATTTTTGAGATGATGGCAGTCATCGAATCGAATCGCGAAGGGATATACAGAGATGTACCGAATAGCACACCCATATTTTGCCAGTTATGTTAAAGTTCCATGTAATAGCCGGCGAGCTTATTGCCCTCAGCCGGGCACAAATTCAGACCTCGTGGCTGCTCCTGAGAAATTCCTGATGGAAAAACGAAATAACAATTTGCCCGACCCGGGAATCGAACTCAGGACCTCATGCTCAGCAGTCGACAGCGAGGCAGTCAATAAAAGTATATTGCGATAAACAGTAGATAAACTAGTCTTTCAGTTGACGGAACTATGTTGGATGTGAATGCACACACCACTCTCAAAATTACTTTTCACAATACTTTTAGATCCATAACAAAATATAATATTTACACAAACGGAACAACAAAAGCCGCAAATAACCGTAACAAAGTGTGTTGATATTTATTTATGAACGCAAAAATCTAGGTTTCGGTTAGATTATGAAATCTGAGCCACCGGAAAAAATAGAATTACCGGTCTATATCAGGTTATGAATAATTTATAGGTAAAATGTCACGTTTTCAGTAGTGCTGGTGTATATTTTAATTTAGTTAACATACGCTTCGATAGTTGAGTTATTTTTATATCGGGACTTGATTTGATTTTTATTAGATTAGCGGTTGGGATATTTTATTCTGTAGTTGAAATAGGTTCAAACGTTTGTTTAATTACCTCGAAATGTCGGTTTTGCTTAGCAATTTTATTGATTTAATAATCAGGAAGGACATAAGGGAGGCCTTTGCCCAGCAGTAGGACACTAATAAAAAAACGAATCATGTTATAGACCGCGGCTAAGGTTAGTCATGTCATCATCATCATCATCATTTCAGCCGAAAGACGTCCACTGCTGGACATAGGCCTTCCCCATAATCGCCACGGTTGGCAGGCGTGTTGGCGATACGGTTGTTACAAAACACAGAGAACGCTGCTGCCCATTCTCTGGTAAGTCCCTTAGTCGCCTCTTACGACACCCACGGTTAGCCGTGTAAACAAGCGAAACTAACACTCGATTTCAATAACGCTACGTGTTACCTGAATGACTAAATAAAAGTAGTACTTTCAACCCTTGGTTTAGCTCTGAGGGTTGATATTCTAACTGTGCAATAAAATTTAGGTGTCGCTTAATGTGAGTGAGCCACCTAGCGAAAACCAAACTCCACAGCAAACTCTGTAAAGAAAGTTTCTTATTAAACGTAAAGGTTCTCATACTACATTACCTATAGGGTCTAACTATTCATACACGCAATATTTTCAGGGAATCATCTAATGGCTATAACAAAGCCATTTCAAGGGTTTTTTTTTATCTGAGTATATTTTTTTATAAAAAATAAATAATTTAAAATTACTTGACCCACAAAATAAATACTGGCTCCTTATTTTTGAGCATCCATTACGCTAGTTTACTACGTCGTATTTACCTACTGTCATTATTAGAATATGGGAGTAAAGGTTTTATGCAAAAAGTCTCAAAAAAAATTATAATTATGATAATTTTGTAAAAAAAACACTTAGATATTTTTTTTTTCGTTGCTCTGGCGACTTTACGACTTATAGAAGTTACTCTTAAAATATTTCGTGTATGAAAAGATAGACCTTATATATATAATTTATCATCTCTATTTTGTCTATTTATGTGAAATTTTTATTCCCTTAGAACAATTCAACATAAAAGAAATACCCAGAATGGATTTATATAAAAAAAAAACTCAATAATTGATACATTTTCTCAAATTGATAAATTTATTCGAGCGGTGCCACTTTTTTGAGAACGACCCAAACAGTTGTCAGAAACTAAATCAAATAAATCTTTCTGATTCGACATCCTCTACAACTTTGAACAGATCCATAAACATCAACAAAATCGTGACCCATAAATTAACAAACCTATTTCCCGTTGTCCTATTACATTTATTACGGCTGAACTGCCCATCCAATTTAAAATCGAAACCATTTTACGGGATCGACTTTATTGACCAATACGATGCGAGCTCTAATAAAATATATATAAACAAGTTAACGTTACTGTACTGTTCAAATTATAAAATGGCGGTCTGAACGTGTTGGTGACAATTTTTATAGCCAATGTTCCGGCCTGAAAATAATTCAGAGGTATGACATCAAACGGATTTTATTCAAATTGCATTTCGATATGCTGTTCTCCGCAAAACAAAAAGTCCTATCCCGAAACAATTGAAAAATCTGTTTGAGGTTGAGTTGGTCGATCCATGGAAGGATTCACTAGGTACATACCGAGTTTTCTGCGTGCAACGGAAAGCACGTTAGCCGTTTGTCCCAGCTGTTATTTATAGATCTTTGATAGTCGTTACAAGTAGTCAGTGGCCCGAATGTCTGATAACCAGTGTTACCAGTAACTGGGTTGTGGATATGGAGGTCAGATAGGCAGTCGCTCCATGTAAAATACTGGTATTGATCTGCACGCGGTAAGACTGGAAGCTTTTTTTTTTTTTTTTTTTTTTTTCTCGATGTGGAAATCCTCAATGGGAAAGGAAGACTGGAAGCTGACCCAACATAGTTGGGAAAACGCTAACACTGATGATGACATATATTCCGTGTTTTTTTCGAAATATCAATTTGTTGAGTTACATCTTTTTAACTCACGAGACAGTATAGACGTGATTTGTCTGATTTTAAGTTCTTTTTTTTTTTGTTCGACAAAATCGTGTCAGAATGTATTACTGAAAATGGAATAATAAAATTTTATTCAGCCGTTCTAGTGACATTTAAAATGGTTTAACTAGTGTTCTATTTGTGTCAGCTCTAGTTACTCGTATTTTAATATGAACTAATCAATATATTTTTTAATAGTAAGTAGATGTGTCAATATTTTAGATCGACAGCTGTAACATCGTCCATTAAATTTGAGAAGGTTGGTAGGTGCTTTATTTAACAGCAAATGTCGGGTAAAAGTGTTGAGTTTTCGCCCACTATGTGACATTGCTACATTCATTTAGTAACTCTAGCGCATCTAAACTTTTTTCTTTTGTCTTTTAAAAATAAAATGGGGAAGTTTCTTTTTAACACTTTTTGTCAAAGCCTCATAAATGGAGATTCATAGATTATGTAATTCTGGTGTTCGCAGTTCGCCGGTGTGAATTCAAATGCCATTGCGCGGTTTGGAATAGCGGTTTAGTTATTAGCTAATGCTGATAGCATATTGAATTGCGTAATGGCGTTTCAATTCATTACCAGTCAGCCTTTGTGATATTGTAAAACATTTGTGTTTTGTTATAGTTAATGCTTATTCTTGTTATTGATGAAAAAGTACCTACAAGTAGTCACATAAAAATATAGGTAATATTGTCTATGGGAGCTACATCTGCCAACAAACTGGTTTTCAGTTTGGCAGAAGTAACATTTTTTGTAATGTTTAGGAGGTGACCACACATAAACGCTTTTTGTTTTTTTTTTTTCATCTAAGCCACAAGAATATCTCCTCCATTCAAGACAGAGAGAGACAAGAATAGTAACTTCCTAACCTAGATAAACTCTTCCTGTTTCTCACCTCCATCGTAAGTTCTCAAGTCGGTCCATCTTGCGTTCTTGTCACCGATCAACGCTTTAAATTTATTATCTCATCCCGTGAAAAATCTCAACGATTTTCTCGAAGCTACGCCAATGGAAGCTATCAGAATCGACGTATGAATTTATTGAGCAATATGTCGTGTTTAAGCTTTCGTACGTTGAAGAATTTAGTTGCGAATTAAAGGAATGTTTGAAAAATTGCACGCTTAACAAAATATGCATTGGAGTATAGTAGGTAAAGATACAAAATAAGACAGTATTAGAATTTTTAAAACTTACAAGTTAATAAATAAATCATGCCTTTTAAAGTTATACTCAACAATTCAGAGTTATTCAACCTTGAACCTAATGCTGGAGCGATAAAGTTGAAAATCTATTAAAGAAATTTGACAGATTTTAGTAGCTTGATGTGCTGGCCTCCGTACTACAACATTAGTGTTAGTATATGCGAAACCTGAAACACGTGTCTAGTATTTTTATGTAAAGAAACTGTGTACAAAATTTCAAAACCGTATCATGAAAAATCACAAAGTTATAAACTTGTTCTGTTACCTGGTTGTCCGCACAAAAACGTGGTAACGACGCGGCTCGCCCACGTGCGCGCCTCCAGCGCCGTCTTGAGCTCTTTGATAATAATAATTTACCAGTAGGTACCTAAATAATTGCGATAGGTACTTAGTATCGCTCGGTGTCCAACTTGTAGCCTTTTTAATTTTTTTTTGGGACAAAATACAACATGGTTTTAAATATTATTGGAATCGATTCAGTTACTTAGTCTGAACAAACTATATTCAGGTTTCGCATATACTAAAAATAATGTTGTATAAGTACGCTTCTGCATAACGTTTCTAAGCTTACAGGCATGTATAAATTAAAAGACGTAGAAATCTTCTAAAAAAAATAACAAACAAGGTGTTTCGTAACACACAATACACGAGCTTAAAACTCAGAAGGATGAAGAGCGCGTTAATGAAATAACATGATTGCGAACATCGTACCCGGATTACAGGTTCGCAGAAATGTGACTTCTCATGTGAGAACTCAGCTGAATAACGCGGCAAGGCGTATGTATTTATTTAACACAGATACGGTTATATGAAACAGGAACCCCTGATTCATATTATTTAAATTCGTTATTTAAAGAATTAAAGGAGGAGCTCGTGGCTAAATAATAACAGCCGCTTGGGTCAATCCTTAGGTTAAGCCGTGCTTGCCTAGGTTGGTCTGTGGATGGGTGACCGCCCATTACATACCCAGTTTCCTCCGTGCCTCGGAAAGCACGTTAAGCCGTTGGTCCCGGCTGTGATTTGTAGATCTTTGACAGTCGTTAGGCACAGTCAGTGGCCCAAAAACTCTGATAACCAGTCTTACCAAGGGGTATCGTATTACCCAGTACTAACTGGGTTGTGGAGGTCAGATAGGCAGTCGCTTCATGTAAAATTCTGGTATTCAGCTGCATCCGGTTAGACTGGAAGCCGACCCCAATATAGTTGGGAAAAGGCTAGGCAGATGATGATTTAAAGAATTAAAGATACTTCCATTACCATGTCTCTAAATGTTTGAAATTTGCTTATTTGTAAAAAAATATTCCTATTTATTCCTCATCACTGAACATGTTTCCAAAGGAATCGAAGAATTAGTATTATATGATAAGCCTATATTGTCCCACTGCTGGGCAAAGGCCTCTCTTCCCTCCTCCCACATTTCGCGGTCTATACGATTGTGGGCCAATCCTTTGCGAAAGAGTCCAGCTCATCCCGCCATCTCCTTCTGGGCCTGCCACGTTGTTGTTTCCTGTTTGGTATCCACTGAGTGGTAATTTTTGCCCATTGCTCCTCCGACATGCGGCAGAAGTGACCAGCCCAGTTCCACTTCAACCTAGCAGCTGTAAGGCCAGCATCAGCTATTTGAGTTTTGGAGCGAAGTATGGAGTTTCTGATGCGGTCCGTAAGTTTGACACCCAGTATACTTCGCTCCATAGCTCGTTGGCAGACCCCAAGTGCCGACTTCTGACGTTTTGTAAGCGACCACGTTTGCGCTCCATAGGTGAGGGTGGGGAGAATGCACATGTTTATGAGCTTCATGAATCGAAGAAAGAAACCCAAAACAACTACTAGTACCGGCGCAAAGACTTCGTTTATATAGTCGGAATGCCTACTGCATGGCGATAAAGATATATAAATAAAAGGCGATATAAATAAATTTAAACATGCAATATTTTCTTGGCTTCTGGACATGTGTTTCTACTCTGTTAGCGAATTTATTGATCAAAAGTTTTAATAATTCATTTATAATTCCATTAATAATATAAGTTACCGATAGTATTGTAAAATGTATATATTTTTTTTCTCTCTAAATAATTAATAATTTTTAAATATAAATTTAATATAACAATATTTTAACTTAAAATAAATCTTAATTTAATTCATAACTATATTTGCATTATACACAGACTATAATTAATATTTGGTGTATTAGTCACATTATGATATAATAATTATATTAAAATTCTAATATTTCTACACCGTCAACGGTATATGTGAACTAATATAAATTGTAAGATCTTTATGTGTCTACCGTAGACTCAGAAAAATTGATATTCTGTTCTATTCTATTCATAAAAAAACCGTATTCAGAGATTAAAAATGCAGAAATGCAGAAAAAAAATGCAGAATGTGGATCAGTTTCGAGGAAATTTTGTTGTATGAAAGAAGAGCTTGGCTAAATAATAACAGGCGCTCGGCTCAATCTTTAAGCCATGCTTACCTTATTTTGTTCCGTGGATGGGTGATCGATCACCCATTACATACCGTACGTTACGGTACGTTGGGGTCAGCATCCAGTCTAACCGGATGCAACTGAATATAAGTATTTTACATGGAACGACTGCCTATCTGACCTTCACACGAAACGAACACAAAAAAAAATATCAGATGAAACACAAAAATTGAATAATATTAGAAAAATCGAACAAAAACAAAAGAGTGTCGCAATTTCAAAAAGGGAACAAGCCAGGTAGATACTGCCAATCCACCTGACGGACCCTTAGTTACCAACGGAAAGTGCTGAGGCGACCCCATTTGTAACCGAGACCATCTGACAGAATACGATTGACATTTAATTTAATATCAAAGGCTATTCGGCCATTTTGAATTGTTGGAATCCATATCACGATCTTGTTTCGTCTGCACAAAGAGATCTGTGCTGTCGTCAAGCAGACAATAGTCTGTGGGTGGGTCTTATGCATGGAGTCGAAAATGGTGGACTATTTAATTAAAATATTGAAGAAGTTCGGTTAAAGGAATATTTGATTGGTGGAACATAATAATAAATAAGAGTAGATAAATTTATCTGAAGTGTTATTGGGCTGAGATTTCGTTGAGAGAAGTAGGAAACAAGAAGACATCTGTACTGTCCCGAAATAGATTGAGATGTGGGGAGAATAATGACAAGGAGAAGACACTAAATAAGTGGAACCGATAAAGTAGGTAAGTACAATGTGTGTAAAAGTTAGTTAGTATTTGTTAAATTACAAAGCAAAGAGTATAGAAATTAATTTAAAGTAATATAATGATTCGGTAATGTCTCACTGGATCGTACTACCGGGATAAACAGTATTCTATGTGTTAATCAAGGTTACAAACTATCTGTGTGCCAAATTTCATCCAAATTCAGTCAGTAGTTTTTGCGTGAAAGAGTAACAAACATCCAGACATCAATCCATCCATTCATCGTCACAAACTTTTGCATTTATTAATAGGATAGTAGGATTAATGTGTATCTATAAATTGTTATACCAGACATATAAACTTAGATAATTATCTTATGTTTGTGCTTTCCAATATTTACACATATAGATATCCATTAGACGTCCTACAGTTCGAACATTTATAGTCGATCGGTTCGAGATGTTCGAGATGTTCGAAATGTTGTGTTCAAATATGTAGTCATTACATTAAATTGAAATACTGTTACTCAGGTCAGACTGAAAACCAACGACAACCACAATAGTTCGAAAATGCTTGGCTATGATGATATTCAAATTAAAAGCGTAAAAGAGAAAAACTTAAAAAAAAAACAATGTATATTTATTATTACATCTATCTTTTGTAATGATCTTAATTGAATTCATAATTAGTTACCTCTAATGAGTGTTAATATTCTAGAATTAACAAAAACATATTTTCGAATGTAAGTTAGTTTTGCTCATATTATACAAAATTACATTAACATCTAACTATTCAAAATTCTAAGAAATTTCAAGTTTTCGAATGAATATTCAAAATAAACTTTATGTATTAATATTTTGCGAATGTGTTTAACAACGACTTCACTCAAAATTATTTTATAACATAATTAACTTGTATAAAATCGTGTGGTTTGAAATTATATACACAGTTTTGAAATTCTTAAAAATCTATATTATTAATAAATATGTCGGATATGTCACCAGCAGCGCACTTGCGGTTCATTTTATGTCCGTACTACTGACCGGATCCGACAAATATTTAGTATTATTTTCAAAACGAATGTGTGTAATATTGTAAAAATAATTTTATTGTAGGTGTTTATAGTACAACCACATTCCGCCACCTAAGTTACAAGATTACGAGTATGTATAAAGAGCTTTTGTAAATATTGTAAAAATAGATCTTTAGTGCTCAAATGAAAGCTACATTACTGTTTTCTATGTAACTTGGTAGTTTTTTGTAGGCACTCGATATCATTCTTTCCGCAACATTAAAAGACTAGGCGCTAAGATAATGTTTGAGAAACAATAAATTATCTGTCAATATAATCCATTGATATATCTGGGGAGTTTGCTATGTGTGGGACAGAGGCAGAGCTATGCAGGTATTCTAGCGCCATCTCTTTCCCACACTGGAATTACTCGTGCTTTAAGACGTCATGGTAGGCCACCTGTTCCAGGAAACGTTAATACCCAATAAAAGATATACAGCATGCAGCTTATATTAGGTATTAATTTTACTTTACTTTATTGCATTGCATTGTGTTGTGTTGATACTAGCGAGATATCAAAACTTTTTGGAGCCAACATTCTGTGACAAAACAATACCATATTTTTGACCTGCGAACACGAACACAACAATATGTAAGTATTTGTTTTGTATTTTTCAATAATTGCCATACAACCGTTAACATCATCATCATCTGCCTAGCCTTTTCCCAACTATATTAGGGTCGGCTTCCAGTCTAACCGGATGCAGCTGAATACCTGTATTTTACATGGAGCGACTGCCTATCTGACCTCCACAACCCAGTTAGTACTGGGTAATACGATACCCCTTGGTAAGACTGGTTGTCAGAGTTTTAGGGTCACTGACTGCCTAACGACTGTCAAAGATCAACAAATGACAGCCGGGACCAACGGCTTAACGTGCTTTCCGAGGCGAAGGAAACTCGGTATGTAATGGGTGGTCACCCATCCACAGACCAACCTAGGCAAGCACGGCTTAACCTAAAGATCGACCCGAGCGGCTGTTATTATTAAGCCATTAGCTCCTCATACAACCGTTAACATATGCAACGAAAATTCGCCCAAAATTATGTACAAAACCAAGTAACGTTGACACAACATTTTTTAAAGGAATCTTGTTTAAATAATTTAATTTTTACATCTATTAGCTTTAGTAAGTTTACCAGTTTAATTTGACCCCTTAAAATTGAGATAATGACCCTTATGGTGTCCGGTGAGAGAAGAAACAAGGGAACTAACTCGGGTCTTTTTAAATTGGTCAATAGAAATGCGAAATGTGGAAATACAGCGATTCATTCTGGAAGCGTGTGCGTGATAATAGAGGCAGAATATATAGGGTGTAACAGAAAGGGTATAGTCATATGAAAGGATATGCTGCAGACCGTCAAACTGATAAAAAAATATCAGCTGTCCGATGCATTTGGATCGAGTAGGTATTGAAATTTGTATAATAGGACAGCTGATAATATTTTCGCAGTTACGATGTTGGACCCAAGGAGAGAGTTGTATAGGTTAATAGTCTGCAGCATATAAATGTGTCCAATCATACGACAATACCCTTTCTGTTACACCCAGTACATTCAATATGGAAAACTTGTACGCAGTTTACTGTTTAATTTATTCGATTGATCGAAATATAACTCCATATTAGGTTCCATTCGTATTTCACCATCGTCTAATTTATCGTCATCTAAACCAAATACCGTGTACTTCTGTTCATAAATTTCATAACCAAAACGACCAGTCCAGAGCTGTCTGCATCTAAATTCATCAAAATTCTTCATTTCCAAAACATAATCTTCTACGCTTACATCATCATCAGTTAAAAACTCAAAGAATTTATTTCAATTAGACCATTACAGATACTTTTGAATGTCAGAAAAACAAGAAAACGAAGCTGCAGTCAGACACAAGGCATAACAACTTGTGAAAGTACTGTAATTGACCATTCCAAAGCGTAGATCTCTATGGAGAAGAATGGACGAAGAAACTCCATGGACACTCTTTACAATCAAATTTATTGTTCACGATCTTGGTTACATCATTCATGTTGAGATAATTCATACATGTGAGAACGCTGTAAAAAGACGAGTACATTAAGAGCGTCCAGAGTAAAAGATTAAATCAACAGTTCAGCCAGGGATCACCCACTGCCAGGTGTAGGCCTGCTTCTTATCCTGTCCCACGTTCCAGGTTCCTCATCCAGGTATTTCCCTTCGCTATAGTTACAGACCCTTTGTCTAAAACTTTAACTCTCCTGCAGGCACGCCAAAATTCAAGTCCCATATTATTCGCCTAGCGGTAGCACAGTCCCGCCTAATATTTTATGCAAAGACGAGGCCCGTTTGCCACCGTGACAGACTTCTGTTGTTTGTACGGGAGAGATCAAAAAGGGAATTGGCTCTAAATCCCTGGTCCCGTGTTCTGAATAACAAACTAATTTATCCACGGTTCGGCGTAAATTTTAATACAAAATTTCGCGTGTTCCTACAGTTTTGTAGATGGAATGTTGTTTTTTAGGACCTGTAAAAAAAGCAGTTCTGTTTGGCAGTTTCTAGAACACCTGGTTTTGTACCTTGGCAGTTAATCATTTTAATGGAACCTTCTTTGATGTAGGTACTAAAGTTTTTTTTTCAGATAAAATATTCAAGGAGACACGACGTTATATTGAAAGGAAAAGGTATACTGCTGGCTTTTTTCCATATGTCAAGCATTGACAGAAAACGGGCAGCTTTTTTGTTCAATTTTTTTTTTTTGTTTTTGCCTCACGCTAGCATCTTCAATATCTTCACCTATTTTGTGGGCCCGTTTACAAACATTTAAACGACACCAACACAAACAGCCAAACCCGTAACAACTACCTGAAGGGCCATACATATACTTTTCGAGCGGGAATAGAACCCGCTACACACAACGCAGCAGTCGATCGGCCAGCCGCTGCGCCAACTTCGCCGTCGTAATATCCCATACTGTAAATGATATCAACCTGTAACTTTTCATTGCTAGGACATAGGTTTCCTCTCTGAGAGAGAAAGAGAGGAGAGAGAGAGTGGGCAGTAATCCACCACGCGGTTTGGATTAGTGAATGTCACGTACTCCAATTTTTGATTATCAGATATGCTGTTCTTAAACACAGTAAGGAAACATCTTACTGTGTTTTCCTTTAGCCTTCAGAAAAAGCCTTATTCTATCTGCATGATCCTATTTATTGAGTGTTGCCTTTTCTACCATGATCTGTTTATTTCTTGTTTACCTTTTCAGCTAATATTCGAGCTAAAGTAAAGAGAAATATAAATAAACTAGCTAAGCATTATTATCTGTCAAGATCTACATACACACATCTCTTTTTTTGATACTTTAGTAACAATATCAATCAGCTACATCGTAAGTCGTAAACAACATGAATGATTATTCTCACAATAATTATTAACTGCCTCGTTAGTGTAGTGGTTGCAAGCGCGACTGCTGATCATTAGGTCCTAGGTTCGATTCCCGGGTCGGCCAAAGTGATATTGGGTTTTTCTATCAGTAATTCTCAGTAGCAGCCACGGAGTCTGGATTTTTAAGGTTTTGCTGGCAAAAGGCTCGCCCCCTATTACATAGAAGAAAGAAAGAAAAAGTTTTATAGTTTTTTTTTATTATTAGTCCGCATAATATACAAAACCAAAATCATGGTTAATTTAACAGTAAAATAAAAAGTAAAAAGTAAACATCGGTCTTAAACATAATTGGCAAAATGTGGGTCTAATATTAGGTACTCCTCTGCCTAACATTTTGGTTATTACAGACGTGATGTTATGTTATGTAATTATTTAACTCACAACCTCAACCGCTTTGTAATCAGCCTTCATTACTTTTGCCTCAGTAAACCTTGGTTTAAGATCAATCTATTTGGCTCTGTCATACACACACACATGTAAACACACCTGCCCTGCTCACCTATCGGTAAACAAGCATAGTATAGCTGGAATAGTTATCTAACCGCTAAATGCAGTGGCTTCCCACTGCCTTGCGGTAACCGGAGATTTATCACCTCTGAACTAAAACTTATAGCGAGCTGAGCTTGCGCTTTGCAAGCTGAAAAAGTTTGCTTTAGACTTCGAATTGTAGTTGTGACGATTTCTATAATGTCACAACTACAATCCGAAGTCTAAAGCATTCTAATATAATAAACTGATCATCATCTGCCTAGCCTTTTCCCAACTATATTGGGGTCGGCTTCCAGTCTAATCGGATGCAGCTGAATACCAGTATTTTACATGGAGCGACTGCCTATCTGACCTCCACAACCCAGTTAGTACTGGGTAATACACCCCTTGGTAAGACTGGTTGTCAGACTTTTTGGGTCACTGACTACCTAACGACTGTCAAAGATCTACAAATGACATCCGGGACCAACGGCTTAACGTGCTTTCCGAGGCACGTAGGAAACTCGGTATGTAATGGGTGGTCACCCATCCTCAGACCAACCTAGGCAAGCACGGCTTAACCTAAGGATCGATCTGAGCGGCTGTTATTATTTAGCCACGAGCTCCTCTAACTAATATAATAAACTATATCATCATAGATAATGATGAGTATGAATGTAGATGGTTTTATAAGTGGAGGCAGACCAAAGAAACGATGGATGGACTGTGTGAAGGATGATATGGCTAGAAAGGAGGTGACTGCTAAAATGACGAGTAGAGAAGTATGGAAGAAGAAGACATGCTGCGCCGACCCCAAATAAGCTAGGATAAGGGCAGGAGAATAATGATAATACCATAAAGTGGTTAAGTTTGTATGTTTGTGTGTGTGTGTGTTGATGGGGATTACCCCCTACATTAAAACTTACAAACGAACAAGACGAAGACGAAGATTAGTTCAGAAAATTCTTACACTTATGAGAAGCTACGTTATCACAGAAGCTTAAACTATACTTAAAACGTTCCCGTGGGAAAAAAATAATTTCAGAAATGACTTAATATTTAATTAATGTTTTGATGGTAAGAAAATATTACACATTTCCATTCTACATTCTTCTACATATTTTACATTCTACTCACTTGCGCTATTGGAGTTTTCCATCTCCCATAACTTATAGTTTCCTCTTACAATTATATGTTTTATTGTATTTTTTTATTAATATTTATAATAGCAGTCGCTTTCACGTATCCATATGTAAAAAAATAATTTCATATGCACAAGAAGGTATTATAATTTCATTCAAAAATGCTTTGATCATTTCAAACGAGTTTCTGCACGATTTGGATCCAATGTTTGAATACGTATGATTAAGTTATACAACGCTGTGATTAGAATAGACTGGCCATCAAAAGATTTTAATTAGATTTGTTAGATTTATGAATAGCATCTAGTTATAATAGTTAAAGTTAAGTTAAACATGGCTAAATAATAACAGGCGCACGGGTCGGTCTTAAAAGCTAAGCAGTGCTTGCTGAGGTTGGTCTGTTGATGGGTGACCACCTATTACATACTGAGTTTCCTTCGTGCCTCGGTAAGCACGTTAAGCCGTTAGTCCCGGCTGTCATTTGTAGATCTTTGACATTCTTTGCACGTATTCTTTGACAGTCAGACAACCAGTCTTACCAAGGGGTATCATATTACCCAGTACTAACAGGGTTGTGGAGATCAGATAGGCAGTCACTCCATGCAAAATACTGTTATTCAGCTGGACCTCCAACTTAGTTGGGAAAATGCTAGGCAGATGATGATGAAACAGCAATTATTATAATAGGTACTGAAACCCCTACTAAGAATAATTTGAGAAACAAAACGCCAAGGTAAGCGTCGGTCTACCGTCCCATATAAATCTAGTACCCATCGGCTTTATTTGACAACGGATAAATTTATTGGGTGCTAAATGTGGCCCGCGACCTAGGAATAAATTATTGGCTAAACATGTGACTGGGGATCAAGATAGCGTTTGTTTCAGAGGCGATTTAATTTTGATAATTATACACTGTTTTAAGCTTTCACGGTTTACAACTAAACTTAATATGAACAATCAACATCAGATCAAAAAAAATATCATCATGTTTAATGATCAACATTATTATCTTGATAATTATGTTGGCTGAAATAATAATTTAACCCTTTTTTTTCTTTAAAGCACTGGATGTCTTACTGCGAGGCAAAGTCCTCACACATATCTTTTCAAGTACTCTTTTCGTGCGCCACCTCGAATCAGCCATCGTATTGCGCGTTTAGGGCATGTCGCATAAACTATTTCCATATAATTTTATTAAAATGATGACGTAATGTATGGTAGAGAAGAATGGAAGAAGAATACGTGTTACTCCGACCTCAAGTAGAATGGGACAAAGGCAGGAAGATGATGATTCCATATAACTGGCAAATTTTTGCACTGACTGAACATGTCCACTTAAATATTATGTTTTTTTCTTCAAAAGGCCATCTCAGACACTTATCTGCATAGTCCTCATGTGAGTTGATCAAGATTATGTATGGACCTTAAAAGAAACTATGATCTCTGAGTTTGTTTTAGCTGTTTCTTCTCAGAGCAGTTCGGTACGAAACACAGGCCCCAGGCCCCATCTAGTTAAAAAAAATACAATAAATGAATTTTACTTTTTGCAAAATAAATATCGTTTATCATAAATAATATAATTTTATTTCTGAGGGTCTACCCCAATTGATATTCTATCAACCGATGATGATTGCGCATAAGTCAAAAATGTGCGTATGGTGTAAAACAATACTAATATAATACTGTTAAAGACGATGTAAAAATACGGAATGCTTTGAAAACTGTTACCGGTTAACTAGATCCTCTGGTTGTCTCAACATAAACATTTTTGTCTATTTCTGAGTTTTAATTCAGGTGGGGTAATAATCACCTCCTTCTGCGAAGCAGTCATGCTAGTGAAGGAGGTGGCGGGACGTGAGAGGGAAAGAACCTCACGTCCCAGTGTCCGCGGGAGACGCCCTGGGCGTTGGGGGTCACGTGGTGGCTCCCGGCTACCGTAGGCGCGGGCCTGTGGACGGCGAGTTATGGGCCAGCTCGCCGTCCGGCCGTCTTATGACGACAGGCCGTGTCGACGGCGCGTTCGTGTTCCACGTGCGCCTCAAAGAGATGTCAGCAAATAAGTAGGGGTCCGCAAGGTCCGATGCCTGCCAGGGCTGCGGGACTGTTCGAAAGAGATACCGTGGCCCTGGAACACAAAGGGCAAAGAAGGAACATGGATGGGTTTTAGTCAGTACAAGTCTGACACTCCCTTCCGCTCCGCCCAGAGTGGGGGGGGTCATTTGATGATTTCCCATCCGGAAAAAAAAAAAAAAAAAAGGTGGGGTGATAATCCCCGTTTCGCTTAAGTAAGAATAAATTCCTCTTTTTGAATTCAGCTCTCAAAAACCTTCAGTTTACAGATAAGTACCGGCGAGCTTAAAACAAAATGGGAGTTTCAGCACTTCCCTTTTAGACCCAATTATATCCTGCGCTTTATTTTAATTCCCAACACCACGAAAGCAAAGAGAAACGAAGAATTCTAAGCCAAAATTCCATTACCCGAAAATTACGCGAACCGCGCTAAATGCACGCTGGCTTATGTTAAAAGGTCCTAATTGTCCCGTACATAAGTAGGTAGGGCTGCGCCTGTGCCTCTGTGAATAGAGTCTTGATGTAAATTCAATTTAATTATGTAGATGCCTCCCGTGCTCGGCACATCCCTATTCGACAGCGTATGTCACATGTTTGTCGCACGCCGTGTCAAAGTACATTCATTCGGGTTAATGGAGATTTTCGTATGTTATTACTTTATGAATGTGAATTTCATTTCCGAGGAAAAATGAATTGGGTTAAACATAAATTGTGTATCGGTTTTTTTTTTTTTGATATTGAAGGATGGCATACTTTGTTTCATATTTCTATGTGTATGGATATAATATTATGGTATTTTGTGTTCAATTTCACATGAATAATAGTAATAGAATAAGATAGTCAAAAAGAGAATGAGCAATTTCTGCCCTATCACCTAAAAGTGGTAAGATATTGCCTATGGAATGCAAGAGAAGAACATTTCTTATTGTAGCGACTTTTACGGAGAGATACGAGGCTTTGGTATTACTTTGTTTATTTTTGGCTTCACACTAATGCATAAATTAAAATCCACTTCAAGACTTTTCATACAATAATTTTATAACCAGTTTTTAATAAATTAAAATAACCTAAAGTAACTAACTTAAGAATACACTAAAAATGGCGTCAAAAAACTCCTCCTCAACGCTGTCAACTGGTAATTTCCCCAAGAGACTGGCGGCGTTGCCACGTTGTATGGCAACGCTAAGCCTCTGGTCAAGGTAAAAGCCAGCCCTTATAAACTCAATAAAACAATATTCAAAATCTTTGAAGCGCAAGTCACTACTTTCCCAGTATATCCTAAACCCACTTTCCTCAAGTATAAGTATATTAAAATTAAGTCTAAAGAACTGTAAAACCAATAGCTTTCACTCCATACTACAAAACGTGGATAGTTAAAAATAAAAATCAACGTATCTGGGAGAGGACGCGGTACCCCGGTGCCTTGAGAATGGCATTGCGCCAAAGAATGCCTTTATTGCTCCCGGGAATTTCCTTTGAAGGAATTCAATAACGCTAGATCGAATTAAAATATAATATTGTGTTAGTTTCCTGCTGATCTGGGTACAGGAAGACTTTGAAAACGGAGTCTGTGAAGTTTGAAAGATTTAATGGGAAGAAAACTTTAGAAGATTGTGCAAGGTAAGTTTGCCTGAGGTAGCCTATTTAGACATTTCAAGGGGCTTGCGCCCTCACCTTCCGCCTGACGCAGGTCTTCACCGGACACGGTTGTTTCCTGCAACGAATCCGGCGGGAGGAAACGCCCGGGTGTTTCCACTGCGGGGATCGTCCAGAGGACACCGTGGAGCACACCGTGGAGGTCTGCCCCGCTTGGGCGGAGCACCGCCGTGTACTCGTAGCGGCGATTGGCGGCGGCGATATCTCGCGTCCGGCCCTGGTTCAAGCCATGGTCTGGAGCGAGAGGGAATGGAAAGCCGTCACCTCCTTCTGCGAAGCAGTCATGCTAGTGAAGGAGGTGGCGAGACGTGAGAGGGAAAGAACCTCACGTCCCAGCGCCGCGGGAGACGCCCTGCCATCGGAGGCCACGTAGTGGCTCCCGGCCACGTAGGCGCGGGCCTGTGGACGGCGAGTTATGGGCTAGCTCGCCGTCCGGCCGTCTTATGACGACAGGCCGTGTTGACGGAGCGTCCGGCCGTCTTATGACGACAGGCCGTGTTCTGCGGGACTGATCGAAAGAGATACCGCGGCCCTGGAATACAAAGGGCAAAAGAAGGAACATGGATTGGTTTTAGTCAGTACAAGTCTGATACTCCCTTCCGCTCCGCACAGAGTGAGGCTCATTTGATGATTTACCTTCCGAAAAAAAAAAAAAAGTGGCTTGCAGTATCAGAGGCCCTGAACGTAATAATAATATGTCGATTTTTTTAAATAAAAAATTTACAATTATTCTATAGCAATTTTGTTAAATTGTTTGCAACAAACACAACCATCCACAGATTTGAATAAATTCTTAAAATGCTGAAAATTTTATACTTGAAACTATCTAGTATTTTTAATTTTAGTATCGACGTAATTACGTTACGATACACTACGCGCTCGTGCTAGGGCCTCAGAGCAGGAAAATTTCGTCAAGGTCAAATTTAGTGCTTATAAGGACCTTGGCAAAAATCAATCGCTTTCAAAGTGTTCGTTTCTCTACAGCGATGGTAACTTATATCAAACCATTACATTTTTGAATGAATTGAATAGAATGCTACTCTTTGTCTAGGACCTCAGAATAACATCACATAAAATCACGCCTGTAATCTCCTAAGGGTTAGGCAGAGGTGTACGATCTCTCGCGTCCGGCCCTGGTTTAAGCCATGGTCCGGAGCGAAAAGGAATGGGAAGTCGTCACTACCTTCTGCGAAGAAGTCATGCTAGTGAAGGAGGTGGCGGGACGTGAGAGGGAAAGAACCTCACGTCCCAGCCGCCGCGGGAGACGCCCTGGGCGTCGGGGGTCACGTGGTGGCTTCCGACCACCGTAGGCGCGGGCCTGTGGACGGCGAGTTATGGCCGTCTTATGACGACAGGCCGTCGGCCGTGTCGTTCATGTTTCACGCGCGCCTCAAAGAGATGAATGAAAAAAAAAAAGCATTTTTAATTGCCATCAACCGGGCGCAAATCCAGACTCCGTGTCTGCTACTGAGAAATTCCTGTTGGAAAAATCCAATAACACTTTTCCCGATCTGGAAATCGAACCCAGGACCTCATGCTCAGCAGTCGCTCTTGCGACCACTCGACCAACGTGGCAATCAGACCTCAGGATATTGTTGAGTCAACTATAATTTTAGTGATACAGAGACCAGTTAATGCCCTCTCTGCATTGTCCATCTAGAAGTACAGCAGTGCCATTTGTCATGCCCGGTCGTGCTCTTTGCACTATCGTGTAAAGTATTCAGAGGATTTCCTCGAACGTAGCGTCGGTCACACGTAGGAGATACGTGCGTTGCTTTATTGTGTACCTACTAAGTTGCTGATATATAGCGCTGGATAGTGCCCAGTTGGTATCGTGGTTACGAGTGGACTGCTGAGCGTGGCATTTTGGGTTCGATTCCTAGGTCGGGTAAAGTGTAATTGGGTTTTTCCACAAGAACGCACGAAACATTCGTGCAAGTGAAGTGTTACTAACACAGTTTTAAGTTGCTAATGCTAACAAAAATATTATTATTATGTATATTTAGGTTAAGGTATTTATCTATGAGTCTTTGTTACTCGAAATAAATGGATTATTATTATTTTTAGGTTCTATTAAGATTTTTTTAGGGGAATTTTGGAAATTGGTGAGGTGATATCTCCGTGGCTCGGAAAGCAAGTTAAGCCGTTGGCCCTGTGCTTAATATCTCGCCGGTTTTGTCGAATAGCTGTCCGAACAGATTTTGACAGTGACGAAAGAGAGAGAGCAACTGTGTTTGCTCATGTAGCAGCAGTTCAAAATGCACTACAGCAACATAGTACAAAATGGTACTACAGCGCCATTTATGCCATACGTTAAGAAGTCCAAATCAAATCCAAAATGGCGATATTAAAGTTCTCCGCGACTTAAGACCGTATAGGAAAACCCGGCAACAACTGTCGGGCAGTAGCCCACCAGACACAACCCGCCTGATCGAAGGATCCTCCCTTTCCTGTGGGGGGATGAAGAACTTTATACCCTATTCTTCATATCTCTATGCGGACTCACTTGTGCACTATTTTTATTATTTCCTTCGACGATGTGTATTCATCGGTGAGATTAGACGCCACACCACAATTACGCCACGGTAATGAGGACTAATATTACTAAGAGAACCCGTTGAGTGCACTTCTTTAAAGTCTGTTGATAACTTATATTTACTAATTCCTGAGCACAAATCTTAATAAGGCCTCACCTGTCTTGTATTTAAAATAGAATTAATTAAAGTCAAGCATATCATTCTATTAATAGATTGTCTAAACTTGACAATTCTGTATTCAAAGTTCTATTAATTCCTGAACTAATTAATATAAACGGGTGTCGTATACATATAATATTATGTACAGATTAAACAAATTATATCAGACTTTCTGACAAGCAACTCATAATATAACATCACGCCTGTTATTCTTAAAGGGTTAGGCAGAGGAGTACCCAATTATAGTACGCCCACATTTCGCCAGTTATATTTAAATCCCATGTAATAGGGGGCGAGCCTATTGCCATCAACCGGGCACAAATCCAGACTCCGTGGCTGCTACTGAGAACATTCCTGATAGAAAAATGTCACTATGCCCAACCGGGGAATCGAACCAAGGACCCCATGCTAAGCAGTCGCGCTTGCGGCCACTAGACCAACGAGGCAGTCACAAGCATCACAGTAGGCAATATAATATATTATAATATATTATTCGGCTCACACAAACTTACAAACTTATTTATAAGTTAAAACAGGTAACAATAAGTTACTCATGAGTAAATAAAGACTGTCGCTTGAAGACATGTGGTTACGTTTGATGTATGTACTGTAACATTACGAAAAAATGTAGTTGACAAAAAGAAATCCCGCATTTAATTTGATACCTGGTGACCCGAAACACAGGTATTGTATGATTATTTCGGGCACTAGTCTCTCACAATTGTTTATCCTGTGTATTAGATTTAATAATTCCTGTTTACTGTAACGTTTGTAATGAGAAAATAAACATATTATTTATTACTAGCCACCCGCCCGGGCTTCACACGGGTGTAATATATAAATAAAGAGGAAGGCTATTTAATCACTCTATCTATTACTGAAAACCGCATCAAAATCCGTTGCGTAGTTTTAAAGATCTAAGCATACATAGGGACAGACAGACAGCGGGAAGCGACTTTGTTTTATACTATATAGTGATTATATAAAGGGCATAATTGATTCACTGGTTATATTTATACTGTGAAAGTAACAAGCAAAATTAACCTGATTGCTCAGACAGAAGCTGGCAAGCAATTATTTGCCCAGCCTATTATTTATTTTGTGGTCTTTTCTTTGGTCGTATTCCGAGCTGTCGTATTTTATTAGTAGGTAAATACCCATTGTCTAAGTAATACTACAAATATTGTCTTACACAAAAGTAATGCTTAGCCCTAAGGTATCTGTCAAACTAAATTTCTTGAGGTCAGTTACAATAAGTATCTAGGCGATGAACAATAGAGGTATGTACAAAGGTGCTGTTAATGAATTAAGGTAACTAATATTTTATTACAATAATTTGTGCGGTGTAGGATGGACTATTCCCCCTCCCCCATATCTGGGGGTTAGTTCATCTTGTACAACCAGTCTTGCTAAGAGGTTTCGTATTACCCAATACTAACTGGGTTGTGGAGATCAGACGAGCAGTCGCTCCATGTAAAATACTGGTATTCAGCTGCGCCTGGTTAGACTGGAAGCCGACCCCAATATAGTTGGGAAAAAGGTTAGGCAGATGTTGAATTCATTATAAACGAGACAATACGTAGATTACAAAAAAAGCTGAGGAGCTCGTGGCTAAATAATAACAGCCGCTCGGGTCGATCTTTAGGTTAAGCCGTGCTTGCCTAGGTTGGTCTGTGGATGGGTGACCGCCCATTACATACCGAGTTCCCTCCGTGCCTCGGAAAGCACGTTAAGCCGTTGGTCCCGGCTGTCATTTGTAGATCTTTGACAGTCGTTAGGCAGTCAGTAGCCCAAAAAGTCTGACAACCAGTCTTACCAAGGGGTATCGTATTACCCAGTACTGACTGGGTTGTGGAGGTCAGATAGGCAGTCGCTCCATGTAAAATACTGGTATTCAGCTGCATCCGGTTAGACTGGAAGCCGACCCCAATATAGTTGGGAAAAGGCTAGGCAGATGATGACGTAGATTACAAAAAAAAAAAACTGCAGAATTAAGTGCACTAAATTTGACTACGAAAATCGATGCTTGGTGATCCTAAATATACGTAAACACAAACGCTTTCATAGTTACTATGACCTGGAATAACAAATAGGTTACTTAAATGTAATTTAGGGCAAGTGAAGCCGCGGGCAACGGCTAGTAAGTACATAAAGTTCTAACGTAAAGGTCATTCACTCGCATTAGTGTGCACGAACCACTCCGTGCCTGAGTCACGTTCTCAACTTCTTGAAGTCCCACGTGATATAATAGCAATGTTTTTGTATTAAAGTAGCATTTTCTTCTATTTTAAGAAATGAAAGAATGACAAGAAATGTAACGAAATAACGATGTGTGCTTTTAAATTGAAAGATCCACCAACAAGGGATAAAACAGGAGCCATCTTAAAGCTTAATTCGTACAGAATTCACTTTTTTGGAAAGTGAATACGTAATTATAAAATTCAGACATTTTAAGTCATCTACTTTAAAATTTCAACGACATCATCATTTCAGACGAAAGACGTCCACTGCTGGACATAGGCCTCCCCCAAGTGTCGCCACATTGACCGATCCCGTGCGTCTCGCATCCAGCGGATCATTGCTACCTTCATCAGGTCTTGGTCCACCTAATGCTCCCATTGCATTGCCATTGCCTTCCAATGCAAAGTCTTCCGTTTCGCGGTCGCCACTCCAGAACTTTTCGGCTCCATCGGCCATTCGTTCTGTGAGCAGTGTGCCCTGCCCACTGTCACTTAAGTTTAGCTATTCTTCGGGCTACGTCGGTAACCTTGGTTCTCTTGCGATGTCCTCATTTCTGATTTGATCACGCAAGGAAACTCCGATCTTTAAAATTTACTTGAAAATAAACATGTACGATACAGTCATTAATTTGTTTTTAATTTAAAAAAAAAAATCTCTTCCAAACGGTCTTTTTTTTTTCAACTTTAACTTACTCTAGTAATTATTTGCCGTTGTTCTTTTGAATAAAACAGCAACAGAATAAAAGCCCATGGCCCTATTCCTTTATATAAATATACACAAGAAAATTAATGAAACGTACAACGTTTTAACTTTTAACACGGAAATGTTAAACTTCAAGTTAGGGGCCATCCATTAATCACGTGATGTTTTTTTTTTGCATTTTTTGACCCCCCCTCCCCCTTGGTGATACGTGGTGAGGTTTAAGACTACCCCTCCCCCCTCCTCCCTATATCACGTGTATTTTTTCGTACCTGCAAAGAATCTATTTTTTATTTATAAAAAAATACTGGTATAAGTATCATCTAATTTTATTATAGAAAATTAAAGACTACTATAATAAACGTTCAGAGGTAGACAGAAAGGTTGCAGTTTGTTTTTGACTGACATAAAAATAATGAAAGAAATGCGAAAAAGTTTTTTGTACTAGTACATGAACATTATTTAATGTACAATATTTTCGGACCACGGATTAGCAAGACTTTCTTCAACACCAATAACTGGATAAGCATCTTGCAAGTCAGTTGTTGGCACAGTGCTTTGTTGAAGATCTACATCGGTTTCATCAAAGTAAAAGATCATTAGCCCACTTTATAAATTCTTCTTTCGTAGTATATTTTTGTTTCGCATTAGCCCACAATTCATTAAATTCTTTTTGACACTAGGTTTTTTGCCTTTCTTATACTCGGCAAATAGGTCTTTATACAGATCACCTAGTTTAGACATTGTTTTAATTCAAAACGTGCGAGGTTAAACAATTTACGCATGTGTATTCAGTGTTAAAACAACAGAATAACTGACACTGACAAGCTGAGTCCGGCGGACAATTGTCGCGGCTCGCGGAAACTTCACTTCGTTCGTTGCCTGGCAACGGCGAATCAAGGTCACACTACAAGCCGTTTTCGATTTTGTACGCGTTTGACTAAAAATAAATACATGTAACGCCGCTTTTCGGTTGAGTATCGCGCGCTTGCCGAAAAAAATAAGTACACGTGATATAATACTTTACCCCCCCTCCCCCCTTGTGATATTTCGTGATTTTTTATGGACCCCTCCCCCCCCTTTCGAGCCTCACATGATTAATGGACAGCCCCTTATTAATAAGTTTAGAGAACTCGGTTCTACTTCTGTTTGGGAGTTTTGAAATACGAGCAGGTAAGCATGTCTGCCGAAAGACAAGTAAGAAAGTAATTAACATTATTATGATTTTATTTAATTCAGGTGTGTGACTTGTGAAGTTTTTACTTCAGAAGAGGGGAGAAGATTAATTAATCCTGCTCAATTTCGGTTACGGAAGGCACAGATTTAGAAAGTTTATTAGTAGAATATAATATTTACGTACCTTATGTTACTGTTAGCCTGTGTTATCCCACTGCTGGGCAAAGGCCTCTTCCCATGACTTACAAATCCTACGATCCAGGGTCAATTGCTATATTCTATGAAATATCAAAAGCACTACATTGAATTGGCATGTTATATCTGTCATTGTCATTTATGACAGAACACGAAGAATGTGTCCAAAGAGCAACATAAAACTGGTAATTGTGACTTGTGACCCTTCTCTGTTGTTGAAAACTCCGAGAGTTGAAATCCGAAAACTAAACTCATGTGTACTCATGTGTGTGGACCACTGGTCGTTGGTTCTGTCCAGGTCATCCCGCTATCTCCTGCAACACCACACTGAGCTCCAAAACACAAATTACTGACGTTGCTCAAAAATCCGCTAAGCTAAAGTGGGACTGGCCATGTCTGCCGGATGCCCGACGAGCTGTTGGCCAAAATAACCACGATGTGGAGCCCTGACGTAGATATAAGGTGACGCGGTAGACCACGCAGGAGATGGCTGGACGTACCTTATGATAATCTTAAATTGATTGATTGATACATAACGCACAGCCTAAACCGCCGTGTTTACGTGAAATACCTTTTTATAAAGCGAAGGAGAAAACAAGTAAGATTTCCGAAAATCAATCCTTTTGTTTAGAAGTTCGTTATTTTAGCCGATGTAAAGTCTCTTGTTTAGTGGTCCCTATAACTGGATGCTGAGAAGAAAAACGGTTAATAAAATAAAAGAAAAATATATAGTACGTCGAACGGATGAAAAGCTTATTGTAAATCCACAAACAGAAGAAGCTATTAAAAACAAACAAACTGAAGATGCTCCTCAATGTTAACAAGAAATAAAAACTAAAATAAAACTCGCGAACAGGCACTAAAACTCTTAAACCGTTTACGAGCAATGACGAGACGTAGAGCCAGTATAATTGCAATAAAAGCACTTTAGTAGTTTCACTGCTACTAAAGTGTCACAATACCTAAAGATCCCATTAAACTTTGGCAATTTCTAACTTTTCCTATTAGGCTTACTGCACACTTATCGTCCTTACACGTTACGAATACTTGTGTATGGTCGTTTATTGAAAGTTCGTGTGAAGGTTTTTTAGATTTATGATCTTGATGTTGGGGCTATTTGTTTTCAATGTTTTTTTCTTCTATTTAATACTTACGATTATTGTGAGTTAAATCCTAAACCTAACTAATATAAGGTCTATCTTTTCATACACGAAATATTTTAAGAGTAACTTCTATAAGTCGTAAAGTCGCCATAGCAACAAAAAAAAAAAAATATCTGAATGTTTTTTTTTTACAAAATTATTATAATTCTAAATTTTTTTGAGACTTTTTACATAAAACCTTTACTCCCATATTCTAACAATGACAGTAGGTAAATACGACGTAGTAAACTACCGTAATGGATGCTTAAAAATAAGGAGCCAGTATTTATTTTGTGGGTCAAGTAATTTTAAATTATTTATTTTTTATAAAAAAATATACTCAGATAAAAAAAAAATCCCTTGAAATTTCTTTGTTATAGCCGTTAGATGATTCCCTGAAAATATTTCGATTATGAATAGTTAGACCCTATATTATAAATGCGAAAGTAAGTTTGTTTGTTACCTTTTCACGTTTAAACCACTGAACCGATCACCTAGAAATTTTTCATATACAGAAACGGACATAGAGTACCTTTCATCCCGAAAAAAAATACTATTCCCGAGGAAAACAACAATAACTTTCAATATGATGGCGTCACGTATCTTTGAAATCATGATTTAATTATATTATTATAGAAACTTTAGTGGTGCGAATTGATTGTCAAATATTCTAAATTAACGCGAGCGTTAGCAAAAACTAGTTGTTTATATTTACAACGTAGGTAGATATAAAAATATTCTGTGTTAAGTTTATGAAAGTTGCTTTCATAAGTTCTATTTTAGAAAATGTTGAACGTACAACAACATTGTCAATTTTACAAAAACACAATATATTTCTACAATCTTCTAGTATCTTTCGATACTTTTTTTTCAATATTTCTCATCTACAGTCTGCTTTAAAAACAGCAACAGTTAGACATAAAATTAACACCAAAGCATGCCACTGGTTTCTTTTTATACAGCGTGTTTCTATTTGTATGAGGAGCATCTGCCTTCAAATTTCCCTTGAGGAAGCAAACTTTAGACGCAGATACTAAACGATGGTCATTTAAACTAGCTTTTCTCTAATATGACACCATTTATTCTTGATTTATAGAGGAAGAGCGAAGACAGACTTGTGACTAACAGTAATGAACTTAAATTCTTAAAATTTGTAAGAAAGAGTGCGATCAAAGGACTAGGCGATGTTCGATGATATAAGAGTACATTATAAATGAGAAAACTTTTAACCGCTGGGTGGCATAAAAACTCGTACGCACGACAGCCGATCAAGCTATACAGAACCAGTTTATGCGGATCTCTCGGAAAGCGAGGCCAATTTATACTGAAAATGTACAGTTTCATGTGCCGCCTTGTGTACACATGGACAGGCCCCAAACACACAAAAAAAAAAAAAATTGTGTAACATGAGACTTGATTGACAGGATTGATCCAGTCAATGAAGTTTTTTTTTAACGTTTCTCCACACTAGAAAATTCTCCTGTATTGTGGGAGCGTTGACAAACATTTAAACTCACAAACAGCGAAACCCGGAACAACTACCTGTAGGCCTTAAAAATATTTGTTTCGTGCGGTAATCGAACCCGCGACACACAGCACAATAGCCAATCGCTCAGCCACTGCGCCAACATTACTACATCTGTGTTGTACGGAAAAAAGTCCTAGAATGTTTGGCTTCTTAGAAAGCACCTGCTACAAGAATAGTTTAGGCAATAATATGACTTTTTCTGAACGTTACAATGTTATATAGTGGTAGTAATAAGTTTATTGCTAGCATTATATCGCCTGTCTAGACTTAAGTGGGTACTAAAATTAGAGTTTTTGTGGCGTTGGACGTATTTTCTCAGACCTATGTTGGCTTATGTACATTGGAGTATTATTAAGCTTTTTTGTTGATGATATTCGTGTTCAAGTGGAGCTAATTAGAGAATGAAATGAAGTTTATTTTGTAATATTATTTTTCTCCCACCTGATTTTTGTAAGATAAAGTAGGCATACAAACGCCGCGTTCGTGTGCCACGCGCGCCTCAAAGAGATGTCAGCAACCATGAAGGGGTCCGCAAGGGCCGGTGCCTGCCGGGGCTGCGGGACTGTTCGAAAGAGATACCGTGGCCCTGGAACACAAAGGGCAAAGAAGATGTGCATGGGTTTTAGTCAATACAAGTCTGACACTCCATTCCACTCCGCCTATCATTTGATGACTTCACATTATATAAAAAAAAAGGCATACAAACCGTCTTGTTACAACAAAATACTTAACATTTTTGGTAAATTATTATTACTATATGTACATAATATGTTAATTATTATTCAATACAAATATTGGCGAAACAGACTTCTATATCCCCAAGACGAGGCCTAAATTCCCGATATTACTACTCACATTATCTGATCTTTCTCGAAATTCACAAAACAGTTACTCGAAATTCTATGGAGTTCCAAGTTCCAAGTTTCCCGTGGCAGCAAAAGCCTGTAATTCCGTAAACCTTATTATAAAGACATTTATTTCACAGTCACCCTTATCTGATCAAGCGGGGAGATAAAAGTGTCTTCTCTTTAGCTTTTGAAGTATTAAAGGGATAAATTAGATTTTAAACATCGCTTTAAATGTTCGGCAGTTCATTCTTGCTTACTTAAATGTTGTTCACTTATGGAAAGATACTTGTTTAGATAATTTTGGGATATGTTACAAGGAACTCGTGTTATAATAAGTGTGCAGATATTTCTATGCTATTTTCTTTTGATGATAGCATAATAAGATAATCATATAAAGGGTGTAAAAAGACCCGTAACCAAGCCGACAGATACTTGTTCTTCCTAGCACTGCAACACTTTTTTTTAGTGCTGGACCACACCTAAAAGTTTCATCTTTTTTACCCTTTTTTTTTTTAAATACTAGTTTTTTTAAAGACGTCCACTGCTGGACATAGGCCTCCCCCAAGTGCCATTACATTGACCATTCCCGTGCGTCTCGCATCCAGCGGATCCCCGCAACTTTCATCAGGTCATCAGTCCACCTAGTGGAAGCTGCCTTCCAACGCAATGTCTTCCGTTTCGCGGTCGCCACTCCAGGACTTTTCGGCCCCATCAGCCATCAGTTCTGCGTGCAATGTGCCCTGCCCACTGCCACATAAGTTTGGGAATTCTTCGGGCTACGTCGGTAACCTTGGTTCTCTTGCGGATGTCCTCATTCCTGATTTGATCACGCAAGGAAACTCCGAGCATAGCCCTCTCCATTGTCCTTTTGGTGACTTTAAGCTTTCCGATCTTCTAAATGTTGTAACTTTACTTTACCTTTTTACCTCCAAGACAACAGCATTATTTTATGCTGGGTGTATTAGCACAATGTTTTGAGTGCGTTACATTAAGTCCTATCGTAAAAGGAAATTTTTTACCCCAAAACTAAAGGCAATAATTTCCCAGCAATCATTTTTGCGTAGATTTACTTAATTTGATGTACATAATACTTGATTGACGGTTTCGTGAAGGGTCTGTTTACACCCTATATAGAAAATTCATTTACTGCTATAAAAGCCAGATAAACTTTTAAGCGATATTTTAATTCTCAAACTGCGACCATAAAAATACAATTTTACAAAGAACCTCGCCCGTAACTAGCTTAAAATAAAAGCAACATAAAGTCGTATCCAGTAGCTAACAAATAAAAACACTATAATAAAACACTGGAGCATAAACAGCTCCGAGAAAATTTTACTCCAAGAATTAAAACGCTGACAAGACCGAAAAAGCTTGAGGAAATTCATGGAGACTAAGAATTTATATAGTCTTACCTGAACTGTAGGAAAACACGAACAAACTTCCGAGGTAGCATCATGAACAAAAGTTTATTATACTATCTGGATGCAAACCTTACCTACCATTTATCTTTGTCGACGGAACTTAAAGGAAGCTCCGGTAAAGTATTTAGTAGAGGAAATTAAAGACAAATTCAGTGAGCACATGTTTTTTTTTTATTGAAACTACTTAATTTTGTTTTTGTGTTGGGGCTTTTAAATCTAAAGGTGTCTTGAATAAATTTTGCTGATAAAAATCCATACTACCATCTTATAATCAACTTCAAGTTTTATTACTAGCGTAAACTTTACGCAGTATACATATAAGTATTCATTTAATTTTAAATAATACGAATGTCGCCACATTGACCGGTCCCGTGCGTCTCGCATCCAGCGGATCCCTGCAACCTTTACCAAGTCATCGGTCCACCTAGTGGGAGGCCTTCCAACGCAACGTCTTCCAGTTCGCGGTCGCCACTCCTGAAGAAATGTGGCGACACTTGGGGGAGGCCTATGTCCAGCAGTGGACGTCTTTCGGCTGAAATGATGATGATGATGATGATGATGAATAAGAATGTCTTGCTCTGTGTTTGGAGGTTGGCGATATCACGCCAGTGGCTCGGAAAGCACGTTAAGCCGTTGGACATGTGCCTGATCTCTCTCCGGTCGTGTCGGAATTCCGTCCCATCAGCCTGTGAGAGTACGGAACGAGACAGTGCACCTGTGCCTGCACATAAACTTATGCACTATAATAATTCCTGCGCCGATAGCAAATCTCAGCTGGGATTGGCCGCCGTCACTGAAAACGGCCAGGAGGACTAATATTTCGTTCCCGTGGCATAATTTCTAACCTCTACAAAAATCACAGTAAAACTTAACATCCAAAACGAATCAGAAATCATTGCATGAACTCGCTTCGTGTAAATAAACAGAAAGCCAAACATTCGCCACGGATATTCGTTTAAATGGCTATTCCCAATAGCACCGCGATTTAACACAATGCCGCCATGCATTTTAGTAGCTTCAATTTTAATCTACACGTATTATACTGTTCAGAAAGCTTATTGAAAATTCTGATATATATTATGAGGGCTGGGTCCTGTATCATTATGATAATTGATGTATTTTTTAATAAAGCATTTATTGTTTCATTATGTTATTAGTTGTAATCTTCAAGGAACATTAATAGCTTCATAACCGTTAATATTGCTGACTATTTTAATTTTCAAACTTTTCTCAATGTATTTGAGTCATCTCACGGTCGTCGTGTGGTTTTTTTTCTGTCAATCGTTTAGCTGTGTTTTCCATCGATAATTTTATTGTTTTAAAGTTAAAAGTGTCTAGTGTCGCATTTTTTATTTCTCTAAACAGTCACTGGTCTTTAAAATTATTGAAAATATTAAGCAATATTACAGTGAATGCCACAAGGTTCCTTTCTTGGTCCAACACTGTTCTGTTCTAAAACGATCATTCAGTACAACAATGCGTTGCAGATCCGAAGCGTGAAGCGATGCTTGCATACATTTAGTGACGGGTTGTGGTCATGTGGCCACATGCCTCCCCTGTCTGAATGCCCGCAGGTATGCTGTCACATGTCACTTTAGCTGGTGACATTTTTGCACTTCAACTGATAAATAACTCAAAGATTAAAATTAAATTCGTATTGTTGTTTGCTTAAATCATTAAAGCCTGATATCGGCCTTTGTTGTTTTTCCACAACATCATACCATGTATAATCTATAGGTTAAACAGAATAGTATTCAGTACATAGAGCACATCACTAGTTAAGTTTAAAGGTAAAGAAGGGCGAGTAATGGGTGTGAGCCTATTGCCATCAGTCTATTACTACAGCAAACAAAAACAAAGACATGTGAGTATGTGTGCGCGTGTGGCATGTGGCATTTGTGTTTGTGTGAACTTACATCTGAATCGATAGCACACATAATCTTGCCTTAAAAAGATTGAGCGTTATTTTTTATGTAATAATTTTATGAATGCACGTGAAAATATTTTTTCTTTTTTTTTCATCCTCTGCTGACAGAGAATTATAAGGAGTAAAGGATATTCAAATTGATTTACATATTTGCGTTCTAGTGTAATCAAACACATTGCAACTTTTTTCAGCACAAAATATTTTTACTTCTACATTAGAAACAGTCACGGTATCAAATTGTTGTTTCGCGCATTGTTTATACATTTGCCGAAGTTTCAGTCGCCTCGTTTTCAATAGAAAGGTAATTTGGCGTTGAGATGTATGTACATTTACATCGTACAATGTACAGAGCGTCCTTGCATACATTTGGAAGTTTGCGGTCAGCGCGTTACGACCTGTTCCAACATGTTCAAGCTTGTCCTGTTGAATTTGTGACGCCTTTGTACTGAGATGTGTGTGCTGAATGTTGGGGTGTAAAATTGGATATTCAGGAATTCAAAGTAGCAGTGTGTCTGGATTTGTGTCTGGTTGATGGTAATAGGCACGCCCTTTCCTTTATTTAAGTATTGACCTTTATGCATACTAAAAATAAAAACACAGAGGCGAACCTAATGCCTTGAGAATTGTCTGCCTGTCGACCTAAGGGTAATGCAGAGACAAACAAAATGATACTAAGTGCAACATAATCGTAAGGCTCAGAATTGTACAGCTGTAGTGTAAGTGAGTTGACGAAAACCACAGACTTCACGATCCCAAGTTTATTCTAAAGCTACACAAATTTATGTTGGATGCTAGCAGTATAAGAAATAAATACAAAATTAATTACAATAACAGAAAATTCTCTATTACATGGAGCTTAAACATAACTGGCGAAATGAGGGCGTGTTAGCTATATACACATCTACTTAGCCATTTACTGCTACAGGCGTAATGTTTTATTTGAAGTCTTGATGATTAAACATGAATAAATAAAACGTATTTTTATAGTACCTTATAATATTACGACACTTACGTCAGTTCCGCTGTTATTATTAACATCTTTTTGTAATTCTCAGCTGACCTTTATGGAAATGAATGGGATTTTCTTGTTAATTTTTCATTCGTTACTTATTCGTTCATTTTCATATTATAACAAGTATTTTTTTACTGTTTACGCTGTATGATTTTTACCGAATATTTTGTTTTCAAAAATATTTTTATAGAGATAAAACACCATTCTGTTTGTCATTAACGACGCCCGGGGAATGGAGCAGTTTCCAATATCAAACCTGGCGCGGATGTTCTTTTGTTTTACCCTATTCTCTTCTCTTTCTTTCTTTTCTTTTTAAAAAAACGTTGCAACACACTAGAATTTTCTCCTGTATCGTGGGTGCTTTTACAAACATTTAAACTCACATCCACAAACAGCCAGACCCAGAACAACTACATGTAGATCATACAAATATTTGTTCCGTGCGGGAATCGAAGCCGCGACACGCAGCGCAGCAGCCAATCGCTCAGCCACTGCGCCAACCGTGCCGTGCCTATTCTTAACAACTATCTTCTTCTTCTCGAATCGATAACTCAGAAGTTGTCCTACCACAAATATACGTAGCGACCTGAACAGCTCTGTTGTTCACCTCATTCAAGTCCTGGAGGGTACAATTAGTGGTGCAAGACGGGTAGGAGAGAAGGTGAACGACAAAGCATATTACACCTATCTATATAGTACGTGGGAATTACCTTAACATGCTATCCGACAGAATGTAAAATGTAATCTGTTAAACTTTCAAATGAAGTGTAATTTAAGTTCGCGACATCTATACGAAATGACGGTACGCGTTTCGGTACAGTCACGAGCATCAATAAGTATACTTACGCATGTCTAAATTCAAAAGCAATTTTCTCGTGGAATAACGGTAGCAATTTTGAGATAAGACCTGTTATGCAGGGTTCCAAAATACTATGTTCGTGAGCACAGGAAATTTCAATCAATACCAGGATCAAATGGGTTAGGTTAGGTAAAAGACATGGCCAGCTAGGGCATATTTTTAGGATATACATCCTAGTTGGTTGCAGTTACTAGGCTAGGTCACATCATAAAAATATGATCTAGTATTATTTCTTACTTTTAGAATAAATACTGGCTTGAGTAAACATTCACATACTTTTAAATCGCTGAATGTAAGGTCCACCATATTGCTTTAATGTATATTAACTTTTACCGATGTATGTCCGATTTAAGTGAATTAACAAAACAATTTCAGACAGCTACCATCGAAGTTAGTGATCATCGACATCCACCGGTGAATCACACATTTCGGACATTCACAGTCTTATACAAATTGGTGTTCGCGACTGTACAATTCAGCTAGCTAGCGATACGGTGGGACTTTCCGACTTTATATCGCCATATTAGTCTGGATTCGCACTTTAGGGATGTCTATATTGAATATCGATACTTCTGCGGGATTTTTTTTTCATTGGCGTATTTTCGACCTAGACGGAAGATAGAGATGAGATCTATGTACAACAAAATTTGTTACACAGCTCTTTTATAATATTCTTGTGGCGTGTAATGGCAGTCTTAAATATTACTGAATTCTATCTCCGTTTTGAATATATTTATATTTTTTATTCTATCTTACTTCGTAATTCATTTGACACCCTTAAGTGCTACTTTTCTCTCTTCTTTGTCGTTTACTTAATGTTCAGTATCGTCACCACATACGATGTATCTCCAAGTTTTGCAGTCTTAAACGACAAAGTCTATATTTGCTTGAAGATCAATGTGACACTTAAATGATCTTAGCAAGCTTAGCCTTGTTTTGTTTAAAGTGGCAAATTAATTACGAGGTCGACTATACTTTATCACTACTATATTTAACGCGGCTGATGTCTACAATAACCTTTGTAGTACCTAAAATACGTATAAGTTTTTGACTTTATAAAACAACCATTCCACGTCAACCTTTTGAAAGAAAAATTAAAAAGCTTTTTCTTTTTCTATTATCAAAAAGCTTCTTATAGGAGAAAAAAAGCCAGAGACAAAAATTGCAAGAATTTTTTGTAGTAGGTATAGTGTAACCGAAACCGCTGAACCGTGCCTGCTTAAAAAGCATGCGTTCACATGAGATCGATATTGTTGGATAGATCTTACGATATCAAATTTACAAGATTTTAAAGTTATAAAGCTTCGTATAGTTTTGAGGAAATTATTATACTACTGCAATAGTAAGTTAAATAAGTAACTAGGTAAGTTTTCTTCAAATTGTAATTTTTATTTCGATAGGTTTTTTTTCATAATATTACTAATGACCATTGTAAGTTTAGTTTTTATTCATCAAGAAGATTAATAAAAACTAAAGTAAAATTCAAATTAGGATCAAAATAAATTAACTATAGCTATTTTGACATAGATTCTGCTCCGACTACATCTTCCGTTTCGCCATCGGAACTTGAATCAGAGTCCTTCTGCATTAATTATTAAAGATCTAATAATTTTATCGAACCTATTGTAGCGATCCCAAATCCTTCACCAGCCCTTATCGCAATTTATTGGGGGCGCATCATGTCTTCTTCTACCATACTCCTCTGTTGGTCAAACACGTTTCTTTCACACAGTCCATCCATCTGGTTATTTGGTCCTGTAAACACCAAACACTGAAAAAACCACGCAGAACTATCACCATCAGCCTACAGCAGTCCATTGCTGGACATAGGCCTCCTTAATTGCACGCACTCAACACGATTCTCAGTAACTCTCATCCAGTTGCTACCAGCACTTTAAAATACTTGATTTATCATGTAAGCAAAAAAGGAGAAACGTCCACCACTATTTCCTATTCCTCTGTCGCACTGTTTTGTATTGTAAATATAAAGGGGACGGCAAACAGCTCGCACTGATTCCTAATATTACCATAATCCTGTATTTTGTTGGAATTATTCATCCGTAGTGCACTTGCAGTAAAAACATCTGTTTCTAGTTTGGGTTGTTTTGGTCTCAGATTTGACCAATACATTATGGATTATGTTCGCGGTTGGCATTTATTTATCCTGGATTTTGGTTCGCACGGAAGCTTGCCAGGGTTCTTTTTTGCTTGTGATTTCTTTCGCGGTACTTCGTGAAAATCTCTCGGCAATTTTTTTTGTATTTTCTTCTTTCGTTCTTATCTCAACGTTTTGCGATTACGTTGTGTTTATGTCTGTTGTGAAAAGAAAAACTTAAAGATCCCAAGAAAATCTGAATCTGTTTAATAATAATAATAATTCTTGGTTTAACACGGAATCATCTTTTACTTCCAAAATCGTTACAAGAAATTGTTATTACTTATCAAAGAAAATAAAATTCCATAATGAAATTAAAAACTTTATTTGTCATAAAAGTAACTCGTCTGGCTTACAAGATATAACAGCCAGTAATAAAAGTAATACAAAAAGATAACAAAGTATTATATTTTCAAACAACGGATACATAGTTGTACTTTTAAAGTCACTGAAAAGAAAGAGAAATAGTTTCAGAAACCAATTATTTAGAAGAGAAACTGCAAATAAGAAATAAAGTAATTGTTGGAATAAAACGGTTCTTACTCGTAGTTCTTGCTGACTCTGTAGATATTATACGGTTTTATTATTTTATAGTTTAATTTTATGATGTTCTATTCCTCTGGAACAATTGCTGTGTTGCAACAGCAATTGTTTTACTTGAAGTCCAGTAGGGATTTGATTGTGTAACTGTGTTTAAGTAATTACTCTTAGGATCTACCTAGTGGTTAATGTTTGTGATCTTAAATAATGCCAAATCACAAAAAGGCAAAACATAAATTGCATCCAAAAACACCCAATTGAAAAAAGATCTAAATTCAAAAAAATCTTAATCAAAAGTAGTTTATTCAAATTAGGCTGATAATCAGCACTTTTTGAACGTCAACGTTTACAAGAGACAGACTCCCAAAACGCCCCCCCTTCCTAGTGTTTTAGCTGGGAAAAAGAAAAATATCTATTAAATAATTTAGCTTTTAAACCTTGACTACCGGTATAGAGACACTATAAATTATCTACTAAAAGCCACGCAAATAACGACCTTATACACAAACTTTCATGCCCTATAAAACTCCTTTAGGTGATGCTAGTGCTCACTTTCTGTACATAAGGAGCTCTTATGTAAAGTTTCATGTTTATTTGCCCTGCGGTTTAGGCTATGCATTATCTGTGAATAAATATCTCTTATCAAGTAGATTCTGATATCCCAGGTGGTCAACCTGTAATAGTAAGTTTAGCATCTGGAAGACCATCACCACGGAAAGCATTCAAATGACTAACCACAATACATTCTTATTTCACATTTGAATAAAGCTGTTCATTTTTCTACAAAGTTCGTCACGTTTACAAATTCACGATACTGGCTGTAATATAAAATAAGACCACTTTCAGCGCGGTTACACTAAATCTATCAAAGAAAAAAGAAAAGTCATTCGATTTTCAAATCGGGTTCTGAAATTGAAAAGCGTTTAAAGTTATTTTAGGTCTTTGTTTTAGACCCTTGGCTACGATCTACATGTTTAGGCTCGTACTCCACTAAAGCAGAGGCGATAAGAAAGGAGAGAATATGTGTTGTAAACCATCAATAGAATTTCGTTTATAACACTTGTCGTCTCCGTTTAGTTTTAGTGAAAACGGTTGAGCAGAGAGGAGAGGAGATGGTAAGTAGCCTGTACAACCATTTCTGCTCCGGTCTAGACAGTACGCATCTCTGCACAGCTTCAGTGGATACATCCTAACTACTAAGCATCTCCACTACTCTCCGCACATCTCCACTTCGGTGGAGTTTGGGTCTTAAGCGACACGTGTTTTGCGACAGCGATCGCGGAAAAAACAAATGAAAGAAGACGTGGTATAAAGCGAGCCGTGAGTCACAGTGATACTTGCCGTTTCAAACGATGAAAAAAGGTTATGAGCGGTTTGGCGCCCGAGTGAATCAAATGCACTACCTGACATTGCGGCATTCACGATACATGACGGGTTGTGGCATGATATTAAGTCATGTATGTGCGTCACTTAACATAAATCGGGTCGCAAGTCGTATCGCCCGGGGTCATGAATACGGCCTTTGTTTTACATACTCCCACACAACATAACCACCACTCAAGATGAAAATAGGACCTGCAAATAATGGCCTAATTCTCGAAATTGCGAATGGCTTCTATCACAAACACTAAGATGGATCCCCTCCATCTTCCTTTAATCTTTGCAATATTTTCAGCTTCGACACATTAGTGCTGTACCAATTAGTGTTGTGTCGTTAGCGTGTAATTTACTGTCACAATCAGACACTGGAGTACTTTGATGTAGAGGTTGTATTACGTGTGTAAAGGATTCTTTTGATGGAGATTCGACTTTGACGGTGTTTATTCTTACATTATGGTTGATAGTAGTTTTTCATTTAGGGTTGATATTTGAATGGCAACCCATCATCATAATCATTTTGGTTTTTACGAGTATGATTGTGGCAAAAAAATAACCTTTAATTATGAACTATAAAATCTTGACTTTTAACATAACGAAAGCAGATGAAGTTTTGTGTATTTGCGTAGATCTCCAGGGAAAACATTTAATTCAACTTAAACAATACGTAACTAACATCACAATAGAAGTCCAGAAAAAGACACAATATTTCAAAGCAATTCAATGCCCTCTAAAACACGTAACAAAGTCCCAAATAGTGCTAAGACTCACGAGCCAGTGATTAAAGATTGTACTCCGCTCCGTTGTTGCAATAAATGTGGACTTGTAACTCGCCGCCACCGTTGTATGTCTTGCACCGATGTTATGTGATTAATACTGGGTTGACTGCTGCTTTTGTGACTTTTCGTTGGCTGGTAGAACATTATTTTTGGTTCAACAAACGAAGACTGGATTTGTGCCCAGTTGATGGCAACGACTTGCTCCCTAGTTTATGGGACTTATTACATTATTATAACTCTCAAAATTTACACAAAGGCAGCTTTCAGGGACTTCAGGCCTGATGTAAGGTTGTGTTATATCTTCAAAAATTGCAAGGTCTGTTTTGAATGAATTGAAGAGCGTGGCAGGATTCGTCCTCTTATACAAAACTAGCACTTCGTTCGCGACTTGGTCCGCAAAAATTGTGATAGCTCGGCTAATTTGCATGATATAAATATAATTTATAGCCTATGTTATTTTCTGATAATTTAGCTTTCTATTCGTGAAAAAATGATTAAAATCGGTCCATTAGTTTTTGAGTTTCTTCGTTACAAACATACAAAAATATAAATCTTTCCTCCTTATAATATTAGTCCAGACAACAAATAATTTAATCTGTGCTTTGGTGAGTAACCATTGTTCACCCACTGCTGAGTGTTAAGCCTCCTCCTTTTTGTAATATGCTTCCCTGGTCAGTGAGTGTCCCAACCAGGTCCTATCCTGAAATATTCTCCATTTTCAATCCACACATCTAGCTCTTTGTCTGCCAACACAACCACACAACTAACATAAACCTCATCAAACATTCCGCTAAGGCTCTGCTCCATCCGCCATCAGCACAAACAACTAAAAAGTAACTTGCATGCCGTGCAAAAAATATGAGCTGCCATACATCTTTATGTGACCGCTTTCACCCACTTTATGCCGCAACCGTGGACAGCAAGCCGAGACCCGAAGTTTACATCATCATAAAGACATTTGACCTTTGCAGTGCAGCAGTGTCTAGTCCTGTCTGTGTCATGAGTTTCTTTTCTGAAATGTGTACTCTTGTTTTCTATTTTAGAAACAGTAGGTACTTTATATTTCTCTTTTCGTAAAACCATTGCTGAAATTTCAAGTAAAAGCTCCATGTAAATATTCCAAGATTTATATTCATGTAAACGAAGCCAGAAAACATGTTATGCTAAGATAAGAGTGGATTTACGTTTCTGTGATATCTTAATTAAAATCAGTGAGACACTTTACACACCCGTTTTATTAAATCTTAGCTAATGCTTTACTGAACAATTACCACTTAAGATTCACATTCTTGATGATAAGTTAATATAAATAAAAATTCGCGAATACTTTTTATGCATTTGAATACCAATATTCCTAATACCTACGCGGTTTTGGAGGGCAGTGGTGGTCTAATAGCCGAGTCTACACCGAACGATCTGGATCGGCGATCCGAAATCGTGGAGCGTGGATAGTGGATCGCGCTAGGCCGATCTAATGTGTTCAAACTTACGATCCTGTGGTAAGGACCGCGCGCAACAATGCGTGCGCTTGAATCGCACGCGGCACGTCTACATCGACCGCACCTTTTGATCGCGCGATCGTAGCGCGCTAGATCGTCGAGTGTGGACCTGGCTATTTAATTGGTAACGGATCTGACTTATATGTGTTCAAACCCATACAGGCTTACTTACTTAGTATGATATTATCGTCAAGTCTGCTCTGAGAGTGGTGAAGGAAAACGTCGTGAGTAAACCCAAGACATGTGATATCCACTAACCCACACAGGGCCTACAAATGACAGCCGGGACCAACGCGCTTGTCGTATACAATAAGTGGTCACCCATCCACGGCTTAACCTAAAGATCGACCCGAGCGGCTGTTATTATTTAACCACGAGCTCCATCCTAAATCAGTGATAGAAGATATTAGCAATACCACGGCAAGGACATTTAAAATAACTCGGTTGTATCTGGGAATTCATACCACACTAATCTGATATTATACCAGTTGATTGCACAAAGAACACCTGAAACTGTACTCGTTTGCATCGGAAAGCTGTCTCCTAACTTGATGTATATGGGATGAATCCAGGGATTTCAGAGGTATTTGTTAGTTATATTTTTGGGTGTTTGCGCAACACTTCTGGTTTGGACAGGCAGTTTAATCATAGCAGGTACAGTCACGAGCATAAAAACGTTACATTTACGTAAGAATAAAAGACATTTTTATACTAAAGTTTTGATAAGTATTTTGTGGTGTTACCGAACGCAGTGTATTCAAAAGCAAACATATGTTATAGTTATTTTCTAAGAAGACATAATCAATTTTTCCCGAGAAAATTGTTTTCGCGATTATGTTTGTGGTTGTACAGAAACATTCTTATATTTTTGTTATTGTAGTATTTATCGTTTGTTTATTTGCTGTCATAAATATAATACCTTTGGAAGAAACGAAGGGAGTAGCCCAGCAGTGGGACAATGTGGGCTAGCTATAATAATAATAAAATTTAATACTGGTTTCTTACCAACTTCGCAGTAAGGACGAGGTTCACAGTTCGGAAGTATAAAATGTTCTTTTACTTCACTTAGTCTTCTTCGTTCTAGCCTAAAACATGGAAAAAACTGATTGAAATAATTCTACTGATTTGACAAAGGTATAACAATGAACAGAACTAGACAAGGACGGAAGAGAACAAATAAAAGAGACGGCCAAATGAGGAACATAATCTATTTTATCGAATAGTGCCTTGCAGTGTAAACACCCATTAAGGAACTGATAAAATGTGGTGCCACTTGTAGCGATGGTATAGTTTTGTATCTATTCAAGAAATTAAGAGTTTAAATGGTGACATGCTATCAGTGAGAACGATTATTTTTAATTCATTTATTTCAGAAATTAACCATACATAATATAAAAATTAAAATCACATTAAACACATGTACATTAAAATAATCAATAGAAAAAATATAATAAAAAAATAAAAATACATATAATAGAAACGTCTCAATGGTTTTGATTAACATATATGCTAGATCTTATGGCTACGAACGCACGTACAGGTGGCTTGCTTAGTGTCTAAGAACCTAGCGAGTCGCCTCGCGGAAAGCAAAGTGAAACGAACGTTCTAGAATTTTAAAACCAACCGCACTTCGCGCTTGACGCCTTTAGCGTGCAGTGCGGCCGGATGCGAAAATTGATGCGAGAATTTCTCGAAAGTTCGTTTCACTGCGCTGATAGCTAGGCGACTCGATAGGCTCTTTTCACTAAGCAATCTACCTGTCAGTGCGTTTGTAGCCTCAGTCAATACTTTCGAAACTCGTTGTAGAAATACGTTACAGAGTGCTTCGGAAGTAATTGTCACTTGCCAGGACCATCTGGTACTTTTGTAACAGACAGGACTAATGTAAAAAGTGCGAAGTGTGGGTGTACCTACTCAGCCTCTTTTTCGGAAATTACAGGCGTGATATTGTGTGATGAAAAAAGTATCAGTAGCATGTTATTAACTGCAGTATTTTTTATGTAATGGTGCACTTAGTACAAAGTGCATGCACCTGTGGTTCTCGTCTGCATGGACCTCAGAATGTACTTAACTAAATTAGAGTGCATTTTTTTTTAATTAAACTGAGTACTGCTTAGATTAAAAGAAGCCTTTTCGTATCGCTATGAAATATGTACAAGAATAACATAACATCCCAAAAGGTGTACCTAGTAGTACACCCACATATCGCCAGTTATGTTTAAATTCCATGTAATAGGGGGTGAGCCTATTGCCATCAACCAGGCACAAAATCAGACTCCGCGGCTGCTACTGAGAAATTTCTGATGGAAAAACCCAACACTTTACCCGACCCGGGAATCGAACACAGAACCTCATGCTCAGTAGTCGCGCTTGCCACCACTAGACCAACGAGGCAGTAACAAGAGATATTTAAGTACCAGAATATACCATGTAAAAATATACAATGTTCTAATTAGATTAGCTAGTGAAACTGCGAAAACGTTAAACCAAATCATTATTTAACTTTAATTTTGATCTCGTTTAGTACATCAGTCACCAAAGTGATAACGAGTTCGATTGATCAGGGGGCCCAAAGTGGCCGCTTTAGAATTATAATAGGATAATAATATAAATCACTTTGAAATTCTTAAAATGGTCACAAACGCAGTTAATATTATCAATTGTCACTTTGTGACCGTTTACAAATTGTAACGTAATTCATATTATTATTATATTATGTGTCTGCTAAAGTGGTCATGCTTGCCTAGGTTGGTCTGTGGATGGGTGACCGCCCATTACATACCGAGTTTCCTCCGTGCTTCGAAAAGCACGCTAAGCCGTTTGTCCCGGCTGTCATCTTTAGATCTTTGATAGTCATTACAGGCCAGGTCAGTGGCCCAAAAAGTCTGACAACCAGTCTTACCAAGGGGTATCGTATTAACTAGTATAAAAGGGTTGTGGAGGTCAGACAGGCAGTCGCTCCATGTAAAATACTGGTATTCAGCTGCATCCGGTTAGACTGGAAGCCGACACCAACAAAAAGAAAAAGGCTAGGCAGAGGATGAGTGCTATTAAAGTGGTTATTTTAGGCCCCCAGTATATATACTTAGTAAATAAGTTTTTAGATACTATTTGACCATTCGACTTTCTAAATGCTTCACTTTGTAGCTCCCAATCAAGAACAAAGCTTTTAATCTTCTCAATTACAATCAAACCATTGGGCAGTGACATTCACTGACGAACTACTGTCATAATAGGAACAAATCCAATCTGACAATTGAACTAGACAGACAAAGATTCAATTTATTACTAGATAACAGTATTATTCTCGCAGGTTTTCTCAGACAGATAGACAAGGTTATATTCACTAATTAACTTTGATTACGTTTCTTACAAATTATAACAATGGAACTACCTAGTTTGATTTAGTTACTCTGGAGTTCTTAGAAACACTCTAATTTAACCATTGTTTAATCAGAAGACAAGACAATACTATAAGCATCATTATTATTTACTTTGCCTTTTCTTAATTAGTAAAGTAGGAGTCTAACCACAATTAATTAATTATTGTTACTTTTTTATTTAACAATCATCATCATCATTCATCCTTTCAGCCGAAAGACGTCCACTGCTGGACATAGGTCTCCCCCAAGGTGTCGCCACATTGACCGGTCCCGTGCGACTCGCATCCAGCGGATCCCTGCAACCTTTACCAGGTCCACCTAGTGGGAGGCCTTCCAACGCAGTCTTCCGGTTCGCGGTCGCCACTCCAGAACTTTTCGGCCCATCGGCCATCCGTTCTGCGAGCAATGTGCCCTGCCCACTGCCACTTAAGTTTGGCTATTCTTCGGGCTACGTCGGTAACCTTGGTTCTCTTGTGGATGTCCTCATTTCTGATTTGATCATGTTAGGAAACTCCGAGCATAGCCATCTCCATTGCCCTTTGGGTGACTTTAAGCCTTGTGATGAGGCCCATTGTGAGTGATTGTGTGAGTGATTTAACAATAATAATTCGTTTATTGTCAGGCAACTAAGGCCCGTAGTTGAAATAGGTACACAACATGTATCTTATAAATAATAAACCAAGACATATAAAAAATAACATTTGTGTTAGTTTAGAGAACTTAAAACTATTTTAGTACTTCACGACGTCACTTGCTTACAAGTCTGAAGTGCCGACAATATGCTTGCTCCTATTGCATGGGAATTTTATCAAACATAACTAACTAAATGTGGTAATACTACCTATACCTAACCTGTCTCTAATCTTTCGGAGATTACAGATGTCACATAGTGTAAAACCAAATGAATGAAAAGGAAATTGCTGATGAATAAGCACCAAAGTCGTTACGATTGTGCACCACAACAAATCATCGAAGACTATCAGAGACGCCTTTCCTTCCAGCAAAAACAAATGACGTAAGAAAACAAAATGGCGGAGAACACAACAAATTACCCCCATTCCCCGCTATCAATGGAGCCCCATTCAGTGAGCGTGTCCAAGACAAATTCCTTAACGTGCCTAATTGTGCTAACATTTACTTCCGTAATCACGTAGGTACAATGAATGGAAGGGGCTATAAATAAACTAGAATCCTACGGATCTCCGGTCCGCAGTGCTCTAGTGAGGCACGACCCGATCCGATACTTTACGGTATCGATATAACAGGATGTGATACTCCGATATTTTAGGTCGATACAATAGTACCTATCGTCATGAGGAAAGATTTGAGTATGAATGTTAATGGCTATAAGAGTAGAGGAAGACCAAAGAAACGATGGAAGGACTGTGTGAAGGATGACATTGCTAGAAAGGAGGGACTGCTGAGATAACGAGTAATAGAGAAGTATGGACAAGAAGACATGCTGCGCTGACCCCAAATAAATAGAGATAAGGGCTGTAGATTGGTGATGATGGTGATGACAATAGTATCGGTATCGGCATTGTAGATCTTCTCATGCCACATTGTATTAAATGGCACGTTTAGTCAAAATAATTCCTGGAATTTAGTCTGAATTTTTCACATCATAGGATATAGATACGATACCATTTGATATTTGAAGAATTGGAGCGAAGCCATACGATACGATCCTAGAATCGTATAGCGTAGTTGCGATTCAGATGGATCCAAAGTACCGATAAAATATCGTGCATCTCTACTATACTCTAATAAATATCAGAATGATTATTTTTATCGTCCGAGCAATATTGCCTAAGTAAATATCGGAAGGTACAATGAAAAGAAATAGGCGTTACGGGCCACATTATCTGATTGTGTGTTTAGGGTATCTAATGAGCTTTGTGAGTTATGTAGTTTTGGGGTTAGAGAGAATACCTGTAATAAGGTTGCTTGATTGGACTTGGACGATGTAAACAGGTTAATATTCATAATATATCTAGCAATATGATGATGTTTTATTTGTCGGGATTTCAAATTTTCGTGGTATGGACATGTGATACGGAGGAACGAAGGAAATGTCGTGAGGAAAGTTTTGAGTGAGAAGACCAAAGAAAAGGCAGAATGTGCTCCTGATTACCTAAAAACTTATTTCAAAGTGTTGGGCAGTTCTCACAATCGTAACCTTCTAGCTTCCAAGAATCTACTTCTCCAAATTCCTTCACACCGCACTGGATTTATGTCAAATTCTTACGTTATCTCTACTATAAAGCTCTGGAACGCGCTACCTTGTATTGTATTGTTGTATTGTATAACGGGCTGGTGTCCGCAACTCCACGTCAAAGCGCGTATTTTGCGTGCGGGTGGGAAAATTATTCGATCCACCCTAACTCCCCGAGAAAGGCCAGCAGCGCCTTGGTGTTGCTGACAATCTCGCGGAGAGTACCTGGGGTACCGAAGTACTTTGCCCTGTATGTTGCAACCACTGGGCAGTGTAGAAGCACGTGGGCTGCCGTTTCGTCTTCCTCCATGCAGGCTCGGCACAGGGGGCTGTCTGTGACTCCTATGACAAAGAGGTGTTTATTAAAAGAGCCGTGTCCAGTGATGGCGGCTGTAAGTGTGCGCAGCTGTATTTTGGTCAGCCGAAGCGCTCGTTTGGTGAGGCGGCCATCGATAGTAGGGAGTGCTTCCTTGGCCTGCCTGCACTCGCCATGGTCCAGCCACAGCTTGTGGTGTTGTTCACTGGTTCGTTTCCTTACCAGTGTGCGTAAGTACCCGAAGGGGAGTGGCACAATGGGTTCGGGACCCACTGCTGCCATGCTCGATCCCCTTCTAGCGAGTTCGTCCGCTGCATCATTGCCTCGGGAATCGCTGTGTCCTTTGATCCATTGGATGGTTATATTATTGTGATTACCAACCTGGTTCAGGCGTTGGTGACACTCGTGTATTAACCCAGAGTTGACTATATGGTTGTTTAGTGCTAACAGAACAGCCATGCTGTCTGAGAGTATACGAATAGAGTGGTCCACAACCCCCCTGGCTAAGATGGCTGATGCCGCCAGGGAAATGCCCATGCATTCTGCCTGAAAAACCGTGTTGTGGACCCCCAGTGGTGTGGCAATATGGATGTTGAGATCTTCCGAGAAGACTCCAGCTCCAGTGCCAGTACCTGTTTTAGATCCATCTGTGAAGATCCGTAGTTCCGCAGGGCTCAATCCCTCGCAGCGGTGGTCCTCATGGAGTTGGATTTTGTATTTTTTGTCGAATACGAACTGTTTGGGTATCCGATCGTTTATGGCTTTCGCTAGGGGGAACTCGTTATAGAATCCCTCCAGTATTGCGGTGTGCTGTGTGTACTTTTTACCCCAGAGTTGAAGTGTTTTAAGGCGTACTGCCGCCATCGTTGCTTCCTGTTGTATGAACAGATGGAGCGGTGGGAGCCCCAACATGGCTTCCAGAGCCGCGGTCGGAGTAGTCCGCATACAGCCTGTAGTCGCCATGCAGGCGAGTCTCTGCATACGTTGCAGTTTGCTGGAGGCTGTAGCTAGTTTGGTGCGGGGCCACCAGACCACTGACCCGTAAGTGATCATGGGTCGGATCACCGCGCAGTATAACCAAAGTATAATTTTAGGGGATAGGCCCCACTTCTTACCTATCATCCTCCTGCATTGCCAGAAGGTTATGCAGGCTCTGTCTAGTTTGTTGTCTAAGTGTCTGCTCCAGTTTAACTTACTGTCAAGGATGACTCCCAGGTATTTGACTTCTTCAGCTAACTGGAGTTCTGTATCGAATAGTTTGGGTAGGCGATAAGGGCCTAGTACTCTTTTTTGGGTAAACATGACTAGTTCAGTCTTCGTGGGGTTCACCGAAAGGTCGTATTCTATACACCACCGTTCAACGATGCGTAGCGCTTGTTGAGTGAGATTACAGATTGTCCCCGTCACTTTCCCCGAGATGAGGATGGCGAGGTCGTCCGCGTACCCAATTGTGTAGAAGTGGTTTGCGTTGAGCTTCATGATGAGATCATTAATCACCAGATTCCAGAGGAGGGGGGATAGTACGCCTCCTTGGGGGCAGCCTCTAGCTATCATGGCCATCTGCTGTTCTTCCGCAAGGCGAACCACTCGTTTGCTTAACATGTTAGTAATCCAGTCTATCAATACCTGTTCTACTCCGTGCCGGGAGAGGGCGGTGCTGATGCTGGAGAAGTTTGTCTTATCGAAGGCTCCTTCGATGTCTATGAAGGTGCCCAGGCAGGTACCCTTCTGATGTATCGCTTCTTCTATCCGGCCGACCACTAGATGAAGAGCTGATTCAGTAGACTTACCCGAGCTGTATGCATGCTGGTTTACATGTAGTGGGATCGTTTTCAAGGCCCCATCCCTCAGCTCTCTCTCGCAAATTCTCTCCATGGTTTTAAGGAGAAAGGAGGTCAGGCTGATCGGCCGGTGGGATTTGGCGTTTGTATAGTCGCTCTTACCCGGCTTAGGTATGAATATAACTTTCACTTCCCTCCATCCTTTTGGAACGTATCGGAAGGCCAGGCACGCTCTCATTATGGGCACTAGTCTGCTGGCGACAGAGGACCCACCCCACTGCAGTAAGGCGGGAAATATTCCGTCCGGACCGGCCGCCTTAAAAGGATGGAAGCACCGGATCGCCCACTGGAGTTTCTCCAGCGTTATCACTTTGTGTGCGTAGCGCCAGTCGTTTTCTGATGGTGTTAGAATTACCTCTGTCCAGTCAATAGTCTGTGCGAATGCGCAACCTGGGAAGTGAGTTTCGATAAGGACGCGCATCGCCTCTTCTGGTGATGTGGTAAGTGTGTTGTCGGGTTTGCGGAGAACATCGGGCCCATTTAAGTTCTGTTGTGCCAGAATTTTCCTTACCCTGTTTGCTTGTTGGCAGGATTCTATGCTGCCACAGTATTTTCGCCATCCGGTAGAGCTCCTGAATCTGATGCATTTTTTGTAGCTGGATTTGGCCGCGTAGTACGCGTCCCAATCCTCGTCAGCACAGGTGTTCATGGCTCTGTTTAGAGCTGCCCTTACCTTCCTGCGCTTTCGTTCCAAATCCGCTCCCCACCAAGGTTGCTTCCCTGGTGTTGTGTGCGGAGTGGTTTCCGGGCAGGATGATCGGTAGCTGTCTAGCATTGATTTCGTGAGATGACTTACTCGTCCGTCGATCTGCGACGTGTCCTCGAAGGTCATCCAGTAGTTTGTTGGCGCAAGCTTGGTCTCGAGGATGCGCGTATATGCCGCACGGTCTGTGTTGCGTGGGTTCCGCCGTGGCAGCGTTGGTGTAATACAGACCTGGATGTCGAAGCGGATCCATCTGTGGTCGGAGCAGGAGGCCTCTTTGGAGACCTGCCAGCCGGTGGTGATGGCCGCTGCACCCTCCGATGCAAGAGTGAGGTCTATGATTGTTTGGCTTCGTCTGTTTACGAAGGTTGGTTCGGAACCTGTATTCAGTAGGGTTAAGTTTGTAGTGAACAAGAAATCAACTAAAGTCTTACCCCTTGCGTTTTGCGTGTCCATGCCCCACAGAGGATGATGGGCGTTTGCGTCAGCGCCTATGATGACTTCCACCCCTGTGTTCTCGCAATGTCTTACGAGGCGGGCTAGTTCATGCGGGGGCGGCTCCTCTGCATCAGGCATATATGCCGACGCGAAGACTACTGCCACCTCCGTGTCCCCACGCTGTATGAGCAGCCTAGCTGCAGAGAGATCCCTGCAACAGAAATCTGTTAGTGGCTGTGTTTTAATATTTCGTGTCGTATAGATACACGATCTTGGTTGATCGTGATCTGTGCAAACTAAGAGCTTACCACCAAGATTGGAGAGTCCTTGTATGTGGCCAGCCCTGATCCACGGCTCCTGGATCAAGGCAATGGCCGTTTGTTGAACCTCCAGCCACTTCCGCAGTTGAGCCGTCGCGGTCTGACTGTGGTGGAGGTTAGCCTGCAGAACTTTACAGGTCGACGAAGGGGACGCCATCGCTGGTCGATCCTTCCTCGTCGCCTGCTAGCCGCAGCCCGGCAAACAGGTCGCCCGCGTCGAAAAACTCCCCCTCCACGTCCGATGCCGACGACAACAACGACAGGATGTCGCCGTCAAGCTCATCGCCCGAGGAGAGGACGGTACCGACGCTGACGGCAGTAGGTGCGGCCGGCGCTGCTGCTGCAGGAGCATCCGCGGGTGTAGCCGCGGTGTTTGTAGGGGGAGCTGCCACCTCCTCCTGTGTCACGATAATGGTTTCCGATGTCGGATCCCAACCCTGAGGGACGTCGGCATATTTGCCGTTCGGACCCTGAAACCGCATGTACACCGTCCCTACACCAAAAGAGAGACGGCGTCCAGCCTTCATCAGGGTCGGAATTTGGTCCTCAGGGACCCCGACCACCACAAACCATGCATCGGCCTGTTTATTGATGTGCAGCAACACCCATCCCTTGATGTCCACCCAAGGATTTTGGTAGCACAGAGCGCGCCCAATATTGGTCGGCTCTGCGAAAATACCCTGCTCATCCGGGATGAGTATGCCGCATCTTACTCGTTTAAGTATCTCCGCCTGCCTCCTGACCACTAGCGAGGTGCTGGTGGGGGGAGGCAACTCGGAGATAAGTTTCCTTAGCCAAGCTAAGGTGTGGTCGTCACCGCACCACAGTTTGAGGACCCCACTAGTGAACACCGGCCTTGCTTTGAAGGTCGGTGCGGGTGAGTCCTGTTTGGGGGAGCAGGCCTCGGCGACTATCTTCCTCTGGATAGCCGCGAGAACCAGCTCCGACACTTCCCTGCTGATCAGCCCCGTGCGGCCGCAGGTGACTGCGACATCTAGGTCGGAGCTGACAGCTTGGGCGTAGCTGCGATTGGCAGCCCGCTTGGATTTATCAAGCCGCGGCCGCTTGCGCTCCCCTCGAGGTGAGGAAGTCTCATTGAGAGCTCGCTTGGCCACGGCCTGATCCTCCCGAACAGGTCGCTGTGCTGTTTTCTTGGCTGGTCCCTCCTCGGCGCTGGTTGACGGTCGGCTAGGTTCTGGTCGGCTAGTGCCGGCCTCGACCTGCGACCGCATGCCTGCGGAGAAGTTGACGTTGCCACTGGTCGGTTTAACCGGACCCGTGGCATTAGCCAGTGTTTTTTGTGGAGTCTTACCTTTCCACCGTAATTGACGCCGCTCCTTCTTGGACGGTCTGTCCCTCCTTTTGGCAATACCTGCCGAAGGAGCTGTGGCAGCCTGTCCTGAGGGTTCTGCGCGGCGTTGTATATCCCGAGTGTTTTTATCCTTATCCCGGCGCCTTTTCTTCTGCACCTGCCAGGTGAGCGCGAACGCGTCGCCGGAGGTGCTGGTCTCCTCCGGTTGGCCAGTTACGGCCAGCAGGGGAGGAGCGGCTTGAGGAGCCGTAGGCGGGGGCGGATGTATGAGAGGGCCCCGGCCACCGGGGTTAACCGTCGTGGGGGGCTGTGTGCCTGCAAAAGAGGAAGGATCGGTACTGGTCCCAATCAGCGCCGGTGTCCTTTGTTTATTACGGGACTTGGATTTGGTCTGAGCAGCGGTTCTCACCACTGCCGGACCGACACCCGCGCTGGTGCTCGCCGCGTTGGCAGCAGAGCGCCCAGGGGCGAGAGAGGTGCTGCAAGCACCTCTCTTAGGAGTCTCGTTGGCTTTCGCCTCCACTCCAGTGTGTAGCTGTGTAGTGTGCGTATGTGTGTGAGTAGGTGTTGTGTGCGTGGTTGGTGTATGTGTGATTGGTGTGTGTGCGTGTGGTGTGTGTGTGGTGGTATTTTTTGAGGTATCCATAGTTTGGTGTTTGAAAATTCATCTCTCCGGCTTCCCACCCTCCTTGGAGCCCGCACCTGGGAACGTCTCGCTACAAACTAGCTCAACCGTTAGGACTACCATCGAGATATAGGGGCGTGAGGCTGGCTTACAGTGCGACATCGGGTGCTCGATCGGGTTTAACCCTCACTTACACCGTCAGCATGACCTTAACCCACCGCTTTGGCCATCCAAGGACGACCTCCGCGGACCTCCCGCCCCTCGCCGTGACCCTCTGACGGGACACTGTGGCCATTTCCCTACCCCTGGCTATTGGGTAGGGCCACCGTTTCGCTTGAAATCCGGACCAAAGAGGGCGTGTTGCCTCACGGACGCATTACCGCCAGCGCCGCTCGGCTCAACCCTCCAGGACTCCTTCATCCCCGCTTACGGCGCTCAACCGCGCAGGTCCTAGCGCAGGTGACTAAATTTACCTACCCGTCGTCAGCTGAGTTTAGTGACGGACGAGCCCACGCCCACTCAGTCACAGAAGGACGTAGTTAGGTTGAAAAGCGCCTGGTGGTTTCTGTTGCGTCTATTTCTTAAGGAATTAGACCAATAACAGGGCGGCAACCTCGTGAAGGTGAACCCACCAGACTTGCCTTGAGGATCTACACGACTGTAGCGCTCCCCCCCAAGACCTCGCCACCTTACCACCTCTGAGGGACGTAGTAAGGTAGACCTGCATCTATACTACCAAGCAAAGCAAAGCATGTCGTTGTGCAACCGCAAAAGCATAAATACAAGCCCGCCCCAACGCGCTACCTTTTGGCATTAAAAAAAGCTGAAAGCAAATTCAGTTTTAAAAGAAAAGTGCGTAACCACTATTTAAGTCAGAATAAATAGCTCTCTCTCTATTAGAAGTCGAGTCATGGTAATTATTATTAGGTTTCTCGTTTTTAATTTTGGTATTTGTTAATATATGTATTAGTTTATTTTATTTGTATATAAGTATTAGTATCATTATAAGTGCCTATATAAATTTTCGATAGCAAGAAGTTATTTTTATATATTTATTTTGTACCCTATCACAATGTTTTCTTATTTAACCCAAAGGTTGACTGGTAGAGAATGCCTTGTGGCATTAAGTCCGCCTATGTATCACTATTGTACATGAAGTTTAAATAAATAAATAAATAAAAGGTGAATGGACTGTTGGCTAGAAAGGAGGTGACTGCTGAGATGACGAGTAATAGAGAAGAAGAAGAAATGCTGATGGAGAATGATGTTTGCAAAGAAGAAACTAAATAACATGGGACAAGAGCAAGACGATGATGGTGATGAATTACCCCCGACAAGACGAGTGAAACTGTAAACGAGTATTATTAATTACAATGTAATATTGATAATGACGTTTCTATTAATTGTGAACTCTTTTGATAGGTTGTCCAGTAAGCTGGATTTTTCATATGCAAACTTTCGAACCACTAGTAAAATAAAACGCCAAATTGGAATACCAATATCCTGCAGTTTATTTAAACTAGGCAACACCAAACGAATAAATCCGTAAAAACATTTCGCCCATTCGCGATTCAAACAGACAATTCCAAGAATTACGAAGATATTTTCAAGCACTAGTGTCACTAAACAGACAAATACAGAAGACCAGTTTTTTATAACGACAAAAACTAGCACACACACTCATAGGCACGTATTTGTCGGATTATCAGGATTTATTCCATTAGGCTCGTACATCATATGGCCAGAAGATGGGTTTCTGGCAATGAAAATACACTGGGTGCGATACACTATTTCTATTAAACTAACAAATTACTTGAAATTACGATTTAACACAATAACACGGGGCACAATGAATCAGGTACAGTTCCAAGACGTCTCAACTCTGCCGCGATCAGACATTGATTGTCGCCCTCGCCTCGAGCTGGAGATCAGGGCTCTGTAGAAGCACGTGGTGTGGGTAGACTAGTAAGTAGGTCACATGATGTCACCACTGGCGTAATTGTGATTCCTTCCAAGTCCATACTAATGACCGGATCCGACATATTTATGATCTAACAGTTTGTGAAGACGTCCCTGATGATTGAAAATCGTTTTCAAAGTGTTCTGTGTTTCTGTGTTTCTCAACAAATCAATTGTCAAGATTTTCAGTAGCTTATGTCAATCCAAACTAATTTTTACTTTTCTACCATCGCTATCGCTGATAGAATGTATTTTTTTTTCTTTAAAGTTAGACCAAAACGAACATTGAACCAAAACATGGACCAGAGAATTATTTTCCTGATATCCTTGTCATCTTCGGTATTATGGAGACCATTAATTAAAGAACACTCTGTCATCACGTTAGGGTTGGCTTCCATGCTAATCGGATGCTATTTTGCATGGAACGACTGCCAAGTTACTGGGTTAAACGATATTCTCATTAATGACTGGAAAATAAAACTGAGAGGAAGACTGGCAACTGAAAGAGACTGGAAAGAATACGTTTTCCTTAATTACAGATAAAAATTGGGTTGAGTGGGGATAGAATCAGCAACAACTTGTTGTGATGTTATATGGAGTGAAGCTTTTGTATGTGTCTGCGCTACTGCAAAGGTATTTTCAATGTATGTTCTGTCTGCATGTTACTTATTTGCTCTTCAAAGGAAACGAACAAAAACTACACGTTTACATTCAACTAACAAGGCTTCAGTTTCCCGTATGCAATACTTACTAGAATTTATTTTTATTTTAATCGACAAAGAACGTAGCAAGCGAAGTGGTACTGGAAACTGAATTTTTGTTTCGTGCTTTTTGTGAATTTGTAAAAGAGGATTTGACTGTATTCGTGTTATTTTAAGAGTTGTTAGTAGGATCTTGTTTTCTCGTATCGCCCCGAACTATAATATGTTGTACGTGTACCTAGTAAAAATGTTATGTACCTAGGCAGTCTAGGGAATACGAGACGTGCATTTAAGAAGCACCACTTGTGTAGGCTTTAAACTGCTCGCTATTTAAATTCAATAGATGTAACTTTGGCTGAGTGTTTTGTTTGCTTTTTGCCTATATTGTCCCACTGTTGGGCAAAGGCCTCCCCCTTAGCATTCCACTGTTCTCTGGCCAATCTCTCACAAACGCCACTAGTCGTCACACCAGTGTTTTCTAGGCCTTTGTTTTCAGATAGGTAATCATCAAATGACCCCTCCCGCTCTGGGCGTAGCGGAAGGGAGCGTCAGACATGTAACTAAAACCCGTCCATGTTCCTTCTTAGCCCTTTGTGTTCCAGGGCCACGGTAACTCTTTCAAAAAGTCCCGCAGCGCCAGGCGTTTCCTAGGCCTCCCTCGGCGACGCCGCCCGTTTTCTGGCATCCATTGCGTGACGACTGAGAGCGAGACTGCTGAGTTTATGTATAGGTATGTAAGTATTATTGTGCGTCCAAAATAGAAATAGGACTGTCATCGGCTGGGGTCATAACTTTACTCAGATGATTCTGCACAATCTATACGAACCCTAACCTACGCAACAATGGCGAAAAGGTCAAACCTATTCTTGCAGTGATTTCCTAGAGGAATTTATTTTGTGCACATTTAAAATCAAGCAGGTTTATCCCAGGGTTTTTAATAGATACACTGGAACTTTATGAACTCCACGCAGCCGGCACGTAACATATTGAATGAAGCCACAAATCGAGGTTACCTTTTTGAAAAGAGGGAATGAAAATAAATTAACAATTTTTTTAAATGAGAAGTGCTATTAAACGTTGAGGAGTTTTCTCATTTGGAGGTGATCGTAGCTGCAGGATAATGTCATGCCTATCATAAAAATGTATTGTCACCAGAACTAAAATTTTTTGCAAAGTTTCAGCTCATCCGGTTGGGGGGAACTAGTTTGAAATTAGTTGCAAGATTTGACCAATACTTAACAACTTTCTCACAAGGCAAGTTAAATAAAAGCTTATAAAAAAAGCAAACATACTACTATATGCTTTATAATTGATATAAAGCATATAGTAGTATGTTTGCTTTTTTTATAAGCCTTGGTTCCTCAGTTACGTTAAAAAAAAATAATTAAAGTCGCTTTTTGTGTCTGTCTGCAGATTTTTATGCAGCTTTCACCATAACTATAGAAAATTTATTCCAGAGGGTACAAGGTGGATAGACAAATATTAAACTAACATAATAATAAATAAGTTTTGATGCAGGGGTGGGTCGCTAGTAATGTAAATAAATGTACTTTAACCAGCAAAACAAGTCGATTGGTACTGAATATTTAATATAGAAAAGCTTCACTGAATGATTTGCGGTGAGGCAGTGAAGTCGATGGTAGTTACAATTAATTTTCACTACAATAAATGCTAGATTTCCAAGTATTGAGAACGGGTTTGTGTTTCAATGACGCACAGAGTTGTTATTGCTGAGAGAAATTGAAAGGTGAAGCAGGAGCTTCAGTGAAATTTAAAACTTTAATGAAACACAATGTAACATCCCCGATAAAATAAGAAATGAGTTTACAACATTAGTTTTAGTATATGCGAAACCTGATACACCTGTCTAGAATTTTTATGTAAAGAATCTATGTACAAAATTTCAAAACTGTATCATGAAAAATCACAAAGTTATAAGCTTGTTCTGCTACCTAGTTGTCAGCACAAAAACGTGGTCACCATGCAGCCCGCGCCTCCAGTGTCGTCTTGAGCTCATTGATAATAATAATTTGGCAGTAGGTACCTAAATTATTGCGATAGGTACTTAATGTCGCTCGGTGTCCAACTTTTAACTTTTTAAATATTTTTTATGGATGGATTCTGTAAATAATGGCAAGAAAGGAGGTGTCTAATGAGATGACGAGTAATAGAGAAGTATGGAACAAACAGATATGGTGCACCGACCCCAAATGAATTGGGATAAGAGCAAGAGAATGATGAACATAACATCCCCGAAGGCAGACGTGTACACCCACATTTCGCCAGTTTTGTTTAAGTTCCATGTAAAAGGGGGCGAGCCTATAATATTGCCATCAACCGGACACACATCCAAACTACGGAGTTTGGCTGCTACTAAGAAATAAGAAAACCCAATAATATTTTGCTCGACTCGGGAACAATATTTTGCTTGCGCCAACTAGATCAACGAGGTAGTAATTTTAATGAAAGTTATTTATAATTACTTATTATCAGTAATGAGAATGACAGAGACACGATACTCTGCGAGGTTTCATCCGGTTTGAAGTTTATGGAGGCATTCTTTCTACTAACATCAAGTATTACCGGCGTAGAACGTTTCCATTTGTTATTGCCGGAGCACGGCCTCTTTGCTTCTGAGAGGGATGCCAAATCTCTTCAAAATTTTTCTTCTTGGATATCGGCTTCGTCACGATATTTTTCTTCAGCCTTTTGAGACCAGTGACTATTAAATAAATTACATATCTGCCTCAGTTCAAACCCACGATCTAGACACGTAAATTAAGGCTGCTACCTCAGGGCAACCACTGCGCCCAGTTCATATTTAAAGTGTAAGGAACTTATCTTTAAGATCTTTAACCGGAAACACCATATATTAGTTAACATTTTAGACGGTTGAAAAAACTAGTGAACCTATATTGTACTGTGATTAAAACTTTAGAACTACTAACTACTAAACTACAATCAGAACAAACATCCTAGAACATTTTGCATACAAACAATAACTATTATTGTAGTTCAAATCCGCTATGATCCGTTCCCTCATGTTTCATGCATTCCAAGAAGTAATTGTTGTTATGGAATCCTTAATTTAATCCTAACGCCCAAAGCACAGAATAGATAGTTACAGAAGTTTCGCCCCATACAATTAATGAAAAAGCACGCGCGTAAAGCGAGTGCAAACGCACTTGCGACTGCGACTGTCTTTTATTTAAGACAGTTTTAGAGCATGCCCTCAGTTACCACGACACGACTTATGGAGCGACGGTACTCACACGAAGAAAACAAATGATGCACGGGCGTGACGCTTGACGCAATTCGCATTGTCAGAGTTCGTGAATTAAGGCCTGAGATCGTCGTCGAAAGAGATACCGTGGCCCTGGAACACAAAGGGCAAAGAAGAAATATGGATGGGTTTTAGTCAGTACAAGTCTGACACTCCCTTCCGTTCCGCCCAGAGTGGTCATTTAATGATTTCCCATCCGAAAAATGTACACTCTGGACCAAGAGCTCTCTCTATGTCTCTCCCGAGACACGGGACGCAGAGTAAGCGAGGAGCACCGAGGCTAGACAAGCGCTTTTATTACAGTCTCGCACTCGCCCTGCATCGGAGTCTCTCGGTGAGAGCCACCATGAGAGGACGAGTGCCTAATTTCGCTCACTGTATGAAGATAGCCTTCTGAAGATAGGTATCTATTTATTCCGTGTCGTAGGTACGCGTACTTCGCCTAACTTTGGCCTTATTAGAAGTAACATGTCTCAACTGGATTTACAATTTAGAGATGTTGAGATTGAGATGTTTATTAACATTCGGGATACTGGTTAGATATTCCTTGTTAAATAAAGTTTTGGAAAGTTTATGTACTGTTGAAAGGGATGTTATTAATTTTGGAAGTTACCAATTATTCAATGAACTTGATATCTATTGCCCTTGACGATTAACCGGAGAGAGTGGAAGAGATACGCGTGGTACCGGCCCCAAGTAATACAGGACAAAGGTAGAAAGATGATGATGATGGTATTTAGTTAAAAACTTTTTGGTAGAAAAAATTCAATCAATATTTTTAAACTAAAAAATCAGGAGCATTTGTCAGCATCTGCCTATTCTTTTCCCAACGATGTTGGGGTTGGCTTCCAGACTAACCGAATGTAGCTGAATAAGCTTGCAGACTTTCGGGCCACAGACTACGTGTAACGACTGTCAAAGATCTAAAATTGACAGCCGGGACCAATGGCTTGACGTACTTTCCTAGGCACGGAGGAACATCGGTATGTAATGGGTGGTCACGCATCCACGTACCAACCTAGGCAAGCGTGGCTTAACCTGAAGATTGAACCGAGCGGCTGTTATTATTTAGCCACAAGATCACGAGCACATGTTTGAATCGATATGTACAAACCTTGTAGAAAAATAACTTTTTATAAGTTATTAATATTGGGTACCTAGAAAGGTTTATTTGGATAGTAGGCCAGGGAACATTATTTCATTTTCGGTATTCTATCCAGGATTCAGAGTTATGCAAGGCCGTTAAAAGCCTCCCCGCACCATAAATCTATCGGCAACGTCCGTCGAATAGAATCAACAGGTTGGATAGTATTTTCAGAGATGAATATCTATGTAATATTAAAATGATCTCAGGTGATGGACAACAACCCTTTTCCTGTATTACTGTAGGATCATCGGTTGCCAAGCGGTATAGTTGTGGCAATATTATCGTCGAAATAACTGCTGAGATGATAATTATGTTTACCTAGCCTGATGTGGGCGTACTAGATTACATGTGTGGATCCGTTGCCTTTATGTGTAGATAAACACTTCTGCCCAATTTCTACCTTCTGTGATAGCATCACGTTTCGTATTCAAATCTTCAAAGTACCATTCTTGCCGTAAGTAATTGTTTATGTCTCCATTATTAACATAACATCATGCCTGTAAAATTAGTGTTCAACAAATGTGTGCCTAATATAGATAAGGCCACATTTTGTCAGTTATGAGTTAGTCCCATGTAACAGAAGGTGACCCTACTGTCTTCAACGGGGCAGAAATCCAGACTCCATGGCTGCTACGGAGAAATTCCTGAATTATAAACCGACACGGACATTTTTACTCCAAGTACCTGAATAAACCACGTATTCAGTAGTTGTTTATATTCGATTTCTCAAATCACCTTTAAAAACTCAGTCTCCATTAAGCGATCTCATTAAATTTAATCCAGTAAATCTCATCTGTGCCTATCGTAAAATAAATATAAAGATAACTGGAAAGTAGGATTTCAGTGAGCGGTGATGAAATTCAACTCGTAAAATGAATAGAGTCAAGGCTTTATGAGGCCGTAAAGTCGGGGTCCCGTGACCACTCCACGTAAAGCGACCAGACTTGGTAGATTGGGGAATTTTGGGGAAAGAAATCGTTCTTGGGGAAATTAAATTCATGGATTTTTTTTGGAAAAAATCCATAAGATATCAGACTTAAGACATCGAGACCGTCGGTAACCGTTTTCATTACGGTGTCCCTTCCAGTCCGTATATTAAACAAAGACACCAAGCACAGGCATATAAACGATGGAGTGCACTGCAAGTGTACGTGTGACCCGCCCGATTTTTGAATAAACATAGTTTTATTTCCTGTTTAAAAAATGAAAGTATTTTTATTCATTTTGAGGAACATTCAAAAACCTGATCTAGCAACCCTGAAAACGACTGTATAAAGAATATTTTCTTTTTTACATAAGAAACCTTTGTTGTTAGATTGATGAAGTCTTCGTTCGGAGTCATTTGTCATTTTTATTGAAGAAAGTCCTATCTGAGGTGCCGCTTTGTGACCTTTGTATGTTGGGTTCTTTATTTGTATGCGTTGCGCGAAGACTGGTTGAACTTTTCTTGAATACAATTCCAGAATTGACTATTTTATTGTTCTGTTGACCTTTTCAAGTATGGTTTAAATCATCAAATTGTTATCAAATGGGTTTTAATTGTTGATTTTAGTCCTTCAATTAAATCTGTATACATTAATATATTTTTCTCGGCGGAAGTCTATTGGCCAACCCGAAATGCAGTATGTGACTAGAATCAACGAATTTTTCAGCAATGGTGAATTCCGAGTTCTATTTATTTGAATCTTTACTTCCTTTTGTTTCTTCCGGAAGCTTATTCAGATAATGCATGAAACAATAGTGATAAAATTGCGGACGCTACCGAACAGATATCAACGTATCTGCAACAAGATAGCCGGTACCCGTCTACAAAAATGTATAAAGAGTCCTACATACTTTTGTTCCGGCGCGTTTAATTCGGCACGGCCGAATAAATGTACAAACTTATCAACCAGTGGTCCGCATTAATCCTGAATGGAACTAGAAGTCATGGCAAGAGGTATTTCTCCACCTGTAGGATGACGCAGGCTGACAGTAATCAGTACGTAAGTAACTTTCGGGCAAAACCCGCTCTTCTTAGTTCGCATTATGTCAAGCCGTCTTGCTTAAGATGGTAGATGCAGAATAAAGTTTCCCAATCAACACTCACACACACACTAAATGAATGAAAGCCGAAAATGTGTGGTCAATTTTTCAGGACGGCTTGGTTGTAAACACTGCCGAATGGAATGGAACGGACTTGAACATACGTGTCTCACCCCTAAGCCAAAAACAAAAACAGTATCTATAAACAAAGAATCAGGTATCGTTTCGACCAGCAATAATATGTAGATTGTCGGGAGAATTTAAATACAGAAGTATGGTCTCTATCCCGTTTCGACGTACGTAAACAAATTCAATATGCATTTATTCGCTATTCTGTGGCTCCAGCTCATTTGAATAACTTTAGAGGATTTCGGGGACTATCTGTACTTTTGTTACCTAAAGTCATCGACCTATGGCTCGGTAAATGTGGCCTTTAAAAAAGGGAAAATCAACGTCGTCTGTTCTGAATTTTCTTGTCCTGATTTTTTATTGGTCTCTGTTTAGTTTTTCTTTTTCGTACCTTTTTTCGTGTCGCAAAGATGTAATAGAAATCGGATTTCTCTTAATTCATTTCACACTGGTCTGTCAGAACTTTATTGCGGTCTAAAAATAGTTGTTTCGCTTAAGAACGTTGAATGTTTTTTTTTTTTTTGTTTCAAAATAGGCTAGTACAGAAAATAAACTTTCAATAGACATTTTCATAAGCAGTCTTGACAATCCATTTGGTGATTGGAATCTTACCTTTTTTTTTAACCCTTGTAAATAATTAAATACTCCTTTTAACATGCTCTTAAGTCTTACTAATTTGTCGTGCTGCTTGCGCCTGTCCTGTTGTTTGTACATTACAGGAGCTGATGTACGATCCTGCAGGTGCAAAATTTTGGGCCATTGAACTTAGATTGCTAAGAAGAAGACCAATTGACCATATCTTGCAGGCCACTTTGCGATTAGTTCACAGTGTACTCCAAGACAAAGGAATCCCATGGGGATACTGCGCTCAACAAGCTACTATCTATCAGTCATGCCTGCTCTGCGTTGCGCAATTTTGCCATGATCTCCCATGAGGTGTGAGCTGAAACTGTCTGTAGTCTAGCGATATGTGTGGTGTAGGTGTCGTCAACCTGGTAATTGATTTACAAATGTTCGCAAAAAATGGAAGTTTCTTTTTTAAACGATACAGGAGAAATTCCTTGTGGGGTAAAGTATAAAAAAAAGATGTCGTAGATAAAATAGACCTGAAGGGAAGAGACAGACTGTGGTAACTGTCTACTTTGTCTCTTTCCTGAGGTAACTAATTAAGCAGTAACTTAGGTCAATACAATACTGTTTGAAAGGAGATTGAGCACTTATAGATTCACTTTTTGACGCGTATGGCCATTTGAGTTAATGTATAATTCATAATATTATTTTAATCAATTTTTGACTTAAATTCATTGAAATAATTTGTGGGGTTTCTATTTTAATTTTAATTAGTATTTAATACAATAAGTAGTCATTTCTTACATTATAGTGAAGCGACTCCTTTTTCAATTATAATCGATCGATTAAACATTAACATAAATCGTGGAACAACAAAATAATCTACATTTGCAACTAAAAAGTATTAAGAGTTGTCATTATTATTATTCTTTAATTATGTTATTATTTTTTCGTTAAAAAGCAATTTCTAGGCAAAAATAAAACAATTAAGATATAATCGATAATGTTATGACGCCGTAGTCTATTGTCGTGTCACAACACTATTCGATGAAATGTCAAACAAATTGGTGTTTTCTGTTTACCGTGTTAACTCGGTAAGCCGAGAATATTGTTTTAAGCTTTGACGTTTTGATTGTTTTGATGTAACATAACCTCAATAGGTAGGTATTCAACTTATGTTTTTTTCAAAAACCCCACAATATTTAATTTTGAATTTAACCTTGTTTTAAAGTATGACACTACCCCTTTTTTGTGTCTAATTTTCATTACTATACTGTGTCAAAAGTTGCGCAACCAAGTGCCATAGTAACTTGCTCAATGTCCTTTGAAACAATATTATTGGTGAAACAAACACGCCTGTAATCCCTGTAAGGGTTAGGCAGAGGTGTACCTAATAGTATGCATTTCGCAATTTACAAAACACTTACACTACAAAACACTTAAAATAATACCAATATTCATATCACTTCATGTCTTCTTACATAGGTACTTTAGTACATTCATGATTTTTACATTAAACAGTACTTACTGTAATATTAACTAAATTAAGATTAACTTGGTAAATATTTAAAACAAATATTTGGGTACCTCCTAATACCTCCAACTTTGATGAATATTATGTACCTGACTCCTATTACTTTGATTAACTTGAAGCCTACCTATGGAAAACAAATAAGTAATCAACATTTTAAGTTCGGTACTCTGCCCTTGTTGTACAGTCGACCTCTTGTTGTACTGTTGACCTTGTATGTATTTTCTACGAGAGTTACACAACAATTTTATTTATCTTTAACAAAATTAAAACTTTAACAAAATACTATAAATGCATTGAGTATGCGTTAAGGGAAATGCCTGTAAAGTAAACCTTAATAACAGGTAACTACAGCTTACATTTAAAGTCAACAAATTAAAATTAGAAATAGTCATATGTATTTAAAAATAATAACTCATATATAAATTATTTAATTATTATCATTTATTCAACATTTTAATATTTTGTCAACATTTTAACATTAAAATCATCAATGGGTTGTATGATGATTTTAATGATTTCTAAGTTCATTTAATCCCATTGAGTGACTACTTCATGAAAAAGTCATTCAATGAAAATGGAACAAAATTTGAATTTCACGGGCTACCCTGGCGCTTTCACCGGTGTTTTTTTTTTAAGTCGACAACCGCAAAGCTCAACTGCAACGTAGACCAATCGCAATGACAGACTGTATCAACAGGACAAGGCTTCTCGCTCTTGTACTCGTTCTTATAATGTCCATCAACATCTTTTTCCAAATATGTTGGGGTCAGTTTCCAGTCGCATTAGATCCATTATACCAATATTTTACGCAGAGCGACTGCCAATCTGACTTCTACAAACCAGTACCAGGTTACAATAATACATACCCTTTGGTAAAACTGATGGTCAGACTTTCAGACTTCTGACAATCCCAATTCTACAATTGTTTGTTTCTGTTAAGAGGAGCAAACCAACATTTCGTTATTACATGAACAAAACTGCCCACACTTTTCACATCTGTTTTTTCTTATTCTTTCATAAAACATATACATATTTATGAAATAGTGTGTATTAGAAATGGCTTCGTTAAGGCTTAGTAATTGTGATTTGCAGCCATTGTGATGAATTTTTTTGGTCGTATTTTTGGTGAATTTAGCAGACGGCTTTTTCTGATGAAATCCAAACATATAGACGCAGTGATACTATCAATGATATAGAAGGACACGTACGGAGATATTTAAGTAAACTAGCTAATAGATTATTTTGTACACAATTAGCAAAATCAGTAAATAATGTTCCCACTGCTGGGATTTAGGCCCGTCTGTGGGAAGGAGTGGGTCGTTATGCACCACGCGGGCCGAGTGTGGGTTTGTGGATGTCACATAATGTTCGAATTTTTGGTACTTAACATTACATCACGCCTGTGCTCTAACTACACCCACATTTCGCCAGTTATGTTAGGTTCAATTCCCATGGTATAGGGGGCGAGCCTATTGCCATCTACCGGGCACAAATTCAGACTCCATGGATGCTACGGGGAAGTTCTTGATGGAAAATGCCAATAATACTTTGCCCGACCTGGGAATCGACCTTAGGAACACATGCACAGCAGTCGTGCTTGCGACCACTCGATCAACGAGGAAGGTTTTTGGTACCTCTCAACAGTTAAAACCAAATATTTCACTTTACATTTCAGATTCTTTCTTGACAACTTGAATATTTATTTATGTCTTTAACCTCTATCTCACCAAGCGGTCAACGACTTCAAGCACCAATTCACTCTTGTAACGTTCATCGCCAATTTCCAATAAAGACTATATTCCACTTATCCCTAAATTCCTTTGTTCCACTGATGACAATATCTCTAAAACGACCAAAAAGAGAAACATTGAGCATTTTCACGAATCACGTAGTACCTGAGCGAAATTACAGACTGAACTTGTACTCATAGTACGTACCACCGTTAGTAACATTGGTTAATATTCAATACACGAACGAAATAATGTTCTCAATACATTTTAGTCAATGGTAGACATCGAAATTAGTCTTACTAATTTGATTTAAGGCTGCCTTTATAGTTTGCTATCGATTTGTCTGGCTGTATTGTATGTAATATGTTTTTGATTCTCTTTGATCTGTCTAGATTTTGATTTGTTATTGGAGCTTAATTTTGTTGATTTATTGTGATTTGTTTTATTTTAGAAAATATTTTTAGGTTTGCTTTTTAAATTACGATTTAAATTAGATTGCTATTTATTTACAAAAAATATATTCTCTAGAATACATTCCATTCCTTAATACGCGGCCGAAGCATATGTTAGAACATATGATTTGCTACCGTATTAAGGAATGCTTCGACCGAAACTGTAAATGTACCTTTATGAAATTGATATAATCCATCAATTGTGCATTTTTAAATATCAACCATGATCCAAAGACCAACAATAATGAAATGACTATGTGAGAAATTCCATGAAAAAATGTGTAAGCAAATAAAATCAAATTGTCAATTTGAACATAACACCTTTTGACAGCAAAATCCATATTTCGCAAATAAGATACGGTAATAATGCTTACTTTACTATCACATTAATTTAATCGATTCTAATAAATCACAAAAATCGATTTTAGAAGCGTCGTTGTTTCGTATTTAAGTACCAACACCGATATTTTTAGGATTCTTCTGTGACCTGTCCTACTTTCTTCCATTGTGATTAAAAAGCCAAGGGGTAAGGCTTTGTCTCAACACTGAGACGAGACTTTTAATCTCAAAGTTGTTTCGAAAAATGACTCGAATACTGAGGAATAATTTGTAGGAGCCGATAAGATGGATCTTTAGTTCTTCTGCAAAGTTTTTCATGTAGATAGTATATGTAGCCTATTCTTAGATGGTTTTGGTGATGTTCAGAGGATGAATGAAAGGCGATTAACAAAAGGTATTTAGAAGGTAAATGTGACTAGAACACACTATTGGTGAAAAAAATCAGAAAGGCCAAGGTGGAAGGTACGTAGTACTGGTAACGATCGTGCGTATACCAGACATATGACCGTGGACGAAGCAAAAGGAGTAAGTAAGAATAGTAGCAAGAAGCGTTCTGTAGTTTCAGCCAATCCTAATGGAAAATATCCGTGATACTATTATGTATGTATGTGTAGTGCCAACAGAAAATCTATACGATCTACAACATTAGTTTTAGTATATACGAAAACTGAAACACATGTCTAGTATTTTTATGTAAAGGATCTCTGTACAAAATTTCAAAACTGTATCATGAAAAATCATAAAGTTATGAACTTGTTCTGTTACCTGGTTGTCCGCACAAAAACGTGGTCACCGCGCGGCAAACCCACGCGCCCGTCTCCAGCGTCTTCTTGAGCACATTGATAATAATAATTTGGCCGTAGGTACCTGAATGATTGCTATAGATACTTAGTGTCGCTCGGTGTCCAACTTGTAACCTTTTTTAAATAATTTTGGACAAAATATAACATGGTTTAAAATATTGGAATCGATTCAGTAACTTATTCTGAACAAACTATATTCCGGTTTCGCATATACTAAAAATAATGTTGTATATGAAGAAAAAGTAACCAAAACGACTTTTGATGAAAAATAATTTTTATTTTGAAAATATATTTTTATAAACACTTTTAAATGTAATTTTTTATAAACTAGGTTACGCCGTTGTTTTGTACTTGATTACTCTGAGAAGAAACATCTCTTTTAAGGTCTAGACATTTTGACAGACGATTTTGAAGAAAACTGTTTTTAATGTAGCGACTACAAGTCTAAAATTAGATATTAAAAGTAATATTATCGGAGAAGAAATAAGTTTGCCTTGCCTTGCTAATGAGTCTCATTATTAAAAAATAAATTACCATTGACCTCTAAAATTGATTCTGGGACCTTGATTGATTTCCAAATATATCGTAACTTATTTTATAACGTGAAAAATGTAGAACAAAATATTGTTAATTAAGTAATATCGGAAAAACTTTGTCCTCTTTTAAGGGCCTATTTACCTGCCAGTAATTACTAATAAAACAACTAACATTTAATGAAAAATAGATTTTCAAAGCTTTACATAAAATAATTTCCAACATATTATTTAGAAAACTACGAGCCGTGTGCTCCATAAGATGTATCCCCAAAAATATCATGCCCTTTTTTATTAGCCTGTTCTGTCGCTGCTGGGCAAAGGCCATCCCCATTCCTGTCCAACTCTCCTGGTGTTTTGCCTTCTCTGGCCAATCAGTCAGGAACGACTCCAAATCGTCACGTCAGCATTTCAAGTGACGATTCCGGCCCATCTGTCCTAGCCTCCTGGAAATGTGACCTGACCAGTCCAATTTTAACCTCGCAGATTTATCGCCAACATCGGCGAATTCTGTCTTGGAGAGTATCTGTGTTGTGGTAATCCACAATTTAACTGCCGATTTTTATTAAATAGACAAGGTGTAAGAAAAGCTCAAACTAAAATAAAAACTCTGCGTGTAGAACATAATACAAAAAGCCCGATCCTTTTCCATTTATTTAGATGCAAAAACTACAAGCAAACTACCTAAGTAAGTGAAAAGTAGGTCTCCAAAGAGTTTAAATAGCTCGCCTTTATGTACTTCTAAAACAAGAATATTCAGCTTATGTAACCCTTTTATTTTTCTTCATAAAAACAAAATGTTTCTGAGTTAGTGTCAGATTTTATTTTTACTGTTAAAGGAGCCATTTATGTGGAGCTAAATAAAAATAGTTTTATGTTTGTTTAGCTTTCCAAAAGCATTTACGTTTTCGGTTGTGAAGTTATTAAGTTCATGTTTTATTTAGTGTTTGATGTTTAAGTTCTTTATTTACGAGTCGAGGTTTTATTTACAATTTTTATTTTTAAAAGATTTTTCCAATAGAAGATGGCGGGACCTGCTGACAAAACAAACGACTAGCCACATTCTTCTTCGTCGCGTCGATGATTCTCTTTTTATAATCGAATTAGTTTTGACCAGAACTCTGCCACCTCGACGGCGTTGGTGGTGGCTTCGGACAGGTCCCTTAAAGAGCAGGTGGAATTATACAACATTAATTTTAGTATATGCGAAACCTGAATATAGTTTGTTCAGAATAAGTAACTGAATCGATTCCAATAATTTTTAAACCATGTTATATTTTTTCCCAAAATTATTTAAAAAATTTAAAAGTTGAACACTGAGCTTTTATTAATTACTATCGCATTATTTTAGCTACCTACTGCCAAATTATTATTATCAATGAGCTCAAGATGACGCTAGAGGCGCGCGCTGCGTGGTGACCACGTTTTTGTTGCTAATAAAAATACTAGATACGTGTTTCAGGTTTCGCATATACTAAAACTAATGTAGTATAATCAAATTAGTTTTGGCCAGAACTCTGCCACCTCGACGGCGTTGGTGGTGGCTTCGGACAGGTCGCTCAAAGTGCAGGTGGAATTATATATAGAGCAGGATAGGATGTGAGGTATAGTTTGTGTTGGGGCACCGTAGTCACACCCTGCTTCATCGAAATACCAAACGAAGTTGTTTCTGAACCCACCTGGCTTCGCAACTGGTTTACGTTAATTCGGATGGAACGTACTAGAAGTCGCGGGGAAAGACTCAGCTGTGGGATGGTGCAGACTAACAGTAACAGAAGTGTCATCATCTGCCTAGCCTTTTCCCAACTATGTTGGGGTCGGCTTCCAGTCTACACAGATGCAGCTGAATACCCGTATTTTATATGGAGCGACTGCCTATCTGACCTCCACAACCCAGTTAGTACTAGGTAATACGATACCCCTTGGTAAGACCGGTTGTCAGACTTTTTGAGCCACTGACTACCTTTAACGACTGTCAAAGATCTACAAATGACAGCCGGGATCAACGGCTTAACGTGCTTTCCGAGGCACGCAGCACGCAGTAGCAGAAGTGTGTTTGACTTTTTTGGTTTTAAAAGTTTTTTTCGTGTTGGATATAAGTTCCTGTATCCAACATTATATTATTGGTATTAGCCTATAATATTCCTATTGCTGGAATACTAGCCTCTTATTTAAGAGAGGGACTGAGCTGTCAATTCTGTAATCTACTACGCAGGCCGAGTGCTGTTTGGTAAATGTCACATTAAAGTCCTTTTATTTTTAACTGACTTCTAAAGGTTACGTAATTATTCTATCAGCATCTCATATTTGTTAGCGGAAACCTGCGCTGTGATTCCATATACATTTTCTTTACTTTGTTTGAGTAGTTTATATAATATGATATTTATGTATGTAGCTTCTATAATATGTAATTTCTCCTTCGTCTAGGTTACAGGGATCCGCTGGATGTGAGTCGTACGGGGCCGGTCAATGTGGCGACAAAATCAAAATCAAAATCAAAATCAAAGTATTTATTTCAAGTAGGCCAGTTACAGGCACTTTTGAATTGTCGAAACAAAGGCAACAGTAAAATAAAGCTACAGTCCCAGTCACAAGGCACAAAAACTGTGAAAGTACTGTAGTTGCCCATTCCCTAACGTAGATCTATATGGAGAAGAACGGGCAAGAAACTCCATGGACACTCTTTTAAATCAGAATACTTTAACAAAACCTTGGTTACATCATTCATTTTGAGATGGTACATTATGTGAGAACGATGCAGCAAGATGTGTACGTTAAAAGTGTCCATAGTAAAAACAATTCAAAAATAAAATAATTAATTCAAATAAGCCGTGGCAAATAAGAGATGACCAGTCACAACTGACAGCGCCCGTTCACGAACATGACGCATGTATCAGCACCATTAAACTCAACCATTTTGAAGGGAACTAAATGATCCGACACACGTGCCACCATCAGCGAGACATTTGAGTGAGCATGACATACTCCTAACCGCCAGGGCACATTCAAGTCAAGAAAAGACGCAGGTTTCCAGCGAATGACAGCTTTCTAGTACATAGTACTCACACAATATGGGCTAGGCGGCTATATAATACAAAAGAGATTGAATCTATACAATGCAAAGATAGTTAAACAATCTTCAGCAGCTCCAACAATACTATTTAATGCTGACACTTGGGGAGGCCTATGTCCAGCAGTGGACGTCTTTCGGCTGAAATGATGATGATGATGATGTTGATGGTATCCTTACCTATATATCTTCTAGTTATGATGTAAAGTTCAAGAAGCAAGAATTAAAGTAAAGTTTTTTTTCACCTTTGTAGTGTTTTTTTGTTGGAAGTCAGTTTATTTTAGTTTAGATTTTTTTTCATACAAATTAATGCTAAACCACTCGACATCACGACACGTTGGCATGCAAAACGTCAGAAAGTTATTACGACCGATAAAAAAAGGACTATAATAAAAATTCAACATCTAATCTTTAAATTATTTCGTTTTATATTTCACCAGAGGGCGCTCGTGAGTGTTAGATAAGTGGGCCATATAATGTAATAGGACCTTTTCATGGATTTAGGGGTGACCGCAATTTTAATGCAGTTGAAGAAATACGCTGTCAAATGAACGTAAAACGATCAAACCACTTTTACAAGCCAATAGGGTTTCCCATCAGAAAAAATGGCGACAATAACAAACATTTTTAACCGACTTCCAAAAAGAGGAGGTTATCAAGTCGACTGATATTTTTTTTTTTTTTTATGTATGTTCAGCGATATCTTCGCCAATTTTGATGATTCTTTTTTTATTTTTACATATTCTAACCTACATACATACTCTAAGCTACATAATTATTAGCCTAGCCTTTTCCTAACTATGTTGGGGTCGTCCTCCAGTCTAACCGGATGCAGTTGAATACCAGTATTTTACATGGAGCGATTGGCTATCGGATCTCCGCAACCCAGTTAGTACTGGGTAATACGATACCCCTTGGTAAGACTGGTGGTCAGACTTTCCGGATGATTAGAAAAATATTGTACTTTTATATTAAATTCATTCCGTGAAAAGTACTTTTACTGGAGCGGTACAGGTGTACGCAGTGCGTTATAAAATTCAATTTGAAGATATAATATATTATCTTGCATATTTAATATATTTTTCAATTGGCATGTGTAACTAATTAATACCAACTTTTCAGAGATATTAGTTTTTGAAATTAGTTTCAGTTAGTTTTGAAAGTTGGTACAAAGTTTTAAATTTTACGAGATTTCAATTAAACCTATCAATCATGATAGTCAATATTACATAATATACTGAATTCATTATATTTATTTCTTCTCCATCTTACGACTATCTTTATAGGGTTACCTAATACGATAGTGTACACAATAACAATATTAAATTTTGTAACAAATCACAAACAATGCATTTTTGATATCAAAATATATCATTTATTTATCATATCTCTCAAAAGATTTATAAACAAAAGAGATAAAAACAAAAACTATCATCATGCTTTGACCACAGCGATACGGACTAGTACTTTGACGCCTAAGTCGTTTTTGTTTTTAATATGTACTTTTAGTATTTAGTTTGTATTATTTATTTAAGGGATAGGAAGGTTAGGTTTATCTATCAACATTGTACGTGTATGCAAAGGTTTGCGTCCGTGCTATTAACCGTTGAGGAGTTCACTTGTGAGGAGGCGATCCACGCATGTCATCATCATCATCTGCCTAGCCTTTTCCCAACTATGTTAGGGTCGGCTTCCAGTCTAACCGGATGCAGCTGAATACCAGTATTTTTACATGGAGCGACTGCCTATCTGACCTCCACAACCCAGTTAGTACTAGGTAATACGATACCCCTTGGTAAGACTGGTTGTCAGTCTTTTTGGGCCACTGACTACCTGTAACGACGGCCAAAGGTCTACAAATGACAGCCGGGACCAACGGCCTAACGTGCTTTCCGAGATACAGAGAAAACTTTTTTATATAATGGGTGGTTACCCATACACAGACCAACCTAGCCAAGCACGACTTAACCGTAGCATGTGTTGGCTCAAATCCACGATTTACAATTTGTCGAGACTGTCACTACCATTGCCTTGTTCCACCGCTGTTCCAGGATCTGATAAATAACCAAGAACCCTTTTTTTAGACAGAATGTATCTACGGACAATAGTTTTATGTAATTGTAACTAATTTCAAATAACTAACTTCCATGGTTCAAATCAAATGAGTATCTTACCCCACTTTCTCTTCTAATCCCTGATTCTCAATCCAATAGCTACCTATCTAAGTGAGACTTAACGGTGTAACATTTCAAAAAGCCATTAAGCTGAAATAAAAAGCGCAAGTCCCAAGCGACAATAGATCAACGAGCGACACAATGCATAGAGAGTAGGCACTGTGTAACCAGACTGGTATAAATTTAGCTTTTTTGACAGTCGCCAAAATGGTATTGTCACCTTTATTTTTTATTAGAGGATTTTGTTCCGGTATTATGATTCAAGTTGCTGTTTGTAATATTGGTACTTCGGTTGGTATTTAAAAAAATATGTACACACGGTGGAAGGGACACAAACGAACGCACAAATACTACACAGAGATTTTAAATCGGTAATTAAAAAAAAAAAAACAGCCATTTAATACATTTTGACCGTGCAGGGCAGGTGTAGCATTTTTGTAGGAGACAACTGGTTTTTTTGTTTGTAATTAACGATGAAAAATGTGTATATTGGGCTCTGACTCATGTACTGAATACTTTGTAAGCGTTTGTGCGTCGGTGTTCCATCCACCATGTATACAAGACCAAATTAAATTATCTAGCGAAACTCAGCTGATATGATTGGTATAAACTCGTATTTCAAGTACCATAGCTTCATGCGATCGTTGAGCTCTGAAAATTATAACTATGTTGATACCCATTTCTACGAAAACGGACTTCTAGTCTTCTTAGGGTAGACCTTGACTTGTGACTGTGACTTAAAAATAGAAGTAATAGAGAGATCATCATCACCATAAGATCCAGAAAACGTCTGGTTCTAGGCAGGCTTCTCGCATTTTTTTTTTACAAAGAATCGTCTACAAGCTTCTTAAAAGGTTTTTATAAAAAATACTTATTTTTTTCTTTTGTGTTTCCAAAATCAACATTACTATTAAAAATCTCGACATTAATCTTAAAAGATCAGCGAAAAACAAACAGCACGATAAAAATCCTTTTAAAACAGAAGCATTAAATGGCAATCACCGTAAATCCTGTTTTAATATTCACAATCCACATCCAATCTTGTGATTGGCTACAAAAACCTTTCACCTTATTTTTTCAGGTGATTGATTGGCTCTCGCTGGAGACAATTAAGATGACCCAAGATATTACGCTATCTATCTTGTTGGAATTCTACATGACTGATTAATATCGATAGTAAAGCTTGGTTTGACGAGGATAGTGATTTGGTCGAGTGACAAAGTCGAGTAGTTATAACTACTTAATCGATGGTGAAATTATATCGGTATAAGTTAGACGCATCGCTTAGGTTATGCACTTAATTAGATACGCACTCAATGGTGGCTAATGGAGGTCAGATGAACATCACTTGCGAAGGCTAGGCAGATGATGATGATGATGATGATGGTGGCTGGCGAAGCAGAGCCCTAATGAGCGAGATAGTACCCAGCTACTTGTTAACTTTAGTTAACTTTTTATTTTGTTCTACATTTTTTTTGTGTAGTAAGCAACGACTTATTGTCGGGCCTGCGCTGTGCCCACATACTTAAGTACAAATGCTGTATCCATGATAATTGTAATACCAAATGATTTCAAAAGAGTAACTTTTTTCGACAATTCAAAAGTGCCTGTAACTGGCCTACTTGAAATAAATGCTTTGATTTTGATAACCATGGAGTTTCTTGCCGGTTCTTCTCCATAGGAAACGACCAACCCGAACCGTGCACCTTTTTGTCGACGTTTTAAAAGTGCCCATTCTAGGCCTATGTGAAATAAAATATTTTGATTTTGATTTTGAGTAGAAGGAGCTTTGGCAGTCCAACAGCTAGATGGGTGGCAGACCTACAGAAGATAGCGGAGAAGAACTAAATGAGACTCGCACAGATATGCGAAACATGGCACAAAACGGAAGAATTCTTTAAATAGAAGAAGGTGAAGTAAAGCTGCCACTCAGAATAAGATTACAGCAACATTTACACACATAAAACTGTTTTTTTTTAGTTTGTTTGTTACATTTTCACAACTAAAAGCATATCAATATTAGTGAAAAATATGAAAAGAGGGCTACCACAAATATAGATAGGCTTAGATAACGCAAGTACCATGATCTGAATGAAAACCAAGCGCCAACCAAGCAGGGCCTCAGTCTGCATCACAGAGTACTTTTATATTATAATAGTACTCTGTGATGGCAGTGTGTGTTGCCAGTGATTACATACGGGACCGAAACGTGGTCGCTCACAATGGGCCTCATCAGAAGGCTTAAAGTCACCCAAAGGGCAATGGAGAGGGCTATGCTCGGAGTTTCCTTGCGTGATCAACGTTGCGTTGGAAGGCCTCCCACTAGGTGGACTGATGACCTGGTAAAGGTTGCGGGGATCCGCTGGATGCGAGACGCACGAGATCGGTCAATGTGGCGACACTTGGGGGAGGCCTATGTCCAGCAGTGGACGTCTTTCGGCTGAAATGATGATGATGATGACTCTGTGATGCAGACTGCGGCCCTGGCTGGAGGCCTTAGACATAATGTACCCACGGGATAGTCCTGTTAAGCAGACGACAACCACCTAGGTTGAACTGCGAGATGCCATTTAAAAAAAAAAAATACAGACAGCGTGACAGTGGCCTCGTTAAGTTTCTTTAGCTTAAGTCGGGCACGCGAAGTAGGTGCTCTTGCGTTATCTAGATCTATCTATATCTGTGGGGGCTACAAATACAAGTGGGCGAGCCGTAGTCTTAACTAGACTTCAATAAATTTCCAATACACGTGCTAAATGATTAAACATGGGGCCCAATCAGGATGGATAATGAAGACCGGATGAACTGAAAATAATTGGGGCTGTAGGTTAATCTCGGCAATATCCGGAATTAATTGCGTTGGAGGATAAGGAGATTATGAGTAGGTCAAAATGAAAAGCAGCTCATCATGGAATGAGGGAAAGGAATAATAGCTTTGATTTAAGGTAATCTTACAAGGAAAAAAATACAAAAATAAATCTCTAAGTTCGATTCAAGGAACAAAAAACTAAAATGTAAGTTCAACAATATTCGAAAGTCCCCAGCTATAGAGCAACCGCTTTAATGAGTCCTCGCGAAGGTATCAATTTAAATGGAACATGCTGAAGGTTAATCACGTATTGGGTCAATTAGTTTCGTAATGCCTATGTGGTTTATGGTTATTTTAAAGCAAATTACCTGGAATATTGTTAGGACTTTGTGGACGCTTAGTACTGCCTGTGATAGGACAAGGCGGAGGGCTCATTAAAGCGGTCGGTCTATAGAAGGAGAGACAAGTTTAAAAAGGAGGCTGGGGCAGACTGCATGTGGAAGGCGAAGGACTGGCTGTGGTGCAGTGGCGTATGGTGGCTGACCGGAATATCGCTGCCCCCACTATTTTCATCAGTAGTCAATAAAGGTAGCAATAACGTTTTTCCTACTCCTCCGCTATTCTTTTCTGATTAATTTCGTTGCGGGATTCAAGACAGTTAAATTGTTTCTTTGGGACTTCGTCGAGCTTCATTGTCTCGGCGCTTTTCTGGTGGCCGCCACTGTTGATTCTGGCTTTCAGGAGTTGCAGTGGTTTGAGAAAAGTGTGGCGGGCTAGAATAAATAAAAAAGGTAGCAAAATAATTATTAAAAAATGATATTTTTGAAGTAAAAAGTTTTAAATAATTATCAATGTTGGTTTTTATGTTATGGTCGATTGCCAATATAAGCTTATGCTTGTATGAAAAGCTGCCTGAGCCAACAGCTTATAATAAGGAAAATACGCGACAGCTTGCGTTGTCCTTGTTTTTATTACAACATAGTCCCGACGATGACAATAGTAATTGTCTGATGTGGCAATTATGATACTTTCTATGTATGTCCAGTGGCCTGCGATAGGCTGAGTTGAGTGATTGATAGATGGATAAACCATTTGATATATTTTATGTTCCCTACACAAAAATCAACAACAACTTTTCTGTTTAATAACAACTCAAACAGCCACTAAACAACAAAAAAGTTACCTAGATAATCACTACTAGGGTTCCGAACCCGAAGGGTAACTAACTGGACCCTATTACTAACCATCCGCTGTCTGTCCGTCCGTCTGTCTGTCAGCGGGCTTTATCTCATGACAGTTGAAATTTTCACAGAATGTGTATTTCTGTTGCCATCATAACAACAAATAGTAGTGGGCTCCTCTACCACGATGGTACGGAACCCTTTTTTTCAAGATTCAAGATTCTTTATTTTGCATGAAATATGGTACATGATGGTCTTATAAAATAAAGGTTTCACACATTTCGCTGACTTCCTTCAGCATGCAAACTTAAAATTAAAATACCTAACACAATGTACTCTTGGTTTAGGTACCTAGTACTAGTTAAAAATTTAACAAAATGTAATAAAATTTCTTTCATTTCCTTCATGCCGACTGTCTGCCGATGTCCGACTCGCACTTGGGCGGTTTTTTTTAACTGTCCTCAAAATGCAGATGAATACAGTTTCGGTAAATTGACATCATGACGTCACACCCTCAATTAAGGTCAACAATTTGTGTCATTGGTTCCCCATTCCTGCTCCAAGACTACAGAGGAGCGAGACTAATCGCTGTTTGCGTGAGACAGTCGTATTGTTGGTTAGATCTTGATTAAGGCCTCGTAGAAGGACGACAAATGCCGTGCAATATATTGACCAACCTGTTGAACTATTCACAATGCTCAAGCAAGTTGCACGAAAGAGGTTCGCCTACATTTTGCATTAGGATGTCACGTCGCAAGCTACGTTGCGTGAAGTTGCAGCTTGAAATCGTGTTGCAGAACAAATATTTTATTGTGAATGGGGCTTGCGTTGTAGGACGTGAAAAGTGTGAAATTGTTTTATTTTTTATTAAGTACTTAAAAGTAGAATGCACTGTTCATCACACTACCACGGTAAATGCGAATGTAAGTATGTGGGTGTGTATGTTGGTAACTTCATCACGGTAAAACGGCTGGACGGATATAGATAAAATGTTGTACTCACATAAGCTTCTGAAATGCTTCATATGTTAACATAAGCTTCTGAAATCGAAGTCGAGTCATTAAATGTGACAGAAGTCGCGCGTTAATTATTAACTATTACTAATTTAGAAGCAAAATATGTCAAAAACCTAGGACCTACATTCAGGTTCGAGAAAATTAAAGAAAATGTTTAAAAGCTACTGCGAGCAACCACTAAAGAGGAAGCACACTCAATCAAAGTCCAAGAGGAGGAGCTCGTAGCTAAATAATAACAGCCACTCGGGTCGATCTTTAGGTTAAGCCGTGCTTGCCTAGGTTGGTCTGTGGATGGGTGACCGCCCATTACATACCTAGTTTCCTCCTAGCCTCGGAAAGCACGTTAAGCCGTTGGTCCCGGCTGTCATTTGTAGATCTTTGACAGTCGTTAGGTAGTCAGTGGCCCAAAAAGTCTGACAACCAGTCTTACCAAGGGGTATCGTGTACCCAGTACTAACTGGATTGTGGAGGTCAGATAGGCAGTCGCTCCATGTAAAATACTGGTATTCAGCTGAATCCGGTTAGATTGGAAGCCGACCCCAATATAGCCGGGAAAAGGCTAGGCAGATGATGACTCAATCAAAGATCAAATAAAAGTTTTCAAGTTGCGCTTGCTATAAAACACACCATTTCGCAAGTAAGTTGATGATCACATTAACTCAGACGACTGCTACTGCCCAGGTTTAATCGTTTAGTTATCTTTTGTGATATCCGTGTGAATCCATCTGGAAGTTACTCGCGCAAATTGTGAAATAGTAAAAGTATCAAATAAAAGTGTATCGTTAAGTTTGAGTTCTCACGTTAGTGAATAAAATATCGAAACTAGTAAAAAAGTTGTTAAAATACGATAGATAGATATCGTTTTTTAACAACTTTGATAGTAAAATCAGGTTTTCTAATATTTCAAGATAGCTGTGAAATTATTAACAATAAAATTTAACTTCCCTATTTGAATCGGATTCAACCATTTCAAGGTTTTTTTTTTGTACGGATACCTAATGCTTTTTCTAAAATATAAACAGCTGACTCCTTATAACATCGGTTATCTGCCTGTAAAAGTCCCGTCATAATCAGTCCAGCCGTTTCGGAGATTAAGAAAGAAGAAAGTACAAACTGCACTTACGCGTAAAAGTGTTTTCTGTATAGCTCCCATTATTTATAATAAGTTACCTAAAAGTAGGAGAGAGCTTAATGATGTACAATTGAAAAAACAACTAAACCATTTCTAATTGACAAAGCATAATTTCTGTCAGAACCATTTACTGCGACAGATTCAATTATGATTTTATAAATTACTTTTGACGTGACTGTGTATGATTATTCTTTGCTTATTTATTATTTTTAATTATGATTTTTAATTTTTTTTATTTTTACTTTTGACGTTTAGTATTTTTGTTATATTGCCTTTTCTTGGATTCAAATGATACAATAAAAATCTCAATTGTAGTATTCTAAACATTTGCACGCCATAGTACTTGGCAAACATGTCTGAACCAATTTTCTTTTATGTTATTCTATATGCACTTTTTATTATTGTATGTGTATACATGTTTGGAGATTTTATCTTATCTTAGTGTCTTTTTCAATTTGTTCTTATAAGGAAAAGAGGAATTTAAAAGGTGACAATGAATTTAGGGACTCATACCGCCAACTTCCAAACTCCGAGCTCCTACTGAGAAATTTCTAATGCTCGATATACATTTAAAATCAAATTCCTGTTCTCATTTTTGAACTTGTCAAAACCCTTGCCACTCACCCACCCACTGGCTCAATCTAAACTAATCCCTAGATATAGTCAATATTTATTTGATTAATTACTCAGTTGACATGTCAGTATTATTTATTAGGGTTCCTTACAGTAATGGGCCAGGGCTTCAGTCGTGAAGATGATCTATCGATGTTTTACTTTAATATGTGTAGTTTGTAATTGGTTTAACCGTTTCAGTTAGTCGTGAGAATTATCGGTTCGATCTGTCTTCTATAGATGACAGTCGGGAATTTGTGTGGAGTAGTTGGATGCAAGTGTGAAAAGGCGGTCATTCTAAAGTAGTATTTAAAGGAAATAAATGTGGAAGTTAAACTTTTATGTAAAATAACCATGTTGGGGTCGACTTTCAGTGCCGAGTTCGTGGCTGAATAATAACAGCCGCTCAGGTCAATCTTTAGGTTAAGCCGTGCTTGCTTAGGTTGGTCTGTGGATGGGTGACCACCCATTACATACCGAGTTTCCTCCGTGCCTCATTAAGCACGTTAAGCCTTTGGTCCCGGGCGTCATTTGTAGATCTTTGACAGTCGTTAGGTAGTCCGTGGCCCAAAAAGTCTGACAACCAATCTTACCAAGGGGTATCGTATTACCCAGTACTAACTGGGTTGTAAAGGTCTGGAAGCCGACCCCAACATAGTTGGGAAAAGGCTAGGCAGATGATAATGATAATGTTGGGGTCGACTTTCAGACTAACCACATGCAGCTGAATACCAGTATTTTACGTGGAGCGACTGCCTACCTGACCTCCACAACCCAGTTAGTACTGGATAATTTGATACTCCTTATTAAGACTGTTAAGAATGTTTAATAATAGTTCAGTGCTTGTGGCACATCTTATTTGTTTATGGGGCATGCGGTGCTAACGTGTAATTAATTGTTACACTAACCTTGGATATTATATACTTACTTTAAATGTTATCAGTGTAAACAATTGTTGGTTGGCCAATAAAGGAAAATAAAAATAAATAAATAAGACTGGTTGTCAGAGTTTCGGGCCACTGACTACCACCGTCAAAAAACTACAAATGACAACCGGAGCCGACGGCTTAACGTGATTTCCGGGGTACGGAGGAAACTCGGTATGTAATAGGCGGTCACCCATCCACGGACCAACCTAGGCAAGCGCGGCTTAAGCTGAAGATCGACCCGAACAGCAGTTATTATTTAGCCACGTACTCAAATATTATAAACCATATTATTTAAGCATGTTTATTTCAACATCAGTTTCCACTACCTTAAACTCTAAGACATCACGTTATGAATCTAATTTCAACGTAAGCTGAAGATGAAAGGCCACGGAGTTCCCTCGCTATCTCCAGTGTAAGATTTCTCATTGTATTGTAAGTAATGCTATTCAGAATTCCTGCATCGTCAGTGAGGTTCGCTCGTGGCTTATTAAACGCATATACAACCTCTTTGCAGAGATATGGAGTGATCAGTGCAAAGGTTCCTTTTGAAAATATAAACTTGTTGGGGTAACTTTTGTTATTGTTAAATTCTGGAATTATTATCTTAATTATCTTTGTACAGACCGTTACAAGAATATATATTTTATGGATCTTTTGAAATATTTGTGAAACTGTTCTGTGAAACTTATTGAATTAATAAGATAGCGGCGGAGTTAGTTTCGATTTACACAAAACATCCTTTTACAAGTGTTTAAACTGCCATGGACACTATCTTTACCACTGAAAACGAGATATTTACCATGTTTACTATTAAAACGAAACTTAGTACCAAAACCTTATCCTATATAATCCTACAATCAAAATTAGTATTCTTTTTTTTCGTACATAGCATAGCATAAAATAGCATAATCAGCCTATTAATTTTCCCACTGCTGGGACGCAGGCCTCCTCTCTATGGAGGGTTTTTCGTACAATTTAGTCTAAATTGCGTGTTAAAATCCTACATTTATGATTTCAGCACGCATTCTGAGAGTTAGGTAATCTTCCCAGTATGACCAAAGCTATCTAAATTGAATACGAAATTGAATTTAAACTACGAGTTTGACGCCAACAGTTCCTGGTATGTGCGGAAAAGCCGAACAAGTAGGACACGATATCAAACGCATCGCTTCTGAATCATATTAATCTGTTTTGGCAAATATTGAGGTTTAATTCAGATATGATGGAGATACTATAGATGCTAAGCTATTATATGTTGTTAAACCAAATAGTGAGGTAGTTGTGTAACACACTAAGGATCGCAATGTCTTTAATTTTTAACCCCCTGACGCAAGAAGAGGGGTGTTATAAGTTTGACCGCTGTGTGTGTATGTCTGTCTCTGGCACCGTAGCTCTTAAACGAGTGAAGTGATATGGATGCAGTTTTTTTGATAGTACTACAATGTTTATTGCAATCGTTGCAGGTTGACCAGACGATTTGTTTCAACCTATCAAGCTATAGCTTAGGAAACACCTTTCAAAATTCTTTGGTTTGTGATTGAAAGAGTGCTACATAATTGTGGTGCAGATTGATCTTGCTGTGAAGATGAAGCAGTTCATGCTGATAGTAGCTCTGAAACTACAAGCGCTAACCAAAAAAAAGGAGAAAGGTGGCCATGGTAATGTGTAGCGTACCTTTTAATTGCGTCAAAATTTCATCTACACTAATATTATAAAGCTGAAGAGTTTGTTTGTTTGGTTGAACGCGCTAATCTCAGGAACTGCTGGTTCGATTTGAAAAATTATTTTAGTGTTGGATAGCCCATTTATCGAGGAAGGTTATAGGCTATGAAATTTCACGCGGACGAAGGTCGCGGGAAAAAGCTAGTACCTTTATATTTTTATTTCATATCTTTTTATTCTTGGAATGTTCCTAGTTTTGATATGTACCGAGCGTATATTTCTACACCAGCAATGGTTACCACCATCATCATGATGATGATGGTAATGGTTACCACCATTGCTGGTTATATATTAATATAAATTAATGGTTATATATTTATTGTGTGAAACAAAGTTTAATGTAAGATCTCAATGTACCAAATACTGAGAAATAAATAAATACAAAAAATACACCACACCACAGTTTCTGATAATTTAATTTGAATAAATACTTTCAGATTAATAAACAACATTTTACATACGTATTGTAATAGGATATTTTAAAATAATATTGAACATATCGCTTCGAATTTCTGTGCTGCAATACAAATGTAGTATTTATGTGTACAAGCCACGCCTAGTAATTTATATGGACACAGGTGGTCAGAGTATTGAAACGGCATTTTTAAAATGTTGTCTTATTTTGTTATTGGATTCAAGAACTGTATTTATGTTGGTTTGTTTATGGTTTTTTATTTTCGTGTTTATTTCATTTTGCTGTAGACTTCCTACGGCAATATTTTAGTCCTTTTCCGCTCATTACGTCCATCTCTCATGCGAGTAAATTGCTTTGATGTACATGTTGCAGTTACATCATCATCATCATCATTTCAGCCGAAAGACGTCCACTGCTGGACATAGGCCTCCCCCAAGTGTCGCCACTTTGACCTGTCCCGTGCGTCTCGTATGTTGCTGTTTGGCATAAACAAATTTCTTCTCTTTTATATACCTCCCAGAACTAACTAACTGGGTAGTGGAGGTCAGATAAGCAGTCGCTCCATGTAAAATACTGGTATTCAGCTGCATCCGGTTAGACTGGAAAGCGGCCCCAACACAATATGGTAAAGGCCAGGCAGATGATTGTGATGATGTATAGCACTAAGATATCGTCTTGCTCTGTTCTGCACTTCTTTTTATTTAACTTCTTTTCTTCCTCCGTCTTTACAACAAACAATACCTATTCTTCCACATCATATCATATATCATACTCCTTGGTAAGACTGATTGTCAGACTTTCGGGTCACTGACTACCTGTAACAACTGTCAAAGATGTACAAATGACAGATGGGACCAACGGCTTAACGTGCTTTCCGAGGCACGGAGGAAACTCGGTATGTAATGGGCGGTCACCTATAATGGCACGGACCAACCTAGCCATGCGCGGCTTAACCTTAAGAACGACCCGAGCCGCTGTTATTATTTAGCCACGAGCTCCTAAGATAATTTAAACCACCAAAAATAATGCATATGTCTCTAAAAACAGTCGTCGGGAGCTCGCGCTAATTAGTGCGCGCTCTGATTCCGTTCCACATCTTAGTGGTGAAGGCTCGTTGTATGCGATGTTAATGAATTATTAACAAGATAGTGTTTCACCAACAATGGATTACTAGCACGATTTTGTCTTATATGTCTTTCTTTCATTTTCTTTCCTAATTTCTTCTTTAACATAATATCACGCCTGTAAACGCCGAAGGGTTAGACAGAGGTAATAATATTACATCCACATTTCGCCAGTTATGTTTTAAGTCAGACATAATAGATTATTTCATTCTCTTTTCAAATTTTTCATTAACTCTCCATTTCGACGATAAATAATGTCAATAAGTCCTTTGTTGTTATCACCATGTATGCCTAACGTTTTTCTCAGTTATGTCATTGGCTTTCAGTCTGACCTGATGGAGCTGAAGACATGAAGCGACTGCCTACCTGATATCCACAACCCAGACAGGTTCTGAGTACCTGATAAGACTGCCAAGCCATTGCTATCGACTGTCAATCGTACATCTTTGACAGTCATTACCGATACGCAGAAGCCCGAATGTCTAGCAAAATCAAAATAGCGTAAGAAAATTTAAATAACTTGGAACACAACAAAGGCGCCATTTTTTCCATTCAACAATGTATTATTGTGGGTATGAAGAACATGGTGTATAGTTCGTCATCCCCAAAAAAGGGACATTCCTCCGACCAGAAGGGTGTTGTGTCTGGTGGGCAACTGCCCGACAGTCGTTGTCAGGTTCTTCTATATATTTCTTAAGTCGTGGATAACTAAATAAAAATCCTAAATCGCGCAGTTAACTGCGCGAATTAGGATTTTTAATGTTAGTTTCTTCATTTGTGTCATAGATGGCGCTGTTGTACTTTTTGTTCTAAGTTGCTGTAGTACTTTTTTGTTTAATTATTTTTTTTATATTCTTCTTCTAGCTGTCACTGGGTAACACAATTCCCTCAAAACAAAAAGCAAAACAATATCTCTATTTACTGCAAGATATATTTCAAGCGCCGCAAATACTGCACATGTCTCCACTTCAAACACACGTCGAGAGCTCGTACTAATTAGTGCGCGCTCTGATTCGTTTCCACATCTTAGCGGCGAAGACTCCGGTGTATGCGATGTTAATAAATTATAAGCAGGATATGTGTCTCACCAACAATGGATTACTAGAGGGATGAATATTATAAGAGAGTTAATGGATTAATAGGTTTTTATTAAACAAAACTAATGTTTAGAACTTTCAAGAGCATTATGGCAAAAGTAGGTAAAATTGTAATTGGTTATCTTGATTCAATAATTTTACAAATAAACTAAATCATTATTCTCCAGCCCTTATCCCAATTCATTTGGGGTCGGCGCAGCATGTCTTCTTCTTCCATACTTCTCTATTACTCGTCATCTCAGTAGTTAACTCTTTTCTAGCCATATCATCCATCATACAGTCCATCTATCATTTCTTTGTTTTTAAATTAAATACAATAAAATAAGTGGAATTGTAATAATTGTAGGAGCTCGTGGCTAAATAATAACAGCCGCTCGGGTCGATCTTTAGGTTAAGCCGTGCTTGCCTAGGTTGGTCTGTGGATGGGTGACCGCCCATTACATACCGAGTTTCCTCCGTGCCTCGGAAGGCACGTTAAGCCGTTGGCCCCGGCTGTCATTTGTAGATCTTTGACAGTCGTTAGGCAGTCAGTGGCCCAAAAAGTCTGACAACCAGTCTTACCAAGGGGTATTGTATTACCCAGTACAGACTGGGTTGTGGAGGTCAGATAGGCAGTCGCTCCATGTAAAATACTGGTATTCAGCTGCATCCGGTCAGACTGGAAGCCGACCCCAATATAGTTGGGAAAAGGCTAGGCAGATGATGAAAATAAGTGGAATTGTACCCGGTAAAATGTCTTGGAATGGAGTATTTTTTTTTACAAAGGGCGATTTTTCAAAAATTATGCAGTGTGCAGTTGGTAGATACTCTTAGTTTCGTTTTTGATATATATGTTGCGGGGCAAAACCACTTCTTAAAGTAACAAGTAACGAACAAGAAATCACACTGACGACTTCTCTATCTCTATCAAGTTCACAAGCACACAGTGCTACGGCAAGGCAACGCAACGTTTTCAAAACTTTTCGTACGTTGTAACAGGACTGACAAAAATTTTAATCCAATACATTTTACACTGTTCCATCATTATTGTCGCTGAAAGATGTGAATTCGTCTAGACCTTCCAGGATTCTTTACTTTGTTTACCAACACTTCCTTATTATAACTAGAAGACGGGATATTTACCATGTTTATTGTTTTCTTTGAGTTCCCGATATTTCGGCGCTGTTGCAAGCACCATGATCACGGATCGGTCTACCCTCTTTCTTGTTCGTTTTTGTTTGTCTGCTTATAAACACCCACCCGCAATAACTTCAGTTTATCCGTGATCATGGTGCTTGCAACAGCGCCGAAATATCGGGAACTCAAAGAAAACAATAAAAATGGTAAATATCCCGTCTTCTAGTTATAATAATTTTAGTGACCATGAAAGTTAAAATCTTACAACACTTCCTTGTTTCCCTCCAACGCCACAGTGCAATAACACACCACCATCTCAAAAGTACACCGCTCAACATAAACACCTTGGTTCAACACAAATAGGAACTTGATGCGACACAATTTTCGTCGTGGCCACGAACTAAACGCTCACGCGTGTTGCTATGGGACAGCGGAGAAAAAAAAATGGAAGAAGTTTGTTTAGAGCATCCATCCATCTGCCTAGCCTAGACAATGCATGCTCAATGCATGCATGGTTAGCTAAATGACGTCATTCTAAATCCAATATGGCGGACTTTCAAAGATGGCGGACTAGTTATTTTTATGCACCCTATGATATGGGTATAACTTAAAACTGTTTGCTGAAAAGAATACGAAAAAAATCACGTTACACCCAATATTCACAAGCTTGGTTTAGAAAATGTTTTTTACAATAAGCTTGTTTCCTTCCCGCGTGTACCGTGCGTCTCAAACCGCGTCGGGATGACTCGTAACTTGTTTTAGGCATTTTTTTTAATTTTATTACTTTCCAGTCGTCGCAAAACGCGTGTAGCTCACAGCCAACCGGTGACAATACGTCTCACAAGCGAACACACTAGTAACAGGATCGAAACGAAATCGTACTTTATTGAAACTTTTATCCCGTTCTATTTTGTGTTTACGCAGTGTAAAGTTGTAGTCAGATCGTGCGGATGAATCTGAATGTAAAAAGGTATGTGTGATTTTCTTTTCTGGATTTCTGGTCGAGAAATGCAAAGACTTGTCTTACTTTCATCAATCGTGGGCGTGATAAAGAATCTGTCTTTTTATGAATTGTGGTAATGTGTACGAGGAGCTCGTGGTTTAATGATAACAGCCGCTCGTGTCGATCTTCAGGTTAAGCCGCACGTGCCTATTTTGGTCCGTGAATGGGTGACCACAAATTATATACTTAGTTTCCTCCGTGCCTCGGAAAGCACGTTAATTTGTTGGTCCCGGCTGTCATTTGAAGTTCTTTGACTGTAATTACAGGTAGCCAGAGCATATCAAAATTCTATTTACATTTTATAGCATACATGCTAACAGTAACCAATCACTGTTTTAGAAAAACTGTTTAAAGGAGGATCTACCATACAGTTTTACAGAGTAACTATGTTAGCAATTTTACATTGATAAAATACTTATCAATCTTATTGTGATATCCTCTTACTATTGATATCTGTCTGGGCAATCCCTTCTGAAATTGTCTAGAAGAAACATAATTTATTTTCAACTAAACAAGCTTACTGACCTAAAACAGCCGTATTTAATGCGTCAAAAGGAAGTTTTTATGTTTCATCTCTGGATCAAAACAGTAACTCTTAATCACACTGAACTACCTAATTTATTTTATTCAACTAATTCCAATTTATTCCTCAGCTTTTCTTAAATAAATTACCTGTCTCGTTTCATATAAATCATATCAGCTTTCTCCTATGTAGTCGTAAGTAAGTGCTGAAATCGGCTATCGTATAGCAGGACCAGTAATGGTGGCCGCTTATCGCTTCCCTTCGGTCCTCTGGTTGGCTGTAATCATTGTCGATAGTGAATATTATACTATATTGGCATAATATTGTTGGTATATTTTTCATGGAATTAACTAATTTTTCATTTTAATTATATAAATTGAAACAAATACCTTATGCGAACTATTTTTCCTAGTCCAAGACAGTTTCACAGAAGTTCTGAGCTTAGTAGCAGAATCGCTTGTAAATGATCTCCGACGTCATAAAACATGAGAAAGGGTATGCGTATATCGTCTGTGTACCATTTATGAAGCAATGAGTTTAAATATGTAAAAAAAAACCTCCAGCGTAGTCGCAACTACACATGCCTCTTGTCCATAAGTATTCAAATTCAAATTCATTTATTGCAAATATGGGTAGTTATACAGGTGGGTTTTTGAAGAACAGGAAAGTTGTTAGTGTCACCATATTCTGCACTAGGCATGCAACATTTAGTTCGGAACGTGGTTAGTCCCTAAATTAAAAATTTAAATACATTAAAGTTCAAAATTACATGTCTATTAAATTTGTCAATTAAAGTCAAAGTAAATAATGTCAAAGTAATAATGTCAAAGTTAATCTATTATGCTAAAATGTCATTAATTAATCATTGTGAAATACGCAATTTAATTCAAACTTAAGTAATAAACATTATTTAGAGTTTGTCACACAAATATTCATTAACACTATAATAAGATTTTACCAATAACATTTTTTTAACATTACATTTAAATATGTCCACACTTTTTAAATCTATTATACATTTTGGTAAATGGTTATAAAGTCGAGGTGCCATCCAAAAAATACTATTGCTAAACAAAGTAGTTCTACTGCTGTCAGGGAAATATATTTTTTTATTGTTACGTTGACTTCTATAATTTTTGAAATAATGCAAGTTGCGTTTTACAAAGACTACGACTTCCAATATATATAAACATGGTAGTGTTAATATTTTTAAGGTTTGAAAAAAAGTATGCAAGTATCTCGCTTGCATGCTTTTATTCCATAACAACTTCTGGTTGGTAAATAAATTAATGTACAATGCCATGCAAGTTACTTGCTTACTTTCATACAATATTACAGGCAATCTCACCTGTGTGTAACTTGTATAGATGCAGTGTGCTGCAGTGTCCGTATTGGAACTGAACTGCAAGCGCGGCTGTCGTCAGGGCAGCTCATCTAATGTGTGCTAACCTTTGTGGTAAATATGTTTTCGAACTGTTTGGGGTTGAAACTCTGGTCTCCGAGTGCTCATAGCCTGTTTAAGGAAATTTCGAAACGCCTAGTTGACGCTTCCCGTGACCCAAGGGCTGGCTTTTACTTTGGCCAGAGGCTGTGTTGTGATACAACGTGGCAACGCCGCCAGTCTCTTGGGCACATTACCAGCTGACAGCGTTAGGGAGAATTTTTTTGATGCCTTTTGATAGTAAATTTGTTGTTAGTTTATTTATTTTAGGTTATTTAATAGTTTTTAATTAATAATTTATATAGTTAGTTTACTCTACTTAATTAAAAAAGCTTTTTATGTGTGCTTATTTTGTACACTGAATCCAATTAATTTTGTCTTTGAGTTCTCAGAAAGAGTAAAAAAACTGTATTCGAACTAAAACCTATCCATTCCAAAACTTCTCCATTTTATTCCAACCTCAATGCACATTAAAGAGAAACCCACTTGACAAAATGCTCACTCTATTCCAACAAAATCTTTGCACGAGTAGAACGGTAAATACAAAAAGAGACAACTCTATAAATATGTGGGCACATTTTAGGGGTCCGTGGCACCGTCATTATGCCGTAATCACACGTTCGGTCTTCATCCGAACTTGTCGGGTGATTGATCGAACCCAGTCGGGTATTGTCGGGTTCCGTTCTTTTATTAACTTTCGGTTCGATCCTTTGCTTTTTTATTTTTCCAACCAAATGTAGGTAGTTCAGTTGAGCTTTGTTTTATTAGTACGAATTGTTTCTTTTTTTGTTTTTTATTTTGTGTGAGGTCTTGCTCTGTATTTTTTTACGGATTAGGTGGAATATTAAGAAGGTTCGATGTATAGCTGATTTTGGTAAAAGAAAATTGTAGGCCTCTGGGCTTATATTGATTGAGTATGATTCGTAATTAGATTGTCTCAAAGAAAGAATTATGATATTTATTTTGACGTGTGAGGAATATTATTTGGCACGTGAAGATTTTTTTGCCTAAATAATAAAAACCGCAAGGGTCGATCTTCAAGGTTAAACCACACTTGCCTAAGTTGGACCGTGGATGGGTGATGATCATCCATTATAAACCGAGTTTCCTCCATGCCTCGGAAAGCTCGTTAAGCCGTTGGTCCCGGGTGTCATTTGTAGATCTTTGACAGCCGTTACAGGTAGTCGGTCGCCCGAACTACTTATTACCAGTCTTACCAAGAGATATCGTATTACCCAGTATAACTGGGTTGTTGTGGTCAGATAGGCAGATAGTCAGATATTTTTTTATGTTATGTGCACCTGTGGCATGTGCTAAATGAACTTATTTTCTTTTTTTATTCCTTTCTTAAACAAAGGTGCACGTGTTTGGAATCTTCGCTAGTCGATTGAATCTCTATAGGCCTCTGCAGGTCACGTCAGGATGGGGTTAAAAGAGTTGGATAGTGGTGGGTGCTGTTTTTCCATCTACTCTCTTCTCGTTTTAGACGGTTAGTCTTGAAACTTTTGTATTTCCTTAGTAGCCCGTGTCTTGATTTCCAACTTGCACGTCTTGCGCCCCTGTTGCATAGAACTTAAACGACCTAGCATGCTCCCTATCAATCCGAAAAAGTCTTCCCGATTCCACAATCTATTTTAATAGTAAAGGGACCAATCCCAGTCCCAAGTGGAACACAAAGCCGCACCGGTATTGGCAATCTATCTTAACCCCGTGATTGGCGCGCGCCGAACTGCTCAGGATCCAACGGTGACAGTATAAACGGCCACATCATTGAACAATCGGTTTATGAGGTGTAAGTTGGCGTGGAGATCAGGTTGTGGTTGGGAAGTAAGGAAGCGTCGTGAATATGATCTTAGTTATACCGAGATCATCATATCAACAGAAGCAGCATTGAAGTTCTTCACTTAGGTCGCCATTACTCACAAGTTGGCGTGATTTTAGACAAATACTGCGTTTTATTTATATACTTCAACAATGCAAATATGCACCATTTTAATGTTAATTTTATTTTGCGTGCACCATTCTTTGACTATGAAATAAGTTTTCAAAGAAAATTACAGTTCAAATATTACCAGTTTTTATTAAAACTCCCCGGAAAATTGACGGAACTGGACCGCAAGGTGATGCTTTGCTCACATCATCCGCCTAGCCTTTTTTCCAAATATATTGAGGTTGGCTTCTAGTCTCACCGGATGCAGCTACCACGGACCAGTATTTTACATGGAGCAACGGCCTATCTAACCTCCACAACCTAATTAGTACTTTTTTACGATACTCCTTGGTAAGACTGATTGTCAGACTTTCGAGCCACTGGCTAGCTGTAACGGCTGTCAAATTAGAGAACAAATGACAGCCGGAACAATTTCCGAGGCATGGAGGAAACTCGTTATGAATGGATGGTCACCCATCCATGGACAGACCTTGGCAAGCGCAGCTCAACCTTGGAAATCGACCCGTTCGGCTATTATTGTTCAGCCACGAGCTATTCTAAGGTGAAGCTTAGCTCTATCCGGATTCATTCTGCGACTTAAAATGAAAATAGTTTAAAGATGGCTGCCAGAAAAATATATTTCCTTTTAAATTAATGAATAAAAAATAACAAACAAGAAATATTTTTTCATCTTTGTTATTTATTTCGGTCCAAAATATTTTATTATGTAAAATTAAAAAAAAAAATAAAAATAGTTATTAATTAAAATATCATGCTTTGTCTAAATAATCAAAAACGTATTAAAACATACAGTGAATGGACGATAGTACGATGGACAACTAACCGGGCTACGGGTAAGAAAAACAGTTACGATGCGTATGATATATGACCAATCCATGCGACTGCATACGCGGCTACGGCAAGGGCTACGCGGCTACGCTGCTACGCCTCGTCTACACCGCTACGGCAAAGTGTGGTACGTAGAGATCTATTTGGCTACGAAAAGTTCTACACGGGCAACAGCTGAGTAACGCCTACGCAGAACAAAAGCTCCGCTCGACGATACACTTGAACCGTACAACATTCGATTTGTATCCTCTGTGGGCGTTTAGCCTCCTACACCTACGCGATGATAGAGCGCTTCTGTGATTGAAGCATGCGTCTGGGGAATTTCGCGTTACCATTTGTCTTTACACTAAAGCCAGCAAAAGACGATTATGGTTATAGATGAGTTTTAAATGTCATGTAAAACCTTCATGCAGAACCGACTTCTATAGAAGACGTCACTGCAAGCCTGTAGGTTGGCTCATTCACAAGAGTGGCGTCACCGGCAACACACAATAATACGTTTGCTTTACTTCATCATCTGCCTAGCCTTTTCCCAACTATGTTGGGGTCGGCTTCCAGTCTAACCGGATGCAGCTGAATACCAGTATTTTACATGGAGCGACTGCCTATCTGACCTCCACAACCCAGTTAGTACTGGGTAATACGATACCCCTTGGAAAGACTGGTTGTCAGACTTTTTGGGCCACTGACTACCTATCGACTGTCAAAGATCTACAAATGACACCCGGGACCAACGGCTTAACGTGCTTTCCGAGGCACGGAGGAAACTCGGTATGTAATGGGTGGTCACCCATCCACAGACCAACCTAGGCAAGCGCGGCTTAACCTAAAGATCGATCCGAGCGGCTGTTATTATTTAGCCACGAGCTCCTCAATACGTTTGCTTTACTTGTTGTACAACAAGTAAATACGTTTGCTTTACTTGTTGTACAAAATACCAACGGAGAACACAATACAAACCGACAACTGAGTACTGAGAGTTGTGCATGCCACCTGCCTGACACGCTCGGCTATTGCCGGCGCAGTCGTATATGTTGCATGTAAAGGCAAGGATAACTGTATGTACAGTTTTCTTCTACACATGTTCATGGATGCCTGTACAGATTGACTGTATAGGCAAAACTGTACATGGAAAACCTAACCTGATCCACCTTTTTGCCGCAAAATATTGTACTGATGAATTTGTTTCATCATCTGCCTAGCCTTTTCCCAACTATGTTGGGGTCGGCTTCCAGTCTAACCGGATGCAGCTGAATACCAGTATTTTATATGGAGCGACTGCCTATCTGACCTCCACAACCCAGTTAGTACTGGGTAATACGATACCCCTTGGTAAGACTGGTTGACAGACTTTTTGGGCCACTGACTACCTATCGACTGTCAAAGATCTACAAATGACACCCGGGACCAACGGCTTAACGTGCTTTCCGAGGCACGGAGGAAACTCGGTATGTAATGGGTGGTCACCCATCCACAGACCAACCTAGGCAAGCGCGGCTTAACCTAAAGATCGATCCGAGCGGCTGTTATTATTTAGCCACGAGCTCCTCTGATGATTTTTTTTATGGTCGTCTAAACGGAGACTAACCCGTCGTTGCGATACTGCACGGGATTTCGATGTGTTTTTGTTTTATATTTTCCGCTCTGTATTTCATCTGCCTAGCCTTTCTCTTGAGCTCATCAGGCCCCAAACTCGTGACAATGGACAAAAAAATAAAAAAACGGTTGCGAAAATTCGAGGTATATCTACCAAGCTTGTATAAAAAAGTTCATTGTCCTTACCACATCACATCGCGCCTCGTGTATCCATCCCCTTATTCTTCATATCTACATTTATCCACCAACACCTACTTACATTTTCTCTTATCAATTTTTTCTTATATTTTTTATTTTTACACGCCTACACAATGTGGGCTGGAAAAATACTGATATTTGCTAAATAAGCTCGTATTCTGCAAATATTAGGTTACTTCAATATACCACACGGTTTTGTGAATGTGCCTTTGGGAAAATGTAACGCTAGTCAGTTCGAAGAATGGGATAATTTATAGAACATGGCTTAAAAAAATGCGTGTTTTCGCTACTTTATTGTTGATATGGTGTTCGAATATAACTCGTAATGAAAAAGCAAGTATTGGGATAATTCCATAATGTCACAGGTATTCACATAATTTACTAGTTCTCTGATCAACAACACTACTGTATGATCCCTTGCTAGACCTTACATTACTTTTAGATGATGGATAATAGGAATGAAAGAAGGTAAAGTATATTTTCCGAAAGATACTAAAGGTAAAATGAGCTTAATGAACTGATGGTGTGGAAATGAAGTGAGTGACGCGGCCCTTGTTGGCTGTAACGAGAACTTCTAGCCAGGCGTTAGGCGCCTAGTTCGCGTTGAGCTATCAAGTCAGCCGACTTATAGCTCAACGCGAACTGAACTAAATATTATGAGTTGAAATGAATGTGAAGTAAACTGTTGCACCGTACAACTACATAGTATTAAACAAAGTCCTTCCCTCTGTCTGTCCCTATGTATGCTTAGATCTTTAAAACTACGCAACGGATTGTAATGCAGGTTTTTGAATAGATAAGGTGATTTATTTATTTATTTAACTCTTCAAGTACAAAGTACAGAGGCGGACTTAATGCCATAGGCATTTTCTACCAGCCAACCTTTGGGTGATGCAGAGACAAACAGTGGTAGGTGTAATCACTGCAAAAAAATATATTTTATTACAAAGACAAACTACAAGAATATATAAAATACTAAAACAATATATCAAAATACTATAAATATATATGTAAATAGAAATTTACACGGATATACTAAAATAAAAAGACAAACAATGAAGAAAACATTAACGTTGTGACGAAACTGCCAGCTTTTTCTGAATGTACTCGCGAACTTTAATTTTAAACGATAAACGATTGGTTGCCGTCCACGTAGTGATTCAAGAGGAAGGTTCCTTGCGAAGCCGGGGCGGGTCGCTAGTTACGTATAATATGTAGATTTCAAAAGACTTGTTGACATGGCGTAGCTGTAAAATCCGACGAATCTGAAGTTCCTAACCTTCAAAGTTTATAATTTCCTGGAGTTCTATTACATTCTTATACAAATAGGCTTTTACGTTTAAAATCAAATAGTGATTAGAAAAAAATACTCTTAATTCATTTCCCATCCACTTTCATTTGGTGATAAAGCAATTCAAATATTTGACACACGTTTACGACGCGACGTTGCCAACTTTGAGAATGCATACTTTTTAAGCAGAATTAATAATATTTTTAAGAACCAACTTCTTCCAAGCGTAAACCTTATTTAAAAAGATTGAATCAAAAAGACCAGCCTGTTTGTGGTTTCCAATAAACAAATATAAAAGATATAGCAGAAATATATATAAGAATATCTTCTTTCTTTATCGTGTGGCCTAACCCGGTGTCTGACTTGGCTTTACATGCCGTCAAGTAATATATTTCAGGCATGTTGGTTTCCTCACGATATTTTCCTTCATCGAAGCAAGGGTAAATGATTGATCTATAATAGCTTACTTCAAAGACGTATGTACGTATTACTTATATCTAAGAGTAAAAGAGTTAATACCTAAATTTCTCCAAACTCATAAAACCAATGAATCCATCAAAGCATAAAATGAACCGAATGAATTTAATCAAACCAGCTGATATTTAAAACGGCTCAGTTATTAAAAACCGATAATTATCCAAACGATTTATGTTCATCAATTTCAATGTAAACCGATTTAGGCCATCAACAAAATTACTTGTGCTTATGAATAGCGATGAATTTGAATATAATTTGATCCCATGTGACAACGGATTATGATTTTAAATGGAGTTTGTGTATTGATCAATTAATGTAACGATAATTGTGATAAGTGAAGGATAGACAAAGATGCGGGACTGTTCGAAAGAGATACCGTGGCCCTGGAACACAAAGGGCAAAGAAGGAACATAGATGGGTTTTAGTCAGTACAAGTCTGACACTCCCTTCCGCTCCGCCCAGTGTGGGGGGGTCATTTGATGATTTCCCATCCGAAAAAAAAAAAAAAAAAAGGATAGACAAAGACTTTTATTCTTAGGATATGGTATGCACAAAGTTGTAACAATAATATGGTTCAGGATACATTGGCCACCAAAAACATTGTTATTTTTTTTACTCCTGGGCAAAGGCCTGCCCCCATTCCTTGCACTTCTCTCGATAGTATGCTTCTTCTCGCCTAATCGCGAGGAAGCCATCCAAGGCGTCCCACTATCTTCTTCTCGGTCTGTCGCGACCTCGTCTCTGGTCAGGCCATGTCTGCCGGATGCCGAAGACTGAAGCCCCGAGACAGCTAGACGAAGCATACGCATCATCATCATTTCAGCCGAAAGACGTCCACTGCTAGACAGAACAAGAGTGCTCGCAAGCTACGCCACAACACCTGCCCTCCAACAGGAATTATAAAAATAATACGAAGAACTAACGAAAATTGGAACGTGTCACGTTAAAATATTACGAGCAAATAAAACGGGTGTGCTCAAAAATTTCAGTCTGAATTTTACAAAACGGGGTTCTTCCTCTCACCTGAAGGGGTTTACGACGAAGCAGGAAGCTCAGGAAATATAAAGAGTCGTAAATACTCGTACTTATTCGCCCGAGAGAAATTTCTGGAACTAATCTTGTAACGTCATTCGGCATGTAAGTTCCAAGTTTTTTAATAATAACACCATCACAGCGATCATTGTGCCGATAGTCATTTCAGCCAATAGTTTAATTGCTTAGAGCTCGACCAATACCTGAGGAGGCTCTCTTTAGGCAGCTGGATCAAGGGCTTGATTCAGAAAGCGCTTTTTCTGGAAACGGCTCGTCTTGTTAGGATCTACCTCACTCTGGAGCCCCGACCCCCGGTAGCTTGGATCCTAATACCGGTGGGCTACTATTTTGTTTCTCAATGTCTTCCTAAGAAATATTTAAAAATGTAATATTTATGTATGAAGAATGAGTAAATTAAATACCATGCTATAACTATCCGCCTCAGCGCAAAAACCTTTTCTCACGCAGAGAGATCATGAACATTGATCAAAGCAGATCGCCGATTTCAGACTTACATTTTATTGTAAGTCAAGGCTTCCTCCTGATATTTTCCTATGTAAATGCCATGGATGTTTGAAGAAGATAAACTTACAAAGAACATAATTATTTCACTACAACACACGTACTTAATACATGCTCACGCATAATTACATATATATTAAACATTATCCTGGCGCATATTTCTAAGCAACAGGAAGCATCTACCATAAATCAGTATCTCCCCGAAAATCTGTAAATAACTCGAACTTAATTTCCTACAAAATTATCGTAACACTAACTGTAAAGTTTGAGTTAATTAACTGATCAGGGAGTCACTAATGTCCCTATAATGTAGGGGTTGATAGGACGTTACTTCACACCCTTTCGTATCTGGATTGCATTGAGGGAGCTTCAGTCGTGGCCCGAGCGTTGGGGAGGTCGCACGTCCCGAGCGATCACCCGCCTGTAATAACTTCAACGGGAGCGTGGCACTGTGAAAAAAAAAATCGGTGAACCAACTTTTTAGTGTTTGTGATAAAAAAGGGGATTCTATAAACTTGCCATAGAAGTAAGTAATATTGTTTGTTTTTGTGAGCAAGTTCTTGTTACGACTAATTAACGCACGTTTATTTTAAACGCGTGTTTAACTGCGGTGGGGAAATAGAAGCTAATGTAACGTATATTTTGACGTGATGATTAGTTTATGCTTCATTATTTTCGGTGCAAACAGGCCCTAAATTACGGTGTCTAGTTTATGGTATGCGGACATTTTGAGCTTCGTGATAATATCATATTATTTTAGTTACGTTCAGACCGTACCTGAGGGCCAGACAAGGGGCAATCGGTATCAAAGTGTTTCGTATTTCTACAAGGATTTTTAACAGGATTATTTAAAGTTTTTCGGTAGTCTAAGTAAAACATTTTTTGATTATTAGATCATTTTAATCGCTTATAGAATGTAGCTTCATCCGGGCTTTCTTCTCTTATTTCTTATTGGGTTTCAAGATTAGTTTTATATAATACTATTTTTTTCTCATATCCTTTTATGGAAGCAATTACTCACACTTAAGAATAATATTGAAAAGTAAAGATATTGTCTATAGATACATATTCTCTGTCACTAAAGGCTTCGTGAAACAAAGACAATGTAACATGAAAGTAATTGACGAATCAATATTAGGTTTTCACTTCAATTTTCAAACAAATTAAAGAAAAGCCAAGAGTTCGACAGTCTTATCACAGGGTATCGTATTACCCATTTATATACCTGGTGAGACTGGAAGCCAAACTCAACATAATGAGGAAATGGCTAGGCAGATGATGACGATGACGTGTGAAGGATGATATGGCTAGAAAGGAGGTGACTGCTGAGATGATGAGTAATAGAGAAGTATGGAAGAAGAAGACATGCTGCGCCGACCCCAAATAAATTGGGACATGTCAATGTGGCGATACTTGTGGCCTATGTCCAGCAGTGGACGTCTTTCGGCTGAAATGATGATGATGATGATGAAGGGCAGGAGAACGATAAAGGTGATGATGACGTATATTTCATTACATACTAATATTAGATAGGTTTTCACTTCAGGTATTCGACAAATTATATAAGCTTTTTTTTGGACAGCTCGAATAAACTCGATCGTCCAATACTTCGCTACAAAAAAAAAAAACCCGTAACATTTTTTTCATCCATGCCTGAAATACTTCGCCAACGAATTTCATATAAATTGACCCGAAGTTAACATAACCCAATATTTCGTGCCGATATTTCAGCGTTCGCGTTCCGAGCACCTATTTAGATTCGCTTGCAACAATAATTTTGATTTATCTTTATGATTTTCAAGCGGCCGAATGGTACGAAATTGGCAGCTTTTGATATTTGAAGATATTTATCGTGATGTTTTGGTACGAATAACACCATTATGAGTACTGATACTGGTAGTACATAATTTTAGAAGTCTGTTCAATTTATCTTTTGATCTAATTGCGGGCCAAGTTGTATCAAGGACCGTAGTTTTGGTAATCAACTAATCACTACATCTAGTATGGGAGTTCCCTGCAACTTTACTGATTAGACTGAAGCAAATTCCCAAAAGTCTGATGATTAGTGCAACCAAAGAGTATCACGTTAGCACTGGGATGTGGAGGTCAGATAGGCTGTCGCGCCATGTTAAATTCCGGTTAGACTGGTAGCCAACCTCAACATACTTGAGAAAAAGCTAGGCAGCTGTATGGTTGTCAAACGCTCAGAAAATCGCATCAAGTCCTTTATATGATCACCTCCATCAACGTCTTCAGACTTTAAGCAATTCCTGCATCAAAATCCTTAACAGGTTCGTGGAAAGCAGTTGTCAGTCAATTGCTACAAAGGATGGTCACATTGACACATGTATCGGTGACCAGGAATTGAGTTGGTGACCCAAAAATACAATGTGTAAACAGACCCTTCATGAAGCCGACAACCAAGTATTCTATACATCAAACTAAGTAAGTGGACGCAAAATAATATTGACGACATATACGACTTTTTTTCTCGCGATTCACGTTTTACGGAAGGATTCAATGTTACACTCTCAAACAATTGTGCCGATGGATGCATTGAATCGTATGGGAGTCGTGGAGGTATTTAAAGTAAAGTTATAACATTAAAAAGTTACAACTTTGACCCCTAATATCTCCGTAACTAGAAGGTTCCCAGGTATGGTCCAGAACAAAAAAAAAATATCGCAATGACGGAGAAAACCAGTGCTTTTCGGCTTTTTTAAGGGTCTTTTTACACCCATTATAAGAACTTAGTACCCAGCCATGTGGGAATATTCCTCGGGCTGATATCTAATCAACTCACCCAATTTGGAAGGTATGTAATTGGAACATGTTAACCAGGGACCGGATACGGAACTCCCGTACTGATTTGGGAATAAAAGGAGGATAGGATGCCAACATCCTACGGAATTGCGAAGGTCAAATAATAGGAAATTGCTGATTGTCGATCTCGTTAATGTTCGCAACTCTGGTTACTGAAACATATTGTGATTTTCATACGCTGTCAGCAGTAAAGTTGTCATTGGAAATTTAATCTTACGTGTTATAAATTAAAATCGCTTTTCGTATCTGTTTATATGACGTAGTTGTTCAACTAAACTATGCAAAGGATTTTGAGGTGCTTTTCAACAACCAATATTAGACAATTCATACCGGAAGTTTTATGTTTATAAATATTAAACTTAAATAAACTATTTCATAAATTTTTGATGTTTTATCAAGTCCCAAATAGTGTGTGAAGCCGGTCGCTAGTTATAGTTACAACAACACTGCATTATAAAAAAATAATTTTCTGGATTTCGAAAACTAACCTTACTAATTCTATTAAACTAAACACTGTTTTAAGCTTTCACGGTTTACAACTAAACCGGTTTACTATCGGGAGCTCAAAATAATGAACAATCACGGAAGGTATCCCGTAAGTGACAGTATAAGTCTATTACATTAAATCAAGTAATTATATTGATGACCAAACTATAAAAGGTATGATTCTTTTTTTTTACTAATGGTTTAATACATTAATCTTTTATAAAGAAAGCGGAATACAGAGCATAGATCACGGCCATACGACATGAAGGGGCTTTCGTTGGCAATGTTTATTATGGAATAGAAAACTAAACAATCGTGAATCTTTGTTATTAGATTTTTAATAACATGACGTCACACCTGTAAGCGTTGACGGATGAGACAGAGGTACTCCTCTGCCTCATTAAAAATTAACTTAGACGTTAACGTCTAAGTTAATTTTTAATGTAGTACTTGCAATAACAATTTGTGATAACTAGTGCTTTAGAATACGATTGAGGAGCTCGTGGCTAAATAATAACAGCCGCTCGGGTCGAGTTTCAGGATAAATTGCGCTTGCTTAGGTAGGCCCTTGTTATATACCGTGTTTCTTTCGTGCCTTGGAAGGCACGTTAAGCCGTTGGTCTCGGCTGTCATTTGTAGATCTTTGACAGTCGTTACAGGTAGTCAGTGGCCTGAAAGTCTGACAACCAATCTTACCAAGGGGTGTCGTATTACCCAGTATAAAATAGATTGTGGACGTTAGACAGGCAGACACTCCATGTAAAATAGTGGTGTTCAGTTGCATCTGATTTGACTGGAAGCCGACCCGCTGTGTCAGGGCTCCACATGGTTGAAATTTTGGCCCACAACCCACTCACGATCAGTGGGCAACATTTGCCCTAGATTGAAATATTTGGAAGTCATTGGGACTTTGCCCAGCAATGGGATGACACAGGCTAACAGTAACTTTTAACAAAAACTATTTGTGATAACGTGTGCTTTAGAATACGCTGGTCAGTCTAATTACTAAATCCATCGTAAAAGTTTGTACCATGATGTCACTCCATTGTGTATAAAATAAAATAAAAGTCATTCTTTTTAATACATCCAATAGAATATTGACATAATGTTATAATGAATGTTTCGTGACCAGTGTATATGAATGATTAATTGATTTTAATGGATTGAAATAACTTTATTTAGAAATGGTCGTTTCTTTTAATTATTCAAAAACAGTATTATATATAATAGGTATGTCGATGTCTTAAACTGAAGAGCAAATTTTATAAAATTATAAGATGGCTGGTAGTATTGGGATAAATGTGAGTGTTTTATAAGGTACATCCCTGTCCAAAGCTTCGGATTACGGGCGTGATGTTATGTTGTTGAATAAAATCCATCATCATCTTTGTGCCTACACTACCTATGTAATGTATTACCATAAGTGTCTCGAAAGGGCAACTAGAATGCATTCTATATATTTGTTAAGTTTGGCGTTCAAAAGCGCCTTTTAGTGAACAAATTAAAAAAAATACATTTTATTTATTTATTTATTGGTTCTTCTTATATAATCACATCTCTTCATTCTCTCATATTAGTAATCCCTACATGAGTGAATTCATCAATTTCACCAACTATTTGCTAACAACCCTCATCCTGTAGAAATTAGATATGATGGATGACCCAGCCAGCTGGAAATTCTGCCTAGTTGGATTGCCTTACTTTACGAACAAAACTTCCACATAGGGATTTTCATCCCAAACTTTATACACATCAGGGCAAACTCTTTAATACAACAATTTAATTAACAAACTATGTAAATCACATTCAGACCAGGTAGTGTTTCACTTAGCTGACTTTAGTTCAGCTTTAATGAAGTTCCCCGTTCTTGTTTAAGCCCCTTTTGATATTATGCATAATGTACTCTCCACACGTTTTGTTGTACCAGCTAGATGTTGTAGGGCAAGCTAGTTTATAAGACGTGAATTTGAAAGTACTGCTTTTAGTCTGTGTGGTTTTACTTCGGAGTTAAGCGAAGAGTTGCTTGCTTTATCTCCGGGCGTGTTTACTATGCAGATTCTTAGTCTTTTATCTTACAATATTGGCTTCTTACTGGCTAGCGGAGTGGATTTTGAAGGAGGAATTTAAAAATGTTGGTATTCAATTCTTATGCAGACTTTTATGAAAATCGCGTGTCTGTTACATCGTAGGGCTAGGATCGCTTGTATATCTGTATATCTTATACAAAGTAAAACTTGATCAATTGTCATCAGCATCAGCAATATGAACGTGAGGGAAGAGAGAGCTCACCTGTGTTAGCGCAAACACTTGTCCACTACAGTATCTCACAGATCGATGACCGCTGTCACTGGTGAGACTGACCACCATGGCCAAAATCGGTCAGGTGGACTATATTATCATTACCAGCCTGTAGCAGTTTACTGCTGGACGTAGACGAAATAAATAATGGAACACTATTCAACTTGGTCATATGTTTCCCTAGTACAGTCACTGTTTTTTGGATGGGAAATCATCAAATGACCCCCCCCACTCTGGGCGGAGTGGAAGGGAGTGTCAGACTTGTACTGACTAAAACCCATCCATGCTCCTTCTTTGCCCTTTATGTTCCAGGGCCACGGTATCTCTTTCGAACAGTCCCGCAGCTCTGGCAGGCATCGGCCCATGCGGACCCCTACTCGGTTGCTGACATCTCTTTGAGGCGCGCGTGGAACACGAACGCGCCGTCGACACGGCCTGTCGTCATAAGACGGCCGGACGGCGAGCTAGCCCATAACTCGCTGTCCACAGGCCCGCGCCTACGGTGGCCGGGAGCCACCACGTGACCCCCGACGCCCAGGGCGTCTCCCGCGGCGGCTGGGACGTGAGGTTCTTTCCCTCTCACGTCCCGCCACCTCCTTCACTAGCATGACTGCTTCACAGAAGGTGGTGACGGCTTCCCATTCCCTCTCGCTCCGGACCATGGCTTGAACCAGGGCCGGACGCGAGAGATCGCCGCCGCCAATCGCCGCTACAAGGACACGGCGGTGCTCCGCCCAAGCGGGGCAGACCTCTACGGTGTGCTCCACCGTGTCCTCCGGACGATCCTCGCAGTGGAAACACCCGGGCGTTTCCTCCCGCCCGATTCGGTGCAGGAACCTCCCGAAACAACCGTGTCCGGTGAGGATCTGCGTCAGGCGGTAGGTGAGGGCGCCGTGGCGCCTCTCTAGCCACTCCTCAAAGAGGGGACTTATCGCCACTATGGTAGCGTGCCCTGCACGGGGTTGCAACAGTCGCTCTCTCCATGTCACCATGAGATCACGCCGGAGGTCTGTCCGCTGAGCGGCAATTTGCCGCGGCAGCGGAGTTTCCCCCCGACGTAGTGCCTCCGCGCGCCATTCATGCAGGCGCGCGAGGACTATCGCCTCCAGATCCCATGGCGGCAATCCGGCAAGGAGGCTAGCCGCCTCGCCGGAGATCGTGCGGTACCCCCGGATTAGCCTTATGGCTATCACCTTTTGGGGCGCGTTCAAGTAGTGGGCAGCTTGCCGCCTCAAAGAACGCGCCCACACCGGGGCCCCGTAAAGGGCCATGGACCGCACGACCCCCGCGTATAGCCTCCGGCAGGAGGCGTTTGGACCCCTCAGGTTGGGCAAGAGCCGCTTGAAGGCAGCCCCTGTCCGTTCCAGTTTAGGAGCCAAACGTCGGAAGTGCTCCACGAAGTTCCACCGGCTGTCGAGGACGAGTCCTAGGTACTTCAACGTCGACCCGACGCCGATGGAAACCCCTCCTGCCGTCAGTAGGGATCCCGACGGTGGCGCATTCCGAGGCCCATGAAAACACATGGCCTCGGACTTGTGCAGTGCCACCTCGAGACCCAATTGCCGGATCCTCTCCACGACTATCGCAACCCCGCGTGTCATGTTTTCGGCCGCCGCCTCGTGCGACCTCCCTTGTGCCAGTACCAGCGTGTCGTCAGCGTAGCAAACTACGCTGACGCCGGTAGGGAGGTCGGCGCGCAGCACCCAGTCGTAACCGATGTTCCACAGGGCCGGCCCCAGAACCGATCCCTGTGGAACACCGCACGACATCTCTCGCCGGTTCCATTCTCCGCTCCGACCGGGGTAGATGACGGGTGTTCGATGACCTTACTTAAAAATTATGCGGAATAAAATATAAATTGAATGATTGAATAATAATAAATATGGAAGAAGACATGGTGCGCCGACCCCAAAAAGAATGGGGTAAGGGCAGGAGAATGTTCATGATGATGAATTGGATATTGATTTCGAGTTACTATATAATAAATTAAAATTATTTCAAGTCTTCTGGTAATAGTAACCCGTTAAAAAAGTAATCAAATTTGGTGAATTTAAGCGTTACCTTCATCAGCTAGGGAAAATTCGGGCATCCAATATAACTGCAAAAATAAAAATAAGGACGGCCATGGATCAGAAACAGGGACGACATGAAGTATTCAACTGCAAACGAGACTGCAGTTTTTCACATCTGGCATGTTTTTTGTGCGAGTTCAGTATTTCAACGGGAGAATTTTTACCCTATCGGTAACCCAAAACAATGCACGGGGTTCAGTAAAACTCATTTTGTATATAGTAGTTTTCGTTCGAGGTTAAAAAAACATCCCTAAGCCTACTAGATATTAAATTCTGAAGCGCCGTTGCAAGTTAATATTTTCATGAATAGTATGAAAATTTATTTCAGTTGAATTACTTTTGTTGAGAACTTTACTAATTATAAACTTTGCTATATAAAATGCTCAGTTTATTCTTAGTGCATCTGTTATCGATTTTATAGCGTGTGGACAGCTGCAGTAATTTTACATGGTTACTATTATTTCTACAATGCAATACTAAGAAGTGGGACACTGGCGTTTTAGGGGACTGTCTCATGTAAATTTTGACGTTCTGAAAGTGCTAATAATCAGCAAAATTTAATTAAATTACTTTTAATAAAATAAATAGTATAAAAAAGTCGCTTTTCATATTTTTCTGTGTAATTTAGTTCATCTTATGCATAAAATAAATTGTGATGCAGGTATTACCATCTCAGAGCACCTATTCCGGTAGTTTTACGTGTGCATAGTGAGACAGTAATAATATTTAGCAAAGGCTAATACAGAAATCTCGATGTTTTGACGTATAGCCACTGCACTTATGCGAAGCGGTGACACTGGTTATGCCTATCATCATCTACCTAGCCTTTTCCCAACTATGTTGGGGTCGGCTTGCAGTCTAACCGGATGCAGCTGAATACCAGTATTTTACATGGAGCGACTGCCTATCTGACCTCCACAACCCGGTTAGTACTGGGTAATACGATACCCCTTGGTAAGACTGCTTGTCAGATTTTTTGGGCCACTGACTACCTAACGACTGTCAAAGATCTACAAATGACACCCGGGACCAACGGCTTAACGTGCTTTCCGGTTATGCCTATGTAGGGTTAAAATTCCTTTTCAGGGTTTCGTATCCAAATGGCTAAAAGGGTTCCTCCTTATGGATTCACCCTGTCCGTCTATCTGTCCATCCGTATGTCACAGTCATTTTACTCCGAGACTGTTGGCACCACACAGTTGAAATTTGGAGAGTATGTGTCTTCTATGAACCGCTACACAAAAGTGATGTGAAATTATGAAAAAAAAAATAAAAAAATAGGGGGTGGCTCTCTGTACATGTAAATGAGGGTTTCTTTTCCATGATTCAATTAGGTTCTTTCGTCAGACATGAAAATAATAGGAAATTTAGGTAATTCTCTAGCACCGGATATTAGCCACTATTGCAACAAATCGACCCAAATAAAATCAGACTGTGTGTCTACAATGTTTAAGTCTTAAATCAATACCTGAATAAAAGGTTTCTAGGAAATACAATCCATTACTAGTGAACGACCTCGATTCATCAATCGTATAATATAGTGGTGTAATCATGGGTCGTTTTTCAATAAATATAGGGTTCAGTATCTGGGTTAACAATTGTTACATTTTCTTGACTGTTATTATAAAAAAGTAAGTAATTGTGCTTTTATAAGTAACTAATCTCGGTATGAACGTATTATTTATGTTAGATACATCAAGACTGTAAACGAAAGATATCTAACGACTTTCTTATGAAATAATTGAGAAAAATAAAGGGTTTTAACCGCATGGTAATGCGGCCTCTGCATCAAACGGTATCATAAAGATATTCACAGAAAATAGAGCTTATTTTAGAGTACTACTCGTACCCCCAGTTATTTCGCAAACACTTTAGTTTTCAGTTTCCTAGTTCTCACATAAACCAAACACATTTTATATTATGATAGTTTACCATTTTAATACACTCTCATACCAATAATTTCGCTGTCTATTATGACCATAGGTATCAATTCAAAAACTATTTCAAAACACTGATCACTGCATCACATGTCTAGAAATATCTGAAATCGATATATCAGTACAAAATGAAGTTTTCCAAAGCACAAATTCAAGCCAAAACAGTAATTTAACTCGTAATTGTCTGTTCCTAACAATTTATTTTCCATCCATTCGCAATCTCCAGTCAACCCGCGATCACGGCACTTGCAACAGCGTAAAAATAACGGGAGCTCAAAATTATGAACAATCACGGAAGATGACGTAAGTGACAGTATAAGTTTAACTCGTAATTATCATGAGCCTGTAGTTTTATTATTGGAGTTGTTAACCGACGAAAAATAAGGTTTTCAAGTCAACGCATGTTTTCACAAGCTTTTATTTAACTTGCAATGTTTGTGTTTGTTTGTTTGTTTATTTAGGTCTAACCTGGAAACTTAATTTTAAAACAGTTATTTCCAACCGATTGAGCTGAAATTTTGCAATCACGCTTAGTTTGGATGAAATTGCATGGTTAGCTAAGTGATGTCATTCTAAATCTAATATGGCGGACTCCTAAAGATGGCGGACTAGCTATTTTTTATGCACCCCCGTTATATGAGTAACCTAAAAGGGTCGACTAAAAAAAATACGAAATAAATAACGTCACATTTATTGAAAAATCTGTTGTCTGTATTTTTTTTTTGCTTTAATCTTGTTATTTAATTACTTGAATAGGTGTGTTAGGTCGAGTGTTAAATCCAAAGACATGTGCCATCTATCAAACCCCGCTGAGCCCGCGTGGTTGATTATGGCCCACCCGTCCTGCCTGTCTGGCCTCTTTCCCAGCAGTGGCCACGTTAAGTATGAACTGACCTTTTGTATTATTTTCGTTTTTACTAACTTGTAGTCGTATCCAATTATGCAATTCTTAAGTTGTTCAAATCCCTTTGCGGACATCCCAATTTACTATTTGGTTTTAGGGAACGAAATCATGAAATTCAGAGGTCTAATAATGACGAACGTGCCTAAATACTTTGGGGTCTGTGGTTTGCCACCTGACACCTCACACGGCTGATGCGAGAGTGTAGATTCCTTGTGTACATGTTTGTGATGTTATGATATATGAAACATATTAAAGTCATTCAATTTTTTGTCTTTTCTTGTAGGAGAAGACCATAAACTTCTATAATATCCATACAAAGTCACTTTTTGTCACTGTGAAATTTTTGAGGTATTTTTTCAAGTGTTAAATATAATAAATTACTTGTATAAAATGCAATCATGATGTTAAGTCAAGTCGTTAAAACATGTGAAATAAGGAGGGTCGTTGAAAACTACAAAATAAGCAATAATTGTTATTTTTCTCGTAGCTAAATAATAACAGGCGTACGGGTGGATTTTCAAGGTTCAGCTACGCTTGTCAAGGTCGGTCTGTAGATGGATGACCATCGTTACATTCCGAGTTTGCTCCGTGCCTGGCACAGCACTTGACGCCATTAGTCCCGGCTATCATTTTAAATGTTTGTCAGCCGTAACAGGTAGTCAGTGAAAAGTGACAAGTCTGACAACCAGTCTTACAAGGGGTATCGGGATCTGGGACATTTGCGCGAAAGACATATGCGCGAAGGACACTTCCGCGAACCCACTTGCGCGAAAAGACATATGCGCGCATGGACTTTTGGGCGATTAGACTTTTGCGCGAATGGACTTTTGCGCCCTTAGACACTTACGCGCATAGACATGCGCGCAGAGACACTTGCGCGAATGAACTTTTGCGCAAAAGGACACTTCCGCGACTAGATTTACTCGCGACTGGCTACGGTTAATCTGTAGAGTAAACATAACATCATATTATTTCTTATTTTCAATGAGATAGAGCGAGAGAAGTGGCAACACGAGCCCGAGTGACATGTCAAATTATTTTTTCGTATCTACCATGAATAGTGTTGCCAGATATAATTATTGTTTAATCGATTTACAATATCGATTTTGAACGTATGTTTCAAAATAATTTTACTCTCTGTTCAAGCCTTGGGTTTCATTAATGTCTATTTTTAAGGTCATTCAGTTGTTTTAATGTCTATTATGACAAATTTATATTGATGTATAGAACATTCTTGTTGCTTTGTACAAAAAAGATTAATCAATCGATTCCGATTTAGAAGAACCTCAGTGTTATGTTTACTCTACAGCTAACCTAACCTAACCATTCGCGCATAAGTCCTTTCGCGCATGTGTCTTTGTGCGTAAATGTCCGTTCGCGCATAAGTCCATTCGCTCAAGTGTCTATGCGCGCAACTGTCTATGCGCCCAAAGGTCCATTCGCGCAAAAGTCTAATCGCCCAAAAGTCCATGCGCGCATATATCTTTTCGCGCATGTGGATTCGCGCAAGTGTCCTTCGCGCAAATGTCTTTCGCGCTAGTGTCCTGACACCGGGGTATCGTATTACCCAGTACTAACTGAGTTGTGAATGTCAGATAGTCAGTCGCTCCATGTAAAATACAGATATTCAGCTGCATCCGGTAAGACTGGAAGTCGACGCCAATAAGTTTGGGAAAATGCTAGGCAGATGATGAGTTATTATTATAAAACAAAAACTTCCTCTAACCCCAAATCTAAGTAGATAAAAAAAAATATTATAATGTAATCTTCGTTGTTATCAGAACAAAGCTACTTTTCCCTTTCGTTCACTTACAATTCGTACAGAATCTCATTTAAAGTTCGTTACGTGAAAATTAGCTCTCTGAAAACATTGGAACCCATAACTGGTATTTAAATTATTTATTGGCGTTGTTCGATCGTGTTTTGTACAATTTATATGCTTTGTTGATATAATTCAAAATATAAAACGTTGATTGCTGTATAGAGTGTAATTTGTATTATTTTCCAATCGGTTTTCATTTTTATTTTTATGTCCTGTGGTGTGTGCTGAGGAAAGTTTTGAGTATGAATATTAATGGGTATATGAGTAGAGGAAGACCAAATAAACGATGCATGGACTGTGTAAAGAATGATATGGCAAGAAAGGAGGTGTCTGATGAGATGACGAGTAATAGAGAAGTATGGAAGAAGAAGACATGCTACGCCGACCCCAAATGAATTTGGATAAGGGAGGAAGTTTTTGGGATAAGAGAATGATGATGTCCTTTGGTGTGTGGTGATATTAATGAAGCACTCTGGTTTCCTTAGCATTAGCACCTTAGGTAAACTGCTTGCATTAAGCACAAATCGTATCATCTATAGATGTGAATAAATTCTTAAAACTATGAAAATATTATTTTTGATTTTAAAATCGACGTATTTACTATTCATTTACTCCGAGTGCTAGTGCTAAAGCTGGTTTCACACGAGGGCAGAATAGTGAGGCAGAACAGTGGGCAGCACAGTACAGCTACTGTTTGAACGCGTAGAACAGAACAGTACTGTCTTGATAGTAACGAAGGCAGAACAGTTAATAGCTCGCCGGTCTTTTTTTTCGGGGCAGTTTGCTCCCCCCACCACCTTTCTCGCTCGTCTGTCTTGTGGCTGGACTCGTGTGAACGCGAGGGCAGTGCAGTGCAAAGAGCAGGACAGTGTGCGTGCGCGTGTCCTGACTTGTTTTAAGTTTTTCAATTTAGAAGAGGCGTAAATGTTGCCGTTGTCGTCGTCGACGCTCCATCGCTATCACTCGCGGACTGTCCTATATTTAAACGCCACTGTCTTTCCAAACTGTTCTGTCTCACTGTTCTACCTTCGTGTGAAACCAGCATTAAGCCTCTGTATGTGAAGCACAATTTTTATGTAGGCAACACAAAAAAACCAAAACATTTATTAAACAAAACAAGCGCAAGCTACGGAGAATCAAAACAAAAGATCTTATCAGGAAGGAAAACTATGAAATCAAAGTAGGCTAGTAGATTATTCCGGTGTGGTTCGAAATTGTAGCCTATGGCGTTCGCTACCCTATGAATGTACCCATAAGGTTTCATGCGTGGCCTCGTTTTGAATACAAAACGTAATCGTGTGTGTGTATTATATTTTACCTGGAAACATAATGTTATATAGGATTATACGTACCTGTTAGTTTTTTGTATTATTTGGTATTGGACTTGAAAGAGTTCAAAGACCTTTAGAGAAGATCGATTTGATTGAATTGGTTGGTAATTGAATTAGTTTTTTCATTCAAATTTTAAAGATAAGTATTGTAGCTCCACGATGTGAAGCCCTGACACAGCCAGAAGACGACGCGGTAGACCTCGCAGGAGATGGCGGGACGAGCTGGACAGAATCTACAACCAGTTAAGTAGTCCACATTGGCCCTAGATCGAAGAATTTGGAAGTCATGGGAGAGGCCCAGCAGTTGCATGACACAGGCTAACTGTATAAGTAACATAAGTATTAATGGGCTTTTCATGGTTGCTTTAAAAATTTAGGGGTTGTTTGTTTTCAACCAATAAATCAAATAAGCTTCTGGTATAAACTATTTAAAGCATGAGTACCTAAGTAAGTATAAAAATTAAGAAAAGTACTATATTACACACAGACGACTACACTTAAGTCTCTTAAATAAAAATCCAAATTACACGTAAATTACAACGAACCCTATAAAATCAAATCAATCAATCCTAAATGATTCCAAGTTACAAATATTGCTGTTGCTCGATGTTGTGCTACAAACATTCAAGCATGCTTCTGAAAAAAAAAATTGAAAACCAAGTAAAATTCCTTTCCCTGTCAATTCAATACAACTCCGGCAAACGACGCTTGGCCGTCATTTGACAAAATGGGATACTTTAGGTGGCGTTAATAGAAGTGGGATCTTACGAACCCTTTTTTTTTTTTTTTTTTCGGATGGGAAATCGTCATATGACCCCCCCCCCCACTCTGGGCGGAGCGGAAGGGAGTGTCAGACTTGTACTGACTAAAACCCATCCATGTTCCTTCTTTGCCCTTTGTGTTCCAGGGCCACGGTATCTCTTTCGAACAGTCCCGCAGCCCTGGCAGATCTTATGAACCCTTAAGCGGCTCCTAAGCTCCCAAAAATCATTCTCGCATTTAAACGGAATCCTCCTTGGTACGGAGGATAATTAATAGAATTCCAGTTACTCAATCGTAATTGATTCCGAGTAACAAAATATTAAAATCGTTCAAGACGTGGTACAGTCACGACCACCGCAATGTAAACACTTTTAATTAAGGTGCAAGCGCCGCGGCGGGATCCGCGGCAAGGGGAGAGGCCTCTCTGCCACCGAGAGGTCGGCGCGGCTTGCCGAGGAGGGGCGCCACCCGGGGGTGGCCGCCGGTCACGAGGTGGCCCGTTCGGGCTATTCTGGCGACGAGGCGGGCGCAGATGGCGGCTCTGATGCGGAGCGTAAGGCCGGGCTCGCGAAGAAGGTGGAGGCAGCGCTGAGGGCTGTCTCCTTCAAACAAAAGCCCTCCACCAGGCAAAGGGCTATACCTGCTGCGGTCGCCTCCATTATGGCGGCAGCGGAGGCTAGATTTGCGGGGCCGCCGCCAGACGGCGTGGCCAAACTGAGGGCGGAGGTCGCTCGACTGACAGCCGCCACGGAGCTTCTCAAAGAGGAGAATAGGAAGCTCCGAGCAGACCTGGCCAGTCTGCGCGAGTCCGGCTCTCGCGAGGCGCCCCAAAATGGGGGCCAGAAGCGTCCAAGCCAGCACGTGCCGGTGGAGAACCAGGTCCTGAATCTGGTTCGGCAGGAGCTGGCTGCCTTCCAGGCGCGGTTCTCCGTCCTGGAGGGCATTGTCTTACGCCCCCCCCTGGCGGCAAACAAGTCGCCCCCGGGCCTGAGGGCGGCCTCATATGCGTCTGCTGCGGCCTCCGCACCGGGGCCGTCCAGCCAGCCCCCCGGCAGGGTTATGTCGGCCCCGACGAAACCGGCTCCGGTTAAGAAGGCGGCGGCCCTGAAACAGGGCAAGGCGGCGGCCCAAAAGAAGGGCAAGGTGGCGAATATGCCAGCGCCAGCCGCCAGCCCCGCTCTGTCGCCGCGTGTCGTTGACTGGCGCGTCATGGAGGGGGTGGAGACCTATTCCGACCACCGGTACATCTGGTTCGACGTCTCCACCCAGTCCTTAAGCGTGCCGGTCCTACAGGCTCCGAGTGGTCCGCGATGGGCGCTGAAGCAGCTGGACCGGGAGCTCCTCCTGGAAGCCTCGATCGTGTAGGCCTGGGTGTCATCACCAGTCAGGCCTGCCGACATCAACAACGAGGCGGGTTGGTTCCAGGAGGCCATGTCCGACATTTGCGACGTGGCAATGCCCCGAGTTCGGCCAGGAAGCGCCCGGCGTCTGGTGTACTGGTGGTCGCGAGAGCTGACGTCTCTGCGCAAGGCGTGCGTTGCCACGCGGCGCCTGTACGCCAGGCATCGCAGGCTCCGCATCCGCCCTCCGGATGCGGCAGCCATTGAGGCGGAGCTGTACGAGGGGTACAGAGCGGCGAAGACCGCCCTCCAAGAGGCTGTCCGGCGGGCCAAGAACTTGGCCCGCGAGGAGATGCTGGAGTCTCTAAACGGAGATCCGTGGGGGCGCCCTTACAAGATGGTGCGGGACAAACTCCGCACCCGGGCCCCCCCGTTGACGCAGAGTCTCCGGCCTGAGCTCGTGGAGGACGTGGTGAGCACTTTGTTCCCTTCGCGAGGGGAGCATCCTCCCCCGCCTATGGCTCCGCCGCCGCGTGCGGTGCCGGAAGCGGACCACACCGATGACGATGACGACGTTCCGGAGGTGACTGGGGTAGACCTGAGAGTGGCGGTACGCAGGCTGAAAACCAGAAACACCGCCCCGGGACCCGATGGCTTGCCTGGCAAAGCCTGGGTCCTGGCCTCTGAGGTTTCTCGGGCCCCGAATGGAAGGGCTCCTAAGCGCATGCTTGGAGAGAGGCCAGTTTCCGCTTCGTTGGAAGACGGGGAAGCTGGTCCTCACCCGGAAACCAGGGCGCCCTGCGGACTCTCCGTCCGCATACCGGCCCATCGTGCTGCTCGACGAGGTGGGCAAGCTCTTTGAAAGAGTCATTGCCAACCGCCTCGCCGGGCACCTTGCGGGGATGGGGCCGGATCTTGCGGAACACCAGTTTGGTTTCCGCAAGGGGCGCTCAACGGTGGACGCCATCATACGCGTGAGAGCCCTCACGACGGGAGACGCGGTGTCCCGGGGCGGGGTCGTCTTGGCGGTGTCTCTTGACATCGCCAACGCCTTCAACTCCATGCCCTGGAGCTGCATTAGGGAGGCACTCCGGTATCACCGGGTGACGACCTACCTTCGTCGTGTGGTCGGGGACTACCTGACGGATAGAGCCGTCATCTACCCTGGTCGAAGCGGAGAATGGAACCGGCGAGAGATGTCGTGCGGTGTTCCACAGGGATCGGTTCTGGGACCGGCCCTGTGGAACATCGGTTACGACTGGGTGCTGCGCGCCGACCTCCCTACCGGTGTCAGTGTAGTTTGCTACGCTGACGACACGCTGGTACTGGCACAAGGGAGGTCGCACGAGGCGGCGGCCGAAAACATGACACGCGGGGTTGCGATAGTCGTGGAGAGGATCCGGCAATTGGGTCTCGAGGTGGCATTGCACAAGTCCGAGGCCATGTGTTTTCATGGGCCTCGGAATGCGCCACCGTCGGGATCCCTACTGACGGCAGGAGGGGTTTCTTCGGCGTCGGGTCGACGTTGAAGTACCTAGGAATCGTCCTCGACAGCCGGTGAAACTTCGTGGAGCACTTCCGACGTTTGGCTCCCAAACTGGAACGGACAGGGGCTGCCTTCAAGCGGCTCTTGCCCAACCTGAGGGGTCCAAACGCCTCCTGCCGGAGGCTATACGCGGGGGTCGTGCGGTCCATGGCCCTTTACGGGGCCCCGGTGTGGGCGCGTTCTTTGAGGCGGCAAGCCGCCCACTACCTGAACGCGCCCCAAAAAGTAATAGCCATAAGGCTAATCCGGGGGTACCGCACGATCTCCGGCGAAGCGGCTAGCCTCCTTGCCGGATTGCCGCCATGGGATCTGGAGGCGATAGTCCTCGCACGCCTGCACGAATGGCGCACGGAGGCACTACGTCGGGAGGAAACTCCGCTGCCGCGGCAAATTGCTGCTCAGCGGACAGACCTCCGGCGTGATCTCATGGCGACATGGAGAGAGCGACTGTCGCAACCCCGTGCAGGGCACGCCACCATAGTGGCGATAAGTCCCCTCTTTGAGGAGTGGCTAGAGAGGCGCCACGGCGCCCTCACCTACCGCCTGACGCAGGTCCTCACCGGACACGGTTGTTTCGGGAGGTTCCTGTACCGAATCGGGCGGGAGGAAACACCCGGGTGTTTCCACTGCGAGGATCGTTCGGAGGACACGGTGGAGCACACCGTGGAGGTCTGCCCCGCTTGGGCGGAGCACCGCCGTGTCCTCGTAGCGGCGATTGGCGGCGGCGATCTCTCGCGTCAGGCCTTGGTTCAAGCCATGGTCCGGAGCGAGAGGGAATGGGAAGCCGTCACCTCCTTCTGCGAAGCAGTCATGCTAGTGAAGGAGGTGGCGGGACGTGAGAGAGAAAGAACCTCACGTCCCAGTCGCCGCGGGAGACGCCCTGGGCGTTGGGGGTCACGTGGTGGCTCCCGGCCACCGTAGGCGCGGGCCTGTGGACGGCGAGTTATGGGCCAGCTCGCCGTCCGGCCGTCTTATGACGACAGGCCGTGTCGACGGCGCGTTCGTGTTCCACGCGCGCCTCAAAGAGATGTCAGCAAATAAGTAGGGGTCCGCAAGGGCCGACGCCTGCCAGGGCTGCGGGACTGTTCGAAAGAGATACCGTGGCCCTGGAACACAAAGGGCAAAGAAGGAACATGGATGGGTTTTAGTCAGTACAAGTCTGACACTCCCTTCCGCTCCGCCCAGAGTGGGGGGGGTCATTTGATGATTTACCATCCGGAAAAAAAAAAAAAAAAAAAAGTTGCAAGCGCCGGGGTAGTACGTGAAATTCAAATAATCTTAAGTCTTTTGCAACTTGCCAATCAGTGTCGAGCTGTGTGTTGAACAAAACATGATTCGCGACCGAATTCAACTTTCCAGGCTACTCTGGCGCATCCCATTTAAGTGTGTTTCGCCTAGGTACTGTATTTTGTTGCAATTTCATGTTGTTAATAGGCCTCTCATAAGCTGAACCACAACTCCCTGTCCTCCGTCCTCCTGTTAATAAAAATTGTGACAGCTCGTCTAATATGCGTGATTAAAATATAATTTATACTCTATAGCAGTCATGAATAATGTAGCATTTTGCCCGTTAAAGAATTTTTAGAATTGGATCATTAGTTCCGGAGATTACCCCCTACATACAAACTTACAAACAAATTTTACGTCTTTATAATATTAGTGTAGAAGTAAAGATTATTCTAAGAGAAAATCCCTTTTGAATGTTGCAAATTGTAAACATTATTAGCGCTCGTAACTGTTCCTACAGAAATTCAAGCATTGTGCTGCCTGACTCGGTTCCGCGACTCGAAACAATAGTTCGGAGTGCTTTCTGTACGTACCTATAATAAATTAGTAGCCTGAATGGTAGACGTAATAACTTTCATTGGCAATGTTAACGTGGCGCCCCCTATTGTTGCCACACTGACTAATTCATTAATCTTTGTTGGATTGTCTTCAGACCGTTGTGTTCTTTGAGGAGTTTTGATGTATTTAAACTTGGTTGTGTTTGTTATTTTTCCTTAATTGAATATTTTCTATTTTGTTCCATAATGGATGAAAAAAAATTAAATAACTTTAGCAATGAATTACTAGTTGCTTGATATAGTTGTATTTGGCGCAAAAACTTGTATTTATTAATAGTACCAAACAAATTATGTAACACGTGTTTCTGTTTAACGTTGTCAGTTAGCCGCCCGCTGTGAACTCCATGCCTACACGTAATAACATTTTCTTCAATTTCATTGCGTGCTATAAAATTTTAAGCTTTCCACCGCACCCATTGTCAGCCCACAGGCTTCCTTACTATAAGAGGAAGAGTGGGCTGTAATCCATCACGCAGACTAAGTGCATTTTGGTGGATGCCACATAATATCTTCGATTTTTGATAATAGGATTCCGGTTTCCTTCAACAATTTGAGAGCAGTGTTTTTGAAATAAGTTTCATAAAGTAATAAACACATTAAAACATTTGTTTGCTTTTTTTAACCGAACAAAAGAGGAGGAGGTTATCAATTCGTCAGTTGTTTTTTTTTGAGTGTATGTTCAGCGATAACTTCGCCAATTGTAAACCGATTTTCATGATTCTTGTTTTGTTTGGAAGAATGTTATTCCGTAGTGGCCCCGTTATAATTTAGTGAAATAGATTTGATGCTGATCTATTCTTCGAAGATATACAATGGAACTCTTCAATAATATACATCAAAACTGTCGTGATTGCTGCAACCACTTGGATGTTTATTGTCTACACAATATCATAATATAACGCCCGTATGCTTTGAGGTTGTACGCAGATATGTACAGTTCACCCAGATTTCGGCAAAAAAAATTAATCAAACAAACAAAATTCACCGAATTCTGAAGCTAAGGTTTTTTCACTTTTTTTGTGTTTTTCAACTTGGTTTTATTTTTTTCCAACATCCATTCCATTTACTGCCTATAATTTGAGGCTTTCCACCCTAGTGCACACTTGGTATTCCATTCATAACCACCAAAGGTAAAGCAAATGACGATCAAGTTACGACTTTACAAAAACACAACTGGATCAAGATAAAAATAAAAATGACGAATGAAATACTCAGTATTTTCTTATCTATAAACTGATTACTGTTCTCTTATTTCCACAGAACCAACTTTAGTACAGCGAACCGTTATCTACCAAGTTAGCAGAAAGGGTTTTATGATTTTTTTATTGCAGCACCTTTTCCATCAAAGTTTATATAACTTGGGTAGAACAGATCGGGCGAAATTCGAAGCGAATAACTGTAATACGAAAGTTCGCTTCGGTGTGAGGGTCGGACGCTAATGATGTACGTACCCTTGCGACTTTTTGTCGTTTTGAATTTGGAGAAAATACTTAGTTCATTTTATGACGTGTTCAGAGTTTTAAGTTGAGAGGACGATTTGAAACAATGAATAAAGTAGAATGTTATGATCCAACGATTGGTGAAGAATGAAATCATTATCTGTCTGTATTTATGGGGATTACGTTGTGCACTCGCAGCGTACAGACGTGCTCATTAGCAACATTTAATTAATATTTTAATAATAAGTGACCTCCTTTACCGTAATGCATAAAGTAAATTTGCTTAGTGTGAAGTTTTAGTCAATAATGGTTAAGAAATAGTGAAGTTTTAGTAAAAATAACAAAATGGAAAACTGCCCCTGTAATCCAAGGGGGCCAGCGCAACCCTCCGTCTCGCCGTCACAGACGGCCACGACCGAAGTTATTGTTTCAACGCCCGACATCCAACGATGGATGGCCCAGATCCAGCAGTACTTGAATGAAGTTTGCTCTATTGCCGCGGATGGGAAACTCAACACCGAGCAGAAAATGAAGATTACGAACCTTTGCCGTAAAGTCGAATCTGGTACGTCACAAATGGCAGTCCTATACCAGTCACTGAAGCAAAAAGCTATTCACGCGAATAACACGATCGATACCCTAAAACAACAGCGCGACCTGACAGAACATATTTCGGAGCTCAAGCAGACGATACGGGAATCTAGTTCTACGGGAAATGCTTCTTTTGCCGATATGGTGAAAAGGGGATCAAACAATTTCGTTCGACCCAATAACTTAAGCTCTGTCGCCATTTATCCCAATGATAAATCGAGAACTAGTGACGAAACAAAAGAACTGGTGCAAAAAATTATACGGCCCGAGCAAATGAAGCTGCAAGTACGTGGTGTCCGGAAAACAAAAAATGGTGGCGTAATAATAAGTACCGAGACGAAACATGATGCCGATAAGCTAAAGAACGCAGTCCAGCTCTCTACATCTGGACTTACCGCCGGCGAACCCAACAAGCGTAAACCCCGGATCGTGGTTGTAGGAGTGCCGACTTCCTTGGCTGAAAATGAGGTCTTCAAGTGCATTTTTGAGCAAAATGTAGCCGATAAGTTACCAGCGATGTCCCTGGAATCCTTCTTGACCTTGGTAAAATTAAGCCACAAATCTGGGAAGAGAGAGGCTGCTACCTGTAACTACGTTATTGAAGTTGCGGCCAATATACGAAAAATACTAATACCTCAATCAAGGATTTTTATAAATTGGACATCATGTCCCGTCAGGGACTTCACGTTAGTTACGAGGTGTTATAAATGCCAGCAGTATGGCCATGCAGCCAAATCTTGCAGGGAGGTAAACTCTACATGTGGTCACTGCGGTGAAGCAGGTCATATGATGTCCGAATGCGCGAAGAAAGGTGACACTCCGAGATGCGCGACTTGCTCCTGCTTTAAGAAGCCCAGTGATCACAAAACGGGAGACGTTGAATGCCCTGCTAGAAAAATAGCGGAATACAGATACATAAACTCTGTCGATTATGAGGGCACCTAGTGCGTCATACTCTAAGCCTTACGTTAATAATTCGCTGTCTAAGCAAATTGTCGCCCGCAACAAATGTTTATTTGTTAATACTGCTGACAATCATATTAGTATCAATCATAAGCAAATAAGTGCTACAAATTGTTTTGCTTGGATTGTACATGCATGTGTGACCTTAATTATTTTTGTTCGTATCTTATAATAGCGTTTAAGTACATTAGGTATATCATAATATATAATAACCCATAGTAACTTATTTCACTATAATGTTAAATATTGTTAAGAAATCCATTATCCAAATAGTATTTATTAGAAACATGCCGCCTGTGATACAGGTTTAACCTAGTACAGGCATCGAACTTTGTTATTCCAACATTATCTAAGATTTAAATTGTATTTACTGTGCCAATTCTAATTTTTGAATAAATATATTATTATTATTATTATTATTTATTTAAACAATCAAAGTTTGAAATAACCTCATTGTTCGTGCCTGTCTGCATGGCCGCTTAGTTCTTTCCAAGCCACGCCATTTCACCATCATTTAGAAAACTTATACCCAAAGCTTTAAATGCAGCTTAAGAGCTTTATATTGTACTGAAACAAAATTTACTTAACTTCAAGAAAATATGCAAAAACCTATTAAAATTTCAATAATAACCGCCGTTATTTAGTTTATCTGTTTACAAACTCACCCACCGACTAAAACATCACTCAGACCCACAAAAGCGATTATCACAGAAATTGTCGTCAAAACATCAAATAACAAAAGTTGAAAGGACATCAACAATCGCGCTAGCCCTAAACACTTCATTATTCTCAAAATTTGTGCTCCTTTGTGCCCCAAAGCGGTATTTGCAAAACAAAAACTGATTCCGAAACCGTATTTTAAACACAAAACGTTTATACGCATACCATTGTAAAAGTTGAACGGTATTTTGATAATAATTGAAAAAGTTATTGAATACCCTAAAACGTTTTGTGATTATTTTATTCCTTCCATGATACACACTACAATTTCCATCGTATTGTGAATGTGAGTTCGCTTTGATGAGTGGTTTTAATAAAATTTGTGTGGAATTTTAATTTTCGTGCTCTATGGAATGGAAGAAAAACGTGTAGATACAGTTTTTTGTTTGTCTGGAGGCAATCGATTATTTTTAACTCGATGAGTACCTAAACGAAGGGCTACTGTAGGACATTTTATTCTGGTTATAACCATAGCCACCAAGCTTACATTTATTATTATACCTTTATTCGTTTACTTTCTTACAATTTACGTTTTTAAATATTTTTTAAAACATTTTTAATATTACTAATTTTTTTTTTTTTTTTAATCATTTATAGTATTACTAAATCCATTTTAAATATTTTAAAATAATAATTATGTATAATTAACCAAACAATTATTTGACGCTTACAAATGGCAGTAGATAATTTCACAAATGGTTTATTTCTAGTAGTCATAAATTTGAAATATTATATGAGACTTAAAAATAACTGGCGAAATATGGATGTACTATGTTTCACCTCTACCTAGTCCTTCGGGGAAGAATAGGCTTGACGTTATTTATGTCTTAAATTTCGAATGTTCTAAGTATCTTATTTTTTTACTTTCTTTCTTTGTCGTTTGGTTAGTGGTTAGTCTGGTATCAGAATTGTTATGCCGCTCCCTCTGACTTGGCTTTACATGCCGTCGGGAATGTTCTCAAATTAATATCTAATATTTCAAATAATATCTATTTTCAATAGGAAAATCAAGAACATTATTTCACTGCCTACCAAAAGTAGAACAAAACTACGAAATCCTATGCAAAATTCCTAGAAGAGCATGTAACCAATATTGGATTATCAAATATAAACCTCGCGGATAGGTACGGAATATTTCAGCTGAATAGGATACGTACTAGGGTTGCATGACATCGAGCACTATTCATTTCATGGAGAGGAAGTCGACCATAGTTACCGGAATTTTGCTTTCAAAGGATATTATAGGGTCTAACTATTAATACACGAAATATTTTCAGGGAATCATCTAACAGCTATAACAAAGCCATTTCAAGGGATTTTTTTTATCTGAGTATATTTTTTTATAAAAAATAAATAATTTAAAATTACTTGACCCACAAAATAAATACTGGCTCCTTATTTTTAAGCATCCATTACGGTAGTTTACTACGTCGTATTTACCTACCGTCATTGTTAGAATATGGGAGTCAATGTTTTATGCAAAAAATCTCGAAAAATTTTATAATTATAATAATTTTGTAAAAAAAAAAACCCTGTTTTTTTTTTTCGTTGCTATGGCGACTTTACGACTTATATAACTTACGCTTAAAATATTTCGTGTACGAAAAGATAGACCTTATATACACAATACACGGTATAGGTAATCGAATAGACGGTACCTAGGTATATAGGTGGATCTGGATATTTAGTTGTATTGTATTAATGCCGCAATTGTTCCAAGAATGTATTGAAATGGAGTTGATAATTTAGCTTTGTTGAGTAAGTGCCTACAGGAAATGTTTTGTCAATAAGTCATAAGTCATTTATGTCGGAATAATATTAAACATTGTGTAGAAATTTTGTAAAATAAAACAGTATGATTAAAACAGGACAATAGAAAAACATGTCAAAGATAATATTTTTTTTTATTACTAATTCACATTTAAAATAGAATATTTTTATTTCAGACAGGAGTCCATAGGGTTAGTAACAATTTACATATAGAAGAACAAATTAAAAACGATAATAATCCACATTCAATTTAAAATAATTAATAATACATTAAATAAAAGGTAAAAAAAACGAAAATCAAATTATTATAAAAAGATCAATGAAATGACATCTAATTTTATACAAATAATGCAAAAAAAAAAACAAATAAGGTGTCTAGCACCAAATGTGCCGGCAAACATGGTGACACGACATGTGCAACATTTTTTGCATTCAGCTGACAAGGGCTTTGTTTGGTAGAATCCAGAACATTGCTTAACGATCCAACATGTTTTACTTAAATAAAATCCGCAACCATTATTCATTCTCATTTATGATGCAGTCAAATCAAGTGGACTGGGTAGCAGATTGACTATGACAGCTGATTTTGACAGGTATGTCAGTACAGTATCTGTCAAAGTCCGGTTAGTGCCCGCAGTCCGATACGCCTTAATTTTTATTTTATTTTTTGCTTTCCTGATAAGTGTCCCACTGCTGGGCAAAGGCTTCCCCCTTTTCCTTCAACACCTCTCTATCTTGAGCGACCTCTGGCCATCAAACCTCCACAAACCCAAAGCCTCTGGCCCCGCAAACAAGATCAGATCATCACCATCTTTGCCGCGGTCTACCTCGGCGGCGATTCCCTCCTTCAGGTGTCCAGTAAGTGACGATCCGTGCCCACCTCTCAGAATTCATACTGGCTACATGACCAACCCACTTCCACTTAAGATTGGCTGTTTTTTCACCGACATCAGCAACCTGAGTTATAGAGCGTATGGTGGTGTTTTTGACGCGAACACCTATTATGCTGCGCCATTGCCCGCTTGTAAATTTTGAGTTTGGACTTCTGTTGTTCAGTAAGTGTCCAATTGTATGCACTGTATGTTAGGACGAGCAGGATGCACATGTCATTCAGCCAAAAAAAAAACTTTGTTACAAAAAAGAGAATGCTTTTAATCATAAAGTGAAACAGTCGTAGACCAAAATCTCAGATTAATGAATCGTAAATAAATCTATAACAATAATATTCACTAAAACAATCGATAACAAAACATAACCACAAAAAATAAAAACTAATCACCTTTCATTAAAATAGTAATTGACCAAAAACAAAACTGCAAAATGAATTCTATTCATAATAAACTAAACACAATTTCAGCCTAAAATTCCAATTAAGCACATAGATAGCGCCTGTAAATTATTAGCCAAATCTGATACAGCTATTGATTCGGCAATTAAAACAAAAAGGATCGTTATTTTCAGCAATTACAGTTTATTTATTAATCAATAAAGGTACCTAAATGAGGTTTGTGTAAAAACGCTGAAAATGTATAATGGTAAATGGATATAATAGCAAAAGTTTAAGTCGGTATTCTACGATATTTATTGAGGTTGAATTATCGGGTCTGTTATTTATTGAAGCCGAAATTCGGAACATGAAATGTTTATATTAAAAGCATATTTATGTAAAAGATAACTTTGGCAACTTGTTAGTCATAATAAAGATTTAACTTAATTATGTTTACGCGGATTAAGCAAAATAATGCGATCGATTTGAAAGTTGGTACGTTGCAAAAGAAGGAAGGATGACACGTATCGGTAAGAACTGCAGAAAAGAACAATACGCTTGAAAGGTAGTGTGAACAATTTCTTAAAATCCTAGTCACAATCTCCATGAGCGTTGAACCCTACGAAAAACGTCGAAAACACACCAATGTTCACTAAATTCGAATTTTCTTGGGAGAGCGGTGGTTCGCGGCGCGGTTCGAAAGTTAGCCGTTGAAATTGTTCGCGGCAGGGGTGCTCGCGACGCACATTCCTTCTCCCTCGTACGAAGTCTTATTTGCATGTGCGCGAGAGGGATGGAGAGAGGAAATGCTAACGACCAATTAGAAAAGCGATAATCCACTTCAATCAATTTTTACCAATATAATCACGCCGTACCTTTCTCACCGCTGGGACACAGACATGCATCACGCGGGTCCAGTGAAGGTTGGTGGATGTCACAAGTCATTGAATTTTTGGTTTTCTTAAGATATTTTTCTTCACTGTTATAAGAGCACAGTGATGGAGAAACTACTCAAAGCAAACCCCATGACACGTAAAGTTTACCTCTGTAACTACTGGACCAACATTGCCTAAACAAAATACAATTTTAATAAAATATTTATTTATTTGTTAAAACGTGCCATCTGACAGAAGACAACCGAAGAAGAAAATGTGTTGCCCCAAGTAGAATGAGGCAAGGGCTTTGATGATGAGATACCGTGGCCCTGGAACAAAAAGGGCAAAGAAGGAACATGGATGGGTTTTAGTCAGTACAAGTCTGACACTCCCTTCCGCTCCGCCCAGAGTGGGGGTCATTTGATGATTTCCCATCCGAAAAAAAAGGGATTAGATGATGATGATTTATTAAAACTTGATGCACATGAAAAGACTTTACAAAACAAAGGCGGACTTCATGTTTTAAATATTCATTCATTTATTATTTAGCTTCAAGCCCGTGCATTTACAAAATTTGGTGTAATGTGGTATTTCACGATAAAATAATCAAAAAAAAAAAGCTATGTGTAGCGTAAATATGTTTTGCTTCAGGCATCAATCTTTTTTATTTACAATTCATAGCGTTTTAGTTAAAATATTTCAGCACAGTAATAGCAATCAAAAATATTCATGCGTGCACATGAATAAAAACGCCAGTAACAGACAAAATATTAGTTTTAAATGCAAAACGAGCACTTTTGTCGGTAGAAACGTTTGTTTTATGATTCACTGCAATATGTTTATTTTAGTGGATGCTTGTTTTTTATGTATTTATTTAAATTTAGAATAAATTGAATTCAACATGATAATAGTATGTTTAATTAGTATTGATTGCCGAAATGTGGGTGTACTTTAAGAAAGACTCTGCCTAACCCTTCGGGGATTGCAGGTGTGATGTTTGTTATGTCATTAGTATCGTGGTTAATTGGTTATAATATGCAAGATGTCTATTTTTCAGAAAACTGAAAATGCTAAGGGGTGGTGTAACCCGAATAGATAAAATAAGGAATGAGTACATAAGAGGAAGTTTGAAAGTGGCGCCGGTGACTGAAAAGTTGTGTGGTAATCGGTTGTCGTGGTATGGACATGTGATGCGGAGGAATGAGGAAAATGTTGTGAGGAAAACGTTGAGTGGAAAGTAGATGGCTAAAAGAGTAGAGGAAGGCCAAAGAAACGATGGATGGACTGTGTGAAGGATGATATGGCTAGAAAGGAGGTAACTGATGAGATGACGAGTAATAGAGAAGTATGGAAGAAGAAGAAATGCTGCGCACACTACCACAAATAAATTGGGATAATGGCTAGAGAATGACGATGCAAGATGTCTATTTTTCATTTTAACTGAATGAATGTGGCGACGCTCAAAAGAAAGGTAGTGTTTTTTTGTGTTTTTTTTTTTTATAAATCCCTCGGACACTCTCTTTCTCTTTATCTTCCGTTGTAGATCTAGTTTGAAATGTTTTACAATATTTTGGTATTAAAAGAGCATTCCTATCTTTAATATCTAATCAGCATTGGTTTAAACCAGTACCCTTCAATAATATTTTTATTATTGTAATATCATTTTGTTTTTTGTAAAAAGGTATTCCTCTTTTACCTACTTACCTTGTCAGCTATCAGATCAACAAATTATGAGTTTTCATTTTAAGTAAACGCAACTCCGGCCTCCAAGGTACAGGCGCAGCTTAGTTGGGGACCTCTGATTCTAAATATATTACAATTATTTAACTTGTTACAATTACTTAAAGCGCTAAGTTAGGTTAAGAAAATGTTTGTAACAATTGTTTAATTAATTTATTCTTATTCTATTCTTATTCTTAAACTAATAGAGAAAGAGCCCAACGATTTGTTAGCCTGGCATAAGAAAACAGATTTCAAGATAGAATAAATAATAATTTGAATAAATACGGAATAGAAAACTGACTGCGGTCAGGTTTCGACCTTGTCCGGAGTCCTCCAATTAAGGACTCGCTTCCAAGAAATGTTCCAAATTGAGTTTTCTGAAATTGTATTACATTTTAAGCTATTTTGAGACAAAAGCTACTAAGTATTGTTATTAAATAAAAAGGGGAAGTTACTGTAGGGCCTTCCAATGTTCAATTTTGTATTTCAAGGATAAGTCCCCTAACTGCTTATATTTTTGGAATAAGATTTTTAGATTTCTGTAATTTATAGCCAATGATTACAATAATATCATGGTAAATTCAACTTTATATTTTCTCCGAAAGGTCACTAATTATGATGACTGTAATTGAGCTTATAAGATCATTTTGTTTGCTTACCAGCAGTTACGAAACAACACTAATTTATTTGCTTGACGACCATTTCTTGCATAACCAAACCTTTTGAGAACGTCTACGGATAATCTCTTTGCTAATACAGCTCCTACCATACAAACTACGCATGCGTCTAGTCCCAAAACCGTATGACCCTAATCAAAACTAGTTCTAACAAACAACATACCTGTGTACGTACTAATTGATGTAATCGGAGCAAGTGCTCCGTTATCGCATTAATTGTTCCCTAGTCCACGTTTATCAGATCGTGAATAAGTGATCATCTCCTATTATAGGTCTATTAGCTGATGGGCGATGTCTAAGGTCGATAGATTAGGATCGTTTACAGGAGCAAAGTTTGTTGGTCGGTGGTTAATGGAGGGTAGATTGTACAGGTAAAGTTGTGTTGCGAGGTTCTTCGGGCGAATAGAATAACAAGAACATTATATTGAGTCATAAGTCTGCGTATAAGCGATGAAATTGGCACTTAGATGCTGAACGGTATCCAGAATTTTGTTATACCTAACTTGATTTACAGGAGTGTCCAAGGAGCTTCTCGTTCATTCTTTTCCATTCCCGTTCCCCGTTCCCCGTCCTACGTTATAGAACGGGGAACTAGATTTAACTTTCTGACTAAGTGATCCACGCATTGAAAATACAGAAGTGCTTTAAATGGTGCAATAGGACTAAATGCTTTGATTTTCAGTTTGAGTCAGAGTAACATTGATAAACACGATAAACACAAATTAATTTATACTGTTTCAGTGAAAGATAACAATGACGTTCTAGATCACAAGATCTGCAGATTCCAATATTCGATTTGACCTGAATTCCTTTATAAGACTCCACAAGATTTTTAAAGAGCAAGCAATAGACACGATGTTACAGGAAAACATTGCACATATTTCCTGAAATTACAAGTCATAACGGAAAACATATTTCAAATATCTCCAGATCATACGAATCTGCTTTTACAGAATTCACCTACGTAAATACCTCATTAAAATATATCACCAATTACAAAACAAAGAACAGAAAATGCCTTAAGAAATGCCTGGTGCTAAAATACATATAAATTCTGAACGTGTGTAGCTCTGAGAACCGTCAGAGTCAACGCCACCTGTCGCTTGAAGCATTAACATATTCTATGTCGAGCTACGAGCAACACCAAAGACTGTTGTTTCCTTAAGGGTTACCTATTTTACATTGTATAGAAAATCTTCTTTGTCCTTGCAGAGTTAAACTTTTGAAGCTTGGAATAATGTTTGTGTGATTTTGTTGACGTCGTCGTCATTTCCATAGATGAAATGAGAGGTCTAAGACTTGACTGTACCAACATTACTTTTTAGTTGTTGTTCCGAATGATCAAAGTTCTTATCTGATTTTATATCACCCACATCCACAGTTAACATAATCATAATTCAGACTTTGTTCTACTTCTACATGGCCATTGGTAAATAGTTTCTAATCAGCAAGCTTGTCATTAGCAGAAATACATTAAGGTTCGTCAATGTCTGATGTTCCATTATCATCTGATTCTGGCTTTTCTGTGTCAATAACCTCATAAAAGAATCTCTTTACGACCTTGTAACATTCAATACCCAAAGCTCCTTATCACATTTCAAGCAAAAAAGAAAATACTTTCTCAAACCTAACACTTATTCATTCATCCGATGCTTCTACACCTACATCAGACCTATCCACACTTCATAGATTATTCCATAACTCATATAAAACCTTTTTCTTATTACAAAGAGGTCTTGTTTCGAATCCCAAGTCATGAAGGTCGGGTTCGTCTTCAGTTCTTCACGCTCGGGATTTCAAGTATCGTTGTTTGTATTCAATTTGTACTCGTGTGATACATTGACTTTTTCTATCATTCTTAGTACCAAAGATAACCCTGAAATCTGTTTTATTTGGCCTGTTTTTGTTACTGAAGATATCTTTATAGGATGTTGTACATTGTGTTAGAGAATATTGACTATACTAACAGTAATCTTCTTCAGGATCATTGGTTCTTTGCTGCTTTTTTCACCTATTTTTAAGTATCTGATATTCATAATCCTGCTGGTTTTCGAAAATGTGAAGAAGCTAGTAAAAAATATATTATTGTGTGTCATCTAAACCATGACCTTTAACAAATTTTCAGGTCAAGAGAAAATTGTATTGGATGATATCAATTGATAAATAATATTAAGGAATAAACGAAAATCCATAATTACTTAGTCGGAGAACGCTCTGAACCATGAAATCCTATTTTCACAAGTTCCTCCATTATTCGCTAGTAATAACCAATTATCTAAAAATAGTCTATAAAGGATCTAATCGACGAGAGGAGATTACTATTAAATGTAATATTACCCGGACTATTACTCTCTGTCTCATGCCAAGATGAAATCGCCCTATTCACCCCAAAATAACTTCCCTCGGAGTAATTTTCAACTAATTTTCGCATCTTTTTTTCCGCCAAGACCATATGTTCACACGAAAACTGCCAACTCAAAAACCCTTTTCACATTTACACTGAAAAGGTCTGTTATCCAGTTAAATCACTCCATTTATAACGGTGTGTTCAGATGCGTTAAGTCAGCGTTTTGGAATTAGCTGGCTTAATTTTCCGTGTAGTACTCCACGCGTCGTTTTTTAAGTAGGAAAAAGAAAAAACGGGGGTTGACATGGGATGAATCTGAATGTGGTTTTAGTGGCGTTGTGAGTTATGAGATTTTGTTTCTTTTTTGGAGTTTATGTAATTTGGAAATCACTGTGTTGGTTTTAAATATTTTAATGGATCCTTAGAAGGTATATGAAGGAAAGTTTAATTTGAATACATAATGTGGAGACGATAATGAGACAGTATATTTAGAAATTGGTAATATAATTACATATATAGTGCTCCTGACCGTTATTGGTTATGGCGACCAATCCGCCATCGGCGCGGAAGATATTATAATGGTGCATTAAAATATCTCCCGCGCCGATGGCGGAGAAGTGTGTGCGCAGACACAGGTGCACTCTCTGTACTTTTACTCAAATAGTCCGATGGAACGGAAATCCGAAACGACCGGAGGGAGAATAGATCATCATCATCATCATCATTTCAGCCGAAAGACGTCCACTGCTGGACATAGACGCTCTTGGAGATCAGATAATAATAATAAATTTTATTTAAATTTTTATGTTTTGTTTTATTTTGGAATATTTAAAAATGTAATTAATATGTGTAAAAAGGAATAAAGGAAATAAATGATATTATTAACATAATTTGAAATAAATTGGCAATATAAATATCTAGAAGTATTTTGTACTTATCAAATAAATAATAACATCAAAATAAAAACACTCACACCGTGAATAGTACTTAGTGATGGGCCAACTGTGGGTTGCCGATTAGCTGAGCAAGTGACTAAACTACTGGACATTATTTGATTGGATTTTTTGTGCAGAATGGAAAGTTTATAGATATAGGATGCTTAATTTAATATTTTACTGTTTATTTATTTATTAAAATTTTTCACAAGTAAAAACTGAACAAAGGCGGACTTAATGTCTTGCGCATTTTCTACCAGTCCACCTTAAGATGATGCAGAGACAATACTTTCAATACGTTCAATAACAGAAAAAAAACTAGTAAATATTTATAACAAAATATATAACAATAATTACATTTACATTTATACATAAAACAGAGGTATAAAGTTAAAAGAGATAAACAAGAAACACAGAAATACGATGTTTAATTTATTGTTGTACTGTTATATACAAACGTGCTCACGGTTGCTTTGAACACCGCTGTCCTAAAACCAAAACAACAGAACCTCCTGTCATGTTTCAAAACAAATTACTGGCATCAGACACACCCCCCTTTTCCCACAACTGTTAACCTCTGAACTCGTCCTAATGTTGAAAAATGTTAGTTTAATTTCCTTCCATATGGCTCCGTCATACCATTTGTTTGGATATAACTCAAGTGCTTAATGTACCGAGAAATATGCTGAGCTGTATTGTAACATTACCGTCGACAGCGATATCTGTCTATACATTTTCATTCGATTCGTTTTCTTCTGTAGAAATGTGACCAGTTATTTCCTTTATTGTTTGTTGTGGGTTCGATGTTTTGTTGTTTTGTTCAAATCTGGTTAGGTTTGTTATTTTAGTTCTGTTTTTTTCGTTTTTCTCTGTTTTCTGGATTGCATACATAGCATTTGTTGTTTGTTTCTGTAGCATTATCAGCCTGTATCGTTTCCCATGCTTGGACACAGGTTTCTTCTTCAATCATAGGTGTAGGGTTCTTATTCCTCAATAGAAGTTCAATCAGTGTTTTAAATCCAATTTTTTTATTTAAATCTCCAACCAGTCTCATCTGCGTAGTTTTACAAACCAAATGCTACACGTGCTTTTCGACGCGTACAGGGATCTCGGTATGTTATGGATGGCCACTCATTCACGGACCTACTTTAGTAAGTGTTGCTTAAGGTGGAAGAGCCAGGATAGCCCACGAAATTCAATTTTTAATCCCATTGCTTTACTATTTTATAAAAAAAGTCATTCAATGAGATTTTTTTTTTTTCTTTAAAAAACGTTGCCCTACACTAGGAATTTCTTCTGTATCGTGGGTGCGTTTACAAACATTTAAATTCACATACACAAACAGCCAGACCCTTAACAACTAGCTGTAGCCCATACAAATATTTGTTCCGTGCGAGAATCGAACCCGCGACACGAAGCGCAGCAGTCAATCGTTCAGTCATTGCGCCCACCGTGCCGTCAATAAATAAATGAGCTGAGAGGGTTGTATTGATGATTTTAATGATTATAACTCAGTGTAGCCATATTGTTTACGGTCGCGAATCGTATTTTAAGTATTACCTGACACTGACTTGTAAATTGCAAAAAACGTAAGAAAAACTGAATTTCGCGGGCTACCCTGGCGTTTCACCTTAACCTTGAAGATGCGGCTGTAATTATTTAGCCACGAGCACCTCAATCCAATTCCAAAAAAATAATTCCAGTATGTTCTACTTCCGTGAAATATCGATCAGCTATTTCCACGAGAATAGTATTCTTAGTATTCCTACGGTTTCTAAAATAGGTATAATATAACACACAAAAATTATTTCCTTCTCATTTTTGTGGTTTCTTCACTGAATTGGAAGATGTGATTGCTTCCTATCTTATTATTAAATGGAGATATTACGTTTCTCCATTATTTTTAGAGAAAACATAGCAGATATTTGATGTGGGATCTTTTTAGATTATTTTCCGAGAGGTTTATAAAGAAATCAAAGTTAAACAAGAGTGCTCGTGTATTATTATTGGTCCTCTTACCCCTACATACAGTATCGGAAGTGGTTCGGTTTATGTCTAAATATAGACTTCCTTCTTGCCTCGGTAGAATAGATCCTTCAAGTTTTATATCAGAAAGCAACATCTTGTATAATATTGTAAAGAAAAACTTACATCCGATTCAAAGGCCCAGGCTTGGTGCTTCAAATAATTCTAAAGAAAAGTTATGACTTCATAAAGATAAAGAATTTCCCAAGTGACTTTCTTTAGAACTACAGTTGGGACTTCAACCAAAATTTCTTTAAAAAAAGTACTTAGTAAAACAAGATTAGTACATACTGCAGAGTTACATCTGCATTTTAGTATCTTTGCTAAAAGCTGAAAGCCATATTCTTCTTTTAAATTGTCAACTTTAAATTCAAAATGAAAACTATTTTTAGACAGATGATCGTTTTGTCTTTTTTTTTATTCGTGTACCAAGCTTTGAAGAGCTATGTATTGATTTGAAAAATACACCAACATTTTATGAATATGAGTAATGGTGACGATATAATTTCAAGCCCTAATGGCTATTTGTTGAAATCGTCTGTTCGTCATCACTCATGTGATGTTATAACGTTTTTTTCCTGGTACGTATTGATAATTGAATCTTCTAATTGAACATCCTATTTATCGTAGTATTTTTCTCTTCCTGATGATCTTGTTTATTTTTAAATATTACACTAAATGTATTTTTTACCTTTTTATCATTTAAAATTAATCAAAATTTATTCATCAATTCATCGAAGCATTGCTAACCACACGGACTCCGGTCTGAAATATTTTTTTTCAATTCTATTCTATTAAATTTATACAAAAGTGAAGTGATGCCTTTTTTATTATAACTCCACAATACACACTCGAGCTTAAAATATCAGAGAATCAGAAATGTTTTACATGAGCAGAACATAACTTAAACCAACTCCAACAAAATAAAATAAAAATTATTTTTTACAAGCTATCATATTTACCCATTTATTGAACGAACAAGGTCCTTTACCCCACTAAAGCCTCACTTTATCACTTCGAGTCTTCAAAGAAAATCTAAACACGCTCTTAAAAAACGGACCGTATAGCCGTACCTATTCCTAGATACCACAAGCCACTCTTATCGGGCAATAAATCAATTTTCCTTGGCCAGTGAAACAGAATCGGTAAATGACGTCCTCAACCTTTGTTAAAGTAATAATACTGATATATTGAACCCTGTCTCTTGGTTCTTTGATACGACTTTGATTTAAGACGGTGGAATATATGGACTAAGCGGGAATAAATGACGTGTGTGCTACATTTGTGGAAATGTTTGCTATCTCTGTAGTACTTAAGTTTGATTGTAGATTGTTTGAGGTTCGTTACGTTGTTACTGAACATTGTCTTGAAGATAATGATACTAGTATCATTGTCTAAGAATTGTATCATTAGTGTAGGACGGTACTGAAACTACAACTACGAGTATATAAGGTGTAAAAAGACGTACACGTAGCCGTCAACCGAGCATTCTGTAGATAAAACTATGTAACACTGCGCAAAAATAATTGTTGGAGCCATTTTATTTGGTGTGAACGATCACGGCTTTCGGTAGCGCTCAATGTAACGCACTCAACACATTCTGCTGATGGATGCATTGAATAGTACAGGAGTTTTAGAGATATTTAAACTAAAGTTGGAACTTTGACCTTCAATATCTCCGTAACTCGAAGGTTCCCAGGATATGGACCATTACAAAAAAAATTCGCGGGTAAATCACGTGCGTTTCAGTTTTGCTAAGGGTTTTTATACACCCTTAATACAAGTAGTAAACTAATAATGCCGATATATTAAGCCCTGTCTCTTGGTTCTTAGATACGACATCGATTTAAGACGGTGAAATATATGAACTACGCTGGAATAAATGTCGTGTGTGTCTAGTGTCTACATTTGTGAAAATGTTTGCTATATCTGTAGTACTTAAGTTTCATTGTAGATGTTTGAGGTTCATTACGATGATACTGAAAATTGTCTTGAATACTAGTATGATTGTCTAGAAATTGTAGCTTTTGTAGTAAGTAAACTAGCAGTTGTGTGTGTTATGTAACACCAAATTATAGTTTGTTCGAGACGTTCGTGGTTAAATAATAACAGCTCATGTTACCTTGTACTGACTGCCTCGTTAGTTGTTCACAAGCGCGACTGCTGAGCCCGAGGCAATCGAACCCAGGACCTCTTGTCCTGGGTTCGATTCCCGGATCGGGTAAACTGTGATTGAGTTTTTCTATTAGGAATTTCTCAGTAGCATCCACGGAGTCTGAATCTGTGACCGGTTGACGGCAATAGGCTTGCCCACTATTACATGGGACATTAACATAACTGGCGAAATGTGGTTTTCTTAGGTTGTATGGGTCCTATTGATTAGATAAGAGTACGTTTCTACCAATTAACTGCACGTAATCTCCTAGTTAAGTTTAGTGCCACATGAGTGAGAGATTCTATAGTGTTCCGGAAAATAATTTAGTTCGTTTCTGTTTTAATTCAAGACAAATATTATATGACCCGAAAATAGAAACCTGAAACCTTTTTTTAAAGAACAGAGTGTTTTAGAAAAACAGTCATGTCTTTCGTTATGATTAAACTTGTAGCTTTTAGCGCATCATACAATTCGAATACTTGTGCCATTAACCGACCCGTACTAGGCTGGATTGAGCTTTTGAACACTAGTGGATCATGGCGCACTCCCTCTCACCGTGAGCTTTTCTATCACATTTCCCAGCGCTGCGTACGAGGCTGTTTATATTATCCACCATGAAGAACACCGAAAAATTCTCATGAACTTGTACATGAAAACGGTATAAATAATTTCTGTCAACCCTAAATTCCTGTAAATACTTACACACATCTTAAACACACTTAACATTTCAAACATACTTGACATCCTTCAGTATCATGTTACACAAAACCTCTAGTACATTATTAGTACCTACATCAGTAAGAAGATTTTCGTTTATCTGTGAATATGAGAGGCCGGAGGGGAGTGGCACTCTTCGAAGCTTAAGGGCTCATATAACAGGATATGGACCCCTAAGTAGGCCGTGTTTGAAGGATTACTCATGCTTTGCAGATTGAGTTCATCCTATTTAATGATCGACTCTAATACCTTTGTCAACAAATTTAGTTGTGGGGATTCTGATTATGTGAACAAGGTTTTGGGATATGTGAGTTTCCAGTTGGATCGATTTTGTGTTGTGAGCTCGTGTGTTGTTATGAAACAATTGTTGCTTTGTGTCTGGTTTGTTGTCTATGATAGTTACTGGTTCTTGTTTTAGTTTTGGAGTATATCATGTGGGAATTATTGTTCTATAGCTTCTATTGATATAGGTTATACAAGTTTTACTTGTATAATTCTTTGATACAAGTGAAATCTTCTCACAGAAAGGCGGCCAGTACTCTAGCTCGCCGTCCAGCCGTTCGAACACGAACAATACCGAGTTTTTCCGATACTTTTTCAATAATTCATTATAATATGAACCATCGCAAACAAAGGCGGACCGAGCCGAACTTATTTATACTCAAATGCAAAATGCTACGGCCTGCTATGACTTTAACGTGCTTTAAGAGATGTCAGCAAATAAGTAGGGGTCCGCATGGGCCGATGCCTGCCAGGGCTGCGGGACTGTTCGAAAGAGATACCGTGGCCCTGGAACACAAAGGGCAAAGAAGGAACATGGATGGGTTTTAGTCAGTACAAGTCTGACACTCCCTTCCGCTCCGCCCAGAGTGGGGGGGTCATTTGATGATATCCCAACCGAAAAAAAAAAAAAAAGGCGGCCTGTACTCCACCAACGAAATGTCGACATTGAAGGGTGATCTATGTACATATGTATGTATGGTATGATCTATGATATGACATATGTATCGTTATCTTCATCTGGTTTTTAATTAAAGCATTTGTGGGGGCTTACGTGACAAAATGTGCAGCCGTCAAGCGGGAGCACGGTGTGCGCGAGCGGCAGTCCCCTATGAGCAGTGGTAGCGTGAGCATGCACATAAATTGAGAGATCATGATGTAATAGTGTCCGTATCGGGTTGGATCAATAAACTACAGTACAACTTCTGTGCCAGTGACCTTAAATTATCTTCCCCTGCGCAAGTCAACTCAACACCAGAGACACACCTACCACACACCAAGAATATTGACTCAACACATATATTAAAAAACACAATAATCTGCAGTTTATATGCATTCACGGATCCAGCTATTTATGGCAGTTTAATCCTACATACTAAAGACATCTCCTTGAGTAAGTCATCAAGATTTCCAACCATTTTGAATTTCACATTTCCTTGTAACCGAGACATTTCACTTAAACAATTACCAGAACAGCCTTCACCTCTCCCTGACCCATTTTCAGTTACCGTCAAATTATTACTCTTAATTATTATGAAACAATTTCCATGTAGGGCAAAAACAATGAACACTGAACAGTACCCTCTTCACCTTTGACAGCTGCGAACTGTACTGAACTAGTACCTACATCTTTGTTTCCATCATCATCTGCCTAGCCAACTTATTGGGGTCAGCTTCCAGTCTAACCGGATTCAGCTGAATACCAGTAGTTCTCATGGAGCGACTGCCTATCTCTTCTTGGTAATATGAAACCTCTTGGTAAGACTGGTTGTCAGATTTGCTGATTACTAATAACGGTGAAAAATCTACAATTGACTGCCGATATCAACGGCTTAACGATCTTTCCGCAGCACGGAGGAGTCAAAATATGTACTGAGTGGTCACCCATCCACGGATCGACCTCGGAAAGCGTAGCCTACCCTTCGCCACGAACCACAAGCCCTTGACCCATTTTCAGTTACCATCAAATTATTACTTTTGATTATTAAAATAACAATTTCCATGTAACGCAAAAACAATGAACACTGAACAATACCCTCTTCATCGTTGACAGCTGCGAACTGTACTGAACGAGTACCCACATCTTTTTTGCCGTTACCCTTCGAAATAATTTTGCTTCGATATACAATACAAGTTGTAATTGTGTCAGTGGGCGGGTGAACTGGATTGTAATTTGAAGCCCCTCGTGTTATGTTGGAAAATAATGTTGATTCAAGGTTTGATAAATAGTTTTCTAAGGCTGTTGTTGTTTTTGAATGTAAAATACTATTTTTTCTATGTCTGTAGGTATATTTATACAGGGTGTAAGGCACAACCCTCCGCAGACTTATGGGGTGAATTCAGTATAAACCGAAGATCACCAGTAAGATGACCGGTACTAGAAATTATTTTAGGAACGTTATGGGAATTCAATATCATCATCATCATTCTCTTGCACTTATCCCAATTCATTTGGGGTCGGCACAACATGTCTTCTTCTTCCATACTTCTCTATTATTCGTCATCTCGCCAGTCACCTCCTTTCTTGCCATATCATTCTTTACACAGTCCATCCATCGTTTCTTTGGTCTTCCTCTACTCATGTACCCATCCACATTCATACTCAAAACTTTTCTTACAACATTTTCCTCATTCCTCCGCATCACATGCCCATACCACGACAACCGATTACCACACAACTTTTCAGTCACCGGCGCCACTTTCAGACTTCAATAAATGGGAATTCAATAAACTTGATTTATTTTATTTCCTCATACGCAATGTATCGTTACAGTGGCAAAACGCACGTAGCGAACGGCAAGCGCGACGACGAGTTCGGTGAACTCTGTAGCTAGGCAGGAAGTGAACAGCTGATTTATGCGTCGTTCGTTAGAGTATTTCAACAACCATTGTTGTTTTTTTTTATTTTATCCGTCTTATTTACATACATGGAGTACAGCGTACAGAGATTGTAATTTTACATTGAAATAAAGAAATCGTAACTGAAAAAACAAAAAAAAAAAACATGAAAATTTTCCTGAGAAAAATTTCGGTGGAATATGATTCCAAATAAGGAGCTGATACACCCTGTCAGTTTAAGAAAAAGGCTGTCCCTTACACCCTGTATTGTAACAGTTAATTTTTTTTTAATGTTTTTAATTATCTAAAGCCGGTTTGGTTTTAAACGTGAATTATGTCCTAACAAGAGTCTGTTACTTTTCTCAACTCCCATAAAGACATTGTTTGGAAATAAGACTTAATTGGTTCAACCCCATAATATCAATATGATTTGATGCTCTCAACATATTATCATCTAACCTACTAAAACCTACATTTCTAATACTTACAAATCAAAACTAGTATGTTTGTACAGTAACTGATTTAAATTCGTAATTTCATTGAATATAAATTTATTACCATTATAGTCTATTAATTTTCATTTGTATACCATATTTCATGGGCTTACTGGATGCAAAGCCGATGAATTGTGGCCAAACAGATTAGGGTGTCAAAACGTGAGTGCTATTCTGCTCTTGTGCAGTGTGGCTTTATTAAGCATAGAGCACGTTTTTTTTTTTTATTTTGGGAAATCATCAAATGACCCCCCCACTCTGGGCGGAGCGGAAGGGAGTGTCAGACTTGTACTGACTAAAACCCATCCATGTTCCTTCTTTGCCCTTTGTGTTCCAGGGCCACGGTATCTCTTTCGAACAGTCCCGCAGCCCTGGCAGGCATCGGCCCTTGCGGACCCCTACTTATTTGCTGACATCTCTTAGAGAGAGCACATCACAGTCATAGCAGGCCGTAGCCTATTGCATTTGAGTATAATTAAGTTCGGCTCGGTCCGCCTTTGTTTACGATGGTTCATATTATAATGCATTATTGAAAAAGTTTTGGAAAAACTCGGTATTCGCTGAAGAAGTCTTGGATGAAGAATTATGACGAGAATCTTTTGTTTCACTGCTAAGTTGCAACATTAATTAATAGTCTAGTCAGTCATCTATACAATACTAGCGACCCGGTCCAGCTTCGCACGGAGAGCACTTCTCTATAGCCGATGACTTCCGGAGGATGGATGGGTTAAAAAGTTTAAGCAGATATCTATAGGTACCTTGGGGTGGACAGCGCATCAGGCTTTATTTTGTTTGCTTTATAAGATTGCGCTAAAGCAAACAAAACAAATTGATTGCTACTATGATAGTTTAGAGTCGAGTAATTTGTATGTTTGAACGCACTTATCTCAGGAACTACCGATTACGGGAAATAGTGATAATAATTTTCTGTTTGTGAAAACCGCATCAAAATCTGTTCAGCAGTTCCTGAGTTTACCCCGAACTAACAGACCCTCTGCCCGCCGCGGGACTTTAATTTATAATATTTAGTGATGATAATAGTAATAGTGATGATGAATTTATGGGGTAAAATTTGTTTGTAAGTTTGTTAGCTTATCAGTATGTAGGACGTAATCTACGGAACTATTGATCCGATTCTAAACTTTTTTTGACCGATAGAAAGATATAATATTCGTGGGTGCTACAGGCTATAAATTATATTTATGTCATGCATATTAGCCGAGATATCACAATTTTTGTGAATGAAGTCACGGGCTATGTGCTAGTTCTTGATAAATACTCTCGGATAAACGGATTGAGAAATATTATGTGATTGTGAGTCCCACTAACTGATTATTTCTACATGATTTTATTCATTGTTTCATTGTTTATTAAGGCTCCTACTCTCATTTCTTTAAAAAATCGCGTGTTTATTATCTCGTTAAAACTGTACATAACATTAAAGTTATTAATAAAATGAAACTTAACTAATTACCAGGTACGATATTTGTAATTGATTACATACGGAACACAAGGCAAATTGTCGACATAAGCTTAATTTCGTCAAGTATTCGTAATGAAGGGGCATAGTCTAATAGAAAATTAATTATTAAGAGTTAATTGCAGAGTTTTAAGGAAGCATACCATTCAACCTTTCTTTTGACGTAAAATATAGTATTAAAATACTGTTTCGATGTGAAATAATTATAGAATCAACGTCTACCAACCAGCTATTAGTAATTCAGTTTAATTTTAGTTTGTTGCATGCTCTGGTTTACTTAAATGTATAATTAATGTTTTGTAATTATTTTACGTCGTTCAGCGGTTGTAGGAACTTTGAAGTTTAGCTTGATTCTAATGCTTCGAACTTACGTGGTTTTCTTGGTTAGTTATTCATTAAGCTCGAATGACTAGGCAGTATGAGTCATAAGTCAAACACCATCTGTCTAGCCTTTTCCCAACTACGTTGGGGTCGGCTTCCAGTCTTACCGGATGCAGCTAAATGCCTAAAACCTTGTATTTTACACGGAGCGACTGCCTCCTGACCTCCACAACCCAGTTAGTACTGGGTAATACGATACCCCTCGGTAAGACTGGTTATCAGAGTTTCGGGCCACTAGTAAGACATAATTCAAACGTAATACATAATAACCGAGGCCCAAGGACAAATATGAAGTATTCAAGTCATTTTTTTATTGAAAATACAAAAAAAAAATAACTTTCTCTGACAAAACTTAAACTGTCACTTACGGGATATCTTCCGTGATTGGAAAATCGAAAACGACGTCGACGATTTTGTCAATCACGGAAGATATCCCGTAAGTTACAGTATAAGTTTAGTTGTAAACCGTGAAAGCTTAAAACAGTGTTTTCTCCGACAAGTAAAGATAAAGGATAAAGATATATTTATTTGTAAACATGTGTTACATAATACATATAAATACAAATGTGGATGTAAAAGTGAAAATCTGTGAGTTTCAAAATGTTTTGCCAACATTGGCGTTCAAAATAATTTATAGCCACTAGAAATATAAGACAATTAAGAAAGAAAAAAAAAGAAAGCATAACAAAATTAAAATATAACACAAATAGATTAGAAACTATCAAATGATAGTTTCTAATCTATTTGTGTCTATTTGTTTGTGTTTGTGTTTGTGTTTGTTGTTATTTGTGTCTGTGTGTGTTTTTGTCTTATTGTACTTAAATAAGTACAATAAGTAGTATCTTCCGAAGATATAATTATGAATAAAGTCGATTGAGAAGTAAAACGATGTTAATAATTATGTGCGAAACGAGTATTTTTAATTTTTAAACCGTTCAAATTTACATTTACTTCGTAAATTTGGGCTAGGCTCACCGTACAAATAATGAATTAATAAAAAATAAAACAGTTAAGCAATTTGTCAAGAGCAGCCCGTGAAACACCGCTCTTATAACATGATTCCTTCATAAAACATTAATCTGTTCATTACTCAAATGGAACAAAGTAAAAGAAAATTTAATACATATTTCCTTGTTACAGATAAAAAATGCAAGCCAGGAAACGTCAGAGGAAAAGGCGGGTGAAGAGAATTAGTGTCGTGCGATGGACGTGCCATAGAAAAATGTAATTTATTAGAACGGTGTTAAAGTTCAAAATGGCTTTAGCAACGTTGTGGCCAACAATGGGTAGATTCACGAACAGAGATTTGTTGGTGGTTGTTTTGTTCTTGTGCAGGACAATAGTTTGTGACAGTCAGTGTCCAAAGTTTGCGGAAAAGCCACTGGAGACGCGAGTTCAAGATGCGTCCATAGTTTTTAGGGCGGTGGTCGTACAGACACATTATCAGGTGAGTTATTGTTACTTATATCAATATTTAGTATGTAAATTATTTAGTTGAAACGCTACTGCTGAACAAGAGGTAGGTTGGGGACGAAGTGATACCGAGCATTCCCATCAAAATTTTTCAGTAGCGGTCTGAATCTGGATTTGTGCCCGGTCGATGAAAATAAGCTTAGACGTAATACGACACTTGAACAAAAACTGGCAAAATGTGGATGTACTACAGGTACACCCGGCTCTGTTTAACTTTTTGAGAATAAAAAACAATGTTTAGCCAGTTTTTGGGGTTGGATAAACCCAGTATCACACCTCCCTATATGTAGAAAAGGTGGAAGCGCCATGGTAGTCCGCAAAATTCAAATTTTCTGAGGTTTTTTGCAATTTGAAGGTCAATTTCAGGCTATATGTGAAACAAAATATGATTCGCGACCGTAACACGTATGTAGTTATATAATTATAATCATTAAAATTATCAATTCAATCCTTTAAGTTCATTTAGTTCCATTTAATGACTATTTCTTGAGAAGTCATGTATTGATGAGTTTAATGAAAAGCCAAAAGCCATATTGGTTACTGTCGCGAATCATATTTTAATCAACACACATCCCGACACTGAGCTGTAAATTGCAAAAAATGTAAGAACATTTAAATTTCGTGAGCTACCCTGGCGCTTCCACCTCAAAGGAAAAAATTTGCTACTTATCTTGCTTACAATAAGCGTATTCTTGCAGAACAACAACATTCGATAATCATTACCTCATTAATTACCAAGTTCAACGTTCTTTATTTAAATCTATTAGCGTGATTCCACTCTTAGCCCAAGTATATCCATGCAGCTGTAGGAATTTGCAATCTACATTTCTAGTAAACTTTAAAAGGAGTGTTTATATTTTTCTTTCGCTCTTTCCCCCTCATTCTTATCTGGAATGAAATAATAACAAAATGCCGGTTGTTTTTCTTTTTCACAAGCCATAAAACGCTGGCTGAATAGAATAGAAAGTGTTGCTCGGTTTGTTGTACAGTATGTAACAGAAAAAAGACCACAGACAAACTAGTTTTTATATTAAATTGAGAAATAAGCAAAATGTTAGAGCATTCTTAAATGTATTTTATAACTAGTTGTTGTTCGTAGTTTCTTTCTCATCAAAAAAGTCACGTGAATGAAAATATTGATGCCGTATAGTCATCTGTTGAGACATTACATCGTATCTTATTTACAAACTTCAAGTAGATCTAAAATAATAATAAAAATATGTTCAAGTAAGTATTAAAACGGGAAAATAGCACAGGGCGTCGAAAAATTCGTCTAGATTGCTGTCATTACGAAAAGTGCCTAGAAGGCTCCTAGCATTGATTATTGAGAATTTTTGGCAAAAAAAGGCCAGCCCTCTGCGCGCTCAGACCTCGTATTTGAGAAACTTACTAAAGATAGACTGGTAGAAAATGCCCCAGGCACTAAGTCCATTGCACAGTTTTTACTTGTACATAAAGTTAAAATAAATAGTTAAAACCGAATTAACAATAGACATTTTAAAATATGATAAAGTCATTGAAAAGTAGGATATTTTAATTAAAATATGTATGGTAACGAATGTGTTTTTCTTTATTTTCTATGATATAAGTATTACGGCTCTGTTTCTCTTATTTTCAAGACTCGTTTTTGTTATTTTAGACCCGTTGAGCAATACGCACTAACCTAAGAAACTGTTTGTTCTGCATAAAAATTGTCTGAGGTTGTAGAAACATCACTTCACACAGAGATAACATTTTTGAGCGATTGTTTCATATCCATTATACCATTATTGTTGCCATCGTAAAAGTAGTAATTAAGCGAGCAGTTTTACACGTAGACAAACTGAATCTGCTTTGATTTTATTAGTAAAAACAGAATTAAATGTCATTTGTTCAAATTAGGCTGACAATCAGCACTTTTTGAACTTCAAAGTTTATTAGAGACGTTTATTTCTACATACCAGGGAACTCCCCAAAACGCTCATTCGCCACTACCTGATGTTCTTCAGTATGTCTGACATTAGTTAAAACTAATGTCAGACATCTCTGTAAAAAAAATGGAAAGCCGTATGGTCAGTAGTAAGTAATGCAAGAATTTATGTGGAAATAAAACCCGAGAACAAGACGTAAATTAGCAGACATAGTATTCTAAAACTATATTGGAAACCTACGTTTTATATTGACTTGAATGTGCCCTGGCGGTTAAGAGTATGTCATGCTCACTCAAATGTCTCGCTGATGGTGGCGCGTGTGTCGAATCATTTGGTTCCTTTCAAAATGGTTGAGTTGAATAGTGCTGATACATGCATCATATTCTTAAACGGGCACTGTCAGCTGTGACTGGTCATCTCTTGGTTGCTACGGCTTATTTGAATTATTTTTTGTTTTACTCTGGATACTTTTAACGTGGACATCTTGATACATCGTTCTCACATAATGTACCTTCGCAGCATGAATGATGTAACCAAGGTTTTGTAAAAATATTCTGATCTTAAAGAGTTTCCATGCCCGTTCTTCTCCATAGAGATCTACGGTAGCGAATGGGCAACTACAGTACTTTCACAGTTTTTATGTCTTGTGACTGGGATTGTAGTTACATTTCATTATGTTTCGACAATTATTCAAAAGTGTAACTGGCCTACTTGAAATAAATGCTTTGATTTTTATTTATTATTATGATTATACTAAGTAACTTTCGTAATCATTGTTATTAATCACGTCTTTCAGCCTTACAACTTTCAAACTAAATATTCTTTAAAATTTGCCTTCGATATGAATATGTCATCAGCGTGGCTTAAAATTGTATAGCTTTAGTCGTCTATCAAAGACCCTATTGAGATGTCTTAATTAGTAGTATTCAGATTAAACTAAATTAACTTATCTCCACTTCTTAGAACAATGGGCCTTTATTAAGCACGAAGATGTCTTATTTTATCATTAGTACGACTTCAAACAGGTTTATTATCCTGTTATTGTCTGTTTTTGAATAAGAACCTCACCTTTTGTCTATAACAACTATTGATCTCGAAGGACAGAAAAGTGGTCTAGTATTATTGTAGATAGTATCACAAGTCTACCAGACGCTATTAGAACTCGTGGCAAAATAATAACAGCCACACGGGTCGATCTTCAATGTTATTAAGCCGCGCTTGTCTAGGTCGGTTCGTGGATGGGTGACCATCAGTTGCATACTAAGTTTCTTATGTGCCTCGGAAAGCACGTTAAGCCGTTGATCCCGGCTGACATTTGTGGATCTTTGAGAGCCGTTACAGGTAGTCTGTGGCCCGAAAGTGTGACAACCAGTCTTACTAAGAGCTATTGTATTACCCAGCACTAACTGGGTTGTAGAAGTCAGACAGGCAGTTGCTCTATACTGGTATTCAGCTGCATACGGTTAGACTGGAAGCCGACCCCAACATAGTTGGGAAAAGGCTAGGCATTATGGTGATGATATAATATCAGAATACCAGATGCTTTTAGATATAGCCTGTGTGAAGTTAATTGTAACAATTATAGGTGTAGGTATAGACGACATTTTTATTTGAGAAAAAAATAAAGGTGTAGCTACGTCACCAAGTTTGAATTAAGAGCGTTTGGCGGCACGGTTGCATTTCGCAGGTTCGATCCCCGCACAGAACAAATATTTGTATGTTCTGCAGGTAGTTGTTCCGGGTCTGGCTGTTTGTGTATGTGTGTTTTAAATGTTTTTTTAACGCACCCACGATACAGGAGAAATTCCTAGTGTAGGGCAACGATTTCTTTATTTTAAAATAAAAAAAGAGCAAGATCCAGCAATGCAACTGAACGCGATTAGCATATATCAACTGAGTTCCAGAACTGTCACTGTCTGTGACATCATAGTAGTAGAATATCGACTCTTGACTGTTCATTGGTAAGACTCGTTCATTTAAAGTCGTACTTCTTCACTGGGAAATTACAAGAATTTGTGTGGAGAGCAGCGGAGGCCCATTGGTTGTGGCCCCAACTTACGAGCAGTAAGTCGTTGGTTCGAACCCAGGCAGGTGCATTACTTTGTGTAATTTATTTGATCACCACTGCTCTCAAAACGGTGAAGGAAAACATCGTGAGGAAACCGGCATGTACTAGAACCAAAAAATTCGAAGACATGTGACATCTACCAACCCGCACTGGGCCCGCGTGGTGGTTTATGGCCCATTCCCTCCCATAGATAGGAGGCCTGTGTCCCAGCAGTGGGAACATTATAGCTTAATTATATTATATTATGCGTGGAATGTAAAAATCACGCTCTAATTAAATTCAGGGTTTACAAGGTAAAATCGGTTGTTAAAGTCGGTTAAAATGTAGCCTGTGTTACCCAGGCCATAATAACGAATTGATTGACACCTTATTCATTAAAATCGAACGAATAGTTAAGGTGCTACGGGGGAACATACGTAAATACAAACATACATAGATACACACATAGACTGCTAAAAACATAACCCTTCCTTTTGACTTCGCCGTAGTCGGGTAAAAAGTCCTGCTCGTTTATTGACAGAATAAACAAAACACAACGATAAAATACGTGAATTCACATGAAATTAAGTATTCACAATATTGAAACGAACTTCTGTGGTGTGCATAATTAAATGCAAATAATGAAATTGAATAAAGTGAAATCAGAATTTGGTGGAGTCCTGTGAAATATTACCAGTTCTATAAATTAATGGTAGGTACTTCAACAGGAAATACTACCTTCGACCGTTTTATGTTAATTATGCGGAAAATTGTTTTAATTTTTCGATCTTATTATAAAACAAGGTTTGGCTGTGATATTCATGATTTAAGCCATGAAGCCAGTTCTTATTTTTCAGTCATAACAGTAAATGTGATTTAAATACATACCTGTATACAAAATTAATCATAATCTGTATCTGTCTGTCTGTCTGTGTTCTATGTCTATCTACCTGTGTGTGTCTGTAATTTGTGTTTGTCTGACTGTCTGTATGTTCTGTCTATATAATATTACAAAAGATTTTTGTGTTACTCGGAAACAAGTCTGAGATTAAAACATTATGGCTTCTTGGCTAAAACCTTGTTCTGTAGACGAATCTTGTTTTATATTTATTTATTTATTTAAACTTCATGTACAATAGTGATACGTAGGCGGACTTAATGCCACAAGGCATTCTCTACCAGTCAACCTTATCTTTTATCATAAAACGAATTTATTTAAAGGCTAGTGTTGTGTAAAGTACAGAAACTTCTATGACAGCCAGGCAAGTTCTTAAGAAAAGCGAGCTAAATCGTGTTTTTTTTTTTTGTATCGCATATTCGGTTAATAGTAAATAACTTTACTTTAAGCCAACGTTTGACGAGAAATTACCTAAAAGTAAAGTTTGATTAAAAATATTGATTCAGGGGTCTTTCAGTTCCATTTTTCTGATTGTTTCGTACAACGCTCTCCAAGGGGCACAATAGTACTCAAAATGTTCGGTAAATACGACGAAATGTAGCCTCACTACTATTTCAACTACAGTTACAGTTTCTGACCTAGGTATTATCTATTAATTAAAATTAGTCTAAAAATGTTACTTCGTGCTTTGTTGTTTTAAGTAAAATGGCAAACGGAAAATTTCAGTTTGTAAAAAGTCTGACAGCAATCCAGGCATATCAATCGGAGTATATGTGCACCCCATAGCAGCACGCGTGAGAGATATTGCTCGAAGGCATGTAAAGCGAAGTCAGTGGCCCATGGGTGGCATAAAAATTCTGACACCAGGTTAGGCACTTACCACACGAAAAAAAAATAAAGAAAACATGAAACGCATTTACAATCACAGCTAAAGGATTTTGAAGTATTATATTCATAATTCATTACTTCAAAGGTATGTTTTGAAAATTCTGCTTAGCTAAGTAAATACTTATACTGTTAGCCTGCCATCCCACTGCTGGGCAAATTCCTCTCACCGTGACTTCTAGTTCCATCGATCGGTGGCCAATATGTGCGACTTGTCTTATCACCATCATCATCATCATTTCAGCCGAAAGACGTCCACTGCTGGACATAGACCTCCCGAAAGTGTCGCCACATTGACCGGACCTGTGCGACTCGCATCTAGCGAATTCCTGCACCCTTCACCAGGTCATCAGTCTAGTGGGAGGCCTTCCAACGCAACGTCTTCCGGTTCGCGGTCGCCACTCCAGAACTTTTACGCCTCGTCGGCCATCCGTTTTGGGCGATTTGTCTAGAAATGGTCAAAATTAAAAAGCATTTTCATTTTAAATGTGTTCCGCCATTATGTACTCTACTGATATCTATTTAAAGACGCAAACATGTGAACACAGTGCAGATTTTGGAATCTTACCGTAATGTGAGAAACAAACAAATAATACATACCTATATGACCAAACACTAAATTAGTTATAGGAAATCCTTCTTGCATTTCTGACTAATATAGAACGCTTAAGATCTCTCTCACATCAAACACAGCATTTCACGTAATAATGCCTGAGTTATAATTAAACTTCAGATTAGGAGATGGTTCGAGAGCGAGTATCCTCTGATGTTTGTTAATCAAAAGGAAATATCGATATCTTAGGTTCGTCCAATTAATTACATTATGCTTCCTGATTTCACAAGAGATTGTTGACGATAATAATTATAATGGAGTTGCAACAACTTTCTCTTTTTTTGTAATTTCGATTATGCTTTAACGGCTTTTTAACTGTGAAATTGAAATTCGCACTTCTTTTCCCCGTCTTTGCGATATTTTTTTTGTTCTGGACCATACCTGGAAACCTTCTAGTTACGGAGATATTGAAGGTCAAAGTTTTTTTTTTTTAATACATGTTTTTAATCTAAGATTTTTACATTAAACACCGCCACGAACCCTTTAATATTCAATCCATCTATCAGCACAATGCTTTGAGTGCGTTTCATCGAGTCCTAACGTAAAACGTGATTTTTCACCCTAAAAAATAGTTCCCCAGTAATAATTTTTCCGTAAAATTACTTAGTTTGATGTATTGAATGCTTAGTTGACGACGTCGTGAAGTGTCTGTTTTTGTTTGTGTTTTTGTGTTTTATCTAAAGGTGGTTTAGTACCACCTGAATCCATATTAAAATGTATTGAAACATCTTTAAGTCCAACTCATAAAACCTCTATAATTACGACAGCCTTACAACCCAGTAGGGATGTTAGCAAGCATACCGCACCACTAATGATATCATAAACTCAACAGACGCAAAATTAATGAGAAAAGCGACACATACCTACCAACGAATTCTCTAAAGACCGTCCCCTATGAAGTATAGAGGCGATAACTTAATACACGAGTAGCTTGAGTACAGCTTAATTAAGTACTGCTCGGATCGTCAGATAAACTCGTTCAAGTTAGGGTCGCTTGGTGTTGACTTTAGCTTCCAATGTTATCGTGAAGGAGGTAATACATGGTATACCTTCATAGTTACCTGAATTTATTAAATGTAAGATTTTAAACTATCATGGTCACTAACATTATTATAACTAGAAGACGGGATATTTACCATGTTTATTGTTTTCTTTGAGTTCCCGATATTTCGGCGCCAGTGGTAGCGGTACTGAGTGCAAAAAACGAACAAGACAGAGGGTAGACCGATTTGTCTGCTCATAAAACACCCACCCGCAATAACTTCAGTTAATCCGTGATCGTGGTGCTTGCAACAGCGCCGAAATATCGGGAACTCAAAGAAAACAATAAACATGGTAAATATCCCGTCTTCTAGTTTATTAAATGTGTTATGTTGTTTGTCAATTAGGTTTGCTACGATGATGAGAGGCAAGGTAAAACGATAAAGCGTAAACTGAAACTACCTCGCAACCAACGTGCGTGTATGACCAGATGTATGAATGTGGACGAGGCCAAAGGAGTATGCAAGGATCGTAGCAGGTGTTTTGAGGTTTCTGTGGGAAAATGGCGTGAGTTTGTGTTTGTATTTACGTAATTGAAAGTTCCAGTTTTTTTTTCAGTTGATTGCAAGTAAATGACGTACTTTTATGTTAATTATTTCATCGCCATATTTGTTCTCAAAGCGTTGAAAGCAGTCCACTGCTGGACATAGGCCACTCACACACTCAACTCGATTCTCAGCAACTCTCATCCAGTTGCTATCAGCCACCCTGCGATGATCGTTGTTCCACCGAGACTGAGGGCGTCCCACCTTACGCCAATTCGCGGTCTCCACTCAAGAACACGTCTCGACGGTCATCCGTTCTACTGCTAATATGGCCGGCCCATTGCCAATTCAGCTTACTTATTCTGTGAGACACAAACACCTATTTAGTTCAAAGTCAAACTAAACTAAATTAGACCATACAAAGGCATATTCAAATTCAAGAAATAAATGGAAATAGAGATAAGTCGACTTTGAAATAAAGCGAAGGACGCACCCTGGCACGTTCCCGCCTTCAAGATAAATAAACTTAACGAATAATAGGCATTATTTTGTATTAGTATTCAAAATGGAGCTGGGGATGGAGGGCCAACCACAATAAATAGCAGGAAACGATAAGACGACAAGATAATTTAGACAGCGATACGATTTCAACAATAAATAATAATTATTATTGTACAAAATGTTTAAATGTTTTAGAAGCCTAGAATACCTGAATAATGCCTAACTAAACATTATTACACTGTTGGAGTTTGGACTCTCGTCGCAAAAGCATGCGTCGAAATTTCAAAAGCTTGTTTTCATTTACGCATTAATTCAGGTGTCTTCTACGGTTAGTGGAAATAGGCCTTTGAAGTCGATTTGTAAAATAGGCTTCCATACAAATTAGAATCGAACAAAAGGCTTGCTTTGTCCTGATAACAATAACGAATAGCATTTGTTTTATTAATTTCTGAACCAGCTAGGATAGCATTTTCTTTGAAAATACAGCGAAAGTTTTTCCTCGTTCGCCTAGTGATAGCAAGGACTACTGTTAAGCAAGACCTCAAATTTTCATTCAGTCATTAAAAGACAAGTATTAGTAGTTTCTCCAACAGAAATATCAGCTCAATAGAAGCCAGGAGTCCGGTTGATTTTCGTAGTCGATAATTGGCTTGCATACCTAGAAAAACAATAATTAGTTTAATGTTAATAGGAGCGTACTAAGAGTAGACCTCTTTCTACCTCACCCTTAGGTAAAACCGGTGTGCTGTTGTGTTAAAAGTAACTACATAGTTCTGGTTCTTTTTATCACTTTGCTTTTTGAATCAATGTTTCTTTTTCCCACTCCAAAGCGGTTTTAAGCTACTGCCATTCAGTTTATTCATTTTTTTAAACTAAACCCACATGATCTATACCTAAACAAAAAACTAAAAGTAAACTCAACTCCCCTCAACACCAAAGCTATCTTTACGGTCGTCCGCAGCCACAATCCCACAAATTAGGTCCAGTGTCGGCTTGGCAAAGATCCGCTATTTGCGAGCCCAACTCTTCTGTCTCACTGTCAGCGATTAGCGATCAGCGATTAAAGCAACTAAAAGCGAGTTGTTTGTATGATAGATATCGCAGTAGTGTGAATAGTCAGCGATTAACTGTTAACCTAACTTAACAGACAAAGACCAGCTAAGAGCGGTTTCATATGCACAGCTCGTATAAGCTCGTATCGGCTTACGCAATTATACGCGCGGTGCGGTGGGTTCTGCCAGTAGCAATATGTCATTATCCTTCGCGGCTCGCGCTTATACGAGCTTGTAAGCGCTCCAACGCTCGAACGAACGCGTGTGCCAAAAGACGCGCCTACACGCGCTACAAAAAACGCTAATCTGAACTCGCCCTAAAACACTAGGAAGTGGCAAAAAGTGGGCGTTTTGGGGGCCTGCTTTATGTAATTATTGACGTTCCTATTCTTTATTTATTTATTTATTTAAACTTCATGTACAATAGTGATACATAGGCGGACTTAATGCCACAAGGCATTCTCTATCAGTCAACCTTTGGGTTAAATAAGAAAACATTGTGATAGGGTACAAAATAAATATATAAAAATAACTTCTTGCTATCGAAAATTTATATAGGCACTTATAATGATACTAATACTTATATACAAATAAAATAAACTAATACATATTTTAACAAATACCAAAATTAAAAACGAGAAACCTAATAATAATTACCATGACTCGACTTCTAATAGAGAGAGAGCTATTTATTCTGACTTAAATAGTGGTTACGCATTTTTCTTTTAAAACAGAATTTGCTTTCAGCTTTTTTAATGCCAAAAGGTAGCGCGTTCCAGAGCTTTATAGTAGAGATAGCGTAAGAATTTGACATAAATCCAGTGCGGTGTGAAGGAATTTGGAGAAGTAGATTCTTGGAAGCTCGAAGGTTACGACTGTGAGAACTGCCCAACACTTTGAAATAAGTTTTTAGGTAATCAGGAGCACATTGATCGTTCATAATCGTGAAGAGCATGCAGAGAGATCTGAGGGATCTCCTGAGTCGGATAGGCAACCATTTAAGCTGAGAACGGAAGGAAGAAACGTGATCGTATTTACGAAGGCCAAAAACAAAGCGAATACAATTGTTGAGAAGACGATCCAATTTATTTAGAAGTTCTTGGGAAAGATCAGAATAACAAACATCAGCATAGTCGATGATGGGGAGCACAAGTGACTGGACCAACGTGAGTTTGGTGCTAGATGGGAGGAAATGCTTGAATCTATAGAGAGACCGCAGTGAGAACGTGACTTTCTGACTCACCTGAGCCACGTGTTTATTCCAACTTAAACTGCTGTCAATGTATAGACCCAAGTCTTTTACGTGAGGTGAAAGAGAAATGACGGAGTTCTCGTACGTTAGTGGCATAAGTTCTTTCTTTGTTTATATAAAACGTATTTTGATTTTGTTAAATATATTTATTCCAGAACAGTCAGTGCATATAGATTGAGTTAAAAAATACTAAATTACATACTTAGTTATCTTGATTAATATAATTATGTAGGTATCTCTTTGACTGACACGGGACACCTATAATTTCTTTTGCACATTTCTTGAGCGAGCAAATTGTCGCTAGAAGTCGCTTCTCGCCGGCAGTAGGACCAATGCCCACCGCTCACAAGTCCGTATCACAAATGAAAAACAATAATGAGGCAATTTGACTAGGTCGGCAGTGGACGGTTGTGGTAATTAGGACTTCATTTAACCCTCTCGAGCCTTTATTTTGTTTGATAATGTTAACATTTTAGTTGGGTTTGTTTGTTCTTGAGTTTTGGTGTACCTAGATAGTGTGCATAAAACCTGAAACCAGTTGTTGAAAATACTGAAATGATGACAGGAAAATATTTTCTGATACTTTAGTCTTAGACAAATAGTTCGACGTTAGGCTAAAGATTAGCCTAGGCAAGTGGCAATCATTTACAAAGCGTTTCGTATTTTTGCAACGACTTTCTACAAAATCAACTTGTTATGTAGACTCCACATTCAATCCAGTAACATTTTTTTATTTTTCAATCGTCGTTATTGCTGATGGTCACTTTATCTAGACCTTACTTGAATGAATAAGAAAAATAAAAGGAAAACTTTTTTTTATAAAACGTCAAAATTATAACATACTTCGTAGAAATCGCTTTTTTTTAATTCTATTTCTTTTCGTTCACAGTCCCAACAACAGAACACAGACAACAAATAGGGTTCGCAGAAAAAAAGCGATCGCAAAATCTACCTTCACAACTGCCGTTGACGTCAGGGATTTATTTTTAATTACTGTTGGTTTGCGGATCGTATGTTCTACTCTAAAGCCTTTAGCACTACTCACATAAAACCTTTTTTTAATCTTAATTGTTTGACGTCCTTTTTATCCGACTGCGGTGAATTTAAAATGGGGATATGGTTTCTATTGTCATTAATATAATCTGTGGGTGCAACTTGTCCTTGGTAAGTGGTAGCTATTGCTACTGCTAAGCATAATGCACTGGATTCCCAGAAAAAATCATCAAATATTTATTTACCAACAATGCTCCGTTAATGTTAATCAAGTGTCCGAAGATCCCTGTAGCACTGTACTTCAAGCTATAGAGGTCAGTTTTCCTTGCAGACTTAACAATGTTTACTTAAAATGTACCTTAAAGGTAAGTTCTACAATTTTCTAGTCACAACAACAAAGCAAGCACTCCAATTTAAAATATTAAAAGGCTTAACCATACGACTAAACGTTGTAGCGTAGTATGGGAAATGGCCATGCAGACTTTGCCAAGGCAGTGTTATTCCAGATTTGTGTGAATGACACTGTTACGATGTACAGAATTTGGCTCCGGTGCAAGGATACGTCGTATGGTTGCATGTGGTTGCTCTCATAGTTTGGTGTATGAATAAATTAGCATCCATAGTTTGCAAGCTTCTTGTGAAAGCATTTGTCTGGGAAAGTAACATAGGTACCTATGTTACTGCCAACTTCGCCATGTTATGAACGGTGAAATTACAACCGCCTGATATGAAATAGGTACATTTTTTTCTCTTAGTTCAGCCTTATAAGAATGACTGAAAAATCAAGCACAAGGGGAGTGTCTTTATTGCACTTCTAGCACACTATGCGCAGTCCGTCCCAAACTATTTTCCAATAATTCCGACTATTTAATGTACTACTGACTTCACTGGCGGTCGACCACTTTCAACCTTATTACTTAGGGCATAAAGGTGGCAGACTGTCGGTGAACTCGGTAGTACTTGTCAAATAAGGATGAGCTAGTCTTATGCATGGCAGAGATGAACAGATAATATTTTCTGCATTAGTCTCTACGGGCAACTACAGTACTTTCACAGTTTTTGTGCCTTGTGACTGGGACTGTAGCTATATTTTACTGTTGTCTTTGTTTCGACAATTCAAAAGTGCCTTTAACTGGCCTACTTGAAATAAATGCTTTTATTTTGATTTTGATTTCTCTGATTCATGAAATCTGAATCAGTAGGCAATTTTGCGGTCTCCCGCTGATGGTCGATGAAATTAAAACCAATCAATAATTTAATTAATTAAACCACATAACCACGAGATCACCACAGCCACGAATCATGTAGTAATGAAAAACATTATCCCAGTTCTCCAAACGGGTAAACAGAAGCATATGTCACTAATATTTTAATAGCTGCTTTTGAGTTTCTTGCAAGCCTTTATCCATCAATCAGTCAGAAATCAAAACCAAGCTACGACTTAGAAATTCTCTGTATGACCAAAACACTTTGTCCAACCTGAGGTTCGAATTAAAACTTTGCCCAACTTTAAGATTGAAACTAGGGCCGTAAGCTCAGTAGTGTTGCTTGTAACTTCTTGCTAGCTAGCCAGACCAATGAATAAGCATAATAATCAGCCAATAATGTTCCCACTGCTGGGACACAGGTCTTCTCTCTATGAAAGGGAATGGACTGTAACCCACCACGCGGGCCCAGTGCGGGTCGGTAGATGTCACATGTCTTTGAATTTTTGTTTCTAGGACATGCCAGTTTCCTCACGATGTTTTCCTTTACCGTTTTGAGAGCAGTGGTGATGAAATAAATTACACAAAGTAATGTGCTTATCTGGGTTCGAACCCATGACTTACTGCTCGTAAGTTGGGGACGCACAGCATAGGGCCACCGCTGCTCCTATTACCAATGGAAATTATATAATAACAATGTATAATACCAGCCTATTACTGTACCACTGCTGGACAAATGCCTCTTCTCATACAGAAAAGGCACGAACATTGATCACTACGCTTGCTCAAGACAGGTTAGCGATTTCAGACTTACTAGTCCAATTTACCTCACGATCAAACGATAGTGTATTTGTTACAGCTAAAAGCCGAAGTAAGGCTACACCTAGTTCTAGCCGGCTATACCTAGGAGCGGCCGGTAACAGTTGTGTATCCTTTTTATTGCTAGGACATACCAACCAGATAGATTAGGTTAGGTTAGGTTAGAACTATGACCAAAACCGCGCGAGCCGAGCGAGCGCAACGAGCGGTGCCGCGGCAGCGACCGGCCAGTTGCATGTTCTAACCGAAGATAAGTAGGATACATCTAAGTTTAACCGGCTGCACCTAGTTGTACCCGGCTAAAACTAGGTGTAGCCGCACTTAGGCTATTAGCCGTAACATATTCATAAACTAACAATATAAAAATAAGCTCCATATTTTAGTCTGAATTGAGAGTCATAGCATAATTTGCCAGAGTAACTTTTTATTGTTTAATTTTGCCAAATTGCTTGACTCACAGTCTGGTGGCAATGTGTCTGTTTTATGTCATGGGATTTATGATATTTTTCGGCTAAGTTTTGTAATGTTATGTCTGTGGACTGTCATGTGATAAGTAGCCTGTTTGTCGGTGATAAAATACGGTCTATAATATTTTATCTCTACATCACAGAGGGTAGGTTTTAAATAATCAAAGCAGAGGCCTTGTCTTTAGCATTAATCTAGTTAATAAAAAATCTTATATTCACAAAAAGATAAAGATATCGCACCCTAACCACTGAATCCAGGCAGTGCGTTGCAATCATACACCAAATATACAATTTTACGTTTTCCCTGTGTTTATGGAAGGTAGGTATTTAAATATTAAAGGACTATTCCATTGGATGCACGGCTTGTTTTTTACCCGACTGCGGTGAAGCCTAAAAGGAGGGTTATGCAAAATATTTTCCTACCTATCTTATGACTGTGATCGATCTATGGAAAAAATGCAGGTATGTATTTTATATTTTCAAAATTATTGTGTATCAATTCAAAACTGTGTTTTTCATATTATTCCTCACCATCGTTTTTAACAGTTCTGTTCAAACGGTCAAAGTGGCACATTCACGGTTATGTGATTGTATCAAACTATTAAGAAAAACATTGCCTTTGTAGAATCATGAAGTAAAACTTTGATGTCATGTAAAACCATGGTAAAATAATTGACCTATGTAACGCTAAAGCCCAAATAGGGACCTACCTACCTATTACACCTAACCTAGATATTACTAGAATAAATTATTCTACTAACTATGTTTGGTACTGAAATCACCTTTATTTCACCTACTAAAATGTTAATTTAACCTTACCTTAGTAATGGTTTTATCAAGGTGAACAGAGTTACTTTGATTTATTTATTTGCTTATTATACACGTAAGTTGCGCAATAGACAACAGAATAAATATTAGGTATTTACTATTCCATTTTAATGTAAAATTTCTTAAAGTTTCGATTACGTAAATATTGGGCAAGATTTATTAATTGTTTTTTTTATTATCATCTGCCCAACTATGTTGGGGTCGGCTTCCAGTCTAACCGGATGCAGCTGAATACCAGTATTTTACATGGAGCGACTGCTTATCTGACCTCCACAATCCAGTTAGTACTGGGTAATTCGATACTCCTTGGTAAAACAACTTATTCGTCAACTGGCGAGTCTGAAACTCGCGAGTGCGCGCGAGTTGACACCTTCCGATTTTGAGTATTTTTTTTTTGTCAGAGTTTTGGGCCACTGGCAACTTAATGACTGTCAAAGATCTACAATTGACCGTCGGGACCAGCGGCTTACCGTGCTTTCCAAGCCAAGGAGGAAACTCGGTATGTACTGGGTGGACACCCATCCGCAGACCAACCTAGGCAAGCGCGGCTTAACTTGAAGATTGACCCGAGCGGCTATTATTATTTTCTTGTAAGATTTGTGAAAAAGAGAGGGAAAAAAGTAATGTTTTGTGTATATTGAGTCCTTGCAAAGTATAAGTGTATGTACATACTCGTAACATCCAAACATGTTGATTAAAAAGTTTTTTTTTTTTTTTAATTTAGGGTCCTAAAATAAGTTCAATTAAAAAAGGCTTAATACATATTTTAGTATTAAAAATACTTTCACGAAATTTTCAAAATGCTGACACGAAATAACTTTCAACGAACAGCTGAAATTACTGAATAACTCAATAAAAAACTTTTCTAATAACATAAGCGTGTATTTCAATCAGATCGCACGCTTGAACCGATAACATTGAACACATTTTCACCTAATTCTAAAACGTATAATAACGGCTGGCACTGAATATCAGATCACGGCTTTATAATGAAGGTCGTAAGGTTAATATTACCTTCAAGAGATAACCTGCCATATAATTTTATGGGGCACTACGTTCTTATTATTCTAAGTTCAATAAAGGTATGGATTGGATCTTAGATATGAAGTTATGGATAATCTTGGGTTATCGTGGTTATGGCTGTTAATAATTTTGTATGGGCTTCAGAATCCATGGCATTTAGGGGTTAATGTTTATGATAAAGACAGGGGAAAATGTATTTATCTAAGCGCTGCTGAATAGGTCGCATACACCTTGATTGTTAGCTTGAATGATAAGTCACGGATAGCCAAAGATGATGGTTTATTGACTGTACTTAACTACCTCGTAGCTAATGTGGGGAGAGCAGCGGTAGCCCAGTGGTGGAGGCCCAGACTTACGAACAGTAAGTTGCGGGTTCGAACCCGGGCAGGCGCATTACTTTGTGTAATTTATTTCATCACCACTGCTCTCAAAAACGATGAAGGAAAACATCGTAAGTAAACCGGCATGTCCTAGAACCAAAAATTCGAAGACATGTGACATCTACCAACCCGCACTGGGCCCGCGTGGTGGATTATAGCCTATTCCCTCTCATAGAGAGGAGGCCTGTGTTCCAGCAGTGGGAACATTTAGGCTGATAAAGCTAATGCTAGCTAATGTTATATTAATAATGCGTGAATGAGTACAGATGACTATGACGCTAATAGTGTACTGTCGCTTTACGCTAAAATTTGTGCAAGGTGACGGAGAAGTGCTGATGTATGCAATGCGCGCGTGTCATTACGATACATGACTCGTACAATCTAAAGGGTGTAAATAGACCCTTAACGAAAGGCACTTGTTCTCCCCGCCACTGCGATAATTTTTTTGTTCTAGACCATACCTGGGAACCTTCTAGTTACGGAGATATTGGGGGTCAAAGTTCCAACATTTTCACATTTTTTTTTTTAAATACATGTTTTTAAAGTAAGATTTTTGCTTTACACACCGCCACGACCCTCGTACTATTCAATCCATTCATCAGCACAATGCTATGAGTGCTTTCCATCGAGTCCTACCGTAAAACGTGATGTTCCACCCAAAAAAAAAAAATTCCCAGCAATAATTTTTGCATAAAGTTACTTGTGATGTGAAGGATCTATTTACACCCGGTATTTAGGGACGAGTTAGTCTTTTCTGCAACGAAGCAGCTTTACTTCTTAGAACATAAACACAACTTTAGGTTTTACAGGCTTTAGTTTTATAGAGCCATTCTTTTAAAGCATTTCACGTCCCGTTGGGGTTAAGTTTTTACGAAGTATATAATATTCATAGCCTCTTTTTTACAACAAACACTATACAGTACTTTGGGGTAACAATACTACTTATACCTTTTTGTTGAACTTGCTGTCATCATTCTTCTGGACCTAATATTTCTTGTTTTAATATTTTTAGTTAATAACGTATTTTTTTTAACCCTACTGTCTAAGCCTTTTTTTAAATTTTATTTCTTTTATAATAATAAATATACCCTATTGTATAAGCCATTTCTTGTAAATTTAATATTTTAAGGTAAAAACTTCTATTTTTAAAAATTAAGTTACTACCTACTACTTTTTTTAACCTAACATTTTTTTTTTTTTTGTACGCCGTTCCTCTATGGCAAAACATGTAGAAACTTCATTTTTATTTATAAGACCTGTATAGTGCATACCATACTACTCATGTTTTTATAAAATAAATATATCTTTATCTTTATACCAAATTATTTGGCGTTTTGCGCAGCATTGTATTCTTTTTTTATGTGCACTTCTGTATGAAAAAAGAAGTCATCTTAGTAGTCACTGCATTAAACTTTCTAGGTATATCATCTTCCATAACTCTTATAGACATTCAAACTCATACATACACACGTCTCATCATAACATATTTCTCCATCTCACATGCCTTAGGGGATAAGCACTTTATATTGTTATTAGCCACCCGCCCCGGCTTTGCACGGGTTCAATGTAAACGTATGAACCTTCCTCTTGAATCACTCTATCTATTTCTGAAAACTGCATTAAAATCTGTTGCGTAGTTTAAAAGATCTAAGCGCACAAACAGCGGGAGTGACTTTGTTTTTATACTATGTAAAGAGAAGAATTCTAGCGTGTCGATGGCAATGTAAAATGAGTCGGCCTAGAACTTAGCCACGCTTAGCTCACTCATTATATTGGTGGCTAGCTGTTTGCCGCGACCTTGGTCTACGTCAGTTTTTTTTCACGTCCTATCCTATGCTATTAAATGAGCAATATTTGCATATACAGGGTGTAAACGGACCCTTCACGAAGCCGTCAACATTATGTACATCAAACTAAGTAACTTTACTCAAACATTATTGCTGGGAAACGACTTTTTATTTTGGGGTGTAAAATCACGTTTTACGGTAGGTAGGACTCAAAACATTGTGCTGATGGATTGAATAGTACCTATGGGAGTCTAGGTGTTTAAAGTAAAAATCTTACATTAAAAACATGTTTTAAAAGAAAAAAACTTGTGATAAAGTTGGAACTTTGACCCCCAGTATCTCCGTAACTAGAAGGTTTCCAGGTATGGTCTAGAACAAAAAAATGATCGCAATGACGGAGAAAACAAGTGCCTTTCGGCTTCGTTAAGGGTCTTGTTACACCCTTTATACAGATTTTTTGTAATGAATTTCTCGAAAATAGCTCTAACGATGTCGATAAAAGTTGCCTATGATCTAGCTAGGTCTCATATCTGGAAAATTTTGTTTTGTCTAGTTTCATCCGAGCAGAGTTCGGTCGTCCAGGTACTGATTTTAATACAACAATTTCCCCTAAAAACGTATTACAGAGCGTCTTGTAGTAAACTTACTCATAACTCCATGCCCAAAGTTTTGCTTCACTTAGAACTACTCTGCAGTGTACTATGACATAATAATATTATATTACAGTGTGGGGAACTTTAATGTCGGTAATGTTTATGTCATTAAAGAGCATTCTGTTCTCTTATTTCTTGGGCAAGAAGTAGGATGGTACCTGAGTTTTTTGTTCATTTTCTGCAGCCTTTATATATATAGCCTTTTCCCAATTATTTTAGAGTCGGCTTCCAGACTAACTGGATGCATATGAATACCAATATTTTACATGGAGCGACTGCCTATCTGACCTCCACAACCCAGTTAGTACTGGGTAATACGATACCCCTTGGTAAGACTGGTTGTCAGACTTTCGGGCCACTGACTACCTGTAACACTGTCAAAGATCTACAAATGGCCGTGCTTTCCGAGGCATGGAAGGAACTCGGTAAGTAATTTGTGGTCCACGGACCAACCTAGACAAGCGCGGCTTAACCTAAAGATGGACCCGTGCGACTGTTATCATTTAGCCACGTGCTTGTCACCTGACCTGTGTTTTAAGTTACGCAGATAAATTACCCCAGCTACAAAATACAAAGGCACAATGATCACTTGACAAGGAGTATCCTGTTACTCAGTAACTGGTTCGTGGAGGTCAGACAGGCTGTCGCTCCATGTAAAATATCGACTAGTATCCAATAGATAAAGTCGAAGTCATATATAATTCAATTATTTCATTATTAGGAACTAATGAACGTCAAACGTCACATGGAAATAGAATTGATTCTAGTGCCCAGTGAAAAGAGTAATCATGGAGTTTCTTGCCGGTTCTTCTCCATAGGAAACGAACCGTGCACCTTTTTGTCGACGTTTTATAAGTGCCCATCGAGACATATGTGAAATAAAATATTTTGGTTTTGACTGGGTACATCCGGTTGGACTGGACGCCCACCCCAACATAGTTAGGAAAAGGTTAAGCGAAATATTTAGGAAAGATGGGAACATTCCAATATGTTTATAATACATCCATATCTATAGTCAAGATAAATTATTAATTACTTGAGTTTAAGTGATTACTTAGCATAAGCATAAGCATAATCAGCCTATTAATGTTCCCTCTACTGGGACGCAGGCCTCCTCTCTATGAGAGGGAATGAGCTATAATCAACCACGCGGGCCCAGTGCGGGTTGGTAGATGTCACATGTCTTCGAATTTTTGGTTCTAGAACATGCCGCTTTCCTCACGATGTTTTCCTTCACCGTTTTGAGAGCAGTGGTGATGAAATAACTTACACAAAGTAATACGCCTGGCTGGGTTCGAACCCACGACTTACTGCTCGTAAGTCGGGGTCTCCACCACTGGGCTACCGCTGCTTTCCTCTGTCCTTCAGTGATTACTTATGCAAACATTATTATGCAATATACCGCAATTTAAACGAAAGAACCGTTATAGAAATCAAAGCTAAGATTTCTATCTTTTGACAGTTCTAGCTTCAAGCAATTGCTAAACCACAGGATGAAATTTTTATCATTAATAATTTATTTTACTAAAGTAATCACTTTGACTTATTTATAAAGGGTGTAACAAGACCCTTAACGAAACCGAAAGGCACTTGTTCTCCCTGTCATTGCGATATTTTTTTTGTGCTAGACCAAACCTAGATAGGAGATATTGGGGGTCAAAGTTCCAACTTTTTCAAAAGTTTTTTTTAAATACATGTTTTTAATGTAAAAAAAATACCTTAAACACCTCCACGACCCCCGTACTAATGCATCCATCAGCACAATGTTTTGAGTGTTACTTTGAGTCCTACCGTAAAACGTGATTTTTCACCTCAAAAAAAAGAGTCCTTTTTTAGTAATAATTTTTGCGTAAATATACTTAGTTTGAAATATAGAATGCTTGGTTGACAGCTTCGTTAAGGGTCTTGAAAGTTAACGAAACAGGTTTCACTATGCTGTATCAAATAACAACCAACAATTTTCCACCAGATGAGCAGATGTGGGCTCAATTAACCATTATCAATTTTTAATAGGGATAACTGGTCCGCGGTCCCAGTTCCATAGTAGGCCGAATGACCACTAACCCTAAACCGTTTAGTTTTTCATAAAACTAATAATATAACACCACAACTTGTGCTCAAAATACTTCCTCCCAAAGTCCATAAACATGTATTCTTAAAGACATAACTTCTTGCAACTGCACCGTCCCAACGACAAGTCCTTATGTTCCGGAAGAGGAACTTTGTCTCTTTGTTCTAAGAGCCGAAGAAATATTCCAGAGACAAGCGAAAATATTAATATTTCTCTCACACAAACGTATGAGAAAAGACAGATACCCTACCTTACCTAAGCTCCCCTATCTTTCCCCAAAGAAAAGTAAACTTTATCAGGTTTGAGTAAGGTAGGTTTTTCCACGTGTCAACTTTTATTACTCGACGGGCGATTATCTTCACGTTTTATGGATATGTCGCAGTCATTTTGGTAAATCCGTATTTTGTTTCTTTATCCCACAAAGACAAATAAAGAGGAGGAATGTATTTTTTTTTGTTCCCAAAAAGATGTACACACTTTACTTCAGTGTAAAATTAAAAATTTCTGAGGAGTGACTTACAAATGTTGGCTTTGTTAACAAGATGGAGTAATTTATTATTTGGCTGGCTTTTTCTTTTTTCCTTAATGTAAAGTGGGACATTTGTGTTTTATGTTGCCTTTTCCTTAATTTAATCTCCAGATCAACTACAATATAAATAAAGGTCATCTTCCATTTGGTTATTTATTAAGCTACGCTTTTGAAATTAATTTGACTTTTTTCTGACTCCTGATATAATTACAAACAGAAATATTCCACTGAAAAATTATTTATAACAAACTCTCCGAAATATATTATTATATAGCCTCAAAACAAACCACAATATTGTATTTATGATTATATAATCTATAAAGGAATTATACAAATTACGACTTCCTTCCTGTAGCAACCAAGGAAATAGTATTATATATTTTTTATAAAGCCACGAATATAATTTCAAAGACACCTAAATAAATATCACTTTAATTTTTAATTTATTTTATGCCTACAGGAAAATAATTTGATGTAGGTTGATTATTAATTCACACTGATCTTTACACATTCTGAAAAGGGTTTTTATGTAAATAATTGCTTAATTTTAAACAAAACAAAATAAATTAAAATCAAATGGATCTTGAGCACATACTTTATTAGTACAACCAGGTTAAAAAAATATTTGTGGTACCTAAACGTTAAATTACTAATCAGCATACTAAATTCCACCCTTATTCAGGGTGGAAGGGCCACCGACGCAAAAACGCTTACCACGTATTCAGTAAATCATTTTGAACCCACATAGAAGTTGTTCATCAGTAATTGAAACAAAATCTGTTGTTTCCTATAAAATTTTAATACCTAAAAAAAGATCATCCGTTCCATACATTTCGACTGTGTGTCAAAATGTATGGAACGGATGATCTTTTTTTTAATTGTCACTGAAAATTTTCTATGTGTGTTTGGAATGATGTACTGAAAACGTGGTAAGCATTTGGAAAAACGCTAACTTAAAATTAACAACTTTCTTGTACTAGGTATAGTTGAAGATGTGTATTTGTCTATCGGTCAGTCATTACGCTAGATAGACAAAAGCCGGATATTTAAATATCGCAGAGGAGCTAAGTAGCATTGTATCAGAGAAAACTATACTGGAAAAGTCAAATATGTATTAAAGCCTATTCAAACCTAAGCGGTATTCGCTGCCGCTGTGGGTAGAGCTACATACCGCGCGGGTTTCGGTCTCCGCTTGATACTACATACCTGAGCGAACCCACAGCTGCAGCGAATACCGCTTAGGTTTGAATAGGCCTTTAGATTGTTGTAATTAACCGAAAAGCTTATATCATAACATAACATAACATCACATCACTCCTGGAATCCCCGAAGGGTTAGGCAGAGGTGTACCTAATAGAACACCTATATTCACCAGTTATGCCATCAACCACGCATAAATTCAGACTCCGTTGGTGCTACTGAGAAATTCCTGACGGAAAAACCAATAACACTTAGCCCGACCCGGGAATCGAACCCAGGACCTCATGCTCAGCAGCCTCGCTTGCGACCACTAGACCAATGTGGCAGTCAGCCTATAAGCGTATATCAATCGTATTGAAAGTCATTGAAGAATTACTTAAAGCTTTTAAAATGATTTTTACTTAGGTAGGTTAGGTGGGTATCTGTTGTTAATCAATAAAATAAATGCCTGTATTTACATGTTTTTGTTTGTTTCAGAGTAAAACACTAGATTTGGCTCTAGTATCAATATACAGAGGGGGCGTCGAGTTGGCTTCCATCAGCCAGTATGCTGGTTCACCATATAATACTACAGATAGGTGAGTAATCTTATTCATTCAGACGACAAAATATTATGTAGAACTAGATTATACTCGCGGCATCACTCGCTTGGAGTTTGCTAACAGTCTTACGGGATAAAAGATAGTCTATGTGTTAAACCAGGTCATAAGCTATCTGCGTGCCAAAATTCCAAATTCGTTAAGTACTCTTCTTCTTAGCGTGTCGATGACAATTCCAATTGAGTCAGCCCAAAATTTGACGACGAGTTTGGCACTTTAAGTAGCGTCCGTAAGCTCCTGTGATGTGCAAACAACAGTACAGGAAGGACACGATAACAAGTGTCCCATCGTTTCTGGGGCACCACCACATTTAAGTAGTAATTGAGTGTGAGAGTAACAAACATCCATCCAGCCTTACTTACACAAATTTTCGCATTTATAATAGAATAGTAAGATGTGAAAATAATGTAGAATTCGTTATGAAGCGCTCGTTAACAAAACTTATTGATAAAAATTCCCAGTTAAGAATCGGTTAATCCAGTAGACATCGGACTCTGACTGATAACATTATTGTCCAATGTCTGCAGACAAAACCTAAATTTAAATTGAAACATTACTAACTATGCAGCATGCCTAAAATATATTTCTCGACGGCATGTAAAGTCAAGTCAGCCCATGGGCGGCATAAGGACTCTGGCACCAGGTTAGGCACTAACCGTACGATAAAGAAGAAGAAGAAGAGATGAAATCTGAAAAGTTTTATCTGTTATCCTTCTTATTTATTTATTTATTCAATAGTACACGTACATTTTAAGTTGGTGCCAACATAAACTCATTAGAGTTTTACCGCGCACCAAAATCATCGACTACATAATTTAGGGAGTAGGTACTTAGTTAAAAAAGAAACTACAACTAAAAATTACCGCGGGTATTAGGCGAAATAATATCTAATACTCGTACTAACGAGCGAACCTCGGTGACCAATCCGACCGTCCATTCGAAAACAGCAGTGGCGAAGGAAGTTGCTTAATTGATACAGGTTGTTCCCAAAAGTAAATGTTTTAGAAATAATGTCGTTATTATTATTTTTTTGTTTATGTGTTATGTTATAATTGTTAGGTATTACTTTTACTTCATCGTGTATGCTTTCAATTATTCATCTATAATTAATTTAAAATATACCTTGAAAGTCTTATCGTTTTAATGAAGTGGAAGACAATCAACCTCAGGGTACTAAAACAATCCTATGGTCTACTATTCAACCACTAGGCATCACAACAGAGTTCTGATAGGCATAAATCCAAGTTTTTCATTGTTTGAGTTAGTACCTATTATAGTAACGCGAGTTCTTTAAAACTTTTCCCAACAATGGGGTTGAGTTTCAGTCTAACCGGATGCAGCTGAATACCAGTATTTTACATGCAGGCAGTCGCATGTAATCTGGGTTGTGGAGGTCAGAAAGGCAGTCGCATGCAGTATTTTACATGCGACTGCCTTTCTGACCTCCACAACCCAGTTAGTACTGGATAATACGATACCTCTTGGTAAGACTGGTTGACGGGCTTTTGGACCACTGACTAATTGTAACGACTGTCAAAGATCTACAAATGACAGCCGGGGCCAACGGCTTAACGTGCTATCCGAGGCACGGAGGAGGTGAAGTAGCATTAATTATTTATCGCTGGAAAGTTCTTTATAAAAAAGTTAAAATTGACTTTTCATTTGATTGTGATAATTGTGTCATCATTAAAATTATGATCATTAATTTCCTTAATAACTTCATTCAAGGACATTCAAGAACTGTTAACAATCATTAAATACCTCTGACCTTATAAAGTCGTTTTAAACTGATAATTAAAAATATATTTTTAACTTAATGATGGATCAATTATCCGAAAACGTTAACCAACGTTTTGGGAAACGTCGATGTAATAATATTTAAAAGTTCCAAAAATAGACTGCGAAATAACGTATTCACGGACATCCCTGATCAGGTATAAATACAGAAAAACTTACGAAAGGAGTTTCAGCTGATTTAGACAATCTATAAAACCCTTCGATTTTGTTATTTCATTCAGAGATTTACATACATAGCTGTGTTGGTTTGTTTTTATTTAAAGCTTGAACTTTTATTAATGAGACAAGTTTTTTTTTTACTATTTGTTATCCTGTTTATATTTTTTTCCTATTTTAATATTTCTAGAATAATCGTTCCAACCATACCCATAATTTGTTTCAGAACTTTCCCTTTTACTGTACTTTACTTATCTATGTCTATCTTCTATACTTACCTAATAATTATTACAAAGATATAAAATTTGTTTGTAGGTAGGAGGTAATCTTCGGAACGAATAGTCCAATTCTTTTGATTTTTTTTGCTTGGTGGTGTTAACATCGCATTTGCGTTATAGCTGTTAAGGTGTTATTTACATAATTTAAAAAAAAAATAAAAAATAATAATAATTTTAAAAATTATTACACTGGCAGAAAGTTTCTTTAATCGTGGGTCTATACGCTATAAATTACATTTATATCAAGCATATTAGCCGAGCTATCAGTCAATCAATCAATTTGTGCGAACAAAATCGCGGGTGAAGTGCTAGTAACCTCACGGCGAGTTATGGGCCAGCTCGCCGTCCGGCCGTCTTATGACGACAGGCCGTGTCGACGGCGCGTTCGTGTTCCACGTGCGCCTCAAAGAGATGTCAGCAAATAAGTAGGGGTCCGCAAGGGCCGATGCCTGCCAGGGCTGCGGGACTGTTCGAAAGAGATACCGTGGCCCTGGAACACAAAGGGCAAAGAAGGAACATGGATGGGTTTTAGTCAGTACAAGTCTGACACTCCCTTCTGCTCCGCCCAGAGTGGGGGGGGTCATTTGATGATTTCCCATCCGGAAAAAAAAAAAAAAAAAAAAAAAAAAAAAAAGTGCTAGTAACCTTATACTCAACTATACTGAACAAGAGAACATAGCATGACGTCTCGCCATTTTAAATTAAATTTCATCCGTCTTCTAACAAGGAACCCCGTTGAGAGCCGTGATAGTGGATTTAATTATCATTGTCTCATTAGCGTCTTATATATTACGCGCTAATATGAGCCTCGTGTCTCCACCTACGTATACAGCGACATAATTGTTATTTGTGTCATTATGTCTTATAATGGTAAGTCTACCTCGAATAGAACGACATGATGGTTCTTTGAAACGGGACTTAGTATGAACTTGATAAAAGTCTTTGATCATCACTTCACTAACGATACGAGCGTCTCGTTATTTTTATATGAAGTGTTTTGAACGCAACTTATTATTTTTTCTTCATATTTTTATAGTTTGAAAAAAAAAAGCATTGCTTTTTAGAGAAATTTAAGGGATTTTTCTTTTCTTTGTTGAGTTTATACGAAAATAGAACATTTCTAAGAAAGGTTTAAATGGTAATCTACTTTCACTGAAATGAAAATCTGACCTTTATAAATCTCCAACCAACTTAAACTTAAATCCTTTCACTTCTCAAATATTTGACTCGAAACTTAACCCAAATGTTTGCCTCACCAAACTCCTACATTTCACCGCAACCTCGTCACAAATTATCTCGCATATTTACAACGTGTTTTTTTTTAATACCATAATTCTAGGGTTATATTCTATTAGTAACAATAATACAAAAAGTCCTAGAATATGTGGTCCAAAAATACACATAGTTTCGAAGATATTATTATTAATCATAATTAATTTAAGTTTCATTAATAAATATGAGTTATACATTTTCATTCAAATCAATTATTCATAATTTAAAGCTGAAAATGCGACGATGTCATATTTCACGTAAGGGTATTTTACTTTAATAATCGAGACTGTCGAATTATTTTGTATGAACAATGAAACCAAAAAAAATAGATAATTGAAAAATAATTATCTTCTTTTTTTTTTGTTTTCATTTTTTTTTTTGAATAATAATTAATTTGTTAGATGATTATTTGGTAATATTATTATGATCTCATTCATACCCTAGGGTTATGGAATCTAAAAAAAAACACCATGTAGAAGAAGAGCATGCCATGTAAGAGCTAAATCTTACCGTGTAGCGTAATAAAATGGTTAACAAAACAAACTAAGTGAAAGCCACCGCGGTGGTATTGAAGTACAGAAGTTTGCCCAAGAAGACCGAAGTAAACACGCACAAGTTCAGCAGTATGGGCTAAATTATAAGCGAAGTGACGGATGTGTTAAGTGAGAAGTTGTTGTAATTGTAGCAAGTTGTGGCTTTGGGTTACGTTTCCATTTGTCGGTGTAATTTTGGAGGAGAATGTTGCCAACATTATTAGAAGTAATAATAGTATGAAAAGTTCAGTTACTAGAGAAATTGTTTTTGTGATACAATATTTTGATTGTTTTCATAAGTAAATGCATTTAATAAATGCGCAACGCTTTAAAATAACTACTTGATTTTATTGCCAAACAATAAGACTGGGGAACAGCGGTAGCCCAGTGATGGCGGCCCCGACTTACGAGCAGTAAGTCGTGGCTTCGAACCCTGGCAGCCTAGAATTAAAAATTCGAAAACACGTGACATCTACCGACCTGCGCTGGGGTCCGCGTGGTGAATTATATAGCCCATTCCCTCTCATAGAGAGGAGGCCTCTGTCCCAGCAGTGCGAAAATTTTAGGCTGATTATGCTATGCTCACGCAATAAGACTGATACTATAACAAAACATGTAAAGCCTGGCAATACAAACAGGAGTGTATGGAATGTATTGTCTTCATCGAAAGGGCTCATCAATACTTAAGTTCAAAATCTCGTAAACAACAAGCTCCACCATTCACAGATACAAAGGACTCCAGAAAACCACTTCTCCCGTAATTTACAAACTTAAAATCGTAAACTATCGAACGAACATTCTAGAAAACATCTTTAAAACTTTCAACCGATAAACGCTTATCGCTTGAGTCTTGCCACACAGAGGAAGCAAGTTAAAGATTAGTGCGGAACTCAATTAAAGCAACGAAGTTTCTGAGAGATCGCGATCCGTATAATTAAATTTTCCCAGCAAAAGTGCTGCGTGATCGGAATGTACTTCGGATGCAGGCGTCGGTGTTTATCGCTGGCAAACTCAGCTTTATTGAAATAAGGTTGAAGATACAGACTAATGGAAAGCAGTTTCTTTAAGAATGCTTTGATGCACCGATTGAGTGAACGATCTGTTTTATAGTTTCTTACATTTAAAAAAAATTGAAATGTTTTATTTTGAATTGAATGTTCACTGGAGAGGAGATTTAAGAGAATATTTTGAGTAGATTTAAACAAAAACCCATTTCATTGTCACAATTTCAACATATATGCAATAGTAGCAAATCGTCATCTGCCTAGCCTTTTCCCAATTAAGTTGTGGTCGGCTTCGAGTCTAACCGGATGCAGCTGAATACCAGTATTTCACATGGAGTGACGGCCTATCAGATAAATACTAAAATAAAATCGTTTTATACTCAAAAAACAAAGCAAACACAATAAACTAAATTGTATATCAAACTCAATACGAACATGACACGTATTTATTTTCCTACGAGTCCAATCATCCACGAAAAGTGACTACAGATTCAATTTACTGCGGTCTTATACCTAAGCTACGCTCTGACAAGGCATTTAGTTGGATTCCTACTCAATTTAGGACATGTTGGGCTCGTATCACGAAAAGAAGTCACGTAAGCTGCTCGTAAAAACTTTTTGCCAACTACTTTTTTTTGGAGTCGAGAAACGGGTACCATCAAGTTCTAGTAAAAGTAACGTAACGAGGTGTAAGGATATTGGTAACAAGAAATGAAGTAAATGTACGTTGTGATACTAATGCCTTGTGACTTTTGTGAAGAAATAATCATTTGTGCTATTACAAAAAGTTTTGTTGTAGATCTAAGTGGAATTCAATACTGTAGTTTATCTAGATGATATCATTATATCTTTGTTTCGTTCATCGTAGAGTTCTTAAGGTCGGCTTAACGACCAACTACCTTTTTTGGAGTCGAGGAGCGAGTACCATCAAGTAACGTAACGAGGTGTAAGGATATTGGTAACAAGAAATGAAGTAAATGTACGTTGTGATACTAATGCCTTGTGACTTTTGTTAAGAAATAATTATTTGTGCTGTTACAGAAAGTTTTTATATATATCCAATCAGAATTCAATATTGAAGTCAAGAGTAAGCCCATTCATTATAAAAAAAAAAAAAAAAAAATTGTTGTTTATCTGGATGATTTCATTATCACAGAAAGATCTCGTGGCTAAATAATAACAGCCACTCGGCAACCTAGGCAAGCGCTAAGCGTGTCATTACAGGTAATCAGTGGTTTGAAAGTCTTACAACCAGTCTTACCATAGGGTATCGTATTACCTAGTACTAACTGTGTTGTAAAGGTTAGATATCAGCTGAATTCGGTCAGACTGGAAGCCGAGCCAAACATAGTTGGGAAAAGGCTAGGCAGATGATGATCTGGATAAAATCATGATGAATGAAGCAATGAGTGCTTCTTTCATCATGATTGTAAGACCGTAAATAAAACTTTAATAAATGAAACTTTATAATAACGAATTAGTAAAAATATTATATTATTAGTATATTATTGGATCAGAGATATTTACAAACAAACAGACTCTGAATGTTGACATAAAACTATAGATTACAAAGCTGGAGTAATCAAGAAAATTGCACATATCTATTGCGAGTCAGATCCTTTGTCTCTCTACACTAGAAACACTCGTTAAGTTTTTATCAAGCGATAGTAGTGCTCATAAATAAAATACAACATGTTATACACATATTTATGTTTATATTACTATTCACTCTGCAGAGTTCATAACTTTAATCACTGAATTTGAAATGAAATTGCCAGAAAAATATCAACTTTATTCATAAAAAGTTCTTTTATGTACCGATGAAGCTGTAAAACTAGTTCTATTTATTTAAGGCGAAAGCTAGTTGTGAAAGTGCAGTGGATTCAATTACTACTCTACTACTGGCTCAAATTAGACAAAAAAATAACTGTTTCTAATTTATGCAAGTGTAAATCTCTAATTGAACTTTGAAACTTTCATACTGAACTCTATGTTAACTTTTATATTTTTAGCAGCCACAGCTTTTCAAAAGATATTATAGGAGTCTCATTTTGAATGTAAGTTTTGAATTCAAATTCTTATTAGCCAACTATCATACTCAACTGTCTCATATCAAAAGAGTTCTAACTTTGTTCCAAGCTTTTTCGCTTGGTTTTTGTATTTCGAACATTATTTCGTCTAACGCAATGTTCTTGATACGAAATTTACAACTTAAAATTTTTATTTTTATCGAATTTAAAATCAGTTTTTGTATTTAGAATTCAGAAACTCACAAACAAAAATCTTATTTGATTTTGATATGATAGATTTTAACAAAAATTACAGATGTTTTTGGAATTAGAGCAGAGTTTTTTTGTAAAAGCTCAAGGTTTAAAAATGGTCTTTTGAAAACCCAAATGCGCCGAGAAAGTAGCTTCACAAATAAAATAAGCTTTTACGTTTGCATCAGCAAACCGTTTCGGTACTCTCAAAATTGTTTGAGCGTGCTTGCTCGAGATTTTTCTCAAATAACTGGGATTTTTGACTTTCATTTCATTTGTAAGGAAGCAACAGCCGAATTTTAGAACCACCACGTTTTTTTGATTGCATACTCGAACTTAATCAAAACCCACTTATGTATCTCAATCGTTCATATATCCCGAACAAGACAAAGAGTGACACGCAGTCAATCAAGAATAAAAACGAACAAGAATACAAAAAGCTTGTACGTTTTGATATTTTCATTAAATTCACTAAAATTGTAAACAAACCATCAATAAAATTACCTAACAACCTTTTGATAATAAATTCAAAAATATTTCTTCCATTTTATTACTTTAACATACAAAAGCACCCGGTAACATCTTTTATAAATAACATTAATAACAAAAAGAGCAATTTTAATGAACAAGTAATACAAACTTTTGGTTCAGTAATTACCAGAGACAAATGAACATTAATATCGAGGATTGTGTCTCTGAATAATTTACTACTTTCACGTTTGAGCCCTAATAGCTTTTATACGAAGGTAAAATTGTATCATTTGTAAGCATTCTGAAATTATTTGTACATTTTCTAACTATAAATAAACAATGGACTTTTAAAGCGATTCTTGCGAATAAAGGTTTTGAGCTCATTTTCTTTCAGCATTATTGCAAATAACGCAGAAGTAGTGAAACAGAATTGGCTCTTTTATTTTCTGTTAAAGAGAAACGGAGAACTTGTTGCACTATGTTTCTTTAACAATCTAACTAAGCTTTTCTGTTCAATGGTTTAAAAGTAACCTTCATTAATATTTTTAGAAATCAATTTACTCTTCCAACACAATCTGTTGTACAGAAAATACAACACAGTTTTCCACCTGGCATGACAACTTAATATTAACGGGAGGCAATATTACAACGTCAATCATCATTCTCCTGCCATTATCCCAATGTATTATTGGGGTCGGCGCAGCATGTCTTCTTCTTCCATAATTCTCCATTACTCGTCATCACAGCAGTCACCTCCTTTCTAGCCATATCATCCTTCACACAGTCCATCCATCGTTTCTTTGGTCTTCCTCTTCTCTTAAACTCAACAACATCATTCTTTTAAACATTTTCCCCATTCCTCTTATGTCATTGTGTCATCCAAGTATACAAAATAATTTCATTTTTATTTTTTTATTCTACAGATAAAACACGCGCTTATAAAAGTCCCTTGAATAAATTGAAACTGTGATGTATAAGAAGACATGAAAAAAGACTTTGCTCTTAATAAAAATAGTATCTTCTTTAGTATTTTTCAAGACGGCATTAACGACTGTATTTAAGTTTTCATTTTCAAGAATGCTTGGCACAATTACTGGAGTTTTCTAAGATATTTCTTGACCGTCTTTTCTATTACGAGTACTGTCGAGTTCGAGCTAAACTGTGCCACTGCTTAACCTACTGCTGTCGAAGGGCCGCGAATTGCGACTTGAGTAAATGGAAAAACTTAGAACTGCTTTCGAAAGCTTATAAACGGATAAAATGATAAAAAGTTTAAACTGAATTAAAATAAAATGGCTGATACGGTTAAGAAAATCCAAAAAATGGGTAGGTAAAAAAATTTGAAACGCAACTTGCTACGTTCTTTTAATTCGTTCGTTCTAGTCATACGTAACTCACATGCCAGGTAAGAAACCGTAATATTTTATAAAATGGTCAATTTCATATTAATGCTACACTTTGGGTTTAAACGATAACAGTTGTTATATCTCATTTTACCAGAAAACTAGAAAATTTTCTATCCATGACGAAATATGGGTTGTGTGGGCTTATCAGGCGTGAGTGATGTTAATTTATACTGCCTTCCCGAAAGTAATATTCTCCTCTTTCTCGCGACACCAAGAGCTATTTTACAAAATGAAAATAGCTCTCTCATATAATAATATCACAATATTATTAGCAACGCACTCTAAAGAAAATGTATCGCTTTAATCTAATCCCGAGCTAGGAGAGGAAAATTCAAATTGCCGTATCTCATGTGACCTAATTAGCTAAGGGCCCTCGTCTATTGTGACTTTTTGCAGCGATGCAAAGGCAAAACGGTTGCGATACAGTCAGGGTGCTGTAGCTGACTGTGTACTTTCGCCCCACGATTCTGTATCGATGTTATCGGAAACGCAATACTGTGACGAAAAAATGCGCGGCAGCCTCCCTCCGTTCTCCATCTTTCGTTCCCCCGATGTCGTCAGAAACAGTCGCACGTTTACATCGAAACAGTTGCTTCTATCGCGCGTTGCAAATGTGACTTACTCGCGACTTCAGCAATGCAGAAGCGTGTTTACAACAAGCGCGACGGCATCGTTTCAAAAACTCGACGTGTGCGAGGGCCCTAAGAATTTATGCCTGATCGTGTTACATTAATAATTCAGCTGTTTTGACATGGAAAGTAAAATTCTAGTGCGAGCAGGGTTTGAACCTGCGACCTTCCGATTCAGTACACCGGACGTCTTCACCAATTAGACCATCGCACCCTGCTCACAACTCTCTAAATTATTAATAATTCAGCTTACCTTTGAGAAGGATGAACAAGTATGTCAAGATAACCTATTTTGTCAACAGGCAGGTGAATCTAAAAATTAGTCCACAACTTGGTGACTGCTTCAATTGGAGTATGACACCTTCGCAAAGTGAGCTGGTGGTCTTCGCAAGGATAAGTGATCCTGCAGTAGACTTGGAGACGACGCCTCCTGATGGGCCGTGGTTAGAAGCTACGGCTGCTGCCGTACCCTGGAGCCTTGGCGTTGACATAGCTATATGGAACGCCGTTGGTAAGATATTTTTGAAAACTTTAACACTTCTTTTATAGTTTTGTTTGGGGGAACTTCTTGTATCACCTCTTGTCCTTGCTTCAATTTTAATTGACGGGTTTCATGATTTGGAATACTACAAATTCACTGTCTTAAACCATGTTAATATGTAGATATCTAGTGCCAGTTTCCGCATATTCTATTGGTAGGTGTAGTCTAGTGTTGGTTTTCCAATATTTCTTCGGCGGCGTCGAAAGTTAAAATTCTAATCGTGCAAAAATATTTAGGTATTCATTGAGTTGTCTCGAAAATTAAATGTGAATGAAAAGGGGCAACCAATTCTTAGGAATGTTAACAGTTAGGATTAAGACTTTGCTACCCACCCGAATAATATAATTCCGTAACCACTAACTCAATCCCGAACGGAGACAGGACGCCATTACCAGAATTCCGTTAATGAATACTAAAATTTACCTGTTAATTACACGGCGGAGTAAAAGAAATAGATGAACGAACTTTGCAATTTACTGCCGAAGTTTGAAGAGTAAACTAAGAGAAATGAGTTTGTATTTTCAGATCTGAAAACGCCATTTATAACAAACACTATGAAAATTTACGAACCTCGGATTGTTGATGAGAAACTTTTTAATGATTTGATGGTTTCTATTTTCATATTTTGTTTGAGGAAAGATGGAAATAAATACGTTGTTGATTGTAACTGTTGTTGATTTTTAGAACCTGCACCATAATTGCATTACTTTTTGTTTTTCTCGTAATCCAAACGATTTCGAAAAAAACGCGTATTCGTTAGCTTGTTTAATTTGAAAAATTCGTTTGAATATATACATATATCCTGTCGAATTTGCATGAATAGCGTTGTGATGTTTTAGGCAATTAGCCGCTGAATATTATTAAATCAAAAATCCTGATAGTATAGCATAATGGTTCCTTTAAAGACGATTCCCGTTATGACCACTTATTATAAATGATTATTCATCTTTAAACAAAGTACAGTCTAACTACATTGACATCCACAAGTTTCAAAACAAGACTTAAAACAGTGTAACTAACTCAACATTACAGTAGTCACTTCTATCAACCTATCAAAAACAGAATGAACTCTATAGAGCTTTACTAGAGAGCAGAGACGCTTTTTCAACCAAGCAGTGCAAGACACGGCATTGAAAATAACTTCCATAAAATCCAAGTGTGTCTGTGGAGGTTACCGTTGAATCATAGTAAACTAAAGACCATGAAAATTCCTGCATTGCTTGTGACAGCCAATTACGCTCGTCATCATCATCATCATATCAAGAAGCCGAAAGGCACTTGTGCTCCCCGTCATTGCGATCATTTTTTATTCTAGACTGGAATACCTGGAAACCTTCTAGTTACGGAGATATTGGGGGTCAAAGTTCCAACTTTTTCACTAGTTTTTTTTTTATAATACATGTTTTTAATGTAAGATTTTTACTTTAAACACCTACACGACCCCCGTACTCCATCATCACAGTTTTTTGACTGCGTTAGTCCTCCGTAAAACTTAGTTTTTCACTCCGAAAAAAAAATCGTTTCCCAGCAATAATTTGTGCGTAAAGTTACTTAGTTTGATGTACATAATGCTAGGTTGTCGGCTTCGTGAAGGGTCCGTTTACACCCTGTAGATGTCTCTTTGCTTGTGCGAATCTCCACGTTCCTGTGCGAGCTTCATCCACGTTTTACCCCAGATACCAACAATGCCGTTGAACCAAATTCAGGCACGAATATCATAAGGAAAGGCGTCTCTAGTCGACTTCTTACTCTCTGAACTTCACAAACGAAATTTCATAGCACCCGATACGAAAGTTCTCCACAAACAAAACTAGGTAAAACTATTGCAATAACTCACGGAGGAGAATTCATCTATCAATATTGCAGGCTGGGCTGGTTGGGGGGAGTGGGGGGCTTGCAGCAGGACCTGCGGGGGAGGAAAACAGACCCGCAGGAGGTACTGCTCCAGACCCACCTGCGAGGGGTACGGAGAGCAAGGAAGGGCATGTAACTCTTTCGACTGTGAAGGTAAGTAGATTTCCGTCGTAATTAAGGCAGCGGAATGCGAAGTTACTTTGAAATGGGATTGCGGATTTAATCGCGTTTATTGTTTAATTTCGCTTTGTTGTAAGGTTACTTACTCCTTTTGAGCAAGCTGTTATTTAACTTTACATAATTGGTGAGAATATTTAGGAGTGGTAGTGTAGTGCAGGTGTACTTAATACACCTAACCACTTGGCCATGCGCCTATACCTGCACTGCACCTACTTGCTCAAGTGACTTGCGTCCTGCAACAACGATTGCCTGCCATACAAATGAAAAAAGTTGTTAAAACAAAGCCACCAGTCACCACGACTGTACTCGTGCAAAGGAAACCAATTATTTCCGTGTCTTTTGACGCTAGTCGAATCATCTGAGGTCATGAACCAAGCGTATAACCATACAATATCTTAAAAAAAATCCCAAAAAACGAAATTACCAAATAAAATACGAAGCATAAAATATTCATGAAAGTAAACACATTAATGAACTTTAAAAAGAATGATTTTTGTGCCCAATTTACCACCATTTTTCTAAAATCTAACAAACTTTCAAAACGTGACAACACCATTTTCGGCATTAGTACCTATGTTCGATCGTCAATTGTTTGTTTGTGACGTCACTACCCGAAAAGCGACCAGAGTGTCGCCATCCGCGCCCCTGTGTTGCCATGTAAATTTCCTCATTAGATACAATTGCCAGCGCACCAAGTTACCACAAACTGTCAAAGTCTCTCATTCAATATTGAACTTAACCGTCAACATTTTATGGTTTAACATCATTTGGAGAAATTTGACAGTTTGTGGTAACTTGATGTGCTGGCGACTGTACACACTTTGATTTAGTTTTTATCGGGTATTGTATTTCCTTGTTAGCCAAAAAGGATTACATAATCTAAGAATCGAGTCTCGATACCTACTTAATAGTACCCTCACGGATCGGCAATGTTTTTTAAGATCGTATATGCTCTTGCCGTGCTATTTATAATAATCTTCCAATATCATAAATGAATAATACAGTCAGCATTCAAAACCACACATGCTCCACTAAAAAGCAATTTCAATTTAACTTGAATTCCGCAAACGTCCACTCAATTCTGAAACCTTAAAAGCAAACATTTTAGTAAACGTTCCGCATCAGCAGAAAACTGGTTCCCGTCGAAACGTAAACGAATATTGGATTTTAAATTATTACGAGACTAGCTCGTTAAGTGAGATCGTAACAGCTTGTAACCGATAGGTAGACTGGAAGTCGCCAACTAGGCAACTACTACCTATGAAGCATGCAGAATGTACGTGACATTTTGATAAAGTGATTTTAGCATCAAAATGGCTTGTTGCAAGAATTATTTTTAATTAGCTTTGACGTCGGCCATGTTGTTGTGATAGACGGGTTTAACGAGTTTGTTCGGACATTAGGTAACAGTTGTAGTTGCTAAAATTGTGGGCTACTGTTATTGTACTCATTTCATGATGAACTAAATAAATAACTTGAACTAGATAAATTAGTATCATTATAAGTGCCTATATAAATTTTCGATAGCAAGAAGTTATTTTTATATATTTATTTTGTACCCTATCACAATGTTTTCTTATTTAACCCAAAGGTTGACTGGTAGAGAATGCCTTGTGGCATTAAGTCCGCCTATGTATCACTATTGTACATGAAGTTTAAATAAATAAATAAATAAATAAACTAAAAAACTAGCAAAGATTGAGGCAAAAATTAACAAACAATGAAAGATCTGATATTTCAGCTGCTTCATTTATTGTTTCACCTACCAAATGAACTAAAACTAAAATTAAATGAGTAGATGAATGTTCATTCGTATGTTATATTTGTCGATACCGTGTGAACGTGAAATGAAAATTCACTCGAGTAAAGTGTCTGATATCAGCTTAACATTTCTCCTCACACGACCTACCTACTAATTATAATTTACGAAAATTAATTATCAACACAATTTTAATACAAAGCAACATTAAATAAAAGCCTTATTCACGTGCAAAGCAATAACGTCAACATATATTATGATTTAATTCTTCTCAGGTACAATAAACCCGCTCGCGCCGGGAGCTAGGCGTAACTTCCACCCAGCTCAGGCTAGGTGGGGGCCAGTGGCCGATCGACCGCACGCCTTCAGCCTAAGACCTAATTCCTACATCTGGATTGCGTCATCAGAGCTCTTCGCAGCAGGGAAGACTTTCCCCAGAGAATTCACATTATTCATCTCACTAAGATTACGACCCGAGGTAAGTTGAATGAGAGGTACCAATGAATCTAATTACGAGGACTGAAAGGTAGAAACGAACTGTTATTGGATGATAACTTTAATTAACATATTCATGTTGATGTACGTCTGCTTTTTGAATATTAACGTTCATTTGCATTGATGAGCATAATTATTTTCCAATTCGCTACCGAAGTACATTGGCAAAAAAAAAAATATTTTTTAAGGAAATCCTCTTTTAAACAGTAAAAGAAAAATAAAAATACTGGCATTGCTTTCATGGAAGTAAAGCCATTTCTTTGGCGAGGCAAATACTTTATAATAAATTGCTTTGCTGACTTGCAAGTAAATTGCTCAAAGAATTGATATGATAACTTTATAAAACATTTATAATGTTAACAGAGAAACACTTGAAGAGTGAAATTCTTGTTTAGAATTGTTTATTTTAGATTATGTTTTTAATAAAAATATAAGTTTTAATGGGTTCACTACAGTATGAGTGAGGGAGACGATACTATTCAAATGTGACTGACGTTTTAGGTCCAATCTAACGGTTTAAATGTTTTTGGAAGCTTTAAACTGCCTTTCTTCTTTTGACATCTAAATTAATCAAATATAAAAGTAGATTAGGAACGGTCGTTATAAAGGAAAATAAGGCTAAATAAAATTTATATGTAAAAGTACAGTTTTTGAATTTACGGACATAAAATGAACCCTCCACTGGGTCTTTAAAGTTATTTTTGGACTTGAAACTAATCCTAGTTTTTAAAACTATTAGCTTGTTCATAAAGCTTGTTGAGTTGAATAAAAATAATGTCATCATCATTGTCCACCCCGTATCCCAATTTATTTTTGGTTGGCGCAGCATGGCATGTTAATAAATAAAAATGAAATAAAATAGTTTATTTGCACCTTCGAGTAAAAAATATGGTTTACAATAAAAATTGGCCTTAAGGTAATTTAAGTTTTATGTTAGAGATGCAGCTAATACTTAAGCAAAGATAACTTCATAATATCTTGTAATTATAGGTATCAGCGCACACCCTCGTCTTCATCCATACTTATTCTCTATTACTTGTCATCTTATCAGCCTTTCTTGCCATTGTACAAAAATAATTTACATTTTTCAAATTAAATTAGTTGGTTAAATTTAATTTCCATTTTCAATAAACTGACTACACTAGTCAGTGGCCAGTTTGACCACGGCATGACGCAATCTTTTATTTTTTGTATGACAGTTAAATTTGTTTCTCCGGGACTTTGTGGAGCTTCGTTGTCTCGGCGCTTTTCTGACGGACGGTGTTTTTCAGGAGTTACAGTGGTTTGGAAATAGTGTGGCGAAAATGTCCACAAAAAAAAAAACATGGACATCTAGCTACAGAACTAAAAAAATAAATGTCTAACCCTCTTTTTTTTTTCCCAGAGCGGCGGTTACGGGCAGGGAACCCTATTCTCGTTGCGGTCACGAAGACGCACGGGTTCCTTCCTATCCCTGGAGCTAGCTGGCAGAGGGGCAGCCAGGCTGGTCCATGCTGGCACGGGAACATCCCGTTCCATATACTTAGCTGTACCTTTGTATGATTTCCGCTGGCATCATATTGCTATCAGGTAAGTTTTACATTACCTGTTGCTATTTGTGAAAAAACCGTGATGACCCAGAGGTTAAAGCTGCCCCACTCATAGAAGGTGTGATGGGTTCACAAACCAATTTGAGTTCTTTAATTCTTTTTTTTTTAAACGTTGTCCCACACTAGGTATTTCTTCTGTATAGTGGGTGCGCTTACTAACATTTATACTCACATACACAAACAGCCCGACCTGGAACAACTACCTGTAGGTCATACAAATATTTGTTCCGTGCGAGGGTAGAACCTGCGACACGCAGCGCAGCAGCCAATCGCTCAGCCACAGCACCAACCGTGCCATCAATTCATATGTATTTTCTAAATTTATCTTGAATAACATTGACATTAGTTAAAAGCACCGTGGGGAATCCGACGAGTTATTAATGTAATATTAGTTTGACGTATTATTGGTTACACAAGTCTAAAATCTCTAACCTGTCTTAAACAAGCCAGGTGATTAATGCCCATGCCTTCTCTGAATGAGAAGCGGCCTATCAGGCCCATCAGCGGGATGGTAATAGGCTGCCATTACCTACATAGTGCACTGCTGAGCATTAGGTTCTGGGTTCGATTCCCAGCTCGGGCAAAGTGTCATTGGGTTTTTCCGTCAAGAGTTTCTATGTAACAGCCACGGAGTCTGGATTCGTGCTCGGTTGATGGCAATAGGCTCGCCCCCTATTACATGGGACTTAAACATAACTGGCGAAATATAGGTGTACTATTAGGTACACCTCTGCCTTCGGGGATTACAGGCGTGATGTTATGTTATGTAACTATGTATTTCATGTAGGTATTAGATAACAATGTAGGTCGTTACACTACAAACTGAAAAAGTATTTTGATACCTTTTCTGTGAATCTGAAACTTGATTAACTTGCAAAGCCCAGATCGGCTAATCTGATCGAGAAACTTTCGAGATAGAATAGACTGTAACATTATTTTCTAGGAACGAAATCAGATCAATCCGGTTGAGGGTTATTCCTAAAAATGAAACCAAGATTGTATTTCAGAATTACCGTTAAATCTGTGATTATACACAGATAACTCTATGGGCGTTTGTACACTACAAGGAATTTTACTGTCAGGCAGCCCGATTTCTTACGGTCCAGAGTGGCATGAAAAAAAACGGATGATTGGCTTGTGCGCTTGTCCATCTTTACTCAGATCGGTGCGGCGTAGTTTAGGGTAGCTCTCTTTGAAACTACACGCCGTGCACGCGTAATTAAGCTAGGAACGATGAGTTTCTTAGAACGATGAGTTTCTTGGAACGATGAGTTTCTTGGAACGATGAGTTTCTTGGAACGGTGAGTTTCTAGGAACGATGAGTTTCTTGGAACGATGAGTTTCTAGGAACGATGAGTTTTTTGGAACGTCGGAAGTTGCTTGCTTTATTACTCTACGTGCGAAGACATAGAAGGCAAAAAGAATTTTGGGTTCATCCCCTTATAAGTGAAAGGTACCTGTCAGGGTTATTTTTACATAAACCACAATAAATTGAGGCAGGGCGAAAGAATTCATTTTAACTACTATCGGATGTCTACAGCTACTTATGATTAAAAAAACGGCCCGGAATGGGGAAACGTAAATGTCGGACGGTAAAATTAATTAACGTAATTACAGTGCACAAACTAAGTATATACATTTATGGCGTACCATATCGGACCGTAAAAAATCTGGATGCCGGACAGTAAAATTCCTCGTAGTGCACATACGCCCTATCTATGATAATCTGTCAGGTGTGAAAAGCTGACTCCAAGATTCTTGAGAAAATTTATCAAGAAACTAGCTAGAAACTATCAAGTTTCGATCTTAACCAAATTCTGTTTAGTTTTCCAGTTACCGGTATATTGTTTTGTTCTAGTTACTCTTGCTCACAATACCTTTTGTTAAACTCTGCTTGAAGGAAAACCTGTAGTTAAATCTGTAATATCCAGTTTCATAAGGTGTTTGGTTTCAGAATCTTATAATGTATTGGTTCTGTTCAAAGATTGGAAATTATTTTTGCAAATGATCTTCTTTATCACTACATACATAGTTTAAAACAAAGTCGCTTCCCGCTGTCTGTCTGACCCTATGTATGCTTAGATCTTTAAAACTACGCAACGGATTTTGATGTGGTTTTCAGTAATAGATAGAGTAATTCAAGAGGAAGGTATATATATATATGTTGCACCCGAGGGAAGCCGGGGCGGGTCGCTAGTCTTACAAATAAATAAAATGTGTCTCTTTATAATTTCAAAATAACAGCATTTTACTGAATGAAAGTATATACGGGAGTACCGTATAACAAAAAAATTCTGTCTGCCTGTCTGTCTGTTTCTTCCGGCTAATCTCCGTAACAACTGGACAGATTTTAACGGGACTTTTACTGGCTGATGTTATAAGGAGTGACTTAGGTTCCTTAACTTTTGAAAAAGAATTAGGGTTCCACAAAAAATTAAAACCCTTGAAATTGTTAACAAAATCCATTCACATAGGAAAGTAATATTTTTATAATCATTTCACGCGGACGAAGGCACAGCCAGTTTATAATTTTTTTTTTTGAATTTGCTTTATTTAACTGTTTATGGAAGTGTTTGTTATGTGATTCGACTATAATAGAAAAAATGCGGGTAGTTTTATTTTTATTTTTCATTATTCAATAAACATTGTTATAAACCATTGTTACATTAACATGCAACACAAACCATCGCGGGTTTAACAGCGATATGCCAGACACGGCGACTCGGGTGCAACAACATTATTAATTAGTACATAACTGGGTATAGCACAGTATAGTAAAGGTAAGGTGAAGGCGCGGCACAGGCGGAGCACAGGCGTGAAATTTATAAGGAAACGAAAGAACGTCGTGCCTGCGCCGCGCCGCTTGAGTGTAATTCGGACGGCACGGTTGGCGCAGTGGCTGAGCGGTTGATTGTTGCGTGTCGCGGGCTCGATCCCCCCACGGAACAAATATTTGTATGGCCTACAGATAGTGTTTCCGCGTCTGGCTGTTTGTGTATGTGAGTTTAAATGTGTGTTTATACACCGACTATACAGGAGAAATTCCTAATGTGGGCCAACGTTTTTTTAAAGAAAAAAAAGGAAAAGAAGAAAAAAAAATTCACGACACGTCGCCTACGTACATTTTCTATGAAAAAGTTTCGAACTGGCATCATACCTGCGCTGCGACTTCACCTTACGCCGTGTCTGTATCATTCGCGCCTTAGGCAGATGACGTCTGGTTAGCTTGTATTACATGGATCAACTTCAAGCCCTTTTTGGCCGGGTCAAGTCTACTCCGATTTGATTAGTGTTGTCTCCCTCCAAAGATATCGTATCTATCGTAGGTATATACAAGGTTAATTTTTCAAGTGAGCGTGGATGTCTAAATCTGAAACTATGAGGAATAGCAAAATATACTCAAAGGAGTCTCGAGCCCAATTTTGATAGAAACTAAAACAGCGTCATTTCGATTTAAAAAATAATAATATTCCTAGTCTGGAATCGAACACTCTTTCGATTCACCCTGTCTGAACCTTAACTTTTAAAGTCATATCTACACGTGGCAGATGTTCACACTAATATAGCTGTTAAAATTAGTTCTCTCAAAGGAAATAAAGTTTAAAACTCACATAGAAACGCCAGACAAACATGTCGACAACGACATAGTTTAAATAAACAGACTCCAGTTAGAAAATCTCGTTACCTCATTACGAAGCGGTCATGATACTTATTTTATTTTGTGTGTAGAACGAAATGAAAACTTCAAGAGAATTTTACTAGACTTTTTTTTTGTGTTAGACGTTTAATTAAAATATTCTAATATATTTGTTTTTATAAATGCATAAATTTTTTGAGTATTTAGAACTTTTGTTTTTAAATATAGTGGCAGACAGACGTGTAATTATTTTGGGTAAATAAAATGTTAATTTAGTTTTTGGAATGTTTTTTGTGGTTTTATTTGATTAGCTGGTTCAATGATGTAAATGACGTTTACTTTCATAAGATGTGAAAGGAAAGATAAAAAGAAATTATGATGGCAAGCGAAATTATGATTCGAATATATAATAGTGATTCCGTGGTCTGTGAAAATGTTACAATAGTAACATCGAAGAACTCATAATTATACTTAATTATGTTTATTTATTACTCATATTAATATATATATATTATAAAAGAGGAGCTCGTGGCTAAGTAATAACAGCCGCTCGGATCGATCTTTAGGTTACCCATTACATACCGAGTTTCCTCCGTGCCTCGGAAAGCAAGTTAAACCGTTGGTCCCGGGTGTCATTTGTTGATCTTTGACAGCCGTTATAGGTAGTCAGTGGTCCAAAAAGTCTGACAACCAGTCTTACCAAGGAGTATCGTATTACCCAGTACTAACTGGGTTGTGGAGGTCAGATAGGCAGTCGCTCTATGTAAAATACTGGTATTCAGCTGCATCCGGTTAGACTGGAAGCCGACCCCAACATAGTTGGGAAAAGGCTAGGCAGATGATGATATTATAAAAGCCGACCCTAACATAATTGGGACAGATGATGACATGTTGGGTCATATTAATATTATAGACATTTTGTAAAATATTTATTCCACCCAATCTAGTAAATTATAAAATCATACGTGTCTGACAAAAAAAAAGTTAGATTAAAAGTTTCGTTTTTCCTTTTTATTTCGGAACCTTCATACAAATACTTGTGTGTAATACACGATATTGTTTAATTATGTAGAACCCACTTAATACTTAATTCTCGCTATAGGACCAAATTTCCTTAAAATATGAAAATTTTAATACATTTAATTCGGGAAATCCTCTCTTAAAATACGTTGAAATTAAATTGAGGACATGAAATGAAAGTTCTTTAAAATTGGCAGCACTAATTGGACGTCAATTACGTTCAATATTTGTCGTGACAATTATTTCAACTAATTATTTCATTTTCGGATGAATAACTTTAAATTACCGTTAAATGAAAGCGATTATATTTTTCTGTCTTTTAGAACGGAAAAATTAAGCAATTATATTATAATTGATTTATTTTGTATTTTCCATCAGGAATTTTCTCAGTAGCAGCTAGGGAGTTTGGATTTGTGCCTGATTGTTGCCAATAGGCTAGCTCCTTATTAAATGGGACTTAAACAATCATTGGCGGAATGTAGGTGTACCATAATTGGGTACACCTCTGCCTAACCCTTTGGAGATTATGTTAAGTTATTTTTAAGGGAAAAAGATAAAAAAATAAAACGAAAACAATAACATAACATTAACTTATTATTTAATTTAACTTTATTACCTTTACATTATTATTATACCTTTACATTATTACATTATTTTTAACATGAGCATTGATCATCACGTTTGCTCAAGGCGGACTAGCGATTTCAGTTTTACAATAATTATAAGTCCCGTTCCGTCACGATGTTTTCTTTCACTGAGTCACCTCTAAGATATAACATAAAAAGTACCACAATATAAAAAGAGAAATTATTAAAAATAATCTTTGTGTAACCACAGCACATTCTCAAGAACAGAAAATGTACCAAAAAAAATGTTAATATTTTATTTTATTTACTTTGCATTTTATTTAGGAGCTCGTGACTAAATAATAATAGCCGCTTGGACCGATCTTTAGGCTAAACCGTGCTTGCCTAGGTTGGTCTGTGGATTGGTGACCACCCATTACGTACCGAATTCCTCCGTGCCTCGGAAAGCACGTTAAGCCGTTGGTCCCGGCTGTCATTTGTAGATCTTTGACAGTCGTTACAGGAAGTCAGTGGTCCAAAAAGTCTGATAACCAGTCTTACCAAGGGGTATCGTATTACCTAGTACTAACTGGGTTGTGGAGGTCAGATAGGCAGTCGCTCCATGTAAATTACTGGTATTCAGCTGCATCCGGTTAGACTGGAAGCCGACCCTAACCTAGTTGGAAAAGGCTAGGCAGATGATGATTACTTTTGCATTTTATAACACCACCATATAACTGGTCGGATAAAACACTGAAACATTTACATAAACCAGCAAATATTGTAAAAAAATATTACACATTTACTCACTTACATCTACTATTAAGAAATCTCCAACTTTCTCAAGGGATACCAAACAAAATAGTTTTAATGTCAAACCGAAATTCCAAATATCTTGTTTCTATAAAAAAAGGCCCGAATCACATTGAGATAGTGGATAGTACACAGATAGAATCACACCACTGGGAACTGAACAGCGTAGCTGTAATACTCAGGGGAGATATAACCCGATCAGCCATATCGCTGGTAACAGGAATAGTTCGGTAAGGGTACCAAACGAATAACTTCGTTTTGTATGTGTATAGGAAAATAGGTAATAAATGGTAAATGTTTTAGTTCTGTGGTCTTATTGAGGTTTTGAATACGGAAGACGATGGTAACCTCCAACTCAAACCATTTATTTCAATTAGACCATCACAGGCACTTTTGAATGTCAAAAAAAACAAGAAAAAAGTGAAGCCACAGTCACAGTCACAAGGCATAATAACTTGAGAAAGTACTGTAGTTGCACATTCAAAATGAATGTGGAACTGATACTTCAGTGAAATATTTCAATTTTTTTTTTTAATAATTCGCCGATGGAGGCCTAGAAAACGCTGGCTTGACGACTTAGAGGCTTTTGTGAGAGATTGACTGGAGAAATCCGTACAGAAAAAAAATAGAAGGTTAATGTGGTGACCTTTGTTTAGTAGTAGGACTATTTAGGAAAGACTAAAATTTACAACAACAAAAAAAAAAAATCGTTTATAAAAGTATGCAATAGCATAGCAGCAGCATATAATGTTCCCACTGCTGGGACACGGGCCTCCTCTCTATGAGAGGGAAATGGGCTATAATCCACCACACGGGCCCATTGCGGATTGGTAGATGTCACATGTATTCGAATTTTAGGCTCTAGGACATGCCGGTTTCCTCATGTTTTCCTTCACCGTTTTGAGATCAGTGGTATTGAAATAAATTACACAAAGTAATGCGCCTGCCTGGGTTCGAACCCCCGACTTACTGCTCGTAATTCGGGACCGCCACCGTTGGGCCACCGCTACTCTACAAAAAAAAAATCGTTTTTAAAAGTATGCAATACTTATTGGTAATCTGATAAACAGGCCAAGAGCTTTTTTGTCTGAAAGTGGTTACACTACTCTTCCCCCTGTGGATCAATGCATTGTCAACCTTAAACAAGAATGTGAAACGGCTCATTATGCATTTTATGATATAAAAATATTAAAATTTGACAAGAAAATAAATATAGAAACAAGTTTTTAAAAAAATAAGTTAAACTACAACATTACCGAGGTTTACAAATCCCTAAAGAATGATTGTACAAAGCCTTCTGAATTTTTACATCGTTGAACTTCTTTTTTTGCTAAAGCTTGCAATCTGTTTGGATTTAAAACCTGGGAATTTTCAGTTGAATAAGTTTGTTTAAATTTTGTATTTGAAGTATACACATTTTTGAATAGAAAAAAGTGATTTTGCTATACTAAGAATATGTAGACTTTACAAGGCCCTAAGTGTACTAAAGAATGTACAAGGTGTAAACGGGCCCTTCACGAAGCCTTCAAAAAAGCATCTGTTATATCATCTTCGATTTTTTTTTTCTGTGTATGTTGCGGTTTCCTTTAGTGCTTAATGTAACGCACTCAAAACATTGAGCTCATAGATGCAATGAAAAGTTCAGGGGTACTTCTGCTGTGTGTGCAGGTGTTCGTGCTAGATTAACCGAACCTTTAAAAAATCCAACGAATCATCTGCCTAGCCTTTTCTAACTATGTTGGGGTCGGCTTCAAGTCTTACCAGTTTACCAGAATACCAGCATTTTACATGAAGCGACTGCCTATCTAATGATGAACTCCACAACCAAATTAGTACTTGGATAATACGAAAACCCTTAGTAAGATTGGTGTCCAGACTTTCGGGCCACTAACCAGCTGTAACGGTGATCAAAGATCTACAAATAACAGCCAGGAACAACTGTTAAGCATGCTTTCCGAGACACGGATGAAACTCGGTATAATAATGGGTGGGCACTCATCCACGGGCCAACCTAGGCAAGCGCAGATTAACCTAAACATCGACCCGAGCGGCTGTAATTATTAAGCCACGAACTCCTCAAATAAGAAAACTTAATTATTAGCAGGTCTATAATGCCATCTTTATCCACAGTGTCCACGACGACAACACAGTCCGCGCGTACGTGGACTGTCGCTGGCTAAGGACCGACGTCCTTGAGAAAGATGCCCTCGACACTCCCAGGGATGCTGACCTCATTATCGGCTATCTCTTCTCTGTAAGTATATACAATATTATAGTGTCTTTTATTCTGGATTGGTTTCGGTCTTCTGGGTAAACCTAAAACACTGAATTAGGGTTTTCGTAAATCTTCTCCTCTTACGGCTTAACCGATTTTGATGTTTTTTTTTTGTACTTTGAGGTTAAGTTGATGTTATCTGATCTAAGCTAAAGTCGACATCTAGAAAAGGAATGACAACGTCTGTCGGGACAGTTAGTATATTCTAGCAAATCCCTCAATTGAGTGTGCTTTTTGACAAAGGCTTCTAGCTGTTCCCACTGCGTTTTCTTACGACTTACTCTCCCCCACTGTATGTTTAACCTCGCCCCCCACCATTATTTGGTTTCCCCGACTCTGTTTACTGTTTCTTGGATACCAATTTGTTATTATTTTACACCATTTTTTTTGATTTGCTTTGATATGGTCTACTTATCTCAAATATTGTTGGTAAATGGGGGTCTGTTACCTTAGTTTTTGCTCTTAGTTGGTATTTTCTTGCATGATCCGCCGAAATATAAATAAATTAAATCTTCAACAGACCGTGCAAAAGGGACACGGTTTTATATTTACATAGGACTTTGTGTGTGATTGATGTTTTGGATTCAGAAAGTGGATAAATAATGAAAGGTGTTATCTCGGGATTTATTTATTTGGTGGCTTTGTTTACATGTAGATGTTTATTATTATTTATGTGTAGATGATTTTGGAGTTTAAGATTTCTTCTAAAGTTTTGATGTTTTCAATTGATGATTTGATATTCAAAACATTTAGTAAGAATAATTGACTTCAAATTCCCCCTATGTTCCTAGAGCATAACATGAAAATCTATTTCTTCGCTGGATTGAAGATTGTATTTCAACTTCAGTCTCATTTATTTTTCATTGTGTACGAAACTTATTGTTGCAATTTTTGTATTATTGTATTATTATTTTCCTTATTTTCACGAAATTACATTTATTATGCACTTAATAAGCAAAAAAAAACTATAATGTTTACTGTGACTTTATAGCTCATTCCATTTAACCTAAGCTACCGTAAACTAGAGCTAGTTACACCTGCAAGGCAACAACACAGCAAGATCTCTCACCCGTAACTCGCCAAGTCTTATCCGATTATAACACAATGTTCTGCTGACAGGGCGATCTGGAACAGTTGGTGTTGGTGCCAAGAGCGGGCCAGGCTCAGAAGCAGTGCTCCAGCCAAGTGGCTGGCATCTCTACGCCTTATGTCACAATACACGAAACGTAACTGGGACTTAGAAGATTATCTCAACCTGGAAATTGGAGCTGGAACATAACAATGTTAGAGAATGTTTTGAGTTGTATTTAAAGACGGTCTTGTGTGTAATATTTTGGTAAATGTTTGAGTAAGAATTTGTAAGTTTTTTGGCCCCGAGCTACTCGCTCAAGCGATACGCGTGATGTCATAGCCTCAGCGAAGAAAACAAGTTGATAGAGCATTAGTATATTCAAAAAAAAAAACATAATTTGCAAATGCCACATCAGAAAGCGTCGTTGATAAATCAAACTGAAAAATTAAAAACAAAAAATCTCAAGTTTTGACTAAACATAAATTCGAACTTATACACAGACCACATTTCTCCGAATAAACCTTCAAGTAAGACAAACATTGCTTTCTAGGTTAGTTAGTCAAAGGCCAGTTGTTTGCAATATGCAAGCAACGCACGTTATGCCACTTTTGTAATTCAGTTCCTGAAAAATAATGGTTATCACAAGCACTAAAAACTGCGCATTATGCTTACTTTTTCTGCCAGGGCTGCGGGACTGTTCGAAAGAGATACCGTGGCCCTGGAACATAAAGGGCAAAGAAGGAACATGGATGGGTTTTAGTCAGTACAAGTCTGACACTCCCCTCCGCTCCGCCCAGAGTGGGGGGGGTCATTTGATGATTTCCCATACGGAAAAAAAAAAATGCTTACTTTTTCTGCGGTGTTTTTGAAACACTGAGTGTGTATGGGTTGTGTTTTTAGATATCAGTGCGTTAGAGCAAATGTATGGATACTGCCACGAGTCACCTCGATGGAAACAAGTGAAACGCGCGCGTGTCGTTTGATGCGAGTCGCATGATCGCATCGCTTTTTGTCGTGAGTTGGACGTTATATGTAATTTAATCATAAACACAAAAGTTAATTGTTTTATCGATAATGTATATTTGGGAAGTATCTCATACAAAGAACAATAAATGTCGAACCGAATAAGGGCTGGTCTTCATTTCCATGCCCGTACGCAAGAATTATGGTAACGGCCTACGGTATTGCAACACATTCATTCAACGAGCGTTGATCAAATGGAACCATATTAAAATTTACCGTTTTAATTTTATGATACGGTGTACGGCCGTTTCCATAAGCACACGGCCGTTTTCATAAGCACATACATCATGTGAACAATGGCCCTTTATCATTAAAACTTTCGGGTACAGAAATTTTTGCAAAGAATAAAATAATGTACCCATAAATTTTGGACGTAACAAAAAATCAATAATATTGTAAGCTCAATAAATATGGAATAAAATATTGTATAAATTAGGACCATAACGCTGTATAGACTAAATAGATTACTGTGAACTGCTATGATAAAGAAATTGGTTATTAACTTATATTTTATAGATTTAAAGAAAGCTAATTGTTTTTTGAGTATAAATAATTTGTTGTTTTTTTTTCGTATGCTTCATTTTAGAGAAAAGGGCAATTTAATATCATTGAATGGATCTCTCTAATAATTTTCAAACAAGTAGGTAAAAACTTCAACTTTTTTTACTATACTTTGCAAAATTATATATTTTTACATTAGTACAAGGATCTTTTGGCACTCGTATGACGTTGACAGGAGGGTGGTGGTAAACAGTTGTCAAGTTGTTTTAGAAATTTAGTTGAAAAAAAAACAATATGGCGGCGTTAATTTCAATTTTGGTCATGAGCCAAAAGTTCCTTGTTCAGCTATACTATTTTTGATGGAGAGATCAAAGAAAATAATTATTTCAATGTATAACGTTATTCTATGACATACGTTTGTATAATAATTTATATGACACGATATAATAATGAGATCGATATAACTGTAATAGAATATAGCATTCGAGATAATAGCGTTTCTTACATTAGCTGGCCTAAAGTTGTAAATAAATACTTTGATAGTGAAATTCAATAATTGTAATTAAATAATGTTAGGAGATTGTGTTTGAAATATCGATGGTAGAATGAAATGTCGTAACGGACACTGAGCACGTTGGATTTTCTACTTTCACTGTTGAGTCGAGAATTGCAAATCCAATGCGCTCAATGTCTCTGCAGCATTTCTGCACAGTCGATATTATTCTTAGCAAATCAGTTGATCTTATTACTTTAAACATAAGGAATATTATTGTTTAAATTCAACCGTGTAACGTTACAAAAAGGAACTGTTTATATTTCTCTTGGATAATGAAATAAAGAAGATTATACAAGTGTACTTTTTTAATCAACAAACTATACCCTACCTAGAATGACAGACACTGACCTTATTGCTGATTCACAGTGAGTGATAGCAATTAGCTGACCCACCTTTGCATATACAACATTTTTTTAGTATAATAGATTCTTTACAAATACTAGACACGTGTGTCGGGTTTCGCATATACTAAAACTAATGTTGTATATTTTATTTACATTAAAAAAAATAAATTAAAAAAAATAATGATAGTAATACAAAATAATAAATAACAGTATAAAAGAAATATAAAATTCTATAGATCGAAACCATTTATGCAAAGGTGGGCCAGCTAATTGCTATCACTCACTGTATTTCAGAAAGTTAAAGTGCGATGTACTAGCAATCGGCGTGCGTCAGTAACCAAATGGTAACCAGACCGTGGAAGAGGTGAGAGAAGTACGTAAGCTCCGCCGTCCGCCCCACCCAGAGCGGGAGGGGTCGTTTGATGATGTCCCATCCTAAAAAAAAAATTTGAAAGTAGAAGGTATGTATGATGGGGGTACGTAAATTCCCTTACGTAATAATTAAATGTTCACGAATCTTGTAGATCAAATGAATAACCGTTTCATGATATGCAACTGGAATTTTCGTGCGAAGGGAGAATAAAAAGGCTACCAGAAATTAATATCAGAATGTCAGACATTCTTTTTTTATTGCATTGTTTTCATTTGCAGAAAGCAAAATATTTTGCAATGTAAATGGCTAGGGAATATGTATTACATTCTACAAACATTGCATTAAATTAAAAACGTGGACAATTCACGAGAAAAAATTCAGTTCAGGACGTTTTCTAGGAAACATAATACCCTGGTAGCACCTGGTCCTGGTTCACAATTAAAAGTAGATATTATCTCACTGCTGGGATGATTTTTTTAGTTTTAATGCATACTCATTACTAAATGAAAAAATATAATTTTTCCTATTTTTTTTTTTTTACTCAGCATCAGGAATTTCTCCTGTATCAAGGGTGCGTTTACAAACATTTAAACTCACATACACAAACAGCTAGACCGGGGATCGAACCCGCGAAACGCAGCGCAGCAGCCAATCGCACAGCCACTGCACAAACGGTGCTGTCAACTATAATAACTCTTTTTGTCTGTCTGATACCTGTTTACACCGTAATGGCCTAACGGATTTGATTGAGTGATGAGTTAGGATAATTATGGGAAACTATTCCGATAGTAAGTTTCATGAGATAAATTCCAACCTCCTCCAAACACAGAGGAACAAGGCGAAGCGTCACTCACCGTTATATGGTTGAAGTTCCACGGACCTGAACAAAGCGTTACGCTTCCACATTTACTGAGCGAACCGTCAGTCTGCGGAATTCACTACCGGCGTCTCCGTTCTCCGATCATTATAATCTGGATATCTTCAAGGTTCGAGTGAATCAGCTTCATCTAAGCAAGCGTCTTCGACCCCAGGCTGCATCATCGCAGCCTTCACAACAGGCAAGTTGAAGAAAAGAGCAAACTTTTTGACAAAGATGTACTTAACATATGAGTTAGAACATTTTTAGGATGATTGCAAATTGAAGCATTTTCTCTAGACCAGGTAAGAAAATATAAATTATGTCTGACACAATTCTACTAACCGAAAGTGCCAATTTACCGCAACGCCAAATACACTCCACTTTCGATATTTCCACACTAAAACACAATTTTATTTTATGGGAAATAAATTCGGACTGCGCAGGTATTGGTAAGACCTCCATTATATATATTTGACATAGTAATCTTATCTCAGAGAGTGTTGAAAACGATTATAGCTAAGTAAACAGAAGTGTTGGATATTCGAAGACATGTGATAATGAGTAACCCACATTTAGCCTGCGTTGTGAATTACAACCCATCCCTCTCACCGATATTAGGCCTGTGTCCCTGGAGTGGGAACGCTGTAGGCTGATGATGCTTGCCCAGGGTGAAAGGAACACCGACGCTCAAACGCTTACCACGTATGCAGTGCATCATTCTGAACACCACATAGAATTTTTTATCGGTAAAAAAAACTTACTACAATTTCCTACAAAAGTGCAATACCTACACTGTCAAAATGTATGGAACAGTATTTTTTTTTAGTTGCCGATGAAGAATTTCATTGTGGGGAGGTTTAGAATGATGTCCTGAATACGTGGTAACCGTTTGTACGTCGGTGTACTTTCCACCCTGTATTGATTATTATCATTATTTTCACCGTTTTAAAAATAGCGGTCATGCTCTACACAAATGATGTATGTTCTATCTCATCCAATCATGCTGCTGCCAGGTGTGGGCCAGTATATCGCAAGACTGGAACACGCGAGATGGTGAGACACCATGGATTATTGTATCATGAAATGGCGAAAAGAAGCACGAACATTGGGAGGAGCGAAAGAAATGGGGCCTTGAGTCTATGGCCAAAAGTGGGACAGTTCAGGCTACACAAAAAACCGAACAGCATTTGCCTAGGCTTTTTCCCAACTATATTGGGGTCAGTTTCTAATCTAACCTGATGCAGCTAAATGCCATTATTTTACATGGAGCGATTGCCTATCTGACCTCCACGACCCAGTTAGTACTGGGTGGGTAATACGAGACGCCTTGATAAGACTGGTTGTCAGACTTTTGGGCCACATGACAGGCGGACCAACGGCTTAGCCTGTTTTTCGAGGCACGGAGGAAACTCGGTATGTAATGGGTGATCACCCATCCACGGACCAATCTAGGCAAGCGCGGCTTAACCTAAAGATCGACGCGAGCGGCTGTTATTATTTAGCCACGAGCGAGCTTAAACAAAAACAAACAAAATTAAGAAATTTTACAAAATAACCCTTTTCTAAGGAATCTGAATTCCCGGTACTGTTTTAAAATCTAAGGATGGAACCGAATACAGTCGTACCATCGTTATAAAGTTAGACCAAACTCAGAATGAAGATGCCAAATCTTAATTAGAATACTATAAAAGTTTTGAGCACTAGAACTGTGTGAGCGCAACCTGCGCAAATGATGAAGGTATTTGTGAACGCCATTGAAGGGGTAACTAATATCAAAACGTATAGTTGAATACCAGGTTTTTTAATGGAGGAAATAACTAGGTTTATATTTAATTATTGAGAGCAGCTAACTTTTTAATTTTTTTAAACCAACATTTAAATCTAGGAATTTTGCCAACAATATTAAAATTTCTTGCTTAGCATGTTTAGATTTTATAGATGCAGTCTTTTCGTCAAATTAACAATTATATAGAAACTGCGGTGAAATAATTATACAATTAAATCAGATAACTACACGGTTGTTTAAAAAACACAACACTAATAAAATCTTCATCGATAATGAATGAGTTAGTTAGCGCACTAAATTACAAAAGAATCTACGATCAGATATTTCTACGAAGTACTAAGTGAGGAGATTAAACGAGCAATATTTGTTTAGGTTATTATAAGAGGTGTGTCTAATTCCTAACAAACAACAATATTAGCAAACAGTTCTGAGAATCGGGATAAAAAGTGTAAATCATTTGAAGATACAACTTGGTTTGGGAAACATAAAGGACATTAACATGCTTGGTAAATAGTAGAAGATATCTAGGTATTTACTGTAATGAAAGCTTGGAATAATAATTAAAAGAGTGATGATAAACATACAAAAAGATACAACGAATGCAATAAACCAATACAGAAGAAGACTGATAATTTATTTTCAGTCTTAAATCAAAGTAAAGTCAGGGTAATTAATAGTTATAAAAATAGACAATCAATTAAATAGTTCGTCTTATCTGTACAACTGCAATTCTTTGACAATTGCATGACTAAGTGACGTAGAAAGTCAATATATTTTACAAATAATTACCTTAACAGCACATACCGCGAATACATCAATTTCGAAACTTAACTCAATAACGATTTCCGGTATTAAAAATATTCTGTGATAAATTTTGTCAAAAACAAAGGAAACATTCTAAGCTAAACTCATAATCGAGCATTACTGTCATTACAATTTTAAAGGCATCCACGACCTGATTTATTTGACGCAGATCTTCGCTCATAAGATCACAATCTCCGAGGGAATTCCAATTACGATGCCAGCGTGCGTGGCAGGAATATAGACGATCACCTACTTGGGCAGAAGTGGCACAAACGACTAGAATAGCCATTAAGTCTGTTTCAGACAAAGACATTTAAATATACTTTCTATATACGAGACAACGCGAACAAAATCGTAATGTACAGACGTGGCGCACATCAAGCTATACAATCTGTCTTTCTTTAATAGGTTCAATGTTGATTGGGAATATTTGATAATTTTGGTTAGCTTGATGTGCTGTGGCGGTATGAGAACAATTGCGTGAAAGACATTTGCGCGAAGGACACTTGCGCGAAAATACATTTGCGCGCATGGACACTTGCGCGGATGGACTTTTGTGCGATTGAACTTTTGCGTGAATGAACTTTTGCGCGCATGAACACTTGCGCTAATGGACTTTTGCGCGAATGGACATTTGCGCGACTTATGACTTGTAAGATGGATGAGGGACGAACATAACCGAGAAGTATGGCAGACGAAAGGGGAAGCCTATGCCCAACTGTGGGTGATTTCTCTATTGATGATGAAGATGACTTGTAGGAGCCAACTTGGTGCTATCGGTACATGGTACGGTGTCATTCTTGACAATAGTGTCATTTTACTTTAAAATGTCACTGAGATAATCACAATAAATTAACTGTGACATTTAAGGATGACATGTAAGGCCACTCTATCGCATTGGATCGCAGATCTGTAATGGTAGTTGTAGGTAAGAGTTCGTAAATAAATAAATTTGTTATGATAACTTTTCTATAGTATCTGAAATCTCTTTAGCATTAAATTAGTCTTGTCAATCTCACAGGCTTTGTCTGAAACAAGATTGGATAAGATATATAAAGGTTTTGATTCGTGGAAACTGAAATTTGAATTATAAGGACCTTATTGACTATAAGGGTATTGTAAATATGATTTCGAGGTAGTGTTTGTGCTTTTTTGGAATCTGTTGTGAATTACTTAAATACGGTGTGTTTTGTCACATACTAATCAATTATCTCCTAATAATATCTGCTGTGATATTTGTTTAATAATTCTGTATTTGACGCGAAAATGCTGGTCGATCATATTAAAGCTTCAGTCAAACCGAAACGGACGAAACGTGGAAATGCCTCCGGACAAGCACACCATTTTATAAATAATTATTTACTGAAATATCAGAAATGTCTGTGTCAATGTTCGCGTCTATGCTCTCTAATTCAAAATTCTTTCTAAAATCGTTTTTCATTTGTTTATCCTCAAACCTTAATCGGACGAGCTCGTGGCTAAATTATAACAGCCGCTTGGGTAGATCTTCAAGTTAAGCCGCACTCGCCTATGTTGATCCGTGGATGGGTGACCATTACTTACCGGGTTTACTCCGTACCTCGGAAAGCACGTTAAACCGTTGGTCCCGGCTGTATAGTGTAGATCTTTGACAGACGTCGAGTACTCAGTGGCCCGAAAGTCTGACAACCAGTCTTAGTCAGGCGGTATAGGAAGAAGAAAGAAAGAAAGAAAGAAAAAATATTTATTTGTCGCAGGGACATGACATGCATCATACAAAATTACAAAAAATAAACAATAAATTCAACAGGACGGAACAAAAACAGAAGAAAGTTAACAGCTTGCACGTCGTGACTGCGACAAGCAGGTTACCACTCAGCATGATGCTGTGCTATGGGGGGCCCACAACACAGCGCTGATTTTCAGTGGTCACCCGTGAAAAAAACATATCGTATTACCCAATACTGACTGGGTTGTGGAGGTCAGATAGGCAGACGCTCCATGTAAAGTACTGGTATTCAGTTGCATCCGATTAGACTCTAAGAAGCAGACCCCAACATAATTGGGAAAAGGTTAGTCATATGATGATCTACCAATCTATATTACTCTGTCTACATCTAAAAGGCAATTTTAATCCAAGAAAATAACTCATCTAGCAATATATTCTTAGCTTCGTCCGACCGATTTCCCCCACTAATATTTATTATTGGATTTTCTATACATTCCACGATGAAAGCCTCCTAAATCTGAGTTCTTGTATTTATGATGCGGACGTGTTGCCTACAATTTTGTTCAGAACTTACAGAAGCTGCCTAGGCTAGACGTTTTCAGGTCAAAGGAAGAATAACATGTAGCGTAGTCATGGATATTCCAGTTTTTCAAGTGTCTTATTGATATTTTTGGAGTTAGTTGCTTTTTTGATATGAAATTGTGTTGTTTGGATATTCAGATATGCTTAGTATACACTTTTTTTACTTCTTTGTGACTTTGATCACGATTGTATTACAAATCTATTTTAAAACAGACAGTTTGATACTTATCTATTTATCTCAGAAACGAGCATCATACGTTTCTACGAACCAAACTAATTTAAACTGTAAGCAATAATAAACATAACTCAGTTCGTCAATAGAGTTCAGAATCCCTTCGCCCTGTTGCAAGTGATAACAACTCGACACATCAGGGGTGTCACACATGGGTAATGGCATTAGTGCCTGTCACGACATATCCGCAAACTCGGTAGTAAAACAACACGGTCGCGCTATGTTTGGTTTAGTTCGCTCATGCGAGAGCTTTGAATCTATCGGTCGACTTCACTATACCTTACCTCTATTTAGTATAGTTTTATCATGTGTTGGCATTATTTACAAATACCTATTCAATGATGGCCACTTAGCATAGTTTGTCGACTTTCTTTTTTTTCTCTTTCACAATATGGCGTCTGCTTGCCGCCATTTTGGATTTTGATTCCTGTCATGTCTTAAGTGACGCCTGCAATTTTAGAAAATCGATTACGTAGTAACCATACGTTTGGTCTCTAGAGCGCCACAAACGAACAAACATACGTAGGCTTTTAAACACATTACTTTAAAAAATGGCGAACTGTTAGACTGTCGATTATCGCTTGTCGCTTGTATTAAATAGGCCCCTAATCTAAGAGTAAAGAGAATTGCAATATTTATCAGGGCATAATTAACTCAAGTAAACAATTTGGTTAAAGTCAGCTTTAGTAAAAATCTAAAGAACATTAATTCAATTTAAAAAAAAATACTATCAATGCCTCCTTCGGCTACCTGAAATATCAGATTCAAAAGTATTGCAATTTCAATCGAGAAGCGTCACTTTAAACTTATGCAATAACGACGCATTTGAGTGATTTTATTAAGTGCACTGTTCGATATTTTTCTTCTGTATATAGTTTTAAAACGGGTTCATTCATATTAAAAGTACTTCAACAATTTTATTAATTGCTAAAGGTGACGTAATATTTCATATTGGTATTGATTCGTACAGTGCTTACCAGTACTAGCTCGTTCACAGAGCTATTTGTTAAAATTGCACCATTTAAATATGTACAGTCAAGAAATGAATATGTAAATTTTAAAATAACATAATCTAAAATCACGGTTATAAACCCCCATTTTGCCACTCATGTCTCTATGTAATTGGGAATTGTTCTACAGTAAAAAAAAAGAGAAAATCATGGAGGAAAAATGCACAAAACTATGCCTGATCTGGTAAGCGAACCCAGGATCACATGCTCTGCAGTAGTGATTGCGACCCCTACACTAACGGAACAGTAAATTTTTACTTAAGGTGGAATCGCCAGCGTGGCCCGCGAAATTCTAAATTTCTTACATTTTTTGCAACTTGCAGGGCAGTTTCTATGTTGATGAAAAATGTGTCGTGCAAGTAATACGTATGTAGTTAGGTTAGGTTAGGTTATATAATCATTAAAATCATAATACAAAACTCTTAGTTCATGTAACTCCATTCAATAACTATTTCATGAAAAAGTCATTCAATGGGGTTAAATGAACTTAGAGGGTTGTATTGATGAGTTTAAAGATTGTAATTCTGTAACTACATACTTGTTACTTGCACGACTGATTTTACATCCACATAAAACCTGACACTGACCTGCAAATTGTAAAGAAACGCAAGCAAATTTGGATTTCCCGGACTACCCACACTTTTCCACCAAAGTTTAATTTTCCGCCTATGTCATTGCCAACATTTTGACTAAACACGACAGTTCAAAAAGGTAACATGAGCTCGATGTGTGGCAAAATGTGTAAAATGTTCTTTCCATAACTCTCAGACCAACTAAAAAACCAAGTGACAGCGCTGTCAACTGTGACGTGAGGCCGGTTTCGTAAACATGTGTGCACTTGGTGAGCGTAGTTTTGAGCGTAGTTTAGTTTTAGTTTGATGTAAATGTGTGCGTGTGAGCGTGTATGCTCAAAGCAAGGCGTAGTTTTGCGCATACTTCGCTGTATTTGGTTATTATGGGCTTGTATTTGTTCGCAGTAGTATTATATTATCTGTGGTAGCGCTACGTCTTCGATCTTTATTTGATCTGAGCCATAACTGTAAACGTAATAAATCGTGTCAACATTCTCTATCTACTAGAGGTTTCTTCCCCTGGTTGACCTTTACGACTAGGGTGGACCGATAAGGAACAAGATACAGTTTATGTCTTTGGTTCCACCCGCATCATGTACTTAGTTGTAATTTGATAGTTTATCAACATGTACTGGATAAAAGTTTTATGACCTTTTACTTTTTTATTGTGACATCGTCTTATGTTTTTTGTACAGAATGGAACTAAAGTCCTGGTGGCCTACCATGACGTCTTCCAAGTAATTCCAGTGTGCGAAAGAGATGGCGCTAGACGACCTGTATAGCTCTGCCTCTTTCCCACACTTGAATTACTCCTACTTTAAGACGTTATAGTAACCCCCTTGTTTCATAATATAACATCACGCCTGTAAACTTCGAAGGTTTAGGCAGGTTTACCTTATAGCACATCTATAAGGACGGGACTTTAATAGAAATGAAACATCTCAATGCCGATTACATTCACATACAGTTCATTTAAGAACACACACATAATATAGTATAATTACACACATACTACACCACACACCAACATTTCGCCAGTTATGTTAAACTCCCATGTAATAAAGGCGAGCTTATTACCATCAATCGTGTATCAGATCCTGACTCCGCGGCTGCTACTGAGAAATTCCTGCTGAAAAAATAACACTTTGCCCGGCCTGGGAATCGAACCTGTTTCAACGTCCAATTATGTGGGCTTTAACAGGTCTGATAAAACTTTTTATTTTAAATTGATGCATATTAGTGCATGTCGAGGAAATGTGTTACAGGCCCATAAAGTAATAAATAAATAATAATAGTGTTCATTGAAATTGAAATCTTATACCATTCTTAACCTCATAAAATAATTCAAGGCACTGTATTGAAGGAACTCTTTTTTTTAATTCCCTTTGTTGTGCGAAAAATATCTCAATTTTTTAAAACACTACCTTATATCTACTCACCTTTTCCTCAGCATGAAAAACTCTCTTCATGCAAATCAAACAAAAGAGCTCAGAGCTTCCATAGTGTACAAATAAGTCCATAAAAATGAAAGCAAAGATACAAATTAATTGACTCTCTTGAAAACAATGGAAAGAGTTCTGAAGCCTTCGGCATTGCTTACAGAAACTTTCAAAAGCAAAATAAACAATCCTATAAAGTTTTTAAAATCGAGCTGAAAGCTATGTAAAAAGCTGAACTTGCTACTTCAACTTTTGATCCTAAAAAAGCAAAATCAGTTAAAAAGAGTATTTATTTGAAGCTTAGTTACTGACTTAGTATTGCTGAAAAAGTTTGTTTGGCTTACCAAGAATTTTTCGCGAGCTTTTTGTTGGATTAGCACTTTAAAAACGTGTTCATTCTCTCTAGTGGCTGTCTGAACTAATAACAATTGTCTGTTATTGTAACAGCAGATTTAAAAATATAGGGTTTGGTTTTTAATTTTTAGCCAAAGGCAACGGCCAGCATGGCGATACTGCCAGCGTTCTGAGTGCCTAATGTGACTGCTTTAGCAGAATTATAATAGGATAATAATATGAATTATTTATCAATTAAAAACACAAAGTGACAATTCATAATCACCGTAACCCATTCATAATTAATTCATCATTCTTCTTACTTTGTGCTCACACCATAATTTTATTTATTATAAGTCTATACATGAGGATTTGTTATTGGCTTTCTGGTGACTATGGTTTCCTTCTTGTTTGTTTTTATTAGCTGTAAGTCTTCCATGTACTAAAATAAATAAATAATAATATTAACTGCGCATATGACCATTTTAAGAATGTCAACGAGATTCACATCCTTTTATGATTCTGTTAAAGCGGCCATTTTAGACCTCTGCGCACTTTTTCCTTTGACAACTCATAAACCGCTATATTTATTTATTTATTTAAACTTCATGTACATAGGCGGACTTAATGCCACAAGGCATTCTCTACCAGACAACCTTTGGGTTAAATAAGAAAACGTTGTGATAGGGTACAAAATAAATATATAAATATAACTTATATCTTTTATCGAAAATTTATATAGGCACTTATAATTATACTAATACTTATATACAAAAAAATAAACTAATACACATTTTAACAAATACCAAAATTAAAAACGAGAAACCTAATAATAATTACCATGACTCGACTTCTAATAGAGAGAGAGCTATTTATTCTGACTTAAATAGTGGTTACGCAGTTTTCTTTTAAAAGTGAATTTGCTTTCAGCTACTACTATAATAATATTAACGTCATTCAAACGCCAAAAGATCCAAGTATCACCTATCTGCGGCAGAAACAAATACGAATAGAATTATTAAACCCTATAAACTCAAAATCTTTTATATAAAACCTGTTTTAGATCCCAAGGTCAACCCTATTCTTATCCACCCTAAAATAGTCTATTGTGCCGGAAATATCCTCAATAACAATATACTAGTAGACTGTCAATGGCCAGTGTAATTTTATCTATCAGGCTCACAAAGAGCTGGGAGTCTTCACAATACCTATTGTGGTATTTTACGACTTATTACGTTGTAATACGATTAGTTTCTTGTTAAGATGTTGGTTCTTGTCAGTTTATTGATCGATGGTATATAGCGGAGATTAGTTTCGAAGAAATTGGGATTGATTAATTGGGTTCGGAAGAATATGGGTGAATGTAGCTGAATTACTTATGTAATATTTATAAGTACTACTTCTATTGCGTGCAAGGATATCATGATTTTGGATATTTAAATGAGAAAAACTGAAAAGGTATACCTCTTAAAAAAGTTGTAAGAATCTTTTTAGTGCAAGAAGAGTTATAGTTTTTGTTAGATTACATTTTCTTATTGATTAAATTAGTAGATATGGGGCACACTTGATCGGCTGATCATCGTAAAATAAGCAGTGATAGCCTAGTGGTGTGACCGTCGGACTGCCAAGTCATAGGTCTCGAGTTCGAACCCAACCTCTGCTTTTTCGAATTCATGTGCGTATTGTATAATTATCACTTGCTTCAGTGAAGGAAAACATCGTGAGGAAACCAGCATGCCTGAGAGATATTTCGCGACGCCGCGTAAAGCCAAGTCAGAGGCCCATGGGCGGCATAAAAACGCTGAAATCAGGTTAGGCACTAACCGCACGATAAAGAAGATCGTATAAACAGTTGTGATGGCCATATTAAAAACATAAAACAGTTTTCGATTCTATTCGAACTTAAACAATTTTTCAGATTAAAGACCTCAAATAAAGTTAAGCAAAATTCGTAAAACGTAACAAATTGGCATTTATTTAAGCTGAAGACGATAACTAAGCGATTTGCTACTCAACTGAATACAACCTTTCTCAGCGATTATGAAATATCTCTAGAACAGGTTTTTGAAAAGCTAACATTTTATTTTACCCGACTGATACAAAGCCTTAATGGTAGGTTATGTTTTTACCATTTTAGTAATTACCTTTGGTTATGGGATCCTTTGATTAATCCCATTATCCACCTGTGGTGATGTTTACTAAGACAACGTTGAGGACCCGTGGCTTATTAACAACCGCATGGTTGATCCTCAAGGTTAAGCAATGCTTGCCAAGGTGATCGTATATCCTCGTCAGTCCGTGGATGGGTGACCATCATTACCTACAGGCTAAAATTACAGAAAGCACTTCTGCTGCTTCGTATACATTCATACATCCGTTGACATCATCATCATCAGTCTACAGCAGTCCACTGCTGGACATAGGCCTCCATAATCGCACGCCATTCAACTCGATTTTCAGCAACTCACATCCAGTTGCTACCAGCCACCCTGCGAAGATTAATATCTTGACTGAACAATTCAATAATGAAAATCATAAAGAAGAACGTAGGTATATGTACCCAACTCGTTTATCAAAAAAGAAGACACTAGCTGTTCCCAAAGTGACAAACTACTTTGGTAAGCGCACCAGAAAATTTGTAGAACCGACATTAGTGAATGAGCTACCCCCACAGTTGATATCGCAAGTCAAATCAACCAACCAACTTAAAAAGGTTCTTAAAAAACAGTACCTCTCATTGTGTCCATAACTAATTTTGCATCTATCATGTATAATGTGAGAATATAATCTGTAAATTCACTTTCTTTTTTAATGTTTTATTTTAGTTATTTTATAAAAAAAAAAAAACGAAATTTGTTTTAATTGTTATTGTGAAACGAGAATAACTGCTGACAAACTGTCTTGCAGTTTGGCAGACTTTTTATATGTTACTGTATTACCGATTTAAAAAAAAGAAAATAAAAAAAAAGATCGTCACTCCACCGAGCCTGACATACACACGCTGATTGCAAATTCATATAACTCACTTGACCTTTCCGAAGAATATCAACACTAAGGTCATTGTATGTCCTTCTAGGATGCCGACCTTATCCCAAAACAATAATAAATAATTATCAGAATCTTCCTCGTTGGTCTAATGGTGGCAAGCGCGCCTGCTCTGCATGAGGTCCTGAGTTCGATTCCAAGGTCGGGCAAAGTGTTATTGGGTTTTCCCATCGGTAATTTCTTAGTAGCCGCCACGGAGTCTGGATTCGTGCCCAGTTGATGGTAATAGGTTCGCCTCCTTTTACATGGGACTTAAATATAACTGGTGGAATGTCCCCACATTATTAGGTTAGGCCAGAGGTACCCCCGCACCTCTGGCCTAACCCTTTGCGGATTACAGGCGTAATGTTATGTTATGTACTATTAGATATTCCGTTCAGCAAAAACAATAAAAGGTTGGGGTCTGTTTACTATCTCAGATCAATACCCTAAAGTTTGCAATAAAAGCAGTTTGATCAAACCTTTTTTGCCTACAAATCAATGTACTCAGAAAACACAATTAACGACCGCCATTTCTTGCCTACTTGTATAATAAGACTAAATAGTTGAGTCAAGTTAATTTTCTCCGTGTCATAGAATCATGATTACCAAGCAAAAGTGTCCGCAAACACTGAGCTTTAGTAGGGTTGCCAAAAACTGAGATTTTGTGTGGAATGTCTAAACTATCTATGGTACGTTTTGCACGATTGAAAGGATGGTGAAAACATTTTTGTGAAATATTTTTATTACTTATTTTTTTACATTACTTATTTTTTATAAATATAGATCTTACAAATTTACAGCCGTAGCCAAAAGGCTGTTAGACTCAAATGGGATGATCGCATGCATGACGACCGCTGGGCTAATTTCTCAACACGATATGTGCCTAAGGCCGGACGGCGCCACCGAGACCGGCCCAGAAAGAGGCGACGCGATGATAGACTAGACGCGCATCACGAAGGCTGGTTCGAGGTGGTGCAGGAGAAGAATACCTAGAAGGATATAGGCGAGGCCTTTACAGGAGTGGGACATTCAAAGCTACAAAAAAAAAACAATTTTTTTAAAGACTGCAAAAAATATCAGGCTAAAAATAGCCCGATTTTCTCTCATAAACTACCGATATTGCGTTAAACACTATGAGGGTACACCCAATACTGTTTTGCCGTCATTTTTCGCAATATTTCCCTTCCTGCATTTCCTTACCCAAAGCGTAGCCACCGCAAGTATTACTTGAATAGTAAGAAAGTTTTAATGAATGTACTTAACGAGTTTGTTCTTCGTAACACTCGCGGTCCCTTATTAAATATATATTGTCTTTTCAAGTAAGATTGCTTTTTTGGAAGTAATTAAAATTCTCTTTATTAATTTTGAGTCGTAATTTCATCAAAATCAGTTCAATATTCAAGCTTCACAAGTGTTTACTAAACTTAGTAATAGCCGTAGTAGTTCGAAGTAGCCTTTTGTTATGGCTTCGTAGTTTAAATATAATGTATGTTACCTAATTGTTATGTTTATACAAACGGATCAAACTTTTATAGACCTTTGAGAGAATTTTGTATGAAAATATTATGCATCAAAAAACTGCATTATTAATAATGCTGTTCCCCTTGACTTCGTCCGCGAGGTAGTTTGGATATGCATGTGTGAGAAAAAAAAAAGACAGCCTATGTCCTTCCCGGATATAATCTAACTCCTTGCTAAATTTCAGCTCAATCTGATCAGCCGTTTAGTCGTGAAAAGGTAACAATCAAACAAACAAAGTTACTTTCGCATTTATTATTATTAGTTCAATTAAATTCCATTTGCAATTAAATATAAACACATTTATAATAGAAAAATTAGTATTAAAACCTATAATATGCATACCCACATAAAAATCTACATTATTTTAAATGATGAAAATATTTAATTAAAATATATTTACCTCTTTTAGACCAAAACAAATTATTAGCTAATTTTAATTAGGCACCTAACCAAACTAAACAATCTATTGAACATTAACGTTATGAACAACATCCTGAATGATAAATAGAAATACGTTATTACTTTAATGTATTAACTCGGCTATCAGTTACATTTGAGCTTATTTTAAACCACAAAGCATATAATTTAATCTGTAGCCCATATCTGTTTAATTTGACATTTAATTCTAGTTAATCTGAACTCATGTTTGTATTTGTTGTTCGACCCAATTCAGTGTTTTAACGTAATTACTTGTTGATTTGTATTGAAAAAAAATATAATCACGAGGTTTTTAAAATCTCTCAAAGCTCAGATACATATTGACATAAATATAGATATTGACATTGAATAATTAATTTAATCTATATAATTTTTGTGCATTTTCATTTCCCTTTATTTATATTTTTTTACAAATCATTTACATTTTTAAATATTCCTTAGAAAAAAAACAATATAAAAAATTGTAGCCCACCGGTATCGGGAACGGGGTCCAAGCTACCGGCGGTCAGGGCTCCAGAGAGAGGAACCTCCTAACAATACGAGCCGTGTCCAGGAGTACCGCTTTCTGAATCAAGCCCTTGATCCAGCTGCCTAACGAGCGCCTACTCAGGTATTGGTCGAGGCTCTTGGCAATTAAGCCATGGGCTGAAACAACTATCGGCACAATGATCACCGAGTCGCTATTGTATTTGCTATTAATTGAACTATTTTGTTAATTTTTATATTTGTACGCTGACTATTTTATTACTATTATGCTTTATGGATTGTATCTGAAATAAACGGTTTATTTATTAATATACCTAATTGGTTCAATGGTGTCATCGTCATTCTCCTCCCCTTATTTCAATTTATGTAAGTTTATTACAACATGTCTTACCAAGTCTGAACGATACCGTGTTACCCTATACTAGACTGGAATGTGGAGGTCAGATAGGCAGTCGCTCCATGTAAAATACTGGTATACAGCTGCATCCGGTTAGACTGGAAGCCAACCCCAACATAGTTGGGAAAAGGCTAGACAATTATTCGTGGGGTATTTAAAGGTTTGGTTAAACTATTACGATGAAACTCCGGGCCGACTGTGGACATCGGATTTACTTCTGTCAGATTTTTTTTTTATATTTACTGGTTTGACTGAACTTTTGTAACCGTTCATTTGTGCGTCGGTGTCCCACCCTGTATACAAGGCGAATGACGACTTTTTCGGTTTTATTGCATGGACATCGAGGCATTTTCTAGAAATAAAAAAAAAAAAAAAAAAAATTGTGAATAGAAGAATCTTGCCTTCGAAAATTATGTATGATGAGTTGTATGATATTTGACGCTTGTGGGACAGAAAAATGGCAGCTGTAACATTTGAGAGAATAGGCAAACTGAAACGGACAATTTGTGGACACGGCTGGAAAGTACTACCACTGAAGTGTCTCTGTCCGGTGCCTATAGACAATTTGCCATTTATCCGTATCGGATAAACTAATACTCCAAAAAGGAGCAACTACATATTCCAAAAAAATCGACCTCAACATTGTTGGGTAAAAGCTAGACAAATGATGACGACACACGAGCTTACAAGTACCTACAACAGTAAACCACATCCGCAGTCAAATCTGATCAGTTCAGTAATAACGGCAAGACACAAGGTTCCAGGAACTAAAGCCACCTTGTAAACACGCTCATGTATGCTTAGTGTTCATTAAATGATTCAGTGATTGAGATATATACATATCAATTCGTAAATCTACTATGTAGGTATGATCTCTCTATTTAAATGAACTACTGCTAGACTATACCTATTTATTAATATGCCACCAACGACGCGGTGGAGGTGGCGAAGTTTTGGGCTAGCAAAATATAAAATTTGTCGTGCCAGCGCGCAGCGATACCTAGAAGAAGAATATGCAATAGGTCCTGGGTTCGATTTCAAGGTCAGACAAAGTGTTATTGGGTTTTTCAATTAGGAATTTTTCAGTAGTAGCTACGGAGTCTGGATTTATGCCCGGATGATAGTAATAATCTCGCCCCCTATTACATGGGACTTTAACATAACTGCAGGCGAAATGTGAGTGTATTTTTGAGTACACCTCTACCTAACCCTTCGGAGATTACGGCGTGATGTTATGTAATTTGCTTTAACCTCTCTTAACTTTTTTTTTAGTTTAAAATAATAAATATTTTATGCAATTGAAGTTTTAACGTAAGTAGTTGCTGAATTTAATTTAAATTCAGGCTGGCACTCACCGGGTTGCATGTGGTGTTCATTACATCGCAGTCCCGGTACATCTATAATTCGCTCATGTAGAACACCCGTATGCTGGTTTGAATTAATAAGGCTAATAGACAAAATGATTAGGAGTCGTTACAAAACTTTTTTACGACCGTATTTGACGTATATTTTATGAAAAATATTTTTTTTTTTCATGAAATGTATTTAATTTTCAAAATATGTCAAGACTTTATTAAGTCAGTTTTGACTTATTTTGAAAACAATAAGCATCCAAACACTGATTTAAGCTTTCACGGTTTACAACTAAACTTATACTGTCACGTACGGGATATCTTCCGTGCTTTTTCATTATTTTGAGCTCCCGATCCGCTCCGAAAGAAAGAGGGTAGACAGATTTGTCTGCTCTTAACAATTTATTTTCCATCTACCCGCATTCTCCAGTCAACCCGCGATCATGGCGCTTGCAACAGAACTCAAAGAAATCAGTAAACATGGTAAATATCCCGTTACTAGTGTTAATGATAAATAAGGATTACAAAATGAATAGTGCATAGAGAGAAAAATATATACTTGAAATAGATTTTGTTGTTTTGACATTTTCACGTTTGTTTTCTGCTCTATTGTGAATCTGCTATTTTATAAATACAAATGTCATGCCACAAATTCAGGCGGATGGGTGGGCTATATTTTGAACCAGGTGAAAATCGAAAATGTCAACGTGCTGCAGGTGTGTCAATCGCTGAGAATGACATTTCGCGCCTCGAACTGAACTACATTGTGAACAAAGTGAGGGTTGGTGTTGACTTACTGCTTCTGACAAGTTTGTCAAAATCACGTGGGTGATAATTTTAGTGATATTAGTGTTGTTATTGTGTTACTTCTTCTTCTTCTTCACCGTGTGGTTAGTGCCGAACCTGGTGTCGGATTTTTTATGCACCCACCCGCAATAACTTCAGTTTATCCGTGATGATGGTGCTTGCAACAGCGCCGAAATATCGGGAACTCAAACAAATCGGTAAACATGGTAAATATCCCGTTTCTGGTGTTAATGATAATGTTAGTGACCATGATAGTTTAATATCTTAATCCTTATTTGTTGTTTACTACCGCGACGATAAAAAATAAAATTTCCCCACCACCCCGTTACCATCATCTGCCTAGCCTTTTCCCAACTATATTGGGGTCGGCTTCCAGTCTAACCGGATGCAGCTGAATACCAGTATTTTAAATGGAGCGACTGCCTATCTGACCTCCACAACCCAGTCAGTACTGGGTAATACGATACCTCTTGGTAATACTGGTTGACAGACTTTTTGGGCCACTGACTACCTAACGACTGTCAAAGATCTACAAATGACAGCCGGGACCAACGGCTTAACGTGCTTTCCGAGACACGGAGGAAACTCGGTATGTAATGGGCGGTCACCCATCCACAGACCAACCTAGGCAAGCACGGCTTAACCTAAAGATCGACCCGAGCGGCTGTTATTATTTAGCCACGAGCTCCACCCCGTTACCATCATACACAATGTCATCAGAGAAACGACAAGGCTAATGAAAATTAAATATCAAATGACGCTATGCTAATTTGAAAATGACAAAAAGTCCCAGTCTATCAACTTTCATGCAAGTTTTTAAAAACTGAGTAAAATGAGGTATTGTGGTGTGGCATTAATATTTCATAAATATTCATGTCCTTTGAACGTGAAGAGATTAAAGCTGCACTTATGTATACACGGCGGCACTTTAAGCTGTAAATTTCCAGTATAGCTTGGCCTCGCTTTATATAGATTTTCTATACAATGAGCGATCCGCATAAACTGGTTTTGTATAGCTTGATTGGCCGTCGTGGTACACTCTGGAACTCTCTGAAACACTCGGGTGCTTTAAAATTGCAAAATACGATGAACGTTTTACAGGTTATTAATCTTTGCTGTTTTATGTCACTGCGTGTTTCTTTTTGTGTCTGTGATTTTCTGTTGTTTACTTTAGTGAATTATTTAAAAATTGATGGTAACGAACTGAAAATACTAATGACTTCATTTCATTAGTATTTTCAGTTCGTTACCACAATTTTTTGTGGAAATATTATTGTGTGATTAATTAATCCTTGTAATGACCAATACACTGTTACCATACCGGTAATAGTAAGTTAGTCCTCAGAAGGATTCGCAAAAATTTGGAAAATTAAAGCTAATATTTTACCTGTTCTTTCGTTTTGTTTGTTTTTGACTGCCTCGTTGGTCTAGTGATCACAAGCGAGACTGCTGGTCATGACATCTTAGGTTCGATGCCCGGGTTGGCAAAGTGTCATTGGGTTTTTCCACCAGGAATTTCTCAGAAGCAGCCGCGGAGCCCTTAATGGGACTTAAATATAACTGGCGAAATGTGGGTATACTTTTAGGTCCACCTCTGCCTAACCATTCGGGGACTACAGGCGTGATGTTATGTTATATTTTACCTGTGACCATTAAAAAGTACCAATGATAATTATGTTTTTCTATTAAAAAAAGATCCCAGTACTTTTCTAGAAATATTCAACGACCATAAAAATAGATCCTTCAGAAAACTACCCAATAAAGTCTTCAAACCCCAGCCACTACACGCAGGTGGTCTAAAACACCCCCTAAATTTATAGCCTCATACGAGCTAGGCTATGCCACAAAGTTAAGCAATGATCTCAATAAGCTCGTGCCAATTTGGAAATAAAATGGCATGCCAGACCTGCTGGCATCCTGCCAGTGTTTTATGCCAAGCATAAAATGTGGAATTCGACACATGCTTGATATCTCGCTCCATTTGATTTATCGTTTTGTTTTGTGGCATTTTCGTTAATTTGCTATGACAAATTAATGGGTCGGCTATAAATGGATGATTGAATATTTCGGGTTTTGTGGATAAAAAGTTTGGATTATTCGGCTTCAAAAGGTTTTCCTTGGGTGGGTGCAGTTACTTTATGGTAGAATAAATAATAAAATATATTAAAGTTTATTTTCAGACTACTAATTAAAATTTTGTTAGTATTTTAGTGTTTCTAACAAAGTTGCCGTAAGTAATAAGATTAGTATTGTTAGTGTTTACAACTTTATTATTTATTTAGACCTACAACTATCCCCACCCAGTGTCTCTGGAAGCGGCAGTCCGGTCTGGAAGCAATCATTTGTAAAATGCTGTAGTCACTACCATGCAGACGCTGTTAAGAGGTCACTTTCTTTCGCATGATAGCGGGGAAGTCATCTAAGCGAGCCTCCGCGAACATACCCGACGCACTACAGCGCCATGACAGTCCGAACAGAATGCACACTGTTTGCAGAAAAAAATCACGAGTGTATTTTGATGTTTTGTTCATTATCCACACAATAATCATGAAAACAGAATCATCATTCATCATTTGACAAACCCTTTTCCCATAATTTTAGCAGGATGATTGAAAAACATGAAAACAAAATACATTAAACTGATGTAGGTACTTACATAAATTGATATGGCTAAATCAATTACAGTACTTTGAATGTTACAATCTAACCCTGAATCTGACAACAACTAATTTGTATTATAAAGCAATTCAAACTTCAGTAGCTACCATTCAAATAATTTCGTGTTCAAATTGAGAAGTCAAAACAGTATTCACAGAATTCAAATGTCTGAAGCCCAAAGCGATCAACGATTATTAAAAGGTTGACCTATAAAGCTTACTGAGCTGTATTTATTGAGTAGCAAAGATATTCCATAATAATGTGCATTTCAAAGGCTAGTATCAGAAATAATTTTGACGATGAGTGTTCTCAGAAATTGTTGAGAGCTATTGTAGCACAAGGTATTTGCTAAGTTTTATTGTCGTACCGCTTTGTTTTTCTTATTCGCGTTTTAATTGTGCTCTCAAAATTATTTATTTATCTATGCACACACAAAATATTTAATCGATGACATATAACACTAAAATAGAAGAGCACGAAGGTACTGGTTATTTCATTAAAAGACAAAACAGAAACAAGCACTTATTGATTCCTATTTTTCATTACTTCAAGCTCGTGAAATGTAACAAATTTTTCTTGGAACAATTATTATTGGGTATAATTTTTACATTTAGGCAGGATAAGAATTGCCGACTTAACTTAGCCGATCGCGGTTGACTGCTGGACATAGTTCTCCACAAAGTTGTTCAAAATTCTCGGATCTCCACGATGTTTCTAAAAAAAACATTTATCCTGAGTATCTTACCACAAAAGTCCTCAAACTAGTCAGGAAACAGTGAAGTAACTTCTACTTGAAGTTGTTCCAACCAACTAGTATCGTAAACAATGCGAGTATTTACCTAGTTCGCGTTACAAACATGTGGCAACAAGCCAGACACAGCGTGTGTCGACTGTGTGATACCAAAGTGTCGTCTCTGAACATTATATGTGCAGGTTGAGCACTTGGTGGATAGTATGCTTACGCCGGGAGCAGCAAACACTGCGTTACCGTGTTTCGGGTGACAGATCTCTCTTAGGGTAAAACTAGTAGCTCAGTTCTGGGCTGACACAATCTAAATTGCCATCGACACGCTAAGACAAAGAAGCATATGCGCAATCGCGGTATGAAAAGGTTACTTACTTCTGTGAGTGAGAAAAGTTGCGACAAACGTGAATTTCAGGGTTTCCTATTAGCTGTTTAAAAGTAAACGCACTGTGCGGCTTCACTTCAACGGGATTCTTTCTTGAAACCCTGTTGTCTTGTTTTTTTTTAATAAAACGTTGCCCCGTACCAGGAATTTCTCCTGTATCGTGGGTGAGTTTACAAAAAATTAAACTCACATACACAAACAGTCAGACCCGGAACAAATACCTGTAGGCCATCCAAATATTTGTTACGTGCGGGAATCGAACCCGCGACACGAAGCGCAGTAGTCAATCGCTCAGCCACTGCGCCAACGATGCCGTCTTATCGTCTCATTCTACTACGTACACTTTGCTTTGCAACTTGCACTTTGGTTCGCTTCGGATCGAGATCATCCCGTGATGATAAATACACGAACCATCACTGACTGCTGCTCGTATAGCATGTCAGTGATGTCAGTCTGAGAGTAGTCTTTTAAGCTTGGTGAAGATTTTGCTGGGGACTGGCATTAGCTGAATGAAAGTAGCAAAAGATCTAGTAAAATGACATACTATTAAAGACTAATGAATCCATCAGTGGACTGCAAAAGACTGACAAAGACACTAACTCTGATAGTGGCCTTCTCAAACTCAACTCAAAACATTTTTTAGGGTTCCGTACGTCTACGGGAAAAAACAAAACATTTATCGGATCATTTGGGTGTCAGTTTTCCATCTGTCACAATCAATTTGATCCGAATATACTGGACCAAGTTGTTTTTTTTTTTTAAAAAAAAGACCAGTTACATGCACTTTTGAATTGTCGAAAATAAAAAGCTGAAGCTACAGCCCTCCCACAAGGCATAATAACTATGACTTACCCCTATAATTGACTTAACTTACTAACACTACAAATCAACATCGCAAAACATGTACTTACGTTTTTACTTCCAAGTTAATTAAAAATGGATTTCTACGACGTTTAATAAAAAGAGTAATTATGCCTCCTCTGTCAAATTGTTTTTTAATGATTTCCTGAATGCAATAAAGCCTCGTTTATGTTTTCCTTGAGAGATCTGTAAATAGATTGTGTAGGTACCTACGGCAACAGACTATAGGATGATTTCCACCAAACGGCTCGCATCGCATCGGATCGGAACGGATTTTACAATCTTTAAACGATGTTGAAATCGTGTACCCAGTATTTTAAGTCTATATTACCAAGCCGCGCACAGCAGTTGACCGCAGGCGTCTTCCACGACACGTGATCGTAGCCGAAAGTATGCTGCGACGCGCGATCGGGTCCGTTCGCCCGTCGTCGTATCCGACACGGTATTAATGAAACTATTTGACTAGGCGCAGAAACGGATACGTCCGCAAGCGGCGGTATGGGGTCGATCGTATGCGTTGATATGCGGACGCGATCGGCTGTCGCCGCATCCGTTCGTATCCTATCCGAACCGATGCGATGCGAGCCTATTAGTAGAAATCATCCTTTACTCAACTCACTCTTGAACCATTACCTGTCCATTGTCTGCCAACCTTGGAGGCTTGTAAATGGCTTGTCGTTGATTGCCTCACTATATTTTTTTGTATTATTAGCTGTGAGTCACCCAAACACAATAAAATAAAACAAATTACTGCAACTCCTGGCTTGGTAAGTTATAGGGAGTGACAGTCAGATTGCAGGGAGCAGTGAGTTAGGGAAATCCAAACTCCTTGCAAATCGGATCCTTAAAACTACTAATTATCTATAAATATCATCATCATCATTTCAGCCGAAAGACGTCCACGGCTGGACATAGACGACCCCCAAGTGTCGCCACATTGACCGCTAAATATAAATAAATATACAAACAAAAAATATAATTCTCATATATAAAATCTCGTGACACGGTGTTTGTGGTCGCCTTCCTCCGAAACGGCTTAACCAATTTTTATGATTTTTTTATGTATGTGTGTTTTGTTTGATAGGTATGAGAATAGGTCGTGAAGGATATTTCGCACCGCTAGGTTGTCGAGCGAAGCAGCCTGCAAAAGCTAGTATTCTATAAATTAAGACTATAACAGAAGTACCTACATGGAGGAGCTCGTGGCTAAAGAGGAGCTCGTGGCTAAATAATAACACCCGCTCGGATCGATCTTTAGGTTAAGCCATGCTTGCCTAGGTTGGTCTCTGGATGGGTGACCACTCATTACATACCGAGTTTCCTCCGTGCCCCGAAAAGCACGTTAAGCCGTTGGTCCCGGGTGTCATTTGTAGATCTTTGACAGCCGTTAGGTAGTCAGTGGCCCAAAAAGTCTGACAAGCAGTCTTACCAAGGGGTATCGAATAACCCAGTACTAACTGGGTTGTGGCGGTCAGGAGGTCGCTCCAAGTAAAATACTGGTATTCAGCTGCATCCGGTTAGACTGGAAGCCGACCCCAATATAGTTGGGAAAAGGTTAGGCAGATGATGAACAGAAGTACCTACATATATAAATAAAACGACGACAATAGAACAATTAGGCTTCAAAGTACTCCTCCGTCTTTATCACGTTTAAAAAAATACAAAAATTCCGGTCGAACCTACAGAAGTCATTGACCCGAACATTTTTCTTCATAAATATAGAGGTAAGGCAAGTTACAGCAATTTTCCGAGCTTCACTTTCCAGTCCCCTTTCAATCCAGCACCGTCAACTAAGTCTGCACTTGTTAGCGGAAATAGGGGGCGTGGGGGCACACGGAAGTGACGTTATATTTCACTCCCATGAACGCGATGCATGCTTTTATAAAATGTTGTTGTTTAAAGAAAATGTTATTTTTTTTTAACTGTTTTGAATTGGAGATTATCTTGCAACGTTGTTTTCTTTAGACGGTTTGATATTATTTTAATTTATTACAGTATTACAGTAAATGTTTTGTTAAAAAAAGTTGCTTTTTAACATTTATTGACACTGTGCGAGAAATCACAACACTAGTCTTTTCCTATCACATACTTGCTCAAGCGTTAAGCTTTTGGTCCCGGCTGTCAAAAGTCAAAAGCATTTATTTCAATTAGACCATCACAGGCACTTTTGAATGTCAAAAAAAAAAACGAAAAGAAGATAAGCTACAGTCACAGTCACAAGGCATAATAACTTGAGAAAGTACTATAGTTGCACATTCCAAAGCGTAGATCTCTATGGAGAAGAATGGGCAAGAAACTCCATGGACACTCTTTTAAATCAAAATTTATCAATTGTGAACCTTTCCCAGTCGTTCCAGGTAGTCAGTGGAAGCAGATGATGATGACTTGCTCAACGAACCCTAATTGCTATAAAAGCCCCAAATGCCTACATCAAATAAGTACCAAGTTATTTTAATTCCAGTAATATTAATAAGAAAGTAACAAACATAAAGATTTTTTTTTTTTGCCTGTTCAAAATGTTTTTATACAAAATTTACGTAGGCGACGTGTAGTGAATTTGTTTTTCTTCCTTTCCTCTCTTTTTTTTTTTAAAAAAAAGACGTTGCCCCACCCTAGGAATTTCTCCTGTATCGTGGGTGCGTTTACAAACATTTAAGCTCACATACACAAACAGCCAGACCCGGAACAACTACCTGTAGGCTATACAAATATTTGTTCCGTGCAGGAATCGAATCAGCGACACGAAGAGCAGCAGTCAATCGCTTAGCCACTGCGCCAACCATGCCGTCAAGCTAACGGCAGTCGGACTTGTATTAAGAAGATTTACGAATATCATAACGTTAACAAAATAGGGGCAATGGAAATACTTAAGTAAATAAGTACCTGTTAGGGAGGTGCTTAATTGCCTAATTAGATTATGGGAGATTTATAAGTTGTATCTTATTGGAATAAAGGAGAAGGTATTTTTTGTAATAATGGAAGAACTTTTTTATCCTATCGTATTACCCAGTGCCAACTAGGCTTTGGAGGTCAGATAGGCAGTTGCTCCATGTAAAATAATGGTATTCAGCTGCATCAGGTAAGACTGGAAGCCAACCCCAGTAAAGTTGGGAAAAGGTTAGGCAGATGATGAACAGCCTTAAGGGTCAATCTTTAACATAAAAATAAACGCAACGCTTGCCGAGGTTGATCTGCAGATGGGTGACGATCCTCAGAAAGTACGTTAAACCGTTGGTCACAGCTGCCATTTGTAGATCTTTGACAGTCGTTATAGGTAGTCTGTGGCCCGAAAGTCTCACAACTATGGTATGGTATGGTATGTGGTATGGTATTACCCAGTACTAACTGGGTTGTGGAGGTCAGATAGGCAGTCGCTCCATGTCAATACTGGTATTCAGCTGCATCCGATTAGACTGGAAGCCGACACCAACATAGTTTCGAAAAGGCTAGGCAGATGATTCACTTTTTTTCATCACCGACTTCCAAAGCTAAAGTTATTTTGCTCTTATTTTACTTATTGTCTAGAAAGTCGGTTATATTTTTAGCAAAAAGTTTTTTTATCTCGATCCGAACACATTAATTTGTCTTAGCCGCCCAGTCGTGCAAAAACATAAATATGTATTAATATGTATTAATTGTATTATTGTATTTTGTAATATGTATTGTGTTGTTCGTGTATACATGGTGTATACTACTAACAGTCCTAACAGTTCCCAGTGTCAGCAAAACGATCTCTTCCAAACCTTCGACGCAAAAACCAACCTTATTCCCAAAGACAAACCAATCAACTAATTACTTAGTAACGTCCTCCACACAGTACAGAAACTGTGCCATGCAATACCATGTTTTCAGTACTACAGAACACACAAACAGTAAAACAAAGTTAGTTTGAGTCACAAGCTCCGGCCAAGTTTGTGTGTTCCTACCACAATATCGCTGACTATCGATCCAAGTTGATCCCGGAATTAAAAGACAACAAAGTGAGCTTAACTTGGCAAGAGAAGTTGTAGAAGTGCAACGTTGACTTGGGTGGCATTGAGAATGAATGGGATTTGAATTGAATTCGATTTTAAAGCTTACGTGTATTTTGTTTGTGCCTCAGATGTTGGAAGCGGTTGCCAAGTGTTAAATGGAGCATCTTCCTTTTTTAAAGGTGGGACTGCTGGTTGCATAATCACAGTATCTCCTGGAAATAAGTGCTAGAAGTATTTTTTCTTCAATATTTTAATGCTTGCGGGGCAGTTAATTATCCCAGAAAGCATCGGTCGATTAAAAAAGCCTTGATGACTTCGAAAAGATAGGGCAGACGCCACTGGGAGTAGCGCCCAACACGCCATCAGAACCATCCGCTCATAGTCTGAAAGACTGATCGCAAGATTAAACAAAGAAAAAAACAAAATTTTAATGAGCAAGATGTCTTTTTGCGCTTGTGCAGGTGGGGTATAACCACTTTTTTAATTGTTCAACTATTTTTAAAGCACCTTAATTTAATTCGCGCCTGATCTCATTCCAGTGCTCTCGCCTTGTCTTCGCATTAAGAGTGAGAGGAGAGAAGAGGCAAATCAAAGTAGTAAAGTTTTGTGAGAACACTGCGTGGTCCTCCTCTAATTAATAAAAAAATAAAAAAAATATCCACGAACAAAGACCTACTTCCTATCTTGAAGCCGGTTAAAAAACCACCGACTTTCACCAAAACAAGATTTTGCGATGCTGATGCTGAAGTTTGCCGATCGGCACGAACCGATTGATAAATAACTACTTCGGGTCAGCTTTGATGTTCAACAAATACTACCGAACCTAATGTGCCGGCCCTAACACTAACAAGTAGTATCCACAAGAAAACCCTACAATAATCATTATTTCTGCAGTAAAATTAAATAAAATGTAAACTGGTTTATAATTGAAAATGCTGACAGTCAATATTTAATACCAAGCTGCAATTACACTGTGTAAATAAGTAAACAGTCAAGCGAACTGCTACGGATTACCGTTTTCCGCTACGCGGCTACCAATACCGCTACGAGATTCTACGAAGCTACGCCGTAGCATTAATCTTTGATGTTGAATACAAAAATGTTTTAATAAAATTATTTTATAAGTTTTCTCAACGATCGGGATTTTTCTTCGAATTAGGTATAGCCGTTATTGATGTTAAGAAGTGTTAACACTTCATTCTTCGCTGTTTTGTGGTAAATTAATTAAATGTTTAGCTACACCGATACCTTAATTTTCTTTTTTTTTGTTTCTAGTTTTAATATTTCTTTAAAGAAGTTGTATCGGTTTAATTGATTTACCTTTACTGAATGTACTCTATATTCAGTAAAGTTAAAGCAATTTTTACAATTTATGTATGCTTTGGTAACCTGAACCCTAACGTTATTCTACCCTATTTCTACGAAATCCGTCTGGTTCGTTATTTTTGGAAAAACGAGATTCGTATTATACAAGTGCTTGTCTATTAGTTTGGAAGTGGCTCCTCCTAGAAAAATAGGGATTCGCTTTGGCCACTCTTAGTAGTCAATTTACTACTTAAAAAAACGTGATAACATAAATTGAAAAAAAAACCTTAAATAATCAACACACTGAGGAAGCTTGTGTCCCAGCAGTGGGAACATTATAGGCTGATTACAGGCTTTACTAAAGTTATAAAAATAATATCCCAGCATTCCTTTTTTCTTCTTCAACTTTTAGTCACCCAATGCTGAGTGTAGCTCTCTTCCAAATAATAATTCTATTTACACAACCGAAAAATATTGAATTTAGATAAAATGTTCTATAAACTATTTATTATGATGATGATGATGATGATGTGATGATGATGATGTGATAAATGATGATGATTTCGGGCAAAGGTTAAAAAAAATGTTTTAACTAAGTAACTAAAAAACTCAATATTAATTACAAATTGTTTGAATTTTCATTGCAAATTTTCAAAAAAATGCAGTTGACAATGTTATATTGCAGAATTTATTTCACGGTTACGATCAACTCTTTCGAATATTGGAACATTGACGACCTAGGGTAACGAGTATCAAGGCAACAAAATACAGCTGATACACTAACATATTTTTAGTTTTCATTGAATATTTTGTAGATTTCTAGTAAATATCACTGAAATTAAGACTTTTAAATTTTCACCAAAAGATCAAAATATTCGTACATAAAAAAATGTCTGAAGTGTGTGTGTGTGTAGTGTATGTGTATTATAGCAAGTGATAGTTTGTATGTCGGGGGTAATTTTCGTAATTACTGATCCAATTCTGAAAATCCTTTCACTGATGAGAAGCTACATTACCCCCAAGTGTAATAAGATATATTGTAAACATTTCCGTATGACAATTTAGGCCGGGCAAAAGCTACTTTCTTGTAATATAATTATTTATTCTAGACAAGAAATAAATAATAAGCAATTATTTGACCTTTTCCTACAGAACGCCATCTGCTTTGATCCTTTGATTTAATCCTTTCGCCTGGCCTATCTTTAATCACACAGCATGACACCATACACAGTACAGCACATGCACACACACACACACACACACACATACACACACACACAGCACATGATAGCTACAAGCATACACCATCATCAATTTCAACTTGAAAACATTTGAGGTGATTGTCAAACACGAGCCTAATCACTAAAATATTTACCATTAAAATTAATTAAACCCTGTGTAAAAACCACACAAAATAGAAGCTTTACCACGTATTAATAAAGGTTAAATTAAACACACTATCAAAGTACAATTGGCAGCTAAAAATTCCAATATTCTGCGAACCGTACTCAATTCTATGAATTAGTTTATAAATGAATCAATTTAGTATTCAAGAGCTCATGTACTAAATAAATTAGAGTCCCTTCTTTGTTTTATATTCAGTACTGATAGGGTGTTAATTGGTGTGATCAGAAAGTCATTAGGACTACAATTAAATTACTGAATATAGTGCCGATAGTTGTAATGTCCTTTGAAGGGGTCAATTAGGGTTGAAGTGGGGACCTTCTTTGCCCAGAAGAGGGTTGAAAGATTTGTAGAAATTATTAGAATGTGTGGCAGTTCGTTTTTTTTTTATTAAAACCTTGCCCCACACTAGGATTTTCTCCTATATCGTGGGTGCATTTACAAACATTTAAACTCACATACACAAACAGCCAGACTCGAAAAAACTACCTGAAGGCCATACAAATATTTGTTCCGTGCGGGAATCGAACCCGCGACACGCAGTGCAGCAGGCAATCACTCAGCCACTGCACCAACCGCGCTGTCTTAAAATTATGTTGAACATTATTTTAATGAATTGCACCATCAGCAGTGATAGTCTAGATTTGTGACCGTCAGACTGCCAAGGCATTGGCCTCGTGTTCGAACCCCAGACACGCACATCTGATAATTTGAATTCATGTGCGTATTATATAATTATCACTTGCTTCGGTGAAGCAAAATATCGTGAGGAAACCCGCATGCCTCAGAGATATTTCTCGACGGGATGTAAAGCCAAGACAGAGGCCCATTGGCGGCATAACAATCTGACACGAGGTTAGGCACTAACCACATGCAAACAAGAATAATTAATCGTACCGAACATTACCGATACACGTTACATAACCAGATAAGTGCTTAAAATGTTTGTTAGCAGCAAAAGATGTAATACTAAAGACTAGCAAAAGATGTAATTTCTTGTTTGACTTGTTTAAAATATAGCGTACATATATTATCTTCTAAAACGGATTTAATATGTTTCGATTTGCATTACGTCTGCTATAGGAGCATTATCTGCTCGAAAAGAAGACAAAAAGCTTTAAAAACAAATTATCAACATACCTCTTGTTGAAAGGCGCTCTCTCACCGGGGGCATTTGCCTGTAATGTAACAATCCAAAATTCGATTTTGTACAGAAACAAGTGAATCTGAACTGTAACATTAACCACTTGAGGAAACAAGAACTGAACAGGTTAACTGTACTGGCGAATACTCTCGGTGAAAGAGCACCGTTCGACAAATTAACCATATCTCTGACACAACCCACTAACGTATCATTGGGTTTTTTTCTTTTTTTTCGGATGGGAAATCATCAAATGACCCCCCCCCCCACTACTCTGGGCGGAGCGGAAGGGAGTGTCAGACTTGTACTGACCATGTTTCTCCTTTGATCTTTGTGTTCCAGGGCCACGGTAACGTATCATTGGCTCAATGTAGATATATCTTCCTAATTATCAGCGCAGAAAACAAAGTACTCAATTCCCAGTTTCCCCACATTTAGACATCATGTTTTTACGACTGAGCCGGTCAATCGGAACTTTTTTATCCCCAGCATTCGCCACATATGCTACCCGGTTAATGAGGTCAGATCTTTTTCGGGTCCAATTGAAAATGGGGCCGTGATATATCTTCCAGCAATATCTCATGGGGAACACTTATGTGAGGAGCGTGGGGAGTAATAGATTTTTTGCAGAAGAATTTAGTGTTGGGGAAGTTAGATTAGGTTTAAGACATTTTGTGAATTTAGAGAAAAGTGTGTTTCAAAGTTTGCTTTGTTGTTTGACAAAAGAATAATTTAACTTTATTTCAAAATGTATTGTTTTATTTTATTTATTCAAAGCTTTTAGAAATGATTAAATTTTGGTGTCTTTGTTGAAAACTCGTATCCTAACCAAAGCGAGCGTCGCCGCGTCGTCGCGTTCATTTGTTCGGAAAACTTGAAGATGCTTTCACATCAGCATCATGCTGAGTGGTAACCTGCTTGTAGCACTCACGACGTGCAAGCTGTTAACTTTATTTTTGTTCCGTCCTGTTGTATTTATAAATATTTTTTATGCGTTGTATGTTTATTGTTTATTTATTTTATTGTCATTTTAAATGCACGTCATGTCCCTGCGACAAATAAATATTTTTTCATTTTTCTGTCGGTGATTCATGTTCGGGTTCACCGAATAAAATGAACGCGACGTGTGTTCTCGTGACGATTGCTTTGGTTAGGGCACAGTCTTTAGGTAACACTGCTAACCTCGGCAGTAACAAAATGAAGAGAAAAACATGTACTTACCTACACAGTACCATTAACACTGACCACTTCCAAATCATCATCACACTGGCCTTGTCCCACACTATTAGGGGTCGGCGCAACACGTTTTCTTCTTCCATTCTCCCCTGTCAGTCGTCACGGCATCATTTACTCGTTTCTCTTTCATTTTCCTCACACATTCCATCCATCTTTTCTTTAACCCTATTCTGTCTCTATCAACATTCGAATAAGACAAATTAAATCACTTCATGATTTTCTTCCCATAATTTGATAATGACAAAGAAATGAGGCTGTGTGAAGGATGATATGGCTAAAAAGGAGATGACTGCTGAGATGACGAATAATGGAGAAGTATGGAAGAAGGAGACACGCTGCGCCGACCCCAAATGAATTGGGATAAGGGCAGGAGAACAATGAATTTGATAATGACACCCATAAAATGTAACCAGCTTATTTAAACGACCCCTTAAATCTAACTTACGTCCACAATAGATGAATCAGGTCAATGATATTTGCGATAACTGTCCACAGGCTAAATATTATGTGCATATGTTCACATTAATCTTGGTCACAAAGGTTGGGTCCAAGCTGCAGTGCCAATATTGTAATAACACTTGGTTTATGGATTACGAATAAATGAATATTTGTTACTTGTTTTTATTTGTGTTCATTATTACTACGAGGTGAACAGGGGACCATTTATCTGATGCCAGTCGTTTCCTATGAAATAGACTGCGTTTTATAATAGTTTTATTAGAAGACAGTTTATGGTCCTTTATGAAAAGTTTTATTAAAATAACTGAAGGGCTCTGCCGGGGTCATCAAACCTATCATTATGGACAAATTTTCTGGGACTAAACCGAACGATTTATAATATTACATTTTATAGATTAAGTTTCTATGCCACCAATCACCACCATAAATGATGATTTTAAGGATACAACAGAACAATACAATTCGCATGTCCGGCGTAGATCTATCCTGAAAAGTAAAATGTAACCAGGGCGACAGGCTAATTTCAGCTTTTAAAAACAAAATTGGTTTTGCTCATATATCGATGAGAGAGGAGAATAAGACAGATATATATACAGGTATAAGAATTCTTGTTCAGTATCACAATCGCAATTAATTTATGGAAACTAATGCAGTTACGTTTGGCAAGTCACATTTTGTATAGATCTTGTGAAAATATTACCAACAGAGCCAGCTACCCATATAAGCAAGATTTATCCCATATTCTCCACAACGAAAATAAATAAAAATCCAATCTTAACTCCACCCATCGCGCCACTCACACTGTCAATCATTCACACTAGAAAAATCAAAGGAGACACGAGACGATTCATAATTTTCGTCATAACCTCGTATCGACCGAAGGGTATTAATATCTCCAGATTTATTTCTCTGCCCACAATCTTCTGACCGGTCATAAATCATGACCAAAAGCCGAAAGCCGAAGCCGAGGCTTGCCCTCCGTGGACATCACGCGTAAACGTGAATTATGGTCATTGTTATCCGATCTCGGATTGTAAGAAATTGCGCGAATTCCCCCGTTTGTTTTTGATTGGGTTTATGAAGGCCATATTTCTAGATATTGCGGGGTGTAAGTAATGGAATCGGATCGAATGTTGTGAGATTAGTTTGCTTTAGTCATGGTTGGAGGGAGAACAAATAGGGGTACATTAACCTTTCTTTAGTGGCTCATTTGGAGTTTATTGACTTCGTTCAGTCATATCGAAACTGCTTAACTATATAGGGGTATTTTAGGCGATCGTAGTTTCAATGTTTACGTAGGTTTATATTGTCTGTTAGTCTCTTCTGTTGATCTATAAGCGTCGTGTCAAATAATGAGAGTGAAGGAAAAAAGATTGCGTCTGTGTTTGAACAAACTTGTGTACTAAGTATAATCTCTCTAATATAATAAAGCTGAACAGTTTGTTTGGTTGAACGCGCTAATCTCAGGAACTACTGGTTCGAATTGAAAAATTATTCTGGTGTTGGATAGTTCATTTATCGAGGAAGACTATAAGCTGTATAACATCACGCTAAAACTAATAGGAGCAGAGCGTCAATAAAAAATGTTGCATTAGGGAAAATAGTATTTTTATAACAATTCCACGACAACGAATTTTGTGGGCAACAGCTAGTTTTACTATAATTCCGTCTCCTGCTTCGATGGATGATTACGAAATTCGATCATATTAATAACATGTACGTTTTTCATAATACTACTCTTCCGATTCCAAGTAAGAATCGTTTTCTACTTTCCAGGTAAACTTAATAGCCCACCTTCTCTCTTGCGCTGCATGCCCTGACACCTGCTCACTTGACGATCTTATGACTGCATCAGCGAGCGGAGTTCGTATAGCTGAATTCTGGACCAAATATATATTTTTTTTAAAAAGCCATCGACACGATACGAAAAAGTGTAAAGGTAATAAACGTAGCCCCTAAAACAGTGCCTTCAATAAAGATATTATTGCACGTAATAAAAATCACAGTCTTAAAACCTTTGTTGCACAGAAACATTGACTCCACAAGTAAATCAAAATGTTTTATGTATGTTTTTCTCGAACATGATCGGATGGTATAGAAAATTTATCAAATACTATTTATCTCACAAGTTGTGGCAGTCAGTCTTTTGACCCCGTTCGTGAACTTACGCCCTTGGGGTCAAGTAGAACTATGTGAAACAGTGTGAAGTGTTATTTTCTTTTCTATACTTCGGGATTGTTTCAGTGAAATTAGTGAATCATAAGTTGCACCGGTGTATATCGACAATCACCGTTTTCGACGGTGATGTAAAAGCGAAAATATTGTCATGGTATTATAAAACAAGTTTAGTGATAATTACAAAAAAAAACACTCGATACAATCATTTCTACTTACAACCTGAAGTAACATCATCATCTGCCTAGCCTTTTCCCAACTATGTTGGGGTCGGCTTCCAGTCTAACCGGATGTAGCGGAATACCAGTATTTTACATGGAGTGACTGCCTATCTAACCTCCACAAGCCAGTTCGTACTGGGTATTGCGATACCCCTTGGTAAGACTAGTTGTCAGACTTTCGGGCCACTGACAACCTGAAGTAACATAAAAACCTGAAAAAAAATATTGCGATAAAAGAAGTCTGATGTATGATTACATTTTTTTCATTTACTTTACTTGAATAGGTCATTCACTAATGAATATTAACACGCTGTATTTTAATATTCACTATGAAACAATAGTAGAAGTCTTAGGGTGCTCAATCTAGAAAGTTTTTTTTTTTGGTTTTTTGAAAAGCAAGAAACTGTACAAGGTTGTCTTTTTGTGATGTACCCAAGCCTAGTAACTTACAGCAAGTTAGAAGTATCGATAAATCATGATTGGTCATCATAATGTCGCTCATAATAAAAATAATGAAAATTCACCAAGACATCGTGAATATTTTTAGTGGTCCAAGTTGTGACTTACCTTCAGTCAATCACTTACAAATGGAATAGTTTGCTATTTAAATAATTTTGTGGTTCTTCTGTAAATCATCTGACAAAACATAACTAGCTACAATCAATTTGTGCTGCTTTTAATGTTAGTCAGCGATGGATTTTTCAAGACTGCAAATATAATAAAAATTACTCACAGCTCTTACAGACAGTTTCTACGAAAAGGCACTTTTAACATCAAGAGGAGTATAAACAAAACATTTTCATTCTTCAGACTCCGAAGAACTGTTTCTATTTTCAAATGTCTTAGAATACCTTTTAAAAAGAAAATAAGTATGTCTAGGAACAGCCTGTGTTGTTGTAAATCTAAATAATCTATCTTCGAGTAAAAAGGTTCTATCCTAAACAGATAATATATTTTCTTTGATAGATTTCACTTCGTTTCTTTATTTCCTAACAATTTGTCAAGTCACGGGTATTCATGTAAGTAAAACTTACTATAATAAAATCGACCTTACAAGTTAGGCACTAGAAACAAATGACGTTTTGGACGTATTTCAATATTTAGCATCATTATGACTATTTATATAATTTTAAGACTACGTTTTTTTTATAAATTTTTATCACACTAATCTATTATAAGACATCCTAAGTAATATTATAAATGCGAAAGTAAGTTTGTTTGTTTGTTACGTTTTCACGCCTAAACTCCTGAACCGATCATCCTGTAATTTTGCATATACGTTGTCAGGTATACAGAAACGGACTTAAGATACCTTTCATCCCGAAAAAAAGTACTATTTCCGAGGAAAACAACAATAAAGTTCTTATGATAATAGATGGCGCCACGTGTCTTTCGAATCCTGATTGACATATATTATTACAAGCAGAGCACAACCCGAATTGATAGTCAAATTTTAAATTAACGCGAGAGAAGCCGCGGGCAAAAGATAGTCTATAAATAATAAGTACATCAGAGAATGTTAACTGTCAGCTATTCCTAGCTCGAAAAAGCCTATTTTCTGTAATTTATGTTTGTTATATTGACCTTAGAACCTTTAAACACAAAAGATTCACTCCCATTAAGGAACCAGACGTCTTTTTTATGAGCATCATCTCATTAACTTTATCACTTTCTGTCACTAATTTCTTATTTTTCTCATCAGCTTAATAGTCCGAAGTCTACTTAATACAATGATGTTATAAACTGGCAATTAAAGTTGGTAGTGGCACATTAGCCCCGGGCTGTTAATATTCAGACACGGAGTAAAGAGAAATGGAGTTCACACGTGAGGAAACAAAACGTGTTTCACGTTTGAATAAATATCGTTATGGTTAATGACAATCATGGCTCGTCAAAAAGGAAATATTGTGCAATACTATGGATACTTTTTTCACGAGTACAAATAACGATAGCACGAGAATGATGAGTTCTTTTGTGTTTCCTTTTTATGACAATCACAATTTGTTACTACCAGCCATTTTTATTTGATTTATTTTGGGAAACAGACACACTATCTACATGGTTAACAAAGAATTGTATAAAACTATATCAGTGTGCAAGTAACTACATACGTTATCTACATCTTATTAAAGTAATTAAAATTGAAAAAAAATAGCTTAATTTGTCAATAAACCTTACGAAACACGTTGCAAATGAGGTGCGCTCGAATAAATAGCTTGCGTGCACCATCAAGGATCCTAATAGTCGTATCGCGTGAAGGGCGTTCTAAAATGTACTTATTGTTACGTTGATGCGTTCTTTATTATGACTTTCAGCAAAACGTATTTTTATTTACAAACCGTGATTTTAAAAGCCTGTAGTAACCACTGTTTAAAAAACGTGCAAATATATGTTTCCAACCCAAAGTTTGAAACCTGTGAACACTCCATTTCTACATACTCCATGTTAAATGCTCATAGTAACGAAGGCGTTTATTTGAACTTATCAGCGTACGGTTTGGCAACCTGCCATCGAGCGTGTCAATGCCTACTATTTGGGCTAGCTTTAATATTTAAGTTGGCTACTGTTGGCTATTTGTTAGCACGAATGGGTTGAGAATGTGGGTAAATAGCAGGGCTATGTATCAATTTAATTTGGGTGATTTTTTAGTGTGAGTTCGAAGGGATGGATAAGATTTATTCGGTAATTTTAATTTTAATTTAGATAAGGTTTTCTTTTATACATGTTTATTTGCGAATTTGTAAGAGTACATATTCAATGACATAAAGTTCATGAATAATATGCATGCGTTATATTCAGCATAAAACTGCGTCTAAATAAAGCGATCATAGCAAATACACGACCGTCGCTCTTATTTTTGATCAATGCCGTTAGAGGGCTTTCTAGTTTTCCCAATAAATGAGCGACGACGAATTTGCTCAACCGACAGACCAAAATAAAACATTATATTACGTCGACTTTTTCCATGGACATTGAATGTATCAATTATATCTAAAAACGTGTTGAAATTTGCATGGAATCTTTTACTTAGAAATTAACAGCAGTAAGGTCCAAACTGCAACAAACAAACATCAAAGACAAACCAGCACTAAAAAGCAATAATTCACTCTCACCACGTAATCATATTTCGTCCTCAAACTCCTGAAGTTTTCAGCCGAAGTGACTGTGGTCTCCAAACTGTAATAAAGCCTGCCCTTTACTGCAGTTTCAGTTCATTCATTCAGCAATAAAACTCAAAAGGAAGTGTCAACAAATATCAAGAAGTAGCAGCGATTAGGGATACCAATTTTGTGTGAAGAATACAGGATAAAATATAAATTGTGCGAACGATTTGCCATTTAAATATTAGGGATGAAAAATCTACTCTTAAGTATTTTTGTCAGCAGCAAAAAAATTAAAATATTAATTGACTAATTTTGTTCTTCATACTGGCCACTGAATGCGTCTCAATTTGTTGTAAGAAAACAATTTGAAGCTGACCAAGGCCACTAAACACACACACACAACACACTAACACACACACAAACACGACACACACACTAATGTAGCGTTTATAAGAGGTCTATTAAAGCAATGGCCATCGTTCGGCTGAAATGATGATAATCAAAGATTGATTTACACTATTTTATACTTGAATGAGAGCAGCGGTGGCCCAGTGGTGGAGTCCCCGACTTACGAGCAGTAAATCGTGGGTTCGAACCCAGCCAGGCGCATTACTTTGTGTAAGTTATTTCATCACCACTGCTGAAAACATCGTGAGGGAACCGGCATGTCCAAGAACCAAAAATTCGAAGTCATGTGACATCTACCATCCCGCACTGGGCCCGCGTGGTGGATTATAGCCCATTCCCTCTCATAGAGAAGAGGCCTGCGCCCCAGCAGTGGGAACATTAATAGGCTGATTATGCTATGCTAAGTACTTAAATGACACTTTGAACTCTATCCGAGTTATTCACAACAAGGCTTTTTCTTTTTTTTCATTATCGACTCTTGAACTAATGAATTGCGGCCAAAACGTTGTAACATTTTAAATCGCTAAATGAACCTTCTTTTCGATAAGTTTCTATTCCACCAAATAAATGTTAGTAATTCTCAATCGAAGGATCAAAAGTCGAAAAGATTTACTTCAACTTTTTATCATACTTCGACGGAAAAACTTTATCTTCCTTAGAATTAATCTGACTTGACTAAGTGAAGGATTAAAATAAAGTTCTAAAGCCAAGCTATGCCATGAAAGCATTCAAAGAATAAAATGTCTTAGAATTTCATTTTTTGCACTAAGACTCAATTATCGGTCTGTGGTTGCAAGCGTTGCATTCAATTCTCACATCGAGCAGTGTTGGTTGTGTTTATCATCAGGAATTTTTCGAAAACAGCCCGGATTACAAGTCATTCCTTATATTAAGAATCAGTCGAGCTGTTAAGCAGTAAATGTGGACAGGCTTATTCTTCTTCGTCATGCCGATGCATCATTTGCCTTGCCTTTTCCCAACTATGTCGGGGTCGGCTTCCAGTCTAACCGGAAACAGCTGAATACCAGTATTTTACATGGAGCGATTGTCTATCTGACCTCCACAACCCGGTTAATACTGGGTAATACGATACCCCTTGGTAAGACTGGTTGTCAGAATTTTTGGGCCACTGACAAAGAGGAAATTAAGAGTTTGGCAGCTAAATACAAATAGCGGTTAATCCATCACCCTAACGAACTTGCTCGGCAACTCACCATGGACCAGTATGTGAGACGACTACAACGTCATCATATCCTAGAGCTAGAAGACCGGCAGTAGCTCTGGGCAGCAGATGAGTAGATGCTTCCATTGGGAAGCCACTTCGCATGCCAGCATCACAGAATGGATTTGCTCATAGTCTTAGGACTGATTGCAAATACACTGGTATTCAGCTGCATCGGGTTAGACTAGAAGCCGACCCCAACACACTTGGAAAAACGCTAGGCAGATGATGAGTACGATTCCTTGGGACAATTACTGATCACCATGCGAGTGAAGCCACGGGCACAAGCTAATCATTTCATATATCCTCTTTATCAAAGTCTAGTACAATAAGAATTTTCTCCAAAAGAATCTATCTCAGGTGATATTATATTCATAACATTCCGTACTTCTGCGGGTACCTCGAGACAGAAACCAGACACATACGAGAGAATAAAACTTTGTTTCCTAGGTCTCCCTGAGGAGCTACCGATCATAGGGAGTGCTGGAATGACGTGTAATATCACTTATGTTTGTGTTATAATATTTATTTTTCAATCTTAGGAAATTGATATTTATGGTGTTTTATCAAATGTTATCTGCGTTGCCGTGTAGTTTGGAAGGATCCAAATAGATGACATTTTCCTTCACTATCCACTTTTTTAAAGCCTATTTCGTGTCTCACTGCTGGGCAAAGGCCTCCCCTTTCTCCCTCTACACTTCTCTGTTTTGTGCAATTTCTGGCCACGCTCTTGGCACTATCCACTACAGAGCTGAAAATATTTTTAACTTTTCAGCTCCACTTTTTTTGTTGCAAATAGACATGTTCCTTAATTATCGGACACACACTCAGTCATTAACGACCACATTTTGAATAATTTATAAAATTACCGATACGGATAATTACCTTATCTTCCAAAAACATTTATAATCACGTCAACAATTTAAAAAAAATCCCCAAACACTGTTAAAAAATGTCCCCAAAAAACGTTGAATGAAATTCTATAAAATCCTAAATCTAAATTTGTCCTAAAAACCATTCCCCAATTATTCAAATCAGGACTTATACCAAAGAAATCGTCACCCTACTGGAGAGAACACTCGGTTCCCTAACATTTCTTGACCTAATTAAGGAGTTACTCTGGACAGTAGAAGGAACACAAGTGAACAGCACTGTGCTAACTTAGTCGGATGTCGTCGTCACGACCACCTTACGACAACCTACCATCCATTCTGAAACACACCTTATTTTTATGAAGATAAACAAGATGTGTCAAATAGCAGGGGTCTAGGTTAATTGGTTGTGGTATAGAATAGAGTTCTGTTAGTAAGCTTGTTGGCCAGCATTAGAACTTTGTTAGAGGCTTGTATAAATGATACACAGGAGCTATGTTATTGATTTCGAACACCTAATCAACCTACTGAGAAATCTAAATGCATAATATTGATGACAAGCTCATAATGAGTGTAAAACTACCCTCAACGAAGCCGAAAGGCCCTCGTTTTCCCCGTTACTACGATCATTTTTCTAGAAATCTAGACTTTACCTGAGAACCTTTTAGTTACGGAGATAGTTGGGGTCAAAGTTCCAAAGTTTTTAATATTATATCTTTACTATTAATACCTCTACGACTCCCGTACTATTCAATGTATTCACCAGCACATTATTTTGAGTGCGTCACGCTGAGTCTTACAGAAAAACTAGTTATTTCACCCAAAAAAAAGTCACTTCCCAGCAAAATATAATTTCTGCGTAGAGTTACTTAGTTTGATGTACAGAATGCGTGATTGACGGCTTCGAGAAGGGTCCGTTTACACCTTGTATATGCATAGGACTTCGTAGTTTTAGACTCCAGCAGCAGTGGGTAATTTGAATTCACTCCAGATAAAAATATCAAAGTACTGTTTTCTTCTGTCTTGATTTTTTTTTTGTTTTTCAAGTCTATAATACTCATAGTCAGTTCATTGCGCTGGTTTGGAACTAATTCGACGTTTTCCTTGTACCACAGAGCTCAAGGAAAATTGTTGATTACACTGAAGTAGCCTTTGTTTCTTTGTCTTTTGTGTTATTTGGGCAGGTAGCTCCTAGTTTTTGGAATAGGCTGTTCACAGTAAAAGGTTTATATAATCAATTGGAAGAAAATACAATTTATTTTATTGTTCCAGATACTCTCTAAGTGATGAAATATTATTGCCATATAAAAAGACATTTTTGTCTTTTTTAAATACCTAGCAAAACTGACACTGAGGCTTATTTTTTCTATACACAAAAAAAACTCGGTATGTAATACAGAGTTTCCTCCGTGCCTCGGAAAGCACGTTAAGCCGTTGGTCCCGGGTGTCATTTGTAGCTTTTTGACAGTCGTTAGGTAGTCAGTGGCCCAAAAAAAAGTCTTACCAAGGGGTATCGTATAACCCAGTACTAACTGGGTTGTGGAGGTCAGATAGGCAGTCGCTCCATGAAAATATTGGTATTCAGCTGCATCCGGTTAGACTGGAAGCCGACCCCAATATAGTTGGAAAAAGGTTAGTCAGATGATGATGACAAAAAAATATACAATGGTCTTTTTATCTGGCAAGGTACAAAATTGTTGAATATGCAGGGTGTAAGGGACAGCCCCCCTCAGACCTATGGGGTGAATTCAGTATATCATACTAAGATGACCTGTACAAGAAATTATTTGTCGGAACGTTATGGGAATCCAATAAATAATTTGTTTTATTTCCTCACACACAATGTATCGTTATCGTGGCAAGATGCACGTTGAGGACGGCAAGGGCGACGACGAGTTCGCTTAACTCTGTGGCTAGGCACTAAGCTGAACAGCTGATTTCACGCGTTGTTCGTTACAGTATTTCAACATCCATTGCTCTCAGAGTTCCGTAGGAAAAATAAAATTTCAAATCTACGTTTTCTTTACTTTCTTTCAGTAGGCACCTTATCTGTCTATCTTCCCTTTTCATTCCATTATCTTATTCCTTGACCTTAAAAGGGGTGTTTCAAAATATGATTGTTTCGGCTTTCCCTCTGAACTTTATTTACAAAATCGTTAAATAATAACAGAGCATTTCCTTCATAATTTATTATTGTATAGGTTTTGCGGCGTCCCAAATTGTTTTCCAAATTACTTTGAAGGCTGTTTATTTTAATAATGGGATGTTTTTGTTATTCAACATTATAAACTGTGGTTTAATCAATGAAATATTATGTTTTTGCTACATTCATAATATATTGTTAATTATTTTTCTTTTATATTCGTCTCAAATAGAGGTAGCGAGACGATCTGGACGCGTACCGCAAGGGCTGGTTCGAGGAAGCACGGGAAAAGAGCACATGGAAGGAATTTACGGAGGCCTTTGCCCAGAAGTGGGACAGTACAGGCTATCAGAAAATCGTTCCAAAGGATTGAGTAAAATCTGAATTAAAGAGGGCCGGCATTTGGATACAAGTTTGGTATGGCATATAGCAGTAGGTATTGTTTTGCATCTAACTTCATTGTGGGAAAGAAATGGAATGGACTGGATGGAGAGGTCCCGTATAGCCCCATCTCTCTCTGACACTAAAGTGACATTAAACCAGGTCCTCTAACGTGGCTCAGACACAAATAGGACACGCAAGACCTGATATTAAGTGGTCCATCGTTTGTGGAACAGCACGAGTAGAGCTGGTGGAGATTCCTTTTATACTGAAAGTATGTTTCAATATTATTGGTTAATGGATTAGGACCAAGGAGGAGCTTGTGGCTAAATAATAACAGCCGCTCGGGTCGTTCTTTAGGTTAAGCCGTGCTTGTCTAGTTTGGTCTGTCCCTCGGAAAGCACGTTAAGCCGTTGGTCCTGGGTGTCATTGGAGATCTTTGACAGTCGTTAGGTAGTCAGTGGCCCTAAAAGTCTGACAACCAGTCTTACCAAGGGCTATCGTATTACCCAGTACTAACTGGGTTGTGGAGCTTAGATAGGCAGTCGCTCCATGTAAAATACTGGTATTCAGCTGCATCTGGTTAGACTGGAAGCAGACCCCGACATAGTTGGGAAAAGGCTAGGGAGATGATAATGAGGATTAGGACCAAGGTTGAAAATATTAATTGAAGACTGTTAGGTTCGTCGTCGGGTCGACGCTTAAGTACCTAGGACTCGTCCTCGACAGCCGGTGGAACTTCGCGGAGCACTTCCGGCGTTTGGCTCCCAAACTGGAACGGACAGGGGCTGCCTTCAAGCGGCTCTTGCCCAACCTGAGGGGTCCAAACGCCTCCTGCCGGAGGCTATACGCGGGGGTCGTGCGGTCCATGACCCTTTACGGGGCCCCGGTGTGGGCGAGTTTTTTGAGGCACCAAGCCACCCACTACCTGAACGCGCCCCAAAAGGTAACAGTCATAAGGCTAATCCGGGGGTACCGCACGATCTCCGGCGAAGCGGCTAGCCTCCTTGCCGGATTGCCGCCATGGGATCTGGAGGCGATAGTCCTCGCACGCCTGCACGAATGGCGCGCGAAGGCACTACGTCTGGTGGAAACTCCGCTGCCGCGGCAAATTACCGCTCAGCGGACAGACCTCCGGCGTGATCTCATGGCGACATGTAGAGAGCGACTGTCGCAACCCCGTGCAGGGCACGCCACCATATTGGCGATAAGTCCCCTCTTTGAGGAGTGGCTAGAGAGACGCCACGGCGCCCTCACCTACCGCCTGACGCAGGTCCTCACCGGACACGGTTGTTTCGGGAGGTTCCTGCACCGAATCGGGCGGGAGGAAACGCCCGGGTGTTTCCACTGCGAGGATCGTCCGGAGGACACGGTGGAGCACACCGTGGAGGTCTGCCCCGCTTGGGCGGAGCACCGCCGTGTCCTTGTAGCGGCGATTGGCGGCGGCGATCTCTTGCGTCCGGCCTTGGTTCAAGCCACGGTCCGGAGCGAGAGTGAATGGGAAGCCGTCACCTTCTTCTGCGAAGCAGTCATGCTAGTGAAGGAGGTGGCGGGACGTGAGAGGGAAAGAACCTCACGTCCCAGTCCCCACGGGAGACGCCCTGGGCGTCGGGGGTCACGTGGTGGCTCCCGGCCACCGTAGGCGCGGGCCTGTGGACGGCGAGTTATGGGCCAGCTCGCCGTCCGGCCGTCTTATGACGACAGGCCGTGTCGACGGCGCGTTCCACGTGCGCCTCAAAAATATGTCAGCAAATAAGTAGGGGTCCGCAAGGGCCGATACCTGCCAGGGCTGCGGAACTGTTCGAAAGAGATACCGTGGCCCTGGAACACAACGGGCAAAGAAGGAACATGGATGGGTTTTAGTCAGTACAATTCTGACACTCCCTTCCGCTCCACCCAGAGTGGGGGGGTCATATGATGATATCCAAACCGAAAAAAAAAAAAACTGTTAGGTTATCACTCACTTAAACACCACACTGTTTCGTATTAATTTTAATGATAAAACATAGTTCAACAAGTGCGATTACTTAAGAGCAAAAGAAAGAAATCTTCAACGATACAAAAAACTAAGCCAAAGTAAGTCAAGTCGAATAAAAAAGGTAGGTATTATCTGTGCCGTGCAAGGGAACGCACTCAAGGCGACGCCTTGACGGTATTAGCAGGGATTATACGCGGAAGAGGCACTATCAGCCGATTCCGTCGTCAGATTTGGAGAAAATCACCATGACAGGGGTGCTTATGTCGCAGAACTGAAGGTGTGAGCACACAGGTGAGAATGCTGAGGAGCAGAATTGAACCGATTTTTAGTTAACTGCCTCGTTGATCTAGTAGGGGCAAGCGCAACTGCTGAGTATGAGGTCATAGTAATATTCGGATTTTCCATCAGGAAGTAGCAGCCACAGAGTATGGATTTGTGCCCATATTGATGGCAAAAAGGGTCGCCCCCTTTTATATGCGACTTAGAACATAGTTATGTAAATGTTGTCAGTTGGCTAAATGTGAGTGTACTATTAGATACACCTCTGCCTAACCTTACGGTGATTACAGGCGAGATGTTATGATTTTTAGTTCAGGTTATGATATTGTATGTGAAAATAACAGCAGCTCATGCCATCTGGCAATTAATGACTCCATTTTTGAACACTTTACAAAAATCGTCATCACATTCGTAGATTACATCAGTTATTTTCCAATAAATTAAATCTTACGAACCTTTTTAACACTACTAGCTACAGCAAATAAAAACCCAACGAAAAAGTAATAACTACTAACTCACCTATTTTACTGACCTGTTTTTCACGGCTCGATACCTTTCCAGTCCGTATGTCACGATTGTTATTGAAGGTCTAAGATTATTTCGCTATTACGTTTTTTGGGAGCCAACCGGTGCTTGAGAAAATTTCACCGTCAAGGTTCAACTCAGAGGATTTTTTGTCCAATTTACTACTTGTTAGGGCCTTGTGTTTTGTTTTATCTTGATGACATTGTAGGCCTAATTGGGTCTTCTTGATTATGGTCAGTCTGTGTCGTTATGATAAGGGTCTACTGCGACATTTTACCTGCAGCGTAGTTTTAATATTATGAGGCTTTCGACTGAACTGATTTTTAGAATAAATTCACATTTTTACTCAAAGGTAACTTTAATTTTCTGTATCAACAGGCAGGTATATATTTTTTTTCAAGGGAAAAGATATCAAACTTAATTAACTTATCTTTTTCTTAGCGTGTCGATGGCAATCTAAATTGTGTCGGCCCAGAACTGAGTTACTAGTTTCTCGTACTTATTATATAATTAACATGTCTAGTCTAATCCCACAAAAACTGAAAAAAAAAATCATTTTAATATATTATTATATCACAGTAATGGTACTAATATTAGTTCAACAAATGTTGTCTGGAAGCGATAAGACCGCCATTACACACAGTTTTAAGAATATTATAAAAGACAAGTTGCTGTTAGTTGTTTAACAAGTTTAGTGAAAAATAAAGTGTGATCAATCTGTCTAAATATTTATTAAAGACGTGCGTATTTCCTCATCAGATTATCTGAAAATGTTTTCCTCCCTCTATTTCAGCTGAGTTGACAATTAGTAAACAATGCATAATATAACATTACGCCTGTAATCCCCAAAGGGTTACGCAGAGGTGTATCTCATAGTACACCCACATTTCGCCAGTTAAGTTTAAGTGCCATGTAATAGAGGGCGAGCCTATTGCCATCAACCGGACGCAAATCCAGACTCTCTGGCTGCTATTGAAAAATTCCTGATGGAAAAACCCAATAACACTTTGGCCACCTGGGAATCGAACCCAGGACCTAATGCTCAGCAGTCCCGCTTGCGACCACTAAACCAACGAGGTGGTAAACAATGCATTTTCCAAAAAAGCCAAAAATTAAATCCTCACAAAACCACATTTGCTGGCAACTACGATAAAAAAAAAAACATCTTTTTAATACTAAAGTCAAGATAGCACACATACTTATAGTTTGTTGTTATTTATTTATTTTAGGTTATTTTTTTTTTTAATTAATAATGTAAATAGTTAGTTTACTCTACTGAATAAAATATCAAAACAAATAAAAAAAAAACAGTAGCACACTCAACAGAAATATCAATTTAAAAAACAAAATATGCTGACTGTTTGCCACTTAAAGCTGTAACGCTCGAGCCGTGAATTTTAACGATCCCTTATTAAGCCGTAAGGATAGCGTAGCCCGTATAAATTCTTCAGAATGACCGTGTTAATTATATTTTTAATATATATACGGCTTAAGAGGCTTTTTAGTAAATTAAAATGTAACTGGATGATATACTTACAGATATAATTAAGATTTCTTGCTTGTCTCTGTTTATCTCTTCGTCACGGTTCCATAATTATGTGAGGACGGGAAATCTTGAACACTCAAAGACTACCAGATTCACTGTAGTGAAAATCTTAAGGAACTTGCATGTAAGTTTCCAAGAAAGTGTGTCGTAATATTTGTGTGAAACCAGTAATTTATATTTTGAAGTGGAAAGTTTTAATATCCCTTCATATATCTTTTCAGGGAAACTGTTATTTATAACATGAAGTTTTTATGTTAACTCTATTTTTTACCCCATTTACATTTTAGAAGTATTTTAAATGGCGTAAAATAAAGAACTAAGGCCCTTGCACGATAGCTCGCCGTCCGTCCGTCTTATGACGACAGGCCGTGTCGACGGCGCGTTCGTGTACCACGCGGGCCTCAAAGAGATGTCAGCAAATCGGAAGGGGTCCGCATGTACCGATGTCTGCCGGGGGTGTGGGACTGTTCGAAAGAGATACCACGGCCCTGAAACACAAAAGGCTAAGAAGGAACATGGATGGGTTTTAGTCAGTACAAGTCTGATTCTTTCTTCCGCTCCGCCCAGAGCAGGAGGGGTCATTCGATGATTTCGCATCCGAAAAAAAGACCCTACCACGAGCATGCGGTGTAAACGAACGTAATATCGTCAATTTTAAAATTAAAAATAGTCGTTTCACATTTAATATTTTCATTTCGATTTTAAATATTTATTCGTTCTATAAACACAATTATTAGGAGTTTCCTCTCTTAAGAGCCCTGACCACTAGTAGCTCCGACCCTGTTCCCGATGCTGGAAGGCTATTATTTTTTATACTTCTAAATGTGGAATATTTAAAAATGTAAAACATATTTATGTATTAAAATGAATCAAGGAAATAATAGTGGCTAATGTGTTGTAACAAATTTTTCTGAGTGTCTGTCTACACTTAAAGATAGTCGTAATATTAGTTATTGCAATCAATGTAATATTGATCTTCAGAGCCGCGAAATAAGTATCAATTCCACTACTATCAATGACTTCAGAAACTAATAATCAACATCAAAAACTAGATACAGAAACAAAACAATTTCCTCCCATCTAAACAGCAAAAACCGATGCCACAGCTCACAACAACTTACTCAAAAAGGAACACAACGCAACCAACAGCGCGGAAGAACAAAAGAAAGAATGAAAAACATTAATGAAGCAATTTGTTTCATGTCCACACTATACGGGACAGGATTAACGGTATCTAGTTTGAAAAGAACGGGCGGGGTGAGGGATGGGGTGGGGGGAAAGGGTCATTGTGTATGTTACAACGAAGTTGAAGTAGTTTTACTTTAGAATCTGGTGGTATTGATAAAAGTAATGCTATATTTTTTTTTTAAAGAACTTTGCCACTCTGCCTTTCTGCTGACGAATCAAGAGTTATTAAAAAGAAAAGCTCCCCAATGGTTTAAATAAGGTCGTAAATAAAACAAAATATAAATACAATTTTAAAATTAGAACAACATACAATAAAAGAAAAAGGACGCTACAGTTACACTTTTGGTAATAAACAATGAGGTACCATTGTTTATTGCTTTTTATCTTAAAAGTATCGTTTCTTGTAAGTTATGATTCTGAAGGTGACCATAACCACAGAATAAATAAATGATGGTGGTAGACGGAAGCTTGTAGACATGGCTCAAATCAGAAAAAACAAGGATAACCAATTTCAAGAGAAACAAGGTTACCGACGTAGCCCGAAGAATAGCTAAACTTAAGTGACAGTGGGCAGGGCACATTGCTCGCAGAACGGAATGCCGATGGGGCCGAAAAGTTGAGGCTGGAGTGGCGACCGCGAACCGGAAGACGCTTCGTTGGAAGGCCTCCCACTAGGTGGACCGATGACCTGGTGAAGGTTGCAGGGATCCGCTGGATGCGAGTCGCACGGGACCGGTCAATGTGGCGACACTTGGGGGAGGCCTATGTCCAGCAGTGGACGTCTTTCGGCTGAAATGATGATGATGATGATGGTAGACGGAAACACTAGAAAGTTTCCAGGTATGGTCCAGAACAAAGAAAAAGATCGCAATGACGAAGAGAACAAGTGCCTTTCGTTTTCGTTAAGGTCATTTTTACACCAATTTATGGATTAATTATGTTTGTTATTTTACAAAATCCCTACTTCATTACACAATTACATGGAAAGTCTATTTTAGAGAACCAGATTTTCTAAGCCTAACCTTCTGTCCTCCACTGTCCTCTAGACTCCGGGTAACCAATGTGGTTGGGCGGTGTTTCACTAGATCATAGCACACTAGAAATAGGTGACGCTTAAATTGAGCGCCCATTTTCGCACAATAGCTGGGGTCACTGTGACCTAAATGAAATTTCCTGGCCATATTTTAAAGGAAGTGACGTGGTACTGAGGGATTATCACTCCGAGATAAGGAAAGTGTTTTGGGTCGATAAGAAAATTGCTTTTTTCCTCGTCTTTGTTAGGCTATGGTAAATGTATTGAATAGTTCAATGAGTTGGGGTATGTAAGTAGGTGAATAGACGACAGGTGTTTTGTATACTTTGGACAGTTACAGTTACAGTTACAGCACAACAATACACACACAAACAATACCAGCAAAACCGAACAAATGGGATATGATTTAATCCGGACTTTAAAACCGCCGCATTCAAACGAAACATTTAAACCAAAAAAAAAGGCTGCCTTACCGTGGCTCGACCTTGGCACGCGCGGCAGCCGATACAGACCGATGCGGCCTGGCGTGGCAAACGTTGCGCGGAAAATGTCTGGTCGCTCAGTCAGTACGCGGCTACTGATGTATCAACCAGCATTTGTTCGATGTAGTTTAGGACGGCCCCCTTTTTATTTATATCAGATGGGAAATCATCAAATGACCCCCCCCCCCCCGCTCTGTGCGGAGCTGAAGGGAGTGTCAGACTTGTACTAACTAAAACATATCGATGTTCCTTCTTAGCCCTTTGTGTTCCAGGGCCTCGGTATCTCTTTCGAGCAGTCCCGTAGCCCCGGCAGGCATCGGCCCTTGCGGACCCCTTCCGGTTTGCTGACATCTCTTTGAGGCGCGCGTGGAACACGAACGCGCCATCGATACGGCGCATTCAATTCATTCATTCAATTCATTCCGCTCACAGTTCTCGAAATTTTCGTTCCATTAACAACGTCTTACGGTGACGTTAGCGCCATCTATTTAAGAAAGTATCGAACTAACTTAAACCAACACGTTGACATTGCAGTCAAATCAATGTTGTATAGAAGTCGCCATACCAAACTAATTTCTCTTTCTAATTCCAATTTCTTTTTTTCTTTTTTTCATTCTATTTCTAATTTCTTTTTTTTTTCTTATTTTTTCCTTTTTTTTTCTTTCCATGTCAAAAACAGCTATGTTCCCTACGCAGGGTTTGCGTATAAAATATTAAAAATAAGGCTAGTAGCTTTACCTAAGGGGAATAGAAAGGGCTGCGGGACTGTTCGAAAGAGATACCGTGGCCCTGGAGCACTAAGGGCAAAGAAGGAACATGGATGGGTTTTAGTCAGTACAAGTCTGATTCTTTCTTCCGCTCCGCCCAGAGCAGGAGGGGTCATTCGATGATTTCGCATCCGAAAAAAAGACCCTACCACGAGCATGCGGTGTAAACGAACGTAATATCGTCAATTTTAAAATTAAAAATAGTCGTTTCACATTTAATATTTTCATTTCGTCGTTGGTCATTTGACGATTTCCCATCCGAAAAAAAAGGGAAATAGAAAAGTACACCAAGAAGCTTCTTATTATTTTCTCGATTACGATAAAATAGCTTTTAAGAACACAGTACTGCTCAAAATAAATGCATGTTAGGAAAGTTTTGTACGGTGTACTCTTCAATAGACATAGTTTCATTTGTGTAGATATTGATATTGGCTGAACTTTTAGACTGCGACGACAAAAATATTTGTAATAGATGTTGATTATTGTGCTACCTCGTTGGTCGAGTGGTCGCAAGTGCGACTGCTGAACATTAGGTCCTGGGTTCGATTTTCTGGTCGGGCAAAGTGTTATTGGATTTTTCTATCGGAACTTTCTCAGTAGCAGCCACGGAGTCTGGTTTTTTTCTCTGTTGATAGCAATTAGGCTCGCCCTTATTACATGGAACTTAAACATAACTGGCGAAATGTGGGTGTACCTACTATTAGGTACACCCAGATTTCGCATTACACGCGTGATGTGATGTTATGTTATATGTATGTTGATTATTGTTTAGCCTGATACAATTATGCATTATCCCCGATTTTAAACTTGTGTTATAAGTTCTTTTCTTTGTTTGATATTTGTAATGAAGAGCAGATAATCCATCTATTTATCTGTCTATCCATAATAAACCAACAATATCCACAAATAAACTACATCCAAGACTTAGTAGTGCAATTTGTACCAACACCAATCGATTGGAACGTGATCAATCAACTAAGTAAATAGCCCTCAATTATAATCAATCACTGACGCAATCAATTATGGCGTAAATTAAGTTATTAACCCACTTATCAAAGTTGTTTTGGCGAATGATTTGAATGAAACAAATGCTTCTTTGGTGAAAGTTTTGTGAAGTTTCATTGCGAATTTGATGAATAGTCATTTACAATAGTAGGTATACATATTCAGCCGTCTGCGACACAAGCCTTCTCGCCATGAGGGGTATGGCCCGTACTACTGCGAGGATCGCCCGGAGGCCACGGTGGAGCAAACCGTGGAGGTCTTCTCCGCTTGGGTAGAGCACCGCCGTGTCCTCATAGCGACTATTGGCGGTAGCGACCTCTCGCGTCCGACCTTGGTTTAATCCATGGTCCGGAGCGAGAAGGAATGAGAAGCCGTTACCTCCTTCTGCAAAGCAGTCATGCTAGCGAAGGAGGTGGCGGAACGTGAGAGGGAGAGAGCCTCACATCCCAGCCGCCGCAGGAGACGCCCCGGGCGTCGGAGGCCATGTGGTTACTCCCGGCCACCGAAGATGCGGGCCTGTGGACGGTGACTAATGGGCTAGCTCGCCGTCCGTCCGTCTTGTGACGACAGGCCGTGTCGACGGCGCGTTCGTGTTCCACGCGCGCTTCAACGACATGTTAGCAAACCGGAAAAGGTCTAATTCAATCATGATTATATCAAAAGAACGTTATTGTTGTTTTCCTTCGGAACAGTACTTTTTTTTGGGATAAAAGGTACCATATGTCCGTTTCTGTCCACCTGGCAACGTATAGGCAAAATTCATCATGATCGTCTCAGTGGTTTAGGTGTGAAAAGGAAACAAACTTACTTTCGCATTTATAATATTAGCTAGGATTAACATAAAATGTTCATACATCGGCACAAGCGGACATTACCATTTAGAACAATTAAAATGGAGCTAATGAAAGCACCAAAAGGTACATCGAAATCGAGCAACAGAACGGAAACATGAATGCAATGCTAGAATGAATAGTACTTTACCCAACCGAAGTGCGACGAACAATAACCGATTCAGATTCGGAAATCAGAAATTAATTTCAGTTCATAATTTGTCATTGGAGTGCAGTTACACCGAGAGATAATTACGTAATATATGATTCGAAACTTGATAGTGCGTTGCTGTATTACCTACGTGGAATCAATAGCCCTACTATTACGCCTTTGACATTTAATATTACTGTCATAGGCTACACATAGAGTTTGATGAACGGCTGTCAAAGCTGAATGTTCATTTTGCGGTCAAATTATCGTCAATGAGTTAAATTGTTTCTAAAAATTTAAACTTGAATTTATTGGTTTCAATTTAAGCATTTAATTCAATTAAACAACTTTAATGTTCAAGGAGTCGGTCAGTTTGTTTTGAGTCAGAAAGGTAAAACTGGCTGCCCGTTCTAAATTCAATTTTTTTACAGGGAAAAACAAAACAATACAATAACATTACGCCACCGTCATTGTACCTTTCTTGAAAAGCTCAAATATCAGTATAAGATCTAACCTAGGATCTCACTATAATATGTACGTGAGAATATTTTTCTGAGAAACATGTTTTCTTGAAAATTTAATCAACTCCCTAAGTGATGACGTGGTGACGGCTCCGTGCGACGTGCACTATTAAAATTTTCACTTAGCCTCTTAGGAAAAGACAGATAACGCAATTATTAAATAAGATGAACCTAGTATTTATATTTCTGCTTATCTTGAGCTTTTTGTTTCGGAGTTATTTTTTTAAGTATGTTATGTTAAGCAATTTAATGTTAGAAAATTTATTGTCAACTGATATCATGTGACATGTTCAATATACTCAATTGTCAATCAATGACAGAAGTAATATGCAACTGTCATTTATTGACAATTGTATCGATTGGCTGTAGCACGGTAAATTGACGTGTGGCACAATTAATTTCTGTGAACGTTCATTGTACATTCAACTAGTTGGTGAAGCATCACAGACGAGACGTGTAACAGACGATGTAAAATCATGTCAATTTGACGACGTCAGGCCATCAATAAACATTATCATCAAGACAAAAGGCCATCTCAGACACTAATCTGTATTGCCCTCTAATGATATGACCATGGTTATGTCTAGACTGAAAAGGCTGTGACTTCAGGATTTGTTTTATTCTTAGGCTAAAATAATAGCCTCGTGTTTGGCCGCACCTTGGTATTTCTTTCCCGAGTAGTTAAATACGAAATACTGACCTGATCTACTTTTAAAAAATAAGTAAATTTTATTTATTTATTTATTAAAACTTTATGCAGAAGTAAAAACTGTACAAAGGCGGACTTAATGCCAAATGCATTTTCTACCAGTCTACCTTAGGGTGATGCAGATACAATATACAGTAGGTGCAATAACAGAAAAAATAATTCTAGAAAATATTTATAACTAAAACATATAAGAATAAATACTTATATACATACATAATATTAAACTTTATAAAGTTAAGAGAGATAAACAAGAAAAACTACAACAATTTAGTTCTGAGACGAGTCTGCCAACTTCTTGTTATATATTCCCGAGCTTTCACTTTGAAAGTGAACTGACTGGTCACCGTCCTGATACTCTGAGGGAGCGCATTCCAGAGGAAAACAGCCTGGACTAAGAAGAAGATTTTATAAAACCAGAGCGGTGAGAAAGACACCGTAAAATACAATTATGTGCGCAGAGCATAACTATTGACAATTAGACGACAGATAAGAAGAAGAAGTGGGTTTGTGAAGAAGAGAAAACAGGGTTGTCAAAGCCCTTAATTCTCTGCGCTGCCGGATGTGCAGTCATCTTAAAAGCCAAATTTTAACGTTTAAAAATATTTTCCAAAAACATTTACGGAATTATGGATAATATTTATACCGTTGTTTCTTGAATTCATCACATACGATTTCTAATCTACATAATTTTGCGTACTTAGCTCTGATTTAGTACTTGGCACCAACTTCTACAAGTTCAATCATAATAAAGAAGATACAGTCAGCAGAACTAGGTCGAAGTTAGATCTAATCTAGACTTATGTTACACCATTTTGCTTGGTAATCTGAATATTGTGCCTAGAAACATAAATTCATGGTTAGAACATAATTTATGCTTAATAGTAAATATACATACATACAAGTTGTGTTTGGATGGAAATATTATGTTGTATATAAGGTCTATCTTTTCATACACGAAATATTTGAAGAGTAACTTCTATAAGTCGTAAAGTCGCCATAACAACGAAAAAAAAAATAACTAAGTGTTTTTTTTTTTACAAAATTATTATAATTCTAAAATTTTTTGAGACGTTTTGCATAAAACCTTTACTCCCATATTCTAACAATGACAGTAGGTAAATACGACGTAGTAAACTACCCTAATGGATGCTTAAAAATAAGGAGCCAGTATTTATTTTGAGGGTCAAGTAATTTTTAAATTATTGAAAATATTTCGTGTATGAATAGTTAGACCCTATAAATATATAGGGTCTAACTATTCATACACGAAATATTTTATTTTTTATGAGAGCAATAGAGAGATTTCTAAGAGAAACCGATTTGCACCAAAATACCAGTAACGTGGAACAATGGCAGGAATATGATAACTTGAGTACAATGACGGTTTATAACATTAAGCACGGAGGAAACTCGGTATGAGTATACGGCCCAGTCACATCCACTGCTAACCTAGGCAAGCGCGACTTAACCTGAAAATCGACCCGAGCGGCTGTTATTATTTAGCTCCTCACGACGGTTTATAACATGAGAAAAATAGAAAGATTTCTAACTTCATTTTAAAAAAAACCTGGAGAGCTGTGGTGGTGCAGTGGTGGCGGTCCCGACTTACGAGCAGTAAGTCGTGGGTTTGAACCCAGGCAGGCGCATTAATTTGTGTAATTTATTTCATCACCACTGCTCTAAAATTCGAAAACATGTGACATCTACCAACCCGCACTGGGCCCGCGTGGTAGATTATAGCCCATTCCCTGTCATAGAGAGGAGGCCTGTGTTCCAGCAGTGGGAACATTATAGGCTGCTGCTATGCTATGCTATATTAAAAAAACCAAACAGGTATTTAGGCATGAGATGAAATAATTACTTAGTAAAACGGTCTGAATAGAGACGCGGGAAGAATCGAGACAAAACTTTGAAAGGTTTTATGCCATTTGTCAACCAGTGGGTGGGTTTCTCAAAACAATAGTTTGGCAACTATGGAATATACTAACATTCAGAAACTAAAAGTCGACTTGCACATAGTTGCAGAAAAGCCAGGCAGCTCCTCAAGACTTTCCCCAACATTTCCTAAAAAGTAAAGTTTTAAATCTAGAGCGTTCGTTCCACAAGTGGGTAGGTGCTCACGTATTATTCGAGTTTCAAATTGGGTCTCGTTCATTCTTCTGCATTATAGTGATTAATGAACAAAACGTTCTTTTTGTTTTTTCTAGCTATTAATATGAGTTGAGTGAATGAATGAATGAATGGAAGGGAATTAAATTTAGATAAGTTTAAAAAGGCATTGGGTAGTTACTGAAAAATACTGATTACTTCGTTGTTCTAGTAGATGTAAAAACTGTTACTGCGTATGAGGTTGAAGCGGCACTATGAAAAGTACTACAGCAACATAAGGGTGCCGATCACCAATCGATCGATGGTGGAAATGACAACGATCGATCTAGTAGTAGTAGAAACTGTCGATCGACGTCGACTTATCTATTCTACCATCGATCGATGGCCTTGATCGACGATCGATCGATGGTAAAACTCTAATATAGTACAAATAATATCACAGCGCCATCTATGACTCAAATAAAGAACTAAAATCACAATTCTAAATCACGCTATTAATATAGCAAAACCCAATAACAACTGTCGGGCAGTTGCCCACCAGACACAACACCCGTCTGGTCGGAGGATCCTCCCTTTTCTACGGGGGATGAAGAACTTTACACCCTGTTCTCCATACGATCTTGAGTTTTGATTTTGATGTCGCCCCATAAGGTCTTGAGTTTTGATTCTGATGTCGGAGAAAGTGATATTGGGTTTTCTATGAGAATTCAGAGAAAGTCAGGATTTGTGCCCGGATGATGGCAATAGGCTCGGCTCCTAATACATACGGTGTTACCATACCATTCGATAAATCGTCGATCGAAGCCATCGATCGATGGTAGAATGCATAAATCGTCGTCGATCGAGAGTTTCTACTACACCAATTGATCGATCGTCGTCATTTCTACCATCGATCGATTAACGTAACACCCTTAAACTTATTGGCTAAATGTGGATGTACTATATGTGGTACACCTCTGCTAAACCTTTCGCTGAATACAGGCGTGATGTTATGTTATGTTAAAATCTAGTTGACCTTGAGTTTATTAGGTACAAAAATAATGTTTATTTCAGTAATTTGACTAACAAGCTCTTCCTCATAAAAAAATCTGAAATTGCGTACAATCACGAAACCAAGTTATCAATTTAAGATTCTCGTCGCAAAATAAATAAAACAAGAAATCCTCTTCCAACATTTTTTTTTAACGACATTTCTCGTCTTGTAAGAAGAGTAAAAAGAAAAAACTAAATAAACTTGAAGCACCTACAAATGAACTTAAACTAGGGCACAAACCTGGAGGGAATCGTGTCTGTACAGCGCGAACATTTCTTCAAATAAATACCTTAACTTACTTTTTGGAACAATAATATAATTAAAACTTCTAACTACCACTTCTTGATGTTGTTTTAGCATAATTTTGCACTGAAGTGTTTATATTTGCTTTAATAATGTTTCTTTACGAAGAGTCATCATCACTTTGGTTGTAGGAATACGTTCTATACAACATCTGCCTAGCCTTTTCCTAACCATTTTGTGTTATGTTGTGTAACTTGTCGGCTTACAATCTAACCGGATGCAGCTGAATACCAGTATTTTACATGGAGCGACTGCCTACCTGACCTCCACAACCCAGTTTGAACCGGGTAATACGATACCCCTTGGTAAGATTGGTTGTCAGACTTTCAGGCCACTGACTAGCTGTAACGACTGTCAAAGATCTACAAATGACAGCCGTGCTTTCGTGGGGAAACTCGGTATGTAATGGGTGGTCACCCATCCACAGACCAATCTAGACAAGCGCGGCTTAACCTGAAGATTTATACGAGCGGCTGTTATTATTTAGCCACGAGCTCCTCACGTGATTCTGTGATACTTAAAAGAATGAAAAGTTATAACAATTTCCTCAGGCAGCAAAATACTGCATGTTACTACCATTGGTGGCCAAAAGATGTCAATAATTCCTATTGACCCATAGTCTTCTGGCCATCAAATTCAGCAAAAGACATCAAATGGTGGGAAAGATATTTATAATTATAATCAAAAATAGTTGTCAGTTCTGCACATGGTTTAATGATTGTTATACGTTGTTGGCTACCCGCTTATAACCTTCTAAAACACGAGAATCACTAAAATATATGTTGCTATCCAAGAGATATTCCCAATCCTTCGTCGCGACGTAGGGGGGCAAATTTATTAATAGTGGAAACAGCCAATTATTCCTGAATGTAAACAAAACCCATTTACTGTTTACAAAACACACAACCTTCCTTATAACATGTACGGATGTATACTATTCTTTCCTTCTAAGATCAAAAGGAAATGACCTCCTCCGCCTTTAATATACGATAGTTCTGAAAATAAACACAACTGTGCCCTTAACTACATCCTCAAATAGTGAAGGGTCCTTCGGAGGGAACACAAACTGAGGGTCCCAAGTTCTGGGGGATCTTAAAGCCATGGAAATACAAACACTTGTGTAAGGGTAGATCATGTGTTGTGTTTGGATCGTAAGATGAGCGAATGACCTGAATATGAATGTAGGACGACAAATTAATTTTGCGCTGGTAAATTGTCTTCAATTTACCGGCACAAAATAAATCTCTTCTCGTTTCTTTAAGACTTGCTTTGGCCCGCGGTTTTCCTTGCGTTAATTTAGAATTTGATAATAATTTGGGGTTGTACTCTGTTTGTATAATAATAGAATTCAATCATGATTCGAAAGACACGTGGCGCCATCTATTATCCTAAGAAGGGTATTATGATTTTCCTCGGGTACAGTACCTTTTTTCAGGTTGTAAATCATCCCGAAAAATTGGTTCAGAAGTAAGTATACCAGGATTCCACATTTCTGTAAATTATTTAACATTATAGAGGCGTATTTGTCTTTCTTTCCATCATGATAATTATAGATGACCTATTAACCAATTGTCACTACTTTTGCTTGCGACCACGAAAAATCTATAAATTTTAACTTTCAAGTTAGCTATCGTCGCGTATCAAATAATAGCATAACTATGGTAAATATTCAATAAACTACCTAAGTCAGTACAAAACATCAAGAGATCCCAATACGTTCAAAAAAACACTCCGTAACTTCTTAATTCACAAAGCATACTATTCTCTAAATGAATACCTTGAAGAAAAATTTCTGTTTTTATTTAATTTTTTTATTACTTTTATTAGCTTTAGTTCATAAGATTATTATTATTACTTACAACTCAATAATTTAATTGTTTACTTACTTTGTATTGTTTATTTGTTTCTGTTTAACGTATATTTTATAAAAGATTTTATTAAAGATTTAATATTAGGTAATTAGCTGTAATAACAGTACCTAGTTTTAGTTTTTATTTAAGTTTCAGTTTTTATACATACCTATAAAAACTACCTGCACGACTTAATGTGTAGACATTATTTGTACGCCTTTGCAAGGCAGCACATAGTGAAACATAACTCTTTTTGATAACACCGTGTATTTACTTTACCTATGTGTCTCAAATAAATATAATTTGAATTTGAATTTGAATTTGAAAATTGAAGCTTGTAGGGACAATTGATTACGTGGAGATGCATATCGATCGTACGTGACTCGTTTCAAAACTACAATGGAGGTCAAGTAGGGAGGGATGAATTGAGGGGGACGCATAAGAGCCTAGGTAGACATTGAATCAATCGACAAGCAACTGTGAATTAAAGTGGTGTGTTTTTATGATTTTTTTTAGGATGGTAAAAGATCAGTTACGCAGAATTGGAAGTGACCAAACAATTACATAGTATTTACAGCAAATAAATAATTTTTACTTTGACTAAGATCACGCCAAAGAAACGATGGATGGACTGTGCAAAGGATGATTTGGCAAAAAAGGAGGTGTCTGATGAAACGACGAGTAATAGAGAAGTATTGAAGAAGAAGGCTTGCTGCGCTAAGTCAAAATGAATTGGGCAAGAGAATGATGATGATGACATAAGATCACGCCTCTAATCCCCCAAGGGTTGGCAGAGGTGAAAATAGTACACCCACATTTCAACAGTTATGTTTGAGTCCCATTTAATAGGGGGCGAGCCTATTGCACAAATGGCAGTGGTAAAAACAACTAGCAGTAAAACAATAAAAAAAGTAAAGTATAAAGTGAGGCGAGTTTAGAATTAAGCAACACCTCTGTACTATAATATCATTAAAGAAATAAAATAAAAAAAATAGCAGTAGCTAAAGACACAATTCAGAATGTATTAATTACTGCATAGTAAAATTCAAATTCAAATTATTTTATTGTGGGCATATGTTAGTTACAGGTCTAAACAATAAATTTAAGATCCAATATGTCCTGCCTAAAGAAAGAAGATAAGAAAGGAGATTTAAAAGATTTCCTCACCAAAACACCATCAACCTAAAATGTTTACTACCTACACCTCAAGCTAGATATTACTTTTAAAGATAACACATAACAGAACCACACGACATTTTCTTGAAAACTACGCCTAGCTACTGTCTACACACTTTCTCCACAAATATCCGAACATAGCTCATAATGTAACATCACCAAAACGAACTTTGTCTCCGAAATACTAGAATGATGAATGTGTACAGTCAGAATATGAGGCAGGAAATGGAACCGCAGCGCCATGTTACAAACGTTATTGAATTCCTAAACTAAAATGACGCACGAAAATGTAATTTCATACTTTTTTGCCGATTTTACGCCAGTTTTCTTTAGGGCTGACAGATTTTATTGAAACGCGAAAATGAGCATGAAAATAAATTGAACACGTGTTTAAATCAGAAAAGTATAAAAGGGTAGAATGAGAATCTGAATCTCGGAAAAGAAAAGATTTTTATTGAATGCGTAAAAAATCGACTCGGTAGGAAAATGTGCTATTGTTCCATATTCCTGTATGAAAAATGATTATAGAATAAGTAGGTATGAGTTTTGCTGCAAAATACGTCAGTTTTATCAATTTATGTCGTGCTGGCTTAGGCTTGCGTTTCGCTCGGGTGAAGGTCATCATCATCTGCCTAGCCTTTTTCCAACTATGTTGGGGTCGGATGCAGCTGAATACCAGTATTTTACATAAAGCAACTGCCTATGAGACCTCCTCAACCCATTTATTACTGGGTAATACGATACCCTTTTTGAAGACTGGTTGTCAGAAACGTACTAGTACTATTGGGATAAAAAGTATCCTACGTTGGGACATTGTTCTTTCAGGTGTGACATTTTAATAGACAGGCAGACGAGGTTGATATCGAATTTATCTTGATATTATTTTGATATTTTTTCTATGAATGATTGAAAATAACATAATTATTATAACCTGGATAAGGCTGGCACAAGAACTTGGAGCTTGGCACAAGCAAAGAGAGGCCAGCTATACCCAGCAGTGGGTGAAGTCAGGCTGTGGATGATGATGGGTTTAGCCTTCATAAACAAAAAATAAAAGTTAAATGAGAGTCGTGTAAAGTTCTCTTAGCACCAAAACGACAGTCACCAGCCCTATTCTTTTATCGCCCTATTGGGAAATATATATTTTTATGTACTAAGAAGAATTTAATTTATGCTTTTTGCTTATTTATCTTCAAACTCATCCCTCTGGGCTGGCGAAGATCCCTATTTGTCACTGTCAAAAATGACATCAATTTAATTTTCGGCCATTCGCTTCGGATATTGTTTCACACTGTCCGAGGATTCCTTTATTTTCTAAGCTTCAACATAAGTATTCATTACTGGACCTGTTGGAAATATAGTAGTAAACATATTGTGAATACAAAACCTTTGTAGGTCTATTTTTAATCTATCTATTTTTTTAATTCGATATTACAATTAATAATTATCAACAGACTGCATCGTTGGTCGACTGCTGAGCATGAGGTCCTGGGTTCGATTCCCGGGACGGGCAAAGTTCTATTGGATTTTTTCATCAGGAATTTCTCAGTAGCATCCACGTTGCCTGGAGTCGTGCCGGTTAATGGCAATAGGCTCGCCTTCTGTTACATGGGGCTTAAACATAACTGGAGAAATATGGGTGTACTATTAGGTACACCTCTGCCTAACCCTACGGGGATTACAGGCGTGATGTTATATTACCATTAAAAGATTATAAGTTTCCTATACCGGATAAAGACCTTCTATCAGTAAAAAGGTGGGTCTCTTATACACCACAGGAGCCAGGGTTGGTGGAGGTCCCAGAACATTACATTTTTGGGTCTGGGACGTGTCTGTTTCATTACGATGTTTTCACTTATCGTTTTGGGAGCTATTGTGATGATATAAAACACACAAAGTAAAGCGCCTATCCAGACCGAAACCCAGGTTATAATTACATAGGAATAAGAACACCCTAGATAACAAATAACTGTATTCAAATGAAATTACTATAACTTATAATAATTTATGTTACAACATCATCGATTTCAATGACAGTCGGCAGACAGATTGCCATGAGCAGTTCCTATAAAAACCTTACCAAAAAAAAAAAAAAAGAAATTAACGTTCACAAAGTCGCGCAACCCATTAAAAACTTTTGACATAAAAGAAGGGAACTGTCAAACTAAACTGTCAAATCATAGCTCACCAAATTACGAACGAATTTCTCTTGTCGATGGTTTAAAAAAAGAATCGCTTGCTCAGCTATCTTGAAAGGCCACAATAAGGTCAGTGTCCGACCGAACGCTGGAGTTTCCTTTTTCAGCCTTTATTAAATCTTTGTTACAATGAAAAAACGAAAAGATTTGAAGGAAACAAAATAAGTTTTTTTGGTACGTTGAACATAGGGTGTCGTATTTACTTATTTTAGTGTCATCAAATTGATGGAAAATGATACATACATACACACATATAGCAAAACATTTTTTCCACGGGGGTAAGCAGAAACTATATAACGCCACCTACTACGATCCTTGACACACTTTTTTTGTCTCGTTCACGTACTTAAAATAAAATATCTAGTCAAACATGCACGCCGCCGCGCTGCGCCGGTTGCGAATACTACTCAACTGACCTTTCTGAAAAAATATAAAATGTATTTTTTTTTTTATGGGAACAGGTAAACTATGGGAAAATATTATTACTATTACATTATTATGAGTATTCAAATATCATCATTATCTAAAGATATTGATGGTATTTGATTAACACTAGAAACGGGATATTTACCATGTTTACTGTTACTGTGTGTTCTGTGTACTTCAGTTTATCCGTGATCATGGTGCTTGCAACAGCGCCGAAATATCTCGGGAATTCAAAACAAACAGTGAACATGGTATACATCCCGTTTCTAGTGTTAATGATAATGTTAGTGACTATGACAGTTGAAAAACTTAATAAAATATTCTCCTTATCCTTATTCTTAATTAAATGAGCAATCATTTTGAATCACTTTCACGAAAATAGGTCTATCGATTTCGATGAAAGTTGCAAGATATACTTTTACGGCGGCAAAATATCGATCTAGCTAGGTCTCATATCCGGGAAAATTAGTTTTCTCTATTTTCACCCGAGCATCGAGAGCTCGGTTGCACAGATACAATTTTTTTTTAATTTAAATCCGAAACAAAATCGTTGAACCACCTTTCTTTCTGTGCTATGCGTGTTTCAGTTCGCAAAATAAAATAAAAAATATAACACGACCCTGAAAACGAATTGTATTCTCTAACAAAACTTCTGAAAAAAAGATTCTCTTTCATCGACCTTTCGTAACGTTTCATGATTATTACCGTGTTAAACAAAAAAAAAGAGTTTTTAAACTTCGCCGGCCTTCACAATCTTTTGAATAAGGCAATCTTGCCAGTAACTGTTTTGAGCCTCCCGGTTTTGTGTTGAGTTCATTAACAAAGAAGCGCTTCATAATTTAATTAAATGGAGTATTGTCTTAATAAAATTGACCATGTTTATCAATGGAGGTCAGTGGAGATGTTCATTATTTTGTAACCGAATAAGATTATAACTATCATGATTTTCCAACTCCGAAAGTTTTACAATAGAGACAGGAGTATAATCTCTCTCTCTCTCTATCATGTGGTACTTGGTGTCAGTGTTTTTATGCCTCCCATGGGCCTCTGACTTGGCTTTAAATGTCGTCAAGAAATATCTCTCAGGCATGCTGGTTTCCTCAAGATGTTTTCCTTAACCGAAGCACGTGATAACAATGAGGAGTATGATGATTCTTTATATGATGATAAACTAAAATTGAAAATCTTGTAAGACTCATATCGAATAAACCTGACCGAGAACTATTTACGACTATCATAATAAAATAATTACCTGTGCCAACGGATTTTTTTTTTTTTTGTATCTTTGTTAATCATCAAAGGATTCCCTCCCCCCCACTCTGGGCGGAGCGGAAGGGAGTGTCAGTCTTCTACTGAGTAAAACCTATCCATGTTCCTTCTTTGCCCTTTGTGTTCCAGGGCCACAGTATCTCTTTCGAACAGTCCCGCAGCCCTGGCAGGCATCGGCTCTTGCGGACCCCTTCATCGTTGCTGACATATCTTAGAGGCGCGCGTGGAACACGAATGCACCGTCTACACGGCCTGTTTGTCGTCATAAGACGTCCGGACGGTGAACTAGCCCGTTACTCACCGTCCACAGGTCCGCGCCTACGGTGGCGGTGCCAAGTAACGTTTATTCACCGATAATATGTATTCAGAATAAATTTTACTCCTTGCTATAAAGGCGCTTTATTATATTTGACCTAGATTTTGTAACAACTTATGGTATTTCTTTTTGTGAGATATTTTTATTTGGCAGAAATTTCGCAGGTTCCATTAGTATTAAAGACGAAATTCCTAACATTATTATTTAATTTAACCGTTTTATAGTCAGTCTAATACAGAAACAAAAGCCTCCAGTAAAAGCTTCTACAAATACATCATCTATTTAAATACCTTCTTAATTATTGTCACTAATTTCATTAAGATTATATTCTTCGAAGATTTAAATCAGTGGATCATCGTACTCTGATCGCACTAAAAATTGTTTACGCTGTGAATAGTGACGAAGCACATTTCGCATGGAATGATAGATACTACCAGCACGCGTAGCTTGACCACCGTAGAAACGGGTTTTGTCGACGGAAGAATCGACAAAATGACAGAACAACAAAAGAAATCTGTCATTTTGTCGATTCTTCCGTCGACAAAACCCGATAGAAAATGTAGAAGAAACAAAGGAAGTATGTGACGATCGTTTTTTGTAGCGTTTTGTAGTTTCTGATTACACCCAAGGAAAAAAGCGTGATATCAGCGAGAGAATACTGATAAAACGTACCTAATAATTTTTGATAAGATAGAATAGAATAAAATAATCTTAATACCGTGAAATATGGTACATTGAGCTGTTAAAGATAAATAAGTTCTACATATTTCGCTTACTAAAATTCGGCATGAAAATATTGTTATAATTATAAAACTAAGCTATTATATCAGTTACAGTTTAGATAAGTTAAAACAGAGCGAATCTAACGATTTAAACGTTTAATATTTCTGAGATCGTAGCAAATGTGTCTGGCTAAGTTCATTACTTAGGCATTAAGTGAGGGTCTAGGTAATTACCAGAATAAATGAAGGAATATTTCTTTTTATTTGATTTTACTTAGTCCTACATCAGTACTCAGTGCTTATGTCAAAAACACGCAGCATACTAATCTAGTTAATTCAGGTGTTTACGTACTTGAATTATGTAAATAATTAATTTTGGGCAACTGTTTTTGGTTGTCAGGGTTTTTGCCTTTGATAATTATTTAATTAGAATATGTTTACGATTGCCTAGGTTGGTCTGTGGATGGGTGACCATTCGTTCAATACCGTTAATAGTTTACTCCATGCCTCGAAAATCACGTTTGGCCATTGGTCCCGGCTGTCATTTGTAGATCTTTGACAGTCGTTACAGGTAGTCAGTTACCCGAAACTCCGACAATCAGTCTTACCAAGGGGTATCGTATTACCCAGTACTAACTGGGTTGTGGAGGTCCGATAGGCAGTCGCTCCTTGTACAATACTCGTATTTATCTGCATCTGTTTTGACTGGAAGCCGGTTCCAACATAGTAGGGAAAAGGCTAGGCTGATGATGTTACTACCAACAAGCTTATGAGATTAAAGCTTTCTATCGTTTAGTCACCTCACAGTTTAGATGCATCAGACCTTACTGACTAAAGAGACAAAGTCTTCGTACGAGCGAGAAGGAATATGCGACGCCAGCACAGCCTACCGTGGGTCTGACGTATCGAGTTTTAATCGCAGACACAACGCGCCGCGAAACATTCGCGCTCCCAAGAAAATCTAAATTAAGTGAAAATTGGTGTGTTTTGTCGTTTTTCGTAGTGTCAACTATCAAGGAGACTGTGACGAGGAAATTAAGTTATTGTGACCCTTTTTTTGAAGCGCATTGTTCTTTTCCAAAGTATTCCTTCACAGTGCGTGTTCATCATTCGCAACGTGCCAATTTTCAAATCCTTCGCATTATTTCACTTAATCCGCGTAAACACATGTCGAAAATCCAGACTCACGGTCGCTAAAACCCAGTAAAGACTTTAATTCAACAGCTAAAAACAAAACAAGAACAATCTCACATATCTGCAAGTACATTAAAATTACTCAGTTTCTAAACAAACACTTTAAATAGTAATATTACAAAGGCAATAAGCCACGGCAGTGTAGCTCTGGGACGTGTTTTCATATGGCGTAGGTGCCTCGAGGTAGGTGATTAAAACTAACATTTATAGAAGTTTCTGAGGAATACGGGAAGGTAGTATGTGGAGCTTGCATTTGTTTATTTATCAGGCTGTAGGACATTATTTACAAACTACAAATAGAATTAAAATAGTAATTAATATTTGTGCAGAAATCAAAATGGAACAAGAATTCGCGTAGTATACTAAAAAAACCACAAAAAACAACTAAAAAACTTGACTACTGAAAAATCACGCTCTCATTAAAATCAAGGTTTACAAGGTAAAATCGACTCTTCCCATTGTTGAAGTCGGTTAAAATGTAGCCTATGCTACCTGGGCCATAATAACGAATCGATTGACACCTTATTCATCAAAATCGAATGAATAGTTTAGGCGCTACGGAGGAACATACGTAAATGATACATACATAAACTGCTAAAATCATAACCCTTCCTTTTGGCTTTCGCCGTAATCGGGTAAAAAGAATCAAAAGTGCCCAGAATGCTAGCAGCATTGCCGTTTTGGATGACTGTAGCGCTAATTGTATTACAAAACTAAAAAAAAAGAAAAAGATCTGTATATCCTAGAATTGAAAAACCATATATGGCATCGACAAAATCAAACTAGGCTCCGTGATTAGACTGGATATCATACTTTCAGGGTTCTGACTACTAGTAACGCAATGAAACACAACCTCTCAATCCCTGTACGAACATTTTTAAAAACAGCAGGCTGCGGTCCAGTCCTATGCGGTCACATTGTCTCGGCATTGTACTTCCTTGTTATACAAGCACGCAATTTTTTGGTTCTAAGCCCCGTTTTTAATTAAGTACTGTCTCCTGATTATTTGAGTCCAGAGCTAAATGAATGAGCAAGTTTAATTCTATAAAATAGGTTTACCTACATAAAACTTAGGTAGTTATTTCGATCTGTCTGGCCGTTTTAGCCACTTCAGCAATCTGAGTTTCAGAGCTTGTTTTAATGTTTGAAGAATTAGCAGAATGGAGCTAATTTAAATTTTATTAACCGACTTCCAAAAAGAGGAGGGTATCAAGTTGACTGAATTTTTTTTTTTAGCGCTGTAGTCCTCTAAAATTCGGGCAGAAGTGTTTTATGTTTGTTGTTACCGTCATGTCGTGGGTTTATTTTTGAAAATATACTTTGCTTGACAAACTAAATCGCCGTATGTTGTCAATAAGCAGAGCTGCAATGTCACCGTATGCACTTACCAACGCAGCGAGACCCCCGGCCCCCTCCGTTCTGTTCCAAATTGTCAATAAAAACCAACTGCCCGCCTTTTTTAGAGCTCAACCTTAATTGGACACTATTCCGACTATTCCATATACTTCTAGAAGTTTTGTATTGTTATTAAACTGTTCTATTTACTTTATAGTTTTGTTACCTGTTGACTTTATTAGGCAATATTATAATCAGGGAAACTTGTTTTTAAGCCATTTCTTAATAATACTAAATAATTTTCTTATTTTCCTATACATCAAATTTATAACTTTCGCCTAACTTTCAAATCGCCTATCCAATACTTTATCACTACCTACGTTACTATAACTTCTAATCCAGACAGACCAGAGCTACATAATAAATTATATCTTTAGTATAGCGTGCTAATACCAAGACTACATAGTATGCGTTCTGTGCACAAGGATTCCCAGAGACCTGGGTGCCATTACAATTGTGGTTATCCAATCAGGCCCGCTTTGTACATCACTGTACACCGGATTGGTTGGAGCCAAAGATTTAGATCGGTAGATGTGCCTTTACAGTATCTATCACTCAAGCCACAAGTGTATTGCGAAAGCGACTACGGAGGAAACAAATTAAATTTGTTAGGGATCTCGCGCATAACGCGGCCACGACCACAACTTGTCCCATGACCAGCTGCTATCTTGAACAAAACTGGTCGGATACTCGGTCGTGCGACCCAACTTTCTTCCCCCGCAGCTTCTGCGGCCAAAAGTCGTGATACTCGTGGTCGTGGCCGTGTAGTGCCACAAATCACCGCGATGCGTTTTGCAGAGTAACTGTGATTCAGAGCAAAGAAAACAAATTTCTCACGTGCGTGTCGCTTTACGCAAGTCACATCGGTTGCCGTCATAATCGCACAAAAAAATGTCCAACCTTGAAAGAATCAGTTCACACATTCCGCGTGGAACGATAGATACAATTTTCAGCACAAGAGAGTGAGACAACACTATTCAAAAGTCATTGTCAACGCAACAGAAACATTCTCGCCTTCTTATGCAGTAGGGTAAATCTAACTATTTAAATCTTTGGTGGAAGCAATCTAGGATGCGTTATTCGTCTTAAGGTACCATACACGTAATTGCTTGAGTGTCAAGCATTCATAGTTCGTCGTTTTGAACTAACTGGGGTAAAAGCATTTAGGGTGAAATTTATTTTGAATAAAGGAGTCGCACATAAGTTATATCACAGATTAGTTTTAAAATTAGTTAATTTAAGTTTTTAAATGTACTGTTTATGTACGAGTATGTCCTCTTTTGCAAATCTCGCCATCGAAGTAAGGGTTGCTGTAAGAAAACCTAATTCTTGGTTAAGCCCGCATTTGTACGTCGAAATTGGTATTAAGCTGGATTTTGTCTAAAATTGGGTAGCACGTGTAACGTTTAATTTCACTGAAAATTACATAGGACGAAAGATTTTATTAAAGGTTAGACAGCCTTTTTTGTTTTCTAAAGAAAATGGGCGAAATGCTTATGACGCAGAAGACAATTAAGTCGCTATTAATAAGCTTCAAAAAGAAGGAGATTCACTACTTGCTGTGTCAAATGATGTATGGATCAACTATAAAAAACTGCTCACTTCACCGTATCAAAAATATATAAATATATTAAATTTATGTCGGAGACGGTCATTAGTACAGTTGCTAAACGAAGCGCGGCACGTGACCCAAGTGATGGCAGCACTAACACTCGGCTAACTTCGTGCTACGACGGAGCCTAGGTAATGGAGGAGTGTCAGTGCGAGGCACATGCCTTCCGACCGTGCTACAGAATAGAACCTCCATTCTAGGAACTGTCCTACGTTTCGCTTAGCTATAAATTGTTATTACTGTGATAGAAGTGATTATTGTGCATTTACTGTTCTTCTTTGCTCGATCACCCTAATATCAGCCTACATAATGTCTGACGACGGTGCCAATATATGGAAAATATCTAATCCAAAACACGGGGCCGGTCAATGTGGCGACACTTGTGAGAGGCCTATGTCCAGCAGTGGACTCAAACTCAAAACTCAAACTCAAAAAGTATTTATTTCAATTAGACCATAACAGGCACTTTTGAATGTCAGAAAAACAAAGAAGGCGAGGCTACAGTCCCAGACACTAGGCAAAATAACTTGTGAAAGTACTGTAGTTGCCCATTCCAAAGCGTAGATCTCTATGGAGAAGAATGGGCAAGAAACTCCATGGACACTCTTTTCAATCAAAATATTTTTTACAAGATCTTGGTTACATCATTCATGTTTGGACGTCTTTCAGCTGAAATGATGATGACACCGTATCAATATTAAGTCATTATTCACAGAAACAGTGACACTCAATACAGTTTTCAACATCAATAACGAGTAGATTTTTCAGTATAACTTCAAGAGTTGGGAATAATTACGGTCGCGGATCATTAATCAAATATTCCATTCCTCTTTTATGCTTTCCTAAATAAATATTGAAGATTTAATGCTTTTGTGAAGTTGTTTACTTTTCTAAGTTATTTCAAATTATTGAAAACACACTAAGTAAATATTTAATTTTACCATTAATCTCTTACCTTTGAGCGAAGGTAAAATAGTATGCGGAAACTGTACAAATATGATCTTAGTGTCACTCGATGCGTTGCAGCACCACACCGGAAAGGTTTCTCGCTACTGGTGATACGGGCGGTGCGGCGGCGGCGCGCGGCGTCGCGGCTTTGTTAAGGCGGCGTCGTCTCGGCACCGCAGCGGCGACGAAAAGAGTGTTGGATAGACAATCTGTTACAAATGGACGGCGCTACACCGGCTTTCACAACCCCTCTCCCCCTTCCACCTCGTCTTGCAGGCTGCAAGTTCGACGTGCTTGCGGTGCGGGCGCCTGAGAGCACCGTGTGCCATACCATACATTTTTATTTGCAGGAAACTGCAGTGGCACCGCTCAGGCGCTCACCGCGCCGCTGCCGCAACGCGCCGTGGGAAACTGCACTTATTCCTGTAATTGTCGCAACTCTCAAACTACCAGTACAGGATAGAAACGGAAAAAAACGTCTAACCCAAAGCGCGGGCTAAGTAACGTTTACCAATCTCGGCCTAAGTTTCTTTAATGAGCCTGAGTAGATAGAAGCCAGAGAGAAGAACAGTCTATTCTTTTTGTCGTGTAATGTCATAAAATTTGCAAGTACACCTTTTTTTTTCGGATGGGAAATCATCAAATTACCCCCCCCCCCCCCACTCTGTGAGGAGCGGAAGGGGGTGTCAGTCTTGTACTGACTAAAACCCATCCATGTTCCTTCTTTGTCCTTTGTGTTCCAGGGTCACAGTATCTCTTTCAAACAGTCCCGCAGCATGCAAGTACACCTAATTAGTTAAAGCATGCATAGGAGTTCTTAGCAGTGCTATGGTTCGTATTTTCAATTACCAAAAAAGACAAATATTTGTCTGGCGTAAAATTAATAGGTAATTAGTTTTTGGTTTCACACACACATAATATATATATTTAAAAGTACAATCTTGTGTGCGTAAACCCTTCAGAAATATAAGGGCAGAACAAATAATTAAAAATTGAATATACAGGGTGTAAATAGCCCTTAACGAAGCCGAAAGGCACTTGTTTTCCCTGTCTTTGTGATCATTTTTTGTTCTAGACTATACCTGGGTACCTTGTAGTTACGGAGTTATTTGAAGGTCAAAGTTTCAACTTTTTTTTAAATACATGTTTTTAATGTAAGACTTTTACTTTAAACACCTCCACGACCCCCTTAATATTTAATTCATCCATCAGCACAATGCTTTTAGTGCGTTCCATCGACACCTACCGTAAAACGTAATATTTCACCCCAAAAAAAAAGTCACTGTTTTAGAACAGTGACCTTTCACGGTTTATAACTAAACTTATACTGTCACTGACGGGATATCTTCCGTAATATCGGGAGCTCAAAATAATGAACAATCACGGAAGATAACCCGTAAGTGACGGTATAAGTTTAAAAAAAAGTCGTTTCCGAGCAGTGATTTTTGCGTAGTTACTTAGTTTTATGTACAGAATGCTTGGTTGACGGCTTCATGAAGGGTCTGTTTACACCCTGTATTTTAAGACATAATAGGCGAAAATGACGTAGACTATCATAGACTAACTACTGCAAATTCCGATATCACATAGACAGTACAAATATATACTTAGCCAGTAAACACACAATTAAAATAGCAATTTAGTACAAACTTTCGAAGTTGGTAAGAAACATTACTGAGGAAACTTCCAGTAATAAATGTCTAGCTTGCTCCGCTGTAATTAAAAAAACAATCTAAGTACATTTAAACGTTTATTTTTCAAGGAAAAACAGACACGTGTGAAATACTGAAATACTTTCATTGAAGCTTGTATTAACAAACCTACACTTTGTTGTCGCATTCATAAAATTGAAAATAAAAGAACTAAAACACCGCATAGTCAAATAACGAAAAAGGATGGAGTCTATAATGGAGTCTATCACTGGTATTCGAAGACATGTCTTAAGTCAACTGCTCAGCTCAACTGGACTCAGTCGTCATGATAACGGCTCAAAAAGGCCATCAAATAGTGTTCCTAATATTTCTTAGCCGTAATTGGCGGATCTTGGTATTTGGTACTGGAGTGGAATAAGGTACCTCCTTGGTAGGTGTACGTTGCCTCCTAAACAAGACATCCTTGTCAAACCGATAGTTGCATTCTGCTTAAATCAATGGATTAATCAAAGATGTTTAATGTCACTTTAATCAATGTTAAATATGTATGTAGTTGGTTGTCAACATTTGTCAAAGATTTTGCATATGGGTGTCGGCGGCGTTTGTGTGATTTATAAACAATTTTACACTGTCAATGTGACTAATGAGGCGGAGTGTAAGCGAGTCGAGCTTGACTTATGCTGAGTCAGCCGCTAAGAGTATCTACGAACTCGTATTTTCAACGACGCAATAGATTTTGTTTACGCGCATAATACATAAGAAATACATTAAAAATATATAGATTTAGAAGTTCCGATGTTTTGTTAAATCGTAAAACCGAGTAAAGCAGGGGTGGATCGCTAGTTAAATGATAAAATAAAATTGTATCGTGTCGTGCCTTTGGGTATTCTAATGTTTCTGCAGAACCTAAGCAAATTGTTAGCAATTTGTATGTCCAAAAAGTCAAAAGAGCAGTTAAACGATAAAGAAAGAGCAATTACCATTAGTAGAAACATTCGAAGTTCCTTATTGTTACTATTATTGAGTTGAAAATGTTGAATATACAACTGCTTTTTTGTTTCCTTAATAGCTTGCCAAAATGAGCTAGTGACACGCACTTGGCTCATTTTTTTGCTGTTTTTATTGTATTAAATTGCAGTTTTGTGGTTTGTATTTGCTGAAATTAGATGGATAGAATATACAAAATATGAAATGAGCTAAGAGCCGATTAAATGAACCCGAGTGTTGTGTATCTTAACTTTAGTTAAATTTTTATTTTGTTCTACATTTTTTGTCTAGTAAGCAACGATTTATTGTCGGGCCTACGCTGTTCCCCCATACTTAAGTACAAATGCTGTATCCATGATAACTGTAATACCAAATGATTTGAAAAGAGCAACCATGGAGTTTCTTGCTGTTTCTTCTCCATAGGAAACGACCAACCCGAACCGTGCACCTTTTTGTCGACGTATTATAAGTCCCCATCTAGGCCTATGTGAAATAAAATATTTTGATTTTGATTTTGATTCGTCTTACGGGAAAAATAACAAGCCTGAAGAACCCTTTCAAAAGGTAGGTTATATTGTTGCTAATCTCAAATAAAAAGTTCTAAAAATATTATATAACATAGAAAAATATTATATTAAAAAAATGGATCGTAAAGTCACCCATTCTGAGAAAAAAATGTTTTAAGAGAGCTATAAAACATTTAAGAATAAAAGTATTATTTACTGCGTGACAAAAAATACTGTCTCATAGATAAACTTTAGTTTTTACGCAATCACCTGAGTTGGCTACACTAAAGCAAGATCCCCCTTATTTAATAATCTCATTACCCTCAAATTGTATCAACAAATTTCAACATAACATAGTTTACAGAACTCATAAGTAATAATCAAAGCTGCTGTTGACACAATTTGTATTGCCGTCTTAAAAAAATAACCTTCGAACACAATATCAGAGCCTAAATCAATAAAAAAAACAAATGCCAAATGAAATACTGGCAGTCTATGTAATAAAGCGAAAAACGGTTTTCTTTTTCATTGGAGTATTCTCTTGTGTGGAAAGCTCAATTTTATCGACTATGGAATAGTTGCTAGTGTTGAGCACTTAAAACTATTTGAATAGCTCTTTGTGAGTAACATTTTTACCTTTATGTTTTAGTATAAGGCGAGTGAAGAAGGAGTTTTAAATAATAAAATGCTGTCGATCAAAGTATATAGTGTATCGTTTTATTTTTCAGGAATATCAGTGTTGAGCTACGCGATCAAAGAATGATTATTTATTACATTTTAAGCTGTCGAAGTGTTGACAGAGCAACAGCCAGAACGGGGAAAATTGCGGGTAAGACCCGGTTCAGACTCGCGAATACCAAGAAGCATGACATCAAAATGAGGAGGCCTTATCAGCTGAGTATGGGCTTGAAAACCTGGTGTTATGTAGGCTAGGTGGTGTGGTGCCTGGGTTACCAATGATAATAATGCTACGATAATGTAAAGAAGAGGAGAGGGGCTGTGTTGACGGCAATCTAAATTTGTTTTGTTTCTTTGTTATTAGCATTTTCAGTGGCATCCATCAGCTACTGTAATGTGCAATCAGCCGGACAAGCAGGACACGATATCAAGTGTCCCATCGTTTGTGGAATAACACCACATTTACACGCTAGGACAAAGTCATCTATAAAGCTGCATCTGCACAGGTTTTCCTTGCTACGGCCAACCTGTTATAACCTCACAATCCCACTGCACATGAACCTGAAAACTGAAATACAGCAACACTACACCACCATTCAATCACGTAATAGATGACTATCATTAAAATCGCCGCCAAGCTATGAATAACGCGATTGTCGTCACTGTACACCTGGCATTATTAATGAGACTCCACCATCGTAAAATATTCACCACCGTTATAGATGTACCTAGATATCGCAAGTAACACGAAACATTCCTCTCGAGATTTTCATCATTAGTTCTCAAATTCAAGGACAAATGTACAAATATTAAGTACATTAAAGAATTAAGAATCTGGTGAATCGATACATTCCTTTTCGATTTTTTATGACATACTAGCTTTTGCCCGCGACTTCGCACGCATACAGCATAAGCATAATCAGCCTGTAATGTTCCCACTGCTGGGACACAGGCCTCCTTCTCGAAGAGAGGGAATGTGCTATAATCCACCACGCGGGCCCAGTGCGGGTTGGTAGATGTTACATGTCTTCGAATTTTTGGTTCTAGGACATGCCGGTTTCCTCACGATGTTGTCCTTCACCGTTTTGAGAGCAGTGGTGATGAAATAACTTACACAAAGTAATGCGCCTGGCTTAGTTCGAACCCACGACTTACTGCTCGTAAGTCGGGGTCTCCACCACTGGGCGCAAGTATCACGAAACATTCCTCAAATTCAAGGACAAATGTACAAATATTAAGTATATTAAAGAATTAAGAATCTAGTGAATCGATACATTCCTCGTTTTTATGACTTACTAGCTTTTGCCCGGGTCTTAGCTCGCATTAATCTAGAATTTGACAATCAATTCGCTCTGTTTAATACAATTCAATCATGATTCGAACGACACGTGGCGCCATCTATTATCATAAGAACGTTATTGTTGTTGTCCTCGGGAACAGTACTTTTGTTCGAGATGAAAGGTACCCTATGTCCGTTACTGTAAACCTGATAACGTATAAGCAAAATTTCAGAATGATCAGTTCAGTGGTTTAGGCGTGCAAAGGTAACAAACAAACAAACAAACTTACTTTCGCTTTTATAATAAGTAAAGTAATAAGGAAGTAAGGAAGTAAGGATTAATTAGAAATTATAATTAGAAAGCCGTTGACGGCGAGACATAGCGTTCATTTTATTAATATTGACGGCTGTTCTTTTGTTCACCTATGTTCTACAACTAAAATATTTGGATTTGAAGACATAAATAGACAGATGCGAGATAGGTGTTTTTGAGATATCTAGTTTGAACTATATCTGTGATTCCGCCCTATAAATTATGTTTTATTTAAGTGGTAAAAAACCATGGAGTCGTTGATTCTCTTTTAAGAATGGTGTTTTATTAGTTAAAAGGGATTTTTTTTGTCCAATAATGATAAATCAAAGAAGGCTTTCTTTGACCTGGTTATATAAGAATCGGGTCAGTAAGTTAATTTACCTTTTGAGACATTATATAATTTTTTAGATGAAACACAAAGATTCGCAGTAAATGGTAGCATTTTGACCTTGTGCTAATACAAATACTCTTATTTGTTGAACATAGGTAGGTGCAGATGTTATAATTATTAATGAACGCTATGTCTAGCCCTCATCGGCGTACAAATATTAAATTTTTACACACATGCTGATTAAAATAAATTATCAAACAGAATAAAATAAAGAAAAGTAAAAAAAAAACTAATATTATTATCACACATTATTAAATAATTCTAATTCAAATTAACACACTAAAAAAAACAAAAAAAATACATTCCAATAAAAATAATAAATTCTAGTAAATACCTGAGGAGGCTCTCGTTAGGCAGCTGGATCAAGGGTTTGATTCAGAAAGCGGTACTCCTGGACACGGCTCGTATTGTCAGGAGGTTCCTCTCTCTGGAGCCCTGACCGCCGGTAGCTTGGACCCTGTTCCCGATACCGGTGGGCTACAATTTTTTATATTTTTAAATGTTTTTTATATTGTTTTTAGTTTAAGAAATATTTAAAAATGTATAAGATTTGTGTAAAGATAAATAAAGGAAATAATTCTAGTAAAAATTGTAAACAAACAAAAATAAATAAATAAAAAAGGTACCTAGTCATAATGCTAACCTACCGTAGTATGGAGTTACAGTAGAATTAAAAACCAACTTGTTCTGAATTTAGGACCAACGAGTAGTGGTCTTCCGTAAAGGCAAGAGAGAAAATATTTTTACGAACGAAAACAACATTTTTTTTGTAAAAAATAGGTTGATAGTTAAAAAAATATGCTCTAGTGCTCACAATATTACAACATACAAAAACAGATTACCTTTTTATTTGTATACATTACGGAGAGCAATTTGTTTACGCATAAGTGATTTTTAATCCTACATCTGTTGCATGTGGTTTTGAAACCATTGCATGTTTGAAAAAGCAAGCTGGCTGAATATTTTGGAATTACTCTAAAATAAATAAACTCGTCAGTTTCATTAATGTAACATATTATATTATTTTCAATTTACCCAATGATATAAAGAAAGATACGCTAATTCCATACTGAGCGGCGGCGGCGTTCAAATATCGTTGCGTTGTTACGACTGCGATAGATAATACGGAACGTATGATACAGAAAGAGATAGCTATTGTGCTTGAAGTGCTTAAATTACGACAATTGTCTGAATTTGTCTGCAACAATTTGCGCGCGCTAGTGCGATATCTACCTCTTTTTAATTATAATATCATTGAACATACATAATTTAGAGGTATGTCAGCATAATAGGTTTTAAGCGTACAGATCGCGTAAGAAACACTACCCTGCGCTCCATTACTCAAGTGGCAGAATATGTAGGAGTAAAAAGCCAAACTGAAGTGGGAGTGGGCTGGCCTTGTATCACGAATGCACCAGGAGAGATGGGCAACGATCGTCACTCACTGGACTCCTGTTGGAGGAAATCACAGTCGAGGTAGACCGCGGCGAAGGCGGAGTGACGACCTGATCTTCTTTTCGGGGCGAACATGGCCAGTTATTGCACAGGATAGAGAGGTTTGGAAGAAGAAAGGGGAGGCTTTAGCCCAGTAGTGGGGCAATCAATAGGCTAACAAAAAAAAGGTTATATCTGCCATTACTCTGGAAGACGGAGTGTCCTCCGTTTCCGTCAGAGTATTTTGGCGCAGTTTGGGACGGGCCTATAACCATCAGTGGACTGCAAAGGGCTGGATTTGTTCATTATTTTTTTTATTGTTATGTACTTAGGTATATAACAATAAAAAAAATAATCCAATAACGTCCAGTACAGTTAGCTGTACTGGGGCTGCAGTCTCGACATAGATATCGACAAAAATCGGTCGTTAAGTCATAACGATGACAAATTTCTTTAATAGATTTTCAACCTTAAGGTTTCGTAATAAAGTTGAAAATCTATTAAAGAAATTTGACATCGTTATGACTTAACGACCGATTTTTGTCGCTATCTATGTCGAGACTGCAGCCCCTGGACGTTATTGGATAGCAAACACAAAAATGATTATAATGGCAAAATAAATATTACTTAACTATTGACTGCCTCGTTAGTCTAGTGGTGGTAGTCGACTGCTGTGCATGATCCTGGGTTCGATTCCCGGGTCGGGAAAAGTGTTATTGGGTTTTAAAATCAGGAATTCCTCAATAGTAGTCACGGAGTCTAAATTTTTGCCCGGTTGATGGTAATAGACTCGCCCCCTTACAGGATACTTTAACATAACTAGCGAAATGTGGGTGTACTATTAGATACACCTATGCCTAACCCTTCGAGGATTACAGACGTGATGTTATGTGTGTGTAAATATTATTTTTAGACAGCTTTTTCCCTATTAATAATTGAGAGAGGCAAAATAACGTTAGTCATACCGGTTTTGGGCCTCCACGAGGCAGGCTCAGCCTAGCGTGGAAACCTGAATAATAAAATTAAATACATTATTTAATCAAAATTAAACATAGCCCTCCTTTTGGATTCGCCGCAGTCGGGTAAAAAGAAACACTAAACACATTTTTCCAACGTTACAATTGTATTTTTTTTTAACTGTATAATTTATCACTTGCTTGCTTGAAGGACTACATTGTGAGGAATCCAGCATACCTGAGAGATATTTCTTGACGGATGTAAAGCCAAGTCAGAGGCCCTTGGGCGGCATAAAAACTCTGACACCAGGTTAGGCACTAACCATAAGATAAAGATGAAAGAAGATGTAACTGTTCTTGTAAACACATACAAGAAGGGAACAGAAATATACGTGCAAAGGTGATGAATTCCAAATTTGAATCAGAGATTCCTCCGCCATTTTGAAAATTATGTTTTATCCTCAAAATTAATATAAACAACATCACACACATGCAGCATTAAACAAACACTTCTACCAATCATGCATACACAATTTTTTGCCAATCTCCAGATCCCGAAACGAAATTACTCCGTGTAAGCAATTTTCCTCGTACCTATCTTGGATTGTATATATTTTTTCCTCAAACGCTGAGCTTCCTTATAAATCTCACGACAGTGTACAGTGACGTTCCGTATCAGCCAAACAGCCTGAAATAAATCATAACTGAGCCTTCTCTTTTTGCGGCCTCAAGTGTACAATGTTGGAAAAGAGACACTCCATATTGTGAATTCTCTGGGGAGTGTTTCAGATGATTTTTAAAGTTGATTTTCGTGAGCTGTTTAGTGTTCTAGTATATTAAAAATAAATATTTTTGGAAGGAAAATCTTCAGTTCGTTTTTAAAAGTTGGTGATAGTTCTTTGAGAAAAGAATTTCGAAACCAATATCTTCGCAACTCGGCACTAACTTCAAGGAAGAAAACTTTCAACTAAAGTCTTGTTGAATTCTTCAGCAAAAATGCTGAGTAGGTACTGTAGAAATCAAAGCATTCTTATTACTATTTAAAGTAAAATATAGTCACTATTTATTTGTCTAACATAGTTCTAAAGGCCGAACCTGTTATGTTTTAATAAAAAAAAACAAAGTTTAATTATTGCCAGTAACTTTCGAGCAGCTCCCGGTCTCCACAGATCCCGGTCATCATCTGCCTAGACTCTTCCCAACTATGTTGGGGTCGGCTTCCAGTCTAACCGGATGCAGCGGAATACTAGTATTTTACATGGAGCCACTGCCTATCTGACCTCTACAACCCGGTTAGTACTGGGTAATATGATACCCCTTGGTAAGACTGGTTGTCAGACTTTCGGGCCACTGACTACCTGCAACGACAGTCTAAGATCTACAAATGAAAGCCGAGACCAACGGGTTAACGTGCTTTCAGAGGCATGGAGGAAACTCGGTATGTAATGGGCGGTCACCCATCCACGGACTAACCTTGGCAAGCGCTGCTTAACCCTAAGATCGACCCGAGCGGCGGTTATTATTTAGCCACGAGCTCCTCCACCGATCCCGGTATCAGATTAAATTAGCCACGGATCACGGCGAGTTTGTCTAATTTTAATGTCCTAGTGCCATCATTGTAATAATTATGCTATATCTCTGCCATACCCTTAGAACTTAGCGAGACTTATTTTTTTATATTAGATCCTTTTTCCGACTTTCTTGCCTTTTCTTATCTAAATAACAGCCCGTTATGTGTTCGTGTCAAAGCGTTGCTGTGTTTCGTCTCTTTTTTCATATACTGCCTTACATAATATCGCTTGTACGAAGAACTGTTCCATATAACTTGTTTTTATTACATATTTTAGTGACATTCTCTGTAAATGCGTTGGTTGGTATTTGTTATATTGTTCTTGGATTTGTTTTTTATTTGAAAACGGGCATTGTTTTTTTGCTATGCATTTGTATAAAACACACAATATAATATGTTTGTTTTTTTTCAGATTCAATATTTTCAAAATTGACTCAAATATTTGACATTGACATTGAATATTTATTTTAATCTATTTATTTGTCATGAATATTCATTTCTATTGTATATGCTATTTGAATAAAAATCCAATGTTTACTTGCACGAAGACAATTTATTTTGTTATACACGAAGAGGTCATGTTATCGCGGAAAATCTTAACACCGCGATTCAGTGGAGAGTGCTAAAAGAACAACGCCATCTATCGCGACATTAGAAACTAAAATATTTAAAAGTGCAAAACGATAACGTACGATTGTACACTATTAATTTAATTATTTTATTTTGTTAATTTTTATATTTTTGTACGCTTACTAGTTTATTATTATTATGCTATATGGATTGTATCTAAAATAAACGTTTAAAAAAAAATATCAACACGCCGTTTCCGGTTTTAAATAAATCTTCAACCGTTCGATAAAGTAATTATAATAGGCCGGTCATAGCAACACTGATTAAGGGTTCCAGTTAAATAAGGGGCCAGCTTTTACTGATGTTTTTTGTGGACAGCTAAACAAATCAACACCCTTAAGAATATTAACTAATTACATTTTATGTAGGCGACTAAGATGTCATCCACAAAATCAATTCAACTTTTATTTACGTAATTAATTAGTCCTCATATAACATTCTAGATGTGGACCACTCAATATTTACTTGGAAATAATTAGGTCCCTCTATCTCTTTGGGACATATTTTCCTTCACAATTTTCTTTTTCCCGCCTTCCAATTACATTATTAAGCTGAGGTATTTGAAGTTTTATAACAAGTCAAAGCCTCTGTGATTGAATTTTATTCTCTCTACGTTGACAGAAGATTTTTGTTGTATTTATTTTGCTTTTATGTAAATAAGTGAAAGCAATATTTGTTTTTAATTGACAAGTTTTTTACAGGAGCTGTTTCATCATCATTCATCATCATTATCTAGCCCTTATCCCAATTCATTTGTGGTCGGCGCAGCATGTCTTCTTCTTCCATACTTCTCTATTACTCGTCATCTCGCCAGACACCTCCTTTCTTGCCATATCATTCTTTACACAGTCCATCCATTGTTTCTTTGGTCTTCCTCTTCTTCTGTTTGAAGAAGTAAAAAGTTAGTACTTTCCTGGAGACTGCCAAATGTAAACGATGTAGCATGGTGAATTCATGTAGACGTAATTAAAAGCGTTAACGACTTACGGCATGTCATACAAACTTTTAAGTCCTTTTCGAAATGACTTAACCGTTTTTTATGAAACTTCACACACATAAGCAGAATACATACGTCTAAAAAGTTATCAGAGAACATTTTGGTTGGTTGGTGGATTGGTCCTAATATTGATAAAAATTAAAACCTTTTTTTTTTTTGCTTGGATCTTTTTTGCTGATTGATAGTATCGATATCTGTTTGGTTTCGCTTTTAACTTAAGTTACGTTAAAACTGAATAGGATCCAATGATCCTTTTCGCTTGTAACTACGTCCATGTATGAGGTGGATAAGAGATGAAACTAAGACCCGAAGCAGGCAGTAGGAATGCTGATTTGTAAAAAACTGGGTTATGTGGTGAAATTTGGGAAAAGGCTTACAAGAAAATTAATTGATAAAAATAATAAAATACTATACTACTGCTATATTTCTTTAGAAATAAGCATCACCTTTGTACTAATACTGTTTGTATTTTCTGGTCCTTTCTTATTTTCTGTATTTAGTATATATATTACGGCTAATAGACGATATAGCTTAGAACTGTGACCAAACGCGCGCGAGCCCAGCGAGCGCAAAGAGCGGTGGCGCAGCAGCGGCCGGCGAGCACTACATCCAAATTGGTTGAATGTTCTAACCGAAGATAAGTAGGATACATCTAAGTTTAACCGGCCGTACCTAGGCAGGTAGGTAGGTTTAGCCGGCTAGAATTAGCTGTAACCGCACTTCGGCTTTTAGCCGTAACATATACATAAATTGTTAAATAAATAAATAATAATACAATAGATAGCTTCTCAATGGTATCAAATATTCGGAATTCCACTTAACTGAGGTCACTGAATACTTCCATATTAAAGCCCACGCGCGTGTATCTTATGACCCAAAAAATAAAGCTTGACCTTTTCGTTAGCGGTCACCCATTGTTCCCGATGCTCTGCTAATGTCACTCTGTACGGGTCATTAACTTTATCACCAGAGTACTTTCAGAATTCTAGAATATACTAAAACTTTATGAGTCCATTTTAAACGGAAACTGTACATGAAACGGCCAAAAAAATGTCTGTCTAGAATATGAAGCTAAAAGATTTATTTCTTGGGCAAAAAAAACGTCTGAGTCGGGACATAATGAATACCAAGCCAAATATCTTAACATGGCTCTGGGTAAAGTGTGTACTGTTCGGGACACACGGGAGTAAAGTTTCGCGAACGATTTTCCAAATCCTCTTTTGTGTTTTATTGAAGACTAGCTGTGGCCAGCGACCTTCGTTCGTGTAAAATTATTACTAAAAATATTACTTCCCTTTTCGAATCGAATGTTGTTACCAATTTCAAGGGTTTTAATTTTTTTTCACGGAACCCTAATTCATTTTCAAAAATCAAAGTAGCCTTATAACATCAGATATCTGCCAGTAAAAGTCGGAAACGGAACAAACAGACAGACATTAAAAAAAAAAATATGTTTTTGTAATTATATAAATGCCGTATGTATTTTTATAAGCATTCAGTAAAAAGCTGCTATTTAAACAAACACTTCAATTCTATTTATTTGTATAGACATAGAGCTCTCCATCAATGGTCCGGTCATCATTCGATTCATTTTGTTGTCTTCTGCGACCTGAAAGAGGCCTGTGTTTCAGCAGTGGGAACATATATCATACTGCAGTCTCTTCCTTTCTAAACACATTAGAATCCGACAATCCTAGAACACATTCAACAATGACTAGTTGGTCAATAGCAACGACAATGTATCCCAAAGTTAACACGAGCCATAGAGAAAGAACTACTAACGAAGCGTGTCACGCCAGCCGGCGCCGCGTTTTATATGACCATTCTGAGCGAGACGTATCAAACGAACACGTGGATATTATGCTTCTTATATACGCCAGCTATAGGGGATATGTTAGTAAATGTGTTTGTAATGACTCGTTTTTTGGGTTATTGGTTAGTACTACTAACTATCCTGTAGTCTTCCACTGCTGTCCAATTATGTGGAGAAGGAAGAGAGATCTCCCTTCTTCATACAATTCTGTCTTTGCTAGGACAATCCTTTGATAGAAATCATGCTCATCCTGTCATCTTCGTGTTCTTTCTTTTTTTTAATACCTATAAACTTTAACTTATAATAATTTGATTCGAAGCTTTTAAAAGAAACTGTTACAAGGTCTACCTAGAAATATTTTTTATTATTTCAACTTAATAAGATAAATAGTTGTCGTCGACGAAAAAAAGTTTCAAAGAGGCGCCCTCTTTGAAACTTTTCGATTTTTGACATTGAAAACAAGTACGAGACATCGACTTGAAAACTGTTAAAAAAATTGTTGTTTCATACAAAGGTGCAGTTCCTACACAGTCAAAACGTATGGAATTGCAGATTGTTATACTGAATTCATGTTCAAAATTTGCGCGTCGATTTCTCTTACACCTGTCATACTTACTATTAATGTTCACCCACTATATCCCACTTATGAACGCCGTCCACTTCAATGATCATTTCTGACGCGTAATTACCCGACGTGACTGCGGTCTCATACCGCAATCACCTATCTGGGCACCAAACGTAGTGATTACGGTTTTATCCCGCGATATTACTCGTGGTATCGGTCTCTAGGGCGTCCCGAATTCAGGAGTGAACAGTTACTGAAACCGATATCGATAAAATATTGTGTGATATCGGATAACCATGACGGGTGTCAGTTTTGGAAAATATCGTCGTAATTTAAACCTCAGTGTAATAATGGTTCAAATTATGACGATAATTTAACATGAAAATCATTCAAAATATCGTAGTAAAATTATTTATTTTTTTATTTTTGTATTCATTTATGGAAAATCAGCTTTCAATCTTGTATTTTTGTAATTTAAATGAATAATGAAAGCCTGAGATGGTACTTAAAACATACACAATTAAAACATTCTAGTCTAATAGCAAAATCTAAACTGAGTGGCCACTTTACTCCGTGTAAGCATGTGGCCTATATTAGACGAGCGGAGATGTGCAAACCGGAAAGGAGAGGAGATGTGCCAAGCAGCACGCCGCTCACAGCACACCGCTCAACGCACGCCGCTCACAGCACACCGCTCACCGCACGCCGCTCACAGCACACCGCTCACCGCACGCAGATCACAGCACACCGCGCACCGCACGCCGCTCACAGCACATCGCTCACCGCACGCCGCTCACAGCACACCGCTCACCACACACTGTTCACGGCACGCCGCTCACGTCTCTTCTTGACTCCGCTAACCTAAACAATTACTGGACATCTTCGCTCTTCTCTGCTCAACCGTTTCCACTAAATCTTAGCGAAGAAGAGAACACACATCTTCCGTCTCGTCTCCGCTTCGGTGGAGTCCGGCCCTAATTCTGTTGTTCCCCAATAACCCAAAAGAACCACGTTTTCAAGCAAAGTCTGGAACAAATCCATCTCGTATAACAATTTCTAACAAAGGACTATTCAAACTAAATACGTTCACAGGTGCAATTTTTATTTCCCTATAAAAACCTCGTAAAACATAGTTTTTGTTATGATATTTTGGCACGGAACAATCGAATCTACGTGTGTTTAGATCCCGTTTTATTTAAACGACTGTATTTGTTCCGGGTTTCTTATAAATGTTACATGTTTATGATTTGTTTTTGTTATACTTTTTGATTAAAAATATAAAGGGTGTAAATAGACCATTAACGAAGCCGAAAGGCACTTGTTCTCCCCGTCTTTGCGATATTTTTTTGTTCTAGACCATACATGGGAACCTTCTAGTTACGGAGATATTGGGGGTGAAAGTTCCAACTATATCACAAGTTTTTTTTTTAATACATTATTTTAATGTACTATTCAATCCATCCATCAGCAAAATGCTTTGAGTGCGTTTCATCGAGTCCTACCGTAAAACGTGATTTTTAACCTGGAAAAAAAAAGTCGTTTCCGGGCAATATTTTTTGCGTAAAGTTACTTAGTTTGATGTACAGCATGCTTGGTTGACGGCTTCGTGAAGGGTCTGTTTACACCCTGTATTATATGATCACTGATATAGGTAATTTATGTGCTAATGCATACACTTAAATATATTAACTCACTTTTTGTTCGCTTTGTCTTTATAAAACCCTATCGTTTTTATAATTGAAAAGGACTGTTCTGTTTTGACACCATGTCGAAAATATTTTTAAAGTATAAAGCCGAACCTATCGAGAAGTCATAATGATCTCAAGCAACACAAAAAAACTGATACATGTACTCAAATGTACTGGTATATTCTGTTGTATCTTTTTAAAAGTTCGTCTGTGAGAATAAATCTCATACATTTTATACAACATTAGTTTTAGTATATGCGAAACCTGAAACACGTGTCTAGTAGTTTTATGTAAATAATCTATGTACAAAATTTCAAAACTGTATCATGAAAAATCACAAAATTATAAGCTTTTTCTGTTACCTGGTTGTCCACACTACAACGTGGTCACCATGCAGCACAGCCGCGCCTCCAGTGTTGTCTTGAGCTCATTGATAATAATAATTTGGCAGTAGGTACCTACATTACTATACTTAGTGTCGCTCGGTGTCCAACTTGTAATCTTTTTTAAATATTTTTGGGACAACATATAACATGGTTTTAAAATGATTGGAATCGATTCAGTTACTTATTCTGAACAAACTATATTCAGGTTTCGCATATACTAAAAATAATGTTGTATAGGTACGTACGAGTAGGTACTTCTCATATGTACACAACCTAACAAGAATGTCATTTACGTCCAGCAATTATGTTTAGTAGGTAACTTTAGTTCATCATCATCATAATTCTCTTGCCCTATCCCAATTAATTTGGGGTCGGCGCAGCATGTCTTCTTCTTCCATACTTTAGTTCATTAAAACAATTCAGCATCCTTATCAAAACCATCCCTAAGGAACAGCGAACACCACTCAACAAATTAATTAACTAACAGCTCTATGAAGATCATTTAAACCCCATCCCGAATTCAAGCACAATCTCCAGTAGGACCTATTGACCGTAATATCCCAGAACAATGAATACCAAAAGGCCATTTTGCAGACGATAAATGCATTGTACAAGCCAATGTTATTGACAGATACGTAACACGGGTCCAAGTGTGTTCGACATTTTGACATATGACTTACTTTATCGAAAGGAACAATGGTCCCTCTGCTTTGTTTCAGGGTGATATGTCAGGGGTACTGTAGTAATTGTGTTTTGGTTTCCTGTATCAATTTGGGATGAGATTGTTGGTTGTCAGATGGATAGGGAAAGGAAAATAAGAAAGGGATGCATGGTATCTATGATTGAAATAATGTCGTATTGGAAACAGTTTTTGGTAACAGATGCTTAATGGGGAAGTTTCAAGATGTTGGTAATACTATATTTAAGTAAATGGAATCACTACATAGTATAAAGTCGCTTCCCGCTGTCTGTTAGTCATTATGTATGCTTAGATCTTTAAAACTACCCAACGGATTTTGATGTGGTTATCGTAATAGATAGAGTGATTCAAGAGGAAGGTTTATATACTCGTATATATACAAGTTGGAGACGACAATACGACAATAAATAAACAAATTGGTAAACTAGTTCATAGGAATATTTTAAACTATCAAAATAAAAACTAACATCGAAACGAAAAAATGTATTTTTCAAACAAACTAAATGGCATAAAACTGTTAATGGAGAACACCATTTATAAATATTGGTTCACTTAGGTACAACTTGCACTAGTTCACATCTGGAAATAAAATTTAAGGAACGAATTTGGCAAAGGGTATTGAATTAGCAAGTTTGCAACATGTGTTTAGATTGCTATTTTTGACATGGAAAGAAAAATTCTAGTGCGAGCAGGGTTTGAACCTGCGACCTTCCGATTCAGATTCGATGTCAAAAACAGCAATAGTTCCCTACGCTGGGTTTGCGTATAAAAAATATTAAAAATGTGTTTAGATTTTATTAAATACCGATGCGAGGGTCGTTAACCTGTCGGTGCTAGCCTATTAATCTACATCATGTTGTAACTGAAAAATACGGTCCTGTGACTAAACTACTGGATCTATTCGATTGATTTTTTGTATGCAGACTGCTAACGTCATGAGGTATACGCAGTTGAATTTATTGTCGTATTGTCGTCTCCACCCTGTATATTAAACCGGTGCGAAGCTGGGGCGGGTCGCTATTAAAATATATATCAAAACTGTATTATTCAAAAGTGATCATCATGATTTCCTCGTTGGTCTAATGGCCGCAGGCGCGACTGCTGAGCATGAGGTCTTGAATTCGATTCCCGGGTCGGACAAATTGCTGTTGGGTTTTTCCATTAGTAATTTGTCAGTAGCAGCCATGGAGTCTGGATTTGTGCCCGGGTGTTTGCAAAAGGCTCGACCCCAATTAAATGGGACATCAAACATAACTGTCAAAATGTGGCTGGACTATTAGGTACACCTCTGTCTAACCCTTCGGGGATTATAGGCGTGTTGTTTTGTTATGTTATGATGATCATGGGCTGCCAAGAGACTCCCAAAAAAAAACACTAAAGTAACGATGAGCAAGACGATGCACTATTATTACTATTAATCAGTTTATTTCTGATAAAATTAATTAATCCATACAATTACAAATGATATCAATACAATTAAAAAATATAGGAAAAATAAATAAAATAAAATAATCATGAAAACATACAGAAAAATAAATGAAATTTTTACAATTATAATACATATTGTGTTAGTAAAACCTTATGAAAGAAAGAAAGAAAAAAAAAATTATTTGTCGCAGGGACATGCGACAAATAAATATTATATATAAATAAAAAATATATTATATATATTAATATTATATATTATTTTTGGTATTTTATATGTATTTATGCTAAACTATACTTCCTCCGTATTCATTTACCTGTAATATTAACTTCACACTTTCCTCCATCTCTAGCGACAATGTTCCAAATAGGAACTCGATCCTACGCATCGAGGAAAACGGTAGAGATTCCCCATTTTCCGGAACACTCGATATCCAGTGACGGAAAACAAGTAAAACGTAACAGTAATAACGAATAATCGAGGACAGTGGAGGTCGTCATCAAGTTGTAAGAGCTGTGAAAACTGGGTCTACTGGTGTAGTGTAGATTATGGACAGTAAATCAAGTGATGCTACGCTAATTGATAAGGAATTCGGGTCGGCCTTATTCAGTACCGCTGGGCGGCAAAATATACATTCGAATTTGCCGCGTGGCCTGGACCGATCCGAGCATGGTACGTAGTATCCCTAACATAACAAACTGTGTCGACCGTTTCCGTACTACCAAACGTTGTTATTACCGATGTCTTTATGGAAACAGTATTCATAAGTACCTTGAAAGATAAAACTAACAAAGGCATTGGCTAAAACCTGGCGAAAGCCCTCAACTTTATATTCGATTTAGCCTTTAGCTGAAACATTTCTTACAAAAAATTTATTTCAATGGGTCATTTTTTTCTTGCCCTTATTCTATGTTTAGTTGTCCTGATTGTCCAGCGATCATCGAAATAACTTGCAACGTGCCCGGCCCACCACCATTTTTGGCTTTGCGAAAATTTGAGAGCGTCTGCCACTTTAGTTTTATTGCGAATCTCTGTGTTTCGTATTTTATCGCTTAGTTTGATACTTAAGCAGCTTTTCTCCATAGATCTCTGTGTATCTTGGTTCTCGCCGTGTTTTCATATATCCAAGTTGGCAGCCATAAGTAAGACAAGGTAAAATTGTAGATTATTATTTTTATTCTATGTTAGTTGGGGTTGGGAAAACATGTTTTTTGCTTTTAATCTTTCCTGTAAACCGTAATTTTGTTTTCAATGTATCGTTGGCCTCATCAGAAGGCTTAAAGTCACCCAAAGGGCAATGGAGAGAGCTATGCTCGGAGTTTCCTTGCGTGATCAAATCAGAAATGAGGAAATCCGCCAGAGAACCTAGGTAACCGACATAGCCCGAAGAATAGCCAAACTTAAGTGGCAGTGGGCAGGGCACATTGCTCGCAGAACGGATGGCCGATGGGGGCCGGAAAGTTCTGGAGTGGCGACCGCGAACTGGAAGACGTTGCGTTGGAAGGCCTCAGACTAGGTGGATTGATGACCTGGTAAAGGTTGCAGGGATCCGCTGGATGCGAGTCGCACGGGACCGGTCAATGTGGCGACACTTGGGGGAGGCCTATGTCCAGCAGTGGACGTCTTTCGGCTGAAATGATGATGATGATGATGATGTATCGTTTTCGTTTAACACCTTAAAAAGTAAAAAGCTTTTCTTCATACTGTTTCAATTTACTGCCTCGTTGGTTTAGCGGTAACTAGATTCTCAGGTCGGGCTAATTGTTTTTGGGTTTTTCGATCAGGAACTTCCCAGTAGCAGCCACGGAGTTTGGATTTATGCCTGGTTGATGGCAATAGGCTCGCCCCCTTCTACATGGAACTAAAATATAACTGGCGAAATGTAGGTATACTATTAGGTACACGTCTGTCTAACCCATTCGGAAGTAATCCACAACTGGCGTGATGTTATGTAAGTTTCAATTTGATTACTTGAGCATAGTTTTTAGCCTGCCGGGGCTGCGGGACTGTTCGAAAGAGATACCGTGGCCCTGGAACATAACGGGCAAAGAAGGAACATGGATGGGTTTTAGTCAGTACAAGTCTGACACTCCCCTCCGCTCCGCCCAGAGTGGGGGGGGTCATTTGATGATTTCCCATCCGGAAAAAAAAAAAAAAAAAAAAAGCATAGTTTTTATCTACACATTTTTTTTGTCACAAAAATAGAAGATAAACTTTTAAGTTAGACAATATTTTGGATCCTACTTTCAGAAGCTTTTTTGTTCATACACTCTGAAAGTCCAGCAGACTTGATACACTCCATTGGCCGAACATCAGCAGTTGTCAGTCGGATCACGCTCCCGATCGGCGAGCGGGCCATGAGTGCCTCAACGTGACTGCCGACCGATGAATATTTTCAACAAGCTTTTGTTTTTAAAGTGACTGCTATTCCAACATTTGGGGAATCAAAAAAAGTTGGAGTTTATATTTCCTGGTTGTGTTAAGGTGAGGTTCGAAGTCTATTGATACCTTCCAATAATTTATAACAAGAGAGACAAGTAGTAATCACTTTCATATGTTTCGTATTTCTATTTTCGGTAGCATTAGTTAATCCAATATTTTTTTACTTACATGTTATCGCTGGTTCTAAGAGGCACGGGAAAAGAGCACATGGACGGAATTTGTGGAGGCCTTTGCCCAGCAGTGGGACAGTACAAGCTATTAAAAAAATGTTCTCGCTGATAGAATTTCAGTTTGTCGAGGCTGGTCGGAAGCTGATTAAATCAAATGTAACAATAAACTCGGTGAGACAACAGATGAGTAAACTCCTTTATGGAAAAACAAAACTCCAGGAACACGGGCATCCCAAAATATCCGTCTAAAGAGAAAACATACAAACTGAAACCTCAGATTCCCCGTATCAAAATACGTAGACCCAGATTTGAAACAAAACACGATGCAAATATTTATACCAAACATTGGAATTCAATACATGCGTCGAAAGAACCCAATACCCCATCTCAGTCCGGTAATCGGTAAACGACGATCATATTTCAAAGAGCCCAGACAATGGCTGGGTATTGACAGCGTCCCGAACTAATTTTCCGAGGTGTGGACAGACATTATGAAGGCGCATACATAATGCCTGCTAATTTATTTGACAAAGTTCTTTGTGATCCTATTAATCCAGTTTGGGTATTTAACATATGACCTAGTTGCACGTTAAAGGTTTTGATAAAATTGTCTACATATTTAGATTTATGTAATTGCAAAGGTATGTGTTCGGTGGTATGTGACGGGCGTGTTCGATGGACGCGGAGATTAGGTAGGTATAGTGTGCCTAACAGATCTTTTGGTGCGTGAAGCTCTCTTCGGTTCAGCGGCGCCGGCACTCTGCACCGATAGGCTCCGGGTACATAAGGTTTCAGGAAGCGACTCTTCAGGACTATATGGTGAACATTTTTTTTTAAAAGTGCCCTATTTATGACTACGATTTGCACGTCACGAGTCACGGTATCCTGAAGGACTAGGTTTATGTAATTAAGACCAGTGGCTACGCTGATTCATACGGATTAGTAGATATAAACTCATTGGATTAGATTATTGTTTTTGTATTGGTTCGTTTGGATGGGGATAGGAAATGCCTATCCCTATCCCGCTCCCGCACATGCCCATAGCATTAGTACGAGCGAGAGGACATTATGTATGCGCCTTTAAAATGTCTGTCCGCACCTCGAAAAATTAGTATATCCAAGTAGTCAAGACAGAGTCCTAGCCCTGGGTGTTTACGCAGATTAAGCGAAATAATGCGAACGATTTGAAAATTGGTAGTTTGCAAAAAAAGATGGCTGACGCGTATTGTTACGAACAGAAAAAGAACAATTCGCTTAAAGGAAGGTTGCACAATACTTTATATCCTCGTCACAGTCTCCTTGAGCGTTGAACACTAAGAAAAACGACGAAAGTCACTAATATGAACTAATTTTGAATTTTCTTGGAGCACAGTATATATATACTCAGCTCGGTCGACTATTAACTGCCATTGAAGATATGCCCACCTTTTCGAGATTATAAAGATCTTTTACTTACGGTTCGTTTTCACTAAACTCTATTTAACTATCTTATGCTTATGTTGTTGTCCAAATTGTATAAACCAAATTATATATACTTATTTATGTCATTGTCCAAATTGCACTGACTGTTAAAAACACCATTTACACTTATTCACTTTATTAACGACGCTACGCCGCGAAAAGTATGATGATGAATAAAATTTAACACTAGCAAACCAGTTCATCTACGGTATAATCTTTGTTTCGAGAGCAGCGATGGCCCAGTGGTGGCGGCCCCGGCTTACGAACAGTAAGTCGTGGGTTCGAACCCAGGCAGGCGCATTACTTTGTGTAATTTATTTCAACATCACTGCTCTCAAAAACGGTGAAGAAAAACATCGTGAGGAAACCGACATGTCCTAGAACCAAAAATTCTAAGACATGTGACATCTACCAACCCGCACTGGGCCAGCGTGGTGGATTATAGCCCATTCCCTCTCATAGAGAGAAGGCCTGTGTCCCAGCAGTGGGAACATTATAGGCGGATAATGATGAATGAATGATGATAATCTTTGTTTGAAGGTATTATGCTGTGATTGTAATATAGCCTTTAATAATATTGAACCAACGCACCCTGTTATTCCACTGAAGGCATCTCTAGTCAAAGCCTATTCCTGTTTAATACCTCACTGGGTTAGCATACAGCATAATATTATGTAATAGTATGCGAAGAGGTATTGGTATTAATTGCAATTCCTGTGACCACGGTACACGGTCTACTTGTGTGTTCCTTGTGACATGTTGCGTGATGGAGTAAATAAAATTGAACATTCTTCCGTAAAAAGGGACGCATCTGAGGAACTAACAAAAAGGCCTACTTAACAAACAAAAGCGCATCTAGTAGGCTTCTTTTTCCTTGTTTGTTTTCCTCAAAAGTGCAATTTTCCTTACATCAGCGGTACTAGTCTGTGAAGATCATTAGACAGGGTGTAAGGGACAGCCCTCCACAAACTGACAGGGTAAATTGAGTATATCATACTAAGATGACCGGTACAAGACTATATTTCAGTAATGTTATGGGAATCCAATAAAATTGATTTGTTCCATTTGCTCATACGCATTGTATCGTTACCGTGGTAAAATGCATGACGCGAACGGCAAGCGCGACGACGAGTTCGATGAACTCTGTAGCTAGGCAGGAAAAGAACGTCTGATTTCACGCGTCGTTCGTCAGAGTATTTCAACATGCATTATTGGATTTTTTATTTTAGCTGTATTTTTTACATAATGGAGTGCTGCGTACAAGGAATTTAATTTTACATTGAAATACAAGAATAGTAAAAAAAAAAACACGCGGAGAAAAATTCCGGTGGAATATGATTTAAAATAAGGAACTGTATGCAGTTTGTGGAGGGCTGCCCCTTACACCATGTATAGTAGTAGACGTGTTCTTCGCAGTGTGACTGGTACCAACTGGATGAGAGTTGACTGGCATGCCATTGAAGAGGCCTATGTGTCCAGCAGTGGACTGTTGTAAGCTGATGATGATGATGATGCTAGGAGGAATGTTACACTTCTTCCCAGATAAAACACTAGGCTGAAGAACGGGCATTTTGAGAAATAACTTAATATACAAAAAGTACCAATTCTCAGCCTTATTCGAATACATTTAGCTTTGATTTTGACAAAACATGAATTATAACATCGTTTTTGTAAACGACCAGTGTTGATTTTTATACTAAAGGCAAAAAAAAAGTAACAGGAGCTCGTGGCTAAATAATAATAGACGTTCGGGTCGATGTTTAGGTTAAGCCTTGCTTGCCTAGGTTAGTCTGTGGATGGGATTGGGACCTATTACATACCGAGTTGCCTCCATAGGTACCTCGGAAAGCACGTTAAGCCGTTGGTCCCGGCTGTCATTTGTAAATCTTTGACAGTCGATACAGGTAGTCAGTGGCCCGAAAGTGACAACCAGTCTTACCAAGGGGTATCGTATCACCTACTACTAACTGGGTTGTGGACGTCAGATAGCCAGTCTCTCCATGTAAAATACTAGTTTTCAGCTGCATCCGGTTAGACTGGAAGCCAACCCCAACATAGTTCAGTTCAGAAGGGGAAAAGGCTAGGCAGATGATGAACTCAATAAAAGTAACAACAAAATAAAACAAGAAAACTCATGTTTTATCACAATATAATGTAACAGTAGTATTCACAGGAACACAGCAAATCCAACATAAATAATTCTCGTATATTTTTAAGCTAAGCAGGAGTATCCGGCTGTGAGAGCCAGTATTAACATAATTTTATACCGTGTCACGCTGCAAGGCCCGCAACAAGTGATATATACGAGTATTTTCCAATATGTCCGTACGATAAACTCGGGGGGATTTGTTTAATATCCCGCTGTAGTTCGTGATTTATACGAATCATATTACTAGATGCTTGTTCTAGATCCATTTTGACTATATTTTCAGTGCACTGTTTATTTCTTCCTCTTGGGTTATCGAGATCGCATTTCGGGAGTAACTCAGGTTTTGGAAAGCAAAATCAAGACAAACTTCCTCTGACAAAACTCCTGTCAAACCCCGTTGTCAACACCAATAGGACTTGGTGTCTTGTCTATATTTTACCGCAGACGATTTGATTCCGAATCGGGCGGGAAGAAACGCCCGGGTGTTTCCATTGCGAGGATCGGCCGCAGGACACGGTGGAGCACACCGTGGAGGTCTGCCCCGCTTGGGCGGAGCACCGCCGTGTCCTCGTAGCGGCGATTGGAGGCGGAGAACTCTCGTGTCCGGCCCTGGTTCAAGCCATAGTCCGGAGCGAGAGGGAATGTCAAGCCGTCACCTCCTTCTGCGGAGCAGTCATGCTAGTGGGTGGGACGTGAGAGGGAAAGAGCCTCACGTCCCAGCCACCGCGGGAGACGCCCTGGGCGTCGAGGGTCATGTGGTGGCTCCCGGCCACCGTAGGCGATGGCCAGTGGACGGCGAGTTATAGGGTAGTTCGCCGTCCGGCCGTCTTATGACGACAGGCCGTGTGGACGGCGCGTTCGTGTTCCACGCGCGCCTCAAAGAGATGTCAGCAACCACGTAGGGATCCGCATGGGCCGATGCCTGCCAGGGCTGCGGGACTGTTCGAAATAGATACCGTGGCCCTGGAACACAAAGGGCAAATAAGGAACATGGATGGGTTTTAGTCAGTATAAGTCTGACACTCCCTTCCGATCCGCCCAGAGTGGAGTCATTTGATGATGTCACATCCGAAAAAAAAAAATATTTCAATATTTAGTAGTATTTTAGCCGATTTTGTGGGCCGACTTTGTGGGCCAATATTATTATTATTATAAGCCTATATCGTCCGACAGCACGGCAAAGGCCTCCATTCCCTAGTTCCACATTACGTGGTCTAGTGCGATTGTAGGCCAATCCTTTGCGAAAGAGTCCAGCTCATCCTGCCATCTCCTTCTGGGCCTGAATTCAAATAGTTGTAACTATTTAAGAGATTTACTACATTTAAAAAATCCCCTAGGAGGAGGCTTCTCAATTCGAATGGATCATCATAACAACATAATCATAACATTTGATTAGGCGAAGATAATATGATGGCTTATCATAAATTTCCTCAGTTTAAGCCTATCCGGTTAAGGAAATTGTAAAACATAATTTCCTCAGGAATCAAGATTTTTTTTTTTTTTTTAATGAGTACAGAGGTGTTGCTTAAGTCTAAACTCGCCAAACTTTTACGTTTGATGGCGAGAGGCGCTCTTTTACATGTGCTTGTTAGTTTCCTCTTTCCAATTGCGTGTCCAATTTGTTCTAGTAATCAGTTTCTAATCGAGGAACAAGACATTGTACTTAGCCAAACACAGTTCTATTTTAACCTGCCTCGTTAATTAGCGTTATAACAGTGTTTCAGTAAGTGTTCTGATGGGATTCACATTTACCTCTGCATAGCACTTGACATTTTTCCAGCATGGCTCGCATGGTCGATTATGGCCCATCCTCTCCCAAAAAAAAGGATGACTTTTTCTTGCCACACAATTTCAAAATAGGTTTCTCTCTTTTTATACAGTGGATGTTTTTTTCAGGACTATACATTCTCTTGATTCAAATCCGAAGATGAAAGAATATTTAGAAAAAAAAATATAAGCAAAGAGCTCGAATAGCCCACCGTTATCTAATAACAACGAAGCCAGACTTATTAAACGTCTAAAGAAAACTTGAAGCCGTAGTCAAAGAGATATCGACCAAACTTGATATCAATGAAAACGCTTGGAAAATAGTAAAGAACAATAAGATTAAAGAGACTTTGCTTTCAAAGGACTACGCGAAATCTTCTTTTGTTTGTCATAATGTTCGTCACACCGTAGTGTAATGAATATAAGTATAATGGTGACGATATTTCACATTTTGGAATTTTCGCTTTTGAAAATAATTTAATAGAAAACAAAAGTATTGCTTGTTGCTGCTAGTAATTAACGAGAGGAATAGAAGTCGGTAGTAGTAGGACTTAAACATAACAAAAAGTAAATTAAAATACTGTTTGAACAGAAAATTAAACGATGTATGCAAGACCTACAGGGTACAAACGGACCCTTCACGAAGCCGTCAACCAAACATCAAATTTTGTAACTATGTAACCCGATGCAAAAATTATTGCTGAGAAATGACTTTTATTTTAGGGTTAAAAATCACGTTTTACGGAAGGACTCAATGTAATGCACTCAAAAAATTGTGCTGATGGATGGATTGAATAGACCGGGGGGGTTGTGGAGGTGTTTAAATTAAAAATCTTACTAAACATGTATTTTAAAAAAACTTGTCTAAAAGTTGGAACTTTGACCCCCAACATCTCCGTAACTAAAAGGTTCCCTGGTATGGTCTACAACAAAAAATGATCACAATGACGGGGAAGAATAAGTGCCTTCCGGCTTCGTTAAGGCTCTTGTTACACCTTTTATGAATTGTTTAAGAGATGGCGTATTAAGACAAACGGGTGAATACTGATATGACGGCCGATGAAATGTATTCATAAAAAAGGCTTGCTGTTATAATAAAATGATATTAAAGAGACAGGAAGGAAGAAGCTTGTATATCACGTATATCACATATAAAGATGGGCCTTCCGAAAACCATTCGGTACAATAAATGATATAAAAATAACAATGATATTTTTTTATATTTTTAAATGTATATAGAATATTTAAAAATGTAAATCATGTGTATAGAAATGACTAAAGGAAAAGAATGATCAATGATTATTCTACGCACTTAGTAAACTGATAGTCGAGTTTATTATTTTTAAAGTTTTTAATTAATCCCTTGACGCCGTTACCGACATTCACAAGAGGAAAAGAGCAGCTTTTTCTTTTCTTTAATGTTGAATAAAGTTTCTGCTCTTTTAAATATAGTGCAAAACAAAGATGGTATCAGGTGGTGTTCTGGATCTGGTTAAAATTGTAGATTCACGTTGTAAGAAATCGAATTCGAGCACTTTCGAAGCATTAGATATTCTTCTAGGTGTACTTTACCTTTCTTTTCTGGTTTATGTAACCAAATACTTTTACATATTGTTTAGTTTCAGATGCTTTTTAGCATTGCTGTTAAATTTCACCTAAATATTGTATTGAATAAAAAAAACTTTATTTACGAGATCTGCTATACCACACCTCAATTTTTTCACGACAATAGTGAAATACGTAATTTTTAAAATGCTTTCTAAACTCAACATTTTGCCGTCCACACCCGTCCACCCACCGTCCACTGCTGGACGTAGGCCTCTTCCAATACCCTGACCTCTGCCTTCCGCATCATGTATACTACAGCTACCTCTAGGTCTTAGGTTTTCAGTCCATTTAGCTGGTGGCGTCAAATTCTACGTTTGCGTGGGTGTACTTGTTAGGTACACCTCTACCTAACCCTTCAGGGATTACAAGGCGTGATGTTATATTATGTAATTTGGTAAAAAAGTTTTCTGTACATCTAAAACAATATTAAAACTTACAAAGTAACTTACAAACATAATGTTATGTATATATGGAATACATTTGGCAGTACCAAACATAATTACACAACGGTGTCACACACAGCCAAGTTAAATGCAACGGACAAAGTTGAATCCATTTTAAAGTTAGTTCCGGCGGAGCTTTTAGCGCAATAAATGCCTTCCTTCCTCCACTTTCTTAAAAGTTTCCTTTAAAACAAAAAGATTTGTTTCTTATTCTAGAACAAACGGCCGTCTTAAGCATCGCTACTGTCTCGCAAGCGATTTTCTTAGAACTATTTTCGCAATTTGAATCGAAATAAGGTAGGTATTTTCCTTTTGGTTTCCGATTTTCTTTTGTTAATCTGTTTCGCCGTTCCTTTTTACTTTTGTCTCTGACTTGGGTAATAAGTTCGGGTGTTTTGGAATTCGTTTTAGACTATTGTTGTTTTTTGAATGATAAGCCTCACTGTGATCAGCCGGGTTAGGTTCGAATAGTTTTTTTACAAGTTCATTTTTCTGTTTAAAATTATTTTTTCTGCATTTTAATTAAATTACTAATAACTTTTTACAGTCCTTGGTCTTTAGAAACTTATCATTATGCACTTATACAGATGTGGAACTGTGAGTATAAATGACAGACATGTAATACCATCTACAGATAGTCAGTCACATTTACAAAAATACTTTGGAAATCATTAATTTTTAGAGTAAACAAAACGTTTATGTTAGATATTTTCTTTGCCATAAAGAAAATATCTAACATAAATTCTATGTAATTACGTATATACCACATTATTATATTTTGACGAAGGTCTAAAGAATTGATAACTTCTATAATCTGATAGATAAAGCCTCAAAAAAATATTTTTTAACGTGAAGACCTGTCATCTAGATGATTTGCTGTATATAAAAACTTTCAATACAAATTGCCTAAAAGCAGAAAGAAATATTTTATAGGTTTACTTAAAATATTTTGTAAACTCTAAGTGACTTAACCATTTTATGTATTAAAATAGTGCGATACAGGTATGTGTTTTGAGAAATAATGTGATCGAACGCTTTTTTTTGTTGAGGCAACCTACATCCATAACATAGTTAACAGTGTTTTTGTTGCTCTTGATATGAGAGTGGTTTTAGGTTCGTTTTGTACTCAGGAATAACGAGTAATTAACAGGTTTTGGAAATTAGCTCTTATTTTTTTTATTACGATTTGAAAGGACATGAAACCTTAACCATAATTACTAGTTTTTTTTTATAATTTACATTACAATTATTATAATAGAACGGACACTTCTTAGTTTCGAAAACATTATAAAAAGTAATTCACTTCCGTCTTAATCCACGGTGTTATTATTTTTTGGTTCAATTTGAGGTTTTTATTAAGCGAAGGTATCGTAACTCATACAGCCAAGTTTTAGTGACAGAGTTTGATCTATGAATTAGGTTTTTAGTTACAAATTGATCATAGCGATTGCAAGTGCGAAACGGGCAAGCTATTTAATATTCTAATCTTCTAAACGGGCAAGCTATTTAATATTCTAATCTTAATAAGCAATATCGACACAAACAGTCGATTGTTGTCATCTGTCAACTCAATTGACAGATGACAACATTTGACATTTGAAACGTCACTCGCACGGCGCACGTATCCTGTCACCTGTGATCGATCTGCGTTAATATATAATACGTAGCCGGCATATAAGCCAAAAAACATATTTTGTTTATATTCTAATAGACGCCACCCAAATGTGCAGAGATGCCATTAAACAGTACTGTTGCAACTGTATTGTTGGGCGCAGAACTATTGGTTGCTGCACCCATGTAATGACAATAATATGGTACTTGAACTGGGCAAGACATTAAAACTCTATCGTCGACCCCCCTGCACAGTTTTTGGATGATATATTAGTAGAAAATATAGACGATTCTCTTGATGTGATCAGATGATGTCCGTATTAAATAAACATTTTCTGAAGCAAAACATTTTTGTTTAACTACTTAGTAGTGTGTGTAATGAAACGTTTACAAGATAATATTATCCAATGTACTTAAATTCACTAATAAATGCTAAGTTAATATTACTTAGCGTAAGTTTTTTTGGCCTAATCATAACCTCAAAATTCGGAGGAATTTTGTTTTTTTTTGAATTCTCAGAAGTGTCCGCAGTTTTAATTTAGTTTCAATCGAATATATACATTATTTGAAACACAAAAAGTAAATTCACCTCCCTGTTGGTACTTAGGCCAACGATGTATGGACGCCGAGCAATGTCCTTTCAATGAAATAGAACAGTTTTATGTAGGGAGAAGCAAAATTTTATAATGATAATGATGGAAATCACTTAAGATACCTACTACAGACAGTTATGGCTATATTGAGAAATAAAGTAACATAACTTCACACCTGTAATCCCCGAAGGGTTAGGTAGAGGTGTACCTTATACTAGGTACATCTATATTTCGCCAGTTATGTTTAAGCCCCATGTAATAGACTCGCGCCTATTGCCATCAACCGGGCACAAATTCATTAAGTCCCATGTAATAGGCTCGCGCCTATTGCCCTCAACCGGGCAAAAATCCAGACTCCGTGACTGCTACTGATAAATCCCTAATGGAAAAACCCAATAACAATTTGCCCGACCTGGGAATGGAATACAGGACCTCATGCTAAGCAGTCGCGATTGCGATCTTAGACCAACGAGGCAGTCCAGAAAAAAATTGTTAATAAAAATTTCTACATTTTAAGTGCTGAATAATATTCACCTAATCTAATTAAAAAAATAAAACCAACAGAACGTAATTTAGAAGTTCCTTAGAATACGTGCTGTTTTAAACCTTAGCAATTATAATTATTGTCTTTATTCCCACCTCTCATAAAGTATAATTTGAAATAACAAATAAACTACAACGGTATTAAAGTGATCACTTGTTGTGGTTCCGTACGGGTTTAATCCGTGATTTATTACTCAAAACGCAACAGTGAATATTTTAATAGTAAGTACTGTAATACCGGATGGGGTTCAAGTCTTAGGCTTTGTAGAAAACATTCGAAAGTAACTGTTACTTGAATCTGTGGATTCTGGTGGATGTTGTGCACGAAAAAGATCTTCGTTCCACGCAAATTTTTCAACGTTGTGTTCGGCAAAGTAGGTATTTCAAACACCATTAATAATTAAGCATTGATAGGTGTTCCGTAAAAAGGGACATTAGGAGCGTTTACCACTTATGTCATTTCATACAAACCTTCAAGTCCTTTTTTTCTAAATGACTGAACCGATTTTAGTGAAACTTCATACGCATAAGCAAGATACATAAGTCTAAACAGTTATCAGAGAACATTTTCGAAATGTCTTTTAAAATAAAAGATAATTGGAAATTTCTGTTTTTATGGAAAATTTAAAATCGGTCTAATTTGTAAATGTAAATGTGTTGTTTGTGAAAATGTTCTGTGATAACTTTTTAGACCTGTAAATCCTGCTTATGCGTATGAAGTTTCATTAAAATCAGTTCAGGCATTTCGAATAAAAAGGACTTCAAAGTTTATATGAAATGCCGTAAGACGTAAACGCTCTTAAGTCTAATCAACAAGCTTATTAGATTTCTAGTCGCGAATACCTAAGATTAGTTTCCTTAGATGGTAAACAGGAGCTCCTCACGGCGGCGTCCCTCTTTACTCTCTACCGTACACCACGACGCATCGCCGCAGCCACACTTTGGGAACCCCTGGTATAATTGAAATTAATAGTTTGGTTTTGAGGAGCTCGTGGCTAAATAATAACAGCCGCTCGGATCGATCTTTAGGTCCCATTACATACCGAGTTTCCTCCGTGCCTCGGAAAGCACGTTAAGCCGTTGGTCCCGGGTGTCCTCCGTGCCTCGGAAAGCACGTTAAGCCGTTGATCCCGGGTGTCATTTGTAGATCTTTGACAGTCGTTAGGAATAGCCAGTGGCTCAAAAAGTCTGACAACCAGTCTTACCAAGGGGTATCGTATTACCCAGTACTAACTGGGTTGTGGAGGTCAGAAAGGCAGTCGCTCCATGTAAAATACTGGTATTCAGCTGCATCCGGTTAGACTGGAAGCCGACCCCAACATAGTTGGGAAAAGGCTAGGCAGATGATGATGATGATGAGTTTGATTTTGACTGACGCTTAAATCGTATCACTTGGACCGCCTACAAAATTGCATGCGGCAAATGTTAGTGCATATCGCGTTTCATTATGAAACCGCTACACCAGGTGCTCGGGTAATACGCGTCCGTTCAACTTATATTCAGATTAAATCGCGTTGGTTAGGTTATTAGATTGCTGTTCTAATACCATTCGAGTTAGGCGGCTGTGATTGGCTGTTTCATTAGAGTAAAATTCAGTGTGAGGTGAAAATTCATGGTGGTATACTGGTTCATATTAAATTAGTTCGTGAGTCTCCGCAGACATGATGAGTACCTATCGATATCTTGATATTATACAATTTGTAATCAAATGACCCCCACCCGCTCCGGGCGGAGCGGAAGGGAGTGTCAGACTTCTACTGACTAAAACCCATCCATGTTCCTTCTTTGACCTTTGTGTTCCAGGGCCGCGGTATCTCTTTCGAACAGTCCCGCAGCCCTGGCAGGCATCGGCCCTTGCGGATCCCTTCATTGTTGCTGACATCTCTTTGAGGCCCAAGCGGAGCAGACCTCCATGGTGTACTCCGGACGATCCTCACAGTGGAGACACCCGGGCGTTTCCTCCCGTCCGATTCGGTGCAGGAACCTCCCGAATATTATACAACTTACAACTACTTCAAGTTATTACACTATCTGCCGACGCAGACGCCAAAAATAAGTAATTAAATTATTTTCTATACATGACAAACCAAAGAGTGATTGAGAAGTATGGAAGAAGAAGACACTGTGCTGACTTTGAATAAATTAGGATAAATGCAGGATAATGAATGATAGAACAAGAAATAATTGCGTTGGTGGAGTTTCGCTACCTAATTTTATTTAGTCTAGTGTAAAAAAACACGATGTTCTAATGTTTTTTTATAGTTCTTTTAGTTTATTATTAGCATACCAGTATCGGAGGCGAACAATACCCAATAATATAACTATGACATTAATTAACAGTAGAAAAAAAATAATCTAGAAAGGACCACGGGCACGTTTCTATGAACTCTAGGCTTAAGGCCAGCTGAATTGAAATATATGTCAAATTATAGCTTATAATTTAGGATCAAATCAATCGGTTACGCTCAAGGCACCCACAGGATAGACCGGTTAAGCAGACGACAGCCCACCTGCGACATGACATAATAATATACCAACAATATTAGGAATTCATCGTTATACAACAAAATGCTCTACTTAAAAAAAAACTAAAATAGGTCATCTATTTTAGTTTTGTTGTAGTTAAATCATCATCTGCCTAGCCTTTTCCCAACTGTATTGGGGTCGGCTTCCAGTCTAATCGGATGCAGCTGAATACCAGTATTTTACATGGAGCGACTGCCTATCTGACCTCCACAACCCAGTTAGTACTGGGTAATACGATAACCCTTGGTAAGACTGGTTGTCAGACTTTTTGGGCCACTGACTGCCTAACGACTGTCAAAGATCTACAAATGACTGCCGGGACCAACGGCTTAACGTGCTTTCCGAGACACGGAGGAAACTCGGTATGTAATGGGCGGTCACCCATCCACAGACCAACCTATGCAAGCACGGCTTAACCTAAAGATCGACCCAAGCGGCTGTTATTATTTAGCCACGAGCTCCTCTCATTTTGTTGTAGTTAAATATTCGACAAAATACAGGAAATGGCACAGTTTTCGAATGGCCGTAGCTCTAGTCTCCGGTAACTTTGGAAGTTGTCACGATGGTATGAATTGGAGGACTTAAGATTTCAATTTTGTTGGCATTCCGCCCATGAACCTTTAATTGATAAAAATACAATGTTTTCAGAGATTTTAATGATCGCCTTATTTACAATTGTTTACAATTACTATCATGCTTTACGTCAATATAATATAACTCATTATAAATACATTCTATTCACTTAAGTGCAGTGCCTTTAAAAAAACAGATGGCAATTCCATTCCAGACTGATAAAACATCCAATCTTCTAATCGAGACCCTTCGCAGATAAAGTCGCTCCACCATTTTTCTCTCCTACCAGATCAAGAAAGATGCAATTTGATTAAAACTCAGTCCGGTACAATTTTTCTTTCACTTCGTTTAAAATCAATTCTCGCGACTTCGTTATCTTACAAAGATAAATTGAAGGCAACTTGAACGTTTTCATTCACCATTAATTCTACATTCATGATATCAATCAGTAATTACTGAATAGAGACGATTTCAATACTGAAGTTTTTTTTGCGAGAAAAGTTTTGCAAGGTCAATGAACTCTCGAATAGTTTGATTTGTAGGGTAGTCACGTTTTCTTTTAGCGGTAAAGGCTCGAGTGACGGAAACTTGAGTTTCGTGTCAATTTGGTTCCTACGTATAATTTAGTTTGTATTCGTGCTGAATGAAAGTAAAATACAATGTTTTAGCTCCGTATTTTACTTAGCTCTAAGAAATACAAATTCTTGGAGTAAGTTAAAAATATAGAAGTTATCTAATATTTTATTTTTCAACTAAAATACCTAGATATTCTTTATTCACAAGTTCTGAAAAATTAAAATAATATCAATCTTGGACAATTCGATCGACTATGATGACGTAGTAGGTAGGTTGTAGGATATTCAAAATATGAGCTTACATCCATGAAAAGCCTGTCCAACAGATACTCATCTGTTGCACAGCTTTCATGTAAAGGGTTCTTAGTCAGCAAAAAAAAACTATTTTCAAAATATTTAATTTCACTTCAATCTACAAGAGAAAATATTATGAGACGACAAAAATGATTAAGGTACAAATTGGTTGTTTCCTAAGGAGAAGAATTGGCAGGAATTTCCACGGTCCCTCTCTACTATTATATAACATCACGCCTGTAATACCCGAAGGGTTAGGTAGAGGTGTACCTAATAGTACACCCACATTTCGACAGTTATGTTTTAAGTCCCATGTAATAGGGGGCGAGCCTATTGCCATCAAACGGGCACAAATCCAGATTTCGTGGCTGCTACTGAGAAATTCCTGATGCAATAACACTTTGCCTGACCCGGGAATTGAACCCAGGACCTCATGCTCAGCAACCGTGCTCGCGACTACTAGACCAACGAATCAGATCCTTTATACTATTACAAATATTGAAATTGCTTATTTAGAATGTGGTCAATAAACAAATACTTGCTAACTGTCAATAACAAAAGTGAAAACAAATTTTATTTTTCGAAATCTGCACCTTTTTACCATTACGTAATGATCAAATTCCAATCAACATAAATCCCTAATTACATTATTATCACAATCGCCAATCATACGGAAGCACATTCAATTATTATTTTCAAAATGAGCACAATGTTTGTAGTGTGCTCAATCAAATATGCAAATAGTGTGGTGACGTAGGGAGACGGTATTTACCGAGCGATCGGCCGGCATTAGGGCCCGAGCCTACCGGTGTTTGGTCAGTCACTAAAACAGTTATGCTCACTGTGATATTGAATGGGTTTTGTATTGATACAAACTGTAGACTAAGATATTCCATTAGTTATAGTGGAAGTACGACTGCTGAGCATGAGGTCCTAGGTTCGATTCCCAGGTCGGGCGAATTGTTATTGGGTTTTTCCATCAGTAATTTTTCAGTAGCAGCCACGGAGTCTGGATTAGTGCACGGTTGCTGTCAATAGGCTCGCCCCCAATTGGTATTTGCAGTATTAGGTACACCTCTGCTTAACCCTTCGGGGATTACAGGCATGACTTTATGTAATTATTTGTGTTAGATTTTAAACTCTACTAAAATTACAGCCAAGAAATTGTTTGACTGAAACTCTAATTACGATTTTGGTGTACAATACAGTAATTTTTATCTTTCTAAAAATTAAATCATTTAATTCAAGTAGGACAGTTACAGGCACTTTTGAACTGTTGAAACAAAGACATGTAGCTAAGTTACAGTCACAAGGCATAAAACTGTGAAACTGTACTGTAGTTACCCATTCCAAAGCGTATCGTCTGTCCTCACCTTTACAAACCGATAACCGGGGTTAGGATTATGCGGTAGCATTGGTTTGCACAAGCACCGTGATTAAAATTAGTTGGATGAAACGATGAAACACATGTGATTAATCCCGATCATCCCGAAGGTAGCTAGATAAGCCGCTTCGTCGCGATCGAAAATGTAATGGATTTTATAATGCAAATATTGGACGTTAGGCTGAAATTAGATGGGTATGAATTTGTAATGACATGTGTCCGTTGCAGGAAAGCAAATAATATTGTGGTTATTAATTAATTATTTCAATGTTTGACTGCCATGTTTTTTAGGTTTCGTGTCAAATTCAGAAATCATTACGTAATGTTTTAGCATGAGGCTAAATTATGGATAAACTTACTGTTGAACATGATTTGGATATTTTCAATACCAGTGTTTCTCGGCTTAAGCATTTGTTAGTGAAAAGCTAATGCTTGCGTCTGAATTTAGTTTTTTCTTTTTTAATTTTTAGTTTGTAGTTTTTATTAAAAGATCGCTTTGTTTTTTTTTTTGTTTAATTTGTGTTATGATATTTTGTACCTAACTTCTTTTTTTGTTGGCTTTTTTGTTTGTTGTTGATCTGTGAAAATTTGTAAATGGCCTTCGAATATTGTTTATATTAGCTGTAAGTTTCCCGAATACTATAAATAAAATAATAATAAATAAAGCACAAAAATCGGTATAAATCGTAAATGGCGATTCGAAATGAAAAGGGAATGAGAAACCTAAAGATAATTTTCAAATACCTGTTCAATTATAGCTTAGCACAGTTCATCGACTTATTTTTTATTTATTTTGCCCTATATGGCGTCTAGTTTTCGCCATATTAAATTTTGATTACTATCATGTCTATAGTGATACTCATAAGATTAAGACAAATCGATTGACGTAAGAATCATCAAAATCGACTCACGCGTTTGGCCTCTAAAGTGCCACAGGAACAAACATACAGGCTGAAAAAACATTACTCTCCTTAGTCAAGTAATAATAAAAAAAAAACAACTGAAGACAAAGGAATAAAACCAAATAATAAACAAGAACTTTATGCTCTGAATACAAAAACTTAGAACCTAGAAAAAGGTTCGTAAGATCACTTACATAACTTATTTTCGAATCCCGAAATATTAGGACCTAGACCGTCTCAAGATATTTTTAGACCAAAAAGAAAATTCTATAATGATAGCAGGGCTGTTTTTCCCGAGGAGTTGGGATAAGGTGTACTAGTACATCCACATTTCTTCAGTTATGTGGAAGTCCCATGTAATAGTAACGATGAAACCGCGCTGGTATTAAACAATATTCTTAATGGGAAAATCCAGTAACACTTTTTAGAACCTGGAAATCAAATGTAGTTATTTATGTGCTGCAGTTACTGCTGCCAGATGGTCGGGAGTCGTTTGGATTGTCCCGATATTTCATATAAGTACCGACAGAATACAGAATGTCTCGATAAACGGCTTCTTGTTATTTAATTTTAATAATAAAAAGTAACACGTGGTTGATTTGTAATATTTAATCGAGTTATTTGTTCCAACTTTTTAAAATTTTGTTCAGATATTTTAGTCTTCTCAACTGGCAACACTAGCTATAGTAGGGCTTGCAACCCCTAACAGTAGCAAGTGTGCTCAGTGAGGCAGTTATAGTATAATTATACTGTATCTTGTATGAAAAGAGATTTCCTCATTATAATCCTGAATAGCTGTCAAAAACTGAACAAAAAAACCTTTCATTATGCAAAAGCATCTACAAAAACATTCAATAAATCTTCTCGTACTGTACCAATCATAACAACCAACATTGTACAATCAACGAGAAAAATAACATCGACCTAAAGAATTCCTTTCAAACCCAGCTATTTCATTATGGTAATGATTCAACCAATCTTTGATATCGCTCCGATTATTGCCATTTAGTCGTTGAATGTACTCGGTCGAGAACAAAAGGGCCCCTTTTTCGCCTTCACTAATATTTTTCTTGGTCATAATGTTTTTATTAAAGCGATAAAATATTATTTGGAAGAAAGCGGTTATGGTTCAGCATTTAATTGAAAATGGGAAGGTTATTTTTTGATGATCGTGTTTTTAAAGATATTTCGTGTTTGGGGAATAGATCAATTTAATGTTGATTGAATTTTACGAAGGCAATTGATGGTATTGCCAAAGAAAGCGTTTTGTATTCTTTAATTTTGTTGGTTAATTTGATATAATACAAAAAAAATAATTATAAATGCAAAATTTCATTTTTATGAGCTTCTATTTAATTTGCCTTGTTAGTTACTTATTTTTATGTATTGGTCGAATCTAGCAAGTGAATGCCAAACCAGTTCCCCCAACCGAATGAGCTGAAATTTTATACACACCTTTGGTTCTGGTGACAATACATTTGTATGTCAGACATGACTTGATCCTGCAGCCAAGATCACCTTCTCACAAGAGAAATCCTTAACGGGTAATAACACGGACACGAAACTTTGTTTATAGATAAACCTAAATAAAATTTTCTAACAAAAGCTTTTTAAAGTTATAAGACAAAATCAAACTATTTATTTCAATTAGGCCATTGAACGTGAAATAGAATTGAATCTACTTTCAAAATAAATCACAAATGGGTTCTTAATTTTTGAGTACGAGATGGCCGTAATAAATGGCTAGCAAACACTCTTTCATTATTATAAGAATCATCATTAAAATCCTCTTAATTCCCATGGTTACAATATAACGAGTTAAGAATCTTCGAGAAACTCACAACAAAAATTAAAAATATTGTAAATTAAGATTCCTTACATAATATTAAAGGGCTTACAAGCTTTCAGCGAAATTAATTAAGTCAATAACGAAATTTTCCTTCCAATTTGTATCTAAATCTGTTTATAACAAATCCCTGGGGTGCGCAGTGGGGATTTATTTTAGAGCGGCCTGTATATGGGGCGGGTTCAGTTTATCGATAGTTGTGATAGTTTATTAGAAAATGGTACGAACGATTGATTCTTATGGCATCATGGGAGAGGTTTTAGTGTTAGCGATTTTCTAGTTCTACTATTTTATCATTAACCTGTAGCAATCCTCATAGATGTTTGCCCAGGAGTGGGACAATTCAGGATAACAAAAAAAAAACTCGTACGGAGGTCTTCGATATTGGAAATCGCGTTATGGAACTCAAATGGAGTTGGGCAGGACACCTAGCAAAGCGCGGTGATGGCAGGTGGAGTAAAGTTATGATCGAAAGGCGTCCGAGGACTGGAAAGAGAAGTGTTGGTCGTCCAACAGCGAGATGGGCAGACGACATTGTTGCCATCGCGGGACTATCCTGGATGAGGCTGGCACAAGAACGTGAAGCTTGACACAAGCAAAGAGAGGCGTATACCCAGCGGTGGCTGAAGTCGGGCTGTGGATGATGATGATGTTTAATCCTCATATTAACATAGGCCACTACCAGGCATTCTGTGAAGATCGTCGGCGTTAGGTCCCAGCTTACGTTTGCCGATTCATGGTCTCACGTCAACTACCATCGGTTCTACGGCTAATATGGCCGGCTTACCACCTTAGCAGAGCTGGAGTCTACCATGTTGAAAAATGATACCGAAGAAATCGCCTTTTAAAAATGAACTGTCTGTTAAAGTTTTGACATCGAGATGTGCCTATTTTGAAGCTCGGAAAGGACAACTCTTCCATGGCCTGGTATACAGACAAAGCTTTAAAACAATTTCTAATTTATAACCAATTTATTCAACAAGACAACACGACAAAATTAAACTCAAAACGACACGGTGGGAGCCTTAGAATTATTGTGGCTTAAAGCGAAAATGGAAGTTGTTCCAAACAATTTGCGAGGCACGAAACTAGCTGAAAACTAACCTAGAGTAAAATGTGTAAAAGCAAATAATTTCAGTCTACCTACACGTGTTTTAGTAATTAAAGTTAGATTGAGCTCGTTTGAACTAGTTAACAGTTTTTAAAAAGCATATTTTTAACTTGAATAGCGTAAAGTTAAATGGCGGTAACATTTTAAATATTTTTCGTTTCAAATTTTTGTGAAAATCATTTTGTTAATTAAAAGTGTTTTGCTGTGTATTTAAAATATTTTAACGGTAGAAAAAAAATAATGCTAAAATGATGTGTTAATGGATGGTGACACTTTAAGATGACCCCACAGTGGATATTTTTCGTCTAAAATGATTATGATGACTAATTTTTTTTTTTTTTTTTGCGTTTGTCTATCTTTATGGATGTCCGCTCTCGGATGGGCAGAGGGGTATGTCAGACTCTTACTGGATAAAACCACACGTTGTTCTTCAACTACGTGTAGCCAGTAAGCTAGGACGCTTGAATAGTTCGTCACGGTCCCCCGGTTATTAGCCCGAATGACTTTGTTATTTTATGAAAGTTCCCCGATGCAACTTCAAAGTACTTTACGTATACCTTGTAATACTCCTTTGTTTTAACAAAAATGCTTTTTTACAATCGTTCCGTATCATCGCCAACACTCACATACACCCTTACTCCATACCTTTCAAGTTTACGAACGCGGTCCCAACCAGTGGTCGCAAAATTTCAACTGTCGCGATACGGATCCCCAATTAGAGAGGTCCAAGCCCCATTGATCCCTGTTCTGGGACACGTCCCAGGTATTAGAGGAATCTATCGATTTATTGTTTACGGGGTAAGTACGGGCTTAGGTGCTGAAATGTAAGTCTGTTTTGATTTAATGTTACATTTTGTTGTAATTTAAACGGAGTTAATTGAAGCTGGTGAACAATTCAGTTACACACGGACCAACAAGTGATATTAAAAAGATTTCCGTTTTTATTTAGACGAAATACTTAGAATTAAAGACATGTTTTTTCCAAAGAAAACACGCTTGAATTCCTAGAACGTCTGCCTAGCCTTTTCCCAGTTATGTTGGGTTCGGCTTCCAGTCTTACCTGATTTAGCTGTATACCATTATTTTACATTGAGCGACTGCCTATCTGACCTCCACAGCCCAGTATTACCCAGTACTAACTGGGTAATAAGGTACCCGTGGTAAGACTGGTTGTCAGACTTTCGGGCCACTGACCACCTGTAACGACTGTCAAAGATCTTCTTGAATTCCTAGAACGTGAGGTAGGGTAAACCTCCTTTTTTTTGACGCTATATTTTAGTTTGTGGTTAGTTTTGTTTATTTTATTGTTTCTATTTATAATGTATGTAGTTAAACCCATATTTTTAATTTAAACTAATTATTAAATCTTTCTTTTTAAAGAACCACGAGTTCCAAAATAATTCAATGTCTTTTTTTCCTATTTTGGACCTTAAATTAGTGTTAAGAATAAAAATCCATTGTAAATATGGCGATCTTTTGTCATTTTTTGGTATGGTGTGATCTCTGATGTTGCCTGAAGGAATTCCCCATCGTGAAAAAGGTCAGGGCAAGAGTTTCCAAAAAAGCTTTCGTAGTCTTCCTGCATCCGATTAGACTGGAAGCCGACCCCAACATAGTTGAGAAAAGGCTAGACAGATAATGAGTGTTCCTACGAAACTTGTGGCTTTTGGTCCCAGTGGTCTACGCTGTTTAGGTATATTTCTGTCGATTAATGAATCAATATTAAACAGCATAATTATCACCAAAAGCTAAGAAAACTACACCGAGTTTTAGATAAATAATAATCGTTTGGGGAATCAAAATCTACATCACACATTTGGGGATCTTTAGTCAACTGATCCCACAAATTCGGGACCCGCAGGTCCACTCGTCCTAATGCATGTTTGAATTGGTCTACGGAACCCGTTGATCAATTTTGTGATTTGTACAGTCAAGTAGAAAAGTTTTCTTGATATTAATCTATATCTATGTATTCTTACACCAATAGACGACAAAAGAAGCTCTTGCCTCTATTATTTGAAAAAAAAACCTAAATCCACCGTTCTCAACCAGCAAAATCCATCGAAAAGACCCCATTATCCTGAAGAGATAAAGTTGATATCGTTTAACGAGCTCCCAGCATACCCCGGTGATACATCACCGTGATTGTTCGGATCAGCAGTCGTCGCGCGTGCACGCCTTCAATGGGGGAACGTGACCGGCAAATAGTGGATCTAATGTGGATATGGAGATGAGGCCTCCTGTTCTGGTTTAGATGTGAAAGGGATAGGCTTTCTGGCTCTAATGTCTAGGTGAGATTACTTTGGAATTGGCAGATTTATACCTTGAATTTTACCGTTTTTTTTTTCTCGGGCCACTAAATTACAATTTATTTGATGCAAATGTGTTATTGTTTTTCCATCAGGAGTTCTGAGTAGTATAATAATAAATGCCTTAATGATGCAATAGATTCGATCCCTATTATCTGAAAGGTTTTTCAACAAAACTGGTGAAATTTGGCTGTGGTACAGCAGGTACCTTAGCTTTCAGGTAAAACAGACAAAATATTATGTTATTTCACATTCGTTTCCTTGAAATTTAGAAAACCGATTTGATTCAAATAATATATCAGACCTGTTACTGTTAGCCTGTATCATCAAATCAAATTTAAAAAAAAAAAAAACTTTCTATCCAGGGCCAATGTGGACCACTGGTCGTTGGATCTGTTGTTGGTTCTGTCCAGCTCGTGCCCACCACTGCGAGGTCCACCCCGTTGCCTTCTGGCAACAAACCTAAAAACAAAAAAAATATATACATCCAAAACATATACGACCTGAATAAAAACAAAAGAAACCACCTCCATCCTATAAAACGCACACATAAAAGCGTTACTATTTAACAGAGGACCGTCTGAGTGACTAATTATCCTCGTATCCCCTCCGGCCGGGTAATTAACATAACAATTAAACATACACAGTTATGGTCTTAAATTATAATCCGGCTCCATTGAGACTCAAGTCACAATGGAACTTTGGGATTGGGATGTTTTGACTTCAACCGGGTATTTCGAATATCGTCCGGATAATTCAAGTATTGTTCGTAGAGGGGTAGTGTAGATATTTTAATTGTTATACAAAATTGGCGTTGAGAATTAGGTATTTTGTTTCGAATTAATTGAACAATGTTCAGTTGGGGTGAGTTATAAATAAATATTAGATTTCAGTTCGGGCTGGCTGATGTTGTTAGTTGAGGCTGAAATAAATTGGTACGATGAAACTAGAATATTAATAGTTTTGGTAATTACGCTTTTTGTTCAGCACTTTTTATCTCGTGATTGGCCTGCTTTTAATTTCAATCTTGCCTGACACAAAGCGATAGATGAGGTCTACGCTGAAACGAGGTCGGAGAATTTAATGATAAAACGAAATTTATTCATTATACGTAAATTCAATTGATAGTAGCTCGAAGATTCGATTTGTACCCGATTGATGGCAATAGGCTCATTCTTTGGAGAATATGTGATAGCTTATTAAAGGGTGTAAATAGACCATTAACGAAGCCGAAAGGCACTTGTTCTCCCGGTCATTGCGATATTTTTTTTGTTCTGGACCATGCCTGGGAACATTCTATTTTCGGAGATTATTGCAGGTCAAAGTGGTTGGCACTTTGACCTCCAATAATCTCCACAAGTTTTTATTGAAATTATAGTTTCTTAGGTTATAACTTTACTTTAAATACCTCCGTAGCCTGTTACTTAATGCATCCATCAGAACAATGTTTTGAGTGCGGTACATTGAGTTTTACCGTAAAACGTGATTTTCCACTCCAAAAAAATGTAGTTTCCTAGCAAATTTTTTTTCGTACGGTTACTTAGCTTGATGTAAAGAATGCTTGGTTGACGGCTTCGTGAAGGGCCCGTTTACACCTTGTAGATGTAGATTTAACCATTATTAATTTGTTACGATATAATTAACGTAAAGTCTTCCGTCTTTCATGATTCTCATCCATACAAATTACTAAGTAAGACCATTCTCCATGCAATGGCCAAAATTTAATTATGATAACTGAGACTGCTTCTCAGCCCTCTTGAATCACCAATCAACACCTAGTTTATTGAATTACGCTGTGTCACACCCACATTATAGTGATATAAGTTGGAAGCCAGCCCACCTAAGACAGATGCACGGCCGTAATAATATTACCTCTATCCATCTGAGTTGTCAATGATACAAATAGTTGGTATTGGCATATTTAGTGTTATGTGGAGCTGAATGTAGCTTTGATGGCGGATGGACTGGACTGGAGTGATAACTAGTGATTTGGGGTAGTAGATTTACTTGTTTATTACCTGACCCGTACCTTTAGTGAACCACCCAACCCTTGAAAGGTAAGCTCTTGAATTTTCCATCTTTGAATTGACTCCAGCATTTTTAGAGCTGGTTCTACAGGCAGCTGTCAAAAAAGTTACAAAGGGATTTTTACATGACGATCACAACAATATTTCTGTAGTGTAAGTAACACTTTAAAAGTGTGTTGATGATATTGACAGCGTTGGAGAGTTCTGTCTTGTATTTAACCAAGTCTTTTGCTAGTCACACACGACACAACGATGTTCAAGTGTGAGAAACAAATGGGTTGTGAGGTTACGTGTACTTTTATTTCACATATTAGAAAGAAAGAAAAAATATTTATTTGTCTCAGGGACATGACGTGCATCATACAAAATGACAAAAAAATAGATGTTGCCCGCGACGCGTGAAATTATTATATAAACACTACTTACGTATTTGAATCGGTTTTGGTTAACAATTTCAAGGTTTTTAATTTTTTTACATGGAATTCTGATGCTTTTTCTGAAATAAAAGTAAAACAATCCTAAATCACTCCTTATAATATCAACTATGTGCTAGTAAAAATCCCGTCTACGTCGGTCCAGCCGTTTTGGAGATTAGCCGGAAAAAACAGACAGACACACAAAAATGTGAAAAAATGCATATGCATTCAGTAAAAAGCTGTTATTTTGAAATAGAAATAACAAACAGACACTCCAATTTTATTTCTTTATATAGATGTAGACCATCGACCGTTATCACTAAAAACCAGGAAGAACAAATACCAAATTGAAGTATAAAGTCAAGTAAGTAAGTTTAAAGTCTTACGTAGTCTTATGTTAGAGGTATCCTCTCATGTGGTATGTTCTCACATCGCATTGGCGTTATAGCTGTTACGTTATTTTAAATAAATAAATAAAACTTCTCTGAATTTCTAAATAACATCAATTGATAGAAAGGTAGAATGACAAAATTTAAGAGACCTAGTGAAGATTGATACTCTAATGCCTAACTTCTGTAACATATTTCCAATCGAGGCGCGCACGCTGAATGCATTAGACCGTTCTGCGTAATAAATTACTGGCATTTAGCTAGATACATACGTTCACACCGTGGATCTAAATGGCGGAACTTGCTTGCTGAGCGAAATGGGTACTCATAACATCTACGGGGTACTAGAAAAGTACCCTGTTGATGTTTAAATTTTTGGTTATCATCATAAACAGGCCTCCTGTCCGAATGTCGGCTTTCTGTGGTACAATATAAAAATCTGTTAATCAATAATTAAATCAGGGTCTTTCTTTCTTTATCGTGTGGTTAGTGCCTAACTTGGTGTCAGAGTTTTTATGCCGCCCATGGGTCTCTGACTTGACTTTATATGCCGTTGAAAAATATTATCTCTCAGGCGTACTGGTTTGGTTTCCTTACGATGTTTTCCTTCACCGAAGCAAAGTGGTAATTATACAATACGCACATTAATCCGAAACTTCTTGGGTTCGAACTCGAGACCTATGGCTTGGCAGTCCGACGGTCACACCACTAGGCTATCGGATCACTACGCACACCGCCAACCAGGGTAATAGCGTCATAACATAACATCTCGCCTGTATTACCCCGAAGAGTTACACAGAGGTGTACCGAACTACACACATAAATAATATTTTATCAATCATGTTTGAGTCTCATGTATTAGGGGGCGAGCCTATTGCTATCAATACGACGTACACTCTGGGCTGCTACTGAGACATTCATGATGAAAAACGTAATAATACTTTGTCCCAACTGGGAATCGAACCCGGGACCTCATACTGAGCATGAGCTTTTGCGAGCATTAGAACAACGAGACAGTCAGAATTTAAGTATCAATAAGGCAGAATACGTGATAAGGAGCTCGTGGCTAAATAATAACAGCCGCTCGGGTCAATCTTAAGGTTAAGCCGCGCTTGCCTAGGTTGGTCTGTGGATGGGTGACCGCCCATTACATACAAAGTTTCCTCCGTGTCTTGGAGAGCACGTTAAGCCGTCGGTTCCGGCTGTAATTTCTAGATCTTTGACAGTCGTAACAGGTAGTCAGTGGCCCGAAAGTCTGACAACCCGTCTTACCAAGGGGTATCGTATTACGCAGTACTAACTGGGTTGTGGAGGTTAGATAGGCAATCGCTCCATCTAAAATACGGATACCAGTATTTTACATGGAGCGACTGGAAGCCCCCACCAAAGTAACAAAGTTGGGAAAAGGCTAGGCAGATGATGAAGGCAGAAGGCGAGATAATGCTCTGAATCTTATGAAAAACATCAATAATGGTATTTATTCCTCTGACATTATTTACCTTAAGTACTTTCCATATTAAAATGGTCCGATCATAAATCATTCCCTTCAACGAATAATAATAAAATGAAAAGGAACGCAACAATAACTGGCCATGAAGAAAAAACACACCATTAAATAACTATAAAAGAATTGTTAAAGTAATAACACAGTGCGAAATAAAACAAATTTTATGTACTGAGAGAGCTTAATGAACGCTGGATGGACAACATTTTGTTGTAATCGCCGTCGATTCCGTTGACAATAGCGGATATAATAAAGGAAAAGTGAATTGCGTCATACTCGAGAGAGGGACACACAGGGAAATGGATTGTCATACAAATGAAATGTTACAGCTTTAAATACAGTCCTGCGGCCCTAGTAGCATTTGCTTGGGCTCTCATCATCATCATCATCATTTCAGCCGAAAGAAGTCCACTGCTGGACATAGGCCTCCCCCAAGTGTCGCCACATTGACCGGTCCCGTGCGACTCGCATCCAACAGCTCCCTGCAACCTTCACCATTTGTTTCGGCTCTCACCGGGAGCATTCGCCTGTTATTTAACAAATCTAAGAATCGATTTTGAACATTTGATTTAGTTGTTTTTACCCAACTACGGCGAATCCAAAAGGAAGGGTTATGATTTTAGCAGTCTGTGTATGTTTGTATTTATTTACGTATGTTCCTTCGTAGTGCCTAAACTATTCATCCGATTTTGATGAATAAGGTGTCAATCGATTCATTATTATGGTCCGGGTAACATATTTTACCTTTTATCCGACTTTAACCATAGTAGGAGTCGATTTTACCTTGTAAACCTAGATTTTTCAGTAGTCGGGTATTTCAGTTGAAGTATACCACACACATTCTTGTACAAAGTCAGGGGAATGCTCCTGCGAGGCGGCTAGCCTCCTTGCCGGATTGCCGCCATGGGATCTGGAGGCGATAGTCCTCGCGCGCCTGCATGAATGGCGCGCGGAGGCACTACGTCGGGGGGAGACTCCGCTGCCGCGGCAAATTGCCGCTCAGCGGACAGACCTCCGGCGTGATCTCATGGCGACATGGAGAGAGCGACTAATGCAACCCCGTGCAGGGCACGCTACCATTGTGGCGATAAATCCCCTCTTTGAGGAGTGGTTAGAGAGGCGCCACGGCGCCCTCACCTACCGCCTGACGCAGATCCTCACCGGACACGGTTGTTTCGGGAGGTTCCTGCACCGAATCGGGCGGGAGGAAACGCCCGGGTGTTTCCACTGCGAGGATCGTCCGGAGGACACGGTGGAGCACACCGTAGAGGTCTGCCCCGCTTGGGCGGAGCACCGCCGTGTCCTTGTAGCGGCGATTGGCGGCGGCGATCTCTCGCGTCCGACCCTGGTTCAAGCCATGGTCCGGAGCGAGAGGGAATGGGAAGCCGTCACCACCTTCTGTGAAGCAGTCATGCTAGTGAAGGAGGTGGCGGGACGTGAGAGGGAAAGAACCTCACGTCCCAGCTGCCGCGGGAGACGCCCTGGGCGTCGGGGGTCACGTGGTGGCTCCCGGCCACCGTAGGCGCGGGCCTGTGGACGGCGAGTTATGGGCTAGCTCGCCGTCCGGCCGTCTTATGACGACAGGCCGCGTCGACGGCGCGTTCGTGTTCCACGCGCGCCTCAAAGAGATGTCAGCAACCGAGTAGGGGTCCGCATGGGCCGATGCCTGCCAGAGCTGCGGGACTGTTCGAAAGAGACACCGTGGCCCTGGAACACAAAGGGCAAAGAAGGAACATGGATGGGTTTTAGTCAGTACAAGTCTGACACTCCCTTCCGCTCCGCCCAGAGTGGGGGGGGTCATTTGATGATTTCCCATCCAAAAAAAAAAAAAAAAGGGGAATGCTCCTAATGAGTTGAATGTTACAAGTTGTATAATTCTGTTACATCACAGGCAAAAGCTCCCGGTGAGGTAGCTCAGTCAGGACAGCTTTCGCCGTTTTACAAATAATTGAATTGAATAGAGGTTCACCTGTCAACCAAATGATAAAATAACTAAGCCTAAAGTTGGCTATTTTAATCTCAGATTGATAAAATTGGAACGAGATTGTCAGATAATTGAGCTTTTGACTAACTTATACAATCCCAGGAATCTTAAAATTAAAAAAAAAACTCGCAGCTTAACTGGTTCCAAATAGATGGAAGTCTCGAGCCAGTCCCTACAATTGTTGTTTATTTATTTTTGAGCAAATGCATATTTTTGGGGCTTTCTACTTTTTAGTCAAAACATCTTCAAATATATAAATGTGGCGGATCAGTCAGGATTTACTCCATTAGGCTCGTACATCATGTGGGCAGACGATGGGTTTCGTGCAATGAAAATACACTGGGTTAGTTTCTATTTAACTAACAAATGACTTGAAATTACAATTTAACGCAATAACACAATGAATTGGGTACAGTTCCAGGACGTCTCAACTCCGCTGCAATCAGACATTGAATGTCGTCCTCGCCACGAGCTCAAAACATCTCGCCTCTGTAGAAGCACGTTGTGGTGTAGTTACACTTGTAAGTAGATAGCGTGATGTCACCACTGGCGTGCTTGCGACTCATTCCAAGTCCGTTCTAATGACCGGACCCGACATGCATATTATAAAAGTTTCTTATTCTCAGAATATGTTTGTACCATTCAACAGCCGTGTGTCAACAATATTAATATCCGTTCACGAATAATATCAAGAAGAGAGAGAGCAACAAATAAACGTCATCGCAGACAATAGCTTGTGACCGCTGATGAGAGAGCATTTAATATAGTCATGATTGCAGCATCAATCATTACTATTGTTCGTTTATTTGGCAGTTGATGTTTTGGGCTGTTGAGTTATGGGAGAAAGCGTAGGTGTTTTGAGGAGCTCGTGGCTAAGTAATAAAAGCCTGGCAAGGTCGGTTTGTGGATGGGCATTAGGTACACACCGAGTTTTCACCGTGACTCGGAAACTATGTTAAGGCGTTAGTCCCGGCTGTTATTTGTAGATCTTTGACAGTCGTTACAGGTAGTCAGTGGCTCGAAAGTGTGATAACCAGTCTAACCAAGAGGTATCACTCCATGTAAAATACTGATATTCAGCTGCATTCGTTTAGACTGGAAACTGACCCCAAAATAGTTGGGAATAGGCTAGGCAGATGAGTTGCTTTGTCATTTCTAGAAAATATTAGGAAACTGAGAGAGCAACTATTAAGTAGACGTTCGGTAGAACTACCAGCTACTAGCCGACATAGTATATTAAGTCTTTAAAGTTCAATCTGCTGGGACACAGGCCTACTCTTTGTGAGAGAGTGTGAGCCGTTATAGACCACACCCGGGTGGTTGATTACAGTTCACACAGTTCGTATTGGTGAATTTCATATGTGTTTGATTTTATGACATGTTTCCTTCACCCATATGTTTTATGAATTTGTAACAGTTTATGTGTTTGTTGACTGCCTCGTTGGTGTAGTGGTCGCAAGCGCGACTGCTGAGCATGAGATCCTGGGTTCGATTCCCAGGTCGGGCAAAGTGTTATTGGGTTTTTCTATCAGGAATTTCTCAGTAACAACCACGGAGTCTGGATTTGCGCCCGGTTGGAGGCAACAGGCTCGCTCCCTATTACATGGGACTTAAACATAACTGGCGAAATGTGGGTGTACTATTAGGTACACCTCTGTCTAACCCTTCGGGGATTATGAACATTACAATGCATTAACAGGGTTCGAACCCGTGACGAGCCACGACTCAAAAGTAATCTGTACGGTTACAAACAAAAAACAAAATAAAAAATAGGTATGTACACCTATCTCGTGTGTCATAAAAGTTCAAGTATCAACATACAACAAAAATGTTTGTTTTAATTAATTTAAACATAAACAAAAAACAAAACAAAAAAATGCGAGCATCAGCCAAAACGTGCTGATAAATTGACGCGCATTTTTCATGGCGTCCATAATTGAGAGAATAAAAAATAACAACGCCGCAATGTTGATTGTAATATTCAATGCTGGATATTTTACCTTTGAAGTGGACTTATGGGATTTTGTTTTGTTTTTAACTTCTTTATCGCTTGCTGTTTTTGTTTACATTCAGAAATGGCGTAAAATTAAATGTACTTACGTTTATTTTTTATTTTATTTAGCTCTTCAACAATGAGTACACTATTACATATAATATAGTAAAACATTACAAACTTAAGTTTAAGCGCCTCATTACTTAAAGAACAGCACTAAATGCACTATATTATGGGCCTAAATAGCTAAATAAACATTGATAAAGAAAAAAATAAATAAAAATACAAACAACAGCACTATCGATAATACAGGTTATGTATTTCACCAGTTATTGTTTAAGTCCTATGTTACAAGGGGCAAGCCTGTTGCTATCAACCGAGCAAAACTCCAGACTCCGTGGCCGATAGCAGTTTGCCCAACCCGGGAATCGAACCCAGGACCTCATGCTTAGCAGTCGCGCTAGTGACCACTCGACCAAAGAGACTGTCAAAAACAACTTGAGGTACTCGTTTCTGTTAAAAAAAAAAAACAAAATCTTAGACCTTCAATAAATACAAGACCTTAAGATTTCGCAGAATGGTCAGGAAAAACACAAATGTCTATTCATTTATCGCAGTGTAGTAGAATATTTCTACCTACAGATAAACCCCATTCTAATAATAATAATTAATAAACCACTCTCATTTGGAGAATAAAGCAAAATTCGCGTTGTTATTGAATCCTTATCTTCCCACGTTAGTATAAGTTATAAATAACACCTAATAACCCTGAAGGCATTAAGATTATTTAAGATGAAGTGAAGATATTTTACAAAACTCACAGAATAATTAGCTAAGGTCATGTCATGTACCATAATGCCATAATGCCCATGTAACACCCACTCCTATCAAGATCGGAGACTCTACACTCGAAGTTGTAGACGAATATGTCTACCTGGGACAAACGATCCAGTTAGGTAGGTCTAACTTCGAGAAAGAGGTTAATCGTCGAATCCAACTCGGCTGGGCAGCGTTCGGGAAGTTGCGTGGTATCTTCTCGTCCAACTTACCGCAGTGTCTCAAGACGAAAGTCTATGACCAGTGTGTGTTGCCAGTGATTACATACGGGACCGAAACGTGGTCGCTCACAATGGGCCTCATCAGGGCTTAAAGTCACCCAAAGGGCAATGGAGAGGGCTATGCTCGAAGTTTCCTTCGTGATCAAATCAGAAATGAGGAAATCCGTAAGAGAACCAAGGTTACCGACGTAGCCTGAAGAATAGCCAAACTTAAGTGGCAGTGGGCAGGGCACATTGCTCGCAGAACAGATGGCCGATGGGGCCGGAAAGTTCTGGAGTGGCGACCGCGAACTGGAAGACGTTGCGTTGGAAGGCCTCCCACTAGGTGGACCGATGACCTGGTAAAGGTTGCAGGGATCCGCTGTATGCGAGACGCACGGGACTGGTCAATGTGGCGACACTTGAGGGAGGCCTATGTTCAGCAGTGGACGTCTTTCGGCTGAAATGATGATGATGACGTACCATAAACTCACACCTTTTCCGCATGGGGTTAGGTAGAAATCACAGAAAGCCACCTGCTACGATCCTTACACACTCCTTTTGCCTCGTCCACGTTCATACATTTGGTCATACACGCTCGCCTGTTGCGAAAACTATAATTACACAGCACTACACAGCCTAAGAGGTTACGATTCTTCCACTGCACCGCGAACCGTCGCGTAGTTCGAAAAATTCATTGTACACCAACGCGTGCCGACGCGTTTTCAGTGTGTCCTAGGCGTGTTTCCTATACAAATTCAGATACTTTCTACTACTATTTACTACTACGCGACGGAGCGCGGTGCAGTGGGAGAAGCGCCTTTTTTTTTTTTTTTCGTGTGGGTAATCATCAAATGACCCCCCTACTCTGGGCGGAGCGGAAGGTAGTGTCAGACTTGTACTGACTAAAACCCATCCATATTCCTTCTTTGCCCTTTGTGTGCCACTGGACACGGTATCTCTTTCGAACAGTCCCGCAGCCCTTTCTATTCCCCTTAGGTAAAGCTAGGGAGAAGCGCCTTTAACGGTACTAGTAACATTTTATAGGTGGCGGAAGAAGCGTCATAACTCTCACACCCCATCACTGTAACCCGTCACGCCTTCATCACATATCTAAACTTCCACTATATCCGTCAGCTTATCTTGTACTACCCTCCTTGTAAAAATCCCGGTGTTCCAGAATATTCTTTCCTAGAATCGAACATTAATAAAGCTGAAAACGTTACCAGAGCTTGAATAATTTTGCATACAATAAGGTTTGCAAGGAGGGTTCGGTTGTGAATTGTTGATTAATATCGTTTTGATTATTCGATTTTTGTTGGGAGGTTTATTGCAGTTTATTTCTCGACTCGTTAACTTGGAATTGATTATAGAAAAGTAATACTGATGTGATTTATTAGTTACCGGTAGAAAACCGTATTTAATGTTGAATGTTGGATTTTGCAAATGGAAGTTTTTGTCAGAAAGTAAATAGATTATTATAATTTGTAGCTGGTAAAAGACTCTAACATAATGGGTGGGTCTATACACTAGTATAAACCTCTGTCTTACCGTGTGATGAAGCATTAAAAAAAGTTTTGAAACTATGTTGATTCCCTGATAAGCTTATAGTAATTAAAAAAAAAAAACAAGCTTATAAATATGGGTACTTAACATTGTGTATTTTTTGTATTATTTCCAGTAAACCCTTTTAATTGATATTTATATCATAGAGGTACATAAAAAATAACTAGTCCGCCATCTTTGGGAGTCCGTCATATTGAATTAAGAATAACGTCACTTAGCTTACTATGCATTGTCATCCAAACTAAATGTGTGTGCAAAATTTCAGCTCAATCAGATAGAGATAACTGTTTTAAAATTCAGTAGCAACATTTGACCTAAACAAACAAACATTGCAAGTTAAATAAAAGCTTGTAAAAATAAACCGACTGTATATAACAATGACTGACTGCAACAGCACAATAACTTTCAGCATTTCGATTACAGTTTTTTACAAAAAAAATCGCAAATTCGTTGATGTATTTCTAAAACTGAATGTGTTTCTCCCCCCACCCCTCCGTCACGCGGACTGATGAAGGTATTGGTTAAAAAGAGCTTCTACTAGAAACAAGAACTCAGCTGATGTACCATAGGTAAGTATTTAGACTCAGGACCAGCATGGCAGACCGATATGAGACAATTGATTATGGCAGATAAGGATGTTTTGAGAAAATTTTTGAGAATGAATGTAGATGTCTATAAGAATAGAGGAAGACCAAAGAAAAGATAGAAGGACTTAGTGAAGGATGATATGGAGGTGACTGGTGAGATGAAAAAAAGAAGAAGATAAAAAAGAAGAAGACATGCTGCGCCGACCCCAAATAAATTGGGATAAGGGCAGGTGAATTATGATGATGAGTTATGGATGTTTTTGTTTCATCATCATCATCATCATTTCAGCTGAAAGACGTCCACTGCTGGACATAGGCCTCCCCCAAGTATCGCCACATTGACCGGTCCCGTGCGACTCGCATCCAGCGCATCCCTGCAACCTTCACCAGGTCATCAGTCCACCTAGTGGGAGGCCTTCCAACGCAACGTCTTCCGGTTCGCGGTCGCCACTCCAGATGTTTTGGTCTACCGTCCAGAGAAACCAAAGAATATCAAATCTACCACTCCACAATTTGAATCATGTTCGCGGGGCAAACGTGGCCAGAAATTGCTCAAAACAGAGAAGGGAATCCGTTACCCAGCAGTAGGATACAGAATAGGATATGAAATAAAATACTTGTATGATAAATTCCTTAAACATTGAACCAATCGTTGTAAATTATTGTGATAGATAGATAGCCTGGGATTTGGAGAAAGACGTAAATTAATTTTAAGTTTGTACGAAAATATACAGAGGAGAAGTCGCGGGCAACGGCCAGTTAGACACATTGGGTACTGACAAGAAAACAAATTCCATTTCTCAGAGAACCCTTAACACAACAGCAGCAGTAAGTCCTATTTAACGCTACCGACGGAATCGCATTCAGTTTAATACATCCTACAGTAATGCACCATACATCACCAGGCGACATATTTCACTTGCACGTCGACATAACCGGACGCTGGATAACGGTTTACCCACACTGTGGTTGCGTTAGGAAATTTTCGTAGATTAGTGCTGGAATTAGAAGCTGGTCTGGAAACCTTTTAGTCGCAATTACTCACTAAGCCGGTTCGCAGTTGAAAAGTTAGAAGTAAAGTGTAATTAAGTCGAACAAGTTTGAGTCGTACTCACATGCACGCAAGGTCCCGAAGCACCAAATAATATAATAAAAATATTTTTAAGACTCATTCATAATGTTGTATTGTATTACAATCAACAGCAAAACTAAATTTGTTTTTCAAAGTATGTTAATGAAAAACAAAGTTACTGCTGCAGTTTGATGAAAAAGTCCTATATCTCTAAAATTATAAACATTTTTACAGAATTATTCTCCTCTTAATTTAAAAAATAGAGGAGGGTGGGACACATTTTACCACTTTTGAAGTATCTTTCAAACGATTAACTTTTAGAAAAAAACGATTTTAGAAACCTCAATGTTTTTAAAGATCATTAGTCTTCTTTTTTTTTTTTTTTGTATAAAATCGTAAAGCGGTTCACAGAATACATTTACCTATAAAGTTTCAACTGTGTAGTCCGATAATTTTCGGAATAAAGTGGCAAAATGTGTCCCACATTTTACCACTTTTGAAGTATCTTTCAAACGATTAACTTTTAGAAAAAAACGATTTTAGGAACCTCAATGTTTTTAAAGATCATTAGTCTTCTTTTTTTTTTTTTTTTGTATAAAATCGTAAAGCGGTTCACAGAATACATTTACCTATAAAGTTTCAACTGTGTAGTCCGATAATTTTCGGAATAAAGTGGCTGTGACATACGGACGGACGGACAGACAGACGTAGACATGACGAAGCTATAAGAAGCACCTCCGTGCAAATACTTGATGTACTTCGGAGTTCACTGACGGTCAAACACTTTTCAACCTTATTACTAAATGCGTAAGGGTGAACAGTGGCAGACCCTCAGTGAGCTCGGTCTGTTAGTGTTCGCGTCCTCAATTTATCCGTGTCCGTTTGACCAATCGTTTGCACAGCTCACCTGTGATTACGGAGTTTTGTAGATTACTGTTGGAATTAGATGCTAGTCGGGAACTGTTTGGTCGTAGTTATTCACCAAGTAAAAAGTCATGTAACCGCCCACATGACTTTGAAATGTAAACGAGAGAGATTAATTAAACTAAGAAATCAGAAGCTCCTTGACAGTATATATATCAACTAGTGGGCGTCTACCTGTCTGTCAAAGACTACGTAAGAAAGACAGTCTTTAAAATGTCAACGAGGCGCAGAAATAAAACTATGTTCGCCTAAATGGCACACTATTAATTATAAAAAACTAAAGTTACTGATTTTATCCTCTTAGGTTAAAAATATAGTCAAGGACAACTTGATAATAAAGCAAAAAGCTTCTCAGTAACTTGGTAACGATACTCTCCTCAATTAGAATCAATTCCGTATCCGTGGTGTACGAGATTGACTTTAAAAAGTGCGTTTAAATGGACTTATTAAAATAAATGGTTTCACTTTGATTGGATGACTCAGTTTTCACAGCCAGTAACGACCACGGCCATCAAAGATCCACGAACAGCCGGGACTAACAGCTTAACGTGCTTCCCTAGAACCGGTATGTAAAGATGGTCACCAATCCACAGACCGACCTTGTCAAGCGTAGCTTTACCTGATTAATCGATACGTGATTACTTCTTCACGAACCTTTCAAATAGCGCCTAATACTGTCAGTAAAATATTGTTCAGTAAATCCAGCCGTGAAGTCTGCGTTTAAATTACATTCAAACCAGGCTGAAAACGGGACAACGTGTTCCAATTTCGCGTTGAAACTAATACCGTGTGAGCTCAGCTTAACAAAGTGTAGCGATGGCATTTACCAAGAAAATTGTATCATTACTGTAACACAACACCAGAGTGGTTTACAGTTCCCCTGGTATTGCCTCTATATATCAACCGGATGTGTTCAAGAGATATCACTTTATGTTTAAAAGCTATAGGCGGTCGCGATAGCAAGATTGGGAAAAAAACAAACACATTTTTTTTGTTTATTTTTCAAAAGTATGATCATAATGTTTTGCCTGGATATATATTAAGGTCTATCTTTTCATACACGAAATATTTTAAGAGTAACTTCTATAATTCGTAAAGTCGCCATAGCAACGAAGAAAAAAATTTTCTAATTGTTTTTTTTTACGAAATTTATGTAATTCAAAATTTTTTTTTTTAGACTTTTTGCATAGAACCTTTACTCCCATATTCTAACAATGACAATAGGTAAATACGACGTAGTAGACTAGCGTAATGGATGTTCAAAAATAAGGAGCCAGTATTTATTTAGTACCCACTAAATAAATACTGGCTTTAGTAGTAAGTAATTTTAAATTATTTATTTTTTATAAAAAAATACTCAGAAAAAATAAAAATCCCTTGAAATGGCTTTGTTATAGCTGTTAGATGATTCTCTGAAAATATTTCGTGTATAAATAGTTAGACCTTATATTATCATCGAACAATTGTTTGCACTAATTAGGTATTTTAGTGACAATACATTACACATGGCGAGAGCGACCTATTTGTTTGGCTACGCTGTAACACACGTCGCCAAACATTTTTATGACTACTTCAGCGCTTACCGTTATTATTTTAAAAATACGACAAAACTTCCAAGTAATGTTTTACGCTTTCACGGTTTACAACTAAATGTAGGGATATCTTCCGTGATTATTCATTATTTTGAGCTCCCGATATTTCGACGCTATTGTATTAAGCTCAAAATAATGAACAATCACGGAGGATATCCCTTAAATGACAGTATAAGTTTAACTTCCAAGTAAATCAGAGATATCATTTTTTAATACTGACTGACAAGGCAGTAAAAAACGTGATGGATGTCAAGATCAGAAACAGCTCACGTCACAGCTCACTCCCTATCACAAAGAGGAGGACTGTGTCCCAGTAGAGAGATTACCAAAGCACGTGAGATATCTCGGATACCTCAAGGTAAATGCTCAGGTCCCCCATCCTTATCCGCCTGCCTTCCTGTGTACAAGGCAAATAGGGTTCGGTTCAACCGCCGCTCGCTTGTGTATTACACCAAACCCCTCGGCTCCTTGAAACTATTCGACTATTCCAACTGTCAGACGGCGGTCTGTCTCAGACGATATATCTGCAAAATATCCGTTTCAATCTCTAGCAGCGATTGTGTCGTCATATACAACCGTCATATCACTCGTAAATGGTACTTATGTTGGTGATTTAACTAGTGCTTAGGTACTTATGTAAGTCTTCTTCTTTCACACGCCTTTTTCCATGTTTCATCTACGTTTGTACATCTGGTCATAGACGGTGGTACGTCTCATCAAATTACTGGGCCCGGTTACTGGCCGCGTTTATTGCGTAGTTCAAAAGCATTTCTAAGTTATCCAAAGTGACCACCACAATAGTTTGTTTGTATTTGTTTTTTTTTTAATAATTTGTTTGAACGTTGTAGTTTTTTATTCTTCTTTGAAAATAATTTGTTTTTCTCAAAGTCACAGCAAGTCCATAAGAACACCCAATTCAGCACACCTGTTCTGTCGCTTCTAAAATTAATATTGTTGGATTTTAGATACAATTTTAGTTTTGATTTGCTTTAAATAAAATAAATGAATTATGTTTACGGCAACATAAATTAAATATAATACGCAAGTAATAATTGAAACATGAAGCTGCTCTGAATTAATATTTAATTTAATTTATTGTGATGTAATACTTTAATTTACCAGTACTTTGTGTACATATTGGTACGGGTTTATTAATGCCTGAAAATAAACGATAATAAGAATAATTTCACGGTGGTATTTTCGAATCCTTTCAGCTCACGGCTAGAGGGTTCGGTCTAGGCTATCGGTTGACGAGAGGTGTTCAGGTCATATCTCACCTTCTCTACATGGATATTGAGCACTCAGAATAACATTGGCAACTTTTTTAGGATAAACATACTTCGGTACCTATATGATGATGAAGATGATGGTGATCACTCTTACAAAGGCATATCGTATTACCCAGTATTCTGGATCTGGAGGTCAGATAAGCAGAAGCTCTATGTTAAATACTGGTATTCAGCTGCATCCAGTTCGACTAGATGTCGACCTCTATTATGTAGTTGGGGAAAAGGCTAGGCAATGATCATAACAATGATATCATCTCACAGTCATATCTACATGTCAGATTGTCACGATAAAGTGCTTTAGACTCGTACATCATGTGGGCAGACGACTGGTTTCGTGCAATGAGAAGACACTGGGTGCGATACACTGTTTCTATTTAACTAACAAATTACTTGAAATTACAATTTTAGACAATAACCCGGGACACAATGAATTGGGTACAGTTCCAGGACGTCTCAACTCCGCTGTGATCAGACACTGAATGTCGCCCTCGCCTCGAGTTGTCAACACCAGGGCTCTATAGAAGCACGCTGTGGTGTGAGTAGACTTGAGTAGGTCGCGTGATGTCACCACTGGCGTACTTGCGATTAATTTTAAGCCCGTACCAATGACCGAATCCAACATACACATGAATGACTATTATTAAAGAATATATATATCTTATGAACTTTGTTTCTAGGTTTTCTTTCAATGTATTTTCTGGCTTTCAAAGATTTTATATTTTTCATTTGGTAATAAACACAGCGTTTAATTTCATTCGTAAATCTTCTTTGTTTATGAAAACGCCTTTGTCCTTTGTCTATTATTATGCCTTTATTTGACCCAGACCTTAGACATAAACATAAAATCTATAAGTTATTTCTTTAATAACTGAAGAAATGAACATGGACCTAATTTATGCCGACATCTGATCTTTAGGGCAAAATTATGTTATATTATTAATTAAGAGATAATTAAATTTTAGAAACAAACAGATTATTTAGTTATTATTGAATCCATACAATTTTTCGTGTTTCATTTTATTATAAACGCAAAAGTAATTCTGTCCGACTGTCTGTTTGTCTGTTCACTCCTAAATGGTTGAACGGATTTCAATGTGGCATACAGATAGATCACAACCTAGACAAGGATGTCGATTTTTTTTCCCGTAGGACCCATCATTATCTGTCCAGCCTTTTCCTAACAATTTTGGGATCGGCTTCCAGTCTATAACAACTGTAATAGATCTTATTTATAATATTATAAAAATATTCGACAAGCTAAAACAAACTCACTTTAAAAGTGATAAAATAAAATCTCAACAATGCACCATTAATATTTCACACCTAATCTAATAAAATAAACTGCTACACAATCTTGACAAATTCATCCGATTACAAAAACAGACTGTTCACAAAGATGGCAAGATATAATAAACACATTGTATACATTTTGCTTGTACACAGTAAAAATGAACGCAAAATTACACGCGAGCTCTGATTTAAAAATTTCCTGACAAAAATGTCTCCCCCATGCCGTATATTTCTCGACAGCCAACATCCTCCGTCTGTGGTATTCAAATATTTACGTTATACTTGAAGTTAAAGTATACTGGTTTAAAGGATGATGAGCGAAATTTTGATTTAAAGCTCGGTAAGTATTAAAAACAAATACTTTATAAAACAGCTAGTGTTTTACCCGGTTAAAAAGTAGCCTATGTCTATCCGGAAAAAAACCCGACTGAAAAGCATAAAACAAGCACATTTAAAATTAAACAAAATGAATAGGCCACAGGTCAAACACATAACCCTCCTTTTGGGCTTCGCCGCAGTCGAGTAAATAGTACCTTTGAAAATAATTTTTCGAATATGTGCCGTGGTTCCGCATACATGCAAACTCACAAAACAGCGTTTTTTTCTAAGTTGACAAGGCATCTCTGTTGCCTCTGCATATCATCAGATGAACCGTTGTCAACTAATTTGCCGTTCACATAACACACACAATTAATCAGACTATTATGTTCTCACTCTCCAAGGCCTCCAAGGGCAATAGTAACTTATCACCATTATTCAACCACTATCCCACTTTTTTGGGGTCGGTGAGCGACTTCTTCTTCATCTTCAAAGTCTTCTCAGCATTAACCATCTTCCTAGCCATTTCATCTTCTACTCAATCCATCGTTTCTCCGGTGTTTGATATTTTGTTTACATGAAAAGGGGCATATCTAATAACAGACATGGTTTATGTGGAAGCGGCAGAAGACAATGCTAGAAAGGACAAGGTACCAAATCCTCATCATTCTCTTGCTCTTATCCCACTTCATTTGGGGTCGGCGCAGCATGTCTTCTTCTTCCATACTTCTCTATTACTCGTCATCTCCTCAGAAAAATCCTCCAACTTGCCATATCATTTTTATAGCCAAATAAAACTGAAATAAAAAGGAGAGGATGACGATTTTTTTTAAACCAACCAATATCGAACCAGCTTATTTTTGATACATTGCAACACTTAAATAAAATTTTAAAACGTCTGCCAATTCCTTTAGTCTAAAAAGGAAATATCTCAAATAGTGCCAAGTTTTCATGGCACCGTCTTAATGGGAAGATGAGTTAAGGCACTAGGAAATAGGTCTTAAGACGTTTCCCAGAATGGACGCAGAAATGGAGTGTCAAATATAAATGTTGCGAAACTAGTGTGATGTATAGTTACTGTGCTGTTCACTCTAAATTGCTGGTTAACTGACTATTGGAACCTAACTTTCGCTTCCTCTGTATGCTGTAATACAGCACACCATTATTCTCAAAATGGTAAACAACTACAGCGTATGGTAATTGAAATGTTCTAAAGACGGTTTATGCTTGACCATGTTCATTTTGAAACGTATCTACTTTACTCTCGAAGAAATCGTTATCTTCCTGTTCCATTCTACTTTAGATCGGCGCAACACGTTTTCTTCTTCCATTCTGTCTGACGACTTTCGAAGAAATAAAAAAGTATAAAAAAAAACAAGAAATAAAAAAAATATTATTATTATTTATTATTTTTTAAATAATTAAAAACAAGCAGTGAAAAAACGTAAGTAGGTAGTCAACAGATGTGGTGTTCGCTTCGTTTTTCTATGTATTGGTAAAAGTGACCAATCAGATTCCTTAGTGTTTGACGTGATTACTTTCGTTTCCCCAACAAAATTTGACATTTGAAACAACCGTGTGTCTCCTAAAACCAAGAGCACAGATACACACATTAGTTTGGAGCCCGCAATCCGCTGCCGGCATCGAGAATCTGTTAAGGATACGATCACTCGATAGGATGGCGTTTAGGAAACGCCCCTTTCTGATACTCCGCGAAACGGAACGTGTCGTAAATCGAATCCGAATTGGAATCGAGATTACGATGGGAGGTACTCGATTTTTTGTGAGTCGATTTAAATTTGAAGGCTGGATTTGTATTTACTGGTCTTTACGAGCAATTTTCGGGTAATGATATGATTATCGGTTTTGGAATTGCTTTCCTGAGGCTGATGACGTAGCATTTAATTTTGTTGAGATATCTACTCGTTCTTAAGTACCTACTTACATACAAGAAGATCCAGAAAATTCCGGAAAAGTAATTGATCCACGAATTGAAAACCTGCCGCAATATGCCGCGGTACAAGTAATCGTTTCATATAAATATCAAAGAATCACAGATTTGATTAAAATTTCATCATCATCTTCCTACCTTTGTCCTATTCTACTTGGGGTCGTCGCAACACGTATTCTTCTTCCATTCTCCCCTGTCAGACGTCACGGCATCAGTTACTTCTTTCTCTTTCATACAATTCCTCACACAATTCATCCATCTTTTCCCTGGCCTCCCTCTTCCTCTCCATCCGTCAACATTAATATCCATTATTTTTTTAGTAACATGCGTTTCATCCCTCCTCATTACATGTCCATACCGAGATAAACGACTTCCTTTCAATTTTTCCGTAACAGGCACTCCTTTCAAACTTCCTCTAATATACTCATTTCTTACTTTATGGATAAAGTTCTTGTCACTCCACACATCCATCTCAACATTCTCATCTCCGCTACATGCAATCGTTTTTCATCCATCTTTTTCAAAGCCCAGCATTCCGATCCAAACAGTATGACACGTCTTGCCGGACTTGTGTATTTTACCCTTAAACTTGATGGGCATCCATGAGTCGCAAGATGTGATCCAAATATACGGACTATTTAAATTGGCTGTTCATTTGCTTAGAAATGAATTCCCCTGACAATGACTCATGAATCCTTTTACTGTAATGAAATACGTAAACATCCATTACCAGATTTACAGTCCAATTTAATAAAGACAAATCGACTTCTAAAACTATAAAGTCAAAGTTTAGAAAACTCTCCGAAATTTCAACTAATGAATTATTTAAGCAATTTATCTTAAAAATATAGTTCACAAACAAACTTATATTATTGTCCATCGTATCTGTCCAGAATTCCAAAACAAAGTCTAGCCTCGATTTTTCAAACTTAACTTTAAATTGAAGTTGAACTGAAATGACTATTCGCATCGCATGTCCAGCTAAAAGGTTATCTTGGAAAATGGGCGGTAGCCGATGCTTGTAATGGTAAAGATACAATCGTGAAGACGACCTGACACGTGATGGCGCGACCATAGCTACGTCCCAATCTGACCAATAAAGTCAAGCTATTTCGAAATAAATGACAATACCAGATTTTCTACCAATGACGATGCTTGGAAACAGCTATGCCAGCGCCATTTGATCCACAGTTGCCATCTCCATTGCAGCGGCACACCGCAGCGTTATGACTAGTTTCTATCTGATGGTGCTCTCACGATGGCAAGTGCACTCGGAAACCGCAACAGCTAAGCCACGCCACCGCAACGACAGACTGCAGCGGCACCACTGGTTTCTATACGAGAACAGCTTCAGATGGAAGCATTTTCATAGAATAACATAAAAACAGACACCTTCGAATTCTACTTAATAAAATAAATAAATTCACTGACAGAAAAAACATCAGTGCACTGTCTAAACTGCTGTCTACAAGCAAATGAAAATGAGCATAAGTGACTGCAGCTGCTGCTGTGCTGGTCTAGTGGTCGCAATCGCGACTGCTGAGCGTGAGGTCCTGGGTTCGATTCTCGGGTCGGGCAAATTGTTATTGGGCTTTTGCATCAGGGATTTCTCAGTAGCAGCCATGGAGTCTGGAGACTTGTGCCTTGATAGCAATAAGCTCGCTCCTTATTACATGGGACTTAAACATAACTGGCGAAATGTGGGTGTACTATCAGTTACACGCCTGTTTAAACCTTCGGGGATTAAAAAGCAAAAGTTAAAATTAAACAGTTTTTATGGGAGTCCGTCACTTTGCCAAAGGGCACATGGCTTGATTAACCATAAATGCTCATAAAACTAATAAGACAACACAAACAAAAGACACGTTAAACTAATACTATCATCAATTCATAACACAAGTTTGGAACTTCAGATCACGTCACATCAACCCACACTGAAGTTTGATACGTTCTAACTAGTTTGACAGTTCTGAGCCATCACCGTCCCTTGTCTACTAAATATAGCAATAATCTAATTTTGGTTTAGATTGTTTGTAATAAAACTGGTACGTCAATCAACGATCTATTTGATATGTTACTGGATGACAGGCGAAAATTTGACAATTGTAGGAATAAGTTTTGAAATAAAATGCAAAATGAAACGCATGTGACTAAAAGAGTAATGGACATGATTGTTGATGGATGGAGAGGGAGAGGAAGACCAAAGAAAAGAATGATGGATTGTGTGAGGAATGATATGAAAGAGAAAGGAGTAAATGATGCCGTGACGTCTGACAGAGGAGAATGGAAGAAGAAAACGCGTTGCGCCGACCCCAAATATAATGGGATAGAGGCAGTAAGATGATGTAGGAATAAGTTTAACAATTTTATTAGCAGCACTTGTCGTGAAAAAGTTCCAAAATCCAGGTCATCATAATCTGCCTGGCCTTTTTTCAATTAAGACTGAGTCCAGTAAAAGAGACAGTCTAGACCCATACTTTGCATGGAGCGTTAACCTAACTGACCTCTATAACCCAGTAACCGGATAATACAACACCCCTTTAGTATAACTGGCTGTCAGACTACCCGTAACGACTTTTAAAAATCTACAATTGACATCCGGGAGCAAAGCCTTAACGTGCTTTCCGAAGACGGCCCATCCACGGAGTGACTTTGGCAAGTATAGCTTCAATTGATTCACTACCTTTGATTTTGAGGGAGTAAAAAAATCTGAGTAGATACCTACCGATTTTGAACATCCTGTGATGTTCTAAATAGAGCCATCGTTTTTTTGCGCTCGCTCGCCCTTTGCATATTGAGTTGCGAAAGCGTTACAAAATTGGACAAGCGAGTTCGACACTAATTGACTCAGTCCCAGTTGACACTACAGACAGTTAAACGTGTTCATATTTCTTAAAACCGAAAGCGACAAAAATAATTTTGAAACAGTCTTAAATCATGATGTAACTTAGATAGACGGAATGTACTTTATTGTACAGCAAAACTATAACACAGCTCTTGTTCCTTAAACTAGGTAAACAAATAAATAAAATTGAGTTGTCTGTTTGTTTATTCGAAATACCAGCTTTTTATTGTATGCGTATGAAAGTATATACGGAACTCATAACAAAAAAAAAAAATTTTGTCTGCCTGTTTATTCCGGCTAATCTCCGAAACGGCTGCACCGATTATGACGGGACTACTGACAAATATCTGATGTCATAAGGAGTAATTTAGGCTACCTTTATTTTAGAAAAAGTATTAGGGTTTCGGGCAAAAAAAATAAATTCCGAACTTCACGCAGACGAAGGTCGCAGGCAACAGTTAATTTACAATGTATTACTAAAACACCTCCGTAAAATAGGTACTTATTTTTCCTTAGTTGTAAAAACAAAATTAAAGTATGTGGGCACGTGTAAATATAATATATAATGTTTACACGTGCCCACATATTTTAATGTTTTTTTCACAAATAAGAAAAAATCAGTAGTACATTATGTCCTGTACCCGTAGTATTAATTAACACACACATGGACACAGGCCTCATCTCTGCCACCGCCAGGTAATCCATCAAGTCACCCAGTGCACATTGGATTATATTATGCCATGCACATAGACATCACTATAATGTACAAACTATCTGTTAAAGAATCCGCTAAATACTATATACAACCTTAAATAAATATACAAACACAATTTTAATATATACAAAAAAAAAAGGACTAAAACTAAGTACCTAATATACAACGACAACAGCACACATAAGCCTCAAAGTACTCCTCCGCATCGCTGTCGTCCGGGAACGTCCCCAGAAGACTGGCAGCATCGCCATGTTGAATGACAATGCTAATTCTTTTGCCAAAGAAAGAGCTAGCCCCTGATCACAGGAAGTGTGAACCAGTCGGCGAAAGAATTCCTTAAAAGAGACGCGCACTCGGGCCCCATGACCTGAGCGTTTCGACCACAAACGGCTCAACACTGTAGCTACTAATAACGTATCTGTTAATAGATTCCTTCATAGGAAAAACATTGGCATTCGATATTAAATCCCAATTCACCTTATTGCCTTTTAAAAATAGACACAAAATACATAGAATCGTATTTATTCGGAAAATATTTCTTGCTATTCACGAATATGTAACATTGTGTTCAATAATATCTCTATTCTGGGTAAGTAACAAACACATTGATATCTATTTATAACAAGTTTATCCAACTCGGTAGGTACTCAAGTACTCTAAATGATTCTTGACTTCAAGTATAGGCTATTTAACCATTTATCTTAGAAGGTATAGTATAAAATGTTTTATAATAATTCTCTTTGATTTGTATAGGGAACGCACTAAAGCTTCGTTAACAAATTTAAAGTGCAAAGGCCCCGACACCAGTAAAGCGGAGACGAGCGAAAACCGAAGAGAAAAGATGTGCAAAGCGGCACGCCGCTCCAGTACACAGCTCATCGCACGCCGCTTACAGCACACAAAACACCGCACGCCGCACACAGTACACCGCTCACGTCTCTTCTGATCTCAGCTAGCCTAAACAATTGCAAGATATCTCCTCTTCTCTCTACTCAACCGTTTCCACTGAAGTTAAGCGGAGACAAGTGTACATAAAGAAATTCTATTGGTGGTTTAAAACACATCTCTCTTCTCGTCTCGTCTCCGTTTCGGTGAAATCCGACCCTTAAAGTGGGCTATTGTGACCTATCACCTGCTGCATTTGATGACCTTTTGACTGCATCGGTAGGTTTAGTTCGCGTAGCTGAACTTTGGGCAAATAAAAATTATTAGAACTTTTAGCCATTCATTTCATGCAAATCAAGCTACCTGAAACGATCAAATTTTCGCAATCAACCTTGATGCTTCAACAATATAGTTAAAAATCTATAAAAGAAATTTAACTTGATGTGCTGGCGTCTGTACCTCTCTCGCTCGTTTTAACAATTCCCCAAACCCAAATTCCATATAACATCAATAAGGTTCTTAAATCTGACATCACTCAAGATATAAGTCAAGTAAAGAGCAAGAATATTTCAGTCTAGCCTCCTTGTGATTTATGCCCAAAATATTCTCGGACGTAATATTGAAAGGAAAACCTCGTTTACAACGCAATTTCCTTTATGTCCTTAAATGTCTCTAAAGCACTTTTTAAAGAGATAGCACATTGAGATAAAAGCCTAATTTATTCATTGGCGGGAAGAAAGGAATAAGCCTGCTTACCTACTTGCCTTCCAATTGAATTTTGAGTTAGTAATTTATTTGTGATGTTAAATTAAAAATGTGTTTACTGGATATAATAATTTTGGTAAGCGGATTAGGTGGCTCGAGTTGAAATGATTATTATATTTTTGTATTTGTGTTAACGAATTTTGTGGAGTGGAAAATTCTGAGTGAGTTGACAACAAAATTAATTGTTTGTTTGTTTGTATATTTGAAACTAAATAATCAGTTTAAGGTTCTATTATGAGATTAATGCTCGCTTTCACTATCATATCATTACGCCTGTAATCCCAGAAGGGTTAGGCAGAGGTGTACCTAATTAGTACATCTCTGCCTCACCTCTTTCGCCAGTTATGTTTAAGTCCCATGTAATTTGGAGCGACCCGATTGCCATCAGCCGGGCACAATCTAAACTCCGTGGCTGCTACTGAGAAATTCCTGATGGAAAAATCCAATAAAACTTTGCACTTCCCTATCACTACAAAAAAAATGCCTAAAAAAAAAGGTTAAACTTAGTGTTAGTAACACATCAGTGTTGAGTTGAGAGTTTTATGATGAATAACGATCATGACGTCATGACTAATATCATAACATCCAAAGCAGGTCTATACAGTTTACGAGAAATTATATTTGCTCTGAACTTTTGAACAATCTTAGAACTGGCTTCTGAACAAAATCCCAAGACAAAGAGGATCCGAAATGAATACGGATAGCATTGCAAACCAAACGGAAGAAATCTAATAAGTTATCTACTTGGTCTTAGTTTTCTTTGTCGAATTACGAAAAACCTGTATTAACACATATAATATCCTCACCCGTAATCAAAGGGTTAGACAGAGGTGTATCTATAGTACAAAAATATTTCGCCAGTTATGTTTAAGTCCCATAATAATACGGGGCGAGCTTATTGACGTCAAACAGTCGCCTGATGGTAAAGCCCAAAAATACTTTGCCCAAATTCAGAATCTAACCCAGGACCTTGTACGCAGCAGTAGAGCTACGAGTAGCAACCACTAGATCAATGAGGAAGGCAACTAATCATCTGCCTAGCCTTTTCCCAACATTTTGGGGTCGGCTTCCAGTCTAACCGGATGCAGCTTAATACCAGTATTTTACATGGAGCGACTGCCTATCTGACCTCCATAACCCAGTTAGTACTGGGTAATACGATACCCCTTGGTAAGACTGGTTCTCAGACTTTCGGGCCACTGACTACCTGTAACGACTGTCAAAGATCTACAAATGACAGCCGGGAACAACGGCTTAACGTGTTTTCCGAGGCACGGAGGAAACCCGGTATGTAATGGGCGGTCACCCATCCACTGACCAACCTAGACAAGCGCGGCTTAACCTTAAGATCGACCCGTGCGGCTGTTATTATATAGCCACGAGCTGAGGAAGTCAACTAAAAAACAAAAACAACTTACAATAAAGTAAATAGAATTGAAACCGATTTGAATCTTTATATTTAGTTTTAACTTCACAAAGATTGTTCGCAGAATATAATTGTATGAGAGAAAAAATAGATTACACGCCGCTCGGGAGTCTTCCAATATGCATAATAACGGTAATGGATTCAAGACGCAAGCTGGAGCCACCATAGTGTGGTCCCTTTGAGAGATGAGCGAGAAAACTCTGTAGATTTCATTTTGCATGGGACTGTCTTCGAACGATTTTCGACTGGTATGGGCTGTCGTAAATTTGGAAAACCAATTGGATTTGAACACTTTGAATCCGGGTGTGAATCGTTTCGCCAAAAATCCGGAGCATTTTGGTTATGGGCACGGATGGAAAGTTTTCCTGTAAATCTATAACGTTTGTTCTACATTTCTACGATTGCTAAATGTAATTTATTTCATCACCACCATCTCAAAACGGTGAAGGAAAACTTGAGGAAACCGGCATGTCCTAGAACCTAAAATTCGAAGACATGTAACATCTACCAACCCGCACTGGGCCCGCGTGGTGGATTATAGCCCATTCCCTCTCATAGAGAGGAGGCCGTGTGTCCCAGCAGTGGGAACATTACGGGCTGATTATGCTATGCTTATGCTATCTACATAATAAGCAGAGGGCCTGGACAGATACAAGTAGAAATTGATTTCAAAAACTTTTGATTTCTACTAACAAATTAGTCCACTAAAAACAGTCAATTTGATTGACGACAAAAACGAAATTCATCCTCACTTTGCGTGTAGGGGTGTCACCTGAAAAAAAAACCTTATTTTACCGCTTTGTCTGCGTGATTAAAACACAGCGTGGAAGGGAAATCGACACACAAACGGTTACCAGGTGTTCTTGTCTGGGGGGCGGAGGGTTTTGAATGATGTACTGAACATGTGCTAATGGTTTGTGCGTCGATATACCTTCTACCCCGTATTTATACCCATGTCAAATGACAGCTTTCTAGTGCTACAGACGGTCAAGGCGAAACTATACGGGTTCTTTGTTGAGTACGGAACCCTAAAAATGCAAGCTTCCAATTCCCTATTTCATTTTGCCCAAGACACTCCAGGACAAGTACAAACGATGACGACACTCCATCAACTATTAACTTATTCAATAACGTATTCCACGTTTTGGACATGATTGAGCTCAAACGCGAAAGCTGGTAACTGCCGGAATTAATCACACAAGGCAGAAGCATTTTGTTTTCCATGTTTCTTTAAAAGCTAATAAATGACTTGCTGTAGGAGATATACTTAATTGTACTTACCGATTTAATAGTACAAATCTCCTAGTTTATTTGCTGTATCATCTAGTTAAGCCCTCTAATAAAAAAAGTTTAAGAACGTTAACGTCTTACGGCACTTGAAAGCTTGTATGAAATGCCGTAAGATGATAACGCTCTTAAAGAAAATGTTATATTCAAACTCATGACATCATGCCAGTAATCCCCGAAGAGTTAAGTAGAGGTGTAGGTAACGTAAAAGTACCATGTAACATTCGACGAGCCTATTGCCATCAACTGGGGCAAAAATACTGGCGCAAATAGTTTGGCTGCTGCACTGCGTGTCGCGGGTTTGATTCCCGCACGGAACAAATATTTGTATGGTCCTCAGACAGTTGTTCCGTTTTTCTAAGAGTAGTATTGAAGAGCTTGTTCGGTTAAACACTGTTTTAAGCTTTCACATTTTACAACTAAACTTATACTGTCACTTACGGGATATCTGCCGTGATTGTTCATTGTTTTTTATTTTGTTATTATTTTTTTTTTCTTGTTCGGTTAGCTCAACCACAACACCCAATAATATTGTGTTAACTACGTTACAGCTTTCAGTGCTAAGGACGTTACCGGCACAGCGTTTAGATACTTCGATGTCAGAACAAGTAAGAGAGAGACAGTGAAACTCTTGATAGCCCCGCACCTCTGATACAACTGGTATTATAAGTAATTCTCGCTCATTTCTAGCTCAGCTTTCACGCTAAAAATGACCCGTCCTCACCTGAAATAGGAGTGCAGATTGAACGCCAGCGTAAATTTGAATTTTAAAATTCAGTGATTATTATCCATTGGAATAAGTGAAAAAAGTACTATTCAGTTAAATCTTGGACAGCTTTTCAAAGTAGTTTTCTGGGTTGAGTTTATGAGAGCCTTTTATATGCAATGGAATTTTAAAATTCCAGTAAACTGTCGCTTTATTTGGTGAGCGAGCGTTTGAAAATGTTTGTTTTCTTTGAATAAATGAATGACATATCTATTTTCAAGAATGTACTTAGCTAAGATCTGTGGGTTTCAGTATATTCCTTTACTTAGTTCCTTGGTAATCCTCTTTTTGGCGTTCAGAGGTAAATATGGATTTGAAATATGATTTACTGAATTTAGATTTCGTCGGTGATAGTGCAAATCCGTGAATCTACCATACGTAAAGTGCGCGTATCTGCACTACGTGTAGGTTTACAGGGGAAGCTTATAAGTTTATATTTTTTTTTTATTTCAACGATATTTGACCTCATTTTTAAATAAATAGTAACAATTCATGTGTTCCATGTATTGTTAACAGTAGAAATCTATTAAATTCATTAATTTAGTCGTTACGACAATGCGTAATTGAAATTGGCTACATTTTTCAGATACGCAGAATTATGCAATGCTAATTCCGCGGATTTTCACTATTCCTGAAGATTTGTCTTTGATTGAACAAGATCGTTACTAAACTGCGGTAATTTACTTATTTCAGATATTATATTGATATCCGGGACCATTTGTAGTGCTATTTCCAGACTGTTCTTTGTATTTTATAAACATTAATCAACCCGACCTTAGACCTACTTTCAATACTGATTTTTTATTCACCATTTAAACGCCATAACTCATTATCAATATCCATTTCCTAACTAAAATCTAATTGCGCTTCATGAAAGCGTCCTTAGAACAAAATATTCAGTTCAGAATCATCAACACTCGAATCAAAAATTTCATCAGCTTTTTCATTTTTATTTAATTCCTATTCTCTTTGATTGCTTTGACGCGTCAAAATTTAATTACTAAACCCAAGTATAAAGAAAAATATGTTTTCTCTCGGGGTTTCTTTGAACCCCATGTTCGTTCGGATTATAAATAAAATTTATGATCAATATCCAGATTGTTTTTTTGTTTTTTTTACATGTGCTGATTTGCGTCGTTGATTAAGTTATGACACGTGTTCTTTCTTGATTTGTAATAATTTTTAGGGTTCCGTAGTCAACAAGGAAAGAAACCCTTATTGTTTCGCTATGTCGTCTGGCTGTCCGCAGCTTAGCTCAAAGACTCTTAGTACTAGAAAGCTGTTATTTGGCTGGAATGTACAGATTAGCTACGCCAACAAAGTGGTAAAATAAAATCTCGAAAATATTTTTTTTAGGCTATCTCTTGTACCTACACGTAAAGTGGGGATTTTATTTCTCGCGTACTCCATAGTGTAGGATGTTGTTGGATAGGTCTTTAAAAATAGCGAGTTTGTTCAAATAATTTTTCGATTAAGAGATTCGTTTATGAAATATTAAGCTTTAAAGTGCAAATTTTTGTTAGACTCAAGTGACCCCCCTCCTCTACCACCTAAACGGTTGTGTTTGGGTGTGTGAAAAAAATCACGCTATTTGTTTTATTTGTCTTTGGATGTTCAAGTATGTTTTGTAATATTATTTATTGGATTACTGTTGAAATATCGAAGACGCTACTAATAAATTACGTGAATTGAGCTATTTTCCTTATTGACAACAGCGCCCTTATACTCAGATTTTATTTATATGTTTTTGATGACATGTTCGTTGAGGAAATAGAGCTAAAATCTTTCTCCGTGGTTATGTAGCTTACTATATAAATATAGGCTTGGTACCCATCACTAAGCTTCATAATTTAGGTCAATATCCGATCCACAGGAAAACAATAAAGTAAAAGCGAAACAAAAGTGCTTCGCTGACAGGTGAAACATTTTCATGACTATGAATACACTACAAACACACTAGATAAAGTGGCATTAAAAATTACAAGTAAGTAAAATTAGTTATCTTCACAAAACACAGGTCTCAACACAACATTGTTTACACTTAGAGCTAACACAGCTCAACACTATACATTAACACTAAATACAAACTGTATACAATGTATTCAACATACTACTTGTATACATTTATACCAACTTGTATACCAAGACAAGTTGTAAGATGTATCGCTTTACACCGCCTCGCTAATGGCTGTGCAATGTCTAATTATCACTAAAGTATGCGATTAATCATTAAGCCTGTAACCTGGATACCTACTAATTTGTTCAAGATAAGGTTAGTGCTAATTGTTGTAGATTTGGGTGCTCAAGCTGATTTTTGTGTAGTTAAAGATGCTGCGTGAACAGTATCTTATCGTAACATAACATAACATACGCTTGTAATCCCCGAAGGGTTAGGCAGAGGTGTACCTAATAGTACACCCATATTTCGCCAGTTATGTTTAAGTTCCATGTAATAGGGCGCGAGCCTATTGCCATCAACCGGGCACATGTTTAGACTCCGTGGCTGCTACTGAGAAATTCCTGATTGAAAAACCCAATAACAATTTGCCCGACTAGGGAATTCAACCCAGGACCACATGCTCAGCAGTCGCGACCCACGAGGCAGTTATCTTACTACTATTATAAATGCGAAAGTTTGTGAGGATGTATAAATGAATGTTTGTCTTTCACGCAAAAACTACTGAACGGATTTGGATGAATTTTGACACACAGATAGTTCTCTCTATACTTCTTATTCTGGTAGTATGATACCGTGGGGCCATTACCATTAAAATAGTTTTAACTAATATTATAAATGTGAATAAGTTTCTTTGTATGGTACGCTTTTACACCTTAACAGCTGAATGGAGTTCAATTGACATACCTTAGTTAGGGCCATTTCTAAGAGTGTTACCACACCAATCGATCGATCGTCGATTGAGGCCATCGATCGATGGTAGAATGGATAAGTCGACGTCAATCGACAGTTTCTACTATATCAATTGTTCGATCGTCGTCATTTCTACCATCAATCGATTGGTGATCGGCGATCGATAGATTGGTGTGGAATACCCTTAGACACACGATGCTGTCACATTTCATGTCAGTCTGCGAGTAATGTTGCTATCATCATTATCTTCCCATTTCCCAATTTATTTGTGGTCGGCGCAGCATGTGTTCTTCTTCCATACTCCTCTATTCCTCGTCATTTCAGCAGTCACCTCCTTTCTAGCCATATCATCCTTCACACAGTCCACGCATCACATTTTTCGTTTTCCTCTACTCTTATATCCATTATCAAAATATATGGAACACATAAAAACAGCGCATCGCAAGGTTGTTTATGAGCAACGGCGCAAAACTGTTCACTTCACTTTACAACCGAATGGGTTTTCCATTTGATTTGATACAAAACTGGATACCCACTCGCATGTATGTTGTACTGATGTTTGTTTTGATATCTCATAGCTATCGGTATTGATACTTGTGTGGATGGAATATTAATAAAGCAATAGCTAGGAGAGTACAGTCAAAGTTTTTCCAAATAAATTAAATAACGCACTAAAGATTTTTCTTTTTTTGGGTAAATTTGTATTCCATCATTGGAAGAGACTGGTGCCCAAAGTAGGTGTCTGAAGAAGCCTGTGTTACAGGTCACCAGGGCCCCCCCACAGTAAACAATATAGTAAAAGGTTTAAAGACTATTTTATGTGAACATCATTCGTAGTACCAAGAAGATCACAAAGAGACAAACAGTTTAAAGTTAAAAATAATAACAAATAGCAAAAAAAGCAAAATTAAAAATGGAGAAATACGGAAGTGGAGTGTCGTGTATGAATGTATGTTGGATATTCATACACTGCACCATACACTATTGCAAATGAGATTTCAAACAACTGGCGAAGCGTAGGCAACAGAGCATATTATGTTTACCCTGTCGGAAAACACAGGCGTGATGGTACATATTATGTGTTATTAAGTAACAGAAGCTCGTAGCTAAATAATAACAGCCGTACAGGTCGAACTTCAAAGTTAAACAGCGCTTGCCAGGGTGAACGGGTGGTCATCCATTACCTCCCAAGTTACCCCCGTGCCTCGGAAACCACGTTAAGTCGTTTGTCCTAGCTGTCATTTGTAGATCTTTGACAGTCGTTACAGGTAGTCAGTCCGTCCTGAATGTCAGACAACCAGTCTAACCAAGGGGTATGGTGGTCAGATAGCCAGTCTATGTAAAATACTGGTACTCAGCTGCCCAACATAATTGAGAAAAGGCTAAGCAGATGATGATTGAAGCGCTTTCAAACTTCGACGGCACGGTTGGCGCAGTGGCTGAGCGATTGACTGCTGCGCTTCGTATCGCGGGTTTGATTCCCGCATGGAACAAATATTTGTATCCCCTACAGGTAGTTGTTCCGGGTCTGGCTCTTTGTGTATGTAATTTAAATGTTTGTAAACGCATCCACGATACAGGAGAAATTCCAATTGGGGAAAAATCTGTGTAGGGTTGTCTCCGCATACCTTGTTAAAACAGCTAGAAAGCTTTAAATCCAAAAATAAATTATTGAAACAAAACGGAAATTCTCAACTGTATTCGTTTTCAGTATTCGTTTTACTTTTCAGTGTATCTAGGTATACTGGGTGCACAGTTCTGCACAGGGGCCAATTTAGTGGCGCAACTAACAAGGGATTTGGAAAAGGCGATGTTTCGCTTAGTTACATCTGTGTTTTAAGCGAACCGAACATGCGATGGTATAAAAATTGTTACGAGAGCATGTTGTTGTTTTACACAGTTTTTACTGTGCAATAAAATAACAAGCTAAATCCGTGATTATTATGAATCGATTTATAAGTATTTTTGGGAATAAATAATCTAGACGAGGCAGCGTGTCAAGCCAAGTTCAAGTCAAGAACGAACTAGCAACGCAGCAACCGTGTGTACACGAACCATTTGGAATCTCTTTTGCTCCCTTAAATCACAAGATTCACAATTTTTTTACAGCTTCATGTTGTGGTTGTTTTTTTTTTTCGTAAAAATTCTATTTTTTTTTATGTGAGGCAGTTCTCATGGAGTCTCTGCCATTAAACGGAAAGGTTATTCCAGTCCTACTGATTGGTGTTTCTTCAAACATCCCTAAGATGGCGATTTCTTTACTTGCAACTGGATTTGTTTTCGTAAGTACATCGTTGTTTTATATTTTTTCACAAGACAAGCAAAAACAGTTTGAACCTATAAGTTGTAGAATAATAATAATTTCACTTAATAACCATGATGCAAAGTTGTACTATTAGACTAAACTAACACTTCAACGAGACTAAAAGTTCCTTTGGGACCTTAAAAAAAATTGTTCTTTCTCATTTTCAGCGGCTTAATTTGGCAAAACTTCTTACCAAGGCTTTTGATTTAAGACCTTCTTACTACCAGACTTATGAAGGACAAATATTATTAACGTTACGAAAAATATGTGATTTTTCAAGAGTGCGTGGGTGGCCAAATGCTCATCATTAAGAAATATCTACTCAAAGAAGGCTGTCTTTGATTTAAAAAAACTCAAGCTATTCGAAAAAAAAACACAACCTACCTGTCAGATAAAGAAAAACCTTATAACTACACTTATTTTAGCGTCTGCCAGGTAAGGTATCACAAAACTGCCTTCAATTAATAGAAAGACGGTTCCTTAATCGCAACTGACAGTGTAAGCGAAGATCTGGTCTTGTAAGACTTCAACCATAACACCACGCTAGTCAATCAGTTTAACACTTGATTTCCTCCAAACAACGTGACAGCCTCCACACCCAGATCAAAGTTCCTAACTTAATCCTCGTAGGACGAAACTTTAAAATACCTCAAAGATATTCGAGCCTTGACATAAACAAAGGCATTAACGTGCCGAAATACTGCTGAGAAGTTCGTTACGAAGTTATTTACCAGTTTCATAGAATAAGAATTGAAAATGAAGAGATTGTTAGAACGAAGGTAACCGAAAGTGCCCGAAGAATTGGCGAACTTAAGTGGCAGTATGTAGAGAAAGTACGTTGTTTGCAGAACTATTAGTGAGTGCCAACTGTGTACCGGAATGCAGCAGCGTAGGTACGCTGTATTGTATAAGGTGGGCCGAAGTTCGTAGAATGGTTGTTGGCTTCCTAAGGTGAAGGACCTGCGTCCACTGACATCTTTTTTGCCTATGTCCAGCAGAAATGATTATTATTTCAGAACATAGAGCCGTTCCTTGAGAAATTGTATGCCCAACGCTCTTTCGGCGCCACAAATATTGGTAAATACCGTTTCTGTACAGTGACTGGATTATGGAGGTCAGATGGACCACCGCTCCTTGCAAAATTATGGTATTTTGCTGTATCCGGTAAGACTGGAAGACGACCGCGCGAAAAAGCTAGGCAGATGATGATGATGACTGTGTCTGGACTCTGTCGGCGCGCCGATTCTGGGAACTGTAATAATGAAAGAATACTTTCTTGTTTGTAATCAAATAATTACACCACTAATCCTTACGCTTTTTCTCTCTTCACACTCCGTCTCTCTCTTACACTTTTGAAGTCCCAATACTGGAGCCATTTAAATTGCGCTCAAAGTTGTTTCAGTTCTACACATTTTCTTCTGTGGTCGTTCCTATGAAGTTCGTAAGGCAGGGTCAAGAAGCTCAAGCTCGTACGTGATTTTTATACGAAACCATGTATTTGAAAAACTTATAAGAGTTTTTAGTTGTTGTGTTAATTTTGTTGGTTGTTTAGTGAAGTGTATTTTCGAGAATGATGAGGAGATTTATTTATGAACCTTCTCACACCTGCTTTTCGATATTGCTTTGGTTGTTTATTTGATCTTTTTTTTTATCTTCTGCCTGATGCTATAGCTGTTGATCTACTGAACTGCCCCAGAAGAATGCTGCTGCTCTGATTTAAAATATTTATTTATCATTTATTTATTTATTTAAACAACGGTACAAGAGTGGTACATAGGCGGACTTAATGCCACAAGGCATTCTATACATAAATAGGTACATATTAATAAAAAACAAATAAATAAAAATTGTTGTTGTAAATATAATTGTTAACTACATCTTAACATTCACAGTTGCGTTTTTTAAACCATTATTTGTTTATGATTTCGTCAAACAACGATTTTTGGAGAAGAATAAAAATAAAGAAAACAGTCAAATTGCCCTTAATAAATGGCATAGAATCACAAATCTAAACCTTAAGTGAACTAAAATACTCAACTGATAAAATGTAAGAAGATTAAAAGCCATCTATCGAGCCCATTTTCTTACATAAAAATATTTCTAGAAATTATTAATGAATCAAAATGAAGAAATAAGATGTTATGCTTTGAGTAATGTAGAAAAGAAAATCAATCTAAGATAACTCAACTAATGAAATTCCTTCGAGAAATAATCTGGCTTACAGACTTTGAGTATACAAAACAAATGAAAAATGTGTTGAAGAAAACAAAATTGAATTAAAAAGTACTTACATAATTGTCTGCAAAAGGAATAAGATAGTATGAAGACATACAGCCAGCTAGATTACCGACGACATTTTTCGTCGTGTCGATGATTCCCTTTTTCGTAATCAAAAATTTTGTAGTTTTGACCAGAACTTTGCCACCTCGATGGCGTTGGCGGTGGCCTCGGAGAGGTCCTTCAAAGTGCAGGTGGAACAGTACATAGTGAAGGGCTGGAGGTGAGCCATAGTTTGCAGTCACACACCGCAAATAAAAAAAGTGGCCTGGGCAGACTGGATGGGGAAGACGAGGGTTGTTGCGAACATTGAGAGGATCAGGTCCAGCAGTGATCGAATCAGAGAAAAAACGAGCAATGTGTTTTGCCATTTTAAAGCAAGATCTTCTTACTTCATCCTCATCATAGCTTATGTCTGCAGCTTCGCTCGCGTGGATTTCGGTAGTTGCCCCACGGGATAGTACTACCGGGATACATCAATCAATCATTTCAACATCCATCTTCCATCCATCCTCACAAGCTTTCTCATTTATAGTAGTGTAAAATTACTTTAACTCCAGATTTCATCAGTTTTTATTTTCGTGATTTTGTCCTTCTCTCTAATAAATATTACTTCATTTGTTTCTGGACACTGCTCATCATCACCATCCACAGCCCGACTTCACCCACTGCTGGGTATAGGCCTCTCTTTGCTTGTGCCAAGCTCCACGCTCTTGTGCCAGCCTCACCCAGGATATTCCCGCAATGGCAACAACGTCGTCTGCACATCTCGCCGTCGGACGACCAACACGTCACTTTCCATTCTTTGGACGCCACTCAGTCACAGCTTTACTCCACCTGGCTGCTAAATTCGATTAATTAACAATAAATAAAACAGAAAGAGTAGGGTTTTAATTACTTTCATAGTTTTTACAATAATTCTTGTTATAGCATTCGAATATCAATCCAGCATTTAATAATACAGGCTTTGGATCCTTCAAAATGTCTATTGTATATTGAGACGCCTACCAGATTACAGCCACCTGTGTGTATAGCAATATCGTCATGCAAGCGGCATGTTAAGCCCTATGTGGCAATATTCCCTCCCAACTAAACAATAATGGACACTGAGCCTACGTAACTAATATGTGCTCGACCTGTATGCCTACTTGGAGATACATTTAATGCAAGTGAATGTCATCGGCGAGGTAATGCCATACCTCTGTTCAATGATTTGTAATTGTCCAAGAGTAGGTTTGTAGTAATTTGAAGGAAATTTAATAGTGAATTTATTTACATTTGTACATTTTAATTGAATTACTTGGGACCTCCCAAGTAATTTAATTTTGTACATTAATTATGTAATTAATGGCCTTAAATGTATATTATTATCACAACGTTCTTACAATGGTGAAAAAAGAATGCCCAATTTTGTATGGGAGTTCGGCTGTTCTTGTGTCTCAACTAAGGCATAGCTTCGAAACACACTAGTTAATTTTGATTATCTTCTTATTTCTTGGCTCCTTCAGACTAAAATATATTATGTGAAATGAAAATTCAATAGAAGATCTTTGCATAAAAATGGAAAAAACGTAGCTACAACCTGCTTTATGGCATTCTCCTTTATTTCCACCATCTTATAAAAGTCCGTCACTTTTGAAGAAGCTTGTAAATAACTCGCTGAAATCAAGTCGCTAAGTATACTACATATCTGAAATTCAGAATATTCGATTGAGTAAGTAACAAAAGTATTTTCAATTCATCAATATCAATACGAAACCCAAAACTCAAATAAATGGAATCGACATCAAAGCGAAAAAAAACTAACTCCAGAATCAGTAAGATGTTACATTGCGTGTTTTATTCATAACTAGCGCACCCCAGAAGGTCGTGGTGTGCCCTTTTACGGATTACATTACCATAAATCCGTTCTTATCCTTTATTTATAAATAATACATACTAACACACAAAATGTGGTTAAAGTTGTCATACTCGTAAAATATTCCAGAAATATTGTCGTAGAAAAAATATTTGCGTAATCTTTCAATACAATATAAGGATTGACGAGGATAAGTGAATATATGGTGTCGCCATAGGAACTGTAGGACAGGAAAACAGCCCTGATGTTATGTTATAGTGTAAAAATGAAATGAACAAAATCCTTTAAACACGTGCTGTTTACGCATGGGAAATTATAAATCCGGCGAATAATAATTTCAGTGGCGAATAAAATACTGAATGGGCGACTATTATACCAAGTAAGTAACTATTTATCCGGTCATTGCGGCAAGGAGAACATAGGAAGCAAGAGCGAGCAAAGCGAGCTCGGGACTTGTGGCACCGTGCCTCGGGCAGGTTAGGTTCGAAGGGGATGAGACCCCGCCATCCCCTTCGTGTTAGGCTACTTTATACCTTGCAAACTAAATACTAACAAATATTCAGAAATAAGAGCCCCCGGGGCTACATCGACTCCGCCTTATCAACAATCTAGTGGTTAATAAGTTTGTTTTAACAAAACAACTAGTAACTCTTGTATTTCAAGACGCCGTTTTAAACATTTGTATTCTCCCACTGTTTGTTGCCCACTCAGTATTTCAGTAGCCCATATTCATTATTATTGTCACCTTTAATTTAAATATATTTTCGCTCGTTTAAATACTACTCTTTAAGCAGCAGCAAAGCCTTTAATGTTCTTGGTTTTGTTCTTCTTTGTCATGTCAATGAGTCTTAAAATAGCTCCGTCCAGAACTCTTCGATAACATTGGTAGTGACTCGGGCAGGTCCCTCAAAGTGAAGATGTGTGTGAGCCTCGACAGTGAGCAGGACTGAACGTGAGCCGTCGATAATGATAAGGCATCTTTAACCCACGATAACCAAATTTCCATCGCGAGAATGTATTATATTATCGAACCTGAAAAATATTATAATTATTTATAAAATTATTACAGACTACGTATAAAAACTTCCTGGCTGCCTCGTTGGTCAAGTGATCGCAAGCGCGACTGCCGAGCATGAGGTCCTGGATTCAATTTCCGGGTCGAACAAAGTGTTTTGGGTTTTGCCATCAGGAATTAATAATATAAGGAATAAATTTCTCAGTGGCAGCCACGGAGACTGGATTTGTGCCCGGTTGATGGCAATAGGAACGTCCCCTATTACATGAGACTTAAACATATTACTGGCAAGATGCGGGTGTACTATTAGGTACACCTCTGCCTAACTCTACGGGCATTACAGGCGAGATGTTATGTATAAAAACTTATCCAATCTACCTCTTAACATCCCTTAATGAAAATTACAAGATTAATACCAAGAATTATGAACTGAGAACTTCTAAGTCGACATTATCTCCATCCTCTTTAAAAGGACAATTGATTAATGAAAATTTATTATTGTTTTGTCAAGAGTTAATTAAAACGAAAACTTCGGGATCGTGCCTAAGCGTAATTTTACTTTGTGACAGGTTTGTTAAAGTTTGCGCCGAGAAAAAGTTATTTCAATTTGGTAAGAGTTGTTTTTCATTTTGGTAAGAGGAAATAGATTTTCTGTTGACATATGCATGAAATTTAATTGTAATTTTTACCCGACTACGGCGAGGCCAAAAGGAAGTGTTATGATTTTAGCAGTCTATGTATGTATGTTTGTTTGTATTTTTTTCCTCCGTAGCGCCTGAAATATTCATCCGATTTTGAAGAATAAGACACCAGTTTTTTTTTCTCTTCTGCAAATCTCGCAGTCAAAATTTGGTTTGCTGTAAGAAAACCCAATTCTGGGTTAAGCTCGCCATTGTACATAAACTATATCATTGCAATTTGTACGTATATTTGTTATTTTGTGTGCAATAAAGAATAAGAATAAGGTGTCAATCGATTCGTTATTATGGCCTGGGTAACATATGCTACATCTTATTCAGTAGTCGGGTTTTTTAACCCCCGACGAAAAACGAGGGGTGTTATAAGTTTGACCGCAATGTGTGCGTGTGTCTATGACACCGTAGCTCTTAAAAGAGTGAACCGATTTGGATGCAGTTATTTTTATTTGAAAGCTAGTTTCTTGGTGATGGTTATTAGATAAGTTTTATTAAAGTCGGTACAGCCATTTATTAGATATGGTGGATGAAAGTGGTGATGTATAATCGAGTATTTTCAAATATACCCAAATGGGGTATCAAATGAAAGGGCATGATGTGTATATTACAATTAGACATGTTTTATCAAAACCGGCTCAGCCATTTTATTAATATTTCAAATGTTTTTTCACCTTTAGTAGATGCAATGGGGGTTTTTTAAATTTTAAATTTATTTTTTTATTAGTTGCTGTATACCACACAAATTCTTGTTTGATTGAAGACTTATCGAAAAGTGGAATAATTATTGTTCTCACAGCTGGGGCACTCCTGAAAAGGTGTGGTGATCAAGGCTGGCCAAGCAGACGCAGTGCGGGTTGGTGGGTGTCACATTCAGATGTCTTTAGACCTTTGGTTCTTGAAGATGCCAGTTTGCCTAGGAAACCGTTTTCTGAAAAAAAAATGTTGATAGAAATATACAAAGTAATATCTGCCTTAGTTGGAACCCACAGCCTAGAACATGTAAGTCACGGCCACCACTGCTCTATGTTACTTATTAGTTGATTGACTCCTAACACAAAAATAAATATGAAAACAGATTGATCAAGCACTGTTTAAAACTTTCACGGTTTAAAACTAAACTTAAACTGTCACTTATGGGATATCTTATGTGATTGATCTTTATTTTGAGCTCCCGATATTTCGACGCTGTTGCTGTTGCTGTTGCATGGCGCTTGCAACAGAGTCGAAATATTGGGAATTCAAAATATCGAACAATAATCACGAAAAACTGATTTTTGTGACGTTTGACCTTAAATAACTAACGACGCAGACACGAGATTTTATGAGACTTTTTAAGACAACTTTTAGAACACTAAAATGAAGGTGTACGAGTTTACAGCTTATTATCTCTAATTCCGAGGTGAAACGCTAATATGACTGGACAACTAGCCGATTTCGGCCACAGCTACTTGCATTCGATGGCTAACTAGTGTAGTTGTCGAGAGTTTTGGTATGCTGCTCTTTCATGTGCCCTCAAGCGGCTGGCATATCCAACTTTGGCCGAAAATCTCTGAGCACAGAGAGGACATATCAGAACACCATTGACGACATTGTAGGGTATAGCGGTAGGTGTTATTAATCAGTTACAATAAAGGTCACAATCGTTAGCACTGCACGGGATTAGTATCGTTTCAACTCGACCTGTTCAGGATTCCATCTATGAAATTCATTTATGAACGGTGCGGTGTTTAGTTTATTAGTATGCTATGACCTTAAGCCTACAAATAGACATATTTTCATTTAGACTAATATAATATATCAACACATCCATTAGTGCTGTTATTAGTAGACATCATTGTGCTATAGTATAAGCAATCAAGTGAACAAATATTCCGATAAAACCTAATGACGAAACATATTTTGTTGTAATAATGAACCACTCCTACGGAAATTCCTTCTTTTTCATATCAATTCTATTCAAGATAAAATTAATAACTAGGCAAATCACTTATATTTGAAAAAACATTGAGATTTCCTTATTACAAATTTATGTTATTCCAATATTAATATATCACAAAAACATTCCTTCCAGAAAAAGATCTTTAATCGTAAATCATATTTATTTCAGTAAATTGGTTTTAAGAACACGTTACATTATGTTATGTTTTAAAACTAGATTAGGTTGGTGTTTCGTACCTGACTACTCTGAGAAGAAACAGCTAAAACAAACTCAGAGGTCACTGTCTCTATTAAAGTCCAGACATTATTGCTCAAGTCACATGAGGACCATGCAGATAAGTGTCTGAAAAGATCTTTTGAATATTCTTTCTTCCACAAATATATTTGAGTGGACCTGTAGTGTACGGTTAGTGCAATCATTTGTCAGTTATCATGTAGCTCAACTCATAACTCAACGACCTAAACGACTCGACGAACAATACTAAAGAAAGGACATTTGGGTAGGCCGCATGAAATACTCAAACTACCAGATAATCGTTAACCTAACTAAACTAGATCAAAAAATAATGACCCACGTACACGTAGACCTCATTTTCACAGTATTTAAAAATAACCATAATATTCGAAGACATTTACATAATTATATATTTCTGTGTGCTCAAAGGGCGCATAGAAAGGGTATTTAAACTTATTCGTATCACAAAGGAATCAAAAGGCTTTCTAAGAAAGCTCACAAATAAATTAGAGGTCTAGTTGCACACTCGAAATTTTTCCACTATAATAGTGAAGGTAGGTAGTAATCTTAATAACATTTATTTTAACAGCCTATTCTTTAAAAAGTCTGACAACCAGTCTTACCAAGGGGTATCGTATTACCCAGTACTAACTGGGTTGTGGAAGCCGACCCCAATATAGTTGGGAAAAGGCTAGGCAGATGATGATGCCTTTCCTACTACTAGACAAATGCCTCCCCTGATTAATTCCTATATCCAGCAGCACAACCTGGTAGTATTAATTAATTTTATTGCTCTTGCATTTTAGAAAACTTTTCAGTATTAAATTCTCACATTTTTCCCGGAACTTTTATTAGATGATCATCAGTCGACGTTAATCGGTGAGGAAACCGGCATGTCCTAGAACAGAAATCTGGAGATTGTGACAACCACCTCCCACACTGGGTCAACGTGGTGGATTACAACCCACTCTCTCTCACAAAGAATAGACCTGTCTCCAGGCAGTATGAAGTTAATAAACCGATCAATCCAAGATTAATTTCAGTTCAATTCCAAGATTGTTTTTTTGTCATTATTTAGAACTTAGTACCATAATAATTATAATTATGGACTAATAGCAGAGAGCCTCAACCAACACCTTAGGAGTATCTCATTGCGCGGCTGGGTCAAGGGCTTGATTCAGAAAGCAGTACTCCTGGACACGGCACGAATAGTGAGGCGGTTCCTCTCTCTGGAGCCCTGACCACCGGCAGCCTGGACCTTGTTCCTGATGCCGATGGGCCATCTATTTTTTTATATTTTTAAATGTTTTGTTTACTTTTCTTTGTAAAAATATTTAAAAATGCATTAGATAAGAGAAAGAATGAATAAAGGAAATAATTATAAGCAGTACTTCTTCTATTGTTAAGTTGTCTCTCAAGGGCCCTGACCACCTGAGCTCGTACCCTGTTACTAATCCTGGTGGGCTACTAATTTTGAATTATAAAGATTTTGTTAATATTTAAAAATGTATGTAAGAAAACTGAATAAAGAGAATATTTGCATTATTTCTTTTAGGCCTACTTACTTTGAAACTCACACCTATATCTTCAATCATAACTTTGCCGAAATTAAACTCGAAGGACACACAAGAACCAACTTTACATACACTCTGTAAATTATTAGAATTCTATAGGTCATTCACACCAAAAAGTAATTAATCTTAATCCAAAGTTTTGGGAACGTTTACAAGCTAAGTTTAAGAGTTAATACTTAAAGACCGTGAAATTAAGATCATTTGGTTATTTTGTCTAGAATTGTGCGGTAGAATAATCACGGAATTTTCTTTTTATTTTCGAAACTAAATTTTGGTATTGAGCCGGCCAGATAAATAAGAGGAAGTCTGAAAGTGGCGCCGGTGACTGAAAAGTTGTGTGGTAATCGATTATCGTGCTAAGGACATGTGATGCGGAGCAGTGAGGAAAATGTACAAGAGTAGAGGAAGACCAAAGAAACGATGGATGGACTCAGGATTGTGTGAAGAATGAAATCGCTAGAAGAGAGATGACTGCTGATATGACGAGTATTAGACAAGTATGGAAGAAGAAGATATGCTGTGTTGACCCCAAATAAATTGGGGTGAGGACAGGAGACTGTTGATGATGGTGATGAGCCGGCCATATGCATCGTCTTGGTTCATCGGGTACCGCCAACCAGGCATCCACCCAAAAGCTTGTGGACGTCACGCTTGCGGTTAGGCTTCGCCGTTGCCCTGCTTACGGCAGGTCGTTCACCCGCTCACGGCTGGTTGAAGGAATCTCCTGTCTCCAAAAGATATGTTTGATTACTGTATATTTATTTAATGTTTTATCGTTTTTTTTCGCTCTTCTCTGCTTCAATGGATGACACCTTAACCTCGACTATGTACCATGTAACATTATCTGTTCAATTAGACGAACTAATTAAAATGTAGTCATTATACATCTGAACATAAAACTGACTATAATTACTCCTGTAATTTTAGATAGTATAACTATCTAAAATTACAGTAATTATCCTCAAGATATAATTGTTACAAAACTTGCTTCAAAATTCTGTTTTAATTATTTTATGTTTTAATTTGTGTATTAAGTAGTTACACTTTTGGATCGGTATTTTGTGTCTGTGGGCCTAGCATGAACGAGCAGAGTAAACGTTACGTAAATTGAAGCGACCTTAAAATTTGTAAGTACTCATTTCGCACGTATTTAGTTTGTTTTAGGTATTCATTGATACTACATAAAACACTGGTATTCAGCAGCATCCGGTTAGACTGGAAGGCGATCACATGGTAGGAAAAGGCTAGGCACATGATGATATTTATATTTCTTATAGCAAATCATTAAACCAAGTAGTTTTATAAAAAAATCTTTTGAATCAACTTTACGTTTACGTCGCGGGTTCGTGCAAGGGCATCTGTATTTTGTTTTTCAACTAAGAATTTAGAAGTAAGTATGTTTTCATTAAATAAAGTTCGAAGGACTTATCGATTCATTAATGTTTTCAATTATTCTCGAAGCTGATGTAACGTCATATTTTGTTTAATTACTGCCTAAGTGTGGAAGATTTTTAGGCGTTTGATCTCGAGGATCCCCCTGGATGAAATCTACAGTTTCCATCGTCTTACGTCAATTAACCTCTCATCTCCTGATTATTGTTTATGTATTACTAGACATGAGGAGCTCGTGGCTAAATAATAACAGCCGCTCGGGTCGATCTTTAGGATAAGCCGTGCTTGCCTAGGTTGGTCTGTGGATGGGTGACCGCCCATTACATACCGAGTTTCCTCCGTGCCTCTGAAAGCACGTTAAGCCGTTGGTCCCGGCTGTCATTTGTAGATCTTTGACAGTCGTTAGGCAGTCAGTGGCCCAAAAAACCTGACAACCAGTCTTACTAAGGGGTATCGTATTACCCGGTACTAACTGGGCTGTGGAGGTCAGATAGGGAGTCGCTCCATGTAAAATACTGGTATTCAGCTGCATCCGGTTAGACTGGAAGCCGACGCCAATATAGTTGGGAAAAGGCTAGGCAGATGATGATGTATTACTAGACATAGACTCATCAAGGACAGATCGCTGCTCGCAGACACTATATTTCCGCCATTTTAAACACAAAAAAAAAATGCTTAAAAAATATCTTTAAATCTTAAAACGGTCTACATCGAAACGAAAGCCTTTATTTAACGATTCAAAACAACGAAGTGATGGCTTTAATGAGTGTTGGCAGCAATTAATGAGTGTTGCAGGAAGCCGGTATGAAGATATTCTGCATCAGCTGGCTTTGTTCGCAACACGTCGGTCTTTGAAACTCACGGAAAGGTATCCTGGCAATCTTTTTGCCAGCTATATGACACTAGTATTTCAGTTAAAAAGGCCGGTTGCATGTTTTTCACGACTGGATATGATCGAATTTTTTCTCGTGGGTAAAATTACCTTGCAGCTTGTTTTTATACTTATGGCATTTTTGTCGAACCAGACTTAATCAGCCTGAAACAGTTAATTCCTAAGCAAGTACCTTACCCTTAGATTTTTTACTTTTGGTGATTTTTCTGATGGATTTGCATGGTTTTGGCAGAAATCTTTTGCATTGTCGCAGTTCCTTCGTAATCCCATGATAAACAATCTGAAAAAAGGGACAGAAAAGGGGAGACCTCTATTTAGCAGTAGTCGATAATGATGACTTACAAAATTTCATGAAATGTCTAAAATGTTTGTCCTAAATGTATAAGAAAATAATTTGAAAATGTTAGACGCCAAATAGACCCGTATATTTCAGTCAATATGAGGAACACCTTCCATAAAGGCTGACTTGACACAACCTGAGGGTGTCACATGAACTTTCTATACGCCAAAGGTCCCAGGGGTCTCATGAAATTTGTATACACGGTGATATATCACTTTTAGTTCAGAAATACCTACATGGTTTGAAGAAAATGGATTGTACTTTTGGGGGAAGATTTCATCATTTTGGTATGGTTGCTTAGGTACTCATAAAGGCGAATGTTTGCGTCAAGTCGTTTTCGTGTATTAACATAAAATATACAATAACTTCTGGCATAGCTGCTAAAAACTAGTACTTTTTTTTTAATTCGCAAAGGCATTTGCTTGATTGTCAGTCCCAAATGAACATTACAATTTATATCATTTTTGCAAATTATTTATGACTGCTGTTTTATATCATTCAAGACTTTATTTTCTTAGAGTGCGTTTTTCTTTTTGTATATTGACACCATGTTATTTCTTTTTATTCTTGTAATCTGTTACCACTGACTGCCTCGTTGGTCTAGTGGTCGCAAGCGCGACTGCTGAGCACGAAGTCCTGGGTTCGATTCCAAGGTCGTGCAAAGTGTGTTACTGGGTTTTTCCATCAGGAATTTCTCAGTAGCAGCCACGGAGTCTGTATCAGTGCCCGGTTGATGGCAATAGGCTCGTCTCTTATTACATGGGACGTATAAGATAACTGGTGAAATGTGGGTGTACCATTAGGTACACCTATGCCTAATCTTTCGAGGATTAGAGGCATAACTTGTTACCATTTTGATTGTGTAGATCATACAAATATTTATTCCGTGCGGTAATCGAACCCGCGACACGCAGCAGCCGATCGCTCAACCACTGCGCCAACCGTGCCGTTATTCTGAATTAGCTTATACAACACAGATATACAACAGAACAAACACTATATACCTGTCTTAATTCAACCAATCAAAGGTTCCCATAGAATAATAATCCTCTGTCGTGCGTCCAGGCTGAATCATAAACTATTAATGTTAGTCTACTGTGCAGGCTACTAAATAATGTAGGCTTTGACTTGATGGTTTGACAGCTGTGTATGCAAGGTTATTTATGGAGTAGGCTGTGTGTGACTGGAGGAAAAATGTTGGTTTATTTTGAACAAGCTTTTGCCCGCGACTTCGCTCGAGTTAATTTTGAATTAGACAATAAATTCGTGGTTGTACTCTGATTATGCTTATGCTTATATAAGCATAATCAGCCTATTAATGTTCCCACTGCTGGGACGCAAGCCTCCTCTCTATGAAAGGGACTCTGCTTGTAATAATATATTATTACAAGCAGAGTCCCTCTCATAGAGAGTAGGCCTGCGTCAATCAGGATTCGAAAGGCACATGGCGCCATCTACTATCATAAGACCGTTATTGTCGTTTTCCTCGGGAATAGTACTCTTTTTCAGGATGAAAGTTAGCCTATGTCTGTTTCTGTACACTTGACAACGTATTTGCAAAATTCGGTTTAATGGTTTTGGCGTGAAAAGGTAACAAACAAAAAAACTTACTTTCGCATTTAGAATATTATAAATAAGGAGTAAGGAAGTAAGGATTAGATAATGTTGATGGTGGATAAACAATCTACTACTATTTATAAATGCGAAAGTTTGTGAGGAAGTATATTTGTTCCTCTTTCACGCAAAAACGGTTGAACAGATTTGGGTGAAATTTTGCACACAGATACTTTATAACCTGCATTAATACATAGGCTACTTTTTATCTCGGTAGTACGATTCCGTGGGATAATTACCGAACTTGGAACGGGCGAAGCCGCGGGCACAAGCTAGTAAATTATAAATACTTTTCCCTTTACTTTTATAAAGCTCGCGTTTTGAAATTTAATGGAATTGTCTAATGCATGTAGTAAATCTGTTTTGTGATCATCATCTGCCTACTCTTTTACGAAATATATTGGGGTCGGCTTCCAGTCTTACCGGATACAGCTATATACCAGTATTTTACATGGAGTGTCTGCCTATCTGACTTCAAGAACCCAGTTAGTACTAGGTAATACGACACCCCTTGGTAAGACTGGTTGTCAGACTTTTGAGCCACTGGCTATCTGTAACGACTGCCAAAGATTAAAAAATAACAGCCGGAACCAACGTGGCAACGGCTTAACGTGCTTTCCGAGGTACGGAAGAAACTCTGTATGTAATGGATACTCACTCATCTACGGACCGACCTAGGTAAGTGCGGCTTAACCTGAAGATTGACCCATGCAGCTGTTATTTTGAATTCTTCGCAGAAAGCAATAAACTCCTTTCACAAAGAAACTGCAGAGCTCATTCCACAAGCATTAAAATAGAACTTATCTTATCATATACCATCGGTCAGTCTAGTTTTTAGGAAGACTTTAAGATATTATCTTCAAGCTAAGTTATCGTTTTAGTCTAGTAGCTTAAGAGCTAGATTTAAGTGCCTTAGCTGGAGTGGAGCAGGAGTTAGTAAAACATATTTCAAGTGAGCAGAGTAAAACGTCTCATTTTTGATAAGATTTATAAATTGCTGCGTTTTTTAAGCGTTGAATTCTTTCTCTTACTTTTATACTACTTTATTTATTGACTAAAGCATTGTTTTGTATCATATCTTCTTTTTCTGGTAAAATGTAAACTTTACTGTTTGACCTCGCTTTAACTATTACGATTTCAGTGCAGTTACATGACAACACTCTAGTAATCGCCGAGGGCTTCAGCAAGTTACCTAAAAGTACCGCGGTTTTGTGACTCAAAGGGCTAAGAAGGAACATGGATGGGTTTTAGTCAGTACAAGTCTGATACTCCCTTCCGCTCCACCCAGAGCGGGAAGACCATATGATGATTCCCCATGTTAAAAAAAAAATAGTTTCCTAAAAGTTGACCCACATTTCACCGGTTATATTTAAGCCCCATGTAATAGTGGGCAAGCCGAGAAATTTTTCATGGAAAAACCCAATAAAACTTGCTTCACTTGCCCTACCTAGAAATAGAATCAAGGACCTCATGATCAGCAGTCGCGCTTGCGACCGCAGAGCCAACTAGATGACCCCTGTCTTTAGATGTCAATGATTTTCCAGTTACCGTGTTCATAGATTAGTCCTTGTACAACCTGGAGGATATTACCCATTCCTGCTTAGTACCTATAACCATTAAGTTCCACCCACCTACGGCTACCTTACCAGGTTGTGCAATACTTAACTCTACTTTTAACATAATATCCAAAGGAAGAAGCACACTAATCAATGTCCAAAAAATTACCTACGAAATACTAAGCCAAAGGAAAAGAATCTTTCTGTGGAAACTATTTCAAGCAAAGGCGTTTGTAGTCACTTTTAGTCAAAATAAATCTAAATATTCATAGAGGAAGCTCTATCTAGCTTGCTTTCTAAGAAGCTCTTTTCCGAGAGCTGTAACGTCTCATTTTGCTCAATTAACTCTAGGATGCTTCCCGATTCCGCCAGCAAGAAAATACTGTTAAGTTCTATTGGGCTCTCAAGCAAAAAATAAATATTGTGTTGCGTTTGTCCAAAAAGGTTTATTCCAGATATAACAATACCAATCAATATGTTACAATACGAAGATGGCATTAAAAAAAAAGATAACGACACAAAGAATATTTCAAAAACAAAAAGAAATATCACATCAATAAACAAAACAAAAGAAAAGTCAAGTTAAAAAAATAACACTTAAAAGATCGTTGAAAGAAATTTTAATAAAAAAAATACTTAAGCAAATAAACTTGGAAGCAATTATTGGTTTTTGTCGTTTTGTTTCTCTTATTCCCGCCATTTACATAGCTTTCGTAGTCGTGGACTATAAATTTCAAAATGGCGGCAATAAATTTCTTATTTTACGCTTTCCGTGGATATTTAGCGATATGAACCGGAATAGCGGAATATCTCTTTTATTGTCTTATAGATTATCTTTATTTCTGTCGGTTTATGTTATATGAATGTAATGGCTGCCTTTTATTGTGTTGTAATATTTTGTTGGAGTTGCAGCAGTAAAATTTGTGATAAAATTCATCTAATTAACGCGGTTTTATTGTTGGTCATAAGACTTTTGATGAGCTTATTTTAATGCGTTGCTTATGCACGAATGGTATTCAAACTTAGCTCGATTCTTTGTCTTTTGTATTTCACTTCTTTTAGAAAGTTAAATAATCCTAATTAAGTCGATATATATTTTTGTTTTAAGTTCTAGTCTAAGTTGTCCTATTTTTTCTTTTCTTCACACTGTGTCTACATTTCTAATCCAACTTTCCTCTCGCAGGTCTGCTGGAAGAAATTTCTTATGAAATAAGCAGTACCTTTGTGTTCTTCTATCTTAATGTAAAGTTCTGTGAATTATTATGTTTGTACATAAATAAATAATTACAATTTAAATCATGAACTGATATTACATTTTTTTTTGGCTTTTAATAACAAAAACTATACGGGGTGGAAGAGACACCGACGCGAAAACGGTTACCACGTATTCAGTACATTATTCTGAGACCCCTACATAAAAATTTTACATCGGTTTATTAAAAAAAAAAACAGTTGTTCCATACATTTTGACCGTGTAAGTATTGCACTTTTGTAGGAAACAGCTGATTGTTTTTTTTAATAAAGGATGAAAAATTTATATGTAACGGGGCTCAGAATGATGTAAGTACTGAATACGTAGTAACTGGTAGTAGTAACAAAAAGTTGCTTAGTTTCAACTAAAAGTAAAGTACAGAAATATATACCTACAATATTACAAAAGAGTTTCATACAATTGTGATGAACGATTCTTTTATATTCATTCTAGTCTAGCAGCTATAATAGTGGCTGTAACTTCGTGGGCGTGGAAGTTATTCGTCAGAGGAACGAGGCCTGAAGGTCAAAGTTAAGCCTAGCTATCTGGTAACGAAACAGCTTCAATATTCCGTAAGCCTACACGAAAACGCAAAGGGAAACGGAAACATGAATATTAATAAAAGTTGGGAATGAAATTTTCAACCAGAACGAAAAGAATCTTTTAACGTTGTGTAAAAATTTGTGAAATCACAAAAGGAGGATTTTCCCTTCCAAATGGTTAAACTTCAAACAGATTGTTAAATTAATTTTCTCCTAAACAAACAAGCTTATAATATCTCCTTAACGTTGAAATGTATATTAGGTAGCTGTTTTCTTTTTACCCAGTTTCCGAGAAAATGGGATAAAATATTTAATCATTATTACGTTAACGTTTTGAAGTGCTCTTGTTTTGCAGCTTTTTTTGGAATTCAGGTTTACATTACGAATTAAACTTCAGTAGGTTCTGATATTTGAGCTAGTCTTATCAACAAAGGCAAAATGTAAACTTGACTTACGAATGTTACAAAAAAAAATATGTTAATAGCTGTTATATATTAGTTAATGGTGCTTGATATTTAGAAATATTTGTTGTAAAAAGGCCTCAAGAATTTCTCAGTAGCAGCCCGGGCCTGTTTTCGTGTCCGGTTGGTTGATGACAAGGGGCTCGCTCTAGATAACATGAGGCTTAAGAGGGAACAAGGCCCGCGAGGTAGGTATTTGAAAAAAACTATTGCCTTCACATTGCGTCAATCCTGCCGCCGATAAGTGCGATAACATAGGGACTACAGATCAGATCGATTAAATCACAAAAAAATTAACGAGATCGACGTTTCGTATTCTCTTTTTTTCTCCTAGAAAACTGAGTTGATTCAATTATTTTTGACACAAAAAATTTAAGAAAGATTATGTCTAGGTTCCTTTCAATTTCATATAATTATGTTAAATACTTTTCGAATTTGTCTGGTAGTCCTCTAATGACGGTCGTAAAAATGTAGATTTTTTGTCAGTTTTGGAAGGTCATATTTTCTTTACTTATTAGTTGCTGAAAAAATGAACAGGGACGTGTCTACAGTAGACCTTGATATTATGAAAAAAAAATGATTGCTCCAGACACATTATTCAGGACGAAAAAAGGTACATTTGTATGGAGAATCGGAGCCGCTGTTCCCTCTTAAATATATTTAGCAAAATATGGGTATAGGTACACTTCTGCATGCTTAGCCCTTCTAATAATAAAAATAATAAACTTCAGAAGCCATTGCCCTCAAACTCTCAACTTACTTACACCCCTTTACAAAATAAGCCTCACCTACCCGCTCACCTCACAAAGTGCATGGCAACATAAATTCTTAGCGCATGGCTCACGTACCAACTTTATACACATCACTCTGACATAGACTTAAAAATTGTACTCCGCCGAGTAAAATAGAAAACGTGTGTTGCTTGCTATATTGGCTTCCATGTTGTTACAGTATGACTTAGCTTAGAAGTTACATTGCCAAGGAAGAGAGTGAAATAAAATAGTGACAAATTGTTACAATATATTATGTAGTTAATTTTAGGGGCGCTGTGGTGATCTTATCGCTAGTAGAAATGTCTATCAGCGTCTTTTTTTTTACTTAGCCTCTAATGTCCCACTGCTGGGCAAAGCCAGATCTCTGGCCAATATCTCACAAATGCTGCTAGGTCGCCACGCCAACACTTTTTCTGTTTTATTAAACAGCGTATAGTAGTGAAAATATGTGTGGTTTGTCAAATTTAGATAAATAAGTCGGATTGTCAGTCTGTTATATTAGATAGGGCAAAATAACATTTTCCAAATCAGGCAAAGTCAGAGTAGGTCTTTTTTTAACCTAGTTTGCTTGAAGCGATAGTGACTTGGACGTTTTCTTGAACGACTCAAGAGCAATAAGTTGACGGCACGTTTGGCGCAGTGGCTGAGCGACTGACTGCTGCGCTGCGTATCGCAGGTTCGATCCCCGCACGGAACTAATATTTGTATGGTCTACAGGTAGTTGTTCCGGGTCTGTTTGTGTATGTAAGTTTAAATGTTTGTACACGCACTCACGATACAGGAGAAATTCCTGATGTGTGGCAACGTTCTTTTAAAAAAAAGAAAAAAAATAATAGTACTAATTAAGTGACTCCTGTAAGATTATTATTCCATCTCAAACATTGTGTCACAGTTAAACTGAGGCAGCCCCAGTAACTAACAACTGCTTGTGTCGGAGCTGTCTCACTCTTCACTTAAGTGGTATAAAAAATAACCGTTTTCCTTTAATTACTAGTGTTAACGCAGCGCCATCTCTGACCACAGGACATCACGACCACAGGGGTGGTTCTAATTAGTTCGTGACGTATCGTTTAGATGGCGCCACTTTCTTAGACCCTTCAGATCCATAAATAATCAATAATCATCTTTTTTGCCTGTGACTTTATATTATCTATGTAACCTAAACTTAAATTAGCTAAATCGTTGTACCATTTTGAATCGAGCAGCCACGTTTTTTTTATTCCTTCGCCTTCGAGACAATAATTGGTGTCCGACCTGCTGACACGCTACAAGTCATTAACAACTAGTTTTCCTTGTTGTACATCGATACAACCTCTAAGTTGTGCACACTGTACATACCTACGTGAGATGGCGTATCAGTAACTTTGTTATTTAAGTTATACTTTGTTGAATGTTGTAGGTGAGAATTGAAAAGCTCCGGTTGCTACAAATGAACGTTGGAACGGTTTCTCTTCATTTATTTTCTGAAGCAGGTTTTAACTTTTGTTTCTTTTTTAAACATGTTTAATAGTAAGTTAAAGGGTAGATGAAGACTAAAACGATGGATGGACTGTGTAAAGGATGATATGGCAAGAAAAGAGGCGACGAGTGATAGAGAAATATGGAAGAAGAAGACATACTCCGCCGACGCCAAATGAATTGGCATAAGGGCAAGAGAATAATGATGATGTGTTATTTATAGCAAGTTAATATGTATAAGTTAATTAGTTAAGCTAAAAGGTAGTTATAAGTTTTACATGTTTTCGTCTTCATTCGAAGCTGTGGTTTTCATAAACAAAATTAGGAGTTTCATTTTTATCTTGTCTAATTTTAACAAGGACATAATGTTGAGTTCCACGTTAAGACTATGTTATGTTACTTTTTTTTTTAAAAAAACATTCTTTTCGATCTTCTTAGTAATTAAGGACAAAATTGGGTATAAATAAAAAAAACAGGGTTACTTGTTATTTATCAAAAAAAACTTCCGTGAATACAAACAACGTCTAACGTTTCGTTCGATTTATGGGTGTAACAAGACCCTTAACGAAGTCGAAAGGCACTTGTTCTCCCCGTCATTGCGATCATTTTTTGAGTTCTAGACCATACCTGGGAACCTTCTAGTTACGGAGATAATAGTAGTCAAAGTTGCAACTTTTTCACAACCTTTTTTTTTAAATACTTCTATGGAATGTAAGATTTTTAACACTCTACGACCCCCGCACTATTCAATTCATCCATCAGCAAAATGGTGCTGATGGATGAAAATAGTGCGGGGGCACACCGCACATCAAATATCGCATTCAAAACACTTTTTGAGTGCGTTACATTGAGTCCTACCGTAAAACGTGTTTTTTTTACCAAAAAAAAAAAGTCGTTTCCCAGCAATAATTTTTGCGTAAAGCAACTTAGATTCATGTACATAATGCTTGATTGACGGCTTCATGAAGGGTCTGTTTACACCCTGTATTTAGCCGTAAATACATCCCATTAACAAAGATTCCACCATTCAATACAATTCCCGTCCAATTGTCCATTCTCAACCAGTCAATTACTTTGAACCTCAATCTCAAACAGTTGACAATCAAAATATCTTAACAATAACTAGTTGGCAAGCTTTCGAACTAATTGTGTGTAAATCTGTCTTTGTGAGAAATTTCGATAATTTGCTTCGACCAAATTAAATGGGGTTCGCTTGATTGGCTCATCCTTTGAATATAAATGATCGTCAATTTCCCTTGGCCAAGACGTTTCGACGATAATACTGAATAGCAAATTATGCTGAATAAAATGTACATAATAATTAGTGTTGAGCTTTCAGACGATAATTTGTAAGCTGGTTTGGCTTTATCTGGGATTTTTGATTTAGGGATACGTCTACTGTTAGTGTTTTGCCAGACGATTAAGTGTGTTTTTTTTCGAATTTAACTAAGAAACAGGTCATATTTTTGCTAGACGTATGATTGAAAAGGGAAAAGTCGTAAAAATAGCAATGTAGTTTGATTGTGATAAGAGTAAGGGATTTTAGATAAAAGATGACAAGACTGAGAAAGAAGTAAACGTGGAGATGGTTGCTTACAAAAAAAAAATTGCAACACCATGATACAGCGGTGAAAGTGGGAAAGATAGTCTAGCAAAAATGGAGGGAAATACTAGGAAATATGGCTGATAGTGGTGTAGGTATTCAAGAAGAAGACCACTCTCTACCAACTAAATTAACCTAAAGGTATTATATTATTAAATATGATATTGCTAGACACAATCACAGACAAATCAATGAAAAGCGAACAATATTGCCATGTGAATAGAATGTCCTTAATGCATTAGTAAATAGAAGTTCCACTAACTTCTCTGTCTACAAACTAAATTGACATTTGATAAAGGTCCGTGACAGAAAATGGTACGTCGTTGGCTAAATTATTTACAACTAGCTTAAGCCCGCGGATTCGCCCACATTCGATAATATTATCACACGGTATCGTACTACAGAGGAGGAGTAGAGTTGGCTTCCATCAGCCAATATGCTGGTTCACCTATAATACTACAGATAGGTGAGTAATCTTATTCATTCAGACGACAAAATATTATGTAGAACTAGATTATACTCGCGGCTTCGCCCGCGTGGAGTTTGGAACAGTCTGACGGGATCAAAGGTAGCCTATGTGTTAATCCAGGTCAGATAGTTTATAAACAAAATTAAATTAAAGACCGAACAAGATTGTTCGAATTCCAGAAGCAATCGGATTCAGGCAAACGACCAAGTGGTATTGTGTCATAACACGTGCCTGAGGCTGGTACTCGATACAGGAGAGGTGCAGTCACGTGTCACGAGAACTCATGCATTCGCCTTCAGACAGACGCCAACATCCTACACTGTGCAGCTATCTCAGGCACTGTCTCAATGAAACGGTAGGACTGAACCAGTTCACACTGAAAATCATCATCATCTTTTACCAACTATGTTAGGATCGGCTTCCAGTCTAACCGTATGCAGCTGAATACCAGTATTTTACATGGAGTGACTGCCTATCTGACCTCCACAACCGAGTTAGTACTAAGTAATTCAATTTCACACTGAAAGTATTGGTAAACTTTAATAATAATTATTAAAGTCAGTAGGCATCGTACACAATAGAAAGAAAAAGGTCATAATTTATAGACGCTTACATTTCCAGTAGTTCAGACGACAGGTGACAATGGTAAGTGAAAGTGATAAGGATATTCCTAAGAAAAAAACATGAAAAATTTATAGTCGGGTAAAAAGGTAGCAAATACTTCGCCATTGTGAGCTTGCAACAAAAGGGAAGGGCGGCTTTGGGTATCCAGACTGGAAATAGGCCACCTGTCATCCCGTGTCTTCCATTAGACGTCGTAAAATTTGACTAAAATATTCTTTTCAGGTAACAAAACTTAGGAAGAAAACAACAGTTTTATACTGTGGTACATATTTGTTTAATGTTATATTTAAACCTGGTGACCTGACAGAGAAAGCATTATAGCATCACGTTTTCATTAGGGAAACCTAAAATGCTGAAATGATAACTTCATGAATAAGAATATATTATGTAGTTATCGATTCAGCCAAAAATCCTATGGAGATTTTTACTGTTGCTCATAAGCCTTCCGAAGCGTCAACACATCTACCGGCCGTGTGTTTCTCGTATCCAGCGGATTTCCGTGACCTTCACAAGGTCATCTCTCCACCTTGTGGGAGGCGTTCTTTTGTATTGGATTGTATAACAGGCTGGATTCCGCTACTCCATGTCGCAGCACCATGACCGGCCTTTTGGCATCGTACAGGACCTACAATTAGTTTAATTTTATGATTTAGGTTTTACATTTTTTTAATTTTCGTTTTATTTCCTTTATAATTTTCTTTTTCATATTTTATTTTTTATTATTTGTCCTGTGTTAGTCCAATAATTACTTTTTAATTCTTTTTTTCTAAGCGCGTATTTTGCAACATCATCACTGCTGGACATAGGCTTCCCCCAAGTATCGCCACATTGACCGGTCCCGTCCCGTATTTTGCATACGGGTGGGGAAATCGATCATGCATTTTGCCTGAAACACCGTGTTGTGGACTCCCAATGGTGTGGCTATGAGGATGTTCAGACGTACGGAGAAGATTCCAGGTCCTGTACCAGTTCCTATATTGAAAACGTCCGTGAAGATTCATAGCTCTGCTTGGCACAACTCGCAGCGGTGTCAGTGGTGAGCTGGATTTGGTATTTTTTTGTCGAATACGAATAAGAAGCCTTTCTATAATACTTGAAAGAAATAAACATTCCATTCAACGATAGTTCATCGTTAAGCAGGAAAAGAAAATAAATTACTTTTCCACGAAAACCCACAATCGTGTACATCTTTTGAAAAAAACTGTGGTGTACCCGGGAACTCATCAAAGAGTATAAAGGTGGGAAAATAGAACGGTAAAAATAAATTTTTCATATATTTCTTGTCTCTCTAGCCAAGAAAACTTACCTGCGAACAAAATCTATTATGAATACTGTTTTAATTAAACTAACTTAATTAAGGAAATTAAAGTAGAAACTGTAGTGAAGAAATTTTTTGAACCGACATAGGTTAAAAAAAAAAAAAAAAGACGTTATTAATGGAACGAAAATTTCGAGAGCTGTGAGCAGGGTGCGATGGTGTAATTGGTTAAGACATCCGGTGTACTGAATCGGAAGGTCGCAGGTTCAAACCCTTCTCGCACTAGAATTTTTCTTTCCATGTCAAAAAACAGCTATAGTTCCCTACGCTGGGTTTGCGTATAAAAATATTAAAAATAGGTTAAAAATCTCAAGGACCCATGAAGTAGGTATAATAAAAGAAAATAGGGTCTGTTATTGTACTTTAAAGTAATTAGACTCGTGAAATCATTTTAATTTTATATAACAATTAGCTCACAGATGTAATGTTATAAATGGTCTCCAGGGCTCAAGAGCAGCAACTGTATCACCACTCATTCTCGTCTCAACAGCCTTACTTTCCAACTGATCTTATTCATCCATATACTCACTTTTTTTCCCATCAAGGTAGGCAGAACCTACAGAACGTCACATTCTACAATTCCTTTTTAAACGACTTCAAAAAAAGGAGGAGGTTCTCAATTCTATTTTTATATTCTTTCCAACTGGTCCCATAGAAAATTCATAAAAATCGTATAACTTCTAGTTACAATGGAAAATTGATTTATGACAAGAATTTGTGTGGTACTAACACAACTAAAAAGAGTAAAATAAAAAAACTTTTTGCAAAACAATCGTCTTTCAAAAAAACACTAAAAAAGTCTAAAATACCTTTACATTTGGAAGTCGGTGGCAAAAAAGTCAATGAAACAAACAAAGTCACCAACTTCCGAAAGTAATGTTATTTTAGACTCTTTTTGTGTTTTTTGTGGGAGTCTTTTTTTTTAAGTTTTTTTTTTTAACATCACACGTTCTTTTATTCACGCATTCCAGATATGAATATTTTTTTTATGCAGATGGCTTTCACAGCCTCTAATGTCCCACTGCTGGGCAAAGGCCTTTCCATAATCTTCCATTCTTCTCTCCGTGTGGTTTTCTCTGGCCAATATCTTACAAACGCCTCTAGGTCAACACACCAACATTATAAAATTGAAAATACAAGTTTCACACTTTTTTTGTTTTATTAAACAGCGTATAGTAGTGAAAATATGTGTGGTTTGTCATATTTAGACAAATAAGTCGGATTATCAGTCTGTTATATTAGATAGGGCAAAATAAAATTTTCCAAATCAGGCAAAGTCAGACTAGGTCTTTTTTTAACCTAGTTTGCTTGAAGCGATAGTGACTTGGACGTTTTCTTGAACGACTCAAGAGCAATAAGTTGACGGCACGTTTGGCGCAGTGGCTGAGCGACTGACTGCTGCGCTGCGTATCGCAGGTTCGATCCCCGCACGGAACTAATATTTGTATGGTCTACAGGTCGTTGTTCCGGGTCTGCTTGTGTATGTGAGTTTAAATGTTTGTAAACGCACTCACGATACAGGAGAAATTCCTAATGTGTGGCAACGTTCTTTAAAAAAAAGAAAAAAATAATAGTACTAATTAAGTGACTCCTGTAAGATTATTATTCCATCTCAAACATTGTGTCACACTTAAACTGAGGCAGCTCCAGTAACTAACAACTGCTTGTGTCGGAGCTGTCTCACTCTTCACTTAAGTGGTATAAAAAATAACCGTTTTCCTTTAATTACTAGTGTTAACGCAGCGCCATCTCTGACCACAGGACATCACGACCACAGGGGTGGTTCTAATTAGTTCGTGACGTATCGTTTAGATGGCGCCACTTTCTTAGATCCTTCAGATCCATAAATAATCAATAATCATCTTTTTTGCCTGAGACTTTATATTATCTATGTAACCTAAACTTAAATTAGCTAAATCGTTGTACCATTTTGAAACGAGCAGCAACGTTTTTTTTATTCCTTCGCCTTCGAGACAATAATTGGTGTCCGCCCTGCTGACACGCTACAAGTCATTAACAACTAGTTTTCCTTGTTGTACATCGATACAACCTCTAAGTTGTGCACACTGTACATACCTACGTGAGATGGCGTATCAGTAACTTTGTTATTTAAGTTATACTTTGTTGAATGTTGTAGGTGAGAATTGAAAAGCTCCGGTTGCTACAAATGAACGTTGGAACGGTTTCTCTTCATTTATTTTCTGAAGCAGGTTTTAACTTTTGTTTCTTTTTTAAACGTGTTTAATAGTAAGTTAAAGGGTAGATAAAGACCAAAACGATGGATGGACTGTGTAAAGGATGATATGGCAAGAAAAGAGGCAACGAGTGATAGAGAAATATGGAAGAAGAAGACATGCTCCGCCGACGCCAAATGAATTGGCATAAGGGCAAGAGAATAATGATGATGTGTTATATATAGCAAGTTAATATGTATAAGTTAATTAGTTAAGCTAAAAGGTAGTTATAAGTTTTACATGTTTTCGTCTTCATTCGAAGCTGTGGTTTTCATAAACAATATTAGGAGTTTCATTTTTATCTTGTCTAATTTTAACAAAGACATAATGTTGAGTTCCACGTTAAGACTATGTTATGTTACTTTTTTTTGAAAAAAACATTCTTTTCGATCTTCTTAGTAATTAAGGACAAAATTGGGTATAAATAAAAAAAACAGGGTTACTTGTTATTTATCAAAAAAAACTTCCGTGAATACAAACAACGTCTAACGTCTCGTTCGATTTATGGGTGTAACAAGACCCTTAACGAAGTCGAAAGGCACTTGTTCTCCCCGTCATTGCGATCATTTTTTGAGTTCTAGACCATACCTGGGAACCTTCTAGTTACGGAGATAATAGTGGTCAACGTTGCAACTTTTTCACAACCTTTTTTTTTAAATACTTCTATGGAATGTAAGATTTTTAACACTCTACGACCATCATTTCATTTTTCAATTCATCCATCAGCAAAATGGTGCTGATGGATGAAAATAGTGCGGGGGCACACCGCACATCAAATATCGCATTCAAAACACTTTTTGAGTGCGTTACATTGAGTCCTACCGTAAAACGTGTTTTTTTTTACCAAAAAAAAAAAAGTCGTTTCCCAGCAATAATTTTTGCGTAAAGTAACTTAGATTCATGTACATAATGCTTGATTGACGGCTTCATGAAGGGTCTGTTTACACCCTGTATTTAGCCGTAAATACATCCCATTAACAAAGATTCCACCATTCAATACAATTCCCGTCCAATTGTCCATTCTCAACCAGTCAATTACTTTGAACCTCAATCTCAAACAGTTGACAATCAAAATATCTTAACAATAACTAGTTGGCAAGCTTTCGAACTAATTGTGTGTAAATCTGTCTTTGTGAGAAATTTCGATAATTTGCTTCGACCAAATTAAATGGGGTTCGCTTGATTGGCTCATCCTTTGAATATAAATGATCGTCAATTTCCCTTGGCCAAGACGTTTCGACGATAATACTGAATAGCAAATTATGCTGAATAAAATGTACATAATAATTAGTGTTGAGCTTTCAGACGATAATTTGTAAGCTGGTTTGGCTTTATCTGGGATTTTTGATTTAGGGATACGTCTACTGTTAGTGTTTTGCCAGACGATTAAGTGTGTTTTTTTTAGAATTTAACTAAGAAACAGGTCATATTTTTGCTAGACGTATGATTGAAAAGGGATAAGTCGTAAAAATAGCAATGTAGTTTGATTGTGATAAGAGTAAGGGATTTTAGATAAAAGATGACAAGACTGAGAAAGAAGTAAACGTGGAGATGGTTGCTTACAAAAAAAAAATTGCAACACCATGATACAGCGGTGAAAGTGGGAAAGATAGTCTAGCAAAAATGGAGGGAAATACTAGGAAATATGGCTGATAGTGGTGTAGGTATTCAAGAAGAAGACCACTCTCTACCAACTAAATTAACCTAAAGGTATTATATTATTAAATAGGATATTGCTAGACACAATCACAGACAAATCAATGAAAAGCGAACAATATTGCCATGTGAATAAAATGTCCTTAATGCATTAGTAAATAGAAGTTCCACTAACTTCTCTGTCTGCAAACTAAATTGACATTTGATAAAGGTCCGTGACAGAAAATGGTACGTCGTTGGCTAAATTATTTACAACTAGCTTAAGCCCGCGGATTCGCCCACATTCGATAATATTATCACACGGTATCGTACTACAGAGGAGGAGTAGAGTTGGCTTCCATCAGCCAATATGCTGGTTCACCTATAATACTACAGATAGGTGAGTAATCTTATTCATTCAGACGACAAAATATTATGTAGAACTAGATTATACTCGCGGCTTCGCCCGCGTGGAGTTTGGAACAGTCTGACGGGATCAAAGGTAGCCTATGTGTTAATCCAGGTCAGATAGTTTATAAACAAAATTAAATTAAAGACCGAACAAGATTGTTCGAATTCCAGAAGCAATCGGATTCAGGCAAACGACCAAGTGGTATTGTGTCATAACACGTGCCTGAGGCTGGTACTCGATACAGGAGAGGTGCAGTCACGTGTCACGAGAACTCATGCATTCGCCTTCAGACAGACGCCAACATCCTACACTGTGCAGCTATCTCAGGCACTGTCTCAATGAAACGGTAGGACTGAACCAGTTCACACTAAAAATCATCATCATCTTTTACCAACTATGTTAGGATCGGCTTCCAGTCTAACCGTATGCAGCTGAATACCAGTATTTTACATGGAGTGACTGCCTATCTGACCTCCACAACCGAGTTAGTACTAAGTAATTCAATTTCACACTGAAAGTATTGGTAAACTTTAATAATAATTATTTAAGTCAGTAGGCATCGTACACAATAGAAAGAAAAAGGTCATAATTTATAGACGCTTACATTTCCAGTAGTTCAGACGACAGGTGACAATGGTAAGTGAAAGTGATAAGGATATTCCTAAGAAAAAAACATGAAAAATTTATAGTCGGGTAAAAAGGTAGCAAATACTTCGCCATTGTGAGCTTGCAACAAAAGGGAAGGGCGGCTTTGGGTATCCAGACTGGAAATAGGCCACCTGTCATCCCGTGTCTTCCATTAGACGTCGTAAAATTTGACTAAAATATTCTTTTCAGGTAACAAAACTTAGGAAGAAAACAACAGTTTTATACTGTGGTACATATTTGTTTAATGTTATATTTAAACCTGGTGACCTGACAGAGAAAGCATTATAGCATCACGTTTTCATTAGGGAAACCTAAAATGCTGAAATGATAACTTCATGAATAAGAATATATTATGTAGTTATCGATTCAGCCAATAATCCTATGGAGATTTCTACTGTTGCTCATAAGCCTTCCGAAGCGTCAACACATCTACCGGTCGTATGTTTCTCGTATCCAGCGGATTTCCGTGACCTTCACAAGGTCATCTCTCCACCTTGTGGGAGGCGTTCTTTTGTATTGGATTGTATAACAGGCTGGATTCCGGTACTCCATGTCGCAGCACCATGACCGGCCTTTTGGCATCGTACAGGACCTACAATTAGTTTAATTTTATGATTTAGGTTTTACATTTTTTAATTTTCGTTTTATTTTATGTATTATTTTCTTTTTCATATTTTATTTTTTATTATTTGTCCTGTGTTAGTCCAATAATTACTTTTTATTTCTTTTTTTCTAAGCGCGTATTTTGCAACATCATCACTGCTGGACATAGGCTTCCCCCAAGTATCGCCACATTGACCGGTCCCGTCCCGTATTTTGCATACGGGTGGGGAAATCGATCATGCATTTTGCCTGAAACACCGTGTTGTGGACTCCCAATGGTGTGGCTATGAGGATGTTCAGATGTACGGAGAAGATTCCAGGTCCTGTACCAGTTCCTATATTGAAAACGTCCGTGAAGATTCATAGCTCTGCTTGGCACAACTCGCAGCGATGTTAGTGGTGAGCTGGATTTGGTATTTTTTTGTCGAATACGAATAAGAAGCCTTTCTATAATACTTGAAAGAAATAAACATTCCATTCAACGATAGTTCATCGTTAAACAGGAAAAGAAAATAAATTACTTTTCCACGAAAACCCACAATCGTGTACATCTTTTGAAAAAACTGTGGTGTACCCGGGAACTCATCAAAGAGTATAAAGGTGGGAAAATAGAACGGTAAAAATAAATTTTTCATATATTTCTTGTCTCTCTAGCCAAGAAAACTTACCTGCGAACAAAATCTATTATGAATACTGTTTTAATTAAACTAACTTAATTAAGGAAATTAAAGTAGAAACTGTAGTGAAGAATTTTTTTGTACCGACATAGGTTAAAAATCTCAAGGACCCATGAAGTAGGTATAATAAAAGAAAATAGGGTCTGTTATTGTACTTTAAAGTAATTAGACTCGTGAAATCATTTTAATTTTATATAACAATTAGCTCACAGATGTAATGTTATAAATGGTCTCCAGGGCTCAAGAGCAGCAACTGTATCACCACTCATTCTCGTCTCAACAGCCTTACTTTCCAACTGATCTTATTCATCCATATACTCACTTTTTTTCCCATCAAGGTAGGCAGAACCTACAGAACGTCACATTCTACAGTTCCTTTTTAAACGACTTCAAAAAAAGGAGGAGGTTCTCAATTCTATTTTTATATTCTTTCCAACTGGTCCCATAGAAAATTCATAAAAATCGTATAACTTCTAGTTACAATGGAAAATTGATTTATGACAAGAATTTGTGTGGTACTAACACAACTAAAAAGAGTAAAATAAAAAACTTTTTGCAAAACAATCGTCTTTCAAAAAAACACTAAAAACGTCTAAAATACCTTTACATTTGGAAGTCGGTGGCAAAAAAGTCAATGAAACAAACAAAGTCACCAACTTCCGAAAGTAATGTTATTTTAGACTCTTTTTGTGTTTTTTGTGGGAGTCTTTTTTTTAAATTTTTTTTTTAACATCACACGTTCTTTTATTCACGCACTCCAGATATGAATATTTTTTCATGCAGATGGCTTTCACAGCATAAAAAAATATTTCTACTATAAACACGAATCGAAACATTTCAATCGCGACATAAAAAGTTCATCCACAGTAGAAACCAGAAAGTCATCCAAGTATGCAAAAAATAGTCTTTTCAATAAACCTCCATACAACCGCCATGTTCGATTCAGTCGCAATAATATTCAAATATAAAACACGCGGGAATGGTACGTCCCGTTTGGAATGCAATCGTGCGAGAAATTAGGGGCGAGTAAGAAACATGTACACTCTAAATTGAAATCTGTCTCGGGTTGTTGAGGCACGCTGGTGAAGTTAAAGTTAGGAGACTTGAGCGGGATTAATTGGATGATCCTGACAATTCTATACCAGGAAACTTTTCGAACAATAAAGCGTTTGATACAATTGCAGCACATGACAGATTTACTAAGTAATATGAAAGAAAATTAAGCGGAGGTATTGCGAAGAATATTTTACAAGTTGTGTCAAAAGTGGAAAACATTATGAAATCTATCAAAAACGGAGCTTGTTGGATGAAAGTTGATGATTAAGTTATAATTCCTAAAGAATTGCGCATAAGATAACGAAGATAGCAAAGACCAGAGAAAGTGATAAAGAAAGGTAGAGGGAAAATACAGCATAAGCCAAAATAATGGCTGATGCTACTTTCTAATCATTTTGTTTGTGTTTGTTATGACATTTAATACCAGCAATGGTACTTTTTCCTAGGAAGTTCCTATGACATCTTAAAGAGGAGCAAATCCAGTGTGGAAAAGAGACAGAGCTATACAGGTCGTCTAACGCCATCTCTTTCCCTCACTGGAACTACTACTACTTTAAGACGTCATGGTATAAATGCAAATAGTTCCTACATTTTACCAAAATAAATGCACGTTACTCCTAACCCTCATAACTTGAACCAACCATAATGCTGTCCGTTATTTCGTGAAGTGAGTTTTACGTCGTGAATACGTAATTCATGGCCACCTTTTGAGGTTTCCATTGGATTTTTTCTTGTACCCTTTTATATATTTCAACAGTAAACCCCTGGTTTGTACAACCCTCATATTGTGCTACTGAATCTTATTGAAATTGGGAAATTGGATTTCCTTTGGCCAACAATTTAATTTCTAATTTAAAGTAGATAGTATTCTTGAATTGAAAAAAAGCAAATGAAAATTATCAGATGTTATTTCAAGTAAGGTCAAAATGATATTACAAGTAACGTTTAAAAACAAACTGAAATCAAATCACGGAATAGTCAGACTTAGTCTGAACACGACGCATTCAATCACAACCTAGTTAATATGTAGATACCAAGATTGAAATACATCAGTGTTTGTGAAATTCTGACTATTCAGGACATGTAATTATCTTGAGTTTGTAACACGTTACTTATGAGTAGCGTCGCGAAAGAAAATCATCGTTCTCTAATTCATAGTCCATCTCCATCATAGGCCTCTCATTGTTTGTGCCAATCTCAGTGCTCATGTATCAGCCTCATCCAAGTTTTACCCTTGTTGGCAAAGCAGTGGATAATCAACATTCGGGAAACAAAAAAAAACAATTGTGAAAACAAAACGACATTGATTTGTAATAGATACGCCAGGAGAGACGCTGCGCATCTTCTATTAAACGTTTAACTGTCTCGGAACCAAGTAACGAATTGAAGCGAAAGGAAAACAGAAGGAGTTTCGATGTAATTCCTTTTCCAATTGCGTCTTCGATAAAACAGGAAATCGAAAATAAAAAACGAGTTTATTGCAATGACCTTAGTTTAAGGGATTCAATCAGGACAATGTTTTCTTGAAAGTAAATATCGTACAACATAACCACGGCTATTTTATAAGATAACATAACATACCAACATAATATCATGCCAGTTACCCCCGAAGGGTTATGCAGAGGTGTACCTACTAGTACATCCAAATTTCGCCAGTTATGTTTAAGTCCCATGTAATAAAGGGCGAGCCTATTGCCATCAACCGGACACAAATCCAGATTCCGTGGCTGCTACTGAGAAATTTCTTGTGGAAAAACCCAATAACAATTACCTGACCCAGGAATCGAACCCGGGACCTTATGCTCAGCAGTCGCAATTACGACCACTTGATCAACGAGGCAGTCATGTTTATGACATAATTCATATAATTTTTCCCAAACACCGTATTAGGCACACAAACTTCATAATTATTTTAAACATTGGACCGGTGACATGAGCAGAGCGGTGTGCGTAAGGAGGAATATCAAATAAACGATGGATGGATTCTGAGGAATATATAGAAATAAGAAAAGGGGCTAGACACTGAAGCAACGAATACTGAGATCATGATAACCGCCGTTAGAGATGTAGAAGATGGCAATGTCATGGGACAGGAGGATAAAGAAAATGATGGTAATGATACACTGTCAGCATCCCTATTAAACAAATAGTTAATACGTACATAAAATCACACCTTTTTTTTTACTCCCGTGGTCCTCTCGTACTGTGCAAATGAAATGCAAATAGCAATTGATAATTTAAATGCACTAAGCGGCAACATAGGCCAAACTAAGACCCTTTCTTACTGCATAGCTCAATTAAATTTCATTAAATGAAATTACAAATATCCTTGTAACGAAGCTTTTTTAGTACTACTTCCTTTATAGTATTTGATTTGTAAAAACTTTAGAAACATTTGCCAAAGTTTATGGATAACGTGTAGAAAACGGTGTTTATGTGACTACATAACTAGTCGTATAACATAACAGCCTCCCAGAAGAAATTTAGCCCCAAAAGCTTCCCGGCAGTAAAAAAAAGGCCATAGTAGTATGTTCAAATTAGTGTTTACGTTGAGTTGTTTAATTAATAACCCGAGGGTGAACTCTATTGACCTGTACGGTAGACAGGTGAACTTGGACCCTCAATTGTTTGTTTAGGACCAAGGCCGTTTGTGTGGCGTTTGATAAAGACTTCATATTGTGGATGAAATAATTAGGATAGACAGGAGGTGTGTTTTCTAAGCCTATTGGGAATTGTCGGTGAATTGCTTTTCTATAAAATGAAAGGAGAAGGGTTTAAGAATTGCTATTAAATGTAAGCATTGTATTTTTACGGTTGTTTTTGGTAGATGCTGATGGTCATGCTGAAAGTATTTGCTAAGTCTAGAAACTTGATATTTTGCAAAAGAGTTCCCTAAATAACAATGTTGAGCACCAAGGAAGGATTTTAGGAAATTCAACCCCTGAAGGGATTAAACAGGGGATGAAAGTATGAATGTAAGTTTGCCAGTTTTTTTAATGGAAAATCCCGTCAGACACCTAGTTAAAGGGATGTTTTTTTTTTGCAAAATATTATAATAGAAAATATTAGCACCTCATCCACATAGACGAAGAAGAAATATTGCTTATTTTAGAGGATAACTCATAAAGTACCGAAGCAAAGTTAATAAAATTTATATGGTGCCACTGCGCGAGCTTCCTCTACCTAATGAAAAAGAAATCACTTAAATCAGACTAGTAATCACAGAGAAAGCGATGAACATACATGAAAAAAAGATGCTAGTGAAATACATAACCTCCTCCTTTTTTAGAAGTTGGTTAAAAAAGATTATTCTTTTCCTATAAAATAACAGTGTGACATTTCAAAGCAATCGCCAAAAATGTTAGAACAGATCCGTCTGTATTGGTTTTACGCCAACGTACTCCCCACAGAGCAATCCGCCCTTAGATAAACATGATTTATTTGCGTTATATTATGCGTAATATAATGTCACCCAGAGGACGATACCGTCTACAGACTGCTTAATTTGAACGTATGGTTCTGTGAGAAATTCCTTCCTTCTGAAGATTATCTTAAGTTAGTTTCTCATGCCCGATAAATGAATGCTTGCTGTTAGATTTTGCATTTGAAAGTCAAACAACACAAAGTACAAAACTGTTTTACGTCCATCTCGTCACAACCTCAGATCCAGTTGAAAACCAGCGTCGGGCACTAGTTGCTCGGCAGTTTGCTGAACTAGGTCTATTTGGCGCAGCCGTGAATAGATTATATCCTTTTTTAATTTTTTTTTTAGTTGTTGTTTAGATTTTAAGTTTTTTTTATTTCTTTTATTGCATATTCTGTTTTTGTGGCACGTGCCAAATTAACATGTTTTCGTTTAGACATTCGTTTCGACGTCGCCTTGTGTTAAAAATTTGACATTGATGTTAACTGTCATTCTAAGTTACAAACATAATGTATTATATATATTTAAAAAAATAAAAAAAGGTCTTTCAGAGGCGTATGACGTTGGCGAACGTGTTTACGTTGCGTTTACACCGCGCGTTCGTGCTAGGGCAATCAGATCAATAGTTTTTGATATTATACTTCGTAGATAAATAACTATAATCTTAACTTATTTATGGCTCATATGGAAACAGGTTGTCATCACGATGAGACTTGTTCGCTCACTAGTCGTTACATTTCTTTTTATTCTTATTAGTGTATCGATGGCATACTTTCAGCCTATAATAAGGTTACGAGTTTGACATTTTCAGCGCCTTCTATAAGTCTGTATTTATCTGACATAGGAAACGTATTTATAGTTTCTTCTTTAATTATTGACAGATATTTTTAATGTGCAACTCGCATCCAGCGAATCCATGCAACCTTCACCAATGGGACCGGTCAATGTGGCCACACTTGGGGGAGGCCTATGTCCAGCAGTGGTCGTGTTTCGGCTGAAATGATGATGATTTTAAATACTCGTCTTATTAGGTACTCATATATAGAAGAAACCGGCCAGTAATATCTAATATCAGGATTTAAAGTTCCAAAGTCAACATACACATATTTCCAAAGTCAATTACAGTAACCTCGTCACAATCGAATCAAATCAATACCAAACAATTCAAATTGACTCTCACATCGATTATCATAGTTGAACGAAAACAGTTACGTATTAAATCTATTAGGTAAAGTTACGGGTTGACCGCATTTTGTTCGTTATATTAATGTAGCTTACGGTTCAAATCCCCTTAGGTACGATAAATTTGTAAAACCTTTCCGGGTATCTATGTATTTTCAGGGTAGTTTCGTTATCAAAATATTGGTAGGAGCTAGGATCTGTTTTATTAAATGTCTGCTCCAGCTCCAGGTCTCTATGCCAATGAAAAATAAAACATTACTCGATGGTAAATGATCATATGGAGCGCGGCATAATAGGTGCCAAGCGATCAGATCGCGTTTGGATCTCTACCCTGTGCTCCATAACTCGAGTAACTGGTGTTGGAGTTAAAACAGCCAAACGAAAGTGGGAGTAGGCTGGCAATGTCGCGCTGATGCACCCGGAGAGGTGGGCAAAGATCGCCACTCACTGGACGCCTGAGGGAGGACATCGCCGACGAGGTCGACCGCGGCGAAGGTGGTGTGACGATTTGATCATGTTCGCGGGGCAAACGTAGCCAGAAATTCCACAGAACAAAGAGGTGTGGAGGGTGAAAGGGGAGGCCTTTGCCCAGCAATGGGCCACAAAGTGGGATAACAAAAAAAAAAAATGTGATCATTAAACTTTCATGGATTTAATATCTCATGTTTGAAAAGCCTATTTTTATATGAACAAATTCATTCAAGTTTGTGGTTATACTTTTACAGTAGCAAAGAAATACATAAATATTACATATAGAAAACGAAAGAAATAAATTCATATTTGCTTCATTAATTATGTACTGAGACAATCAAGACATTACATTTCAAGAATTAAATATGTTGTTTCCAAAAGTGTGTTTCAACGCAACAACAAAAATAACATAGGGACTACCTATTACTTTAGATTTAGATTTAGGTTGTACACCTCTGCCTAACCCTTCGGGCACTACAGGCGTGATGTTATGTTATTGTACACAAATAACTTAAACAAACTAATAAAACAACCAGAACTGTAAACTTTTCCGACACCATTTTCTAACGACACGGTATACTGCCGTGCAAAAAAAAGGGTGAAAAACCAAATTTTTCATCGACTTATTTTTCGAAAAGTGGCAAGACCTCCTGTTTTGGACGAAGGCGTCCGCTGCTAATTAATTACGATTGCTGTTTAACGAACCGTTGCGTCCCAAGGAAATGGCTGCAGATTTTTTTGTCCGCCGGTGTAAAAAAGATTGGTAGAAGCCAATTCCGCGGATTTTTTTGTATCTCTTTAGGAAAAAATGGCTAAAAGAAAAGTCTGTTCTTTTCGTAGAAATATTTTCGCAAACATTTTAAAGGTGAATTTTAAGCTGAGGAAAGGTGAAAGTAAAAGTGATTTCCTCAAGTTTTTGTGCAATTGTTTTGTTCGTTACATAATAACTTGAGAAAATGGATACTTTTATAATCTTTTTGACTGTGAAACTATCGTAAGGTAGCGAATATCACGGTAAAACACACTGCCTCTTCAATAACTTGTTATCGAAATAATTTCGCCCTCTATTACTTATAACATAACATCACGCCTGTAATCCCTGATGGGTTAGGCAGAGATGTACCTAATAGTACACCCACATTTCGACAAAGATGAGAGACCTATGACTTAGAAGTCCGACTGTCGCATCACTAGGCTATCATCAACAACATCATCATTTCAGCCGAAAGACGTCCACTGGACATAGGCCTCCCCCAAGTGTCGCCACATTGACCGGTCCCGTGCGTCTCCCATCCAGGCTATCACTGCTGATTTATCATATTCGAGCAAGAAGCAAGTGATAATTATACAATACGCACATGAATCCAGATAAATGTACCAGATCTGGTAGATAATGACATTAAAAATCTTAATTAGAATCCATAAACCAACTTCCTCTTTGAAAGTATCGTGGAAAACTGCTTTCAGGAAACGATAAAACGCATTCACGTAATACCTACTGTTATGTGGAACATTAGAATTAATTTAAAGCAATTCAACGACATGGTCTTCACATATGGGGCAAATGTAGAAAGCTATGAATTTCTTAACTGGGTATGATGTATGATTTATCAATCATGGTTATTAAGTTATTAAAGCATAATATTGATTTTTAAATACAAAGAAAGACTGGTTCGGACTCGCGCATGAAGGGTTCCGTACCATCGTCGTTAAGAACCCCCTTTATTTATTTTTTACTGTTTTTGTTATAACCGCAACAAAAATACCTAGGTACACATTCTGTGCAAATTTCAACTATCTACCAAGATACAACCCGCTGACAGACAGACGGACAGTAATAGGGTCTCGTTGGTAACCCTTCGGATACAGAACCCTAAACTACCTATCATTACTTATTGTAGCTTATTTTAGGGCGACCTAACCTAAGCGATCGGTCGCGAGTATAAGCAATCGTTTGTCACTCATTTGTTGAGAAACCGAAAGGCGACCTCTAACAACAAAGCCACGCGTTCGGGTTCGCCGAACAAAACGAACGCGACCACTTTAGTTAAGGTCAAAGCACCAGGGTAGGCCGCAAAATTCAAATTTTCTTGTGTTTTTTGAAATTTTCAGGTCAGTGTCAGGTTGCATGTTGATGAAAATATGATTCACGCAAGTAACACGTATGTAGTATTACAGAATTATAATAATTAAAATCAACAATACAATCCTCTAAGTTCATTTAATCCCATTCAATAACTATTTCATGAAAAAATCATTAAATGAAAAATTCGCAAAATTTTAATTTCGCTTTCACGCTGCCTTAGTTCTTCTTAGGTATAATCTCAAACAATTTAGGGCATTCTCTTTTACAGCTTTCAATCTAGACTTTATACTTGCCAAACTTAGATAAACATTTTACAGAGCTTTCCCTAATTACCAAGTGATCGTAACTTTTTGAATTATCAGAAAGTAAATCACCTAAAGCACTCAACGGAGATTTGGATAATTCCTTCAAAGAGAGATTTCTAAGTAAATGTTTATAAGGGTAAGCTTTTTTAGTATCAAAGTAACGAAAATAATTATTTAAGCATAACAAGCCCCAGTAATATAAGGATAAGGAAGGAAGTAATTAACTAAAATATCTTCTTGAGGTCTTTTGCTTTAGTTTTTGTTATCTTTAGAGGGCTTTGGTCTGAGTGGGACATTGTTATATTATGTACATTCTTGAAATACTTTGAGCCGTATTTTTACTCAGTCGCTTTGTTTAGTTTTTTGTGTCCAAATAGCTTATGATCACTGTATACAAGATCAAATGAAATTATGTAATAAAAACCATAATAAAAAAAAATTTCGGTGTCAATGATCATCATCAGCCTAGCCTTTTCCCAACTATATTGGGGTCGGCTTCCAGTCTAACCGGATTCAGCTGAATACCAGTATTTTACATGGTGCGACTGCCGATCTGCCCTCTACAACCCAGGTAGTACTGGGTAATACGATACCCCTCGGTAAGACTGGTTGTCAGGCTTTTTGGGCCACTGACCACCTAACGACGTCAAAGACACCCGGTACCAACGGCTTAACGTGTTTTCCAAGGCACAGAGGAAACTCTGTATGTAATGCGCGGCCACCCATCCACAGACCAACCTAGGCAAGCACGGCTTAACCTAAAGATCGATCCGAGCGGCTGTTATTATTTAGCCACGAGCTCCTCATTTCGGGCTCAATGATAATGTGGTTAAAAGTATGAGTTTTTTATTACAACATGTTTAGAACTATAGACATTGATACCCCGAATGACTCGTTAGTCAAGTGGTCGCATGCGCGACTGCTGAGCATGAGGTCCTGGCCTGCACTTGATTACCAGGTCGGACAAAGTGTTATTGGGTTTTTCCGTCAAGAATTTCTCAATAGCCGCCTAGGAGTCTGTATTTGTGCCCGGTTGATGGCAATAAGCTCGCTTCCTGTTACATGGAACTTTAACATAACTGGCAAAATATGGCTGTAATAATGGGCACACCTCTGCCTAACCCTTCGGGGATTAATGGCGTGATGTTACATAGATACCGATCACATCTGTGGTTTCGCTAGCTAATTTAACTTGACTTGTATGTTTCGGAAAATTTCTATCAAATACCGATAATTTTACAATTTTCTAAGTGTCTAATTTATTATGAAACAATAATAAGAATAAAAAGGAACGATAACCTTCTGAATTCGAAACAAACGATGCTAATTTTTACGCCATTTTTAGCAAAAAATATTGTCATTGTAATTTAATATCTCAATCCTGAGCCATAAGGTTCTTAATCTCTCTGCATTATCATCCTGAAACAATTATAATTTGGAGAACTCTGCAATTATAAAAATAAAAGTCATTTATTACCTACTGTCTTTTTATTAGCAGGACATTAAATGTTTCATTAATACTTTGGACGGTTTTTTGGCATAAAAAAGTTCATAAAATTCAATTAAATGGTACGACGCGACGGTAAAAGTATTATTATGGTCTTATATTTTGAGCTTTGTTTCATAATAATGTGATATTGGGGGAAACCATAACAGCAACTTTCTATGAATTAATATTAAGGTGTTGTAAAGTACTGACTTGTTTAAGTACTGACCTTTTTAATAATAATAATAATAAATTGACAGCACGAATTTTTACGATACTGAATTTTAATTTAATGTTTTTATCGATTTAACCCATATTTAAACAATAATATATTAATTACATCAATAACAATGATAAAAAAAAAAAAAAACAGAAAACCTATTTTACAAAACCGGACCCTAAATTTTTGGAATATACTTTAAAATATACATGAATGCTGACAAGAAGCCGGGCAAAACATCAGGCACACCCACCATCTCCGGACTCGTTGCTCAGCTCCGCCTCGCAGCCGCCGGGACGCGCCTCAATCGTGAGTGCTGTGTCTCCGATCGCTGCAGTTGCGTCGAGCTCGAGTGACGAGTTTTTCTCCCCGCCGTCGACCCCATCACCACCACGACGACGAGGAAGAGGACGGCCACCAGCGGGCTTGGAACCTCGAGGCCAACAGGCCCCGAACAGGGTCCCCGCTGCCGGTGGAAATGTGTCGCGCATGCGATGGACTCAGTCCATTAATGAGAACGTCATGCGCGCATATTATGGGGCTACTGAGGGGGGAAGCAACTTGACTGCGTACCGTGGTCGGATGCTCTCTCTGTTTCAGGTGCTTGAGCCAGGTGTCAGCGTGTCGGCGCAACGGCTGTCGGATCAAGTGCGGGTCATACAGCGTAACCACATGTTGGATGACACCGTACTTGAGCGACTACGCTTCGATTCACGGAGTAACCTAGTTATACCTGCTTCGCCAATGATTGCGGTACAGCTACAAAATGTATCCAGTGCTCCACCGCGATCCGAACACGATGGTGAAGAAGATGATGACGAAGTTATATCCGTGAGTACCCAATGCAACGCACAATTGAGGAGCGCTTTGGAGGGTGCATTCCGGGAGTACCGATCCACACCGCCTGAACTTAGGCCACGTCTACCTCGTTTACCTATGCACAAGAAAAACAAGGCGCTGGTGTGTGCTTTAGATTCGCAGCTGTCAAACTGCTTTGACAGCAGCAAAGACCTCACCGATACCCACTCAATATTGTACTGTGGAGCTGTAGCGGCATGTCGTGTAGCTCACGTCAAATTTCCCAACAACGACAGAGCTACACGACCAAAATTTGCTGTTCCAGCTTGGCAATGCAGGATTGAGCGGCGTATCGGTGAGGCTAGAGCACTCATCGGCAAGTTAATCTGCTTCAGGGAGGGCAATACTCGACCTAGAGTGATGCGCTTTGTGAAGCGGGCGTTCTCGGGAACTGATGTTAGTTCTCGAGACTACTTAGCCCGCGTCACAGAGCGTATCGACTTCCTGAAGCAGAAGATCTGTGCATGGGCAAGCCGTATTCGTCGGTACAAGCGGCGAGTGGAGCGTTACACTCAGAATCGCACATTCCGAAGTGATGAAAGGTGGGTATATAGGGCTTGGGAACGACCGGACCAAGGTTTGACTGATACGCGTCTACCAGATGATGACGCCATGTGTTCGTTCTGGCGCAACATCTGGTCGGTGCCTGTCAGTCACACTGAGGGTGATTGGACCCGGGAGGTTGAACGAACGTGTGATTCGATACCTGAAATGGGGGCAATTATCATCAGCCCCCAAGATGTAGCTCGTGCAGTCCGTCCGTTGCCTAACTGGAAATCTCCAGGGCCGGATGGACTGCACAACTTCTGGATTAAATGGTTCCAGAGATCACATGTTCGCTTAGCATCCCAGTTTCAGTCAGCCTTAGAGTCAGGGTCGCTGCCCCAGTTCTTGACGACAGGAATTACCCACCTGCTCCATAAATCAGGTAGTACTGCGGAACCCAAAAATTATAGACCAATCACTTGTTTACCAACGGTCTATAAAGTTCTTACATCCATTTTGAGAGCTAAAATCAATCATCATATTGATAGTAATTCTATCATGTCTGCCTCTCAGAATGGATGTAGGAATGGGTCCCGCGGTACTAAGGAGCTGCTCCTTATTGATATGGCCATTAGCCAACAGGTTCGCCGCTCGCGAAGGGATCTGTCTACATGTTGGATAGATTACAAGAAGGCCTATGATTCTGTGCCTCATACATGGCTCATGAAGGTGCTGGAGTTGTATAAAGTTGATGCAACTCTGCGTACCTTCCTGATGTCATGTATGGGGCACTGGAGAACGGTCCTTCACTATCCAGGATGTCGACAGATCCAGGGGAACAGCGAACCGATAAAGATTGAGCGCGGTATATTCCAGGGTGATAGTCTGAGTCCATTGTGGTTTTGTTTAGCCTTGAACCCTCTCAGCACACTGTTGGAGGGTTCAGGTCTAGGCTATCGGTTGAGGAGAGGTGGTCAGGTCATATCTCACCTTCTTTACATGGATGATCTGAAACTCTTTGCCCCCAACAACTTGCAACTGATGAAGCTACTGAAGGTAACGGAAACTTTCAGTAGCGCCATCAGGATGGAATTTGGTGTGGACAAATGTGCAGTCATGCATGTGAAGCGAGGGGAGATTATGGAATCCGTGGGAACTCAACTCTCGGATTCCATACACCTTAGATCCCTCTCCTCAACAGAAACCTACAAGTATTTGGGTATGTCGGAAGCATTAGGTATCAATACTGCCGACATGAAACAATCATTGAGGGACCGCTTCTTTGGCCGCCTGAATAAAGTACTAAGCAGTCTTTTGTCAGGTGGAAATAAGGTGCGCGCCTTCAATGGTTGGGTCATGCCGGTTTTGATGTATTCTTTCGGCATACTCAAATGGACTCAGACGGAACTTGATGCCCTGGATAGGAGGGTCCGCGCACTGCTGACCGCAAATCGAATGCATCACCCGCGGTCGTCGGTGATGAGACTGTATATCCCGCGGAAGTGCGGGGGTCGTGGCTTCTTAAATGCTAAGACCCTGCACAACCGTGAGATATGCAGCCTCAGGGAATACTTCCTAGAAGTCGACGAGGGGATGCACCGAGATGTGGTCTCAGTGGACAAGGGCCTCACCCCGCTCTCTCTGGCTAACGAGAACTGGCGCAAACCTAGAGTATTAGACACTAATGATCGCAAGGAGGTATGGCAGGGCAAGGAGCTTCACGGACGCTTTTACCGGGCCCTACATGGACCCGATGTAGACTTCTTAGCGTCCGTATCTTGGCTGCGTTTCGGTGACCTATTCGGCGAAACCGAAGGTTTTGTCTGTGCAATAATGGACGAAGTTATGATGACGAATAACTACCGGAAATACATTGTGAAGGATGGCACGGTTGACATATGTCGGGCATGCCACCGTCCGGGAGAATCGATCCGACACATTATTTCTGGGTGTTCTCGTCTGGCTAACGGAGAGTACTTGCATAGACACAACCTCGTTGCCAGGATTATCCACCAGCAACTTGCTTTGAAGTACAACCTTGTGGAATCAGAAGTACCATACTATAAGTATGCGCCCGACCCAGTTCTCGATAATGGTAATATCACGTTGTATTGGGATCGATCTATCATCACTGACAGGACTATTGTTGCCAATAAACCTGACATTGTGGTGATAGATCGATTGGAACGTCGCGCAATGATTGTTGATATAACGGTTCCGCATGACGAGAACCTCGTGAAAGCAGAGAAAGATAAACAATTCAAATATCTAGATCTGGCTCGCGAGGTTGTCGACATGTGGGACGTGAGTACAGCAGTCATTGTGCCGATAGTCGTGTCGGCCAATGGCTTAATAGCCAATAGCCTCGACAAACATCTGAGGAGGCTCTCGCTTGGCAGCTGGATCAAGGGCTTGATTCAGAAAGCAGTACTTCTGGACACGGCGCGTATTGTTAGGAGGTTCCTCTCTCAAGAGCCCTGACCACCGGTATTTCGGACCCTGTTCCCGATACCAGTGGGCTACTATTTTTTATATTTTTAAATGTTTTTTTATATTACTTTGTATAGAAATATTTAAAAATGTAAATTATATGTATAGAAATGAATAAAGGAATAATAATAAAAATGTCAAATTGACAGCACGTATTTTCTCAAACTGAATTTTTATTTAATTTTTTTTATCGATTTTACCCATATATAAAATATAATTAAATAATTTTATCCATAATTATGATAAGAAAAAAAAAAGAAAACAGATACATCAAAAAACTGGAGCCTAAAATCATATAAATATTTGAAAACGTGTATGTATGACGTACGTCTTCAAAAATGCTGACCAGACGCCGGGCCAAATTACACGAGACACACCCACCATCTCCGGGCTCATCACTCAGCTCCGCCTCGCATTCGCCGGGACGCGCCACATCCGTGAGCGCTGCGTCGCCGGTCGCTGCAGTTGCGTCGAGCTCGAGTGACGAGTTTTTCTCCCCGCCGTCGACACCACCGCCACCACGACGACGAGGAAGAGGACGGCCACCAGCGGGCTTGGGACCTCGAGGCCAACAGGCCACGAACAGGGTCCCCGCTGCCGGTGGAAATGTGTCGCGCATTCGATGGACGCAGTCCATGAACGAAAATGTGATGCGCGCATATTATGGGGCTACAGAGGGAGGAATTAACCTTACTGCGTACCGATGTCGGATGCTCTCTCTGTTTCAGGCTCTTGAACCTGCCGTCAATGTCTCTGCTCAACGATTGTCGGATCAGGTGCGCGTCATTCTAAATAATCATAGGTTGGATGATGCTACACTTGATCGGCTGCGCTCGGAAATGCAGATTAGCCCAGCCAGCAACCCTCTCCCATCCCAGAACGTTACACATGTGCCTGCTGTACTACCACTGCGGGCAAATCATCATGCTGAGGAAGAGGATGACAGGACTATATCTGCAGATAACCTGTGCAATGTGGAATTAAGGAGCGCTCTGGAGGGTGCGATTCGTGAGTATCGGTTCATGTCACCTGATCTTAGACCACGATTACCACGTTTGCCCATGAATAAAAAGAATAGAGCACTGGTGTGTGCCCTGGATGCGCTGTTACCAAATTTTATTGAAAGCAGCACAAACCTTTGTGATACACACTCAATCTTGTATTGCACGGCTGTTGCGGCATGTCGTGTAGCCAATGTCAAATTTCCAAACACTGACAGTCCTACACGACCAAAATCTGCCGTACCAGCCTGGCAATGCAGGATTGAGCGTCGTATTAATGAGGCCAGGGCACTCATCGGGAAGCTCATCTGCTTCAGGGAGGGGAATACACGCCCAAGGGTGATGCGCTTTGTGAGGCGGGCATTCTCGGGAACTGATATCAGTCCCCGAGAATACATGTCACGAGTCACAGAGCGCATCGACTTCCTGAAGCAGAAAGTTTATGCATGGGCTAACCGTATCCGTCGGTATAGGCGAAGAGTGGATCGATACACTCAGAACCGCATGTTCCAGAGTGACGAAAGGTGGGTGTACAGAACATGGGAGCGGCCCGTTACCATTCAAGGAGTGACTGACGCGCATCTGCCGGATAACGACGCCATGAATGCTTTTTGGCGAAGTATTTGGTCGGTGCCCGTCGGCCACACTGAGGGTGATTGGATGCGTGTTGTTGAGCGAGCGTGTGACTCAATTCCGGAAATGGAGGCCATTTCTATTAGTCCACTGGACGTGGCCTGTGCAGTCCGTCCGTTACCTAACTGGAAATCTCCAGGGCCGGACGGACTGCACAATTTTTGGATTAAATGGCTACAAAGGTCACACGCTTGCTTAGCCTCACAATTCCAGTCATCCTTAGAGACTGGGTCGCTACCACCATTCTTTACAACAGGAGTTACCCACCTGCTCTACAAATCGGGTAGTACTGTGGAACCTAAAAACTATAGACCAATTACGTGTTTACCGACGGTCTATAAAGTTCTAACATCCATTCTGAGAGCAAAAATTGTTCGTCATATAGATAGCAATTCAATTATGTCTGTCTCTCAGAATGGATGTAAGAATGGGTCCCGCGGTACTAAGGAGCTGCTCCTTATCGACATGGCCATAAGCCAACAGGTTCGTCGATCCCGGAGGGATCTGTCGACGTGTTGGATAGATTATAAGAAGGCCTATGACTCGGTGCCACATACATGGCTCATGAGGGTGCTGGAATTGTACAAAATAGATGCAACTCTTCGCACCTTCTTGATGTCGTGTATGGGGCAGTGGAGGACGGTCCTTCTTTATCCAGGATGTCGGCAGGTTCTTGGGAACGATGAACCGATCAGGATTGAGCGAGGAATATTTCAGGGTGACAGTTTGAGTCCGCTTTGGTTTTGCTTGGCCTTGAATCCTCTGAGCACACTGCTGGAGGATTCTGGTCTAGGCTATCGGTTGAGGAGAGGTGGTCAGGTTATATCTCACCTCCTTTACATGGATGATTTGAAAATATTTGCTCCCAGCAATTTGCAACTGATGGAGCTACTAAAAGTGACTGAAACTTTTAGTAGCGCCATCAGGATGGAATTTGGCTTGGACAAATGTGCAGTCATGCATGTAAAGCGAGGGGAGATTATGGAATCCGTGGGAACTCAACTCTCGGATTCCATATTCCTTAGATCCCTCTCATCAACCGAGACCTACAAGTATTTGGGTATGTCGGAAGCATTAGGCATCAATGCTGCCGACATGAAACAATCATTAAAGGAGCGCTTCTTTGGCCGCCTGAATAAAGTGTTAAACAGTCTTTTATCAGGCGGAAACAAGGTGCGCGCCTTTAATGGTTGGGTCATGCCGGTATTGATGTATTCTTACGGCATATTCAAATGGACTCAGACGGAACTTGACGCCCTGGATAGGAAGGTCCGCACACTACTGACCGCAAATCGGATGCATCACCCAAGGTCATCGGTGATGAGACTGTATATCCCGCGGAAGTGCGGAGGTCGTGGATTCTTAAATGCTAAGACCTTGCACAACCGCGAGGTATGCAGTCTCAGGGAATACTTTCTCGAAACCGACGTGGGGATGCACCGAGATGTGGTCTCAGTGGACAAGAGCTTCACCCCGCTCTCCTTGGCTAACCAGAACTGGCGCAAACCTGTGGTATTGGATACTAATAACCGTAGGGAGGTATGGCAGAGCAAGGAGTTACACGGACGCTTTTTCCGGGCCTTACATGGGCCTGATGTAGACTTTTTGGCGTCCGTATCCTGGCTACGATTCGGTGACCTCTTTGGGGAAACTGAAGGTTTCGTCTGTGCGATTATGGATGAAGTTATCATGACGAACAACTATCGGAAATATATTATCAAGGACGGTACGGTTGACATCTGTCGGGCATGCCACCGTCCCGGTGAATCCATCCGACATATTGTTTCTGGTTGTTCTCGTCTTGCTAACGGTGAGTACTTGCACAGACACAACCTAGTAGCTAAGATTATTCACCAGCAACTTGCCTTGCAATACAACCTTGTGAGTTCTGAAGTACCATACTACAAGTATGTGCCCGACCCAGTTCTCGAGAATGGTCATGCCACATTGTATTGGGATCGATCTATCATCACAGACAGGACTATTTTAGCAAATAAACCTGATATTGTGGTGATAGATCGCCGAGAGCGCCGTGCAATGATTGTTGATATCACTGTCCCTCATGACGAGAATCTCGTGAAAGCTGAGAATGATAAAAAAATCAAGTATCTTGATTTAGCACACGAGGTTGTCGACATGTGGGACATGGACTCTGCAATCATTGTACCGATAGTCGTTACGGTTAATGGACTAATAGCAGAGAGCCTCGACCAACACCTTAGGAGGCTCTCATTGCGCGGCTGGGTCAAGAGCTTGATTCAGAAAGCAGTACTCCTGGACACGGCACGCATAGTGAGGCGGTTCCTCTCTCTGGAGCCCTGACCACCGGCAACCTGGACCTTGTTCCTGATGCCGATGGGCCATCTATTTTTTATATTTTTAAATGTTTTGTTTACTTTTCTTTGTAAAAATATTTAAAAATGTATGAGATAAGAGAAAGAATGAATAAAGGAAATAATAATAATAAAACGTTTATTTCGGAAACTTGCTCCATATTTTGTTAGTGATACAACTTACGTAACTATGTTAGTACTTACTTATAATTAAAAACAAACAAAATAAAATAAAATAAAACCTACAATTCAATACAATTTAATTCATGTATTTTCCTGCAGTATCAGACCCGTAGCTGTGCATACGGGTCTAATACTCCAGGAAAACGCCGTCCAGCCTATCCCCGATCACCTTCAGTATGCCGTTGGCGCTCCCACGAATCCTGCGTAACAATGATGCCGTTCTTTTCCTCATGATTGCTGAAAAACTATCTGTAGTAGATTCAGCAAACATGGCTGACGCGCTACAGAATCGCGGTAACCCCAACAGCACCCGGAAGGCGTTGTTGTACTGGACCCGAAGAGCGTTGTAGGCCCTCTGCGTATGCTTGACCCACAGGCTGCATGTGTAAAAAGACTGACAATAAGCCTTGAAAAGGGTGATCTTGACCGGTCTCGTACATCCTGCAAACCTACGCTCCAACATATTGCATCGGACCGACAACGCTCTCCGTTCCCGTTCTATGTCCTGGTCATCATTAAGATTCTCGACTAGTTTGTGTCCAAGGTATTTAAAACAAGGCACTCTGTTTAGAGCAACACCATATAAGTACACTGGCGGCACTGCCCTGTGACCCTTTGCAGCAACCCCAAACACCATGAACACACTCTTCTTCACGTTGTACAGGAGGCCGTGAGTCAAGGCGTATCTCTCACAAACCTCAAGCAATCGTCTGAGCGCCTCAATCGAGGGACTCAGCAGCACCATGTCGTCCGCGTAAGATATGCTATTTAGATTTGCTTTGTTTTTTGGACAGTTCATTCAAAATGTGGAGGGACGCCCTAGAAGGATATACCCTAGTATAAGTCATAAATCATAAGTCATTTATTTCAGAACAACATACATCCTATAGAAATTTAGTAAAATAAATAAAAAAGTAAAATAAAAAAGTACCATTAAAACATTAAAAATCGAAAATAATGTCAAAGATGGAATAACAAATACAAAAACGGTAATAATTCACATTAAATTTAAAATAATTAATAATATGTCATCTAATTTCTGTGAATAAACAAAAAATAATAACAAAAATGGAATGTCAAAACAAGTTGTTATAAAAATGTCAGTAATAGGAACAAGTTCAGCCATCTAATTTTAAAATACAATAGAAAAAAATGGAATGTCAAAAATAAAAAAAAAATGTCATTTAATCATTCATGAGTAATAAAAGACAAAATAAATAAAATAAAAAATATATGTCAATGTTAAGTATAAAAAATTCAAAATAATAATAATCAACACACTATTTAAAGTAATTCCAATGTGGAACAACATATCCTTCTAGGGCATCCGTCCACATTCACATTTGCCATGTTAATATCTGCTGATATTCGTGTCACAGTGTTTGTTTAAAGTTTTTTTTCGCTAGTCTTCATTTCTTTGATTTATCAACACCAATATTTCAGTGGAATCCGTCAAATATATTTTTCACGAGGTTTGCCCGCCACGGCCTGAACATAAAGGTTTTTTATTCCGTTGTTCTTTTAGCTTTGTTTAGCAATTGGACATTGATGGATAGGTTTCATGTGAAATCAGAATTTGGTGTACTGTTCCACCGGTGACGTTAGTTTTAGAATTTCATGAGGTATTTTGATTGTATGGTCCAGTATGACAGTGTGACAAAAACCAAGTTAAAAAATATACAAAACATCCAGGCCTGTAGTCTTCGAAGAGATAGTGCAGAAGTTAACCTATACTACAAACATGTTTTACCAGTTGTTTATTCATGTACGTATTGTGCTTGCTTCGGTGAAAGTAAACATCGTAGGGAAACCAGCATGCCTGAGAGATATTTCTTGACGGCATGTAAAGCCAAGGCAGAGGCCCATGGGTGGCATAATAACTCTGACACCAGGTTAGGCACTAAGCACACGATAAAGAAGAACCAGTTGTTTAAGTCAGGTAATAGGGAGCGAGCCTATGATAATACTCCATGGCAGATACAGAAAAAATGCTGATGGAAAAACATAATTAAAATAAAGATTTTTCACAAATAAAGATTTCACGAATATGAATTGTCTTTACCGTGACATTGACTGAAAGCTGACCCAAAACAATCGGTTTCAATTCCAACCTTATTTTTCACTCCCAGAAAATTCCAACTACTACCGCTCAAAAACTTAATAAATCACTCGAACAGCCAAAAAGTACCAAAACAGACTAATCCAAACCACACATCACTCGTCAAAGACCACAGCATCTCAAAATAATCTATCACACAAGAAGGAGGTACTATCAACGGCTGTACCCCGCTTCATTTATCTTGGGACCATCGCAGGAACAAATTAAACACTTTAATACATGAGGCGTGACTAAAAAAGGAAGAAGAGGATGAAAAAAGTGCCCTATCGAGTGGCCGTGAAGATGTTTGGGGGACTGGAAGTGAAGTACACAACCAATTATTTATGGAAATAAGACTACAAAAAAATAAAGAACTTATAATTGTTCGTGGAAGAAAAATAATGCAAGGTTTACTACGAAATTATATTAATTCCAGAAACAATATGAAGTGTAAAACAATTAACCTCTAAAAATTAAACTTGATATTATACCATGATCGCGGGTTGACAACCCGTGATCATGGCGCTTGCAACAGCGTCGAAATATCGGGAGCTCAAAATAATGAACAATCACGAAAGATTTCCTGTAAGTGACAGTACAAGTTTAGTTGCAAACTGTAAATGCTTAAAACAGTGTCTCTAAAAATTAAACACAGGTTGAAAAGACAGATTCACTAGATCATCACATAAAATTCAAAGAAACAAAAATCAAAATAGGTACATGACATGACATGATGGTAAGTATGGGAAAATCAAGATTAATGGTGATTCAGTAGCACTAATGAAAATAGTCTTGCAGGATAACAATGTTTAACTGTAGAAAAAAACTTACTTATTAATTTATTATTCTCAAATAAAATAAATCAATGGTAGTATTAAGTCACTTCACAAAGATCAACAACTATAAAATTAAGAACCCAACTCTTCCAGCCAAACTAAATCCACAACAGCCGTTAGCCATCAGTTGCGTTCCCTAACGCCGGCAAAAAACTCAAGTTTCGGTCCCCCACGATATCCGGATTCTAAATCTGTCCAACTACCCACGTTTGACGTTTACCGAAACGATACCTTTGATTAGTAATTTTGTATTTCTGAACACGTAAATACTTGGAATTGACTCGGAATTGAATGGGACGTAAAACGCATTTCGGGGAATTTTATGAGTGCGACCTTTTTGGTCCAGAATTGTCAAAGTAATGGCAAATGAGAAATGGATGTCTAGCGTAATGGGATGTGAGATGCAATTAAGGTAAAATATATACAGGGTGTAAATAGACCCTTCACATAGCCGTCGACCAAGCATTCTGTACATCAAACTAAGTAACTTTACGCAAAAATTATTGCTGGCAAACGACTTTTTTTTTGGGGTGAAAAATCACGTTTTAAGGTTGGACTCGATGGAAAGCACTCAAAGCATTGTGCTGAATGGATTGAATAGTACGGGGGTCGTGGACCTCCACGGCCGCCGTACTATTAAGATTTTATTAAGATGTTGACTTTACACACCTGTGTAAAGTCAAAATAATACATTTAAAAACATGTATTTAAAAAAAAACTTGTGAAAAAGTTGGAACTTTGACCCCCAATATCTCCGTAACTAGAAGGTTCCCAGGTATGGTCTAGAACAAAAAAAATATCGCAAAGACGGGGAGAACAAGTGCCTTTCGTTTATGTTAAGGGTCTATTTACACCCTTTATGAATAGACTTTCCCGTGTGGTTTTGAGTAGACAAACTACTGGAAAGGAAGTTCATGATACTTTTACTTTTTACTTACTATTTGAAATGCAAAAGTTTGCGAGGATGAATGGATGGACACGCAAAGACTACTTAATGAATTTGTATATTTGGCACACGGATATTTTATAACCTGAATATAGCACATTGTAAACTTTTATGCCAGTAGTACACACAGCGGCACATGAAGCTGTACATTTCCAGTATAACTTGGCCTCGCTTTGCATAGATTTCCTGTACAATGAGAGATCCGCGTAAACTAGTTCTGTAAAGCTTGATTGGCCGTCGTGCGTACCATCCCGTGAGACAGTTACGAGGTGAGTATAAATCAGGATTACTTGAGAAAAGTACTTTTAAAAAGTTTGATTTGAATTTTACCTGTATTTAGTAACGGCGCGAGGCTACAGTAGCAAGTACTTCTACTACATAAAAAACGTTACGAACTCCTTTTTCAATCCATTACGGATCCAAAAGCGTCACCTACGAAAACTAAAGACCTAAGCAAGCGATGGAGCCAAAAATACTTGAACTAATATGCCTGAATCAAGTTCTCCAAAATTAGAACTTCGTCTAGACATCATCTGACTGCACTCTTCAAGAATGTCGCCGAGACGAATCATACAAAAACCTAATTATACAATGTCTGAAGTGTGTGTAATTCGATACTTACTAGGATTTTTTATGTCCTTTGAAAAACTCAAACCAAATATTCTTTGATGTGATTTTTTCGGATGTTCAAGTCCAATTATAGGCAAAATTATTGAGAATATCATTATAGTACATATTTTAAATTTCAATGTTATTATTGTATGTATTTTGAAATTTAGAAAAAAATATTGATATGTTTTACTCACAACCAAAGCTCAACGATTGTTTGTCTAAAAATAAACTCATGCGTGAACTCAAGAAACACTTACACTAACTCAGATCTTTACGTTACATACTTCTTTTGCCTCGTCCACGCTCATACATCTGGTCATACACGCATGCCGACGGTTGCGAGTACTACGCACCCGATCTTCAAGAACCCGCCAACCCGCGATCATGGCGCTTGCAACAGCGTCGAAATATTGGGAGCTCAAAATAATGAATAATCACAAAAGATATCCCGTAAGTGACAGTATAAGTTTAGTTGTAAACCGTGAAAGCTTAAAACAGTGTTTGAATAAATAACTAATACTGAAAAGGCCGAGGCTTTGTCATTTTACTCTGATCTAATTTGGATCTTTCCATCTGCTTCCCTTTTAATTCTAGATCGGCTACAGGTTTATGGACACGGTTTTTTAAATCAAACTTCAATCTTGTCCCGAGGACCGAGACGAGGTCGACGATGAAACGAGATAACCCAAAAGAAGCCTATTAACTCGCGACTTAAATAGGTTCGGATATTTGTAGATAGGTCTCCCCTTTAAGCAAAGTTTTATTCAATAAAGAACTTAATATATGAATAAGAGCTAACCGTAGTGATTTGGCGAGCCATCATCACTAACCTAAATTTCTATTGCACCATTTTTATACGTCAACGTTTTTCCTGAAACGTTTTTTCTAAACCGAGAAAAACTTCCACACTTAATATAAGCCACAATGACTCACATCTCTTTAACCACGTGCTTCAACTTTTTTAAATCGACACCCATATCTCCAACCCTATCCATTCGTAATTTACGATCTTACCCGAAGTTTTACGACGTCATTCGGGCTACGTCACAAGCACGATTCCGTTAATGAGAATGGGAACTATCAGTCAGTAACTGGCCGGAATCAACGATATTGGATAGAAAACGGATATCTATTTCTGGATTTTATCTTTCGTCCTATGTAAGAGCACGTGCGGTAAAAGTGTGGGATCTCCTTATTCTATTTTACGGGCTTTTTGCTTTATGTGTAGAATAAGGATGCGGGTTTTGAACGCGACCATTAGAAGGTTCGATTGCTCATGGATCTAAGGATGTGCAAAAGTGTGCGTGTGAATCCACAGATTTCTCGGTTAGTGACCTTAGGGAATAAAGACGAGTCGGTAAAAAAAATATTATGTTGTGTTGGTAATTAACTAGGACAGGAGAAACCACAACGTTTGATATTTTGAGATAAAAATATGCGATAGACTTAAATCTCTCTGTAATGGAAGCTGATTAAACAATCGAAAATTGCATTAAATAAATAAGTATTCTTAAGACACTGCCAAAATGTAAAATTTCACCACACAAAAATACTGTTTGTTATTTGGTTATGGATTTCAATAAAATACAGATTTTACGTATTTTCTTAACCCATTATACTTACAATTGAAATGAGATCAAACGTTTGGAAAGATGATTCATAGGACTTCCTCTGAAAACGTATTATTATTTTCGTGTTTAACATCAAACGCTGTTTATTTCAAATAGATATGCTTCCATAGATCTTCTATTATTTTATGATGACGAATATAATGACGTGTTTTGTTTTTAATTTTATTAGATTTTTACTTCTTTGAGGGTTTGTATGTCTATACTGAAACTTAAGTATATATTTACTGGGTTATATTATTTTTATTTATTTATTTGCATCAGACACAACGATCCATAATTTAGTTAGTAAGTACACTTAAAAATAATGTTAGTTTTAGATCAAATAATCAGAGATAAATACACACTACACAATAATATTATAACTAAGTAGTACACAAAATAAAATTACAATAATTTTTCGTCAAATAAAAATATACAATGTAAAAAGTCCGTAATCAAATTTATTTATTTTTTTTTTATGCAGATGAGTTACGGTTTTGTAACCGCATCATTTTTATACAGGGTGGAAGGATACCGACGCACAAACAGTTACCACGTATTCAGTATATCGTTCTGAACCACATAGAAATTTTTCATCGGTAATTAATTAAAATGAAATGAATGAAGATTTTATGACTGAAAAATTTACCTAAATATTTGACATTATTGCCTAATCATATTTAATATCCTTGACTTATTTGAAATTTTGACTTATATCATTTATCTCTTTTATTTTTCTACTTATTGAAATTATTTGTAATGCCAATTCTATTGATTAATAATTTAATTGTATGTACTTAATGATGGCCATAATTTTATAAACCATATTTGTACGCCGGAAACAGCAGAATATTCTGATCCTAATACATTATGAACCTAACAGCTTTGTACAATATTCTGACAAATAAATGCATTCATTCATTAAAAAAAAAAAAATACTTTACAAAAAATACATTTGATTCCAATAGCATACGCGTATATGACAGAAATGTTTGAACTCACGGAAATTTGTTCTAGTTTCTACAAGGTCCGTATAGTAAATAACTCCGGATGTAACCTGTACAGTCACGAGCACCAATATGTATACACTTTCCTCAATTTAAATGCAATTTTGGCGATAAATAACGATTGTAACTTGGAGATAGGATCTTTTTAAAAAAAATATGAGTGCCAGAATACTATGCTCGCAACAACACGAAATTTTAATCAGAACAGTAGTGTAGTGTATTAAGTTTTTACATACTGGTGCTCGTGACTGTACACTATCCAACATAATATTACGTTCGAACTGCCAAAGACTGCACTCCCATAAAATATGATGTACAGATTATTCATATTCGCAGTTAGATGTCAACATAAAATAAGTTGCAAGATATTATGAAATCTAAAGGTAATTTCAATAAGCCAGAACACATTCCTAAATATGATGAAACTTTTATAATTAGACTCCCCGTCCGCCATACTCAAAATATACCTACAAAACAGACCACGTATGAGCATTTTTTGTTCAAAAACTTTCGCGGGGTACGTCAAAACTTTTGAACTCATCAAGGCTAATAAAGTTTAATTACAGATGTCATATCCTGCTTCATACAGACTGAACGAGGCTAAGCCGTGGGCTGAAGTGAGTTTAATAACAGAGAGTTGTTAGGTGAAGTCTGGGTTTTGGACTGGACTTAATAACGGTTAGGTTATTTTACAATATTATTTATTTATTAAAACTTTATGCTCATAATGCATAAATTAATGCACAATACATGTGCATACATGCATGCATTAATTTATTTTTTTTAAGTTTTTTTTTTGAATTTTTTTTTGTAATTTCGTTTTTTTTTATTATTGCAATTTTTTTTAATTTTCTTTCATCGCGACAAACGTTATCATTTGTTTTTTTCGATACGAGCAAACTGATAGCCGGCCTTCTTGTTCTAGATACTAAGCAGTGAAAAAGTCTACAGTAACAGCCGAGTAAATTGGTGTAACTAGAATTTGAACGCATGTAGGTACAGGACTTATTATTTGGTGATATTAGAGTTTTTTTTTTTCAAGTATTTTGGAAAAGGAAATAAATATATGAGTTTAAATACTGTGTTTGGTTTTCTTATGCGAAGCTTTTCATTTCTGATTTATAACTTACATTTTTTTAATGTTTTTTTCGGATTGGAAATCATCAAATGACCCCCCCCCCCCCCACCCACTCTGGGCAGAGCAGAAGGGAGTGTCAGACTTGTACTGAATAAAACCCATCCATATTCCTTCTTTGCCCTTTGTGTTCCAGGGCCACGGTATCTCTTTCGAACAGTCCCGCAGCCCTGGATAACTTACATTATTCAGTAATAGTGCTTATTCTATGGGGACAGTGTACTAAAAAATATTCTTGTTTGAGGACGGCATTACCGTCATCATCATCACATCATCCGAAAAACACGTCACACGGCAACACATCAAGCTATCCATTTCCAGTATAACATGATCTCGCTTTGTATAGACTGTCCGTACAATGAGAAATCAACTACTAGCTATGCAAAGCTTGAATGGTCACTGTGCATACATGCAACGCCACGTCAACCAGTTCTATGTTTCTCGCATTAACTCTAAGTCTCTTCTAACTCTATTTCTTTCGGCAGGTATCTATCGGCCCCGTTGGTTGTCACCGGTTTTTTGGCTTTAATCAACCAAACTACGCATGAAGGTATATTCTTGGATCTTGTTATTTATTTTCGACATGAATGCCTTTTCACAGTATTCTTCATTCGTCATTTACGTCAGCCATCGTTTGAGAGCAAATAAAGCCAGTTTTATAAAATCAATGAATTAAATAAGCAATTAGGTACTATGACAAAACGTTAACGTCTCTTGTATTCAAGAGCAAAATTACCAGTAAATTCCAAAAACGTTACAACTAATTAATTTATCAAGAGGATGAAGCTGGCATACATCTGTTTCGAATAAATTTTTGAACAATGAATTGAATAAAATGAATTCACTCGTAGTTCATTGAACAAAATCATGAAAAATTAATTTCCGCTTGCATCGAAAGTAGGGTTACCATTGTGAAATTTGAAAACTCCTGGCAGAAAGTCGATTGGCCTGAAAGTCTGCACATTCTACTTTTTAGGTAGTCAGTGGCCCGAAAGTCTGAAAGCCCGTCTTACCAAGGAGTTTCCTGTTACCCAGAACAAACTGGTTTGTGGAGTTGAAATAGGCAGTCGCTCTATGTAATATACTGTTTCATTATTCAGTTGCATCCGTATAGACGGGAAGACGACTCAGGTTCATAAAAGGCTGATGATGAATCTTTTTTCCTAAAGAGTCTTCTTAAGTTGAAAAGTCCGGACAAGGTTTTTACAAAAGGCCAAAAAGCTGGACATATCCAGACAAATCCAAAAGGATGGTGACCAACCGGAAGGTACAATACATTATGTTTCCGATGCTATCGCATTTTTACAAACGTAATTTTATTCAGAGAAATTCTGATGAATAACACTATTGTGAGGAAATTTTAATTGATACGTTCAATATTGTTGAGAACTTCCAATAGTTTTTCGATGGTTACGTATTCGCATGTTTCATACAGATTGTAAACAAAGCTTCTTTTATAATTGATTAAAATATTGTTACAACTGAAAATCAATTCTTTCATGAAACTTTGGAATAGTAAAATACATTGCTGCATCATCCGAACATTGTCTGCACAATAAGAAATGAATTTCAAACTAAAATAATGTTTCTTCTAAGTTTCAGAGTAATTAAAAAACCATTTCCGTTCCAATATACCAAAACTTCAATTCACATAATGAAGAAAAACGTGGAAAATCTAATTATAGCAACACATTTTGGACTTACGTTTCCAATAAATAGCTGACACACACACACACAGTTACATAAACTATAGAGCACTCTTCCCTCCCTAATGTTTCCATCAGTTACAGCTGAACTTCAGTTAACAGTTGAAACCGAATGACATCGGCATACCTCGTGTGAACGAACCCGGCGAGTACACCCGAGTACTTCCGAATCCGCGGCGAACACAGTCGAAAATAACCTGACATAGGGCGCGCGCTCCCCTCTTCTTTTGTTCCTATTTTGTAAATCAAAAAATAGAACTAACTGAAGGGTGTTTCGGGATGCGTGTGAGTCAGTGTCGGACGGCGCGCCGGCGCGTGCGCAGTTTCCGCCGCGGAAATTTAAATTCCGGAATTCCGTTTTACTCTTTTTCTACTTTTTTGAAGTGGTGTTGAGTGGCTGTGTTGGTAGATACGGATGTGTGAATGTGAATTGTGGTTTTATGAATATTTTTGGATATTCAAGTTTTTTGGGTATGTATTGATTTTGTTTTTCAATAATTATTATCATAAGTTACGCCACGTGCTGCAAATATTTTGGTGATACTGAATTAATTAATTAATTGTATTATTCATGTATAATTCAGGAAATTTAATTTTGGACGGCATATTTCAATCAAATTGTTGATTTCCTGTAACCTGGTTACATTTGTGGCTGTTGTTAATAATATCTATACAACCGGCAAAATATTCTGCCTGTTCACATTTTTACAGTCGAGCTGATTGGTGAGAACTTAATTGTATGAAATATTCATAACTGTTCCCGAATTCTATTCGAATCGATGATTATTTTAAGCCACCTGTTCTGCGTTCTCTCATAAATGCATATGTAACTAATGCCCATTTGCACATAGACTAGGTGATACATAAGTATATGCCTGAATTAAAGCTGCTGGATTTTGAATACTACGACCAGAGTCGAAAGTTGAAATTCCAAAACGGTGACTGTATGTTTAGTCCCGCATATAGGTTACACTTAGCAGTGGCGAAGGTCCCATAGAACTCGATTCCTACCGGCTTCCCTTTGAAAAATGGCACAGTCAGTATTCTATAGACAAATAATTATAGTCACAAAACACCCTTCGCTACTGACACCTAGTGTTTTAATATGAATGACACAAGGATCTACTTTACTTTGCGAGCGGCATACGTTCTAAAAAGTAACTCATACCAATATTGTATCAGTTAGCAAAATACCACGCCAAACACCTAAGATTGAAATAGTTTAGCGACCTCATTATTTGTAAATATCGTAAAAATACGTCATTGGCTCGCTTACTCTTCTATAACAACTACACTTCTGGTTATTTTAAATAAAATACTTATAGATTATACAGTTAAAGTTCAAAATCAAACGATTTATTGTAAGTAGGTCATTAAAAGGCACATTTGAACTTTAAACTTTAATACTAAAGAAAGAGCTTTTTTTAAGCTTTGCTCCACTCCGTAAATTTCTCCTGTATCGTGAGTGCGTTTACAAACATTTAAACTCACACAAAACAGCCAGACCCGAAACAACATCTTGTAGACCAAACAAATATTTGATCCGTCCGGGGATTAAACCTGCGACACGCAGCGCAGCAGCCAATTGCTCACCCACTGCGCCAACCGTGCCGTCAAATTGATACTTCCCCATTCGTAAGGCTGTCTAGTGGCTCTAGAAACAACTCTATACTAACACCTATTTCCCATGGGGTTTGACAGAAACGACAGATAAGAGAAACGTATTATTCTAGACTAGGTACAGTTTCTAGAATATTCCTTTCAAATGAACTTGTTAACAAAATAAGCCCTTAGACACGTAATATTTCATTAATGTTAAACTATCTGACTTAAAATTATTAGAAACCTTGTAATGTAAAATTATAAAAAGCGGCGCTTAACGAATTAATAAAGAGTAGTTACCGACCTCATTTATATGAATTGCTAGTGATGTGCTCGGTATTTGCTGATATTTCGCGAGCGTCATATCCGCGATGATTTCTCTTGCGGATATTTTGATGAAATTCACGTAGCTCGTAGCTATATATTTATCTGCCAAACTAACTTACTTCATTGCTTCAATCTATTCGTTATTTTTTCACTTTCATTGTTAACTAACTTCAAATCTTAAGTAGGTAATAGTTATGCCAAGACTAAAAGGTCAGGAAAGATAAATATCTTACCTGACCTTTCAAGGTAAGTTTTGAGATATAGCCACTATAATTAAATACCAATTGAAAGCTTTTCTCAAAGTTCGGCCATAAGAAATTTGTAATGTAGGTAATTTTTTTATTCGAGATAAAGTCCGATAATTTTCTATTAACGCACATAGGGATTAATAATAATTATTAATTATTAACGATAACACTATTATTAATCCTGTAAAAAATTCATATCTGAAAATTTTGCAGCACACCACTAGTGTTAACGTTAATAATTCGCTCGTCCGTCAGTTCTGTAAAGGGGCCAACAGACGGTCCAAAGCGGTCAATAACATTTACAAAGAATATTTCTGAACATCTGCACCATACGTACTCAGCATACATATGAACATAATCAGCTTACTACGTTCGTACTGCCAGCTGATCTGTGTCCCAGGAAACAACAGTCTCTCTTTTCTATGACAGTAAGATGTCCATAATCCATCACGCGGGTCCAGTGTGGAGTATCTCGGATGTCAAAATAACAAGACATCATAACATAACATCAGGCCTGTAATCCCCGAAGGACTAGGCAGATGTGCACCTAATAGTACACCCACATTTCGCCAGTTAAGTGTTTAAGTCCCAAATAATAGGGGGCGAGCCTATTTTCATCAACCGGGCACAAATTCAGACTCCGTGGTGGAGAAATTTCTGATAAAAAACTCAATAACACTTTGCCGGACCCGGGAATCGAACCCAGGACCTCATTGAGTCCGATAAACCAACGAAGCAGTCACAATTATAATGACAAAATATCTTCTAATTTTTGGTTTTAGGCCTTGCCGGTTTCCTCACGATGTTTTCCTTCACCGTTTTGAGAGCAGTGGTGATGAAATAAATTACATCAAATAAAATACCTACCATGATTTGAAGTCGCAGCCGTATCCACAGTTCTACTAATTTACGTAAACTATTTAAATTGTTTCAGCCACTTAAGTAAGCTCGATGTATTGGGATTTAGAAGATGAGCTCAGGGATTTCCTAAGAACGAAAGATAAATAAAGAATCAGCTGTTTATTATCGCTAGCTATGGAGGGGCTAAATGGGTTATCGTTCTGGTAATGTTGTTATAGTATACTGGGGCCATGTGTTATGATTAGACTGCTGGTAACTCGACTCGACATTCATTGTTAGAGTAGATTAATTTATAGTCAGACAGCCTCGTTGGTCTAGGAGTCGCCAGCGCGACTGCTGAGCACGAGGTCCTGGGTTTGAGTCCTAGGTCAGGAAAAGTGCTAGCGGGTTTTTCGGTGAGAAATTTCTCAGTAACAGCCACGGAGTCTGTATTTGTGTCCGGTTGATGTCAAAAGGCTCGCCGTTTATTACATGAAACTTGAACATAACTGGCGCAATGTGAATGTACTGTCAGGTACACTGCTGCGTAACTCTTCAGGGGTTACAGGCGTGATGTTATGTTATTATAGTTACAGAGTAAAAATTTAGATAGATCACGGTCTTGCACAGTTTATGATTGCATTTGTTGAAAAATATGTGAAACCTTTGTCTCAGGTACTTATGTGCAGCATAAAAATAGAAAATACTGTAATAAATTAAAAACATTATTTTTACAGTCTTGTTTTTAGAAGTCAAATTCGACAGTAATATACCAAAAGTCTAGTGTCACGTTTTAGAGGCATACTTTACTCGGCCCAAAAAGAGCATAATACTGGTTGTTCACCGGTTAATCGCAGAAGGTCGTTTCATGATGAGAATATAAAAAAAAACTTCGATAACCCTAATCTATGTGTGTGTCCATACACAGGCTGCTAAGTGCTACAATAAATGTAAAGAATCGTCAGTTGCCTACAAAAGGCAAGGAACTTCAATATTAACAGAAATTGTATAGTCCGAAATGACTCACTCAAACCATAAATAATGTATATCTAGACAAACGTCCATAAATCCCCATTTCCCCAGAAACATAGCGCTATAAACTAAAGCAGGAACAAATGAATTAAACCATTACCTTGACACATAAAAACAGCTGATGCATTAACAATTATTTTATAAATAGTTGCCCGCACGCGTTGAATTGATATAGCAAAACATTCGTTGAAAAAATTGGAGAAAGCTGTGTAATAGTTAATGAGGTTAATGTCTGTATTTTAGACAGATACTCGGTTTTTAGTCTAGTTTTTCTGTCTGGGTGTACTAGCAAGATCAGTGACCGGTTGAAAGCAAAAGGCTCACCCTTTATTATATCACCTGAAACATTATTGTTGACCCTTTAGGGAATAATAGATGTGATTCGTGGCTAAATAATAACAGCGGCTCGGATCAATCTTCAGGTTAAGCCGCGCTTGCTTAGGTTGGTCGACGGATGGGTGACCACCCATTACATACCAAGTTCCCTCCGTGCCTCGTAAAGCACGTTAAGCTGTTGGTCCTGCCTGTGATTTGTAAATCTTTGACAGTGGTTACAGGTAGTCAGTCATGAAATTCTGACAACTAGTCTTATCAAGGAGTATCGTATTACCCAGTACTAACTGGGTTGTGGAGGTCAGATAGGCAGACGCGCCATGCAAAATACTGGTACTCAGCTGGATCCCGTTAGACTGGAAGCCGACCCCAACATAGCTGTTGGGAAAGGCCTAGAGCAGATGTTATCAACTGCCTAGCCTTTATAACAAATAAGTGGATAATTGTCTTAATTTGAGGAACTGTGTTGCTGCTGTTTTTTGTTCATGAATGCGGGCCTGAGATAAAAAATCAAACAGCTAAGTGCGTGTCAGAACACATAAAATGACAGAATGACAGGGTTTAGATAAACATAAATAAAGGAACTTGGTCTAGTAAAAGGAACTTAATAAATAAAACACGAGCTTTAGATTTAGACTCGTGAGCATAGATAGTAAGTTTGGTTGTTTTATTCAAAGAATTGTCTTCTTAATAGTACAGCCGATAAGCAGCTTATTGACTGTACGTCGTTCGAAACAACTGAAAATAAGCCAGCTGACATCGAAAGCTTAAACTGGTTGGTGCTTTCAGCCAGCCGTTGCTCGTAGACTTTCAGAGGCCTTAGCGTATAACGAAACGTAAATATGTCGATTTGTTAATCGAAAATAATTATCCTATAGCATTTGGTTAATTTGTAACTAGTACAATTAGTATCATCCATAGATAAGAATAAATTCCTCAAAATTATTAAACTTTAATTGTGAAACGAGAAGTTTTTTAATTTTAAAATCGACAGATTTACGATACTTTTTCACCGCGCGCTCGTGTTACATCTGCTTTGAAAAGAGAACCAACCATTTTCTCATGCAGTAAAGGCACAGGTTTCGAAGACTAGATATGGCCATAAACAATTATAGATTTACGGTTTTTCGACGACGTTTTCTTGCGTTGTCGGTTGTTCTCTGCTACACCTTTTTATGATTTCAAAGGTCGTTTAATATTCTAAAATAAAACACGTAACGTTCAACCTTTATTTGTTTCCAATATCCTATGAAATCGAAATGCATAATCAGCCTATAATGTTCCCACTGCTGAGACACAGACGTCCTCTCTATGAGAGGTCCACCACGCGGGCCCAGTGCGGGTTGGTAGATGCCACATGTCTTCAAATTTTTGGTTCTAGGACATGCCGGTTTTCTCACGATGTTTTCCTTCACCATTTTGAGAGCAGAGGTTATGAAACAAATTACAAAAAGTAATCCGCTTGCCTGGGTTCGAACCCGCGACTTACTATTCGTAAGTCGGAGCCGCAACGACTGGGCCACCGCTACTCTCGAAAATCGAAATAATATGAACAAATGCAAAAGTAAGATGTCAAATAGAAATTCCACAAATATAGATAATAGCAAAGAAGTGCACAAGTCTCTGAAACGATTTGAACTGTACACGTCTCTGAAACGATTTCAGCTCGAAATGAAACGTTTAAAATAGACTCTGAAATTCAAATATGTATGTAAGTCTGTGGATATTGTCTGGCATAAATAGATTTGCCCTACTATTATATTTGTTTATTTTTAAGAGTGAGTGAGAGGCTCGTGAAGTCATATTTGGCTGTTTATATTTCCGCGGCGGATTCCCAAGAAACATATCAGTGAGTGGCTTTTTGAAGTGTTATTATTTAAATTAGTCGGATGAGAAACTTGTGACAAGAAAAAGTAGATAGATAGAAGAGCTTCAGCAGACCAATATACATTGATATAACAGCTGATCTGTAAGGTCAATCAAGAATGAAGTCGATTAAAAATATATAGCTACTGCGCCGTCCCGAGATCAACCAATCAGGATAAAGACTTATTCCAACCAAAGCAATCGTTATTTATGCGAAGTAACAACAGATGCGTTAATTTTGATTGGCGAGCCCGAACGCATGACCATGAATTAATCGCTATTTATGTAACCGCCGTTTTGGTTAGGACGCGGGATAAGGGCTGCTCATCAGCATCTGCCTAGCCTTTTCCCAACTATATTGGGGTTGGCTTCTAGTCTAACCGGATGCAGCTGAAAACCAGTATTTTACATGGAGCGACTGCCTATCTGACCTCCACAACCCAGTTAGTACTGGGTTATACGATACCCCTTGGTAAGACTGGTTGTCAGACTTTTTGGGCCACTGACTACCTAAAGACTGTCAAAGATCTACAAATGACACCCGGGACCAACGGCTTAACATGCTTTCCGAGACACGGAGGAAACTCGGTATGTAATGGGTGGTCACCCATCCACAGACCAACCTAGGCAAGCACGGATTAACCTGAAGATCGATCCGAGCGGCTGTTATTATTTAGCCACGAGCTCCTCTAACATAAGGGCTGCTAATAACGAAATAACTTACTTTTCTTTTGACATAAAATATTTCCGCAAACAATAATTTTAAGCCTTCATAACAAATACTAAGGGCAACAAAATACCACATAGCAACGCTAAGCATGCTTACAAAGCCTTACATTGCTCCTTCATAAATTTCATCCACGCCAACCATCCGCCATTTTGTATCACGCCCATATCTCAAACTGGAATTTATTATGTCTCAGTAATTTTGATAAACGCGAAAGCTCAAAGACAAAGCGGATTCTGTTTCTTAGAACATGTTTGGGCAGGATGCGAATATGGTGTGAACGTGAGACGGTTGAACGTGTCCCGACTTGTTGAATCTGAGTCGAGAGAGGATTTATAGTGGATGAAATATATTTAGAACTTGCTTCTGCGTCTGACTTTGGCCGCGTGGAAGTCAACCTTACAGGGTAGATGGGAATCCGACGCTAAAACTGTATGAAAAAAGAAATTAATTATATTCTACGGCACTCTGTAATAGTAAGTTTTCTATTACTGAAAAACTTTTTGAGATCGGATGAGTTGTTTCGGAGATCAACTCCTACATCCAAAAGTAACAAACTTTACCCCTTTATAATTTGTGCAGATTTGTTTTTCTCTCTTCTTCAACTTTTGTTGGTCTCTTCCAAATCTCTCCACTTTTTGCAGTTTTGTGTCATGGGCATCGCGTTTCTTCTGGCCACTTTAATGGCATCGTCTGTCCGTCACCGTCCGTGATCTCCACTTCAGCACTTCCTTCTTCATCTTCCATCCAGTCTACGGCATACATGGCCCGCCCACTTCCACTCTGAACTACCGCAAAACAAATGATTTTGAGCCTTAGTCTAACTAAACCATTAACCCTGTCCCTCTCAATGTAAGAAAAAAAAAAAAATTACATTTACCAGATCGTCAAAAATAAAATCATTAATTGTCTAGGCTCTCATCCCTTGCTTCGAACTAAGCTATTCTTGTAAAACTTTCAAAACGGAGAAGCAGAAAATAAAATAAAGCTAAAATTTTCTTTTTCTGGTTCCGTATGGTGTCGGACGTAAAAGAATAGCACCATCCCATATCTTCCCGTGGGTGTCGTAAGAGGCGACTAAGGGACTTACCAGAGAATGGGCGGCAGCGTTCTCTGTGTTTTTAACAACCATACTGCGATCGCCAACCCGCCTGCCAAGCGTGGCGATTATGGCAAAACCCCCCCAATGAGCGCAACACAAAAATGGCTCCTAGTACCCGGCAGCCCGTCTACCCTCGACTATGGTAGCGGTCGAGGTCGCGGCGTGGCAAGGGGTGCTAAGAATCTCCGGATGGGATCAGGCTGCCTATACCGACGACTTGACCTGGCAACATATAACACGCGTACACTCCGGACCGACGAGAAGATAACGGAACTCGAAGAGGAATTGAGCAGGCTGCGATGGAGTATTGTGGGATTATCTGAAGTCCGAAGAGAGGGGGACACGATAACCTTGAAATGGCAACCTGCTCTATTTCCGAGAGGGTGACCGGCAGTCCCAGGGTGGTGTTGGGTTTATCGCCCACAAGTCCCTCGTGAATAACGTGGTGAAGATCGAGAGTGTGGCGACCAGGGTAGCGTACCTTATACTCAGAATATCCTCAAGATATTCGCTGAAGGTCATACAGGTCTACGCCCCGACCTCGGCACACCCCGACGATGAAGTGGAGACCATGTATGAGGATATTTCCAAAGCCCTGCATGGTTTCAAAACTCACTTCACCGTTGTCATGGGGGACTTCAATGCGAAACTAGGCATACGAGACGGGGATGAGCTGCAGGGGGGCAATTTGGGGTTGGACGTCGGAACCACAGGGGTCACCAACTGGCTAGTTTTATGGTCAAGGAGGGGTTCTATATGATGAACACCTTCTTCAAAAAGCGTGAGCACAGGAAGTGGACCTGGCAGAGTCCCGATAGTGCAACTGTTGTGCAAGAAAATGTTCAATGATGTCTCTGTGATCAATTCGGTGAAAACCGGGAGAGATCACCGCATGGTAAGAGGCACATTGAACATCAATATCAAGCTTGAAAGGTCTCGACTGATGAAGTCTACGCTCCGTCCAGCACAGATCCAGATCCAAAACCCCGAGAGCTTTCAGCTTGAACTCCAGAATCGTTTCGAGTGCCTAGGAAGCTCGGTGGACGATAAAAACGATGGGTTCGTGGAAACTGTCCATACGACTGGGTCTAAGTTCTTCAAGACACGTCGTGCACACAAGAACAAAAAACTCTCTGATCATACTCTCGAGCTCATGAAGGAGCGGCGTGAGATGATCCTGCAGCCTTCAGACGAGGTGTGGAAATACCGGCAGCTCAATAGACGGACCTCTAAATCCTTGAAGAGCGACCTCCGCCGCTTTAATACCGAGCGTATTAAAGACGCTATTGAGCGGAATAAAGGCTCCAAGGTATTTTCAAGAGATCTGGCTATTGGGCAGAACCAGCTCACGAAACTGAAGACCGACGATGGCAGGATCGTATCCGCCAAACCGGAGCTGCTGAGGGAGATCGAGAGTTTTTATGGGCAGTTGTACACTTCAACCAATAAACCCGTTGCAAATCTAGCTATCGACCCAAGAGCTAGACTGACCCGACACTATACCGAAGACATTCCGGATTTCAGCCTGTACGAGATTAGGATGGCTCTAAAACATCTAAAAAACAACAAGGCACCGGGTGATGACGGAATTACGGCCGAACTCCTGAAGGCAGGTGGAAAACCGGTACTTAAGGCCCTTCAGAAGCTGTTTGATTCCGTCATACTCGAGGGGAAAACGCCGCAGGCATGGTGCAGGGGTGTGGTGGTACTCTTCTTCAAAAAGGGCGACAATGCCCGGCTAAAGAACTATAGGCCCATCTCACTTCTAAGCCATGCCTACAAGTTGTTTTCAAGAGTCATCACGAATCGTCTCGCGCGCAGGTTAGACGATTTCCAGCCTCCCGAACAAGCCGGATTCCGAAAAGGCTTTAGCACCGTAGACCACATACATACGCTGCGGCAGGTTATACAGAAGACCGAAGAGTATAACCTGCCTCTCTGTTTGGCGTTTGTGGACTATGAGAAAGCCTTCGATTCGATTGAGACTTGGGCTGTACTGCAGTCTCTCCAACGGTGCCAAATTGACTATCGGTACATCGAGGTGTTGAAGTGTTTGTACAAAAACGCCACCATGTCAGTTCGACTTCAGAACCAGACCTCGGAACCTATCCTTCTGCAGCGAGGTGTGAGACAGGAAGACGTCATATCTCCGAAACTGTTCACCGCTGCACTGGAGGATGTCTTCAAGGTTTTGGACTGGAGAGGGCTAGGCATCAACGTCAATGGCGAGTACATCTCTCACCTTCGGTTTGCCGACGATATAGTGGTCATGGCTGAGACCATGGAGGACCTCAGTACTATGCTCGATGACCTCAGTAGAGCTTCCGGAAGAGTGGGTCTTAAAATGAACATGGACAAAACCAAAGTCATGTTGAATGCCAATGTAACACCTACTCCTATCAAGTTCGGAGACTCTACACTCGAAGTTGTAGACGATTATGTCTATCTGGGACAAACGATCCAGTTAGGTAGGTCTAACTTCGAGAAAGAGGTTAATCGTCGAATCCGACTCGGCTGGGCAGCGTTCGGGAAGTTGCGTGGTATCTTCTCGTCCAACTTACCGCAGTGTATCAAGACGAAAGTCTATGACCAGTGTGCCAGTATTGCCAGTGATTACATACGGGACCGAAACGTGGTCGCTCACAATGGGTCTCATCAGAAGGCTTAAAATCACCCAAAGGGCAATGGAGAGGGCTATGCTCGGAGTTTCCTTGCGTGTTTAAATCAGAAATGAGGAAATCCGTAAGAGAACCAAGGTTACCGACGTAGCCCGAAGAATAGCCAAACTTAAGTGGCAGTGGGCAGGGCACATTGCTCGCAGAACAGATGCCCGATGTGGCCGAAAGTTCTGGAGTGGCGACCGCGAACTGGAAGACGTTGCGTTGGAAGGCCTCCCACTAGGTGGACCGATGACCTGGTAAAGGTTGCGAGGATCCGCTGGATGCGAGACGCACGGGATCGGTCAATGTGGCGACACTTGGGGGAGGCCTATGTCCAGCAGTGGACGTCTTTCGGCTGAAATGATGATGATGATGATGATGATGAAAATTTTCTTTTAAAATGGGCGAGACATGGCGTTAAATACTTCAACCTAAGTCCACTTAATTCCACGTTCCTGCTAAACTAGAACACGTCATAACATAAATAAACAATTTCATAAACATCAACTTCAAAGAGAACATAATTATGTAATTACACGATTAATTTGCCACGACTTAAGTTAATAATTTAATTATGCCACTTTCAACATAACAGTTATGTTATTAAAACAATATTAAACTAAGTTGGTCTTGGTAACCCTTTGACCAACTATTTTACTGCCGTTGGAAGGTCAACAATAATAATTGTTATTGTGTAATGTGTAGGGTTAAGTTATGTTGGTATCTTCACGTCTTCATCTTAGGGTTAGTTTTGTGAAGATTTAACATAGAGTACTAACTTGCTAATGAGATTATTATAATTGTTTATGGGTGATTATGTCTGGATTATGTATGCTTGATTATGTATGTATGATATGGCAAGAAAAGAGGTGTCTGATGACATGACGAGTAATAGAGAAGTATGGAAGAAGAAGACCTGCTGCGCCGACCCCAAATGAATTGGGATAAGGGCAAGAGAATGATGACGGTGATGATGATATGTCTGGACTCTAAAAGAGACAGACCTCTGAGTTTGTTTCGGCTGTTTCTTCTCAGAGTAGACAGGTACAAAACACCGATCCCATCTATTTTAAATCATAACGAACGAACATTGTGACACGAGAATTTTATATATAACATATTCTTTGTTAAGATTTTTGTTGTTAGATTTTTAAGTATTAGCCGTAAGTTGATTTTATTTAGTAACCACTATTGTATTGGGGTCATCCTGTAAAGATAGTGTGTGTAAGTTAATAATAATAAATAAATAAATAAATAATAACATGAGACGTGTAAAAGTGTTTTGTAAAACCAATTTACAGAAATAAATATGATTTATGATTCATTAAGTCATTATGAAGGGGGATACTATAGACCGACCGCTTTAATGAGACCTCGCGAAGTTATCAATTTAAATGAAATATTCTGAAGGTTGATCACGTATTGGTTCAATTAGTATCGTAATACCTACGTGGATTATAGTTATTTTAAAGCAAATAACCTGTGGGATATTGTTATGACTTTGTGGACGCTTAATGTGCCTTTGATGGGGCAAGGTGGAGGACTCATAAAAGCGGTCGGTCTATAGATAATTAAACATTTATTGGAAAACCCTTAATTTATAGAGAAATTACGTGAACTTGGGGGTTGCTTAACCGTGATGGGAATATGCTTAGCCACTTTGTTCAGACTGAGCACAAAGTCATTCTCAATCTTTCGCGCAGCTCGAGGATATTAATTGTCCCACGGGAACTTATTACAAGGATTAAAGTACCTTATGTTCTAATCTATCTAAATCATAACATAACATAAAACAGATAGTAAACGGACAGACCGACAGACACAATTAGTTTCTTTAGCACATTAGTAGTGTGAATTAAAGTCAACCTCATATAATTCTAAATTGCCATGAATCATAGTAATCCCGACTACGTATTCTACCAGTGTCTGCAAGCGAATTCATCTCCAAAAACCTAACAAATTCCAAGACGTTAAAGGACAAGATCCCACAAACCCACACATTAATTACTAAAATTCTCTTTTGAGTAATATTTACGAGTGTCACATCCTTCCCTTCAATTCTTAGTGTGGTACAATGGCGGACAAAGGTACGGATACGCCAACGTCCGTATATACCGACGTTTAGGTACACATCATATTGAGGGAGAAATTCCGTCGGGGCATCCGGTACGGCATCCTTTGTAGGACTTGTGTATAATGGAGTGGGCGTTTGATATTATTTTGGAGTAATTTTTGTTGAGCGGTATCTTGGTGTTACCTTTATTCTGCTTGGACGTGCATTTGAGATTACGGTTGGATAAAATCTTAACTTACTAGTTTGTGAGGATGTTAGTTACTCTTCCACGCAAAAACTACTGAACGGATTTTTATAAAATTTGGTACACAAACATTGTAATCTAGATTAACACATAGGACAGTCGGACAGTCGTTTTCTTTGACAGTCGTTAGGTAGTCAATCGCTCAAAAAGTCTGACAACCAGTCTTACCAAGGGGTATCCTATTACCCAGTACTAACTGGGTTGTGGAGGTCAGATAGGCAGTCGCTCCATGTAAAATACTGGTATTCAGCTGCTTGCGGTTAGACTGGAAGCCGACCCCGAAATGGCTAGGCAGATGATGATTAACCCAGGATACTTTTTATCGAAGTAGTACCTACAATCCCGTGGGAAAATTACCGAACTTCACGTAGGCGGAGCCTTGGGCATAGGGTAGTTTAGTTCGAATGAGTTATTGGAACACATCTACGAGGATCAAGGTGGCATATTTGTCTATGTATGACGCAGTCTTGACAATGATGTTGGCTCTATAACTTGTCGTCATCCATAGCAAAATAAACCAAGCTTTAGTTCCTTTAAAAAAAGTTAAAGTGAGTTGAACCTGAAAAATAACGTTTCAGCTACAATACATATAGATTCTATTTACGAATTGTACAGAAATAACTTCGTAACTTCATATCAGTAAACGATATTTATAAATCATCATCAGCCTAGCCTTTTCCCAACTATATTGGGGTCGGCTTCCAGTCTAACCGGATGCAACTGAATACCAGTATTTTACAAGGAGCGACTGCCTATCTGACCTCCACAACCCGCCCCCCCTACCCCTTGGTAAGACTGGTTGTCAGACTTTTTGGGCCACTGACTACCTAACGACTGTCAAAGATCTACTAATGACACCCGGGACCAACGGCTTAACGTGCTTTCCGAGGCACGGAAGAAACTCTGTATGTAATGGGTGGTCACCCATCCACAGACCAACCTAGGCAAGCACGGCTTAACCTAAAGATCGATCCGAGCGGCTGTTATTATTTAACCACGAGCTCCTCAGTAAACGATATTTATAAATATATCATGTTATTCTGTCTCCCACCCTATATTGTTTACAATTCTGAGATTTCAGAACGTGCCTGTAAAGTTTCTCTTAGAACATTACCCACGCCAGAAGAGGCTTAACGCCTACATCAAATAATAAATATTTGAAATAACAATATTCCAGTCAACTATAAACATTCTTGGCTAAAGCCGTGGGTTTAATTTTCCATATTTAATATTTCTATTTACAGATCACTCTAATTTCTGATGTGAGGGAAAAGGAATTTCATTGAATTGTTTTATTTTAAACTTTTCATGTATTATTGTATGAAGAACAGGGTGTCCAATTGAAATAGAAAGGTTCTCCGACCGGACGGGTGTTGTGTCTGATGGGCTACTGTCTATCAGTTGTTGTCGAGTTTTTATAGTCATAAGTCGCGGATAACTTTAATAGCGCTATTCAGAATTTAGATCTTAGTCTTTAGATTATAGTTTTCAAATCATTTATACATCTTTTGCTCAGAATAGTTACAGCACTGATAACAGTATTTGTGTCACTTGTTTAATTTAGTATTTTACAATATTTTTGTTTCCCTTTGTATAGATTCTTTTTTATCAATTATTTGTGAATGTGTGAACATTGTAGGCTTTGTAGATTCCCAGCTACTTGTTAACTTTAGTTAAGTTTTTATTTTGTTCTACATTTTTTGTGTAGTCAGCAACGACTTATTGTCGGGCCTACGCTGTCCCCCCATACTTAAGTACAAATGCTGTATCCATGATAATACTGTAATACCAAATGATTTGAAAAGAGTAACAGTGGAGTTACTTGCTGGTTCTTCTCCATAGGAAACGACCAATCCGAACCGTGCACCTTTTTGTCGACGTTTTATAAGTGCCCATCTAGGCCTATGTGAAATAAAATATTTTGATTTTGAGTCCTTCATTTGCGTCATACAAGGCATTGTAATATTTTATGTACTACGTTGCTGTAGTACTATTTGTAGTACCGCTAAACATAATATATTTTATTCTTCAAACATTTTCAAAATCTTCCAATATGTACATTCACCTTTACTCCGCCGGTGCCAACATCGGTTACACAACACAAGTTAGGATCATTGACTGGTAGTATCACAGTAACATCGTTAGGAGAGTTCATTATTTTGGCCGTACTGTGTCCAGTTTTGTGTTGTACTATTTTCAGTGTCGCCGCTATGTCCGAATTTATGACGGATTTAACGAATATATGACAATGTTCTGCTGTGCTGTGATAGGCTTGTTTTGTTGGCTTTAACATAAAGGGTGTAAATAGAAACTTAACATAACTGAAAGACACTTGTTCTCCCCGTCTTTTCGATCATTTTTTTGTTCTAGACCAAACCTGGGAACCTTCTAGTTACGAAGATATTGGGGGTAAAAGTTCCAACCTTTTCACAAATTTTCTTTTTAAATACTTTTTTCAATGTAAGTTTTTTTTTTTTAGTTTTGAGCGCTTTCCATCGAGTCCTACCGTAAAATGTGATTTTTCACCTTAAAACAAAGTCGATTCACAGCAATAATTTTTGCGTAAAGTTACTTAGTTTGATGTACAGAATGCTTGGTTGACGGCTATGTGAAGGGTCTGTTTACACCCTGTAATTAATAATGTAAAGTGTTTTAAATAATAATAACAAAGAATAACCCACAGTGCTATTCAATCTAATTTTTTTTCAATAAATGTCACCTTTTGTGTTTGTTTAACCGATTAGTTCCTCTGAATTGTACAATATGTTTTGTTGTGGTTTTCACCATTATTTCAGGACATAATGGGTGAAAAAAACCCTTAACGAAGCCGAAAGACAATTGTTCTCCCCATCATTTTTTTTTTTTGTTCTGGACCACACCTGGGAACCTTTTAGTTACGGAGATATTGGAGGTCAAAGTTTCAATATTTTCACAGCTTTTTTTTTAAATACATGTTTTTAATGTTATAACGTTACTCTAAATACCTCCATGATCCCATGGTATTACTCAATGCATCCAACAGCACAATGTTTTGAGTGCGTCACATTGAGTCCTACCGTCAAACGTAATTTCTTACACCAAAAAGAAAAATCGTTTCCCAGCAATAATGTTTGGGTAGAGTTACTTAGTTCCCTAATGTTTATACTTTTTGATGTACGGAATGCTTGGTGGACGGCTTTGTGAAGGGTCTGTTTACACCTTGTAGGTACTCCAAATTTTTTTCATGCCACCAGACCAATACATTGCACCATTGCGAAGCAGGAGTACGTCGCCAGTAAATCAATAAAATACAAAAGGGAACTGAATTAAAAAATGAATCAGTTTTCCATTAATAATATTACGGGCGAAGCATTTATAAAAGCGAGACACTCATAAACTTAACAGGTGGACGGGAATACTGAATTTTTCAGCACAATACCGTTCCCGCTGAAATTGTTCGAAATACCGAAAATGTTGCCGATAAAAATTGTTTTCCGTCGAATTTTTGTTCATTACAGCTCGATTGTGTGGTGCAAGTTTAGAAAAATAATGATTTAAGTATAAGTGCCGTATAAGGAGTGAAAGGGAGACTGACGCGAAAACGAAAAAGAAGAAATCAGCTGTTTCCTACAAAAGTGTAATACCTACACGGTCAAAATGTATGGAACAGCTGTTTTTTTTTTTTGAATACTTGGTAACCGTTTTAGCGTCGGTGTCCGTTACAGGTAGTCAGTGGCCCGAAACTCTGTCAACCAGTCTTACCAAGGAGTACCGTATTACCCAGTACTAAATGAGTTGTGTAGGTCTTATTGGCAGTCGCTCCATGTAAAATACTAGTATTCAGCTGCATCCGGTTAGACTGGAAGCCGAACCCAACATAGTGAAGAGAAAAGGCTAGGCAGATGATGATGATTTTTAGTAGTTCCTAAATGTATTTTATACGTATATACGACAAATATTATGGACTCTAACCAAAGCACACCGACACCAGAGCCTTTAGATTGGTCGAACTGTCGTTCGTACGCGTTCAGGTGACATACCGCCGACTTTTTGGCGGCTTTGATGTGTCTATTAGGTACACAGGGACTTAGTCACAGAGGCGCACTTGCTGATTAGTAAGTTCCTCAGTGTCATTTGCCCAACTACTTTCACGGAACCTTTAATGCGCATAAAAAGAAAACCCTTGATTGCAGTCGCTGTGGCCGAAATCGACTAGATGCCATCATCAATGCGCATAAAAGTCATTCTTATAATTCTGGAGTGTCGTTGGTGTAGTGAGGTCCTGGGTGCGCCTTAAAGGTAGGGAAAAGATTTACTGGATATTTCAATCGGGAAATTCTCAGTAGCAGCTCGGAAGACTTCTAGCTTTTGTCCAGATGATGGAAATAGGCTATTCCTCCATAGGATATACCCCCTATTTCATGGTATTTGAACATAACATAACGCCGGTTAGGCATAGGTGAACCTAATAGTAGGTACACCCACATTTCATCAGTTACGTTTGTAAGGGGGCGAGCCTATTGCCATCAACCGGGCACAAATCCGATCACCGTGGCTGCTACTGATTAATTTCAGATGGAAAAACCCAATAACACTTTGCCCGACCTAGGAATCCAACCCAGGACCTCATGCTCAGCAGTCGCGATTGCGACCACTAGACCAGGCAAAACATAACATAAAAGGCTTATTGATAATTTTTGAACGAACTAAAAGTCCAAATAAAGTAAACTAACTATTATACATTACTCATTAAAAACTATTAATTACATTAACAACAAACTAAGAAAGGGCCTCGTAAAACTCCTGCTTAACGCACTTTACCAGCTGACAGCAGCTGGTAAAGTGCCCAAGAGACTGGCGGCGTTGTAACGTTGTATGGCACTTAACCTTTTACTCTACTTGTGGCATAAGCATAAGCATAATCAGCCTATAATGTTCCCACTGCTGGGACAAATGCCTCCTCTCTATGAGAGGGATTGGGCTATAATCCACCACGCGGGCCCAGTGCGGTTTGGTAGATGTCACATGTCTTCGAATTTTTGGTTCTACGACATACCGGTTTCCTCACGATGTTTTCCTTCACTGTTTTGAGAGCAGTGGTGATGAAATAAATTACACAAAGTAATGCGCCTGCCTTGGTTCGAACCCACGACTTACTGTTCGTAAGTCGGGGCCACCACCACTGGGCCACCGCTGCTCTACTCAACTTATTATATAAAAAAATATTTAGAGAATAAAAAAGTCTAAATTGCTTATGACTTAGACCAAACCGTTGCAATACGAGAAAGCCGAGCCCACGAATAAGTTTATTTCGACGACACTAATTGGAAGGACAGATAAATTATTACCATTTTAATTGTTTTCCAAGTTCTGATTGAAGAACGATCCGAGTTTGAGACATCAATCTTATCTAAGGAAATGGTGGAAAATATCAAAATATCAATGTCGTTAACCTGAATAATGGATTTAGTTCTTGTTAGACTTGACTATTAATTGCCGAAAATCATTATGAGTAACAATTCTTGGAATGAAAGCTTTATTAAGTGTTTTTGATGGACTAAATAAAGACAGCGATTTGTCTAACATTAAGTTATGATTTCAAGGATGAGATTAATCAAAGCTTAAATAAATTGACTTGTTAATAACTAAACAAAACCTTAATCATGGAAGAACAATGTCTCAGACAAGGAAAATGGAATGAAGACGTCTTGTAGTTAGAAAGGTACCTATATTACATCAGAGAAATTATGGTTTGATTTGTCCGAAAGCCTGACATCCAGTCTTTCTAAAGGGTATCGTATTAATACCCAGTACTTTCTCTGTGAAGGATTTTTTTAAGATTAAGAATGTCTTTAAGACTGTTATTTATTGCATTATGTTTTTCGTCTAAGAAAAACACAAGGCGTGAGTCTATTTATGTGATAAATTCATAAATAAATAAGTAAGTATAGTCACGCACGAGTGATTTTAATTAAAGTTTGGGTTTGGGTTTGGTGTCTGGGTTTTTGTGGTTTGGTTTTGGTTTGGGTTTTGGGTTTGGGTTTGGGATTTGCGGTTTGGGTTTGGTGTTTGAGTTTTTGGGGTTTGGTTTTGGTTTGGGTTTTGGGTTTGGGTTTGGGGGTTTAGTTTGGGAGTTTTTTTATTTTTAAACAGTAATTTTGTCCTGTGTTGATTGTAATGTTATGATGAACATTGGACTGCCTTGATGGTCTAGTAGTCGTAAGCGAAACTGCTGAACAAGAGCTCCTGGGCTTGATTTCCGGGTCGGGCAAAGTGTTATAACCGATACATGTTTGACTATTCCATCATTAGGTATCGCTGATACAATATAACCTTGTCTTTCTAAGCCCTCAGACCATGCCAGGGCTGCAGGACAGGAACATAAAGGGCAAAGAAGGAACATGGATGGGTTTTAGTCAGTAGAAGTCAGACACTCCCTTCCGCTCCGCCCAGAGCGGGGGAGGGGGGTCATTTGATGATTTGCTCTCAGACCATAGAAAGAGGTTAATAAGAACACCTTGATAATCACCCTAGCAGAAAAGGTTAGCTTAAAGCCAGATTCCGTCAAATTAAACTTAAAATAACTTTTAACGATCAAAAGCTCTTCTATGTACATGGCTCTCTTTAGGATAATATTTCAAACGCGAAATTCGAAGTCTGTTAAACAATAATTTCTATTTGCCAAGGTAACCTCTACTAAATTCCATGAATACCTGCTTAACGTGTAAATTAGGGGATTTTGATGTAAGATAAATCGTTCTGATTTTATAACGTGTTTTCATCGTTTTGGTTTGTCTAGTTGTGAAATTATTTCGATAAGAATTACTGATTTCCGAAATAAAATGGAACACAGCTTTTAAGTTAAATTATAGTTTGTTTTTTTTTTGTAGTTTGTTAGTTTTTTTTTGTTAGTTGTTTTTGTTTTTGTTTAGTTAGTTTTATTTAACTTAAAAGCTTATGTGGTAGTAAACTCACTCTTAGATACTTTATTTAGTTTCTTTGCTGATCCTTAAATATGGCTTTGCCTCTTAGACCAAAATTAAGCATAAAATAATATCAAGAATTTATTGTAGATACAGGACGCGTTTTCTCATCACGTTTTCGACTCCATTAGAACAAAAGACGTTCCATTCGGATCCTCAGTCGTATTCAATGCGCGCTCATTTCCATACTATTAAACCTCTATACTAGGCATGTGTCGTGGCTTCGGCCGAAAATATATTTGTCGGCTGAAACTGGAACTCTACAGCGTGAAAAATAGCGTTTTATGAATTGATGTCTAGTGGGTACAAGCGTGGCTGCTGGGCTTAAGGCCCTGGGTTCGATTCCCAGGTCGGAAAAAGTGTTATTGGGGTTTTCTATCAGGAATTTCTCAGTTGCAGCCCGGTTGATGGCAATAAGCTTGTTCCCTATTACAGTAGACTTAAACATAACTGGCGAAATTAATGTGGGTCTAACCATTACACTCCACCTAACCCTTCGCGGATTACAGGCGTGATGTAAAAAGCGAAGTATCAATGTCAACTTTAAGATAGTGCTTATGTCAAATAATAGTAACGTAAATTTTAATGTACTTACTATGAACGTAACGTCACAACATAACAGTTAACACAATAGAAGATAGTTACTATGTAAAATAATTAAAATTCATCGTGACTTAACTTACTTATTTATGTATTTATCACATAAATACCTCACGCCTTTTGTGTTATTCTTAGACGAAAAAACATAGTGAAAATTTTTAAGATTAAGAATGTCTTAAAGACATTCTTAATCCTTCTTAAAAAATCCTTTACAAGGTCAGAGGCTGGCGTGGGCGAGCTCTTAGGGTGCTCAGTCGAGCAAGGAAAGCATTAGCCTGGATGAATTAGCTTCAAATCTACAAAGAGGACGGATTAGGGATTCACTGTCTTTACTAAAAACAGGACTTCCGTTTAATAATTCCCTTTATCCATAATCATTTATTGCGCAATTACTTGAAATAAGATGAATCCTCGATTTGCTAGGGACACAGGTTGAGATCTTGCTCAAACATGAATTTGGAGATATTTCTCTTTGATATTTGAATGATTAAATATGTCAGTTCTCTTATCATCTTTGAAACCACGTTCTCGAAAACGGCTCTAACGATATCGATGGAAGTTACACTATAGGGGTTTACGGGAGCGGAAATCGATCTAGCCAGGTCTATTTGTTTTCTCTATTTTCACCAGAGCAGAGCTCAGTCACCCAGGTACTATTAAGATAATACTTTGTTTCGACGAAAGAAGATTTTTTTTCTTGTACGTAAGCGTTTCAATTTAATTAGATTGCATTGACTCTAATAATGGCCGAAACTAAACATTAGGCTAAAACCCAAAATCTAAACTTTCTGTCAACCGAAATGTTTATTTTATGTGGAACAATGAATTTACCCTCACCTAGGTTGGTTTTGTTGTTTTTTTTTATATAATACATTATACGAATGTGGAAATTATTGGGTTCATCAGACGTGGGTGGCGGTTAAAATTAACCATACATTCTATGGTATCGGTACATCATTTTTATTTTTTTATTAGCCTTGTGTGTCCCACTGCTAGGCAGAGGCCACACCCATATCCTTCCAGGTACTTTTCTCCTGCGCCATTTCGAACCAGCCTTCATGATGCGCATCTAAGTCATCTCGCCACCGTTTTCTGGGCCGGCCTCGGCGGCGCTGTCCATCATTTTATTTCTCTGCAATATTTCCCAATATTCGAACTTTGAATATCACGAAATCCTTGCGCTTGAAAATAAATACTTTCATAGAAAAACCAACCTCAAATTCCGTGAAAACCGAATTAAATAATTTGGAAAAATATACACGTCCGTGTTTTAATATTTCACGCCTGTCACAAAATGTCCAAAAGTGTTACGGCCCACGCCACTCGGTATCCACAGATTAACCGCGGAGGTCGAAAACCAGTCTCCTGGGGCCTGAAAAAAAAAACAAAAAAGCCGAAACTTTTTTAACTTACCTTTTTTCCCAGTTGCGCAAGCTTCACGGAAAACTACTAAAATAAACCGAATTTTAACGACCCTCTGTGAAATAGAGCTCGATTTTTTTTTCTTTTCTTTTTTTGAATTACCGTACAGGTTTTGTAGCTGGAGTTGTAGTCCAATTTTTGATTACTCGACTGTGTTCCGAACGGTTTTTCCCGATAGAATGAATAGTTTTTCTATGGATGTTTCGTTCGGAAACTCATGTTGAGAGTAGCTTAAAGATTTAGTTTGAGATGTGTGTAGTATTGACAGATGTTTAAAAAAGCGTCTGCCGGAAGACTACTTTTGTCTCATAGTTCAATAAGCAATTTGTCTACTCACGGTGTTCTATACTAATACTAAAATATAATATAGGGGTAAAATATGTATGTTGGTTTGTATTTAGGGAGTAATATCCGGAAGTAATGATCCAATTCTAATTTTTTTTTCACGGGTAGAAAGATACATTATTCGTGGGTGCTACAAGTTATAAATTATATTTATATCATGCATATTAGCCGAGCTATCAGAATTTTTGCGGACAAAATCGCGGGAGAAGTGCTAGTATAGAATAACTTAGCAACTATTCATTGAAATTCAAAACCACTAAGTAAATTATGAAAAACAAGGAACTACCTAAAAACTAGTGTTACAATAAAACAAACAAAATTTTTCTAATATCTTCATTTTACATGCCCTTGAACCCGAAGTGAAGGAAATTTTCTCATCAGCCGCCATATTAGCTTTTATTAGGGTTCCGTGACGAAGATATAAAAACTTCTGGTTGTAAAACTATAGTTCGAGGGTTCATATCATGTTTGACGGGCGAAAGAATTGAATTATGCTAATAAAGTGTTAGGATATTTTTATGAAGGGACACGTTCTCTAGTGGTTTATGTGACTTATGAATAGATTTATATACGATCTTACTTCTGATTTATAGTTCTTGAAGAGTTGTATCGAAAAATATATTGATCTTCAAACCTTTTCGAGAGAAAACTTGTTTTACATAATTGTAGCATCATCATGATCATCATCATTTCATGATTGTGTTATAATAGTTATTAATTTTCTTTCTTTATGTCAGCCTGATCTGTCCCACTGCTGGGCAAAGGCCTCCCCCATGGTTTTCCAATCCTCCCTGTCCTCAATCCTGTTTACAATTTGCCCTCTCCGACCAATCCGATAAGAATGAGTCCAAATCGGCACGCCAGCGTTTCTTTCTTCAGTTATCTATACTAACATTATAAAGCTGAAGAGTTTGTATGTTTGGTTGAACGCGCTAATCTCAAGAACTATTGGTTCGAATTGAAAAAATATTTTAGTGTTGGATATCAGGGAATAAACCCTCTCTCTCTCATATGTGACGCAGACGAAGACGAAGTTGCGCGGGTCATCTTTAATTATAAATGTAATTTATTTAATTTCAGCCCGATAGAATGTACAATTACTTTTCAGGTGGAGTTGTGTACTTCAAAAGATAATAGGAAAACACACTATAAACAACACACAACATTAACAAATGGTTAAAATTTTGGCACGATCCCTAATGATCTTTTCAACTGTCTATGAAAGGGTCAATAAACCCAGCATTAACAGTACACTGTTCTACAGCCCACTTCAGCTAAATTTAACCACAACAAACATTCGAATTACTAAAAGATACATACAATCAAATTAGTGATCTTTAAATCAAGGTTACTAAGGAACCCATACCCAAAATTCCAAATCTGTTTAAACGTAACATCGCATAAAAATGAGTTCAACTCAACGGGCAGATTCCACATGAATTTTATATTCGAAGTAGACTTTTTTTTAATTTAAACCCCATTGTGACGAAATGATACTTCCGTATCGGGCCCATCCACACTCGCCATACCGTTGCTGATAAATTAAATTTTGCAGCGAACTGACGGCCGGAGCGATAAACGAAATAACACAGGAATACGGGACTCGCGAGTTACTGTGAAAATACTCACTTGACTCCGCATGGTTTTGCGTGTAAATATCTCGCACATTCGTATTTTTTGGTGGTAGAAGGGTGATTTAATGGTGCGGCAACTGGCCTATTTTTTAGGCCAATTTTAGTCGGTTTGAGGCCAATTTGTGCACGCTTCCTGGCACGTTCCCGAAGCATGATATGCGAGAGATTTTCCGAACCTCAATTTGCAAGGTAATTGTGCACCTATCAATCATACGTGCTCTAAACCAGCTGGATTGCAACACGATTTTTGAATCGAGATACGGGAAGCGAATGCGAATCGGAAAATTGAGCTACATTAGAGCAATTCCACTCAAGCGCCAAAATACGTGCGTGATTTGGGCGATAATTTGGAGCTCGCTACTGATGACTTTCACAAGTGGGAACGATCTACAATTTTGGCTCCAAATACGCCATTTTAAGCTCTACCGTTTCGTATTTTCGATTTCCTCGTCAGAAAAAAATGTTCCATTATGTTATTGTGCTACGTTCACGACCTGAGGAGATGCGACTTGCGTTAAGCGATACACCTGCGTCACTAGTTTTAATGCGTGAGTACTGTCGCTCCGCAGCAGGTCGCGTCGCATCGACTCGTGTCATGAAATTATGAAATGAATGTGTAACTCGTGCCCAAGGGGTTCTCAAAGTGTTCTTAGCTCCAAAAAACTTCCAGTAAAGGGTGTGCCTTTTTCATTCTTAATACTTTCCTGTCTTCACCCGCAGAACTATTCTTTTGTGTCCTAGCTCGTAAAAACTGTCTCATGACAAACGATCGTAAGGTGTAAGTTTTACCAGGTCGCCGTCTAAAATAAGCCCAGTAAGGCGAAACGTGGTAACTCAACAAATGTGTCATTCGATAAAACAGAGAATATGTGAAATCACATCATCAGATACATCATCTCTATTATAATTCTGAGGGGTGGACTGTGTGAAGGGTGATATGGCTAGAAAGAAGATGACTGTTTAGATAACGAGTAATAGAGAAGTTTGGAAGAAGCAGGCGGTTGGCGGCGCCGACCCCAAATAAATTGAGCTAAGGGAAGAAGAATGTGGATGAAGTTTGTAAAAATATGAGATTTACACATTTTTCTTGGTGATTTTTTTTTGTTTTAGATGTCTACGGATTTTTATTAATTTGAATAAACTAACTAAATACATTATTAAATTAATAAAAATACATTTACATTTTTTAATTCCAACAAAGATCCGGTTATTTTAATTGGTACTGTTAAGTGCATCAAAAGAACAGACTTTTCGATTTTTTGAGATACCGCTTTTTGGCTCACGAGGGCAGAATAATAAATTGTCGCCAACACAAACTTAATAACGCTGTATCTATGAGAAAAATTGCTTCTGTAATATTTCTGAAGACTTTTACTATGAAAAGATTTCTGATTCTTTTCGCTTTAGGCTGGGGTTTTGGAGAAGAATTACAACATGGATTCTTATAGTACAAATGTTTGAGGTAATAATATTGAAGGTAGGTTTCGTAGTTACAACATTTTTTACAAGACATACATTGGCTTATTATTAAGATTCTTTCAGAAGCCTACTAAGGGTTTTGTGTTTTATTATTTCGGTACTATAAACACCTCCACGACGTTCGTAATATTCAATCCATTCATCAGCACATTGTTTTGAGTGAGTTACATTGAGTCGTACCGTAAAACGTGATTTTTCACCCCAAAAAAAAGTCGTTTCCCATTTTTTGCTTAAAGTTACTAAGTTTGATGTACATAATGCTTGGTTGATGGCTTCGTTATGTGTCTTGTTACACCCTGTATATAGTATACTCCCATTCTCTGATAAGAGGCCTAGCTGTGGCCCAGCTGTGGGCCCTTGACAGGCTGATTGTGTAAAGTTACTCGGATGTACTAATAAATAAGGCAGGATTAAAAAAAAATACTCTTTTCTTCTTTATCAATAATTAACAAAAGATCAACTTTGAAACCCGTTTTTGCACCCCAAAAGCATAATATTTATTTTCGACCGTCACCCGATTAACGCGAATGCCCGGCTTATCGGCCTCATCAGTAACATTTGCTACATTTCTACTTTGATACGTGCCCATTCGTAAAACGGAGGCTTTAATTAAGCCTTTATTGCTTCGAAATCGATTGCCATCATTTGCATATGAATGTTTTTGTTTACGTGAAAATGTGGAGCGAATTATTTTGTTTTCATCTGTTTTTGTTCTATATTTTTTATTGTTCTTTAGTAATGGGTTTTGAATGAGGTAGGTATGTTTGAACCGTAGAGGACGACACGTGTATAAGCTTTGCGATGATATAAGGGTACTCATCCATTTCCGTCTTCGCCGTGCATATAAAACTTTTACCGGTAGTTTCTGACTACCCGAAACCCGCACCACAAGACCCTGAGACTATTCAACCCTAGGACCACTCGATCCCGAAATTCGACCCGGACCACTCGACCCCTATATTTTTAGTTGTCCTTTAGGTTTTGAATATGTCCGTCATACGGCTCTGTTTGATTCGTAGAGGGCGCCACATGTATGCGATCTGTTTAATCCATTTACAGGGTGTTCCGTGTTCGATTCGGATGTAAAGGCCTGTCGACGTACGCTGTTACTGTTCGTACAGTATTGTGTGTTGTCTACAACTCACTGTGCTGACACGAGATCTGTTTGCACCTGAAAATTATAAGCCTTCAGAATACAGAAACTGAATTTGTATTCGTGCATTGTACTGGAAAATAAGGTTTTAAAAATTATAATGTTCACAGTTCTCAATATTATTTGTTACCTGATCTATACATATAATGAAATTGTAACAGGCAGATGTCTGTACATTGAAGAAATTGAAAAAATAATTATTTGGGGGTCTTTATTAGAGCAATAGAAGCCAAAATAAAACAACAGTTTTTAGAATTTTTGTCTGTCTATCTGTCTTTCTGTCAGTATCTTTGTACGCGCATTACGCAAAAACTACTGCATGGATTTGAACACAGTTTTCACCGCTCTTTTGCTAGATTAACTTAACATAAAGGCAACATTAGATATAGTTTAAGACCCGATAAGTGGCGATGGGCGAAGCAAGGGCACCCGCCCTTGCTTTGCCCACTTATTCACTTATCGCTTGGTCTAAAAACGCTCTCAACACCGAGACTGAACTATGTCAGCTTCCAGTCTAAGCTAATGCGGCTGAATACCAGTATTTAATATGGGACGACTGTCTCTCTGAGCCCCACAACCCAGTTAATAGGTTATAAGATACCCCTTGGTAAGACGTAGAATTAGAAGTTCAAATAAGTTCCTCCAAAGCTACGCTAATCAACACAAAAACTGACTCAAAACAGTTAACTCCATTCCAACAGCAAGAAACTCAACTACCCATTCTACATTCACATTCACCCCACAAATCGCCGGGGAGAATTGAAACACCCCGCTTAAATAAACAAGAATACCATTAATACGTAGAACGACACCGAATGTGTCTCCAGTGCCACATTTGGGGGCTCTGAAGCGAAAACCAATAACGTAAATATGCCTTGACTGTAACTGAGTTCCAAGGAAGGTTACGAGTCCAATAATTTTGGTGTTAAGCCTCGTTTCAAGGGAAATAATGTTGAGCAACAATCGCGCAACATTTTTTCCTCAAAACATACATTTTGTAAGCGTCGTGAGATTTTTGGTTGTTCAGGTGCAATACTTACACAGTCAAAATGGATGAAACAGGGGTTTTTTTTAGTTTTCAACGCTGGTTAGTCTAGAATCATGTGTTATACAGGAAGTAACCGGACCCTTCACGAAGCCGTCAACCTAGCATTATGTACATCAAACTAAGTAACTTTACGCAAAAATGATTGCTGGGAAACGACTTTTTTTTTGGGGCGAAATGTCTTGTTTTACATCAGCACTCAATTTAACGCACTCAAAACATTGTGTATTTAAAGTAAAAATCTAAAAATTAAAAACATTTATTTAAAAAAAAAACTCGTGAAAATGTTCTAATTTTGACCCTATAAGGTCCCCAGATATAGTCTAGAAAAAAAAAAGAGCCCCAATCACGGGAAGAACAAGTGCCTTTCGACTTCGTTAAAGTACTTGACGCACCCTTTATTTATGGACACAGTTTGCACTTAGATGCCATGTGTGTTTGATGTTACGTGATTTTCTTTTGTTTACCATGAACACAGAACATATATTATGTTGCCTACAAACAACACTGCAAGATTCTATGAGGCCAGTAACATTGTTGTCAACGCAACTCATAAAACATATTCTGAAACAATGTGCAACTTGTTTCTAGTGTGCACGGGGCTTTAACATAGATTAAACTTGAATTTCTTGTTGCTATGAGCACGTTTGGTGGTACAGGTATTGAATAAGGTCTCTGACTTGTTTATTTATGCAAAAAGTAATCAACTTTGTTATAAGGAAAGCCTGACGAATTTCTAAAAAAGCTGGTATGCCAACAACATGTTGTAAGACTTTGCGTAAACATATATTGTAAATACAGTTTTCGATTACAGAAGGTACTTTTTGTTAGCAAGTTTTGTTTTTATATCAGCCTATCATCTTACCAAAATCTGCTAACATAAACAAAACGGAGTTTCAGGAAAAAAAAACAAACCATGTTACAAAATGTATTACTAACTATTGGGATCAGTCGTCATTACCCATTTATGTAATGACGACCGGCTTGTATCTATTAAATTATTTTCTTGCGGTGTTTTTAAAGAAAGAAAGCATGAAAAAGTATTTATTAGACTCGCACATGACAAAACAACTAAACAAAATAAAATAAAAAGGGAACAACAAAAAACAATAAGACATACATTAAACTAAATTGGTATTGCACGATGGCAAAAGCATGGTGCTGTAACATCTAAAAATGTCACTATGTTTTTGAGCTTTGTTCTAAGATTTGTTAGTTTTTTTTCTCTGCCAATCCTATGCCTAAGCCTACCCATAAAAATGTCTAGGTCATGACCCATTCACAAAATTAACGTGACTAAAATAGCAAAACCTTGACAGGTCATCGTGACGTATATTAATTAACCTACTCACTAATTGAAATAATTGTTCTACTTCGTACCTACTCTTTTAAATGGAAACTAGATTTGTAGGTTGACACAAATGTAGATGTATTAATGTGTCGCCTACGCAAAGGGTGATGGAAGTTCCTTTGAACCTGTAAATAATTTATTTTCTACGAATTTCTATGTATTCACGGACTGTGACTTTAGAGGCCAATGTTTAGCATTGAGCGATAGATTTAGTTACGAATTCCGTGAATAAGTAGAGTAGAACCTGACGGGGAATACATTTATATTTAGTTATTTTGTGAACCTTGGTAGTGAACATTGTTTAGATACTTTCTGATTTCACAACAATGAGTGGGTTTCATTAATTCATTTCATTAATTAGAGGAAGTTTGAAAATGGCGCCTGTTACAGAAAAATTGAAAGGAAGTCGTTTGTCTTGGTATGCATATGTAATGAGGAGGGATGAAACGCCTGTGACTAAAAAAGTAATGGACATGAATGTTGATGGATGGAGAGGGAGAGGAAGGCCAAAGAAAAGATGGATGGATTGTGTGAAGGCTGATATGAAAGAGAAAGGTGTAAATGATGCCGTGACGTCTGGGGAGAATGGAAGAATAAAACGTGTTGCGCCGACCCCAAGTAGAATGGAACAAGGGCAGGAAGATGATGGGTGGGTTTCATTCAGAGGAGCTCGTGGCTAAATAATAATAGACGCTCGTATCAATCTTCAGGTTTACCCGCGGTTGCCTAGGTTGGTCCTTGGACGAGCGACCGCCCATTACATACCGAGTTTCCTTCGTGCCTCGGAAAGCGCGTTAAGCTGTTGGTCCCGGCTGTCATTTGTAGATCTTTGACAGTCGTTAAAGGTGGTCAGTGGCCGAAAGTTTGACAACCAGTCTTACCAAGGGGTATCATATTACCCAGTACTAACTGGGTTGTGGAGGTCAGAAAGGCAGTCGTTCCATGTAAAATACTGGCAGTCAGCTGCGTCCAGTTAGACTGGAAGCCGACCCTAACATAGTTGAGAAAAGCTAGGCAGATGATGGGTGGATTTCGTTCGTGAGCAGTAGTGGCCCCTTTTCGATTGAGATATTTTCTATCGAAATGTCTGTTTGTGGCAAAATCTCGAACGTTCTCTTGTTGACTAATTTTCATTTGGTCCTAAACTGTGCTCGTAAAGCAAGTAACACACATACCAAACAAAACACAAGTACGTCAATCACTTCAGTTTCCCAAAATATTTGTTCAAAAGTTTTCAAACATTCCTTTAAGCACCACTAATACACGTCGCTGGTCTACAGAGCAACGCAGAGTCGAAACTATAAATTCTCATTAGTATGAACAGGGTTTTAAACACCTTATAAATTAGTTTCGACTGTTTACTGGGTAGTGCCGTAAATAATGTAACCGAGGTTTGAAGATTTTTGTTCTCGTTTTTGAGTCTGTTTTAGTTTATATTGGGTAGAACTGTATCCTAAATGGATGTGCTGGAGTGCCGGAATAACCTAAAGTTGAAACGTTTTGTTATTGGTGTCTGGTTAGCCAATGTTATCCATTGGCAAAATGCTTTAACCGTTTCAACCTATCCATACTTAATATTATAAAGCTGAAGAGTTTGTTTGTTTGGTTGAACGCGCTAATCTCGGGAACTAATTGTTCGAATTGAAAAAATATTTTATTGTTGGATAGTCCAATTATCGAGGAAGGCTATAGGCTATATAACATCACGCTATGACCAATAGGAGCCGAGTAAAAAACACAAGCCAGAAGCGGCGGGTGAAGCGGGACACAGCTAGTGACTTAATAATTGGCAAAATATGGGCGCACCATAGGCCCCGAGCATATTCTTGTAATAGTATGAGTCGAAAAAGACAACATTCGTGAAAACGTAAAACTTTAATCAATTCAGTAGGAAAGGCTTTTGAATATGGTAGTTGACACCATTAAACAATGTTTTCTAGACACAACTTCTCTAAAAACCACTTTTTAAGACCTGAAAACCCAATTCATTTTCCATTAATTGCAAAATTAGATTTTGTGTTGCTTTGAATTCAATAAATAGTTAAGTCATCGAGTTGTTCGAATTAACTTTGCATCGTGTTGCAGTCATACAAAATAAAAGGCGGAATCGCGTTTTCACAGCTCATGAAAAGTATGTCAATTGATTGGTGTGTCAACTATTGCTGTATACATTTCATAGTTCGTTGCTGTACAACACCGTCTTACCCCTCTGGGTACCACTGTACAGTACAGCAACGAACAATTAACCTTAATAATCCCAACAGAAAAGAAACATAACATAACATCTTTCTTTCATGTTTATTTTCTTCGTTGTTCTTTCAGTTTAATACAGTACATAAATACAATAATACCATAGTAGTGAACACAGTCGCCAATCAGCTAAAAGCGTTGAAGATACTAAAGTTTCAAGAAGTGTATTAAGCTTCTCTGGGGTGCATCCTCAAAATGCACCCCGGAATTTTATTACACCCCGGAATTTTATTAATTTTTATTACTGTCCTCACTGCTGAGCACGTTGCCTTCTCCAGCCAATATCATGAAAACGCTCGTAAGTTATCACACCAGCGTTCCTTGTGTCGTCTTTTTGTCTTGGTTCTAGTTCCTTTTTGTGTGGCATCTAGCAGGTCAACCTATGAGGCTGTCTTCTGCATAACCGGTCTATCCTGTGGGTGCCTTGAGTGTAAGGCCTCCAGCCAGGGGTGAAAAAACTTAGAAACTAAAAGTATACACGCTAGGGGCAATCCCTGAGGGGTACGAGCCTTGGCTTAGGGCGACGCTGCAGGAAGGAAGCAAAGGGACATGCTAAATCTGAACAATATCATTATTTAGGGGCTGATTTAAAACTACAGGGCTGGCTCGAGCAAGAGTCGGGGGGAGGGGTGTTTTGGGCGATCTAGTTCCAAAAGCCAGGAGTTATTTAAACAAAACTACCTATACTTAAATATTAATCCCATTGCCACCCAAAATATATCCTGCTTCAAAAACAGCCCACAATTTACGTCTTAGCCACACCAAAACAGTTCTAAACACAAGTGTATAAATCAACATCGGTTGTTTACAAACTCCGACACTATTAGTGCCAAACTGCTGTAAACAAGTTGTAAGAAAACGATAAAATTCTAGTGTTAGTACACTAAGTTTATCTGTTCTTTAAAGTTGTTGTGTAGCGGCCCGTAAAGTGCCAAGTAGAACTTGTGAATTTAGGTATTAAGTGCACTGAGAATATAGTTTAGGGGATTGAAAGCGTGGCTTGGGAAAGAATTGCATTTGCGACGGTTTCTTTAATAAATAATCTGGAAAGATACCAGTAACTCGAACGGCTTGCATTAGTTAGGCCGTTGGTTACAGCTGTCTTTTATTGAGCTGTGACAATAGTTACAGGTGGTCAGAGGCCCGAAATTCTGACAACCAGTTTTACTAACGAGTACCGAATTACTCAGTACTAACTGAGTTTTGGAGGTCAGATAGGCAGTTACTCTATGTAAAATATTGGTATTCAGCTGCATCCGGTTAGACTGGAAGCCGACCCCAACATAGTTGGAAAAAGACTTGACAGATGATGATTAGATTATTATTAGCCGCGACTTACTTAACTGGTGTAGGCCTTAGATTTAAACCAATCCAACCAATCATCATCATCCACAGCCAGACTTCACCTATTGCTGGATACCTTGCTTCTTGTGCCATCTCCACGCTCCCGTGCCAGTCTCATCCAGGTTTTACCTACGAGGGCAACAGGCAACAATATCGTCTGCCCATCTTGCTGCCAGACGACCAACTTAACTTTGAGTACCTAAATTATTTTATTACCACTTCTCTCAAAATGGTGAAGAAAAACATCGTGAGAATATTGGCATATCGTAGAACTGAATAATAATTGAAAGAAAGAAAGAGAGAAAATACATTTATTGGCAACATGTCACAAGCGCAGACAGTAAAAAAAAAGGAAACCAAAAAAATAAAAATAAAACCCAAAAAAAATAAAAAAATGTTACTGTGTGCCTCACGGCTGCGCCAAATAGGCCCAGTTCAGCAAATGCTGGACAACTATGCAGCGTGTGAATTCCACTAATCAGCACTGGACCCGCGTGGTGGATCACAGTCCAGTCCCTCTCGCAGATATCGCCCTATGTCTCCCGCACAGGGAATATTAGGATAATCATGCTATAGTTTCCTCGTTATAAATGTTAATGCCTATTGTTTTTTGTTCACAGGTACGTATTGTTGGTGTATTAGCTAAGTGTTTTGTAAGTAATATGGAACATATTATTCCGTAAAACAGAAATGTCAATGCTGTTTGGGAGTGAATAGCTGTGCGAAAGAATATTATTAATAAAATTTGTTGTGTTGTCTGTGGATACGGCCCACTCCTTGTCCTAGAGAGGAGGCCTGTGGCCTGAAGGCCAGCAGTGGGAAAGTTATAGCCTGTTTAATGCTGTCATTCATGACTTAAGAGCAGAGCTAGCTGAAATAGATAATTGTTCCTTATACAATATCTGTGTATTTAAATTCAACATTAAGATATATACTACAGGATCAAAAGCAAGTCCTAAGCTCGTTGGATACGCCTTTGGAATACCCAAGTTAAAAATTACACGTAAAAGAACTACATAATTATTTTAATAATTTTTACATTCGAATTTTTGAGTGTTCAATTTATTTAATTTCTTTCCAAGGAATGTTTTTATTGACTAAAATTATTTTTAAAAAAACCTAAGGAATTTGATTTGTCTAGATCACGTCTACGTTTTTTTATTTATTTGTTTTTAAATCAAATTATTTTAATACGATCCTTATGAAAATCGTTTTATTACAATGAGCTGCCGATCGCACCGTAGTGTAACAAATATTTCTCAAAACTGTTCACCAAAGAGGGATTTTAATTGAATTCCTGTTTCATTGCCAAAATCTCTATCACGAAATTCGTGCAAATAATTAATTTAATTAATTATTTCCACGAATTTTGCGATAGAAGTAAATGATTACAAAACAGCTTCTAATTTCGTGGTAATCGAAAGTCTTATAAACACTAACATTATTCCAATTATTTCTCATGAGAAATCGAACGAACATATTGTACTAAACAGACAGTTTATTTCAATGCATGCTATTTAAATATTAATTTTATTTACTTTATTTTTTTATTGTTGATTTAATCTTTTACTCGAACAACATGAATGATGTAACCAAGATTTTGTAACAATATTTTGATTTAAAAGAGTGTCCATGGAGTTTCTTGCCCATTCTTCTCCATAGAGATCTACGCTTTGGAATATGCAACTACAATACTTTCTCAAGTTATTATGCCTTGTGACTGTGACTGTAGTTTCGCTTTTTTTTGTTATTTGACATTCAAATCAGATTCAGGTCTAATTGAAATAAATGCTTTGAGTTATTGAGTTGAGTTTAGTTATAAATATATATTGTCCCCGTCAATTATAACTCATATAAAACAACAGCTACCCGCCGTGGCCTTCAATTTGCAAAAAAAAAAAATACTGAAAACTACAAAAATAAACTTCTAGAGGAGAATAGCGATGAGATCTTGATGTGACCACTAACCAGCTTAATAGCATAAACAGTGTTTTTTTAAGTTTCCAGTACTGAAAAACCGGGCCCTATAAAATGACCACTGAACTAATATTCACATTACTAATTAAATTCCAAGTATTGATTTTAATATTACACAACGTTCTAAACGCAGCCTCGACCGTCGGTATTAATTTATTAAACAGTTTCTAGTTAGTCACCATTCCTTCGGGACGTTCCCCGATGCAATAATGACAGCTATTTTAATTATGGAGAGCGATCTTCGTAATGAACGATTAATATTATGTCTAGGGTATTAATATTTTGATGGTTTAACTTTAAACTCGAGTTAGTAAGCTTTACGACGGGTTAAGGGTTGATTAGGGTAGGCTTTTGACAATCAAAATTATTGTCAAGACAAGTCTATCTCGCAATATTGTGATAAGTAGTGTCGTCAATTCGTCTGGCCGGTGTATTCATCATGTTATGTAGATTTATCTCCTGTTTTAACAGAGTGAAAGTACAATTCGAAATACGGCCGCAACTACAAACCCGCCACAAAGCGGTCTCCAAGTCTATGGTGGACTGCAGCTATATCCGACTGTGTTACTCTTGAGCGAACTTCTATAGGCGTAATATGCAATTGCCGTTTATTGATCTTTCTATAGAGTAACATAGGACCCAGTTGCATCTCTTAGCGATTGCAAATCTTTGTCGCTGCGGTCTGCAGTTATAGTCACATGCAGATACCTAAATGTAGAGGTTGCCTGGGTTGGTCCGTGAATGGTTGACCACCCATTACATACTGAGTTTCCTCCGTGCCTCGGAAAGCACGTTAAGCCGTTGGTCCCGGCTGTCATGATCTTTGACATTCGTTACAGGTGGTCAGTGTGGCCCGAAAGTCTGACAACCAGTCTTACCAAGGGGTATAGTATTACCCAGTACACTGAGTTGTGGAGGCAGTCGCTCCATGTAAAAGCCAGGCTGGAAGCCAACCCCAACATAATTGGGAAAATCATGTAGAGGTCGACCTGGCAAATATACGCAATCTACTTAGATCTTATATTACCTACTATGTCATCGTGTGATCTTAGACCGATTAGGATATTACATCCTTACATAGTATAAAACAAAGTCGCTCTCGCTGTTTGTACGCTTAGATCTTTTAAACTACGCAACGATTTTAAATTCAGTTTTCAGCAATAGATAGAGTGATTCAAGAGGAAGGTTTATATGTATATTGTACCCGAGGGAAGCCGGGGCGGGTCGCTAGTATTCCTATATTTTCATCACACCCTAATTATTCAAAAGATTCTTTATTCAATCACAAATATAATACTTTCCTTTTCTCCCTAGTAACCACAATCAATAACACAAGAAACTTCACATCGCCATCCATATTTATCTGTATCCGCCATCCTGATATTTACATATTTATCATATCGCCGACAAAAAAGGGAATGGTGGCTAAAAACCGTGAGATATGTTAGCATTTACATATTTATATAAAAAGATGTTTTCAATTTTCCTCGTGGCTTTTATTTATTCGAGGTTTTCTTGCGCCGTGGTGAGAATGAAAACTTGGATGTATCCATCGGTGTTTTTTCGTTGCATTAGTCATGGGAGAAATGGGTTATTTTGGGGTTATGGGAAATCTGTCTCTAATTGCTTTGCCTCTATGAAGGAATATTCCGGAATTTTGTAAGGTAAATCCGTGAGATAAATGAGGCAAGTTTTACTCATGACCTCGTCTTTTCAAATCTGTATTCAATAAGTATGTCAGATTGTCAGAATGTATTCCGTTAAACTCGTACATCATGTGGGCAGAAGGTGGGTTTCGTGCAATGAAAATACACAAGGTGCGATATACTATTTCTATTAAACTAACAAATTACTTGAAATTACAATTTAACACAATAACACGGGGCACAACGAAACGGGTACAGTTCCAGGGCGTCTCAACTCCGCTGCGATCAGACAATGAATGTCGTCCTCGCCTCGAGCTGTAAACATCAGGGCTCTGTAGAAGCACGCTGTGGTGTGGGTAAACTTGTAAGTAGGTCGTGTGATATCACTACTGGCGTACTTGCGATTCATTCCAAGTCCGTACTAATGACCAGATCCGTAAAATACATGGCACACGGTAAGGCAAACAGAGCAATTCAGTTCAGCCTTTTTAGTCTAGTAATTTTTCCGTGAATAAAGAAAAATATTACGAGACGTGGAAGTAACGTTTTTCTTTACAGGAACCAAACTCACTATTTTTGCACTTCATGACTGTGGCTTCTATTTGTAATTGGAAGAAACCACAATATCATTTTTTTTTTTTTCAATTTCACTTTTGCCTAACAACGTCAGGGTCGAGTTTTCGTTTAATCGTATGTAGCTGAATAATAGCATGAAACGACTGCTTATATATATCCTCCACAACTCAATTACTCGGCTCACCCATCCAAGGGCCGACCGAGGCAAACGTAACTTAACCTTCGATCGACACGTGCAACTATTCTTATTTAGCCACGAACGGTAATCCATTTCTTCCTTTTCAATCACAAAAGTTTTCCAACATCACATCACCAACCAACTCCAAAATCCATATTATTTACAAAAGACCGTAGTTTTCCTCAACATCCAACAAGCTTGTTTCATGTTACCCTTATTAAACTCGTAAGGTACATCCGAGTATACCCTAAGGGCCGAGATAGCTTGAAATATCACCCGTCTGCGACTAGGTTTTCTCTAATTATATTGCTTTCAAGATATAGGTATGTTGCTGTGCTACTTATGCTGAACCCATACTTAATTTTGCACAATACTTTGTGGCTGAATTTATCAACGTCAAACGGAAACTATAATGTTGACGTTACGCAAAATCTTGCAGGGCGCAATCAAAGTAATCGGCGAGATTTTTAATCTACCATTTATAAAATCCCGAAAACAATCGTCGGGCAGTAGCCCCCCGGATACAAAACCCTGGAGGATCCTCTCGTTTTAGTGGAGAATGAGGAAATTATTATTATTATTTACACCCTGTTCTTCATACACAGCTTGACCACTTCCACGGCAACTTTGGTTGCTCTGCAGATGTCACTTTTGGGGCCCGGAAAGGAGGAACAATTCCACATTTGCATCCTTTAGCCGCTTCGTCGAAGTATCCCCACTTTACAAAGTTGGCATCACAATATTCTGTTCCGTTTGTTTCCATGGCAACGTTACCATATTCATAAAATAAATTGGTTACTGTTGCCAGCTTACCAACCCATTTTTTTCGATACCGAACTCATCCAATTATAGATGATTTCCATTGGAAATTACTCATCAATATAGCATTTTTAATGAATTGTATTTGTTTTTTGCTATTGAGCTATTACTGCTTTTCATTTTTAATTCGTAATTGCTGTCATTTCCAATAATATTTCAATGGAAACTTACGTTGACTTTTAAAACGCGTTATTTTTTATTTTTATTTCTTTATTTACTCTAATTACTGTGAGGTTCTGAGCACTTTAGAATCTTACAATTCATCATCATCATCATCAGCCTATAGCAGTCCACTGCTGGACATAGGCCACCACAATCGCACGCCATTCAACTCGATTTTCAGCAACTCTCATCCACTTGCTACCAGCCACCCTGCGAAGATCGTCACTCCACCGAGCCTGAGGGCGTCCCACCTTACGTTTGCCGATTCGCGGTCTTCACTCAAGAACACGTCTACCCCAACGGTCATCGGTTCTATGGCTAATATGACCGGCCCATTGCCACTTCAGCTTACTTATTCTATGAGCTATGTCGACATCACTGGTTCTCTGTCGGATCACATCGTTCCGGATGCGATCCCTCAGAGAGACTCCAAGCATAACCCGTTCCGTAGCTCGCTGAGCGACCTTATCTTACAATTCCCCATATAAATTAGTTTGTCATCGTTAAAAAAAACTAATTTATTGCTTGGTTCAGCATGGCTTTCATAGACCGATATCTAATCAAATATAGCCTTAATTAGGTTCGTCCAAAGCTCTATAACTCAATTGCCATTCCATGCAAACTGAAATATTGTATTTCCGATTTGAATTAACAGGAATCTATTTTAAATCATGTTTCAGAAATATATCCTATTAAGGGAACACTATCAAAACATTAATTAGTTTTTAATTGCTGTAATCATAGTTCATTCAATAAATTTTAGTTTATTTAACATCAATATTATTTAATATGCAATGTCGCTTATAGCTGAACGTTGAAATTGATAGGATTATTACGAAAGCAGAAGTAAGATTTATTTATGGCTTTGTTATCTATACCAAGCCGCTTAAGCAATTGATTTTGATGTGGTTCTCACTATCACTTAAAGAATTTAACGAAAAGAGAAACGATACAATTTATATAAACAATAATTACCGTACATACTTTCATAATTATGCATTCAGTAAAAAACTGTTTTCTTTTTTAAATAAAAAACAGACACTTCAATGTTTCTATATTTGTCATAGATTATAATGAACAATGTAGATAAAACAACAAAAGACTTCCATAACTACTACTATGGCGAAATCTAAACGATCAAAGAACATTAAAAAAAAATAAAAAAAGACATCAAACTCAACAGCCAATTAAGAGAACAAGCAGCCAACAAAGAAATTAAACGTAAAACTGTTTCAGTTGATTTGCAAAACGATATTGCCAAGGAAAGAAGTTTCCTCAAGTGGAAAAATAGCCGGAATAAGGGCAATGTGGGTCAGTAATTGTTAGCTAACGGACGAACATTTGTGGCTGACTTTGCCCTGTATTTGATTATGGGAAAAACAGGCATATACGATGAAGGGATGTGTAAGATCGTGTTGGAAAAATGTTGTTTTTGGGGGTAATTTGGTTTGGATTTGCTTTAGCGATTGTTTCAGGTCATATAAGTGTGATGCCTGCAGTAGCTATGCTCTGCGGCTTCGATCAAGAGACTAAAATGTTAGTTGATTAACATACATACTGCTTTGTTCCCGACGTGCTTGTTAATCTTGGATAAAATATCAGTCATTGAAAATGGGTTCTAACTTCAAATCGGCCAGATAGACTTACTTTTGCGTATTTATAAAAATAACTCGGATACGGGGTATAAGTAATTTACTTCAACATCAAAAATAAAGAAAAACATAATCTCGTGAATTATGGCTTTCACAGAATTGAAAATATACCTTGTAAAGGAACTTATTAGTGACAATATAATCCTTCCTTCATTTCTTCTTCCTCATTCCTCTGATTTTCGGATTACTGTGCGTATTGTATAAATATCACTAGTTTAGTGAAGGAAAACCTCGTGAGAAACCCAGCATGCCTGAGAGACATTTCTTGACGGCATGTAAAGGCAAGTCAGAGGCTCATGGGCGGCATAATAACTCTGACACCAGGTTAGGCACTAACCACACGATATAGAAGCAGAAGTAACAACATTGATGTCCCAAATTTTGAAACGAAAAGAAAAGAAAGAAAGAAAGAAAAAAATATTTATTTGTCGCAGGGACATAACATGCATCATACAAAATTACAAAAAGTAAACAATAAACTATAAATTCAACAGGACGGAACAAAAAAAGAGAAGAAAGTTAACAGCTTGCACGTCGTGACTGCGACAAGCAGGTTACCACTCAGCATGATGCCGTGCTATGGGGGGCCCACAACACAGCGCTGATTTTCAGTGGTCACCCACCAGTGGAGACCTCCACTGGTGGTGTGGTGGTGGTGGTGGTCAAAAGGAATACACCTACTATCAGCATAGCCCATCCTTTATGCTCATGTTATGTTGCGTCCGACGTAACAATGTTGTGAAACAAAGCACATGCTATACACAAAGTACTACATTTCCCAGAATTTCCATAGCTACCACTAAAGACAAACCAAAAGCAGCTAAATAATTCCAGCGTAACTGTGGACCAGAAATTCCAGTCAGAAAATCCAAATTCATTCTGGAATGTGTATTCCAGGTACGGAACGGCTAAAGTTTGTCCACAACTAGACCTAACGTGGGGACACACGTGCAGAAAGGAAGTTTTGTGATTTAATAGTTAATAAAAAGTAGGGTGGCTGGTTATGGTTCTAAAGTGTGGACTATATTTTTGCTTAAAATTATTATGAGTTTGGGGAAGGTACTTATTAAGTCTCAAGTTTAAAACTTCTATTATTGCACTAAAATGGTTAATGGTGACTCTTAAGATTTCTTTTTGAATAATAATATCATGCAAGCACTGCCTGCCTCGTTGGTCTAGTGGCCGCAAGCGTGACTGCTAAACATGAGGTCCTGGGTTCGATTCCCGGGTCGGACAAAGTGTTATTGGGTAGTTCCATGAGGAATTGCTCAGTACCAGCAACAGAGTCTGAATTTGTGCTCGGTAGATGTCAATAGGCTCACTCCCTAATACATAAGACTAAAACATAACTGGCGAAATGTGGGTGTGCTATTAGGCATATCTTTGCCTAACCCTTCAGGCATTACAAGGCGTGATGTTATGTATGTATAAACATTCAGAACAGCCCGAATATCTGACAGCCAGTGTCCCCATGGGACATCGTGCTATCCACTAACTGGGTTGTGGTCATCAGATAGGAAGACGATCCAAGTAAAATCATTGTAGTCAGTATGCGGTTAGCCTGAAAGCCGACCTCAACATAGTTGGCAAAAGGCTAGGCAGATGATGAAAACTAGATAAACATTTCAAATGGCAAATATTTTTTGTAGGTAGTTTCGGTTTTTTGTACGGAAATTCCTTTAAGTTACAACAACACATAATGTACCATTTCGACATGAACGATGTTACTAAGGTTTTGTAATAATATTATGATTTAAAAGAGTGTCCATGGAGTTTCTTGCCCGTTCTTCTCCAAAGAGATCCACGCTAGGGAATGGGCAACTACAGTACTTTCACAGTTTTTATGCCTTGTGACTGGGACTGTAGCTACATTTCATTGTTGTCCATGTTTCGATAGTTCAAAAGTACGTGTAACTGGCCTGCTTGAAATAAATGCTTTGATTTAGATTTTTCATTTCAACATTTCTGGAATGGTTGAATTCTTAAATAAACAAACAATAACACATACTCTTCGGAAACAAGCCCCGAGTTTCAACAAGTATCAACACCATCAAAACAAACTCGGTACACCCCAGACCCCATGAAACTTACCTAACTTAAGATGAGTCCCTCTAAAAATACCCCTCGCTTAACAGGACTAATAATACCCAACGAGGAATCCCTTACACCCCATAAATCTCTCATAATTAATATCCTGTTTCCACTGTGAATAGATATGATGTATATACAGCCGTTTGTAGCTATTTTTCGGCCTACCCATTAATGGGAAGCGTAATGATATAATGGTGCACGCGATGGCACAAAAAACTGAAAGAAAGGGGTTGTTTTTGGTCTGAAAGTGTGCTATGACAAATGAAGGGGTGTTCCGTACAAAGCTCAACGTACAGATATCAGCTTGGACCGGATGAGCTTCGACTAGACTCATAGGCATGTAACCGCATCAGCACAGGAATACCCAAGTGCGGTGTGTGCTTGACCTTAATTCTCTGGTTTTAATTAGAACACTCCTTTAGAGAGTGAAATATTATTTCCTGAGAATAACATTGAGCAATGAATTAGAGCTAGGACGCCGTTTTCAAGCTTTTGTATCGCTGACGTAGCTTAGTTCGCGGTGTGAACTAAAGTACGATAACAGGTGAAACGATGCGTCGTTCGCCCGCTCGCCCGTCCGCCAGCTTTCGGAGCGGCCTGCGCTTTAAATCCTTCTATTTTATGACGTCACTTTCGCATTACTTTGCCAAGTTGTCTTCGAACAGTAAGTCCACATGTTTAACGTTCTTTCAAAACAATAAAAGACACTTTGAAACGTAGCAAAATTCTTCAAGAGCAATACAAGCAGGCAAAAGCACAGACTGACAGTCAAAAACAAGTCAAACAAACTCATCTGTTTATCTACACCCATTGATTTACCTCCGTACCCTATGTTAAGAGAGTTCTCGTAAAATTTTCAAGGCATCTCGTAAAACACGAGCGTGTTTCTCATTTACGTGCACTTGAGCTTCATAACATACGGGGAGTATCACACCGTTGTATAATTTTCGGGAAGACAAAACAATCGAGAGAAAATTAAAAAGTAAATGAAAACTGGTATTGAGTTTTCCGCTTTAGTTATTTTTCAGTATGAGCCCGGAGCTTGGAAGTTGATCGTATCACAGATAGCTCGTTAAGCTGTTGGTCCTTTGCCTGATTTTTCTCTGATCATGTCGGACTGTCGTTCTAGAGGACTATGAATAGGGAAGAGAGAATGCACCTGTTCTGCACTCATCATGACCTGCCTAGCCTTTTCCCAACTATGATAGGGTCGGCTTCCAGTTTTAACCGGATGCAGCTGAATACCAGTATTTTACATGGAGCGACTGCCTATCTGACCTCCACAACCCAGTTAGCACTGGGTAATACGATACCCATTGGTAAGACTGCTTGTCAGACTTTCGGACCACTGACTACCAATAACGACTGTCTAAGATCTACAATTGACAGTCCGGACCAACGGCTTAACGTGCGTTCCGAGGCACGGAGCAAAGTCAGTATGTTATGGGTGGTCACCCACCCACGGACCAACCTAAGCAAGCACGGCTTAAGATAGACCCGAGCGGCTGATATTTAGCCTCGAGCTCCTCACCTGCTCCGCACCTGTTTTACACTATAACATGTTATTTTTGTGTCGATGGATGATCTCTATGATTAGTACCAACTACAAGAATCTTGTCTCAACATTACACGTCGGTGTAACAGTCATCCATACGTTAACATCGTAAAATCAGTGAAACCCGAACAGTCAGAGTGGACGGTTATGACCTCGCGGGAATTATAATGAGGTGCTCATACAGGAATACTGGTTATTGTGAACGTAAATTGTAGCTTCAAGTTTCCGTTAAGCATTGAAGGTAGGTAGGAAATAACATGTTTGCACATTCCGTGCAGTTTACCGTCTGAGAAAATAACTGAAGCTGTATGAATTAATGTTTTGGAGTGGTTGTCAAACTTTCGGGTCGCTGACTACCTGAAACGACTGTCAGTGATCTAAAAATGATAGCTAGGATCAACGGTTTAACGTGATTTCCGAGTCATGGAGAAAATTCGGTATGTAATGGGTGGTGTTTTTATTTGGTAAATTATTAATCGGGCGAATAAAAATTTAATTGGCGACCAATATACTGAACGGGCGACTATTGTGCCCAGTAAGTAACTATTTATCCGGTCGTTGCGGCAATGAGAACATAGGAAGCAAGAGCGAGCGAAGGCTGAGAGAGACATGTGGCACCCTGACTCGGACAGGTTAGATTCGACGGGGATGGCGGGGTCTAGTGAACGAGCGAACTGAGCGAACTAAGACCCCGGAATCCCCTTCGTGTTAGGTTACTTTAAACCCTGCAAACAGAAATAGGAGCCCCACGCAGCAGGGCTACGTCGACTACGCCTTATATACAATCTAGTGGTTAATAACCTTGTTTTTGTTGTTGTTTTTTTTTCAGAGTCCTTGAATTATCACACTGATCGTATTGAACAATAATAATAACTACTAACTCAAATATGTATTTTCAAGTCGCTGTTTTTAACATTTGTATTCGCCAACTGTCCGTCGCTCACTTAGTATTTCAGTAGCCCATTTTCAATATTTTTGACACCTTTAATTTTAATTTATTTTCGCTCGTTTAAATACTACCCTTTTTAATTAGGCACGAGGTTATTCAAATTTCGAACTACCTTTATCTCCGAACACCAAGGAATCATACATCCAGTCAATTCGACTTACTTATTTTATGGACAATCAATTTTTTTTTTTTTTCTAAAATATAATGCAGTCATTTTTTAACCATGAAACCAAAGTCCTCTCCACTCCGTTATTCTAATTAAGAGCGACACAATAGGGAATTAAAGAATCAAGTGGCATTATCATTTTCCTTCTCAAAGTGTATACAATTATAAAGTCGACGAAATCTGAAACTTCAATATAAAGTGTTAAGTCTTTGAGGAACAATCGGGAAAGTTCGTTATGAAATTATTTGTGTTACGTCAGTACAATATTACATATATACAATAACATCACGCCTGTAATCCTCGAAGGCAGAGGCCATCAACTGAGTCCAAATTCAGACTCCGTGGCTGCTACTGAGAAATTCCTGATAGAAAAACCCAATAACACTTTTTGCCCGACCCGGGAGTCGACCCCAGGACCTCATGCTCAGCAGTCACGGTTGCGCCCACTGGACCAACTAGACAGTCCCGGTTAATCCTTATTCATATTATAAATGAGTAAGTAACTCTGTCTGTCTGCTACCTTTCCACGCATTAGCTGTCTGGGTTTCAATATTTGGCACTCAGACTTTGAATTAAGTTAGGTTAAGGGATATTTTGTATCCCGGTAATATGTTACCGTGGTCTAATTTCCGAACTGGATGGTGCACTTTAACGTACTCAAACTATACATGCAATAATCTATTCCCTACTTTAATAAACTGAAAATAGAGCAAAGCTAAAACATTTAATCGAGCATTGCCCCACATTCACATGACATCGAACGTCCAGACATTTTGCATAAAAAAATAAACACAGTAACTGCAACTGCTACAAAAAAAAAACAACGAGAGACAACACACAACATTGTAACGGGGGGATATGATGAAAAAAATTATACGCTGACTTGGCAGCCGGACAAAGTTTTTTTGCGAGGCAATTGACACGAATCGCGAAAGTGGGATTCGCGGCCAAACGTGGGTGAGCCATAACAACATAGAGCTAAAAATAAAAAAAGTATACAAAAATTATCTATGACCGTTACGACAGACTGGCATGGAAGTTTAGTGATGTATTGACAACTTACTATGAAGTATTGTTGGATTACTGATACTTTTTTGTTTTTAGAAGCTTGATGATTTGCTAGATTGTTTTTTGTTTTTGTAGGTCAATCTGTCTGGAATTTTGAATGTATCTTCAGCGTAAGATACGATGCTCTCAATCAGGTTATGTTTTGACATGTATTAAATACAAGTGGTCTATGAGGGCTAATGAATGATTAATGTGAACGGATTTAATTTTCGTAGTGATTAGAAAATTTCTGTCTTAATTTGTTTCATCAACTGACAGCTTTAAAAATGTAGTTCAGCTATAAGTTTAGTAATTATTACACATGGACTAAAATGCGATTATATTTATTCATTGTAATTTCACAAACATCGTTTGAATAAAAGCACGCTCAGGCCATCTCCGTTTCACAAACTATGCCTACGGTTTACTAAATAACACAATGACCGAATAAACTATAAAACGGCTCAATTTTCACAATATTTTTGACGCTGATTCCTAATTATTCACGTTCACATTCACCATTTCCACGTAGGTACATCGCAATTCTCAATCCCGTCATACAACGTTATGCAACAACCTAAAGGTATCAGATAAAGGAATCGATTTCCACGGAGACTACAGCCAGGGTACAAATAGGGTCCATCAGAACCTCCCCTGCATACAAACTGTTGGATTTGGACCCTCGACTCAGTTCGAAGAGGTAACGAGCACGGAATGTGTGTTACTGTGTTTTTTTTGTGTCAGGATTTTGCCGAGTTCGGTTTTTGAATGGACTGTTCAATTTTAAATAGACTGGAGACTCTTTGATTTTAGAACGGCTTTATGTACACACAAAATACTCAACAAGACATAACATTAAGATAGAAGAGCACAAAGGTACTGCTTATTTCATGCGAAATCTCTTCCAGCAGAACTGCGAGAGGAAAGTAGGATTAGAAATTAGACACAGTGTGTAGAAAAGACAAAACAGGAAAATGATAATAATAATTATGTAGTTTTTTTTGTTCTCAATTAAAAAATATCGTTTTATTTCCTTTGTTTTCTTATCAAATAATTATTATTTTTTAATTGTTTCTTCTGTGTGAGTGCAATAAATACTTTTTTTGTCTGTTTTATGTTGGCAAGTACCTATTATAAATGTAATGTAATATTATAGTATACACATATTCTGGAATTTTTCTAAACGATGGAGAAACCCGCATTTACTTGTAATTTCCGTTTCATAGTTTGATAGAACAACGCGGTCCCACAGAGTGACTCGAAAAGCGACTTCGTAATTTGTATACTTAAATGGTAAAGATTTGATTAATAATTCCATTATAGATGTCCTACCAAGATTATGCTACCTACTGAACCATTAAGAGGGACATGGGACTTAAACACAACTGGCGAAAAGCAGGTGTACTATTAGGTACACCTCTGCCGAACACTTCGGGGATTACAGGCGTGATGTTATGTTATGAACCATTAAGATTACTTCACTAATTTGCTAATTGCGTAGTGTGGCTTAATACACCTAATAAGCATTAAGATTTATCTTAATTAATTAGTAATACTACTAGTACTTAGTGAACATATCGCCGACAAATATGAAGCCTATATCTCCCAAAGGGATAAACAGAGGTAAGGTAGGGTAATGTTACCCAATCTTATGTAAGACAAATATCGCTACACAACCGTGCTCCAAAATCGGGCTAATAAGTCATTAAACTTCCCTAAGAATAATACTTGGAGTTTGTTTCTTAACAGTCAGTTGACAAAGTCCATCTTCGCGTGCTAATGATCTCTAGCTATGTGTATTTTAGATCAGTAGAAAGGAGCGATCGCTATTTCACTTCCGCAACCGAGAGTATATTATTATATATCGTTCGTGTCTATCGATAAATGTTATGTACTGTAGTGTGCATGTTACTTATATTTGAAAAAAAAGCCTTATAGAAACTTTTAACTATTCATTTTAAAGAATGGAATTCTCTTTATCATTCGTCAGTATCACATAAAAACAGAAACTCATCTTCTAATGTTTTGAATTCAAAAAAGGTTTGTGGCCAGTATTATTAAATAACGAGCCTGCGTAATTTAAGGTTGATTGGAGCGTAGAAGGTTTTCCATGCATTTACTTAGAGACAATAACTCACGTCATGAATCTCGAACAAAAATTCACCCATAAAAATTACCTGATTGACTAACGAAATTGGTCCTGTACGTGGCCAAAAAGCCTCAACGGCTAATCATACAGTAGCAAAAGTTTGAAATAGTCAAATATTTCGACCCACACTGACCCCTGAAACAATATATCTCTATTTCTGGACATGTATCATTGAACAATAGTTAACATGAGTTCATCTACATAATAGCAAACGACGAATATAGCAACAAAAGAGAAACAGAATTCCTGTCAAAAGGAATCGCAGGAATCGTTATATCGCCTTTTTATAGGAATCATATTGAAAATCGTCTGATCCCCTTCATTTTGACCATTCAGTTGTAACTAATAGAAAATGAAGGCACCAACTTCAACGGACGTTTTTCGTGACATTTTCTCATAAATATTTCTTTCTTCTTTCTTTTCGTAAGATTCCCTTGAATCTAAATGGCCATTTTGTAGCGATGTTGCCGTTTTTTAAAGTAGGAAAAGAAGTAAATTACGACAGGGTGAAATTAGTTGGCGACTGTGAAATCTTTTTAGGATCGGTACAAGTTTTAAAGAAAATGAGATGCAAAACAGAACCACAAAAACTGTGAAAAAAGACGGTTGAGATTAAAAAGAGATTATAATGTGGGTTGATTGGTTGGGTTAGGTTGCGGTATGGCTGGGTTGTGGGGGTCACATAGGCAGTCGCTACATGTAAAATACTGGTATTCAGCTGCATCCGGTTAGACTGGAAGCCGATCCCAATACTTAAAAGGCTAGGCACATGATGATGAATATCATTTTGAATTTAACCTCTCATCATCTGCCTAGCCTTTTCCGAACTATGCTGTTGTATCTTCAGTCTAACGGCTAAAAACCAGTCATTCACATGGAGCGACTGCCTTTCTGACCTACACTAACCAGTTAGTACGGGGCAATACGATACTTCTTGGTAAGACTGGTTGTCAGGCTTTCGGGCCACTGAGTACCTGTTACGACTGTCAAAGATCTACAAACAATAGACGGAAACAGTGGCTTAACTTGCTTTCTGAGGCACGCAGGAAACTCTTTATAAAACATGAATGAAAAAAAAAAGAATCTAATTTAAAAATATCAATCTATCTATCTTTCCAATCTTTTCTCTCTCTCTTTTCTCTCTTTTTTAATAGATGGTCAACCATCCACGGACCAACCTTGAGAAGCGCGGCTTAACCTTAAAGATCGACCCGTTCGGATGAAAAACTTTAATTTCTGTTTTCGACCAAGCATCCATTCACAACCTTGTTCTGCAAAATACTGAAAATCCATCAAACGTTTTGAATCTATCAACTGCGATGAAAAGCCATTCATTATAGTCAATGCAACGAGTCCCCGATATGTAAATTACTAACAGCATTATTGCTGTGTTATCAACTGCGAGAAGCAGCCCACTGAATAGTTAGCACCTAATGGAATACGTCATTAGTGATATAATCCATCTAATGTGGGTATAGATATAATATATCGCATGGATAGCAGTATCCGACTGATACAAAACTTGTTTTTGCCAGCGGGTTCAGTTCGAAGTCGGAAATTATCTCCTAGAAACGTAGTCATCGCATCGTTCGGCTTTCAGACTAATCAGATGTAGCTGAATAATACCAGTATTTTACATGGAACTACAAATGAAAGCCGGCACCAACGGCTTGACTTGCTATCTAGGTGGAAACTCGGTATGTAATGGATGGTCACCTATCCACAAATCGACCTTAGAAAACGCTGCTAAACCTTGAAGATCGACCCGTGCCACCGATGTTATTTAACCACGAGCTCTTAGGCTTTAGCCGCGCAGAGGTCAAAAATTATCCTTCGGAAACGTAGCATCAGGATAAAAAATATCCTTCGTTCTAAACCAGGTCCTCGTCTGTCTGTCCACTAAAGCTAAATCCGTTCAACAGTCATCATCATTCTCTTGCCCTTATCCCAATTCATTTGGAGTCCGCGCAGCATGTCTTCTTCTTCCATACTTCTGTATTACTCGTCATCTCATCAGACACCTCCTTTCTTGCCAAATCCGTTCAGCAGTAAAGGCATTAAATGGTAACGGACAAGCCGACAGACGGAGTATCCTTCGAATTTATAATATTAGTATGGATATTGCGTAGCTGGTTGTATCCGACTGATTCACATCCATAATGTTATCCCCTAAGGATTAATAGAAGTGTATGGGTAGTAATGACCGATGACGACAGTTTGATCCTGATGTGGATGGTGGATATTTTCTCTTTTTCTGATGAGGAAATGCTTTCAATGGTTTGATTATTCATGAAAGGAATGACCAGGAAACAAACGACTGATTACTGAAATATTCTTAGCCAGATATTCTGGCAGCTTACATTATCGCGAAGATTTTTATACTTTTAGTGGCGTGATGGCGTCTGAGGTTACACATTTCGTATGTTAATTAAGTTAGTGTTTTAGTTATAATCGGCAAAGGAATTCAAATTGTGACTAGAAGTAAATTTTCTTGTAAATATTTTAATGAGAAAAAAGTCAATCTTCAGAATAGGTATTTATGTCATTTCTATGAAAATTTTGACTGAACATAACTATAGCTTTAACATTCTTGTTCTATTCATTTTATTTATATTGTACACATAAACTTGTGCCTTTTTTCCCGCGGGGATAGGCAGAAACTACAGAAGGCCACCTGCTACGATACGCCTCTCTGAAAAACTGTAATTTATCTCGACACTTCACAAACTTAAATACCTTTTGATCCGTTTTCCATGTTCTCACCTTATAAAATATTCCTCTAAATCCAGTGTTGATCCGGTCGCCGCACAATATTTGAATTTATGTCAGTCTGTTACAAAATCAAGGTCAGAATGTCTAAAGCAATATTGATGTTCTGAAAATTAAATTTGCATAGTACTAACTTATTCGTATTTCGTAACATAACATCATGCGTGTTATCCCTGAAAGGTTAGGCAGAGGTGTACCTAATATTACACCCATATTTTGCCAGTTATGTTTAAGTCCCATGTAATACGGGGCTAGCCTATTGCCAACAACCGGGCACAGATCAAGACTACGTGGCTGCTACTGATAAATTCCTGATAGAAAAACCCAATAACACTTTGCCCGACCCGGGAATCGAACCAAGGACCTCATACTCAGCAGTCGCGCTTGCGACCACTATATCAACGAGGCAGTCAGATACAAAACTACGTACTACAAAAAAGTTATATCGACATTATTGTTCTTCGCTTCTTGTTTATCATAATAACCGATTGCATCCAAACAAATCTCATCAGAAACCCGCAGAGCTGTTCACCCGAATTCCTGGCATCCTAAACTTCGGTTATTAACGTTCAAATATTCGTCAATCTCCTCTCAAGCCTGTTTACTCGCTATATTAATTGAAAAACTTAAAGGGATTCCGTCAGATCAATCTTTTCGATGGAGGACTTAATTTGTGATCATTTGTTTTGTGAGTTTAAATGAGGGTAGTCCGTACATTGATAAAGAAAGGATTGAGTTATTTGTTTGTGAGAAAAGAACCTAGTAATAAACCAAAACGATACGATAATATAGCGTTTTGGTGTATGTTTACTAGGAGCTTTTAGGCTTTGCTAAGAACACTGTTTTAAGCTTTCGCAGTTTATAACTCCAACATCCATTGCTAAATCTTTATTTAAAAAAAAAAATCTCAGCAAAACTTACACTGTCACTTATGGGATATCTTCCGTGATTTTCAAAAAATTATTCTCATCATTAGTCATCCCGCGATCATGGCACTTGCAACAGCACCTTAAGCCCCTCTCAGACGTAGCTATAAAATATATTAATATGAATCATAGCAAGGCATATTACGACATATTTTCTTTTAAATTTTCGAGTGACCGTACACGCAGCTATAATATATATTTTTATGACGTCACCAAAATATGTCGACAAATAAATCTCGGTATATTTTGGCATATCGAGTGAGGGCAAAATATATATTGTAGTATAGCTCCCGTGTGTTTTAGCTTGCTATACTGTAATATATATCTCGATATATTATAGCTACGTCTGGGACGGGCTTTAATATCTGGAGCTCAGAATAATTGACAATCACGGAAGATATCCCGTAAGTGACAGTGAAAGTGTTTTTTTTTTATTTTAATGATTCAGCAATGGATCTGTCAAATACCTATAATTAATATAACGGAATTGTACAATCAAGATTTTTTTTTTTCGGATTTGACATCATCAAATGACCCCTCCCCCCCGCTCTGGGCGGAGCAGAAGGGAGTGTCAGAGTTGTACTGACTAAAACCCATCCATGTTCTTTCTTTGCCCTTTGTGTTCTAGCTATTCCTTTCCCTTAAAGTTGCAATAACCCAGCACAATATTTCCTGCATCCATAACACCATCAAATAAAAGATCAGCCCCAACGTTCTAGATCTCCATTTAAAAGCGGTACAGCTTGCCAATTACAGTCTTACAGTCGGAAAAACTTCAAAACGAAACTTTTAATCAATCTTTTAAACCTGCAACTCGGTGTATGTAAGTGAAAACGGATCCATACATTCCGACTTTCAGTTGCAAAATGGATTCCGAAGTTGGGTATTTAAACTTGTTAGCGAGTGCTGGCTGCAAGTTATTTTTGCCCGTAAATCTTTTGAGCGAAAATTATGTTAAAGTTAAAGAAATTGCCATGTTTGTTGGTTACGTTTTCGCTCTACGCTGTAGAAAGAAAACTTCGATTTTTACGCCCAAAAATGTTGGTGTGAATTTATGGACTTTCTTACAGTTCGGCTAAAGTGTGAAGTACGGAGTCTGAAGTTTTTTCGAATTTAGGTGCCACTTGATAAACATTTTATTGAATGTTTTGGCTGCTCGTAAATATTCAGACCCACTTCTCAAGCGTATTGTGGCGAGTATTTTTGACATGAGATTGTTCATAATTATTTTCAGATATACACCTACCACTGCTTGTCTTTGCATCACCCAAAGGTTGACTGGTAGAAAACGCCTATGGCATTAAGTCCGCCTCTGTACTTTGGGCTTCAAGTGTTAAATAAATAAATAAATATATTTTACTTGCAATAAAGACATTTTATATTCGTCTTCTTAATCAATGAAAGTATGTTCAAAGTCCTCATTTCAACAACAGGTATGAACAGCAGGAATGTCTCGTCTTTTATTCATAATGTTGATTGCAATGTAAATTGGGCCAGCCTATAATTTAGACTGCTACAATTTCGTGCCTGAAAGTCATAACCCCAGGTTTGCTGAAACAAGGAAAATATGCTTAGATGGATATTCGTAGATAACTTCGCCCGGATTGTAAATACAGTTCCACAAATTACTGACGGACAGATGTGACACGGTATTAATATACCATCCTGTTTATCGCGCCCTGTCTGTTCAGTAGCCAGCACTGCATTATCACTGAGCAGAAATTATACTAATAATAATAAGCCACAAACTCAGCGAACTCAGCGATCATTGCGCCGATAGTCGTATCGACCTTCGTTATAAAAAATATTTTTTCCCTTTTTGAATTGGATTTTGTTAACAATTTCAAGGGTTTTATTTTTTTTTGCACGGAACCCCAAGTATTGTTCTAAAATAAAAGTAGCTTAAGTTAGTCCTTATAACATCAGCTATCTGCCAGAAAAAGTCACGTCGTAATCAGTCCTGCCGTTTCGGAGACCAGCCGAAACAAACACACAGACAGACAGACAGACAGGCCGACAGACAGACAGACACAAATTGAAAAAAAATGTGTTTTCGTTATAAGTGTCGTAATATTTTCATTTGCATTCAGCAAAAAGCTGTTATTTGGATATAACAAACAGGCACTTCAATTTTATTTTATTGCATTTAAAATAAAATTTAATATTTTAAGAAATATATGTAAGAATGTAAAAGTATAAAAGTCTAATAAAAATGAACCGTCTTTATTCATTTTACCTATTTAAAAAAAAACTGACATTTGACTTTGGCACAACTTGACAGTGATATTGCGGTACTGTCATGTGTAAAATAAAGCTCCCCACGATTCTTTGGGGAAATTACGACGTTTGTTGTGGCTAAAAAAACTTGACATTAAACTTTCTAAAAATAAAACAGAACCGTACCACACCATTCCATCATCCTTACCTCAACAGAAGATAAATCCAACCCATCCTGCGAGTCCTGGGACACGTCACGTTCTGCACAAGTTATTCGAAACTGCAACCGTCACAGACTATAAATCATGCGTCGCATTGTTTGTCCGACAGATGGCGCTGTTATATGTGTTAATATTCGAGACTCGTGCTAACCTGTATACGTGTTCGGGAAAATGGTGTGAATTAACAGTTTGTAGCCTTTCTGATTGTGTTTGATAGGTGAAACGTTTTATTAAGTGCTGAAAACCGATTGGAAAATTGAATGACAATTCTATTGGTAGCGTCTGTTCTTGAAATGGTTCAGTTAGATCACTTCTCCATTTTGAGGATAGTATTTAACTGTATATACATGAATAATTTTTTACAAGTTTTTAAATTTTGTACTCCTTTTTAAGCACATTGCGTACACGTGTGAGATTGGGCGAAGATCAAGTTCATATTATGTAAAAAAAAGTAAAGAAAGAAAATTTCAAAAAAAAATCAACCACTACACGACCTCTAGTATTAATTGAAGTACCTATTTTGATTGATATATCATTGATTTTGTTTTCAGCAGGGCACTAATTTTCATTTTGGTGGCAATTATTTCTTAAATAGTTTTAATTTTTTATCGTGAAACATGGAATATTATTGAAAACAACTGAACATCAACCTGCATTTATTAAGGTTGCAACGGTTTTGCAAGTAAAAGTGCAGGATTCCTTCACTAAGGAAATGATGTCACAAGGATACCTACCACAGTGTTGGCAGCCCGCCAAATGAACAGCTGTGCTAAGATTCTGGGAAAGATCTCAATGCGATACTGCTGTTCTATAGCAGCAGTATATGAAAGATAGATTACGCTCAGAGATTACGATCCCTAAGATTCACATTATATTACCTGTCTTGCATAACTATGCTATACGCCATCTGGTGAGCACAAAAACGAAAGTCCTCATTCGATTTAGTAGTTCACGGAGGGAGGGTCTTTATTGCGATGAAATATTGACATGACAAAAGTTTTGAGTATGAATTTTGATGGGAATAAGAGTGAGGGAGAGATGAAGTATGTGAAGGATGATATGGCACGAAAGGAGGTGTCTGATGATATGACGACTAATAGATAGGTATGGAAGAAGAAGACATGCTGCGCCGACCCCAAATGAATTGTGATTAGGGCAAAAGAATGACGATATTGACATGACAGCTTTTGAACCCTGTTTAGATGTGCTGTTCTCGTTCAGTTTCATTGGTGAACTGTGCTCTTATTTCCTTACATTTGGATACCTTTTAACTCGCTCAACTCAAATAAACACAAACATAGCAATGTTTTCACCGCACCGCTAATGTCAAGTGTCAAGCACATCTCTCCCGTACGTCCGTGGCAGTGCGCGTTTGAAACGTATATCATTTTAACTGTTAGTGTGTGCTACAGTCTGCATATTAGTTTAGTTTATTTTAACGTAGTGTTTATAATGCTTTTTAATTTAACTGAGATTTTAATGAAATATTATTTTTCGTTATTTTGATGTTTTACTGTTGACTGCCTCGTTAGTCGAGTAGTCGCAAGCGCGACTGCCGAGCATAAGGTCCTGGGTTCGATTCCCGGCTCGGGCAAAGTGCCATCGGGTTTATCCATCTGGAATTTCTCAGTAGCAGTCACGGAATCTGGATTTGTGCTCAGTTGATGGCAATAGGCTCGCCCCCTATTACACGGAACTAAAACATAACTAGCGAGATGTAGGTTTACTATTAAGTGCATCTCTGCCTAACCCTACGGGGATTACAGGCGTGATGTTAAGTCCTTTTACTGATTTAAAAGCACAGCTTGCGCGGTTTAGAAAAGGTGCTGTTATTTTGCTATGCTATGCGTAGAGCTACGGCGTAGCAAGCATTGTACTACGAAGTGTTTCTTCGTAGCACTTCGTAGCGAGTGTCAGAATAAATTAAAGTCCATAATTTTTACCGAGAACATTGATTTATGTATGAAAGAAAAAGGAGTAAATGATATCGTGCCGGTTGACAGAGGAGAATGGAAGGAAAAAACGTGCTGACCCCAAGTAACATGGGACAAGCGCAGGACTATGATGATAAAGTTTTGAGGACGCATAATTATATAAAGCTCCTGAATATCCATGGTACAAAATTAACCGCATATTTTTTACCAATGTTGAGTGCAAATTTTACGTCATAAAACAACCAGGTTATTTTTGATAGGCAGACGCTCCATGTAAAATACTGGTATTCAGCTTCATCCGGTGTGACTTGAAGCCGACCCCAACATAGTTGAGAAAAAGCTGGAAAGTTGATGATGATGATAATGGTGAAAACAACCAGGTACATTTGTTTATGTGACAGTAAGATAATTTCAACTTTAGTTAAGTTTCAATTTGTTGGTAATTGTTGTCAAAAGAGATAAAGGAATTACAAACTGCTTAGAAAATCTGAATAAGAATTAAATAAAATAACTAAGCGACACTGAACTCTCCGCTGTATTCAATTCTTGAAACCATTACGGTACTCTCATATAATCCACTACGACATATGAACCGTACTTTTACTAAAAATGTGGCCATCATTAAATCCAGTACTAACAGCGAGGTAAAGGCGTGTTCTAATGAAGTGACTGCGGAAAGCCGCTCAAAGGGCCCTCGCGGCCTACTCCCTTTGACTACAGTGTGTATGTTGCTTAATGCACGTGTACTTTTAGCCGGATGATGGCTTTGAAACCTCTGACTGTCATACGTAATGAGAGAGGCGTTATATCTAGACAGTTTTGTAGGCTGTGACATTTCATTTTATAGCATATTATAGAACTTTGAATCTGTTTTGTTAAATCGTATTGCATTTAAAAGTTGATTGAGTGTGGCTGAAATGTTGACAAAAAAATTAAATAAAATGAAAAAAAAGAAAAATAGGTTTATCTATCAACATTGAACGCGTGTACAAAGTTTCGTATCCGAAACCGACACCCGAACCGAACCGTACCGCGCCTGAAACGTTGAGGAGTTCTCTCGTGAGGAGGCGATCCTACCTGCAGGATAATGTCATGTCTGTCATAAAAATATATTGTCACTAGAAGTAGCGAAGGGTCAATTTTTGTAAGAGGTAAGCCGGAGTACATATCTTTAATATGATTACATTATTTGTCTCTAGAATACTGACTGTGCCATTTTTCAAAGGGAAGCCAGTAGGAATCGAGTTGTATGAAACCTTCGCCACTGGTCACTAGAACTAAAGGTGTGTGCAAAATTTCAGATCAATCGGATACCAACATGTGTTCGAAATATGGTCTGCAAATTTTGAAACAGACAACGTACTTACGTCATACATACGAACAGTGCAAGTTAAATAAAAACTTGTAAAATGATGAATGTTGATGTAACGTCGCATTTGTCTATGTATCTAGGTACTCATTTTATAGTTCTTCCAATCGAATTGACGGACAAGATACGGTTTTACTGAAAGTTTCGAACTGTAATAAGTTTTTATTTAATGCCGAGGCGGATAGCTAATTCTTACGCCTACTAACATTTAGAAAACATAACATAATAGAAGCAAAATTAATTAGCAAAGTAACGTCGTGTTTTCAATGAGAATCAAACTTTTAAACATATTAATTCTGTATAATTCACATCTTGGAACGTCAGACTACCGTATCGTACAAGATGAGATTACACGCACCCATTGTTATGGCAGAAATAAGCAGTAATTCTATTCTGTTTGACTGTCAGTGAGACAGAGATTTATATTCTTGCTTTGGCTAACCATTACTCCTGTCACTGTCACACAACTGTCAAACTGCAAGTTTAAGATCGAGACGGGAAAGTATTTGAAACCAAATTACTTGCAAAGTTACGTTTATGGAACGTACGTGTTATAATGACGAATGCGTCCACAACCGTTAAAATGCAACAGCAAAGTAAAAAAAAGTAAAAATATTTTTTTATCTTTTTTTCTTTCTTTCTTTCTTTCTTTTCTATCAAAGCTGCACAATTGCCTCAAAAGAGGAACTCGTGTCTAAAAAAATAACAGCCGTAAGGGTCAACCTTTAAGGTAACACCGCGCTTGCCTAGGTTGGTATGTGGAAGGGTCCACCCATTACACACAGAGTTTCCTCCGTGCGTCGGAAAGCAGGTTAATCCATTAGTTCACGCTATCATTTGTAGATCTTTGACAGTCATACTAGGACACGTGTTTCAGGTTTCGCATAGACTAAAACTAATGTTGTATATCTGACCTCCACAAACCAGTTAGTACTGGATAATATAAATTTTGTACATAGATGTAAAGAATCTATGTACAAAATTTCAAAACTGTATCATGAAAAATCACAAAGTTATAAGACTGTTCTGTTACTTGGTTGTCCGCATAAAAACGTGGTCACCACGCAGTGCGTCGCGCGCGCCTCCAGCGTCGTCTTGAGCTCATTGATAATAATAATTTCGCAGTAGGTACCTAAATTATTGCGATAGGTACTTAATGTCACTCGTTGCCAATTTGTAACGTTTTTAAATATTTTTGGGACAAAATATAACATGATTTAAAAATTATTGGAATCGATTCTGTTACTTATTCTGAACAAACAATATTCAGGGTTCGCATGTAGTAAATATAATGTTGTATAGGCAGTCGCTCTATGTAAAATATTGGTGTGCAGCTGCATTCGGTTAGACTGGAAGCCGACCTGAACATAGTTGGGAAAAGGCTAGGCCGATAATGAAAGCTGCATAATTGCATCGACATATGAGGGTGGCACGACTGTTAGATATGTAACTCTATGTAAAAACTTGCGGCAATGTCACCGCTGTCTGTCATGGCCATTTAGCGCCTTAACACTGCAGTCTGCGGTTTCGAAATTGTTCTTTTAATTGTCCCTGTCTAAATCTAAACCTCTGTTTCTTTATAAGCAGTGTTCCTTAGTATTTTGACCCCTTAAACCTCGGTACCTACCCAATTTGTCAGTCTTTTAGATCGAAATATTTTCAACACAAAATATGACAATAAACCTTTTGTCCTACCTACCCTACGACACCATACCTAACAGAGACAGGTGGCGTGTTGAATTAAAACGTGAACAAAAGGAGGTACACAATGAAGCAAGAATGAAAAGCGTACGAAGATAGAGGCTTTCAGGACGTGCGTAATGAAATCTAACCTGTTATGTACGTAGACTCGGTTTAAGGGACGCTACACACCGTCCGGTCGACGTTTAAATGGAATATCTTAAAACATCACACGGATACCCACCTCATGTTCAACTCTTCTGCATGTTCAACTCCTCCGCATGTTCAACTCCTCTGCATGTTCAACTCCTCTGCATGTTCAACTCCTCTTCATGTTCAACTTCTCCTCATGTTTAACTCCTCCTCATGTTCAACTTCTCCTCATGTTCAACTCCTCTGCATGTTCAACTTCTCCTCATGTTTAACTCCTCCTCATGTTCTACTTCTCCTCATGTTCAACTCCTCTGCATGTTCTACTTCTCCTCATGTTCAACTCCTCTGCATGTTCAACTTCTCCTCATGTTCAACTCCTCCTCACGTGCAACTCCTCCTCACGTGCAACTCCTCCTCATGTAAAAAAAAACTCTCTATTCATTGAATCAAGTGCATTACGATCTACCCACGTGAACCACAGTGTAACCCTCTGCTTTCCGGCACCTACATCTACGGAAAAAGTGCTGGGGCTATTCCTAACCGACGACACACAGCCAGACGGCAAAACTGCTGGGTGGCTGATACCAGATGGATGTGATTAAATAGTTCCTGAAAATCGTGTTGATTGGTGTGCAATTGAAGAGGTCTATGTCTAAGAGTGGACTGCTGTAGGCTGATGATGATACGTTCGAGAGTACCTTGGCTTATATCAAATTGTGCTCAAACAACCCGAACATGACTTAGTAATGATAGTTTCTAGAATATGGATAGCTATAAGAGTAGAGGAAGGCCAAAGAAACGATGGATGTACTGTTTGAATGATGTTAAGTCTAGAAAGGAGGTGACTGTTGAGATGACGAGTAATAAAGAAGTGTAGAAGAAAAAGACATGCTGCGCCGACGCCATAAAGAATTGTGATAGGGCTAGGAGAATGAAGATGAGTTTCTAGAATATGGATGGCTATAAGAGTAGAGGAAGGCCAAAGAAACGATGGATGGACTGTGTGAAGTATGCTATCCCTAAAAAGGAGGTGACTGCTCAGATGGCGAGTATTAGAGAAGTATGGAAGAGGAAGACATGCTGCGCCGGCACCAAAAGAATTGAGATAAGGGCATGAGGATTCTGCTGATGAGTTTCTAGAGTTTGCCCTTCGGCATAAATGGCATAAACGGCTTCAGTTCGGATATATTCTTCAACAAATTCTCCCGAATTGAATTTACCGACCGGAACAATTATGTAGCATCCCTAAAATATGACGTAGTTTCATGTAGCGTGTGGGTTTTCACATCAGGGTTGAGCTTTGGTAGTTTGTAAAGGTATTGTTAGATTAGGTCACAAAGGTTTACATTGTACGTGTGGTTATGTACTTTGTTGTGTTGTATATTATTTTGTCGAATAGTCTAATAATTAGTCTTTCGTGAACTTTGGATGTGTGTCACAAAACTTTAGGTGTACTTTTTCTTTAGTTGTCGAGGTTCAACGTATTAACCAAAAGCCTCTCTTATTTTTAACTCTAAAGTTTTCTCTTCAACACCAGTTATTCACTACTAGTTAATTATTGAACAATGAAAAGAAGCAATCATAACAAGTTGTCAAGCAATGTCGGGTGGAAGATGATATAATATGCATATATTATATATCATGCTATCGTCATGATACATCACGGAGGAAATAGTGATGGAGGAGTCGATATCGATGAAACGTTCGCGCGTAATGCAATGTTTAAAGACTCAATAGGTTGGTAGAATAGAATGAAACTAATTGTCTGATGTGCACCTTAAGGACGTAGATAGTCACTAGGTTGTATCAACGAAAACGATGATGAAAAGGCCAATAATGTACTGACGACGACTATTGTTACCGAGAAGTAAGTCAATCTTGAAGAAAGTCGTAGTAGATATTATACTAAACGTTTTGAAAACGATTTGAATTTGTCTGTTCTTTTATTTGAATGTACAAAAAACATGACGTAACATCACGCCAGTAATCCCCCAAGGGTTAGGCAGAGGTGTACCTAATAGTACACCCACAGTTCGCCAGAGTTATGTTTGAGTCCCACGCAATAGGGGGCAAGTCTAATGCCATCGACCGGCCACAAATCCAAACTCCGTTGCTGCCAATGAGAAATTCCCGATGGAAACACCCTATATCACTTTTCCCGACCTAGGAATCGAACCCAGGACCTCATGCTCAGCAGTTGCGCTTGCAACCTCTAGACCAACTTACGAGGCAGTCAAAAAACAGTTCGTGCAAACTTACCCAACAATAAATTCTTCAAAGTCAACCATATCACTTCAATTAAACCATTCACAGCAATAAAAAAGCAGCCCATATAAAAGTCCCATAAACAGCCAGCCGTCTTCAGCAGATTTCGCCAAAAATACCCACTTTCCACTCCCCTAAATTCAGGACAACAGACGAGATGCATAATTTTCAAGCAAGCAAATCGTCTGAAACATTAAGTGGAGCTAAATTCACGAAATAAACAAAAGCCACAGGTGTGGGTACCAAATTAAATACGAAGTGTATAAGACTGGCCGTTGTATAAATAATTCGTCCTTTAATTTGGGAGTATTATACGGTGGGCACGTAGAATTAGGGACGCTGGATGGAATTAAGAGGATCAACACACAGGTGATGTTGTGTTAGGTGCGATTTTTGCTTTGTAATAGGAATACTGTTTTTGGCTGTTTATTTTGATCTTATTAACAGGCTAATATGAGTAATTATAATGATATAGGCAATCGTCGAATCCGGCTGGGCTGGGCAGCGTTAAGGAAGTTGCGTGGTATCTTCTCGTCCAACTTACCGCAATGTCTCAAGACGAAAGACCAGTGTGTGTTGTCAGTGATTACATACGGGACCAAAACGTGGTCGCTCACAATGGGCCTCATCAGAAGGTTTAAAGTCACCCAAAGGGCAAAGGAGAGGGCTATGCTCGGAGTTTCCTTGCGTGATCAAATCAGAAATGAGGAAATCCGCAAGAGAACCAAGGTTACCGACGTAGCCCGAAGAATAGCCAAACTTAAGTGGCAGTGGGCAGGGCACATTGCTCGCAGAAAGTTCTGGAGTGGCGACCGCGAACTGGAAGACGTTGCGTTGGAAGGCCTCCCACTAGGTAGACCGATGACCTGGTAAAGGTTGCAGGGATCCGCTGAATGCGAGACGCACGGGACCGGTCAATGTGGCGACACTTGGGGGAGGCCTATGTCCAGCAGTGGACGTCTTTCGGCTGAAATGATGATGTTGGGTAATTACTGAGATGACGTCTAAGAGACAAGTATGGAAGAAGAAGAAATGCTGCTCCGACCACACCGAATAAATTCGTACATGGGCAGGGGAATAAATGATGATAGTAATAAATGGACTTTTCGTTGATTTAGTGCAACTGCTGAACATGAGGTTCTTAGTTCAATCTGGGTTTTCCATCAGGAATTTCTCAGTAGCAGCCACAGACTCTGGATTTGTGTCTGGTTGATGGTAATAGGCTCGCCCTCTTTTGCATGAGACTTAAACATAACTGGGGAAATGTGGGTCTACTATTAGGACACCTCTGACTAACCCTTCGATGATTACAAGTGTGATTTTATGTTAATAAATGATGATTAATTAAAGGACCATTATCAAAGAATTAAAAAATCTTCTTGACTCTGTTTTCTAAGTTTACTGCTGAGGTATAGATGTAATGCATATTAACCGCCGACTAAAAAAGAAGAGAATGCAATACCTACATTTATCCGCAACAAACAATAACGTCGTAATAACATTTTATCATCCTTTATTAATCAAGACAAATATCGGACAAACAATACAATAAAATAATGTTATCGTCCGGTTAATAGGACGATGTTATTGGGCAATAAATTGCGCGAATTAATATTTGGTACCATGGTAGTTAGGAGTATAGGAAACGGTGCAAGTTTAATATTATGTTTAATAAGTGCAGTACAGAAAACTGTTTTATGTCCGTCACATCACCATCTCAGGTCCAGTTCAAAACCAGCGTCGGGCACTATTTGCTCAGCAGTTTGCTGAACTGGGCCTATTTGGCGCAGCCCTGAGACACACAACATTATCTCCTTCCTTTTTTTTAACATTTTTATTGTACAAATTTAAGACTTTTAATTTTTTAATATTTATTTTGTGCTTGTTGTGTGCAATTGTGGCATGGGCCAAATAAATATGTTTTCTTTCTTTCTTTCTTCTTACAGCAGTATCATCATGAGGAAACCAGCATGCCTGAAATATACTTCTTGAAGGCATGTAAAGGCAAGTCCCGCCCACGGGCGGAATAAAAACTCTGACACCAGGTTACGCACTAACCACACGATAAAGAAAGAAAGAAGTAGCATCATTATTTATCTTGCTATGTAGATTTTGCATAATAAACCTTTTTTGATGTTTTTCATTTTATTTACGAATAAAAAAGGTAAGTGTCGTTACGTTTTTCCATCAGATATTTCTCAGTAACAGCTACGGTGTCTGGATTGCCCGGTTGATTGCACTAGGCTTACTCCCAATTGCATAAAACTTAAACATAACTGGCAAAATGTGAGTATACTGTTAGGCACACCTCTACCTTTACCTACAAGACCGCAAGCGTGATTTTATGTGTAAAAATTTTTTATTAAAGTTTCCAACGAACATTAAACTGTAAGGGAACAGACTAACTTCTTTATTTGTATTAGTCTGTTTTATCCCACTGCTGGGGAAAAGCCTCCCGCACTCCTTTCCAACTCTGGTCAGTCAGTCAGGAACGAATCCAAATCGTCACGCCAGCTTTTTTTGGGCCTGCCTCGGTGACGCTGACCGTCAAACTAGTATGGATAAATTGCGGGCCAGCTGCAGATACCAGGCATTGATTCATACCTCAGTACTGTAATTAGTTAGTGTCCAGTCTCCGGAACCGCGTCCGAAATTTATCTATGTTACCGCTAAAAGCCGAAGTAAGGTTACATCTAGTTCTAGCCGGCTATACCTAGGTGCGGCCGGTAACAGTTGTGTATCCTTTTATTGCTAGGACACACCGACCAAATGGTTTAGGTTAGGTTAGGTTAGAACTGTGACCAAAAAACGCGCGAGCCGAGCGAGCGCAGCGTGCGGTGCTGCGGTAGCGGCCGGCGAGCGCTACATCTCTCTACTCAATTGTTTGCATGTTCTAACTGAAGATAAGTAGGATACATCTAAGTTTAACCGGCTGCACCTAGTTGTACCCGGCTAAAACAGGGTGTAGCCGCACTTCGGCTATTAGCCGTAATATCTATACCCGTAATGCTGCGGTAGCGGCCGGCGAGCGCTACATCTCTCTACTCAATTGTTTGCATGTTCTAACTGAAGATAAGTAGGATACATCTAAGTTTAACCGGCTGCACCTAGTTGTACCCGGCTAAAACTGGGTGTAGCCGCACTTCGGCTATTAGCCGTAACATCTATACCCGTAATACTGAACCTTAACTTTATTAAATAGAATCCGTGTGTTGATCCCTTAAATTATAAATATATGATACATTTTACGCAAATAACAGTTTATTTTATATATTCACGCTTCATCTAAACCAAATTGAATATCCTTTTATTTTACGAGAGTAGAGTTTTTATTAACAGTATTAATAAAACCTTATTCTCTTATTAGATAGTTAGTTGAATTATAGAGGCTTATTCTTATCTATCGGGTGTTTCTATTAGATCTGAATTGGGCTCTAAAATTGTCTGGCTGAGTAAAGCTGGTTTCACATTTGTGTTTGCTGGATGACGTCACGTCACCAGGTACTAAGATTGGACTTAAAAAACATGCTTTCATAAAAGCATGAATGCAACTGCCATCATTCATTTTATTATACAATTTTTTTTTATCACTGTTTTTCCATAGTCTGACTATTAAAAAATAAACTTTTAAACCTTCAGGTATCTCTAGAATAAAGTATAATTACCTAGCAATAACCGAGTTAGACAACATCTGTCAAACTGCACTATTTAGCCCGCAGATAAAAAAAAAAACATACAAAAAAATAGCCCTTAATTATATTCGTTCTGTCAATTTACAAAGGCTTTGCTTCACTGAGTAATAATAAGCATTCGAATGACAAACTCATATCCAATAGTTTAGTCGCTTCCATTCCCCCAACTTCTAGATCCAGACCTCGTAATATACTACTACCTTTACTTCATCTATTCAACTAGCCTCCAGCCTGAAGTGTTCCACGTCTGGCAACATCAATAATTAATACCTAAGTTTCAAGCGGAGACATGTCCTGGTTAGGACATGTTGAGACACTCAAATGGTGAGGAGACATGTAGTGGGCGAGGGGAATAGTTTAGGTGCAAGTATTCTGAAACTAGGTATAGACCAACCGCTTTAATAAGTCTTCCGCCTTGCCCCATCGAAGGCACATTAAGCGTCCACAAAGTCCTAACAATATCCCACAGGTTATTTGCTTTAAAATAATATCTGACAACCAGTCTTACCAAGGGGTATCGTATTACCCAATACTAACTGGCTTGTGGAGGTCAGATAGGCAGTCGCTCCATGTAAAATACTGTTGTTCAGCTGTATCCGATTAGACTGGAGGCTGACCCCAACATAGTTGAGAAAAAGGCTAGGTAGATATTGATTTACTTTAAAATAACCATAATCCACGTAGGTATTACGATACTAATTAAACCAATACGTGATCAACCTTTAGAAATTTCAATTAAATTGACACCTTCGAGAGGACTCATTAAAGCGGTCGATCTATAGTTGAAAATAGGTATTGGATTAAAGGTTTAAATTTTAAATCTATTAACATAAAGGATGAGTAGAGATAGACTAAGAAGATGCAGCATAATTATGGCACATGAAGTTAAAATAAATGAAAGCTATGATAGATCTTAATGTAGACAGAATGTGTGTGTGTGTGTGTGTGTGTCTGTATGTGTGTGTCTTGGTGTATGTGGTCAGAGAAACCTATATTAGCCAAAACTTGGGAAACCTTTTTATGTCATGAAATAATGATGACATTTTTCAAGTTTCTAGATCAATTGTAACGGGGTCCGGGTGAAAAGGAAATCATAATTTTCAATAAACTTATACTGTCACTTACGGGGATATCTTCCGTGACTGTTCATTATTTTGAGCTCCCGATATTTCGATGCTTCTGCAAGCGCCATGATCGTCGATTTAGTTGTAAAGTATAAAACAGTGTTTTTCAATAAAAGCTTACAAATAAAAAACATTTTAAAATACCACTTCAAGCAATGAGAACTACAATGAAAAATAAATAAACATCAAAACCCCTTCCTGGCTTGTGAACATAGCCTTATTTTCTCGAATATCATAATTTTAGGCTCCATGGGTTTCAATATGATAATACGTTCGGTGTTAGGGGCAATTTACATCAAATCGTGCGTAAACTGCTTCTGTCCGGTAGTTGGTGTCCAATGAATAGAAACTGTGATAAGCTGATAGCGATGTTTTACGTGGTTAGTGCTGGGATAGCCCGGGATTTGTAAGGGAAAACGCGGGAATTTCACGCAAAGTTTTTATTATAACAAATATCGTTTATCAAGAGTTTTTTTACGTCATCTTTAGTATCTAATCATTCCAATTTATTCCATAAAAAAAACCTTATTTACGCTCTGAAATAATATGTGAGATTTGATTCTTTTATTGCTGAAAATGTAAGTAAATGAGAACTGAAAATTAGTTGCTTTATCTTCTCATTTTATTAAATAACATTCATCATCGACATTGACGGTGAAGGAACAAATCGTCAGGAAACTGGCATGTCCTAGAACCAAAAATTCGAAGACATGTGACATCTACCAACCCGCACTGGGCCCGCGTGGTGAATTATAGCCCATTCCCTCTCATGTAGAGGAGGCCTGTGTCCCAGCAGTGGGAACATTATAGGCTGATTATGCTCATGCTATGCAACGTCATTATCAACACTGTTCCCAGTGTTAACTCCTATATCCCGTTGTATCCCATCCCTATTAACAAAGCAAACCACTACGTTCCACGCAGTTTATTTTATCGTAACTCTCTCATAGCACAATTTATAAGATGGAGCTCAATTCTGAAGCTGATTAAGACCGTCCTTTACCTAGATTTTCTCCAGACTCGGCTATCTTTTGACCTAGATGGTAGTAAAGAACAGTCCCTGATCTATGGACTCGGGGTATCATTTGTTACATTTCAGGACGTGTGGTTTTGTCTTTGATATTCTTTTAAAAGAATTCTTATTCTGTAATGTACACCAAATGAAAAATATACAAACATTCAAATTGCAAAAATATAGCTTATCTACTACGGGGCGCATAACGCAGAATTGAGTTTTATTTCCTAAAAAATTCTACGTCTTTTAGATTTAAAAATAAAAGTTACAACACCTTGATAAACTAGATATTAAGTGTTCAAAAGGATTTCTCTCAAAGGATCTAATTTTCTTGAACTTTGACATTTAGGGTGTATATTTTAACCTTTTTCGCCCATTTTTCTAAATGGTTAGGCCAACCCAAAACTTTGAAAAAAAAAACAAATCAAATATTAAAACGAAAGCTTATAGGTGTTATCTATGTATAACAAACTATTTGAACGATAATAGGTAAACTTCAATTAGATACAAAACTAGGCATATCATACGCCTTGCACACATTCAGAGCAGAAGATCACTTTTTCACGAACATAAATAATAATATTTACTCAAAATAACATAATTCAACAAATAATTTAATTATTAAATTCAAAGCCAATAATTACGCGTAGAACCAGAAAATATCTAATCACGCGTCCCTTAAATTCACGAACAAAACACACTTCACTTGAGAGCCAAAGACTAATGAAGTATGAAAGCCCTGACAGTGGACATCAAGCCACGCGGAAGAGATACAAGTGTAGGTAGGGATAAAGGTGCAATTCCACTGCTGCCTAGGTTACACGGCGAGCAGCGCACGTCGTGTACGGAGACGCTTAGAAGACCCCTGTTAGAGTATAGTCGACGCTTTCCATACAAACTAAACGTGTCATCGTTTACTTGTTCGATAAAACAAATGACATATAATATGTACAACATACTAGATATGAAAGAGCACGTGGCTAACTAATAAGTGCCAATCGGGTCGATCTTCAGGTTAAGCCACGTTTGCTTAGGTCCGTGGATGGGTGACCACCCATTACATACTGAGTTCCACCGAACCTCGGTAAACATGTTAAGTAATTGGTGCCGGCTGTCAATTGCAGATCTTTGACAGTCATTACAGGTAGTCAGTGGCCCGAAAGTCTGACAACCAGTTTTACCAAGGGGTATCGTATTATTCAGTACTAACTGGGTTGTGAAAGTCAGATAGGCAGTCGCGCCATGTAAAATATATATATGCCGGTTATACTGGAAGCCGACCCCAAACACAACGTATTGGGAATACCAAGTCTAAGTCGAAACTGACGGAATTTATGCGCCCAACGCACATTCATCAACAAATTTTTTTTCGATTGCTGCCGGGGCAGCGATTCTGTATTTTGTGGCCAGCCACGCATAGGGATACAGTAGATGATAAAATACAAATACAAGGCGAAGCTGAATCACTTGTGACGCAGCTACCTTAGCCGTGAGCGGCAATGGAACTGCACCTTTATAATCGAACTTTATGGACCGTGCCACTATTAACGAATTAATGTTTTCCGATATTTATAGGGTGAAGAGTTTATTGGATAAAGTTTGAGTATTAAATTCTGGTATTAAAAGTGGAATCGGTGTATTTTAACGATGCTCGTGAAGAACTTTACGATATTAAAATAGAACCTGTTATTATTTCAGTTAATTGCATATTTTAGGAAAACGTTAATTAATAGCATAGTCAGGTGTCTAGTGGTCGCAAACGCGACTGCTGAGCAAGGAGGTCCTGGGTTCGATTCCCGGGTCGGGCAAAGTGTTGTTGCGTTTGTCTATTAAGAATTTCTCAGTAGCAGCCACGGAGTCTGGATCTGTGCCTAGATGATGGCAATAGGCTCGCCCCCTATTACATGGGACTTTAACTTAACTGGCAAAATGTGGGTGTATTATTAGGTTCACCTCTGCCCAACCCATCGTTGATTACAGACGTGATGTTATGTTAATCAGAATATGATATTCCCACTGCACACACAGGCGTCTTTTCTATAAGATGGAATGGGTCATGAATGGCATGGTCCATGTCTTCGAATAATAGATAGGCATTTTTTTTCTTAGCCTATATTTATTTTATTTATTTATTTATTTATTTGCATCAGACACAACGATCCATAATTTAGTTAGTAAGTACACTTAAAAATAATGTTAGTTTTAGATTACATAATCAAAGACAAATACACACCACACAATAATGTTTATAACTAAGTAGTACACAAAATAAAATTACAATAATTTTTCGTCAAATAACAATATCCAATGTAAAAAGTAATAATCAAATTTAAAAATAAAATAAATATAGGCAATAAATATATATAGGCCTGCGTCCCAGCAGTGGGAACATTAATAGGCTGATTATGCTTATGCTTATGCTATATAGTCCCACTGCTGGACAAAGCCTTCCACTCTTGTCTTTGTGCGGTTTTCTCCAACCAATCTGTCACAAACGCTTCTAAGCCGTCACGCCAACGTTCTCTAGACCTCCCTCGGAGACGACGCCCGTTTTCTGGCACCCAATGCGTGACGACTCTGGCCCATCGGTCCTGATGCATTCTACGGACATGGCCCACCCGGTCCCACTTCTTCCCAGTCCTATAGCTGTTTAATAATACTAAATACTATTTATTCTTATTGTTGCAGATCGATGCTGTTGCCATCTATAGACGTAAGTTTTCACCAACAAGTAATTTCTATTTCTAATTATAACTTATACCCACATCATAAATTTTATACGTAATAAGCACCTACAGCGTACACATTCAAACGACCTATATGTAGAAAGCGCACTTTATAAAGCCAAAAATAACACATTTACAACACCAGTTCTATTATTTTTCTTTCAACCCACATGAACTTGGAACAAAGACAAAGGTTCTTTGAAGTGTCTAAATTATGTGTAGCTGAATGAAAGTGAAACTAACCCTAACTGAAGCCCTCGCATTAGGGAATGTAAATAAAGGGGTGCATAGTTGTATGTACAATAGAACAAGCTAATTGGTTTACAGGCAGAAATATTCATTTTTCCACACACATCTATTTACCCATTTCCTACTAACTACGTTGTGGTTGGCTTCTAGTCTAACCCGATACAGCTGAATAGCATTATTTTACATGGAGAGATAGCCTATGTGACCTCCAAAAGCTGTTTACTGTAACACAATACTTCTTGGTAAGACTGGTTGTTATACTTTCAGGCTTCTGACGACCCTTGACAGTAAAGATCTAGGAATATCGTGATTTCCGCGACACAGAGGACCGCTCATCAATCGACCGGATTAGTGTTTATGTTTACACCGCTAATATATATTCTCGCCTTTTTTCTATGGGGGTAGACATCAACCACAGAATGCCACGTTCTTCGATCCTTACATACTTCTTTCGCCTCGTCAACGTTCATATATCTGGTCATACACGCACGCTGGTTGCGAGTAAGCTCTCTTAAGAACCTCACCAATAAGATCAGTGTATGTCTTTTTAAGACGTACCCTCTCGGCGTTGCCAGACCCACACATCTACCTTGTACCTATTTACACTTCTACGCTGATAATAAATTAAATTTTGTTGTATACATTATAACTTTTAAGCTCATGATATAGAGAGAGTGATGTAAAAGAATAAGTGATGGGTGAATTGAGCGGTACACCCACAATGTTGTGTGTTTAAGTAGTAGCAAGTTAGATGCCCGTACAGCAAATAGTTTGTTCGACTGTACTGGAGTGTAATGTGTGTATGTTTAAGTAAATTGCGGTGAGCCTTTGATGTGTGGTCTAGAAGTTTTTGTTTCTTCTGTAAGTATGTTTAAGGTGTATTTATAAAGTTCTACTGATAATTCAAAAGAAACACTCTTAAAGAAAATTTTCACATAAAAAAAATCTAGATATAAACGATGATACATAATAATCATTATTATGCCCAAATATTAATAATATTTCGTCTAAATTTATGAATAAGGCAAGCACACTTTGGTCTTAATCTCCATAGGAAATAATTAAACCACCTTTTACGCCACCAGCTGTCATTAATACATTCCAAATATGTCTACCAAATCGAAAACCAACTATTTTTATCCAATCAACTAATTTGTCCAAAAATAGACCTGACTAAAGCCAAGCCACAAGTCTCTCCCTTAAATACTGTCCTGATAAATGGCTCTAAATTTAACGCCTCATTGGTTTTAAGTACCTAGTGTTTGCTCATAGGGTTAGTTACGAAGCATATTTCGAAGCGTTTTTTGAGTATTTTTTGATCCAAATGTTACCTGAAGTCGAATTCGAGTAGAGTTTTGTGATGGAAAGATAATTTAGTTCACATTTTTTTTTTGTAGTTAGCTCGTATTGTCCCACTCCTGAGCAAATTCCTCCCCCCATTCCTTCAACTTCTCACGATGGTGTGCTTCTTCTCGCCAATTCGCGAGGAAGCCATCCAAGACGTCCCGCCATCTTCTTTTCGGTGTACCACGACCGCGTCTAGCTCACAGAAATTTCTGGAAATAAGATAACACTAAAAATATTCTATTAAGTCTTTTAAAGATATCTCGATATAGGTATATTGTACGGGAAACAATCTACTTGCGACAATCTCTTCGAAGACTGGTGTCATCCTAGAGAATTTCGTAAAAATTTTTTACAAGTTTGCACGGAGCACCATGAAGAAATTTCTTCTACTTTCTGCACATGAACATTGAACTCCAGGGCTTTCCCAGAGGAAACAAAATATTTTACCCTTATTATCGGCAAACATCTTAAAACAAAAGCACACGCCGATGTCTGCTTACCCGTTCTAGAATTACCGACAGATGACACAAACACATGCATATGCACGTCTTTCTATATTTATACCAATAAACGCTTCTAATTTTAACCCTTAGGCTTTTAGTTAACCGTTGAGTTGTTTATCTTTCGCGCGAGATAAGACGAAACTTAAGACGGCATCGGCAGGGTTAAATTGGGGTGCAACGTTATTTGTGTTTGGGTTGTAATTAGGGTGAAACTGTTTTGGTATTGTCTAGAATTATTTTGGGATGTTTTAGAAGATTTCTATAGTTTTAATTGGTTTAGAGATCCCATCTATCGATAATCAATTTTGATGCCTAAACTTTTAGCCGACATTCACTGGGACGTTTATTACACAATAAACAGCTTAAAAACTCGAAACGCATGTACACAACAGTCTATTTTTTAACTTTTAAAGTTGAAGCTACAAATACTAGTATATAAATATTAAATTCTAAAAACAACTCAAGTAGCCTAACACACTATATATACACAGTAAGTAAGAAAGGAAAAGTATTTATTTGTCATGTACCAAACAAAGTGATTGAATGAACAATAAAACAAAATTATATGAAAAATAAATAGTATACACAGTAACAAATCTTAATATGTTAACGATCGTTAACAGGATAAGGATGTTCCCATGAATTTGAACTCGACCTTTGGTATGGTATTAAAGAGATTCCAGCGTTTATTCATATTTATCCGAGATCGAAGATTTTCGAACGATGACATCCGAACTTGGCTTAAGAAGGTTATTCGTTATAACGTGTGTTTAGAACAAAATAACTAGAATCACAACAAAACAAGATCATTCTTTTTGCGAAACCTGAATATAGTTTGCTCAGAATAAGTAACTGAATCGATTCCAATAATTTTTAAACCGTGTTATATTTTATCCCAAAAATATTTAAAAAATTTACTAGTTGAACACCGAGCGACATTACGTACCTTTCGCAATAATTTAGGTACCTACTGCCAAATTATGTTTATCAATGAGCTCAAGACGACGCTGGAGGCCCTGGCGCGTTGCATAGTGACCACGCTTTTGTGCGGACAACCAGGTAACAGAACAAGCTTATAACTTTGTGATTTTTCATGATACAGTTTTGAAATTTTGTACATAGATTCTTTATAAAAATACTAGACACGTGTTTCAGGTTTCGCATATATTACTAAAACTAATGTTGTAGATAAGATAGACCAAGCAAAGAATGCTCTGCAGGACAAAATGGTTCTTTTGGAGCTAGAATGACGTTGCGCTGTTGGTAAATATTTGTAAAAATAGTATTGAAAAATCAAGATATCGTCGTTGAAGTTTTAACACCACATATGTCAAAAATAGCAAATTTACAGTAGCTTGAAAACACCGCATAATTATACCATGTAATGGTACAATACCATTTTATAATTTGTGTTGGCTTCAAATTAGACAGAGACGTTGCTTGTTTCTGTGATTAGCTGAAACAACGTGTCTTCCGATTCTCTAGCAAACGGCATCAAAAATCAAAATGTCAAAACCGCCTAAAATGACTTACGTGGTGTTAGAACTTCAACGACGAATTATGAAGTTAGCTCCTATTAAGGCCATGCGGCAAAACAGCCATGCTCAACCATATCTGTCAAACAATGAAAATTTGGTTGAACTAGGATTAAAACCACGTAAAGTGCGTAACCACTATTTAAGTCAGAATAAATAGCTCTCTCTCTATTAGAAGTCGAGTCATGGTAATTATTATTAGGTTTCTCGTTTTTAATTTTGGTATTTGTTAAAATATGTATTAGTTTATTTTATTTGTATATAAGTATTAGTATCATTATAAGTGCCTATATAAATTTTCGATAGCAAGAAGTTATTTTTATATATTTATTTTGTACCCTATCACAATGTTTTCTTATTTAACCCAAAGGTTGACTGGTAGAGAATGCCTTGTGGCATTAAGTCCGCCTATGTATCACTATTGTACATGAAGTTTAAATAAATAAATAAATAAATAAAACCGCATTTTCTCATTTAGTCAGAATAGACGTACAGCAAAAACCTACTGCCTAACCGACTCCGTTTTAGGCCAATTAATTCCACATTACTTTGCTTAACTCAAAAAAGCACCAATAAAAACTCACATCATAATATCTCAAGCAAAACCAGAATTATTCACAAAATATTGTCGACGCACAATCTCAAAATTGTTCGCACAAAAACCCTTGTAATCTGCCTACACCACCCGGTCCCGTGAAAACGATTTGTTATTTCTCCTGGAGTAATGTTAAATAGATTAGCTTAAACAAATGGGAATATAAGAGGAGAATACACGCCGTGAAAAAATTGATCTAATATTGATGAGGTTAGGGGATGAATTAGGGTATAAGGCGAGCTAGGGATTTGGTAAAATGGGGTACTCGGTAGGTGTTTCTTTTGATGTAGAACCGCAAATATTTCATCGACAACCACCCCTATTTTAACCACACAGAGCATTTATCCCACTAACATTATAAATGCTAAAGTTTGTGAGGATGGATGGATGGATGTTTGTTACTCTTTTACGCAAAAACTACTGACCGGATTTGGATGAAATTACAGCACACAAATAGTTTATAACCTGAATTAACACATAGGATACTTTTTATCCCGGTAGTACGATCTCGTGGGCCATTATTGAACTCCACGCGGGCGAAGCCGCGGGCATAAACTAGTTTCAAATATATCTAAAAAGGCTGCCAGGGTCAAATGGAATTGAGCAGGTGGCTTGAGCCGCATGCATAACGACCGCTGAGCAAAGGTCTCAACGCGATGGGTGCCTGTGGATGGACGGCGGCGCCGAGCCTGCCTAGAAAAAGATGGCGAGATGATCAGGAAGTGCATCACGAAGGCTGGTTCGAGGCGGCGCAGGAGAACAAGTACAGTGGAATGATATGAGGGAGGCCTTTGCCCAGCAGCAGTACATAAAAATCTACAAAAAAAAAGAGACTGTACCTACCTACTTGCTGCTGAAAATAGACATTTTTTATAGTAACATTTTCATTCGGGAGAGACCCTCGATAGCAAATATCAACCCTACTACAGCATTTACAATATGCAATGGTATGACATTACAAAATATTGAAGAACTACAAATGAACAAAAACACTTTCAGTCTAAGAACTAAGATCAACTTGAATTAAAACAACTTGAGGCAGGAATTGACTCATCCAATAAGTACGCTCCTCCGAAGTAGAGCAAAAATGAGCAATGGTATTAGAAGTGTTGACACTTCAATTAAGTTATAATTAGAACGTAATACCTACAGTAACTTACCGCAAAAGAAATGTTGCTCCAGGTTTTAAAAGATCCGTGTACTGGCCGGGGCAGTGCTAAAATACTGACCAGAGGACCATTCAAGCCGGCTCGTCTGTCCGAATAAAATAAAAGGAAAAAACAAATAAAAAAAAAAAACGACTGAGACACTGCGGATATATTTATAGCAATATTTATTCTACATACAACTTTTTGTAGCCTGTTTCGAAAGCATTGCTGTTTTACATAATTTTAATTTGACCTGAAGACCTAGACATAATTTAACATCAAAGAAAACAGTGCTGGTACAGACATAATATAAGCTAACAAATCACAATATGTCAATCCCACTGAAAATTGCTGAAAAGCAAGCAACAAGTAAGTCTCTTGTCTAGGCTCTATTACAACCTAAAAGTATTATTTAAAGACCACTCGTTCCTACCAATAATGTATCTCATTTCGGTGCTAATCCTGGCTGTCATTTGTAGATCTTTGGCAGTCGTTACAGGTAGTCAGTGTGCCAAAAGTTTGATCCCGTCTTACCAAGGGATGTCGTTTTACCCAATACTAACTGGGTTCTGAAGATAAGATCCAGTCGCTTCATGTAAAGTACTGGTATTTGCGAAAAGGCTAGGCAGATGATGATAATTTCGGTACTAGTTCAAAAAATTCTAAGCAACTAGTAATATAAGGAACCACGTGGTGTGTCCACATCGCTCGATCGGAAGGGGCTGACGTGTAAAAATGAATCTAATATTGATGGCCCAGCGCCCGGCACGTGAACCTTACCTATCACATACATAAGTAAGTATAGCACCTATCTGAAATTCAGCGTTCAGGTACATAGGTGTGTTTGTACATATAAACTAAATTCCAGCTAATTTTCGTTTTGGCACTGAATGAAGACGTGCGTATTAATTGGGTGAGGAAAAGGTCGTGAGGAAAGTTTTGAGTATGAATGTGGATGGGTATAAGAGTAGAGGAAGACTAGAAAAACGATGGATGGACTTAGTGAAAGATGCAAGCAAGAAAGGAGGTGTCTGATCAGATGACGAGTAATAGAGAAGTATGAAAGACGAAGACATGCTGCGCCGACCCCAAATAAATTGGGATAAAGGCAGGAGAATAATGATTGAAAGGAATAAAAATAGGAATAATATTTATTTTTTTGTTTGAGTAATAAATTTAATAAGTTAATAACTTTATAACATTAATAATAATTGTTCGAATTTTGCACGTCACGTAGTGACAAACATGTCTGCACTTAATTCACTTTTATTTTCATCTTGTATGCATTTTTTATGTATGTACACAAACATGTTTAAGCAAATAAATAATCTTATCTTATCTTATCTTATCTTATCTTATCTTAATTAATTCCGAGTTCTAAAAAACTTAATTAATCTTAACATTTTCATAATAACCTTCCCCATGTCTTAGGCACATATGTTAGAGGGAAATAACCTCACGTCCCAGTCGCCGCGGGAGACGTCCTGGGCGTTGGGGGTCACGTGGTGGCTCCCGGCTACCGTAGGCGCGGGCCTGTAGACGGCGAGTTATGGGCCAGCTCGCCGTCCGGCCGTCTTATGACGACAGGCCGTGTCGACGGCGCGTTCGTGTTCCACGTGCGCCTCAAAGAGATGTCAGCAAATAAGTAGGGGTCCGCAAGGGCCGATGCCTGCCAGGGCTGCGGGACTGTTCGAAAGAGATACCGTGGCCCTGGAACACAAAGGGCAAAGAAGGAACATGGATGGGTTTTAGTCAGTACAAGTCTGACACTCCCTTCCGCTCCGCCCAAAGTGGGGGGGGGTCATTTGATGATTTCCCATCCGGAAAAAAAAAAAAAGGCACATATGTTACCTTCAGACAGTGTTTATTAAACCAGAAGATTCATTAAACGAAATTCTAAGCTAACTTTAGCAATAAAGGATTCCTTAATTTGCTAAAGTATGCACACACTACTTATTTATATAGGTAGTGTGTGCATACTTTAACAAGTAACCTATATAGGTTACTCTGGTTAAATCTTAATAAAGCCATTGTGATCTAATAACAGTACAGGCTCCTATATAAATACCTTGCTATACCTACACGGTGTTCCAAATACCTGCGGGCTGTATCGCAGACGGTATTCCAAAATTTTCCTTAGAACTTATAACAAACCTACGTCTTTGAGCATACATAGGCACAATAGGTACCCGATATTTTGCAAAATGTTACTAAAATTCTGCTTTGTTTGTATAACGAATTAAAACTGGATGTTGGAATAGTATATATTGTATCTTAGAAGCATCCTAATAGTATATATTGTATCTTAGAAGCATCCTGAAGTCTGGAATGTTGCTTAATAGGCTGTACAGCCCTGTTACATAACAGGTGTTGAATGAACTATACAGTTCTGCCTGTCCCTTTGACAAGTACAGGCGTGATGTTATGTAAGTAAAATAGATTAAATATTGATGCTTGGTTTGTTACGTGAAGGCTAACATAAGTAACAGTTAAGTTGGACCCTTCAAATGAGGCGTTAAGTTTTAGTCGAAGGCAGGAGATTCCGTCACATGTAATTTCATAGTCACTTGTTAAATGAGAACCGTTTTACTTTGGATAGTCACGCCAAATATTAGAAAACTAAGTAATATAAAATAACTTAAAAATGATTTAGGTAGGTTTTTATACAAGAATAAAGTGGGTACCTAAGTAAAATGAAGTTACTTTCTAGTTTTGAAGCAGAATTTCATAATAACAATAATAATAAGCAAATAATAATAACGTCATATTATTGGTGAAAAGATCCATATTCATTTTCAAATATTATCTACCCTACATAGGTATGTACTTGACCTCCTAGGTATAAACAAATAGTTTTCCCAAACAAACAAAAAACGACTACAGAACGATTTATTATCGCCTATTAAATTCCGAAGACACTCGAACAGCCTTCGTTTACAACCTTCTTAGTTAGTCAACAACCAATGATTACAGAGTACTCTCTCTTTTATAGAACTGACCTCGAATCCTCTCCTCTATTGCAGCCTTTAGTACCAACCTGACGAGATGTCGTCAAGGGAGGAAGGGGGTGGCGGGGTCCCATACGTTTGCATAAATAATGGAAGAGTATGTGACCCGTCAAATGAGGGTGTTAAGTCACGGAGGGACAAGTCTTGTAGCTCATTTGTTGAGGGATGAGTTGTCTGACGGCTGATGAAGGTATTTTTAGATGGGTGGGTTAGGGATGTAGTTTTCTGTGTTGTGACCCGAAATAATTTAATAATGCTATTCGCTAGCAGAACCTAGTCTAACCTAGTTTATTATTAGCAAAATGTTTGAGGAAATGTCAGCTTTTTAATTGAATTATTATCTACGCTTTGAAGGCTTCAATTCAACATGGAGGTTGTATGAGTCGATTGTAGGAGCCAACGATTGTATCACTTATCACTTTATGTTGATTTAGTTATGGAGTATACCGAAAGTAACAGTTGAGTTTAAAGTTATTTTTAAATGAGAATATTAACAAGTTAAAGTTGTAGCAATTCTTTTTCTTGACAAGTCGTTAGCTCCACACTTATTGTCTGACTGGATGTGCATTGCTTAAGACGTTATAATTATAGCATAATATTTGTGATGCATGGTAAATGCATAATAAAAATGCGGTTGATGAGACCGTACGTCGGAGTTTTAATTCTTCTTTTTCCATTCCCACAATAAAATAGTGTTCAAACAAAAACTGACACCTTTTTCACTTGTGAGTACAGCCGGCTGGTTGCCGATATCGTCAATGTCGCGGGAAACAGATGGATTAGGGTCGCTCAGAACCGGGAAGTACGGCAGAAGAAAGGGGTAGCCTAAACCCAACAGTGGTTGATTCCGGGTTGATATGATGATGGTGATGATGAGTACAGCCTCAAATAACAACTCTTGGCAATAAATTATTTAAATAGATAATAGAACCACCCATACATGTAATTGTATCGGTCATTGCCGCTAGATTTTTGCGAACAATTGTGAACATGGAAACTATTTTTTTCATGAGATGGCATCAATTATTATGAAAAAAAAAATGAGGACTCATTCATTTTCAGAACGAACTCGAATTTCCACTTCCGAAAAAGCTAAATTCCATTGTAATTCCCCAAACCATACCAGAAAAAAAGGCACTAAGCATTAAGATTATATTGAAAATCTTCGTACACCTATACAGAGCGGTACTTTCCCCAATAAACGCGTGTTACGTGTCAAGAAAACCTAATAAGCATGCTTACTTGCGGGGCTGAAGTTATAAATTATTCATAATAACAAAGTTATAAATCGTGATACGAAAATCTCATCCCTTCAGGAAAGTTAACGGCTGGGAGTGATAAGTAATCAGGTTTGAGTGTGGAAATCGTATTATGTGCTCTTGTATTATTAGTAAGTAGTAGTAGAACTTCAAGGCTATATTTTTATAAAAGGAGAAACGACAGAAGTACTACTTTTGCATGTTACCTAAATTATCACAATATTATTCGACTAATTGAGAGAGGAGAGGAGCTCGTGGCCAAATAATGACAGCCGCTCGGGTCGATATTCAGGTTAAGCCGCGCTTGCCAATGTTGGTCTGTGGATGGTTGACCACCCTCGTTACATAACGAGTTTCCTCCGTGCCTCGGAGAGCACGTTAAGCCGTTGGTCCTGGCTGTCAAATGTAGATCTTTGACAATCGTTAAGTAGTCAGTGGCCCGCAACTCTGACAACCAGTCTTACCAAGGGGTATCGTATTATCCAGTAATAACTGGGTTGTGGAGGTCAGACAGACAGTTGCTCCATGTAAAATATAAAATATTCAGCTGTACCCAGTTAGACTGGAAGCCGACCCCTATGTAGTTGGGAAAAGGCTAAACAGATGAGGATTATTTGACTAATTATTTCGCAGGTTTTTTTATATAAAGGGCAAGATTTTAGGTTAACCTTTTAAATTTTAATTCTGTTATGATTAATGGTCTATTTAATAATGGCTTAATTGCCAAGAGCCTGGACCAAGATCTGAAGAAGCTCTCGTTAGGCAGCTGGATCAAAGGCTTGATTCAGAAAGCGGTAATCCTGGACATGGGTCATATTATTAGGAGGTTCCTCTGTCTGGAGCCTTGACCGCCTGTAGCTTGGACCCTATTCCCGATACCAGTAGACTTCTACTGTAAGTAAAATACTGGTATACATTGTATCCGGTTTGACTTTAAGCCGGCCCCATCATAGCTGGGATAAGTCTAGTCAGATGATGATGATGAATGTCTATTCAATAATAAAGATTTAGAAAACCACAGTATGAATTGGCTTTTGTCGATGAAAATATGTTTACCGTCATTTCTTAAATTACGATCAGAATGTAAGCGACGCAAGAAACGCAAGACGTCAAACTAGAAACCAGTTGTTTTGTGATAATAGAACACAAAAGCAAAGACTCTCAAAAGTAGAAATTGGTACATTTATTTTATACTCTGACAGTGGCGAAGGTTCCTCGATAAATCGATTCCTACCGGATTCCCTTTGAAAATTGACGCAATCAGTTTTCTATAGAGAAATAATATAATCACATTAAATATATGTACTCCGGCTTACCTCTTACAAAAATTGACCCTTCGCTACTGTACTCTGATAAACACCAAGCAATTCAAACAGAATCTCGCAAAGACTATTCCGCATTTTAAATCTACGTTCCCGCACCAACAGTACCTACCAAATACTTCGCACATCTGCATTTTTGTGGTAGACATTTACATAGCATGACGTCACGCGTGTAATTCCTGAAGATTTAGGCGGAGACATTATCACAATACCCCTTATTTAGGGCTCATGTATTAGGAGCAAGCCTATCTAATATACTGAAACTCATAGATAGAAAAACACAGTAACACTTTGCCTGACCAGAGAATCGAAGCTAGGACCTCAAGCTCAGCAGTAACGCTTGAGATTCTAGATCAACGAGGCAGTCGTTTGAGCAAGTACAAAGAAAATACAAGTTGTACAATTGAAAAGAGAACATAGTCGATACTAAGTCCTAAAGAGTGAACGAAAATCGTGACTCTTAGTAAAAAAATCCTCCTCTTTAATATTCACGTCCCAAACCAATGAGATGCGAACGATTTGTATTAAGAACAGGTACATAAGTACTAACCGAGGCCCTAGCACGAACGCCCGACGTAAACGTAACATAAATCTGTTCTTTTTTTTTAAAACGAAAGTATACCGATGCTTGCTAGTGATTCTAGAGTGGAGGCCGCAAGTTGGTAACCGTAGTGTCAGACGCTTATTGCCTATTAACAACTGCCGACTATAAAAATGTGGCTGGGTAAGACCAGTGGTGTGCTTAGAGGCCAACAGTACCTCAATCACCAAGGGCATGCCTTAATTAACATCATGAAGAGTAGTTATTATAAGGTCCAGCGGTGGTAAGGTTCATGCGCTCCTCAAAGAGATGCCAGCAACCATGTAGGGGTCCGCATGGGCCGATGCTTGCCAGGGCTGCGGGACTGTTCTAAAGAGATACCGTGGCCCTGGAACACAAAGGGCAAAGAAGGAACATGGATGGGTTTTAGTCAGTAGGATACTGACACTCCCTTCCGCTCCGCGCAGAGCGGGGGAGGTCGTATGATGATTTCCTATCCGAAAAAAATATATAAAAAAGGTCAATCCCTAACATCATGAAGAGTAGTTATTATAAGGTCAAGCCCAGCTTCTAGGTTTGTGTGAAGTACCGCCACTAAGTAGGACTGGCTGTAGAGGCTGGAGGACAATGTGTTGTAACGCAACTTGCAGCGACAGCCTATGTCCAACAGTTTTTTGCGAAAGGTTGAGGTGACTGATTGATTGATAGATATATTAGTACTTATTTTAGATTTGAAACGAATTAATTGTTGTACTTTATTAAAATCGAATGTTGTGATGGCCAAGTTCATATCCGGGCAAGTCACATTCGACAGTTACGAGCACCAATATATAAACACTTTCCTAAATTGAAAAGCAATTTTCGTGAGAAATAATTATTGTAACTTGAAGATAGGATCTTTTTTCATAAAAATATGTGTTCCAGAATACAATGTACGTAACATGATGAAATTTTAATCAGAACAGTAGGAGAAAAACACTTTTAAAAGTTGTAAAGTGTTTACAAATTGGTGCTCGTGACTGTCTAATGTGATTTTTTCAACTCTTTTTCAAGGAAAACATCGTGATGAAACCTGGACTTATAATTAACATAAGTTTGAAATCGCTAACCCGTCTTGAGTAAGCGTGGTGATCAATTCTCTGTATGAGAAGAGGCCTTTGCCCAGCAGTGGGACAGTACTAAGCTGGTATTATTAATTTATTTATATTAAAATCGATCGGATTAACGTCGCGCATTCGTACTAAACCCACAAATACGTAAGTACTACGGTTTAAAAAGGCAAAAGTATCACACAGCTCACGTTCCAGATTTACGTTCATTCACTTGATCTCAATCGCGATAAGTGCACGAGCGTCGTCCTGATGATTGTACACACGTTCACTGTGTAGTTACATTCGGAAGGCAATTGGCTTTAGGAATACGGAGCGGTGGTGCGACGAACAATGTTGTTTCAGTTGCGATTGCAAATAGGTGATCGGATTTAGCTTGGTTGGTTACGTGAGAATATATTCTAGGGATTTTGTGTTGTTTTTCGGTTACAATTGGTCTATTTTAACTTGTACAAAAATGCTTATGGTACTAAGTACGCCTTTTTTGTGAGCAATAAGTTTAAATACATATAGAAATTGTAGAGCGACCTTAGAGGCCTCGCCCACGGTTATTTTATGTAGCGATGCTGTCGCGCATGTGTATCGATACAGCCACGATGTTGTAGCTGGCTGTGTACCTTAGCCCAATTCTGAACGAGCGATAGCAGCGATGCAGAAGTGTGTTTACAAAACGCATGACAAAAAGTCGCCGTGGGCGAGGAGCCTTAGGTTTTAATGGTGTTTTGACTTACAAAATTTAGCCAAACTTTACTTTACACCAGCCTGTTTACGAAGGTTTACCATGTAGATAGTGTGGTGGTAGTGGTGACCCATAAAAATCTTACCTTCTTTTTTAGAAGTCGGTTAATAAAACCATTCAGCGCTAGTCAAGAAAATTCAATGCTAGACGCTTTTCTTACCCGTACAATAAAAAAAGATACATTTCGCAACACCTTAAACTTACTGACTACATCGATACGGTTTATCTAATTACTTTCGTACGTTTGCTCATTGCGCTCTAACGTAAACGTGCACGTTAACGTTGACATTGAATTTTCCGTTGTTCTGAGATGTGTTCAGCTGTAACATGCTAAATTTGAAGTAAAATAACTAGTGACATTGAAAGTAAGAATTAACTTGCAAAATTTCAGCTTTTTCATGTCAAAGAAATATTTTAAATGTTTTTATTTTGAAATTATCAAGCTATGTTAATTTGCGAAAACATACTACAGCAATTAGACCATGTTTTATATTAATTATCAGTAATAATAGTTTTTTACTTTTTTACCTTTGTAAAATAGAAAACGTAAAATGTTTCCACGGAATATTTTTTTAATAAAAATGTCCCTACCAGCCTGGATATTTAAATTTCGTTTTTAATTACTTTCATGCTAATTAGGGAGAAGTAAAAACCGTCAGCTGTTCGTAATCTTAAATTATTTTTTAATTAGATTTGTCGCTAGTCTTAAGTGGATAGAGCTTGGCTCTCAGTTTGAATAAAATATATCGAAACTGTTTCTTTCCATAGATATCTATTATCATGAAGTAGAATAGAATATATTTTATTCTAAGACATGAGTATACATCAAATAATATGTGCAAGGTCTTAAATAACAGGTAGATCTACATGTTTTGCCATTTATGGCGTAGAAAACAACATATTTTTAGCTTAGAATAAAAATTTGAGTCAACACAGCAAACTATGAAATTTGAATAACTAATCCTAAAGCTAATTAAAAAATATAAAGTACTGATTTACAGATATGGTTGTCAAATTGTGAAAATATCGTAATTATAGGAATCTATTTAATTAATTGCGGTCATTTAAAAATTCCAATATGGAATAATTGGCATATATATTCGCATTTGGCTATGATATATTTTTTTAAATGTATTCTAAACAGAGCAGTAGGCATTGGTCGAATAGGATTTGGGATTTTATTATAAATGATTGGTGCTAAACAAAAAAAAACTTTTACGCATCAATGCCTTGGTTGATCTCGGTACGCATAATTTATTATTATTAGTAGTTTCAGTAATTTAATTTAAAACATATTTTGGTATTAAAAATTAAATGGTGTCGTCTTTCCAGATCCAGTACTTCGGTACCACAAACAAGCGTAAGTATTTCGCGAACATTGAGTTTACCGATACCTACTAGATTGATAAACGAATCGCTTACGCCTGAAATTTTACATTTGGACGAGTGCTGAACTAATACCACGATTTAAAGACTAAATATTGGTAAGGAAAGACTTCAAAAAATGACTTTCAACAGGATTTTTTTAATAAGTAGCACCAACACATTTTGCCTTCTATCTTTTACCAGCTTTCCCAGTAATACCTTTAGAGATATAAAACAATACAAATACGAGTGCCGCTCGATACAGCAGAGTCCCTGGAGGGTGCTCCATCGTTTAGTTCCTGCACTTTGTGTTATTAGTTCACAAACTTGACCCGATAGGGTTATTGTGAAGTTCGATATTTTCATGGAGAAGTGTGTCAAACTACACACGTTTCTTAGTTCTTTTTGTTAGTTTCTTTAGATAAAGTGTACATTACACTTTATCTAAAGAAACTACACACGAGTATATTTTAAAAATATTTAAACGTCTGCATCTATCGCGTCAAATTACTAACACTCTATTGTTACGTGATAATTCAAATTGGAGTTTAAAAAATCATTTTGCACATCTCTCAATTTCGGTCGTAAAGATATGCTAATAAGATTTTATCGTGATAATGCTTCAAATGATTAAATACACTTCATCATCATCTGCCTAGCCTTTTCCCAGCTAAGCTCGGGTCGACTTCCAGTCTAACCGGATGCAGCTGAATACCAGTATTTTACATGAAGCGACTGCCTATCTAACCTCCACAACCCAGTTAGTACTAGGTAATACGATACCCCTTGGTAAGACTGGTTGTCAGACTTTTTGAGCCACTGACTACCAGTAACGACTGTCAAAGATCTACAAATGACAGCCGGAACAAACGGCTTAACGTGCTTTCCGAGGCACGGAGGAAACTCAGTATTTAATGGGTGGTCACCCATCCAAGGACCAACCTAGGCAAGCACGGCTTAACCTAAAGATCGAGCGGCTGTTATTATTTAGCCACGAGCTCGAGCGAAAGTGTAATGTACGAGTATATTTTAAAAATATTTAAACGTTCTGGCATTTATCGCGTCTAATCACTAACACTCTACTGTTACGCGATAATTCAAAATGGAGGAAATTAAAAAATGAAGTTTAAAAAACATTTTGCTCATCTTTCAATTTCGGTCGTAAGGATATGCTAAAAAGATATTATTATGATAATGCTTCAAATGATTAAAGACACTTAATCCAACGTTTAAAGATAGATGTAAAGGCGGAGTCTCATAACAACAACGCACGGTCATGAAGTCCCGCATCGCCATCCACTATTTTAGGATTGTTCGCAACAATCGCCATAACAACCATCAGCCACAACACCCGTCTGTTTGGAGGACCATATTTTTCCAATAGACGATGAAGAACTTTATAACCTGTTTCTTAAACTTCTGTAAACGGAACAGAATAATAGAAACCTCCGTCATCTTCCTGTTTGGGGTCTTCTCAGCATATCTTCTTCTTCCATACTTTCTTTATTACTCGTCATTTCATTCATTTATTCAGGTCATTTACACCTATTGCCACACACAATATAATCAGATTAAACATTACAATTTAGATAAACAACAAAATAAATTACAATACAAATAGAGTTGATTCAAATATAATTAAAACAATTATATTATTAAAATTCAACTTAACTTAATTTAAAATTTTAGCAGTCACCTCCTTTCTAGCCATATCTTCTTTCGCAGAATCCATTCACGGTTTCTTTGGTCTTCCTCTACTCTTAGCCATCTACATTCATTCTCAACATTTTCCTATCATCATCATCATCTGCCTAGCCTTTTCCCAACTATGTTGGGGTCGGCTTACAGTCTAACCGGATGCAGCTGAATACCAGTATTTTACATGGAGCTACTGACTATCTGACCTCCAGAACCCAGTTAGTACTGGGTAATACGATATCCCTTGGTAAGACTGAGAAAAAACATTTTCCTCACTATATTTTCCTCAATAGAAACCTACTGAACCAAAATTAATTTAAACTGTAAATTGACTGTAAATTGTTATTTCCACCTTGTAAATAACTAAACGATGATAACACACCAGCCTTACCACTCTGTTATAATTAGAGATAGCTATTCGACTACTAATCGAGTAGTATTTAGCACAAGCAATTTGCTCCAATCAGCTTGCTCGGTTCAGAGCACGATAACTCTTCAGTCTTCGCTGCTATTTCGTTGCCGTTGAAAAGCAAATTATGCTTCCAATCTTTCAGGAAGCAATGGAATTAAATCTTTTCGTTGGTTGCTCGTTGATTTACTGGGTGTGCACTTTTTTTACATGGGACTTAAACATAACTGCCAAAATGTGGGTAATACCATTAGGCACACCTCTGCCTAACTCTTTGAGGATTACAGACGTGATGTTATGTTAAGCAAATCCATAGTTACCTGACTTAAGAATCGTGGCTGATAAATGACTAAAGGCTCACACCCAAAAATAAAAATCCTCTCGACTGAATTTAGATCACGGGGGGCATCACAACGGTGATTGGGCAATTGCGCTGGAGATATAAAACACGAAAACCCAATAACACTTTGCCCGATGTAGGAATCACCCAGGATGTCACGTTCAGTGGTCCCACTTGCGGCCACCAGATAAGAGGAGCAGTCACCCCAAAAGGCCTGGAATCCTTCATGGGATAAACATAAAGTTAACAAAATAATACACTGAATCAACTTCAGTAATTATAGTCGCTGAATACACTTCGTTGCATTGTAACGCATTTATTTCAAACAATAAAATAAAAAAGTAATTTCTTTTAATTTGTTTCCTGAATCCACTGCTGAATCGGATCTCCTCAAACGTAAAATTAAAAACCAAAAAGCATTGTAATGTGAATTCTTTGTGGTGTAAATGGGACGACTTCACGAATTACGTTCGAAATTTAAATTAAAGCTGGTTTCTGGTGGGCTTAGAAGGCGTTAGTGAGAATCTAATTTATGGACCGCAAAATATGTATTCAGTTCAAAATCTAATATTACGGAGAATAGCTTCTCTTAGTTAAGCTAGTTATTACACACGAATTACTGTCTAGTAAGTTTGGTAATTTCTTAAAATAATTGTGATTTAATTACGTGTAATACTTACAATGTTACGTTGGTAATTTGTTCTCTATGTTTATCAAAGTAATCATTAACTTTGTCGTAACTTTGTTAGTTAACTTTTGAAACAATTAAACTCCAAAGGGTATTATAAAAGATAACTTACTTCTGAAGCAGAGTAATTGTAAAAATCTCTGTAGTTGACATTAAGCTCTGTCCTCTAAGAAGATAAAACGAAGACAAAATGACGACAATTTCCATTTAAATAACTCGACTGCTTGCAAACTGTCAACTGTCAACTCTATGCGTCTGAACCAAGCTTAAAGCTATTATTATGAAAAACGCAAAGCGGTTTTACTCTCACCTCAGTTGAGGCGGATTAAAATATTTGCCCTCATATTTGTAGGCGACCATTTTTTTTGTCCGCAATTGTCATTCAGCAGCCAATCTAAATTCGAACCCTGTTTATATGGAAATTAGATTTAATTTCGAGTGTCTTCTGTGTGATAGAATTTTGGGACATTCAAATTATTTGTTCTTGTAGAATAATCTATATAGTGTGATGTAACTTTTATTGAAGTATATTTATTTAATCCGTGATCATGGTGCTTGCAACAGCGCCGAAATATCGGGAACTCAAAGAAAACTATAAACATGGTAATTATCCCGTCTTCTAGTTATAATAATTATATTTATTTAATATTTTTGACGGATAAAATATTGAAATAGTAAATTAAAATCTTATTAGATATACTTATTACAATCTTCATCTTAAGTATTTATAAAAGCAGAAATACTTTCACATTCATTAAACTAAAACTTTACGTGACTTCAAAAAAAAAATGAACTAAAAGCTTTTTTATTTTAACCTGTCATCATTTCATTTTATATTCCTCAAATCTCAAATTAAGGAGAAAGCAACAAGAGTAAGCGTGCTTCATTCCAATTTATCGCCATCATTCATCAAGCAAGAAAAACATAGCAAAGGGAACTGAAAATTTTAATAAATTGTCAACGTGTGTAATGCTCTGAGAACTGCGATAAGCATGGCTACCCGTCATGTAGGGTATAAAAATAAATGAAAGGTGAGTACAGATTTTGAGTGGGAAATGTTTGCTATTGGCGTTGATATTTTAAGCTGTATCTGCAGCCATTCAGGCTTCTTCTTTTCGAGTCGTTGGTGTGTAAAATGTATATTCTAGACATCTTTCATTTTAAAATGAACATAAAATAATTAATATAGTGTTAAAAGAGTTGAGAGCAGCGGTGGCCCAGTGGTGGAGAGCCCGACTTACGAGCAGTAAGTCGTGGGTTTGAACCCAGGCAGGCGCATTACTTTGTGTAAGTTATTTCATCACCACTGCTCTCAAAACGTTGAAGGAAAACATCGTGAGGAAACCGGCATGTCCTAGAACCAAAAATTCGAAGATATGTGACATCTACCAACCCGCACTGGGCCCGCGTGGTGGAGAGAGGAGGCCTGCGTCCCAGCAGTGGGAACATTAATAGGCTGATTATGCTATGTTATGTTATGCTAAATGAGTTAGGCTGAATATCTAGGCGGCTATGCCAATGGCTGGCGTCGTGGCTTCAGTGGCGTTTTGTAGATCCTGGTGTTTGGACACTTTGGAGACTCCAACGTACTATGGGACGTGATTTGGTCAGGACGTTGGAACACTCTTTCATAATAATCATAAATTTTAATTTATGATAACACCGAAAACAATTTACCCTTTATTTGTATCTAAAGCTCGTGGCTAAATAATAACAGCCGCTTGGACCAATCTTCAGGTCAAGCCGCGCTTGTCTAGGTTGGTCTGTGCATGGCTGACCACCTATTACATACCGAGTTTCCTCCGTGCCTCAGAAAGCACGTTAAGCCGCTGGTCCCAGTTGTCATTTTGTAGATTTTTGACAGTCGTTACAGGTAGTTAATAGCCCGAAAGTTTGACAACGAGTCTTACCAAGGGGTATCATTTTACCCAGTACTAACTGGGTTGTGGAGGTCAGATAGGCAGTCGCTTCATGTAAAATACTGGTGTTCAGCTGCATCCGGTTAGACTGGAAGCCAACCAGAACTTAGTTGGGAAAAGGTTAGGCAAATTGTGTTACTGAAATTCATTCTTGTAAAAAAAAGGAGTGACTGATGCCACGGATTTCACAATACTTCCCGTCGGTTGACGCGTTCCTTGCTCTGTATTGGTTATTTAGCCAGGCATTTTTCTGATAAATCTATCGCATATTTAAACTGATACTGTTAGGCTGCATCATCCCACTGCTGGGCAAAGGCCTCTCCCCATGACTTCCAGTTGTTTCGATTCAAGGCCAATGTCGAGCACTGGTCGTTGGTCTTGGCCCGCCATCCCCTACGAGGTCTGCCGCGACGCCTTCTGACTGTATCAGGGCTGCAGAAAGTGGCTATTTTGGCCCTAAGATCAATGTAAACATGCAGCACAAAAAAATCAACCCAGAAAATCTGATGACACATTTCATTCATCAGGTCTCAAATGACCAAGCATACCCATTGTCCGGCCGTCTTATGACGACAGGCCGTGTCGACGGCGCGTTCGTGTTCCACGTGCGCCTCAAAGAGATGTCAGCAAATAAGTAGGGGTCCGTAAGGAGTGGGGGGGGGGGTCATTTGATGATTTCCCATCCAGAAAAAAAAAAAAGCATACCCATTGGCGAAAACGTTATTAATAACTACAATATCCATTCTCACTTGTAACTCTCACTGCGGTACAATAGTAATTTTTCTCTGAAATTCAAAGCCACTAGGCGACATGAATTTATGTTCGGCACAAATCAAAATTTACGCTCACAAATACAAATTTATAATTCACAGTGTTAAACTTTAAATAAATTCCTTGACACCTCTATGTTTTAGGCGGCTAGGTCCAAATTCGCCTGCTTGTACATTTTTAGGAGTCAACAAACTAAACTGTTTGCTTACCGGCGGAATATGGAATGGGCGTTCTGTTACACCGTTATATAACAAAGATGAAATGGTTTATTGCTATTATTTAAATTCTGGTACTGATAAATATTCTAAATCTACTTAGAAATGTAAACCGCTCTGCTATTCAAACAAATGGTTGTCCTTTATTGTCTTCGAATTATGTTCTTAATTTTGCGGACTTCATAGAAATGAAAGGCGTATAATTATTTTCAACACAATACTTACTTATGTTCTTCTAGGTCTAATTAGACCCCATACACTATGTAACACGTATCCTCTCATTACCTCTTTTTAAAATCAACCAAATCTTACACCCCGAAATGTACGAACATTAACAATAGATTTAGACAAAACACATTTCATTGTATTACGAAAATAAATATTTAAAAAAAATACATTAATTTGCACTAAACTTGGGTCATAAAGAATACAGAATAAAGCACATAAACATAAAAATAACAAGTTAGGAAAATAATTATACGCGTCACATTTATGCAAAACGACCACCATGAAGAACCAGCATGATGCTATGACACTACTTTTCTCAGATTTCCATTTCCCCTGAAAACCTCAACATGACACTACGGTGTAAATGCAGCAAGTGATGCGAATCAGGCAGACGGGGTGACGTCACGGAAGCACCGTGGCGGAAGCGCGCGCGCCGCGTTTCCGCTACAGCCGCCGCTTGAACCGCGCTAACTACATCACAGGGCAGCGCTACAGCGGAGTACAGCGCTGATAGATATGCACAGGATTAGATTATTCTTTTCATCTGGATGGGATAAGAGGAAAATATAATAAAATATGCCTGTATGCAGACATATAGTTAAAAGTATCAGCTGTGTTCTTCATAATGTGTTTGAATTTAAAGCAATTTACACATACAATTTTGACGTGGTTTAAATATTTACAAACTTGACTAAGCCAAGACATGCTCAAATTACGAAACTGCCTAGTGTTAAACCAGTGCAGTTTATCCGTGATCATGGTGCTTGCAACAGTGCTGAAATATCGGGAACTCAAAACTACGTAAATATCCCGTTTCTAGTGTAGTGTAATGACAGTGCAGTAAACTCATCAAATAATTACGTATTCATTCCACTTTTTTTTTTTACAATTTTTTGATAAAAGTTTTATTAATTTGAAAAAACTAACTAAATACATTATTAATATAAGATATATGTATATACCTCCTTCTGCGAAGCAGTCATGCTAGTGAAGGAGGTGGCGGGACGTGAGAGGGAAAGAACTTTACGTCCCAGTCGCCGCGGGAGACGCCCTGGGCGTTGGGGGTCACGTGGTGGCTCCCGGCCACCGTAGGCGCGGGCCTGTGGACGGCGAGTTATGGGCTAGCTCGCCGTCCGGCCGTCTTATGACGACAGGCCGTGTCGACGGCGCGTTCGTGTTCCACGTGCGCCTCAAAGAGATGTCAGCAAATAAGTAGGGGTCCGCAAGGGCCGATGCCTGCCAGGGCTGCGGGACTGTTCGAAAGAGATACCGTGGCCCTGGAACACAAAGGGCAAAGAAGGAACATGGATGGGTTTTAGTCAGTACAAGTCTGACACTCCCTTCCGCTCCGCCCAGAGTGGGGGGGGTCATTTGATGATTTCCCATCCGGAAAAAAAAAAAAAAAAAAGATATATGTATATAACTATTAAAGAACCTAAAATAAATAAACTAACAACAAACTATAAGAGGGCGTCAAAAAACTCCTCCTCAACGATGTCAGCTGGTAATGTGCCCAACAGACTGGCGGTGTTGCCACGTTGTATGGCAACACTTAGCCTCTGGCCAAAGTAAAAGCCAGCCCTTGGGTCACGGGAAGCGTCAACTAGACGTTTCGAAATTTCTCATTCAACTCCAATTTTAGTTTTGCTATCCAATTACGTCTTCACCATAATCAGCTTATAAAATTCCCAATGCTGCGATACGCATCGACCCTATGTGTGTGAGCACGCCATAATGATGGGCCTAGTGCAATATTTGTCTTTTAGTTCCCAACCTTCGATAACTACTATAAAACCAAACAAAAAACTCAAACTACGGAAACACAAAATTCCTGCAAATGCATCATCGTGCACCCCTTCGTTAAGTGCAATTAAAATTGTGAGTTCACAACTGAACTTATTTGCATTAATTAGCTTACAAAACTTCTTCTGTATCATTGATCATCTCTATTTCTTCCGATTTGACTGCTCAACCAAATATCAAACCTATATTATTAGTTTAGTCTAGTATCTTCATTATCTGCAATCATCATCTGCTTTGCCTTTACCAACTATGTTGAGATCGGATTCCAGTCTAACCGAATGCAGCTTTATTCAGCTGCATCCGGTTACCTTTTTTTTTACCTAACCTAACATCCAAAATGCCTAGCTACCTTCCACAATCCCGCTAGTACCCGGCAATACGATACCCCTGTCTGACAACCAGTCTTACCCCTAGGTAAGACTGGTTGTCAGACTTTCGGGCCATTGGCTTCCTGTAACGACGGTAACGTCTACAAATGACAGCCGGGACACTTAATTCTGTAATAACCAATTTATTAAACTTTTAGTACACAAATAGTGTACACTTAAAACTTTAATAAACCAATTATTGGGATTCCTGTAGTAGTCTTGTAAGTTCAGGTTAATATTCAGGCATGCATGCAGATCCAATAGTCGAGACTGTAGCTCAATTAAAAGTTATACCAACAGGGATACAGTTTTGATCGCGTTGTTCCTCCTTTAAAAGGTTTTGAGTGCATTTTGCCCGACGTGTTTCTCTTGGCATGACCAGTTCATAGAGATTCTCATGGGACTTTAAATTACATTTCGGTGTTTGCAAAAAAATTGGGCTTGACCTCAAAAAACAAATTATTGTTTGCTTTGCTTTCGACGAAAATATTCCTCAAAGGCCCCAACCCTTTAGAGGTAAATTGTAGGAAGGAAGTATTTAGAAGCTACGGGTATAATAATAACGCCCATTTAACTAAAGTCAAATGCACTTAATCAATGATCCGAGAGTCTGACAATCAGTCTTACCAAGGTGTATCACATCACCCAGTACTAACTGGGTTGTGGAGGTCAGATAGGCAGGCGCTCCATGTAAAATACCGGTATTCAGCTGCATGCGGTTAGACTGTAAACCGACCCCAACATAATTGGGAAAAGGCTAGGTAGATGATGATGCACTGAATCGGGTATTTACTTATTGAGGCTTATACATACATATACCGTTAAGAAATTCAAACGTTAGAAAACGAGTTTCCTCAACTTCTTGATCGAACTAGGGTCCTAAAACCAAAACCTCGTGCTTACCAAATTTTAATAATAACGGTAGTCTCTTACAGAGTAAAACGTACTTTAATATAAATATAATATACACAAAAAAAATATATTGTATAATTTTTGTTGATGATAATATTTGAAAATGTAATTAGTAAGTAAAAAATGAGTAAACGAAATAAATTAAAAATACAATAAAATAATAAAACAATATAATTTAATAACATAATTATGCTTTGAAATAATAATGAGAACTGAATATTTCCCAAGAATACTTAGAATCAGCCAGTCAGGTCAACAAACCTAACCACACACTACAAACGCTGAAACATTCACCATAGACACGAGGACCCCCAGCAAACGGACGTGCCCGTCATTTCCGTTCTGAAAATACACCAACGCAAATAACTCCAGTAATGAACTCTCAAGTTTTATTGTACTTAACGAAGGGATGCACGATGATGCATTCGAAGCAGGAATTTTACATGTTTCCGTAGTTAATTGAAGAGTTTTTTTGTTTGGTTTTGTGGTAGTTAACGAAGGCGTAGTACTTATAAACGATTCTGATGATAAAAGGGTCTTTGATATTGATACAGTTAGCACAGGGACAATGAATAGATTAAAGTAAACTCATCATTAACACTAGTAAGATATTTACCATGTTGTGATGTTTGCGCCGAAATATCGAAAACTCAAAGAAAACAGTAAACAGTAAACATGCCCAAAGAAACCAGTAAACATGGTAAATATCCCGTTTCTAGTGTTAATAATAATGTTAGTGACCACGATAGTTTAAAATCTTAAAATAAACTTTATTTACAGGCTACAGTCCATAGTTTTCTTAGTGTCAGTAACAATTTAAGTAATTAGGTAAGTATTGTTAGTGTTTACAACTTAATTATTTATTTAGACACCAGTGTCTCTGGAAGGGGCAGTCCGGTCTGGCAGCAGTCATCTTCAAAATGCTGTTGTCATTACCATGCAGGCGTTGCAGTAAGGAGGCCGTTTTCTTTCGCATTATAGCGTGCAGGCCATCATTCTGTGCGAACCTCCGGAACATTCTAGACGCACTACAGCGCCATGTATTGATTAACAGTGGATCAAGATTAGTGATACTATACATTCTTTTAAATGAACACTGAACTTAGCAAAAACTCTTTTTATTTACTACTAGCTGTTGCCCGCGTCTTCGTTCGCGTGGAAATTTTAATGTGTATGTGTGAGAAAAAAACGATAACCTAACTCATTCCCCAGGATATAATCTATCTCTTTGCCTTTCATTGAAGACACTGAACTTATCAAAAACTCTTTTTACTTACTATATTTACTTCTTTCTTTCTCTATTAACTATATTATTATAGTATTCATTGGCAAGTCAGAAAGCATCACCAAAATATGTCCAACCATAAATATTAACAACTAGCGACTCGTGCCGGCTTCGCACGGGCAGACATTTTTTTTTTAAATGAAGCCTGTTTTACTCAGTGATAATGAAGCATTCTAATGGTGAGAGAATTTTTGTAATCGGTCAGTAGTTTTTCAGTTTACAAACATACAAATCTTTCCTCTTTATTATATTAGTGTAACGAAATCTCAACAAGAAAACAGCATTATTTATTAAAGAATCCGCCAGGCCTTTCTTTATAAACATTAAATATCAAAAAAAGTTCACGGACGTAATCCAAGTCAAAACAACTTTAAGACTGGCTTCAACAAAAAAAAGGTTTTAAAAAAAGAACATCGTCAGATTATCGTGGATTCGATTTCCACGTCTGAACTTCGCTTAAGTTAAGGCGTTCGGAATGTTGTTGAGGTAACAAAAAAATAAAAAAATAAACGTATTTCAAAAGAATCGAAAAGTTCGGAAAAATTCCAGCCAAGGATTTTGTGTCGTCGTTGGTTGACAGTTTTGCAGTAAGCCGAGTGCCAGTGGAAAATCTATTACGTGTTGTGATCGGCATTAGTGGTTTTCCTGTTGTCTTTTGATTTTTTCTCTGTGAATGTTTTGTTTTGCTCTATCTAACTTAAAGTATTTGCCTCATGAAAATAATTAATTTCAACGAAGGTTTTGTTTTCTGAACGTTTTTTTTTTTTGTTTTACTAAGTTTTTTTTGGACTTTTTTCCTTGTAAATCATTAATCTATAATTATTTGAAAATTAGGTAATATCTATTCTCATCCTTTGTAGCAGCGTAGTCTAGCTTGCCTAAAGGCAATCGACTTTAATTGAAGTTTCAAATTGCCATCACACGTAATCGTAGCAGAAGAACTTTTCACAGCGCTCGCCAATAATCCTTTTGTAACAAACCAGTTTGACAGATGAGAATTCTATTGTTGGAATTTTTCTCGATTTATCACGTCTCCGCTTTGAATAATGGTGCGTGTCATAAAATATCCGAATTAATCCATTCATGTGAAAACGTATAACATTAAAATTTATTGCACAATATAATAACGATGCTGTTCGAATAACAATGAGGAGTCGGTATCTAAATATAGTAAAACACGTATAAATGGATGATTTATACAGTGGTAAACTCAGTACCGTTCGAATCACTTTGAAGAATTTGCTGGCTACCATTTTGACACTATGCCCTACCTAGTAAGACAATCTTTTCAGATGGGAGTTCATGGACGTCTCAGATCTCAAGTGCGTATGCGGCGTGTCTCCACAGACAATGGCCCACCTCCCATCTTGCGCTGCAAGCCCTGAAACCTACGCACTTGACGATCTTAGGACTGCATCAGTGAGCGGAGTTCGCAAAGCTGAATTTTGGGTCAAATATAATTAATGAAAGTTTTCCATAGACCCGCTAAAAAGAAGACAAATAGACATAAATAGAGTTATAAGCTTGGTATAAAGATGATTATAGTTTTATTTTGAACAACATGGCTCTTAATACCCCAGTCTTTCGAAGATCTATAAGGTCGTCAAAGTTATCATTCGATTATATTATATTACAACTTTAATGAGCTCTTCGTACCCCAGGGAAGTGAAGTTCCACATAAACTAGCTATATCGTGTTAATTAAACTAGACCTAATCGGCTTTAGGCTTAAGACTAGTTTACAGTGCTTTGGAGATGTAAGCTAGGATAGGTTTACATTATTTTCAACCTTGTTAAGATATACTGGAAATTGTAGTATTACCGTCTAACAGTTCATCATCTGCCTAGCCTTTTCCCAACTATGTTGTGGTCGGCTTCCAATCTAACCGGATGCAGCTGAATACCAGTATTTTGCATGGAGCGACTGCCATCTGACCTCCACAACCCAGTGAGTACTGGGTAATACGATACCCCTTGGTAAGACTGGTTGTCACTTTCGGGCCACTGACTACCTGTATCGACTGTCAAAGATCTATAAATGACTGCCGGGACCAACGACTTAACGTGCTTTCCGAGGCACGGAGGAAACTCGGTATGTAATGGTTGGTCACCCATCCACAGACCAACCTAGGCAAGCACGGCTTAACCTAAAGATTGACCCGAGCGACTGTCATTATTTAGTCACGAGTGTAACAGTTGTTGGGAGGAAAGACTCGTCACTCAACCTAAGTCAGATGTACAGAATATTTCGTTTTCAGCTTGGTTTGGTCTTTTTACCTTCTTATAGACGTGTAAAAATAACCAGTCTTCCAAGGTGGTAACTGGAATGTGGAGATCAGAGACCTCAACTGCCTCGTTGGTCGAGTGCATGAGGTCCTGGGTTCGATTCGGGGTCGGACAAAATGTTATTGGGTTTTTCAATAAGGAATTTCTCAGTAGCAGCCATGGAGTCTGGATTTCAATAGCAATAGGCTCGCCACCTATTACATGGGACTTAAACATATCTGGTGAAATGTGGGTGGACCTTTAGGTACACCTCTGCCTGATCCTTAGCGGGTTATAAGCGTGATGTTATGTTATATTTCTGTAAATAAATATACAGTCTTCAATCCCTCCAAAATCACATACCTAATCCGTAAACAAAATTCATTCTCATTTACATCCAAAATAAAAATGATTTCACGGCGCTCCGCTTGAGAACGAGTTAATTTTTACATCGGCGAAGATTTTCTCAGAAGAAAGTTGATTTTGATGCTGACGTTATTTATTCGAGGAACATCCAAGGAAATTATGCGAAGATGGTTACGAGCGTGATGGAGAGTCTGTCGAGGGCATTACTATGTCGAATCAATTTCAACGCCCCTACTAAGGAGGTTCTTTTCTTTTTTTTAATAGGATATTTTTTTGTGAGATGGGTTGGATGAACGATGTTTGCTATGGTGTGGGTAGACTTGTAAGTAGGTCGCGTAATGTCACCACTGGCTTACTTGCGATTCATTATAATGTCCGTACCAATGACCGGATCCGACAGATATTACAATGACATATTTTAGAACTTTTGATTTTTTTTTTATATGACGTATACTTTCTCTTTTATTATTATTCACAGAGATCAAAATAAGATTTATTTTTTTTACTTTTGGCAGTGACTGCTACAAAGAATGATGATATAAAAAAGCAACAAATAGTAGTATCCACATCTCAACTCGCGACTTATCAACACAAATAATTTCCTATTATAACCATACACTAAGCTGGTCCTCCAATTTTCTTAGATAAACATTCCCGCGCTTGAGTTTTCACATTTGAAGCTTTGAAAGAGCTTAGGGTTTGGTGATGTGTGATTTTAGGGAATAATGTGTGATTTTAGGGGATAATATTGGAATTAGATTGAATCAAACTTATTGACTTATTCATTAAAAATAGGTACGCCAACGGTACATGCATTTCACATTAAAATTATATAGGTTTGGGCTCTTATCTAGGTAGGTACCAATTACAGGTGTACCCAAATTCTCTTAAGAGCGTGCATCCTAAAAGTTGGCAACGTCGCAAATAGCTGTCAAATATTTAACTGTCTTAATTAATTTGGCAATATTACTGAATGGAAATAAGAAATATGGCTAACTAGTGAACTAGAATATTAATAATGAATTGTAATTAAAAGCTGTATCATCCTATTATATCAATTGTTACATCTTATTTTATGTACGTGCAATCTATGCTAATAACTTTTACTTTACCTTTACTTTACTTTACTAAAGTTATAGAAATAAAAGTTTACATAAAATAGAAAACAAAACATCTTTAACTTCAACTAAACAAAAGATCCAATAACCGACTTACGCTAATAAAAATAGTGGTATAGACAAAATATCCATATACAAACTAATTATGACCGTTTAGATATCGGTTCGAATGACAGCTCAACATTAAAATCTAAACTTACCTAGTTTTATTTTATTCGGTGCCGTCAGAGAATATACCTATGCATTGTATGACGGGCTGGTGTCCGCAACTCCACGTCCAAAGCTCGTACTTTGCGTGCGAAAAGATACCTTAGTGGACCTACACAAGGTCGAAATGACAACGATGAAAAGTATTGGAGTCGTTGAGAAAAAGCTTTGAGACGACCCATGTCTTTGACGTCTTTAAGTTATCATGACATGGGGTCCTTACTATCTATTTTAATTACATGGCCCGATTAAGTACTCATTGTCCGCAATGACTACTTAATCGGGCCATCGCAAACATCTGTTATCAGCTGTCCCCTATATAATCATCTTTCTGTCCTTGCCCCATGGTACTTGGTGTCGGCACAACACGTTTTTTTTTCCATTCTCCTCTGTCAACCGCCATGCTATCATTTACTCCTTTTTCTTGCTCATATCATTCCTCGCACAATCCATCCAGCGTCTCCTTGGTCTTCCTCTCCCTCTCCATCCATCAACATTAATATTAATCACTCTTTTAGTCCCATGTTCCTATAATTTTATTTATTTTTTATTAATCGTTTAATTCTGATTATAAATTATCCATAGCATAAATTTACATAATTAATTAAATATAAAATAATAAAAAAAGAAAATACAATTACAACCATCATAACCAAATACACAATTATTAATCATTATCAAATTCATAATCTACATATACTCGAAATACAAAATAAATAACAAGACATTCACATAACAAAAATTAAAAATCTTAAATCAATCAATTGGCGTGCCAGACACGTCACTATCATCTTTGTAAGGCTTCCCCTAGACACCACCAAACTCCTGCGCTAGTTTGCCGACATCTAAAGTATAATTAATGCCTAGCATTACTTACTTATTTCATTTGCACATTTAGAAAATACTTAATATTATTTGCACCCATTTTTCCCCTCTAACCAAACATACTCATGTAGGTACAACAAAATGTTAGTATGTAGTATCGCTATTAGTTTATTTAGTCAGAACCCCTTATCTTTTCCATAATAGCAGCAGAGGGTAATAATAACAAGCAAACTTGCGAGGACCGAAATAATTCCGGAAATAGCTGACGGAATATCTAAATCATGGCATGCCTTACAATCTTAGGAATAGGGATGTACCGATGTTTGTTTTTATTTTTTTCGATGTTACGTCAGAATGGCAGTCGCTCCTTGTAAAATACTGGTATCTTCATCTGGTTAGACTGGAAGCCGACGCCAACATAGGAAAAGACTAGGCAGATGATACTGATCGATGTCAGGAATACTGCTGATGAAGTTCGTGGTGATAGATTAAAAATATCGCCCAAGTAAGTATAAAAAACAAGAAAACCAAAGTTTTTTTCTTTGTACTAAAAATATTTCGAAGCTATCTTTTCAATTTACGTTACTATTTGAAGATTAACTTGAGAGATTAACTTAAACTGTTTAGATTTATTTTAATAAACCCACGCAGACTGTGTGTGGGTTTCTCTTTCAAGCCTTTGAAACTCATTCAACAGAATTCTTTAGATTTAAAATTTTCTTAGGATCTCACGTAAAAGAAACAGTCTTATAATTTTCCCCTACCACGATTCTTTGCAGATTATCTTTCTTATTTACTATCTTTTCAGTTTAACACGAGTCTGAAATCGTCAGAATCTACTAGTGTTATAACCGTAAAACGTACCTATTTCGTCTTAGTTCAAGTATATAGTCTTACTAGTAAGGTTTAAAACTGCATTCTTAATGCTATTATTGATTGTATCTGTATTAAAATATGTTAAAATTGTTTAGCGTAAGACATGTAGCGACATACGGTCGTTTTAATTAAAAGCTATTAAATGTTTTTTTACTAGAGCCTAACTACCAGGTGTTTCTGTGGCCAAACAAACCTGACATTTAAAATAATGCTTTCCCGTGCGCGTCACTTAAAACGAATGAATTGAGATATTATAAGCAGTTAACTATTTTAATGGATCGAAAAACTGAATGTCATGGAAGCCTGCCCAGCAGTGGGATGACGCAAGCTAACAATCTCAATAACCATTTCCAATTATTTAAAGTTCCCACAAACACTAATTACAGAAAAAGAGCAGAACGCCTCGATAAAAATTACTTTCTATCAGTCTAAACGAAGATGGAAAATTAAAAAAGTGTATAGTGGATTGACATAAGTTACAAGGACATGGTACAGCGAGAGCAATCTCCTGAGCGATTTTGCTAGCAAGACTGAAGGTCACCTGATGAAGGGCATAATTAAGTGTTATTGTTAAAGTAAATTGTTTTTTATTTATTGTTTAATTAAGATTTATTTTGGTTTTACCCATTTATGGTTCTGAATAAAAGATTTATTTATTGTGTTTTAGTCGATTATACTAATATAGGTTAAGGAATACTAACAATTTAAAGGTAAAACTTTCTGAATTAAAGATAAATAAATAAACCTTATGTCATTCCTGGCGAAAGTCTTTTTAGAAATGCGAAACGCTTTGAAAGCAATAGGCAATTGTAACTCTAAGGACACGATACTCGATAAAAAGTTTAAACATGTCCAGACACCGTTTCCCATCCCTAGTTCCAACGTCGTTTACTTTAACAGGCTCGTTTGCCTTGAATAGACAATTTCCTTATACTTAGCGTTATTTAGCTGCCGGTATAAACGATTAATCATTTTTTGTTTTGGTTTTTACAATGTGACGAACAAAAGTTGTCAATTGTTTGATTCGTCTGGGCACTTTCTTTATGATGGCAAACATTTTGTTTATCCGACTATTTGTTACTGTATTTATTTTCTTGTGTTAATTTTTGGTTCTTATAAAGGTAGTTGTATATAGGTTTGTTGTATATAAGTTCCAACATGAAACCCGGTTAGGGCACGGCAACATAATAGATTGGACAAAACAAGCATCCAGTGAGTAGGTATAAAAAGCTCAAGTTCGGTCCGGCATGGAGTATTGCTGTCACCTTTGGGATGGCTCCGCCAAATACCAATTAGCCACACTCTAAGCTGGTTGGAACCAGGCTTCATAGCCTGGCCCACCGGCGCAAAGTTGCATGTTTGTCGGTCTTTTACAGATTGTACTTCGGTGAGAGTGCCCTTCTTCCATCGGGAGTCCAGACGTACTGCAGGTTATCACCCATACCTTGTCGATGTTTCACACATTTGCACGAAGCGCTTTGCTACATCGTTTATTATGCGCACAGCCAAGGAGTGGAATTCCTTGCCTCCGTCGGTGTTCACAAGTTCATATGACCCCAATCTATTTAAGTCGCGAGTTAATAAGCTTCTTTTGGGAGATGAGGTCGACGATGGAACGAGCTAATCGTTCCATCGTCAACCTCATCTCTGTCCTCTGGACTAGATTGAGGTCAAGAGTAAGCCCATTTAGTATAAAAAAGGTATACTGAATTACAAGTTTGTTAAAGAAATATAATAATTATCGATAAAAACCAAATACTAGGAATATACTAGTATCAGGTTTGCGTAGTTATTTTAATTAATATTATGATGTTTTTAAAGTATTTTATTTACGTTTATAAATTATTGTATTTTATTCATTTAATTTTGTATTAGTTATACAGGCGTACAAAGCGTAATTATAAACATAATTATTTCATAGAGTTTTATTAGTTTCAATAAAATCACACTATTATTAATAACCTTGGGTCTTTAAGGTTTATAAGACTATCTCTGAGACTATTTACCAAATTCTCTATGTGTAAAGAAACACGAAAATAATTTCACAATCTCCAGCAGTAAATTCTGCAAATTCTAAACAGTTCAACACGCATTTAATTTCCGTCGAGTAAATCTGTGGATTCGCATCGAAAATTCTATTTTGGACCCATAAATAAATAACGTATTCAATCTTTTATAAGTTAAATTTTCAAATCTTGACGGTAATCGAATTTATTGGATTTATGAGGCGAACCGTTTATTATTATGTAGGTAGCTGTTGCCAGAATTATTTTATTGATGAGCAAAAGATTGCTTCAAGAACGTCTCTCATATATACATACTACGAATTATTCATATCAACGCATATTGAAGCATTATGATGGTAGCAACGCGAGTCGGGTCACTCGTAGTAATAAAAAAAACCACCATTTAAACTATTGATTCATATTTTTTTACTGGATACATTGCTATAATATTATGCACAGTTGAAAATCTCATCACTATGTTTATTTGGGTTTAAATTAAAACTTGTATGTTTATTTTAGGGCTTTTCATTATTTATTTATTTGGCAACTTCTATTGCACTAATTTTGTTAAACAGTTTACTGTTTAAACAGTCCTATTAGCGCGAATTATATAGAAACGGCGTAAGGTGAAGGCGATTTATAAGGAAACCAAAGAACGGACTTCTTGCGTTGCGCCACTTGAGTGTAATTCACGACATAAATATACAATATAAATAAAAATCAATGGTTACCTATAAAGGTGTTTTTTTTTTTGAGGCGGAGAACCTTCGCAATATTGCCGAAATACAGCCTGATTTACTGAAAAAATTGTGTGCAATTTTGACCTCCAGATTTCGTCATATGCATACGCGCCAGCCGCGGTAGTCAAATAAAACCAATTTTATTGAAATCAAAGACGCACACATTCACACACACACACACACACACACACACATACATACACACGTGCACACATTTGCACACACACACACACACACATTTGACATTTTTCTGTCTTATTTCAATTTCAAGTTCTCCGCCTCTAATAAAATCACACATTCTTTTTGTTTGAAGTGTCATAAACTTAACCTATCCGAGGCAAGGTTCAAAAAAATTCGAGATAGCTTCGCTCGCTCTTGCATCAAAGGCCCCATTATTCTGAAAGGCCAAGGATCTTTAATTGGTTAATCACTCATTGGGTACTATTGTCTTTCTCTCACAAAAGTAAAATTGTCATAACCAATACGTTGTTGTTTATCGAAAAATAAATTAAACCAATGGCATGTAAACATTTTAAAATTATAACTTTATTCATTCGGAATATACGGTAATCTATTATAATAATATATTGATAATGTATTAGGACATTTACAGCGGGTACCAGAAAATTGTGTTCATATTTCAGGGTGTGACTGAGACCATCAAACTTAACCACTTTCTCTATGGGACCACCATCGTAATCGCGAAAAATAAAACGTCCGCTAAACGCTGTCCCGTACAAAACTTCAATATCTACTCGACCCAAATGTTGGGATAGATGAATATACCACATATTACCACACCTTTCCGGCACGTACTGTAACATAAAAAAGCGAACATTAATTTGACATTGTTTTAAAAGTTACATTACATTAAACATCGACATCAGAATCAATGTTTAATGTCATTTTTCCATCACTAATGTAGGTGACGTGACCTTGAAATAGCCTACTGCTAAATTTGGTGAACTCGAATACAAACAAAATGTTCAAAAAACGGAATTTAGAGAGGGTCATCTGTGCATACAAGTTAACCAGAACATCCACAGTCTTGTGATTCCTCTTCTGGTTCTGGTTCTTCTTCTTCTTCCTCCTCCTCTTCTTCGGGCTGTTCCGATCCACATTCATGGCTTTCTTCTTTATCACCGTCTTCACCTTCATCACCGCCGTCATCACCTCCGTCATCACTGCCGTCATCACCGCCGTCATCACCGCCATCTTCACCGCCGTCTTCACCGCCGTCTTCACCACCGTCTTCACCACCGTCATCACCGCCGTCATCACCACCATCAGTTTCGTTTTTACCACCGTGTCCATAGCCAGCCCCTTCATATTCATCCTTATGTTCATCATCACTTCCTCCTATTTCATCGTCTTTGTCATTTCCTTCATCCTGATCCTCATCATCCCCTTCTCCACCATCGCCTTCCTCATGATCATAATATTCGCCCTCTTCATCACCTTCCTCACTATCATCGTCCCCTTCGTTATCATCATCTTCTGGTGATGACATTGGGGCCTCACTGCTACCCCCACCGGGTGCAGCACTAGAAGATCCACCACTAGGCTTTTTGGTTGTTGCTCCACTACTGCTCCCACCGGGCGCAGCACTAGAAGATCCACCACTAGGCTTTTTGGTTGTTGCTTCACTACTGCCCCCACCGGGTGCAGCACTAGAAGATCCACCACTAGGCTTTTTGGTTGTTGCTTCACTACTACCCCCACCGGGTGCAGCACTAGAAGATCCACCACTAGGCTTTTTGGTTGTTGCTTCACTACTGCCCCCACCGGGTGCAGCACTAGAAGATCCACCACTAGGCTTTTTGGTTGTTGCTTCACTACTGCCCCCACCGGGTGCAGCACTAGAAGATCCACCACTAGGCTTTTTGGTTGTTGCTTCACTACTGCCCCCACCGGGTGCAGCACTAGAAGATCCACCACTAGGCTTTTTGGTTGTTGCTCCACTACTACCCCCACCGGGTGCAGCACTAGAAGATCCACCACTAGGCTTTTTGGTTGTTGCTTCACTACTGCCCCCACCGGGTGCAGCACTAGAAGATCCACCACTAGGCTTTTTGGTTGTTGCTTCACTACTACCCCCACCGGGTGCAGCACTAGAAGATCCACCACTAGGCTTTTTGGTTGTTGCTCCACTACTGCTCCCACCGGGCGCAGCACTAGAAGATCCACCACTAGGCTTTTTGGTTGTTGCTTCACTACTGCCCCCACCGGGTGCAGCACTAGAAGATCCACCACTAGGCTTTTTGGTTGTTGCTTCACTACTACCCCCACCGGGTGCAGCACTAGAAGATCCACCACTAGGCTTTTTGGTTGTTGCTTCACTACTGCCCCCACCGGGCGCAGCACTAGAAGATCCACCAATAGGCTTTTTGGTTGTTGCTTCACTACTGCCCCCACCGGGTGCAGCACTAGAAGATCCACCACTAGGCTTTTTGGTTGTTGCTTCACTGCTACCCCCACCGGGTGCAGCACTAGAAGCTCCACCACTAGGCTTTTTGGTTGTTGCTCCACTACTGCCCCCACCGGGTGCTGAGGTCGAGGCACCACCGCTGCCCTCTCCTGGAGCTGCTGTTGATTCCCCACCTGTTTACAAGATACATTATTAGTATGTACATAAAATTTCGCAAGCCCTACTGCCGAGCATAAGTTCTTGGGTCCGATTCCCTGGTCTGGAAAAGTGTTGTGGGTTTTGACATCAGGAATTTCTCATAGATCCTGCATTTATAGCCGGTTGATAGCAAAACACTGGCCCCCTATTGGCGCTAGCCCCGTTTCAACTTGGTGCCGTGCCTTGTCCGTGTCGTGTCACAGAGTCAGGTACATCATACTTAGCTGTGCGCCTTCTGCTTCACAAGGCCGGAAGAACAAACAAAAGGAAAACCGGTCATGGACAAGAATTGGGCTCTTGTTCACAACTGGTTTTTACAATAGCGTATAATCATAATCATCAGCCTACAGCTGTGTGTGACCCCGTTCTACCTGCAGCTAACGCTGAGCTGGAGACAGCGGACACGCTGTGCTGCTTGCATATCGCTGTAGACCATAGATGTGATTGACTCAGCAGATGTATCAGTTGCAATTCACCGCCTAATTAATCTGCAGGGCCCGATGGAATTCCACCGTTTAAACCCGTACTTAAAGACTGCTTGGAAATATTTAGAGAGCCGCTTTTATATGTCTCTAACTTGTCTACTTATTTATTTATTTTTATTTCTGGACTAAAACTTTGCAACCCAGGTGATAAATCTGCTAAACGCCTTGATTGCTCAGGAACCGGACCTTGGTATGTTTACCAGTAGCAGTAAAGCTATGCTTAATAATTGCATAAAGTTATTTAGCTAATGTTATGTTGCTGACTTGCTGTACGCTTTGGTGCAAACTGTAAGTGCAGCAAGTGTCTGTAATAAAAATAGGCCTCTCCAATTGCACGCCGCTAACTCGATTCTTCGCATCTCTCATCCAGCTGCTACCAGCCAACCTGCGGAGATTGTCACTCCACCTAGCCTGATTGCATGTCATTTTACACTTGCTGATTCGCGGTCTCTACCCAAGAACACGTCTTCTCCAACGGTCATCGGTTCTACGGCTAATGTGCATTGCCACTTCAGCTTACTTATTACGTGAGCTATGTTGACGACTTTGGTTCTCTGTCGGATCACCTCGTTCTGAATTCGATCCCCCAGAGAATAACTCCAAGCATAACTCGCTGAGCAATCTAGACTGTATGTACCAGCTGTCCTTTGAGTTGTTGAAGGTTTTAAGACCTTTGTGCAATACGCGATGAAGGTTTCCAAACACTGCCCAACCCAGTTGAATTCTTCTTTTAGTATCTCTCTCAAAGTTGTTTTAGAATTTCCCCGAAATAAACATATTCTCAAAAAATCTCGAGTGTTTAGAATAACACTCTTCGATCTTCTGTATAATCTGTCGCACTGTGTGGATGTGATATTTGGTGCTGTATCGAAACCCGACCTACGCCGGTTCCGGCTCGCGTTCGATTTCACAAAAGGGCCTAGTTGGTTTACACCACTTAATACTGTACCTGGTGCTGCAGATGTTGCTTCACTGCTGCCTCCACCTGGAGCAGCAGAAGAGCCACCACCACTGTCCCCTCCCGGTTCAGACGTCCGCCTTTTGCCATCTTCGTCAGTCCAGACCCCTACGTAGTTTTTTGCCGATACATCCGATGATGCTACTACCACTGCCGGTTTGGCGTCAATTGAGATACGAGTATGCGATATTGCCATAAGGCCTATCGATACCTGGGGAAAGAAAGGATTATGTTATTAGTGTTTAAGTTTAAACCGCTAAGTTCTTATTATTAAGTTTAAAACATCAAACTTATCTATCAAAAATGAAGAAGTGTCAAATCTAGTTTCGACTTTTAGCAAAATCAAATAAATAATTTTTAAAATAGTCGTGATGGCCCAGAGGTTAATGCCATGCACAAAGTTGTAGGGTCACATCCGAGCAAGTAGGTACCAATGCGACTTTTTCAATCCGTATATACTTTCTAAGAATATCTTTTACATCACCGACATCGTTGAAGAAAAACACCTGGACTTATAATTAATATAAGTCTGAAATAGCGAACCCGTCTTGCCCCCAGGCTTATTACGTTACACACAGACAATCCGAATGCCATTAATATTACCCACCATCATCTTCAACTGCCTAGCCTTTCCCCAACTATGTTGGGGTCGGCTTTCAGTCTAACCGGACGCAGCTGAATACCAGTATTTTACATGAAGCTCCTGCCTATCTAACCTCCATAACCCAGTTAGTACTAGCTAATACGATTGCCTATGGTAAGACAGGTTGTCAGACTTTCGGGCCACTGACTACCTGTAACGACTGTCAAAGATCTACAAATGTCAGCCAGGACCAACCGTATAACGTGCTTTCCGAGGCACGGAGGAAACTCGGTATGTAATGGGTGGTCGCCCATCCACGGCCCAACCTAGGCAAGCGCAGCTTAACCTAAAGATCGACCCGAGCGGCTGTTATTATGTAGCTAGCTTCACATATATTTTGACCATTAAATAATATTCAACCGGTTTTTAACGTTGTTGAACAGAAGAAATGGAATGTGAATTTCTTTTAGGCAATCGAGTTATAGTTTGTTTAAATATTACAACTAGTAAAAGAATAGGAATAAAAACTTACCAAAACTAGACATTTTAAATCTCCCATGATCTCTGTTGACACTTCAAAACTGAATGTGGTGAATTGACACCTACCATGTATTTTATACAAGCTATAGGACTATTTATAGTCGACTAACTGATATGATACAAGTTTACAAATACTCTTTTCAATTTCGAATTTTTGAGAAATACATGTATATTTTGTCTCTTTTTTCCTTTGATAAAGATAGTTGTTACGTTGTTCAATTTGTTTTTTAACCATTTTTCATTCGGCTACGATCCACGTGTATCAATGATTATTGCGAGGGATTATATAAAGCCTGGCTGAATATAAAATCACTACATAGTATAAAACAAAGTCGCTTCCCGCTGTCTGTCTGTCCCTATGTATGCTTAGATCTTTAAAACTACGCAACGGATTTAGATGCGGTTTTTTTTTAATAGATAGAGTGATTCGAGAGGAAGGTTTATATGTATATTGCACCCGTGCAAATCCGGGGCGGGTCGCTAGTAATATATAATGATAACCAATTAATATTTGTTTATATTTTCAGATCCACTCCGGTTCTCCAAGAAACGTAAGTGAAAATACAATTTAATAATTAATAATAATTATCAAAACGACAGACTGGTAATTATGTAGATTGCTGTTTTAACAAGTACTTATCTATTTTAAAGGTAGGTAGTAGTATATGAGACAGACGTTGTTACCGAATCAGACACTTTGTTTAACATAAATGTATGTACTTACTTATGCGGCTTTGTCCACGTGGAGTTCGGTAATTGTCCCAGGGAATCGTACTGATATAGAGATAAAAAGTAACACATACATAACATCACGCCTGTAACCCGCGAAGGATAAGGTAGAGGTGTATCTAATTAAGTACACCCACATTTCGCCAGATATGTTTTAATAGGTTCACTGTCCACAGACCACATACGGTCTGTAGAGAGACTTCCATATCAGTCCACAGACCGTATGTGGTATGTTAGCCAGTACAATTTCTAAGCCATCTGATACTGTGGACGTAAGAAGAAAGTCTCATATTTAATGCGGACTTGGCAGGACACATCATAAGGATAAAAACATAACTGGACTTATGGACCATTCCCACTCTGGAGCCTGCACAGTGAACCTGTTAAGTCCCGTGTAATAGGGGGTGAGCCTGTTGCTATCAACCGGGCACAAATCCAGACTCCGTGGCTGATACTGAGAGATTCTTGATGGAAAAACCCAATAACACTTTGCCCGACCTGAGAATCGAACCCAGGACCTAATGCTCAGCAGTCACGCTTGCGGCAGGCAGAAAAACTATCCTGTTAATACAGGTTATAAACTATCTGTGCGCCTTTCATCCAAATCCGTTCAGTAGTTTTTGCGAGATAGAGTAACAATCATCCATACATACATCCATCCAATCTCACAAAAATTTTCACATTTAAAATAATAGATAAGATTAATAAGACATTCTATGCTTAGATTTAAGGTCATCTCATCATCATCTGCCTAGCCTTTTCCCAACTACATAAAGGGTGTAAATGAAAAGAGAGAAATGCACTTGTTCTCCCCGTCTTTGCGATCATTTTTTTGTTCTAGACCATACCTGGGAACCTTCTAGTTACGGAGATATTGGGGGTCAAAGTTCCAACTTTTTTAAGTTTTTTTTTTTATACATGTTTTTAATGTAAGATTTTTACACACCTCCACGACCCCCGTACTATTCAATCCATCCATCAGCACAATGCTTTGAGTGCTTTCCATCGAGTCCCACCGTAAAACGTGATATTTCACCCCAAAAAAAAAAGTCAATTCCCAGCAATATTTCTTGCGTAAAGTTACTTAGTTTGATGTACAGCTTGCTTGGTTGACGGCTATGTGAAGGGTCTGTTTACACCCTGTATGTTAGAGTCAGCTTCCAGTCTAAAGGGATGTAGCCGAATACCATTATTTTACATGGAGCGACTGCCTATCTGACCTCCACAACCCAGTTAGTACTGGCTAATACGATTCCCCATGGTAAGTCTGGTTGTCAGACTGTTGAGCCACTGACTACCTGTAACCACTGTCAAAGATCTACAAATGAGAGTCAGGGTCAACGGCTTAACGTACTTTTCGAGATACGGAGGAAACTCGGTGCGTAATAGGTGGTCACCCACACCGACCAACCTAGGCAAGCGCGGCTTAACCTGATGATTGATCCGAGCGGCTGTTATTATTTAGCCTTGAGCTCCTCAAGGTATTTAAGGTATTCCATGTTTAAGAGCTAACACTAAGATTATGAACATTAGAAAGTTTGTATAGACCGACCGCTTTAATGAGTCCTCGCGAAGGTATCAATTTAAATGGAATATTCTGAAGGTTGATCACGTATTGGTTCAATTAGTATCGTAATACCTACGTGGATTATGATTATGTTAAAGCAAAGAACCAGTGGGATCTTGTTAGTACTTTGGGGACGCTTAATGTGCCTTTGATCGGGCAAGGCGGAGGACACTTTAAAACGGTCGGTCGATAGCCTGTTTTTAGGTTTTAAGAAAGTAACTGTTATCGATAGTAAAACTGGGATCTTTAGTCTATGCTTCATCGTTATTTGACAGAAGATTTATGTCAGAACAAGTTTTTTTTTAAACCTTGTTGTACAGTAGGAATTTCTCCTGAATCGTGGGTATACAGACATTTAAACTCGCAAACATCAAACACATACAAATTTTTGTTCTGTGCGGGAATCGAACCCACGACACGCAGCGCAGAAGCTAATCGCAAAACCACTGCGCCAAACGTGTCGTCAGCAATGGAAACATACACCGCTTATGCTAAAATGCTAATTTCACCTGTACGGGAACATGCTTATGCTAATTTTAGAAAATGTATAAATTAATTCAAATGAATTAAATTAAGTTTTAAGAGCTGATATGATTACTAGAGTTACTTATGTAGGTTAACGGTTATGAGTGCCTTTTCCAATTTTCCAGTTTTATCTGCTATATCATACATAACAAATTTTACACGTTTACAAACAGATAAGCACCTGAAACTACTGTTTTTTTTTTTGCATTTAGACGACATTAAATTAGTTTTCTATCAATTACTTTACCTACGCTTTTGGTAATTACATTTGACGTAGAACAGGTTATCATTAGAATTTAAAACTATTTTTTTTATTGAATTACTGTACGTTATACAGGTTTACACTACAAAAATAATGATTAAATGAAATAATTACTTGAAAATTTAACTTTTTTTAATTTTTTGATTTTTATTCATTTACTTTTTGTTTATCTTCGGACTAACGTTTTCCACGATGCAGGCCGTATGGTATAATTTGTGATTGAGATCTTTACCGTCGCTTCATAATAATATTTTTTACGATGAGTTAGCGTTTCTTTTAACAGTAATCTGAAGCCCTAGTATAAAATGCCCGGCCGTCTTATGACGACAGGCTGTGTCGACGGCGCATTCGTGTTCCACGCGCGCCTCAAAGAGATGTCAGCAACCGAGTAGGGGTCCGCATGGGCCGATACCTGCCAGAGCTGCGGGACTGTTCGAAAGAGATACCGTGGCCCTAGAACACAAAGGGCAAAGAAGGAACATGGATGGGTTTTAGTCAGTACAAGTCTGACACTACCGACCACGCAGTGTAAACGTAAATACAATTAAACACTATAGACATACAATAAAATGCTATAGGATAATTGTATTTTCGATTCAAAAGTCGATGTACTTACGTTACGTTTACATCGCGTGCTCTTGCTACTCTTACTTGCCATTTTTCGGCCCTTATCACACTTGTGGTCCGTTCAATGAATCTTTCTCCATACTTCTCTATTAATTGTCATCATAATCATAATCATTTATTTGCAATAAGTATTGGTACATTTTGTTCTTAAAATCAGTTGAAGTTCCTAATACATAGTCAGATATAGATGACATGCAAAATTCTCATAAATCATCTGAGTAGTCAACTCCACTCTATCCCTCACAGTCCATCCATCGTTTCATGGGCCTTTTTCTGCCCTTATAGTCATCCGTTCACACTCAAAGCTTTTCTTACTACATCTTTGAGTTTCCTAATACATAGTCAGATATAGATGACATGCAAGATTCTCACAAATTCATCTGAATAGTCAACTCCACTCTATCCATAATAATTCCACACAGCCCATCCATCGTTTCTTGGGTCTTTCTCTGCCCTTATAGTCATCCGTTCACACTCAAAGCTTTTCTTACTACTACTTTCTTTATTTGCGCATCAGTTAAGCTGTTCGGTTGTACCATTAGTAAAACCACTGCAAGAAAAACAAATAAATCCTACATTCTCTTTTACATCTAATTCCTTTTTTATTTGCACTAAAAAAGTTCTCATATGGAGAACAGCCATTTGCAAAACTTCGTAAAAGAGAAAATATCCATAAAATAGTTGTATTAAGAGATATGAGCACATTTGAGCTCCGACGCACTTTGTGGAGCGGCGTGATTTATCTAAACAAGCTAAAAGCTCTCAGAAAGGTATGAATAACAAGGGAGACTGGATGACAGTTTCACATTTTTGTGTTTTAGAACTGTGTTGAAGGAAGAGCTCGTGGCTAAATAATAAGCCGTTTGGGTCGGTCTTTAGGTTAAACCGTGCTTACCTAGGTTGGTCCGTGGATGGGTGACCACCTTTTACATACCGAGTTTCCTCCGTGCCTGGAAAAGCACGTTAAGCCGATGGCCCCGGCTGTTAATTATACTTCTGTGACAGCTGTCGTTACAGGTAGCCAGTGGTCCGAAAGTCTGACAACCGGTCTTACCGGTCAACCGGTCTTACCGGTCTTACCGGTCCGGGGTATCGAATTACCAAGTACAAACTGGGTGGTGGAGGTCAGAAAGGCAGTCGCTCCATGTAAAATACTGATACTCAGCTACATCCGGTTAGACTAGAAGTCGATCCCAACATAGTTAGGAAATGGCTATGCAGATAATGAGAATTGTGTTAAAGACTTTAAGACACTATTTGTAAATAGAACTTGTGATAAAATCTTAAATAGACCTTCATGGTTGTGTGAAGGTCATTGAGAGGTGCATTAAGGAGGTGAACAGACTTATCAACGTGGAATTGGCTTGAGTCGGTCATAAAGAGCTTATGTTTAAGCAATAAAAGCGAAAATCGCCTAATTTCGATTCGGATGACGCAACTCACAACCGCCGAACCTAATGCGACATATATATGATATGGCCAAGGCTGGATGTCGTATAAGTGTGATGACTTCTTAGAACAGCCGTCACACCTGAATCCACCTGCTACCTAGAGAGGTAGGTAGGTGGGCTATTATCACTTCTGGTGCGACCCTTAGAGTATAGAGATGCCTCAATGGATGCTGCCGGCGCGGTATTTCCGAGCTCTGTGGGCGCACAAAAGTCAATAGCTTAACTGGCTGATTTTTTTAACCCCGAATATTAACATTTTTCTTTATGGTCATCCCGAAAAATGATCACATTCGCCATGTCAAAGAGATCGAAATAGAATTTTCGCTTTTTTATTTCTTTTTTTTTTATTTATATTTTTCTAGTGTCATTGACTAAATATGGTTTCTCATTAATACAATCATTTCCACGTGTATTTGACTACTATTTGTTATCTGCGAAGGTTTAGGCAGAGGTTAAAAAAAACAACGTGGAAGCTCTAGTTTTATTGCTCCCACGTAGTTTTTTCTTTACAAAATCATTATAATATTGTATTTATCACCATATCACCATAGTTCTTTATTCCTTGGTTATGGTTTTGGTAACAAAGTTTTTCAGGCACATTTTTCTAGTGGGCACATTAACTGCTGAGCATGAAAAGAAAGAAGAAAAGAAAGGTCTTACCTTTCATCTTTAGGCCGATTTTAATCAACACCTGAGCGACCGAACTCTGCTCGGGTGAAAATAGAGAAAACGAATTTTCTCAGATATGAGACCTAGCTAATTGCCCGTAAACACCTATACTGCAACATTTATCGAAATCGTTAGAGCCGTTTTCGAGAACGTGAATACAAATATGCAAATACTGCTCATTTAATAGTATAGGATAATGCCCTTCTGCAATAGGATCTAGCCATTCAATGGATCAGTACAAGTACTGGGAAAGTAGGCGTAACCACACATCTACCTATCTCTATGTTTTTCTCCTGTCATATTGATAATCAATTAGAAAAGCACTTAACCATAGCCTACAACGTCAAAAGTAAGTAATTTCACTCATGTTAGATCCAGAAAATTGGCAAGAAAATCTAAAAGCCCACTTAGCTTATAGGCTTTCCACCTATTTCTAATAACCTACATATCTACTCTGTAAGATTTTCAACGCTTTGCTGACTCCCGAAGTTTCAAATTCCAATAGTGCAAGAATATTTAGGTAACGCGCGACGCTAACACCCGTAGTTTAAGTCGTGGACTGAACTTAAGTCGGACTTGACACGCCTACTTTCCACCCCATTAGACATATTGACAGCTACAGTTTGTTTATAATTTGACATAAACGCCCACTTTTCAAGAGTTTTGTAGTACAAGAATATTTGGCGCTCGAATGAAGCTGACAGGGGGGCGCTGTTGATAAACCTTTTGTTAATTGTTTTGTAAAAAATATTGAGAAAAGAAAGAGATGGCTGCGTTAGTTCCGATGTTTGCCCGCGCCAGAAGATCCTTGAAACCGTGAAACTTACATTATGGCTGATATATATACCTACTGAAATTCAAGTGAATCGACGTGTGTAAAATTGTTTTCTTTTTACAGCCAAAGCGAGATGAATTTTGATGAATATGTCGATTATGTATACGATACGCCATACAATTATATATCGTGACCCGATGCCGACAACCCGTTAGAATGTTACAACAATAAACAGTTCCAAAAACACTTTCGATTTCAGAAGGAAACCGTACAAAAATTGGAAAGCCATGCGAGAGGTCTTTGCCCAGCAGAGGGACATAGAGGGCTGATATTAAATAAAATAGGGAAGATAGAAGAAGAAAACACTGTTCGTTTTTGGTTCCAACGTTTTCGTTCTGGAAATTTTGACCTACAGCCCGTGGACGGCCATCGACCCTTGTTGATAAAAACTATTTTCCATCGCCTTTCATTTCGAAGCCAGCTAGTCTGTAGTCGGGATTATTAATGAACTATTATTAATATTGCGAGCACTTGCATTATCCGTGGTAAATATATATTAAGCACGGTTTCTTTTTCAAATCGGTAGATATTTGGAAATGTTCATTTTCGTGGGGTTGTTTGAATTAGTAATTAAGATCGCGTAAATAATAATTTATAGTCGTGACAAATAGTCGTAATATGGAGTATCGTACACATAAAAGATAATACAAGCTACGTGATATTTCTAAAGCATGAGAAAACTAACGAACCATTTTGAATCTCAGACATTAAAAATGGTGCGAATGGTGCTTATGAGCGAGCTTGCCCATACTCGTATTGTTTTGTTTATAACTACGATACCACCAAGGCGCTCTTATCATCTATCTATACTTAAAAAATTCAAAGTCCTGACTGACTGACTGATATATCAACGCACAGCCCAAACCGCTGGACCTAGAGACATGAAATTTGGAGGGTGTATTCTTTATGAAAAGTATGTATCCACTAAGAAAGGGTTTTTTGAAATTCCACCCCCAAGAGGGTGAAATCGGGTGTTGAATTTTCTGTGAAACTTTTTATTCTCGGAATCGATTGATTTGGAAATTGGTGTACACACTCTTTAATTAAAATTATGAGACAATTATGTATCACAGTTTTTCAAAATTATCCCCCAACAGAGTCAAATAGGGCTTCGAAACTCACGTAGACAGGCCATGGCGCACAGTGTTGCGCAGGGCGTGCGGGGCGCATTTACCAATTAGTTAGTAGGAGGAATATTTCTGAGGTAGTCGTGTCTGTAAATATATGTGAAAACCCGATTTTCTCGTTGGCTCGTGATACGCGACATTGATATTAAATATGATGTAAAAGTATTATGTCTATATAGATTCCTAATGAATCATTTGATTGTCGTCACCGGTGTCCAATCTCAAACCAGGTTATCAATATTTCACATATGTAATGTAATTAATATTACAATGAACAAGTTATAAGTAAGTACATGTAAGAAAAACGCAAGTGTGTCTGTGTAGCTCAAATAAAATGAAATACTTACATTAACTATTATTTATTACCTATTCAACTTTAAAAGTAAAAACTTATAAATCTTATATAACTATTATAAATGCTAAAGTTTGAATGGATAGATGTTTGTTACTCAATCGCCAGAACGGCTGAACAGATCTGAATGAAACTTGGTACAGAGATAGATTATAGTCTGGTATAGCACATAGATAACTTATTATCTCAGAAGTAAGATCCCGTTGGCATTTCCCGACCTCCACGAAACCGCGGGCATAAATTAGTTGCCAATAAAGCGATAGTAGGGGGTGACTTACCCGTGTTACTCTACTACCTGTAATAATACGGGTAATCCCATTGCTTTTGCGGTACTATCGCAGTTGTATAGATCTTAAATAGAAAGAGAAAGAAAAAAATACAAATTTGATGCAACCAAGTTGGATGTAGCGCTCGCCGGCCGCTGTAGTGGCCAGTTTCTGTTATATTGCAATAATAAAATAAACAAATCGAATTCTTATTCGCCGTTGCGTTAGGGGTTTAGCCGGCTGATCTTAGGTTTTTTTTTCAAATGATACGGGTAAGGATAGGTGTAAGCTAGGGCATCCCCATCAAATGAGTTACGTTATGTTAGAACTGGGACCAAAACGCGCTTAAAACATGAGCAGGCGGCTTGCTACTGTTAAACGGAGGAAGAGAAAGGCCGATATGAAACACACCATTATGTTGGGTGAACGAATCCAAAGAAATACAAGGCTACTCGGTTCATCGTCCAACTGAATTCTTCCCTCAACTCTGGACGACCGGAACCTTCTAATAGAGCGAACTGGCGAAGAAAAGCTCGAAGCTTACTGAGCTCTTTTATCACCGCTGGGTTGAAGAGACCACCATGTACCCGCGACGGATTAGAGGCAGCAGGGTACAATTTATTAAACATTGCCACGCGACCACAGTCATTCATCCTTGGCAATCATCCCTGGCAAAAATGGAATAATAACGGTAGTGACGTAGCCCCTTCGGATGCCTTATTTCTTCAACAAACCATGTAGCTTGTCAGCTTTCAATAATCGCGGACGAAGGTCATGGGCAACAGCTAGTATGTTTATAATTGTGTGATGTTCATATTTATATTTTTGATCTCTCGTTGGACAACTAGTTATAAGCGCCACTGCATGGTGTGAAGTTATGGGTTCGATTCCCAGGCCATGCAGTGTTGTTGGGTTTTACTAACCTAGAGACTGGATCCAGTCTAACGTAGTCCTACGTGAATAAAAATTAAAAATTTCCTTTGCTTGTCAATAAATGTGTAATTTAGATAATTTTGTTATTTGTTATACGTGATACTACTTTTAAATAAAATAAAAACCAGTTGGCTTGTATAATAATAATTTCATTTATTTTTTCGGCCTCGTCCCTTGTAACCTCGCTGAATCGAAGTAGCTGGGCGGCACTCAAACGTTCGAGTTTTGTCTTTTGGTATGCTTCTTCTGCTGCCTTCACCAGCCACTTTTGCTCCTCCATTTTCAGCAGATGTAACTGGTTGGGCTCGCCTAACCCAGCGAGCCCAAGCACATTTTTTCGCTGATGGGCTGCCCGACAACGTGGTATTTTGATGGAGCGTGTGCTTGCGGACAAGTTTCTGTACGCACGACTTTTCACCAGCCAAAAAGAAAATTCTTGATGCCATTATTTTAAGTGAAAATCTTATAAATGAACCACGAAAAAATAAATATTTATTTTCAAGTAAAAGTTCTTTGACAAATGATGTCAACCAAGAGCATTCGGTAGAACATCAATTTATGATAACTCTAGCATTGTGACGTATTTTAATATAACATTTTTAGCATACAAAGCAGTTTGCAACCTTCATGCAACATACTTTTTTGGGTTTGAAATGGACAGCATGTTTTTGAGGTAGATTAAGGTGAGTACTCATATGAGCATTTCCACGTATTGTAACATTGGTTGATAAATTGAGGAATGATATAATGCAAGGTTGCGGTTGAAATGATGAGCAGATGAAATGATGATGAGATGTTTGGATGGCTTGGTCATGTTGAGAGGACGGGTAAAAGGCGACTAACAAAACCCGAAAGAGAACACCCCAGAAGGACAAACTTTATTAGTATTGTTCTTCAAAAAGGTCAGGTGGCAGTGACCAGATGTATGAACGTGAACGAAGCAAAAGGAGTAAGCCGGTGGTGTTCTTTAGTGACTGTCCTTACTGTGTGGCATTTACTTTTCGTTGATATGTTGAACTTGCAAGTCGCGTGTGCTGCAGTTTATCTTGATGAGTTATATTAAAAACAAACACTGACCGCATTAGGAGAAGAAACGACCAGCACGACCCCTCAGTCCACGCACCTCATTTCATGTTGTACGATTTGCCCGCGCTCGTGTTTTTGCTCGATGAAATGTTACAAGCAAATCAAAATCAAGTTTTAACAAAGTGTCAAGTGGCTCATGTCTTGTTACAAATGCAACTTCTAGCTAGTCTGTCCTCACCTTATGAACATCATTGAGTGGGTGTTGCTGATGCGGTGGTGGGCGTTCTTCACCTGTTGCCATGACAACAAATGACGTTTTAAGTTCAAAAATGGACTTAAGTCGGCTTCTGGAATACGGGTGTTAGAGTCTGTGAAATGGGCCTAAGCTATCATCCCGGTGTAAATAAGCTGTCAACGTATGATTTATGTCTAGACATTGCCTAGCTTTCGGCCTAAGTGCTTGGTTCGATTCACGCCATTTGGTCCGCCGCGTTAATCATATTTTACCTTTCTGTGCGACAGTTGGGCCAGTAAAACGGCTTCATATTGATGCCTTTTATGTTTTCCATTCAACATAATTACTAGAATAGTATATTTATCTATCGTTGTTGCGGATTGGCAACTCAAAAATTTTAAGATTTTTTTAGCCTTTCCAAAAAGTGGGCCATTGGTAACCGACCGGTAGCCGGGGCGGCCGGCGGGTAGTGCTGGGCCGATGCACGGTGGTAACGCTACTACTGAACCTGAGGTCCTGTGTTCGATTCCCTGGTCAGGCAAAGTGTTATTGCGTGTGTAGCAGCCGCGGAGTCCGGACTTGTTCTCGGTTGATGGCTACAATCTCGCATCTATTACATGGGATTTAAAGGTTACTGGCAAAATGCGGGTGTAGTATTAAGTCAACCTCTCCCTAATCCGCTGCTAATTACAGGCGTGAAACATGGTAACATGAGACAAGAATAAGCCGATAGGAAGACAGCATAAGCATAATCAGCCAGTAATGTTCCCACAGCTGGGACCCACGCCTCCTTTCTATAAGAGGAAGTGGGCTATAATCCACCACGCAGGCCAAGTGCGGGTTGGTAGATGTCACATGTCTTCGATTGTTCAGTTCTAGGACAGTTTCCTCACCGTTCACCGTTTTGAGAGCAGTGTGATGAAATAAAATACCCAAAGCTGTTTTTGACATGGAAAGAAAAATTCCAGTGCGAGCAGGGTTTGAACCTGCGACCTTCCGATTCAGTACACCGGATGTCTTAACCAACTAGACCATCGCACCCCGCTCACAGATCTCGAAATTTTTCGTTCCATTAATAACGTCTTAGGTGACGTTTGGCTGCAATGTCAACGTGTTGGTTTAAGTTAGTTCGATACTTTCTTAAATAGATGGCGCTAACGTCACCTAAGACGTTATTAATGGAACGAAAAATTTCGAGATCTGTGAGCGGGGTGCGATGGTCTAGTTGGTTAAGACATCCGGTGTACTGAATCGGAAGGTCGCAGGTTCAAACCCTGCTCGCACTGGAATTTTTCTTTCCATGTCAAAAACAGCTATGTTCCCTACGCAGGGTTTGCGTATAAAATATTAAAAATTAAAATACACAAAGTAATGCACCTGCTTGGGTTCAAACCCACGACTTACTGCTCGTAAGCCCGCCGCCACCGGTCGACCATTGCCGGATTAAAAAAAAACAAGACGAGTATATATTCTATTACAATTTAATTTTTATATAAACTTTAGTAAGAACCTGTAACTTTCACAATAAAACATATTAAGTTAAATCATTAATCAACTATCTCCGGTAGAATTTTTCAGAAATCAGTTGAACCTATGGTATTATATTGAGTGGAATTGGAAGTTGGTGTTGGAGTAAAAGCAGTAGTACTGGTAGTAGTTCTTCTATTAAATAACATGTCTAAAAAGGAGCCAGGTCTGAAAGTGAACTGACCGTCTGTTACTGTAGCTAAAGCTAGCAAGCACACGAGTATCTGGAAAAGAAAAAAAATATATTTAAAAAAAAATTCACACTCACATTTGGGAATGTTGGATAACCAATAATAATTGGTGATCGTGTCAGCCCAAGATTAATGGTTACTATTGGTAACCATTAATCTTAACATTGTTTACAAATGTTGCTATGTTGTTGGTAAGTTCAATATTATCATAACATCATCTGCCTAGTCTTTCCCCAACTCTATTGCTGGTTATCAGGTTCAAATGCCTGAGAATCTGGCTACATGCGGAGATTGCCGATAGAGCAAGGCTTTGACCGAGTGGTGGCAAAAGTTAGACTAAAGAAACCAGGGCCATTCTCAAGCTCGTTGGATCGACGATATCGTCAAAATCGCTGGAAGCACCTGGATAAAGGACGCACAGAATCGGGAACTGTGAAGAAAGAGGAGGTCTGTACTCAGCAGTGGGTGATTCCGGGCTGATATGATGATGAAAGGCCTGGGAGGTTTAATCTTGCAGATACGAGTATCACGCTGATCAAACGAGAAGCCAATACCTTAACTGTAACTCAAACTTCTTGAACGTTACTGCAGTTTCCTAATATCTAGCAGTGAATATGTTGAGGTTCAATGAAAACAACTTGACATTTGAATTAAAATCAGATAACTTTAATCTTGTGGTTTTAGAACAATACTTGTAGCTAGGGATGTCCACAGAGCAGTAGTGTTGCGACATAAAAGTAACTATTAGTCGAATGACATAGAAGGTTATAGAAGGCGCGAATTTTAAATAAATACAACGGAATACCTACAGCTGTAGGTTGACTTGATAAAAAAATTAGATAATAATATACAAGTACTGGAACAAATGTTCTATCTTGATCGCTGTCCTAGTTGAATAGTAAGATATAATCCGCACACAAAATACGCGCTTGGACGTGGAGTTGCTGACACCAGCCCGTTATACAATACAAAACATAATTTAAAAAAAAAATGAGAAAAATTTTGTTTCAGGTAAAAAACTCGGACATATGTAAAACGCAACCTAAGTGCCTAAATTCAATATGTCACTGAGCCATTTATGCATACATATTAAAAAAGAAAATGTATTATAAATAATTAATATAAAAGTATTTTGTTCAAAATATATTGAAATTTATATAACTCCCAAACGCAATAAACTAAGCTATCATTTTGATAAATTAAACACATTTGAAATAACAACAAGTGAATTACTGACAGTAAAATCTTAAAAGTATAAACAGATGGCCTAAATGCTCAAAACACACATAATAAAGGGTGTAACAAGACCCTTAACGAAGCCAAATGGCACTTGTTCTTCTCCGTCATTGCGATAATTTTTTGTTCTACATCATACCTGGAAACCTTCTAGCTACGGAGATATTGGGGGTCAAATTTCCAACTTTTTCACAAGATTTTTTTTTAAATACATGTATTTAATTGTTTAATTGTTTTTTTTTTGTTTTAAAAAAAATATATATATAATTTTTACTTTGAACACCTCCACGACCCCCGTAACATTCAATCCATTCATCACCACAATGTTTTGAGTGCCTTAGATACATTGAGTTCTACCATAAAACGTGATTTTTCACCCCCAAAAAAGAAGTCGTTTCCCAGCAATAATTTTTGCGTAAAGTTACTTAGTTTGATGTACATAATGCTTAGTTGACGGCTTTGTGAAGAGTCTATTTACACCCTGTATACTTCGGTCAAGATATCTTTCTATTGAACTAGAGCAGCGTAATGCTGTTTTGTAAAATTATAATTTTTGACTTACAACTGCTGCAGTCTTCATAGTTATATTATTTTCGTTGATTTTATTTTATTTAACTCTTTGACGTATACCAATGATCAAAATTTGTGAACTGAGGAAACCAAGATAAGGCTTGTCTTTTATATTAGACCTAGGTCAATAAATACGAAAGTAAAGCTTTTTATTGCCACATTTAAATGTGTACTTAAAGAAAAAATAGATTTAGGCCGTTTTTATGTCATGTTTTATTTTGCCCGTGGCACCGCCTGCGTAGTGGTGGCAACTTATTCCATAGGAACATACTACACGGATAAATGCTGTCCTATCCCATGTCATGGTGTTTCTGTATGTAGCATAACCATAATCAGCCTATTAATGTTCCCAATGCTGGGACGCAGGCCTCCTCTCTGTGACAGGGAATGCCTGCGTCATGCCTGGCATGAAGGAAAACATCGTGAGGAAACCAGCATGTCCTAGAACCAAAAATTCGAATACATGTGACATCTACCAACCCGCACTGGGCCCGCGTGGTGAATTATAGCTCATTCCCTCTCATAGAGAGGAGGCCTGTGTCCCAGCAGTGGGATTATTATTGACTGATTATGTTATGCTTATGCTTATGCCTATCAAAGAGAGGTCTGTAACTTTACTAGGGTTACCAACCGTCCCGACTGACGTTCCTGGCTCAAATGCGTCCCATAATATGTGACTGCGGGTCGCTGATTGTCCCGCTTTGTGGTAAACCTGGCTAAAGTTGGAAAGAAACCCAATTCAAATGAAAGACGGCAGCGTGTTGCGTATGTGGAACGGTGTCGCGCGCACAATGACAGTATTAAAGAATAAAAAATTGATCAAATGTGCTAAATTACAAGCCAAATACTCCTTCCAAAAAAAACTAATTGATAGAAAGGCTTTATTTATTGACATGTTGTGTTAAAAAATGTGATGATTCTTTTGTAATATCGATGAGTTAATTTTTTTTCAAATGTTAAATAAAACTGATAAGAAAATGATTACAATTGTTTTTCTCTCGTTTTTGTGTATTTGGATGCCTCCAATGTCCCTGTTTTTTGGTCAAGTCCCGCATATGAATTTCTGTTTTCTCGCATATCCGTGAATAAGAGTTGGTAACCCTGCCGGTAATTCAGTTGATAATGGTATGGATGGCTTATAATCATATAAATTCAGTTTAACGAATAATTATCTTTTGGGTATTAAAAAATGTATCGAACAGACTGAATTTCCTATTTTTCATTTCAGTAAATACTCAGTGTACAGACATGAAAAAAAGGAAATGATAAGATTATCAAAGTAATTAAAATGGAGTCGTAAATCTATTCTGTCGTATGTTGTTTAACATAACATTACGCTAGTAATCCCCGAAGGGCAGAAGTGTAACCAATTGTTCATACACATTTCGCCGGTTATGTTTAAGTCTCATGCAATAGTGGATGAGCCTATTGCCATCAACCAGCACGACTCCGACTCCGTGGCTGGTACTGAGAAAATCCTGCTGGAAAAACCCAATAACACCGTGCTCGACCTGGGAGTCGAACAAAGGACCTCATGTTCTGCAGTCGCGCTTGCGACCACTTGACCAAAGAGGCAGTAAAAGCAGCTTTAGTGTGTTCCCATTCAAAGGGAATTTGTGCCGGTTTATTAACAAGCAAATTCCACATTTCAGCTCTGAATCTAGAATGGCAATGCCGCTGCAATACCCCTAGTGGTCAGTGTCTGATATCTGGCATAGCATTGACAATAATTATAAGGATTAATTTACTAATATGGTTCAGTACGGAAAAGTTCAAAACTATTGGAGGTAAACTAAGATGTAAAACCTTTAATTTGAAAAATTGAGAAATTCTGATAGTGAACTGAAAAGAGAAGTGTTAGTGGTCCGCCAGCGAGATTGTAGACGACATTCTTGCCATCGCAGGTTTATCCTGGATGAGGCTGGAGGGTCGAGCTTGGCACAAGCAAAGAGGCCACCCGGCAGTGGGTGAAGTTGGGCTGTGGATCAAGATGATGATAGTAGCCTTAGCAACACGTATTCTGTGAATACGATCTACCAATAAATATGCAGCTCTAAGATAGACAGACGGATTAACTGTCATTTGGGTAAAAAATACAAGGTGTAAACGGATCCTTCACGAAGCAGCATTCTGTACATCAAACTAAGTAACTCTGCGCAAAAATTATTGCTGGGAAACGACTTTTTTTTTTGGGGTGAAAAATCACATTTTACGGTAGGACTCAATGTAACGTAAACAAACCATTCGTCGACCGTAGGTTCAATTGGGGTAAGGGACAAAACACCCAAAATGAGTTGAGTATACAGTGTTGTTCAGAATTTTTCGCTCTTTCGAATGGTGTATATGAAAATATTCTAGCTTAAAAAAAATGTCCCTTACACTACTGATTTTTTTTAGTCAACATTTCAAAACAGCCCCATAATAACCATGTATCTGAAAAAGTATGCAATATAGCAACTTGAAATGGTGTAATTACCACCGCCAATATACTTCGAATAAGGTAAGGGTCTTCCCAAGCAACGAATTACCATAACATGGTTTATATTTAAAGAAACCATAATAAAACTGACCTTACACTAATGCATTTGTTATCCCAAATAATAAATATCACCAATAATTTAAATAGATTGCACGAGTTTTGACATAGTTGTCCCTTACCCTAATTTGCATTGTCATACGTTAAGCAGTGTCAACGTTACACCTATTTGAATCGAATTATATTTAGGTTCGGTGTCCGTTTTATCAATTTGCTCTTGAGAATTAGTGAATATTTAACCCTGTTACCTTTATTTACACACATTTCTAGCTTCATAACATAAGAACATCACTATTACCATGCTTTTCTATCTTACAACGTCTTTCTGTGTGCGAAAGAGAGGATGATACCAACACGAAAGCTGCGCGCGTTCATAAAAAAAATTGCTATCAGTGCGAGTTCACCTGTCGTTTGGTCGGGATTTTGCATGGTTTTTGACAAAAAGAATGTTGTAGTAAAAATGGAAAAACAAACCATTTAAACCGGTTGCTTAGTCGCAGACAGAAATTTTTACAATTAGTAAATAAGATAACACAGAAAGAAATAAAAAATATAAAATAAAAAAAATGAATAAGATAAATTTTGTTATACTAAAATCACTGTTACAATACATGTTTTAAGCTGTCTGTGGGTTGGCCTATGCCTGCTATTGTTCGTTTATTTTAATAGATATCGATTCTTGTACAGTAATATAAGAATCAGATGTAAAACTATTCAATGTTCCCTAATTATTCTCTAATAATGGACAATAATTACTAGGTACTCAAAGGCACCGACGAAACTTCATTATCAGTCAGAGAACGAGAGTAAGTAAAATTTAATAAAAAGTAAACATTTTCAGCTAATAATACCTTTTGATATAACAGTCTCTAATACTAGCAATTCTCTAATTTGTTGCTGTATCATTTACAGATTATATTTGATTGGAAAAACTGAATACAATGGCTTAAATTCATTAAGTCAATCTCCTGTCCAAGAAAAAGGCAAAAAAGACATAGTGGTGTATAGCAGTAGTGACACTAGTGATACTATACGTGTGAACTCATTCATTTTTCAATAAATTGTCGAATACGAGCACAAACTTTCGATTACCTGGACTCGATCAAATAGACAGCTACATTTGTCGTGAACAAACACAAGAGCCACATAAAAAGCGACCGATAATAACTATCCTTTCTGATGAGAAAAGTAGATATATTTAACAATTATCTGTATTTATCTAAACAGTCCATACAACCCACAATAACTGTAGATAACCCAACCAGAAAAAGAGGCTACATATTAAAATTGTTTAATTAAATTTTAAAAGATTTAACATTAAAAGAGATTAACTAATCTTCGGTTCGCCGACGACACTGTCCTTTTCCCGTCTTCAGCGGCTGAGTTGGGCGTCATGCTCGAACAACTGAGCCACGCCAGCGTCGAGGTCGGACTCAAAATGAACATGACGTAAACGAAGTTAATGACAAATAGCACAAAACGCAACGTAGACAGGGGGTGTAGAGATAGAGAATGTCCGTGAGTATGTATACCTCGGTCAAATAGTCTCCTTCCAGTTGAGGCAAGATAAAGAAGTCGCTCGACGCACCGGAAACGCCTGGAAGAGCTATTGGTCGATGAAACACTTCATGAAAGGATCACTTTCACTTTCCCTCAAAAGGAAACTCACTCATTACACGTGCATCCTTCCCACCCTCACCTATGGAGCGCAAACGTGGTCATTAATGAAGCGTCAGAACTACGCACTCGGGGTCTGCCAGCGAGCCATGGAACGAAGTATACTTAGAGTCAAAATTTCTGACCGTATACGGAACAGTATACTTCGATCCAAGACCCAAATCGCAGACGTTTGCGACACAGCCGCCAAATTAAAATGGAACTGGGCAGGCCACATTTGCCACAAAATTGGGCCAAAGTGGCAACAGATTACGCGGTAGGCCCAGAAGGAGACGGTGTGGCGAGCTGGACTCTTGTTAAAAGGATTAGGCCCAAATAGCCAAAGACAGAGATAAATAGAAAGAGGGAAGGGAGGCCTTTGCCATGCAGTGGGACAAATCAGGCTCATCATCATCATCATCATCATTTCAGCCGAAAGCCGTCCACTGCTGGACAAAGGCCTCTCCCAAGTGTCGCCACATTAACCGGTCCCGTGCGTCTCGCATCCAGCGGATCCCTGCAACCTTCACCAGGTCATCGGTCCACCTAGTTGGAGGCCTTCCAACGCAACGTCTTCCAGTTCGCGGTCGCCACTCCAGAACTTTCCGGCCCAATGGGCCATCCGTTCTGTGTGCCCTGCCCACTGCCACTTAAGTTTGGCTATTCTTCAGGCTACGTCGGTAACCTTGGTTCTCTTACGGATTTCCTCATTTCTGATTTGATCACGCAAGGAAACTCCGAGCATAGCCCTCTCCATTGCCCTTTGGGTGATTTTAAGCCTTCGGATTCGATGATTAACCTCTTTCTCGAAGTTAGACATACCTAACTGGATCGTTTGTCCCAGGTAGACATAATCGTCTACAACTTCGAGTGTAGAGTCTCCGATCTTGATAGTAGTGGGTGTTACATGGGCATTCAACATGACTTTGGTTTTGTCCATGTTCATTTTAAGACCCAGTCTTTTGAAGCTCTACTGAGGTCATCGAGCATTGTACTGAGGTCCTCCATGGTCTCAGCCATGACCACTATATCGTCGGTAAACCGAAGGTGAGAGATTTACTCGCCATTGACGTTGATGCCTAGCCCTCTCCAGTCTACCTTGAAGACATCCTCCAGTGCAGCGGTGAACAGTTTCGGAGATATGACGTCTCCCTGTCTCACACCTCGCTGCAGAAGGATAGGTTTCGAGGTCCGGTCCTGAAGTCGGATTGACATGGTGGCGTTTTTGTACAAACATTTCAACACCTCGATGTACCGATAGTCAATTTGGCACCGTTGGAGAGACTGCAGTACAGCCCAAGTCTCGATCGAATCGAAGGCTTTCTCGTAGTCCATAAACGCCAAACAGAAAGGCAGGTTATACTCTTCGGTGTTCTGTATAACCTGCCGCAGCGTATGTATGTGGTCTACGGTGCTAAAGCCTTGTGTGCAGGCTCATAATAAATAAAAATTTAAAAGAATAATTTGACTTACAATGCCTAATAGGCTCTATTATGATTATTTGCAGCTACTCTTTTATTTGAATAAGAATTCAAAGTAAGTATAAAATTTGTTACCATTTTTTTATAATTTGATTATAATAAATACATTAAATGATATAAAAATTGTTTTATTCCAACTAATAGAAATTAGTTATTACAATGTACAAACTTTGCATGTTCGCCACACAAAAAAACAGACACACGGTTCTAATACATTTTCATGTCTCTTAAATGATTTTTTATAACGATTTCCAAAATTAAGATATCCGTAAGTCAAAAGTGTGTACTTCATTTTCTGTCAACAATCTCTTTACACTGTATTTTCTTTTTTACATTTTTTCAACAAGTCTTTTACACCATTTTTTTATTTATAGATTCGATCCAACGCAGTTCAATTTAATGTAAAGGACAGGATTACAAGATACTTGGTCAGTAAGGGATATTGTCGGCCTCTCCTGAAAAATCGTATTTTGTCTCTTACCCTAATTGAACCTACGGTCGACGCATTGTGCTAATGGTGCATTGAATAGAACGGGAACCGTGGAGGTATTTAAAGTAAAGTTATAACCATAAAACCTTGTATTAAAAAAATAACTTGTGAAAAAGTTGGAACTTTGACCCCCAATATCTCCGTAACTAGAAGGTAGATATGGTCTAGAACAAAAAAATGGTCGCAATGACGAGGAAAACAAGTGCCTTTCGGTTACGTTAAGAATACTTTTAATGTAACGTTACTATTGTTTCATTAACACACTACTTAAGCAGTTGAAATTTCTGTTACTTCTGTGATATTAGAAGTGTTACTTTCCAGTAGTGTGGAAGTAGTTGAAATTTCTATATCTTCTGTGGTATTAGAAATGCTATTATCCTGTTCTGTGAAAACGGTATTAATTTCTATTTCTTCTGTGGTATTAGAAGTGCCATTTTGTAGTTTTGTGGAAGCAGTTATAATTTCTATTTCTTCTGTCGTATTAGAAGTACCATTTTCTTGTTCTGTGAAAGCAGTTTTAATTTCTATTTCTTCTGTGGTATTAGAAGTACCATTTTCCAGTTTTGTGGAAGCAGTTGTAATTTCTATTTCTTCTGTGGTATTAGAAGTGCCATTTTCCTGTTCTGTGAAAGCAGTAGCAATTTCTATTTCTTCTGTCGTATTGTTAATGTCTTGTTCTTGAACGGGTACAATACTTATTTGTGTGAAATTAGTAGTTTGTTGAGTAGAAACAGTCGTTCTTTCTGTAGTAACACTAACTGCCTTCGTGGAACTTAATAATATAATAGGTAAAGATTGGGTTGACGGCGCCTTAGTACTAGTAGTAGTAGTAGTACTCCCTCTTCTAAATATAAGATCAAAGACAGTTTCAAGTCTGATTAACTGACCGTCTGCTACCGTAGAGAACGCTATCCAGGACATGAGAATCTGCAAAAAATATATAATCATTACGCCTGTAATCTCGGAAGGTTTCGGTAGAGGTGTACCTAATAGTAAACCCACAATTCATCAGTTATATTTAAGTCCTAAGGGCGCGAGCCTATTGCCATCAACTGCATAAATCTAGACTCCGTGGCTGCTCTCCACCAATTGCTGATGAAAAAAACCCAATAACAGTTTGCCCGACCCGGGAATCGAAAGCAGGACCTCATGCTCAACAGTCGCCCTTTTTTTTTTTTTTGGATGGGAAATCATCAAATGACCCCCCCCACTCTGGGCGGAGCGGAAGGGAGTGTCAGACTTGTACTGACTAAAACCCATCCATGTTCCTTCCTTGCCCTTTGTGTTCCAGGGCCACGGTGTCTCTTTCGAACAGTCCCGCAGCTCTGGCAGGCATCGGCCCATGCGGACCCCTACTCGGTTGCTGACATCTCTTTGAGGCGCGCGTGGAACACAAACGCGCCGTCGACACGGCCTGTCGTCATAAGACGGCCGGACGGCGAGCTAGCCCATAACTCGCCGTCCACAGGCCCGCGCCTACGGTGGCCGGGAGCCACCACGTGACCCCCGACGCCCAGGGCGTCTCCCGCGGCGGCTGGAACGTGAGGTTCTTTCCCTCTCACGTCCTGCCACCTCCTTCACTAGCATGACTGCTTCACAGAAGGTGGTGACGGCTTCCCATTCCCTCTCGCTCCGGACCATGGCTTGAACCAGGGCCGGACGCGAGAGATCGCCGCCGCCAATCGCCGCTACAAGGACACGGCGGTGCTCCGCCCAAGCGGGGCAGACCTCTACGGTGTGCTCCACCGTGTCCTCCGGACGATCCTCGCAGTGGAAACACCCGGGAGTTTCCTCCCGCCCGATTCGGTGCAAGAACCTCCCGAAACAACCGTGTCCGGTGAGGATCTGCGTCAGGCGGTAGGTGAGGGCGCCGTGGCGCCTCTCTAGCCACTCCTCAAAGAGGGGACTTATCGCCACTATGGTAGCGTGCCCTGCACGGGGTTGCAACAGTCGCTCTCTCCATGTCGCCATGATATCACGCCGGAGGTCTGTCCGCTGAGCGGCAATTTGCCGCGGCAGCGGAGTTTCCCCCCGACGCAGTGCCTCCGCGCGCCGTTCATGCAGGCGCGCGAGGACTATCGCCTCCAGATCCCATGGCGGCAATCCGGCAAGGAGGCTAGCCGCCTCGCCGGAGATCGTGCGGTACCCCCGGATTAGCCTTATGGCTATCACCTTTTGGGGCGTGTTCAGGTAGTGGGCGGCTTGCCGCCTTAAAGAACGCGCCCACACCGGGGCCCCGTAAAGGGCCTTGGACCGCACGACCCCCGCGTATAGCCTCCGGCAGGAGGCGTTTGGACCCCTCAGGTTGGGCAAGAGCCGCTTGAAGGCAGCCCCTGTCCGTTCCAGTTTGGGAGCCAAACGTCGGAAGTGCTCCACGAAGTTCCACCGGCTGTCGAGGACGAGTCCTAGGTACTTCAACGTCGACCCGACGCCGATGGAAACCCCTCCTGCCGTCAGTAGGGATCCCGACGGTGGCGCATTCCGAGGCCCATGAAAACACATGGCCTCGGACTTGTGCAATGCCACCTCGAGAAACAGTCGCCCTTCCGACTAACTATCAAACTAATATTATAAAGGCGAAAGTTTGTATCTGTGTATACTATATGTGTGTATGTTTGTTACTCCTTCACTCTCAAACGGCTTTACGCATTTGGATGTAGTTTAGTATCAAGATAGCTTATATTCTGGATTAACAAATCCAGAATATAAGCTATGCCGATATCCTCCTGGATATCGGCATAGCTTATATACTACTTTCTGAATCAAGCTCTTGACCCAGCCGCGTAATGACGGCCTCGTAAGGTGTTGGGTGAGGCTCTTTGCTATTAGTCCATTAACCATAACGACTATAGGTCAGAGTCCACGTCCCAACCTCGAAAACCTCGTGTACTAAATCAAGATACTTGATATTATTTTTAGTTTAAATAAATATCATCATATTATTTTATTATGTTAAATATAAAATAATAAGATGATATATATTATGTATATATTTATTTTCCGAATTTATTGTACAAAACAATAAATTCAGGAGGTGTTAACCTCTAAGTAATTTTTGCGCTGTAATTTAATTTTAATAATAAATTATGTCGCTGTATCCAGTGTGAACAATTGTTGGTAGACCTAATATAATAAATAAATAACATAAATACTAGATTATTACAGTCCATCTGCAAAGCAAAGTCTTTTCGCAGAGAAGGCATGAGCATTGATTACCATGCTTTGACATTTGCTCAAGGCAGATTTTGTGATTGCTTACATATATTTCTTATTTAAAGTCTAAATTTTTTTTAAATAAACTTATTCCACATAAAGCCCGGTTAGATTCTTCTATTCACACAATGGCTTTTTGTGAGGTTTTCACCAGCCCCAGTAGCATGGCCACCGTAGAAACGGGTTTTGTCGACGGAAGAATCGACAAAATAACAGATTTATTTTGTTGATCTGTCATTTTGTCGATTCTTCCGTCGATAAAATCCGTTTCTACGGTGGTCATGCTACACGTGCAGCATGTATAACATGTATTTTGGTAGAGTTCTGCGCAAGAAGATTTCATGTTTAACTTAGATAGCTCAACAATGTTTTTACATGCCGCTTATGTAGTACCTGTACGAAACAATCGTGAGTAGTAGTAAATAACAAAATATACTACTTACAATTGTTATAGTCTTCATGGTTCCATGTATTTTATTTTTCGTACTCCAACTATTCAATTTATTTTTAAACTGTGCAACACTGGTTGCAGTCTTCTTTTAAGGGTTTAGTTACAGGATATAGATAAAATTAATTATTGCTATCTAATTTATTTATTTTATTATCTACTAGCTTCTGATGGCGGCTTCACCCGCGTGGCCTACATGAAACAAATTACATTTTTTTTTTCAGAAACAAACTTTTTAAGCGCTCTCCCTCTTATCTCATAATTTTAATTGAAGAGTGTGTGCACCAATTTTCGAGTCAATCGACCCAAAGAATAAAAATTTTCACAGAAAATTCAACCCCATTTCATCCTTTTAGGGGTGGAATTTCAACAAACCCTTTCTTAGTAGATACCTAATCTTCACAAAGAATACACGCTTTGCGTTTATATATCAGTCAGTCAGTCAGGACTTAGAATTTTATATGTACTCGTAACAACGAGTATAGACCGGTCACATTAAATTTAATATCCGAGTGTTCTACTATCGAATGTTGTAAGCTATCAGGCGACACGCGACGCTCTAGTAAATTGAACATACAGGATCATAATAATTGTTAAATTAGCCAACACGTTCTAGAGGAGCTCGTGGCTAAATAATAACAGCCGCTCGATCTTTAGGTTAAGCCATGCTTGCCTAGGTTGGTCTGTGGATGGGTGACCGCCCATTACATACCGAGTTTCCTCCCTGGCTCGGAAAGCACGTTAAGCTGTTGGTCCCGGCTGTCATTTGTAGATCTTTGACAGTCGTTAGGTAGAGAGTGGCCCAAAAAGTCTGACCACCAGTCTTACCCAGGGGTATCGTATTACCCAGTACTAACTGGGTTGTGGAGGTCGGATAGGCAGTCGCTCCATGTAAAATTCTGGTATTCAGCTGCATCCGGATAGACTGTAAGCCAACCCCAACATAGTTGCAAAAATAATGAATATAAAACAAACCTACATATACTACACATGTATTCTAGTACATAAAATATTAAATAAGCAAATCCATTCTAATATAAGATTTCTAACAAAACAACAAACGCGAAAGATTAACTTAAAGCGTGCTAGTTACTTAGTGACCCGCCCTCCTAGAACTAACTATGAAAGAAGAAATTTGGAGTTTGAAGGTGTTATAATTTATAATAAATTACCATCAGTAATAAAAGGAGAACAAAGTTATGCCCGGTTCAAAAAGCTACTAAAAGCCCACACAATTAATACATACAAATAAGTAAAAAAAAAAAAAAGGATTAACTACATGTTACAAAATATATCAAGCATTTGTAATTACTTAAACTTAACAAAAAAAAAAAAAAAAACCTACTCAAAATATAAAATGTGTATATTATAATCAAAATCAAAATCAATAAATCATGTATGTACCAAAAAATTATATAAGACAATAAACTAAAAACAAATTTGTAACAAACCTGCTCATAACAGGCTATGCCATCGATGCCACATCCAGTAAAATTAAACTACATCCATGTTGTGTTTTGTTAAACTTATGATCGAGTCTATATTTTTATTTATCTGTGAACCCACATAATCTGTGCGCTCTAATTATAAATTTTAAATTTTAGTGTGTTTCTCAGTAAATGAATTATCTATGTAATTCTTATGAGAAATAAAGTTGTTCTTAAACCTTAGTTGGAAAAGGCTAGGCAGATGATGATGGATCACTGAATGGGATTAAAAGAACTTAGAGGGTTGTATTAATAATTTTTATGATTTAATTCTCCGGACTCCAAATCTGACAAATAAAGACAGAAGTATCATAGTATTGGAAATACACAATGGCTAAGTTCTACTAGATCTATCCGTGGTCACTGGTGGTCGAGAGCTGGTTCCAGTGATAAAGGCGACTTCATCAGGGTCAGTTGTTTGTGCTTTAATCAGAGGCAGCGTGAACAAACCAACCAGGAGAATCTGTTGAAATAGGTATTATTTAAAAACTGGTAAAATATGATGAATGGGATGAGGTTGGCACAAGAGCGCTTGGCACAAGCAAAGAGAGGCCTATACTCAGCAGTGGTTGAAATCAGGCTGTGGATGGTGATGATGATGAAAAATATGATGTGAACGAAAAATGAGTGAGTGATAATGAGACGATTGATTACGGAGATGCGAAGAAATAAAACATATTGCGTCGTCCCCAAGTGAGATGAAACAAGGGCGGGAAGAGATGATAATGTTGATAACCACAGTGTATTTGGGATTGTGATACAATTTCACCATAAAACGATATTGTCCGAAAAACGCCAAAAACAAAAGGAAATAATGAACTAACTTACCAATAAGATTAAGTACTTCATAGTTACAACTTCTGAAAACAATACGGTAAGAAGTGAAACATATTGTTCCTTTTATAGAGAGATAATACGAATATAAAATAAATAGATTTTATTCAATGGCTCTACTACCAAAGAAGGTCATTTATGATAACATTTTCAGGTAACTACACTAATGCCAGTTTTCACTTACTATAGGCGATAATGAAATGGGTATGCATTTCGCCAGTTACGTCTACAAGCGCTATTACACTTGGTCGTTTCCTCGTATTCGAGTGTTCGTATGACTTTACTGGAATTCGGGGACCCGATGCATTTATTTCACTAGTCGAACGAGCTAACAATTACGACAGAACAAATGATGAAGCTGGTCGAGATTGTCCTAAAGTAGGCGTATTTTACCCTTGGTAGTTTGCCCGTATTCTATAGTCAATCGAATTCGGGCTAACGACCATGTGTGATTGCGCCATAATAGTGGGTGGTTTTATTATTTCAACTCGTTTTTCAATTTCTTACTTTTGGGGTTTTTTGGGTTTCTAAAATGATTAACAATTTTATTTTAATTGGTTATGATAATTTGTGATTCGGTGATTAAATGTACATTATAGGCATATACATTATTTATTTTCTTTTGAAGACTTAGTTTTTCTACTTTTTAGTGTCAGGTACAGCTCAACCAGTCTTACCAAAGGGTATCGTATTACCCAGTACTATATTAGGCAGTCGCTCCATGTAAAATTTTGGTATTCAGCTGCATCCGGTTAGACTGGAAGCCGACCCCAATATAGTTGGTAAAAGGCTAGGCAGATGATGACTGTCAGGTACAACTCGACCTAACCCTTTCGGGATATGCAGACGTGATGAAGGCCATTGGGTTTTCCAGTTCATTCTTCCATCTTCAACGTGGTCTCCTAACTAACCAAGAGGGTCAAAAGAAACGTATTAGTTTCCAACAAAACCAAACTACAGCTGTTCAAAACTAATTCTCAGGTAAACACATCACAGAGTAACTTGTATGTTAGCTTAAGTAAACTATTATCTCTAACATCATATTTATCTTAGAATAACTTTGGAATTGCTAGACTTTAGGTACACAACTATATTGGAAGCTTTCAATTACTGGGTCAGACATGAAACAAAGTTTGCACGGATGCTGTAGTAGTCTATAGTTTGTTTTGTGTGGAACGATGGTTTACTGAGGACTACAATTGCCAGTATTTGTATAGCAGACTCATCGTTTGTCTAGCTTTGTCCCAACTATGTTAGGGTCGGCATCCAGCCTAACCGGATGCAGCTGAATACCAGTATTTCATCTGACCTCCACAACTCTGCTACTGGTCAATACGATACCCCTTGGCAAGACTGCTGTCTTCTGACTACTCGTAACGGCTATCAAAGATCTACAACTAAAAGTCGGGTTTTAACACATTTTTCGAGGTACGGAGAAAACTCACTAGGTATGTGATTAATGGTTAATCATCCGCAGACTGACCTCGCCAACTATAACTTAACCTTGATGATCGACTTATTTGGCTGTTATTATTTAGCCACGAGCTCCTCTCTAGTACACAAGGTGTAAAATAAAAAACGCACAACTTCTCGTGTGGTCTTATTTTAAATGTGCTTGTTTTCAGCTTTTCAGAGTATACCCGACTACGGCGAAGCCAAAAAGAAGGATTATGATTTTAGCAGTCTATGTATGTATGTATGTACGTTTGTATTTACGTATGTTCCTCCGTAGCGTCTAAACTATTCATCCGATTTTGATGAATAAGTTGTCAATCGATTCGTTATTATGGCCCGGGTAACATAGGCTACATTTTATTCAGTAGTCGGGTTTTTTAGTTGCTGTATACCACATAAATTAGTCGTTATTTGTGAATTTATTTCAGTATTTGTTTTTGTTTGGAGTTACGAGGGAACAAATTAACAGACATACATACATACAGGTAAAACACATACCCCTCTTTTTTTCGCTTCGCCGCAGACGGGTAATAAAAGCGTGTTGAAAAGAAAGACTGATTTTGAGACGAAAATGTAATTCAACCCGAAGAAATACATTTTCTTCTAAAACGAAGGTAATGTTAATGTAATTAAAGAACCAATCTAACTGTGTCAATAACAGCTCTACTGCTTATCACCCGAATTATGAATGAGAAAAGGTTTCTACTTAGTAGCCCTGACCTGAATCCTAAATTACCTACTTACTTAATTGCGAGTATCTAGGCAGATTTTTTTTTCTTTTCATCGTTTCTTCAAGGGTCAATTTCAAATCCCTGAGAATATTTTATTCTATTACTAATAACAATAATGAAAATTAGTCCTATTCCCGTTACCGGTGGGCGGACAATTTTTTTTATATCTTTAAACGTTTTTTTATTAATAATAAAAATGTAATTCATTTGTAGAGAAAAATAAATAAAGGGAATAAATTATGTAAATAAAAAAAATGAATTGGATTGAAATAACAATGGAATAGACGCAATCAGCTGATCAACATGTATGGAATTAAAAAAAAACATAACATAACATCACGCCTGTAATCCACGAAGGCTTAGGCAAGGGTGCCTATTAGTACCTACTTAAACTCACATTTCGCGAGTTATGTTTTTCAAGTCCCATGTAATGGGGCCCATGTAATGATCCTATTGTCATCACACACAAATCCAGACACCGTGGGCGCTACTGAGAAATTCCTGAAAGAGAACCTAATATCCTACTTGGAAATCAAACCCAGGACCTCATGATCATCAGTCGCGATTGATATAAGTTACTGAAAGACTAAGATTATCTTTTGGAGAAGCATTGTAGAAAAATAAAACTTTAAAAAGTGATTCCCTCGTTGGTCTAGGTCGCAAGCGCAACTCATAATTGGGTTTTTGCAACAGGAATTTCTCATTTACGGAGTCTAGATTTGAGCCCATTTGATGGCAATAAGTTTGCCCTCTATAACATGGGACTTAAAACATAGCTGGCAAAATGTGGGTGTACCATTAGGGAGCTTGTGGCTAAATAAAAAACAGCCACTCGGGTCGATCTTTAGGTTAAGCCGTGCTTGCCTAGGTTGGTCTGTGGATGGGTGACCACCCATTACATACCGAGTTTCCTCCTTGCCTCGGAAAGCACGTTAAGCCGTTGGTCCCGGCTGTCATCTGTAGATCTTTGACAGTCGTTACAGGTAGTCAGTGGCCCAAAAAGTCTTACAACCAGTCTTACCAAGGTGTGTCTGATAGGCACTCGCTCCATGTAAAATACTGGTATTCAGCTGCGTCCGGTTAGATTGGAAGCCGACCCCAACATAGTTGGGAAAAGGCTAGGCAGATGATCACTATTACATACACCTCTACGTAACCCTTCGGGGATTACAGGCGTGATGTTATATTTATAAAGTGATTTCTACTTCCCCAGGTCGTCTAGTCCGTAGATACAAGCACTAATCTAAACTAAGACCTAAAGCTATGCCGGTTATAATAATTCCAGTCTACCTATGCTCTATTTAGAAAGCCGTTAAACCTACAAAATTTACTAAAGGTCTTAACTTAATTGCGGTCAAATCTAGCCTGCTAGTTTAGGGTTAGACCTAGATTCACGCGAGGTGTTAAATATTCACAGAGAATTCGTTTAAATAATTATATGAATGCTTTGAAAAGCCTTGTGGTTCTCAATAGTTTTCGTTTTGATCTTTCCCAAAGAAATGACCGTGAAGAACGAAGAACGAGAGCGAATTCATTTGTTTATTTTAAATTAACACGTTTTTCTTGCCCATCATCCCATCTTCGTAAATATAGTAACCTTATTGGTAATATTTTTTTTTTTAAACTTTGCACACTAGGAATTTCTCCTGTATGGTGGGTGCGCTGACATATATTTAAACTCACATACACAAACAGTCAGACCCGGGACAACTACCTGTAGGCCATACAAATATTTGTTCCGTGCGTGAATCGAACCCGCGACACGCAGCGCAGCAGTCAATCGCTCAACCACTGCGTCAACCATGCCGTCGCATTTATATTTTCGAGCCGTTTAAGGTTGTAACTCTAGGACCGTGGGGTCCGAGTGCTCAAAACCTTTACAAGGAAATCTCAAAACGCTTAGTTGACACTTCCCTAGACCCGAGTGCTGGCTTTTACTTTGGCCAAAGGCTTAGCGTTGCCATACATCGTGGCAAAACCGCCAGTCTCTTGGTGACATTACCAGTTGCCAGCGTTGAGGAGCAGTTTGACGCCATTTTTTAAGTTTATTGTATAAGTTAGTTAGTTTGCCAGGGCTGCGGGACTGTTCGAAAGAGATACCATGGTCCTGGAACACAAAGGGCAAAGAAGGAACATGGGTTTTAGTCAGTACAAGTCTGACACTCCCTTCCGCTCCGCCCAGAGTGGGGGGGGGTCATTTGATGATTTCCCATCCAAAAAAAAAAAAAAATTAGTTAGTTTAGTTTATTTTAATTTATAAATGTGCGTACGATTGTTATCTAGATAATAAAACACGCTTTTTATTATAAGCTTCACCTGTAACTAACTAGTTGAAAATCTTATAGGTTCCAATATGGCGCACTTCCATTTACTCACGATGTTCTACTTCACGGTTTTGGAAGCAGTAGATATTAAATAATTTACAAGAGTAAAGTGTCTGCAAATAAAGTCCAGCAGTGGACTGCTGTAGGCTGATTCATCATCTGCCTAACCTATATTGGGGACGGCTTCCAGACTAACCGGATGCAGCTGAATGCCAGTATTTTACCAAAAGCGACTGCCTATACCCCAAGGGGTATCGTATCACCTAGGTAAGACTAAGGTAAAACGGGCCTAGTATCATCTTCCTGCTCTTGTCCTATGTCACTTGGGGTCGGCGCAACACGTGTTTGTCTTCCATTCTCCTCTGTCAACAGTCACGTAGTCATTTACTCCTCTTTCCTTCAAATCATTTCTCACACAATCCATCCATCGTTTAAGGCGGGCCTAGCACCACGGATTAATTCATTAACAGTCCTATATTACTTCTGAAAAAAAATAATAAAAAAATCAAAATAAAATCAAAAAAAACCAAAAAATAAAATTAAAAAAAATATTCTCAAAAAAAAAAAAAAATTAAAAAAAAGGAAAAAAAAACAAAAATAAAAACTCTCTATCTCTGAAAAAATCTCTTTTCATGCAGGAAGCATTTGATTTGAGTACTCCATTTCGAACATTTGACCTGTAACGTTACTGGTCATAACATTATTCTTCAACATCAGTACAAACAATAATGGATCCATTAATATTGAACTAGGTACTTTAGTACGGCCTTTCACTGAATTATTTCAGTGGTATTCGTTTGCGGAAACTATGTTTGTTTGTTTTTGGCAAAATCAATCTCACTAAAACCTTTGTTTGATTGAATTTTGTGGAGTCCATTTAAGTTCGATATAGTTTTAGGTTTATAGAGAATACTCATAGCATCTGCCTAGCTTTTTCCCAACTATGTTTGGGTCGGTTTCCAGACTAACTGTAACTATTTTTCACCGCAAAAAAAAAACAGTTTCCTAGCAAAAATTTTTGCTTAGTGTTACTTAGTGTGATGTACAGAATGCTTGGTTGACGGCTTCGTGAAGGGTCCGTTTATACCTTGTCTAAGTATTTATTTAGTTTAGTATTGTACTTAGATATACTTCTCTACATATTGACTTACCGTAATCTAAGTCTAACTCAAAGATAATTACACTACATAATCATCACTTAATTAATGATGAAGACAATCAGATAATCAATCTATTATAGTGCTCAATATTGCATTAAGTCATTAATCGACTTATTGTTATGTCACTAATCACAATTGATTTGTCACCTAATTATGTACTACTAGCTAGTAAGCTGACCCGCCATTGTTTCGCACGGGTGCAATTCACTTAAGAGACGACAAGTCTGAAAATTGAGATTTCTGTTTTACATAAATAACATTACAACATAACATCAGGCCTGTAATCTTCGAAGGGTTAGGCAGAGATGTATCTAATATTTTCAAAATTTAAAAAAAAAACAATTTTGCCGTTTATAAAACTACTACTTGTGTATTTAAAATTTAATTTTTGCTAAAACTTTCTCGATGTAATGTTATGAAACATGGATTTAAAAACACAGTATTGTAAAAACATACTTATGTATAAAGCAAAGAAAAACTAATATCAGTTGTATCTAGTCTCGGTCGTTTTTCTAGAAAGCGTTCCAATGTAATTTTATCGGAATAATATTGTTCTACAGCATACAATAGTTTGTTGTTTTGTGCAAAGTTGCTATATAATAAAATTTTATGTTCTACAGTTCCCTTTGTTACGAATTTAATCGCAAAAATTGTGAACATTAACCTCTTGTTTTGTGTAGAATTTTTTAACGATAATCGTTTTACTGTCTAAGGAAACTATACAGGGTGTAGCGGACAGCCCTCCACAAACTGATCGGATGAATTCAGTATATCATACTAAGATGACCGGTACAAGAAATTATTTCAGGAATGTTATGGGAATCCGGTAAAATTGATTTGTTTTATTTCCTCATACGCAATGTATCGTTACCGTGGCAAAACGCACGTAGCGAACGGCAAGCGCGACGACGAATTCGATGAACTCTGAAGATAGGCAGGAAATGAACAGCTGATTTCACGCGTCGTTCGTTAGAGTATTTAAACATCCATTGTTGTTTTTTTTATTTATTTTAGCCGTATTATTTACATAAATGGAGTGCTGCGTACAAGGAATGTAATTTCACATTGAAATAAAGGAACAGTTAATGAAAAAAAATTATTAAAATTAAATTAAATTTTCCGTTGAAAAATTCCAGTGGAATATGATTCAAATTAAAGAAACTGACAAACTCCACAAACTGACAGGCTGCATTCAGCCACCCTGTCAGTTTGTGTCGGGCTGTCCCTTACACCCTGTATAGAGATATCAGACACTGCTTGAGCTCTTCTTTATGTATGGATGAAATTGGGCTACTCACCAGCTGCTGCATAACCGTAGGTTGGTCGAGCTTACAGAACTACTATTAATAACATAATTGCTATTTTGAGAGACACGTCCACCCTGACCTAAACTTTTAAGGTCAGGGCATAATTAAAAGAAGTAGATAAGAACGCATCGACCCGACCGTAACACTCCTACAACACCACCTTACAAAACATCAATAGGAACATTTTCAATCAATCAATCAACACACTTTGCAGGCTTTGTCATCTTCAACTTTCTAACTTGTACCCCTCATCATTTTTTTTATGAACTCCAAAATACATACTAGAAAACCTTTTTTTTATTTACCATAAGCAAACCAAAATCAATCCAAACTTATACTGTTACTTACGGAATATCTTCCGTGATTGTTTATTATTTTGAGCTCCCGATATTTCGATTATTTTATTTTTAAATAATGAACAATCACGGAAGATAGTCCGTAAGTAACAGTATAAGTTTAATTGTAAACCGTGAAAGCTTAAAACAGTGTTTCAAAATCAATCCATTTCCTATTTTCACCACAAACCAAAAAAATACTACACACGAATCTCATTTCGTTCAATCCCCTTTCATGCAGCAGAATATCCTCCTTCTCATTACCTCGGTGCATTCGAAGAAACGCAACGAATAACGTAAAACGCTTTCAATTCGTAAAAATACAAAACTATTGAAAATTTAGTTTCCTTTGATAAAGTTCGTCTGTGTTAAAAACTTTGTCGAAGCACTAAAAGGTTCCGTATTTGGACTTGAAATGTTTTTGAAGTGAGAGCTAAGTAGTGTTAAAAGTGTCATGCATTGTTAGCATTTTATGAATTGAAATATTTGTACCTATAACTTAAAATACTTTCGCTGAGAAAGGCGGGTGAGCACAAAACATTGTTTAATTAATTTCATCACTACTGCTCTCAATACGGAGAGGGAAAATATCATCACGAAACCAGCATGCCCTAGATCAAAAAAATCGATGACATGTAACATCTACCCACCCGCTCTGTGCCCGCGTGGTGGATTTCAGCTCACTCCCATTCACTAAGAGAGCCTAGCAATGATAGCTGAGTGGTGAGACCGTCGGACTGCCAAATCATAGGTCTCGAGTTCGAACCCAAGACACGCACCTCTGATTTTTCGGATTCATGTGCGTATTGTATAATTATCACTTGTTTCGATGAAGGAAAACTTGAAGAAACCAACCAGAGTGCCTAAGAGTTATTTCTCGAGGTAAAGCCAAGTCAGAGGCCCATGGGCGGCATGAAAACTCTGACACCAGGTTAGGTACTAACCAAACGAAAAAGACTACTTATGTTAAATGGCTAAGCAACCTCTGCGTCATTTATCTTGTCTCACAGTAACAACAAAAAATTGTGTGGTACTAAAACTAAAAAACCCGACTACTGAAAAATCATGCTCTAATTAAATTCGGAGTTCACAAGGTAAAATCGATTCCTCCCATTGTTGAAGTCGGTTAAAATGTAGCCTGTGTTACCCGGGTCATAATAACGAATCGATTGACACCTTATTCATCAAAATCGGATGAATAGTTTAGGCGCTACGGAGGAACAGACGTAAATACAAACAAACAAACATACATAGACTGCTAAACACATAAACCTTCCTTTTGGCTTCGACGTACGTTGATGTCTGATGCGAGCTCAAATCTATCCATTTACAATTTCAACCAGGGAACTCTAAACACATGTTTGCCCTCACTCCATCTGCTTTGGCAAAATCTTTTCCACCCACGGAGGTAACCCAACTATTTCTCATTGGCTAAACGTAAACGCCTGTTTCCGATTCCTGTTTGTATGGCTTTGGCTTAAACGAAGCTTAAAGCTCGTTCAATTTATTAAATTTTTGTCGGAACCGAATCGAATCGAATATTGTTTGGTCTTATAACGAGGAATGGAAGTTTCTAGTGTATTTTGCGGGTTTGGTGCTTTGCTTGTCTGTAATTTAGTTTTATGGTCAATTACTTTCTTGTTTTCGAACACAAAAACAAAGCAGGAGCAAAGGAGGACAAGGACCTCGTGGCGGAATACCTTTAAGGTAAAGCCGCGCTTGTCAAGGTCGGTCTGTTGATGGGTTACCGTGATTACATACCGAGTTTTCTCCGTGCCTCGGAAAGCATGTTGACGTTAATCAGTACTAACTGGGTGGAGGTCAGATAGGCAGTCGCTTCATGAAAAATAATGGTATTCAGCTGCATCCGGTAAGACTGGATGCTCCAATAGGTTGGGAAAAGGCTAAGCAGATGATGACTTCCTTGTTTTCGAACTTCAATTTAGTGGCAAAATTGTTATGTTTTCAATGTATTCTCTATGAGTATCTACGACCTGTGCTAACACTCTGTTGTATCATATGAACAGACGTATTTAACGAGTCCCTTTTTTACTACATTTAAATTATTGAGACACTTAGCGCTATCATATCTTCGCAGTGGTGATTACTATTTACTTCATTCACGAATCTCACCCATAGAGCTCTTATTACATTTCAATTAGCATTCTAATGTTCAATGAATTTCCAATACCTAGCCGGTTGAGACAAAAGTTTTCAAAAAGGATATTGTGATAACGTACAGGTTAGATAGCCATTATGATTGCGTCGTGATTGAAAGTCGTGTTTCGAACCCGCTGTGTGGAATTAGGAAATCAGATTAAATTAGTATTCACTGTTAGAATTATTATTTGTTTATCGTGTGGTTAGTGCTTAACCTATTAGTTAATTGTGTAATTATCTGTGCATAATGTAGTGCATGCTGTGCTTTTCTGTAAGTGATAAGGCTTAGACTTAAGTTTGCACTGTACAAATTATAATGTAACAGTGTACTCATTGTTGAGAAGCCTAATAAATAAATAAAAACCTGGTGTCAGAGTTTTTATGCCATCCATGGGCCTCTGACTTGGCTTTACATGCCGTCAAAAAATATCTCTCAGGCATGCTGGTTTCCACACGTTGTTTTCCTTAAGCAAGTAATAATTATGCAATACGCACATGAATCCGAAAAATCAAAGTTGCGTGCCTTGGTTTCGAACTCGAGACCTAGGACTTGTCAGTCCGACGGTCACACCACTCGGCTATCACTATTAGAATAAAGAACAATGTTGTTAAAATAAATACAACATAGTCTGGTAAAAAGCTCTAGAAATACAGGGTGTAACAGAAAGGGAATAGTCATATGAAAGGGTATGCTGCATTCCATCAAACTGAACAACTTTCTCCATGGGTCCAATATCGTAAATGCTTTTCGCATTTACGATATTGGACCCATTATCAGCTGTTCCATACATTTGGTTCGAGCAGGTATTGAAATTTTGTATGGGACAGCTGATAATTTTTTCGCATATATACGATATTGGACCCAAGGAGAAAGTTGTTTCGTTTGATGGTCTACAGTGCAGCATATCCTTTCAAATATACCCTTTCTGTTACACCCTTTAGAAGTAAATACGTACAAGATGACCTTTAACGAATTGATGGTGTGGTGATATCAGTGATATACAGCCCCAAAGTAAAGATAATATGGTCCCAGCAGTCTTACGATGGTCCAGGGATGGACAAAAGTCCTATAAAACCTTCATTTGTTTATGAACTTCAAAATATACGACTGCAACCACTGATAACCAACCTCCCAACACCAATATCTTGGAGATCAACCTTCCAGAAATTTATCGTCAAAACTTATCGTAATTTATTTCCGACAATAAGTCAGGGGTTACCAACTTTTCGGGTTGCCACTTCATTATTTCGTTCGCTTTTAATTTATAGAAGTTTCCAATTTAAAGGCAAGCGTATACCACCTGAAGGGGTTGATTTATTTGTTGGTTTCGCGAATTTTATTATATCGCTGTTTGGTTTTTGGAATTGTACGAATTACTCGAGGGGTCCAATTTAGTTAATGTGTGGGGGGAGGAATTATTTGTCTTTGTTTATTTTGCGTGTGCTTGCGAAGGTACAGAAATTAAGGAGAAAGAGTTCAGGCAGTAATAAATTGCCAATTGTAAAAAATAAAAATAATTACTCATTCCTATTAGTTTATAATTCAAGCAAATTCATAATAATATTTAATAATTCCAAAATTAAAAATTAAAATAATCCTAAAACTTTTTAAATAATTTTATGGTTATTAGAATTTTTGTGAGCGCCATTTTTTTTAATATCCCCATAACAATATTCTGAATTTAATAAAATTGGCACAATAGTACGTCTCTGCCTAAGACTTCGAGGAAACCAGGCTTGATGTTATATTATATTGTTATATCACAATAAAACTCATGACAAAACGTCCAAAAATAAAGCATACCCTCCCTTCCATACCATACAATTTACACATTCAAAATAACCATAACAAAAGGTGAAAATTCTAATGGTACGTAGATATGTATAATTCCTACGTGTTTCCAAAGCAACGAGGTTCTATTGTCCATCGAGTAGTCGAAAATGCTTTGATGCTGGGCAGGCCCGCATAAACTGACGGCTTTCAAGTCCATTCGAGAATCTGACATCACAATTTCGTCTGTGGGTAACTGGAAAATTCGGAATCTGAAAAATGTAGTTTTAACGAGTTTGGAAAATCGTTTAGAGAAGATTTTTAATTGGTTTTCGGTTGGTAAAATGTGGTTAGTTTAAAATAACTTTACTGTGGGTTAAGTTTAAGTTGTCGTTAGTTTTTTAACCGCTTTCCGCAAGGAGGAGGACAATTCGTCTAATTTTTTTTTGTATGTTTAGCGATATCTTGGCCAATTGTGAACCGATTTGGATGATTCTTTTTTTTGTTGGAAGAATATTTTTATATTTATTTTTGTTTTGGTTAAGTTTTAATATGACAGAGAGTCTAGTAAATTATAGTTAAGCTTACTAATAATTTATTCTTCAAATGGGGATAAATTATTTAATAATTAATCCAAATCGAAGTAACTAACTAACCCAAGTGTTATTGGGTTTTTTCATCAGGAGGTTCTCAGTAACAACCCGAAGTCTAGATGAAGTCTAAGCGTATCCGGGTGATGGCAATAGGCTTGCGCCTACATGTGACATATATAACCGCGAAGGGCGGGTGTTTTAGGTTCTTGTAAAGTTTGACGTTCAAAAAGTGCAGATTAGCAGTCAAATTTTAATAAATGACTTTTGATTTTGTGAAAATGTTAGTGTTCGTCTGCCTAACCCATCGGCAATACACAGGCGCGATGCTATGTTAAATCTAGAATCTGCTACAATTCAATAATATTAGGTAAATACGTCTTGAAAAATAAAGCCTTCAATTTTATGTCTCATCTTTTTCTGCCAGCGCCTACCTTACGTTTTATTTCCGTCCCTGACAAGTCAACATCAGCATAGAAGTGACGATTAAGTTAATTGTTTAATCAAGTGGAAAGTGATCTGTCATCCCAACTTCTGCCGTAAATGAACTCTTGCTGACCTAAGTATTAGGGTTGGGCGATGGTGTATGCGGTCGCGATTTCATTTGTAATTTGACCTAGATTTTAGTACTGAAGAGACGTGTCCTCTTTGCGATTTTCTCGAAAGGTTTTGGGAGGTAAATTAATGCAATTAAGGCCTTATAGCAAAGCATAATAGCAACTGCTCCCGTAAAATGAATAGCTGTCACTGCTTAGTACTACATTTTGAACAACCATAATTGAATAATAATATAACAACCTGTGGGGTTACCACGATACCATTCCAGTGTGGAAAAGCGACAGCGCTATACAGGGTGTCTAGCGCCATCTCTTTTTCATACAGGAATAAGTTTAAAACAATACGGCTTTAAGTCGACATGGTAGACTACCTATCTAGATTTAAAATCAGTGAATTGGTGAAATGTTGAGTTGTGAGTTTTCTCGCCATTATTTCCTCTACGTCGACCCAATGCGTCTTCTTCTTTTTATAACTTCGACGTCAAGTGCCGATCATACAGTATACCATCCTAGATTTTATGGCATACTCTTTATTCATCACCTAGACGGTATAACTAAACACGACACGGTACAATTGGCTGCTGCGCTGCGTGTCGCGGTGTCAATCCCCGCACGGAACAAATATTTGTATGACCAACAGTTCTGGGTTTGACTGTTTGTGTAGGTATGTGAGTTTAAATGTTTGTAAACGCACCCGCTATGCAGAAGAAATTGCAAGTGAGGAGCAAAGTTAAAAAAAAAAATTTTTTTTGAAGACTTCCATATTGTTTTTTTTTTTTCATAAAGCTCACACTCGCTTTCACAGCCACCCAACACAATTTCACCATCACGTCAGGACAAAGTTACGACAGAGATTGCCCACCGCTAACTGTCAAACGAGATAATACCGACAGTTTTACTTGTAGTTAACCTATTAACCTTTGACCTCTCTGCTGGGGTAGATTGTGGTCTTGTCATTTACGTGGAGCAGCTATCTGGAAGGTTGTGAGTTAATTGGTGGAGATTTTCGTGTTTTACGATGTTTTGTTGATATTTTTTGGAGTTGGTTTTGTGAATAAAATGCAGGTCAGATTAGACTAGGTATCTAAAATAAAATTAAAGTAATAACACATCTGTTTTTCTACGAAGGGTTAGTCAAAGATCCATATTTTAAAGGCCCATTAAATAGTGGCGACTATGTTTTTGAAATGTTAACGTCTTTTGCCATCAATTGGACACAAATCTAAACGTCCGGCTGCTTCTGAAAAAATCCTGAAGGATCACCCAATGACATCTGAGTTGTCGTATATCCATTGACTGGCTTAGGCTTTGTAGATTCCCAGCTGCATGTTAACTTTTGTTAACTTTTTATTTTGTTCTACATTTTTAGTGTAGTAAGCAACGACTTATTGTCGGGCCTACGCTGTCCCTCCATACTTAAGTACAAATGCTGTATCCATGATAGTATTGTAATACCAAATGATTTGAAAAGAGTAACCATGGAGTTTCTTACCGGTTCTTCTCCATAGGAAACGACCAACCCGAACCGTGCACCTTTTTGTTGACGTTTTATAAGTGCCCATCTAGGCCTATGTGAAATAAAAGATTTTGGTTTTGATTTTGACTGTGTCCATTTATTTGATCCCCTTCTGCAAAACAAGATCATATCACCACGGTAAAATCTTCTGCACCCACATGGATTACGGATTTGGCATCTCTAGTAGAATGCACAGATGTCAAAACGACAATGGAAGTCCTAGACTCTTACTTCTGACAGATCCCAAAGGAAAATTAGGCGGCAAGTGCCATTGAAACAATCATACAGTACCCGTCATACTAACTGCAACATCTCCAGAACTTACGGACAAAACTCAGTGGACATTCCTCCAGGGAATTAGGCTACTAAAACCACGGGCATCAATTTTCTGTATTCACAACACCTTCTATAAAAGTAGTAAGAATATGACACAAGGATGCCAAAAACAAATTGGAAGACCTGTAGAAGGAGAAAGTGACATGCTATTAGGGGTTACTATGATAAAAAAAATCAAAAATCGTCGACGCCAGTGCAGGACCTTGTAAAAGATATTTATATGTTTAATTTATCCAGGTAACCAAGATCCATTGGGTTAGTAACAATATTCTTAACCTATGTTAGTAATTAACTAGAAACATAGACAGTGTACAGGTGACTAGTGACCTCAAAAACGGGCTGTCATACCTCCCGACTATGGCGCTCAGAATGCTGTTGGGGCTGCCATGGAGTCTGTTTAGAAGCGAGGTCACGTTCTTACGCTGTACAGCATTGAAACAGTCGGTACGAGTCTCAGCGAACATAGATGACCCGCTACCCGAACCGAGGCAGACGCACCAGCACCCTAAACGCGTTGTTATACTAGATCCGCAGAGCATTGTAGGCATTTTGGGTGTAGCTGAAACATAGGCTCCCCGAGTACATTGACATGCAATATGCTTTAAGCAGTAAAATCACAACACCTTTTTTACTGGCGAAACTAAAAACTGTGTTGTTGATAAAACAAGCAACAAGTATGACGTAGGTCCTAGATTCATCTGTTTTATCGACAGTGCGTGCTGACAAGCTATCTTAACGTTTTGCCGCCTTACAACAGGCTACTTAATTTTGCCCATTTGATGAAAAAATGTATTTCGCCAAAAAAATTAGAAACAACGCCCTGCACTGACGCCGATGAAATATATTATTATGGCATAAGTTGCCGAAACGATTATGTGAATCCTGTTGAAAGCCGTTGTAGAAATACACAAAGAATTGTCACTTCCCTAGGCCCTCATAACTTTTATAGTATGACCACTTTAATTGTGTAGTTCAAGGCAGCGTTGCTTCTCAAGAAAATTTGAATCGAAATGTCGTACTTGGTACTTTTATTTTAGTTCTGTGTTTTGCCGCCTGCACAAATAACTTGGTTCAAGTGTATGTACAGTGGCCAGCGCATCAATTTACCACAAACTGTCTAATTTCTTTAATAGATTTTCAACTTTATCGCTAAAGCATTAGGTTCAAGGTAGACTTAGGAAAATTTGACAGTTTGTAGTAACTTGATGAGCTGGCGACTGTACTTTTGACAGATCCGAAAGGTCCCTCAACATTTGACGGCAGCACGTACGAATGAAACAATCAACCCTTTCTGACTGTAGTACCATCAGAACTTGCTAACTAAACTCAGTGGACATTCCTCCAGAGAATTAATTTCAAATACTGGTGCAACGGAACTCAAAGTACAGTTTAAGCTACGTAGAATGGGACTAAGTTTAAAGTTAGCAACATTGCAGTAGTTGTGACAGGACGCTTAACCAACGCTTAGTTTAGTGATTTGTGTTTGAGCTGCCCTGTTTATTTTGACCTTTTTACCCGACTGCGTGGCGCAAAGGAGGATAATGTGTTTATCAGCCTATGAATGTTTGTTTGTTCCTTTGTGGTGTTCTAGAGACAAAAAGCGTGAACCGATTTTGATGATTCTTCCGTATTGTCTTAATCTTACAGATTAAAGATTTTACAGACGATTCAACTTTTTAATCGTACTTTTATTTATTTGTGTGGTTAGTAACTGTAAGGTGTCAAACCTAATATGGCGTTTGTTAACCTTTTTTTTTTTTTTTCCGGGTGGGAAATCATCAAATGACCCCCCCCCACTCTGGGCGGGGCGGAGGGGAGTGTCAGACTTGTACTGACTAAAACCCATCCATGTTCCTTCTTTGCCCTTTGTGTTCCAGGGCCACGGTATCTCTTTCGAACAGTCCCGCAGCCCTGGCAGGCATCGGCCCATGCGGACCCCTACTTGATTGCTGACATCTCTTTGAGGCGCGCGTGGAACACGAACGCGCCGTCGACACGGCCTGTCGTCATAAGACGGCCGGACGGCTCAGCCCATAACTCGCCGTCCACAGGCCAGCGCCTACGGTGGTCGAAAGCCACCACGTGACCCCCGACGCCCAGGGCGTCTCCCGCGGCGGCTGGGACGTGAGGTTCTTTCCCTCTCACGTCCTGCCACCTCCTTCACTAGCATGACTGCTTCGCAGAAGGAGGTGACGGCTTCCCATTCCCTCTCGCTCCGGACCATGGCTTGAACCAAGGCCGGACGCGAGAGATCGCCGCCGCCAATCACCGCTATGAGGACACGGCGGTGCTCCGCCCAAGCGGGGCAGACCTCCACGGTGTGTTCCACCGTGTCTTCCGGACGATCCTCGCAGTGGAAACACCCGGGCGTTTCCTCCCGCCCGATTCGGTGCAGGAACCTCCCGAAACAACCGTGTCCGGTGAGGACCTGCGTCAGGCGGTAGGTGAGGGCGCCGTGGCGCCTCTCTAGCCACTCCTCAAAGAGGGGACTTATCGCCACTATGGTAGCGTGCCCTGCACGGGGTTGCAACAGTCGCTCTCTCCATGTCGCCATGAGATCACGCCGGAAGTCTGTCCGCTGAGCGGCAATTTGCCGCGGCAGCGGAGTTTCCCCCCGACGTAGTGCCTCCGCACGCCATTCATGCAGGCGCGCGAGGACTATCGCCTCCAGATCCCATGGCGGCAATCCGGCAAGGAGGCTAGCCGCCTCGCCGGAGATCGTGCGGTACCCCCGGATTAGCCTTATGGCGTTTGTTAACCTTATTTGAGATGTCAAAGATACCTAATCTATTTTTTTTTTTTAATAGAATCAAGATTGTTTTGATCAAATACTTTTTTTACCAGAGCTGAGATTGGATTAGTTTGATTTTGGTTCACTACATGAAGACGTGTTTTATTGCAATAGGTCCTTGATATCTAGAGCATGTTTCACAGTGTCTAGTCGCTTTTCTGGTAAAACAAAATGAACATTTTCACTATAACATGTTGTACGGAAACAAAGCTTTAAAACTTGGTGTCTTTGTTAGACTCAAAATGGTTCTAACTTCAGAAACCCAAAATTTACCCTGGCTTTGTAGTTTGGCTAGATGTATGTCAGAGTAGTCTTTCTCAAGCAGTAGTAAAAGTCGTTTAATATGTTATGTGATCAGAGTCATCGCCACTTACCGCAGTGGGAATCGCCATCAACTGCTTACCCCTTTAAAATTCAATTTAACCGGATGAAGCTGAATACCAGTATTTTACATGGATTCATACTTCTCTATTATTCGTCATCTCATCAGACACCTCCTTTCTTGCCATCTTTTACACAGTCTATCTTCCGTCTTTTTGGTCTTCTTCTGAGTAGAAAAAGACCGGAGGAAGTTTTGAGTATGTATGTGGATACTATACTATACATATTCAAAACTTTCCTCACGATATGACACGCTATATGAAACCTAGAATCGTTTTAAACTACAAAACAGCTTTAACAGCCAAAAAAAATCTACGTCATATACTCCGTGCATCTTCCCCAAATTCATCCCCATTCCGAAGGGGTGTTCACCCCCCGCCACAAATAGCCTCGTCATAGCCCGGGGTGGAATAAATTTAACTATAACCGAGCTAACGACGTGAGGCGCCACTGTTTTTACGAAGTTTATCTGGGCAACTTTAATAGATGTTGTCAGCTGTTGATAGTGGGACTAGATTTATATTTGTGGAGCTCTTTGGGTTATTGTGAGTGGCTTTTTAGTATTTGAAGTTTATTCTTGGCAAGTAATTTTGATGGCTGTTATTAGGATTGTTATTAGGATTGTCATAAAATAGTATTTGTTTTGTTTGGTCACTTTTCTTGTTTGGTTTAATCGTGTCAGGGATGATTTAGCTGCCTGAAGATAAGTTCTACGGCTCTCAAATCGGCGTGCTCAGATATCATGATTTTAGGCCATACGCTTATTTATTTTTTTCTCTTAATATTCTACGGCATACCCGAAAGTAATAAACTGAACTTCTTCACTTTTTATAGCTCAAGCAAAACCTTGAGCCTACTTTGTAGATAAATAATTATGAGACTTCAGTGCTGAAAGGCCTCTTCAATGGCACGCCATTCAACTCGAACCTCGGTGGTCACTCACTGTTTCCAATCACCCTGCGAAGATCGGCTCTCCACCTTTGCCTATTTTCGTATCATGTAGACCAGCTCCCAAAGAAACGACAAAATGACAGATTGTGTCGACACGATGACAGATTTCTTTGCACTATCTGTCATTTTGTCGAGAGGAGCTCGTGGCTAAATAATAGCAGCCGCTCGGATCGATGTTTAGGTTAAGCCGTGCTTGCCTAGCTTTGTCTGTGGATGGGTGACCTCCCATTACATACCGAGTTTCCTCCGTGCCTCGGAAATGTCGTTAAGCTGTTGGTCCTGGCTGTCATTTGTAGATCTTTGACAGCCGTTACAAGTAGTCAGTGGCCCAAAAAGTCAGACAACCAGTCTTACCAAGGGGTATCGTATTACCTAGTAGGTACTAACTGGGTTGTGGAGTTCACAGGCAGTCGCTCCATGTAAAATATTGGTATTCGGACTGCATCCGGTTAGACTGGAAGCCGACCCTAACATAGTTGGGAAAAGGCTAGGCAGATGATGTATCTGTGTTTTGTCTATTCTTCCGTCAAAGAAATCCTTGTCTACGGTGGTCATGCTACGGGGGCAGAAACAGAAAAAAAACAAACAAAAGCTTCCAACATAAACTCAATGAAAATGACAATGCGGAAAAAATAAAAACGCTACAATGAGCAAACAATGTTGTTTTGTAGATAGTTGAACAAATTTTCCGTCTGTAAAACTCATAAAGCTAGTTTATGACGCTGCAGTTTAAATTGTCACATTAAATAAAGATGGCACAGCCTGCTGCAGACTTATCTTTTTTATCTAGCTCGTTTTCATGGGATGTGTTAATAAAAGAATTTTGTACAATAATATTGTCTTGGAGTAAGAATTTATTCAAGTTTAGTTTTCGTAATGCAGCAACTTCAAAATGCGACTGCTGAGCATAAGGACTTCGAGTTCGATTCCCAGGTCAGGTAAAGTTATTGGGCTTTCCATCAGAAATTTTTCGGTAGCAGCCACGGAGTCTGGATTTGTGCACGGTTGATAACAACAGGCTCGCCGCCTAACTAACGTAATGTGTGTGGGTGCAGGTACTATTAGGTAGTCCTCTGCCTAACCTCTCGGGGATTCAGGCGTGATGATGATCAAAATGTATGAGATCATCAGTCTCTCTCTTGGTTTTTCATACATCATCATAATTTCAGCCGAAAGACGCCCACTGCTGGACATAGGCCTCCCCAATTGTCGCCACATTGACCGGTCCCGTACGTCTCGTATCCAGCGGATCCCTGCAACCTTCACCAGGTCATCGGTCCAATCCGGTACATTGTCAGGGAAGCATGACTCAAAATGGAAGAGGTCTCTGTGCTCATCAGAGAGTGGAACAAGCCTATAAATGATGATGATGATTATGATTGCCAAGAGGAAAGACAGTTGAGGAGTGCCTTGCTGCCTAACTAAGATTTTCGTGTAAATTGTGTAGACATACTTTTACATTGCTATTTTTGACATGGAAAGAAAAATTAATTTAAGTTAGTTCGATACTTTCTTAAATAAATGGCGCTAACGTCACCGTAAGACGTTATTAATGGAACGAAAATTTCGAGATCTGTGAGCGGGGTGCGATGGTCTAATTGGTTAAGACATCCGGTGTACTGAATCGGAAGGTCGCAGGTTCAAACCCTGCTCGCACTAGAATTTTTCTTTCCAAGTCAAAAACAGCAATAGTTCTTTACGCTGGGTTTGCGTATAAAAAATATTAAAAATACTTTTACATATTTTGTAGTGTTTAATTTATTTCTATTGGTTTATTTTATTTTATAACTTATGTAGACCAAATGTATGCTGTCGTGGCCTCCTTACGATTTTTCTCAGATGAACACTGAAAACCAGAGCTCTGCTGTCCAAGCGGTATTTGGGGCCTCCCATTCTGCTATGATGTTAACATCTGCTAGTGATTGAATATTGCAATGACTACCCCTGACAAAGCATGGTGACAAACATTTAATTAGAGAGGATTCGCCAAAACTGTTACTTTAGAGCGAACGATTCGCCAAAACTGTTACTTTAGAGCGAACATCACCATCGTGGTCAGTATACCTACGTTCGTTTTCCACCACCACATCGTAATATATTAAGAAGTTAATGCTTTTTAGTTAATCGCCTTTCACACACCGTTTCCACATGAGTGGTCCACTGCAGCTAACCTTTGCTCCACCCTTGTCACTCATCTTCTTTACCGTTGTCATCTCTTGTCTTGGAGTTCTTTAATCTGTTATGTAGTTATGACGTTAACTGCATTTCAATTTTTTGTTGCTCTATGGAGATTCAGTTTTGCTCTTATTTGTGCTTTGGTTGGTTTTACTACTTCTAATTATTAGTTACATATCACTCATTTTAATACTCAAAATAAGGCACTTTTTGGAAGTAGTGTTTGGGTATTACATACAGTAAACTGGTTAGATCCCAGAAAGAGTTCCCAGACTCACAACGATACCTATATTATAATATTGGTGAGCACGCCAGTAGAGATCAAACAAGTTTTCATCAATTTTAAGCGCCCATTGCTTTACCCAATAACTGGATTGTGGAGGTTACTTTGGCAGTAGATCCATTTATTTCAACAGACCCAAATCAAGCTATTACACAGTTAAAAATATTAAAAAAATACGAAATAAAAAAAGAAAATAAAAAAATAAAAAAAAATAAAAAAAAAAACAAAATAAAATACATAAAAATAACAAGCAAACAAAAAGGAAATCTTTCAATTACATCCAAATTGTGCTGAAAACCGATCCAACGTAGACACAGGTGATGAATAATATTTTAATTCATCAATTTTTTGTCTTACAAATTATTAGTCTACATTTTTCTGCCCTTTATGCACGTCAAAAGAAACCTACCAAGGACATCAGTACTTCTCCTAATAACTTAAATAATTGTTTCTTCTAGTCCTAAAAGTATAAACTTTAAAAACCCCACAACTCCATTAAGCTGAACCTAAATTAGGTCCAAACGCCACCATGTTTAAAAAAATCCGTTTCGTTTCGCATTCCAACAGCACTAGTTTCAGCTTGGCACTAACTTTAGCTTAATTACAGCTGAAACCGAGTGAATGACGGACACTTAGAAGCTTTAGCACTGCATAATAGTTCGCTCAAATGCTTTCGTTTGCAACTGTGTTAAAATTCAAGAGGTTCTGAATAACTTTCGGTTTGGTTCGGGTAACGAAGCTGGTGGATATTGTTGGTTATTTTTAGTTGAGTGGAAGTGAATGTAGTTTCATTTGTTTGTATAACATTATCTGAGTTAACCTCCCGCCCTTAGCTCAATTTATGTGGGACTCGCTGTTGTCGACCTTCTTCCACGTGAAATTATTATAAAAAAAACGCCCCCCAATTTGAATCAGATTTTGTTAAAAATTTCAAGGGTTTAAATTTTTTGCACGGAAACTTGATTTTTTTCTAAAATAAAATAGCTTAAGTTACTCCTTATAACATCAGCTATCTACCAGTCAAAGTTCCGTCAAAATTGGTTTACTAGATTCGGAGATTATCCGGAACAAACAGACAGGCAGACGAAAATGTACTTTCAAATGCATTCAGTAAAAACTAGTTATTTTGAAATTACAAACAGACTCTTCAATGTTATTCATTTGTATAGATAACACTGGTACAGTATGTCTTAAATCACTAATGAAAACCGTTGCTTTTTAATACGAGGATGACTTAACTCTTTTGCTTCTAGTTCTGAGTATGAATGTGGATGAGTATAAGAGCAGAGGAAGATAAAAAGGAACGATGGATGATCTGTGTAAAACTGGTGCGTCGGAGATGTTCGCAGATGCGCATGTGGATTGTCTTTACGCAACAATGCGTAAAAGGCGCGCTTCCGTGGTTCGCAGGGTGTGGCCTGTGGGGAAGCACCGACAGTATCTTAAGCATGATTGCCAGTCGGCTGGACTGTGTTTATGTGGGTCACTGTTGTGCAATTACTCATGGGTTGTCGCAGCAGTCATCCACCGTCCGTTATTTGTTGTGCTGTTTTGTTTTTATCAGTGCTTACTAACATAGTAACAGTAAGTAGTTTTACTAACAATTTTTGAGTCATAGTTACTCGAATAAAGAGAAATTCTACTCTATTTTATCAAAGCGTTTGTAAAATACCAAAAAATATCCACTTAATCTAAATTACTTACTAACATCGATACACAAACTCTGGCCTTTTTCGCGTAAGCAGATATTACAAACGGCCACACTGTCCACGTTCATACACCTGATCATACACGCACGCCGGTTGCAAGTACTATACACCTGACCACAGAGAGATATACCTTGATAACGCACTTGTATTATCGTGTGAAAACTAAGCGTGCCATTTTTTGACGGTTTATTCCCGTGTGCCCCCGCCGCCGGTCTGTCCCCACTGGTGGTAATTGCAACTATTAGTCGCATCTTCCACCACAGGTGGTGGTTGCGACTACCTACTATAACGTCATCAGTACTATTTAGTTGCTATAGAAACAAGTAACTATACAAAATAGACTACGTTTTTGTTTTTTTAATGTCTAGAATTAAGTTCTGAGTTGTAACTTTGTTGTTTTAAATAAATTAGATTGTTGCGACAGTAGCCACGTTAAGCATAAAATGCTTAATGTGCGCGAAGTAGGTGCGCTACGTTATCTACTTATATAATCTGTGCACCTGGCCTAACCAACGCTGGTAAATAATAAATGAGAATTTGAGATGAGCCATTAATCTCACCATCTAACAATAACACCAACTGAATATTTAAATCAAATCAAGCAAATCCAAATAGAATATTAATTTTCAATTTTATATTACAGAAAACAGAAATCACGTTTTAGGCCGGAAATTAAAAGCCAATAGCCTGAAAACGCGTACCACGGACAATCGCACTCAGCCGCTGAAAAAATTCTTCGCTTGGTGCGTGAAAGGGCACGTATTGAGCAGGGTTCCGTAGACTATTTTTATACAGTACGAGAAACACGTGTCACTTTTGTGCATCAGAAAAATATCTGATACGAAGTCAACTGACCGATCATTCAGTAAATTTTACTCGAAAGATTTACAACGAGTCTTACTACGTGGTATCGTATTACCCATTAACTGGGTTGTGGAGGTCAGATAGGTGGTCTCTCCATGTAAAATACAGATATTCAGCCGACCCCAACAGGCGACTTGAATTTGGTTAGTAATAATGGGTTATGTGCTAGTCCAGTATGAGTCCCTCTGTGACTGTCACTGGACTGGACAAAAAGTGATCTGAAAAAAATAGTTATTCTTCAAGGCCTCTCTTTCTATAGTACCTATTTTATTATTTCAAAATAGTCCATCGCTGGACATAGGGCTTTCCTGAAGTGTTAGTGTAGATCGCATCGACCCGTACACTTAGCTGACATTTTAGAAAATGGCCACTCATACGAGCTCTATGTGTAAGGCGGAAAATCGTGACAGTGAACTTACGAATTACCAAATACAATGCCGATGTGCAGCCTCTGTTCAGGATATGCCATACCTCCTTTCCTGCCCATCCTGCTTAACCTCCTGCCTGCACATTCCAGAGTCTAGTAATGATGACAATTAGAGCTATGAATATGGCTAGGTACATCATTATTGTTCGGATGTATATAATTTGATTCTAACAAAATTCGAAACTGAAAGAAAGCTTTCTTAATTCTATTTCTATTATAATTTTACAAGACCAACATAGGTCCGCCTACTAACTAACTCGTACGGAACCCAAAAAATCTGATGTTAGCAGGGGACATCACAGGAAATGAAATGGTCTGGTCGACCGAGGCGCAGACATGTTAGAATCAATATGGCTGAAGGCGTATGAATTATTCCAAAAATACGGTATATTTTTTCTCTTTCTACTTTTGTTTGACTGGCTTTCGGGTAGGGACGTACTTATGTGTTTTTGACATGGATGAATGAAGGTAATTTTGTATTGACTTTTGAAACTATCACACAAAATTATTATTTATTTTTTTTTATTATCGCCGAAGTTTTGCAGATTACTAGTTATGTTTCGCTTATTTGTAAGTCATTAAAGTTTTACTTAAATTAATGCCTGAATAAAAACTCGATATTGAATTTTCGGCGATAAAATACTAATAATTTTTGTTATTAGTATTTTATTGCCGAAGTTTTGCATATTACTAGTTATGTTTCGCTTATTTGTAAGTCGTTAAAGTTTTACTAAAATGAATGCCTGAATAAAAACTCGCTATTGGATTTTCTACTTAAACAAGCTTTGTAAATATAACAGCTCGTTTTTACTAAGACACCACTTAAGATGTCTTGTCGCGTTAGTGAACATGGATATATAACCTTCACTTTGCCAGTCTCACTACTAAAAAAAGTTATAATTTTATAAATACTTTTTTGTTTGAAAAATTACTGCTATCATTTACAAAAAAAAACCTAACCTTTTTTTCATCAGGTTATTCTGTCCCACTGCTGGACAAAAACCTCACCTTGGCTTTCGAATTTTGTTTATCATTTGCCTTCTCCGAAGAATCCGTTAAATCCACATTTATTTATTTTATTTAGTTAATTAATTAATTTTAATTACAACGGCTGTGTATACTACCAATTACAGTAAATAAAATTATAAAAATAAAAGAGACAATTATAACAGAAATTAAAAAATTAATTCCTCATCGTCACGCCAGCGTTTCTCGGGCCTGCCTCGGTTACGACAGCCGTCTTTAGGCCCTCAGTGTAACTATCTGTGCCCATCGTCTTCTAGAAACTAGGCTTCATCCTAGAAACGTGAAAATAACTTCAGCAGATAAAATAGTATTCAACGAAAATTCACAAACCAACTTTCTCAATTAATTAACCCATGAAATTCAATAACTCAATAAATCAAGACCCGTCTACCACATGTTCGACCTTTCACAACATTTCACACAAATTGTCGAACAAAAACCAGGCTCATTCGATATTTGTGCAAGAAATCGTTCTCATCGATGGCTGGTTCAAAGGTGGCCATTGTACGAGAGAGCGATCGACAGCAGTTTCATTACAACCCACAGTCTAGCCCTTGTATAATTAATCAGAGATTAGTGCTGGGACATGGTCGGTCGATTAGGAGTTCGATGTGATTTCTCCATGAAATTGTATACAAGGCGGAAGGTACACGTATTCAGTACATCATTTTAAACCCCCACATAGAAATTTTTCATCGATAATTTAAAAAAAAAAAGCTGTTCCATATACTTTGCAGGTATTGCAGTCTGTGCAAGTCTGTGCCTACCACTGCAGATGTTTTTTGCACGGAACACTAACCCTTTTTCTAAAATAAAATTAGCTTTAGTTACTCGCTGTAATATCAGCTATCTATCTACCAGTAAAAGTCCCGTTAAAATCGATCCTGCCGTTTCAGAGATTAGCCGGAACAAACAGACAGACTAAAATTTTAAGAAAAGTTTTTTTTTGTTTCAGTAAAAACTGTAAAATGACGCTATTTCGAAATTACAAACAGACACTTCAATTTTATTTATTTGTAAAGATCAACAACTGCATAAGTTTGTTCCATATCGATATCCGAGCCCACCTTTCCCAGTCCCATCCCTACTGCGGTCGTGTGAGTGGTTTCGGCACGTGTTAACTATGAACAAAAGATTGGGATAACCCCATTTATCTCGAGGCTTGTGCCGTGCGCTCCGACAAATTAAACACGCATCAAAATCCAGTTATGGCAAGGAGGGTTAAATTAGATTTTCGTCACTATCTCCTCAAAGATCTTTAGTCAGGAGTCATGTTTTATGTCTTAAGCCTCTTGTTTTACGAGTCCGTCTTTTAAGTCTTGGGTAAAGTCCTAGGGTATAAGCCTAATGCTCTGTCTGTACTTAGGCTAGGCCCTTAATTAGTACAAAGTGATACACGGCTTTTACATCTGTCTCTGTGAGCTAGGCGACGATGTATTTACCTTAAAATATTCGTACATTTACAGTTCATTGTACCTGATGTAGGGATCTAGGTAAATTGAATTAGAAACTTGACACGAAACTGAGCTGCTTTGTTTTAGGTGCTGAATTTGTTCTAAGAACATACCTAATAATGATATTAATTTATTTTAGTTTAACATAAAGACGGCTTGCTCTTTTTTACTCCAGACAAAGACCGTCGTGATCGTGTTCCATTCGTTACAATACAGATACAAACCACTCTTATAAGATAGGTACCTACGAAATAATTCTATGCAAACTATACTGTACAGACACAACAGTTTAAAACTTGTGATTAACCGCGGCGTAGCCCTCATAAACTCAATTTTTTACATAATTTCAGTAATTTAAAGCATGTGTTATTCTGATGGTTACTACACCGACTACACATCTAATACTGCAATATTTAGTAGTTCTTTGCGTGAAAGAGTAACAAACATCCATCCATCCATCCTCACAAAATTTCGCAGTACCTAGCTAATTGTAATAAGTAAGAAGGTGAGATAAGACTGCAGTACCAATAAAGCACTAAAAATGTAAATTAACGTTAAGTATTGCAAAAATCTACACATTGTATTCTACTCCGATACTAGCAAAGTTCAAAGACCTCTTGTACCCAAATAGACAAGATCGATGAACTACAAAAATATTAATAAATGTGGGTAGTTTATTTATCTTAGGGGCCCAGAGTGAGGGTGTTTCGGTTCTATTAATAGCTCAGTATCGCCAGGTGACACCTGGTACGGTACAGATGTCTGTCATATCGATAAGTTCATGTTATGATTCGGGAGTCCTTTTTTGAACATTAAGACGAAGACAGCTGCATACTTAAAAATCCCTAGGATTACTGCGATTCAGCAGACCATACCGATCTACAAATAAAGAAAAAGATTTTTGTTCAGATTAATAAAATTAGTGATCTTTTTTACAGACTTAATTAAGTACTCATTTAAGTACCGTAGAATCCTATATCCAGAACAACGCCTTTTTAAAATTGAGTTATTCTTGTGATCAGCGCCATCTATCAAAAGCAACAGTAACTTTCACAGCCTCTAGAAAGTCAGGGACGTGTGATGTCAGTCGACGTTACTTCAACCGTATCCATGTTGTTCAGTAACGTGGTGCTCTTGTAAGTTCGATAGATGCTTACTAGATGGCGCTGCTCTTAATTTCGACTGAGAAAACTTTGTCTAAAATTTAATGTGCTGTGTTCCTTATAAATTATTATACAGAATGAGAGTAAAATAAAATTTAAAAAATTTAGTTCCATTTAAAAAATAATGATGCATTACATTATTTTCTTTTTGTTTCAGATTACCCTCGAGCAACGAACGAATAATTCCTCCAAAATTAGTCAGATCAAGTTCCTAGTAGTTTAGTGTAGTATAAAATGTACAATTCCAATGAATTCCTACATAGTGCTGGCGTCAGCCGGCACATGCAAGCGACTGGGGAGACGCCATCCCAAAAGACTAGCATGAAACGTCGATCCTGCGAAGTCCCTTTAGGCGACATTTCCTCAAACAATTTCAAAGTTTCCCTAGGCGACCTTAGTTCAAGTGGTGAGGGTCCAAATTACGACTGTCGGTCTCTGCGTTCGGTAAAATCCGAGGATGCTCGATCGGTTCGAAGCTATCGGCCAATAGATAGTCGTAGTTACAAGAATTTTCGGTCGTCATTGGCTGATATTTCTGGGTACTCCTTATCTAGGCCTCCTAGCTATGACCAGCTGTCGCGAAGGTCTTTGGTCGAAGGGCCTGATGGGCAGGGCATCACGTCGAGCATCGAAGGTGTGCTGTGGTCGGATGAAGAGGAAACGGAGTACTTCTACCATGAAAACATTACGTCGGCGTGGAATGAAGGTGAGTGACATTAATGATTTTTCACTGGCTGAGAATCCTACCTACCTATAATTAAAACCTACTTTTAGGGCCTGTTTCATCCTCTTACTAACACAGCTACTGTTACCTCCTGTTAACCCCAATGGTGCAGGATTTAAACGAAGCCAGCGAAAGAGCTGTGCAGGTGTCTAAAAAGAGTGTAAATAAACCCTTAACACATCCGAAAGGCACTTGTTCTCCTCGTCTTTGCGATCATTTTTTTTTGTTCTAGACCATACCTGGGAACCTTCTAGTTACGGAGATATTGGGGTCAAAGTTTCAACTTTTTCATAAGTTTTTTTTTTAAATACATGTTTTTAATGTAAGATTTTTACTTTACACACCTCCACGACCCCTGTACTATTCAATCCATCCATCAGCACAATGCTTTGAATGCTTTCCATTGAGTCCTGCCGTAAAACGTGATTTTTCACCCCAAAAACAAAGTCGATTCCCAGCAATAATTTTTACGTAAAGTTACTTAGTTTGATGTACAGAATGCTTGGTTGACGGCTATGTGAAGGGTCTGTTTACACCCTGTATACTGGTCAGGTATTATTTACAACCATCGACACGCAAAGAAGAATAATGGGTTCCCAATTCTGTCGATCTAGGATGAATGTTTACTAAACATAGCGATTTAAATATTATTTCGGACAGACAGTTTAACTAGTTCTTACAAAGAATTTGTAACACATGCCCTAGAGTGGTCATTCAAATTTCTTTAAATACCTCAACGTCGTTCTCAAGTTTCTAAAACCATTCCCCGAGATTATATTCTTTCATCAGCCTGTATCTATCAACAGCCCTACAATAAAAATTACTTTCAAAACATCTAAATCAAGAATCGACACTAACACAACGCAAATTCGTGCACACAGAACTATAAGGAAGTCCCCAAAATAACCACAACCAAGATTCCCGATCTTACCTTCAAGTTCACTGACCTTTCGAGATCGGTGATCAATGACCGACATTACCGTAATTACTGACTCTGTAATGCATCGATGTAATATTGTAGCTATGTTAGTAAACATTCGGTTTGAAATGATTCTTGAAGTTGATTTGAAACATGGTAGATACTGATAAATAGGTCTGTAGAAGCAACAGTGATTATGCATGATACCTAACGGGAAACACGAAGAAACCATAGTGATACCGATAACAGAAATGAGGTAGAAACATTACTAGGTAACATCCTTAAAAAGAATCTGGATGGACGTGATAGCTTTCAGCAAGTCTAGCGGATCGTCTTTCGATTCCATCTTATGACGATCATTTAAAAAACTGCTTCACATCTGTGACCTCACTAATTTCAGGTCCAGTTGAAAACCAGCGTCGGGCACTAGTTGTCCGGCATTTTGCTGAACTAAGCCTATTTGGCGCAGCCGTGAGGCACACAGTGTCACACTATTTTATTTTTTTGTTTAGATTTAAAGTTTTTTAATTTTTTGTTTTTTTATTTGTTATATATTTTTTTTATTTTTTTTATAATGTGTGCACTTGTGGCATGTGCCAAATAAATGTATTTTCTTTCTTTCTTTCTTTCTTTCTTTATAAAGGATAGAAGCGACACCGACGCTAAAACGGTTACTTACACGGTCAAAATGTATGGAACAGCATATTTATGTACACACAAAATACTTAACAATACATTACATTAAGATAAAAGAGCACAAAAGTACTGCTTATTTCATACAAAATCTCTTCCAGCAGACCTGCGAGAGGAAATTAGGATTAGAAATGTAGACACAGGTTTTTTTTTCAAATTACCCTTGAAAAATTTATATGTGGCCCTCACATAGGAATTCAATTCAAGGTTCAAAATGATGTACTGAATACGTGGTAACCGTTTTAGCTTCGGTGTCCCTTCCACTCTGTATCATTGTTGAAGGTTATAAAGTAACAAGGGCCGAGAAAAACAGATTTCACAAATAGCCTTTCTTTCTTAACTTTAGATCAAAATCTAAATCAGGACAATTATTATGATATACCACCTAAAATCAGGTAAGCTGATATTTCACTGCGTTACTACGAGCAAGTTTAAATTAAAAACAAATTCTGACAGTAGGTGTTTATCGTACCTGTAAAGTTCGTATTGAGGTTGTGTCAGTTACATAATAACTGACACAACCTCCATCTTAACCACTAAGTATCGGATGCAGGCACCATAATTTAAAAGAAAGCCCCATGCTTTTTCCTTTGAAAATTATAAACGTAACGAGTAACTAGTTTTTATATTCGATTCCTGATGATACTTTTTATTTGACTTCCGACCATAATGTTGACCACATTAATACGTAGGTACAGTATTGTCGAAGTGCATGGGGATATTTTTGAGAGGTTCATGCAGCGAAAACTCTTTTTTTTCGAATTTAAAAGAACTATTCCAGTGTTGGACTCGCACTTAGTTCCTAAATACATACGAGTATTATTAGGCATACTGTTGGAATTTTAACTATTATCGCTGAATATCCAACGGAGCTCATTGATATAGTCATTCTCTGCCCTGGAGTGCAAATGTGGTGCTGCCACACTAACAATGGGACACTTGATATAGTGTCCTGCCTGTCCTGTTGTTTGCATCACAGGAGCTGATGGACGCTATTGAAAGTGCCATACTCGTCACCAAATTTTGGGCTGACTCAAAATAGTCATTAACTTAGGTGACGCTTAGTATTTGTGAAAACGGAAATAACAGTGTTGGTTAAGCCAAACCTTTTCGTAACATCTGTCATTAGCGAGTAAGTTTGGTGGCAACCCGTACTTAATTCAATGATGACATTCCTCGCTTGTTGTATGACAATTTATTCATAGTTGATTGTTGGCAGCTCTCATACAGGGTGTAAACGGATCCTTCACGAAGCCGTCAACCAAGCATTATGTACATCAAACTAAGTAACTTTACGCAAAAATTATTGCTGGGAAACGACTTTTTTTTTGGGGTGAAAAATTACGTTTTACGGTAGAACCTAATGTAACGCACTCAAGACATTGTGCTGATAGATGAATTGAATAGTACGGAGGTCGTGGAGGTGTTTAAAGTAAAAATCTTACATTAAAAATAAGTATTAAAAAAAAAAAATGAAACTTTGTCCCCCAATATCTCCGTAACTTAGAAGGTTCCCAGGTATGGTCTAAAAGAAAAAAATATCGCAGTGACGGGGAGAACAGGTGCCTTTCGGCTTCCTTAAGGGTCTTGTTAAAACCTTTATAAAATTCAGCTGCAATCAGCAGCTAAGCAAGAAGCTACATCTCTATCTAAATTAGTGGAGGCCGAAAGTCTGTCAATAACGCACAACATACTCACATTGGACCTAATTTAAGTATCCATTTATGTTTGATCTTATTTTAAAAAACTTCCCACAGATTATATAACTTTTGACTTAAAACACAGCAAAACAAGGCCTGTAGTATCGCTAAACCACTAATAACACTTATTATCTAAAACAAAACTTAAAAGTATAATAACGAGGATGACGAAAATATGCGTTCCCACCAAAACACGTCTCCAAACCGACTCCTGCGCATCGGGCTATCATTTTGCGATTCTGCATGGTGTTTTAACCAAGTTATACCGACGCCGACCACGTTTCGGCTCTCCCGAATAAAGCACGAGTATCTTTTGGCATGTTTAAGTGGCTTCGATTATAAAACCTGTTTCGTTTTGTTTATTTATCTTGAAGTTCGTGAAGGTAGGATTTAGTGGTTACTTCTATGGTCGCAAGGATTAAAATTGCCATTATTTTGGGCGAGATTGAACTGTTAGAAATGGATGTGTGGAGTGACTAAAAAGCATAAAATAAGAAATGAGCATATAAGAGGAAGTTTGAAAGTGGCGCCTGTTACAGATAAGATGAAAACGAGTCGTCTGTCTTGGCATGGACATGTGATGACGAGGGAGGAACACATGTGACTAAAAGAGTGATAAATATAAATGTTGATGGATGGAGAGATTGTGTGAAGAATGATAGAGAGGAAAAATGAGTAAATGATAGCGTGAAGATTGACAAGGGAGAATGAGAGAAAAAAACGTGTTGCGCTGACCCCAAATAACATGGAACAAGAGCAGGAAAAAGATGCTGATGATGATTGAAACGTTAGTCTAATATCTATACCTTTCCTGTACCCTGCTCCAGCGGACAAAGGTCAATGGGTATTTCCACAACACTAATTTTAGAGATGGTCATGATGGTCAGTTAAAATTCTGGTTCAAGTTTGTAAGAGAAAACCAGACTTGACATTCCAAAACGATGACAACCAGACCTATCCTTCCAATTGAAGAAAAATGTCTTAACGTAATTCATAATAATAGGTCTTTACCTATGTAATTGGAGATTTAATAATCAGCATTTTCAGATTTAATTATCTGTGGATTGGCGCGCAATTCGAAATTCAAAAATTTTTGTTTTTGTGAAATTGTGGTAGTTTTTGGCGCCATGGATAAACTGAAAATTCGTACAATTTTCGAATACGAGTTCCTACGTGGACATACCGCTGCGCAAACAACACGAAACATTAACGACGTGTACGGGCCTAACACTGCTTGCATAAACACGGGGTCCATTATTAGTTCAATCGTTTTAAATCTAGAAATTTTGAGTTGAAGAATGAGCCTCGCGGTCGGCCGGTAACCATTGTCGACAACGACGAATTGAAGGCGGTAGAGGAAACGGATCCAACTCAATCTACGGCTGAGCTTGCTGCGGGCCTTGGAGTTAGTGTCAAAACGACATTGTAGCACTTGCGCCAAATCGGAAAGATAAAAAAGCTAGATAAGCTAAAATAAAAAAATAAAATACAAAATTTTTTGTTTTTAAATTTTCATACAAATCTCCAATTTCATAGGTAAAGACCTAATATTAAAGATACCAATGAAAAATAAAGTTGTTCCTATAGCTGATTTTACGATCAATTAAAATCAAAGAAATACTTCAGAATATTTCTTCAACCTCGTTATCGTAATAAAATCAAGAATTTACCACAGAAACGGTTTTATGACGCAATAATGTAATAAGATGAGCCATATTTCGCGAAAAGAGTTTTCAGGAAATATTTTATCTCAAGTACTCTGAATATTAATAATCTGTTAAAAGTCTTCTTGGATCATTAGTATGATTTTATGAATGAAGATAAGATCTATCGAATATTGTAAACGGTAATGGCTCATCGCAACAACCGTTTCCTGGTAGGTATTTTTGGTCGATCCCGTTAAACCGGATTAACCAAAAATGCATGAACAAGTTCAGTACGGTCTTCAATGTAACCAACTTAGGAACATTAACTTTGGTAGAAGAAACAGATCACTGCAATGGCAGAGACAATAATAATGATAACAGTTGACATGGCTCGTATTGGTAGGAGGTTCCTCTCTCTGGAGCCCTGTTCCTGATACCGGTGGGCTAATTTTTTTTATATTTTAAATGTTTTTATATTGTTTTTTTCTAAGGAATAAAAATAAAGGGAAATAATGATAACAGTTATACAATATTCTTCGAAGACATTGAAAACAACTGATCACAATCATATCCACTAATCTTCTATTAGCTTTGCATTTGCCAAAAATAGGACGCATCAGTTCCTACGCCAGCAAAACTTTAAATAAAAACAATTAAATACGTAGAAAACCTGCTACCCTGCGATAGCCTTTCTAGGCAACATACATTAAGCTCTATAAACAACCCAGCTTCCTGCAGATTGCATCTTGATCGATGAACGGAGTCGGGGGACAGGCACTAATTGAGGACCTAGTAATGAGACTACCGTGCTGAATCAACTTTCTTGTTCTAATCGATATTTTTGTAACAGAACAAAATTTCCCTAATTTATCTGATATTGAAGGATTATTATAAACGATATTCAGCATGAGAAATAATATGGGGAAGCCTGTGTGATTGAGGGTTTCATCGTCAGTGTTTTTGACAGCATTCAAAGGCAGTATTTCAAAAACCTACTAACTGACAGTAATGAGGTAACAAATCTTCAAAAAAACTATAAACAACCTTAAATAAATATACAAACTAAATATTTACGAAAAAAAGGTCTAAATCAAGACTAAAACTAAGTACATACATTAAAAAAATACTCATCATTATGTTCGTAATCCCTCAACGAAAGAGTGCATATGCGTGTGTATATTTCATTAGATATAATAGGTCCCATTGTAATCCCAAAAAAGATATTTAAGGAGTATTCCTTAAAAATATAGAACCTATACGCAAGCGTGTAAAACTTGGTGCAATAATTGGGAACCACTGTACGACTTTCCATTTTAATTAGTATCTTGACCTGATCCTGAGTTAGTCTACCAAATAAATGTATCTAACAGATGTTGTCTTCTTTATAATACATTTCTCGAAATAATTGGCTATAACGTCAACACCAAAGAAAAGCACCGAGAACCCAAAAGAAAACCCCATTATTTACGATATAAACGAACCCAAGGCTCTTAGCAACCCATTTGAAGGTAATACCTCAATAACTCTCCCATCTACTCCCAATCCAAGCTAATTTCAAACAAAAAGAAATCTAATAAAGCAACATAAAGTACCACTAACCACGGGTGGTCTCAATAAATATCTGATAAAAAGCCGCTCTATAAGTAATAGGACACTAAAAACTAGCATATGAATTAACTGCTAGTTACAAGTTAAATGTGCAGGTCTTGACCAGTAACGTAGAAAAAGTAATGGGCGCAGAGTTGCTACTATTTTCTCGTAAAAAGGCGTTTATGTGTGACAAAATTAAAGAAAAATGGGTGCAATTTTTATTTGGCCTATAAAATAACGCGTCCATGCAGATTCATTTGTATTACCAACATTTTTCTGGTGCGAATTATAATTATCAATGTCAACAGCCTGTTTACAGGGTGTTTTTTGAAAATCATATTTGAATTATATTCTCATGACAGTAATCATCCTTATATCCCTTATCTTATTTATTCGGAGACGGAGCAGCATGCCTTATTCTTCTAGTCAGCGTTCAGACTTTCTAGTTTTTTGTCTTTCTCAATCAACCCATCATTTCTACCTCGATTCTCATTTTTTTTAAGCCCACTCTGTCCTACTGCTGGGCAAAAGCCTCCCCCATTCCAACTCTCCTGGTTTTAGCCTTCTCTGGCCAATCGATCAGGAACGAGTCCAAATAGCCAGCGTTTCTTGGGCCTTTTAAACATATTTTATTCTCTTAAGGATTCTCATGTTATTATTCCCAAACCAAACAGTAAATACTCCATTGCTGTTGTAGATTTAACAGCACATTATCAGGAACTACTAAGTGGACCGATAACCTGGTGAAAGTTGCGGGGATCCGCTGGATGCGAGTCGCACGGGACCGGTCAATGTGACTACACTTGGGGAAGATCTATGCCCACGTCCCAGCAATGGACGTGTTTCGGCTGAAATGATGAATGATGATGATCAAGAACTGATACTGTCTTTTGGGATTAAATTGGAAAACTTTTCAATGACAAAGTATCATGAACGATTCTCGATCCAGTTTATATAAATCATTTATTTTCTATCTAGTAGCACATAGTAAACTCACAAGCAATAGAGATCTAATTGGCACAAGAGACTGCGTCTAAGACTTGACAGATAAATCGGAAATAATACGATCATTGGGAATTAATTGAACGTTGTTCGACTCGCCCACTTAGTCGAGAAAATTGCGCTGTAATTGTGTCCGTCGTTAATAAAGAAAGTGTCTTGTTAGACGGAAATTAGAGAAAAGCTTCAAGTTTTTTGCTTATGACTGTGAATGGGTATAATATAGGTGGTCTTCTAATGAGAAAGGAATGAGGAGACGGACGCAGTAGGTGAAACACTGCCCTATTTAGTGATGTCCTTAATAAAGGGTCAGGTGGAGTCAGGACAAAGCAAAAAAGAACGCGGAACCCAAATCAATTTCACTGGGATAAGGACAGAAGAATAACGATTTCCAATAAGTCGTTTTTGTCTTCTGAATTCTACACTTACTCAGTATCTTTTTATGGATTTCAGTCAAGTCTCCAAGAGTTTTTTTAGGTGTATGTTTCACACATTATTTAACCAAACTTGGATCACCATTGAAACAGGAAGCATACAACACCAGTTTCACAATGAGCACCGCAATTCTTAACCCACCTTACGATATTGACAAAGACAATTAATTAAACATTAATTTCCGCAAACAAAATAATCTCTTATCTTCGTTTTAAAGTACTTTAAATGTTTCAGTTAAGTGTGATTGATAAGCCCTATCAGTAGGCGACTGATTGCCCTATTAAAGTAAAAGGAACTATAAAATGGTATCGGACGTGAACTTGGGTGATAAATCTTATGGTAAATACTTTCCTGTTTTCTCTTCAAGGGTGGAAAAGCTGCCGCCTGGTCTTACTTCCACGGGTAAAACTGTATAGACTTCATCTATTAAGATTTCATCCCAACATATGTGTAGAGGTTCGCAAGGTTATATCATTTGACCGTGTTTCCATACTAACTCATCACTGTTTCTCTACACACGATCTTCGAAGGGCAATTATTAAAATTATGATCAGGGAGCAAACCAGCAAACTTATACAAAAATATACAAAAGCACGTTTCTCCTCTCTTTCTCTCTTCTTGAAACCGTTTTCACCCAATGTTAGTGTAGTAGTTCATACATCACTTTAACCGGATTTGGGCTTTGGGAGGCCCAAGACCGGGAAAGTTCAGAGGAGCAGGTAAGAGTTGGATGTCGGCATCCAACTCTTGCAAAAATGTCTTACAAGTCTCATACTATAAGGTCTCAAATAACGAAACATATTACAACAGGCTACACAACGGCTATAGGCAATATACTAACAGGCACACAAGTGACACAGTCTAGGTTATACATCATTTCAATGCATACATACTGTACTAGTGCATGTCTGCAGCAGAAGTTCTCGCAAGTATGCTGGTACATAAAATCATGTTTATACGCTTACTGTTACTGGTCTCAAGTTAGCAGCGATAAGCGGTAACTAGGTGTTAATCCATAAGTGCTAAGTAATGAAGGCTATAATGGCGTAATAGTCATTGCCTATTAAAAAAGACACTGATGTTATTTTGAAATACGTGTACGTTTATTACGTTGATCTTTCTTCTTCTATTCTTCTTTTACTGTACTGATACAATAAAAGAAGAATAAACGAAACTAAATGTTGTAGTCATAAGAGAATTTAATAATGATGATAATGACGATGTTTATCGTGATAATTATGAGACATAATTCTCTCGTATCATAAGTCATATTGAAGAGAAACAAATTGAAGCCATAGCTGATAAAATAAGCAATACCGAAAATAAAGATTAAATCACGTGTAAGTTGTTGAGGCGACCAGTGATTTCCACAGCAAACGCAACAAAATAATAAGCCAAACTAATTACACGAAACACATAACTCTACACAAATCCATATTTATTTAAGACACCTTACAAGTAAATTACCACATCCGAATTCGTATTTACAGCACATAACTTCGGATTCCATTTAAAGTGTTAATTAAGCCCAAAGAAATCTTTAAATCGGCGTAATAAACTACATTTTGCAATAGACTACAAGACAAGATAAAGATTGGACAAACAGTAATCCGAGATTGGTTTGCCAAAATAAGAAAACATTTGTTGATTGTCTGGAAGATGAATATCTGGATTCGCTGGGATCTTGTGTTTTTAATTCTTATTTATGTGGTGCTGAAATTGTATCCCCTTCTTGTTGAAAGGTCAGGCGGCAGTCAGTTTGGGTGAATTAATGATTGTTTAAACACCAGCCGGACTTGAAATTTTCTTCAATGTGCTGGCATGCTGGTCTGAACATTTAAAGTAACTAAATTGCTGCTTTTTGTCATTCACGTCAAGTTAATGTATATTAGTCTGTATCTAAGTAAGTCTTGACCTGTATAAACCGTTATAAGGGTATTTTATGCCTAGTTCGGGCACCGGACTCTGAATGTCAAGTTTATTTTTAGACTTCTGTGCCTAATACTTAGTCTACCATTTTCTAATTGTTCACAATTTTTTCTTCCCGATCCTCTTTTATTTTTCCTTCGTCGTTATTATTCTTTCTAATTCTACTTCTATTTCTTTTACAATAAAGGTTTCTAATTTCTATTAAAATTTCTATGTATAAGAAGTTTGGACAAATCGAATTATGCACCAAAGCAGCCACCATGGTAAAACTCAAAATTAAATGGAGTTTATCCACAAGAAAGTAAACTGCTCCACATGCAAGCTTTCACATCCCCACTAAAATCGTAGCATCCAATCATCCAGAACGTATACTTGAACCATCCAGTTATTATAACCACACACGGCACTATATATGCAAATCAGGAGAAAATGATGCCGCTAATAGCGCAGTTTACCCTTTGATTAAGTGCACTAGCTGTAACCGTTGCGACCTGAATATGCTTACATTAGTTTTGCTTATCTTCAGCGTCTCATTGACCTAGTGGACGAGGCTTTAAAATCTTGGGTTCACTTTGATAAGCTCTGGAGAAGTGTGAATGTGGGGTTGTTTGAAAATTTGTCATTGGAAAGACGCTTGCAGATTAGAAATTTGAATTGATCTTGAAACAAAATTCTCAACAACCTCATGCTCTAGTTTTCCGATGAATGTAGGCACTCCATTCGCTTTTTCTACGTTTTCCATGTTGTCCACGTCATACATCTGATCATTCTGAACTGTCTTGACCGAAAATATCAATTTTACATTGCTCTCTTACAAAACATAGTCAGCGCAATTCTGCATTCGACGATATACATACCTTGAAACCAAAATGATAATCTCAAAACCCTATCAAAATCGTGAATCGCGAACGCTTATTCTATTTCTGTACTGAGATTTATGTATAGTATACCTCCTTCACTTGTATGCGTCAGTCATCAATAACAGCCCTTGTCTACCTTATTCATGGTAACATAGATCTCATACCAACCACATCACTCTTTAAAATCTTATTCTCAGTTTTCTGCTAGCAAATTCTTTTAGTTGCGTACCCTTCTTTTGTCATCTACCACTACTCTGCAGATGATCGTATTTTTAAGTTTACCTTATAAGGTTCCTTAGTAATTGAAGTTATAGATATAGCGGCAATACAAAAAGTAATACAGCAACTTAGAACAAAAAGCACTACAACGCCATCTATGACACAAATGAAGAACTAAGTTTTTAAAATGTCATGGTCACTAACATTATCGTATTACCCAGGGCCAGTACTAACTGGGTTGTGGGGGTCAGATAGGCAGTCGCTCCATGTAAAATACTGGTATTCAGCTGCATCCGGTTAGACTGGAAGCCGACCCCAATATAGTTGGGAAAAGGCTAGGCAGATGATGATGGTCACTAACATTATCATTAAAACACTAGAAACGGGATATATACCATGTTTACTGTTTGTTTTAAGTTCCCAATATTATTATCCCGTTTCTAGTGTTAAATGAAGAACTAACATCAAATTCCTAAATCGCAAAGTTAACGTTATCCGCGACTTAAGACTATATAGAAAAACCCAACAACAACTGTCGGGCAGTAGTCCTCCAGACACAGCACCCGTCTGGTCGGAGGATCTTCTTTTTTCAATGGGGAATAAAGAACTTTACACCCTGTTCTTCATATCCCCAAATAGGGACTCATTCAATAGAAACCATGCCTTGCCTAAAGTTAGATTTCAAATCCTTTGAAAACTTACTTTACTCAACAAGACTTTTCACCCAAGCTTTTTGCAACATATTATTTCTCAAACAAACATTATGCCTATTTAATACACACTTTACGATTTCATGCCGATTTTCGTCCAAAGGCAAACATAGTATTTTACAAATAGCAATGTTGTTAAGGAGGTCGAAAGTCAAGTTAAAATAATAGATTCTCTTGTTTACAAGCTTCCGGCAGCCACAAACGATGTAGACAAAGCCTTAGCCAACGAGGTGGTTAGCATATGAAAGGACCTTTACTTCGACGGTGGAGTTTGCAATATTATATTAGCATACGCCAAAGCTGATAAAACTAATCACGATTTTACGCATCGCTTTCCACGCTAATACAAGTGCTAGCAAATCTCATGACACACGACGATATTCACGTAAAGTAATTTAAAAATAGAATTCGTAAGTCGTTTTCTACTTTATAAGGCCTTCGATTACACAAATGTTCTCAGACTGTTTATGGAAACATTTTCAGTAAGTTACAGACTGCCTAGATACACATAATCCAGAATATTGTATAAAAATTAAAAATATTTGTAGTACAGAAAACATCTCGCTTCGTTGGATTTAACAAGCACAGCATGCCTCGCTAAATTTTTGATAAAGGAGCTTGACCAGAATCAGGATATAATTTTTATGATTCTCAATATATCTTTGTTAGTACTTAGAACGTACCTACTTCTTTTTTCATCTAATTTTCAGTTCACTGTTGCAATATTTTTTGTCTCCACTACGTCCTTACTTCTAAATCGATTTTAATTTTTACTACCAACCGTTTTACCGTCAGGATTTTTAAATATTTCCTTTTCCTTCAGCAATAAACCTCAGCACAATATAATAGCATCAACTTGATCTCAAGAGCCGTCGCCGCCAGTAGCTTTCGTGTCCGCTTTCCAACGACCACGGCTATAAATAATAACATTCACACGGTAGACGTATTTAAATAAATACGTATCAACTTTCCCGGGCACAGCACTAGGGATTGGGTTGAATGATTTTTGAATCGATCCCTATTATAAATCGTTTCGGGAAGATCTAATTTGAATGTGGAGTCCCACTGGTAGAATCGATTGCATTTAAAATGGAATCAAAATATTATGTAAACTCGAATCGTTTTTTAAAGGTTGCTTTGAAAGTATTTAATCAATTCAAAAGATGCTTTCCAGTAACAGAAGTTGTAGTCTCAGGCGAAAGAGCGGATTTCGAAAGTAGACCAGGATAACAATTGGTACGAAAATAAGATGACTGATTTCTGCTTTCCCTGTCAGATGTATCGTTATTTCGTAAACTACGCCTTTGCGTAAGTGAAATCCATGATTAAATGCAAGTAATCTGTAAAACCCCATCAATATCCACTTGTTTATATTCTAAATCGTATTAAACCGCTTTGCATTCAGCCTATATTTTCCCAACCCACTTCCACACTTCAAAAACGTTTTCTACACAACGTTTTCTGATCAATCACGGCAATCATTGATAGCTATATATAACACGGTGTGCCATATCGAGAAAATTGAAATCGACTTAATCGCTAGCTAATCATCGATCACGGGTAACGACTCTATCGATGCGTTTTATCGATTATGACAGAATCGATTTATCACAACGAGAATCTTGTGTCCCTTCACTAGTTGTGTGCAGAAATTACAGAAGTATTTACGGCCTACTCTCTCATGTAAACACGTTTGATGACATTAGAAACATAGTTATCTTGGCATCATGTATTTATTACTTGAAGTTATTCCTAATTACTGCTAGTCATTATAGGAATGGGACATTCGTAATTAAGTTTTCTCGCAGTTTATTTGCTAGTTCTTGTGAGGAATGGACAGTGAGCTGCTGGTTCCGTGTTTGTAATGAAGCAGCTCTTTCTCTATGTAATTATGTCAAACTAGCCGTGGCTTGTGACTTTGTCTGCACGCTCTCATTTCACCAGCTCAGGGACAGAGTTTAGAAAAAAAAAATTGTTTAAAATGAAATAAATAAAAAAAAAGTCATAGAAACACACTGGAAACCAAGATACTCTTGTCATGCCAAGATGGTATGAGCATAATTGATCATCACAAATATTACTCTTATTATTACTCTTCTTATTCTTAGCATGTAGATGGCAATCTAAATTGCGTCAGCACAGAACTGAGCTACTACATAGTTTGGCGCTTTCGGTAGCGTCCATCAGTTCCTGTAGTGAACAACAACAGGACACGCAGGACACTATATTAAGTGCCCCATCGTTTGTAGAACAGAACCACATTTACACTCCAGAGCAGTGTCATTAATGAATCATTATTTTTTACTCTAAAAAAAATATATTGACGATCGAGAACTTAACAGGCAACCCTTATTATAAAATTTTAATGTACTAACATATCAGGTTAAAAACAGGAATAAAGTACATCAAGAAATAATTTAATACAATTTATTACTTCGCAAAATCTTATAAAAAACATGATTTACTTTCAGGCGAGCTGTCTGTACAGGTAGACAAATTAACAAAGACATTAATATATCAAGCAATAAGACAAGGAAGGCACAAAAAATTACTACCGTTATACAAGACAAATAAGTTGATTCAATCTGAGTGACTGTAATTAGGGTGAGAGGGGCAGTTACTGACTATGATTTTTTTTTTTTTTTAATATTTTGAATAGGATGATAAAACGACATAGTGTTATTGGGTTTTTCCATCAGTAATTTCTCAGTAGCAGCCATACAGCCTAGATCTGTGCCCGGTTGATGGCAGTTAATACGTTCGCGTAACATTTGACTTAAATGTAACTGACGAAATTATGTCCCCCGTAACCTTCGGGGATTACAGGCGTGATGTCATGCTATATTATGTGTAGTATAAATTTATTTTTAAATAAAATATTGGCATAAGTAATTTTACTTTCAACTTTGTGTAGGAAAATGTAAAGGATCTTCAGCCCACACTCAATTCCAATGATATGCGAGAATGTCACAAAGCAAATGCAAGTCAATGCAAATTTTGACACAGAGTGGCTTTTGACAATACCTAAGTTTTTTGCGAAACCTGGCTAAACAATAGTCCTGCTTAACACATGGCTTGTGCATAACTTCGCACATTGCTGTGGTGAACTAAAGAGTTTATTCTATTAGTACGCACCTTTGCATAAATTTATAAATACGTTACTAATCATAATTTATGTAAGTAGTTCGTGTTTTTTTTACGGATGGCGTTATTTGCAACTCTGTTAGAGCCGTAATACAAGAATGTAAAATACAGTAGAAGCTAGAATGATAAATAGAATAGAATGTATATTACAAATCTAGAAAGTTAAAGCATTTACGTTTTAATGACTTAAGGCATAAATCGTAACTAAAAATATGTATTATAATCATTCGTATGACAAGTTGCGTAAACAGTAAAAACAGCGAGTGACTGAGTGTTGCGTAAAAACAGTTGCAAATCAAACACATTAAAAACTGTGCAAATAATAAAATAAACTGCAACGTCTTACAACTGGCACATCCACCTCACACAAAAAACAACCACAATTATTATCAGACTCAAAGTTTAATCATGTGACTTTCGCATTGCTTTCACTCGCGAATCAATTATCTGCCGCTTTACTTAATCTTAGAACGTATTTAAGCAATACTTTATGACTAAAATGTACCGAGGAAAGTTTTGAGTATAACTGTGGATATAAGAGTAGCGGAAGACAAAAGAAACGATGAACTGTGTAAGGATGATATAAGGCTCTAAAGGGGATGACTCTTGAGATCACCATCTGCCCAGCCTTTTCTCAACTTTGTTGGGGTCAGCTTCCACTCTAACCAGATGCGGCTGAATACCAGTATTTTACATGGAGCGATTGCCTATCTGACGTCCACAATTAGTACTGGGTAATACGATACCCCTTGGTAACACTGGTTGTCAGACTTTCGGGCCACTGACAACCTGTAACGACTGTCAAAGATCTATAAATGACAGCCGGGACCAACGGCTTAACGTGTTTTCCGAGGCAACTCGGTATGTAATGGGTGGTCACCCAACCACGGACCAACCCAGGCAAGTGCGGCTTAACCTGAAGATCGTCGCGAGCGGCTGTTATTATTTAGCCACAAGTTCCATGACAGGTGACTCTTGAGCTGACGACTGAAATAGAGAAGTATGGAAGAAGAAGACATGCTGTGCCGAACCCAAATAAATTGAGAAAACGAGAATGATGACTCTAAATAATAAAGCTTTTAAGTTACTTTTGATTTAACTTGAAGTAATGTTGTGTTTACTCGGATGCCTGCTGGGAAATTAATGTAATTGTACGTAATTATGTGGAACAAAATACTTATGTTTAACTTATGTTTTTCAAGTTGCGCAAAGAGGCTTATTACGTAAATATACATACGTAAGTATAATCGTCTTGTTACAAAGTTATGTTAAAAACAGTGCAAGAAAACATCGTGACGGCCATGGCATAATATATTCTAGCAACGAAAATTTGAATAAGTACCAAAATATGATAACCTCCATCCCACATTGGCTCCAGCTGAGGGTTGCACTCTTTTTTTGTAACTGAGCAGAGACCTGAAGAGACCCAGCTATTATAAAAGACTGTTGCTATGACAGTGTTCCATAAAAAAAAAACATGAAATGTTACAACCATCAAAACGTGCAACACAGTGAATGGAACGTAATTAGCATTACAGAACATCACGCCTGCAATCCTCGAAGGGTAAGGCAGAGGTCTACCTAATAGTACACCCACATTTTACCAGTTATGTATAATTCCCATGTAATAGGGGCCGAGCCTATTATGCTTAGGTTAGCAGTCGCGCTTGCGACGATTTAAGAAAGTTTTAAGAAAATACAGCAGCAGAGGAACCTAAGTCAAGAAGATGGCAAGACTAGGTAGGGAAAGAGGACCATTGTCCAGTCGGGGTACAATCGTCATCTGCCTAGCTGTTTCTCAACTATTATATGTTGGGGTCGGCTTGCAGTCTAACCCGATGCAGCTGAGTACCAGTCTTTTACGTGGAGCGACTACCTATCTGACCTCCACAACCCAGTTAGTGCTGGATGATACGATATCCCTTGGTAAAACTGGTTGTCAGACTTTCGGGCCAGTGACTACCTGGCCTGTAACGACTGTCGAAGACCTATAAATGACAGCAGGGACCAACAGCCGGGACAGCTTAACGAGCTTTCGGAGACACGGGGGAAACTCATTATGTCATAGATGGTCACCCATCCATAGACCGACCTTTGCAAGCGCGGCTTAATCTTAAACATTAACCCGTACAGCTGTTATTATTTAGCCACGAGCTCTTCAGTAGTGTAACAATACAGGATAGCATAAAAATACTTTTACGAGAACCAGACTAAGAACCGAAAACTCCTAAGATTATTATTTATTTCACTGAATAGTGTTGTTCTGTGTTCATAGGTTGTTTACTTATATTTCCACCCATCAAAACAATTGCACAACTCCACAATCACACTCATACAATTTAATTTCGACACAATAATTGACAAACTTTCATTGTTTGCTCGTCTCTATTAGTAGGAATAGGATTGCACAAGACAATTGTTTGTCTTAATATAATAAACACGTGCATGGACCGTGAATTGAATGAATTGTTTAACGCCTTACATGTTCCTTGGCTTGTTGTGGCCATAAAATTAAAGTTTCTTGCGGAAAACACAAAGAATTTTCCAAATAACACAGTTCGTCGACTAAACGATTTCTTAAGTGAGGTATCAATAACCGGCTAAGTGTGAGTCGACTCGCTGACAACGGTACCTTTCCTATGCGAATAGGAAAGGTACCGTTGTCGAGCAAAAAACGTCCAAATAAACACATTTCCCTTCTCACATTTCGGCTATATTTTATTTTTATTATTTGTTCATATAAATATACACACTGAAAATTTTGCAGTTCAAACGATACAAACCTGTGACAGACGAACGGACTGACAGCGGATCTGCTGAACTTATTGAAAAAGACAATGCAATGGATTACTTACATATCTAACCGTTTTGTTCATCAGATTCGCGTAATAAAAAAGTCTCGTCTTAGTGTGTTTTAAGATTTCTCTAACTTATTGAATCAGATAATGCAAAGGAGCTGACAGCTTCGGGAGTAAAATCTCTAAAAACTCATTTGACAGTTTTGTGCATTACAACCTTCAGCTACTGAGTAACCAAATCTAACCTGGTCTATCAACAAGGTAATCTTACTTTTTACTTCATCTGCTAGCAGAAGCATTCTTTACTATAAGTTGGGCAAAGACCATCATGTATACTCATCATCATCATCATTTCAGCCGAAAGACGTCCACTGCTGGACATAGGTCTCCCCCAAGTGTCGCCACATTGACCAGCCCCGTGCGACTCGCATCCAGCGGATCCCTACAACCTTTACCAGGTCGTCGGTTCACCTAGTGGGAGGCCTTACAACGCAGCGTCTTCCGGTTCGCAGTCGCCACTCCAGAACTTTTCGGCCCCATCGGCCATCCGTTCTGCGTAGTGTCTCAAGACGAAAGTCTATGACCAGTGTGTGTTGCCAGTGATTACATATGGGTCCGATAAATTTGGTGTGGCAGTAAATCCTAATAAATGTCAGGCGATCATCATTGGCAGCTCTCGCAGTCTATGCAAGTTGAATGGTACAACCTTGCCACCAGTTCTTTTCGACGGTACGGTCGTTCCTTTTAGTGCTGAGGTCAAGGATCTTGGCTTGCATATCGATAGCTCTATGAAATGGCATACTCAAGTTGCTCGTGTCAGTCAGAAGGTTACTGGTTCGTTGCGGGCTTTGTACCGCTTGAGAAACTTTTTACCCTCAAATACGAAAACAATGCTTGTACAGTCCTTAATTTTTCCTATCATCGATTACGGTGACGTGTGCTACTTTGACCTGAATGCGGATCTCCTCGACAAACTTGACCGTCTTCTAAATAACTGCATTCGATTCGTTTTCAATTTGCGTAAATATGATCATGTCTCCGAACACCGGACTCTTCTTAAGTGGTTGCCCATACGTCAGCGTAGGGAGCAAAGGGCGCTTACCACCTTGTTTTCTTTTCTTGTTTCTCCCACTTCCCCTAGTTACCTTGCTCCCCACTTTCAGTATATTTGTGCCAACCATAATAGGAGCCTGCGATCATCGCAAAACCGTATGCTTCAATGTCCCTCTCACCGCACTGATTTCATTCACCGATCTTTCTTTGTCCAGTCTATTTCTCTGTGGAATTCGCTTCCCCAGGAAATCAGGATGGCAACCAATCGCTTATCTTTTAAAATTAAAGTTCGCGAGTACATTCGAAAGAAGCTGGCAGTTTCGTCACAACGGTAATGTTTTCCCCATGGTTTGTGTTTTTATTTTGGTATATTCGTGGAAATGTTTATTTACATTAATTTAAATTTTGATATATATTTATAGTATTTGATGTATATTTATAGTATTTTATATATCCTTGTAGTTAATCTTATTATTATTTAAAATTATTTTCAGATTTACACCTACCACTGCTTGTCTCTGCATCACCCAAAGGTTGACTGGTAGAAAATGCCTATGGCATTAAGTCCGCCTCTGTACTTATGTGCTTGAAGTGTTAAATAAATAAATAAATAAATAAATATGGGACCGAAACGTGGTCGCTCACAATGGGCCTCAACAGAAGGCTTAAAGTCACCCAAAGGGCAATGGAGAGGGCTATGCTCGAAGTTTCCTTGCGTGATCAAATCATAAATGAGGAAATCCGCAAGAGAACCAAGGTAGCCCGAAGAATAGTCAAACTTAAGTGGCAGTGGGCAGGGCTACTACAAGAAAATTTGACCTATATCCAAAAACGTATGATTGCTTTTGAAAAGGTGTAACGAAAACAATGAAGCAAGTCGCCCTACCTTGCTATTATTGAGCGAATCATACACATGTTTCAACAGAATCAAACGGGAGTTCCATATACAGACAGTACCTGAGGGCTTTGGTAGGGTGACTGTGCTGAAAATGTTACGGGAACTGACCGTTTGACTTAAGTCCTTTATCTTTGAAAAATGTCTCGTTCTTCAGTAGGATGTAATTAAAGGAAAACTATGTTGACCAAACCATTGCTTCATTGGAAACTTAATGATAAATATTTACTAACGGCGCGGCGGTCTCTGGCAAACCGTATATGACACCAACATTATGATACAACGATCAAAAAGCACCAAAAGCTAGATTAGCTGTTGTACCGGTTGTAGCCAGGAGCCCAAAACATTGATAGCTGAAGGGAATATGTAGGTATTCGTTCATTGTGAAATACTGATAGTCAGCTGCATCTGGCTGAATAAAGAACCTTGTTTTGCTTTTGTTGGAGAAAAAACAGCTTTTTTTATTTGTTGTTATAGCGGTAATAGAAATACAAATTCTGTGAAAATTTCAAATGTTTACCTATTACGGATCATGAGATACAGCCCGCTGACCGACAGACGGATAGACGGACGAACAGACAGCTTAGGCTTAGTGATGGGATCCCCTTTTTTTTTCTTTTTTTTTTCGGATGGGAAATCATCAAATGACCCCCACCACTCTGGGCGGAGCGGAAGGGAGTGTCAGACTTGTACTGACTAAAACCCATCCATGTTCCTTCTTTGCCCTTTGTGTTCCAGGGCCACGGTATCTCTTTCGAACAGTCCCGCAGGATGGGATCCCCTAGGTTACCCTTCGGCTACAAAACGGAAAAAGAACCTTATAGTGCTTTTAACAGATGTATCGTAGAATGAAACTCCCAGAAGTGGTTCAATGAAATAAACCTAGTCCCTGAAAAGTACTAGGCGTACATGAAGTACACGAACAGTCCTCTTACTCTTTCCCACATAGTCACCATACTATCCCATCATAGTTATTGGAAAGGCAATGTTCAAGCCAGATGCGCACACGCCTAACGGACGTAAATATTTACACTTTTTCTTCAGCTTCCGCAATATAATTAAAGTAAAAATAGTTTACTTTTAAGGTACGTTTGTTTAATATCTACCTTTATGAAGTTGGATGAGGAAATCTTTGAAATGGATAACTTGGGTCTTGCTGGGTGTAAGTTAAACCAAATGTCTTCAGTTAAATAAACTTGAGTTCTTGGTAATGTGTTTTTATTATGATACTGTGGTGTATGTTATATGAATGTGTTTTTTTTTGTTTCAGGTAAGCATCCTGTGTATTATATCGAACGTTTTTGTCATACTGATAATTGGGGTAAGTATACAATTAAAAGGCAATTTCCAATTAGTAATGTATTGGTAAAGAATCACAGAATCGCAAAAATTGATCAAGTTATCTGAATTAAATGAATTTTATTTTTTTTATTTTTTTTTAAAAATCGACTAGATGTTCAAACACTCTGTTTGTTCATTGAATTTCTCAGTAGCAACCACGGAGTCATGATTTATGCGCGGTTGATGGCAATAGGCTCGCCCCTAATACATGGGACGTAAACATAACTGGCGAAATGTGGGTGTACTACTAGGTACATCTCTGCCTAAACTTGATTAATTATTTAAGTTATCAATTGGGCTTCGACCAGAACTCTTCTTCGTTGACAGCGTAAGCAATGGTTTCGTACAGGTTCCCCAGAGTTCAGATGTACTTTACACAAAGAGCAGAATAGGAGGTAGGACGTCGGCTGTGATATATGGCCCCGTAGTCACGTCAGTTTGATTCTTATTGTATCCATTGTAATTTTAAAATTATACTTAGCCATGGTACTTTTTATTTTTTTTTTCGGACGGGAAATCTTTAAATGAGCCCCCCCCACCCCACTCTGGGCGGAGCGGAAGGGAGTGTCAGACTTGTACTGACTAAAACCCATCCATGTTCCTTTTTTGCCCTTTGTGTTTCAGGGCCACGGTATCTCTTTCGAACAGTTCCGCAGCCCTAGCCATGGTACCTTAGAGTGTTTCTTCCATGCATCCCTGTGTCTCAATTTGGTCTTGATTGCCGATGGTCTACTTCATTTCTTTATGATCGCGCTTATACTGAAACATAACAAATAAAAAAGGACTCAATACTTCAGCTCTATATCTAAGAACTATATGCCATGGTCAGGAATTCCCACATCATCACGGAAGCCATAACCATTATAAATTCCATAACGGTGCTTCTACTGCCTGGTACACTTGATAAATTTAATGATATACTACCAATCCTGCTTAGCACTCTATCACGCTTTCCGATCGTAGAATTTCTATAGATTAAACGTTCTACATACATAAAATGAGACGTAAAAGTATATTTTAGTTGGTAAGGTTATAATTATTTGTGATGTCCACTCTTCAATAAATGTTGATTTATTATCACTTATGGTAACTATAAGATTTTTTTTTCAACTTTATGAGCTTTAATAACTTGTACACTCATTACAGAATAATCATTGCTAGTCCCAACTGCAACAAATATATCTCGGGTGTTCTCAATTTTTCGAAAGTAGTATTTTGTCTAGACGATCCCGTAGTCTTAATAAGTTTGCAAAATAATGGAAAGAGTAATTTAAAAAAATATATAAAAATCAACACTCTAACAAGTAAAAATGGAGCAAGCAGGCAAACATCAGACGCTTTAGTAAACAGTTAGAAAAAAAATCCTAAATTCAAACAGGAATCAGTTAGCTCCTAAACCGATAACATTACAAGGAAAAATATATCAAATAACACGCTCTCAAAAAACAAACTTAAGGCTCTCTCTATCATAGATCATCATTCAAGTATAAACAAAAACACAGTACAGTAATAAATTAAAAGTATTTTTACAACCAGTCTATCAATCAAGCAAATTATTCACGACATTTGCTTTCATAAAACTTACTTGAACCTACCAATGTTCAGTCAATGTGAGCAAAAACTTGATTAGGTTAAAGCAGTCTATTGATTCAATTTGAAAGCTTGTAGATCAATAACTAGTGATTGAATATCTCAATGACGGATTATATTGACAGGTTGCTTGTGTCTGACCTACTGGACTTTGGCAATGGACTGGGTGGTTGGAAGATGATGAATTTCTTTATTAATTTAATTGTAATGTTAGTCTGAAGTAATTTTTATATTATTTAGAGTGCGTTCTTCTTCAATAAGTATTTTAAAATGATTCTTATCTACCTTATCGTCTGGTTCTTATGCAGCATTTGATCTTTCTTCTTGATATATTTCTAGTTATAGTCTGATCTTTCTTAAAATTCATCCACCGTTTTCTTGATCTTCCTCTATCATAAGACTTTGTAAATTGGGTGAGTGCTTCTTATCCTTGTTATACATCAAAATAATGAGTGCAGTTACGTATACATGTAACTGCACTCATTATTTTCCGTGTCAAATTAGCATTAACTTCTATTTATCTTGATATCATCATCATTGGTAAACTTGGACCATTTGTAGATCTTGACAGTCATAACAGGTAGTCAGTGGCCCAAAAGTATGACAACAAGTTTTATCAAGGTTTATCGTATTTAACCAATCCAAACCGGGTTGTGGAAATGCGGAGGGCAGATAGGCAGTCGCTCCATATAAAATACTGATATTCAGTTGCATCCGGTTAGACAGGAAGCCGACCCCAACGTAGTTGGGAAAAGGCTAGGCTCATGATGATGCATCATTGGTAAAATTGTTCCACCTTCTGACTGTGCGCCATTTTTAAGCTGCAAAGAAAAAAAATTCAAGTGTCATGCTCGTAATAAATGAGAAGACTTTAAATTCTTCATAATCATTACTATTTTCTCACACGATACAGACAGACTCTTTGCAAAATATATTAAACTCAGTCTCTTATGGGAAAAGCACGCAAGCTCATGAGTGATTCATTCAAACATAGCTACTGAACTTGTCTGAGGGTGCAACATAACAATGGAACAGGTTGCCGCCGTTTATAGCAAACAATTTACTTATTAGACGAGAGAAAAATTGAGCCGCTAAGATGTGTTGATGAGTTTTGCATTCTTAGAAAGCTTTTGATATAAGAATTCTAATCAGAAGAAGTTTAGAGACTTCCATAGCATATGAACTGTTTCTTTGCGAGTTTATGGTGTTTGGCTTACTATAATAATAGTGATTTCACTACTATTATAAATTCTACTCTAATTATTTTATTCTGTCTTTTATTTAATTCTGCTTTCTCTAGTTAACTGTTATCGCTTCTTCTTCTTTAAATTCTAGTTTCAACAGAGAATCTTTCTTCAACTAAAATTCTCTACTCTCATGCCTTGTAACTTGCAGGTATTCCTTCTAGTTTTCGATCGTCAAAATTATGTTAAGTACCTGGTCTACGTTTTCTAGTAGTATTTCGAATCAATCTTCTCGTATAACTTCATCTACATCATCTGGAACTCTAACTCCAGCATAACTTTAAGGATTAAAATCCTCTTACCAACAATATAAATACCTGTGATCAGCAGCATTTTAATAACCCGCGAGCAAGTTTTTGCGCCCAGCCGATGAGTCACAGAGTCAACGTACGGAACCCAACCGCGCGCCTTTGATGGTACTTTTTACTTTAAACTTTTTTTGCAAACCTTATCCACTCGAGATGGATTCTATATTATTTACATTAATAAATTCTTCGAGTTTTATTTCTGAGTTGATGGGATCTGTATCGGTTACTTTAAAGGTTATGTTTTTAATAAATTTGTGGGGAATTGGGTCATTTATTGGGTGGGCTATTGGTATTTGGATCAGTATTTCTATTTGGTAATCATCAGTTTGCTCATTATATTCTTTACTTTCACCTGGAACTAAATAGGCAAACCCAAAAATAATTATGTACTGTAATCTAAAGTGGTATTTTCACAATATTTCAGTATACACAAGTACTCCATACTCATTATTATTAAAGGTTAAGTAGCTGTGTCTGTCTGTTACCTTTCAAGCCTTAACGACTGTACGGGTTTTCTTGAAATTTAGCTTAAACCATAACCTGGGTCAGGACAAAAGATACTTTTAATCCTGGTAGAAAATACGTTCCCTTGGAATAATTTCAAACATTATACGCGGGCGAGACCGCGGCTAGAATCTAGTATTTTATCATTTGTAATGATTGAGGATGAAATAAGTAGCTCGTGACTAAATAATAACAGCCGCTTGGGTTAATCTTTAGGTTAAGCCGTGCTTGCTTAGGTTAGTCTGTGGATGGGTGACCACCCATTACATACCAAGTTTTCTCTGTGCCTCGGAAAGACGTTAAGCCGTTGGTCCCGGGTGTCATTTGTAGATCTTTGACAGTCGTTAGGTAGTCATCATCATCTGCCTAGCCTTTTCCCAACTATGTTGGGGTCGGCTTCCAGTCTAACCGGATGCAGCTGAATACCAATATTTTACATGGAGCGACTGCCTATCTGACCTCCACAACCCAGTTAGTACTGGGTAATAAGATACCCCGTACAGTCGTTAGGTAGTCAGTGGCCCAAAAAGTCTGACAACCAGTCTTACCAAGGGTTATCGTATTACCTAGTACTAACTGGGTTGTGGAGGTCAGATAGGCAGTCGCTCCATGTAAAATACAGGTATTCAGCTGCATTCGATTAGACTGGAAGCCGACCCCTGGAAAAGGCTAGGCAGCTGATGATGATGAGGGTGAAAACTAATTATTAACAAATATCATTAAATTGACTAGACTAGATAACTAACTGAACAGAATAACTACTAAAACTATCAAACATGAACTGGAGTAATTATTAATACCCCTTGGTTTAATGGCTGCGAGCTTTTAATTACGGTTAATTTTATTCATAGAAAGTACTTTAGTGCCATTTCAGGTTATGTCTATTTCGTATTGAGATGGACCTAAGACTCAGTAGGTAGTTATCTGCAGCTTTCAGTAAAACCAGGCGACATCTAAAAGGCAATGCCTAAGTAGAACCGTACAGTTGGAATTTCAACTCTCGGTGCTTGAGTCTTACGTTGAAAATCCAACCAAGCACTTATACTTTAAAATGTAAACACGGGCATTGGTACTAGAAAGGTGGTTCCTTCATTTTATGTAGTTGAAATGAAAATAGCCAAGTTTATAATTGATATTAAGCAGTTCTTAGTCTATATTTCTTGTCATTAAATCATTTAATGTGAATGCAAAATGGAACGTGGACAAATAACGTCACGGTGAAGTAGTTTAATATTAATTAGTTTACGTAATAGCAAGGAAAATAAAGAAAATGGTCTTGTAGTGGCTGATAAGAATCTTGATGAAGTTGCTAGTAACAGTAGCAACTATGGAGAAACGTGTACTTAAGATACTCGTACTAGGTACAATGCTATGCATACGTTTCTATGTTCCACTGAACTGTTCCTTTGCTAACGTTTAAAAAACCTGTTAATATTAGAAGATTTGATTAAAAAATATGGACTTTCCATTTAATGAGCTTTAAACCCATAAATGCCAATCAGCCATCTTAAGATTTACTTTTGAAGTGTAAAATGGTTAGACACCTCTGTGTCCATTTAATTTGCTATCAAAAACAAGTAATCCAATAATTAAACCCGATTCATAGGATCTCAGAATGGCAGAAAAAAATATCGTCGAACATAATTTTGAAATGTAAAAGCCAGTTTACGACAAACGTCTTTAAACTTAAAATTTTCCCTCAAAAACTCAATTTCGATTCAACACACGAACACCACCGCTCCACATTTTGTTTAATCACATACATTTTTCAAACCCTTTTTGGTTTTAAAGTTAACAGTTGGAACTTACTTAGTTTCTACATGTGTGAGAATGAGATTAATTTATATTATGGGAACACGATATCCGGACAGAATTATTATAAAGATTGTCCTATTTTCCACGCATGACAAAAATAATACATAATAAGATATTAAAACCTCGTTCTACATTTCTTTGAGAAATACCTATACCTATAGATCATCGTATTATGAGAACATCCCAGGCTTTTAAAAGGCATAGAATATGTAGAAACAATAATAATTATTCAAATGGAGGAGATCGAACCTTGCCCGAAGAAATCATTAAAACATAAAATTCCAACCTGGGATCATTTTTTGTCCAGACAAAGCCGATACTGACAGTTTTGGTGATAATAATAATAGAAGATAAAACACAAAACGTTGAAATGATCGATTTAATAGATGTCTCATTTAGGAAACTCGATGAAACGCTTGTTAGCATTTGCATAATTAATGAACACATTCTAAAACGCGTCTTTGTTTGTGGTGTATATGGCGATGGTCCTAAATTGATTCATTATTTGGCGAGACGATCCTAATTTATACAAGTAAGAATCGAATTTCTAAAATCAACAATGTAACGGTAAAAACCACACAAATCATAATCAATTCTCGTTACAAATAAACTACCAAAAATATTAATACAGTCGATAAAACATAAATAATCCCACAAAAGCTCCAAAAACGGAATAATAGCAATAACGTTAATAATGAACTCGAACAAAATCTTAACTTACAAGTTTATCGCATAAATCCGACAAAAAAAAACAACAAAAGGATCTTTTTGTTAACGAAAAAAATCTATGGGAAAGAAGCGGTGCCCGAACGTGAACGCCTAAAAATGTTAGGAGTGCGTCCTACCCGGTACGGGAGCGGAATTTTAAACAGGGACTCCTTAAAGGGAACGTCGGGGATGCCTTAGGCTTTGATGAAAAACATCCAGACGGTGAATCAGAACGTCTGGGCCTTAAAATTGCTGGAATTATTGTTTTCGATATAAATAAAGATGGGCGTGATGATATGAAGGGGATATGTGTAGATGTAGACGATATTGAGGTGATTTAGAAGCAGGTGGACTAGTGATTTAAAGAGGTTTGAATTATCTTAAGAGAAATAAGTCAACCTTAATAAAGACCATGGATTATATTTCGAAAAGTAACACCATTTTAGTAACTGTGAATGGATTTGAATTCGAGACTACAAAACACCTGATCAAATATATTAGCTCAAGCCAGAAGAATAATAAGCGTGGCTGTACATTCACTTGGTTTAAATACAAATAATAAATAGAGAAAAGACAAACTTTATAGCATTGCATTCAAGCAGAACAGATAAATTACTAGATACGGCAGCCACTCAGGTACAGATAGTCTCAGACGAAATTAATTTGGCCATTATTTTTTGCCGAAATTAATATGTGTATTAAAAAGTAGCGGTCAAAGCACCTGCTAACAAGCTAATTAAAAACGCATAAAATAATTTGTAACTTAATATTTATCTTGTTAACACAAATACCGTTCACAATTCTATAAAGACTCAGATCTTTCATTTGCGGTCTACTTACTGGTACATTTTGGACTTGTAGAACTGGATCAATTTATGTTGCATTTATACTATAAAATTACCATTTTCTCTTGTAATTTTTTTATGTGCTGTCTGATCTTGCACAATTTTTTTTACCATGAGACATAATTATTTACAAAAACACCGAACAGAGATTCCCTTGAAAGACAACGTTTTTAAACACGCATAATGCTCAGGTAATTCGCGCCTACTTACATTTTAAATCATGTGCAACTTTTATAAATTGTTCAGGTTTTCCATCATCAATTTTATTACGTGGGATACGCCCAGCATCTGTATAAGAATGGGTCATTATGTAAATGATGTATAATGACAAGTTTTTGAGACGATCGATATAGTACTGAAGTGTTTGCCGATCTCTTTAATAAAGTGAATATAAATATCGATACAGATTTCTTTGAAAATCATAAATTTCGCTTTGGATTTCATTTAAAAGTTATGTAAGCTGACATTATGAACAATGGTACACCTGTCAACGAAAGTGGGCCGATATTAATACACACTCGCGACTTTACTGACGGAGGCGTTTTGTTGAGGACAGTACACGGCATTAACACATAAAGCTCACTGGATTACGTCCGATCCATTTTAATTATATTTAGAAATTCTTCAACAGTGCAATGTGGTAACAAATAAAACATTCATATTATTTAATGTTTTCTAACAGGTACCAACAACCTTTTACGCGTATGGGAATGTAAATTAAGACATGTTTGACAAATTGACTATAAACCATAGCATAACTAATTATGCCTGTATTATGGTCAGTGATATTATCATTATGTTCTTTCACAATCTCTTCAACAAATAACACAGCAAATTAAATCAACTTAAAACCTCCAATGATAATATTTACTCCGAGGTTATTCCAATTTTTGACGTCTAAAATTACTTTAGTGTTTAATTATGTTTGCGTTTCATCGTTTTTATCACTATTCACTTGTTGAATACGATTGAAAATCCAAAAGCAATCTTTCCCAAAATTGCTGTTTACCTGTTTCGTACTTTCACTGTCGGGGTTCAGTTTGTCATTCTTGAATCACTCTCGATGATTAATGGTGGACGAAATTATATAGTGGTCGCCTCTGTCGAAATTGGTCGGGGAATCATAGGGCCTTGGACCATAAAAATAAAGAGAGACGGTGTGGGAACATCCTTTTATACATTACGTGATTTTTGGCCTTTTTTCGATCGGTCGCCCGTAAGGAAGCACGCTCGGCCAGATTCTGATCAAAGTTTTATAACCCACTCACCAATTTTATGGTTTTAATTTCAATCAGGAAAGCTGATAAGTTTTCGAGTTTAGATACAGTTTAAAGGAAATTTGAAACGGACAGAACACCCGCTCGGTTTAATTTGAATACAAAAAAAAAACTGTAATGTTAACTTTAACAGCAGAGGGTGATATTATTACTATAGTTTTGGCGCATGCGGACAGAACAATGCCAGATCTCGAGGGAGGGGCTTTCGACCCCTTTCGCAAGTAATAATACGTGTACACCATTATCACACAGATTGTTTGAATGTTGGTTTTATTTTATAAAACAAATTGGAATGCATAATTAATTGCGCTTTTAACTTCAAACCAGTCTAAAACTAAGAAATATGGGGTACTCAATGTCAATAAAAGATAAGGCTATATAAGGAACAAAAACATACAAAACAATATAGAGTATGTATAATCAGATTATCATGCAGGTCAGTCCGTTCAACATGAATCTAGGCGCACATGTTTGCATCGCGCGCGGCGTCATTCGCGTCAGTGAGACGACGCGCGACGGACGTCAGCGCGCGCGCCGTGTTCGTTAAAATTCAAATTTCAAACTGTTAACAGACCAAAATCGTGGTGACTTTGTAAAAAAAAATATTACAAACCAAGTGTGTGATAAACATAAAACTTCTAATCATTGTGAGTGAATTCAGTGAAATATAATTCGTTAGTTGATCCCGTACTGGTGTGCATGTAGAGACAAGTGGTTGTGACCTTCTGTGTTGTAAAAAAGGAGTTTGTTCTCAAACTTGTATGCAAAAGTGATGGGAATATGAATTCGAAAAAATTGGAATGTTTTGACGACGATGATTCCGTGGATGATAAGCCGAGTCTCAGCTTTTTAGGTAAGTGAAAGATAAGTAAAGAGAATAGTATATTTATGTATACAGGAATAGTTTCATTGATAGCTCCTGATATTTATGAGTTTGACTATTGATATGAATATCATGAAAATTGTGTGTCAGTGATAAAGTGTGGGGTTAGGAATGCTATTAGTAAACGTCGTATCTGGTGAACTTTACTACAGAAATCATGACTTCGTAATGTACATTATTATCTTTAGATTAGATTTCCACATCAATAATTTGAAAACCCATTTATGAATGCCATAATAGGGTGTTGTCTGGTTCTAATTTGAATTTAAACAAGTTCAATCAAATGGGAAGGCTAAATGTCTCCCTTCGTCAACATTTTGGCCGTACAATCTTTATAATCCGTTCCTTGAGTATCAAATTGTATATCTGCCAAAAACAGATTAATGTAATGGATAACGGTTCCAGCTTCTTTACGAGTTAAAACAACTTCATATAAACTTGCACGAGTGATATATTAAAAAGATCGTGTCTCGCAATTAACCTTCGCTGTGTCCAACGACTACAGTAATTATTCCCCTCCATTGCATGTTCTAGGTACGTACAAGTTTTTAGCATTTTAAAATAAGTTTTTATTCACGAAGACTGCAGAGGTTTAAGGAAACGTCGCAGTTTTTGCCGAGATCCATTATGTATCATTAAGTTTTTTCATCAACATGGATTTGTATAACTGTTTTGTGATGGATTTGTACAGAAATCTTCTAGTACGGCATTCAAATCACAATTTTGATTTCTCGAGAAACTGATTCATCATTATGGAGATCTCCTTAAAAGAAATTGCTCAATAATTTCCATACATTTCACAATGTCATCTAAATCTGGATTTTGTGGGGGTGTATTGACTCATAGACAAATGAAGCCATGTATCCTGGTATGAGTCAGGTCTACCGAAGGTTCATAACCCACGCCCATAACTATGCCTGTCGGCAGACTGAGGAGTTTATGTAGGTAGTGCAAGTGAAATCCAATATTCCTTGCCAACAAGAAATTGTGGCTGCATCCACATGGAAACGACTAAAAAGTAAAACAATATGAGACCAGAAATTAATACGGTTAAAAGAAATGGTAATGCAAAATGAGGTTTACAATTTCAAAGTGAAATTATGTTGCATGGATTTTGATTGCTTTTAAAGTAGTCTGTCTGTCTGTTCTTTAATATCGTGTTTCATTGTTTTTGTTTGTGTAGAATGTAACCTTACATTGGATTTAGGTTTATTAAGTTTATAAACGAGAATACCAACAGTATCATCTCTATCAAGACAACCCCTTAAAACAGAAACCGGATCGAAACTACCAATTAATACCTTAAGCACCTGTTGCGTCACTACCTGGATTAAGGTTTATTTCTTTGTTGTTCAATAATAAAACAATGTCACATACTACTAAAGCAGAATCAATAGTAGTCTAACATAGTACAAAAGATTCACTTTCAATAAACACCTGTCTTTCGAAATCTATACCATAAAAAGTTAATTAATACTAATTTTAATCTGTGCTAAAGTTTTCATCTTTGGAGTTGCCAATGACCTTAAAAAATATATAAAGTTCTCCATTAAAATCACAAAGTAGTCGTAAAATCTGCATTATGCAGTCTTATTGCCTACATTTAAGACTATTTCAATGACTTATCACTTTTACTGCTGGATCGCCTCATCTGTATCGTCAAGGTTCATTAAATTGATTACGTTTATCAATTCATAGAAGTTGGGATTTATTATCGGCTTTATCTGATTCTTAATAGAATCAGAGATAATCTTTATTACGAATTTTATTTTATTCGTTTCGAGTTAACTTGTAAACAAGTATTGTTTTTCTATGTCTGTAGTTATGTATTCCCATCTATTTGGGATCGGCGAAACATGGTATTCTTCTTCCTCACTAATTAATCTTTATCTAAGTAGTCACCTCCTTTTTTCCTAGCCATTTCATTCTAACGTTTTACACCAAGGTTTGGTCATTTTTCGACAATATCGTTACTAATCAATTCACTAAAAAATACAGTTGTTCACTTTTTCAAGCTGACCCATTTGCAATAGATTAATTAACTAACATACAAGTTACTCTTTTATTTTGTTTTTTATGTCTTAAAAACAAGTAATTTTGTCTAGTGTCAACTACGGTCAAGTGGTCCAATTTGTACTGTAACATGGAACCAATTAAAATAAAACTGGATCTTCTTGTTTTATAGACAATTTAACTGGTTTAACTATTGGCGATTAATTTAATTAAACTTATAGTCATGGATTCGTACCGATTAACTTAACTGTAATTGTAATTATCAATGAGGTGGTAATAAAGTTTTATTTACGGTACCTCGTTGGTCCTTAGGCGACTCTTTGTTTCATACCGTCAGTATGCAAATGAATCAAACTGATTTTATTGTTCATGTTATTAGTTACGATGAAATATGAGACTGCCGACTAATGGAAACATGTTTGTATAGATTTCACCGTGTGTGATCTGATTAAGAGAACAAATAAAGAAATTAAGCGGTGCAACAGAATATATAAACAATGTTAAATGCGAGGTCAAATGCTAATGCACTAAACACGTTTCGAAATCAAATTATAATCATAAAAGCTTAAACTAGAACACTTCCATAAAAGACGAGGACAATATTCAAATTCAAAACAATTGGAAATCTGTTATAGGCGTCAAAACATTTTATTTTGTTCAAAGTGACCCCATTTTGTTAGCATAACATGCAAGCTTACAAAGTTAACGTATATTGTCACCTATTAGGCTAATGATTTAACCAATTTAGATAAAAACGGTATCATGGGTTTACCTTATCGTCTGGTGTCAGACTAGTTAAGATATATGAGGTATTTTTCCCTGTTCTGTAGGAATGGTCCTACAAAACTGTTGCTCGAATGCATTTCATTAGTACTATGCAAATCAAGGCCTGTATTGGTTGCTGATTTGTTGTTTTAAGCATGTGGTTCTTAATCAATCTTTTAAACACCATTACTTTGATTTTCTACCTTAACTCTTTTAAAATACGTTTCGAATTCTATTGTGCTCTCAAGCCCTCATGTCGGTGTTCCATTTTTTGGCGCGCAGCTAGTTGTTTCGCTGAAACACCTGTACATGTTTTTGCATGTAAACAACAGTTACAATAGATTTTGATGATCGATACATCTAAAAGTAATTTGTCATGATCAGTCTGAGACGAGATGACGTAATATTCATTGTGAAGTCACTTTGCAATGACCTTGGATTAACAATGTGCGGAAGTGTTGAGACGAAGTTCAACAACTTTTATTAATTTGTGATCTAATAGCAATTATGGTTTTAGATAAAAAAACAAAAGATAGATTGCTGTAAGTAACTGTGTGTGTCTACTGACTTGCTGTAAAAAGTCGACAAAACGTCACTAACTAAAATGTAACCTTAAGACTACTAGTACGCACGACGGCCAATCAAGCTATACAAAACCAGTTTATGCGGATCTCTCATTGTATAGGAAAACTATACAAAGCGAGGCCAAGTTGTACTGGAAATGTACAGCTTCATGTGCCGCCGTGTGTACTTGAACAATAGCATCAAAACTTTAATAGCGTACGTTTTAATAGCTGGTTGAAATACAAAGTCAAACTTTCGATATACTGAATACATACCTAGTGTTAACAACGAAGAAATACAAAATAGTTAGGTAATATTAAAATAACAGCAAACTTTGTTTTTCTAACTTAGAACTTTTTTTAAATTAACAATTTTTTTTAAGCAGCTTTTTGTGCAATTCAAACATATTCCGAACAGGGCCTAAGATAGACCCTGTCGGCAGCCTTCAAAGCTAGTAACAGACTAACAGCTAGTGTAGATAGTGGTGACTAGTTTAAATACCACGATACTTGGACGTCCACTCTCTCTGCGTATCTCTGTCATGGTTTGACGTGCCGAGATATGCATGTAGAGGGTGAAAGTTTGGTCCATTGAGGGGTGAGTGAACGACCAGAGGAAATAAATCTGCAGTTTTAATTGCTGCATTGCATAGGACTTTGGTCCAATTGAATTTACTTTTGATATCTGTTGAGATTTCACATTCATCGGAAAGGGTTATAATTGGTTTAATGATTGGTTGGCCCGAACTTGTCTGTACTTAATTAAAGACTTTTGGATTTATAGGAACCTTCCTAAATGCACTTTTACTCTGAATAACTAATTTGGAACAAGGACATTTAAATGGGTTATCAACTGTGTAGTCTTGTGCAACAATATCAAATGCCTTGTGAAAGCCTACCTTAATTGAACTTACTCTGTAATATCGTAAAGATAAACAGTATATCTTTTCGCACTAGTTGTAAAATACATCTTAAGAAAATTGGTTTTCAAAGTTCTGATAAAGAATTGGCTTGTAGTTAGCGTAGTGCAAACGTTATCGTTAATACATACATAGTTTAATAAACTCTCTATTATAAAAGAAAAATCCGTAATAAAACAACCATAAATCAAATTCAATTTCACTACAGCCTTCATAAAATTATTACGTTTACGCACTGTTTAAATTCTCACCATGAATTCTAACACTACAAAAATCGATTACAAAATCATATTTCCCGTAATCGATTCCATCAAATCGAATAAGATTTCTTTAGTACCGAAACGTGTATCGTTTTATAATAAGCTCTTTAATTCCTGTACATTTGACAGATTCTTTACAAGATTATCTAATGTAATACTTTTGGTGTAATCGTTTGGACCGGCTTTACCCACGGTATTAAAATTGAAGGCAGCTATTATTTCTACTTATACGTTTTTATGTTTGTGTAGAACTGGCGTGGTAGTAGAAGTTGTCGTATTTTTATTGTCTTTTGTTAAATTAAGAATGAATAAAAAACGGTTAATCTTTTGTTGAGGGCTTCTCTAGTAGTTTTATTGTTCATCAATTTCTGTTTCATTGAATACATCTTGACCATCTGGGCTTTTGATTACTCTGGAAGCATTATCTCTTCTAGAGCGCTTGTTGGTTTTGAATCTTTCCTGAAACTAATCATAGCAATAATTTCTTTATTGCTTTTTAGTCGTTCAGGTAGATGATGATGAGTATTTGCAAAACCAATTAAAACCTTATTACATCCGGCCAAGCCCTAGTTTCTTTCGCAAATTCCTTATTGATAGATACTAAAACGACAAGCTTTTTACTAAACCCAGATTAAATGCCTGTGTTGCTACTAAGTTTGTAAAGAGAAACTTATACACTACATTTTCATATGAACCGTTTCTCACTCTGTAGAATATAACAGCTAACTGATGAAATGAGCTACTGTGTTGCTCTGTTAGCGGGGATTTACAAACTAAAGTACTTGAGAGATATTCATGAAAGGTCTTAAGTCACTTCAGGTTGGTATTGTTCTATTCTATCGTTATTTTGTTAAGGACGTGTTTTCTTGGAATGCTAGTTTGTAGTCTTTTAGTTTTCAATCTCAAAAGAGTAATGTAAACTTTCGATACGCTTGAGCTTCATAAAGAGGTTTTACATTTAATTAACGGTTTGTTTCATCCATAGAAGATTAGCCTGATTAAAAATTTTACACGGCGTATTAAAGGGATTTAAAAGAAAATCTGATAATCTGATTTCTATAAAAGTTGCAGTGTGAGAGAATGTTGTAAAATAAAGTAATCCCACAATAATTGAGTAAAAGTTTCAAAATTGGGACTCTGAGAGACATTAATACTGATAGCTTTCTAACTTTTGAGATTTATTACTGGAACGACATCTTGTTTCTAAATACTTCTCCTTATTAAATTAATATAGGACACGATATTATGTCCTATATTAATTTAATTTATACTTTAAGGACTCATAATGTACAGAGGTGGACTTAATGCCAAAGGCATTCGCTACCAGTCATCCTCTCCAACTTTCGAGTCCCTTATATCGTTTCGATTTTTTCTATTTTCTTTTCTTTTTATTTTGTGTTCAATTGCATGCACTATTATGTTAAGTGGAAGAGCGGAGTCACCTAACACAAGCATCTCCGTGCTTAAAAGGTGATCTCCGAATTGTTTGTTAACCCTGAGAAGAGTACCTGGAAGGATATGGGGGACACCTTTGCCCAGCAGTGCGACATACAGAGCTATTAAAAAAAGAAGCCTTATGTAATTGAGATAAACATTTTTATTTTTTCATTCTATCCCCAAAATCTTCGACTACACCAAATGCAATATTACTACAAACGATATTATATTTGTCCCATATTTAACCCCTACATCCCGTTAAGCTTCCTTAATCTTCTGTAATCCGTGAACACGTAAAGGCAGCAACACATCGTAGAGTGAACATCCAGTGTGGTCCACTGGGTTATCAACAAAGGGACCGTTGGCTCGTGTGCCTTAGGGACCGGTACCCTTTAAGATTTTTTTCACGCCCTTAATGAAGTGGCGTTAACTTGGATTTTTCTACCTGGATGTAGCTTTAATGGATTTGTGTATTGTTCTTCTAAAATGACTATGAATATACCAGCCTTGGTTATGAATATGATAAATCAAATCATCGCGAAGATCATATCAAACTCAAAGGACTTTTGAATAGTTAAGAATTTAGTCTGCCAGAAAGATGAAGCTAGTGGTACATTACAAAGCGTAGAGAGATCCTTATGATATATCAAAGCCAATTAGGCATTTGGCTAGCAATCTTTAATTACCAAATAATACTGTGTCAGATGAGATTAATGCCTACAACCCGAATCTTATAGCAATTTTAAAATTCATTAAGGAAATGGGAATCCTGTTCTCAATAAAGCCTCCGGTCAAACTATTGATTTATAACTATCATAGATTTACACTTCTTAATTTAACTCATTAAAATGCAAACATCTAGAGCCTTAATCAAATATTTAAATTGGAATACAAAACTGGGCATTCGGATGTTTGTTTAAATTCGTGTCAGTATTTAAATAATTGCTTTACTATGGATATAAAACCATTTAAATAAATAAAAAATGATTCAACGTCTAATTTGATTTTCTGTTTTCAAACTAATTTCTTTAACACGTTTCGCTTTCACATCTAAATCTCTTGGTAATGAATCTAGTCTGGTTTCAAAAGAATTTATTTCGTCTTCGTTATTAAGACTAGGCTCAAATACACCAATATTCCCTATTTTATGCTCAGCTACACCACAATCAGTCTTAAAATCTTCTCATAAATTCCCATTAGCACTAAAAGGCCTCTCAAAGTTACCATTAATTGGCCCAACGATATTTCAAATGCTAATACGTTACAGAAATGTATTGTTGACATTAACTGTGTAATGTCAACATTGCAATAGGCTTACCTAACCTGCTATTACGATAATACAAATATACAGCTCCTCTTACTTTTTGTTCTTGACAACAGTAAAACTTAATGTCATTATAGTCTTAATCACCTTGTTCATCTTTCAATATGGCAAACATAACATCGCGCATGTTTCCCCCGATGGATTAGGCAGTAGCGTATGTATAGTTAACCCACATTTCGCCAGTTATGTTTAATACTGCATGGGTATAGTAGACGATGAACCTCTATTGCCATTAACCGGACACAAAATCAGACTCCGGACTACCGTGTTTCTTGTCACTTTGGTAAAGGTATTTCAAAATCTTAACAAAATAGAAGCATTTTTTTTATTCATGTGTCTTATACGGTTTGCTCCAATTACTTATTATTCTCGGTGACCTTAATTTAATCTGTCACTGCTGGATTTGAGTTTTATTTAAAGACCCATTTAAAAGATTTGCCATTACATTTTTAATATCGTAATTTTTTTTTTTTTTTTGCAATGCAGTATGAAAACTCATGTTTATCGCATTCATTTCATAAAAGCACTCCCTTTCATGACCACAATCATTAATTCAGTGATAATTTGTTTTATGACCAATAAAACTATAATAAACTACAATGTAATTAATACCCTTAAGGATATTCTGCTTTTAGTTCTTATTTTACTGGACCTACATGTAAAAGCCGTCAAGCCAGTCTGTAAAATGGCTTCTCTGGACGCCGTAGAACCTGATGTTAATATTCCATCAATTCTTATAGCTGAGCCAACAGATGGGGGTAAAACAAAAGAGGGTATCGTGCCTAAACACATAGTGGAGGGTCCTTCTAATTTTTTCGGTTAATATTTGTCCAGCTTTACCTTTACGCTTCTTAAAATAGATAATGGGTTTTAGAAAGGCTGTTTTTTGGGGAAAAAAGGTTACGGTAAATATTCGGTAAAATTGAGGTTTTTTCGATAAGTGTTGATAAAAACACGAATTAATCAAAGAATGACAAGTTTTATTAAAGAAGAAATATAATATTTTTATTGATTATTTAAATATTATAATTCATCAAGAAAAACAACCTGTTCAAAAGTTGACTTGTCATAAATAAATGGAAACAGAAACACAAGATTAGATCGCAACCATTCAAAATCATGTCCTAGATCATAAACTGGTGCCGATAACCCAGCCATCTTCAACGATTCAGATCTAAACGACCACCAAGTAATTAAACTATAAAATTAATCTAATGAAAAGGAAGCCAATAAAATAGCGAGTAGTGATAATAATTTCCACTGCGAAGTAACTGATAAAGACACCGTACAAGGCACGCATCTAAGGACAGGTAGTCGTGTTGGGGTCCCGCGCTGACCTCAGCAAATGCAAATAGAAAGTTAAATCGAAGGCTGACAGTAAATCTATGGTATTAGAAATATGGCATATTGTGTTACGGAAGTTTTGTTGCTAATTAGGCAATACTTTATCTCTCTCTTTTGGCTTGTCATTTGTAACATTTACATTCTTCTAGATTGTAATATCTTTATACACATTATCATTACTTTCGTCAGACTCTTTTATGTTACACAAGTCTATTAAATGTCTAAGTGTGATTAGAATCGTTTTAGCTGTATGAACATGAAGTCTGAAGACATTTATGTGTGTACGGTTCACAATATCTAAGCAATTAATAACAGCCTTCTCAGAAAGCGAACCGCTATAATGTTTAGTGTTTGTTGCATAAATAGTGACATATGACGTTGTGCTAAAGTTATATCATCGATTACAAGTCGTAATAATCAATTTTGATTCTGTTATTACTAAAAAGTCCTTCCTCGATCTTGTACCGGATGACAAGAAGGTCATCACACTTTTTCTTTTATTCCTTTACTACCATGGAAGATACTGTTACAAAATTATATTTAGAAACGTTTTTATAATTTAGTGTCGTTATATTGATTTCTGTTACAGTTATATTATTTAGCTGTGGTTTATGTTAGTTTACGTTTAGATCCGGATCTAAGTTTTAATGGAAGTCGTTTATATTAATTAATTCAGCTTTGTTTAAGTCAGTAGATGATATACTGATGCACTTATGCGTCGATGAACAGTTTAAATGTTTGGGTTTTTCCATTGACATCTTTATTATTTTAATGTGTAGTCTAGTTCTTTATTTTTCTTTGTTTTAAAATCATTTTGTGGGTATTATAATAAAATTCTAGATAAGTTAACTGCACTTGATTATTCCTTTTAGTTTATGACTACCAGCCCTACGAAGCCATTCATCAAGTGTAAATCTATAACACAAAAACGACCTACTGATCATAGCAAAAATTGTTATTCGATCTAACAACCCAACAGAGTACAAGCCTAAGGGAAATCGTGGCGCTACTGCACTGACGCAAATAAAACCATGAATAATCTTTTCTACAACAAAGTAACACATTTCGGAATTTAAACATCTCATTTGGTCAACTGACCCAAATAGTACGACGGTACAACATGCAACAGACACCTATACAAACATGGCTACGTGATGCTTTAAGGTCCCAAAAACGAAATAAACACCCAACTTACTTTGAATTCCGTTTGCTTTTTATATTAGCATTTGTATGGAGCGCAATGCACCGCACTTAAAACTTATAAAAAGCTATGAAATTCTCTAGTGTATGCTCCATCACGTTCTCGTTGAAAGCCTTCAATTGAAATTCTCTATTTATTATCGAATGAGGCAACCTAAAGAGTCTTGTTGGAAAGTTACGATTTCAATTAATGTTTCCATTTTTTATTTTATCAATATTGCAGATGTGCCTATACAGCGTGTATAACTGTAGGACTTTTTGACAGCAAAAAAACTATCAGCTGTCCCATACATTTGGGTTAAATGCATATTGATATTTTTATGGGACAGCTGATTTTTTTTTCGCGATTACGATGGTCCAATGGAGAAAGTGGTTCAGTGTGATGGTCCATACCACATCCTTGAATAGGACCACACTTTTTTTATACATGCTGTATGTTGTGAAGTAACCCGTTTTCTGAGAGGTTTCACAGTTCAAGTTCAACTTTATTACCATGCTGGTCTAGGATAGAAAAATCTCGAGTGATACTTATCATTCTGCAAAAATTATGAGTCATAAGATCCCAGACTATGGAGTGCTAACCCGTCTGGGCTTTAATTGAAATATTTTATTCAGATTAGCTTTATCAAAGCTTTCTTCAGTGCCAATACTTTGCGACTTGTCTTCTAAAAGTGGTTTTGCTTGAATGGAATGTCTATTTAAAGATAGGGTTTGGTGCAATATACATAATATAGGGTAATTTTTGTTTTATTTTATAGACAAATAGATGTTGATGCTTTAGTTCCATCATTTCTGATGTCTGGAAGATTCTAGTTTTGGAATCGAGCTTTCCAAATACTTTTTGCAGTTTGATTGTTGCAAAAACAATGCATAATGCACAGGCCTCTTTTTAAAAGAGAGATTGGTTCGTAAACTCTTTAAAATAAAGATAAAGACAGCGTACTCCATCATTTAAATAACTCCAAAAATTAGAAATATATAATTTTAACTTAGTAAACAGAAATCTATTTTCGGTCTATTTATTCATGAAAAAGCTCAAAAATTAAAAATCAAAGATCTAGGCTTTGTGCTAACTAAATAAATTAAGCAAAAGTAAAACTCACGGAATGCGGTTTATTTCAACTAGTCGCAGACTTTATTAAAATATAGCTTAAAAGGATAGTATTGTAGTTAAAAGCTTGGTAAATAGCGGCCAACATAAGAACGATGGGTACATTGACTGCTGCAAAATATACAATCTCTCAATCTCTCAGCTCAATCCAATTGAATATTATAAATATTAAAGTAGCTTTGACTGCCTCGTTGCCTAGTGGTCGCAAGCGTGACTGCTGAGCATGAGGCCCTGGGTTCAATTCCTAGTTTGGGCAAAGTGTATTGGGTTGTCCATTAGTAATTTCTCAGCAGCAGCCACGGAGCCTGGATTTGTGTCCGGCGAAAATGGGCATAACTGGCAAAATATGGGTGTACTATTAGATACACCTGTGCTTAACCCTTCGGGGATTACAGGCGTTATGTTATGAAAAGTAACTCTGTCCATCTGTTATCTTTTCACACGTTAATAGCTGCACGAATTTCTATAAAGTTTGCCACAACAATAGATCATGACCTAGGTTAGGATAGAGGATTCTTTTGCCCCGATATTACAATCCTGTGGGATAACTTTCGACCTTCATGCGGGTGAAACCGCGGGCAAAAGTGAGTACTCAATATCTTGTCAAAATCCAAATCCATTAGGAAATAATCTTGACAAAATTCAAAATCAAAAAAAGTCTCCAAAATTATAAATTCAACATTTAAATCCATAATCAACTTTTTCCAATCAATACGAAAACACAAAAAGTCGTACAATTAAAAATAATGTTGAAGAGTTAACATAGCATTAACAGCAAAGCTAATTGAATCGAGAACTTCGGAGCTACAGGAGTCCCGTGGGCGTATGGAATTGATCTTTTATCTCTTTTACTCGTGTATTGTGTGAATGAGAGGGCAGTAGGGTCTATTATTGTCGGGGGACGGCAGCAGGTTTGAATAAGGGTAGCCATGTTGCTATAGTCTTTGAATCGATGGTGTTATAAAAGTGAAGTGTTTTAGGGCACTCAATAGCTTCTTGCATAAGCTCACTTTAAATTGTAATAAATAACTTTTGAATCAGTTTAAGCGTAACGTTATTTAATTGTGATTATTATCCTCTCAGGCCTCAATATTGGATGTCTTGAAGATATTTCATCAATTATTTGCACCGCTTTAACTTGTTTTATTTCAATCAAGAAACTGCCTCGAACATCATCAGTATGTTTTGTTTAGTTTAGTTTATTTATTAATAATTATCAAAAATTACAGGTCATATTTTGAAAAAAGTAAAAACACAAATCATAATACATTAAAAAAAAACAAGTCATTATTCATTAAAAAGAGCATTAAACACAAATTATCATAAATTAAAAAAAAATAATACACAATAAACAGAATAATAGAACCTTACAGTATACTAATCACATAAATTTTCTTAAAACCATTCTTTTAGGTCATATAATGCCTGGTCGGTTAGCCAACCTTTCAGTTTAGTTTTAAAAACAGTGTCAGACATCGCGCTCGAAATATTATCCGGTAGCCGGTTGTATACCGATGGACCCATAACATGAATTAACTTTCCAGACTTAGATAGGGTGTGTGGGTTTATCATCATAACCATTGTAAATAATCTAAAAATCTCCCACCTGAACATGAGTTGCCATGGCTGACCTGGAAGTCTTTAAATAGACTCCAGACCCAGGTTGGTCGCAGCAAGGAAAACCTGCTCAGATGGAGATTCATTAACGACTCTGCTCTGCAGTGTAAATGTGGTGCTGTTCTACAAACGACGGGGCACTTAATATCGTGTCCTGTTGTTTGTTCACTTCAGGAACTGATGGACGCTACCGAAAGCACCAAACTAGTAGCTCAGTTCTGGGCTGACAAATTTTAGATTGTCATCGACCCGCTAAGAAGACCATTGTAAATATCTTACTTTCCAAAAACTATACAATTTAGACGGAAGACATCATCACCACAGTCAATTCTACATTTATTAACAACCCGTGCAATTGTAATAGACAAAAAATCGAACTTCTTCGTTTTCGTAGTCTCCTGGATTTTCCTACAATCGTATACTCATACTTGGTCACCCCGACCAGGATGCCATACACCCGCCTGTTTACTGATCGTAGCGACAGGAGTTAGGCCCCGGTAAGGTTCTTTTGTCGCCATGTTTTATGGGACATATTTATTGCTACTTTCATTATGTATGGCGTCTATGGTTGGTAATCATATTTGAAGGGGCTTGATAAATACAACAAGATTAGCTAGAAAATTTAACATCTTGTCTAATTTGATTTTTGTTTGCAAGTATTCTTGGATACAGAATTTATAATTTTCATAGATTCTTTAATTTGTTAATTCATTGCCATATTGCATATTCTAACTTTTACAGCAAATGTGGTTCCGTTAAGATTGTCTAATTCTTGAATCTCTATAAAGATTTGTACGTTTGTCAGTTTCTCAAACCTACATTTCTAAACCAACCTTTGTTACCAAAAAACGAATAGAGTAGTACCTGTCGATGGATACCGTAAAAAAATAAAATAAAAAAGGGATCGAAACATACCATCTGCCTCAGTTTTGTGTTTCAGACACCGCTAATTGAACAGGGTCTTTTGAATTTGAGAAATTGTAATTATCACTTTGATTGTGAGTTTTATAGCAATAAAATTGGGTTCTGGTGTTGGTGTGTAGGCTGCTTTATAGGCTAATGTTCAATGGTGGTGGGTGTTCGATGGTGGTGGTGGTGGTTATTTCAATAGTGTTCATAAATGAAGTTAACAGACATTTTCGTTTGATATCATTCAAACCAATTAGCTTTTTGGACAAATTGCAGTTACACTAGATTGTTTGGTTACTGACCCGTCCTAGATTTCAAAATGACTATTTGCCCGCCTTGTTTTTACTATCATAACGTTTGCTTTAACCGATGTACGTCCTCATTAAAGTAAACTTGGTAAAACTAATGAGCCGGAAAAGGGCGTGTACAAAGAAGAAAGTGAACACATAAACAAAGAATTTGAAATAATATTCCATAAAGTTAGTTATTTATACGTAATTTCCGACAAGCCTAACCACTGGCCACCACAGTGTCTGCTGACCCAAATTAAACCATCAGATACATGCACCTTTCATTACCATGGGAGAATATAATGTAGAAAGCATTAAAATCTACAGATTAAAGCTTGTAAACCAACGCAGCGAAAACAATTGAAAACCAACGATAGAATGGGAAGCATAAGGTAGATTTTCAATTTAATTTCCAAAGCAATTTGTCTCATCGAAGTCCTGTAGTAACGAAATTTATTACTTAGAATTAACTATTGATTACCAGGAATGGTTTGCGTTTAAACTAACAATTTATAATGAACAATCTCGGTTTGTATGACTGCTCTATTAATGGAGATATTTTTTAATAATAGGCTTTAGTTGGACATTGATTATTTATGAAAGTTTTAAGTTCTAGTGTTGAGATGGTCTTTTGTATTGAGGTTTGAATTTAAGTTCTTACTACTTCTGTATTTGTTATTTAAATATTGTTTTCCTTGACTTCTATTACATTTATATTTGGTGTATAGTTTACATTGAACTAAAAGGTTTTTTTTTTCTTTTTAAAAATCGTTGTTTCACACTACGCGTTACTCCTGTATCGTGAGTGTTAACAAACATTTAAACTCACATACACAACAGCCAGACCCGGAACAACTACCTGTAGGCCATACAAATATTTTATCCATGCGGTAATCGAACGCGCGACACTTTAATCAGCAGCCAATCGCTCAGCCAGTGCGTATCCGTAATTATCTTTGATTTGAGTTTATCTCAAATTGAGTCATCAGAACTATTTTGATTGATATTGCATAAAGTATTTTATTATTATTTTTATTACTTGTGTCAACAACATTAACCAGTATCGAGAAAATATGACCCAAATTTCCTCGCCATTGAAACAGTACATAATTGTGTGACAAAACTTAATTACTAATTAACAAAATAATTGTTTCATTAACTTTTGATGGAGTTGCAACACTTTTTTCTGCATCGACCACTCCATTACTTTCGCGAAGGGCAAACATGTTTTTTACTTCAATGTCATTATTGTTTCAAAAACAACTAATTGCCTTGGTTAACGCCCTCAACTAATAAGATTAATTTTGCTGTATTCGAATAATACAATACAATATTTAAGATGTTACGAAACGTGTAAACTAGAATACTTTTATTTTGTAATTGTTATGGGGTACAATGAACTATACAGAGTAGTACACACGGCGTCAAATCAAGCTACGCATATCCAGTATAACCTGACCTCACTTTGTATGGACTTCCTGTACAATGTGAGATCAGCTTAATTTGGTTTTGCATAGCTTGAATGGCCGTCGCGCGTACTATATATTAATTTATTTATTCTATCTAAAGATCTTATCTATAGTAAATAATGCGGTTCTTTGTATCTCATTCATGCCCTATATATTAGACCATCGCTCATGCAGGCATTCTTAAACGTATGAGCCAGTCAGCAAGGTGTTAGGGGGACTTAGGTACTGCTGAGCTCAGGTAGCTGTATGTAGGGAATAATGAAAAAGAAAAAAAGTAAAGGAAAAACCAAAGGAAAAGAAAGAAAAGTAAGGAAAAAAGAAGAAGGAAAGAGAGAAGCAAACGAAAGAGAAAAGAGAGAGGCGAGGGAGGCGATCGAGAGGAATCAAAGGATAAACCATTGGAAAAGTTTAGTATAGATTATTGACAGTATTATCCGGTTGTAATTGAGTATATGCAAATTACTTTAGCAACAGACTGACTTAATACACCTACTTGATTAAGAGACAGCAAAGTTATACCAATTTCGGAACCAACTCTAAAACTACATTGTATTAAACGCTTAAAATACATTGAGAAATTATAGATCACTTGAATTTGAACCTTAATTCAGTCCGGATAAAAGCAAATTTCAAGTTGATAACGCAGGACGCCATAATTACTTTTTTGCGTAAATATTTCGGGCTTCATTGTGCGTATCATATTATAAAAAGAAAAAAGGATTAATACGGTACTTTTACAAAAAAAAATAAACTTGAATGACACAGCTACTTATATGATTATGGACACAATCCTCGTTACAATATAATGTAATTATATGCTAACTAAGGAAATTGTTATTGAACGAATATTTTTTAATCGTATGAGTCATGATGAAAGAAATTTAACAAAGCTGCAAGAGTAAAACGCAACTTCAACTACATATTTACTTGTAAACCAATGTGTGTAGTGTATCTGTCTAAGCAAAAAGCTTGTAAAATCAAGGCAAAAAATCACCAGCTTAACAAAATCCTTATGAATGTGCCAATAAACATCAGTAAAGAGTTAAAAACATGGAAGAGATTCAAAGTCAAAAGGACTCGCAAAAAATGCAGAAAAACAAAATTAATGAAAAAAATGTGTGTGAGGTATCCAAGTTGATTGCAAATATGTTAATCAAAACATAAAAACGTACTTTTCAAGCAGATAACTCCAAGAAAGCAGGTTCACGCCGCCCCCGCACAAAAATGAGAAATTAGGTGTGACCTCACCATTGATTCTTGATTAACCGTTAATCCCTCTTTATCACAATTTCATTCACATTATTAAGTGACTAAGATTCTTCGAAAAAAAAATCTGCAAATCATCTAAATGCCAAAATGATGATGGTGTGCGCAAATTATTAATTTTCTAAGCTCTCGCAGAATTAGGCAGAAAAAAAACACAATGTGATTTCATACCAGCCGTATTGACCGTGTTTCCTCTTTCATTGATGGTATTAATAAACTACTACTTATATTTAAAAGGGTCAATGAAATAAAGAGTCTTATTTATAAGTTACTCATCAATCAATATACAAATTAAAATAGGTAGTAAATCAAGACTTACTCACTGACTGGTTCATTAACGCACATCCTAAACTCGTGAATCTAGAAATTTGAAATTTTGCACAGAGGTCCCCAGCAAGATTTAAACAAGGGAAGAGTCCAGATTTTTTGTAATTCTACGGAATATGGGGCAGATTCAGTCGCCGGCAAAGTGCTAGTTTCTATTAAAAAAGCAGCACCCGCAAATAAAATTTAATCGTTTTACTCCACCAAGTCAGAGCAATAAATTAAACTAAAGGCAGAATTTCTCACAACCCGATATTACTCGACGCATGTGTACGCACTTCATCATATTCTACACCCTCGGGCTGCGCAAACGCAAAGAGGTCGATCGTGCTCCAATAAGTATTATTATAAAGATTTATTTTTATTTTTTTCTGCGTGCCTACTATCATTTAGGTTCAATAGCCCTTGTTGAGTAAGTTGTGGCGTAAGATCTTCACCTTTTGTGTGGATGTAATAAAGTATGAAACCTTAATTGGTTTTGATTGTATGGATTTCGATGTAGTTTCCTCCATCACCATCATATTACTGCTGGATAAACCTGCATAGACCTCCCCTAACGTCACCACCTCGGTCGGTCCGGTGCTTTTCGCATCCAGCAGATACACGGGTATCTTTCCTGGCCTTCATCATATTGTTGGTCTTTCTGTGGGCGACCTTCCAAGGCCGCTTTCACTCCGGAACTATCAAATAAGAAGACTTTAGTAACCTATATTCGACTTTTGCTATCTAATATCTATTTCCATATTTCCTGTTTAAACTTTTTAAGAACCTGTGTGCCCAAACCCAGAGCCATTTTTCTTTGAAATTTGCATGTCATGATTTTTCTTTGTTCATACGCTTTTGGAATGACTGCACTGAATCTTCAACTTTCGTTCTGGAGTCAACCAGCCAAGTAAATGAAAAATAGTCTTCCTTTAGAAATACCTTCTCACCATGACACTATTGTAGAACTTAACCAATCCTCTTTATCGGTTAACACATAATTGATTTAAGTATCTTGTAAAGTTCTGACACACAGAGTATTTATACAACTTTGAGGTCAGTTTACCTTAAAAGGAAAGGATGCATGTTCAAGAAACACATGTATGACCTTTGTAAGATTACCTTAAAACATTTTGTACGAATGAATGTTTTCTTGTTTAGTTTACAATGCAGTCTGCGTTGGATGTTAGTGGGTGTGGGACTGAGTTCAGTAAAAGTGGGAAGTTGTATTTAAAGTCCAAATTAGGTTCGTTTTAAAATTGATTGATTTGTGTTGTTTATCTTGGTGGATTGATTGATGTTTCCTCGTTAGGTTTTCTACCTACAGCTTTGTGATTTTATGCTTTTTTCTTTTTTTAATATTTCACTAGTTTTCTTCAATTTTATCCAATCTTTACTTTGCCATTATGCACATTATGACAAAGTTTCTATGCCTGAACGATAAAAAAGATCAAAGAATTTTTTCTAATGCATTTCAAAGCCTATGACTAGTAATAAACTCGTAAATGACATGTTTTGGTGAAAGCTGAAAATTTTATTAGCAAAAGTTTAGCAGCTAAACGTTCGTAAAATACTTTGAATATTGTATGGAAATGTGTCATCTTCGATATTTCGCTTTAAGTCGCTAATTTCAGAAACTTAATGTGCCGTAAAAGTGAACACTGACTGCAATTTTCAAAAGTATTCAAGTATATGAAATGCCAATGATTGGATTTAACTTTTTCAGTCCCATATTATATAACTAGTTGTACCCCGTAGTTCTACCCTTCGTTCCTGACGCTTCTTCATTTTGATCTACTCCTGTAATGATTAATGGTATCTCAAGAATAGAGCATAAACTTCTCGGCTCTATTTTTTTATTATAGATTTTTCGAGGCGTGAGTCTTAGTAAAAATATTATGCCAAGAGTACAATATCTTTCAACCATTTACTGTTTTATCAACTTTGTCTCCAAGATCGTTTCTTATAGCCCTGTATGTGGTAGTTGTACCTTCAACAAAAGATGTCTACATATTACCATAATAAGTTGCAATGCACCATGTCCCAACCACAACATAGTCGTAAGTTTCAGCAATCGTGCCAAAGAGTAATATTTCATTTCAACGGCTTTAAGTATTAATGTAACATTATTGTTAATAAATTTCTCTTCAACAAGACTGCGTAAAGTTTATTAATGTTTATAACAAGCGTTACTTGCTTTCCTTTCTTGGATGAAGAACCACGGTTTCAACACAAAGTGAAACTTTATTAATTAATTTGTATTTAGTAGCAAATATTGTTTTTAGATAGACAATTGCCTATGTGTGATTGCGTTCTTTCATATTTAATTGCTTCTGCAGATTCCTTTTCATCTCCTTGATTGGTCTTATGCTCGTAAATGCCACTAATACCTAGAACCTGACGATTTTCTGGGTCGGAGAAAAGGTTATTGGGTTTTTCTACCAGGAATTTCATAGCGATTACAAAAGTTTCGTTCTCATTACATGGGACTTAAACAGAGCTTGCGTCATGTTATGCTTATTTATTTTCCTGTTTAAGTGATTGATAGAAACAGCTTCTTTTAATTGATCCAGCACTATCTTCTATATCAATAGTGTTGTCTATTTTCCCTTAGTTAACGCGTGATATTTTTTTATTATCATTTATCAAGCTCCAACCGCCAGTTTTGTCACCCTTTTTTTTTTTTTTCGGATTGGAAATCATCAAATGCCCCCCCCCCCCCCCCCACTCTGGGCGGAGCGGAAGGGAGTGTCAGACTTGTACTGACTAAAACCCATCCATGTTCCTTCTTTGCCCTTTGTGTTCCAGGGCCACGGTGTCTCTTTCGAACAGTCCCGCAGCTCTGGCAGGCATCGGCCCATGCGGACCCCTACTCGGTTGCTGACATCTTTTTGAGGCGCGCGTGGAACATGAACGCGCCGTCGACACGGCCTGTCGTCATAAGACGGCTGGACGGCGAGCTAGCCCATAACTCGCCGTCCACAGGCCCGCGCCTACGGTGGCCGGGAGCTACCACGTGACCCCCGACGCCCAGGGCGTCTCCCGCGGCGGCTGGGACGTGAGGTTCTTTCCCTCTCACGTCCCGCAGTTTTGTCACCCTTGCACAATGATAACTTCATTGATAAGAACCACATTTTAATGTTTATGAGGAAACGAAACTGTTGATCCTTTACATTCTGGTAGCACCAGTGAAAGGTAGCTCTTCCTGTCTATCACCCTATTCGGAATATTGGTTAGTTTGATGATCATCCATCACCACGTTGACTTTTACGACTTAAACGGGAAGATTAACTGATGGGATTCTATTTTTATTCTCTATAGACGTAATGGGGAATAAACATTTAAATGTAAGACAGTATAGTACCTTGTTAGTAGAAGAAAGCTTCACTTAGATAGTACACAAATCAAATGCCATTTACTTACACCATCATCTAAATTGTATAGCAATAAATCTATCCTAGCTATTACTTCAACAAATGCAACAAGATTAAATTAAATTAGCTATATCAAAACTCCACAGAAGCAATGAATATCAATATCTGATAAAGATATAAAAAAAAAAAAATTCTTAGCTCATAATATATCTGAACTGATTCTGGGATCAACGGTCGTTGGTTACTTAAAATTATGAGTTTGTGTTTGATCATCATTCGATATACCCATTTTTTTTTTATTTTTTTTTTTGGATGGGAAATCATCAAATGACCCCCCCCACTCTGGGCGGAGTGGAAGGGAGTGTCAGACTTGTACTGACTAAAACCCATCCATGCTCCTTCTTTGCCCTTTGTGTTCCAGGGCCACGGTGTCTCTTTCGAACAGTCCCGCAGCTCTGGCAGGCATCGGCCCATGCGGACCCCTACTCGGTTGCTGACATCTCTTTGAGGCGCGCGTGGAACACGAACGCGCCGTCGACACGGCCTGTCGTCGTAAGACGGCCGGACGGCGAGCTAGCCCATAACTCGCTGTCCACAGGCCCGCGCCTACGGTGGCCGGGAGCCACCACGTGACCCCCGACGCCCAGGGCGTCTCCCGCGGCGGCTGGGACGTGAGGTTCTTTCCCTCTCACGTCCCGCCACCTCCTTCACTAGCATGACTGCTTCACAGAAGGTGGTGACAGCTTCCCATTCCCTCTCGCTCCGGACCATGGCTTGAACCAGGGCCGGACGCGAGAGATCGCCGCCGCCAATCGCCGCTACAAGGACACGGCGGTGCTCCGCCCAAGCGGGGCAGACCTCTACGGTGTGCTCCACCGTGTCCTCCGGACGATCCTCGCAGTGGAAACACCCGGGCGTTTCCTCCCGCCCGATTCGGTGCAGGAACCTCCCGAAACAACCGTGTCCGGTGAGGATCTGCGTCAGGCGGTAGGTGAGGGCGCCGTGGCGCCTCTCTAGCCACTCCTCAAAGGGGGGACTTATCGCCACTATGGTAGCGTGCCCTGCACGGGGTTGCAACAGTCGCTCTCTCCATGTCGCCATGAGATCACGCCGGAGGTCTGTCCGCTGAGCGGCAATTTGCCGCGGCAGCGGAGTTTCCCCCCGACGTAGTGCCTCTGCGCGCCATTCATGCAGGCGCGCGAGGACTATCGCCTCCAGATCCCATGGCGGCAATCCGGCAAGGAGGCTAGCCGCCTCGCCGGAGATCGTGCGGTACCCCCGGATTAGCCTTATGGCTATCACCTTTTGGAAGTGCTCCACGAAGTTCCACCGGCTGTCGAGGACGAGTCCAAGGTACTTCAACGTCGACCCGACGCCGATGGAAACCCCTCCTGCCGTCAGTAGGGATCCCGACGGTGGCGCATTCCGAGGCCCATGAAAACACATGGCCTCGGACTTGTGCAATGCCACCTCGAGACCCAATTGCCGGATCCTCTCCACGACTATCGCAACCCCGCGTGTCATGTTTTCGGCCGCCGCCTCGTGCGACCTCCCTTGTGCCAGTACCAGCGTGTCGTCAGCGTAGCAAACTACGCTGACGCCGGTAGGGAGGTCGGCGCGCAGCACCCAGTCGTAACCGATGTTCCACAGGGCCGGTCCCAGAACCGATCCCTGTGGAACACCGCACGACATCTCTCGCCGGTTCCATTCTCCGCTCCGACCGGGGTAGATGACGGCCCTATCCGTCAAGTAGTCCCCGACTACACGACGAAGGTAGGTTGGCACCCGGTGATACCGGAGTGCCTCCCCAATGCAGCTCCAGGGCATGGAGTTGAAGGCGTTGGCGATGTCAAGAGACACCGCCAAGACGACCCCGCCCCGGGACACCGCGTCCCCCGTCGTGAGGGCTCTCACGCGCATGATGGCGTCCACCGTGGAGCGCCCCTTGCGGAAACCAAACTGGTGTTCCGCAAGATCCGGCCCCATCCCCGCAAGGTGCCCGGCGAGGCGGTTGGCAATGACTCTTTCAAAGAGCTTGCCCACCTCGTCGAGCAACACGATGGGCCGGTATGCGGACGGAGAGTCCGCAGGGCGCCCTGGTTTCCGGATGAGGACCAGCTTCCCCGTCTTCCAACGAAGCGGAAACTGGCCTCTCTCCAAGCATGCGCTTAGGAGCCCTTCCAGTCGGGGCTCGAGAGCCTCAGAGGCCAGGACCCAGGCTTTGCCAGGCAAGCCATCGGGTCCCGGGGCGGCGTTTCTGGTTTTCAGCCTGCGTACCGCCACTCTCAGGTCTACCCCAGTCACCTCCGGAACGTCGTCATCGTCATCGGTGTGGTCCGCTTCCGGCACCGCACGCGGCGGCGGAGCTATAGGCGGGGGAGGATGCTCCCCTCGCGAAGGGAACAGAGCGCTCACCACGTCCTCCACGAGCTCAGGCCGGAGACTCTGCGTTAGCGGGGGGGCCTGGGTGCGGAGTTTGTCCCGCACCATCTTGTAAGGGCGCCCCCACGGATCTCCGTTCAGAGACTCCAGCATCTCCTCGCGGGCCAAGTTCTTGGCCCGCCGGACAGCCTCTTGGAGGGCGGTCTTCGCCGCTCTGTACCCCTCGTACAGCTCCGCCTCAATGGCTGCCGCATCCGGAGGGCGGATGCGGAGCCTGCGATGCCTGGCGTACAGGCGCCGCGCGGCAACGCACGCCTTGCGCAGAGACGTCAGCTCTCGCGACACCTGACGCCGGGCGCTGCCTGGCCGAACTCGGGGCATTGCCACGTCGCAGATCTCGGACATGGCTTCCTGGAACCAACCCGCCTCGTTGTTGATGTCAGCAGGCCTGACTGGTGATGACACCCAGGCCTGCACGATCGAGGCTTCCAGGAGGAGCTCCCGGTCCAGCTGCTTCAGCGCCCATCGCGGACCACTCGGGGCCTGTAGGACCGGCACGCTTGAGGACTGGGTGGAGACGTCGAACCGGATGTACCGGTGGTCGGAATAGGTCTCCACCCCCTCCATGACGCGCCAGTCAACGACACACGGCGACAGAGCGGGGCTGGCGAACGAGATGTCCACTACCGACTCGCCCCGCATCCGCACGCACGTGGGGACAGAACCCCGATTTAGGACGACCAGGCCTGTCTCCAGGGCCCAGTCCTCCACCATTCTACCCCGCACGTCCGTGTAACGAGAACCCCAAGCCAAGTTCTTGGCATTGAAGTCCCCGAGCACAAGCACGGGGAGGGAATGGCTTCCGATGACGACACTCAACTCCGTGAGGGAGTTGTGGAACTCGGCGAGAGTTCGGCTCGGGGAGAAGTAGACTCCTACTACAACGATCTCCCCGAACCGTGCTGCTACGCACCCCTGACCCTTCCTGACACTCTCAAGGGTCGGGGTACCGGCGGCGACCGACGCAATTAAGGTCACTGAGCCGCTAAGGTCCTCCACCCAGTCATCCCTGGGCGGGACAAAGTACGGCTCAGCGACCACGGCGATGTTAATCGACCACTGCGCCATGCTCTGGAGCAACAGATCCTGAGCGCAGGCGCAGTGGTTGATGTTCGCTTGGAGAAGGCGTAATGGGGCCGTTACTGGCACTCCATTTCAGCCCCCTCCTGGGCCCCCTGCGAGGGCCCCGCTGCGGAAGTTGCAGCAGTAGCGGCAGCGGCGGCGACAGTGGCGGCGACAGTGGCGGCGGCTGCGGTGGTGGCGACGGTGGGGGTTTTGGCGGTGGTGGCGGAGGGCCTTCCCTTACCCCTGGCCTTGGCGGGAGTACCGCAGGACTTGCTCCCTGCCCGGTGATCGGCCGGCTTGCCAGCTGCCGCACATGCGGCGCAGCGCGGCGCGGCGGAGCAAGCCGCGGCCATGTGACCAGGCTGGCCGCAGCGGAAGCACAGGCCGCTGCGGTCCACCTCCGAGGTGCACCGGACCGACACGTGGTGCCCCACATGGCAGCGGAAGCACCTCAGAGGTCTGGGTTCCAGCAGCTTCACCTGCGCTGAAACCCAGCCCACCAAGAGCCTTCGGCCCTCCACAATGACTTTCGCCGCCATCACAGGGCAGCTTACCTTTACGGTTCGCATGCCCGACAGGTCCGGACGTAAGGTGCCTGCCTTGACCTGCTCGGCAGGGCACCCACCGGTCCTGGTGACGGCGGCCACCACCTCCTCCTCGGTCACCGAGTCGTCCAGACCCAGGATGCGCAGGTCTGCGCATTTGACGGGCCTGGACACTCGGGCCTCGTCCGCATTTAGGGACGCTCTAAGCTTTTCAGCCAGAGCGTCAGCGGACGAGCCACGGGTTTCGCCGGGGATCTCCAGCACTCGAGCCCCTGTTGCGGTGACTCTAAGCCGGAGGCCCCCGGCGATCCCGAGCTCCCCGAGATCCACCATCGTCTTCGCCTTAGCGAGCACGTCGTGATAGGTCACGCCCCTCTTTTCCGCCTCCGGCTGTAGTGTTATCACTACAGCTGCGGTCTTCGGGGCGCTGAGCCTAGCAGCGCCATTCCGCTTCTTTCCTTGGCGCTTCCGCTCCCGCTTCCTGGCCTTTTTGGCCGCCCTTCGCTCCCTCGCTCTCTCTCCGGCCACCTGCCACCCAGTCTCGGCCACGGATAGCTTAGGGGGCGGGGGGGGCGGCGGTGGCGGCTGTCTCGCAGCTAGCGCTGGCACATTCGCCGCCTTGCCCTTCTTGTGGACCGCCGCCTTGCCCTGCCTCAGGGCCGCCGCTCCCCCAACCGGGGCCGATTTAGCCGGAGCCAGCCTTCTGGGAGCCGACGTAACCCTGCCGGAGGGCTGGCCGGACGGCCCCGGTGCGGAAGCCGCTGCAGCCGCATATGTGGCCGCCCTCGGGCCCGAGGGCGCCTTGTTTGCCGCCAAGGGGGGGCGCAGAACAATGCCCTACAGGACGGAGAACCGCGCCTGAAAGGCAGCCAGCTCCTGCCGAACCAGGTTCAGGACCTGGTTCTCCACCGGCACGGCCTGGCTTGGTCGCTGCTGGCCATTTTGGGGCGCCTCGCGAGAGCCGGACTCACGCAGACTGGCCAAGTCTGCTCGGAGCCTCCTGTTCTCCTCTTGGAGAAGCTCCGTGGCGGCCGTCAGTCGAGCGACCTCCGCCCGCAGTTTGACCATGCCGTCTGGCGGGGGCGCCGCATATCTGGCCTCCGCTGCCGCCATGATAGAGGCGACCGCTGAGGGTATAGCCCTTTGCCTGGTGGAGGGCTTTTGCTTGTACGAGACAGCCCTCAGCGCCGCCTCCACCTCCTTTGCAAGCCCGGCCTTACGCTCCGCTTCGGAGCCGCCGTCTGCGCCCGCCTCGCCACCAGAGGAGCCCGAACGGGCCACCCCGTGACCAGCAGCCACCCCCGGGTGGCGCGCCTCCGCGGCAAGCCGTGCCGACCTCTCGGTGGCAGAGAGGCCTTTCCCCCTGCCGCGGATCCCGCCACGCTTGCTGGTGGGGATCTTGCGAGCCGAAGCCAGCTCCCCCTCTGATGACGACTCTCGGTCGCCTACCGGCCTGGACCGCTTGCGAAGGAACTCCCTGTTCCCCGCAGAAGCCCCGGGCCTCCCGCGCCGGGAGCTCTCTGAACCTCCCGCGCTCACATCGCTGGATGCGGCGCCGGACTCCGACCCCGCATCCCTCTCCTCCCTTCCTTCGCCGTTATCGGCCGTTTTTTGGGTTAAAATATTTTTCATTTTGTTCCCACGAGTATGGGGGAAATAAAAAGTCCATCTGGGCAGTGCCCCCTGTACCCAGATAAGCCATAGCCAGGCCCGGCAGTGGTTCGCACTAGCGACTGATTTTCCAAAGGAACCCGTCAGCCATACATCTCCTCGCGGTGCGCCGCCGCTTGAGATTCGGGGTAACTTTTTATAGAGGTTTTCTACCTCGTGGTCCGGGCGGTTAAGCCAAGACCCTCGGTCCCAATCGAAGCCGCGAGACGTGTTCCACGACACTTCGACGGTGGGATTACGATATCGACGGGGACAGTGAAGGACTGCATCCTTCACTGTCTGCTCGGAGGCAGGGTCAGTGCACACCGAGCCCGCCCTAGCTCCTCCGCTGTGCCCTCTGCTTTTCAGAGGGTCACACGGAGCAACGCCCCCTAAGTCCAAGATGGACCCCTCCCATGTCAGAATATTAGCCATGGACAGTAACATTCCCCGAGGAATAAGAATCTCTTCCCATTCCTCGGGGAAGGATACTGCCCACGCCCAGGGTGCACCGGCCCAGCAGCTGCTATTCCCTTCAGACGTATCGAGAGGGACCGGCAGCCATCAAGCACACGAGGAGGAATTCTGACAACGCACCCCTCGATATACCCATTAAGTTTATGAAGTTTCTCTAGTCTTGATAATGTCAATTGACTTTGTATACAGACTTCTTTAATGTAGCCCTAAGCATTTGTCATAATATTATGATTTGTCCCATCTCTCAACTCAGTTCAACCACTACCTGAAAAGGCAATTTTATCATCCTTGTCAACACCAGAAAGATATGCTTTGAGTTCATTTTCTGCGATTGTATTACTCGGCCTTATTTCAAATATTGGCCATGGATGTCTGATAGTTCCATTGGTTTTAGTTTCACCGCAGCAGGAGGCGGTTCTGAGGTTTCTAATTGGCTATTTGGTTTTAAGTGTATTGGTGTGAGCGTGGGGGCAGAATCTCTTGGAGCTGCGAATGGATGAAATAGTTATGAAGATGTTAAAGTAGGCAACTATATTATGTTGGAGCTTACTTAGGAGTGAATCGGAAGTACCTACAAGTACTTATACAAAGTATTGGAAATCCTCATAGTGATATTCAAACAGAAACATCTTAAGAATGAAACGGCACTATAGCATAGCTGAAACGCAAAACTATTATGATTTTAACATGCCACATACTGCTATGATATACGGCTTCGGACAATACCCTTGAACTATCTCTAACACCATTAGTAACCCCTGTCACGATGCAGTTGAATGTCTCAAAACAATGTAGTAAATACTTCAACTCTTGATTTCTACCTTCTCCAGAGCAACCGTCACAATTTCTCTAACGGCACATCTAAAGTTTATGATAGACAATCAAACACAGGAAAACATTAAAAACAACTCGATTCCCATCATGCAAATCCTCTGTCAACCATTAAGTCAGTCCAGCGTCCGTTATCTATACATCTATACAACTAAATATAATTGAAGTGTCTGTGTGTAATTTTAAAATAACAGCTTTTTCCTGAATGCATATGAAACTATATACGGTACTTATAACATTTTTTTTTGTCTGTCTGTATGTTTGTTCCGGCTAATCCCCAAAACTTCTGGACCGATTTAGACGGTACTTTTACTGGCAGATAGCTGATTTTATAAGGAGTAACTTAGGTTTTTATTTTAGAAAAGGGATTAGGGTTCCGTGCAAAAAGAACCCTTGAAATTGTAAACAAAATCCGATTAAAAAAAGGAAATAATATTTTTATAATAATTCCACGCGGACGAGGGTCGCTGAGCACAGCTAGTTTGAAATAATTTCTCATTGTAACAAAGTCGTGTCTTCCAGTACTATCAATACATCCCAGATGGAACGATACGCAGCGTAATAAATTGGCTGCTGACTATCTGAATGCATACCGTTAACGAGTTATAGATAAAGTTGCTTTCACACGAGCGGATCGTCGCAGCGATAGTTGTAATTAATTTTCAAATTGCTGTTTTAGAGGGCTAATTGGGTGAGGTTTATTTAAATAGAGCTGTAGTTGAGGAATGATTTATATGTTTTTGTTAATTAGAACGTCAGAATATGGCTGTCATTGTTAAGTATTGTGTGATTGAGAAGATTACGTGTGGTTATGTTGTTTGGTGTGGTAATTAATGTCTTAATTACCTCATATATATCTCTATCTTCATGAACAACGTTTTGGGGTACGATTAATGCTGCAGCGGCATTAAGAAAGCTTTAACGCAACCATCAAAGAACATTTTTATCTTTTTATTTTTTTATTGTGTAACATGCCTCGTTATTACTACCGTATATATTTTTTATTAGCTTTCTGTTCGCTGCTACATTAAAACCAGTGTGTAAACCATCTAACGCAATATCGAAATATAAATTATTTTCCAAGACCTTTACTAGAGAAATCCAGCAATAAGTATAAAATAAAGCTTCCATTCCTTCCACCCTTCAATTTCGCTGGCTTTCACTATCATATTGCATTGCATAGAGCTATGGTTAAATACCTATTTCTGTCTGTTGCTTGTTATAGGCCCATAATATTGCTTGTTAAATTATTTAGTGGAATTGTATACTTCCAAGTTGTTCTCAGAATTATAGGTATTACTTAGTTAAGGGCTAGGTGTAATGTTTTCAAGACATTTTGCATTGATTTTTGTTGTTTTGATAGGATCTTTGGTTATTCATCATCATCATCATCATTTCAGCCGAAAGACGTCCACTGCTGGACATAGGCCTCCCCCAAGCGTCGCCACATTGACCTGTCCCGTGTGTCTCGTATCCAGCGGATCACCGCAACCTTCACCAGGTTATCGGCCCACTAGTGAGACAACGAAACGTCTTCCGGTTCGCGGTCGCCACTCAAGCACTTTTCGGTCCCATCGGCCGGATTATTGTTGCTTTAATATCAAAGTAGTATTCTACGATGACATCTGTACCATCTTCTTCTTTTTTTCTATTCAGATTTTTGCGAAGTACTATATCTATTTTTTCATTATTTCGAGCTGCTTTGTTTAGCTTTGCATTAACAACTATGACTCCACCATCGCAGTAACAATTATTATTATTATTGACTTCTCCAATAGATCTTGTAGAATAGATAAAATGACATAAAATTGAATAGTCCTCCATCAATAGATTGTCAACATATTAGTTACGAAGTTACAAAATCAGTAATGCAACAGATAGTCGCATAATCTCTTTCGATCAAGCTTACATGCACTTACAAGTTGATTTCGTAATATCTACAAATAGACACGTTACGTGCCTACCTACTAGACTTCTTATCAGTACTTTGATGTTTTATTTCCTGCGCTTATCTACTTTGGGAATGTATTTAGGACTTGTCAGAACATGTCCGTGTTGAATCTTAGTAGTTTCGATAATTTTCATTTTATTCAATTCTGCAGAAAATTCTGTGTGTGCTTCATTACCTATTTCTTTAATATTGTTTTAATAAGATTTACGTTTATCTCTAAACATGCCTTAATCTTTATTAGTTGCAACAAATTAAAGTTCGATGGGCATATTATATTGAAGGAAATTAGCCAACTTTAAACCGTCAGTAAAGGTTCAGAAATTCGCTAACCAAACTAGCCTAAGTAGGAAATTCATTAAAACAAGAATGTCGATTTTATTATAAGTGCCATACATAAAACAGCTGTGAAATGCGTCAATTTTAACATTATTGTTATAGGACTGGTACATTTCAATGGTTATTCGAATTGTTGGGCTATTTTAGGCAAGGACAAGCAGTTAGTCCAAAACAGTCATCTTTCACATTTCAATGGATCATAATCCAATGCCGGACATACTTAAGCCTCTTTGGATTTTCCTGCTATTACTAGACTCATGTGCATTCTGTGCTCATTCAATATATAAACAGTACTATTTCAAGGCGTGTTAATAACTATTAAAGTCACGTAGAACAGCAGTTCAACTTAAGCAAACATTCATTAAAATGATTGATAACAATCGATTTAGTGACTAATAGGAACAATTGTGTATTTCTATTATCAATAGCGGTCAATGGTCTAGAATTTCCTTCAATGAATACAGAATTATGACCAAGGAAATCAGGACAGACCGAGAGAATGTTGTTGATGAGTTATATCTGCGACCTTACTAAACGGATTCAAAACCTACATCGCAAAAACAAGAATAAAAGAAAAGATAAAAGAATAGAAAGTAGGCACATTAATTCAAAAGCTTTTAATAGTAACAGCCTCACCAAATACGAAGACGTTCTACCTGTAGATAATTCGCGTAATTGTGAAGCAATTACAAAAACTTGTGCACATAATACAAACAATTTCACTTAACAAAAACTGTCATTAAAATCAATTAAAGTGAAACGTTTAATGGTCACAGTAATCTTCTTCAGCCCAGACTTTCTAGGCACCAATTAACATTGCCTAGTTGTGTCTAGATTGTAAGCGGAGATAAGTAAGATGAGCTATCGCGAAATTGAAATATCAGGTAGGTAGTACCTGAATGTTCGAAGCCTGTTTTCGCTTCGATTGAAGTATGAGAAGCGATAGCAATATTCGCTTGTGTTCAAGGTAGGCGAGGCCTAGGAGTACCTAGTCTGGTATTTTGTGTTGTTCGACTTTCTTTAAGGTATTTCAAACAGGATATTCTACCCAAATATGTTAGAGTAGGCATCTGCTTCAAAATTCCAAACTTTATTCGTCATTGCTGCATAGTCTACTTGAAAATTTTAGTCTTGCTCATGGGGATCTCTGAGTACACTTATCGATATTAATAGCCAAACATGTCTTTTATAATTTATAAATCTACCAGTGTTCAACAAACCACCATAATTTACACAATCATCATCATCATCATTATTCTCTTGCCGTTATCCCAATTTGTTTGTTATCGGAGCAGTATGTGTCTGCTTTTTCCATACATCTGTATTCATTTTGATCTTAGTAGTCGTCATATGAGTACCAATAAACATGATGGGAATAATACCTGATCACTTTGCTAAACCGATAAAAAAGACGATTATGTAAATGTTAACAAATAATACCACTTCCATACCTCATCAAGACTTAACGTAGGCTTTAAATTTAGCTCTTATCAAGGTCCCTAAAACGAATAACAATAAACCAACTAATTTCCATAATAAGGTGACTCAATAGCTTTATTTTTAAAATACCTTGATGGCCTTAGGTTACCATGTTGATACAGCAATTTGTTTTCCTTAAAACCAAACAAATTGGTATTCAATTATCCGGAGACTATTCAACTTTTTTATTTGGATATAGATCTTGATTTATGTGTTTGGTTATTAATGTATGTAAGTTAACGCTTCTGGTAGAGAGTGTCGAATTTCAAATGGTAAGTACCTTCTCATTTCATTTATTTTTGTTATGTCTTATTTCTTTTATCTTATTAAGAAGTAGTATGAGAATAAGCTCGTCCACCTATCATTTTGATGCTCAAATACTTTTAACTCAATGTGTTCCCAAAAGGCACATAGATACAACAGTTACTATTACTGTCAAGACTATCGACGTATTCAACAATTCCAACACATTATTCTTGATTTTGTGGCATTCTTCATAGAGAGAAATAAAAATCCTTGCTTGTGGCAAAGAGTTATTTATTCCCTCAATTGAAATAATCCGTGACACTTCTACAATATTTATTGTGAAAAAGCGTAAATATTTCAACATTTCCATGATTTACGAGAGAGCAAACTAGATTGCAAGCAAGCATTAGGTACGGCTTGATTGATTGAATTGGCACGCGATAATAGACCTTAAGAAAAGTTTACCTCCAAGCATATAATAAAAGAAACGTTTAACGAAGTTTTATTAGATAAACTGCAAAAAATACATTGTCTCACAAAAACAGCAGTGGGACACAATGTAGGCTATCAAAACAAGATAACAGCCCTTAAAAAGGAAGTAAAGATTTACTTACTAATAGGCGAACAAAACAAAACAAAACTTGACATAAAACTTCAATAAAAAGTCCAGCAAAATCAGTTGATCTTCGGGAAAGAATTATAAGATAATAAAGAAGTAATTTGGTACATTATCCGTAGATTTATCTCATCTGCTTCACTTCCTACGCAACATGTCGAAGTGAAGTAAGGGTAATGTATTGCCGCCATGCCAGTGGGCGATGGGTCAGTTACCTTTTTTACATGCTCAGCTTTGACCTCTAACCCAGCACTATCTACAACGTCACTTTGACTGGTATCGATACTCTTTTGTGCGTCCACATCGGTTAAATCCGGCAAAACGTTTTTACCGTTTACAAAATCATCATCTCCATTAAAAATATTCTTAAGTATTAAGTAATTTATGTCTGTTTTCTTGTTTTAAATGCTATTTAGTGCGTCCACATCAAACTTTTTAAAACCGCAATATGTTTCTACCTTTTTCAAATTATCATCTAAATTAAAAATATTCTTAGATGTAAAATAATTTCTGTCTGTGTCTTTCAACCGCTAGAGTTAATCGAAAGCTTATTTTCTAATCGTAAAGACGTTAGAACCTAGGACCATTGAATCTCGAGAATCTAGATTTAATTGAGCAAGCTAATTATATTGAATGCTGTGGTCCAGATAAAATCTTTCGTGGGAATGAAGTCGTCTTACATAGATGGTTGAGATTAGCCTGGATGGATTTAAACTAATGAATTCTGCTTGAATGGAAACAGGAGTTTAAAGATCAGTAAATGTATTATTATCACGGTAGCAAGTGTTTTTACTATATTAACTGAGATGGTACAACTTAAACGTTTATTTTATAATATGTTAGGGCTAAATATGGATGTGATTTGAATAAACTTAATATTAGATGCTAGACGCGAAACGGATCGGCGAATTAGTATTCGATTATTTCCTGACTTGCAAACAGGGAAATTTCGTACCCCATTATCTTTTGACTTTCAATATAGGAATGAATTATAGTCATAACAATATCAATGAAGTGACTATATAACCGACAAGTGACAAAGAAAATGATAACTAGGCACCGTCATTGAATTCACTATAAAATTATTACGACTTTAATTCTTAGAAAGACAATGAAGACCGTATACATGATAAAATAAAGATAGCACATGATATTGTAATATAGAAAAAGATAAAAATTACATTCAGCACGAGATTCTTTCCTTAGAATTTCTGATGGCACTGTAGATTTGATGTGTATCACTGCTTTCCCACGATTGTCTACTCGTCAAGTAAGTTTCAATTCTCCAGAATTATTACACACGTATAACATTGTGACCTTTGCAAGTCTTTATTGCGTAAAGCTTCATTTTCTTTTATATTTTTGACATCAAATTGCAAATTAGCTTCGCAATTGTTGGTAGATTTCTCAGGGATAGGCAGATAAAGGTAGATAATAATGAACATGATACTACATGATACTTGTAGGTATGTGTTGTCACAATAGTGGTGACACCAGAATGCGTCATAACAATTTCACTTTCAAAGTAAATAGCGTTTGAAGTGTGTGTTATTAGATAATCGCTAATAAGGCATGCAACTTAAAAAGTGAAGACTCTGCGCATCAGTATCTTCGCTAATGGGCATTACCTTTTGTGGTTAAAACTAATACTTTCGTACGGTCTATTAATTTCAAATTTTTGCGTTGTCTTTAGAAATCTCAACATAAGACAAGACATCTAAATTTAAAAACTTTTAGGATAAAGTTTCTGTCTTCGTCTTGTTTAGTTTCCAAGATATTTCACAGACAAAGAACAATATATAGTAACAAGGATTCACATTAAGCACAGCCCATGAAGCGACACGCGTAAACAACGCTGCAACAGAATAAATGATGACATCAGACATAAAACAAAAATAAAAGCCTCAGCGACCCCTTTTATAATAGCAACAAAACAGAAAAGCTTGAATAGCATACCAACCAGTTCTTTAAAGAAATTCGCTACTTCAAGCATTGTGGTTAAAAAAATCAAAAGCAAATTACCATTGGGGATAATTCATGAGGCATTCTTACCCATAAATGGTTTGCAGAAAGTGATACCAAACGGTCCAATCCAAATATGGTATTACGATCCAGTTTCTAAAGCAAAACGCGAATTAATGTGAACAGATAGTTGGACAAAATTGAAGATGGCTGTTGGGTAATATGTTGCAATATTGTTAGTTTTGGAGTGGGCTTGCATTGTTTTGTAATTTTGTTTAGGAGTCACGATATGGAATTGATTGGTAGTCCCTTCTTCGTTACCGAGATGATGACCATCCTTTAAATATTTGGTAACTTGTTTTTCAACTACTTCCATAGAATATTGTTTCCCTACTATATCTTGCTTCCTTTCGTTATTGCCTTAATTGCAGTATCCAACGCACCACCATTCAAATCTCTCATAACACAACACAATGATGCATCCACATCTTCAAACCCAACATTATCTCTCTCACCAAATTCAATGTGATTTACAATACCCACTCTTACTCCGGCATCTCCATAGACTCCACATTTCTCATAGCCATCCATCACTTTTTATATTGCTCTCTTATCAGTTATCTCTACCGGATCAAACTGTGTCAATGTCTATGACTCTATATTGTGGTTACGGTTCGTGATCTTAAGCGGCACGAAGTTACTAATTGTATTATAGTATCTTAAAAAATATAGTTCCAAATCTATATTCGAATCGACTTAAACTTGGTTATGATTGTTTTTCGAATCGTTGGAATGACATTATTTTCTTAAGTGCTGCACGGAGAAATGTCATCTCCCCCTTGCTGAATAAACATAACATAAAATGACGCAGAGGTGTACCTAATAGTACACCCACACACCCACATTTCGCCAGTTATGTTTAAGTCCCATGTAATAGGGGACCAGCGTATTGCCATCAACCGGGTACGAATCCAGACTCCGTGGCTGCTAATGAGAAATTCCTGATGAAAAAACTAATAACAATTTGCCCAATACGGGAATCGAACCCAGGACCTCCTGCTCAGCAGTCACGATTGCGATGACTAGACCAACGAGGCATAGAATCATACAAAAACATTCTAGATTCAAAATTCCTTACACTACATCAACTTTATCCAAAATCTGCCACTAATTTTGGTCTTAAGAACAATTAAATTCAATTACATCAGCACAAAAGCAGGATGCTTGACAGGAAGCAAGTCCATCGTTTACGAGTCACACCAAGTTAACCTTTCTGACCTCTTTTCGACCGACTGACCCTGACTTGGCCTTACAACTAACATTGCTTGATAAGCTGCGAATACGTTGATATATTTTTTCTCTGCTCGTTCTTTCCCGTATTTGGACTTGATAACTTCTTTACGAGTGGGAGTGGCGTTCCCAATTTTACGTGTTTTACACCTACTTTTATTTGGAGAAATATGTGTAATGGACGTCATAATCGCTTTCACACTTTTTTCAGCAATTACTGCGATTGTAATTCTTTAATTGCCACATAGACAACAAGGTACACCTTCTACGCCGTTTCATGAGGTCCAATTGACCCATCCCAGCATGAGTTAACTTTACATTCAATATTATCTGTATCTACCATTTCAATGCTCATTAATCAAAAGCTTTCGTTAAGACCAATTAGTTTCTATACCAAACAATGCCTTGCATATTTTAAGAAAACATCGACTGTATATTTTAACTGCTACTATTACATAGTCTGCGTATCATTAATATTAATGGGAACAATTGTTATTACGTAAAACTGACCACCTGGTGTTTGCATCACTGTAATTGTTCAATTGATTGATACAGCCATTACTGGGCCTAAGTTTTATGAGCTACATGATCTGTTGGGTTCGGTTTCTACTCGTTGGTATATTATGTTTATTTAATAGTTTTACTATATAAGTACTTTTGTATCGTTAGACAACGAAGTTGATTCCTCTTTGTATGAAACATTGATACTCAATTGTGTGTGGTTAGGATGGCTGCGTCCCTTCATCACATGGAATAAGATCATCAAATCACTGCCTTACATCATCAAAATATAAACACGTTTCTTCTTCGTTTATTATGACGTTTGAATACTCTCTCTCTCATTCACGCTGGAAGTCTTATTTGTCATTCCATGCGGAATCAGTGAACTTAGGCCCATACTACAGTACATCACTCAATACTCAAGCATTACTTAAAACTAGATTCAAGCCGTTTGATTGGTTGAAAATAGTTTTAAGTAATGCTTGAATCTTGAGTGACGTTCGGTAATACGGAACAGAATTTACACTTCTTAGTATGAACACATTATCGCGCAACCTAAACCTAATACAGTGAGGATACACCTAACGAAGACAATCTTTGGAATAAGCCATAAAATTAACGCTGCTATAACAAAATTTCTTGAATGAGAAGAAAATCATTTTTAATGGCTACTGATTCTAGAAATCTATTAAAGTCTCCTGAATTTAAAGTCTCTAACTTTGTAATTTGTATCAAACAGCAGCAAGTGCCCCGATTGCCTAACTCAACAAGAACAAGTAGTAAAAGGGATACTTGAAAGCATTATATGTGCTTTATAGTGACTATCAATATGTATAAGATACTAAAACACAATTTATTTCGAAATAACGGCTTCCTGAATCAAGCTTTTGACTTTCAAAAGTCTTTACAGGTGATCAGAGATTATGCATCGGCATTTCTTGGACCCCTCATGCATAAATAGAGTCATAACGTTGTTCTTATGAAGAAACGCAGTTAGTTCCGAGTGGCGATAATGTTGCACAATATTATTAAGTTTTCAATTGAGATATGAATTATTTAAAACTAGCAGTAGTTCTAGTAATTCAGTGGAGACAGCTAAGGCGCCAATTTTCTGTTGCGGTTTCGTGATTGGTTGATTGATTGATCTGACAGGATAATATTATAGTGATGTTTGTGGTACTCAGTTTTTATTTAGAGAATACTTTATTTTTCTAGTACCAGTATCAAGTTTTTTTAAACATCTAGTGTGGAATTGGAAGGAAAGCAAGCAAACGATTTTTTTGTTAGGAGTTAGTCAGTCAAAAAGAAAGATGAGGCTGGTTGGCCATCCCAAAGCGTAGACCTCTATGATGAATAACGGGCAAAAAACTTTACGGCCACACCTTCAAATCAACAACGCAAAAACTCAATTCATAAAATTACCAGTCTTTAAACTTCCACTGAATAACCTATAGACAGCCAATTTAAAGAAAGTGGACAATGACTTAGGCTTATTAAAAAACCACAACAACAAAAAACTGATTGACCAATCAGATAATGAACTTAAACATCTGCTACAGGGTCAACAGGTTAAAGAACTAAAAGAAAATAATAATATAAATGAAATATCTAATAAAACCGTTAATTCCCTACCATCTGCTGACAAAGACGCGTTAGCCGATTACGTCAGTACCTAGGCTTGTAACGAGATAAACTTTATCGCTTTAAATTGCTGTTCTCACATAATTATGCATCATTGAATTATTCCATTGCGCATACATTGTAATAGAATAGATAATAATATGAAGAAATTTAACAAGATTTGTGAGAACTGTGTGAATAATTTTCTATAGAGTTACTAATAACAGCAATCAGTTAGCTTTGTATTCTGATGATGGTAGTCTTATGTCACTGTTTTTGATTAGGGCCGTCTTATGGTCTACTATGAATAAAGTTGATTCTATGAGACCATAGTCACGGATACGCTTTATCTTCAAAAGCATCACCCATAAATATTTTTTCTTTCTTTTCTTCTGTCTTTTATCAATTCTTCCAAAGACGCCCCACAGCTGGACTTAGGCCTCCCACAAGCGTCGTTACATCGATCTTTCCTGAAATACCCACTATAAAACTATTTCTATCTTTTTCACGCTTAAAATTTTCTTTATCTACAAGCAGACTTGTATTAACCTGTTAATTGTTAAGTTCAAACTGCTTACTCAAAAGTTGCTTAACTTTTGACCCTGATTTCAACACGTGGAGCTTTACATAGCGAAACTATTACGATAGTATATTGTTCAAAGCTTTTGTTATACTAGAAATAAAAATAAACAAGTGCAACTTATTTTTCCACGTTTCAAGTGAAACAATAACACTGGAACAGCTGTTTGATATGAAGAGTGTTGTTATGTTATACTTATGTAGCGACGACGTTAAAAAAATATATCTGTACTCAGCTTTTGACATGAATCTTTATAGGATTGTTCTTAACGACTAGACAGAAAAGGGCTTAGACAAATAATTTATTTTGTACCCTTATCCCAATTCATTTGATCTTCTTCTTCCATACTTCTCTATTAGTCTTCATCTCATTAGTCCCATGGTTCTCTTTCTTGCTATCTTATCTATCAACTATATCTATCATTTGTCAATTCACAAAACCCTGAAGCTGTATTTTAAGGGATTTCTCACGATTCAAGCACCAATACTTCAAGGTGTATAGGAAGTCAAATTCAACTTGGAACACAATTTCAAGTGCCAACAACATGATTTTTAAAATACGATACAATCATGAGTTCTTTTTGCCATGTAGGTTTTACCAGCATACAATATTCATTCAACATTTCCAAATATGGGTCAAATTGCAAACGCATTCAACGTAATGTATATTTTTTTATTTCAATACAAATATCGAAACCGTTAACCGCACCCAAAACATATTGGCTCTTTAAAAAAACATGAATGAATATGTCATTGACAAGTTCTCAATAAAAAAATCGATTCGGTCTCTCATTCATTCATTCATTTACTGAGTTTGCGCCTACGCAAGAATATTTTGTTTTATATACAGGCTGTATTTATTCTAAAATCTGTAAATATTGGACTTGTTCTTGTTGATTTTAAGTTAAAAAAAATAAATGTTGGAATTTTCAAGCCTCATTGACCAATGATTAGTATATCGGTATTGATATAGTCAAGGTTTCAAAACAATCGGTTAAATAAATGCTTCATTACATACGTCGGGCCATACATAATCTTCTACTAAGTTACGCCACAAAACCTGGCCCTAAGTTTTCCGCAAGTTCCCTGACTGACAACAACCTTTCTAAAAGTGATTTACTGTTTGCCTTTAAAAATACACCATGTAGAAACACTGATGTCAGCGAATAAATATTTCTTTGCTGACGTAATAATTTGTTCTCGTTTAGCATTGCTATCAAGTCTTGTATGATAATGTGGCCTTTGTTTAATTTACTCTTTATTTTTGTTACAGGTAATTATTTCGAGTCTACATCTTTACGGGATTTTGGATTTCGAGGTATCGTAACTTTGCAGTTTAGGTTTGCCACCTTGTTTTAAATTTAAAATCTTTGAATTTTTCCTTTTACTGTTATTGTTTACCTCTGACTGCATCACAGTCAAATTCCGGTTAGGATAAAGTTGCTATTGCGTCGCTGCCACTGTCACGTCTGTCAATATTACAGTGATCTTTATTTTCGTTGGAATAAGATGGCTTTTGGGTTGTTACTGTCACAGGTAAAATAATTTATTGAACATGACAATCAAGTAAACATTGTTGTTTCTACGATATAAATACAACTGACCAACAGGTCAGGACCTCAGGTTACTAAAGCAATTTTAAATTCGACTATACGAGGAGCTTCATCATGAATTTTAAGTCCCATTCAAAAATATAGTTCCGTTTTTACCTAACCTGTTAAAGGAGAACTCGCTGGTTATAAGCGTTCCTGGTCAGCCTCTCTGTGCAGACAGATTGATAGGCTATTGTCTTCGAGACCAGCAATAAGGAACCTGTTTCAGATAGTTGCCTTTTAATGGGCTTTTACACAATGTACGTCCGCAAGTTTTCTTCGCCCATTTTCGTATTGAAGAAGTTATTTGAAGCGTTTCTTCCGAGTAGTTTAATTTTCCGCACTTAAATAACTAAACAAGTTAGGAATGAAGGAAGGGAAGGCCGATCTTGACACTATATTGGGGAAATCCAAGCGTATGAAGAAGGAAACATCATAACTAATGACAATCTAGTAAATAAAGGAGCAAAATTAGAAGATCCGGAACATAAGAGAAATATTGCTTGCAATAATACAGTTGTTCACTATCTCACAAATGCTATAGAAGTCAAACAAGGAAATGGGTTATCAGATACCAATAAAAGATGGGCTATTATGTCAATACTTACGCACGATTATGACCTTTGAGCTCCATGCGTGGTTTCTAATGGTGCCAGCGCATTGAGGCATCATACCACATAAAGATTTGCTTGCGCTGTAAAAGAAAACCGACATTCGATGACAGTAGGTACTAAAGTCTTTATAAGTCTCAAAGATATTAACATCACACTTAGGCCATTATAGCAAGATATTCTTCTTGATCCTTAATCAAGAAGAATATCTTGCTATAATGGCCTGCTATAATCACACTTAGGCCATTATAGCAAGATATTCTTCTTGATTAAGGTACATTTCTGAAGAAAACCGCAACAGCATAAACAGCGTTAAGAGCATTGGCATATGTTAGTAGCTTTACCGCTGCGGAAGTATCTTTAAAATTAGCATTGTTGACGCAAACATTCAAACATCTCGAGTTCTTGAACTTAAAGTAACATACAGTCTAAAAGAGTCTTCTCTATCCGTAGCCGCTCTTGTACCAAGTAAAATTGCTCTAGATCGGTGACCTGACTGCGTTACTATATTCAGCTATTTCCGCTTTACCAAAGCTTTTCGTGGCTCATCTAGTTTGATGTATCTTGTTGCTAGTTTTAGCGAAAGAAAGTTTACTCAAGCAATTATGTTTCTTCCACGGAACTGCTTTTTGACCTATACAATCTTAATTGACATCCGTCTCCTATCTTTTCTACGTCATTGGAACAATTATTGTGGAATTTCGCACTCCTAATAGAGTAATTACTTATATTAACGATATTTGGGACACAAAACGCGGAAGGTTATCGCACCAGACAGATTTGTCAATGAAACCGACACTATACGATAATTCATTCATGAGTTTCACAAGGCAATATTAAGTTTTAACGCCTTTACGTGACTCGTTAATAGATATAACGTTAATAAAACACGAACTTTATAGTGTATTATAACAATAATTGAATTATTATACAGGAACCGATTTGTGCACGTGTTGCATAATTAGTACTGAAATAGGGTTATTAATATTAGTTTCACAATGAGTATTGATTCTGATGGTTTTCTCTCCAAACCGACTATAATCGTAAGACATGATAGCAAACACTTTCTTGCAATAATGTCTTATTCAATAAAAGTTTGCTTCATTGATAGAATAACGATGAAATGTTCACTTTCTCTTAAGACAACAGTAACTCCTTCTCACATTGATAGCCTTTTAAATTCCTCTATTACCCGTAGATAAGCATGAAAATTTTTAGCTCCGGGCAATTAAAGATCGCAATAACAATTCCATTAAACTTTAACTCTCTCCACATTACAATAGTCGATCCCATTAAAGTGTTGCTATCAACAATACGTTGCTTGGAGCTCGTTCGAAAACATACAATACACCATACAATTTTAGCGTCAATCTAGTCGACAAGCAATCTACTGCATTCTTTATAAGAAAAAGTTATCATGATCCAAGCGGACGTATGTCAGACGATCAGAACGGTACTGGCTGACTCTCTATTGTTGAATATCTTCGAGTACCTTAAGTACTTCGGGTGTAACGAAGCGGAACGAATTTTCAATGTTTGGTTTGAAGGTTGATTGCGAAACTGGGAGTTTGATGAGTTGCGTCTGTTTGTTTATAGATTGAATAGGTTTACTTTATTTTGTTTTAGCTGTTCTCTGATAGATATTATATACCTTTGTTAACTCCATTCAATGTTTTGTGTAAATCATAAAACAAATTTTACTAGCGAGATGGATTTTGATCAAAATCTAAATGCGTGGTCGCTAAAACATGCTGTCCTTCATTTAGATTTACTCAAACTTGTAAAAATCTAGATATGCTATCTTTGACTGCGTCCCCTATAATCGATACTTTATGTTCGTTGATAACAATTTTTGTAGTTAATTCTGTGGGTAAACCTCGCCCTCCTCTAATATTACCTCAACCATTTCCGTGATAAGTATTCTTTCTTTAATGCTTTTTTCCAGCTCGATTTCCATTAGTGCTACTTAACCACAACTTCACAACAAACTTTACGTATCAGTGTTCCGAAGGAAAGTCTCTAAACATTTTGCTTTTGCCCGCGAAGTGATTAACACTCAAAGTGGTTCATTTGATCGAAGCCAATGATTAGGAAACAAGTGGCGTTGGTTTAACTTGTCCGTACAAGTCGGTGCTAGTAGAATATTCGAGCGGAGCGAAGTGGTCGAATTGATTTTGATGCAGTTTTTATTGTGCAGTAAATAGATTTTCTTGAAATTGAGATTGAAACGAGGGATATCGAATACTTTGCAATTCCGTCATTGAATAGGAATTTGTGGTTAGCCATTTACTATGACTTTAACATTTGCGATATTGTTATAATAATTGTTTTTAAAAAAAGGCAATTCTATGAAAACCTGAAAAGGAATTAAATATTTTCGCACAGTGCTGTTTTTTCATACCTATGTGTAAACAAAATATCAAAAAAATAATGAATTTCAAAAATATTAGGTAGGTAACTTCTAATTAAGTTTTTGTATCCTTGCCTTTCGCTTACCCTTCTAAACTTGTACCAGCCCAACCAAGGTTATAAGGTTTGACAAGATTTTAGAATTTAATTGAAATTTTAATTGGTAGCCGCGAAAGTAGCGGCCACGGGAGTTCAACTGTACACACTCTGTTTATACATGAAAATTTGCTTGTATACCAGACTGGCTAGAAAACTCAATATTGAGATAGTAAAGAAACCTTTCTTTAGTGCTTGCTACCATGTTTCTTAAGTCTTTAACAAAACTACATACAAACGTTTTAAAAGAAAAAAAAATGTTTTGAAGAGCATCGTCTGTGTTACTCATAGCTTTGTTGTAACCTTATTCTAAAGCTTATAATTAACTTATAACGTTTCCACTACTGCAAATTGGCGTCTTCTTTGCCAGAGCGAGTAGACCGTAATCCACCACGCCGGCCTATTGCGGGTTTGTAAATTACTTTGGAGCTTCTAAAGCACATTATGTCTTATTTTCTGTAAGTTCATTACTGAAATTAAATCAATGAAAAGTTACTACACATTTAATGAACCTCATATTATTATCGACATAAATATTTTAAAAGAGGAACCAGTAAAAGTAGAATGCATTCGCATCATTAACCTAATTCTGAAGACACAAAAAAAACAAAACCGCAAAATATATTCATTGGTCGTAATACCCACTACATAATGAAATGTCAACACACGGTACTTTATTTACCAATACTATGAAAATGAAGCTAACCTTGAGTAGGAGTCAAATGAAGTCACTTTCAATACAACTTTCATTCAAACAATAATGTATTAAATAACAACCCGTAGTGAAACAAATACCAATCAATCAAAGAGTAGTATTCGTTTTATTAGAAGTATAATAAATTGTAAGGAAAATTAATCGTGAAGCAACTTGATATCCTACGTCAATTTGCCGTGTCATTTCAAACAACTGTCAAAGAATGACAGTGAATGTCAAAGTGACAGTTGTGATTTGAATAAATAAGGACTCTTCAAGTTGGTAGTTACGTACGATTAGAATCGGCATACCAAATTGTAATAAAAGGCTTCCATTATTACGCTTATAAAAGCAATAACACGGAAAGGCACAATTATTATGGTCAATAAATCACCAAAAACAATAAAGTTGACAAGACAAAACGGTATAACGCACAGTGGCCGGAAACTAGCACCCACTCGCCAAAACATTTATTTTGGCAACAAATAAATTTATTTTAGCCAACGGTCAGTAACTAGAGCAAGCTAGTAGTTTCAATGGCAGCCTTTCGCAACACAATGTTTGCAGACAGGCTGGCGTATTTCTACACAAGTATTCATTGATAACGGGCGTGGGCGAACGTGGTCCACTCCATTCATGAATTGGGCAACACTGGCCCACGCAGCTAACGGTCGCCATTAAAGACGTCGATGCATACAAGTAAATTATGAACTTTAATTAATATGAATTTGTGTTTTACAGTATATTTTACGGAACACGGGAAGCGGTTAATCAATTTTGTAAACGCGAAGGGAAATTCAATCTTTGAATAGAAGCTGTAGAAGCTAGTTTTAGTATGTATTTTGGTGTTTTATAAGCAGTAAGTTATGATGTAGTTTACAAGTGCGGAGTTAGTAACAATTTGAATACAAATTGGTTTGCTGCGCAACAACCAGAAAAATACCGTGGGCATTAAAAATCTAATAATAATTCTTAAAGTAGTTGGTTCTGAATAATGTTTTAATTAGTTATGCCATTGCTGACCCTGGTTTACCTTCTGTACCTATTAAGAATAAGCATTATACTAAGCAGCCTATAATGTTCCCACTGCCGGTACACTGGGCCTCTGGCGTCCTCTCTGTGGACTGTACAAAAGACTCGACACAGTGGTTTTTTTTTTCTTTTTCTACCAAAACATCATACCACAGATGTCATCTTCTCCAATCATAAAAGCTCACTGTTTCGAAAACACCTAATTAATTTTTAATGACATCAAGTTTCCGTTTAATCATAGACAAGAAATCTCAAATCAAACCTTTTTTGTCCCGAAACTTGACACGTTCATCACCCACGCGTTTTAAAACGACAGTTGACACTATTACAGCTGTCTATGGCGATGTAAAAACTAACGTTTGTTTGAATGGTTACAACTGTTTAGTGGTAAACGATTTCTGTTCAAATATTTAGATTTTTAGAAAGATAACTATTAAAGATACTATCTTAAGGGAAATTGAGGTGATAAAATAACTTAAAGCTATAATTACTGTTCAACGAAAGAAAACCGGTTAAAAGTCTATTAAAATATTTTTGAAGATATCCTAGTTAATAATGTGCCACCTAGACCAATTTTAACGGGCTGGTACTGGCAGATAGCTGATGTCATAAGGAGTACTGAGGCTACTTTTCATCATCATTCTCCTGGCATTATTCTAATTAATTTGGGGTCGGCGCAGCATGTCTTCTTCTTCCATACTTCTCTATTAGTCGTCATCTCATCAGACAGCTCCTTTCTTGCCTTATCATTCTTTACACAGTCCATCCATCGTTTCTTTTGTCTTCCTTTACTCATATACCCATCCCCATTCATACTCAAAACTTTCCTCACGACATTTTTTTCATTCCTCCGCATCACATCCATACCAAGACAACCGATTACCACTAAACTTTTCAGTCACCGGCGCTACTTTCAGACTTCCTCTTATACACTCAATTCTTATTTTATCCATTCGCGTAACACCACACACACTTTTATTTTAGAAAAAGGATTAGAGTACCTAGCAAAAAAATTAACAGTTAAATTGCCTACGGTTAGAAAGAGATTTTTTAAAATTAATTATAATCAAATAACAGAGTGTAAAAAACCTGTTTATTATGATCAATATTTTTTCTAGACATGTTTTGATTTGTCACCCGGCGTGCCCTGTAGACATTTATGATTTATTTTAATAATATTGATTGGGTAGTGTTTTTTTAATGTTCTATATTAAATACTGAATTATAATACATACAATAATCCCCGAGGGATCGACAGAGGTGGTCCGACAGTACACCCACATTTCGCTAGTTATACAGGGTGTACTTTTTTTATGTCGATGTAAAATTTGTATGTAGGTTCAGAATGATGTACTGAACACGTGTGGTAACCGTTTGTGCGTTCCTTCCACCTTGTAGAGTCCCATTTAATAGTGAGACTCCGGACTACTACTGTGAAATTCTATGAGGAATAAACCCAATAACTCTTCACCCGACCTGGGAAACATAGGGCCGAAAAGATGTAGATTTTGGAAACTCACACCTATTACTATAGCAAAAGCTTCCTTTCTGGCATGGCACCCATTGTACAGACGCCAGCATATGAAGTTACTTACAATCTGTCAAATTTCTTTAATAGATTTTCAACTTTATCACTAAAGCATTCGGTTTAAGATTGATTGGGAAAATTTGACAGTTTCACGTAGTATAATGTGCTGGCATCTGTAAGTTGTTCAAGACTACAGTGCAATATATTTCAGTAACAAAGTGTCTTGTCTAGTAATCTTAGTGCCTTCTCCACCGGAAAGTAGACACGTAACCCGACGTGATTTAGAAGAAAACTGCAACTGTCATAAAATTACTCGTATGACCTCACGATACTGTTTATAGGGTTGTCAATGCCGTAGAATCATTTCCTGCCACTTTGTGGTAACTTTTTATACATAATATCGAATTTTATTATTTAGTGAAAAAAAAATACAATTAGAAAAATAGCGGGACTGATTTTTTATTTTTTTATTTTTCTATCTAGCCTAATTAGGGTAATAAACAGAGGTCGGAATTAGGTAGAGTTATTTATGTACTTGCATCGAAATGTTTATATTAATATGGATCTTCCCGGGATTTATAATACAATCCCGTGTGGCCAACAATATTACAAATAAATTATAATAAAAACCTCAGAGATAGATAACACAAATAAAACAAAGATAATCAACATACAATTTTTATTAGTATTTACATTAACTCACAATACAATTTTTTATTTACCTAGTGTGGGGCAACCCCCACACTAGGATTTTTTTTTCTGTAAAGTGGATTCGTTTACAAAGATTTAAACTCACACATACACAAATACCAAGACCCGGAACAACTACTTGTATATCATTCAAATATTTGTTCCGTGCGGGAATCGGACCCGCGAATTTTTTTCATTAACTGCTGTGCTGCGTGCGCATGATGTCCGATGTCGGATGGTTTAAAAGTAAATAACTTTTTTATTAAATGAATCACGGGATTTTTCTGCTCTTTAAAATTAATCTCGGGATTTGAGGCATATCCAGTTTATTCTTTCGCTGTATGAAATTAGTGTAAGTACACAAATAACTCTACCTAATTCCGACCTTGTAATAAGCATTTTTGACTTAATTTGCTAAAAGTAAAATTATATCTAAGAGCACGTCTATTGGGTTTACTTAGCGTCTGTTAAGGCGAAATCACTTTGTTCTTGAGTCCATATAAATAGTTAGGTACTATATTACACTCGCGGAAATCTCAGACTCCAAACGTCCAAGTCTCGCCAACCCTACTCACACACCGTTGGTCAGTCAAGTCCATTGCCATGCGAGCTAACGTTTCCATCGGTGCCTCATTGTCTGCGGTCCCCACAGCCCATGGCAAACCAGTTCGGTAAATAGGCCATTGTTCTACGATATCTTAATCCTTTTCCATTGTGAACTTTTATTATGGTCTCGTGCCGTTTTTTGTTGGAGAATGTGCCGTGGATGCAGGGTTCGCCATTTTTTATGTGAGTGATGTTGGATACAAAAAATGTGGTTGGACAATTTTGACGAATAATTCTATGGAGCTTGCGCCATTTGCGTGACTGTAAAGAATTGAACTTGAAAATGTTTTGCATAACCACAAAATAAAAACCTTTGAACTCGCTTCCAATCAAAAATGTATTTGAATTATTTATTTTAAATAATGATATGATAGCTATATACTCAGCTAGTTCCTTTAAAATATTACCACAGCAGTAACTAAATTTAATTTACTAAACACTACGCAAATTGATTTAAAGTAACGTTAATAGCTACCGAACATAACACGCAGCTTAAATATCATAATTTTACGAAAACACTTTACCGACATAGATTATATTAAATTATACAGGTTACAAACTTACAACTACTTTCACTGCCGACACCATTCTGCAATCAGGTAACACGATAAGTCACAGTTATCAGGGTATGGGTTGCCACAATACGAGTTGCGTCCGAGTAGGTATCCGAGTCCACTCTGTTCGAGCATACTCTGATCGTGTCAACGCGGCTTTACGCTTTTTAAGGCCTTCTGCCAGTCGTTTTACACGTGCTCTCGTACAGTCTGTGGACCAAGTATACCCAGTGGGCATACAGCGCCCTGCGCGTGCATGACAATAACGCATTCAGGATACTTTTGGATTGCCGTGGCGATGAAGCATGTCAGGGATGTTCGAGGATGCGTGAGTCGATCATGCGGGAGCGATGTACTTCCATGATGGCGCGCTTGCGCTCTTCGTCCAATGGCATCCTGAATGTGTTTTCAGACTGGTGGGTAGGTGGTCCCCTCTTACGGTCCGTAAGTGTTTAGGCACACTTATCCAAATAAACTAGTGTGCCATTGAACGTACAATTCAATGGCACACTAATTTATTTGGAATCTCTAATAATCTCTAATCTTCTAATTTATTTCTATTATTAATTTAATACTAACATTAGGCTAAGTTATACTACTACGACATACTACGGTAACATTATATGAATTTTTATCTGAAATAAAATATTTGAATTTACGTATTGAAACTGTTCAATGTTTGCTTTTCGAAGGACTTTCAAGATAGCTCTTTGAATCTGAAGATGTAACGTCACCCCATTCATTAAATTCAAATTCGTAAAACAAATGAAGGCGGTCATTAATTCATAAGTTTTAAAGGCAGATTCGATCAGTTCGACCTTAAGGTTAGATATAAAAGATAGATATAAGTTCTTAAACAAAAATGTAAATACCTAACTCTTAACCTTTTGACCGCTAGATCATAAACGCACGCGCGTGCCCTCCACGCTAAGCCACAATTTCACCTACCATTCTGTTTATATTTGTGTCGTTTGGCGTACAATGCACGCGCTTGCTTGTCACGTTTAGGTGACTATGAAGGTCAAAGGGTTTTACAGAAGGACATTATCAGATTCTTCATTGTTTTTCCCGAGATTACCAATATCCAAAAAAACTGTAGGTAAAGCTTACAGCTTGACCATTGCATCAATAAAGTTTCAATAAAAAGCAGCACTTTCAAATTTTAATTCATGCACCGTATTCATAAAAGTAAATTTTTTTTCACCATCGTGCGCAAACGCACGTTAAATAACGATTGACATTTCGAACAAGTACCATGTCGTAACGATACCGGTCGAGGGTTCGATTCTTGATTGGTGTAATAATGGGTATGTTGTTCATTCAGTGACTTGTGGTACTTATATTGCTTCATTGGAGCTTTACTATTGGTGGATAACAGCTTCATGGAAAACTTGTTTCTACTAATCATAAAGTGTATTTTTCTTGATGTTACTTTGAAGAAAGAACTAGCAGTAGAAGTTCAGTAAGTTACTTAGTTTGAAGTTAGTAACAGTTCCGATTTACGTCGATTCGAACCCATTTAGGTGCATTACTTTGTATTATTCAATTTCATCACGATTCCTCTATTTGTCTCGTTGGTCTAGTGGTCGCAAGCGCAACTGCAGAGCATGAAGTCCTGGGTTCGATTCCCAGTTTGTGCAAATTTTTATTGGGTTTTTCCATCAGGAATTTCTCAATAGCAGCCACGGAGTCTGGATTTGTGCCCGGTTGATGGCTCGCCCCTTATTACATGGGACTTAAACATAACTGGCGAAATGTGGGTGTAATATTACACCTCTGCCTAACCCGTCAGGGATTATGTTAGTGGAGTGGTGTTATGATAAGCTCTCAAAATGATGAAGGCAAACATTGTGAGGAATTTAGCACGTCCTAGAACCAAAAAATCTAAAACATGTGACAACTATAAACCCGTACTGGGCCCGCGTTGTAGGCTACACCCTTTTACTCCCTCTCCTAGAGAGGAGATGTGTACAGCAATTCCCACTGTTCCCACATAATAGGCTGATTATGCTTTGTAAAAAATAATCTTGAGAAAAATTTTAAAAAAAATCTCAAAAGAAGTTTCAAAACACGGACGTCCTGGATAGATAAGTCATGTGAAAATAAAAAAAATAATACGGCATATGAATGTGCCATTAGCATAATCGTCTTAAATTATCACCGAATTTAAATGACTTCGGTCAAAAGGTCCGCATTATCTTTGTTTCAAGTAATAAATTTCAACACATAATTAAATTAAGATCTGCTAAATTCGCTGTGGGTGGTCTTTTAATCAAAATAAATTTTGATTACGTAAATTCAATTACGCATAAAGTATTATATAGACCACTACAATTCAATAAGTCAACTACATCGATTAAATGACATATCAGAATAAAGCCAACAAAGTAATAGAAAAAAGTGAAACATTGCTACTGCCAGTAATAGATGATGAATAGCTAAAAGACGGATTTAACATAAAGAAACAAACTATAAGGACCCAAACATACTTAAAAAAAGGCTAGACAGGAATAATGATAATAAAAATGCAAATATCAGGACTAAAATGATTTCATATTGCGGAGATGGTGACTGTTATAAAAAATGTAAAAATCTCAACAATACAAATCTTGTTACAATTGTATTCTCAAATGAATCATAAAAATCGTCAAATCTCAAACAAAATACTAAAGACACGTGTCTAGACGCTACGTAATCAGTTAATGAGTCTGCGACCAACACGTGTGATTCACTTTATGCAACAATCTATGATTCATCAGACCTTGAGATTATGCTGATGTTGAATTGACACAAAGAAAGTGAAGGCCGCTTTGTAGATCAACTTCTTCTCATTTAGTATTCATTTCGTGATTAACTTTGCTGATACATACATGCATATTAATAGAATTGAAAATGGTAACTGGTTTAGTAATAAGTGTTTCAAGATGTAGAGGATTTTTATCTTTATTGTTTTGATTAGTATCGATTTTAACAGCTACTAACTTAAAAATGGCAGAACACATATCAATCTTATCCCAAATGAATTTAAAGTCGGCGCAGCATGTCTCCTTCTTCAATATCTTTTTTTTCAAGCAGTTTTTTTCATTATTGTTTTATATAATTAGCTTGAAACGAAAAGTTCATAGTAATATCTCCACACATGCTGTGAATTTATGTGCTCCAAACAATCCAAAATTCTGTACCCACGAATATAAAAAAGTCGTTACTTCTGTTTCCAAGTATTACGTCATACTGTACCATTCTCAAAACGTTTGGTGATATAAAAAACGGTAGCCATCTGTGCAAACGTACCACTTGAGTTCAAACTGACAAGTAAAGACCTGTGCAAGCAATTTTTGGGCCAACGAACTTGTGTTTGAGAAAAAATATGTTCTGTATGCGCAGAAACTGTTCAAATAGTTGCCATAACAGCTTGTACTTGGTAACTGTAATTTTCTTAAATAATGTATGCGAGTAAGCATAGAAACAAACTCCTGCCAAGAACTTTTTTTCTCTTCATCATCATCATAATTCTCTTGCCTTATTTCCTCTACCTATATTCAAAATAACCCCACTGCACAATCTAGCGTATAATCTCAATACTCGTAAAATATTACCGCGAGAAAAATAAAATGTAAAGGTTAATCGTTATGTGTAAAAAGATACAAGAAAATAAATCTTCGGTTATGCAGTACATAAGTATTAAGAAAATATTATTTCCTGCTGCTATGAAAGTAAAAGTAAGTAAGGTAGACACTACGGTGCTTGTAGGCATTAAACCGAAACCAGACATTCTTCAGCAGGCAAGTACACGCTTCAAGTTTTAAAGGTCCCTTGTAAATCTTGTTAAAAGAGACTTTTCCTATCCAAAATGTGATGCAAAATACCTCACAAATGCAGTAAAGAAGTTTATCCCTATTTAGAGATAGCATACAAACCATTAAAATAAATTGCTGAAGAAATGACTCCCCAATGCCAAATAAGAAAAAGAAACTACCATCTGTTGAAGAGTATTAAATTATAACAGACAAAGTAATAGAAAAAAGTGAACACAATTTCATAGGAATTCCTATAAAAAGCCATGTGATAGCAGACATCCCTCTTGTGAACACGTGTCGGCACCGGAAGGAAACGCTAATTTAGTCTGATGTCAATGAATAGAACTCGGTTATGTTTTTTTAGTAGGAAATAACGAAGTCCTTGTTAGTGACAATGAGTTTGAAAGATGGGTAAGGAGAAGTGTGTAGTTGAAAGATAATAATCATTACTGGGTTGAATGAGAATCTAACTCTATCAATCGGTCATTAAACTTATGACATTAGAAGTACCATGTGAAGTATTCGACGAATAAAGATCAAATACTGCCACTTGAGAGTTAGGGTTGTATGCTATTCTGTAACTATTTAATTACATTTTTAATATGTCATAAAATGCATCTGTGCTTTTTAAATACTCCGTGGTTGTAAAGTTAATAACATAATCTTCTTCATTGAATTTAACGAAAGGTACTATTAGTTGTCCCTCACAACCACCTCTGTCTTGCACAACGATAAAGAAACTCTTTAAATCTATTTAAATTCTTTACTTGCCCTACAATTTTTTTAAAACAAAACGAATTCAAAACAACTGCAATAAATCTTTGAAAGTTCCCGGTAGTATCAAGCGACAATAAACCAACGAGTGAGGCATTGACTGGCGGTCGAGAGGTCGTGAGTTCAAATCCTAGCCGTTCAACTATTGATGGGCCCACGTCTATTCTAAGCTACATAGTATTGTTGGAAAGTATACTTAGATTTATTACAAAAACAGAAACTTGTACAATTTAGTTTTTACAGCAGAAACATATGACGTTTCCACTGCTGGGACACAGGCCCCTCTCTCTTCAAGAGGGTGCGGGCCATAATGTACCACACAGATGGTAGGTTGGTAGATGACACATGTCTTCTAATATTGGTTCTAGGACATGCCGGATTCCTCGCGATGATTTCATTGACAACTTCTAAAAACACTTAATTATTCATACTCGTATTACCGTTAACAAATATATTCAGCCACTATAGGCTTTGAATCCTCCACATTAATCTCACATGCCATATTCTTGCTTGCGTACGCTTCGAACATTGGCCACAAATCATAGTTATACTAGTACATGACTGGTAATAGCCAAAGTGGTATGAAACAAAGGAACTTCCATTTAACTCGACGTTTGTTACACCGTTACTGCAATTGATTTGTATTTTATGAAGTTTGCATAGTAATTCTGAGCAAGGAACATATTTACTTCATGAAAAGTTTATGTGTGATGAAATAGTCCAGTTCATACATGAATCATCATCTTAGAATTAAAGAGGATGTATGCAAATAATCGTGTTAGTTTAAGGTGTTAAATCGTACTTATTTTTCGTTATTTGTAAATTCTATTCATGACTTTTAATATGATTATTGATGATGAAAGATTTAAACCGACGAATGTTATGAAAATAAAGACAAAAACATATGTCATATTTAAGCCTCTTTAAAACCTTGTTCAATAAATCATTATTATCATGTTACAGTCATTATAATTATTGTAGTCACTACTATAAGATGCAGCGACGTTTGTGGAAATACTCTATCCAGCAGTGGAAGACCTTCAGCTGAAATGTCGATGATAATGATGCCTACGTGCAAAAAATATTCATTAAATATATTCTAGCTCACGCAGATTTCACAACATAATAATGCAAAAATAAAGAAACGTTACTTCCATTAGCGAACCCAGCCTGTCCATTACAAGGCAGTGTAACAGGTTCCCATGGACCGTTTTATCACACTTCCTATGCAAGTTAGCGGGCAACGTTGCCCTCTGCCTGTTCAATTGCCAGGTTGATGCCTTCAATGGTTTTAGAATCTCGCCATTGTTTTATTGTACTTCTGATATTGTACGGGATTTATGGGCGTGCGCGTGCGGTTAAGGAAATTTTGGTTGTTTATATGGAAATGTGAGAGGAGTTCCGCAGGGGACGGTGTTGGGACTTGTTTTGTTTAAAGAAATTCCACTTGAATTTTCAATGATAATACGGGAGGTCTAGTGAAATCAATTTCTAAACTGCAATCCATCGATTTAAAGATTATCCTGTAAAGCCCAAGTCGTGTTCGTTCGACAGCGACACACCTTTTTCAAAACAGATTGGATCAAGAGATTTGATTGCAAGAGAGAGACTTGTTTCCAAACTAAGAGTACAAAACTACAAACCACTACCTTAAAGAAAATATGTTAGTGAAATCAACAATAAATCCGAAGCTGTTGCACGTTGCACTGTGTTGACCCCCTGATGTTATCTTATCAACGGCGATAAAGAAACACACTTTACCTGCTGTTACTCACGGAAGTCTTGAACAGGGTATTGACTGAAATGTTAATGTTATGTTTAGAACAAGTAATTTAGGTTAGATCGCTTTAGAATTGAGAGCTGCTGAGGTTGTACTAGAAGAGACAAGAAGCCCTAATCAAATTGAAATTTTTCGGCGATAATATTGACGGGGATTTAAAAATTTATTGGATATATTCATAAGTTATCGAAAAGATAGTCAATTATATAGAAAGTCGTTGTATTATTAAGAAACTTTTTAAAGTGATTACCACTTATTAGATTATCTAGTATGTACTTGACATCTCTCGTACAAGTCTTGGTAATCAAGAGTCTATGCTAATTTTTGTGTCTACCAAAACAATCGAGAGAAAAGATATGCAGTGATGTAACCAAAATCTAACGGTTCAAAATATAAAATCTAAACACTACTGCTTATACTATTGCAAACTTCCTTCGCCACTGCTGTTTTCGAATGGTCGGTCGGATTGGTCACCGAGGTTCGCTCGTTAGTACGAGTATTAGATATTATTTCGCCTAATACCCGCGGTAATTTTTAGTTGTAGTTTCTTTTTTAACTAAGTACCTACCCTCTAAATTATGTAGTCGATGATTTTGGTGCGCGGTAAAACTCTAATGAGTTTATGTTGGCACCAACTTATAATGTATAAAATGTACGTGTACTATTGAATAAATAAATAAATAATAAATAAATAACCGTTTTTGCTTACAACACTTACTTACCCTTATCCGAATTCATTTGGGGTCAGCACAGCATGTCTTCTTCTTCCATACTTCTCTATTACTCGTCATCTCATCAGACACCTCCTTTCTTGCCATATCATCATTTACACAGCCCACCCTCTACTCTTATACTCATCCACATTCACACTCAAAACTTTCCTCACGACATTTTCCCTCATTCCTCCGCATCATATGCCCATACTATGACAACCGATTACCACACAACTTTTCAGTCATCGGCAATCCCTACAATAAAACAGTGAAATAACGTTTCATTCCAAAGAAAAGACATTTTTAAAATTAATGAAAGCCTCTTTTATAATATATTCAGAAGTTTTTACGAGTTTACTCAATCTTTATAACACATAACCCCCACATAAACTGAAACACAGGTATCTGACAAATATACCCCCCATCGGCACAACAATCAATTTCCCAACGTCCGCGTCCTCGAAACTTCGAGTATATTTGCTGATCATTATGCAAATTTTGACGCAGTTTCAATGAAAAATGAGCCTATACACGTTGCAATTAATCTTAATTTTGCTTGTTAAACTAAAAGTATGTATTGAGGGGAATGACGTAACTAAAACAATGAACTTTTGCGAAATGTGAAAAAGCCAATTTCTGTCCTCAAATACTGGGACAATGTTAGTCTTGCTTGTATGAATAATGTCTCGTCTTGTCTGCATGATTATGTAAAAGTAATGGCTCATACACAAGACAATGGTTACTTTAATTTATCTTGTAGTCTGCAAATAGCAGAATAGCAATTTGTGTCTAACTTAGAACAAAGAATGTACAGTTAGAAGTTTTGTAGTCAATGCCACATGCGTTTAAAACTGTAATTTAGGTACTCCTTATTAATTACATTAATGAATTACCTAAAGTAATTAACTTATCAATAATGTAAAAAGGGCGTTTTAAAATTGTTAGAGTCTAGAGTTTTGTTTCATTCTCATTTAACTTGAATAAATAGAAATCATTGACTCGACAAAGAAAAAGTCCTTTGCTTAATTTCGTATCGACGACGACGGTACATCAAATTATACTGTTTGTTTTAATTCCAAGTTTAGAGGCGTTGTTCAGAACATCAAGCGTGCTGGTGAACGGAAATTTGGGACACGACAGCAAAGGGGACATAGTTTGACCAGGAGTATCATCCTGGCTCTGTTTGTTGGTAAGATTCACAACATCAACAGACGATTAAAAAAATCCAAGAATCCAAAAAGATTACTAAACGTTATCTCCAACTTTATAACCATCAGATGACGACCACAATACCCCAGACAGAGCGTCAGACGTGCCCAGTTTTTGAGATCAATTCTCAAAACTGTATATAACACATTATTCTTCCGTATAAACTGCATTCTATAAGCAGTTTGCAAATTCAAGATCGTATGGTGCTCATGTATTAATCGGATCACATCGCCATACTCTGTCTTTGTCGTGACCACAACACTGTTAGGCATAGCGCCTTCAGAATCAACAATAAGATTATCTGTTACTGAATCAGTATTAACACTTATGGACTCAGAATACAATACGCATCTTTGTGTTTTCTGAATTGTGTTGTTACGGAGAAGACATATTGAAAATTCGTTCGTTCGATGTGCACTTCTGAATTCTCAATTTAGTATCTATGCTATGATTCGTTGGTCTCAAGCGCAGTAGCTGAACATGAAATCTTGGGATCGATTCTCAGTCTGAGCAATGTGCTTACGAGTTTTTCCATCAGGAATTTCTCAGTAACAGCCTAGAGTCAGGACTTGTGTCCGCTTGACGGTAATGGGCTCGACCCTATTACTTCAGACTTTAACATGACTAGCGAAGTATGGGAGTACTGAGTTACGCTTCTGCCCAACCCTTTGGAGATTACAGTCTTGATGTTATGACATCATAGTAACGTCCTGTACTTACAACCACCCATGAGGTTGATGATCGTCGCATATTAGATTCTTCTAAAACATGCAACTAAGTTATGCAAAGAATTTGTGACGTAGGTTGAGGGTACATATTATTCTGAATTTATTAAGACCTAAAGAAAAACCAGACCCCATCAGACTCGAATCCTAAATTATGATTATCGACATCCTAAATGGATGATCCAATTTACTTTGGGGCACCTCCGGACCTTCGATGGGTGGTCGAAATTTACAAATCCGAATTGCAGCCGATAAAAGTAAAATTATTGTTCAAATCCAGAGATAATCATAAAAGGGGCAGATGTGCCATTGTTTGTGGGCTTAAGTGGATGTTGCTAAAAAGGCAAGAAGATGGGTCACGTGATTAGTATTTATGAGTATTGAACGAAATCTGAGAGATATACTAAGTCAGACTTTAAAGGGCCTCGTTATACTCAAAAGGTCACAAGCGTAAATGCTGAACGTGAGGTTCTGGTTCGAATCCCAGGTCAGACTAAGTATTATTTGGTTTTTCCATCAGGAATTTCTCAGAAGAAGTTCGGATTCAGAATTTGTGCCAACTTTATTCTACTTGTGGTTTTCATAAAAGGGTGTCTAACTGCACCTTTCTCTATAGTACCTAACTAATACATCAGCTCCTATCCATTCTGTCATAGAATCCGCTCAAAGTAATTGTTGAAGTTTTAAAAATTTGGCCCAAACTTCAGATCATTTCAGTTTTTAAAGTTATTCACCGAACAGCTCCAAACAAACCACATACCACATACATTTTTCCATTGCAATCTCAAAACATGAAACATCATTCCATTACCGCCACACCATGAAACAAATTCAAAAGACCATTGTTTGCAATAAATTTGCGAACATGACATTTATTCTCTAAAATCATTGTGATAATGCCAAATGGCACTATTAACCTTGTGTCGCCAGTTCTACAGGATGCGTTGACAATGGCAATCGGATGTTCGCTTGTTTGATCTCGTGTTGTTTCGGTATGAGTCATTAAAAACTTGCGTGGTAATAGCATTTTTGCAGTTAATACAATGGTTGATTTTGGTACCTAGAAATATGTGACCAAAAAAATGATGAATGTAAATGCTTGATGACTGGAGAGGAAAAAGGCAAAGACCAAATGGAATGATATAAAAGAAAAAAGCTGTAAATGATAGCGTGACGGTTGACAGGGGAGAATATAAAGAACGAATTACACCGAACCCAAGTAACATGGGGCAGGGATGACAATGATGCTAAAAATGAAACAAAAGCACTTTTAGCTGTACTATTTTAAATGGAATTGACGTAGTATCAAGGTATGCTAGGATTTTGAACACTATTGAATATCACTTGAGTTGAGACTCGCAAAAACTAGGAATGCAGTGCTGAAAAGGGAGGAACCTATACTCAACGGTGGATAGATACTTCCTACCAACCAACAACCATTGTTTGTACAAATAAAATCCTACTTTCAAGTAGTTACTAAGACCAATGAATTATTAAAATATTCAGATAGAACTATGTACTAAACACATACTCAAGAATTCATAATCTTTTCAATTTAGATTCATGTTTCCGCATCGACACTAAAATTTGCAAATTACCTAACCTACTAAATGTCATGTCAAAATAAACAAACATAACGTGCTATACCATAAACTCAGTACTTACTACTTACTTTAAACTGCACTTCGGTGGTAAGTAACACTTGCACTACGAAAATAAACCTTACTGCTTCGACATAATAATGTGTGTGTTATTGCCTGTACCTCACGATAATATGTCTGTCTTACACCTGTAGGCTATCATTCCTCAATATTAACTTGTCTCAAGTAATAATTTTAATCTTAAATTAACAGAAAATGACAAAAGATAATATTATTGAACATCTTTATCGACAATAGTTCACGTATAACAAATAGAAATTGAGGAAAGCATAATAAACTATAATAGTTTACTCTAAGGCTGGATACACACATCTCTAATCAAGTTTTAAATCTTCCTTCAGTAGGTTCTTGTACAAAATCTATACGCGATGCTTGTTTACCTTTGAGATATTTCACTAAAGGTCAGTAACAACACTGTCAGTGTAACTTACCACGTAAGGCCCGGACTCCAAAGCCGAGACGAGCGGTGCGGAGAGAACATTAGTTGATATCTACATCTTGTCTCTCATCTCTGTGATTTGTTGAATCTTGAACATCTCTGCTCATCTCCTCTCTGCGCCACGCGTCTCCGCTTTGGTGGAGTCCGGACCTAAGACAGTCAAAATTCCGTTTTACTACGTCACTTTCGACGATCTGTCATCATAATTGACAGTTTTTTTCCACCCACTGCTAATTATTTATGGGGTACTTTTGTACCATGATGTTTCCGTGACAGAGTGACCCAGGTTTTTCCTGCGATCTTTTAGAAGTCCTTCCGCCAATCCGGCCGTTGGTCTGCGTTTCTTCTCTCCACTCCTTATTACGTAAAATACCATTTTATGCAGCCAGTCTAACAAATATCTGAATGGGGACAATGTACGAGTACGTACACGAACACACTCATAACAAGGAATTCGCTATAATATCAGTCATTCATGATAACACTTAAAACATCGATAGTAACATTACTATCAATGAAGTCAAGTGTGGTTTCATTGATGCACTATGTGATAACGATGGCAGTTGTATGAAATCTAGTGAGGAGTTCATGGGATATGAAATGGAGGAGTTAAAAGAGGTGGTTTAAAGTATTAGTGACATCCTTTTGAACGGAGTTTCAGACAGGTTCAGCAGAGTTAAACCCATTTCCAAAGTTTCAAGCTGGTTTCTTATTTTTTTTATTGATACTCCGTCCTTCGTTAGGCTAGACCAGGCTGAAATCATTAACCTGGCATGAAAGATGGCGACATTTTTAATTAAAATATAAAATCTTTAACGTTTCTCTTATCCTCTACTACCAACCTAAAAGATATATCGAAGATAATTTGAAGCAGCTGGCAAAGCTTCTTTCATATCTAAACATTTTTCTGCACTTACAAAAAGCTGGTAGAGCAGCCGGTTGCGCAATCTCACAATCAGTATCGCTGACGGCCATACCGATCCAACGTTAAGATACCATTTTATCGAGCATAGACACTAGTTCACGTAAACTTGAGCAATTTTTCCTGTTACAATGTAGAAAGCCCGTTTTTAACGGACGTGGTATATGTTTTTGTATCGCTTTTACCGTTTTTCTTGGTAAAGGCTAAATCTTATGTAAAATGTTGAAGATACTGAATGGATGATGGAACTTTCGAAATATACTAATTCTAAGAGGGCATCTTCCACACCGAGGACCTACAGTTTACGTTGATAGTATAGTCTAAATTGTATTGGATTGACTACGCTGTCGATAAACTCATCCAAAATTCACTATAGAAATAAAAAAAGAAAATTTTATTGGAAGATTGTAATTTGTTTAGTTCTCTGGACGAGTCAATGACAATATTACAAAACAAATATCGAATACAAGCAAGTAATATTTAGCTTCACAGCAAACATATAAAACCAATTAACAATATTGATTCAGCTTCGATTCATATCACACCCTTATCTAGACGCCACTTCGTTTTCCGTAAACACTGATTTTATTTACGAATCCTCAATTAAACACATTATTATAACCAATAATAATTAGATCGGCGTCTATCAACCGCACCACAGTATAAAGACAATCAGTAAAACAACTAAGCTAACCCTTTCTGTGACATCAAACGCGTTTGTCAGGGTTCTCTACTAAACTTTTTGTTATGTTGCTCTACACACAAAAAACTTAACCCTTTGCCATGATGAAACAACGCCGACTTACTCACGAGGAACCTGTTACCTGAAACATGCTTCCAATTCGTGTGTTAAAGCTTTGCATTGTAAACGTGAGCCGACTACGACCATTTTGTTTCTAATTGTTATACTGTATGTTAATACGATGGCTACTGTGTCCACGCTATCAAAATGAACCAAGAGACTTCTCCATATGTGATACTATCGCAAAACTAGTTGTACATTATCTGCAATCTTCGATAGAACATGCAGCTGTTAATCCAAGAGAAGAAATGTACGCGAAGCAACGCGTTATGATAAGATTAGCGGATGCGTCGGCGCTGATGCTGACACCTTGGTCACGAAGTTATGATTGCAATCGTAAAGTAACTTTATATTGAGAAACTTTCTTTACTTGTTAAAGGAAGTGTTTAATTTATAATTTGTTGCTTTTTGTAGCGATGGTACTAAGTTATCTTAGAACTTCACATGAAAGTTTATTGAATCTGTCTTGAGTCCCATTGGTGTTTAAAAGTATTCTCAATATAAAGTAACTTTATATTGAGAAACTTTCTTTACTTGTTAAAGGAAGTGTTTAATTTATAATTTGTTGCTTTTTGTAGCGATGGTACTAAGTTATCTTAGAACTTCACATGAAAGTTTATTGAATCTGTCTTGAGTCCCATTGGTGTTTAAAAGTATTAGAAACCTCTAAGACTTGAGAATGTTAAGGATATTATAATTATATCCTATTACGATGGACAGAAAATCCTTTTGATGTAGAATACATTGGGTACCAATGATATAATGATAGACAACTGTAGACCTTACCTTAAACAACTTAAGGTTTCAGAACTTGCAGACGTTTCACCTACAGGGACAGCAGGGGAGGGGGAGGAGGTTCTGAGGGGGTCAGGGTCGCAGGTTCAAACCCTGCTCGAACTCGAATTTTTCTTTCCATATCAAAAACAGCTGTTTCACTTACAAATTATCACACTACAGTAACACGTGTAACTCCCCACAACAAAGTTCAAGAACCTAACAAAAGGGTATAATGATGTAACCCAATAGTAAACGGATAAGCCACGGAAGTAAATAATTTAATAGTCAAACAATATCCCAATCAGATTTCTTCATAAACATTTCTATTCTGAAGCAAGGAATCGTTGAACCAATATTTAAAGAACACGCTCCAAGCGAAAGATCTTAAACAAAACCTATAAACAGCAATGTTAAACAACAGACCGACTAAGATAACAGAGCGAGGAAAAGGCTAAATCACGATAAAGTCAAAGAAACAAGTTATAATGAACCTTAAATCAATGCATTAAAGACTCCAGCAGTACACATAACAGTAAGAGGTGTAATTACAATCTGTTTTCCGTCGTATATCATCCATTCTGATAGCTTTCAGTGCTGATTAATTAAATGATAAGAAAAACAACATTGATTCATTAAGTAAATTGGTTTTTAAAACCTTTTTAAGTCAACCTTACTCATGTCAGAACAATTTGGACGGAGATATCTCAAGGAAGTTAAGCATTTCTCGTTTTAAAATGGTCCTGACTTTGTATAAGCCTTAGCAAAAAAAAACACGGTATATTATTAGTCGAATACAGCAATCAAATGCACTGACAGAAAACCTTAAGGAGTACAGCAATAATAACAAATTTTACTAATAATTTGCTGCATCAGGGGTTGAAAATAGGTAATAGAAGCATTTTACAAGGTTATATTATTTCTACTCTGACTCTATAATACTCATAGACTCGTAAAAACTATGAATATTGAGCCAGGCTGAGACTACTTGACCAATATCAGACATATAATCGTTGCTTGGCGCCAAAAGGCTACAATTTCTTAATACACCAAAGTGCTGATAATAACATTTCAATTTAGAAAGATATCACATCAAAGTAGACCGATAAAAATCTATTAAGATATCCATCTTATAGTACGAAAGCAAGATTTGATAGACGATAATGTATTGGACACCACTGAAGTAATGTAAACTATTGAATGTTTCTGTGTGTGTTTGGTTCTAATGAACGAAATTATGAATGAAACAAACAACCAATTTATGCCAAAAATATAAATGCATATTAAGCTAAAGTTTAAGACTTTAAAACTTTTACAAATACTGAAGCCATAACATTAGTCATTACATACTTACTTACTATTAGTACGTAAGACAAAAACAGAAGAAAACAAGGAGACAAGAGAGTTAAAACCAATAATAAAATTAAGACCACTAGAAATCAAAGTGACCCCAACGGTAATATTAAAAACGGCCGAAACAATACGACTACAAGGCGTGAGAAAGCGAAGACATTAACACCTAATGGACCGATAATAATGATGAATTGTGATAAACTCGATAGTGTTATTTTTTAAGCCAATTATATTCGTGTTCGGGACAGTAACTGGTTATAATTTAAAACAAAAGAACGATGAGCGTTGGAAGGAGATAACTAATGGATTAATGAATTGGATATGATAAGCTTATTAATGTGGAACTCATGAAAGTTTAAGTAGGCTAATTTATCTTTGTTAAAAACAAACGTGAAAATGGTCTAAGAGGGACATAATATGATAAAATACACGTTCGAAACATAATTGTTACCTAAATTTGTGTTCTATATGAAAATAATAATGATTCTGTTGATCAAGTTACGCTTGAAAACAATTTAATCCTACTACTTGCATTCACAGAATATAATAATGGTTGTATCGATCAAAACAACCTCAACATTTTCCAGTGTTCAAAAACCCCTTACTGAATTCCCCTTTTTTTGTGAATCAGTATTTACAAACACGACACCGTAATGAAAACAAAATGCACCTATAAGTTGATATCTATCGAGGCCACCACTATCTCTTCTATGAAGCAATAATTTCGACTTTATCAATACACGCACGATACAGTGCCGTTTTACATGAAAACTTACGTAAAATGTCTGTGACGATATCTTTATAATCCGATTGATTTGCTTTTGGAGTTAATACGAGGATTATGTTAAAAGAATTGAATTTTTTAAAGTTGGAGCGTTATGGTAGCTTTGGACTAGATTTCATACGTGAGAAGCTGACAATTAAGTAACGGATTAAACACAACTTTCATGTTACCGACAGAAGTGTAAAAAACAATAAGAAAGATACTGCATACTTGCAATGTTGAAGCTAGTATAACAAAGACTCATAATGGTGGTGAATATTCACGGTCACATGAGAATCATGAGTCAACCCATATTGTGCAACACACTTTCAGTAATAATCCGAAGTAAATGCCTTGCATTTGGTTGGTTCAACAACATCCATTCCATCATTGGATGAGGTATTTCCTTCAAAATTTTAAAGAAACACCTTTACTTCTTAGGTTAGAAAAATTACTCTACTCAACAAAATGTTGAACAATCCAAATGCAAGGCATCACCATTGTAACTGTGTTACACGATTACCCCGTAGGTTGGTAGTAAGGCTTTAATTCCTTAAAATAATAGACTCGAATATTGTCACTCTTTAAAAGTCAGACTTAACGCAGATGACAAAACCAACTAATTACATTTCTCCTCTTCAAAAGTAATTGAAAATGTCACTCATTCTCATACCTCTGTTAACCCTACAACAGTAAAGATGCGTGATTGTTTACTTTCTTCTATAACCGGAAAAGAATGATCGAGTTTGTTTAACGCTGTTCAATTGTGTGCAAGCGCAGCTTCCTGAGTAAGTAAGCAGTTACAGAGTGCGATTGTGACTTTGGTTAACTTTGCTTTGTCGTGATTGTGACTTTCGTTAACTTTGTTAGTATCCCGATAAAGAGCGAAGACATTGTTAAGTTTGATTATAGTTACTTCCTGTTATGTAAGTGATTCTCCAAGCAGATTTGGGATTAAGAAATCTCATTTAACTTTTGGAGAGTCCATTCTTCAATGCGTTTTGACTAGACTTCGACGGCAGTCCTGGATTTATACAAACAAGGTTTTGCCTAGTACAACACTAGCAACTGACAATAATGCACTTTAACATGTAAATTAGTAAAAAATAATCGTTTGATCCAGATATGCAACAAATATCAACTTCTAGACTATTCAAATCACTCAAACATAAAAAACCACTTATCACTGTCATTAAAGATAATAAAAATAACGATATCCACAACATTATCGTTTCTTATCATATACAATTGGCGGTCAAAAGATGGCGCCAGTCTGTAAATAAAAGATATAAAAAGATTATTGATACGAAAAGATAATCATTACTTTGTTGTATCATGGTTTCCCTGACAGCTGTTCCTGCATTTGATAAAGGTGTTGTATTGAATGTATTAAAGCGACGGGTGGTCGACAGACCAGACATATTATTGATATCAGCTGTACTGGTGCTATTTACACGTATAGGCCAGGTTCTAAGTCCTACGCTTGCTATAAAATTTCGATTAGAATTTGCTTAACCCTAGCATGTTTGAATATTTGATTTTATTTGCTGTTCCGACTTATAAGTGAAGTGACACAGATGCCTGAATTTGTAATGTTCCGTCCAAATAGAACCGTTCTGCTTTGTATTGGTTACTGTCATATCTTCAGTTTGCAAGGGACAGCTACATACAGGGTGTAAGGGACAGCTCTCCCCAAACTGCCAGCCGCATTCAGCTCCTTATTTTGAATCATAATTATTCCACCGGAATTTTCTATATTTATATATTTTATATATTTTTCATTTTTTTTTAGTTAGTATTCCTTTATTTCAATGTAAAATTACATTCCCTGTACGCAGCACCCCATTTATGTAAATAATACGGCTAAAATCAAAAATCCAACAATGGATCTTGAAATACTCTAATCGACGACGCGTGGAATCAGCTGCTCACTTCCTGCTTAGCTTCAGTGTTCATCGAACTCGTCGTCGCGCTTGCCGTTTACTACGTGCGTTTTGCCACGGTAACGATACATTGCATATGAAGAAGTAAAACAAAACAAATTTATTGGATTCTCATAACATATCTGAAATAATTTCTTGTACCGGTCATCTTAGTACCTATGGTATACTGAATTCACCCCATCAGTTTGTGGAGACAACCTGTATTCTTTGTGTGTCTTCTGTTCTCTTCTTGCATAACTTTCTAGGTTGTAAATTGTTCCACCGTTTATCCATTTAACATTACTAGAAAAGGATACATTAATTTGAAATTCCTTTGTTTCTTTACTAGCATTACAAATATGTTATTATTTCCAGTAATTACTGCTGTGTCGTAATTTGTATCCATTTCATTTGCTTTCGTAAAAGCATCATCTTTTTATTCGCTGATCCCGTTTAAATCATCTGGTTTTATTAAATTTTTAATTTCTATGATTGCATCGAAATTATTTTCATTGCACATATGCTAACCCGCACATAGCTTGCTCATAATTATCACTGCTCGTAAAATGATATCCTGTAGCGCCCAATTAATTACACTAAAACCAACTTACTTTTATCAATAATATTTTTATATAACACTTATCTACAAATTCATAAGGTTCAAAATGAAGGCATACCAACTTTGCTGCATGCCTACATAATCTTGTTAACTGTATATCAAATGCTGTGTGATGTAATCAATTGTTTCTTATTACAGTGCCATAAAGTCTAAAATTGGTCGTGTTTTTGTTTGAAAAACGAAAATGTTTTATTGTTTTTGTAATGAATGTTTTCTTAAGACATTCCTGTCCATAAATAGTATGAGCATAATGTAGCAGGCGCCGGGCGCATGGACACCTACATACGAGTATATTATTATCGTTAAGGTAAAGTTTTTCGATAAATTAAAGAGACCGCGAAGAATTATTGCTTCGGTACTCTGGGTAATTAATTTTGTAATTTTAACGCAGATCGGAAAGTCGTTCAGATGTCCTTTTCTGACAAATTAAAACCAGAAATTACATTATTTGTAGTGAACGTTAATGCTCACTGCGCCCAATTAAAATAATTACCAAAAAGAGATTGATATTGACTTCAAATTGAGACAGATCAAATCAATCACGACAAGCAGGAGATGTTGCATAATCATTGATTTTACCAGATGAAAGATAATTAATAAACTCATTAAAAATTCATTTTGAAATCGGTAACGGGTGCAAATAAATAAAAATCATAAGCAAAAGCACCCGTGGTCATAAAAACATGAAAAACTTCTGAAATGGAAAACAACACAGAATTTGAAAACTTGAAAAGCAGTTCAGTGTTTGATTACAAATATTTTCAAAGGATTTTGCTTTAGGTTACTCCAATCCAAAGTTATATTTGAGCACGTTTTGATTGCAAAATCCTAAGAAAACAGTCATCGATCGATAAGGTCCAAGTTGTTTCGTTAATTCGTAATTTGATTGCACTGAAATATGTGTTACTTACTGCTGATAAAGAAAGGAAAACAGAAATACATAAAATACATGTGACTAAAACAAAGAACCTAGAAAACGTTATCAAAGATGGCGTAAGCACACAAGTCGTGCCTATACACCTATTAGTAACTAACATGCTTTGATTACACCGGTACCTTTATATTTCTTATCGATAACTACGAAAAACATAAAAACATTATGGATAAGAAGTGGCGCCTGCTGTTACTAGGAATTTTCCATGACTTCAAACATTGCATCAGTTTTCGTTGCGAGTATTGCAAAGTTTTTCTCTTTTAAATATTTGAACAAGGAAAGGCGTTTGACCCGCAGTTACACACAATTTTAAGTAAATTCGATAAAAGTAGGAAAAGTATAACGGCGTCTCCTCACCGGGAGAATTCACCTGTAATGTAACAGTTCAGATTCTTCCATTACAGGCGAATGCTATCGGTGAGGGTGAGCCTATATAGGTCTGTCATTTTTTTACCTAACGCTGTAAACCAGTCCGTATTAACGTTATTTAGGTATTAGCCACAGGTAGAACGAGTTTTTGCGCAATGTTGTTTGTATATCGTAATTACAGCTTTTATAACTTTTAATTTCAGTTCATTTTTTTCCTTATGTATGAGCTATGGCTAATCAAACCAAGATACCCTCAGCTATAAACGACCCATCGAAAATCCGCAGATATTACCGATTCATTCAAATGCCCTAAGTTTCACAATATCATTATAACCTACCGTGTGAGAACTGCGATCATAATCAAGTTATGAATGTTAAAATATAACACTTCTTACGATAATCTTTTCACATCTCAAAAAGAGACTCATAACACCATTAGTTGCCATAAAAACGCAGTAAAAATGTTTCTTCTCCCATAAGAATAAAAACTTTCGCTTCATACACATTTACATATTTTGCAAATATTAGGAAACCATACATTTGTACTACCTTTTTTCTGTATCTACATAACCGTAAGTGTTAGTACTTCTGTTTAGACTATTCGTTCGCGCGGTCTCGCGAAATCAGAACTTGGATATTTTTCTTCATCCACGCCTCGGGCTTAACACCGGATGGTTTGATTACTTATGCAAATATACTAATTGTCGTTAGTTTGCCACTTGCTAAAGACGACATTGAAATTATTTTAAATACTGTGGATCTGAGTTAAGGCGAATAAATAAATCATGTTAGATTAATGCAAGTTAAAGTTAGCCATGAATATATGAAGGAAACCAATGTTCAACAGTCGATGGCCCAAGTAATAATAAAGAAAATGCTAATAGATATGTTGCCAATCAATAAACCAAGTCTACCATTCAATGTCTACGAAAACCCAGAGTTTCTCCAAGACATACTAAACTTAAACAACAGCTGCTGAAAAATACCAGACAAAATCACTACCACTGATAAGAAAGAGAGAAATCAATTTCTATTTATAGTCACAGTAGAATTATTATAGGTCTATTAGTAACCGCAGTAGTTTATTCACCAGCGTGACTAAAACGCTACCTATCGTCACGCCCTGTGCCTTAAACACGTTCATTCTGAACGTAAACGTGCAATAGTCTTCAGAAACAGTTTCTCAAGCAGCAAAGTGATTAATTGTACACATATTTGAAAGAGATTGGAACATGAACTCGTGACTTTAAGATACCCTAAAACCTTTAAGGGTTTACTCTGATTTAATTTTATACTCTACATCTTGGTCTATATAGTTTTCAACACAATTGTTGTCGACTAATATAAATTATAATGTTGTAGTTGTATTACTTAAGTGCTCTGATCTTTTAGGTCTATATTAAGTCTATTCTAAGTGGGTAGTTTAATGGCTCTTTTATTGATCTCTTAGACATCGGAGCAAAATTTATTGCTGATTAACAGTCCAATTTCTACATTGGTCCTACAGATCACATTATTATTATTGCCTCATAAAATCTCTATTATATTGTGTAAGCAGATCATATCTACAATCTCAATATTACAGCTAGCACAACCATACACAAAGGCTCACACATTCAGCTGGTTATGCAAAATTTTTAACCGCAATGGCATGTTGTTTTCTAATTAAACCCTTGTTCTTTGTATTTTATTCTTATTGCAACCGTGATCGCAATTCTTAATCAAAACTTCTTTGTTGGGAAGTTCGCGGTTTTCACTGTGGAGTGCAGGACTGTTATGTGGTTATTTGCAGCTGCAGGTTTTTTTGATGTGGATAGAGCAAAAGGTGTAATAGTAGTTGCTTTTACGCATATAGGTCACATTGTTTCCAAAGGTGTTGAAATTCAAAGACCACAAATGTAAAAGGTAAATGAGGAATAGCAGACACTAGCTTTGGTTTATTAATACATCATCAAGAGAAGGATGCATTTTAAATTGGTCAGCCAAAGAAGGAGAATTTAGTTCTATTCTATAAGTATTTTGAAAAGGACCAAATCGTTCCTGAAGGAAGCCAAAAGCAGTGCAATTTACTTCATCTCCTCCATCCATACATTTATCCCTAAACAAATCAACGGTGTCTTCAGTTTTCTTCTTAATTCCATTATCAGCATACTTACCAATACAATCACGTCCATTACTATTATTTCTAAGTATAGATTCTTCTTTATAAATTTTAATGTTATTGTTTTTTGTTCACAGGTATGTACTGCTGGTGTGTTAGCAATCTGTTTTGTAAGTGATACTGGGCATATTTTTGCGTAAAGCAGGAATGTAAATGCTGTTTGGTTGGTAAGTAGCTGAACGTATTAATGTTGTTACTAGTTGTGTATCTGTTCATGGCGTTTTTCTTACGAGTATATGTTAAGTTTTACCGTTTTCTTAGTAGGTTTGTTTAAGACGGCACGGTTGGCGCAGTGGCTGAGCGATTGACTGCTGCGCTTCGTGTCGCGGGTTCGATTCCCGCACGGAACAAATATTTGTATGGCCTACAGGTAGTTGTTCCGGGTCTGGCTGTTTGTGTATGTGAGCTTAAATGTTTGTAAACGCACCCACGATACAGGAGAAATTCCTAGTGTGGGGCAACGTTTTTTCTAAAAAAAAAAAAAAAAAGAATTGATAATTTCCGTGAGCAACATCTTAGAATGTTAAAAATACCTTTTTACTAGTGTATTTTATAATTTTTTGCAGTTTCTATCATCATATCTACGGAAACTGATCCTTAAAATCAAATAAGTCTTCGTTTTAAGATTTCGAATTCCACAAAACATTACGACACAAATTGAAACCTTGAAATTAAAAGTTTCCGAAACATTAAACGCTTCATAGAAGCATATTAAAGCCCCCACTATTTACTCTGAAATCAGTCACCATGTAATCTCAAGTTTATTCTTCACTATCACCGACCGACCACCACCATCGCTAAGCTCTTATTTTCAGTGCCATAAGGTGTATATTCAAACATAGATGTAAGTGAATATGACAGCAGAGTTTATGTTATTTGCTGTTGATAAGTTAATTCTGTTTAAGGTGTTTTGCCCCCCTACAGTGAAGTTTAAGGTGTCAGCAATGTAGCAAGTTGGGAACTGCTTAAAATACATATATTTTATGAACAACAACTTAGAGCTTCTTCTCATTCATTGTGCCTCAGCGAAAGGATATACGTAAGTCTTTCTGTTAACATAAAAGGAAATACAAGTCTTTGTTGACTTTAAAGGAACAACTACAGGATTCCTTGTATCAGAGGCGTACGCAAATAGCCATTGCCAAACATCGTAAGATGCAGATTTGGGTATCTTGAAATGAACATGAACGGGAGCTGTGAATCGCTGACAGAATTGTTTCATTCTCAACCCTATTGAAGAGTGTTAGGGTCTTGTAAAAAGTGGCATATTTTTCCATCATTCACCTAGGTATTTTTGCCCTGTAACACACTTTTGCTAAGAATTAATGTCACTTGCAGCATACCAACCACCATACCATAGCAACCTGGTGAAATTCATTTTTTCTGAGAATTTTTGTCAAAAGTGGTCTGCTATACTTTTACTATTCTTATTACTACACTTTTGGGAAATATTTCACAAAGAAGAGAAGTTTATTTTCCTTTAAATTTGACAAGATCTACAATACGAATAGTATCCTCAATCTAGGTCTTCAAATCCGCTTTCCACTACTCCAGAATCGAATAAACATTTAATAATGAAGTGTGCGAACAGATCAGATCATAAATCTTCTCCGTTGGGGAGTCAGCACAGGTCGTGACTATAATGGCAACCACGTTCGTGTTCTCGATAATTTATTGTCCAACACTTTTAAGCTGTAATTGTGAGTAAATGATTATTTGTGAACTTCACACTCTTTTGTTTTTGTGCGAATCATTTTGTTTTTTTTTTGTTTGGATCACATGGTGTTTAATATTATGTGATTTTGAATAAAGAATGTGTTTATTTTTTTAAAAACAACTTCGGACTTCACACAATCATGTATACAGGGTGTAAACGGACCCTTCACGAAGCCGTCAACCAAGCATTCTGTACATCAAACGAAATAACCCTATGCAAAAATTATTGTTGGGAAACGACTTTTTTTTGGGGTGAAAAATCACGTTTTACGGTAAAACTCAACGTAACGCACTCAAAACATTGTGCTGATGAATTATCGCAATGACGGGGAGAACAAGTGCCTTTCGGCTTCGTTAAGGCTCTTTTTATACCGTTTATTAGGGAGTGATCACACTTATCGACGTGGAATCGGTTTCATCCGATCACAGTCATAACCTACATTTGTCTCATTTAGTTCAGCGCAGCGTCCAGTCGCGTCGTCCGAAGCGAAATGAGGTGAATTACGTCTTTTCGCTTTTATGGTATCGACATCAAGCTTTTTTGACCAGCCCAAGCCGATTCCGCGTACAATAAAATATGGTTATAGTCGGTTACAAGGAAGAATAAAGTATGTATCGCACACCTGTTTCAAGTTTATTATGATTATTATTGAGGTGTGAAAGAGGAAATCTAAATGGTTATATTACCACCGTTACGAGATAAAGTCATTCGCTAATCATGTCTGAGAAGAAAAAACTTTCAAAATAATAGCGTATAAGTTGTAAAACTAATAGCATTGTAAAACTTAATGGCGGAAATAGATCCAGTTCTGTAAGAGAGGCATAAATCAAAGCTAAGTTTAAAAGCATTGTAAAGTAATTTACCTCTTTGTATAAGTCGGATGGGATCGCTTTACATTGCCATTTGAACTTATTCATTTATTTATTCAATGTTTTGGAATACTATTTGCGATATTTACTCTTCTTTAGAAACTTTAAGCAATATTCTGTTGGTATACATCGTCATAGAATTAATTTATACATATAAGCATCAAGGCTATCAACAATATAACTGCCCACACAAAACCAACCATGCCTAACTTACACTAGACCTTCAATTTGACCATAAACTCAATCAATCAATAGAATTCTCCTTCGACCAGCCTACATACATCTGCACTACTAACATTAACACATACCATTACAATGTTATTGTATGGACTTTAAAACGGGTTACGGTATTATTTTCCGCAGAGTATTTGGCTAGTAAATATCGACCTGATCTGGCTTAAAATCTAAAAGACTTGATAAGTCAAAGTCAACTTTTAACCAATTTACAAAATAATATCTTTTATCATGTACTACTGAGTTCACTGACGGTCTACCACTTTTCACCCTTATGATATATGTAATAAGGTTGAAAAGTGGTCGACCGTCAGTGAAGTCTCTAATGCAATCGTCAACATACAAATGCCACGTATCATCTAAGTCATCATCCTCAATCACAATCATTCTATCATCTAGAAAGCTAATTACTTAGTCGACAGCCGATGACATTATCAACAAAATTATTCAACTAAATACCTCTTCACGGTTCGCGGGTTCAAAACAATCGTATCTAAGATCTGGACCAATGGCAGAGTTTAGCGACCTAGCTGAGATGTGTTATAGGTGTTTTTTATTGGCTAGTTGAGATATATCATTTATATTTTGACTTTTTTTTTTGCTGTAATGTTGGCTGTACACTCTAGTCGAGAGATTCCGAGGCAGGGCGAGTGCGAGAGCCTAATAGTAGCGGTCGTCTAGCCTCTGAGTTCTTCGCTTGCTTTTTGTCCTGTGTGGGTTCTTTGTGAGACGTCACGGGAGAGACATTGTGAGAGGTCTCGGTCGAGAGTGTACAGCCACCATAACAGTTAATGTGGATGTCCCAAAGATAAATTACATACAAAGGCTGGAATATGAATAAAATAAGTGAACCAACACTGACTGATTATGGTTAGTAGATGATGATTTTTTAACTTTAGAAACGAAAGATGAAAAATGACAACTGTTTACAAAACAAAACGAAAGTAAACACAGTCTCGACAATGCTTTTCGATTATTTTAAACTAAAACTCAAGACAATGCTTTAGAAAATAGAATAAAGTGCTATTGTTACTACAAACGCTGCAGAGAGAAAGGTCACGGGTACAAATTTTATCCCAATTGAATCCCTTTCTAGAACAAAGCCATTCAGCAGATCGAGAATTACACGAGAAACAGAAATAGCTTTAAAAGATTTCTAAGATACTTTGAGGGAGAGTTGAAAAGTCTGAAATCCTTATCTCAAGGTAAAGACAATATGTTATAAATTATCATGAGTTTCTATTCCACATTCCATGAGTACAATAGTAGCCCTCTAACCTTTATATCTGGCAGCGATAAGCAGCTGACACCCTCAACACTTATCATCTCTAGATCTGTATATATGTAGGTATACTTATCGTAATATCGGCTTGTATAAGTCCTTGCTTGAACAAGGGCCGCCCTGCAGGTAGCTTTAACAAACGATGTGGTTAGGACAATACCTCAGAAACATTCCTGAACGAATGATTGGTTAGAAATAGAATTGCATTATTATAAAATACTTCCACCTCTTTTCAAATACCTAACAGAAAAATAAAAAAACTGTTTACAAGCTCAGACCGACCAAATATGGAACAAAATAGCTATTAACTCGTGCTTCGAGAATCCGGAACATCGATCGCCATCATCAAGAACATATCACAAGTTTCTATCTAAAAACGTCATAGTTCAAGTAAAAAACTAAACTCGTGCCGATCTCACATCATCTAGTCCACGTATTTAAATCGGCCATCTTAATAGGCCGTAGCTTTCACAAGCTCGACGATAAACAAAATCACAACAACGCAGACATGAATCCGCATAAATTCCCTTGCATTCAATACGAAATGTACATTATATCTGATCAGAGGTTGTCAATGCGAAAATGGCGGAGTACAAACAATATCGGTACCGGTAAATGCCATCGGACGCACTGCGGGCGTGGTTCACTGGACGGGGAGAAATCGAAAAACGTACAACCATTTTGTTATACACAATGTATAATTTAGATATCTTCTTAACGGTCAATGGCGGATTAGTCACGTTTTGCGATCGAGATGCTTCTGTGACCTCTACGTACTTATATGGGGTTGTAGACATGCAAATGGCTTTAGCGTTTCTAATAGTTTAGTTATTGTCAATGATCATAGTTTATTGAAATTTATCGTTCAATAAAGTTCCGAAATTAGTCTTTAGGCCTAATATATGGAAGACGCGTCCAAGATTACTAATAAACATTGCCATATATTTCTGCCTTTTGATTTGTTCATCATTCTCGGAGTATATTATTATTGTTTGTGTGGGTCTTATCGCTTTTCCCTTGTATATTGAATGAACTCAGGCAGTCAAATTGATTTAATGCGCCTATAACCATAATAACACGAACAACAATGTCGTTGACTTTGAAAATGGCAATGTGAATGAATTGTGCAGGTTCCGTAACATAAGTCTGTACCTAAACGACTGTAGTAGAGAGGTGGTTATTTCTTAATTGAGTAGATCTTACTGGTGTTCTACTAGAAGTAATTACAAAAGCAATTAACTCTTTATTCTCAGCTTCTGTTGTCTTATTATCATTCGGAGTGACCGCTTGCTTCTAGTCTCCAACAACATGGATCACCTTAGCTTTTTACTGAGAGTTTCACTTACTAGCATTCTAGTGCTATAGTGAGCACAATATTAGTTATTTGTGAAACCATTCAGTATCTCTCAAGCTCATTCTTGAGTAAAAGTCCCCTTGTATCCTTTCTACTGGAGATTCCAAACTAAAGGCACAAAAACAGTTCAGTAGTTAAAATACGTAAAAAGTAACAAACGAAAGCTTTCTCTTACTAGATTTTTTTCTCTACAAATTACAGTCAATTTAGCAGTACCCACATTTTCGCGGAAATTAACATCATTTTCCATCCTTCCTCTCATAATACCAAGATTACCATCGAAAAAGCGCAAATAAATAATGAGATTTTTTTTTACTGCTTGTCAAGCGTCACTTTCGATTTTAGTTAATTGATTCTCGTCTAGATAAGAGAGACGTGTTGGACATAAAGAAAGCGATCCATATCTTGCGCTTGCGCACATAATGTTACAAAGTTGTGTCGTGTGGCCAGTTTTTTTGAACTTACGGGTACTTTGTAAACAAGATATTTTTTTGGGTTGCTTCCTTATTTGAATTATCGTTTTTTTTTTTGGTGGAATAAACTTTATTATTCAAAGGAATCTGTAGGTCTGCTCTGTTTCGATTACACAAGCAAATTAAACTTGACTCGAAGGCCAATATTTATAAATACTAATTAACACACCTTGCTAATTTCTGTTCCTGTTATTGTCGTAATTACCAATGCAAGATGAGACGAGACGAGATCATGCCAAAACAGTGTCTAAGTCAAGCCAAAATGTTAAGTAACGTTTATAGATCCCGACCTAAGTACTGTATTATAGACCTGTTTTATTGGTCGGTTTTTGCACCTTGTAAAATCCCAAAGACTCGTTCATTAATTGTTCGTGAGGTATAGAAGACACGTTAGTGTCACTCACTAGCCAAAATACCGATCCTGATCTTCATAATAAAGACTCGGAAAGTCCAAATACCTATATGTACCATCACATACTTTGGCACCTGTGACCGGGATGTGGAGCTCTCAAAGCCCTGCTGGCATAATAATGGATTTAACGCTATTTTACCCTTCAATGTAACATTATGTAGACATTTGTTGTCAAGTTCACCACAGACAACATTGATCTACAATATAGATCGACAACGAAACAAGCTAGCGTTTTAAGACTGGCGATTCTCAAGAAAAGGTCATGTACTTAGACATAAACAATCTATATGAGGTATACTTTTCTTCTGTATGGAAGAATAAGTCTCAAAACAAAGCAAATGAAGGAATGAAGCTTCACAATACAGGAAAGTACTGCGGTTTTTATAAGTAAACAATAAATTGTTGAAGTTAAACCCAAAGAAGTTTCTACTGCACTTCAAGATTTGAAAAATACATCCTTATAAAAATCTAGCCTCACAATTTTAGAAAGAAACCATTACCACAGGAACAACAGCTTTCTCAAAACTTATCTGTCCATCAAAGTAACGGCTGCAATAAAACAAACCGGAATGTATTAAGATGACGAACTGCATTCAGTTTTGAGAGCAACACACAAGACTCACGGAGTCACGAAAGTAAGAGCACGATTTATAATTCTCAAGAGAAATGTGACTTTTTGACAAACGTGGAGCAGGAATTAGGCTGGTCTGTTGTTTAAGTGTGCTCGTTTGTTGAAGTGTCAATATAGTGACTGCCACGAGGCACACCACACCAATGATGGTGTAGTTTTGGCAAGAGCGACTGCTGAATGTTTGTAGAGGGTTGAATTTCGATCCCTGAACCAATCAAAGTGTAATCATATAATAGAAATAAAGAAGGAAAACATATTTATTTGACACATACCACAAGTGCACACAACAATAAATAAAAACTTAAATCTGAACAAAAAGAAAAAGATAATATTCAGTTCAGCTAACTGTAATTAAAGGTCTTTCCAGATTATTAATCGCAGTCCAAAGTCTAAGTTTAATGGTCATAAGTTTACATTATTACTAATGACGAATTTAAATATAAGCGTGATATTATTTATCTCAATAAAGTAAGAGGATGATGATGTTGTAGGGTCTAAATCATTTAAAGCAGTTGTTTGTCACGATGAAATTCTCATTAAAACGTGGAGACATATGTATTTAAGTCATCATCTGCCTAGTCTTTGCCCAAGTATGTTGGGGTCGGCTTCCAGTCTAACCGGATGCAGCTGAATACCAGCATTTTACATGGAGCGACTGCCTATCTGACCTCCACAACCCAGTTAATACTGGGTAATACGATACCCCTTGGATAGACTGGTTGTCAGACTTTTTGGGCCACTGACTACCTAACGACTGTCAAAGATCTACAAATGACACCCGGGACCAACGGTTTAACGTGCTTTCCGAGGCACGGAGGAAACTCGGTAAGTAATGGGTGGTCACCCATCTACAGACCAACCTAGGCAAGCACGGCTTAACCTAAAGATCGACCCCGAGCGGCTGTTATTATTTAGCCACGATCTCCTCACACATGTATGACGGTGAATTTAGATGTCGCCGTTAAATCTTCTGTCCCTGTGACATTAAAAGTTTCAGAAACACACTGACTAACCAAGCCATCTTATCCAGCAATCCTAATGACGGTAGCAACATCAACCCATAGACCCAAGCCGGTAAAGTTCAAAGCCTCGCAGCATAATGTGTTGCATTTAATGATAATTATCACGCATAAATAGCGTTGAGTCGCTAATTCATCGCCCACGACGAACTTCACCATTTCCTAAGACGTGTTTTGTGAATAGAAGGGCCTGTCGCTTTCAATAGCTCACATAAGTAAGATCTAGCAGGCTTTTTTGTAGACTTTTCGACGTTCTACAAAAGTGTACCGAAACCAAATTATAACGATTTCCTGCTTAGATACTTTTTAATTAAAATACTAGGATTACCATTCGTAATGTTTAGCAGTGGACGTTTTTTCTTCCATGTAGAAACAGCACCTGCTTCTTGACTTTCAAAAGCCTTCGGATCCTTCTGAAAATTATTAGTTCAAAAAATATTATATGATCAAAATAGTAAAGTGCTAGTGTAATTCATCATTCCGCCTATTACAATGGTAAAGGGAGCCGTTTATTCTGCCTTATAATACATTATTCTATAAAAGTTTTAAATAGCATTAGTTCATCCTGATTACGTAGTGAACTATCAATATTATTATTTTGGTTCTTTACACCACTTTTTTCGTGTGCCTTGTTCAGTTCAACTAGTTCACAAATTGTTTCATTTACGGTGATATATCTAGAACGATACTATATTTTAATTACCTCTTATATTCTCCATTTCCCAGCTCCAATATCCAACTAAACAGTTCATTGAAGAATCATTTTTTCATCTTGTTTACACACTAGAAATTCTTCCAGCTTCCTTGTAGAGAACTGGACCTACCAAAGAAAGCGCGGTCTACATTGACGTATTAGTGGACTAACGTTACTTAATGACTACTTAGCTTAGGAAAAGAGTTCCCGTTTTACAAATATGGTAAAGGATTTAATGTTATCGATTCTTAGGGTAAATTGTAGGTATCTTTTATTGTTTAATAGGCTGGTGATGGTCTGACGATGGATGGTCATGATCGATGGTTTACAGAGGTTAGGTTCGCAGCAGGTGGTATGGTCTAGGCTTTAGATGTATTGCTGCTTAAGGGATTGTTAGATGGTAATGGACATAATAATAAATAAACTTTGTTAGCAGAGGCAGTATCCTATAAAATATTTGCGCTGTGTCACTAAACGTGTGCCCCGTGGCTACTATTATATTCAAGTACAACCGGACACTTAGTCTATTATAATGAAATCACTTACAATAGCTACTGATATTTTTGCCAACCATCGAAAACTTAAAGTTGCTCGAACTGAGTAATCTTCGAAGATTTAATGTTTAACGACTAGAAATCTCTGTTTTCCCTAATTTACTCTCAAACTGACCTTAAAATACACCTCCATACCATAAACCTCCTTTTACAATACTATGCAAACAACCTAACCATGCCTTCTCTCATCTAACAATGCTCCCCAAATAAACTTTATGGCTTGCGTAACATTTATATACAAATTGCTATCTCAAATTCCATGACGCATAATTAGAACCTTGCTAATTACAATTTCCCATGTTCAAAGTCGAGGCTCATTAGAGGCTCAATTAAGTACTGGCTACCGTTATGCGATAGTCGCTATCAGATGCTATATCCCAATGACATTGATTCACTTTGATTTATTTCTTGCTGCGAAGGAAATTATGTGTTTTGATTTAGTTGCTAATTAAAAGGATTTTCTATATTCGGTATTGAGTGTGGATGTACCGTTTGAAATGAAATATAGTAATCGTTAATTGGTATTGAAAACGTCAATAAGTTTCTTGATTTAAGATTGGTTATTGATGATATGTTTATCAGCAGTAACTTAACTTACGATGGTTTTAATACAAAATTGACCATATCAAAGTAAAACTACTAAAATTGATAGACACGGTCAAGAAGACATCAAAACCAAGGGACACATCGCCCTGAAAACAAAAACAAAACAGCTGTTTCTGATTGATCGTTCAACATACTCAAAACATATATAGAACAGCCAAAGAGAACCCAACCATCTAAAACATGTTTTTGTGTTCCTCTCGACCCAAAAATAGCTCTCAGACAGACACACAAAAAGTAAAAAATCTACGAACAAACATAGCAGCGGTCACAGGGACTGTTTGCATTGGATACGTGAACAAATCTGAATATAAATTTGACTGACTGGATGATATTTTCAAGGTGAAAGCAAATATAGATGTCAATGAGGGTCGTAATGGTAGAGATGTAGATGACAGTAGTTTCTTAAAAGATGGATGGCAACTAACAGTAAATGTTGATACTGATTGACTGACTACTGAGGTAACGACCAATCGAGAAGCGTGAGAAGAAGATACACTGCGCTGATCCCATATAAATTAGGACAAGGGCAGGAGAAAGATGATGAGGGAAGATGATGTAACAGCAACCAACAAAATCAAGTAAAATACCCTAATTATGAAACAGCTGATGAAGATAATAAATGAAAATAAACTCTTAAACAAATGTTGATTGATATACCTACAATATTATGTCTAGTTAACACCTCTAAAAACCACGACTTCTTTGTTAATAATAAGAGAAATTCTGAAAACAGTGACTTTTTTTGTAACTATAATGCTTGCCTAAAATGCCTAATTTTGGTCCAGGTGTGGCGCGAATTTGACCTCATCCATGACTTTGAAACATCCCAAAGTGCACCTGCTGTTGTTCCCACTTAAATTTTATCCTGTTCCATAACATATGTATAAATACAAATTGAGTTACGATTCACATTTATATCCTTAGGCTTTACGGGCAAATGTTAATTGTTGAATTATGTATTCTGGTTTGTGATAATATGCAGTTGTTAAGGGTAGTAATAAAATTATGATGAACAGAAACAATAAAATACTTATTTATTATTTGTATCCCTTAATTAATTATTGTTAGGACTGTTCGCAGAATCTTGTGGATATGGGTACCGGTTTGTTTAGTATTTAATACGGTTTATATTAATTTGGATTAAGTTGAAGGTGTAGACAACAACAACGTAGCTATGAATGTAATTATTGTTTTCTTTTCTCACCTTTTTGTTCCTATTTCCCTTGCAATGGAAATAGGAACAAAAAGGTGCTCTGCCATCTGCTTCGATTTCATAGAAACGATCGTAAACCTAACCACCCTATAAAGTTTACCATAAATCGTTTGTCTTTTTAGCTTCTTCACCTTTTCCATCACTTCGATCTAGCTCTCCGTCATTTTTTTTTTCTTTCGTCTTTATTTACGTCGAACCGCTTACCATTGACTATAAGCTCCATTACTTCGCCACTTAAATTCTTTCTCAACTTTTTTGCATCCAAACCGGGCCTATAATAATGTCACTCAACCATTTGCCCATTTACTGAGCAATTACAAGTATCTCACTTTAAATATTTACACTATCACATACTAAATCCTTGCCTATGAAGGCACTAATGGAAATAACGTTAAGAAAACATTATTAGCTGATAAAGTTAGTCGTAAATCTGTCCGTCTGTGCACTTATCTTGGTAACTAGAGTTTATCAGGCAGCATGTGAAAGCTTTGAGCTAAGTGGAATTACCTATTGACCAACTGTCTGTAATGTATTGGAATAATGTATGTATCGGTAATGTGTTGCTGCAGTTTTGGGTAGGTTTTATGATATCAATTTGTCGGTAGTGAGTGCAATTGAAATTGTAGTAGGAGAAAATTATATTTATGAAAGTAAAAACTAAATATTTTCCGATCTACTGAAGAAGATAGAGTACAAAACACACATTTGCATTTGCAGTATTATAGTCAGTCGTTACAGTGTCTATATCTGCTGTACATATTACAAGACGAATAAGTCTAGTCGTGTCTGTGGTTAGTTCTTCAAAACCACACAATGTATTTTGATGCGGTTTCCAGTATCATTTGTGGAGATGGGTGTTTCATTCCTGAAGGTTTACGTGCACAATACATTCATATTTTACTTAGATATCGCCCACAAAACTCAATATTTTGGCATGTAAATGTAACGGCAAAATATTATTATATAACAGTACATTGTTGCACCCTTGTGAAGAAGGAGCAGGTCGGTATTAGAAGGGAAAGAGCATACCTATCAACGAGAAATCGGCTGAAAGTGTCAGAAAGAACTTTATATCCGTGCAGTAGAAGCTAGAATGAGTATTTATTGACCTTTGTTAGGTTCGGACGACGCGACTGGACACCGTGACTGACTATTCGCAGTACGTGGTCAATCCTTGCAAGTAGATTGGCAGCAGCTTCATGAAAATTAATGATACCTTTACTGTCTTCTTGTCATAAGTGATAACCTGGTCTATTTGTAGCAGACCTCACAGACAGCTCATTTAGATGTTAAGATTAGCTATTACCATATTCGAACCGGGCACGATAGAAAACCAAATGAATCTTCACAAGTCAGTCGTGAGTGTGCTGAGAGTAATCATAATGACTTCTATATTTGTATATAAGGAAGGCTTAAAAAGCAGATGTGCTACTTAAAAAAATAAAGCTAAGAATTTCCATTGTACCTAACAATTAGCTCAGACACCTCAAAATCGTCGTAGTCGTTAATACAAATTAGGCTAATAATCAGCATTTTCCTTATTTTATAATCAACATTTAATTTTTTTTTATTATCAATGTTTTCAAAATTTACCAGAGACATTCCCCCAAAATGTCTGCCCTGTCTCACTTCCTAGTGTTTTTCTTCAAATGTTTTTAAACATGACTTCTGAAGATGAAACTGACCAAAATATAATATAAGCTAAACTTATACTGTCACTTACGGATTGTTCATTATTTATTTATTTATTTATTTAACACTTCAAGCACATAAGTACAGAGGCGGACTTAATGCCATAGGCATTTTCTACCAGTCAACCTTTGGGTGATGCAAAGACAAGCAGTGGTAGGTGTAAATCTGAAAATAATTTTAAATAATAATAAGATTAACTACAAGGATATATAAAATACTATAAATATATATCAAATACTATAAATATATATCAAAATTTAAATTAATGTAAATAAACATTTCCACGAATATACCAAAATAAAAACACAAACCATGGGGAAAACATTACCGTTGTGACGAAACTGCCAGCTTCTTCCGAATGTACTCACGAACTTTAATTTATACTCTTCACTTCTTCTTCTTCTTCTTTACTTTATTTTTTTTTTTTTTTTTTGAGCTCCCTATATTGAATAATGCACAATCACGGAAGATATCCCGTAAGTGATAGTATAAGTTTAGTTGCAAACCGTGAAAGCTTAAAACAATGTTTATAACATAAACTCTTAGACATCCTGCTGCATTAAAAGTAATAAGAAACCATTAGATCATTTTTCAAAATCAGATAAATTACAAACCTGACGTAGAAAATAACAACGTTTTAATTATAATTAGAAACAAAACAAAAACACAGGACCCAGTGACTGCATTTTATAAAATGTGGTGTCTAAATCGTGTTATAATAACATAAGCCAGGCTACTTGTCGCGGTGTATGGCTTCAAGCGGAACACCCTTCATTATTTACGGTTGGGGTCATTTCCACCCTAAATACAACTACTGTGGCAGTTGAAACAGGTGTTACTAGGGGTCAAGGGCTTAAGGTAACAGGTTATAATCAGATTTTTCTCTACACACATCTATGGCACCATGGTGACATTCTTCAGAAAGGTCAGGGCCGTAGTAAGACCAGATGTATGAACGTGGACGAGGCAAATGGATCATGTAAGGATTGTAGCAAGTGACGTTCTATAGTTTATGTCTACCTGTATGGGAAAATGGCTTGATTTTATGTATGTATAATCTATCTGTGAATTCCTACAAATGGAATGTAATGGAATCGTTTCCTGGAGTGCCTACGTCAGTCAATTAAATTTAAGTGGTATGAAGGGCAGTGATCTTCTTCTGTTATATAATTGTCTAGATCTACAAGGAACGATAGACTTAAAGTTTCTTCAAGATAAGCATGAGAAAGTGTGACGGAATCGTTCATATAGTTTTTTTCTTGTCTTTGTCTTTAAGCACATCCTCTGTCAGAGATAGGAGGGCCAATAAGAAATATAAAGATTGAAAAAGGCACCCAAAAAGCTTTAGACAATTTTATTGGATGTCGTTGGAGAAATGCGCAACGCTTTGAAAATTATTTCCACTTGTCTAGCCCCTCTTATTTGTATAACTATACTTATAACATGCTATTAATACTTTATATATATATACTCTTTTGGTACCAGACAGGCATTAAAATACAGCAACTGAATTAGACCTTCTAATTCAGTTGCTGTATTTTGTTTTTTATTATTGGTGTCCAAAATAATGTCTCGTCCTACATAAGCCGGTACCTTTTCTTCATATTTACCATCGGAAGCATCTTATCTAAGTTCAATAAAGTTCCTTAACTTGTTCCCAACATGTAAGGTGCCGCTCCACTTCAAGATAAACAGTACAAATATTAATAATCGATGCGGTGACCGTGTAAGGTTAACCAAACGGTCGTTCTGGTTGTTTTTGGTTGCTTTTAATGCTGTTGGTTTACCTTTTATCAGTGAACTAATCTGTTTTTGTGTAGAAGTAGGTAACTGATATAGGTAATCGTCTGCACGTTCGTGTTTGTTTGGGTTCATTACTCGGTGAACCCTTCTTTTCTTTGGTTTTCCTCTCTCTCCCTCTCCATCATCTCATATAGTATTTATTACAGCTATTTTTTGCTTTACAGTGTGACAGAGGAGCTTGTGGTTAAATAATAACAGCCGCTCGGGCCGATCTTTAGGTTAAGCCGTGCATGTCTAGGTTGGTCTGTGGATGGGTGACCACCCATTACGTACTGAGTTTCTTCCGTGTCTCATAAAGCACGTTAAGCCGTTGGTCCCGGCTGTCATTTGTAGATCTTTGACAGTCGTTAGGTAGTCAGTGGCCCAAAAAGTCTGACAACCAGTCTTACCAAGGGGTATCGTATTACCCAGTACTAACTGGGTTGTGGAGGTCAGATAGGCAGTCGTTCCATGTAAAATACTGGTATTCACCTGCATCCGGTTAGACTGGAAGCCGACCCCAACATAGTTGGAAAAAGGCTAGGCAGATTATGAATGCGGCAGAAGTAACATTTTTTGTAATGCTTAGGATGTCACCACGAATAAACGGTTTTTCATTTTTTTATTACTCTTTTAGTCACACGCGTTTCATCCAATTACAGAAATGGTAATCATGCATACTGATAAACGTTTTGAGGGCACACAAGACTAGACTAAATAGGGAGGGCAATCTTGGAACAGACTTTCTTCACATAAGAGATGCAAAACATGATCTCGTAGCCCTGTTAAATCTTTAACATTTTCCACAACCGCTGCATTGGGACTATATTCCATCTCAGCATTTTCTATCAAGTTTCAACCTAGACTTCAAATACAGCTCAAATAAAATAAATGCAAATTTTATCACAACCCAGACAGTCATACCTCAAAATCGTTATCACTAAACATTTATCACTATTCATCAAACTAATTGCTTTATTAACTAGTATAAATCATTAAACCGTTATACGGTAGCTGTATAGTTATTAGAATTTCTTAGTGAAGAAATAAATCAAGTGCATTAAGATTTGGATAACACTGGGAGGCGGGGAATACGATTTTAAATATATTGTAAGTCTAATTTACTGCTTTGGATGTCTTTATGATAATTTCTTTAATTTGGTGCTAATGGATACAACTTAATATGATAGTTGGTATTAATCTGTATCAGAGAGACCACAGGACATTTCTTCTACAAAAAGTAAAAGTTACAAGTAAGTCAGAAACTCCTACCGCAAAGTTAAATTACAACCAGTACAACCTTTAGACTTGCCATATTACATTACCCTGGGTTTAGTGTTGGCATTGCTTTACTCCAAAAGGGGCTCGCATTTTGTGTGTTGATGCCAATTGATCTCTAAAGGCAAGTGTCTAAATATTGATATCTGATTGACGAAACTAATATTTTATTGTACCTACAATAAAGCTCCTTTTTCAAGATATGACTCGTCAAAAAGTTGAACAGTCATTCTTCATAACATTTATAGCTGCACACTATAAGAGATTATTAATTTCCTTCCTGTCTCACCATCACTGTTTAATATCCGAACCACCATTAAGTTTATCGATAAAAATAAATCCCTTTACATCCGAAACGAATGTCCGAAATTAAACACCGACATCGTTCACTCACTCATTCATTCGTTCATTCGTCTGCTCCGTTCGTTCCTCGGTCATATTGGAATGCAATTTTATTACGATATCGTTTCGATCGCTCATTGCGTCTGATTGATAATGCCCTACGCACATGGCCTCTGGCACCGTGCCATTCAATTGGGCAAAAGATTTTATTAATTTACCTCATAAACTGGTGGAGGAATAAATGGTAAATGGTTGGTCAATATGGTATGACTGTGTGGTCTGTAGAAGCCACCCATGAGAAGAGTCGTATAAAGGTTTTGTAAGATCAGGAACTACAGATGACTGATCAATAAAAGTACCTACACGGCTACACCTACCTAAGCAGCATGAAACAACGGAACAGCAATATAAGCTGCCACAAACACCATAAAAGAAAAATGAAGACCTAAGCCATTTATAGAAAAATGAGAGGTACACATATCAAAAACAACTGACGATCTGAACATGCTAGAAGGAAGCTTAACACTAGAAAAGTTTAGACAAATGATGACATGTGATATAACTGACAAATGATGACAGGGTAATCAGACAACCAGCAACTAAGGGTTAATCAGAGGTGTTCTTATAGTACACCGAGGCGAGGGCGAACCTCTTGCCAACGGTCTAGTACTGAGAAATTCCTGATGGAAAGAGCCAATAATACCTTATCTAACCTGGGAAGCAAACCCAAGGCCTCATTTACAGCAATGGCCTTTGACGAGACAGTCACGTCACCGAACAATGAGTCATAATAAAGATCAATTTCTAAAATACTCTAGCTAGAAATGCGAACAACAAATCACTCAGCAACAATTAACAATCCACATCAACAATTCCAACACTACATAACATCAAGATTCTTAGAAGCTATCCACGATTGCAGAACATAATTGTCATAAAGAGATCGTACATGGATGGTAATTGAGCCTATTGAAGATTTACAATATGCTATGGAACATTTTGTTGTTAGAATAGTTGGGTTTTGATTTATAGCTCATTGGTGAGTTGTGGAAAGTTTAATTTTAATGTGTAGCGTAGTTCAATGTTATGAACTAATGGCATGTCCTGCTGACAGCACGTTGCAGGAATTAATGAACTCTACTGAAGGTACCAAACTCACCGCCAAATTCTGAGTCGATACAATTGATATTGCCATCGATACGATAAGGAGAAGTTTGTAACATTTCCTTAGGATAACACACAACACAGATGATGAAAAAATGAAAATAACGCTCAATGGTCTCATCGAAAAGTTTGTATTGTGAAAGTACAAGTTGAAAATAAAAACATATCCATTAACACGACAGGCACCTAAGTCCCGGTAGATCACCAAAAGATAGCGAAGAGGCCAGTCAAACAACTGACGATCGTCAAAGCCCTTCTTGTAAAGAAAACATTACTATTCCAAAGTAAAAAAAAGCAACATACACCACACCTGGCCCAAACTATTTTATAAAGCAAACATCATCAAGGTGCAGTGTTGAACACAAAGAAGAGTACACATGAGCTCAAACAAACGCTTCTCTGTCGTAAACACGACTATACGGATAGGAAAAAAGGGGCTTGACTTCAGTATCCATAGAACATGAATCCCTCTCAAAGCCTATTTCAAAATACTGTTTATTCCATCCATTGGTCACAAAAACAACATAGTTTGTTGGACAAAACAGTATTTTAAAGGGTGTTTTTGTTGGGATTATTTTCCTTTCCAGGCGTATAGGTAATACACTATACTACAAAAAATTTGGTAATCGATACTTTAGGGTTGATAACTGTTTTCGATTTGGTTCAATTCCAATAAGAAAATAATGTTCTTAGAAGATTATAAATGAAGGCAATCGAAATCCATTAGATGACATCAAAATGGCGCCAGCGTTAGTTATTATGACTGTAAACACTGTAAGTGCAGTCTCAAAGTTCACAGCATAAAACTGGAACATAAATAAGTACCTATTTAAAGATGCATCTAATTACATATCTGAGAGGTATCCATGTTCAAGATCATATTCATGACAAGATACAAACTAATGTTGTCGCAATAAATCTCAATAGACCACAAGGCGATATTAATAAATGCATCGATGTAGTAGATGGAAACTATTATTATTTATTTGTAGGCTTATAAATTATTTCTAAATTAACTGTACCAGAGTGCATACGAAAGAACAATAAGACAGACACCAGTGGTAAAAGAACCAGTACAAGTTGGCCTCTTATTCGTTTGGAAATCCTTGCCACAGATATGTGGTCATCAGTTCAATTTTTAAGTCCTTTCCTTTAAGTAATATCATAATTCTCCAAATATGTTTGGGTCAGCTTCAAGTCTCATCAGTACAGTAGTTCTTTTAGTCTCAAGTTTATGATTACTTCATACAATTCAACAAAATAAGTATATATTTTAAAATTTTCTATAGCCTTTTATATATTTGGACATTAACTTCAAAACTATTAAGTCTTACCGCTCCAAAAATCAACCGTACCATTTATCAATGGTAGAAACAAATTATTTCGAAACACGAATCAATGGGATCATTACGTTGGACCACCAGTATACTATACTAATGTTATATCGAAAGCATGTCGATGAATTGATTCTCTTCATTACTCTTAAGGCTATGTTCAAGAAAGTAAAGGGAAAATAAATAGATGTGGGTCTTATTAAAAACTAAGGTAATTTTGATTCATTCAGGACTGTAATTTGTGAATATTATGACAGTAAAATATATACTATTGAATCAAAAGGATGGAAAAATGTAGAATAAAGTATTGATGAAGAAAATGAAGAATCACTACATAACGGTACTAGTAAACGACGCAAAATAAATTTAAAAAATATATAATGAGACGGAAAAAATTCAAACAATTGCAGCTTATTTCATAACGTCGCCTTACAGTATAACAATAGTGATGAAAGTAACGCATAAGAAATTAACTACAGCTAAGATTACTTGCTCTTTGAAAACGAAATAATAAATGACAAGCACGGTTCAACTTACAGCAGTTCTTCATTAGCTTTTATTGCATTACACCCAGTAATTACAGAAGTTATAATAACAGTTATAAATTAACCTTATTTAGAAGATACCATTGTTAAAGAGAAATTAGCGATGCAACTTAATGGAATCATCTTTAGTAAAAGGAAAAAAGAAGATGAAATGAAGTGCCAAGGCTGGTAGTCTAAAACGAATTTGAAAACATACGGTTAATATTAATTAATAGCTGTTGCATGATTGCTGACCCACACTATCTTTAATAAATTGCACTATTTAGAGGAAGTAAAAGGCGATTCACCAAATTAAAAATAGAGGTATAATAAAAATTAGAAATAACGAAATTGCCTAAGAAAAACTTTCAAATATGAATTGCATCCTTAGACCACAAACAATAAATATGAACATTCTTCTTTAATAAACAAAAAATAACAAAATCGTGATGTAAATGTTAAAATCTTATAAGATTTAATACAACTCCACTGTTATTAAATTAACAATTATGATTGTTTGTTCGCAAATAACTGCATTTAGCCCAGTTCAGATCTAGATTTATGACAGTAATTAAATTAAAGCTGAAAACATAAAATTGTTTGTATTAAATCTTTGAGAACCGGATGAACAAATTAGCGGTTGGATTTCTATTTTCAAGAAAAAGCTTTGTCTGTAACATTTCTATTGCAGTCAAACCACGAATGGCGGGAGACAGAGAAAGCTTAAAAGAAAAATAGGGAAATAATAATCTGTAAAAAGATATCTTTGGAAAACTTCAGACTTCTGCCACAAACATCTTATATTCTATATTCTATATCTATTATTGCAAGCAGTGTTCTGGACTCTTTGTTACAGTCATTTTTCTATTGTTCTTATCATTTTCTTTACCTAGAGCATAGTCTTCATTACCAGTATGTTTATCTTTATACCACTCAACAGAATCAGTTCTGAATGAAACAACAGGAAATCTTATTTAAAAATCAATCGTTAATCTTCGGTCTCTAATCAATATTTTATTTACTTACTCATACATAATAATATAGACCAGATCTAGTCTCGAGATCAAGACAATTTTAATTTAGAAACAACAAAAAAACTTAAAACACTAATTAAGTATTCGAATTGACTGGAGAAAGTAAATCTACATAATGTAAACTTAATGAAATGTCTATTAGTAGAATAGGACATCAGATCGAGTGACTGGACAGTTTCTGACAAAAAGTCTCGATGTCATTTATTTGTAATATTGGCACATTGTTAACTGTAGCCGGTGGGTATGCGATTTTTTCTTTGTTAAGTTTGATGATAAGAATTTCGAATGTCTGGACTTGTTTTTTGTTTTGTCTTTTAGAGCTATCTTTTGAGGTTGTTTAAACCGAATTTTTTGTCGGACCTGCCCCAAAAGTCTGATAACCATTCTTACCAAAAGATATTGTACTTCTCAGTTACTGAGTTGTGGAGGTCAGATAGGCAACCTGTCTATGTCAAATACTGGTAATAGACTGAAAACCGACCCCAACATTGTTGGGCAAAGGCTAGGTAGATGTTTTTTGACCAACCCCCTCTGCGGAGCATGAGTCTCAATCACTGATGCACTAAAAATGTTTCCAATACCTTTTAGCTAGAATCTCAAATGCGTCATATCCCTGGTGTCTCCCAATACCGATACATCTAAATAAATAGATGAATCTACTTCCACAAACAAGTCTTCTTACATTGAAAACAACTGTACATATCTAGGAACTTTATACGTTTTCACATTGACGTTTAGTCGTGCGATTTTATCATGCGACATAAATGAAAGACAAGTCGACTGTATCTTGGAGTAAACTTTCTAATCTTTGACGTATTCATTACTCATATTATACCATTTCAAGTACGTACTTACTTGACTTATGCGCTTGGGGAGTAAGTAAGTGTTCAGCAAATATTACTGGCTGTTTAGATAAAAGGTATAAGGAATAAAAATAAACAAATGACGCTCATGATATACAAGTACCTTTTGGCACGTGTCAAAATTAAAACTTACGCTGTCATTTTGTTTTAGTACATTGCACGAAACATAATTATTTACCAAGAGCCAACTTCTTTCGATCGACAAAATATTCTTTTAGCATTATACCAGTCCTCAACATCTTTATGTGCATAAGCTGCTGCTGTTATTACTGTCAGTTCTATGGTACTGACAGTATAAAAGAGATATATAATAGAGAGATATATAATATATAGTAATAAAAGAGATATATATTTGATGATACTGTTTATTAAGAAAATGATAAGGTTTATTCTAAATCTGCATAGGAATACGTGGGGGAATGGAAGCAAGTCCAAGGACCCTAGTAATATGGGACTAGGGCAGGAAGATAATGGATGACATAAGACTACCGTGTGAAACAATTACGTGATTCACAAATAATGACACATTTCACACAAGGAAAACCTCGTAAGGATATCCGCAGAACCTCATAAATTCAGATCGCATTGCCGATAGAAATACGACACGAGCGCCACCTGTGTATGACACAGTCATGACGTGCTAAGCATTAATTGTTTTGATTGACATTCGATTAAATACCTATAATGTTGCGTCAAAAAATAATGCAGTTTAAAAATATGAGCACGTAGTATAAGACAGCGGAGACATGGTTTTTAATGTGCTTGGAATTTATAAAATTGTTTGTGAATAAATATTGATGACAATATTGCAAACGCTTACAAAGAATTTCTAAAATTAAACAAAAGATTATTCTTTTTGAGATCAACAAAGGTTTATCGCGGTCCACTGTTAGACAAAGCCTCTTCCCAAGTTAATTTGTGAAAATATGGAAGACATTTTCTCTTTAAAAACAACAACAACAGCTCTGCTTATCGCAATCCGCTGATAAACATAGAACGCCCCTCAAACACTTGATTCTCAGTTTGTCCCAGCCATAGGTGTTCTATCAGCCTCGGCTCATTCTGCTAGATCTCTTGTTACGTCAATTAAGTGTTATTCACTCGAAGACTGCTGCTCTGCCATCTGTTCACCCACAGTATGAATAAAAATATGTCTCCGCCTTTATCAAACTCATTTAAAGTACAATTATAACTAATTGCTTTAAATGAAACAAGCTTTTATAATTACTGCCCTCAACAAATAGACAATTTACCGAGCTATTAAAAAATCTCTTCATACTTTTATTTGACCTTAACGAAGGGTTTACAAAATCGGTTCTAGAGTCAATAAACCAGTGATTTACGACCGGTAATCTCAAAAACCTTTACTTAAAAACAAATTGCCTTTCGGTACAGGATGTCTAGAGGAGCAGTTTGTTAAAGAAATTATAATTATTCGTCTTTTTAATGGGTGAACCCATTAAAAAGACGAATAATTCGTAAAACTCGGTAAACGAAGATCGGTTTAATCGGAGTTTATTCACATCTTGATCTGGGAAGGAATTTTATTGGAGTTTGTGTGGGAGTGAAAGAAAATCGAAGGATTTGATAGGATACTTAACAATTTAAGTACTATCATTCAATTGAGTATCGTTACTGTTTCGAAGGTCATGCAAAATAAAAAGAGGATATTATTAAATGATTGGCATTTAAATTCTAGGACTGTATTTACCAGTTCGGAAGATCATGCCAACTTCAAGTAGATAACAAGTGGTCCTACGTTAAGGCAATCGAACAGGTAAAAAAAACTCGCACTAAGCCCTCAGCTCCCTCACCCATGATACAGCGTGATTTCTTATTTAACGTGTGTTTGAGCGATATTTTCCTAGCACTCGAACAATTCAAGATGTTTTCCTCATGTTATGAATCCACAGAATTAAGTCAGTTTGATCTACATAAATATGTCAACATTGCCTTCTTCCGTAACTTCACGCCAATGATTCCCATCATTGACCAACATCAACAAACGATGATAAAGCAAAAAAGGAATAAACACGAAAAGCGCCAATTCTGAGCAAAAAGGTGCCAACTCAACATAACTCGGTCACTTATTAAGTAAAGATTAGCTTATCTTAACCTACTTAAGTGTGTCGTAAGCAAATGAACCAAAAATCTATATGAAACGAACGGCAAAGTACAATTACCTTAAACGGTGAAACTTGTCGCGGTGCGGCGGCGGCGCAGCGATCGTGGCGCCGCCTGGTGAGTCATACGGTCACTAGGTATACACATACGTGCACGGATTGCACCGTGCCGGCTTTATGGTTCGCGGGTTGCATAAAAAGTGACACGTCATTGGTTAAAGAAATTTTAATTGAAAATGTTGCTCTACTTTCTTGATGGACTGCGTTAAAACCTTTATTAAACGGATGCCTGTCATACATACTGCACTTTAACGTTAGGCATATCTTTTTGATGCACAACTTTCCGTACATATTAACGTGATTGGTAGAATCAAACTACCAATCTCTTTAATACCCCAAAATTATTAACATTCTGACATACTTTGTCGAAAGCTTTCGACGAATCTAAAACAATCCGATGGACTGTCAGGAAATCATTAAGAGTACATCATTATTAGTCACTTAGCGAAAAAGCTAAACCTAAGTGATTCACACATCCTGTTACACATTTTTATGCCCAGTAGCCATGCAGGTACCGTTACACAGTGTGCAGTGTTGCTTGGTGGAATATTTGCACTGTATGAATGCACAGGAATATTGCACAGCTGTGGGTCTATATAATTTTTCACTGGTACTGCAATTAATTTTACCAAACTTTTGGTGTTGTCTGTTAAATGATAATTAAACTTGTCTCTAATCTTATCGTACTTAAGTCTGTTGATAAATCAGAATTATTATGATACAAATCATTTCAACCCTTTGTTGCACTAATTAAATAGTTCACCTCCTGTCTGTTTCGAACTTGTTTGTCAGTATTACTGACATCTCGTTCCTCATAATTGTTTATCCTTTTCATGCGCGGTACGGTAATCATATTAAAAAAAGAATTGTCCATATCTAAGTACTAATTTGCTAATCAATACGTATGATGGTTCGTCCTTCACCAGAGTTTATCCTTCATCGATGATCTAATACTCAATGTGCACTAGTAAAACTTCACACACAATGTCCTATTGGAATACATTGTCCATATGAAACAAGAGCTTTGCACCGTATCGAATTCAAACAATCAACACATGCAGGGAAATGCTAATTTTTCAATGCGTGCTCGCTCATGCGTGTGAGGCGTGGCCTAGTGATGTCGTGTTAGTAACAAATGATTCAATTTATTTTGTGGGTAATGATGGGGAAAGGGCATAAAGTCTGGAATTTATTAGTAGGGTTGAAAGTTTATTTGGTGAATAAGAACTTGGGCCTTTTTTGGGCAAGGGTAAATAAACACTTCTTCATTTAATTTTTTATTGTACCGTGCTTTTAACACATTGCATAGCGTAATCAGGCTAACCTTATTGATTAGCCTCACAGAGCACGAATAAGAATCAGCCGTCACTGGTAAACGAGACATTGTCTATGCAAACAAAGCGTGCCACCAGTTACTTGCACTACGACATCAGTTGTGCACTCAACGCACTTGCAGCGCCATTAAGTTTCATAGTACTTTTGTGTTCAAACGTAGTCTAAACTCGTAGAAAACCCTAACGCATCTTCGTCCTACAAAACCAAATTAACATACCTAAGCCCTTTAGCAAGAACAATAACCTCTTTACAACCATACTTTCTGAGGCCACTTTACTAATGATGTTAATATAGAACAATTGAATAAGTAGCTGGTGGGCGGCCATCGAAATACCAAGAGACTCTTGCTTTCATTTCACTTTTAGAGATTACTTGGGATATAAGTGTGAAGAAGGAATTAGATCAAGTGGGTGGAATTTGTATTGAGGTGAAAACACTGGGAACACTGCAAAGAATTCTCGATTTCATTCGAGAAATTGTTTTGTAAAGGCTGATTCAAACATTAAGACAGGCGATAATATACAGTATACCTAATACAGTTTTTACAGAAACGTGCTTTTAAACAGTAACCTTTTCTTCGAATTCGATTCGTTTCCATGTCGTTGGATGGTTTGATTGTATGGAAGATGATATGGCTGCAAAGGGGGTAAGTAGTCCGATGGCAGCTAACAGAGCTGTATGAAAAAGAAAGACATACAGTGACTCCAAATTAATTAGGATAAGGGCACGAGGTCAATGACAATCTCGTTCAATTTTAATTTTGTCCACAATTCAAAGGCAGGTTCTTTTAATCTCCAATGTTAATCCTTTTACCAACCTGCTCACATTTATGTGAGTTCCAGACAGTTATGAACGTATATCCTCGTACTAAACGACATCTTTAATTTCATTAGCCTGACAGATTTCTAACGCCTACGAGCATCATTAGAAACAGGATACTTTCTTTACTTCACTCTCACAACTTAGCCACAGCGACGGTGACACACTTAGAAAACACAGTTCCAGATTAAAATCGTGTCTTTTTATCTCAGCAAGACTATTTTTCATTACTTGAGTTTATAACAGAATGTATAATAACATCACGCCTTTAACTATTCTTCGAAAAAAAAAGAAAATAGGAGAAGATTTGTATAGAACTTAGACATACTTTCCGTCAGTTAATCAAAATTGAGCTTACACTTTTTCATAAATCATCCTTACATCAGCTACTGAGAATTTACCATTGGTAAGCCTAATAACTTTTTACGCGATGTAAGTATGGAACTCAAATCCTAAGGAGTTTTTCCTAGGGCACGGAAATGAGGCGAGAAGACCATTAACCTGTTTCTGAAAGAAGACTAAGTTAATTCAGTAAAGGGCTCATTATAGTACCTCGGAGAACACCAATCACTATCGCTTGATGAAACGCTGGACGACAGCTTTAAAGACCACACTTGTGGATGCCGCAATGGCAACATTCTGTAGCTAACTTGCAAAATAACATTTTACAGAAAAACTTACTGACATCGAATTATAGGGATTCCAATACCTACCTTAATTCTGATAATTCCTTAATCAAACCCTTTTTGCAGGTCATTTAATGTCTAAAAATGCAGGTCGTTTCCTAAACAGGTACAAACGGGCAGCGAAACTGCATTTTTGTGTGATTCACCTGAACTTATGTTCAATTATGTTGTGAATCATGTGAGAAAACTCTTATGTTGTAAAATTTTGATGGTAGTCGTTAGTGATTGTAAAATTTATGGGTTGGTTGATCCATCAGAAATGTGTAGAAGAAAGACTGTAAATGTAGTGTTGTTTGTCGTTGGGTATTTTGTTTTTATTGATTTTTGTGTATGGTTTCCCTGGTACTTCTCTATTGTTAATCAATACAATACATACCACCTTTATGTACAGACGTCAGCACATCAAGCTCCTACAATCTGTCAATTTTCTTTAATAGATTTTCAATTTTATAGCTAAAGCATTAGGATCAATGTTGATTGGGAAAAAAATGTCAGTTTCGGGTAGCTTGATGTGCTGGAGTCTACAGACTTACTATAAGATTAGAATGGTGTACAAAATATTTTTGTGTAGTAAAAATATACTATTTTATACTTATTTATTGGATTCACAGTTGGTAACTTTAAGGGTCCCCGCACACGGGCCACCGGCCACAGCCACAAACGCCGCCACAAGAAGCTAGAAGCGGCTACAAAGGTAGCTGAACCGCGCGATTTCCACTTGTGGCCGGTGGCTGTTACTTTTTTTTACCCGTGCAAGCAGTATCATAATGGACTCGCACGAAGAAAGTTGCCTGAAGTAAGGGAGAGAGGCGTGGGGAATCGCGCGAGTGGCGTGTGGCGGCGTTTTGTGTCGGCGTTTAGTGGCCGGTGCGGGCCACAAGAAGCGAGCAGCGACAATTTGTAGCGTGCGGCGGCCACCGGCGTCAATCGTGTACGGTGAGTCCATGTAAAATGTATGGAAACTACAGGAAATATGCCGGTGGCGTCGTTTTGTGGTTGTGGCCGGTGGCCCGTGTGCGGGGACCCTTACATCACAGCTATTAAAAAGTAAAGGAAACACAAAAGTACATAAATATAATCAACAAAATAATCATAAAAATATCGCAAAGAATTGACACTCAGTTAAATAAACAGTTGAAAAGGATTAAAAACATTTGTAAAGACGCCATTGTAATAAATATTACAATCGTGTTCACTTAAGTAACAACCTATAAAAGGAGATAACTTGACGATTTTACTAATAAGTTACACCCATATTATCTCTTGCAATTAATTATTGTCAAACGAAGTACACTTCAATTCCAAATCAACTATTTTTATTATACACTTTATTTTTTCAATAAAAAAGAACTTTCCAATCGATAAGTCGTAAAAATATCGATATATTATCGATAAAAAGAGCAATAAACGTTTAAGTAGCGTTTTTAAATTACGCAATCTTAATTGTTAGCTGAATTTTATTAATTCTGTGACACCTTGAAAAGTAGGTGTTAACTTATTACCAGTGTCAAGTTTTTTTTTCCACATTAAGTTTTTTTTCCACATTTTTTAAAGTTAACCTCACGCCTTTCACGAAAACGAGGGTGGTGTTAAATATTGTTATTTTACGATGTCGGCTTATCGATAATTTCACAGCACTAAATGTTAAATTTAAGAGTAGGTACTGTTGTGTTTATGGAATTAGCGACAATAATAAAAAATAAGATGACCTTTTCCATTTAACGAGTTGATTGACACCAATAAATTGATTATTTTCTTGATTTCTTACAATTCTGTCAAAGTAATTTCCAATAAGACATGCTTAAGTACAAAGCTAATAGTAACATGATAGATCTAGAGATTATGACTTAAAGTCATCATTAACTGTAGCTTCACCAGAATAACGTTTCGTACGAAAGCTTTTAGCGATTTATAACTTCAATTGCACCTAGATTCTTATTGCTTCCTTGAAATAAACGTGTCACTAAAGCATATGGTAATTAAAAAGGATTGAATTGCTATTACACTGAATGGCACTATGATAACCTGTTCGTCTCTTGCTGTAGTTTTATTACGAGATTGTGAGCCTGGCGGTCTAACAAATATAATTGAAGGTTTATTAATTCGCAAACAGTTATTTGAATTAGTCCTTAAGATGAATAAAACCTATTAGAAGTGCCATAGTTTTCAAATATGAGATAATTAAAAAAAAATCACTACTTTACATCAAAGGAGAATGAACAAAAGTGTATGTAATTTTCAATAAAACATTAATTTTACAGAAGAAATCAAATAAATAAATAAAAATACTTTATTTCAGACATTGATCCATATGATGTTAGTAATAAATACTACTTAAAAGCTATGTTAGTAACAAACGGAATAAAATGTACATGTACACGTACCCAATGCGCTATAATGGTGCAGCACGGCTTTTTACTAATGACCATCAGAATGTCATTGCCGCTCCCACGCACTCTGCGCATCAAAGAAGCAATCAAAAACAGTATTTTTCTTTTCTTTAATATTATTAATTACAACCAACCAATTCAACGTCACATTTACAATCATTTAATGAACGGATTAAACGACATATTTACTAATAGCTGTGGTTTAATCCGACATAAAACTTACGTTAATTACATGGCAATTTGATATTGCTTTTAACGGAATCGACATATTTACAACTTTGATTACATTCTATTAATATTCAAAGTGCATGTTCGGTTACACTGATATCTTAAACCGAAGTAATTAACTTCTATTTTCAATGGTTAATCGTAAAAATAAGGGAAGTCTAGACTTTATATGGTAGAAATTCATTACCAGTTTTCCGTTGTAGATAAGGGAATGTTTAACTATCAGTCCGACCTGAGAGGCTTAACGTACGGTAAAGTAAACCTGTCTCAATTGAGACAGATCATAAATGAGGAAGATTTTTGGTTTTTCCTTCATGGGTGTTGTTTTTTTCGTTATCCATGATGGAAAACCGAAATTTTCCATGACGTTAAGTCGCGCAAAAGTCCAGTCGCGCAAGTGTCCATGCCCGCAAACGTCCGTTCGTGCTAAAGTCCATTCCCACAATTGTCCATGCGCACAAAAGTCCGTTCGCGCAAAAGTCCAATCGTTCAAAAGTTCATTCGCACAAGTGTCTTTTCGCGCTAGTGGGTTGGTGCAAGTGTCCTTCGCGCAAATGTCCCAGATCCGCGAAATGAGGGTGTCTATTGTACACCCATGTACGTTGCTTAACCATTCGGTGATTATAAGCGTTTTAATACCATGAAGACCAAAACATTCTTCGAGACGGCGTCACTAATAACAGGTTAGTCCTCCGGCACCTCACACACAAAAACACCCGGTCCTACCCTTCCCTCTTAACCATTTGTCACTATTGACTATTTACCCAGGTGAGCCGGCACTGTGCCGTGTTTAGACAACAGTTTAACGGGAGTTCAGACGTGATGTCTTGGTCTTGTCTCTGTTTTGTTTCTAGTTGTATTTGGTAGAGGTAAACATCACATAACATCACGCCTGTAATCCCCGAAGGGTTAGGCAGTGGTGTACCTAATATTTCACTCACATTTTGCCAGTTATTTTAAGTCGAGGCGAGCCTATTGTCATCAACCGGGCACAAATTCAGACTCCGTTGCTGCTACTGAGAAATGCCTGATAAAAAAAACCCAATAAAATTGTGTCCGACCCGGGAATCAATCCCAGGGCCTCATGCTCAGCAGTACCACTAGACCAAAGGGGCAGTTAGTAGTTCCGTAGAGGTATTTTTTTAAATGACATTAGAAATATTGTAACTGGCTAGGTCTATATTGATGTGTGCGTTGACGAGATTTAGCGTTGTTGTAGAATACATTAACCCTTACCGAACCCTCGACAAGCGCCATGCAATCGCATTCGAAGCCCCTGGTACAATATAACCACTTTAAGTTTGCAGTCAAGGTGGCGGTGCTTTTTAAGAAAAAATGCATCGATATATCAAACTTAGTACATTTATTTTAGTTCTGTGCTTTTTTCCGGCAGCTGCCTGACAAAAAAGTCGTGCTGGTATTGAAGTTTTGTACTGGACAGCTGAATTTTTATTTCGCGATTTCGATGGTGGTCCCATGGAGGACCTTGTTCAGTTTGATGGTCTGAACCACACTCTGAAATATGACCACAACTTTCTTGTACACGCTGGATATACGTAAACTTACGGCGTTATTACTTATAAAATGTTAGTCTTTATTTCTCCTGGTTCTCAGAATTAGCAGCCTTCTGTTATCAAAACAAAACTTCCAGTCACCCTTTTTCTTAAACATAATATCCCTCACAAGAAGCAAACAGATCAGGATGCAACATTTATTTATCTAAAACTTTATTCCTCTTTTCTTTTGATACCTGAATATAGCAATGGAAATAAAATACCACATTAAAGTCACACCTTTATATGAAATAAACCAAATGCTAACATTACCTTTTACATCCATATTATTAAAACAGTTTAAAAATAATCCAAATTTCCATTACACAGTGTCTGTTTATTATGAAGATGGTGATTAATGTGATCATACACGAACCAGTTTTGGGCATGCTCCTTTGGGCATATTTCTTTGAATTGTTTGGTTATGCCACTATGAAGCTGTCGTTTTAAATCAAAATTATAGTCCGTCGGTTGGGCGGATTAGTTTTATGGATTATATTAAGGTTATGTAAAGGATGTTTTAAAATAATATGCAAGAAATTTTAAGATCTCATTACATTCATTGCAAAGTAAGAAATGATGGCTGTTTTTCATATAGAGTAATGTTTTATTTTTGGTAATTTTTGTGCAAATTGTTGTTTTCAGTAATATTATCTCTTTATTGTACTAATCATTTTTTATTTCATTGTTACAGGTAATTATTGCACAATGGCCACTATTGTAACTAAGGAAATTAGGGTTTGAACTTCTTGTTTTGTGGTAAATGAGTAAGTAAGTAAGTAAGTAAGTAATCATTTATTTGCGTAAAACATGGTATACATTGATGTTAATATTATTACAGTAGCTCAACATGTTTCGCTAAGATATAACATAGCATGCAAAAATTTATATTTTGACAAAAGGAATCAACATCTCACATCCATAAAATCTTTTAAACTGTAAAAATTACATAAAAGAACAAGAATAAGAATAAGAATATAGAACTTATACTGTCACTTACGGGATATCTTCCGTGATTGTTCATTATTTTGTGCTCCTGATATTTCGACGCTATTGCGAGCGCCGTGATCGCGGGTTGCACAACAACAACGAACAAAACAACAATGAACAATCACGGAATATATCCCGTAAGTGACAGTATACGTTTACTTCTTAAGCGGGAAGCTTAAAACAGTGTAAGAATATAGAAGATGTAAACATATCGTGTCACTTAACTCTTTATGATTGGAATAAACATCCATGTTGTCTAATCTTAAATCAAATTAATGATGATAGCAACCAAATCGATGGGATTTATCTAATCAGATCAGTACCAAAATCTTAACTCTTAAACTTACGAATTGATAAAAATGCAAATCAATCTTTATCGTTTTTAAAAAAATCAATCTTTATCGTTTTTAAAAATCGTTTTCTGTTGCAATCACGATAAATATCAAGATAAACGAACGTAGCTTCAAATCATCAAATTTTCTGTACTATATTTCATCATCAAATTTTCTGTACTATATTTCATCACCACTGCTTCCAAAACGGTGAAGGAAAACATCGTGAGGAAATTGACAAGTCTTTGGCCCGTATATACAGATAGTTATTGATGATTCGGTCATTATTTGAAAAAGGTTCAACCAATCAAATGGCTTGAATCTAGTTCAGTTACAGTTGAATCTTGAGTGACGTTCTGTAAAACGAAGCTTAGAGCCAAAATTTCGAAGATGGTACGCACTGGGCTCGTTTGGTGGATTACAGCCCACTCCCTCTCACAGAGAAGAGACCTGTGTCCCAGCAGTGAGAATGTTAAAGACTGATTATAATATAACATCACGTTTATAATCCCCGAGGGACTAGGCAAAGGCGTACTTAATAGTGCACCCACATTTCGCCAGTTATGTTTGAGTCCCATGTAATAAGGGGCGAGCCTTTTCCCATCAACCGGACACAAATTCAAACTCCATGGCTGGTACTGAGAAATTCCTGATAGAAAAACCCAATAACAATTTGCCCGACACGGGAATCGAACCCAGGACCTCATGCTCAGCCGTTGTGCTTGCCACCACTAGACCAGGATTCAAACTGAGGCTGATAAATGTAATACAATTTAGATTATTTCTCACCTCTGTAACGAAAATTGGAGTGTAACTAGAGCATTTGATTTGCAATTTAACATTACAAAACGTATACCTATGTTAAACTTTGCACTAAATCGGATATTTGCTGGAACAAGCTTCTAAAGTAATTTAAGGCTAAGTAACTGTGGTCTGACCATGTTTTTAGTTAAATATCTCCTTGACTAGGTGTGAATAAATACTATTAATAGCTCATATTAACATTACATGTTCAAGTTAATCTTGTAATGACAGGAAAACGCTGGATTTAACGGCTGTCCAAGAAAAGTAATATGCCACCTACTTTGTGAAGGTTGATGTTAAATGCTGCTATTTAGCACTGTCTTAAAAAAATCACATAACATAAACATCAAGCCTATGTTCCCCGAAGCCTTAGGCAGAGGTGTGCCTAATAGTTCACCTACATTTCGCCAGTTATGTTTAAGTCCCATGTAATATGAGGCGAGCCATTGTCATCGACTGGCTCCTGACTGCTGTCTGACTCCGTGGCTGCTACTAAGAAATTCCTGATGGAAAAACGGAATAACACTTTAAAAATAGGCACTTCCCCTATTACATGGGACTGTGTGTGTGTACCTACTAGGTACACCTCTGCCTAACACTTCGGGGATTACAGGCGTGATGTTATGTTATATCTAAAAATCATCAGTCTCAGTCATCATCGGACAATTTACAGTAACAGAACGTTATTTTAAACATGCGTTAATTGAAAATAAAATATATATTTTTCAATAAAATCGGTGATTTTTGTTATACGAAAATTTTAACAAATCACACAAAACTCAGACGTAAAATATAATAAAATATATCTTTATAGGTCCTTCTTTTTATGGTTTCATAAAAACATAGCTTTATGAGACTATAACCAGGCGGTTACAATGTAGTGTTGCATTGCAACATTAAAATCATATTGAATATTACTGACCATAATGTAACACCTTTTATGCTCTCATATTTTATTGGTGCAGGCATATAAAATGCATTTTTGCACCTACAATAGTTTCAAACATAATATACCTACAAGTAAATAAATAATACCAAATAAATAGATAACGAGTAAATTAATTAAATGTGTATTTACGTATTATAATCATAAAAAAAAAATATGTAAATACGTGTTTTATTGTGTTAGAGAGTGACACTTTCGTAGAGTAAGTTTAATCTTTTCGTTGTCTTCTCTCGTAATGTACCAAGCTTTATAAGCATAACAAAGATCGATCAAATGTCTTGAATTTAAACCAGCTCAAAATAACTGACAGCAAATCATCTATTTATTTCATATCCTTAATCTAATATACGAACATAATGCAGTCCAAATGTAATGTTATACTTTCAATCATTTTAATCCAGACACACCAAATGACTTACGATTCTATGTTTAATTCGATAAGGTTTATAATTATGTGGCAAGTTTATCAATTGTTTGAAACAGGGTACAACTCTCGCGCCAGCATAATTGAATAATTCTCGTCTATCTAGAACAACGCTACCGGGAGTTGACGTTAAAGAGTCAACTGTTAGAAGTTTAATATAGTTAGAAAGCCTAGTGATCGCAAGTGCGGCTTCTGAGCATGAGGTCGTAGGTTCGATTCCCAGGTCGGGCAGTGTTATTGGGTTTCCTCAACAGCCACGAAGTCTGGATTTTTACCCTGTTGATGCCAATAGGCTTGCCCCCTAATACATGGGATTTAAACATATCTGGTGAAATGTGAATGTACTATAAGGCACACCTCTACCTAACCCTTCGGGAATTAAAGGCGTAAAGATATGTTTTTAGCAGATTTTAATCAATTCCTCTCCCCTGCTCCTGCAACCTTATTACTTAAGGCATAAGTGTGAAAATTGGCAGCTTAAGCATCTTAGCATAATCAGCCTATAATGTTCTTACTGCTGGGACACAGGCCTCCTCTCTATGAGAGGGAACGGGCTATAATCCACCACGCGGGCCCAGTGCGGGTTGGTAGATGTCACGTCTTCGAAATTTTGGTTCTAGGATATACCGATTTCCTCACGATGTTTTCTTTCACCATTTTGAGAGCAGTGGTGATGAATTAACTTACACAAAGTACTTACTGCTCTTAAGTCGGGGCCACCACCTTTTAAAAGTGGCAGATTGTCAGTGAACTCGTTATTACCAAGAAATATTACCTAATGGTATTACTGTAGACTACCTGTGTTACGCACAAGTAGTTTAGGAATACTTTCTAGTAGAAACTGTTAGTCTAGAACCGCAGGTTGTACTTCCGACCACGTCTGTCATTCTGATTGAAGTATTTTTATTAATTGAAATGTTACATAAGACTGGAGAAACCTATTTCCCTTATGGTGGTAGAAAAACAAGGGCCAACGGTCTGGTGTTTACTTCCATTTTCATAACAAAATAAAAGTCAAAAATTTTATTTCACATCGGGCTAAATGGGCACCTTATAAAACAAAAAAGAGGTGCACGGTTTGGGTTGGTCGTTTCCTGTGGAGAAGAACCAGCAAGAAACTGCATGGTTACTATTTCAAATCTTTTGGTGTTACAGTACTATCATGTTGCAAAGTATGGCCCCCCATACCGACAGTAAGTCGTTGCTTACAAAAAACGTAAAACAAGACAAAAAACCGTCCCCCATAACGCCCGTACTTCACAGTTTCTTAGTGTTTTAGGTGAGGAGAAGAATTAAAAAACAAAAAAAAAATTGCCTTTGCCTATCCATTGCTAGACTTGGTCTTCTTTGGCTCCGCCGTAACATTATCATGGGATTGCCTCTACCAGAAGCTTCTTTAAAACGCAGACATACCTTTAGCAGCCAGCCTTTCATCAAGCTGGCTGGTCAACCTTCTCAAAAGTATCAGCTAGTCTCCTTAACATTCTACCTTCATGGAATCATCATAACAGCGAATGATTTACGATAATACGCCTGTTTTGTTCACATTATTCATAATAATATTTGCGTGCATATTTAACTTATCCTCCATAAGCACTTAAAGAATGTGCAAACACAGAGCCTCAGGACAAACTATTAACATTTCTGAGTAAGTTAATACTCTATTGTTAACTTTTCTTGAAACAAATTGAATATAATCATGCATAAGTTGCATCACCGGAGGGTCGAAAGAAATGGCGTTCGGAATCGTGTTCAGACGTAATTGTGTGAAATGATATGCTCTTTAAAAGTGGAAGAGAAATGTAATGTAATGTGGGGTAAATGTGACCAAGTTATGGAATTAATTGAGAAGCGACGGAACGATGATGATGATGAACGTAAAGACATAGTTAGGAACCGCATTCATTTGCAGTAAAATAAAATGCAGTTCATGAAGCTCACAACACGTACTTAGTTAATTGTTTTTTTTAATAAATATTTCTAATCTAAGAAGTAAGGTAATGTACGGTAGGCTTAGTTAGAAGATAAGGTACCAGTCAAATATCTAGATTTGGTATTACTTACTCTTCAAAGTAACAAGTCCAAACCTCCTGCCTTGCATTTCATCAGATCGGTCGTCACCGACAAGGCAAGAGCCCAACTAACAGAGATTACTAAATGGATTGATTAGATCAAGCATTCATTCGATCAAATAATAGACGTGAGGTGACGATATACTTGTAATTAATATTACAAATTCCTCAATTACGACCCAATTCGTAAAATTATTAAAGTCACAATTTGTTTAAACGCAACAAATCATAATAATTGACAATCGACACAGCTCCAATTACAGACAAGATATAGTAACTTGTTCGAGAATAAATTCCATTGATATTAACTACATAAGTTACTGAGTATATTCAACTTGTATCTCAGTCTGTTTGTCTACTCGTAACTTAGAAATAGCTAGGTTTAAACTGATGCAAATGACGCCTAACAGTCTAGCCGGAACAAACAGTACTTTAGATTGTTTCACCTTTGCAGCCAGTTTTGCACTGTAATCATCGTTGACTATTGCGCATTCAACATTTGGCTTTAACAGTCTTTCGAACGATTAAAAACTGAATTGATCCTTTAAGTCGGTGTCAAAATAATTGATCCTCAGTCAAATTGTGTTCGTGAAACTGGTCCCAAACCTTAGGTTCAAATCTATGATGACGTCACTGAGAACGAGAATGTAGGTTGCATTAATTAAGACAGAGATTGTTCGATATAAGATTGTTCAGGCGTATAGACAAACCAAATTCAGTCCGAAACTAAAGTTCAATGAAACTCAATACAAATAGACAGAATTATAACGCATCTGTTACTCCTACATGCAACAGAAGGGCCGAATCGTGACCACATACATCATCAATAATCTTGATAATACATTCATCTATACTGTACTGACACCTACGTTTTAGGGCGTAATTATAGAGCATATTACAAGAGGAATTCGATTGATTCTTTCGATAGAAAGCGTGAATTACGGTCATAAAGTACAAATCGAATTTGTACTCAGATTCCTTGCAATGGCTACAAAGAGAGCCTCTGATTCGAATGATATTTGTCGTTACGGAAATTAGTTTTAGTAATTACTGAAGCTATTACTGTTGATCATAAACAGTACTATTATGAGTCTTAAAAGTCTCATCATTTAGCTTGGCGAATCATTTCAGTTATTAGAAATCTTCGTTAGTTTCTGTAAGCAGTTCGACGGCTCTTATTTAATCAAGCAACAGAACTTTCACATAGTTGTGAATTAAAGGAATTTCTGGATCTGCTAAATTGACTTTATCATCTTCAACTAAGGCGTCATCTTTTACTCCTAGACCAGCATCATTTGCAACAAGTCCGTAAATCACAGTTCTGCATATTAATTCCTATCTTGACACTATTTCTAAGCATATCAAGTAAATCAGCCTTCATCAGGCTTCATTGATGCCCAACTGGGTCAGGGCCTGTCGTAACCCATGCTGTAAGGTTTCCCTTTATCTGATCATCAGGACATGCGATTCATACAAACACATACGTAACTTTGTTGTCATATGTAATTGGGAAATTGTTAGAATGATCGTGGAATACTAATCGAAGATTATGTTTTGGTTGTATTTTGAGGTTTGTTTGTGTAAGTGTGTGCTTTTATGTGTATGTGTTTCAGTATGTGTGTGTGTGCTTGCTCGTGTCAGTGCAATGAACTGTTGCATTGAAACTCTAAAGTTACATCCATTTTTGTTGCGAGATCTTCATAATTCTCTTGGCCTTATCCCAATTTATTTAGAGTCGGCGCTGTATGTTTTTTTCTTTCAAACTTTCCTATTACTCGTCAATTCAGCAGTCACCTCTTTTCTAGCCATATCATCCTTCAAACAGTTCATCCATCGTTTCTTTGGTTTTCCTCTACTTTTATAGCCATCCACATTCGTACCCGAAACTTGTAGGTACCTAACAGTAACGAAGGGTCAATTTTTGTAAGAGGTAAGCCGGTATCTTTAATGTGATTATATTATTTGTCTATAGAATACTGACTGTGACATTTTTCAAAGGGAATCCGGTAGGAATCGAGTTGTATGACACCTTCGCCACTGGTACCTAAACCTTCATGTCTAACAGAATATCAAACTACTCTTCAAGTCTACGTTGGAAAAACCGAATGTAAAGTAGCTAAACAACCAAAATACATTATGTAAGAAATGTCGTATAAACTTAAACAGATATTCAGTAACTGGAAACCTTATTAAGCAGTAGACGATGTATACAAAGCAGATCCTATTGACAGGTCGGTAAAACCCTTGGATAAAGAAGACGAAAGTAAACTGATCACTGACATCATCCGTAATCGAGTTGCGTTCGTGAATAGAATAGTAATGAGATGCAGTGTACTGTAGACACTTGACTGTAATATAGGTGTATTTGTACCAAGACAGTGCATCTAGGTGTTAGTGTATGTGTGTGGTGTGGTATAGGGTTGTAGGTCTATTATGGCGTGAAGTCAATTAGATGTAAGTGCAAATTAGAATGTTGTGTAGATGATTGGGTAAGCTAAGTTGCTACGTCTGGTATTACAGACCTTAGGAGATCACTCTGACCCAGATGTCAGCGGAGAAGCAGCAGTGACTACTTAACATCAGGAGGCCTAGAGGACGCGTCACTCTACCAACGATAACGATGATCGAAAAGTCAAAATGCTAAGGTCAAACCAATAAAAACTGCATCGGATCGAGGTCCTAGGTTCGATTCGTGGGTCGGGCAAAGTGTTATTGGGTTTTTCCGTTAGGAATTTTTTAGTATCCGTCACGTTGTCTGGATTTGTGCCCGGATGATGGTAATAGGCTCACCCCCTATTACATAACTATCGAAATGTGGGTGTACTATTAGGTACACCTCTGCGCCTAACCCTCCAGGGATTACAAGCGTGATGTGATGTTATGTAATAGAAGCCTACCTAATCATAAAGCGATTGCGATTGATTGATTGATTGTCCAGGTCACTTCTGGTAGATGGGCCACCCACTTTATCCTCTTGATACAAATATGTATTTTGCATTTGCCTAAACACTCTATCGACCCAGCAACACACCCAAAAATCACTACATAGGATAAAACAAAGTCGCTTCCCGCTGTCTGTTTGTCTCTATGTATACTTAGATCTTTAAAACTACGCAACAGATTTTGATGCGGTTTTCAGTAATAGATAGAGTGATTCAAGAGGAAGGTATATATATATATATATATATATATATTGCACCCGTGCGAAGCCGACGCGGGTCGCTAGTAAAAAATAAAATAAAATAATGTTACTCACTTGCAAAATAGGTGATCATCATGTATGACTGGAATATTCGGAAATGGCAGAGGAATACAAATCGATGTTTTTGTTTCAAACGTAGGTCCACTTGTGCAGCACTGAACTCGTGCTTTGTTTGTTTATAGTTCAATGTTGGCACATAATTGATTCATCATCATCTGCCTAGCCTTTTTCCCAACTATATTGGGGTCGGCTTCCAGTCTAACCGGATGCAGCTGAATACCAGCATTTTACATGGAGCGACTGCCTATCTGACCTCCACAACCCAGTTAGTACTGGGTAATACGATACCCCTTGGTAAGTCTGACTGGTTGTCAGACTTTTTGGGCCACTGACTACCTAACGACTGTCAAAGATCTACAAATGACAGCCGGGACCAACGGCTTAACGTACTTTCCGAGGCACAGAGGAAACTCGGTATGTAATGGGCGGTCACCCATCCACTGACCAACCTAGGCAAGCACGGCTTAACCTAAAGATCGACCCGAGCGTCTGTTATTATTTAGCCACGAGCTCCTCCATAAGAAGAAGGTACATAATTGATTATTTTGTAAAAATAAAACATATTTAAATTGCTCTTCCATTTTTGGGCCTAAAATTTATTAGTACAGAGCTAAACATACCCAGTATAATACTAAAGTGCAACAGTAAACATAGTGTTACCGTTAATGCCTACCATGGTCTTGTCAACCCCGCCTATCGCTAGTGTTGTACCCGCTCGCTTAATAAGTGTAATCGATAGTCGATACTTGACAAGTAGGTCGCTAGTAAATAAGGTGGGAGCGGTTATTTCGCGCCAAGATTCGGTTTCCAAGCTATTAACAAGTATCCAGTTCAATGAGAGATTTTATCGATGTTTAACTTTTTTTTAATTTCCATCCTTAATGCAAGATGATGCTGGCCGTTTAAGAATGTTCTTTAATTGAATCATCTGCCTAGCCTTTTCCCAACTATGTTAGGGACGGCTTCCAGTCTAACCGGATGCAGCTGAATACTAGTATTTTACATGGAGCGACTGCCTATCTAACCTCCACAACTCGGTTAGTACTAGGTAATACGATACCCCTTGGTAAGACTGTTAATGTTCTTTAATTGTATAAAATAATAATTTAGTGTAATTCATCCATGTGCTTTTCTTAGTCAAGTATGTGGAATAAATATTGATGAATCTTGGTTTTATCCGTCGATTAAAAACAAATAATTCTTCGATCATACATAACCGGTTGTTATTTACTACCCAACATGGCTTCTGTTATAATCAATATGCTTTACAAGCGGACGATCGCTGTTTTATCAAGACTATAATGGCTTACGATGTGTTTTTATCTCCACACTTATTCTAATCTACTAATTTCTCAAGCCGATCATTTCTGCTTACCCTTTCTCAAGATGAAGAGCAGTGGTGGTTCTGTGACTAAAGTGAACTTTACTTTGTGCACATTATTTCATCACCATTGCTCTCAAAACGGTGAACAAAATCATCGTGAGGAAACCGACATATTCTAGAACCGAAAATTCGAAGACAGCCACCAAACCGCACCATAGAACTCACAATGGTAGATCACATCATCACAGTCCATGGTGTCTCGCAGATAAGTCGCTTGTGTTCCAGCAATGATTATTCTAATGGGTGAAAAAATCCCCCTAAGGAAGCCGAATGGCATTTGTTCTCCCCATAATTGCGATCATTTTATTGTTCTAGACTATACCTGGGAACCTTCTAGTTACGGATATAATGGAGGACAAAATTACACCTTTTTTTAATTCTAGTTTTTAATATTTTACTTTACTACCTCCACGACCCTTGTACTACTCAATGCATCCATCAGCACAATGTTATGAGTGCGTTACATTGAGTCCTACCGTAAAACGTAATTTTACACACCAAAGAAAAAAAAGCCGTTTAGTTTGATGTACAGAATGCTTGGTTGACGGCTTTGTAAAGGGTTCGTTTACACCTTGTATACTTATTTCTCAAGATAATGCAACACTTCTGATTCTATATTATGTGCACGTATTCGTATGGTCCCATACACAATAACACATAAGAAACACAAATAATTCTGCCGCATTGCCTTTGAAATGAAAATAAATGTGCAGGCGGCAAAATAGGGTGTTCATTTTGATCAAACAGCGACATATTATGTCCTTTGTAAATAGCGCTACTTTGTAATGCAAATATTTGATTGAACACACATATATAAACAAACGCACGCCCCGGTTGACAAAGTTTAGTTGGTCGAGACAAAAGGACATTTTAATATGCTGGCACTTCATTTGGTGGCATATTTGTCAGAATTTTCGCGATATTTGATCAAAACAAAATGCTTTTTATGCCTATTGTGATATAGTTCACTTTGTTTTAATGCCACCAATAGCTAATAGCTGTTGCCCGCGACCTTTGTTCGCGTGAATTTATTATAAAAATATTACTTCCCTATTTGAATCGGATTTTGTTAAAAAATTCATGACCTGTGATTTTTTTGCACGGAACCCTAATCCTTGTCCTAAACTAAAAGTAGGCTTAGTTACTCCTTATAATAACAGCTATCTGCCAGTAAAAGTCCCGTCAAAATCGGTCCAGCCTTAGAAGGAACAAACAGACAGACAAAAAAAAAAAATTTAAAAATTTTATGAGTCAATGAATAATGTGTAAGAGTAGACGAAGACCAAAGAAACGACGAATGAATTGTGTTAAAGATGATATTATGGCTTGAAGGCAAGGAGAACTATTGTGAAAAGATATAAGAAGAACACTTCTTGTGCCGATCCCAAATAAATTTGGCAAGAGAATGATGAGTTAAAAATAACAATTAAAGCTAGGAAGCGGTGGCTGTTGTTTTAGTTTTTTTTTTTTTATTTAATTTTATTAAATGACTTTTGCTTTTAATTTCCCACTAAGATATAGTCTGTACCTTCTGATCTTATTACCAATGAAAGGGCAGAACCAGATAATGTTAATAAAATCAGTACGGTTTACTTTGTGTAACCAGATATTTTTAACCTTAACACAAAAGGGCAGTGACTAAGGAGTAGTACTTGAGGTCGCAGTTCAAACCCTACCCGTTGAACTATTGTTTAAGATTAATAATAATTATAGTCATTGTAGAGGCCGTAGACTTAGGTATATTTAGTAACTAATAGGTAATACTATCAAGTAAATGTGCGTATAGACAGTAGTTGTGGTTTCACAAGGCTAAAACATAAGATACTCCTCAGGGGATAGATAAGTGGCAAACGTTTTAAAATTGTTTCTTTTCTTTTCTTCATTTTCCTTTTAAACCGAATGACATCAGCTTTTCGGAAAAAATTGTCTATTCAATTCATTTTTTTTTAATTGACAAATTTTACCGAAAAGCCACTTTTTGAAAGGCTTCCAAGAAAAAGAGGTTATCAATTCGTCTGAAAGTTTTTTAAGCCGTCTAGGTCATAGTGACGTCAAGTTGAAATATTTTTCTAAAGATGGTAATTGAGTCGAACAAAATTGTGTTTATGAAGTTTTGCAGAACGATAAAATTAGTGCAAATGAGAGCGAACAAAAATGACGCTGATCTCTAAATAAATAATACTATAGGATACATTAAAATAGCACACAAACCAGCCTCCTCAATAAATCTCCTTTTCAAACATGATGTCTACTCTCCACAGTTTTTCCATCTCCGTACTAATCCAGATATACGTCCTAGCCTTTCACCGGAGTTTAGTTTTTCTTGCAAAAAACAACCGACTCACTTTACTGGTTGTGTTATGTTTCTCAGAACTACTAGATCTTGTTTTATGGGTACTTCTTAGTATTTATCTATGGTTTAGTTATATAGGATTGAGGAAACGGTTTAAACAGATACCTATAGATGTTTATTTGTTAGTTGTGTGTGTCGATGTTCGCTTTATCTTCCAAAGAATGGTTCTTCAATTAATTATTTACAACAAGGTGTAAACGGACCTTCACGAAGCCGTCAACCAAGCATTCTGTAGACCAAACTAAGTAACTCTACGCTAAAAATTATTGCTGGGAAATGAAATTTTTTTGTTTGGATGAAAAATCACGTTTTACGGTAAAACTCAATGTAACGCACTCAAACCATTGTGCTGATGAATTCATTGATAAGTACAGGGGTCATGTAGGATTTTAAAGTAAAGTTATAACATTAAAATCTTGTATAAAAAAAAAACTAGTGAAAAAGGTTGGAACTTTGGTCCAGAACAAAAAAAAATATCGCAATGACAGGGAGAACAAGTGCTTTTCGGCTTTGTTAAGGGGTCTTTTACACCCATTATATTTGAGGGATAAAAGAATTTTAGAAGTGGTAAGCTTTGGCACGGTAGACGAGAAACACTACACGGTTATATTGTAAATTTTATTAGGTAAAGTAAAACAATAATCTAATGTGTTTATTCATGTCACGAAGATCACACAAAGAAAGTAACAACAAACGCAATTAAAAAACAACGAAACGCAGTCATGCCTTGACTTAAGCATTCCAAAGGACCATATTAATAAACAAAATTGAAGTTTATTAAACTGATTTATAATTAGGTAGTTGTATTAAAAACAAAATATTTTCTAAGAAATGGATAGTTGTTTATAAACACACACATGGTCAATAAAGTCGACAAACATACTTAATGTCTATTAAACAAAATTGATTGGACATTAATTTCGTTTCAAAAATGTCCTAAACATTGCCTAATTTCGTCAGGACATATTATTATTGCACTGAAAATCAAAACAAACCATGAAATTTTATTCCCCATCACGCTTTCACACACCAGTTCAAAATTAAAAAGGTCTCCGTTCCATTAATTTGAAAACAGATCGTTAATTCGAGCCCTCATTTCGTTCCAAACATGGTAAAAAAGTTGGGACTAAAAAAGTGTGTGTTGAACTGTTAACCATTCTTTATTGCCGTGTGTCACACATAAAATGGAGAACGGTATGCTGTGTTCTTAACGATGTGATTTTTTTGTGTCTAGTAGATGGATACTGTTTATCGCTTCTGTCAATGATTTCAATGAATAAGGGTAAAAAATATGTAGTGTCATACTTATGATTCCCTTGAGATGTAGACATAGTTAATAGGGTGTCAATGACGGTGAAGGGAAATGTGACAGAGGGTGTTTAAAGACATTGATTGAGTTTATTTGAATACTCTTGCATCTGAACGAACTCAATACGTACTTTTTACTATTTGATTTGTTAGAGCTACATGAGGAGCTCGTGGCTAAATAATAACAGCCACTCGGACGGATCTTTAGGTTAAGCCTTGCTTGCCTAGGTTTGTCTGTGGATGGGTGAACACCCATTACATGCCTAGTTTCCTCCGTGCCTCGGAAAGGGTGTCTTTTGTAGATCTTTGATAGTCGTCAAGTAGTCAGTGGCCCAAAAAGTCTGACAAGTCTTACCTAGGGGTATCGTATTACCCAGTACTAACTGGGTTGTGGAGGTCAGATAGGCAGTCGCTCCATGTAAAATACTGGTATTCAGCTGCATCCGGTTAGACTGGAAGCCGACCCCAACATAGTTGGGAAAAGGCTAGGCAGATGATGATGATGAGCATGCATGGTTTGTTGTTTGGATGCTTCATAACATGTACATTTTCATAAAATGAGTCTTAGATTAAATGAGTGTTGAAAGTTTCAATCGAAGTTCGATCTTTTTTGCCGATCGAAGATCTTTTTGGGCACACGACTAAAGAAAAAAACTGTTGGCAGCCCATACTATGTGCTGCAGAAAAACAAACATAACACTTAGCCATAGATACTTTTAAAACAGCTTCCTTCAAATACCGTCTGTTTATACTCTGTGTACCTAATCACGATAATCAAACGATTATTATTCATAAGAAGACGCTAATCATCGTCTACTGTACAGATATCAAGTTACTTGCTTATTTACATTCAGTTATATAACTTAGCTTTAAGCGCTGTTGCAAGCCGCTGGATAGATGTGAAGGATAAACGTAAAGTTATGATGGAAGCGCTGAACGTGGATAAAACTGCTGTTAATGTTTTCCGGTGCAAAACAGTTATTTGTACTAAGAATCATAATGAAGTTTATGATACTGTTGTAGCGTGTGATAAAGTTGAAGGCTCTGGAAATAGAGAAAAATATAAGAATAAGCATCCTTAATGGTTATCTACCATCCCGAACAGGCCTCGCGTGGTGTATAACGGGCTGTGTCCCAACAGTGGGAATATTATAGCCTGGTTTTCATAAGCATCCTAATACTCTAGCAAATAAGGTGTCTACTAATTTCAGCTGTAGCGAAAATTGTTAACAATGAAGAAGAAGACATGCTGTGCCGACCCCAGTCTGTGGAATTCTCTGTTTCCCGATCGTTATAATCTAGATCTCTTCAAAGTTCGAGTTAATCGGTTTTTTTTTTTTTTTTTTTTTTTTTCCGGATGGGAAATCATCAAATGACCCCCCCCACTCTGGGCGGAGCGGAGGGGAGTGTCAGACTTGTACTGACTAAAACCCATCCATGTTCCTTCTTTGCCCGTTATGTTCCAGGGCCACGGTATCTCTTTCGAACAGTCCCGCAGCCCCGGCAGGCGTTGGCCCATGCGGACCCCTACTTGATTGCTGACATCTCTTTGAGGCGCGCGTGGAACACGAACGCGCCGTCGACACGGCCCGTCGTCATAAGACGGCCGGACGGCGAGCTAGCCCATAACTCGCCGTCCACAGGCCAGCGCCTACGGTGGTCGGAAGCCACCACGTGACCCCCGACGCCCAGGGCGTCTCCCGCGGCGGCTGGGACGTGAGGTTCTTTCCCTCTCACGTCCTGCCACCTCCTTCACTAGCATGACTGCTTCGCAGAAGGAGGTGACGGCTTCCCATTCCCTCTCGCTCCGGACCATGGCTTGAACCAAGGCCGGACGCGAGAGATCGCCGCCGCCAATCGCCGCTGTGAGGACACGGCGGTGCTCCGCCCAAGTGGGGCAGACCTCCACGGTGTGTTCCACCGTGTCCTCCGGACGATCCTCGCAGTGGAAACACCCGGGCGTTTCCTCCCGCCCGATTCGATGCAGGAACCTCCCGAAACAACCGTGTCCGGTGAGGACCTGCGTCAGGCGGTAGGTGAGGGCGCCGTGGCTCCTCTCTAGCCACTCCTCAAAGAGGGGACTTATCGCCACTATGGTGGCGTGCCCTGCACGGGGTTGCGACAGTCGCTCTCTCCATGTCGCCATGAGATCACGCCGGAGATCTGTCCGCTGAGCGGCAATTTGTCGCGGCAGCGGAGTTTCTCCCCGACATAGTGCTTCCGCGCGCCATTCATGCAGGCGCGCGAGGACTATCGCCTCCAGATCCCATGGCGGCAATCCGGCAAGGAGGCTAGCCGCCTCGCCGGAGATCGTGCGGTACCCCCGGATTAGCCTTATGGCTATCACCTTTTGGGGCGCGTTCAGGTAGTGGGCGGCTTGCCGCCTCAAAGAACGCGCCCACACCGGGGCCCCGTAAAGGGCCATGGACCGCACGACCCCCGCGTAAAGCTTCCGGCAGGAGGCGTTTGGACCCCTCAGGTTGGGCAAGAGCCGCTTGAAGGCAGCCCCTGTCCGTTCCAGTTTGGGAGCCAAACGTCGGAAGTGCTCCACGAAGTTCCACCGGCTGTCGAGGACGAGTCCTAGGTACTTCAACGTCGACCCGACGCCGATGGAAACCCCTCCTGCCATCAGTAGGGATCCCGACGGTGGCGCATTCCGAGGCCCATGAAAACACATGGCCTCGGACTTGTGCAATGCCACCTCGAGACCCAATTGCCGGATCCTCTCCACAACTATCGCAACCCCGCGTGTCATGTTTTCGGCCGCCGCCTCGTGCGACCTCCCTTGTGCCAGTACCAGCGTATCGTCAGCGTAGCAAACTACACTGACGCCGGTAGGGAGGTCGGCGCGCAGCACCCAGTCGTAACCGATGTTCCACAAGGCCGGCCCCAGAACCGAACCCTGTGGAACACCGCACGACATCTCTCGCCGGTTCCATTCTCCGCTCCGACTGGGGTAGATGACGGCCCTATCCGTCAGGTAGTCCCCGACCACACGACGAAGGTAGGTCGGCACCCCGTGATACCGGAGTGCCTCCCCAATGCAGCTCCAGGGCATGGAGTTGAAGGCGTTGGCGATGTCAAGAGACACCGCCAAGACAACCCCGCCCCGGGACACCGCGTCCCCCGTCGTGAGGGCTCTCACGCGCATGATGGCGTCCACCGTCGAGCGCCCCTTGCGGAAACCAAATTGGTGTTCCGCAAGATCCGGCCCCATCCCTGCAAGGTGCCCGGCGAGGCGGTTGGCAATGACTCTTTCAAAGAGCTTGCCCACCTCGTCGAGCAACACAATGGGCCGGTATGCGGACGGAGAGTCCGCAGGGCGCCCTAGCTACCGGATGAGGACCAGCTTCCCTGTCTTCCAACGAAGTGGGAACTGGCCTCTCTCCAAGCATGCGCTTAGGAGCCCTTCCAGTCGGGGCCCGAGAGCCTCAGAGGCCAGGACCCAGGCTTTGCCAGGCAAGCCATCGGGTCCCGGGGCGGTATTTCTGGCTTTCAGCCTGCGTACCGCCACTCTCAGGTCTACCCCAGTCACCTCCGGAACGTCATCGTCGTCATCGGTGTGGTCCGCTTCCGGCACCGCATGCGGTGACGGAGCCATAGGCGGGGGAGGATGCTCCCCTCGCGAAGGGAACAGAACGCTCACCACGTCCTCCACGAGCTCAGGCCGGAGACTCTGCGTTAGCGGGGGGGCCCGGGTGCGGAGTTTGTCCCGCACCATCTTGTAAGGGCGCCCCCACGGATCTCCGTTCAGAGACTCCAGCATCTCCTCGCGGGCCAAATGCTTGGCCCGCCGGACAGCCTCTTGGAGGGCGGTCTTTGCCGCTCTGTACCCCCCGTACAGCTCCGCCTCAATGGCTGCCGCATCCGGAGGGCGGATGCGGAGCCGGCGATGCCTGGCGTACAGGTGCCGCGCGGCAACGCACGCCTTGCGCAGAGACGTCAGCTCTTGCGACCACCAGTACACCTGACGCCGGGCGCTTCCTGGCCGAACTCGGGGCATTGCCACGTCGCAAATCTCGGACATGGCCTCCTGGAACCAACCCGCCTCGTTGTTGATATCGGCAAGCCTGACCGGTGATGACACCCAGGCCTGCACGATTGAGGCTTCCAGGAGGAGCTCCCGGTCCAGCTGCTTCAGCGCCCATCGCGGACCACTCGGGGCCTGTAGGACCGGTGCGCTTGAGGTCTGAGTGGAGACGTCGAACCGGATGTACCGGTGGTCGGAATAGGTCTCCACCCCCTCCATGACGCGCCAGTCGACGACACGCGGTGACAGAGCGGGGCTAGCGAACGAGATGTCCACCACCGAGTCGCCCCGCATCCGCACGCACGTGGGGACAGAACCCCGATTTAGGACGACTAGACCTGTCTCCAGAGCCCAGTCCTCCATCATCCTACCCCGCACGTCCGTGTAACGAGAACCCCAAGCCAAGTTCTTGGCATTGAAGTCCCCGAGTACAAGCACGGGGAGGGAATGGCTTCCGATGACGACACTCAACTCCGTGAGGGAGTTGTGGAACTCGGCGAGAGTTCGGCTCGGGGAGAAGTAGACTCCCACTACAACGATCTCCCCGAACCGTGCTGCTACGCACCCCTGACCCTTCCTGACACTCTCAAGGGTCGGGGTACCGGCGGCGGCCGACGCAATTATGGTCACCGAACCGTTATGGTCCTCCACCCAGTCATCCCTGGGCGGGACAAAGTACGGCTCAGCGACCACGGCGATGTTAATCGACCACTGCGCCATGCTCTGGAGCAACAGATCCTGAGCACAGGCGCAGTGGTTGATGTTCGCCTGGAGAAGGCGCAATGGGGCCGTTACTGGCACTCCATTTCAGTCCCCTCCCGGGCCCTCTGCAAGGGCCCCGCTGCGGAAATTGCAGCAGTAACGGCAGCGGCGGTAACAGTGGCGGCGGCTGCGGTGGTGGCGACGGTGGGGGTTTTGGCGGTGGTGGCGGAGGGCCTTCCCTTGCTGCTGGCCTTGGCGGGTGTACCGCAGGCCTTGCTCCCTGCCCGGTGATCGGCTGGCTTGCCAGCTGCCGCACATGCGGCGCAGTGCGGTGCGGCAGAGCAGGCCGCGGCCATGTGACCGGGCTGGCCGCAGCGGAAGCACAGGCCACTGCGGTCCACCTCCGAGGTACACCGGACCGACACGTGGTGCCCTACATGACAGCGGAAGCACCTCAGAGGTCTGGGCTCCAGCAGCTTCACCTGCGCTGACACCCAGCCCACCAAGAGCCTTCGGCCCTCCACTATGGCTTTCGCCGCCGTCACAGGGCAGCTTACCGTTACGGTTCGCATGCCCGACAGATCCGGACGTAAGGTGCCTGCCTTGACCTGCTCGGCAGGACACCCACCGGTCCTGGTGACGGCGGCCACCACCTCCTCCTCGGTCACCGAGTCGTCCAGACCCAGGATGCGCAGGTCTACGCATTTGACGGGCCTGGACACTCGGGCCTCGTCCGCATTTAGGGACGCTCTGAGCTTTTCGGCCAGAGCGTCAGCGGACGAGCCACGGGTTTCGCCAGGGATCTCTAGCACTCGAGCCCCTGTTGCGGTCACTCTAAGCCGGAGGCCCCCGGCGATCCCGAGCTCTCTGAGATCCACCGTCGCCTTCGCTTTAGCGAGCACGTCGCGGTAGGTGACGCCCCTCTTTTCCGCATCCGGCTGTAGCGTTATCACTACAGCTGCGGTTTTCGGGGCGCTGAGCCCAGCCGCGACGCTCCGCTCCTTTTGCCGGCGCTTCCGCTCCCGCTTCCTGGCCTTTTTTGCCGCCCTTCGCTCCATCGCTCTTTCTCCGGCCACCTGCCAACCGGGCTCGGCCACAGAAGGCTTAGTGGGCGGGGGAGGTGGCGATGGCGGCTGTCTCGCGGCTGGCGCCGGTACATACGCCGCCTTGCCCTTTTTTTGGGCCACCGCCTTGCTCTGCCTCAGGGCCGCCGCCCTCCCGACTGGAGCTGGTTTCGCCAGAGCCGGCTTTTCGGGGGCCGACGTAAGCCTGCCGGATCGCTGGCTGGACGGCCCCGGTGCGGAGGCCGCAGCAGCCGCATATGTGGCCGCCTTGTTTGCCGCCAGGGGGGGGCGCAGGACAATGCCCTCCAGAACGGAGAACCGCGCCTGAAAGGCAGCCAGCTCCTGCCGAACCAGGTTCAGAACCTGGTTCTCCACCGGCACGGGCTGACTTGGTCGCTGCTGGCCCCCATTTTGGGGCGCCTTGCGAGAGCCGGACTCGCGCAGACCGGCCAGGTCTGCTCGGAGCTTCCTGTTCTCCTCTTGGAGAAGCTCCGTAGCAGCCGTCAGGCGAGCGACCTCCGCCCGCAGTTTGGCAACTTCGTCTGGTGGAGGCTCCGCATATCTGGCCTTCGCTGCCGCTATGATGGAGGCGGCCGCTGCAGGTATGGCCCTTTGTCTAGTAGAGGGCTTCTGCTTGTAAGACAGAGCCCTCAGCGCCACCTCCACCTCCTTCGCAAACTCGGCCTTACGCTCCGCATCTGAGCCGCCGTCTGCGACCGCCTCGTCACCAGAGGAGCCCGAACGATCCACCCCGTGACCGGCCACCCCCGGGTGGCGCCCCTCCTCGGCAAGCCGCGCCGACCTCTCGGTGACAGAGAGGCCTCTCCCCTTGCCGCGGATCCCGCCACGCTTGCTGGTGGGGATCTTGCGAGCCGAAGCCAGCTCCCCCTCTGACGACGACTCTCGGTCGCCTACCGGCCTGGATCGCTTGCGCAGGAACTCCCTGTTCCCCGCAGCAGCCCCGGGCCTCCCGCGCCTGGAGCTCTCTGAGCCTCCCGCGCTCACGTCGCTGGATGCGGCGCCGGACTCCGACCCCGCATCCCTCTCCTTCCTTCCTTCGCCGTTATCGGCCGTATTTTGGGTATTGTCATTTTCCATACTGTTCCCACGAGTATGGGGGAAATAAAAAGTCCATCTGGGCAGTGCCCCCTGTGCCCAGATAAGCCATAGCCAGGCCCGGCAGTGGTTCGCACTAGCAACTGATTTTCCATAGGAACCCGTCAGCCATACATCTCCTCGCGGTGCGCCGCCGCTTGAGATTCGGGGTAACTTTTTATAGAGGTTTTCTACCTCGTGATCCGGGCGGTTAAGCCAAGACCCTCGGTCCCAATCGAAGCCGCGAGACGTGTTCCACGACACTTCGACGGAGGGATTACGATATCGACGGGGACAGTGAAGGACTGTGTCCTTCACTGTCTGCTCGGAGGCAGGGTTAGTGCACACCGAGCCCGCCCTTGCTCCTCCGCTGTGCCCTCTGCTTTTCAGAGGGTCACGCGGAACAACGCCCCCTAGGCCCACAATGGGCCCCTCCCATGTCAGAATATTAGCCATGGACAGTAACATTCCCCGAAGAATAAGAATCTCTTCCTATTCCTCGGGGAAGGATACTGCCCACGCCCAGGGTGCACCGGCCCAGCAGCTGCTATTCCCTCCAGACGTATCGAGAGGGACCGGCAGCCATCAGGCACACGAGGAGGAATTCTGACAACGCACCCCGAGTTAATCGGTTTCTTGTAGGCAAGCATGCTCCACCCTAGGCCGCATCATCGCTTCATATCAGGCGAGTCGCAGCCAAACGCAGCTCAAATAAGTTTAAAAAAAAAACCAAATAAATTTGGATATAGGCAGGAGATATGATGTCAGCATTTTAATGAAGATTTTTAAATGAAGATATAAAATTCCGAAGTAAAATACTGATAAAAAAACGTACAGTAATACAAAAATAAAAAAAACCGGGACATGTTTTTTGAGTAAAAAATCACGCAAGACAACGCAAGTTATCAAACGCGCAATACAGCGAAAACTTATACAAGTAAACATAATCTCTTTGCAACGTATATCAGCACTTCTCAAAAGATTAAAACATCAACAAGGTTCAAACTTATGTAGGTAACAGTTATTTTTATCGTGTCTAATTTCGGCCGGCTTTCCGCGAACTGCACAACAACACTGAGATTGTCAAGAGAAGCCTTTACAAGCGCTGATTCTACACGACCGGTCGTAATTCCACACCTTTAGGGATGTGACGGGTTCGTGTCGATAGTATTTGCTCTAATTTCGTCTTTTTTTTTAATGGAACATCAGAGACTTTGAAAATAGGAAACTAAACAACGTTTTAATTCAAAGAAATGACTTTTACTACAAAATGTATATTCGAAGGGAAGTAATATTTTCAAATTACAAAAATCAATGTCACAAAGATTGTAAAGCAAAATATGCAGTGTAAATTTAGGAAGTATTAAAAAAAATACTTTATCCAAAATATTATGTCTCGTTGATTACAATTTAAAAAGTAAATAACACAGTTCTAGTAACAGGAATATCATTAGCCTCAAAGACAGACAAAATTTAATGGGTCCGTAACAGTTTCACCGAAATGATACTATCACTCATGCCGCCAACGAAACAAAGATTGATAACACATCCAAATTTTATAGATTATTTTGATATTTATTACCACAATAAACCCCAACAAATTCCAATTGTAGTACTAAATTATATCTTGTTTAACAACAAGATAGATTCAAATGGACTGTTTGTGTGTTTACGTCGGCGTTAGCAATAAAACAAATGAAGTATGGTATTTTATCGATATTGCTTGTTCGTTAGGGTCAGGTAGACAAAGGACTCTATTGTTATGGACATAACATCTATGTTTGTATGGTGATTACTTTGCGAATCCACCAGATTCTATAATTCATATTAAAACAGTTAGTGTTTAGAAAATTTGTGTCAAACAAGCTTGGGTTTCATTGTTCTTGGCATTAAACTCTTCATATTACTAAGACACATGCTTCTTATGTTTATTATCATCGATAAACCAACTCTAGCACATCCAATCCCTTGCTACAAAAAACTGGTTCATAACGAGAGCTCTCGTTATCGACATCGATACTCGGCCGCACATCACTAGTGGCCAGACAGGTATTATTAGGTCTTCCTGCTCTCCATTCGCAGGCTAACACGACAATTGTAAGCGTACTCGCTTCCAGACACTAGATGGAATGATTTGTTAGTTTTACCGTTATGTGGTTTGATGTTGACTTATGTACAGTCAAGTAAAGATAAAGAGAAAGAAAATGCATTTATTTGCGCTTCTTCTTTTTTATCATTTGTGGTTAGTACCTAATGTGGTGTCAGAGATTTTTTATGCCGCCCTTGGGCGTCTGACCTGGGTTTACATGCCGTCGAGATATATCTCTCAGGCATTCATGTTTTCCTTCACCGAAGCAAGTAATAATTATACATTGAATCCGAAAAATCAGAGGTTCGAACTCGAGACCTATGACTTGGCAGTCCGACGGTCACCCCACTTTACTATCACTGCTATGAATCAGATAATATATTCATATTTGAGCTAAACATGAAGTATAGCAAAAAAATTCAAAAGGATAAAAATCTGCAAATCTCGCAGTCAAAATTTGGTTTGCTGTAAGAAAACTCAATTCTGGGTTAAGCTCGCCATTGTACATAAGCATTATTGCAATTTGTATGTATATTTGTTATTTGTGTGCAATAAAGAATAAGAATAAGGATAAGAATAGGATAAAAAAACACAAACGGAATAAGACTTTTAAACACTTCCGACCGTTTTCTTTGCTTAATCAAGTCAAGGCACATGGGTCACATATAATTATTTGTAATTATTTATTTGAAAAATTTAACAACTTCCAGTTGCCATCAACCTTAGAACTTTTTAATGACTTGGCCATCTCACCACATATTAAAAAAAAAATCAGTCTGCTGTGTCTCATTTTTAATTCGGTCTGACATCTAAAGAAGACAATTAAATGTCATTGTGTGGTATTGACATAACGATACGCTCGTGCAATAAGCAGACCAATATGGCTCTCTCTTTAGGTGACGAACCCACTTTGGATGTGACTGTACTTGAATGTTCTACCTACCCATCTGTAAATATAAGTCCGCTATAGCGATCTAGGATAGTGCCATAATCACTGCGGCGTACTTGATGTACCTTCCGATTTAATTTGTGATTGCTGACTTATATTATTACGCTTCATAACATAAAGTGTATGCAGACTTGGTAGCTATAAACGTGTCAGTGAGATTCATGACTGTTATTAAATTCTCCCTGGATTCGAATGATATTTTGTTAGTAATATTGGTAGTTCTACGTATTTGAAAGGGAACATCATCATTCGTCATGTTCAGCTTCAAGTAAGAAATCAAACAAACGCAATTATCATCAAATATTGTCTGATAAACATCCTTGCAACAAAAAACATAGTTGAAAACCAGTGTTAGACATTACTAGTCTGGCATTCATATTTGAACTTTGTCTATTTGACGCATCCGTTTTTTGTTCTTATTACAATGTCTTGATCTGAGCCAAATAAGAAATTGTTTCCTTCTTTGGGCAAATGTGGTGATATTCGTGATATCATTCATTACCACAATTTATACATCATCATCAGCATCAGACATTCAAACGCATGACATAAGACATAAAGGGCGTGAAGATAAACACATAGTAGTAAAGCTAATACCCACTCATTAAACCAAATAGCCGATCCCTACTACATAATCAGAATAAAATAATAACAATCGAAACGAATCGCTTGAACATCGATTACAATATAAAAACACTAGTACCCTCAAGCAAAAAGATACTATCTAAATAAAAACCACACATAATCATACGGAATCGATTTTAATCCGTAAAGTGCCCGAAGACAAAAACGAAAGTCGATTCCTAAAAGTAATAATCGTTATGAAATCTTGATTCTCGATTCGCTTCTCGGATCGTATGTGGCTTATCGAGAACTCGCCTTTACTGGATGTGCTGATTAGTTCCGTGTGTACTAAATACTGTTTTTTCAGTCATAATCTTCAGTTATGAAGTAAAGGAGACGACGTTATTGATTTGACAAAGCCCAATAGATGAAACAATGACCTTAATTGAAAATTTGTGTCAAATATTTGATGTCACACTCAATATGTATCAGGCAATCATAGACCGTACCAATTCTGGTTCCAGAGAATTGGTACGGTCTAGCCGGCAACTAATTTACGTAATGCCAACATAAAAGTAGCATAATTGTAGAAACCTTAAAAATATTAAAAAGCACAGTGGTGCCTTGGTGCAGGCCACCAGAATCCGATGAGACCTGTCGTTGCCGACCGTCGTTCGCTCGATGGTCGGCAGCGCAGAGTACTGGGACGCGGTGATGTCCTTCTGCGAAACCGTCATGTCGCAGAAGGAGGCTGCGGAAAGGGAGAGGGATATGACGAGCTCCCGCCCCTCCCGCAGCAGACGCACCGGGTGTCGGGTTTGCCCTCTTCCGGCCACCCTAAATAGGTCGAGGGGCGACGGATTCGGGGACATCCGTCGCCCCCGGTCATACTGAACCCGAGACGGCGGCGCGTAGTGTTCCACGCGCGCCTCTCTCAGACGTAACGGGGGGAGTCTTACACCTCACTCCCCCCCGGGACGAGGCCCGCAGGTCAGGCGGGCCGGCACTAGTCCGGGGCAGAGGAAGTCGCATCAGATCTCGTTGCCCCCCGACGCAAGTGTGCGAGGGAACACCGGTATGGTTTTAGTCAGTACGAGTCTGACAGACCCCTCCGCTCTCCTCAGGGCGGAGGACATCCATTGAGGATTTCCACATCGAGAAAAAAAAAAAAAGCCACAAGAATCCGCTGGATACCTGAAGCACAGGTCTGAACGAACTGACAACGTTTTGGGGAGGCCTATGTCCAAGAGTGAACGCCTTCTGGCTGATATGAGCATGATACTTGCACTCCTAAAACCCAAGCAAAAAGTGAAACAAAAAAATAACAAAGAAAAACCAAGAAAAAGGCAAAAATTCAATTACATCCATTACCCACTAAAAACTTGAAAAACGTAGAAACATCAAGTTTTTACGCGTCCATTTTAACTAAGAAACTAATTTCGCGATAACAATGGCCCAGTAACGACTTCCGTACAATTACGTCATTCTCATACAGAGTGCGTTGACCTCAACTATGTTGCTTGAACTTGACAGCTGATTTTGTAACTGGTAGACATTGCTGCTCTGGCTATTATGGCAAACATTTACGTCTAACATTGTTTCTGATAAAGCTGTTTCGGTTTTCTTAGCGAACTTCTTAACATCATCCATATCATTGCTATCTGTTGTAAGATTATGTCTTAAATCATGTTTGGGAATACTGCCATATATTCCTATGTTAGATACTGTAAGTTACAGTCACATATCTTCTTCATACTATAGTTAGATTATCACCATTAATTTTCGAGCCACCTAAACTACCATCATTGGCATACAAGTTCCGTTATTTTGTGATTATGATGCTATAACTTCGAGTAGCCAAGCAACCATACTAACTACAATCTTTTAGATATTTAGACTACAAATTGAGGACACTATCCACTATCCAAGATGGCAAATATGAATTTGCGTGCATAGAAAGAGACACACCCCCCAATGAAAGAGACCTTGGACACAATTCAAAGATCAATGATGCCAAGTTGCCAACTGACTGCATACGCCAACAAATTGATCAGACGTAGGCTTGTCATAGACGGCATCAATTAAATCAATTGCTTGCGTGCTTTCGATCATGGCGGGTCCAAATTCCGGGCAAAGTGTGTCATGCCAATTGATGTCTGGGGGCACGGCTGTATCCCGCCAAGTCATACAAACAATGAATAAACACGCCCTTGTGTAGGAGTAAGTCATTGCGTACAGAGTGTGAAAAGACTCATCAAATAGCCGTTGTCTACACGTTCTGTACATGAAACTAAGTAAAATTTGAGCAAAAATTAATAAAACGGAAACAACTTTTATTCATGACGTTATAAATCTCAGTTTGCAGTAGTAAAAAATTGTGCTTTTTCAACAGTACAAGGTTTTGGGTGTATTCAAATATATGCAAGTGACAATATTTAAATCTTGCTTCGTGGAAAAAAAATGGAACTTTGACCTTCAATATTTTCAAAACCAGAAAGTTCCTAAATTATCGTCGTGCCAAACAAAAAATGATTTTGGTTACGGATGAAAAAATGTGACTTTCCTTTTACACTCGTTATTGACTAGTAACTTCATGGAACTTAAAACCTGGAACAGTTATAGATCGATGACTTCTACCTCAAGATTTTTATCAGAAAATTCTCAGTAGACTTCCGCTGTAAACCTGAGCTTTGAAACGCTGATAAACAGCGGAAGGCTCGCCCCTTATCGCCTTCGAGGAATATAAGCGTGACGGCTATGTGCTGTTCATGCGTGTCGATATAAGTTAGCCCTTTATGTTCCTACCAGGCGATTCTGGACTCCTGGTACTCCGGCTGGACCATACGATTTACTTTTTTTTTTTTTTACGACACCTAAATTAATGTCTCAATAAAAGAACACTATTGGATTTAAAATTCCGACAGTGTAATATGTATTTATTTTGTCTGGAAATTTGCAAGGTGACGTCACCAATATACGAAGATTAGGTAAGTGGTTTAGGTACAAAATAACTCAAATCGATGAGTCTCAAGCTGACAGCCGATTTCTGGATTGAGAATTTAATTGACAACATGTTTAACTCTGCTGAAGCAATACTTAGGCACAGTAATTCCTTAAGATGATTTCTCTTACTTGATCGCAACTCGACGAAAAAAGAGTCTCCTTGAGTAAATACTGAAAAGTCGTCATTTCTAACACCGGGTGATGAGCATCTGAGCTCAGTCATTTAAACTTACTTAGAAATAAAAACGTTGAACTTACTTCTCTACTTACATGAAATCTCACACCTCGTTATGACTACCAGAGCCTTAACATTTGTTGTCTATGAGAGATGATTTTGTCTTCAATGTTTTCGTTTCTTTTTTTATGGTGTTAATAAATCTTCGTAATTAACCAGCTGGTATGTGGTTTGATTTGAAAGTTTGATTACATTTTGATTAGCGGAAGTGTGAATGTTTCACGGTTTTCTTTTATTGAGTGAGAAGAAAGAATCAATGTAGTTTTAAATGTTCCGATTTCACACTCGATTAGCCATTAATTGGGTAATGGTTCAGACCCTACATAGTACCTAGCTATGGGTTCGAAAGTATTGTTGTAATTTGGATTAAACTAGACACTACTCATTTTAAGTCATAGGGTCTTGGGGTCGAACCCAAGATACGCACCACTGATTTTTCGGATTCATGTGCGTGTTTTATAATTATCACTTGCTTTTAGTGAAGGAAAACATCGTGAGGAAACCAGCATGCCTGAGAGATATTTCTCGACGACACGTAAAGCCAAGTCAGAGGCCCATTGCCGGCATAAAAACTCTGACACCAGGTTAGGCACTAACCACACGATAAAGAAAGAAAAAGACTCATTTTTGAAAAGTTTTGATCAAGTTATTCTTGCTTATTTTAGGATAAAAACAGTCAGACCAGAGGAGGAGAAAGAGGTCAGTCTAGACTCAACTTCACCAACTTTTACTGATGTAAGGAGATTCTTTCTTTGTTTAAAAATCATTTAATTTGTTGCACAATTCTCATCAAGTAGTCTGAAGTTATACGATGTCTGAAAGTACCTACCTATAGGTAGATAGATACGTTATTTTATAAAATCGGTACCCACCTTTATCTGGGTCTTATAAATAATGTATTTGATCCAAATCTGTATGGTGTAACTAATTTGTATACGTAATCGCACCTACACAGGGACAAACGACAACTAGGCTAGGTAATAATAATCTACGACTAGTTTGAGTATTTCTACAAGAATCCTTGAAATCAAACATAAGCAGCCTCTAATGTTCCCACTGCTGAGACACAAGCCAGCCTCTAATGTTCCTACTGCTGGGACACAAGCCCCTCTTTGTGGGTGGAAGGAGTTGACCGTAATCAACCAAGCGGGCCAAATGCGGGTTGGTAGTGCCTTTAAGTGTACAATGTGCCAGAACTTTTTATCTTCATAAAATCCATCACCCTGTCAATTTTAAGGGGCATTTTATTTTTATACAACCCTTTTTGCAACTTTAAAATCAGCCAGCGTTTTCGAACAACTTTTTTTGCAGACCAGAGACATAAAATTATTTTTTACAAAAAAGGCAGCTGTAATAAGTGCGTGCAAAAAAATCGTAGCACTGGCAGTAACTCTTATGGTGCGGTACACGGGCTGCTTAAATTGCCCAACTGTAGTATACGTCCAATAGGTAGACGTAGAATGTACTTATGACGTCATGATAACAACGAGACCGACATGTACTAATCAGTAATTATTGTAAAGATACAGCATCATATAAAGCGATTAAGCGTACTACACACATGTTTGAGTCGGCCTTTGCCGAATAAGACCGACCTCAAGATGTGTAGCAACTTTTATATTAGGCTTGGTGATGCGTATTTTTATACCCGTCACGTCGTATGAGCAGTTTTTAGCAAAAAAAAACCCGACTCCTAACTATTGGAGCAATCTATTCTCATTTGCAACCTGCAGCAACTGTTGCCCTGCACGAAATTGCTGAAAAAAAAGTTGCCCGTAAAACCTCACATCGCCTTACATCTGGCAGCCTCAACTCAGTTGGATAGAAAGCGTTCACATTATGTGATCAGCCCGCGGCCGCGAAAGTGCCGACTTGAACGTTTTCAATTGCATACTCAGTATACTCACTTGTAGTTGTAGCGAATTGTATGGCCGGTGTATGAGCTTTGTGAATGATTTTGGTGGTTGAGGTTTGGTGTGTATTGTCTAAAAACATTTTCCTACAGAGGGCAATTGGATATAAAAGCTTTGAAGCGCTCTATTGTACTTTTACCCGAGAGATATTCTAGGAAAAGTTTAATATCATATTTTTCATATTTTCATACTAAATAAGCTTGCGTTTGGCTGCAACTTGCCTGATGTGAAGCGATGATGCGGCCTAGGGTGAATAACGCTTGCCTAGAAGAAACCGATTAACTCGAACTTTGAATAGATCCAGATTATAATGATCAGGGAATAGAGAAACAGTGGCGAAGGTTCCTTACAACTCGATTCCTACTGGCTTCCCTTTGAAAAATGACACAGTCAGTAATCTATTGACAAATAATATAATCACATAAAAGAGATGTACTCCGGTTTACCTCTTACAAAAATTGACCCTTCGCTACTGCAGAGAAGCCGACAAAATCGGGAATTTACTTGCATTTGATGATTCGGCTATACTCAATACTCAATACTTTTATTGCATTCCAAATGTTATTCTAAGGTGGTAGACTTATAATTAGATCATGTGGACCCTGTCGGGCACAGCAAATAAGTGAGTTAGGAGAGAGGAAGCATTTGTAAATTATATAACATTACACAACAAACTACTATATTATAATAAAGATGTAGGTACTTTCTGAGGTAAACTTAATTTTAAACGAGTATCTATTGAGAGATGTAATAAATAATTAAATTAATAAATATCAGCAAGAACTAAACTTTATTTAAGCATCCAAAGTTTACAAGGCTGTGAATTGACTAGAATAGCTACGTTATATTAAATTATTTTGTAAACACTATTATTATAGTCACATCAGTTGATATAAGTTTTTAGACTATCATGGTCACTAACATTATCATTAACACTAGAAACGGGATATTTACCATGATGACGATGTTGTTGTTGTTTGTTGTTGTTGTTGTTTGTTGTTGTTGTTGTTGTTGTTGTTGTTGTTGTTGTTGTTGTTGTTACCATGTTGTTGTTTGTTACAGCAGTTGAAATTACCAAAGACGGCACACAACTGATCTGCATTTGATTATTTGCAAGAACTACATTTAAACGAAACTGACGAAGGGCGTGACATAAATTACTTAAGAAAGTGGCTTTTAATAAAACCTTCTAAATAGATTTCTCTACAGTAAAATATCACCATCATCCCGTGAGGTCGATCTTCATTAAATCAATCAATTTCAACATGTCCAATATTTCACTTTCCTTCCGAAATCATAATTCAAAGTTCTCTCAACTAAAATTCCGATTTCATTTTAATGTTTTCATCAATTAATACGGAATATGCCATAAATAACACATACCTGATTATACCTTAGCAACCTTATAAAAATAATAATAAATGATCATCATACCGTATTGATGACCAGACCTGTTTGATGCGGCTACCGAACTGCCATCGAAACTTTTTATATTAATTATTGACTATGTTGGTATGGCTTATAATTAAATAGGGAGATAGATTGATTTGGTATAGGTATGTTAAATGGCTGCTTACGTTCAGTAGATGTTACGCAATCTGGGAGTAAATGACCCCGTAATGTCTACCGGTAGACTGGCGTGCAATGGAGGTGAAATACAAATTCGGTTGTACCGCAGTTTGGCAGAGTCACTATGCTTAAACCGATTGGAATTATAATTAAAGTGTATTTAATCCTCTCGTTGGATACCATTTTAAATTCGGTTTAGAACAAAAGGTGCGAAAATTTCAATTTTTAAATGATTCTCAAAAACCTGCCATTAAAGTTCATCTAACTCCAATTACGTTGAGATACCAAATTTTTACCCTCCTCATCCCAACCACTCGATTTTGAACCTAATGTTAAGAGAATTAGAACTGCAATTACTTCAAAAATGACAATAATATTTTGCTCGGAGACAGTGCTGACCATCCCGGGACTGAACAATCCCGGGACACATTCCCTGACACAAAACACGGAATGCATTGTTGTACTAATGAGTTTTTAAAGTCTTTTAAAAGAATGCCTCTTTTAAACTGGTCGCAACGACCTTTGTGGATTTGAGATTGGAATCCCGCTTAAGAGCGAAAATGTGTTTTAATTTTAAATTTCATGGAATGAGTTCTTTATTTAAATTTTATATTTGCAATTTTAGTTCTGTGGCGTAAACTTTATGATTTCCGTCCTCCATCGAAGTTACCTATTTCTTTGTTTATTTTATTGAATTGCTTTTATCGAACGAAATATTAAATAAGCATCTACCTGACTAGGTTAAAAAATAGACCCATACTCAATATAAACGAACTTCTCAAATTCTAACAAATAAATTAAAAATATCTCTTGACATTACCGAAACATTCAAAGTTTTCTCAACACCTCAAATATTTATATAATCATAAGTTATTCTCAATCAAATCAATACTTTCCGATAATCCGCCTCTTCCGATACCATAATTACCTAGTTATAAAACCAAATATATAACTAGTTCATAATAAATAACTCTAAAGTATAAATAAACATATCAACCTTATTTAAATTACGTATAAATTTACAACTTTTAAGGCCTATAAATATATCTTTGGTCTATAAAAAATTATAAAATGTGAAAATATTTTGATATTATTTGCGAAAACTGTCATATTTTGACACCTCATTTTAATAAGTCAGGCTTAGTTACGACTTGATATCTTTCCCACAGTTTTTATGGTAAAATATCGATAACGAGTGACGTTTTTTATGCCAAAAAATTGTTTTTAGATACAAAACAACCCATAAAAAATATATGACTTCATTAGCACTTATTCAAAAGACTATCACAACAAATTATGTGATAATTACCAGTCTTGTCAATCGGATACTTGATCTTCGACTTTTACATGATGACTCACCGATAAAATCTGACTTAAATACACGTAATGTGAAGCCTTCTGGCCCACATACACGACTGTAGAAAATACCCTATGTCTTGTCTTAAAATTTGAAGCTACAGACAACGAGTTTGTTTCAAAATTAAACTAGACCAAAGTCGTATAAATCATAGTTGTTTCCACTCACCTCACTGAGCCTCCACAAAAGATTTAGCCTAATGATACCCAGAACATCTGAAGCTAACGTATTTCTTCCAAATACGGCGAAACTAGGAAAGACTAGATGCCTAGACGATTTCAATCTACATACATACTACGAATTATTGAGGCTGAAAATGGCCAAAATACATTTAGCAATATTAGTCTGGTTGTTAGCTTGTACTACCGTAACCTAGTTCTCTGGATGTACTTATAAGACTTGTAGGGAAATAAATTAACTTTTCGCTTCCTTATTTAAGTTCTACGTTGTCCATGAATCGCTTTTAATATAAAAAGTTCTAATTCTAAATTCTCTGAAGATACACTGTTTTTAAAATAAATGTGGTTCTAGTTTTAAATTATTTATAAACTATTTAAAAACAAAATTGTAGTTCTAACTTTAAATTTAATTGCTTTGTTTTTTATTTAGAAGGTGAGCCAATCCTGTCAATGTAATACTCATTTTATTTTCTTTTTTGTTACAGGTAACATTTTATTCTTGCTTTCACAACATTGAAAATATAAATAAGGTAACTCATTTATCACGGAGGCGGATACAATTTACTTGTTAATTTAGTTATTATTCATAGGAGTTATATTTCAAAGCCCAGGAAAGGGCTTTCATGGTAATAAAAACACTTTTTTTCCATCCTAGGAAGTAAGGAAATAATCCAGACTCACTTAGTCACGGTACTTCATATTCTTTACACAACTATTTATTAGGTGTGAAATATTATTTCATATTCCGTATACAGTAATGACCACGTAAACTAGTATAATATCCGTTATTAAGAAACATATACGGCAAACAGTTTTACAAGTATGTTAATTTAAGTAGTTTAGTTAGTCTCAGTTATCTAGCCATCTGTTTCTATAAGCGGCAGTTATTTTCTTTGTTTGGCTTTATAAGGCAAAATTTAATAATAAAATTTAAATGAGTAGTTTATGTTTACGCTGATTTATGCATGAAATATGGAGCACGTTTAGAAGGATTAATCTAGTTCACTACTTTGAATACAAGCTTGATACAAGCAGGAAAAAAAACAAAACAAAAATAGCTCTTATCACAATAGTGTTCAACAAAAAATAGTTGACGATCGATTTTTCCGTCAAAACAAGTTTCTGTTCATAATTTAAAAGTTCAGTGTTTCGAATTTTTGTACAAAAATAGTTGACAACCGATTTTTCCACAAAAGAAAATATTTGCTCATAATTTAAAAGTTCAGTATTACGACTTTTTGTCAAACAATTTACGTGTTCTAAGTTTAAAACTCCAGTACACATACAGTCAACTTTTTTCTAAAATGACAGTTACGTTACGCCATGCATTGGCTCGAATGACCAGTTAAGTCCATTGTCCACTCGGGCCCTTAACTAAGGTCAACGAAGGGAAATGAGCCATCATAGCGTCCACAACTCCACATGCAAATTGTAGACAATGGACCACCATCCTGCTACTATTTCAACAGAGTGTTTTATATCTACACTAATATTTTAAAGAGGCAAAATTTAGATGCAGAAGCTAATCTCTAAAACTACTCACACGATTTCAATATTTTTCATGTTACTGATGCAATGATACACTATTTCTGAGTGCTATATGATTATTATGTTTTATGATAGAACTAGAAACTTCACGCGGACGATGTATCAGGCAGAAGCTATTACAGTTACTTACTAAAATGTCGAAACTACAAAAAAGGACGAAAACGATAAATATTTTACGGCTTCAAATAAATCAGTAAAAATATAATATGCTAATAAGAAACTAATTCGATCATTACTACAATGTAAATTCGACCATAAAATCGTTCTTTAAATATATGATGAAGAGTTAAATAATAATAATTTATACGTTATTCGCGAAGGTATTAGCCACGAATTATGCGATACCCTCATGCATTGGGTTTTGATAAACGAGTTCGTTGAACCACCCTATAGAAACACCTTGATGTATACTAAACATAATTTTTAGCTATCGCTTTTTTAATTAAAGCTTTTAGATTTTCTAATTTTAATTTAGATTATGATCACAATATCTAAGTTTTAAACATTACTCTATAATTTAATATTAGTTTTAAAATAAATATATTTTTCGTACATAGCAAAAAATATCATTGTTTTACCCATACAAAATATTTGCATATTATAAATTGAAGCTAGGACGGTCGCCTTAGGGTATTCATAAACCTAAAACTAAAATGGCCGAAAACACGACGGACCAATTATTTACCATAGCATTAAATATTGATGATCTCAACAATAAAGTATGAGAGGAGCTCGTGGCCAAATAATAACAGCCGCTTAGATTGCTCTTCAGGCTAAGCCGCGCTTGCCTAAATTCGTCCGTGGATGGGTGACCACCAAATACACACCGAGTTTCATCCGTGCCTCAGAAAGCACGTTAAGCCGTTGGTTCCGGCTATCATTTGTAGATCTTTGACAGTCGTTTCAGGTAGTCAGTGATCCAAAAGTCTGACAACTAATCTTACCAAGGTGTATCGTATCAGTACTAACTGAGTTGTGGCGGTCAGATAAGCAGCCGCTCCATGTAAAATACTGGTTTTGAACTACATCCAGTTACATTGAAAGCCGACCCCAACATAGTTGGGAAAAGGCTAGGCCGATGATCATGATGATCTCAACAACAAAATATCCGATGTACGGTCAGCAACCCCACATTGTAACATAGCCTAGTTTAAATACTGCAATTTTTTTTTAATTTGTAAAATGTTAACTCGTCACGCACCTAAGTACGTCAGTCTTCGGTTTAATATCGAGCTCGCGCAACATCCAACATTTTGTAACTTTTGTAACATTTTTATATTATTTTCTTTTAACATTATTTTAGTGCAATTTCGTATTAAAGACCTTTTTAAACATTAACATTTATTTTATTAGCATTCAACATTAAGTGTAAAGGCTCATGCCCTTACATCCAGGTTAGTAACCATAGAGATTCTTGCCGGTTATTTTCTACAGGAAACGACCAACTCGAACCGTGAACCTATATTTTGACGTTTCACAAGTGCGAAATAAAATATTTTTGATTTGAATTTGGTTTTAAAAGAAGCAACAGTAACGTGGTAAACGCAAAATTATAAAAAACACGGTTCCATAACTGTTTTTAAATTAAATTTTAATATTTACTTAAATGTCAGACACATTAGTAAAGTTTAAAGAACACTTGCGTCTGCGCATATTTAGTAACTATGTATATTTATTTTACTTTAATGGCCAGGTAAACAGACTCCTTGACAAAACCGGTAGAATATTTTGCGACTATTTGCTACAATCATACTGGCTGGCTACTAATAAAATAAACAGTACTGGTTAGCCGTTCTTCTTTTTTAAATGTATAAAAAGGATACATTGTGGAACTGGCATGAAAATGAAAGAAGAAAAAAACACCCAAACATTTAAAGGTTATTGGACGAGTTGTCATTATACTTTTTAATACTAAAAAAATATACTAAAGTAAAATTTAAATAGATATTTAGCCAAAATATATAAGGCAAAAGTTTTAAATTAATTATTCATTAATTCACTCATTAGTATCAGACAACCTTAATTTTTAAGTTTACGGTGTATTTAAATAAATTGTTCACATTCCTTGTCATAAATTAATTATTTGTTAAATAACAGCTACCTAGGTGTTATTTTACTTAACACATTTTAATAGCTTTTTCGCTAATAAAATTAATATTTTTCTAGAACATAGTGGGCAATATAAATACGCGTTCAAATGATTTATAGTTTTCTCGAGTGTTTGTAAAGACTAGTGTCATAGCGCATAAAATTCTTTTACTTTTTATGTCAAGGAGCCGGTAAAAGATTTATTTGTTAAGGCGTTGGCCAGTGTATGTCATATTATTTACTCGTGTTACTGTTACTAAGAATGGTTGGTATTTTTTCAACGGACTACTGACACTGCTGCTTATGCACCTTACTTACGTAACACGGAAGAACTTTTAAAATAAAATTTGTACTAATTATCATAACACGACAAATTGTTTTTATCCCATTAAAAAAAAACATATTTATGGAATCATGTAGGTATACTTACCCAAACGGCAAAAATCTTATAACTAAGAAATTATTCCTTTAGAAAAATATAAAAAAGAAAAGAAATCAATTAAAAACGTTAATCAGTGTATGTTGTGTAAAAAATAAAAACTATTCACTATCAATGAAAGACGAGACTATCATTTTTTAACATAAACTAATAACTTTAATAATGCAACTTCACATCATCTACATCTTCCTGTCCTTGTCCCATGTTACTTGGGGTCGGCGCAACACGTTTTTTTCTTCCATTCTCCCATGTCAACCGTCATTTAATCATTTATACCTTTCCATCCATCCATCGTTTCCTTGGTCTCACTCTTGCAATGCAACTTCACATACAAAACCAATTTGGTAAAGTGCGCTACTATTTTTTCAAAACAATAAGTTTTTCTTTCGATATCTGAACCAGTCTCACAACTGCGGGAAACACAATCCATATTTATATATCGAATAACTTTCATACCAAAGATCATATAAATTGAATTTCTGACGAACATCAAATGACATTAGAAAAACATTGAAACATCCATATTAAATAGCAATTTCTCTTAACGACTTTAATTCTAAGAACTCAATTAAAACTTAATGTTTTTTGCCATCGAGTGTAAGGACTTAGTGAATTATTACCATTGCCCTTTCTAAAAGTTTCACCCTTCAACTTATATCGTGTGACATTTGCCATAATAAAGTGAGTTGATCCTTCAATAGCAGTCGTTACCACGACCTTTCAACTATATTATTTATGGGTATGTTTATGGCGTTAGATAACCATGTGAAGGGGTCTTTTCATCGATTGGACTGCTCCATTAATCCAGTGTCGTCAACCGTAACTATTGAGAGGTCCTGGGTTCGATTCCCAAGTCGGGCAAGGTGTTTTTGTGTTTTTCCATCAGGGATTTCTCAGTAGCAGCCACAGAGTCTGAATTTGTGCCCGGTTAATGGCATGGTTATCTTTATCTTTATCTTTATCTTTAATAGGATCGCCCCCTATTACATGGGATTTAAACGTAACTGGCGAAATATGGGTTTACTATAAGGTACACCTCTGTCGAACCCTTCGTGGACTACAGGCGTGATGTTATGTTTTGATGATCCTTCAATTGCAGTCGTTACCACGACCATTCAAGTTTATTATTTATGGGTGAATGTGTATGGGTTGGTGTATTAGATTAACCATGGGAAGGGCCATGTTTATGGGTGTATGTGTCGTCACGTTTCGATTAAATGGCTTTCCTTACCCTTTGTACGTGCCTCTCTATGAACATTGTTACTTTTGATATAGTAAGTAATATTAATTGTTTCTAAGAGAATTGTTTCGTAGAACATTTTTGGACATACTTTTTATTGCGAAATCAGTTCATAAAGTAGCTCTGCCGCTTGCAGTCCACTTTCGGGCATAGTCCTTTACAACATGCACCAGAAAAAACTGCCCAAATACAAAATTAATTCAGTTCTAATCCATGCCCTATACTATATGTTATAAGATAAAGTTAAATTTTCTTAAAAGTTATTTTATGTAGTGATTCTTTACATACATACTCATACAAGTTCCGAGTCAGTTTCTTTTGGTTAACTTTTACGAACAAAACTTGACATTTTCAAATTGCTTCTAAAAGGTCATCATTACGATAATTCCCTTCATATACGCATCAGGAAACTAAAGCCCGAACATACTCAAAACCAAACCTAAAGGCCTATTTACACGTCAACAGTAACACCGTAATATCATGTCAATCAGAAAAGTGCTAAAGGAAGGCGTGCCTCATTACCGTTTGTATTCAATTGTGTTTATGGCCTTATGAACATGGTACAGTCAACCGGCGTCTATTGTAACACTTTGACATTTGTAGAACATCACCTCTGATGACTGCTATAGCGTGCGTGATAGCGTGCTAAAAATCTTGCAGAGGGCAATTCTGTTTGTTGAGTAAAGCAAACTTACAAAGATAGTAATGAAACCAAAGCTTACAGCCTCCCCTTTAGGGATTTCCATGTGGACCAATGAAGGTGGCGAGCTACACAGGGAGCTTTCCTAAACAGCTAGGAACATCTTAGTCTGAGAACCGTACCTGTCTGTGTGACTGCGGACGCGGAGCGACACAAAAGATGGACGAAAGCGCAAGACAATAAGTGGAACTTGTTGTCTTGTGCTTTGTGCTACTCCACCTGCACTTTGAGAGACCTGTCCCAAGCCACTGCTAACGCTGAAACCACGAGAAAAAAATTCGCAGGCGAAGAGCTAGTTTAACATTGTAAATATAATCATTGAAACGTACAAACTTACAACATTGACGAGTAGTTGACTGTACAAGGTACTAAAGTTTAATGTCATAGCTGACTTTATTATTTACGAGCTTATATTACGGAGGACCACACGCGTTTGAAAAGAAAGTTTTATGATGACAACCGATTAGTATTTTAACGGCACTGAACTAAATTAGACGAAAGAAACTTAATGTGAAGACTTACTTAATAAAATTCGTAGAAACACTGTTTTAAGCTTTCACGGTTTACAACTAAACTTATTCTGTCACTTACGGGATACAAAGACAATCACGGAAGATATCCCGTAAGTGACAGTATAAGTTCAACATTCGTAGAAATATACATAACAATTATGTCACAACTCTTTAGTCTTAGGGTGATTTAATGAGCAATACATAAAAAGCTTTGAACACATATATGTGACAAGCAAGCGCGTGCCGTGTACGCCAAACGAAACAAATATGTCACAAAATCGTTGGAAGAAAATGAAATTGTAGCTCGGTTTGGAGCGCACGCGCGTGCGTTTATGCTCTGGCATTCAAAAGGTTAAAGTTACTTAACCTTTTTCGAACAACTGCTGAAACTGATCAATTGATTGTATACAAATTAGTGGTAGAAAAACCTAGTAATAATTTTAAAATTATCATTTTAAAATTATGACACTGCCTAAACAAGCATTTGGCGTATTACTTCATGCAAATATTCACGAATAAGAATAAACTAGGTTCATAGAATAAAATTAAAGCAGTTTTATGTGCCCTTGTCAGCTACGCATAATTTCCTATTCTACTTATCTATACTAATTTTATAAAGCTGAAGAGTTTGTTTGGTTGAACGCACTAATCTCAGGAACTGCTGGTTCGATTTGAAAAATTCTTTTAGTGTTGGATAGCCCATTTATCGAGGAAGGTTATAGGCTATAAAATTTCACGCAGACGAAGGTCGCGGGCGAAACAGCTAGTAATATTATAAATGCGAAAGTGTGTGAGGATGTATGGATGTCTGGATGTTTGTTACTCTTACTATACAAAAACTACTGACCGGATTTAGATGACATTTGACACACAGATAGTTTATAACCTGGATTAACAGATAGGATTTTTTTTATCTCGGTAGTACGATCCCGTGGGACAATTACCGAACTCCATTTGGGCGAAGCCGCGGGTATAAGCTAATTATGAATTTTGTTTCCTTGGTGAGGAGGAAGTAGCCCTGGATCGAAAGAACTGGACGTCATGGGGCTTTTGCCTAGCAGTAGGATGCCGAAAACTGCCAGTAACAAAATTAAACGGGGATTTAAAACTAAGCACACATCACTTGATCAGCAAGTCAGCCATTCATCCTATCAAAAAACCTAACCCCCGTAACTCCAAACAAACAGTATTACGCAATAATTAATTCCCCATGGACTCTTTATCTCCACCCACGCGTGCGCATACCCCGGGGGTATTATTCTGTATTATGGGATTAACTTCCGAACGAGAATGATGTGAGAAACCGTGTAATTGAATGTGTATGGACCGTTTTGAGGGGATTTCATGGTGATTTGGAGATCAGAATATCGGTGTTTTCTTTTGTGTAGTCATAATATTTGCAAGAAACTTAATTATTACGTAGCCCAAGACATATTAGGAAGTTGTTAAAAGACATTATTTATTCCGCAGAATTTGCGACGATTTATCTAAGATTACAAAAGATCAAGCTTTTTTATTACACTAAATATCGCATTTTTCAGTAAACCCGAGTTTTAAATTTATAGGTAGCTAACCAGCAGGTATTACTTCTTTTAATAAAAGCCATAAAAATCTTAATAAAAGAGACTTACTAGTACGCACAGCGACCAATGAAGCTTTACAAAACCAGTTTATGCGGATCTCTCATTGTACGGGCAATCTATACAAAGCGAGGCCATGTTATCCTGGAAATGTAGAGCTTTATGTGTCGCCGTGTGCAAATTTTTTTTTTTTTATTCAATGCCCAAGTAGCAAAATCATGTCATATAAATGGTACAATAACGTTTTTTATTTAACTTTCAGGCATATTAAAATGGTTTTATAATAGTTTTTTATACGTAAATATAACGGGGGTTTGGGCGCAGATTATACAACATTTTAATCGTGTAGGGGTCGTTTTGCAGTCGCGTCAGCAACAATAACGTTGAGTAAAAATCACGTAGACATTGTAAGTTTAACTAGTAAGGTTTATAATAGTTTCTAGTAATACTCTTATGTAACTATATCATCGTATTGACGTTTTCTTATGCTGGTGGTCGGTCTGTGGTACAAGCTAGACAATTTGTGTGACAATCTATTGTGTTGTTATAAAACTTTAAAAAAAAGTAGAAGTCAAATGTTTTAATATTATTTATTAATTTAATGTAAAGAAAGCTTATTGTGATGGAAGATGACGAGCGCTGACTTATAGTTGGGAATTTAAAATTTGAATCGATGATATGTATGATTATCTTCGTTAATATTTTAATGGGCCTTCATAATATTGGTGTTTCAATATTATTTATAAAAATAAAATACATAATTGTCATCAATAATTTCCGCCATATTGTCAATAGACATTGGGCGACTGCATTTAGACATCTATATAACTACTGGTCTTATACATGTTTTTTGTATCATCTATGGCGTCCACCATGACGGTTGCAATTAGGGTTCTTAAGTTATATTAGAATAACGTTTCAACCTAAAAGTTACTTAAAGGTGGTATATACGACCTATTATGACGATTCTATAATAGTTAACTATAAAATCGTTATATAACAGTTTGTTATTTAAGTGTTGAATAAAAGGTTCTAAATTTACAAAACATGGCGACTCATCACTATTTACTGACTGAACCGTTTACTCGACTTAACGTTATATGACCGTCATATAAATTATTGAGATGACGTTTACAGGACACATTAATATGACTTAAATTATTATAACTAATGCGTCGAACTAAATACTACTTTACAACTGTTTAGTTGCTGCAAAATTGTTATAAAGCCCTTACATGTCGGTTAGTTGTATAGTTCTAATATTATATAACTTTTTTGCTAGTTGGGTGGTTCAACATTCCTAGTGATCAAAGCTAACAACCTTTTTGTGAATGTCAATGAACTGACGTGATAATTAATTAAATTATGAAAATGTGGCCATCATAATGAAATGAATAACTAAACCAAACTAAACTCTTCACCTCGTAAAAAGTATAATAGCCATTAAAAAAAAAGAATGATACCACTATAAGACTAATCATAAAAAAAAACAATAAATTAACACTTCACTTCAACAATTTATTAAAAAAATAAAAAATGGCTTCCATTTCGCTAATTTATTCGCCACTTCGTAATTAACTGTAACAAAAAACGTTAATAAATAAAACACTAGTCTTTGCCTCAAGGCTTGGGAATGTACCCAATAAACGTAAGCAACGAATTTGGAATGAAATAAATTAAAAGCAAGCTTTGGCCTTTACTTGAGTAATTAAAAAAAATCATAATATCTTTGTTTTTGTTTCATACTGGACGCAATTGCTGATCAATTCAGACTCTTTACCTATCTACTCTTTTTGCTTTTTGATACAGGTAAGAATCAGCTTGCAGGGAGATCATAGATCCGAACAGCCAGAAATTAAATGTTTAAATAAAATAAAATAATTAATTAAATATTTACCACCAAGCTACTTATAATCTTCCTGGCCTTTTGTTCTCTGTTAACATTCACTCGAAATTTTAGCTAATAACATCAATTTCAGATCATAAATATAGAGCATAGAGTTTGGTTCAAACAAAAACATTTGCAAAGGAGACTACCTATCTACGTCTGACCAAAATACCAATGTATCAATATCATGATACGATATTGCGTCCATTGGACACTTAACCCGCTATCGTTTGGCAAATTAGCACGCACGTTGAGTGGCCACAATAAATGTTATGTGGACCGCTGACCGGTATAAGTGGTTGGGTTATATTGTAAGCTATGAGCGATTTTAATTTGTATTGTAAACTTTCGTGATGAAAATAGCAAAGCAACGTGTTTCTAAAATTAAAAATAAATGGTCGGCCCAATTTCAGTCCTATTACTATAAATTAAACCAGTTGAACTAAAAACGAGTTAGGAATGAGCTATCAGTTCAGAACGCTGAAATAAGAAACATAATTAGACAGATGAACAAAAAGCTGACTTGAAACGATAGACTTCTCCTTCTCTCTGATTTGTACCGCGAGTCACTAAACGAACATAAAACAGCGTTCAATTTCTATCAATCGTTTGAATATGACAGGGACAGAATAGGTACACCATAATTTATTTTTACCAACATAATAGGGTATACACGGTGACACATCAAGCTATACATTTCCAGTATAACATGGCCTCGCATTTTATAGATTTCCTGTACAATGAGAGATCCGCATAAACTGGTTTAGTGTAGCTTGATTGGTAGTCGTGCGAACTTTTTGTCTTGACCTCAACCTCAGCCGTTTATCGCTCGTAGTAGCACCTCGCCCTCCAATCAAGTCTCATATTTCTCCAAAGAATTTTTATTCTTATTTCTTATCATTTAGCTTCCGTTTTACATTTTAACGACCCAACAAATTATTATTGATATTAAAGTATTATTTTTATTATTCGAGATAAAAATTATAACAGTTGGTAACGGTAAGTGACGTAAATAATAACTTTATTCATTTAAGTTATAAAATTATGAAACGTGCCTGCTTTTATTAGTTAAAATAAATTGTGTAATATTTTAAGTTACTTTAGCCGTTAAAAGTGTCATTAAAGTTTTATTTTTGATGTGATAAAGTCCTCAAAACACAGTAGGCATAAACAATAAAATATTTTATAGCAAATGGCTTTTTGATAAAAATCCAATTTAGTTTTAATTTTTCCGAAAATAATTCAATTTTTATTGGGTTGCAAAGGTAATGAATACTTTACAATATTTTTTTGGCTGCAAATAATTTACCTTACGTTACAACAAAAACAAAGTTATTATCCAAAATGGCGTCTTTTTCCCGCCAAAATTTCATTAAAGACAGCAATGACCGTCGACTCTCGTTTACAAACAAATTAAATGTCGCTGAGTATCGTTTACTGTCAAATTAAATTAAGTTTACATCAATATCACGTTAACTTGGCGTTACTTATACAAAAGAGGAAAAAAAAACACTTGGTATTAACTTTTATAAACAGCGGGATATCCAACGCATACTGTTCACTTGATTTTATCAAAAGATGAAGAACCGATAAAATTTTGTATCCGTACCTCTAAGTTTCAAAACTTAAAAAAAAGTATATTTGTTTAAATTTCAGGTGCTTCGATCCAATTTATTTAAAATTTGTTAAAAAAAAAATGTGGATCTTTCGAATTCTCAGTCTCCGTCATTTGTATCGTCGTAAAACAGCCAATGAATAGATAGAATGAATCTTTTAAAGTTTTACAATCAATAGATCCTCCTGTTTTATTTTAATTCAGAATTTTAATTATATATTTTCTATTCATGCAGCTTTCTAGCGAAGTAAATAAATTACTTGTCACATTATCACTCTACTGAGTAACATTAAGATCACAGCCCTAATAACCTGTAGAAGCAAGTGTATTCTTTAGATATAAAATCGAAATATTATGGCTTTAAAAATACCAATAGGTTCCCGGAATGGTCCAGCCAATGGTCGAGTTTGATGCCTATCACTTTGAATTAGTACCTCCTTGTTATCTTGGTCCTTTTAAAAATGTCTTACTGTTCTACTCCTCCCTATGGGCATAAAAAGATAATTATTATTATTATTATTTCTTTATTTCAATCAACTTTGGATCATAGGTACAATTAACGAAATTAAAATCACAATCAAAATTAAAACATAATCAAAATAAAATTTAAATCAATATCCAAATTAAAATTAAAAACAATCAAAATAAAATAAAATACAAAATCAAAATTAAAAATCAAAATTAAAACAATATATTAACATTATTAATGTGTATTGAATTGAAGTAAGTAGGTATAACTACTCGGCAAGATGCAAACGTAAGGTGGGACGCCCTCAGGCTCGGTGAGGCTACAATTTTCGCTGGGTGGCTGGTAGCAACTGGATGAGAGTTGCTGAGAATCGAGATGAGTGACGAGCGATTGAGGAGGCTTATATCCAGCAGTGGACTGCTGTAGGCTGTTGATCAATATACCTACTTATATGTTATTTTTAGCACCACTATCTGTTTTCTTAGAGTTTAATATTCTCGTTTGTATTGTTTCGTTTGATGAATGTTAAAAACCGACCAAAACTCGTGAAATTATTCAACAAGCAAACGTAATTACTTTCTAGTAATAAGTATTTATTTCTGTAATCGGACTTACATAACAACAATAATAATTAAGGTAAAGTACAAAAACATAACCCAAATTAAATTGATAATCTCATAAGTATGTACCCAAAGTTAAACGCAATAATGTTTACTGAAACAAAGTAACAGTTGAGAAAGGCACTAAAATAACGGCACTACCTTTTGGGGCTTAAACATTAAATTAATGCAAATTATTTGTTAATTTTCAATGAAAACGGTCGATGCGTAAGTTTTGAGCAAAACCGTTTTGTATTTACGCAAAAAAGTTACAAATGTGCGCAAAAAAAGGGTTAAGTTCGTTTTTCTTCGAATTTTAAACATTTTTAAGAAGACGTATTCGTTTCATCGGTAATGGACGTTCGATAAAACGTTCGACGCAGGTTACAGGTAGCTAAATAATTAATTTAGTCGTGTGCCTTCAATTTTAAATATTTTTTGATGTGCCAGGATTTTTTACTGAATTTAAAAAACTTGAGGTTTCACTCTTTGATCCATATTTTACAAAATGCAATTTTCTTTGACCCGGCTAAGTTCCACTTTTACCAGGATCTACTTTCCTTCTACCATTAATTTATTGAGGTAGGTCTTATTACTGAGGAAATGCATAGGTATAATAATTATCATCTGCCTAGTCTTTTCCCGACTATGTTGGGGTCGGCTTCCAGTCTAACCGGATACAACTGAATACCAGTATTCTACATGGAGCGACTGCCTATCTGACCTCCATAACCCCGTTAGTACTGGGTACCCCTTGGTAAGACTTAGTAACTATGATATGTTGAAAGTTTATTTGTCGGATACACTCACACCAGGTAGTGTCGACGTTACGTTATGTTTTTGTACGTTTGTTCGTGCTCCGCAGTTGCGCTGGCGACCACTAAACCAAAACGTTAAATCTGAGTTCTCTAACTTACGCATTATCTTTATTAACTAGACTAGACAAAAATTTGAATATAAGAAGTTAACTTACCCAGTTACTAAACTTATCTTGTTAGTTATTCCTACTTCACTTAAACCATATCTAAGTATTGTGGGTTCACGACCCTATTTTCAATTTCTAAACAATTTTATCAAATTCCTATAAAGTCTTTATTACGTAACTCGCGCCTGCAACCGTTGTGCGGTAATTGTAAAATTATACAACCTTTGCACAACGGCTTCATATATTAAGTACTTGTTTTTATAATAAAGCCCTTTTCAACGGCTTGTGGCTTGCAACAGCGTAAATATGGCCAGTGTTATAAGAAAGAGAAACAAAAGAATGTTAATTTAGAAAATTTATCTGTACTTACGTTTATCGTTGAACATGAACCTTTTGACACGTTTTCAAAATTGGAACTCGCTCCGCCATCTTCTTTTTCAATGTCATTCTAGCGCCACAATATCCACATAGTGCCACTGACATTTCAACTGATATCCCCGAAATATTTTTCTTCACAATAATAATAGACCATGTTGCCAGTCTTCTTGCTTGACATCTTACTGGCCCTACCTTTAAGATTTCAACATCCGAGCTACCGCTCCTAGCTTTTCGAATTCCAGCATTCCATAAGACTTTCTTGTTTCCGCAAGATTAATTGTAGATACTAAAGAACCTATGCAGCTAGTCTAAAAAGAAGCTCATTTTTTTATCAACCATAATTTAAAGAGGACGTAGAATAAAGAGACATTTAACAATAACGATGAAGAAAATGAGAAAGTCCAAACTGTATACAACTGACATAAGCAACAAATGTCATAAGCCCAATGATTGAATGGGGAGAAGGCCGTTAAAAGCCAATTGTAGATGGCGCGACCATAGCTAGGTCTCAATCTGACCAATGAGGTCAAGCTATTTTGAAATATAAAATGACATTACCAGATTGTCAAACAAGGACGATGTTTGTAGCTATGCTAGCGCCATTAGTTTCACAGTTGCCATCCCCATTGACTCACTGATTTTTTAAACAAAAGAAACTTACCAGCAAATAACAAACGTGATCATATTCGTCACAAGTCGACTAAACAATCGTGACCATACCGTGACCAGTCTTCACGTCACCCACAGGCCCACAAGCATACATTACCCCATTTCTCAACACTGACAGCTCACAAATGACACAGCTTTAAAATTTAAATAATCGCCACTACTGGAACCATAATTGGCAGCTCTTATCTACCAAAAATAACTTCTTGTACCCTTCACATCGGTCACCGTGTAACCTTAATTCAATAATAACATATCACGATTATTTTTATGCTTTAAGAAGGTGCAATACTTATATAGCTGTAGAGCTGTTAAAACAGGATCTTGCTTGTCCGAACTAATCCATACAGCTACTACATATTATAAACTTATTTGTGCCTGCGACTTTGCCCGCGTGGAGTTCAGTATTGTCCCACGGGAGCGTACTATCGGGATAAAAAGTATCATATTAGTTAATCCAGGCTTTAAACTATCTGTGTTGACACACATCATCATTTCATCTAAATCTCATCAAAGATTTTTTGCGTGAAAGAGTAACGAACATAAAGCCATTTTCACAAAGTTACGCATTTATAAAAATTTAATAAAAAGTTTGTCTGTCCATGTGTTCATTCGTCTACCTGTCTGTTACCTTTATACGACGTATGTAGCGATAAATGGATTCCAATTGGGTATACAGGTAGACCATGATAAGAGGGCTTAAGGCTTCTATGCTTCTAATGGATAAGTTACAATCGCTTTCAAAGTGATTTCTTCTTACTGCAACTACTTTCTACAGACAATAATATTATATAATATATCGTATAATATTTTCCCATCCCTGTCAATTCGATTATTTCAAACCAATTATTTAATTTCCAACAAAATAATGGCTAATTATAATTTTTCGATCAACGACAATGCACCTTTGTCACCAAGACCCAAAATCGTCAGTAAATCTTGCCATGATAATCAGAATGGCGGTTGGTCAAACTGGTTGTTGATCAAACAAGACGATGGCGTATGGACCCCAAAAGGAGTAAGACTAATAAACGTGAACCGAAATGAACACGATGCAACGTCGCGACCGATAATAATTGGGGAAAATAATAACGGTATAGATGCAGGAAGTTTCGCCAACATGTTGGCGGATTTATTAGGCTTTTTGGGCAAGATAGTTTGAAAAACCCACTGTACTTCGAAGACCTAAGAAATTATTTTTATTTATAGAAATAATATAGAATATGGATGAATGTGGTACAGTAAGAACTTAAAAATTAAATATTTCCTACCAAAATATTAGTAGAAGCGTAATACCTGACGTTTTTAGGGCCATGTGTGTAGCACTACACACATGGCGGAGGCACACAGTACGGAGAGGTACTGGCAGTGGATACGCTTTTAATAAAAAACGAGGGCTCTTCTAGAAACTACTTTGCATGGAAAAGCTTGAGAGTATGCAAAATGAGTTCTGTGTAACATCTACATGTTTGCCTTTACGGCAATGATACGAATAACTGTAGATCTAGTATGAGTCTAGTTTTTATCACTGACAAAACCTACTCAATCACTTCGGTTTGAAGTTAACTTTAATTTCTATATAACTAACTCATTTCTACCTACGCCTTTCGCCGCGTGACAAATACATTCAATGGCACTGACATCCCTGAAGTTTTCCATCAGTCAAATAATTTTTGAAATCGGATTAGGAGTTTCAGAGGCGTTATTGTGTTTCCAATTTTTTTCACTAGCGCTAGTTCAGTTTCAACTGAAAATTACTTTATCGTGATTGAGTACGATTTTTCAGTAATAAAAACTAGCACTAATAAGCTCAGTAATGTATGTTACAAATATTTCCATGTTTACCTTAACGGCAACGACACAAATAACTGTTCGCCATTCAGCTCACCCGTGTGTCTCCATTGTGATACTTAACATAAACTTTATTGGGTGAAACTTAACTTTTCCCTTAACCGGCGATTGTCACGAGAGTATCTTAACGTCAACAGCTTAACTGCAGTTAATTGCATAGTTAATTTTACCCAAATAAGAGGTACATCTTGTCACGAAACATTTACCAAGTCCTTTCTGATTGATTGATCATTATCTGATATGTAAATGCGACATTGGTATCTTTTTATGTCTAAAGTGGAAACATTAAGTTGGTTGTATTTACATGGTCAACCCAAGTTACGTAAACACTGATTTATTTGTACGGTTATTCTGAAAAATATAAATTATTCAATACGAATAATTACGAATGACTGATGCTTTCCAATCGCTACAATTTCCTTTCTAGGGTAGAAATTCCTTCTATATGTACCTTTTTATATAATGTTTAGTTATGATACTAATATAACATAGTTCAGTTACGTTATTATACTTTCCTTCCAGATGCCTTGCCTTGTTTAGAAGTTGTCGTACTTCTATTCATGTCAATCTGGGTCTACCTCTTAAGATCTTGATACTTTCCTAGCTTTTGTCTCAAATTGCAGTAGGGTCAGCTTTCATAATTTAATCTATTTAAGTCGTGAGTTAATAGGCTTTTTTTGGGTTAGCTCGGTTCATGCTCGACCTCATCTCTGTCCTCAGGAAAAGACTGAGGTCAGAGATGAGGCTATTAGGCTATTATGTAGGCTTATTTAATATTTAAAAAAACATTCACTTCATATTCGAAGGATAAGACTTTTAGATAATTCTTAACAAACATGCACATATTCTGCACGATTCATATCTATAATATCCACACCACAGGCAGCACATATGTTCCAGTCTAAGAAAATCGAGCCAGTGACCCCGTATCCAGTCACCATACCTACCTACATACTTGTTACAGCTTACAGCCGCATCACTAAGCTATTTAGGTCACAGTCGCAAGCGCATGTTATGATTACCCGTATCAAAATCATATTAACAACTAATAACATTACGATATATGGCAGAAACGTTCTATTTTATACACTTTGTGACCAATATTGGTATGTTTGGTAGGCATTTAGGACTTTAGGAACGAATCATTAGGAATTTCTTAGTAGAAGCCACGGAGTCCGGATTTGTACCCGATTGATGGCAATAGGCAAGCCCCCTATTACATGGAATTTAAAACATAACTGGCCAAATGTGGGTGTACTGTTGAGTACACCTCTGCCTAACCCTTCGCGAATTGCAGGCGTCATGTTTTTATAAAAATCAACTATAAGCCATTCATCTTTTCATTTCCTCTATTACCTTTCACTCTTAACATCTTTCATCGTTGCGTTTTGTTTCACATTATTTGAGTACCTACGTTTAGTTCTACATCCAACAATTCGTTTAGTTACTGAAGAAGAAAAAAAATGCCTATAAGCTATTTTAAGCGACTAAAACCCAGGGTTTATAGCTGGGTATCTACTGACCACACTTATTACAAAATAATTAATTACCTAGATGTTGGTAAGGTCCTAATAAAAATGTGATTAAACGAACTGTTAACACACATACGTGCGAGCGTTGAACTGTTGAAATGTTACTTCAATATATCAATACATCTTTCTCGCAACACCTTCCTTATATGTTAAAATGATGTCCAGGTCATCAATAAATAAATACTATTGCGAAAAAGCTTATTTTCACTCCGCCAGTAACTATTACATACCCGGGATCGAACCCGGGGCGTTGCGCAAGCGCTCCTAACGACAACACCATAAACGGATACCATAGCATGGTTGCCAAAGTTTGAGTAGATATTATGGTGTGGTTGGAAATATGGACTTTTAGGTTATGTTTTTAGAGCGGAAAAAAATCTGCAGCAGATTCCTTTCGATAGATGTCAGGCTCTTTTTAAGTGCAAATAAGAGCGTCCATAGAACTTCTCGCTCATTCAAGGTGCCATGCGCAGAAAGTTGAAACAGCTCCCAGACAGTTCAAAAGTGCCAGTGCAAATGATTGAATTCACTTTGAACTTATAAGATTCGCCTAAATTAAACCATTCAAAATCGTTAAGATATTGTAGTAGATTTTCATTAAAACACTTTGATTGTCTGATTATTTACCATCACTACTCTAACTAACTTCGCTGTCTTAAGTCATATTTACCATCACTTCGAACGTTTAGCTTAGTAGGTACGATTATTCCTCGCAGTTCTATCTTAGACTTCACATACTTCAAACACAACTTTGTTAAGGATGTTATACAAGACCATCCTCCGATCAATCATCACAGCTCGAACAACATGCCTTCTTTTTCGTCCACACTCAACATGGCAACACTTACATTTATTAATATAAAACTGCTAACTTAACCCATAACTTGATACTAACAGCCCTAACTTGTCACTGCAAATGGCCGTTGACATTTTAATTCAAGTACCTTTCTATATTATGTCTGAATCGTATAATATTTAGAATAACATGATTTCTAATACGATTTGGTTTTATATGTGAACTGTTATAATTTGTTGTCAACGTATGCGACTGTGGTACAATATCCAATTTTAGTCGGAGAGTAGATTAGTTTCCTGCAATTCATCGTCCACCTCATCTCTGTCCCCAGGACAAGATTGAGGTCTAGAGTAGGCCCATTTAATATATTTTCCCGAATGCGCATTTTTGATGTTGATGAGGAGACTCATAATCCCGGAAGTCATACGTGCAGATAGGGATTAATCGGGATCTTCTAAACTAAAATTCCATGCATTATGGTGTGCTAAAGCTGAATTTTATTATTTAGCCGCCATTTCATTCAAATAAGCCTTTTTTTTCGGATGGGAAATCGTCAATTGACCCCCCCCCCCCCCCCTCTGTGCGCGGAGCAGAGGGGAGTATCAGACTTGTACTGACGAAAACCCATCCATGTTCCCATCTTTGCCCTTTGTGTTCCAGGGCCACGGTGTCTCTTTCGAACAGTCCCGCAGCCCTGGAAATAAGCCTTATTTCACAGTTTATGAAAGTATTAGTACGTTTTAACAAGAAATTAATCAATGTTAGCTACAAAATGAGCCAATGACATAAACAAAGTGTAGTATTAATATAGCTTGATAAGTATAAGAGAAACTCTTGCAAACTTATTTTCTATCTGCATTAAACGATGTTTGAAAGTGACATCTGTCGGCAGCAGGCGTGCAACTTTCCTTTTTAGTTTTTATTGCCTACCGTCGGCTACAGATTTATATTTGTATAATGTGTCTCCGCTTTGCCTACTTTTGCTTAGGTCTTAGCTACCTGAAAAGTAATTAATTCTGATTTGGATACTTTGGGATACCATTATTTGACAAAGTTCAAAAAAGTTTTTTTTCAAGTTCTAAGATTTACTAATAAGCACCCTGATGTCATTTCTAATAAAAACATAAATGCGTAAAAATATCGGATACGGTTTTACTACTAGGAGGGCAGAGCGTTAGTTCCTCTTTTGGCTACCTGGTAAAATCTCCTCCTCTGTTATTCCGATCGTAATTTTGGCGCATGCAGCCATCATCATCTGCCAAGCCTTTTCCCAACTATGTTGGAGTCGGCTTCCAGTGTAACCGAATGCAGCTGACTGGTTGTCAGACTTTCGGGCGACTGACTAAGCTGTAACGACTCTCGAAAGATCTTCAAATGACATCCGGGACCAACGGCTTAACGTGCTCTCCGAGGCACGGATTAAATTCGGTATGTAAAATGGGTGGTCACCCATCCACAGACCAACCTAGGCAGCGTGGCTTAACCTGAAGATTGATCCGAGTGGCTGTTATTATTTAGCCATGAGCTCCTGACGCATCCTGCCAATCGATACAAAATAGAGCACCAAAGAAAAATCCATTAACTAAAGCCTATGAGGGCTTTAGTTAAGGGATTTTTCCCTTTTTTTTTTTTTTTTTTTTTTAATCCCTTAACTAAAGCCCTCATATTGCCCAACAAGACGAATTAACGTCAATAACAGAAGCTAATGTGCACAACTATTACCATTGATTATGCGCAATTGTATTCACAATGTACTACATACATCACCCGACTCCGCTCGCTCGTCGCAACGAGAAAGCGAATGATTTATTACAAGTCAATGTTGCCAGCCTGAATCATAACGCGTTGATTTTCTATAGACGTCATTGCTTAATGGCGGTTGCGATGTAGGTCTTAAGGTTGCTACGGTTTCTTAAGAGCGGTGCCGATATCTCCATTTTACCTGCAATTTTATCTGAATGGACCAAAAGGACCATGACTCTCCGGTATTGGTAGTTCTGTTACAGTGTTTTATTCCTGTTCACTGCTATAGTTGCAGAAGGTATCAGATTGTTTTTTTTTAAGTAGTTACGACGATGTCAAACGTTGTTTTTTTTTTTCAAATGTTAAACCAAGCCGCCAACAGGCGAGTAGGCAAATACGCCTAAGATATCAAAGAGCATCTCACACGATGTAACACCTCTGAGGGCCTATACAACTGGCAAACGCTTTCTAAGCGTTTTGTATTTGTGCAATGGCCATAAAAAAATGACGTCGGCATCACTGCAGGACCTTATTTCAACACTTTTTGACGAATCACTGAATTAATTGTAGAATGCCATCAATCGGCAAAACATTGAGATAGCTAGTCAATACGCACGTCGCAAAACAGACGAATCTAGGACTTTCGAGATGCTTGTTGGGTCAAATTTAAAAGAGTTTTTAGTTTCTCTTGCTTAAAAAAAAAGATATTGTGCATTTACAAGGTCGTGCACTGACTGAGGACCTCTAGTGTACACTCAGATGGCTTTGTTAAACGAGAACCACTTCTTTTGAAAACCCCACAGATGCACTGACTGATATCCTGCTTGAATACCTATTGGTGTGCAATTCCAAGGATCCTCCTTTTACTTGTCGATTCACACGACAAATGTCTCAATTTTACGTCGATCATGTATTTTATTTTCGTGCGCACTCGATTCTTTACTCACGACCAAGACCTTCAATGTTGTTTGTCACGAAAGGCGGTTTTGCACGATACCTTTTTGTTATGCTCATTCGCATTTGGGATAATGCACGGTTACCAGTAAAAAAATCACCCACATCGTAAAAGTCTTAAAATTATGCAAATAAGATGAGAACCAGCTTCCTTGTGTCTGTTACCAATCGTGCTGATTATGACTATTTTATTTTTCATATCTTTACTTTAGGTATCTTTCGGGTAGGCGCTGATATTTTGAGTTCTAAGACGAACAAGAAACTGGTCATCATTTTTTTACTGCCAAATTAAATGTTCCTTTTTCAAAAAGAGAGACAGAGAGCCAGTAATAAGTCAACCCATCCGCTCTTCACGCTCAGCTTTGTATCATCCAGGCCAGAATAAAAATATATCTTCATTTAAAACCTCCTTTAAGACAGATTCTTGCACAATTCTACACCAGCGCCATCTGTTAACAGTCAACATGACATACCGCTCATAATTCATTATGATCGTGTAGGCTTGCCAGACTTCATTGCTAAGGCTTGATTTAAATAATATGAAAATCTAGTTAATCAAACCTAGATTCCATATCTGACAGTGACATTTCATGGTCATTAGGTGTGATCGTAGAATCAGAACGTTTATTGAGCTGTATCTAATGTTTTCTTTGTTTTGTTCACAGGTAAAACAATTCAACAAGTTGGTTAATCGGGGTTAAAGGTTCCTTGAAGAAAGGTGGTATAACTTAGACAATAGTTTAGGTATCAATTAGCTCGTAACTAAAACTAAATCAATATCTAAATTATATCAATGTCAAAAATTCATATTCATCATCTTCCTGTCTCCCATGTTAGTTGGGGTCGGCGCAACACGATGTTCTTCCATTCTCCTCTGTCAAGCGTCCGCTGTCATTTATTCCTTTTTCTTACATTTTATTCCTCACACTCTCCTTGGTCTTGCTCTCCCTCTCCATTCATCATCAATTATATTTATCACTCTTTTAGTCACATGCGATTAGTCCCTCATCATTAAAAGATAATATAGAAACAAACTTTTGAACATCTAACTATTGTGGAATTGTTTGCCGAAACTAACCAAAATGTATTAAACAATGACCAAACTCACAATATTTCGTATATTTTGTTTGAGCGTTACGAATGAAATACACCAACAAAAACTTAGACAAGGTACCTATTGATTCAAAGGTTGATTATAAAAATTACCACTGAATACAGCCTGTCAGTTACCTGCAAACTAAGGGTTCCGGCACTAAGCCACACCTTGTTATCCGTCAAGGTATAAACGCATAAATGAATCGGCTGAATTAAATGCTATAGATACGATACTGGTATGCTTTTAGTTTTTATGTTTTAATTGTAAAGGACAGGACTAGGGTGTGTTTCGTTTGTTCATTACAGACATTTTAATTATGACAGGTACCAAAATATGCAGGCACCGCACGATAGTCACTTTGTCCATAATATTTTATTTAGAGAGACCTGATAAAATAATGCTAAAAGTATTTCAACCTGACTGCCTCGTTGGTCGAGTGCTCGAAAGCGCGACTGCTGAGCATGAGGTCCTGGGTTCGATTCCCGGGTCGGGCAAGGTGTTATTGGGGTTTACCATCAGACCATTTTTGCATTTCTCAGTAGCAGCCACGGAGTCTGGATTTGTGCCCGGTTGATGGACATAGGCTCGCTCCCTATTACATGGGACTTCAAAACATAACTGGCGAAATGTGGGTGTACTATTAGGTGCACCTCTGCCTAACCCCTCGGGGATTACAGGCGTGATGTTATATATGTACTTCAACCTGCTGCCACTGCTTTACAAGGCTCTCCATAGTCTACCACTCTTCATTATGTAAGGTTTTCTGCGGAGAAACACTTCCAAGTTCCTATCCAACCAATCTTTGTTAAAAAAACATAAACTTATTTCCCAAAAGCATTACAATGAAAAATTCATACAAGATGGAAGGTACAACGACGCACAAACGGTTACCACGTATCCAGATCATCATTCTGACCCCCCCCCCCCTCCCACTTCGAAATTTTCCAGCGGTAATTTTAAAAAAAACAGCTGTTCCATACATTCTGACCGTGTAGGTATTTCACTTTTGAATATAACTGTATACAGGGTGATACACCCTGTAATTTACACTAGAAAAACCAAAGCTTCGTCAACTAGAAACGAAACTTTTTCAAAACCTTTACTAAAAGTGGAAGATGGGGAGCTTTCTCAAAAAGCACCAAATCTCACTACCAGGAAGCTTATTCACATAACAAATAATTTATTTGCTACAAATTATGGGTCACAAAATTATAATGCTACATATTAAATCCCAATCTTGAGGTAAACTCCATTGTTTCTCAATATTCCAACCAACAAATACTGGTGTTACAAAAGGTTTATTTACATACTTAAGTAAATAAATAGGTATATAGGTTACATGGCAATCAGTGTCGCCGGCTGCAGTGAGAATGTGACATTTGGAAGAGCGCACAGCTTCATAGACGATAAGCGTGTGAACTGACTTCAGGGATACTATTGGTTATGGGTCAGATTAAAATATCGTTAAGTTAAATATATCTGAAGAAGGTTACAATCTAATTAATCTAGTAAAACCCGTTCTAAGAGGTACTGCTGATGCAGGCACGTTCGGGTCGGCCATATTCGGCATGCCTCGGCACAGAAACCGAGCGAACATTTTGCCACCCCACTGAACCGAATAAGGCATACCTAAACAAGTGTGTTCCATGCCTAAAGACTTATTTATTTATTTGCGTTCTACAAGGTAAAAACTTGGTGTTATACAAAAGGCTTAGAGCTAAGAGCCGTTGTAGACCCCGTCGGGCACAGCAAAATTTTGTGTAATTTGTACAATCTTAAACTTAAAATATACTTGAAACCAAACAACCACATTCGCAATAAAAAAAAATACATATAATAATAATAATCAATCAAAATTCAACTTACCCTGGAATACCGTTGTCACAAATTATAGAAATATCGACAAGGTCAAAACGTTACGCTGGTGTACACGGTACAGATTTCTAGAAATAACCCAAAATATGTATCCATGTGGGTCCAAAATTATCTAAATGTAAAAATAAGTGAACTTGAATTTAAATTGGCCTTAAAAAATTACGTATAAGCCTTTTTTTTTATAAGGTCATCATTTCCATTCGGCTTTAAGTCCTTTATATTACCTCGTTGGTCTAGTGGTCGTAAACGCGACTGCTGAGTATGAGGTCCTAGGTCAATTGTCGGGTCGGGAAAAGTGTTATTGGGTTCAGAATTTAATTATTAAGTAGCAGCCACAGAGTGTGTTCGGTTAATGGCAAAAGACGCGCCCCCTGTTACATGGGACTTCAACATAACTGGCGAAATATGGGTGTAATTGTTAGGCACACTTCTGCCGAACACTTCGGGGATTACAAGGCGTGATGTTATGTTATGTAGTCCTTTATAATTACGCCATAACAAAAATTATCTGCAGAAAAGCTACTGACACAACCCGCTCGTTCCGCACTGTAGGAACTCTAGCAGTGCTTAAACTTCGAGTTCCATTAGTATCCTGCTTGATCGTGCTTACTTAATAGCGTCCTAACTCACAGACTGAACGCGATCATCTAATTGGTTCCCGAGCGCAGACGATTTCTCTCACCCTGGCCCCTATTACGTATACACCTTGTAATAACTTAATTATTATTGCACTGCCTTGCTATTAGTTGCAAAGTATGGTATATGAGTACCATCCCGTAGTTACTTAATAAAAAGATAATAATATAACATCACGCCTGTAATCCCCGAAGGGTTAGGCTGATGTGTACCTACACACTAGTACATCCATTAAGAAAGCCGTAGCGAGTGCTATTGAAAGTGCCAAATTCATCGCCAAATTTTGGGCTGACTCAATTTGAATTGTCATTGACACGCTAAGTAGAAGAAGTACACGCACATTTCGCAAGTCATGTAATAGGGGGCGAACCTATTGCCATTAACCCGGCAGAAATTTAGACGCCGTTGTTGCTATTGAGAAATTCGTAATGAAAAAACGCAATAATACTTTACCTGATCGGGGCATCGAACCCAGGACCTCATCAGCAGTCGCGCTTGCGACCACTAGAGTACTAAACCAATGAGGCGGTAAGTCAAGTTGTAATAACTTTATAATCATTGCTTTGGCTTGCTATTAGTTCCAAAGTATGGTATATGAGTACCTTCCTGCACAACACTTACGAAATAAGAAGGTATGGACGTAAATAATTTGTGAATGGCTTGATTGTAATCAGAAGCTGCTGAACTTTAACGTGGAATGAGTTCCAGTACAGATATTGTTAATTTATGAGAGGGTTATAGATTAATAATGAGGATATTTTATAAGAAAAATGCATAAAAAACTGCGTTAAAAGTGAATAAATGATAGTGGATTTTAATGACAACGAATCCCGTCGTCGTCATTCCACAAAATATGAACAAATATTCGGTCATATAAAATGGAATAATATGCCAAAGTTTTAAACGGGAAGTCATGTTAAATGATGTTCATTTTGACAGAATTCAAGTAAATTAGTATCCACGCAGAACTTGTTAAATCATATTTATTTCTATAAATTCGTTTGGTGGTTAACGTCACATCATGTTATGTTTCAAAACTAGATGGGACCGGTGTTTCGTACCTGACTACTCTGAGAAGACACAGCCGAAAGAAACTCAGAGGTCCCTGTGTTTTTTAAAGTCCAGACATTGGTCAAGTCCTATGAGGACCATGCAGATTAGTGTTGGAGCAAATTATAATAGAGAACATTTTTACTCGGCTTTGTGAGTGATATTCTTACCTCTGACCCAACTGCAAAGGTACAACATGTACATTTAATTGCAACAGCAATAAAAACACGCACTTAACATACACCAAAGCAATCAATCAGTCGTTTATGTCAATCATAGCATCAAACCATAGCGATGCAATGTGGGAACCAATCAACTAACGTCTCTATTAGAACTAAATAATGATTTTCTTGACGTCACTATTTCGGAAAATTTTGAATGTAAAAGCCCTTGAACTTCTACGGTTGAACTTGCTTTTTTAACCGACCTCAGAAAAAGGAGGAGGTTTTTTTAATAGACTACACGACCGCTACAATAACAGTGTTGTCCAATTTTCCACAACATGCTGGATCATAACAAATTTCACCAATTTTGCCAAATTCTCTTCAACTAGCTGGATAAAGAAGAAGTTTCTCAATAAAACTAAACGCGAACAGCATATCTAAACTGCCTTCAAAAGCTGTTAGTGTCAATATTCCAAAACAATGATGACATTAACAGCTTTTGAACCTCTCATTAGGTTAATCGCAATCGTTTCATTATTGTGCTTTTTCAAACATTTTTGTATTAGTATTTTTATTTTTGTATTATGTTTGACTTGGTTTTCATGGTCACTTTTTGATGTCATTCCAATTGATTTCGGGTTACGTAGAAAGTTTTTGCTTCCATGGAATGAAGGATCATCTGAACCGAATGAAATGAAAACAAACAATACAACATGACTAAAATGATATCATCTTTCTTTGCTTTCTTTTCAGCTTTGACTTGGTTCTTGCCTCATACTATTCCTATAAAAGAGAGTGGTTTCCCTATTATCATCTGAGAAGCAAGCACTTATCCCACGCACGAGCACATTAAAATTACGTTGATAGCAATAAAATTTCTATCCGCTATGATACTTAATAGTGCTCTTGCAATCAGAAAGTGCAAAGTTCATGTTTTGTTGAGTTGTTTCTTAATTTGAAAGCAACATAACATCATCACGCCTGTAATCCCTGAAGGCAGAAGTGTACCTTATAGTACAGTCACATTTCGTCCCATGTAATAGGGGGTGAGCCTATTGCCAACAACTCCAGACCTCATGGCTGCTACTGCAAAATTCCTGGTGGGAAAACCCAATAAACCTTAGCCCTACCTGGGGCTTGAACCCAAGAACTTGAAAGTATCTTCAAATTGTTATTTGAAAGAGATGACAGAGTAAAGTACTGCATACCGTATGTTCGTTTATGAATGAATTGCATTATTTTATTCCCATTGCACTTTCTTGATACAAAATCCATGACACTGCTTTTCAGAAATGATCATCGTCAGAATAAAGTCTGAATACATATCGCCAAAGTATCGCACTAACCCTGTCAGACTGCAGTCTCTCGATTCATATCGGTCGCTTATCTGACGATCTCTGACACAATGGTAGCGTCAGTAAATAGGGTTGTCAAATGTACTAAATTAAAATGTTGTAATGAAAATTAATGACTGAAAAACATAAGCCTATAACGCTCTCACAGTTGGGAGACAGGCCTCATCAATGTGAGAGGTAACCGACCGTAAGGCTCCGCGCAAACGGGCCACCGACCACAGCCACCATTGACTGTCGCGCGCCACTTCCTTTGGTACCGCGCAGACGAAGGTGGTCAGTGGCTGTCACGACTGATCGGTGGCCGCCACTGGAAGTCGGTTGCCGCTACAATTTGTAGCACTCTCCTGCCGTACAGTCTTACGATAGAGACGGAAGGTTTGATCGCGCTCCTAATAATTCGCAACCGGTGGCGTGTCGCGGACACTAAGTCGTCAGTGGCCGCCACCGGTGGCGTGTCGCGGACACTGAGTTGTGAGTGGCCGCCATCTGTGGCGTGTCGTGGACGCCACTCGCTACACGTGAGCGGCGATTCTATACAAAACGTTTTAAAAATCACGTAAACAGCTTGTCGCCAGCCACCGGTGGCTGTGGAAAGTGGCCCGCATATTATTTTTTTACTAGACGGTTGCAATAACAAGTTCTATTCAGAATCTTCGAAAGTAGGTGTTTTATGCAAAGATTTACCATATTCACATGACATTACATTCATACGAACTACTACTATACGAGGTACTATTCGTCAAGTGAACATTATACCGAAACGCTTCATTTTTAAATGGAACTCTTACCGCTATTTCCAGCAAAGTATAGTCGAAGTTCGGTTTGTGAATTTTACCCAGATCCATGTCTTTTGTCTTTACCCACAGACTTTGTCTTGTGTACTTGCTATTTTCCAAAGGCACTGCACTCCTCATTTTTTTCAACACTAGTGCTTAATGAATGAATGAATAGGTCGTTTTTCCATAACTCTTTACCATTCCACTTCTGCGAGAAAGTGTGAGAAAACACAAACCGTGCAATTAATAATACTTACGATTATGAAAGTGGAGAGCATTAGATAGACATCATAAACTTGCAAACTGCATCCACTTTCCTTGCTCGGTGTAATATTACATAAAGACAGAATTCGCGATAACCCTGCCGGTGCGGTGTGACGTTTGATACGTATCGCTATCTGTAGAACAGTGACGTTTCAGTGATGGTATCAGGGTTTAGGGTTAACATTATGCCCTATGCGAAATTAATTAGTGATTTCTCGGTGGACCCCATTAATACTAGGCTGTGGAACCGATACCCTTTCGTAAGACCGGTTAACAGACTTTCGACCCACTGATTCAATACCTTGCATGTCTGATTAGTCAGTTTATGTAAACGCATGTTTGACAAATAAATTATTATTATCTTTACTGACTAAATGTAACGACTATCACAGGTCTACAAATGCCAACCAATTTTTCCACCGCATCACAATCAAATACTGCCTTACATAAAACGCTCGGTTAACGCCGCGGGGCGCCGCATGACAGCTGATACCTATCGCTCGTTAGCTCTTGATTATTGACACTATAAGGAGACATCTCGTCAGGGCTGTCAACTTTGATTGTTGGGTGAAGGATTTAAATGATTGGTCAAGGACTTTTTCACATTTAAATGCCGACTGGGACAGTCCTAATAAATCACCCAATCAATTAACAAGGAACTAATTTTGCAATATAAAAATGTGTTTCAACCAGTTGGACACTACCTCAGTTAGTTGGTGGCAGTACCTACTTTCGTGAAAACCTAAAAGCTTGGCTTGTCCTTATAACCTACTACTACCTTCCCCCCATAACCTTCATGATATTAGGGTTTCCGAACAGCCTGCTTGCCCTAGGGGCTTGCCCTAGGGACTTGCCCTATTGTTAGCCCCTAAGCACGCCACTGTTAGTCCAGTAACTTTATACAAGAAAAAAAATAATCCAAGTTTGTGACCTCGAGCGCTGGGGGGTTACCATGACGTCTTAAAGCAGGAGTATTTTCAGTGTGGGAAAGAGACAGAGCTATACAGGTCGTCTAGCGCCATCTCCTGGCCACCTGAACGCAACTTTGTCAAAAATCGAAAAAACCGCGAAAATTTCGGTTTTTTTTTCAGATCACAATCTTGGATTATTCATTGGGCCATTATAAACAAGTCTACAAAAAATCAGAACTACCGGATTTGACGCAAAGTACCCCGTACTTTCAGGCGACAAAGTTACTGGACTATGTATAGTTTACCTATAGTAAATTACTGCATATTATTTTTTTACTAGACGGTCACAATAACAAGTTCTATTCAGAAGCTTAACAGCAAACTTGATGTCCATCAAAGATTGAAATCATTAGATTCGATGCTTATTCGTTGATTTTTTCGCTCGTTTGTACTAAAATTGTATATGTCGTTCCATCCAGAATGTGCGAGCTCGAACCTTATCGGCTTTTTCTAGCGACTTAAGTTCGATGAAGCATATTTTAATTTTTGATGGCGAATTTTAATGGTTTTCTTACGTAACTGAATTCAGCTTACATTTTGAGGTCCACATCTTCGCACCAACCCTAAGCTGCAGTGTCGCAACAATAACAGTTCGTGCGAATCGTACGAATTTGTCGTCACGATCGTCCGCTGGATGCTGATCTTCTGGGAACAGACTTGTAACACGTCAGAGGTGCTGGATTTCCTCGAAAGGACTTACTTTAACGGCTTTTAGTTGAAATTAAACGTTAATTTTGTGTTAGTAGTGTGAAAGTGGTAGCTATATTAGGGCGTTGTAATTGTAGTATTTTCTTTATTTAGTAGGATTTACAGGTTTTGAACTGGAAAACATTCACTTTCCCCAGGCCTCCTTGTTAGATGTTTGTCTTTCAAGCCTTTTATACCGGGTGTAAACAGACCCTTCACATATCCGTCAACCAAGCATTCTGTACATCAAACTAAGTAACTTTACGCAAAAATTATTGCTCGAAATCGACTTTTTTTTTTTGGGGTGAAAAATCACGTTTTACGGTAGGACTCGATGGAAAGCACTTATAGCGTTGTGCTTTGACACCCAATATCTCCGTAACTAGAAGGTTCCCAGATATGGTCTAGAACAAAAAAAATATCGCAGTAACGGGGGAACAAGTGCCTTTCATTTATGTTAAGGGTCTATTTACACCCTTTATTGACAGTAGTGATACTGACAATTGTGTCCTAAATATTAAGTTGTTCATGGGATTTACCCATAATTTATGTTGTTGATAGATAAAAACTATCTGTTACTTAATAAAACACAGTAAACCAACACCCCAAGCGGTCAACAAAACAACAACCGATCACTTACACGCCGACATCTAACCGACTTTCAACGCCAGTTAAATAAAATAGTAAGACGGTTTTACAGTATCGGTTACGCACACTACATAGTCACGATCGGGAACCGTTCAAGGGAATTACGGTTATGGTTTCAGTTGAGAATTATTATTGGCTACAAACCGACAAGTTCCGAATGTACTTTCACCGGTCTTTCCAATGACTGGATGATCAAAATGGGTATTACACCTTTGTGGTTTACCTTCAGAAACTACATATTATTCTAGAGAATCTTTACTGTACTGGGTGATTTATTAAACGTTGGCAATACTCTAGGGGAGTGTAGTACTCATGAATATGAACAACTTTTACTTTGGGACCGATCACGAAATCGCAAAAAAAAAAATGAGCTGCTCCATACATTTTTAATCGCGTAACTCGAAAAAATGTTGAGAATAGCTGATTTTTTGTCGTATTTTATAGTTAATCCCATAGTAAAACTTGCTCATATTTATGAGCACTTTGCTCCTTTAGAGTATTGCTTACTTTTAACCAATCAGCCTGTATAATATTATAAAGAGAGTGCGAATTTGTTGATTTTGTATGAATTCGAAGGGCAATCTCCAGAACCACGGCACCTAATTGAAAAAAAATTAGGCTACTTTTTATCCGTGTACCCTGCAGGTGAAGCCGTGCATAGATAATGTAATGCACAATTCACTCATATTTTTTTTGTGTGACATAGAAAGGTCAAGCAGTATACATTTGTCTACTAGTAACAAAAAAACTGTTATTACCAAAGATTTTGGGAAGGCTGTTAGGTACTTACCAATCTATACAAGAAGTAGCAATTCTCTATTTATTGTTATTGAGCTGGTAATATGCGATCGAATCTTGCGAGCTAGTAGAACTCCCCTTAATTCACTTAAGTCAAACATTTTAAGTACTGACTCAACATCTTTGACCGTTTTATTCTCATGCATGTAGACGAGGCTCCAAATCGAAGAAACCCGCAGGAGACCCCTAAAATTGGAAAGATTTTCTAAACACACTCATGGTGCCGCCGCCGTCACCTAAAAATACAAAACAGTTAATATTATTGGAAGCTCCTCCAGAACCAATATTTGTCCTTAAAATATAGGTATGTCATCTTCGTCTCCACCGGAAACCGAACCTACTTACTTTAAAAAAACAAACCGAACTTCATTTTCTTTGCACTTTCTAATATTTTAAACCAATATTTAATTTATTTCTCCTTAATTGGAACAATACTTCTTGAAAACACCGCTCTCAAATTAAGTTGATCCAAAAATGGTCAACGGTTTCCGATTCTGAGCTTACCCAATTTACTTAAGTAATATCTTCACGCCTGTTCCCTTCCGGGGTAGACTGCGAAGGGAGCTAATTAGAACGTCTCTAATTTAGTGAGACTATATACGTATGTACATGTAGAAATGCACTTTAATTAAAGTTTTGTTAGTTCGTTCCCACGTTAGGATGCGTTAATTTGATGCTGTGTTTGAACGGGCATAGTAGCTGCAGCGAGTTGATATTCCAGTCGAATTTATTTTACCACGAGTGTTATAATGCATGTCTTTTTGACACTACCTTATTAAAACAGGTCATAAGATTTACAACACCTAAAATGTTGCATGTCCATTAACCAAGTTATATAACTCCATTTTGTTACGTAATAAGGGAAGCTTATTAAAGTTGAACAAAATAAACATTATCGGCTTCTGAAGCTGTGAAAGTCCAACGAAGAAAGTTAATCGACACTTAAGCACGCACTTAACGTCGATAACTTGGTGATTTACTTACTTCGCGAAGAAATAGTATAAATAAATCAGGGCAAGTACTAACAAACTCACATAAGAATTTCCAAGGTCTCAAGTTGCAATTAACTTAATCTTTTGCACATTTTATTCAGATTTAAACTAAACTTAGGTCATGCAGAAATAAACAACTACCATTTAAAAATAAATGCAAAAACACACCTATAAAAACTGTAATATCTAATGCAATTTCGACCCTGCATTGCTTGAATTAGCATTTAGTTTTAATTTATAATCAGTTATTATTACTAAGTGTCCATAATGTGTGAATTTACGTATGAGTGCTGGAATATAATACAATTAAGATAAAATCAAAGGCTTGGTTCTTGTGTAAATTAATTTATAGAGCCTTAACTTTGTATATCTCTGCATGCTTACTAAATGGCAATATTTCCATAATTATTAAAACCATAGAACCAATATTCAAGAAAACATTTTCTTTAAAAAAAAGTTTTTTTTTTTAAATAAACTACTGAGTAATAACCATCCCGAGTCATAAATAGAATAATATCTAAGAATTTTCAGCTAATTTACTGTATATTTTATAAGCTAAGCTAAAGAAGACATTAAAATTAAGCTTTCTATTTATATCCAAGAAAATACGTTTTGTCGTTCATTTCAAACTCGTTGTGTGGGAAAATCATTACAGTATAACCTCTTAACCCAATCATAAAATAAAGTAGACGCAACAGTTTTATTCAAGAACAAATTGCTAATACTACTAAAACTAGATACTAACCGAGTTTAGTTAATTAGCTCGTGGATTGAGTACTAAATCATAATGATTAAACTATCACAATAAAAAAGGTGTATCGCTTAAATGAAGCATGTAATAATAATGTCTACTTTCTCAGAAAAGTATCATTTCGGATCAGACACATCCACATAATACAACTATGTTGGGGTCGGCTTCCAGTCTAATCGGATGCAGCTGAATACCAGGATTTTACATGAAGCGGCTACCTATCTGACCTCCACAACCCAATTAGTACTTTGTAATACCATACCCCTTGGTAAGGCTGGTTGTAAGACATTCAGGCCACTGACTATCTGTAACGACTGTCAAAGATCTACAAATGACAGCCGGGACCAACGGCTTAACAAGCTTTCCGAGGTACGAGAAAAAATCTCGAAATAGATGGGTATCCACGGACCAACCTAGGCAAGCGCGGCTTAACCTAAAGATCGACCCAAGCGGCTGTTATTATTTAGCCACGAACTCTTCCGCATAATACATCTACAATGACCAATAATAATACATAAAGATATTGTCGTCATTGCAAATATTCTGTTATTATACTGCATAGAAGGACACATCTGCCCATCCTTTGCCATTTCCACCACTCACGCAAAAAGGGCAATAATCATTTGCTCGCTTAGTAACTCGATATGCAGTGCACTAGCCTCCATCCGAACAAAGCACTAGGTAACCTCGTTTAAACAGAGCATCAAAATCAAGGAACGTACTGTCTTTTCACTGTTATTTTACCTCTGACTTGACAGCACCGTCAAAATTATAATGATATTTATACTCGTAGAAATAAGGTTGTTGTTAGGTTACAATCACGGATAAGTCTGTCAAAATAATTTTGGTCTTTATTTTGGTGTGAATAAGGTTGCTCTTGAACTGCAGCTGTCAGACGACAACAGTGAACGAACTGTACAGTCGCATCAAAATGCATTCGTTGATAAGTGCACGGCTACCCACGCGCTGTCAACTTTTTGTATTTTGACAGCAAAGTACACGATCACAGCATGATATAGAATGCTTTTGTAAATAAACACGTTTTTTACATGCGTGTACCGTGAATGAGTTACTTTGAGCGAGTTGAAAAAAAAAGGATGTAGATAATTTGATGTTTATGTTAAAGAGTTATTGAATTGTAATTGACTTATGCGATGAGAACCTGACAAGTGATACAAAGTCACTTTACATATTGAACTGTTGATGATGGTAAAAAGAAAACACTCGTCGACGTAGAATTTCTAGAAAAGCCAAGTCTTAGAAAAACCAGACTAACAAAAACATAAAATTAAACTAATTTAGGTCCCGTACAAGGCTAAAAGGCTCCTAACTCAGCATGGTGCTGCGACATTTACAAAATCGATGTTGCGCTGGTATTCTGATCATCATCTGCCTAGCCTTTTCCCAACTATGTTGGAGTCGGCTTTTAGTCTAACCGGATGCAGCTGAATACCAGTATTTTATGATTTAGCGCTGGTATTTTCATGGGGCCGCTAAAATAGGGTAGAAAGACGGAATACCAAAAAAAATGGGCTGCTTTTTGAGGGTTAAGACAATCGGAAATATCTTTCGTATTTGTTCAACGACTTTCAACAATATCGACATGAACTTTTCGGTAGCTGATGTCATTCTAATACTGATACTGTTAGCCTGTGTCATCCCATTGCTGCGCAAAGGCCTCTCTCCGTGACTTCCAAATTCTTCGATTCAGGGCCATTGTGGACCACTGGTCGTTAGTTTTGTCCAGCTCGTCCCACCATCTCATGTTAATAATCTCATCTCATCCAAGTCATTCATTCAAAAATCAATCACCCTCAATCATTTGTCAATCATTTTGAATTTTCCATCATATCTTTATCTACCTTTCTCTACCTTAGAGAAAAGTGCGTCCTCCTATATGCTAAAAACCACAATCTCCAATCAGAAATCCTATAACCTAACTTAGCTATTTCGCATACCTTTCTCAGCCATAGTCCAATCCATAAATCTGATTCAATATTTCATTGCTATAATTTCAATAAAATTAATATGGACTGATTGTAATCTCAGTAGCAAGCAAACCAGCTGTTCGAAGCTAGTTAAGAAATCCACCGTTCCGCAGAGATGTGTCTGATAAGTAGACCTTGTTTAGCCTAAGTTATGACTTGTCACTTGAAGTTATCACAACATCTAATGCAGTAAACATGAAGATTATGACATTCACGGTGTTGCAGCCATTTTGGTTAAGGTTATAGAATAAGCTTATTATGACATTATAGTTACCGGTTAGTGTATATTCTAGCTTGTTTTTCCTAGCTATGATTAGAACGAACAGCTTTAGCTGTCTGACTTGCTGACCAGTTTTCTAGAGAATATAGATTTAATATAAATGGTGCGTGGAATTCGCAACCGGCGTGCGTGTATGACCAGATGTATTGAACGTGGACGAGGCAGAAGTGTCTGGTTCATAATATCGACAGTCACTACATCGAAGAAGTATGACAGGATCGTAGCTGGTGGCATCCTGTGCCTATACCCATGGAAAAAAGGCGTGATATTATGTATAACGCCACCTGTCACGATCTTTACATACTCTTTTTGCCTCCTCCACGTTCATACATCTGGTCATAGTTATTGGTACTGGTAAAACTTAACTGAAAAGTGTGACAACCACCACCTGAATCGGTATACCTTAGTCACTGAATTGAAGAGATGTTACTTCTTGCAAAATACGTACCTCAATTCAGTCCAGTTTCCTGGAAACTGACCCCAACATAGTTGGAAAAGGGTGCCACAAGACGATTATAATGTACCGGTTGACATTACCCGTAGATTATGTATGTGCATGTATATAAATGTATGTGTTATTATTTTAATAGTTGGATATGAGTCATAGTTAACTGTATGACTGTTTTATTTAATTAAAACCCCTTGGACTGAGAAGAAATGAGCATCGCTCGCTGCGTGATGACTGGTAGATTCAGAGTGCTTATTTCAGGTCTCTCTGATAGATCGCATTCAGAACGAGGTGATCCGACAGAGAACCAGAATTATCGACATAGCTTACAGAATAAGTAAGCTGGAGTGGCAATGGGCCGGCCATATTAGCCGTAGAACCGATGACCTCTGGGGTAGACCTGTTCTTGAATGGAGACCGCGAATCAGCAAGCGTAGACCGACGGTGGACCGTCGATCTTCGTAGGGTGCCTACTGGATGAGAGTTGCAGAGAGTCGAGTTAAGTGGCGCGCATTTGAGGAAGCCTATGTCCAGCAGTGGACTGTTGGTTGAACAGGCTGATGACGTCATGATCCAAAATTTTGCAGCCTGAAACTTATGTGATGAAACCAACAATAGCCAACTGCTGTTATCTAGTAGATAGTTTTTTCACGAACTCTGTTAAATTATGTTAATTAATCTTCCTCCTTCAAACTGGTCCTAAATCGAACACAACAAACTGATCTATTCGCAATACATTTAACTGGAACTTATCAAGCCTTTACATCTTAACTAGTTCATCAACAGATCTTAACAATTTAACCGACCTTTTAACTTGATGAACCGCAGTTCTAAACTTGTACGTGCGGCTTAATTTTCAGGTTTAGAGAATAGAACTGTATTTCTTGCATAGAGTACAGAGGTGTAGTTAAACTTTATGGTTCAAAGACAAAAGGGTTAAATTGTTAAGTTTAATATTAATTATTGTGCTTGTGAGGTCTTGAATTGAAATAGACCACCGCTTTTACTATGCTAGGGTTTTTAGTAATAGAATTTTCTTTCCTGTCATTTGTAAGTCTGAAGTAATAAAAAAAAAAAACGTTTATTTATCTCCACAAATTACATAGTTATTTGAGATATGATATAGTTGACAGGTAATATAATTAACAGCAGAAAGTTGTAATTTGTGGGAGATCTGGAGTCTAAACTAAGCCTAGGCCTGTATTTTAGAACTCCAGGCCCCCCGGAAGTGGAAATTTTGACGGCACGGTGGGCGCAGTGGCTGAGCGATTGACTGCTGCGCTTCGTGTCGCGGGTTCGAGGTAGTTGTTCCGGGTCTGGATGTTTGTGTATGTGAGCTTAAATGTTTGTAAACGCACCCACGATACAGGAGAAATTCCTAGTGAGGGGCAAAGTTTAAAAAAAAAATAAAAAAGTAAAAAGAAATATATATTGGCTAAAGAGAGGAAGTGGATTCAAATAACGCTACTTGTGTCCAATAAACCATTAATTACGATAAACAGAAATACAGTTGCAATATAAACCTTAAAATGTTAATAAACTTCGAGGAACAAAAATATTTCTAATGGAAATGATACACTTCGGGAAACATCGTCTATCTTCGGAAATACGAACGCTCGATGTGCTGTTCTACCCGTCATTTTCTCGGTCACAATATTGATGAAATAGCGCACCCCGCGGACACGGTACTTAACATAACTGCCGAAATTTACTATCAGTACTATTAGGTCACTTCGGGGTTTACAGGCGTGATGTTATGATGAATGAATTTCAAAATTGTTTAAATAGTTTTGAAACGCATTCATCGATAAACAAATACATATTATTGCAATCTGGCTTGAATTGTCACCGACCCATTTTGCTGTTGAATTAAGACGTAAACCACAAACAATGACGTCTAGCAAATCTGAATTGTCACCGTACACAAAACAGACAACACATAACTCCTAAAATATACACACACTACACAGACTTGTATTCGTTTACCCTTTAATATATACTAATATTATAAAGAGGTAAACATTGTATGTTTGTAAACACGGTGAGATATTAAGCTATACAATTCCAGTATAATATAGCCACGCTTTGTATAGATTTCCCGTACAATGAAAGATTTGCTTATACTGGTTTTGCTTTAGTCGGCGAGAGTCGTACGAACAAGTTTGAATGTAGGTGGTAATCTTCGAAATTACTGGTACGATTCCGAATCTTCTTTTACTAATAGGAAGCAACATTGTCCCCGAGTGTCATTGGCTAAATTTAAAACCGCGACCGAAGCAGCGGGCTAAAGCTAGTAATAAAAACATAATCGCTACAACATCAGATACCTCATGATTTCCATATGCAATTGTTGTCGGCTCTGCGCGCGCGCTGCGGCATAAATCTTCACCGCTCTATAGATTTGTAGATCATTGCGACAGCGAGTGATCTATGATCGTTGGGGGATTTTCATCTGTCAAAAAGTATGGAGTATCTAGGTGTTTGTGGTTGATATTTAGGTAAGCAGAGTAGTGAGTTTAGTGACATAGTTTGAGTTTAAGTACGGGATTGTGTTAATGCAGAATGCATGTATATTATTATGCAGTAAGTAGTTGAATGAAAGCTTCCAACTATACCTAATATCTCTTTAAACTTACTAGCTTACTATGCTGCCAATTGAAAAAAATGCAGGCTTTTTTAGGAATGTGCCTATGAGACATTTTGTCTATTAGACATTTTTTTATCTTTTTACCCGACTACGGCGAAGCTAAAAGGAAGGGTTATGATTTCAGCAGTCTATGTATGTATGTATTTGCGTATGTTCCTCAGTAAACTATTCATCTGATTTTGATGAATAAGGCGTCAATCGATTCGCTATTATGGCCCGGGTAACATACGCTGCATTTTAACCGACTTCATCAATAGGAGGCGTCGCCGCCTTGTAATCCACAAAAATTAGGGCATGATTTATCAGTAGTCGGTATTTTAGTTGTAGTATACCTACCACACAAATTCTACGTCTTTAACTTAAACTCAGTTAATGTTAAGAGATCTGGAATAGCCTCTGAATATAACAACCTAACGGTCAGTAACTTAAATACCGACCATTAAAACAGAATACTGATTTTCTTTTTCTTATTTGTTTAGGTACCAGTACCGTAGTGGAAACTCGTCTGCGTTCGTGAGTTATAGATGATATTAAACTAATAAAACCTATGTAAAAATACCCAATAACATAAGGGAAATGGTCTAATATCAAAGCTTTACTCACTTGTAATTATAATAACTAGAAAATGTGATTCTCTTTTAAGGAGGTAACTTGCTAATGACGACAAGTTTTGTCCAAAACTATAAGAATATTTGACCCCCAGTGACACACATAATAAAATTATATATTATAGCGACCCGCCCTTGCTTTGCACAGCGCCACCTATCGGGGCCAAAACTATATCTAATGTAGCCTATATTTTAAGTTAAGCATCTAGAAGTAGAGTGTTGAAAACTGCGTTCAACTTCAAATGCATGCAGTAGTTTTTGCGTGATGCGCGTACAAACAGTCAGAAAGACAGACAAAAATTCTAAAAACTGTTGTTTTGGCTTCTATTGCTCTAAGAAAGACCCCCCATATATATATATATATGGTGTTTTGTGGTTGTTTGGGTACGGCACTTGATAAACAAGGTTGATTAAGGTTTCTTTTTAAAACTTTTTATTTACATTGAGGATATATATAAAAATGATATATATATATATATATATATATGTATTAAAGTAAAATATTTGTGTTTAGTTCTAGTTAATGTTTATTCTTGTTGTTGATGAAAAGTACCTTCGAGTAGTTACGTAAAAATATAGGTAATATTGCATGTATGTATATGGGAGCTACATCTGCCAACAAACTGCTTTACAGTTTGGCAGAAGTAACTTTTTTTTTTGTAATTTGATGTTACCACGAATAAACGCTTTCACATTTTTTTTTTTTTTTCGTATATCTATCCTCAATGTACAGACATCGGCCTGTTACAATTTTATTATAACTAGCACTTCGCCCGCGACTTCATCCGTAACAATTGTGGTTAATATGCATGATATAAATATAATTTATAGCCTAAAGCACCCACGAATAATGTAGCTATCTGCCAGTGAAAGAATTTTTAGAATTGGATCATAAGTTCCGGAGATTACCCCCTATGTATACAAACTTACTAACAAATTTTACCTCTTTTTAATACAGAATGCCACATGTTATAATACCGCCCTTTCTAGTAATAACGTTAATGCAGTCGGTGTTACTACCAAATAAAAAGTTTTAAAAAGAAACCTTAATCAACCTTGTTCATCAAGTGCCGTACTCCAACAACCACAAAACACCATCACATCTCTCATCAACATCGTCGTCGTTAACACATCAAAACATAAACAAAGCGTACACATTGATGAGACCATCATTACCCATCATAATTACCCCATCAGACCATATAAATAAACATAAAGATGCATCCATATCAAAGTCACTGTTAGTACTGCAATTGAAGCTGGCCACGTCTGTCGTATGAATGAACTGTGGGCCAAAATAACCACTATGTGGCACCCGGGCACAGTAAAAAGTCAACGTAGACCTCGTAAGTAGAAGATGGTGTGACGAGTTGGAGAAACCCAAAGACCAGTGGCCCAAATAACCTACAACAGTTAAAAGTCTTGGATAGAGATCCTTTGCCCAACAGTTGGATGTTGTAGGCTAAAGTTAACATAGTAACTTTCCGTAACTTTTACGGCCACTTGTTGCGAAAGTTGGATGTTGCTCATCTCGTCCACACCGGCTATTACACAGATTACCATGGAGTGCAAATGTGGTGCTGTTACAGAAACAGTAGGACACATGATATCGTGTCCTGCGTGCAGAGATGGCTGCGCTCAGATTGCAGGAATATATAAATGAACGCTAGTGACTGCGTCAAACTCGTAGCTAAGTTCAGGCCCGACTCATTATTCTTTGCCATCGATATATTCTAAATGCTAAGAAGTAAAACTAAGATCATATTATTATGTTGACTATTTTTAAAAGATAAGCAATGTAACGATATCCGCCTACTTGCAAACGTTTCCCCACGAAACTTCAGTGTGGACACCCCATTATATAAACCATGATCATACATTCCCAGACACCATCATGGCAACGCTACCACAAGTGACTAATGTGGTAATCTAGCTGTTAATTGTACCAATTAATTGTACAGACGTTAATGAAGTACGACCCGTGGATCAAGTTATGGTATGAAGTTAGGTGGATTAGCAGTTTTGAATTTGTAAAGAGAGAAGACTAGGACAAGTAAAAGACGACTTGATCAATACTCTGAGTGGAACCTAATGACCGTCTTTTGTTTTTGTCGACACCGTTTCACAACCATAGCCAATCAAAAGCAATCCAGGATAAAGATGTCATCGTGAAAACCTGGACATAATGGTGTCTAAAATCGCCAACAGTACCTGTGAGTTCGAGTCTTCTCTGTATGACAAAAGGCCTTTGGAGTATAGACTGCACAGGAAGAATTACAGGCTAGCACAAAAATACAGATTTAAGAAGTGGGTATGAGTCTATAGAATATTTCTGTCATAATGATTTCAGTGTCTATTGGATTTTAATGTATATTTAGTTCGTATATCTCCTAGGTTGAATTCTAGGTTCTAAAAGTAGTCGATTCAGGAAGTAACAGCTGTAGGTACACGTATGTTTATTTGAGTTTAATTTCCGTATAACCATTAAAATCCAGATTTGTCATGCTAAGACGGTTGATTTGATCCGGTAGACCAAGCTAAACAACACCATAATTTATTTTTATACGAATCCTAAGGCTGAGGCCAAACGACGAGCGTAATTTTTGAGCTTTGAGTCGCGTAAAATGAGTCGCGGAATTTACGCTGCGTTTGGTTTCATACTAAATACCTGTTTATACCACACGGCGATGCAAGGACTTTAGTATGAAACCGATTGCAGCGTAAAATCCGCGACTCATTTTACGCGACTCACAGCTCTAAAAACTACGCTCGTTTGGCCTCAGCTTAAAATGGCAACTATTAAAAACATTAAGGGACTGGAGTCTTTTATCTGATCCTACAAATATTTCTACCGAATCCTCATAGACGAGCCTTCATCATCTAGATCACCACATAACATCTCGCCTGTAATCTCTGAAGCGTTAGACAGAGATGTACCGTAATAGTACACCCACATTTCCCCAGTTATGTTTAAGTCCCAAGTAATAGAGGGCGAGCTTGCCATCAACTGGGCACGAATCCAGACTCCGTGGCTGCTACTGAGAAATTACTGATGGAAAAATCTAATATCAATTTGTCCGACGTCATGCTGCGCAGTCGCGATTGCGACCACTACACCAACGAAGCAGTCACAGATCAATTAAAGTAAATCTTAGTGGTAAAGATGGCATTACACCAGCCCTTACCTGGGGGTAATGCCAAATAAAACCTTCAATTGAATAATAAATATTTTATTATTTATGGCAACAGCTTTATGTTAATTAGAAGGGGAAACTAGAAAGGTAAATGGTATGACTATATTTTAATACCAGAATTGTTCTAAGTGATTTTGTATATAAGTACTTAGTTCACATACATTTCTGCTAAAACAACAATATTACCTAAGGGTCTACTATAAAAAATATCAAATCGAGGAAACGATTTAAATTGTCCGAAACTACTTAATCTGGATACAACTTGGACTATTATTTGTTTTTAAATCCTACTAAAACGTATGCCATCACCAAACGTATGCCAGGCACAAATCCAGACTGTACTCTGTAGCTGCTACTGAGGAATTCCTGTGAGAAAAACCCAATAACCCTTTTACCTGACATCAACCTGGAAATTGAACCTATAACCCTCATAGCAGTAGTAATGGCGATCACTAGACTAACGAAACAGTCCTGCTAAAAGACCCGAGGTAATGTCAACGACTACACAATATGGAATCACTAGCTTATGCCAGCGGTTTCGCCCGCGTGGAGTTCGGTGATTGTCCCACAGGATACAGTACTACAGGGATAAAAAGTGTTTATTCCAAATCCGGTCAGTAGTTTTTGCGTGAAAGTGAACAAACATTCAGACATTCAGACATTCATACATCTTCACAAACTTTCGCATTTATAATATTAGTAAGACACTAACACATAGCATCATTTATTTGTAGGACTATTTATCGTTCGGCGAAAGCAATCCCATAAACTGAGCTATAAAGTTCTAAAACCATACCATTATACAATTGTACCGGATGTACCTGAGGCACACTATCAGTGGAAAACAGTTAAGAATTTATAGGAACTGGAGTGGCAGGAAATTGGTTTAGGAGGCTTGAAATTATCAATTTAGCTCTGTATTAAGATTTGCAATCAGTCTATTGGTCCTTCAGAAATACTACCTGTTTCCTGTTTTCACTCAAACAAAGCTTGTACCTAAATGAATGTCTTGAGTATAGTGCACTATTGGAAATTCAACTCTCAATATTGACACGAACGATGAAAATCCAACAACGCAATTTTATTTCGACATTCATTGAGGTTCAACGAATATCAACCTTCTAAAAGTGAGTCCAAATCAAAAGAGAATACAATATGCATAAATAACAGAAAATGAGTACCTTCTAGAGCTAACTTGCCTGTCTGCGCCATGAAAAGAATCGGGCTTGCAGATAAAATGTATAAAAATATCCAATAAAGCTGTTTATCAGCGGATAATGGTTTTAGTTCTTAGAACTTCGTGTTTTCCTAGTAAAACATTATAAGTATTATAACATTCAAACATAGATAGCCACAATTGGAGCTCAAGCATAGCCAAAATTGTAAATAATTGACGCAATTGTTCCGTATACTGAATCAATATATAAACACAAACTTAAAGTCAAAACATTAAATTCAATTGAAACTCCAGGCACTTTGTAAAGTAAATTTTCTAGGTGTGGATCTACCTGAATGATAAAACTTTGGAATGGACAATGGCCCAGATAACCATTTCAAAACGTAGTAGATTCTTATGGATGAAAACGAACAAGAAACTCCTTGGACACACTTTAAATCGAAATATTGTAACAGACCATTGGAGAATTGTAAACAGTTTATACAGATATTGTGTAGCACACATCGAAAGACCTAGATCATATATTTATGAGAACACTAAAGTCTTAATACAAATGATATACATGACAGAAATGTATGTACACCTTGAACTATTCGATATTCAGAATGTAACTGTAGGAGGCCCAGTAGCGTTGGTAGAATGTAGGAAGCCCATGTGAACAATATAAGTACTCTAAACACAAAAGGCTGAGGAGGTAACACAGAAAAGGTTTTAATGGTAGGGATGTATGAAATTGCTTCAAATGATCCCGTTTTGATTACAAATGAATGAAGCCACATAGAATCTGCTGACCTCGACCTGATTCCAACTACAATTATGGTTCCTAAAACCTGATACGGAACACCAAACCATTCATCACTATCTTATCACGCGAAATTCTAAGAAAAACGCAACGCACCAAATCGTCTTAGTAACCTAAAAATGTAAAGGAAATTGATCCAAAATAAGTCTCACACAAAACATAATAACGCCGTCTGGCTCTCATAGACGCAACAAAAAATCGTTAACGACTAAGAAATTGATGAGTTCTCTTAGAGAAAATTACTTTAATGTTCCCACTGAGGCGTGACCCCAAACCCGTTTGGATACAAGATACAGATGTAACTTGATCATCCTTAAAATTTTATGCAGTGACACTATCATCTTAATGGCTAAAGGGATAAAGAACAGATTCGTCTGAGAAGTTAATGAAGATGATGGCAAATGTAAAATTGTGACAGCAGTTGCAAATGATTTTTTACCTCCAGCCGATTTGCGTGAGTCAGCGTCCGTTTTGCCAGACATGGCTCATACCAAGGCACTTACGTCTAAACCAAATTATCGTTTACTATGAGAGCGGTGTGTGGAATCCCATGGTGTGTAGTGATGCAATGTGGAATGCGAAATATCGCGGTAGACGGAATGAAAACAATTGACTCGTCGTTTAATTGACATGCTAAACTACTGTAGGCCCCACAGGGTTTTTATTTGATCATAACTGAATATAGACTTGTTTTTGTAAAGCCTAAATAATATCTAGACAAAAAAGTACTCACACATGTCAATTCCAAATCGCGTTGGTCCTATAATACACATGGATGTAAAGACCGTTAATAAATATGCTGCCAAAAATTGGCACTTAGACATAACAATGATGGAAAGACAGTTGGTCAGTATCTCTAAAATGTAAAGGACAAGTTAAACGAAACAGTTGTCAATGAGAAAACAAATGAAAGTGCCAATATCAAAGTCAACTAAGCCAAAGCTATTGATGAAGAACATAAGCCAGAAATAGATACATTTGTGTACCGACTCAATCAAGATGTCGCTGGTATTTCTATGAATCCTGTAATGGACACAAACATGACATCACTGACATTTGAAATACTAACGCTAAGTACAATGGCCCCATTTAAAACTTGAAACCACGTGTGACAGAAGAAACGAATGTTGAAGATAACAATGATGTAAAAAACATGTTTTACAACAGAACTGGTTGTTCTTGAACATCTAAAATTGTATCACTTCCTCTTTTATGGAGTAATAAAATGGATTATATAGTTTCGCTACATGATTGTTAGAGATAATATTTAAATAAAGGTTGTAAATAGACCCTTAACATAGGCGAAAGGCACTTGTTCTCCCCGTCTTTGCGATAATTTTTTTGTTCTAGACTATACCTGGAAACCTTCTAGTTACGGAGATATTGGCGGTCAAAGTTTCAACTTTTTCACTAGTTTTTTTTTTTTAATTCATGTTTTTAATGTAATATTTTTACTTTACACACCTCCACGACCCCCGTACTGTTCAATCCATCAGCACAAAGCTTTGTGTGCTATCCATCGAGTCCTACCGTAAAACGTGATTTTTCACCCCAAAAAAAAGTCGATTCCCAGCAATAATTGTTGCGTAAAGTTACTTAGTTTGATGTACAGAATGCTTGGTTGACGGCTATGTGAAGGATCTGTTTACACCCTGTATACGTAGAGATGACAGGAAATAATTAGTCTTTAAGATTGTTAAAATGAACGTTTATTAATATAATGTGCAGCATTATAAACACTTATGAAACACTATCAAGCTACAGCTTTTAGGACACTACAAGAAATAAATTTTGTTTTAGCACAACCAGTAGAGATGGCATATCCGATTACTAACAAGATAATAAAGCTGGTTGACTAATCGTATGCACATGTGCAAACTTTATTACTGACCGGAACAAAAATGTTAAAGATTTCGTCACTCTGTCTTCTGTATGAAAATTAGTCTTATTGGGTTTATCTTCACCGATCACGTTAACAGATTGAGTTTGCCACGGATCACAGCGAGTTGTATCTACTAATACCGTGATCCGTTTCCTTTCGAAAATGAATTAATGTACAAAAAAAAAAGAGTAAATAGTAGTAGCCTCAGATATCGTGATCAGTGGGTAAAAACATCAATTCATTTTTCGAGAAAATCGGATCACGGTATCAGTGGATACAACTCGCCGTGATCCGTGGCAAACTCAATCTGATAACGTGATCGGTGGAGACAAACCCGTCTTATTAGCAACAGAGAAGAATTTAAGTAATAGGACAAGTGTGTCTGTTGATTTTATAATCTCGTAGATCTTTGACTGGAATAATCAGTGTTGAAAATATTTAAATTTTTAATTAGTGATAGTTGCTTATTGATGACTTATTAGCATCATCAAGTTTTCAAAATTCTACCTCTCTACTGATTGCTCAAGACAGGAAAGTATTTGAATCGTAAAACAAGTCGTGGATTGTCACTACCCTGAACAGTTTCAGCAATCTTCATTCTTTTCCCAAAACCATATTCTTACATGACCCAAAAGAATAGCCACTTAAAGTAATTTGATAACTTAATAAATGTCATGTCTCACTTCGTTTAAATCACAAAACTTTTAATATGGAGAAAATTACAGATGTCGAGCCAAATTAATATAAAAACGGTGAATTTAAAACGAAGATACATGGCCTGACAGATTTACTGAGCTATGGTGAGCTCGGAACAAAAAGATTGAAGTTTATCGTAGGAGTCAAACTTGTAGTTGGATTTATCGGAGTGTTTCTTGGACAAATCGACGTGTAAACTGAATAATCATTGCCTGATATAGTTTGGGTTTTGACTGACGATTGACGGTTGTTGAGTGCAAATTTTGTCTTGTTCAAATCCACATTTAATTGAGTACTGTCGACATTTCATCAAGACTCATTCAGAAAGATCCCTCTTAAAACTCAGTTGATGGTGTTGCTTTGGTATATTATTGTTCTTTGAGATGATTTTCTGCCAAACCGCAGGGGACCTCTCCTTGAGAGGGAGCCAGTTGAAACTTATAATCCAACACGCGGGTCCAGTGAGTGATGTTGCTTTACATATCTTTTCGATTTTTTGGTCCTAGAACATTTGTTTCCTCACGATATTTTCCGAGAGAGCCCAACCCAAGTGGATTGGCTAGTCAAAATTATTAGGACCTTAATCGATAGCATTCTTCTCGGCTTTCTCAAAGGGCTCTTATGCAAGTTACGGAAATGATAGCCAATATACCATCATCTACAAATATTCCATTAAAACGATGACACAGCAAATAAATGACGCACTTTAATTATGTGACATCAAGGAATATATCACACTGGTCAGCGCCGTGTTGAAATTCGTGATCAATGGGATGTTGGTAGATTGGTTTTGGACAACATTCATTAACAAAACGTATAAATCTACATGTCACTATGGATTCTAACTGATCTGCATTTTACAAAATTTGTTGATATTTTAATTAATCACTGATGCATTGGTAACAAATAATCACATCATCAAGCTACGGTGCTGCCGCCGTAAGCTAAAAGAAGAAACATCTACGAAAACAGCCTTACTATACAAAAAAGCACACGTTTTGAGTTTAATGTTTCCCAATTCCAGTACTTCAGATGTAATGCAGAATGTATGGAATCAGTTCTTCATCATCAACTACCTGCCGTTGTCCCATGTTAGTTGGCGTTGGCGCAACACGTGTTTTTCTTCAATTCTCCCCTGTCAACCGAACTATGTATGGAATCAGTTCTTAAACCTTGCAGAACGAAGAACTTAAGTGCTTCAATTTACAATGTTGTATTAAAAATGACCATATTCTTTTCTGTATCATAAAGCGCATTCACAGTTTATTACTGATAATAAAGTTTAATCTCGAAGCTCATGTCCGAGAGTAAAAAAGAAACCATTATGATTCTAGGCGAAGGCTGGCCGTCATTAATGTATACTATCTTATCTTCAAAGAGGCTCGCAAGCCGCACCTCACACTTTTCACACAAAAGTAATGTTGCCATAAAAACACTTTCGCATTTAGAAAAAGTATCCATTATGTCACGGAGTCTTATATCAACGGTCTCATAAATTATTTTTAACTGGCTTCATTAACCTGCATATCGTCATAAACACGTTTTCGCCTGTCACAACATAAGGGAAGTATTTTTGGAAAAGGTCAGAAAAGGAAAGCGTGCGTGAACGCCTTAAGCAGACACATAAAACTCACTCGACGAAAATTATTTACACGCACATCGTTTTAAAGTGACCAATTCAATTAATTGACGCCGGATTTAATCCTGTTAATTTGAGAGGTAGAAAAACACTAATTTCAGCCACAATGCTCAGACGGCAAAAAAAATAAAAACTTGTAAAAGAGCTTGCGGTATGCGCTTGCGACGCTCAATCTTCTCTTTATGTCATTTGTCGATGGAATCAGGACGCCGAGCGAGCTTTAACGTATGGTAGAAAGAGATAGAACGTACAACCGTCTCGCCACCCCAACTCGTGAGGCAACATTCGTATTTAATTACTTCGTTTACAGACACTTGATTTACGAATCGCTTAATTTGAAAGTGTTGATTTAAGTTTTGATGAGAGCCTGCTTTTCCAGAAGTAACGACACCCACGTAAAAATCAGTTTGTTTTCAACTGAACCGCCCGTAACATAAGAAATGTGAGGACATAAAGATATTTATGATACTATGACATTAATTTTTCGAAAAATAAAAGCACGTGACGTGTGAAGCAAGGAAACATTAGTGTACCGTTTAACATCGTAAAAACTCAGTCATTTACTGTCGCTCCATAACTTCATTTAAATTCCGACACAACATCCTCATTCAATGTAATTGGTTATAACAGTCCAGTGCGGCGTACAGTACAAATTATACTATTATCCTGAGCTAGAATAACTTCAAGGGTCGTTAATGTGTAAATCGATTGCCGCGCATGGAGCGCCATGCACTGTCGCATACTAATCGATGAGCGACTCAACCAGCGTTATAATCAAAACAATATTAACATTCCTCATTCTTGTTGCAGACTTGGCGGCGATACGTCAGCTCCTGGAGAGCGAGACGGGAGGCACCACCTGTCCCAGCTGTAACATGCCCTTTGACAAGGGCAAGAAGAGGAAACTGATCGACACTTGCGGGCATGAGCGGTGCTACTCGTGCATGTTCAGAAACGAGGCTTGTCCGTCGTGCGCGAGGAACAACCAGGCCCAGAGGCGGCCGGCCATGGAGAGGTACACGCCGTCGCCACAGCGGCAGGAGCCTGACTGGCAGTCACCGCACAGGCTACCGAAGCCACCGAAGCAACCCTCTAACCTTGCACAGAGCTGTCCAACGCCACCACACACCAGGAGAAGATTCTTCCTGAGCCCCAAATCGTTGCGCAGTCCGTTCGGGCAGCGCGCGCGCCACTCGCACGACAACCACGTGCCCCTCTCCGGTAAGTCGCACGCACTCGCATTAGCATACCTGTGGGCTTGCGCGTGGAGCCGCGGATTTGCATCGTTGCGCAAGCGGCTGCACACGCAAGCTTCACTTCATTGATGCCTTCTTGGGCAAAGTTGAAATCTCATTCACAAGCAGGCCGCGTAGCACCTCTCACTTCGATGGCCCGTTTTATGAGCTTTACGAAAACTGCGAGGATCCGCCGCGCAGTAAATAACCGTGAGCGACAGTTGCGACACGCGCCCACGCCGCGCCGCCGGATGTACGTAGGGGTTCCTTAAAGGACCGGTTGTCTGTCTACTGTATTTATTAGTTAAAGTATAATTCCGTACTTTTGCAACGCTGCCCGCGCAGACTGCGGGCCGGCTGTGAACATTATCTCTGTATCTGTTACATTTTCCATTTCCATTAATTATATCATTCCGGTCTACCAGATTTCTTGGGTAATTGAAATATACACTCCGTTCACAGCTGTGAGTTTCTTAATAAACTATTAGTATCAATTCGCCACGGCCCTTGCCCCTTCACGTTTGTACTTAATCTGTCGATAGCTAACGTTTCTATCTGTCGATATGAATAATTGTACCTTTTACAATTTGTAATGGTGTGTTAATGTGGCGAGGTGCAATTAATTGTCCATCGCGGTTCAATTGGGATCGCGTGAGAGAAATTTTACTTTCTGACAGTGTTGATGGATGATGTGAGAAATGAGAATGTTCTTCATCTGGAACTGGGTACTCCTACAGGGTTGCCGGAGGAAGGTCCTCGGAACGCGGCGTGGCACAGCCTGGTGTTCAATAAGATCAGGTCGCTGTGGTCCACGCACGCTTCAGTGCCGCAAGGACTCAACCAACTGACAGGCACGAAGTCTTAATTTTGCATTGGAATGTGGATTATACCGATGTCGCTCATTTAATTGCAAATGTTGGCTTCAGAATTGCTTATTCCTCTATTACGTCGTAAAGTTTTCAACCTGATTTCTGGAAATGATTTCGATTCTATAGTGTTGTACACACATCGCATAATTTAGTGTGTTCATTTCCTGGAGTTGTATCAATAGTTGCATCGATTAATGTAGTACCTAGGTATCGATAGTTGCGGTAAACGAACACATCGGTATTCGGTCCACATTCCGGCTCTAGCACGGTCCTCGTCTGATTTTTGCACACCTTATTGCCTGTTCGCATCGCTCCGACCGTTTGACACATAGCTTAGTACCGGTTTCGTGTTACCATTGTTTATTTTGCATTTTGTGTGGTTTTTCAGTTTGTTGTTTTAGTATTTACAATTTTAACGCTTGAACGGTTTTGTGTTATTTGAATATTCATTTGTAAATAGGATTTTATGTTTTATGCACATTTATGTTATGCTTACTTAAGTTCTGCACAAAAAATGTATATTAAGTGTGAATAACCGAATATTTTTAATCGATTCATTGATTCGATTTCATAACATCATATTAATCGTTTGAATAAATGTAACCTTCACGCATGAATCATGATCGTATAGAAAACACGATGAATGAAGACATGAACAATCGATTCTTTGATCGAGATAAAGAATCGGTGACAAAAGTAACATCGATCTGTGGGCGAGATGTTCTTTACCGATAAAGTATGTAGTATGACGCTACATCCATACTCTATACTAACAGTATAAAATGCGAAGATAACACCATCTGTTTGGCTGTTTATCGGTCCGTCTGTATATTACCTTTCACCTCTTAACGGCCAAATCGATTTCGATGAAAATTGCCGCATAAGTAGACCATCAGCTGAGTTAGGATATATGATATTTTTTTTATATTATTTTTATGTAGATAGTACGTTTCCTTGGGATTATTTCTTACCTCAATGAGGATGAAGCCATTAGCAAACGCCTTGTGGATATAAATATCAAAGAAACTGATCATCGTCTGTCTGTCCTTTTCTCAACTAAGTATGTCGGGGTCTTCCAATTCCAATCTGATACAATGCAGCACAATACCAAAGAAACCTCTCAGAAATTATGAGTTAATTGTTCTATTGGATGTTGGAGAAGTTCGTGGCTAAATAATAACAGCCGCTCAGGTCGATCTTCAAGTTAAGCTTGCCTAGGTTGGTCCGTGGCTGGGTGACCGCCCATTACATACCGAGTTTCCTTCGTGCCTCAGAAAGCACGTTAAGCCGCTGGTCCCGGCTATCCTCTAGATCTTTGACAGTCGTTAGTGCCCTGAAAGTCTGACAACCAGTCTTACCAAGGGGTGTCGTATTATCCAGTACTAACTGGGTTGTGGAGATCAGATAGGCATTCGCTCCATGTAAAACACTGGTATTCAGCTGCATCCGGTTAGACTGGAAACCGACCTCAACATAGTTAGGAATAGGCTAGGCAGATCATGAAAGGCATCAATATAGACGTTTTATGGCGCAATTATAAGAGATAAGGAACAGACAATAGCTAATGTAAACGATTTCTCATTAAATATACAGTTATTACCATGATAGAGTGATTTTATGATTTACAGGTAATTTTGCAAATTTTCTCGTCTTTCTTCAAAATAAGAAAGTATGCGATTCGATTATGTTTATGCTCGTAAAGTACATGAAATATCGCTGACTCTGAATTGGCACACAGATAGGCATTAAATACTTATTTATCGCTAACACGATAAAGTTAACAATAATGACATTGTCATAGACGTTGTAAAATGTCTACAAGAAGAACAGTAGGCAACAACAAAACCAGTGTAAGCTGGCCTGTTTTTCTATTGAAACTTCGTATTACGCTGGGTCAGCCCAAGGCGGTACCAGTAATATACAGTCGCCAGCCCATCAAGTTACTACAAACTGTCAAATTTTGAGAAAATTTTGAACTTAACCATCAACATTTTACGGATTAAAATAATTTGGAGAAATTTGACAGTTTGTGGTAACTTTATGTGCTTGCGACTGTACGATCGACCGTACCTAGGTATATTTGTCACCAACCAGCAAATTGATGAGTTCCAATTTGAAGAGAATGCCGGTGAAATTACAGGTACTTTTAGACTTTGCAACATTGAGTCCGGGTAACGGGCACAAACTGTGCCACGTAGAAAATGTCCTAGGTGGATTTGATCTCGAAATTATCGCTCAATTATTGCAGATTGCAACTCAATGTTGTATTGCGTTAGTCTAGTGACCACCAAGTGCCAAGTCGACCAGAAACGATTTAAAATCTCTGGATTTCGAAAGGTTATAGGGTTTTTCATGAGAAAACTCTCAGTAGAAATCTGAGAGCCTGGACATACTGACATTCTAACAGCGGTAACGTTGATAGTATGAGCATAGCATAATCAGCCTATAATATTCCCACTGCTGGGATACAGGTCTCCTCACTATGAGAGGTGATGGGCTATAATCCAGTGTGTTTTGGTAGATGTCACATGTCTTCGAATTTTTGGCTCCCGATGTTTGCCTTCACCGTTTTTGAGAGCAGTGGTGATGAAATAAACTACACAGAGTAATGCACCTGCCTGAGTTTGAATCCGCGACTTATAGCTCGTAAGTCGGGGTCGCCACCACTGGGCCACCGCTGCTCTAGATACCGTAGATCGTTGATAGAAAACTCAAAAATGTAGTGGGAATAACACACGCTACCGAAAAACTACCGATGTGCTCCTGTATACCTCAAAAGGCTGGCCTATGATAATGTGTGATGTCATTTGTCATCATTTGAAATCAACGACCCAGTATTACCAGACAACAAAATAACTTAATCCAGTGGGTGCTATGACGCTACATTTTACTACGTAGGCTGCACTGCGCAGGAGTCGCCTTGTCACCAAAAGAAACGACTGAGGGCGGGGTCCTTGTTAAATCGGAACGAGTATTGCTAATCTATATAGCTTTGTTAATACTGGCCTTAGGCTCAAGTTGTACAGCCGCGGATTGAAAAGGTTAAGCAAGGTTCAAATATATTCATTTTTGATATCATCATCATCATCTGCTTGCCTTTCCTAACTATGTTGGGGTCGGCTTCCAGGCTAACCGGATGCAGCTGAATATCAGTATTTTACATATTGTAGCAACTGCCTGTCTGACATCCACAACCCAGTTAGTACGATAATACGATACCCTTTGGTAAGCCTGGTTGTCAGACGTTCGGCCCACTGACTACTTGTAACGACTGTCAAAGATCTACAAATGACAGCCGTAACCAAAGGCTTAACGTGCTTTCCGAGGCACGGAGGAAACTGTGTGTGTCCTTTTTTGATATCATTTTTACAAATGTTAAGTTGACAATATATGTATAGAGATATAATTTTGCCCATTTTCATTAACAGTATGTGACACCTAGATGTATAAATTCTAAAATGAAAGCTTGCTGATGAATTTAGCAGGGGACCGGTCAATGTGGCGACACTTGGGGGAGGCCTTTGTCCAGCAGTGGACGTCTTTCGGCTGAAATGATATTGATGTTGAATTTTGCCGAGCCTTGTCAATCATATATCTCGTTTTTATTTTGACGTACATTAACGTGTCACTCACTGGTTTAGTGTTATAGAGCCTAATCGCCTACCGAGGTTCGCATCCCACTCACACTTGGTATTTCCTAAGTAATGCCTCCCGGCCTTCTGCTTCCAGTCTGCCTCCGCCTTCTTAGGTCGTCGCATCGGTCTGTTTAGCTGGGCCTACCTACGCAGCGTCTACGTATTGCACTCTCCATGCAAGGCCTCCCGGTGCCTTGGACTTCGGCAAAATAGAAAAAACTATACAATCTGGATTTTCAACTTTATCGCTAAAGCATTAGGTTCAAGGTTTATTGGTAAAATTTGACAGTTTCGGTGTGGTTTCAAGTAGCTTGATGTGCTAGCGTTTGTACAACCTTTTCGTTCCGCGACTGTACATCATAGCTCATTTTCACAGTACGGCTTCTGTCAATGTAAACGTTATTACAATGTAGGTGATACCTATTGATTTTATAATGTATTTTCTTATTGGTTCAGACAATATGGCGTTGTTGTTTACTTCATTATGTCAGCTTGCTGTATACAATTCTTGGGGATAATCACCAGTCTGACCGGTTAGTGATTGCTGTTTGTTTATGTCTTGATTAATTAATTCCTTGTTGTCTATTATACTATAAAGTAAGGTAGCCTGAGGTTATAGCTAGATACTACCGCGCTTACTGATGGTTGTCCAATTTTCACCCTTATGCTCTAAGTAATAAGGTTAAAAAGTGGTCGACCGTCAGTTAGCTCTATGCCAGACACCGTGATTATCTATTAAGTGAAGATAAAACTCCTCATCATCTTCCAGCCCTTTTCCCATGTCACTTGGGGTCGGCACAACAAGTTTTTTCCTCTTCCATTTTCGCCTGTCAATCGTCACACTTTCGTTTACTCCTTTTTCTTTCATTCGTGTCATTCCTCACACAATCCAGACATGAAGGCAAAACTTCTGTTACTAATTAATTAATTCACATCTTATATATTTTTTTAGAGAAAACTTAAAACATTTTATGTATCACTTGTCTCTATACTGTTTGCGGACAGAGTATTTGGAGCAGCTTATGAGAGGCCTTTGTCCAACAGTGGACTGGAATAGGCTTAGTTGATTGATTGACATTACCATTAGTATCTATTTCTACATCTAACATCTTGTCACAAGATACAACCCAATAGATTACGGCATTGTCACCTCCAAAATCATTTACTATACTTAAGCGAAGCTTAAAGGAGAATAAATTAGATAAGGTCACTGGTGACAAGTGACCATGTATTGTCCATCGACACTACTCAAGACTACCCACAATGCGTCTTGTTTGAATGGATACAACAGTATGATGCTGTACAGCATTGTAGACCTTCGAAGAAGATGGCCTTTGTCATCATTTTGCATAGCACGACAACAAGACCTTGCCAGTCTTCTTTTAGATCTTCAGTCTACAGTCTTCTCCAGATCAACAAAGAAAACGTTTATGTTTTCAAAAACAAGTCTTCAGGTTGCCTATGACTCAGTTCTGAGTAACACCATTGACGGCATTGACACACAATGCTGGATGTCATGTAAACAATTGTTTAAATGTAAATGGAGTTGCAGTTGTAACCTGACTTGGTGAAAGAGGAGTCATGTTTTGTTTAGCTTTTAATCATTCCGAGTGACTTACTAATGTTACTGTTGTGTTGAAAAGAGTATTTAGGGAATCCATATTTGTCATACATCAAAGGGCCTAGCTATAATATCAACGTAACATAACATCACGCCTGTAGTCCCCGAAGGGTTAGGCAGAGGCGTAGCTAATCGTACACCCAGATTTTGTCAGTTATGTTTTAGTCCCATGTTATAATAGCTTATTGCCATCAGCTGGGCACAAAACCAGACTCCGTGGCTAAATTCCTGATGGAAAAACCGAATAACGCTTTGTCCGACCTGGGAATCGAACCCAGGACCTCTTGCTCAGCAGTCGCGTTTGCTACCGCTAGACTAACGAGGCAGTACTATATTAGAAGTACTATTACATTAGACTATTATACCAGCAAATTGAAGAAATCTACCTCACCCAAGACTGATGCGAGATCTAGGATTCTGAACGTACAGTTATCATGCTAGCGAAAGGCCCACATGTGTTACCGGAGCAGTAAAAAGAGCCATGTCCCTGACACTCATTGTGTTTGTTAGAATAATGAACCGGTGTAACGTTGTTGTTGCGCAACCTGTTCGAGCGAGCACTGCCAAGGTTGCAGGTTAGATACACGTAACATAGTTTAGTTTAGTTTATTTATTAATAATTATCAAAAATTACAAGTCATACGTAAAATGCTGCAACTTTGCACGGATTTTGACGTTTTTCTTCGATAAATCTTTAATCGTTAAGAAAGTCGTATGTTTTTTCAATTACTGTCCAATATTGGACTTTGAGCTATAGGAATACATTTGCTACTAGTAAAAAAAACACCTATAAAGCACCAAAAAATTGCTTTGAAAACGTAGGCAAAGTTGAGGTAAAAACTACAACATTGCCTGTCATAATATCTTTTTAAATGAATAAGTATTGTGGTAACGGATTTGACACCCATATTGCCATGAAGTTCTTTTCCACGTCAGACTTCACTGAATCTTAAATAGCACAAGAATTTTTTTTTTACAATGCTAGGCAAAGTTGTAAAAAGCGGCTAGCCGGTAAAAAGCGAGTATCCGCACTGACAATGAAACTGACACTGACAGTTTGTTAACTAAAATTTGGAGTGACGTATGATCGAATGTTGCCATACAGATTGCCGACTTGCTTTTAGTAATACCATAGACAATAAAAAACATTTCGCAGCGGGAATAATTTAACTTTTTTGAATTTAGGCAATGTTTAGCTATAAAGGCAATGTTACAGCATTTTACCGGTATTTTAAAAAAAGTAAAAACACAAATCATAATACATCAAAAAAATAAAAAAAAAACAAGTCATTATACATTAAAAAGAGCATTAAACACAAATTATCATAAATAAAAAAAAAAAAAAAAATAATACACAATAAACAGAATAATAGAACCTTACAGTATACTAATCACATAAATTTTCTTAAAACCATTCTTTTAGATAGGAGATTTGGTCTGGTGATCTTGACAATTTTGACTTCTGTAAAACTTTTTTTAGGGTCACACAAAACTCCCAATACGTAGTGATATTTTATCAACGATAAAGTCAAAAATGTATAGGATTGCCATTAAGATTATAGGCTACTTAAAAACGCAGACCAATCCCGTTGAAACCCACTGTAAAAATACGAAAAGCTTTAAAAACGATTGTAATAGGTCTCAGCAAAATATTTATTGATCATTTGGATTTCATTAATAATAACAGCCGTTCGGGTCGACCTTTAGGTTAAGCCGTGTTTGCCTAGATTGGTCTGTGGATGGGTGACCACCCATTACATACAGAGTTTCCTCCGTGTCTTGGAAAGCACGTTAAGCCCCGGGTGTCTTTTGTAGATCTTTGACAGTCGTTAGGTGGCCCAAAAAGTGTGACAACCAGTCTTACTAACTGGGTTGTGGATATCAGATAGGCAGTCGCTCCATGTAAAATACTGGTATTCAGCTGCATCCGGTTGGACTGGAAGCCGACCCCAACATAGTTGGGAAAAAGCTAGGCAGATGATGATGATTTGGATTTCATTAACTAACAATTATTGGATAATTCTTAAATTTTTGTGCATTCGATTGCAACAAACTCGAAGAATACGCAGCTTCAGAAGAATCTCTCAACTTATTTCACGTCTATAGTAACTCAAGTAATGTTCACACTACCTGAATCCCTGCTCATACCTTCAGCCAATGAAGCGTGAAGTTCAGTACCACACGATACATAACTTCCGTCGTCTCGTCTGTGTTAAACACCATATTGTGTGATCATGTTACTAACATGTTTGTGTTTGGATGTCGTTGTGTTTACAGAAGGTGAGCTATGGCTTTAATCATTGTGTTATTGTTGCGGTAAATTATATTTAATTAGAAAAATGTAGTTTCACAATTATTATAATGAGTAAAAATATTATTTGTGTTGTTTGGTATTATTATTACGAAGTGATTTCCTATGCGGACAAATTGTTATTTGGTTTTTCTACCAGGCACAGCTGATGGCAATAGGCTGGTTGTCAGACATTTTGGGCCACTGACTACCTAATGACTGTCAAAGATCTACAAATGACAGCCGGGACCAACGGCTCAACGTGCTTTACGAGGCACGGAGGAAACTCGATATGTAATGACTGGTCACCCATCCACAGACCAACCAAGGCAAGCACGGCGTAACCTAAAGATCGACCCGAACGGCTGTTATTATTTAGCCACGAGTTTAGAGGCATCACCAATAAGACGAGTAATTAAATCTAACATTTAATATTCAATTCGCTGTACCTCACAAATATTTTACATAACCATTCCGTATCTAACGTGCAACCTTGGCAAAGTTCGCATCAACAAGTTGTATATAATGTAATGTTACGACAATTATGTCACTCAAACTGCCGGTGAATTGGGTATAGTAAAGAGTCATGGTCAAACGCTATTTGATTCAAAAGGTCATTGGTATTGAACAGGGTTTTATTGAACTTTATAGTTGGATGGACCATCATTTACGTGAAGTTAGTAGTTAGTAGCTCGCTGGTCGAGTGGTCGCAAACACGACTGCTGAGCAAGAGGTCAAAGTGTTATTGGGTTTTTTTTTTATCAGGATTTCTTTAGTAGCAGCCACGGAATCTGGATTTGTGCCCAGATAATGGCAATTGGTTCGCCCCCTATTACATGGGACTTAACTGGTGAAATGTTTAGGAATACCTCTGCCTAATCCTTCGGAGATTAAGGGCGTGATACTATGTAATTTTTTGCTAATCAAAGTATCAATTTTGTGACATTGAAGTTACTTCTGCTTTTATATAATATTGATGATTTCATATCACTATTACCAAACCTATGTGATGGTATGATGACACCACTACCAGTATCATCATATGCCTAGCCGAAAAGGCTAGGCAGCTCTGTTAGGGTCGTTGGGGTCTGGGCTTCCCGTCTAACCAAATGCAGCTGCATACCAGTATTTTACATTAAGCGCCTATCCTAGCTCGACAACCCAATTAGTACGAAACACCTACCCACAGGTGTCATCACAACCCCTACATCTAATTAACACAACGTCTTGAATCTCCCTGCAATCGCAACAAGAAAAAAAATAACTTAATAAACCAAGAATCCACCCATAACAACTCCATCCAGGTTCCCACTCCCAGATAATCAACACCACCACAACCAACCTAATATCTAAGCACACAATTCAATTACGTACTTCTTATAGATAGAACTTCAAGCTCAATGACTCTACGGGAACCAGCTTATAAAACGTGGGAGTCGATGGTTTTTATCGACATCCCGGGTTCCCGACCACATCCCATCCCTATTGATCAATGAAGAAGGAAGTTGTGGTAGTTTTTGCTGTGTTAAGACTACACCGGGTTAAGACTAGGCACGCAGCATCCATGCTGTGTTGGGAATCTGTTATGTTATGAGAATGAATGGGTGTCTTGTGTTAAATATTGGATGATTGTCACACATGTTTTTAGTTTATGACTAGACGAAAACGTTACGTTACGTTTATGACTTGGCGAATTCGTTGTTGGTTTATATTTAATTTTTAAGTGGACCTTTGTAATTGGTTGTATTTTTTCGAGAATTTGCGCAAATTCCCCAGATTAGAAATCAGTTCCGGTTAGTACTTCATCGTGTAAACTTAACGTTAATACGTCGATTTTTTAACCAAAAATAAAATTATCATACAGCATTTTAGTTAAATTGTTTGCAACAAACACGATCGGTCAGTCCATAGATAGGAATAAATCCTAAAAATTATCAAATTTGACATGTGAAACGAGACATATTTACGTTACGTTTACACCGCGCGTTCGTGTTAGATCCTCACGTAGCAACTTTAAACAACTGCATATCCACAAAGTAATCAGACTTTAGCTACTGCAGAATTTTTTACAGACTATTTAAAAAGTGCTCATTTCGTTCTATTAATTTTGCATCAAATTATAAATAGATCATAATCAATCAAAGTAAAGATCCAATCAAGTTTCTCTGATACTTTTTATAGGATGACGTTCTATTCTAAGCTCAATGATAAATCCATTGTATCAAACAAGCACAGACAGATGTACTTCACAATCGTAATGACTGATGTGATCATTTAATTCATGAACGAAATGAATGAGTGAACTAATTGATTTCATTCATTCGTGATGTTCTAATCATTTGAATTGATTGTTACTTATGCTTCTTTTGTCATTCTGTGATGAATTGAAAGTTATCAATTATTGTTTTGTAGTTTAAGTTTTTTGGGTTATTCAAGGTAGATTATCTTCACAATCTAGGCAACCGTTGAAAGTAAGCGAACTTTTACTAGAACATTTCAGGCTGCTAAAAATGGGATGCATAAATCCCGGTCTTAGGGGATATATTACCATCATGACATTGACAAAACGAATGTTGAACATAATCGTCAGGATTTAGTTCAACATTCGTTTTGCCATCATACTTCATAATAACATATTGGTCATCCACTTGAAATATTGTATTAATGGCTTTTTACAACTTTCATGGATACTCAGTAATTGTCACGGATACACTTTAGAATTAATAATAGGAGATAAGATAAGTAGGTACAGCGTTTGGTACCACGGTATAATGGTGTATTCCTCAAAGAGCAACTATTTTCAAGCGCAACTTAATTATTCCTCAAAGCGCAACCAACTAAGCGCAACTAAATTATTGCTCAAAGCGCAACCATGATGAAAAATAGAGAGGGGTATATTGGATTCATTATTTTTTTTCAATTAAGGTTGCGCTTTGAGGAATACACATTTAATATTTTTAATTTGAATTTGTGAGCGCAACTAATGGTTGCGCTTCGAGGAATATTTTAGTTGCGCTTAGTTGCTTGCGCTTCGAGGAATATTTAAGTTGCGCTTAGTTGCTTGCGCTTTGAGGAATACTCCGGTATAATAACTACTTTCCCTATCTGCTACAGTGACCACACATGGTAGTATCTAACAATGGTTAGAATAACTTCTCATTTGAAAAGTGAATCCAACTTCATAACAAAGACCTATTCTTTGCTTTGGGCCATGAAGCAAGCGACTTTCGAGATACTGAAAATAAGAACTTTTCCGGCCAAGTGCGCGTCGGACTCCCGTATGAAGGATTCCGTACCATACGGAGCCCCCTTTAATTTTGAAGTTATTGTTATTATTTGTTGTTATAGCGGTAAGAGAAATACACATTCGGCGAAAATTTCAACTGTCTAACTATTGCGGATCGTGAAACACAGCCCACTGACAGACAGATGGACAAGGTGTCATATCCAGATTATCCAGTGGATATTTTGAACCTCATATGTTAATTTACAATGATGCAATATCGAACGTATGTAGAGCTACAAGATTGACCTTTCACGCTGGTTTTGAGCTGACAAATGTCAGCCATTCACCAAAGAAACTGGCATTTTGTTAAATGTCTTCATTTACTGACAAAATGAAGATATTTGAATAGACTCATTAATTTAACTTGAGGTTAACGCCAATGTTCGTGTTGACAACTCAATTCTAAACAACGTTATTAGTTTGTTAAATGGTTACGGTAATAAGTTATGTGTAGTAAATAATGTATAATCGAGTATAAATAAATACTACTGCATCTTACGCTGTATTCAGAATTGCAACTGAATTTTAAGAAAAAGTAATTAAATGACTATAATATTAAGTTGATCGCAATAACTGGGATGAGCTGCCCACTTTAACTTTATTTGCTGATCAATTACATAGCATTAGAAGAAGCACACCATCGAGAGAAGTAGAAGAAATGGGGGAAGGCCTTTGCCCAGGAGTGGGAAAATAAGTGCTATGTTTAAAAAAAAAAACATCATTCTTGCTGGTCAATAGTCACGTAGAATAGACTACATTTTGCAGACAGAAAACCTTTTGAAACTGGCCAACATCTCAATATTCAGTCGATCTCGTCTTTTTGTGATTCAATCGAGCGAGCTGCAGCTGTCCATATCGCACTCTACACTTCAAATACCTATTTTTCAAATTCCTCGCAGGCCTTCCTTCTTAAGTTTGACATTAATTATAATATATTTAACGACAGAACAAAAACCATCTCTGCTGTTTTCACGGCCCAACAATAAACGTATCGAGTTGTGTATATCGGAACTGTGCGGTTCCCACGCCAGCGTTTCCGCACCTGTTGAAGATCTCCATTTACAGGACACCAACATCGCCGGTATCGGTTGCTTGTAAGTAACTGGAGACGAAATGATACTGGGTTTTGCTGCTAAAACAGAAAATGCTGCAGAAATTAGGTCACTTATGACAAACATTTTTTGTGTCATAGCTTCATCAGCGTAGTTAACTAGTCAGTCTTAAATAAATACAAAATTAAATTAAATTAGCTAGCTTTATTGTCGATTTCTACACACGAAAAAACTAAAGAAACGACACTACCTACGGACGTAGACCCTAAAAGACTTGCGAAAGTTGGGATGCATCAATCACGCCAGAATGGCTGAACGGATCTGGGTGGAATTTAGCACAGAGATAGATCTGGAATAGCACATAGGCTACTTGCTTTTTTTCCTCACACATAGGTACCTACACACCAAAAATTCCACGCGAACTAAGTCGAGGACAATTACAGCTAGCCAAATCATATTTTTTTGCAATATGTTTAAATATCTACCTTCTTTTTTCAATTTTTTTTTTTGGTTAGCTAGTTATCAAATGACCCCCTCCACTCTGGGCGGAGCCGAAGGGAGTGTCAGACTTGTACTGACTAAAACCCATCCATGTTCCTTCTTTGCCCTTTGTGTTCCAGGGCCGCGGTATCTCTTATCCAGAAATATCGATACCTTATGTTTGCGGAATTGAACTAGCTAGTTTTATTTGAATATTTTACCACTTTAAATTGACACCTACTTTGAACTTAAACGTTCATCGACCTGGACATACCCTTGGTACTAAAGATAAAAAAAGAAGAGTGATGTAGGTACCTATGTGTTTCACACATTTTCTCTCACTCTAAAAAAACACAACTCACAAACGATTGTTCCTAAAGAAACATTCTCAACCGCTTCAAGTGTTAATTCCGTTTCCTCTAATGATAAATTCGTTAACACACAATGGAGGAAAAATCTCTTAGCAAGAGCTCTTTAATACTGAATATGGCGTCGCTTCATCAATCTCTTTAATTTGTTATAAAATGTCATGAGAATTGTGGAAACAAAGGATATGTATAAAACAGTGTAGGAGGTAAAGATCTCTTTGTAAGAAGTGCAGGCTTTATTTATGGAGCACTTATTTATGATAAAAAAAATCGTAATATGAAATCACAGATGGTTTTAATAGTTACACGTCTGTAACAGAAGAGGCCATTGCTTGAGATTTTCCTGTAGAGAGGTGAAAAACTCCTCCTTCTTGAAGTCGGTTAAAAACCTATGCAAATGAATAGACACATCTCAGCTTCCAAATTCCAAGATTTAATCGAAAATATGTTAGAGTTTTGCAGGTGGCTACATACTGGTCTAACTCAATTTGCGTTCATCGACACGTTATGAAGAAGAAGTAGCTTCTAAATAGTGCTCAAAATACATTTGTATAGATCAACGTGTGTGTTTAGGGTTCTGTACCTTTAAAGGAAAAAACGGAACCATCATGGCGCTACTCATTCTCGCCCTTGTCCGGTTTTTTTTGTATATTTTCAAAGAAAGTCATTCTTTGATTGACTGTATTGTTCTAATTTCCATATTGTGTGAATTATTGAACATCTATCACCATACTGATGAGTGTTCATCATTGTGACATCATTTGTTTTTTTATACGTGTGTGTGTAAAAATATTGCACGATTGTGTATGCATGGAGTTCACATTATTATGATTTGATTTTTGTTCCATTTTTCTAATCGTGTTTTATTGAAAGCTTGTGAAAACCGGCATGAATATGTAAACAACTCTTTGTATTAGCTTTAATTGTACACCTTGTATATTTTCGCACCTATATGTTAGAATTTTATTCTCAATAGCTTTTCAATTTGAAAGCATTTGTTTTACATTCAATTATGTATAGATAATCACTAGCGTCTGTAATATCAGTAAACTTTTTTATGACTATTTCATTGAATATATTAATATATGGCTCCTGAAATTAGAAAACCTTCTCTCTCTAGTTTCTAAGAATCATTTTAGCTTAGCATTAGTTACCCGTATGATAAAGACATCTGATTTGAAGAAATTATTATTGTAAAATGAATTCATTTTCAATTAGATCCAAGAGACTGCAATAACTCTTACTCCTTAAAACTTTGATTCAATTTTAATATACTACTGTTAGGTATCCATATTCATCACACACATCACATTGAAACGTTAAGTTTAGCTGTAGATCCCCTGCACATCATAAAACAAAATCACCAAAAATACACAAAATCTAACCGTCTTCTTAATCTCCTCCACAGACGATGAAGGCGGTCACATCAAGCAGGCTGGCTACGAGTCTCGACGGCAGAATGACCTGTATATGCGCCTGGGACTGCTTCTGGGCGAACGACGCGGAGCCAGGAATAAGGCTAGAGACAGCTGCACCTCGCTGGCTTCGCTGGACGCGCACACTTTAGCTTCGCATAATACGAGTCCTGTAAGTACCAAACTTATTATATTCAGGGGTTTACTTAGATAAGACTGCCTGCACTTTTATTTTTAATTATATTTTTGGGAACCTTTGTTTTGAGATTCGAGACTTTAGCTACATGTGTCATAAGGCTGGTTATCGCACACTCTCCAGGTCAGGCTACGTCGGACAACATACATCATCATCATTCTCCTGCCCTTATTCCGATTTATTTGGGGTCGGCGCAGCATGTTTTCTTCTTCCATACTTCTCTATTACTCGTGATCTCATCAGACACTTCCTTACTCGCTACATCATCCTTTACACAGTCCATCCATCGTTTCTTTGGTCTTCCTCTACTCTTATACCCATCCACATTCAGACTCAAAACTTTCCTCACGGTCTTTTCCTCATTCCTCCGCATCACACGCCTACACCACGATAACCGATCTCATTCCTCCGCATCACACGCCTACACCACGATAACCGATCTCATTCCTCCGCATCACACGCCTACACCACGATAACCCATTACCACAAAACCTTTCAGTCACCGGCGCTTTTTAGAGACTTCCTCTTATGTACTCTTTTCTTATATTAAGATACGTTTAAACATAAAATGTTCAACAATGGACCTTATTATATAAAATGAACACACTCTTTTACCCTGGTAAGAACGAAGAAGATAACCCGTTTGCCATGCTGCTCCTTAACCATCCTTGGCTGTGACATTAGTTTTCAATCTTACAACACTTGCAAACATCCCAATCAAAATTTGCTCTCCGCCATCGTATATTATGAGTTAACAGCCTCACTTCTTTTGTTACAGGTATCAACCCTCACCGGTTCCTCAGAGGTGGAGGTAGCAACGCCCCTGGGCCGGGACTCACTAGGCTCTCTAGCGTCCATGTCATTGTCCGCAGCCAGCAACTGTTCGTCCTCCAGTCCTGGGAGCAGACGGCATTCTGTTAACAGTAAGTTTCTTATTAAATTACATTTGACATTAGAAATATCGAATCAAGTTTATAAAAGCCTTATAGTTTTTTAAGATTCTTTACGTTTATTTTTTTTTTCTTTAGTATGTATCGAATAACCTGCATTTAGCTTAGCTGTCTGCTATAGGCACAACTCCGGCTAAGCCTTCGGAAATGAAAGGAATCATTTTATACTTAACTGTCACAGATTTTATTTTATTTTTATTTTATTTTATTTATTTGGCTCACCAACAATTGAATACACTGCTTCAAACATATGAGATACATTCAATAGAGTCACAGACAAGTGTATCAACCTCTTACAGGTAAGCACATCATGCACTACTTATTTGTCGTTGAGTGCCTGCTTAAAATCAGATGAGTACCTAACTACTCACTGCACACAACTATGGTTTTTAAATACATAATTTAAATTAAATTAAAATCAAATAAAATGAAAATGAAAATCACAGTCAGTATCAGAATTAAACTCGAAATTAAAGTCAAAATCAAAATTAAAAATTAGAATCAAAATCAAAATCAAAATTAAAAATAAAACCAAAATTAAAATTAAAATTATAAAATCCAAATTAAAATCAAGAATCAAAAAATTTAAATTAAATTAAAAAAAAAAATAATTAAATTAAACATACATGCACTATAAAAAAAAATATATATTTTACAAGTTTTTATAAATAATGCTTTTGAACCTACCAAGTGAGTCAGAGTGCACATCTACGAGATCGCTGCAGCTGTTTAATAGTTTACATAGGCGGGGAATAGGCGAATTAGCACCAAGTACGGTTCTGCGAAGAGGAGGACGCAAGGGGGTAATAGGAGCTCGTGGACTTTTCGTGGGCACGCGAAATTTGATCCTACTCAATAACTGGGGACAGTCAATTTTATGTCGCAAAATTTTAAATAAAAATGATGAATCCAATAAATCTCTCCTATTCTGTAGGGATATCATTTTGAAATGCAAAAGTCTCTCTTTATATGATAATTTCTTTTTAGCTATCCCGGAAGAGTATTCTAAATGCCACAGAAATCGTTTTTGAACCCTTTCCAATCTTAGTGCGTGGGTGGCATAGTGAGGTCTCCACACTGTGCTGCAATATTCTAACGAGCTGCGGACCAGACTATTATAAAGCAGAATTTTAGTTTTATCGCGTCGAAAACAGGTTACATTTCTAATGACAAACCCAAGCATTCTTGAGGCTTTTTTAACTACATTTTCAATGTGGGGTACAAATGTTAACTGCCCATCGAACAGAACTCCCAAGTCTCTTATCCGTTCCACATCCTGCACTAAGTTACCACTAATGTAATAATCAGATCGTGTTAATTTTGTTTTTCTAGTGTATTTCATGTGGTAGCACTTGTTAATATTTAAGCTCATACCATTTTCATCACACCACTTCACTAACATGTCGATATCTTTCTGTAGCAACTTAACATCAAGGTCTGATTCGATCACTCTGCAAAATTTTAAATCGTCGGCATACATGTAACACTCAGAGAATTTCAACTCGTTGACGAGATCATTACCAAATAGGTTAAATAAAACTGGGCCAACATGTGATCCTTGTGGGACGCCAGATGTAACCTTGTGGGAGCTTGATTGGTAGCCATTGAGGGCAACAAAGAAGGAACGACCGTTAAGATAAGAATTAAACCAATTAAGGAGCGAGCCAGTGATGCCGTAAGCAGCTAACTTATGAAGAAGTATATTATGAGGGACGCGATCAAAGGCTCTGCTAAAATCGGTATATATCACGTCAACTTGTTTCCCAGAGTCAATGGCACTCGTTAGGGTCTCCACAAAGTCACTAGGTTTGTGCACGTAGATCTTGAACTCACAAAGCCATGCTGGGTATCACTAAGGTAAAGCTTCAAATGAGACTGGATGTAGGGACATATCAAGGACTCAAAAAGTTTGGCGAAGGTCGACAAAATTGAAATGGGTCTATAGTTACCTACATAATTACGATCACTGCATTTATGGATTGGTACAACCTTTGCTACCTTCCAAAGCTTTGGGAATATGCCGGTGGCAAGCGATCGATTGAATATACGTAATAAAGGAGCTGCCAGAGGCGAAGCACACATGGAGACAAAATAAGGAGGGATTCCATCGGGTCCAGCGCCTTTGCGGCGATCTAGAGATTTCAATTTAGTGAGCCCGGCATCAATCTCAATCGTTGGTGTTGTCAAAGGTAAACTATAAGCTAACATGTCCTGCATGTACTCAGAGGAAGATGAATGATGAGTCACATTTTGTTGACTGTACATGGAAGAGAAGTGAGCAGCAAACATTTCTGAGATATTGATGCCATCCGAAGACGATGTGATGCCGTCAGTCATTGCCAGGGGATATGAACTGGTACCACCTCGCTTTTCCTTGATATAAGCCCAGAATCGTTTCGGATCCTTGGTTATTGCAGTTTCTAGGTCGCTAACATATTTATTGTAACAGGAAGCAGCCATAATCGAGAACCGTTTACTCAGCAGCTTCAGTTCAAGCTCATCCATGGGATTTTTATATGTTTTGTATCGCTGGCGCATCTTTTCCTTTTCTCTCAAGGTTCTTATTAAATTTTTATCGAACCAAGGTGGGTGTGTCCTATGTTTACGGGTGGTAGGGGGATTTTGCATCTCTATAATATTTTTAATTTTATCGTAGAATATACTGAGCATATCATTCACATCGTGAGCGCCATCAAATAAAAGGTCCCAATCGATCTCATTTAAGTACTTACAAATAATATCATAATTTAACTTGTAAAAATTTAGTCTTTTGTTACTATTATACGGAAGTCTTGTGTCTTTGTATGATTTTAAATAAATTTCAATTGGGGGATGCAAAGGGTCAATTATACTTAGGGGATTTAGAGCAGAACAAACGATACCCGAAGTTAAGTCAGTCAACGCAAGGTCAAGTATGCGTCCTGACTTATTAGTTATATTGTTAAGTTGAAATAATTTGTTTATATGACTAAAATCAGTTAACAAGTGACCAATACCTGGTGCCATATAACCACTATCCAACTCACTTGCCAAGTTCCAATCAATATTACTTAAGTTAAAGTCACCAGCTATACACGACTTCAAACCCGACTGTTCAAATATATTATTACAAGAGTCCAAGAAGTGCTCAAGGGTTGAACGAAGTAGTGGTGGAGGTAAATAAACTGCGCACAGAGCTAGTTGACGAACAGACTTTGTAATCGAGATGTCTATGATAACCCACAAATCTTCACAATTACTTTCCCATTGAGTCATTCGTTTTGAATTTATTTCCTTTAGTACGGCAATCAGAACACCTCCTCCATCTTTTTTCCTGTTATCTCTATCTCGCCTATAGACTACATATCTGTTATCAAATAGCTCTGAGCTCATAACAGAATCATTTAACCAAGTCTCGGTTAATATTATTACATCATAGTTTTCGCAACAAACTTGACGATAAAAATTATGACATTTAGTGCGTAGATGTATTCTATTGTTTTATACTCTGGAGCCTACCGAACAGAATGATTCATTAGCTAATCCATTTCGGTTAAAAAAAAAGCTCTGGCAGACCTAATTAGCCAAATCAGTTTCTTGCCTATTAGGACCTTGGAGATTGAAGTGGTCAGTCATTAAGATACCACACCCCCCGGCGGCTGCCGATAACAACCACTCCTCAGGAATTGTTATTAGCTTTTGACACGAGAACCGCTGATAGGCTCCCTGCCTATATTTCGTGAGTTCAGCGTTTATACCAGCTCTAAAAATAGAATTGATTCATTGGAAACTACTTAGGCAGTTCGGAACTAAGGTTTGACTCATTCTGTATGAAATAAGTATATCTCAAACACGCAGCCCAGTGCGTGTTGGTAAAGCAGTAGTAGTTGCAATAGCTGCTGCATTTTTTGTGTCTGAACAATTTTCTAATAAAACCTTCTTCTTCTTTGTAGCCCTCCAAAGTGGCAGATCAGACGAACTAACACGAATGTCCAGCGGTTTCTTCAAAACAAGAAAAACAGCAGCCAGACGGTCAGCCAGGGTCAACAGCAAGCAATCGTCGACATCATCAGAAATCAAAAAAGGTTCATTGTTATAACAAATTAATATTTTTTCGTCCACCATATTGTAGCAGCAAAAAGTGCGGAAGACTTTATTATAAGTACACAAAATTATTTTTGGAGTAATTAGATTTCTAATTAAATTTCGTCCATGTCTGAAAGCTTCCGATGCAGAAATTGGGTATAGTTTATAATGATTCACCGGCATAAAAATTGGCAATGAGTTGCATTTTATTTAAGTATAACAAAGAATATCCTCCCAACCAAATTTCAGTAACGGCAGCCTCTGCTATCTCAACGGTTATCTTAACGGTTCACAAGAGTCTGTACAAACACAAGTACACTCTCTATTCCTTTTGTTCTTGGAGAGATCAAACATCATCTGCCTAGCCTTTACCCAACTTTATTGGGGTTGGCTTCCAGTTTTACCGGATGCAGCTGAATACCAGTATTTTACATGGAGCGACTACCTATCTGACCTCCACAACTCAGTTAGTACTGAGTAATACGGTACCACTTGGTAAGACTAGATGTCAGACTTTCGGGCCACTGACTACCTGTAATGACTGTCAAAGATCTGCAAATGACAGCCAGGACCAACGACTTAACGATCTAGGAGAGAACAAACATAGGAAAAAAAAATTAAGGTGCGTGTTCTCGAGGCTCGGCTACTTCCAAACTCCAGGCTGCTTCAGAGAAAATAATAACAACGTTGGAAAATATAAGTCTTGTTAAAATATGCAAATGTGCACGTATTTTAGAAGCTAAGTACGATAAGCCTCTTAGCGATTTTGATAAATGTGACGCTAACAGTATTGGTCTAGAATAAAGCAGGAAATCTAGAATTATCCGATGCAAATTAGTTTTATACTTGAGGGAGTGAACTTATTTGAATAATAACTAGAATACAAAGGTCTGTTTGCACAAATCGTTATATATCGTACAATATACCGCTAGGCCTATTAACAAAACTGTTCTGTTTTTGTAAATCATTTGAAGGTGATGGAGACGGCATGATGTTTCAAAAAATTTCAGCGCTAATCACATTTAGTGCTAGCAAGCCTAATGCTGCTTTGACTTCTGTTCCATTAAAATCATGTAAAGTTAATGTCATATTTTACCGACATTATCGAAGAAGGTGACGAGCAAATAGACCACTAAATAAAACGTACGTTAAAACCAGAAGGTCTTAATTTTTTTATATCTTTCACAGTACATCCGTCACCACAGCTGACATTACGGCCGCTCTTCTTTGAAGTACCTTCAACAGACAACCAGACATTCTTCTCAGGACGACAGTGGCTCATGAGGGATATGGAGAAAGCCTTGGATTCCAGTGCTTCAGGTTTGTGCCCTTAATAATTATTATTATATTTATTATTTTTTACACATATAAAACATTAGCCGTTTTTTCTATCATCTCGCCTTCAATATTATCATCATCTGCCTAGCCTTTTCCCAACGAAGTAATTGGGGTCGGCTTTTAATCTAACTGGATGCAGTAGCATATCAGTAATTTACAAAGAATAACTGAATAATTGAGTTCCACAACCCCATATTGAAACTATCACCTCAACTTAATTTGCAAATACATCAAGACAATCAACTTTTTCATAATGACCTGTCTGCAATAATCTCGGATCTGTTTTTCTAATTTACTTGAATTAACGACTTTTTTATCCGTAACAGGTATCATAGTATCCGGCTGTCCCGGCACAGGGAAGACAGCCCTCATCCTCCAACTGGTAGAATACTCCTGCTTCGGCAGAAAGAGGAACTGCGAGTATGAGGAGCTAAGAGAGCAGTCAGATATCAGGGAGATGTTGCCAGAAGAGCTGACTATCGGCATGTTCACCCACCTGGCTTCGCATGTCGTCGCTTATCATTTCTGTCAGGTAAGGACCTGGCAAGATCAGATCTCTTAAGCGCTCAGCCACAAGCCACACACTCAAACAACATACGCGTTCCGCCAGTGACTGCGAAAAAAAACAAATTAAATAAATTGCTAGAGTCACCGCTTAACGCAACCCTCCGTCGAAATTTGCTTCGCCTGAGGTCATGGACGGGGTGTAAGAGACGAAACTTATTAAGTCATGATTGCAAATTATGAAAAGTTTACGCAAATATTTGATTCATGAGCAATCCCACTCCAAAAACACAAAAACTGATGGTACTTTTGTGATCATTTTACTCATTTTCTTTTTTCTTTCCAGGCCGATAACAACAGTACCTGCCTCGTGGGTGAATTCGTGCACTCTCTAGCAGCACAACTCTGCCAAGCTCCTCGACTACAAGCCTACAGAGAATACCTGCTCAGTGAAGCACATCTCCTCGCCTGTTTATCCCTCAAGGAATGCATTGCAGACCCCGACTTAGCCTTCATGAGAGGCATCATTGAACCTCTAATTATCTTGAGGAGGAGTGGAAGTATAGACTCCTCAAACAGCATCATTCTGGTTGATGGTCTATGTGAAGCTGAGTACCACCGACCTGATCATGGGTACACCATCGCCTCGTTCTTAGCTAGACACGTACCAGAAATGCCTTCATGGCTCAAAGTAATCGCCACAGTAAGGACACAATTTCTAGAACTGTCAAAACAGCTACCCTACACAAGACTAAGTCTGGATGAGTCAGACAACGTTCACAAAGATCTCCTGGAGTATTTCAACACAAGACTTCAAGCCGCTCCAATCATAGAAACAAACATCAAATGTTCGACAGGAAAGTCTGAAGGAGTACACAACTCTGTGATGAAGTTCGCACAATACGTGCTCCATCTCAGCCAAGGCTCGTTTTTGTTTCTAAAATTAATTCTAGATCTCCTTGAGAGAAGTCACATCGTGGTGAAATCGACGAATTACAAAGTAGTACCGATATCGTTAGCACAAATATTTTTGTTGCAATTCAATCTGCGTTTCCCTACAGTGCAATCATTTGAGAAAGTTACTCACATCTTGAGTGTCTGCTTGGCAGCCTTATATCCACTCACCCTGGTTGAGATATATTACTCAGTAAATTCGTTACTGGTCAATACTTTCCTACCCTGGGACGAATTCTGCCACAGATTCGAATCGCTCACAGACTTTCTTGTAAAGAGGATCGACAACACCTACATGTTCTTCCACCCTTCGTTCAGGGAATGGTTGATAAGAAGAGACGACAATGAAAGTCCAAAATTCCTCTGTGATTTGAGAGCAGGACATTGTGGCATTGCATTTAGACTATCCAGGGTACAAGCGCCTTTGGACTCAGAGAAATCAATGGAGTTAGGACATCACATTTTAAAGGCTCACATGTATAGAAATATGGGGCCGGCGCAATTAGGGTTATGCCCGCGGGACTTGCAAGCAATGTTGGTAGCAACGAGTTCAGCCAGTGTTGGTGAAGCGATTGCCAATTTGAGGAACATTTACACGCCAAACGTCAAAGTATCCCGACTAATGCTCTTAGCTGGTGGATCTCCAAACCAAATTACAGAATGTCTTGGCAATGCTCCTTTGCTATGCATGTATTCGTACCAAGGAATATTGGCAATGGTTGGACTGCTGATTGAGTTTGGAGCTGACATAGAAATGACAAACTCTCAAGGATGTACAGCTTTATCTTTGGCGTGTCAAAGGGGGCACACTGATGTGGCCAGGAGACTTATAGCTGCAGGTAACTTATGTTATACTTATTTTCCACACTTATACTAGAAATTCACACACCATGGTTAAATTTTAAATAAAACAAATCAAGACCTTCCTCTCACTGTCACTGTAATTTTGTATATTAAGGCCAGGTATCAAGCCATGATTTTCCTTGACCACATACCCTAACCAATATTTTCTTCTTTTCAGGTGCATCACTAAGTCACACCGACACTGCAGAACAGACTCCTCTCGTCCACGCTGCTAAGAACGGCCACAGGGATACAGTAATCTACCTCCTTGGCTGTCAAACTGGAAATGACAGAAACTCCTTGGATATCGACGATGGTAGTATCGAACAACTGGTGCCAGGGTCTCGACATGCTCTGATAGCTGCTGCCCAGAATGGTCATTTAGATATTGTTGAATATCTTTTGGATACAGCTGAATTAATTGTAAGTACCTTCTTTTATTACTCCCTTGTTTTCCACTAACAATGTGACATCTTATATTTTTTTAAGTTTCTTCTACTACGTTTTACTCTTTTCACCATCACCATTTTCCAGACCTTTCTTCATGTTACTTGGAGTCGGTGCGAAAAGACTTCCTCTCCTTTTTCTGTCTGCAATAATTTTAATCCCTTCTTAATAATATCACACAATCCAAGCGTAATTTTTTTGGTCTCCTTATCCATATATCAAGATTGATAATATCTTTCTACTGCTATTACTACAATAAACTCTTTTCTTTTACAGCCTGACGGCATATGCCCAGTAACAGGCGAGACGGCTCTCACAGCAGCCTGCTCCTCTGGTAACGCCGCAATCTCCGACGCTCTCCTCATCCGAGGAGCAACACCATATTCCTTGAACGCTCGCCAGCTGTCCCCTCTAGCATTGGCGGCCAAAAATGGGAGAACAGCACTGGTGTTGAGGCTGTTGGATTCTGGTGCTGATGTGATGGGTTCTGGTGGGAAGATTCCGTTGATATTAGCCGCTGCGGAAGGTCATGCTGATGTTGTTGAGATGTTATTAGAACAAGGTGAGTTTTTTTACATTTTATGAGTTACTATGTATACGGTCTTTTTATTGTGGTCTTTACTAAGGATAAAGTTGTAGAGCCGAGTATTATAAGCATAATTCAGCGCCTGCTTTGACTTAGACCTGTTCCTTTTTCTATATTGCATTTATAGTTTGACACTAGTGCATGTTTATAGATCTCGACCTGAGTGACTCAACATAATCTAAGTGCAATTGTCTTGTTGTTTTTTTTTTATTTTGTTCGATATGTTCAAAACACGTAATTTTGTGTCAGGTGCTGACCCTGATGCAATGGATGCCGACGGAATATCAGCCCTAGGATGGGCGTGTTTAAGGTCCAGAATACCGACAATGGTGGTCCTGCTCGACAAAGGCGCTACCATAGGTAAGTCCGTCAATTCTTTATGATTATTTTTTTTATTTTTCCTTTAGGCACTATTGTGAATTTTGCTAATATAGGTATAGTCCATCTCGTAATGGTTTTATCTACTTCTTCCTACACGGTATACTTGCCAGACTTGCCTTTGCGATAGTTATACTTATAACAATAGTAAAGTTTACTGTGAATAGTTGTCAACAGTGGTAAAGCAATTGAGGTTGACTATAGTTTTCCTTCGTTACTATTGCAGGTGCAATTACCATGATTTTCATTACCATCATTACTTTTTACAGACCAACCAGACGGCAGTGGTCGTACACCTATGGGTCTTGCATGTGGTGGACCATCAGATCTGGTGGACATACTGCTGGAGAGAGGGGCCTCGCTGGAGAGGGTGGATCACAGTGGCCTCCGGCCGTTGGATAGAGCTATTGGACAGCGAAATGTTCCCGTAAGTAATGGTTTCAATGGATTCAGAAGACTGCTTTAAAAAAATATTAATCAATGCTAACTTCAGGCTTAAAAAACACGAGTTTTATAAAATTGTTTCGATTACTTGATTTTTATATGAGCTATCGTCATTCTCCTGCCCTAATCCCAATGTATTTGAGGTCAACGCAGCATGTCTTTTTCTTCCATACTTCTCTATTACTTGTCATCATTTTATGCTAGCTATAATTTATGTTATTGTTTACAGGTCGTTAATTGTTTTCTGAGGAAAGGCGCTAAGCTCGGTCCGACAACGTGGGTTATGGCTTCAGGCAAACCAGAATTCATGTAAGTTAAAAAAGAAACATTTTTAAACCTTCTTTACCTTTTCTTTTACTCCATCATCTTAAATATGAACGAGTGAAAAATGGTCGAAACAGAAATTTATTTTTAGTGAGATAGCTGTTACATCAGGAAATAATAACATTGAAGAAACACAGCGCCTTGAAACTAATATTAACTCTCCTCCCCAGGCTAATACTGCTAAACAAATTACTAGAAGACGGGAACATGCTTTACCGGAAGAATAGACCATCAGAAGCAGCCCACCGATACCAGTACGCGCTGAAGAAGATCAACCCGCTCATCAGTGACGAAGGGTTGACGACACCGACTACGCAACCAGTGCCGCATGAGCACGTGTCAGCGTTTGTGCAGCTGAAGACGAACTTGTTATTGAACCTGTCGAGGTGTAAGAGGAAATTGAATGTAAGTAACCTTTGATTGCTCTTGTTTATTCTAGTTTGATAAAAGAAGTTTCTTAAGGCTAGTACTATGGGTCGTCGGAAATGGCAGACCCTTTTCACGCAACTTTTTCATAATTAGGTTGTTTTCTTTGCAAAAATTTTGTAGAATGATTAACGTAATATTTGAAATATTACTTACTTACATATTTTATTCAATAAAACCTTAAACTTCTTCTGGGCTTCGCCGCAGTCGGGTAGAAATCAATCCCTAGGAAAGGAGTACCTACCTAACCCAAATCAATTTTACTAAAATTATTTTCATTTATTACAGGAACCATCAGAAGCTTTAGACCTCGCAGCTCGTGCCTCAGTTCTTCGTCCGAATGCCTTCGAGTGTGCCTACGCCATGGCTCGAGCAATCCTGGCCCTCAACAAGCCTTCAGAAGCTCTCCCTCACGCCAGAAGAGCATTACTCCTGGCCCCCACCACCGACCTATCAGCAACGAGAACGCTGAAGGCACTCCAACAAGAGATTCTGACAAGGATCAATACTGGGTCCCATAGTCTTAACGGCGATACACGATCTATGAGAAATTTTGACACAATTAGTCTTAATATGCCATAATTGTATGAGTTTCAAGTGTAATGATCCAGGCTTTATGTACAAAAATAGATAGAGGAAATTTTTAGATTGAAATTAGGAAAGTTCATTCATAGCCCATCGATATATTGTCATAAAATTCGTACCAATCGCGTTCTTTATGTTTCTGCGTAAAGATTCTCTATCAGAATTGTCTATAATGATATCATTTTCTTAATGTTGATATATTTCACATAATAATTCTTTAATGGAATTACTATGATTGTAAATATTATCTAGGGAATCGAACGAACGAACACTAGATAGGCAGAGTTATTTTTATCTGTATAAACAAAGGAGTTTAGTATTTGTTGTTATAGCATCTTTAGTTCTTTTCAGTAGTTTACAAGAATACGTTTTAATGCTGTTTCTACTGTTACTGTAAATGACAATTTGTTGCAGTTTAAATATTGTTTAAGCACTTTAGACAGCGCTCGAGTTTATTTAGAAGTGAAGTGACATAACCCTTCATAATATTACAATTTCTATAGGAATTGTGATGAGTGTGGTCTTCGGAACTATTTTATGTTTTGCAAGATGCTTGATACAATTTTTGTTTTATATACGTCAATCTTATGTGGTTATCTATTAAGCTAGAGAAAGTTGAGAAAATAATATAAATTATGGGTTAGACGTAGACGAGGTAGGATTATAATATTATATCAAGAAAAGTGAAATTTATGTTCATTTTATTTTATTGTATAATATAGGTACATAACTTGATGCCTGTAATCCCCGAAGAGTCCGACAGAGGTTTTGACTAATATCTTATACCGAAGCAGGAACTTCACCTATAACTCTGACATTATCATTTTTTTTTTTACTTACTTGAATGTAGATATTAGTGATTTTATTAAATACACATTTTATTTACGATGTGATTATATGACATGTAAATATGTAATTCTTCCTATTACGAATTAAGTATTTGACAATGTACAGTGTCTTACAAAATAAAAAATAGAGTTTGTTTAGCCTCGAATAATTGTGTCTATGAAATATTAATCGCTTGCCAATTTTTTATTAAAATGCTTTAATTTTTTTTTTATAAATAAAAAAAATGGTGCCTCGACACTTTTGTGTAACTTTTGCAATCTTTCTTTTTTTGTTATTCTTTATTCAACATTTGAGTTAAACTCATGTGCCCATTTTCTTGCTTATTTATAATTTATTGAAAATACTAGAGTGAGTTCAAAGTATGTGAAAATATTTAGGAATGATGAATTATGTAATGGATTTTTGTTTGTTTGTTTGTGTTGGATGTATCTATATAAAAAGAGTGATGTATGTTATAATTTACTAGTTTATAAATAATTTTATTTATTTTTGAATTCTTAAAAGTGCATAGCTGAACTTTAATAATATCACATAAAAAAATATTAGATTTAGAAAATCTTAAATCCTCATGTTATCAAATATTATAAAAAGAAACAAGTAAGAATATACCAAGCAGTAATTCAAGGAAAATTGTAAAAATAAAATCTGGCCAAATTATAAAACATTTTATTAAGACTGACGATAAAATATTGGTGGAAATTATAAATGATACAATTACTTATAGCTATAATAGTGTAGTAAGAAATATTTTAAGTACAATAGTTACTCAGGCAGTACATATTATGATTGTATTAAATATTTTTTTTCATATTGCTTCAAAATTGGTTTTTATTACTCTTAATCCCTAATACACTTACAGTACACAACATCCTAACTGGGGGCTTACTATGACGTCTTAATGCAGGAGTAATTCCAGTGCGGGAAAGAGACAGAGCTACACAGGCCGCCATCTCTTTCCCACACTGAAATTACTCCTGCATTAAGACGTCATGGTAGTACACCAGGTCCATTTAACAATTGAATATACCTCTATTCAACATTATTCCGAGGTTTTTGAAATCATCATCAAATATGATGATTTGTCATGATGTTAATGTCAATGTCAATGAATCCAATTTTTAGAAAAAGGCTTCTCATGCCCATAACATTAAAAAAAAATAGGTTTAGGTTAATTAAAGTACACCTCCACAAGTTTTCTCCAAGATTACTCGATTACTGTATTTCGAGTTCATGTATGTATGTGTGGTAGACTGTAGTCTTTTACCGTACCATAAAAGCCCGATGGTTTCACAGAACCGTCGAATGGAACTCGGAATACGCGTCTACATTATTTTAAGCATTGAAATAAAGTACAAAATACGAACTAAAACATGTCATATTTTACTACTTGGAAGGTGGTGCTTCGTATGTACTGGTTTCAGCAATAGAAAACTCGGTCGTAGTTTCATAATACGGAGTAGTTGGTGGGTTAAAAAAAGAAGGACCAGTCGTACGATTAAAAGGTAATATGGGTCTTTTAGTCCGATAGTAAGAATTATAACCGGGCAAAGTATGCAAAATCGGTGGAATAGAGGATGCAGTAGACATATTTTGACCTTGAAACCCTTCCGCTTCAGTTATTGGAGATATCGTCGTAGTTTTATAATACGGAGTAGTTCGGGGATTAAAAAAAGAAGGAATGGTCATACGGTTAAACGGTAAGAGTCTTCTAGTGTTATGGTAAGAATTATAACCGGGTAAAGTATGCAAGATAGGTCGAAGAGAGGAACTTGTAGACAAATGATGGTTAGCAGTCTGCTGCGGTAGCCCGAACGTGTTAGTTCTAAACACACCATCGTTTATCGGTCCCCGACCGAATTCTGGGCGAAGGTACACAGGTGGAACGATCAAAGGAGGATCAATAGGTCTTCTTGTTCTTCCTTCAGGCTTCAAACTAATAACCCTGACCGGAGGAGCTTCTTTCGAATTGAGAAACGCAAAGTCGTAGACAGGTTTTTTGACAGTTTTGGAATGCTTCTGCTGTATTAGATTCTGGTGCAGATTGGCGGTCTCTGGTTGGTTAGGCATGAAGAAGACATGGTGGTAATGCTTCATGATGTCGTCGAGTTTTCTCTTAGTTACGTTTTGGTTTGTTGGTGGCGTGTGCGTCATGTCCATGAAGAGTTTGTTGCATTGAACTGAGTTCCTCCTCTTCGAGACTGGACAAGTCTGAAAAATTGAATGAATGAATTTGTTAGTAGGTACAAGTAATGATTTTTTAAAACTCGACTTGGTTGATCACCATCAACCAATTATTTCAGAATTGGAACTTTTATAGCCCCACTCTTTCAAATGAGAACAGAAATAATCAAGACTGTTTTATTTTTTGTTGTTGCGTATTTGCTGTGATCTCCAGAATCAGCAATACCTTACATAAACGTTTAAATATGCTTAGAAACATCAGAAATTTCTCTATCTAAAATTAAACCACGCCCCTGGCGATATATTGTACGATAATATATCAAATATTGACAATATATCGAAAGTACCATATACTTAGGGAGCCAGCACAACTTACCATAAACTGGGCTTGTGCCCGATGTGCATGGTAAGACTTCCTGATGGAAAAACCCAATAGCACTTTACCCGACCTGTGTTTCTAACCCAGGACCTCATGTTAAGCAGTAGCGTTAGCCACTAAACCACCTCATCTATCTATAAGTTTCTTATCTAAACTAATATTATAAAGAGGCAAAGTAAGTTTGGATGTAGGAGGTAATCACCGAACCCAATCGCTTTCAAAAAGTTTTTCTTTGATACACAAAACTACACTAACTATTACCGGGTGCTATAAGATAGTACCTAACTTTACATACCATCAACATAGCGTCGAGAGCATTCAGCAGCTTCTTCTCCGACAGACAATGTTCTCCATACAAAGGTATATTAACTACGGCGCTCAAATAAATGTCCAGTAAGGCCGCCCATTCCACCTGGTCGGTGGTGAACTGACGGATACTGTCCTTCATCTTGAAGTAATCCATGAAGCCGTACTTGCTGAGGACTCCCATTTTCGACAGCATGCATGTGGTTGGTTCTTTTGAGTCTTTGCACTGTAAAAGTAAAATAATAGTCAAAATCAAAAATCAAAATCAAAATCAAAAACAAAGCATTTATTTCAAGTAGGCCAGTTACAGGCACTTTTGAATTGTCGAAACAAAGGCAACAGTAAAATAAAGCTACAGTCCCAGTCACAAGGCACAAAAACTGTGAAAGTACTGTAGTTGCCCATTCCCTAACGTAGATCTCTATGGAGAAGAACGGGCAAGAAACTCCATGGACACTCTTTTAAATCAGAATACTTTAACAAAACCTTGGTTACATTATTCATTTTGAGATGGTACATTATGTGAGAACGATGCAGCAAGATGTGTACGTTAAAAATGTCCATAGTAAAAACAATTCAAAAATAAAATAATTAATTCAAATAAGCCGTGGCAAATAAGAGATGACCAGTCACAACTGACAGCGCCCGTTCACGAACATGACGCATGTATCAGCACCATTCAACTCAACCATTTTGAAGGGAACTAAATGATCCGACACACGTGCCACCATCAGCGAGACATTTGAGTGAGCATAACATACTCCTAACCGCCAGGGCACATTCAAGTCAAGAAAAGACGCAGGTTTCCAGCGAATGACAGCTTTCTAGTACATAGTACTCACACAATATGGGCTAGGCGGCTATATAATACAAAAGAGATTGAATCTATACAATGCAAAGATAGTTATACAATCTTCAGCAGCTCCAACAATACTATTTAATGCTATCAATTTAGGCGCCCCTGTTCTTGTGGAGCAGGACCAGCATTGAGCCAAGCATTTTTATCAGTGATATAATCGTCCAACTTGTAATATGCTTTCTTACATAGTGTGCGTTTAATGCATGTTTTAAATTTCGTTTCATTCAGTTCAAGAATACTTTGTGGAATTTTATTATAGCATCTCAAACAGTACCCCATGAAAGATGAGTCTACTTTAGCGAGTCTGAACTAATTGGTAGTGTCATTGGAATTGAAGAGGAATTGGCAGGGACTCGCAAAACGAAGGTCTGAAGGTGTCCCATTAGGTGGACCGATGACCTGGGAAGGCCGACGGAATCAGCTGCACAAAACCAGAATGTGAGAGGCGCTCTCTTTATACCGTCTTTTTTTAGTCGTCTTACAAAAGTGGCCCACTCAATGCATCATCTGCCTAGCCATTTCCCAACTATATTGGGGTCGGCTTCTAGTCTAACCGGATGCAGCTGAATACCAGTATTTCACAGAGCGACTGCCTATCTGACCTCCACAACCCAGTTAGTACCGGGTAATACGATACCCCTTGGTAAGACTGGTTGTCAGACTTTTTGGACCACTGACTACCTACCTAACGACTGTCAAAGATCTACAAATGACAGCCGGGACCAACGGCTTAACGTGCTTTCCGAGGCACGGAGGAAACTCGGTATGCAATGGGCGGTCACCCATCCACAGACCAACCTAGGCAAGCACGGCTTAAGCTAAAGTCGACCCGAGCGGCTGTTATTATTTAGCCACGAGCTCCTCAGTGGCCCACTCAATGCATCGCCACTAAAATACCTCCAGACGCGATTATTTATATTTTACCACTATTTAAGATAGAAAAATAAAAAATACATTAGGATTACGAAAGATCCTGTTAATGATGTTTACGTGTCAAACGGTAACATACCTACCTAGCGCACGAGTCGAGTAGATAGCTCGTAACAGGGTGTTTCAACTACGTCATGTGTCATAGGAATGAATACTATTTTTAAATTATTCAAATCTCATAATTATAAACATATATTTTTTTTATGAATGTTTAGTAGTCATTGGATACATGAAGTGGGCTGCCGTTGTACAACGACTAAAAAATCACGGTGTATGTCAATCTTGCTATATCTTGTGACCATCAGCGGTTTAACGTCGATACTTGCATGGCTTGCTTCATCGCCACCGCGTTCTATTGCATTTGTCATCTACTTTCAAAAAATTGTCACAATTTGTTCTCTACTTACCGTATAGCTGTTAGCGGACCACGATACTTTCCTGCGATAAGGCACCACAGGGACATGGTCCACTTTGTACAGGGTCTCCAAACCACACTCTTGAAGGTGACTGCGATGAATCAGCTCAGGTAGGAGACATATTTCACGACGGTTTTTCTGTAACACGAAATAAAACATAACATCACTCGTCACGCCGATAATCCTTTTTCTATTTTGTTTTTTTTTTTATTATAATTTGCACACAGTTCTGATCCAAGAACAGGAGCCACAGTCAACTCTTCCAAAGAGTATAATAATTTAAAACATAACATAACATCAAGCCGTGTAATCCCCGAAGGGTTAGGCAGAGGTACACCCTCGTTTCGCCAGTTATGTTTAAGTCCCATGTAATAGGAGGCGAGACTATTGCCAGCAACCGGGCACAAATCCAGACTCCGTGGCTGCTACTGAGAAATTCCTGATGGAAAAACCCAATAACACTTGGCCCGACCCGTGAATCGTACGCAGGACCTTATGCTCATTAGTCGCCAACGTCTCGACCAACAAGCCAGTCTCACAAATACGGATCAAAATTTCCAAGTGAAGGAAGTCGCGGGCAACAGGTCATCATCTGCCTAGCCTTTTCCCAACTATGTTGGGGTCGGCTTCCAGTCTAACCGGATGCAGCTGAATACCAGTATTTTACATGGAGCGACTGCCTATCTGACCTCCACAACCCAGTTAGTACTGGGTAATACGATACCCCTTGGTAAGACTGGTTGTCTGACTTTTTGGGCCACTGACTACCTATAACGACTGTCAAAGTCTACAAATGACACCCGGAACCAACGGCTTAACATGCTTTCCGAGGCACGGAGGAAACTCGGTATGTAATGGGTGGTCACCCATCCACAGACCAACCTAGGCAAGCGCGGCTTAACCTAAAGATCGATCCGGGCGGCTGTTATTACTTAGCCACGAGCTCCTCACTTAGCCCGAAGCTCCTCAACACGCGGGCAACAGGTAGTAGTGTAATAATTTGTTGAGTAAGAAAGTAAGATTAAGCTATTTAAACTTACAGGTCTGTATTTAGAAGAGCTGATCTGGCAAGTCACCTCGTGTTTACCATGTCTGAAACCAAATACCAATACTTTATTTAAATTATTTTCAAGTGCATGATGTGTTTTGTAACACAGAATTATCATAAATCTGCCGATAACGCCCTTCCACCACCACCATTGTATGTATGGAAAGTGACTGTCGCTGACCACCAATGGCGCTAACGACTATCTCGCGTGTTTGTAGCATTACTTACTTGCAAATATTTGATTTCCTCTTGTAAGGACAGTTCTGAAATGAAAAAGAAACTGTAATTATGTTTAGCCCGAGATCTTGATTGTTTAGCTAATGAGACAGTAAGTCAACTTGCCGTGTAGATATATAGCCATTTCATGCGATGGACAAACAATGACAGATATCAGATTATTACCCAAGTACAGTCAGTACCCAGACTCCTCTCCTCCTGCACAAAGAAAAAGAGGGGCCAGGTAATGCAGTACCAGTTCCAAAATACATACCTCAGTCAAAACATCCAAAGTGCAAGCCAACATATTGTTAATCTCGCACCCAGCTTCGTAACTCCACACAGATTTGGCCACACACTTAGTGAGGACCCTAGCTTTAGCCTTGACCCAGGCAGGGTTGGTGTCTGTGAAGTTATCCAGCATCTTTATGTAAGCATCGATGTCGAGGATACCCGTGTAGGAGATTATGCCCATAGTGCGGAACACGCAGGTTTCTTTGTGGCACTGAAAATGTATAAACTTTTAGTTCAAGGTCACATTATAGGTCAATTCACATTTACTGCAAGGGAACAGCATAGCCTTGGCTGATCGGTTCGTTGTCATCCAGGCGTCCACCCAACGTAAGCACGGAACCACATCGCCTCAACACCGTGTGACTGTCGTGTGTATGTCGTGGTAGGCAGCCTACTAACGGCGGGCTGTCGTTGCCATTGTGTCTAGAGGTCGCCGACGACGGCTCGCCGCAAACGAGGCGACGCAACGCCACACCGTAGCTCGGTAACTGCTGTTCACTAATTTATCTCGATCGGACTCAATGCCGTTAGTAGGCATGCTTAAAAGAGTGTGTTGGCTCAATTTGAAGCGATGCTGCAGTGATTTTACGTGTATGTTGGGCTAGTTTCAGAAATGTTCACCAAATGCGCCTCTTTGCCAACTCTGTTCGTATCGCCAATTGTGGTGGCTATTTGTTCAATGTGAGATTTAGTGCTCAGATACTCACAGAATGAGGCACCAGCATAATATCCTCACTAGGGACGGACAGTACTTTCTCCGTGGTGGGGGCTTCAGTAGCCGGAAAACGGCTGGAGATGGTCAGTCTGTCCTGACCTTCGAAACTTAGATTGAAGTTGCATTCGGATCTCCAAGAAGGGTTGATGAATTTCGTCATTTCACAGCAGTCCAGAGGATCCGTAGGTTTCTGAAAATTATATTTAAATTTACTAGTAAAAGTTTGAATGGTAATCATTTTAACTTTTACCAAAGAAGTAAATTCACGATTCTAGATGACCCATAGTTGATGGAACTAATTTAAAAAACGACTATATAATACATTTTGACCATGTAGGTACTGCACTTTTCAAGGAATCAATCCGTGGTAATAGTTAGTGTTGCAAAGACCCTTACGCCGTATTTATGTTTAGCGACACTACAAAAAGCACTACAGCAACATAGTACAAAAAGCACTACAGCAACATAGTACAAAAAGCACTACAGCAACATAGTACAAAAAGCACTATATTGTACCGTAGTTACGTACCTTTACATGGTTAATTGTGCAAATCAATTTTGTACAAAAGATCGTTTTGTACTAGCCATTTATGCGGTATACCGTTTTGCCGTCTTAACGCATATGTTTGTTTGTACAAACAAGAATTTGTGCAAATAAGATTGAGTGTGTAGCCGAACCTATACGCTTTAAAAAACCCAACAACTTTCGAGCAGTAGCCTACCAGATTCAACACCCGTCTGGTCGAAGGATCCTTCCTTTTCTATGGGGGGTGAAGAACGTTACACCCTGTTCTTAATACCCATAAATATCTACTTACATCACTTGGAACATCTATTGGCGTTCCACTAAAATCGAATTCCGGAAACCGTTGACTGGTCGTGTCTTTATACGTAGCAGTAGTTGTCTTCTCAGCAGTCGAAGGCTTCGCAGTGGTCTGCAAAATTGAAAGTAGAACTTGAGCTGACTGAATGCAGATTCTAATATTTTCACAATTGCGTAGTGCGTAGGTAAGTACATAATGGGTGTTACAAGACCCTTAACGAAGCTGAAAGGCACTTGTTTTCTCCGTCATTGAGATATTTTTTTTGTTCCAGACCATACCTAGGAACCATCTACTTACGGACATATTTTAGTTCCAACTTTCACAAGTTTTTTTCAGTCACAGTAAACAAACTGAACAGGCATGTAGCTTAGGTGTGAAGTTCGTGGACAAGCGGGTAAAGGTAAATCTTACCTGAAAGTCAACCACCTGCACATCGGTGTACCTCGGGCCATGGTCTGAATAGTTGATAAAGGACGTAAAGCCACATTCCTCCAGCACGGTCGTATTAAATATCACTGGCAAGTCGCAACATTTTGAGTCGAAATACTGTTGAAAAAAGGTAGAATATCACTATTGAGCCACCTACCACCTGTGAGTTACTCATAATTGATCCTATAAGTAACATAACATAACAACCATCCTGTAATCCCCGAAAGGTTAGGCCGAGCTGTACCTAAGAGTTCACCCAAATTTCGCCTGTTATGTTTAAGTTCCATCCTATAGATAAAGCAAAAAAAAGCCTCATTATGTAGACACCAAAAGGTCTGGACGATACTGAATGGGGACTGCGAAGACACAATGTTATTTGACACATGAACTCGCCAAACTTCTCTATAAGAAAAAGAACATAAGCTGTATAAGAACTTACGTTTCTTAAAAACCAAGTTGGCCGACGCTCTTTTGGCAAGTTCTTCTCCAAGTTCACGTAACGGCTGAAAATATTAAAATATTATTCCTCAGTCGAATTATATTGAAACACGTCTTTATAGTTGAATATTAAACAGGTCGGTAAATACAGAGTCATCTACTTTAAATCGACCCATCTCGGACAAAATGCGAGTGTGGAACCCCAGGATATGCCACACCGTCGTGACCGTCGTGCACAACTAATTGCACCTTCCAGAACTTAAATGAGGCAAACGACAGACCTGTCCAGGTTGTTACGTACATCGTGCATAATCAGCCTATAATGTTCTCACTGCTGGGACACACGGCCTCCTCTCTATGAGAGGGACACCACGCGGGCGCAGTGCGGGTTGGTAGATGTCACATGTCTTCGAATTTTTGGTTCTAGGACATGCCGGTTTCCTCACGATGTTTTCTTTCACCGTTTTTGAGAGCAGTAGTGAGGAATTAAATTACACAAAGTAATGCTCCTACCTGGGTTGACCCACGACTTACTGTTCGTAAGTCGGGGCCGCCACCACTGGGCCACCGCTGCTCTCACGCTACGTGCTGATCGGACAAAATCTGAGTCATTGATACGAGACGAAGATCTAGTTTAAAATCAACTTACCTTTGTGCGAACATGTATTTCAAGCCAGCAAGAGACGTGACAGGGGAGCACGAATCATTCTTTCTTGTATTGGAAACTGGACAGAACTGTAAGTAGATAATTTAATATAATACCAACAAGATGGTTTTTATTGCGCTCTGGTAGATACCGTCAGGTTTAACTGAACCACATGAAATCTTATTCGAGTCTCAGAAAGCAGTCGGTTCCACAGTAGAGAACTGAAACATTGTATAATCTTATCCAGTAATTGAGTTATCCACAATCACCTGGAGGTCAGATTCCTTACATCATTGCAACAGCTTAGCCTTCCCTATTAACCTGATAATTACTTATCTGCATCTAGATCTGGGCCGTCTGGGTAATACTTGAAGATGTCAACTTAAAGGAGTAAAGGCATGGCTATCAGATTGATCATCATCATCCACAGCCGAATTCACCCGTTGTTGGACATAAGCCTCTCTTTCCTTGTGACAATCCTAACGCCCCAGGTCAGCCTCATCTATGTTCTATCAAACCTCAACCATTGCTAAACTGCAGCTAGTTTTTTTTTACGCGTGTATGGCTGGAGGGCGCTGTTAGGAAGTATTTGTGAAAACTGAGTTATTGAAACAAAAACTTAAAAAACAAGCTTCTATTAAAATGAAAAGAAGAAACTAAGGTATACCTTTCTATCTACATTTAACGCGTATACAAAATTTCGTGCTATAAACCGTTGAGCGGTTTTCTCGTGAAGGGGTGATCCTGGCTAAAGGATCAAGTCATGTCTGTCATAAAAATGTATTGTCACCAGAACCAAAAGTGTGTGCAAAATTTCAGTTCAATCGGATACCATGAAGTGGTCGGAAAATGGTGTGCAAGTTTTGAAGCGGACAACTTATATGTAGGTGACCAGACATACGAACAGTGCAAGCTTGTAGAAACAATTTCGGGGCGTTAGTTACTAGTACAATCATGCAATGTTCATAAAGTTTCGAGTTTACAACACTTAACATTTTTTTATACTTACATCAATCATCTGATCCACAACACAGTGCAACAGCGCCTGTCCTGGACAAGTATTGGTAAACCTTCGAGACCTGTTCTCATAGCAGTTCTCCAGGACTTGGCCGATCACGTCTTGCCAAGGACCTTCGGGTAATGCATTTCTGAAAATAATCTCGCTCGTTTCTTTCGAAGGCAAGGAGTCGGGTAGACCTAGTTTTGTCGTGACGCAGTACCATTGGTGACACTGGAAATGTAAAGGAAGAAATACATAGTTATACCTAATCTTCAAAATTGGTGAATTCGAGCCACTAGCAAGCTTTGTTGTTAATAAAGATGACATGTAGCTCACATAATTACAACATATAGCTTATGTACAAAGGCGAGCTTAACCCAGAATTGGGTTTTCTTACAGCAAACTACTCTAATTTTAACTTGAGATTGGGGTTTCGGCTAAGGCAAAGCTGCTCGGGTTAACATAATAATTATGTTATTACTTCACCTTAACGAGAAAACATCTCCTAGTTGATGTTCGCGTCACGTCATGTCGATCCGCGTGATGAAACTAAGCCAAATTCACCAGTATCATTAATCGCAAAACATATTTGACGGTCTTCTTTTTCTTCTTTCGTTTCGATGGTAAGAATAGTTCTGTTCAAACTTTATGGCGGCTCGGAAGTTAGCTGCGAGTGACGTTTTGCGCATTCTATAGTCAAGACGATGCGTCCTCTGCGCCTCGCTGATACCTAAAGTTGTGTTCTAGCTTTACATTAGATGTTCCGAGCTGGCATTAAGTTTGAACCGTTATACCTACGAGCACAGACAGTCACTTGCAGCTAACTTCTGAAGTTCTGAACGGCTATAAAGTTCAAACAGGACCATACCTACCTACATACCGGTCTTGATACGGTGAATCGAATAATACCTTAATCTGTCTACGGCTATTAGTGAATATAATATGCAGGATTCATATGGAATATTTTCTTTTGGGTCTTGCGTACCTACCACTTGTGGATAACTGGCTTTAAGAGGTTAAAGTACTTGCTTCCTATCATACGTATCGGGGTTTCGGGGCCCCGCTATCAATTTGTTGTGTGATGCCTCATTATTCTTATGCATAAACAGTTTATTCTCGTCATGTTATTCATGATATCAGTTTAGGTATTTAGACAGAAATAATATTGTTGTTTCTTCAGATATTAGTTGATCGACGCATTATTTTAAGCTGGATGCAGCCTTTTTTACACTAAATAAGCTTGCGTTTGGCAGCAACTCGCCTGATGTAAAGCGATGATGCGGCCTAGGGTGGAGCACGCTTGCCTAGAATAAACCGATTCACTCGAACTTTGAATAGATCCAAATTGTAATGATCCGGGAACCGAACCAGCCGGCAGTGAATACCACAGACTGTCGGTTCCCGTGGAACTTCAACCATATAATTGTGACGCATCGCCGTATCTCTGCTCGTCCGATGAAAGAATGGGGATGGTGGAATTACATTGTGTGCTACTTACCAAGCGTGAGTTGTTCAGATAAGATCTTCCGAAGCCAACTTGTCCCAAAACCACCTGAAAAATTGCAATTAGGTACCTGTATCTACTCTGTTAGAAACGATCAACAGCCAAAACTCCTAAAAAAAACCCAATAACACTTTTCTCAACCCGAGAACCGAAACCAGGGACTTCATGCTCAGCAGTAGTGGTCGCGACCACTAGACTTATACCAGTAGTTCCCAGTGTCAATTGGGTATTAAACTTTATCCATTTGATTAATAAAAATCAAAAGTCATTATTTTAATACTGTATAATTATTTAAATGACGCTATGATGTTTATCATAGCGTCATTTAAACTATACCGAAGAATCGTAGAAAAATAATAACATGCTAAACGAATTGATCGCTGTTTTCAGAAAATTTAGGTGTGGTGTGTAACCGTTTTCGCGTCGGTGTCATTCATCATTCTGAGATTGATGAAAAATTTCTATGTGGTCTCAGAATGATGTACTGAATACGTGGTAACCGTTTTCGCGTCGGTATCCCTTCCATCCTGTTTATCTGTTTCATCGCCTTTTTACCCGACTACGCGACAACAAAACGGGGACAGGCAAGGACGGGCTTTTCGAATAGTCTGATGCAGCTGGTGGCAATGTTCGACCTCAGATTTAATGTCACCTACTGCAGATTAGGTACTCGAAAAGTGTTCTTGTTTTGTACATTTAGGTGCAGTCGTTTTATAAAATTATATAATAATTAAATCATATAATCAATACTCACCGCTGGCAAAACCACAAACAACCACAGTAACCACAGTAATTTAACGTTTTTCATGTTTAACTAGCGATGGTTCAAGAGTAACTGACCAGTTACCACACTAAGATAATTTTGCCGCATAGGTATATCTGGGGTCATGACTCAAGATAGCGATATATTTTGCGTTGTTTAAACGAGGACGGACTATCCCATTGGTACGTCTGATGGCGTCTTAGTTATTTTTAGCATGTAATATAAACATCTCGCCTGCAAACAGCGCCTGCACCCGCTGGACGCGAAGCATGTGCCTGTGTTTATGTTTTCGCTCGTTACAGCGAAACGGCCTTCGTACCGATTTATTTTGTGATTCTTTCATCATTTATCTGCTTATAACGAGCACTGATATCGTTTTGCACAGCATGGAGATTTTTACCCGACTACGGCGAAGCCAAAGGGTTATTATTTTAGCAGTCTATGTATGTATGTTTGTATTTACGTAGGTTCCTCCGTAGCGCCTAAACTATTCATCCAATTTTGATGAATAACGTGTCAATTGATTCGTTATTATGGCCCGGGTAACATGTGTTACATTTTATTCAGTAGTCGGGTTTTTTAAATTGTAATATACCACACAAATTTTTGTTTCTTCCATAGATTTATGATTTCTTCTGCCGGTACTTCGCTTGGCATAGGTCCTGTGCAAATCGTCGCAGTAACTCGTGAATACAAAATGGACACAGAGCATCTTATATAATACTGGTAAAAATGGACTTTAATCCAATAAGTTAAGGTTATACGTTTTGTTATCCATGTATCGCGAATATTGACTAAGACCGTTTTCTTATAATCGTCCTACTTTGTAATCGGCCGTTGCGGTTCATGCCGGGTAAAGGCGTCTCCTACGCAATCATCAGCAGCCTACAGCAGTCCGCTGCAGAACAGGCCACCACAATCGCGCGCCACTCAGCTCGATTCTCGCCAACTCTCCTGCAGCTGCTTCCAGTCACCCTGCGAAAATCGTCGCCCCACCTAGCCTGAAGGCGTCCCACCTTACGCTAGCCTATTTGCGGCCTCAACTCAGTGGGTATTAAAATGAAAAACCGAAATAAATCTAACATAATTTATTGGTGAATTAAATCCCATAAATTAAAAAAAAACATTGTTTACACAATAAACCAGCTACTTACAGAATTAAGCAAAGACCTTTGCTTCGGAAACACAGATAGATATATCAATCTAAAACCAATCTAGGATTCTACAAAGATCAACATAACATCACACCTGTAATCCCCGAAGGGTTAGGCAGTTAAGTCCTAAGTAATAGGGGGCGAGCCTATTGCCATTAACCGAGCACAAAACTCCAGGCCACTGATAAATTCCTAATAGAAAAACCTAATAATACTTTACCCAACTTGGGAATCTAACTCAGAACTTCGTGCCATACAAAATATCCAAGTATTTTTTAGATACAGACATAAAAGAAAAATAAAGTATTATGCAATCCTGAATTTATGATTCATTCATTCACTGGCACCTACAAAATGTGTTAGCAGCCTGTATCTTGGGACCAAGGCATTTGTTGCAATGGTGTGTATAGCGATTCGAGTTTGTTGTACTCTTTTTTTTTTTTCGTATCGGGGAAATCATCAAACGACACCACCTCCCCCCCCACTCTGGGCGGAGCGGAAGGGGGTGTCAGACTTGTACTGACTAAAACCCATCCATGTCCCTTCTTTGCCCTTTGTGTTCCAGGGCAACGGTATCTCTTTCGAACAGTCCCGCAGCCCTTGTCTATGTCCTTATATTATGATTTACCGGCGATAGTAATTGGCCGTACAACTCAATTAATAATGTTTTGCGAAGATGCAGCTGAATATAATAGCAGTACTTTACATGGAGCGAGTGCCTTCCAATACAATAACCCCTAGTAAGACGGTTATCAGACTTTCGGGCCACTGAAAAAAAACTTTGAAAGTACATAATGTACGTGTTCTTTTTACGTGTATTGTATATATCTATCTGTGTTTTCGTCAAAATTTAGTAGTTATAGGCAAAAACTAATGATAGTATTAGCTAACAAGATTCTTAGATTTTTTTTTATTTAAGTTTTCATGGACGAGAATTCAAGGCTTCTTCAAAAAATCTGAGTCAAAAATCCTGGTTATAACCTCCTTTGATACCTCCTACAAAACGTTTTTTAAGCAAGAATATACGGAATTTAGCAGCATAATAGCATAGCATAATTAGCCTATAATGTTCCCACTGCTGGGACACAGGCCTCCTCTCTATGAGAGGGAATGGGCAATAAATAATAGCACGCGGGCCCAGTGCGGGTTGGTAGATGCCACAAGTCTTCGAATTTTTGGTTCAACGACATGCCGGTTTCCTCACGATTTTTCCTTCACCGTTTTGAGAGCAGTGGTGATGAAATGAATTACACAAAGTAATGCGCCAGCCTGGGTTCGAACCCACGACTTACTGCTCGTAAGTCGGGGCCGCTACCGCTGGGCCTCCGCCGCTCTCACAATCTCGAATTTAGCAGAAACTACCACACCTCGATAGATTTTTTATAATGCGTAAGCAAAGTTAGATGAAAAAATATGTATTATTATGCAAGTGCCAAACGTCAACCATTCTTATGCCCAATTCCTGATTTTACTATCACATCCAATTACTAAGTGCAACCAAGATCTTTGACAGATTGTAAGTACAAAATATTTTTACTAAATTTTAGTATAATAAAAAATTAAATTGCTAAAGACAAAGTATACGCTGAAAACAGTCGATTTTAACATTTCATTTAAGTTTTTTTATAGCGAAAACTAAAGCTGACTAACAAAGATTATAGATAGCATTCACGTCAAAAATTATCACTTTTCTGTTTCGTCGACATATGAATAGTATTCTGTCTCTCGTACTAAATATCATATCTATTATCTATGCGAGATGCGCGCTAGCTCTTCTCAATATAAACGCTTTCGCGTGACTTAAGTACGAGGAGAGCACATTTCAACATAACATCACGCCTGTAATCCCCGAAGGGTTAGGCACAGGTGTACCTTGTAGTACACCCACATTTCGCCAATTATGTTTAAGTCCAATGTAATAGGGGGCGAGCCTTTTGTCATCAACCGGGCACAAATCCAAACTCCATGTCTGCTACTGAGAAATTCCTGAAGGAAAAACCCAATGACAATTTGCCCGGCCCGGGAATCAAACCCAGGACCTCCTGCTCAGCAGTCGCGATTGCGACCACTAGACCACTGAAGCAGTTCACATCTGATACAAACAAGAGCATATCTTTAGATATAAATCTTTGAATAGTATACCTAACTATGGTAAATGGGAAGATATTGTGGCCTAAATGCCTTCGGTAGACCAATTGATTGAGGTAGATTTCATGGCAGTTCGACAAAGCTTATTAAATCTTCAAACGAAATACATATAACGTCACAATTGTATATTTATGTAAAACACTATTTGGACAACACCAATATTATTAACTAATAAGCCACAGGTATAGCATTTGAAACCTTGATTTCGCTACACAAAGTCCAGTTTCTTTGCAACTGAGTGTTTCGTATCAATAGTTATTGTTATTTTAAAATCAACTTGCTGTTCATGTACTTAAAGTAGAAATTTCATTTTTTTATGTATCCGGGTGAATGATGTCATCTCTTTTTAACGCACAAGGAGTCGTATAACGTTGCCTCACTCTTACATATAAAAATTACAGCTTTACCACTAGCAAAGCTACTTTATAAAAAGCCTTGAATCCGTGCCCATACAAAAGTGCATTCAAAAATCGGCATTGATAAGTTACTCATCACAGTAGTATTACAAAATTTACATAAAATGAAATCCTGCATTTTACAAAACTTGTCCTTGGGTGCATTCTTCAACCGAACCACTTTAAAATTGAACCTGGAAAATAAGAGAAAAATGTATGTGAGATCATTATCAAGATTGCATAATGAGGGTCATCATCTGCCTAGCCTTTTCCCAACTATGTTGGGGGCGGCTTCCAGTCTAACCGGATGCAGCTGAATACCAGCATTTTACATGGAGTGACTGCCTATCTAACCGCCACAACCCAGTTAGTACTGGGTAATACGATACCCCTTGGTAAGACTGGTTGTCAGACTTTTTGGACCACTGACTACCTAACGACTGTCAAAGATCTACAAATGACAGCCGGGACCAACGGCTTAACGTGCTTTCCGAGGCACGGAGGAAACTCGGTATGTAATGGGCGGTCACCCATCCACAGACCAACCTAGGTAAACACGGCTTAACCTAAAGATCGACCCGAGCGGCTGTTATTATTTAGCCACGAGCTCCTCAAAGAGGGTAATGAGAACAATTCCTTGATTTCCCATGATAACTGGCAAATGCATGCACTGACTGGACATCATCTTCATCCACTGCTGGGTATAGCCTCTGTGTGCTGACTGACTCCACTCGAATCTGTGGTTCTTTCTTCAAAAGACCATCTCAGACACTAATCTACAAGGTCCTCATATGACCTGACCAAGATATATACAGACTTTAAAAGAGACAGTGACCTCTGAGTATGTCTCAGCTGTTCCTTCTCAGAGTAGTCGTGTAGGAAACACCGACTCAGCTAGTTCTTATTTAAAAAAAATTCAATTTTGAATTTACAGCCATCTATTGTTCATTCATTGAGAAGCTATAAAGGAATGGTTACAACTCGCTGTGTTCTGATAGGAATCAAACCATTATCGATATTCTCAATAACGTAAAATGACTAAAGTATTTTTATTACAGTTTTCGTTATGAATGATAAATATTGTTACGACGCTATGTTTTTTAATTGGAATTCCTCCCACTTGTAGGTGTTTCACGGAACAGCACAGACACTTTTTACCTTCGATAACTAACAATATCAAATCACTACCTAACTCGCTGACCTGATTTTGATGCCCTGGTGGGGTAAAGTGTTATTGGGTTTTATCAATTTCTCAGTAGCAGCCGCGGAGTCTAGATTCGTGCTCGGTTGATGGCAATAAGCTCGCCCCCTATTACGTGGGACTTAAGATAACTGGCGAAATGTGGTCGTACAGTCCCAGCCAATGAAATTAAACAGCAAAATTCAAAAGCGAATTCACGTGAAAAAACGGTTTCTACTTTGATATAAGGCCTATTATTTCGTAACACTAATGTCCGTGAAAAAGTAAAACGTTAATCAATACAATAGTAAACCTCTGCCTTAACCTTCGGGGATTACAAGCAAGGCGTGATCTGAAGTAACTACCAACCTAATTAGTGTGAAGCATCACAGGAAAGCTCCGAAGCCGAACGCTCGTTTAATACTCTCGAAGTAGTACCGCCGCCAGTTCTCCCGGGTCTGATCTACTTCTGCAGTGGGTACCAGGTCCTGCTTCACTGTCACAAGGGTGTGGTCGTCCTGGAAAGGAGATTGAGAAATATTAAACCTAACACAACAAAAATATCGACGACTACTGGAGTTTCCCCTCAAAGGTTGACGCAGATTTTGGTGGGATGCGCCGCAGCGAAAGCATTATAAAACCTCAATCTTGAATCATCAGTATCACTCATACGTGCATACATTTTGTACGAACCATCGCACACTACAAGCGGGCCGCACTGGGCGGACGATTTATGGCTCAAATGTTGCGCGAGCCTCATAGCACTGGACTGAATAAAGGCCAAATTAATTTCAAACTTTGAATCAGACCTAAATAATGCTGCAGACTTTATGGCTATGGTTTAAATGGTCAGCTAAATATTCAGGTTTTGGTTAGCTCCAAAACGATTTACCAACAAACATAGTGAATCAGCTAGCAATCGCCAGCAAAAATAACAAAATTGATCAGCATGGCATATTGGGCTCTATAATTAATTTACATCCATTGCATTGGGCCAATTTCGAAGTAGCGTTTGACGGTGCTTGATTATGACTCATCAGAATGATCAGTCAATGCTCGAAAGCTACAATATGAACAACAAAAACAAACAAGTAATTAAGCAATTTAAATTTGACGGTAGATCTACTCTATGGCAACATCCATTCAAATAATTTAAAAACAGTGGAACTTCCGCCTAAAACATTTAATGGTAGCCCAAACAGTTTGCAGCAATTATATTCAGCTTGAAAACTTGATCGCTGCATAGGTAACATGGTGAGAAAACGCGAATTACATTCTGTATAATCTGTAAAACGCTCTGGGCAACCAACCAGGTAAGTCTCAAAGCCTTTTGAGACTTACCTTCTCATCAATAGTAAATGTGACTTCAGAGAAGTGTTGTGCCGGCCACTGCTTGTATCGCCAGTATTGTACTATCTTCTTAGGAGGCACCAGCTCCTTGAATTCCCCTGATATATTGCCACCGAATAGCGCAAACTTGCCACCTTTCGCTGCATCCATTTTGACGTGGCCCTGTAACAAGCAAAATTTGATTTGAATGCTGTAATTAGTTTTACAGATGAAAGAAAGGCGATAGTTGTTTGAACACCAGCAGCATGGGGGTCCTCCTTTAATCATGTGAGGTTTAAAGAGGGTTTAACGTCGTGATTTGTTTCTGAACCCTTACCGGGATCAGAAACAAATCACGACGGGGAAGGGTGGGATATTGTGACAATCACATGTATTTTTTCCTGCGACGAAAAAAGGAAGTTAATTTACCAATCATCATCTGGCTAGCCTTTTCCCAACTATATTGGGGTCGGCTTCCAGTCTAACCGGATGTAGCTGAATACTAGTGTTTTACATGGGGCGACTGCCTCTCTGACCTCCACAACCCAGTTAGTACCGGGTAATACGATACCCCTTGGTAAGACTAGTTGTCAGACTTTTTGGGCCACTGACTACCTAACGACCGTCAAAGATCTATAAATGACAGCCGGGACCAACGGCTTAACGTGCTTTCCGAGGCACGGAGGAAACTGGTTATGTAATGGGCGGTCACCCACCAACAGACCAACCAGGCAAGCACGGCCTGGGAAAACTTGAGGCTAAAGATCGACCCGAGCGGCTGTTATTATTTAGCCTCCTCGAGTTAATTTACCAATATCCAATTGAACTAATTAGAGTTGTGTGACCACGTAAACACCCGAGCAATCGCTTGCGGATTCCTGTCTAAAAAATCCTAAAAAAGTTATTATTTATTGAAATAGTTTCTAAAACACTCAGATCTTTTCAATAATAAAAAGACACGTAACGGTGGGAGGAGGTGGAGGGGTGGTCTAAAACAATAGGAACCCCTCCTTCCATTTTAGACCACCCCTCCTCCTCCCAGCGTTACGTGTATTTTTGCCTCAAACCTTATGACGTATCACGAAGGGAGGGGTATAAAAGTGACCTAAAAACCTCAGGTGATTAAAGGATGGCCCTATACTTATAAAAATTCGTGGCGTCAAAGTGCGTTGCGAGCTTACTACTGTCACAAATCGCCGTTCAATAACTTCAGTTTCTTTACGTCATTAGCGGCGAATGAAACAATTACATGCTTGGAAATTGACAGTACCGACTGTGTGTTGTACCAACGGCATGGCGTCTCTGAGCTGTGTTGTCTGGTTTCAACAGTACAGTACCGATTTTGTGTTGTACCAACGGCATGGCGTCTCTGAGCTGTGTTGTCTGGTTTCAACAGTAACAACCCGTTTGATCTATCTCAAAGACAACAAGAAAGGACGAGGCATAACCCCCTGGATCTGCTACATTTTTTTTTAATTTTTATAATTGAATACTTCAGATCTTGCATTTTATAAACACGCTTCAATAATTTTCTAAGTTATACCTTATTAAGATGATATAAAAGTCACATGACACACATTCGTGTGCAATTGCATTAATTGTGGCTTTCTGCGTCGCACAATATTTTTCCTGTTGACCCCTCCAATTTAGCTAAGCATGCTTGTCTATCAGTGGGTACATGTCAATAGTTCAACATCAATGACTGCACCGCAGCAGCATTACTGACAATCTTTGACAGACCGCAGTGAACAACTGGTTTCAATGTAACTATAAAAACACTTCCGTATGTGGTGATATCAATATTGCCGCCTGTAGTTCATAGAGAAAACATTTGCAGTCGAATTCTTAGCAGAGAGATTCGTAACAGAGAGATAGACTCAAAAGAAATAAAAGACCCATACCTGTGTGAAAGCAGTAACCATTTCTATCCGAGTCATAGCATCATAGAACTCCTGCGCACGGCACTGGAACTTCTCCGACAGCTCAATACTCTTCGTGTCCAACTTGCAACCAACTTGCTGACTCTTAGTAGCAACAATCGGGTCCATACTGACTTTTTTATTAAAACCGCTAGTTATCGTCGAAACATTATCAGGTTTGACTGTGTCCTCGCCTTTCTTAGGAAGAATGAGACCTTTGGAGAATTCTTCTTTGAGACTACGGATGTATTCGGTAAGTTGGCTCCGGATTTTATCTCGGCCTATGTTGTGCATGAATGCTTTGACTCTCTGAGCTTCCTCTCCGCTACCTATGATTGTGACTGATATCTGAAAATGGTGATATTTAATTATTGCGAATATGATTAATCTTAATCACAGTCTTTGTGTTGGTTGACATGCAACTGTGTATTTGATAGAAAATGTTATGGGTAAAAATAAATTGATGAAAGAAAATGTCTTAATAAAATCTTACATCAGACCAGATGCCAAGCTTATTTTTGTTTAATTTAACAATAAAATAATGTAAATCGACAGTTGAATACATATAAATTTAAATAACAGTCTTACGCAGTTTCAGAAATTTATTTATACAATCTTCTGTGTTCCCCGTTACTATTGGCACTATTGACTGAGCAATATAAGGACGGCACAGGCCATGCAAAGTTCTTGAACATAAAATTCAGTACATCTATTATTTAATTTCCAGTCTAGTGTAATCAACACACAAATAGTTCGTACAATGGTTTTATATTTCACATATTAAGCGAGCTTTGTTCTCACACACAAAACAAGATGAAATGTTTCATTATAGTTAAATGCCTTACTTCAGGCTCTAGTAACAAAAGAGTAGAGAAAGTTGGTTTAGGTAAAACTGATTTTATGAAGCGCTCCTAGCTCCGCTTTTCAGCTTAATTTATAATGCTGCAGTAACTATCATATCTACATCTTAGATAAACTCTCACCATGCATAGGCCATGTGAAACAGAATTTATGCTGAGACTAGCAAGCTTGCACATCCCAAATGAGCGGTGCCAGTGAGCTGTAAAAGTGACTAAGATAATACTGCTAAAATCTCATTGTCAATGAAATAGAGACAAGTTTTTTTGGTGTGAAATGGCGAATCTATGATTTAAATCTTTCATAACTTGAGACTATGAAAGTCATGGTAGTCTGCCGCCTGGCTTTTTAACAGGTTTGTTGACATCAGTTGTCAGTGAAACCGGTTGCTGTTGGATACACAGAATTAAACATGGAGCAACATGCCTAACGGACCTAAAAATCCCAGTTACCAAGTAATATTCAAATATTAATTCAAAGCATAGCCTATTGAGAGATTTTTGAAAGACTTCTTGATTTCATGAAAAATTACAATGAGTCATAATTTACCAACTAAAAACATAATGGGTAACACAGAACAAATTAGGAAAAATAAGCAGCTTACAAATTAAAATCCTATAGTTCTGACCTACTATAGTCTAACTTATCATGAGAATACCACAAGTTTCCTATCTGTGGTTTAATTTCCTTAAAATGTGATATGCAATAAAAAGTACAGAGTCATGATTACATACATTGATTTAAACATGAATATAATATGCTCAATTTTCAAGTCATATAAGATTCATATAAATTTTAGAACAGAAAACATAGAATCAGCATAAAATCTACACTTTTCTAGGTTGAATGAACCAAATGTTACTTGAATGTCAAAGCTTAGCTTAGCTTCTGAATGAATAAGTTACAAAATTTACATAAATATACTCACATCAACTTCGCTAACGTCGTGCTCTTCAGACAAGTTCGGGATGCTGATTTCTCCCTTCACAACATCTTTGCTACCAGCCAAGGTGCCTTCCCACTTCAGTTTGATGTCCCATTCATAGAAAAATATTAACTTTCCTTTCCTATTGTTCGCTGATGCCTCACCGTCGAGCTTCTCCACCTCCACCACCTTGCAATCCACTCCATTTTGAGATATTTTGAAGTTATTCAACAGTTCCTTTAGCCGATCCTTAGACCATGGCCCCGCATTTTTCTCCGTCCAATGCCAGTTGTTCACATTTGTAGCGTCAGGCCGTTCCTCTACGATCCATCTAGGGTCACCCTCGCCCCATTTGGCCATTTTTCAAGTATGTAACTAGGCACAAGGCCTCAGGATTAACAATATTGAGATCACCACACGCGAATAGTCAAGTCAAAACCGTGACAGTCAAGATTTTTGACACGTCGTGGTCAGCGAACTTTATCGTAACGCAAGATATGAATACAACACTCAATATGCTTACAAATAAACCGCGTGCCAGTTTAGACTGACTATGAATTCTCTCAATTTTCGAGAATAGTCTAGTAAGAAACGAACCATGCCATCATTGAATGACAGTTGAGGTGTTGCTATATTTTTGATTTCACTTACCCAATAGTTTTTTTAATCACCCGTTTATTATATTGCGTCATTAATTTTATTTTCACTATCAATGTACTATATTGGTAAAGATTTAAAAACACAATATTCAATTTTTTTTGTTGCACTATTTTATTGTAAAATACCGAAGTTTACCCACCAAATGAAAGCAATGTAAGGTGATCAAATTAAAACACTGCACCGGAGCGATACGTAAAGAATAAAAATAATATTTTCGGAGTTTGACTTCAATGAAATATTTGCGATTTCAGCAGTTCATTTTGAACAGATTAATTCCATTTTGCCCTTTTTCGTGGAAGTTTACTTTATATGGCAACTATTTGACAGTTTCTGCATGATTCTAGAAAACGGCTCTACCAACCTAAAAATACATCCGGCTGTCAGAATACATACGTCCCATTTCACGCAATATATAGCATGTTACAGTTTTCTGTAAACCCTGTGAGCCTTGCTGCAGAGACCGTCACTGTGTAATGTCACCATTGTCACCGATCGATGGTAATGTTCCTTGAAAAGATTTGACAATTATTAAGAATGTTATCATAAGCTGCAGAGTAAATTCATCTCAAGTTCAGACCGTTCTACATAGTTATTTTTTATATTCACAGCTACCAGATTAACAGATTTTCTGCACAAATAGAGAAGAGTAGCCCAATCAGCGCCTGCCTCTTTTAAATAAAAAAAAACACCAGTTTTATTGAACCAGTATAATGCTATGAAAACAGTGTTGGCTTAGTAATTACCATCACAATCATCAAAATTGTTTTGTTGGTTCTTGTTTGGATCACGCATCTCAAACGGGTTCCCTACTTGAAATCAAATGACATGCGATCGAATAACTTTTGCTCGAAAACGTTAACTCGATAGTACTTGAAATCGATAAATTATGAGCGTGACAGTTTACTACTTCGATGCATCAAAATCTCGAATAATTATAAGCTCGAATCATCGGCAGCGCGAAGGCTCATTATCTTGAAACATCATTTCTCGACCGACCATTTCTAATCAATTTACAGAATAGTTTTAAGGAATTTTATTTGAGTACTTAATTACAATATAATCCTACTTATATTATACCTAAATGCGAAAGTTTGTGAGGATGGATGGATGTTTGTTACTTTTTCACGCAAAGTTACTATGAATTTGGATGAAATTTGGCACACAGATAATTCATGATCTTGATCAACACATAAGATACTTTTTATCCCGATAATACGATGGGACAATTACCGAAATCCATGCGGACGAAGCCGCGGGCATAAGCTAGTATAATATACTGCTAGTACATTTGTGTAGGATATTACAACTAAAAAAAAAACATAAAAAAACTTTATTGCAAAGAATAAAACCGACTTCAAAAACACAAAAATGTGAAAAATAAGTTCAACTTCAGAAGTCAGTGGCAACGAAACTGAATCAAACACACAATAGTCAGAGACTTCTAAAGCTAAAGTTATTTTTCACATTTTTGTGTTTTTGAAGTCGGTTTTATTTTTTGCAATATTTTTTTTTATTTATTTTTTCTTTCTGACGTTGGACACCCTGGGGGTATATTGTAGATCGTTTTTTTTATTTCAGAGACTAACTAGCGTCAACAAGAGTTACATAGAAGGGCAGAAGACATCAGCTGATGGAGTCTGAATACCTTCTTAAAATGTGAAAGTAAAAACGATTGTTTAATTATTTATTATTCTGTTTTTTCTTTCTGTTTGTGTGGTACCCCCAATACTTTAATAAAAATATCCATTCATTAGCTTAGTGATAGTGACCAATTTAGAAATAACTACCTACCTAGTTCAAGTGTTAGGGTGCAAGAGTCCATTGAAACTATTCTTAGATTAAAATAAAATCACTGCTTCAATTTTAACCGAGAAGCGACTTGTAATTTGTACAATCTTATGTACCTACCTACAAAAGTTTTTTCAGGGCGATATGAGTTTTATTGCCTAGTTTCCACCCTTGGGTCGCTTGAATAATATTATAACTTATCAGGAGGGTACTGCTGGTATTCTAAACATTAATTTGTATAGTGCGTTTCAAAAAGCTAGTTTCAAATGAGAATACGATAGTCAATGACCTCTATCTGTCAACTGTCACTTGAAAAGTACGGTAAATTTTAAATTTACTCAATATTTTTTATGTAGGATATGATCGTGATTATCATCTTAGTCGCCATTCATTTAGGGGGGAGGGGGGGGGGGGGTTCGACCATGAATTATTGTTACAAGGGGGTAGGATCCCTAGTCTTGATAGTTTTTAAGTAAGATCACCAAAATGCGCAAAGTTAAGATTACTAGTAGGTACAGACGCCACCACATCAAGTTACCCGAAACTGTACAATTATCCAATTCAACCTTGAACCGAATGCTTTAGCGATAAAGTTAAAAATCTATTAAAGAAATTTTATTGATTGTAGTAGCTTGCTGTGCTGGCATCTCATCTCGGGGGAGGGGGTCAAAAACTGGCAAAACTAGTCTTACGTAATTAATGTTATCTTTATCTTAAATATCGTTTTGTATTTATTAATCCGCACTTTTCCGGTGACAGTTGACAGAGACCATTGACGTTCCTATTCTTATTTGAAACGCACTATACCTAATTGACTGGAAATTGTATTAAAAACAAGATGGCGTTGTTAGTTCCGATTAAACCCATGTGCCAAAAGAACTGTGAAGCTCCTTATGTTTAAATTTCTATTTCCCTGGATAAAAATCGGTAACGTTGATTCATATTTAGGTATGTACAGACGCAAGCACATCAAGCTCCTACAATCTGTCAAATTTCTTTATTAGACTTTCAACTTTACCGCTAAAGCATTAGGTTCAAGGTTGATTAGGAAAAATTGACAGTTTCGGGTAGCTTGATGTGTAGCTGGCTGCTGGCATCTGTACTTACTTACCTAAACATTACCAAAGCCATTCTGAGTATTCAAGGACTATCTAGGCATTTATTGTGTTTATATTTTACTTAGAGATTTTTGAAATTGGCCGCTGCCTGTAACAAAAGAGGAACTCCAACTTAACCGGTCAGGAGGTTACAGGATTTAAAAAGAGGTTAGTAGTTTTTGGCATGATGTTTTTGTCTGACCAGCCACTTATCTAGTGCCTATAACTTTTAGAAGTTTATAACCTTACAAAATGTAAAGAGCAACTTTGTTTTCTAGCCATCCAACTCATATACTACTAGCTATGATTGTCTTAAATTATATTTTTGAAAGCAATTCTCAAAGACAATAGATCCACATGGAACATAATAAGAACACGTACCTATTATTTTGTATCTGCCAAGGTCACTCAAATAAATTAAACATAAGAATCAGCTACCATTGATCCCCAATTGGTCGAAACTAGTTATCAGTGAGCCAGTGAGATAACAGCACGGCGTCGAGAATAAACCCAGTTCGACTCGGAGTCCGCTCAGCGCAGGCGCGGCCACAATCCATCGCAAATAGTACTCTATAAAATAAATAAATAAAAACAATGTTCCCATTACGCCGCATTGGCAGCAAGGTGTGTGATCAGTGCTTCAATCAATTATAAATAAATATTTCACTTTGGTTTAATTTAAATTTCGATTTTTAAAAGTTTAGTCAACTTCTGAATATTAAATCAAGTTTCGTTTGTTTTAAAATGAACTTTGGTATTTAAAAGTAGCCGGTTTTGCAGATCCTGGAGCAATGGCGGGCTCCCGTGGTCGCAACTGGAATGCAGAGGAATTACAGCTCGGAAGTGTCTCCTCCTCGACCTTTGTCCGTGTTGACCGAAGACGAACAGACCATGAAAGAAACTAGTGAGTACACAGCTTTAGACCTAAGAACTTATACTTGTATGGTCCCGTTTCACTTAATATTGACACACCACTTATGCATTTAGAAACTACGTAAGTAGATATTCATTTTAAATTTTAATTACCTATCGAGTACAATGTGGAAACTATAATCTTGAAAGTTAGGTAGCATACAATTTTATATTCAAGCCAAAATTCAATGCATGCTTCTAAAATTATATCATTAGCATGTCAATAACGAAGTATTCAATTCAAACCTCATTACCATCAGAGTTTATACGATCATTCGTTATTGTTGATAAGAACGATTACGGTTGATTAAATAATTCGGCAAAACAAATTATGAAACTTACATTACTATATCTTATCAACATGCTAGTAATATACCTACCTCAGTTAATATCTAGTTATACATTACCGACGATAATAACAACAGGAAAATAATAGAGATTCGTAGTACTGTAATGACGGGGATATACTTTAGCATTTTGTATCATAGTCCTAAACTTTCATAGGATAATCCTGCTGATAATAACCCCATAGTGTACACCCTAGGTGTACCTACCTTGCCTCATTGATCTCGTGGTCGCAAGCGCTTCTGCTGAGCATAAGGTCCTGGGTTCGATTCACAGATCGGGCAAAGTATTACTGGGTTTTTTCCATAACGAATGTCTCAGTAGCAGCCACGGAGTCTAGATTTGTGCCCGGTTGATGGCAATAGGCTTGCCCTTATTTATTGGGACGTAAACATAACTGGCCAAGTGCGGGTGTACTATTAGTTAATCATCTGCCTACTCTTTTGGTGATTGTAGTCGTGATGTTTTGTACCTAGGTGCATCTAGCAATGTTTTATGTGTAAAGATATAACAAACTACTTAGTACCTACCTGCCTCTGAAATCAAAAGCAATCTAAAATGAAAAGTGGGTATTTTTGTCTGTTTACATCGGAACTTCTCAAACATAAAACAGATTTCATAATAACACAGCAATAACTGCGTGACAGTTGCATCATAGTTGATAATTAATAAACTATGAGAGGAGATAACAATAATGTATTTACTTTATTTATTAGTTGGACCATTTATTTACGTCATCCGTTTCGACCTCGTTTTCAAGAAATGCTAGATTTCAATTCTACCACAAAAAAACGATGTATGGACTGTATGTAGGACGATATAGGTAGCTACAAAGGGGTTGACCATAGATATAATAAACAAGGGGGTGACCGATGATCTGACAAATAAGAGAGAAGTAGATATGGAAGGAGAAGTCATGCTGCGGCGACTTAAAATAAATTGGAAAAATGAAGAAAGATACTACAATTAGTCATTCGTGTCACACTGACGGGTAAATGCCTTTGCCATCCCTCCTCTTTGTCCGTCTATTGCTGATTGTACAAGCCATGAAGAACCAAAGATGGTTGCCCTCATCAAGGCCAAGGGCTTCGAAACCCGAGGTCTTTAGGATTTGGAGGTTGGCATCGTCTACGATTCACGTTTATGTATCCCGGGGTAGGTACCGAGCTAGAAGGTACAATTTTTTATACATGACAACATACGCGAAGATCATTGATGAATCGATCAGTCTTTAAATTGGTGCCGAAATGAGATTATACGGCTCCATAATAAGTTCCTAGAATTCCTTTAGAAGTGTGTTGGTAATAACACTGTGTAGATAATAACATGACGCGAACGCACATATTACGGACAATGAAACCTAGTTATTTTCTTGAAACGATTACAAGTTATCGTACGACCAAGTATGTTTTTGAATAACAAGAAATTAATAACATAACAAAACTCTTTATTTACTTCACACATCTTCCATCAAAAATGCATAAAGTAATGAAAAATATTAAGACATCATCTGCAGCAGAATCTGTTTAGCCATTAACTAATCTTGGAATATACTTGAAATATTATTATGATACTGAAATACTAATAATACTCTCTTCTTTTTGACCTTTAGCTACTGTCCCACAGCTGGGCTAAGTTCTCCCTATAGCTTTCCGCACTTCCCTATGATTGGATAGCACCCTTTAAGCCTTCTTTGTTAAAGCGAGGTGGAGTAGAGAGAGAGAGACGGGGAAGGCTAACGTACGATCTAAACTTATCTAAGTATTTGAATTTAAAATTATTTTGTAAGTCTCCAACGACTACGTTGATAACAAATAGCAATGTGACATTGATAATATAAACTGAGGCGATAATATTGAATTAACAGAATTAGTAAGGCAACGCCTTGACAGTGACTTTTTAGAACCTGATTTTTATAGCTAGCCAAGTAGCTAATTAATAAGTTAGCAGTATCTACAATCTATATTACAAATATATACTGGTACCCAAAATGTTCGTAGTGGAACGAATAACCATGAGTGGACAATTAACAGAATATGATGCAGTAGACATTGAATAAGAAAGGATAATTAAAATTCTGATGTTACTGCTTTAGAGCAATAAGTTAGTAAATATTTAAAATTACAACAACAATACTTTAAGCAGGTTGAAAAACAGCGAAAAGGACTACCCCAATGATGATGACCCGAATTATAAACAACACGCAATTTATCAACCTTAATATCATCCCATACAAAATTAAGTCTTACAACATAAACTGGTTGCTACAGTGAATGTTGCAAACCAGAAATCATGTTTTGATTATTCAACTGAGACAGAGAAACGAGAAGGGATGTCGAGTATCTGGTAAACTTGTTTAAAGCTAATCTCATGTAGATTGTGTTACACAATACTGCATTACAAGTGAAGCACGTACTAGGCGAATGCAGTTCACGAATTGGCTGTAAGAGGAAGACCTAAGAAACGATATGGACGTGTTAAAGATGGTAGAGATAAAACAGAACAGAGAACACTAAGATAAGATGGAATATATGAAGGATTTTTTAGGAGGAACACTTCTACAAAATATATTTAATTGTTGTCGGCAAGGAAATGCCAAATTAGCTACTATAAGTACGCTTTGGTGCAGACATAAAGATGGTTTCACTCGACTTACAGATTGAGGGTATTCAGAAGAAAAAGTAGATCTTGCTTCTTTTAGGTATCAGCCCGAACGGGTTGCGCGTAATGAAATACAGCCCCGTCCCTCACACGAAGAGGTCTGTGTTTCACAAGATCCACTGTAACTAGGAAAGTGGATAAGGGAAATGACGTCTCTTCTAACTACCTATATCGCAGAAGAGCCACCTAACAACGCACATAGTCCAATTGTAATCTAGAAGATTAAGATAGCGTGCTTGTACACTCTTATCACAATAACCGACCCACCCTCAACTCACAATGACGTAATTAATACACTGTGTGTCTAAATTATCGGGCGATAATTCAGAATGTTTGAAATCGCAAAAATACTTGGCAACAGCGCCGTGAAGATAAACGTGAATGTTTTTGAACGTAATGTCTGATAAGATGTAAGAAGTTGCGATAAAATTCGTGGGTGTCCGGTTAAATATAAATTTGTATTAAATAGCAAGAAGCTTGAGTTGGTATTTCATGACCAACGTGAGAGTTGAATGAGAGATTTGCTAGCCAAGTGACACAAACATTTTCACGGAAGACAATGCACTCTTTAGATTAGAACACGCAGTCATTGAACTAAGTATTTAGGCTTTCCATGGTAGGACTTAGCAATTAGAATGGATGAACTCCCAAAACTATTACTTATCCATAATATCCATACACTGCTAAATGTTTACTTCTTGGTTAAATTGCCATCTCCACCTTATTTCTATTCTAAGTATCATCTCCTTTATTAAATTCAGTTACATATATAGGAGCTCGTGGCTAAATAATAACCGCCACTCGGGTCAATCTAAAGGTTAAGCCGCGCTTGCCTAGGTTGTTGGGTGACCGCCCATTACATACCGAGTTTCCTTCGTGCCTCGGAAAGCACGTTAAACCGTTGGTCCCGACTGTCATTTGTAGATCTTGGACAGTTGTTACAGATAGTTAGTGGCCCGAAAGTCTAACAACCAGTCTTACCAAAGGGTATCGTATTACCCAGTACTAACTGGGTTGTGGAGGTCAGATAGGCAGTCGCTCCTTGTAAAATACTGGTATTCAGCTGCATCCGGTTAGACTGGAAGCCGACCCCAACATAGTTGGGAAAAGGCTAGGCAGATGATCGACTTATATAGGTTCCTTACTTTTTCCTTCATCCTTGCTTTTGGTCCGCCTACCTACTGTAATGTTTATTTGTACAGCTGAGCTACTCTATATTATTCTCAATCTGTTATTAGGCACAACTCGATAACACTCCACATTAGTTCATGATACAGGCGTAAAACAAATAAACTACTGCTATAACATGAGTACCTATATTCTGCACGCGACTGTCTGTAATAGCATAGCATGACCACAGTGGCATGACTGAATAGTCGGTCGGCTGCATGCTGCATAGCAACAGGCGCGTGACACGTATTTAAAAACAAGTCACATAGCACGGTAATAATATCTACTACGGAATAGATATTCCCCTTTTTATGATAATAAGTAGGTATTGAGTAAAACTAAAAGTTAGAAACAAAGGTATTATCTAGGTAGTAAGACAGTGAGCACCTAGCGTTTAGCATCTAGTAAGTAGGTAGGCACCTAAGTACCTTCCTGGTGATTCTTATGTTACTCGCTGATTATCATAGTTTCGACAACTTAAATCATAGGTATTTATTTGAAATGATAATAGCGGTAACACCCACAATCAAACCTGTCGAGATAGATAAAAAAAATAAGGAGAATTCTTCAATAAATTCCTTTTATAACCATAGTGCATGGATACGTAATATATGTACTTCGTAAAATTTGTTAAAGACCTTAAAAAAAATAATTTATGATTTTCTCAAATTGGACAAGAATTCATACTCTTAATTCCGTATCTGGTTCTCATAGCAATCTTGCACATCAACAAGTGGAATTTTTTCCCATTTTTTTCGGTTTCTATGCTCCAATAGGACCACCTTTTAGAGCTGATGGACGAAAAGTCTAAATAGGGACCGAGTTAAGTAGGTCTGTTCCTATTCTAGTTAGGTTAGGTTCCTAGTCTGTAAAAATCAAAGCATTTATTTCAAGTAGGCCAGTTACAGGCACTTTTGAATTGTCGAAACAAAGACAACAGTAAAAAATATCTACAGTCCCAGTCACAAGGCACAAAAACTGTGAAAGTACTGTAGTTGCCCATTCCCTAACGTAGATCTCTTTGGAGAAGAACGGGCAAGAAACTCCATGGACACTCTTTGAAATCAGATTACTTTAACAAAACCTTGGTTACATCAATTCATTTTGAGATGGTACATTATGTAAGAACGATGCAGCAAGATGTGTACGTTAAAAGTGTCCATAGTAAAAACAATTGAAAAATAAAATAATTTGTAGTCTTAGGTTTCATGATGGGTAAATCGTGCAGTCATGGTTGGTTGACAGCTAACTTATACATCTAAAAGCACTGCCGATAGCTCACCTACTAGGTAAAGCCATAGGCAGGTGCTTTTATATATTTCGTCTTAGCCCTATAAAAGTAAAACCCTCTCTTTCCTCATTACAGTTAGAAAACTGGCGACAGAACAGATTGCTCCACTGGTCAGGAAGATGGAAGACGAACACCGCATCGATGACAGCGTCAGACAACTGCTTTTTGACAACGGTGTGAGTATCTACCAATCTAAATTATTATCACAGTAACAGCTAATGAGCTGTTGGTCCTGGCTGAATTTCGTAGATCATTGACAATATTTACGGGTTAGTCTGATGCTCCGGTGAGAAGATTCTGACAATCAATCTTTCCAAGGGGTATCTTGGTACCCAGAGACTGGACTGTCGACCTCATCCCCATGTAAAATTCTGCGATTCAGGTGCATCCAGTTAGATTGGAAGTCGACCCTAATATACCTAGTTGGTGGGAAAAGACTGGTGATGATAAATGACTTTTCTATCGCATGTCGAATGAGCTGTGGCCCCAGGACACTGGGCGGAATTGAAATAATGCTCAGTCACGGTAGACAACGAAGAAGATAACGGGACAACTTGGCAGCTTGGCTGCTTCCAAGACGAGAAGTAGCGCAGTCAGTGATCTCATAGCTGGGACGATGGCATCAAAGGCATTTGCTCATCTTTGGGACAACAGAAGTACAGTCGCCAGCGCATCAAGTTACTACAAACTGTCAAATTTTCTTATTTGATTTTGAAATTTAACCGTTTACTTTTTATGGTTTAAAATCATTTGGAAAAATTTGTTAGTTTGTGGTAGCGTGATGTGCTGGCACTACAAACTGTAAAATTTTCTTATTTGATTTTGAAATTAACCATTAACTTTTTACGGTTTAAAATCATTTGGAAAAATTTGTTAGTGTGTGGTAGCGTGATGTGCTGGCGGCTGTACCTAGTCAAAAACATTTTAGAAAAGTGTCCCAACCCACAACAATATGCCATTCATAATTGAATCATTGATAATAGGCTTCATAAAACGATGTTATTGTGCATAACGATTACGAAGTGGCAATAAACTCTGACGTCCTTTAGATATTATCAGTTTGACTTTCAAATGAACGTAATGGACTCTTTAAAGGATTTTTATCGTGTTTGTTTTTGTCTGTTTATCGTCGGTAAATACCGTTCATAAACTGGTATCTAGGTATTCAAAAATACTTGAACATTATTTATGTACAGCAAAGGTGCATTATCAGCGGCTACCTGCATGCTTCTACTAAATTCCTGATGAAAAAAACCCGTAACCATACTGACGGCATGGTTGGCGCAGTGGCTGAGCGACTGTCTGCTGCGCTGCGTGTTGTGCGGGTTCGAGTCCCGCACGGAACAAATATTTGCATGGCCTACAGATAGTTGTTCCGGGTCTGTATGTTTGTGTATGTGAGTTTAAATGTTTGTAAACGCTGGGTGCGTTGATACAGTAGAAATTCATTGCCAGGGCCACAGTTTAAAAAAAAAAACAAAGGCTTTTGCGAGATTTCTAATGCCCACCCTTCCCCCCTTTATTGGCAAACAAGAATCACTACATAAATAAATAAATAAAGGCATCCTACGTTCCTGTTACTCATTAAACCATTCTACCTTCACAGCTGATGGGCATCGAAACTCCCACTGACTACAGCGGCTCAGGCTGCGGGTTCCTGACAATGATGTTGGTGGTCGAGGAGCTTTCCAGAGTAGACCCTGCCGTCGCCGCCTTCGTGGACATCCACAACACCCTCGTCAACTCTCTGTTCATGAAGCTGGGGACTGAAGAACAGAAGCAGAAGTACTTGACTAAGCTGTGCACTGAATATGTAAGTAGAACTTTCTGAATTCCTCATCATCTTACAGCAGTCCACTCAATATAGACCAGTCAGCACTATTCTCGGCATCTCTCGTCCAGTTGCTACCAGACACCCTGCGGAGATCGTCGCCCCACCTAGTTTGAGGGGTAAAAACCTGCCTGTTTACTATTTATTGTCATGCTTCTGGTAGGTAAAGTACGCTTTCAAGGGATTCCGATGGAAGACTGAGCAGTTGAACGTACGTGGTGGATACCAAATAACTATTACCGAAGGATCTCAATCTTCTAGATTCAACTCGCTGATTATTATAGTTTCGACAGCCATTGAAAAATAGTTCTTAGAAGAGAGATTCTGAAGGACTACACTCGGTATATTTTAAGACATGTGACTATACCATAACCAACCGAAACTGGGCCCGTAGGCGGTAGATTACGAGTTGTAACCTGTAAACATAAAAATCACGTGACACTATGTTCGTACACGCTAATCGCCGAAATCGAACCCAACAGATTTCAATGTAATTTCGTGAATTTGCATGAATTCGTTCCAACTTGGATAAGATAGTTAAAGATGTTAGGTGGCGCCGTATGAAGCAGGAGCAGGTAGCTAGAAAAAACAAAAAAAAAACAATTTAATTTACCCATTTCTTCTCATAGAGAGGTGGTGTTACTCCCAGCAGAGGGAATCTTATCAAACTGAAAACAAGATAGTCCAATAAGATTTATTTAGCGAATTTCAGTCACCATGCAAACATCGTCGGTCCACCTAGCTTTGTAGGTAATACCCATTCATCTAAATTCCATCTTTGCGTTTTCCAGGCCGGCAGTTTCTGCCTCACGGAGCCAAGCTCTGGGTCCGACGCCTTCGCTCTAAAGACCGTAGCCAAGAAAGATGGCGACCATTTCGTCATCAGCGGTTCCAAGATGTGGATCTCCAACTCTGACGTCGCTGGAGTGTTCCTTGTTATGGCTAACGCTGACCCGTCCAAGGTAAGAAAATATAATACTTCTAAAATTGATGTTGAATAGTTTGGGCTGGTGTTTGGAGAGGAGCACGATTGGGGAATATCTCATTCGTCAGAATCGAGCCCGTTTGTCAATTTAACAAAAAAACTTTAAGTACATTAGGTACCATCTCGGTCATCAAGTATCGTTGCTATGTTGCAGTTTGAGGTTAATTGCCGGTGTAATTACAGGCATATAAGATTTTTTTATCCCAGTGGTAGCAAATCATCTGAAATACCTACCTACCTCAGGCATCGCAAATGCCTGTTGTCTACATAATGATGGTGAGTTGGTGACAACAATCAGGATGTTGAAGTGATTGCTATCCCAACTTGTGTCCAAGGCTGTTACTGAAACATCAATAATGAGCCCCCCATCCCCACCGTCCAGGGCTACAAAGGCATCACCTGCTTCATCGTAGAGCGCGAGACGCCCGGCCTCACCGTGGCCAAGCCCGAGGACAAGCTCGGTATCCGCGCGTCTGGCACCTGCATGGTACACTTCGACAACGTGAGAGTGCATGAGAGCAGCATTCTTGGAGAATATGGAAAAGGGTGTGTATTTGTGGTTGTATTGTGTGGTTTATTTTAGGTACTTGATGTCTCAAATTACTGACGTAGTCAGGTCATATTTAAGTAGAATATCTGGCACCTAGAAAATATTAATATCTATTTAACTTCCGTGATTCGTAAGATCTACTTGAGTACTAGGGTTTTGCAAAAGTCAAATATATTGGAAATCGTCAATAAAATTATAAGCTAAAAACAAACATCTCCTAAAATACAAAAAAAAAACAGGTGCAACTAGGGCGGTCGGAACCAAGATTGCTGATTAGCTTTTGACGATGACTAGTTTTCCTCGATTAGACCATATTGACTCCCGAGAATATTGCAAAGAATCCGCGAGTTGTATGAATGAAATATGATCTGCTGTTGAGAGAAAACCCTTAAGCCTAATAGTATCTACCAGCCAGGTATTTTGATTCCTTATTTCTCCATCTCCAGTTACAAATACGCAGCCGGTTTCCTGAACGAGGGCCGTATCGGCATCGCGTCGCAGATGATCGGTCTGTGTCAGGGATGCATGGACGCCACCATCCCCTACACGCTTGAGAGGAAACAGTTCGGCAAGAGCATCTACTCTTTCCAGGTAAGAAAATAATTTTATTGCTAAGATAAAGCGGATAAAGCGTTGGATTGATTTTGAAGGAGTTGCAAAAACTTCACGGAACCAGTTTATTCCGATCTGCCCACACCGGTAGCAGTTGCAACATGTTTCTCGTCTACCACCACAGGTGGTGGTTGCGCCTGATTCAGTCGCATATGCTCCTATCTCTGTCGCCACTGGTGGCCGATGCCAATTGAATTAGTGGAATCCACTACCGGTATGGTAGCAGACTCGACGATCCAATAGCCGTCTGCCACCACCAAATAGACAGGAGTTGGAAGATTATCGTACGAAGCGTGGCCTACCTGACTTCCGGCATTTTATTTTTATTTTCAAAATAGCGGCCACGCATAAAACCTGTATTAATCCATAGCTGGTATCAATACAGCCGCTCGGGTCGATCTTTAGGTTAAGCCGTGCTTGCCTAGGTTGGTCTGTGGATGGGTGACCACTCATTACATATCGAGTTTCCTCCGTGACTTGGAAAGCCCGTTAAGCCATTGGTCCCGGGTGTCATTTGTAGATCTTTGACAGTCATAAAGTAGTCAGTGGCCCAAAATCTCTGACAACCAGTCTTACCAAGGGGTATCGTATTACCCAGTATTAGCTGGGTTGTGGCGGTCAGATAGGCAGTCGCTCCATGTAAAATACATTCAGCTGCATCCGGTTAGACTTGAAGCCGACCCCAACATAGTTGGGAAAAGGCTAGGCAGATGATGATGGTATCAATACAAACAAGTTTTGAGTCAAAAAATCTTCTTAAGCGTCACGTTTCCATCAACATTAAACTTAAATGATCCGTCTCCTTCCAGGGTATCAGCTACCAGATTGCTCACCTACAAACCCAGTTGGAAGCCGCCCGCCTGCTCACCTACAACGCGGCCAGGCTCAAGGAGAACGGCTTGGAGTTCGTCAAGGAAGCTGCCATGGCCAAATATTATGCTTCAGGTACGGACTACATAATTAATTTTAGAATACCTGTGAAATAGAGACTGCGAACGCACAGTAATGTCTGCTATTCTAAATGCAGACTCACGGCACTCGCGGTCATATAATGTGTGAATATTTAATACGGGATTTCTGAAGGCACTATAATGAATCTGGTGTCGTCTTTTTCACGTTTTATCACCGCGCCTGCCACGATTGTAGGAGATTAGTTTTGCAGTCCCACATGAACTATGCATTTCGCATTGTCCTTACAGAACATGAATGTTCTGTAAGGACAATGCGAAATGCATAGTATCTGTAAGGACAATGCGAAATGCATAGTATTTAGTATCTACCAAGCTGTTATTTGACAAGGAATTATGTACCAACTTAATTTTCCAGAAATCGCCCAGAAGCTGACCTCAAAATGCATAGACTTCATGGGAGGAGTTGGTTTCACCAGAGATTTCCCTCAAGAGAAGTTCTTCCGTGATGCCAAGATCGGAACCATCTACGAAGGCACCAGCAACATGCAGCTTCAGACCATTGCAAAACTAATTGAGAAGCAGTACACCCAATAGAGATTATACTGAAAGAAATTATTATGTTTAAGTATCAAAATAAAAAAACCAATTGTACATATCACCGTTGATAGATGTCTGAATTTCTTTGATATTATGAAAGTACTGGTTACTTATTTTTTAAATAAGTGCTTTTTAGTGCATTTACTACATGTAAATTAAATTTTCTTTGTCATTTTGTTTCACCATAGAACATACTTAGTTTTGAGATTCGAGTCTTGATTGACAGTACTAACTGGGTTGTGGAGGTCAGGTGGGCAGTCCCTCCATGTAAAATACTGGTATTCAGTTGCATCCGGTTAGACTGTATGCTGAAACCCAACACTATTGGGAAAAGGCTAGGCAGATGACGGCTCTTAATTAAAAGTAAATAAAATACGAGGTATAAATAATAAAATGTATTTGTACTACTAAGTAGAATGTCTTCCCTTTTGTAAAATGTTAGTTTAATATTTTATACAAATTGTATTCCAAATAAAAGACTTTTATAAACTATTAGTACAACATTTATTTACAGAAATCTAACTACTATGATTTATATATAACAAACTATTTATAAGTTCTAATTTCAATGTCGTTTAGGTTTTGGATCATGCGGCATCTTGAAACCAACCATCCTAGCGGTTTCTTCAATGCTACGTTCCCCCATTCCCTTATAATCTGCATTAATTTCTTTGTATCGTCTTGAGTTTACCAGATAATCGGAGTATGTTTTAGCCTTGAAGTGCATCTCGTCTATTGCCTTGCAAAGCTGCTGATCTGTAGTCTGATGTTTTCTGTACTGCTGGAATATGTACTGGACCATTTGATTATCTGCCAGTTTCTTTGATGAGCTTGTCTTACGTAATTCTGATAGTAAAAGACGTAGAGTCACTAAGGGCGGCTTTGATGAAATGGATGCCATTTTATACCTTCAAACAAATTAAATTTTCAAGTTCTGAAGAGCATTATTAATTGTGATAAATTCTTCACAGCTTTCGTATGTTGGTTGGTCACCTTTCGTCCAAAAGTCAGAGTCAAGTTTTTCTAGATTTTCTTTTGGGAATGTGTGAATGGAAGTATCATTGAAGCAATCAGTGAATTTGAAGTTATTGTTTAATGGCTGCTCAGATGTATGTGGACGAATTTTAGCTATGAATGGGACGGTGTCAGAAAGGAATCTACTGGGCTGGCTCTCTGCCAGATTGTTAAAACTGTTACAAACAAGTACACAGTTGTGTAAATTAGGACCCCAGTTGCTCCAAAGAAAACTGTTAGTCAACTGTTTTGAACAGTGAGGAAAGAAAACTAGAGTAGGTCCTTTATCAGAAATTGAATAACAACCTTCGCTGTTTTCATCTAAAACTTCCAGCTGTAACTTTTTAAGGACTTCGCACTCTCTCTTATAAAAAAGAGGATCATATACTAACACTTTTTCAGGGGTAAAATGTTCGTTTAGGCACAATAGGAGAGCTAACTGATACCTAGATATATGACACTCTGATACATGACCAAGTCCCAAACAATAGATTTCTATGACTTTTCTGTCTTGTAAAACACTACTCACGGATTTTATCACGTCTTCCGAGAAATTTGAAATCCTTAATTCTTCGACACAGCTGCGAAGCCGCCTGAAAATAGTAAATTACAAAATAAATAACCTCAAAATGAAGTGATGTTATTGCCGTTAGCAGAAAAAGCACTGAACTTACGCAATTGATTTGACTACGTCTATATCCTTGTCTTTTTCTATTTCAACATTGAATTGTTTTAGATTCGGATGGTATTTTTTGGGTTGTTGCCGCTTATTCCGTTTTATTTTTACTTTCTGAAAACCATCACTGTCGATTTCAGGTCTTGACATTTTGTTATTCAGTGTTGCCATTTTTCAAATTATTCAATGTAAATTTTTTAAGCAGGAGTCAAAAGGGTAACATCATGATTAATTATTTTCTTTTATTTGAAGGCATAGCTTGGTAAACTATTTTGAAATAAACACCATTTATTGGTATTAGATCAGCACCAATAAATGGCCATTGGTTAATTTTGATTGCCCATCACTTATAGTCAAAAAAGAGTTCATTAAGTCATTATTATTATTTTTTTCTTTCCAATAAATAAATAAATAATGACTTAATAAAACCCAGCAGAGAATTTCACAAGTAAGTAACTTGGGAACAAATAATGTATTTTTTTTTATTTTATCGAATAACAGCAAGCAGGCCGCTCTTGCGAACGAAAAAGGAAAGATTATCCTTAACGTATTTTTTGATAAAATTCCATTTTAAAATCTTTACCTGTAGAGCAGGTAGGATGTAGCGGAGCGCAGCCAACCATCCCGACTTAACCAGGATAATCTCAAATTTTCAAATCGAAAAAAAGGAAGTTTAATCAAAGTTGCGCAGGCTATTAATCAGAATATTGATGCGAATGCTCCCCTGGGGCCCCGGAGGTTGGATAACATTAGATAATACGAAATCGTGTCGCATTTCACTTATTTTATAACTTGATAGGTTGTATAATAAAATAAATAACGTCCAGCGTTAGCGGTCATAGCACAATTGTGTTGATTTATAACTCCCACACGGTGCACATGCAGTAGGTAACTTAATTTTGCCCTAAAGTAGAACAGTCAAACACTTCCAGTTAAAGAATAACCTACCCGACCCGAATTTTAATGGTATCGAATGAGGGCACGGTCTAAATTCGGCATATAATTCACTACTGTTACCGTTCCCACACATAACATATACGTCCTTGATCAGGTATTTGGGTTAGAAAAATTACCTACTGACAAAACGACATAGAGAACGGGCGCTCGCAGTGCATATCGAGTACCTATTGTCCGTTTTGTATGGGAGGGACAATCAAAATCTATGAGCATAGCATTCAAATCACGCACCCGTATTCGTTCCAACATACCGTAATACGAATAAGGCGACAATTGTACACCAAACGATATTATTAACCGCGTAAGTTTAGCCAAAGGACGACGCTTCCCGGACGCCAGTACGGCGCGAAAATTTATTTTTAATTTTCCGCGTTCCAATTGCGAATTTAGGTCTTTTCATTACTTTCTAATGTTTATATGAGACGCAACCGTAACGGCCTCCTTAGTTATTTATTCAAAAGAGACCGCAATTAAATTCTCTTCGCTTCGTTACTTTTATATAACTTTATTATAATGTTTTGGTAGGTAGTTGGGATTTGTTTTTCTATGTTTTAGTTGTAACACATTCGCGGACTGAGCCAATCGTGTTTTTATTAGTGTGTGTGGTGTTTACGGATGTTATTTTTTTTAGTGATACATTGACTGTTTGATGTGGACATAGAATGGATCGTTACGTAGTGAACCGGCGTTCTAAACGCAAAAGTGATGGATTTTTAACCAAATGGAGGAGAAAATATAGCATTTTGAGGAAGCGCTCTTGGATCACCAGCGGTTACGACTTGAATGTGAGTAATTTGTATGCATGAGTTGTTTAATATTTTTATTGGTCGTATCATGAATTTGCCTACTTTCGCATCGATGTTTAATAATATTAGTTTTCATTCATAACATCACACGGAAATGGTTGTTTTGATAGATAAACAATGTCATGCCATTGTCAGGGCAACCGAAAGTCAAAAATCATTGTTGAATAGTATTCGACAACTGAATTAAAGTATCAAAATTTTGAATAGGTACCACATAGGCACATTGCAAATGATTGGGGATATCTTTATTGCAAAGAAAGAAATTAATTTAGTGGAAACCGAAAATATTTTATTAGCGTTTTACGAGGTTGTCGTTTCAAGTAAAACCTTGAATCAAATACTTAGAAATATTTTATAATTCAAATTATTTCGGTAATTGGTAGTTAGATGCTTCCCAATTGAAAAGCTTTGTTTTTATGACTCAACTTGGCTTTACACCAGTAGGGCCTCTAGCCTAATGCCTAGTCCGTTACTCATCTGTGAACCCTTTCCGGTCGGAGAGGATACTTCATCCAGAATATTCGTTCAAAAAGGTCAGGTTTCATGAACAAATCCAAGGTTCTTTACACTGAAACATGAATTGCGTACTAGCTCAACTTATAAATAACAAGGACTCTGACTTTTAGCCAGCTCCAGTGCCCCTCTGCCAAATTAGCTGCAATTGATGCATCACCATCATCATCATAAAAGTTAAAAGATGTATCCACCTTGAAGCGTCACTATTGCCTCAAACGCTCATCATGTATTTTCCGAAGCATCTGCAGTCTTTCTGAAAATAATTATTATTTGAAGACACGTTTAAAATGTGCCATCGATACCTACGTTATTACAGAGCTAAGATGACTAATATTCTCGTCGCTAACGATCTATAATTTAGCGAAACGAATCACCGTCCATGCATACCTTTATTTTTTATTTTTTTAAAAAGATTTCAAGCTAGAAGTGATTTCTAGAAGTCATTGCAATAAAAATTACATTTCATAGGTAGGTACCTATCTCATTATTACTCAAGTACCTATAAGAATAGCAAAAATACGTGAATCTTACGATATACCTTTTTTGACAGACCTTCCAAAAGCTTTCAATGGCTTTCACTGATTCTTCGAACAATAATGGTTTGGTTAGCCTTCACATCGACATTATAACAAGCTTCGATACAGACATCACGTACTCCCAATAAGTATATGCTCACTACTGCTACGTGACTCTTAGGACCACCGTCATGCTTGACCCTGTAAGAGAAAACATTAAAAAAAATAATGGATCCTGTTAACAATGCCCTATTTTGGATAGGTGTAGTTTGAAACGATTAATATTTTGTAAAGAAATCATACACTAGTCTACAATACAATAAGCAATAAGTTTTAACCAGTCGTCAAATCTTCAGGAAATAGGAAATAAGGTAATGTTGTTGGAATGTTTACCTACCGCATTTTGTTTTCAACAAGACCACGTAACTTATTCAGCCTATTCAACAAAAGGAAACCATTACTAATGAAGTTCCCAAAAACAATATAACAGTAGGTGGCACATTATTTTAGTAAACAATTAAAAATTCAAAACATATCAACACTTTCTCCTTTACAATATTATTATTGTCTCGTTTTGGTGGACATTAGCATGGTCACACAATGCGTGTCGCTTCCTTATTTGACGTAGAATGCTAGACTCCTTTGCCAACAAATATGGCGGTCTGTTAGTCCAGTGACGTTTATTCTATGTTAATTTTCGCTTTTGTTGTAACGAATAAATTATTTAAACATTAGTCACGTGTTTACTAAGCTATTTCTGGAACTTTAATTGTGACACAATTAAGAAAAAAACAATTTGGTATTGTCATATCCCTAAGAGTACGTAATCATGCAACATTTATAGACCGTATCAATTTATGTGGGCAGGTAAAATTTACTTAGTAGGTATACTAAAAGACGATCATCATTACGTCTACGTATTATGCACGACACGACTTAGATGATACTATGTCATCGTATACATACACGAAAATACTTATCACTACTGAACGAAACCACAACAAAACTGCCTTCGATATTATCCAAAAAATATCCAGTACACAAATTACCCGCCATTTTCAATCCTTGGCTACTCTGACCCAGCCACCTTGCGAAGATGATCGCCTCCCTAGATTGGAGGTATCCTGCCCTACGTTACGATCTCCATTGAAGATCCTACAAATTCTCATTAAAAATAAGGTGCCTGTCTTCATAAATTAGTGGGAACATCAAAGTGTTGTTGACCACATTAAAAACATCAAGTTAAATAAAAGACTATTGAATACAGTTGGGATGACAGTATCCAATCAAGATGAATGAACCTGCAGATCGTTTTTATTACATGGACCTAAGTAAGTACGAAGTTTCTGCGAATATTATGGTTCAGGACTTGTGAAACAAATTCTCAGTAAGGAAACGTACGTCTAAAGATAGCTTTGCTTCTAGTACGAGTAGTTAGGAATGCACCATTTTAAGCTTGCGTATGAGATTGCATTCAGATGCATAGATCAAACGAAATGAGGGCTTAAGATGTGAAACATGGCAATGATAATGGCTGGTTTGAAATGCAGGAAATGTAAGACTGTCATTTACTCCAATGTTACGAAAATTGGAAAGCGGTAGTCGTGGTGATAGTTCCTATCTACTATCTTTCGAAACTAGTACTATTGTCTCTGATAAAGAAAAAGAACCCATTCTTTTCTATGAAAAAAATTATGTACTGACAAAAATGGTCACCGTTCGTTTGCATTATCCCATGAATTCATTATCTTTGAATCACCAAAGTAAGCAAGTGCTCTTAGAAGTGAGCAGATCTAGAATTATGTTCTATCAGAAGAAGGCTGAATGCGAAAAAAGAGCTAATAGTTACACGATTTACAAAAAAATAAGGATCCTTCTTTAAAGATAAAGTTGTCAAAAAATTAAACTGGCGCTTAGGCTAGGTACACAAAGGGTGTTAATAGACCCTTAACGAAGCCGAAAGGCACTTATTCTCCCCGTCTTGGCGATCATTTTTTTCTAGACCATACCTGGGTACCTTCTAGTTACGGAGTTATGGGGTCAAAGTTGCAACTTTTTCACAAGTTTTTTTTAATACATGTTTTTAATGTAAGATTTTTACTTTAAACACCTCCACGACCCCCGTACTATTCAATCCATCCATCAGCACAATGCTTCGAGTGCGTTCCATCGAGTCCTACCCTAAAACGTGATTTTTCACCCAAAAAAAAAGTCGTTTCCCAGCTATAACTTTTGCGTAAAGTTACTTAGTTTGATGTACAGAATGCTTGGTTGACGGCTTCGTGAAGGGTCTGTTTACACCCTGTAGATATAAGAAAGGGCTACATTTTCATCAAAACGGATCCCTGGAGTGAAAAGTGAAGACATTTATTTTATTGTTAGGTAGGTACTCCTAACATGTTGAACGATGAACGACGAATTTGGGCAAGGGACACCTTGCCCAAATTCGTCGTTCATAAGTGCGTGCCTACCTGTCAATAACGCAACAGGACACGTTTCTGTCAATCATTTCTCAAGGCTATCACTTGCAAGCGATGAATAAACATACATTATAGGCAGGTTTCAACGCCTAAATAGGAAGACAATGCAGATTGTGTTCAATAAAGACGCCGATATCAATACTTGTCGATAGATACTTGCAGTTATTGCTACAAACCGCAGTATTGCGCATTTTCTCACGAATCTTATAGAGAACTGTGCCGTAAGTCTTTTTACGAACTGGGTTAGCTAAATACTTGGGTTTAATTTGTATTGTTACGTAAGCTTTACCATCTTGAAAGTGATAGGATCGATTAAAGATCTAACTCGATCTAAACCCGGAACTTGATGGCTTTAAAATCCGACGTTGGTCCCATTGATCACTCTTTCAATCCATAATACCTGTACAAGTACATACTCATACGAGTACACTGTCCGTCATTGTCCTTATAATGATGAAATCAAGATCCAAACCTCTAGTACATGGAACTGTTAAATGTTAAACCGGCTTAACATCATCATGACTTAATTATACAATCTAGCTGAGATGGAAGTAGTGCGGAAAAAAATCCGGATCCCACAAGAAGCACTCTCTATGTTAAGTTAAAAGTTGATCTTGTTTGCGCATGTTCGAATTTATAAGTAACTTCTTACACCCTACAGGTCAGACTGGTTGCTCTGAGGTTATGCACCTGGTAGTGTTTTGCTTATGATTACGATTATATTCATGGCATGGTATCTTTTAAATCTACTACAATTGTGGCTTTTGATTTTATTTGTGTGGGAATATTGCTCTAAGGCACCACCTGTTTTCTCAGCTATCACTTAATTTTGTTACTTAAATTTGTTGTCCCAAAATTCACAAGCCGCCTCGTCGGTCTTGTGGCGACTGTTGAGAATCTGTGAGCCGGTATCCAGGTCGTTGTAATTGGTACTTTTCATGAGGAATTTTGATTTTACTTTTCAGCCCGAAGTCTGGTTTCGTGGCAGGTTAGGATTGCGTTTAGGAGCAACTCGCCTGATGTGAACCAATGATGCGGTCTACGGTGGAGCACGCTTGCCTAGAAGATACCGATTCAGTCGAAGTTTGAATAGATCCAGATTATAATGATCAGGGAACAGAAAAGCTAGCAGTTAACACCACACGACTCAGACGTGATTCCACGGTTCATGGCTAAAGACCCAATAACAATATAATTGAACGCAACAGAACTTTTTCAGAATGCAGATTCATTGAATAACGACTATGGACTCAATCAAAGAAGACCCATGCAAGAGCAAATGGCAAATTGTTACGTAATAATCCTATCTACTAATATGTATATAGGGCCCTGGTTATTTATAGACATAGAACCTTATTGATATTCGTAACTACAGGCATCGACCTGTTATAATGCACCTTATAGCACCTTGTATAGTTACAACCGAAGGTTTGTTTCCTTTAAAGGTAAACTAATGTTCCTATCATGGAGGCTGTGTTGAAATAGATTGATAAAGGACATTGACAACTACTAGGTACTAACTACATTGAGCCCTAAACAAAGTGATATTCTATCAGCACACGTTTTCAGAATACGTTTGCATGGAGTGGCATGGACCTACCGTTTTTCTTTTCCTCAAGATGCTATTTTTTTCCCCGACGCCCGCATATTTTAGATAAGTAAAAATTTTAACTTTCCCTCTTATAGAGAGGAGACCTGTGTCCCAGCAGTGGGAACATTATAGGCTGCTGCTATGCTATGCTATGCTAAAAATTTAACCTGTTTGGTTGGTTTAAAACTTTAAGTTAACCGTAAAACTTTTGACAATCTTGTTGAAAGTCGTTAAACAAATACGAAACTCTTTGAAAAAGGCTGCTGCGCCTTGCCACCTGTCTGGTCATTCAGGAGGCATAATTTCTGCTAAGGTTGCGGAAATCAACCGGTAACTGGTTAGAATAAAAAATAAAAAACTCATCCGGAGGAATGAACTGGTCGAGCTAATGGTAATAAGGACTTCCTTTTAGCAAATCAAGTTAAAACGATACTTGTAAGAAGAGTCCGTTCCGTGGTAATTTCAAGAGCGTTTTCTAGTATGTGACAATGCTAACAAACCCACAAAGGGCTTTGTTTCCAGATAGGAATTAAACACTATAACATACATTACATCACGCTTGTTATCTCCGAAGAATGAGGCAGAGGTACCTATAATAATACACCCACATTCCGCATCCATGACATAGGGATCTATTACCATCATACTCCTTCCATTTTCATTTCATTAGGAAACACACAATAACAATTTACCCCACCTGAGAATCGCCCCAAGACCGCTTGCTCAGCAGTAGCGCTTGCATCCACTAGATCAACGAGACAGTCCATTGACACTTATCTACTAGATAAATTAGTCAAATGGAACAGGAATCGTACCGGTCAAACAGCCAATAGTGGTGAAACAGAACACAAATATGCCAACAAATAGGTACTGGCCGTACAAAACGCTCTGATTTATATACCAAACTTTTTCTTTTTTTTCACGCTTTTCTGACTTCGCCTTCATCATTAATTATACGGGTCGCCATCATGATAATATATGAATGCATCCAAGTCCTCTAGCAACTATCGTAAATCCAATCTGCACATATCGAACGTGTATTGCACCTAGAAATAGACAAAGTTGGCACTTGTAAGAACTCTAAGTACCTCACGTGATTTTAAACCTTATTTGGAAAGAAATAAGAGCTGTCGGTGAAGTTCTACGGCATCGCGTTAATATTGCGATTGCGACAGTCGTAGTCAAGTCAACGTTTCTTACTTATAAACATTATGCTGGTTGCGTGGTTTAGTTGCCTAGAAGGTGTTAGAAGGGAAAGGTTTGCGTACAAATCGCATTCTTATTTCTAATTTTGCCATAAATTACATAACTTTGCTATCGATTTTCCAATAAACAAAGGAATTTTAATACAAAATTAAAATTTTATCACTCGTGAACGAAAAAAATTAAATTGGCGCCAATTTTTGTGTCAAAAAGAACAGTGGCCATGACATTGAGTGGTAAACAAAAACAGAAGTAATTTTTTTTGCAATAGACAAAAAACGAGCGGTTAAAACTCGGAATCGTTAATCGATTCGGTTGACAATTTGACATTAGTGTTGTGTTGTGAGGTCAAAGGTAACATTATGCCCCAGATTTTCTTCAAAAAAGTTATGGTGGTAAGGGATCGAGCCGACTTCGAGGTGAGCTACTTTCACTTTCTGCGCCGGTCCGTGGCATATGCCCCTTGTCGGCTACCGTGTAGCTTATAAAAATATTTGGAATTGAATTAAGTAAAGGTTTTATAGAAAACCGTTTAAATTAATTACTTGCTAGATACTTTTTGGTAGGTTTGTTTTAGAATAATTTTGTAGTGTGGTTTGGTAGTAATTTGGTTTAATTTCTTTATCTCTATATTACCTATTTTTAGCGTACTTACACGTTTTCAGACAAATAATAATAATAATTTAGTTCTTTAATACTTAGATATTTTTTTTTTAATTTCTGTTTTGACCAGAATTTGAGAATAGGTATTCTCAAATTCTGGTCAAAACAGAAATTGTAAACCCGTATGGAGCTGAAAAGAAAATTGGGCGACAATTTCTATTTAAAAATTTATTCAATTTTAATAAATTGCTGTTGATATAATTATAATGTGGGTTTATATGGTACATACAACTCTCATAGTTAAAATTAAATAACTTGGAATGCGATTATGTAACACATAAAAACAACAATTTAAATTCAATCGAACTGAATTCATCACGTTTTCTAATACATAACTTAAACTACTAGGTAGGTATGTAAATACATATGGTGATAGGTACTAGTGGCCTACCATGAGAACTTCATTGCTTAATGTAGTAATTTGTCCGATTTAGTAATTTTGCTTCGGGCGAACGAAAACCTTAATGACTGCAAAATCGTAGATATGTTATCAATTCAAACTAGCATTTAAAGTAGGTAATTACGTAGTGTCGAACTACCACTTCACAAGCTGAGCAAACACTTGAATACGAAATGGGTAGGTATTCACCTTTTTATCATATTTTCATGTAGGTACTATTGTATTCTGTGTCTCCATTCAATATCTATTCTTACTGCTGTGACTCTGTGACACATCTCTCCTCCCAGTGGGCCAGTGAGAAGGAGTGGCTCTTCTTCGTAATGCTAAGAAAATTGCCTACCTACTAATATTCTTTTTTTAATTATGAAAATGAACGAATTAATATGAATTTTTAAATTGGCTGCAGTTTAAATGCGCCAACCAATTATTATCTTCCTGCCCTTCTTTGCTCCTTTTTCTTTCATTATAGTACCTACCAACGAAATACAACAATATTAACTACCCAAAGTACCCAACAAGATTTATTGATAAGTAGAGCAATAAAGTTACTAACATTATCATTAACACTGAAAACGGAATATTTACCATGTTTACTGTTTGTTTTGAGTTCCCGATATTTCGGCGCTGTTGCAAGCACCATGATCACAGATAAATCCAAAGTAATAAATAATAAAGTTACTATTTCAATACAAAATGTTGACGACCTCGGGGTACACCATAAATTATATCAGCTTTGCTCAGATTATATCTATAGCATTTAAATATTGCCTATGGTTTGATCATAGACAATATTCTTATCTGCAGGTGTAGCTAAAGCCCGTTGATTATCCTGCTATCTGTTATAAGAAATCTAAAATAAATACAAAGTAGATATTAATTGCATGCTGATCTTATCACAGATTTCTTTGCTGAAAGGAAAGCGGGAGAATGGTAGACGTTTTTGTGCAAGGGAGACATTTATAGAATAGGTACCTACCTACTCTTTATTGCGATGGATAATTTTTTCTGATTATGCTTGAAATATCAATTAAAAAAGAGAAGTAGGTATCAACTGACAGTCAGCGCGAAAAAGATGAAAAACCGCAATGGTTAATAAGCAAATAAGTCACAAAGTAAACGGTTGGCTTTCAGATGTGTACTACCGTACACAAACCTACAACACTCACCTCTACACTTATGATTTTTAAGTCTCAAGAAATGGAGGCGGGCCAACTAATGTTGAACGAAGAAAACACATAATAAATCAAGATTAGGTACACCTATTTGTTTTGATTTCAATGCCCAAGAACAAAATGAAGACGCAACAAAGCCCACAGCCCCCACACCCACTATGTTGCAATTCGAAGCTAATGCCAAGTTGGATCCTCGTCAGTGAGCGTTGACGGTGAGGCTTCTATAATCCGACAAACAATACGTGCATACTCATTGAAGGACTTACAATGATTCTCAACGTTTTATTATGCCTTATTTTGTAGTACCTAGATACAAAATTGGAAGGCTGATAAAGTCCTATTATTACGTATTTTTTTTTTTGTAAGAAATTAGTAGGAAGGTCGGAATCTATTTAATTTGATTAAAGGTTTCTTAGTTTTAAATTATAAACATTCAAAATGATCGTTACTTCACTAAACTATCAGACTTTATCGTGTTGAGAAGTTTGCCAGATATATTTTGCAATCGAAACTTATATTCGCTAGAGATGAGGCATGAGTTAACTATCGATACCTAATACGCCTAATTGAAGGCCTTCTGAGTCAAAGATTCTCAAACTTTCACACCTTTACCAACTACCAACCTGCAAATACTTTAAAACTTTATGCCAACAATCTGTCAAATAAAATGTCAAAGGTTTTACATTGAAAAGCTGCTATTGAACAAGTCTGACACTCCCTTCCGCTCCGCCCAGAGTGGGGGGGGGTCATTTGATGATTTACCATCCGAAAAAAAAAAAAAAAAAAGTGCGGGTTGACGGTGTCACATGTCTTGAAATTAGTGGTTCTATGACATTCCTCACAATGTTTTCATCCATTCATTTGTTTTAGGTCACACAATGGGCTTACATTAAAAATTAAAACATTTTTATTACTGCCATCATTCGATTTAACATGGACTACATACTTGCAACGACATTAATGTCTGTAAGTTGGCACTTACGGCAAAGGTCGATGACACGCATCGTATTTTGCAATCAGTGCCAAGTAAGGATCCCAGGCGGACAATGTAGACATCCTTAAACATTATTATTTATTTATTATGTTATTTATATGATTTAAATACAGGCAAATGGTCAACCTAAGAGGTCTCTGGTTGTAAAATTGTATGACCTGCTGCGTCCTTTTTTAAGTAATTTAAAGACTTTTCCTACAAAAAACGTTGTACTACCGAGCTCACTGACGGTCTACCACTTTTCACCCGTATGCTCAAAATAATAAGGTTGAAAAGTGGTCGACCGTCGTTGGTGAACTCTGTAGTCCCCTTATCATAACATCATAACACGTTCATGAGCTGTCAGTGCATCATTGTTGTGTAATACAGGGTGGAAGGAACACCGACACACAAACAGTTACCACGTATTCAGTACATCATTGAGAGCAGTGGTGGCCCAGTGGTGGAGACCCCGACTTACAAGAAGTAAGTCATGGGTTCGAACCCAGCCAGGCTTTGTGTAAGTTATTTCATCACCACTGCTCTCAAAACGGTGAAGGAAAACATCGTGAGGAAACCAGCATGTCCTAGAACCAAAAATTCAAAGACATTTGACTTCTACCAACTCGCACTGGGCCCGCTTGGTGGATTATAGCCCATTCCCTCTCATAGAGAGGAGGCCTGCGTCCAAGCAGTGGGAACATTAATAGGCTGAATATGCTATATGCAGTACATCATTCTGAATCCCCACGAAATAACAGCTGTTTCCTACAAAAGTAAAAAACCTTCACGGACAAAATGTGTGGAACATAGACTTTTTAATTACCTATGAAAAATTTCTATGCGATAAACGTATTCAAACTGATGTAAGTACCTAATGAATACATGGAAACCGTTTGTGTGTCGGTGTCCTTTCCACCCTGACAGCTCTTGAAGTTGGAACGTGGTTTTTAGGTTTCGATCGCATTCAGTTTTATTAGTGACTAGCGGCCCGTCCCGTCTTCGCACGGGTGCCTATGTTACTCAGGAATAATGTAGCATTCTAATGCTGACAGAATTTTTGAAATCGGTTCAGTAGTTTTTGAGTTTATTCGTTACAAACATACAAATCTTTCCTCTTTATAATATTAGTATCTAGATAGGTTTGCAGGTAGAAGTAGGTAAGTAACATAGTACTCTAATCATAGTAAAATCCATAGAACGTAGAATGCGATGTGCGCGTAAATCACGTAATGCCAATTTTACGGTTTATTTCACGTTTATCGAAATTGTAATTAAAATATTTCACGCCACGCCGTTTTTATTTCAAGGGCAAGGTTTGTGTAATCTCGTAATTATTTCTTTCCTATACCTATGTATTAGTACTAAAACAATTTACTAAGTTTTTTTTAATTACGCTGTGAAAAATGCCTAACGCATACCGCATCGTCCGGGGAGACGGTTTGGTTATGTGGGGCTTACACCCACTTTAAACACCTCCGTGATCCTGCTGTCACCTTGTGCCCGATCCAGCTCTTCAGCAGCTCGTATTTCTGTTTGAAGTTTTACCCCACCCCACTCCGATTGTTACATTTAAAACAAATGATTAAAAAAAAAACTTGCTTAAATATCTTTATCAAAAATTACTCTGGGCAAGAAGGGTAGCCCTTTCCATCCGAATCCGCTGGATGCGAGACGCACGGGTCCGGTCCATGTGACGACACTTGGGGGAGGCCTATGTCCATCAGTGGACGTCTTTCGGCTGAAATGATGATGATGCAGAAGGGTAGGTTTAGCTAGCAAAAATAATTAAATATGACTCATTGAAGAAAACACCTACATAAGTCGACGTAACTATACAATTTAAATGATTACAAAGTATTAGGATTCGCCTTTTCTTCAATAAATACCAATGTCACAATCAATATTGGGTAAACCTCTGTCTGACCCTTCGGGAATTACAGGCGCGATGTTATGTTATGTCACAATATAACTGCCAGTTTCTTAGAACCGATACTAATCAGTGCCCATCTCTCACGTCTACATTAATTATAAAAGCATAGCATGATATTGAGTAACACTGACTTTGCACCTACTACGACTGTGTATATCTAAACTCACTCAATTATCACTTATGAAAATAAATGTAATCTAATTATAATTTTTATTGCCAGTCTTATATTTAAAAAAAGTGTTTTTGTGGTTTCCACAGAGAGCAATTATAAAGACCTGTGCACTTTGGTGATTTTTTTGTGTCTAATTTATAGGCCGCTACACACGCTACATCATTCTTCTAAACTTAATCTTACTGAAACTGATACTGTGATACTGATTCAATTTTCTTACAATACTGTGAGTATTGTAAGAAAATTGAATCTCGATAAAATATGATCAAACTAAAAAACATTAAATTAAATTAAAATTAAACAACAAATTAACATTAAATTTGTTAAAACTAAAAATTGGAGGAGCCTGGACACACGTAGAACCTTCATTAATGGTGTTACCACACCAATCGATCGATCGTCGATCGAGGTCATCGATCGATGGTAGAATGGACAAGTCGACGTCGATCGACAGTTTCTACTACACCAATTGATCGATTGTCGTCATTTCTACCATCGATTGATTGGTGATCGATCGATTGGTACGGTAACACCCTAATGACGGTTTTTTATTCTCCCTCACAGTGAATGGTTATGTGACCACAGTGGAAAAGTTAAAAATACGCTGATTATAATATAGTAGTTCACAATGAAGTATCGATATTCGTAGAGGCATTTTTTGGATATCACACCTCGAATCGAGTCGTCACCCCATAGTACGGACCATCAGTAGACAATAGTCACGTACCATTAGCTGGTGAATCAGAGCGCGACAGACCCGTTGCGTAACTCGCCTTGAGTGACCGCTGATGGGTGGCTCCCAATCATTGGGCGCTAGGTATGGTCACAGTTGATTAGGTCGCGAGGTTGCCTGCGATTAATGAGTGGTGGGTGCAATTGGTTAATTTGTTTGCTTTACCAACCTTTTATGTACACATACTGCATAACATAACATCAGGTCCGAATTTTCCCAGAGAGTTAAACAGAGGGGTATCTAGAGAGGGCCTGTAGACTAGCTCGCCATCCGTCCGTCTTATGACGACAGGCCGTGTCGACGGCGCGTTCGTGCTCCACGCGCGCATCAAAGAGACGTTAGCACACAGGAAGGGGTCCGCAAGTGCCGATGCCTGGCGGGGTTGCGGGACTGTTCGAAAGAGATACCGCGGCCCTGGAACACAAAGGGCAAAGAAGGAACATGGATGGGTTTTAGTCAGTACAAGTCTGACACTCCCTTCCGCTCCGCCCAGAGCGGGAGGGGTCATTTGATGATTTCCCACCCAAAAAAAAAGGGTATTTAGAGAGCACCCAAATTTCGCCAGTTATGTTTTTGATTCTCGCAATAAGAGGTGAGCCTATTGCTATCAACTGGGCAAATTCCTGATGGAAAACCTACTTCTTCTATCAGGATTTAAGATTCTTTTATCTGCTATTTGTTTTTAAGTAGTGCCAAAGCCCTGCTCCTTTCAGGGGATCGTTCTTACCAACTCAGAATGAAATCTAGACTTCGTGCTGCTACTGTGACATTCTTGATGGAAAACTTACTACTGTTACGTAATGGATCTAACACATTTTATTCGGTATTCGTTGTCAAGCTTCGCCAAAACCCTTCTCCATTCAGGTATCACTTTTCAGAAAAGCTCTTTTTGATGTCGATTTTCTCTCTTCACCTATGATTCAAAGGGAACTAGTCTCATCACCTGCCTAGCCTTTTCCCAATTATGTCGGGGTTGGCTTCCAGTCCAACCATACCAGAATTTTACATGGACCGTCTGCCCATCTGACCTGCACAAACCAGTTGGTACTGGCTAATACGATACCTTTAGGTAAGACTGGTTATCAGACTTTTGAGTCACTAGTCAGTGACTCAAAAGTCTAATAACCATACACTCTACATACTTAACGACTGTCAAAGATCTACAATTGACAGCCGGGACGAAAGGATTAACGTGCTTACCGAGGCACGGAGGAAACTCGGTATATCATGTAATTTGTGGTCACGCATCCAAGCATTAACCTAGGCAAGAGCTGAGCGGCTATTATTGTTTAGCCACGAGCTCTTTCTTAAAAGGGAACCAGTCTGATTCTCTTATAATTAACGGTGCAAATCCGGAAACCATAAATTAACTTCCCCGGGCTCGAGAGTAAGTCAAGTTTTTGTATCGATCGTTACGATCTAACTTGATAGTGTTGTACATCCTGCCTGACGAGTTTTGTAGAAAGTTCGTTACGGTACGTTACGGTTACGATAATACTTGACACTCCTGGATTTTCTTCTTCACACCTTTTAAGGGAACTGAATCCACCATCAATGTGTAGATAGGTGTGTGGTTGAACTTAATTATCAAATGTGCTCTGACCCTTAACTCTCATATTTTTGATCTGATATGGTTACTGCAATTTAAAACAAATAAACCTTTTATCTTCAGATCACAGAAAATGTAACGTTTTCTGATGTATTTTTCATATGATATGATTAGCTAGAAGTCTGAATCACACTTAGGTATGAAAAGTATGACGATCGTCCACCCAGAGCGACTAGATAAATTGAAAAATAAAAAATATGGAACTGATTGATTGACAAAAGCATACACGAAAAGTTATCTATTGAAAGTTGTTCTAGAAATACGAAACGACCGTTTATAATCGATTAAACAAATGCACTCCTATTATTTGATAGTTATGCAAGATAAATAAATAAACAGCAGAACAACAAGCTTAGCAATATCCGTTTCCTTAAACTGACGGGGGCTAACAATAAATCAATTAATACCCCTTCAACGGCGCCAACACAGTATTAAATGCGTTGGTGTCTTAATTACTTAGTACCAAAGAGTTAAACGCGCCTTTATCATTTGTAGACGACCTACGCCACCTACTGATCGTTAAGTTAAACTGACAGGTGAATATTTGAAGACAGGTTGGGGCCTGCCAGGGCTGCGGGACTGTTCGAAAGAGATATCGTGGCCCTGGAACACAAAGGGCAAAGAAGGAACATGGATGGATTTTAGTCAGTACAAGTCTGACACTCCCTTCCGCTCCGCCCAGAGTGGGCGCGCAAATGACCCCCCATTTGATGATTTCCCATCCGAAAATAAAAAAAAAACAAAAAGACACGTTGGGGAAATGAATGTTTTTCTTCTTAGTAAAGGATGGCCTTTCAAGGACAAAATAGCAACCCTCTTATGGTATAATTAGGAGGAGCTCGTGGCTAAATAATAACCGCCACTTGGGTCGATTTAAAGGTTAAGCTGCGCTTGCCTAGGTTTTTTTTTTTTTTTTTTAAACGTTGCCCCACACAAGGAATTTCTCCTGTATCGTGGGTGCGTTTACAAACATTTAAACTCACATACACAAACAGCCAGACCCGGAACAACTACCTGTAGGCCATACAAATATTTGTTCCGTGCGGGAATCGAACCCGCGACACGAAGCGCAGCAGTCAATCGCTCAGCCACTGCGCCAACCGTGCCGTCAGGTTGGTTCGTGGATGGGTGACCGCCCATTACATACCTAGTTTCCTCCGTGCCTCGGAAAGCACGTTAAGCCGTTGATTGCGGCTGTCATTTGTAGATCTTTGACAGTCGTTACAGGTAGTCAGTGGCCCGAAAGTCAGACAACCGGTCTTACCAAGGGGTATCGTTATATCGTATTACCCGTACTAACTGGATTGTGGAGGTCAGACGGGCAGTCGTGTCATGTAAAATATGTATTCAGCTGCATCCGGTTAGACTGGGAGACGACCCCAACATAGTTGGGAAAAGGCAAGGCAGATGATGATGATGATGGTATAATCATTTATTATTTGGGGACTTTTTTATTGGTTTTTTTTTTTTTGTTAATTTTCAAATTCATTTTGATTGGATTGTGAAATTACACCGCTGCTTAAACCCTTCGGTGATTGCAGGCGTGATGTTATGTGCGAATAAATGACAAGCAATAGTCATCGGTGGTGATCAATACAGACAGAGAAGGCTCTGTCTGCACAAAAAGTGGCCTTGTCACGCATGCACAATAATAGGACAATCTACGAAAAGGCAAAATCATCGCAGATTCATTCGTTGCAATTGATAATAAAGAAGGCGCTGTCGGCATTCGTCAACTTTTACGGGCTGTAAATGTAACACAAATAGTCTACACTAATTTAGAAAATTAAGTTGAAGTTTTGAATGCATATAAAAGTAATTACGATTCTTACAATAATAAAAATAAACATTTTTTAATTTTTTTGTCTGTCGGTTTGTTCCGGCTGATCTTCGAATCAGCTGGACCGATAGCTGATGTTATAAGGAGTAACTTCGGCTACTTTTATTTTAGAAAAAAGATTAGGGTTCCGTGCAAAAAAATCCTTGAAATTGTCTAATTCGATAATAATTTTTTCATAATAATTTCAAGCTGACGAAGGTCGCAGGCAACAGATAGTATAAACTCTGTCCCTGGAATTTGAGTTACATACTAAAATCCCTTTAATCATTAGCTTAACATAACAATTCAAAGAACACCTAATTGAATGGTAAAAGTACTTATCCAAATGCATTAACAAGACGCTTTACTTCACTTAAAATACACGTCAATCTACAAATCACTCAAATAAACTACAAACGGGATCCGAACATCGGAATTTAGTCCTCCCTCCTCAAAGGTACCTACTAAAATTAGTCCCTCCCAATTAGGGTTTCCAGATCCATAAATAAGATTTCCGGAGAAACTTTTTTTGAAAGTGCAGAGACTGAAAACTTGCGTGCGCTTATCGTGGTACGAACATGAGATACGGAGGAATGAGAAAAATGTAGTAAGGAACATTTGTAGATGGTTAAGAGTAGAGGAAGACTAAAGAAACGGTGGATGGACTCTATGAAGGATGACATGGCTAGAAAGGAGGTAACTGCTGATGACGAGTAATAAAGAGGTATGGAAGAAGTAGATAAGCGGCGCCGACCCCAAATTAATTGGGATAAGGGCAGAAGAATGATATAATGATAAACTACTCACAAGTAACTACTAGTAAATTACCTACCTACAAGTTTACAAGCGATACTGTTGATTTCTATATTAATTTTATTAAAAACAATCTCATTTTTGTAAATTCCCGACGTTTCAGAATTCCGAGCACTGAGCTAAAATTCCGGAAGTATGGCAACCCTCGCTCAAAGTTACTAAAATTAGTCCCTCCCGATCCGTCTTAATAAGTAGGTACTATATGAGTACAGTGAGGGGCTATATTTAGGAACATTCTGAAGTCCCTTCAGGGACACGGTTGGACAAAGGACGAGTATATTTTAGTTGCTAGGGACTTCTGAGAGTAAAATAAGTGTGATTTATGTTTTGCGACACTTTTGTCGTGTGAAGATGAATGGGAGAAGTTCCACTGATTTAAATTATATTCGTAGTTCGTAAAAATCTCCTTCCAGAAATAAAATTAATTTGTAATTTTAAGAAGCCTACCTGTTACACTACCATAACACATTAATATGAGGAATGATTAAGAGGCTTCTTCATCAATTGCTTGCCCATAGACAATAATCGATCAAGCTCTGCTCCATACTGTGCTCTTGAAGAACAAAGTTACTAAGACTGTATCAGTAAGTGGAGTTCGCGTAGCTCAATTTTAGACCAAACATATTTAAACCTTTGATCATAGGTACGCTAACGTATTTTAGCCTGTTGCAAATTGCTGCTTTGCATTGCTGAAATTAAAAACAAACTAAAACTACTGTTAGTTCTTTCTCGTGACAACTCAAATTAACTTAACTCACTTAATTATCAAGCTTATTTCAGTGCTCACATTTCACAAGCCAACCCAAGACCAATTCTATTCCTCACGAGTAAGTTCCACAGTCGTTTGATTTGATAACAAAAAGGGTGTTGTAGTGACGTCAAGCGGCGCCAACAGATGGCGCTAGCAGTGCATTGCGCATGCGTCACTTGGTGATGGATTGTCTGATTCTATTGGACTTTTTAGATGCCAGGAGCATTAGTCTTTGCATTTAAAGTATTTTTTCTTTATTTTATTGTCTTGGAAATTCCATTTTATTCTTAGCTACAGTAGGTAATTAGGTATTAATTTAGTTTAGAGAATAGTACCGATATTACATTAATAAAAAACTAGCGTTTGTAATATTTTTATGAAGAGTGACAATTGTGTGTTTACGAAATACCTAATTAAAGAGTAAATACACAATAAAGGCTGTTTTCTTCTTTATAGGCACAGGCCTGTCCTATGCAATGGGGATAACAACTGTGTAACTAATGGCGCCAGCATACCTGGTTCCAGCCATCGTCATTAGTAGAAAATCCAGTAATGTAATTTTATATTTCAAAATAGCTTGACCTCATTGGTCAGATTGGGACCTAGCTATGGTCGCGCCATCTACAAATAGCAACGGTGTTCCCATTCTGTGGAAATTCCCTGCTTCTTCAGAAGTAGAAGTCCTGTCGTGACACAATGTTCTAATACTCTCATTTTTTTTCTATTTTCCTAATTCGATATTTGAACTTCTTAAAGCAAAAGACAATCTTCTAACTCCATACCAAACAAGGAAACAAAAGAAAAACAACCATTCACGAAAGAAAGCAACGAAGTGCATCGCTCCCACACTAAAATACCAAGTAAATATCGTAATTAACTTAAGTAAGTTATCATTAATTTAACTTTTTAATAATTATTATTGCCGTGAAAGTTTCTGTCACTCTCTGTAGGTATTAAACATTTTAAAGATGCATCACTTGTCAGCTGTCATATTTACTAAATTAACTTTGCAGTCGAAAATCACAGAAGCATTTGAATATCAACCTTATCTTTTAAAAGCTAGGGTTATTATAAAAAGTTTTGAAGAGTAAGTACAGGTAGTAAGTGGCAGGTACTTTGGTCGAGAGGTTGTGAGAAAGGTGTTTGGTTATGCAATTGGTGGTGGTGGTCCAAAGCACAATCTAAAAGCGTGGTCGGATTTCGAACATGAATAGGCGTTCACTGCTTGTAATATATGGTGTTAAAGGACCCTTCACGAAGCTGTCTACCAAACATCAAACTAAGTAACTTTACGTAAAAATGATTGCTGGAAAACGACTTGTTTTAGTGGGATAAAAACTTTTTGCGGTAGGACTCAATATAACGCACTCAACACATTGTGTTGATGGATGGATTGAATAATACAGGTGTGTTTAAAGCAAAAAAAAAATATTTAAAAAAAACTTGTGGAAAGTTGGAACTTTGATCCCCAATATCTCCGTAACTAGAAGGTTCCTAGGTATGGTCTAGAACAAAAAAAATATTGCAATGACGAGGAGAACAAATGCCTTTCGGTTTCGTTAAGGGTCTTGCTACACTCTTTATAGACTTAACAAAAATGAAAAGATAGTAAGTTCCCTACCCTATTTTCATATTTTATTGCGCAGGTAATCAAAAAATATCCGACCAAATGCTACGGACTAGGACTTCAGGGTCTTTAAACCGCTTCTCTGTACTAAATCTTGTACTTTGCAGGCCTGTTTTCGTCTAAAATTAGCATATACAGGACCCGTCGAAACGAATAGAAAAGAGTGCGACAAATATGATTATTGCTAAATCAACTTCATCGCATAGTGGAAGTATTCGTAATATAAATAAAATAACTTCCATTGAAAAGAAGGAATCCAGTTGCATAGCCGCCAAAGAAACTTATGTATACAGGACGCTCCATATCTCTGAAGTCTCAATAGTCTTCTCAATTTAACCATCACCCTGTACAATATTAATCGCTTATCGCTCCGCTCATACCTTACCCCACACTTGAGGTCGAAATACTATCACGTTTAGTTATGACAACTTATAAAATAATAGAGATTTTCTCTTTTTGCACACGTGACGTGGCAATATTGTGCTATTGTCTGACCTCTGATGAATATTACGGAGATCTATGATAGGGTATTGTCTTCTTTAGCTTTCTTGCGAGGGAATTATGCAAAGGTTAGAAATGGAATGATTAGTTTGCGATTATGTCATTGATATTCAGACATACATAGTTATAGTTTTTTTTTTTTTTTTTTTTTTTTTCCGGATGGGAAATCATCAAATGACCCCCCCCACTCTGGGCGGAGCGGAAGGGAGTGTCAGACTTGTACTGACTAAAACCCATCCATGTTCCTTCTTTGCCCTTTGTGTTCCAGGGCCACGGTATCTCTTTCGAACAGTCCCGCAGCCCTGGCAGGCATCGGCCCTTGCGGGCCCCTACTTATTTGCTGGCATCTCTTTGAGGCGCGCGTGGAACACGAACGCGCCGTCGACACGGCCTGTCGTCATAAGACGGCCGGACGGCGAGCTGGCCCATAACTCGCCGTCCACAGGCCCGCGCCTACGGTGGCCGGGAGCCACCACGTGACCCCCAACGCCCAGGGCGTCTCCCGCGGCGACTGGGACGTGAGGTTCTTTCTCTCTCACGTCCCGCCACCTCCTTCACTAGCATGACTGCTTCGCAGAAGGAGGTGACGGCTTCCCATTCCCTCTCGCTCCGGACCATGGCTTGAACCAAGGCCTGACGCGAGAGATCGCCGCCGCCAATCGCCGCTACGAGGACACGGCGGTGCTCCGCCCAAGCGGGGCAGACCTCCACGGTGTGCTCCACCGTGTCCTCCGGACGATCCTCGCAGTGGAAACACCCGGGCGTTTCCTCCCGCCCGATTCGGTGCAGGAACCTCCCGAAACAACCGTGTCCGGTGAGGACCTGCGTCAGGCGGTAGGTGAGGGCGCCGTGGCGCCTCTCTAGCCACTCCTCAAAGAGGGGACTTATCGCCACTATGGTGGCGTGCCCTGCACGGGGTTGCGACAGTCGCTCTCTCCATGTCGCCATGAGATCACGCCGGAGGTCTGTCCGCTGAGCAGCAATTTGCCGCGGCAGCGGAGTTTCCTCCCGACGTAGTGCCTCCGCGCGCCATTCGTGCAGGCGTGCGAGGGCTATCGCCTCCAGATCCCATGGCGGCAATCCGGCAAGGAGGCTAGCCGCTTCGCCGGAGATCGTGCGGTACCCCCGGATTAGCCTTATGGCTATTACTTTTTGGGGCGCGTTCAGGTAGTGGGCGGCTTGCCGCCTCAAAGAACGCGCCCACACCGGGGCCCCGTAAAGGGCCATGGACCGCACGACCCCCGCGTATAGCCTCCGGCAGGAGGCGTTTGGACCCCTCAGGTTGGGCAAGAGCCGCTTGAAGGCAGCCCCTGTCCGTTCCAGTTTGGGAGCCAAACGTCGGAAGTGCTCCACGAAGTTCCACCGGCTATCGAGGACGAGTCCTAGGTACTTCAACGTCGACCCGACGCCGATGGAAACCCCTCCTGCTGTCAGTAGGGATCCCGACGGTGGAGCATTCCGAGGCCCATGAAAACACATGGCCTCGGACTTGTGCAGTGCCACCTCGAGTCCCAATTGCCGGATCCTCTCCACGACTATCGCAACCCCGCGTGTCATGTTTTCGGCCGCCGCCTCGTGCGACCTCCCTTGCGCCAGTACCAGCGTGTCGTCAGCGTAGCAAACTACGCTGACGCCGGTAGGGAGGTCGGCGCGCAGCACCCAGTCGTAACCGATGTTCCACAAGGCCGGCCCCAGAACCGATCCCTGTGGAACACCGCACGACATCTCTCGCCGGTTCCATTCTCCGCTTCGACCAGGGTAGATGACGGCTCTATCCGTCAGGTAGTCCCCGACCACACGACGAAGGTAGGTCGGCACCCGGTGATACCGGAGTGCCTCCCTAATGCAGCTCCAGGGCATGGAGTTGAAGGCGTTGGCGATGTCAAGAGACACCGCCAAGACGACCCCGCCCCGGGACACCGCGTCCCCCGTCGTGAGGGCTTTCACGCGCATGATGGCGTCCACCGTCGAGCGCCCCTTGCGGAAACCAAACTGGTGTTCCGCAAGATCCGGCCCCATCCCCGCAAGGTGCCCGGCGAGGCGGTTGGCAATGACTCTTTCAAAGAGCTTGCCCACCTCGTCGAGCAGCACGATGGGCCGGTATGCGGACGGAGAGTCCGCAGGGCGCCCTGGTTTCCGGATGAGGACCAGCTTCCCCGTCTTCCAACGAAGCGGAAACTGGCCTCTCTCCAAGCATGCGCTTAGGAGCCCTTCCAGTCGGGGCCCGAGAGCCTCAGAGGCCAGGACCCAGGCTTTGCCAGGCAAGCCATCGGGTCCCGGGGCGGTGTTTCTGGTTTTCAGCCTGCGTACCGCCACTCTCAGGTCTACCCCAGTCACCTCCGGAACGTCGTCATCGTCATCGGTGTGGTCCGCTTCCGGCACCGCACGCGGCGGCGGAGCCATAGGCGGGGGAGGATGCTCCCCTCGCGAAGGGAACAAAGCGCTCACCACGTCCTCCACGAGCTCAGGCCGGAGACTCTGCGTCAACGGGGGGGCCCGGGTGCGGAGTTTGTCCCGCACCATCTTGTAAGGGCGCCCCCACGGATCTCCGTTCAGAGACTCCAGCATCTCCTCGCGGGCCAAGTTCTTGGCCCGCCGGACAGCCTCTTGGAGGGCGGTCTTCGCCGCTCTGTACCCCTCGTACAGCTCCGCCTCAATGGCTGCCGCATCCGGAGGGCGGATGCGGAGCCTGCGATGCCTGGCGTACAGGCGCCGCGTGGCAACGCACGCCTTGCGCAGAGACATCAGCTCTCGCGACCACCAGTACACCTGACGCCGGGCGCTTCCTGGCCGAACTCGGGGCATTGCCACGTCGCAAATCTCGGACATGGCCTCCTGGAACCAACCTGCCTCGTTGTTGATGTCGGCAGGCCTGACTGGTGATGACACCCAGGCCTGCACGATCGAGGCTTCCAGGAGGAGCTCCCGGTCCAGCTGCTTCAGCGCCCATCGCGGACCACTCGGGGCCTGTAGGACCGGCACGCTTGAGGACTGGGTGGAGACGTCGAACCGGATGTACCGGTGGTCGGAATAGGTCTCCACCCCCTCCATGACGCGCCAGTCAACGACACGCGGCGACAGAGCGGGGCTGGCGAACGAGATGTCCACCACCGACTCGCCCCGCATCCGCACGCACGTGGGGACAGAACCCCGATTTAGGACGACCAGGCCTGACTCCAGAGCCCAGTCCTCCACCATTCTACCCCGCACGTCCGTGTAACGAGAACCCCAAGCCAAGTTCTTGGCATTGAAGTCCCCGAGCACAAGCACGGGGAGGGAATGGCTTCCGATGACGACACTCAACTCCGTGAGGGAGTTGTGGAACTCGGCGAGAGTTCGGCTCGGGGAGAAGTAGACTCCCACTACAACGATCTCCCCGAACCGTGCTGCTACGCACCCCTGACCCTTCCTGACACTCTCAGGGGTCGGGGTACCGGCGGCGGCCGACGCAATAATGGTCACTGAGCCGCTAAGGTCCTCCACCCAGTCATCCCTGGGCGGGACAAAGTACGGTTCAGCGACCACGGCGATGTTAATCGACCACTGCGCCACGCTCTGGAGCAACAGATCCTGAGCGCAGGCGCAGTGGTTGATATTCGCCTGGAGAAGGCGTAATGGGGCCGTTACTGGCACTCCATTTCAGCCCCCTCCCGGGCCCCCTGCGAGGGCCCCGCTGCGGAAGTTGCAGCAGTAGCGGCAGCGGCGGCGACAGTGGCGGCAGCTGCGGTGGTGGCGACGGTGGGGGTTTTGGCGGTGGTGGCGGAGGGCCTTCCCTTGCCCCTGGCCTTGGCGGGAGTACCGCAGGACTTGCTCCCTGCCCGGTGATCAGCCGGCTTGCCAGCTGCCGCGCATGCGGCGCAGCGCGGCGCGGCGGAGCAAGCCGCGGCCATGTGACCAGGCTGGCCGCAGCGGAAGCACAGGCCGCTGCGGTCCACCTCCGAAGTGCACCGGACCGACACGTGGTGCCCCACATGGCAGCGGAAGCACCTCAGAGGTCTGGGTTCCAGCAGCTTCACCTGCGCCGAAACCCAGCCCACCAAGAGCCTTCGGCTCTCCACAATGACTTTCGCCGCCGTCACAGGGCAGCTTACCGTTATGGTTCGCATGCCCGACAGGTCCGGACGTAAGGTGCCTGCCTTGACTTGCTCGGCAGGGCACCCACCGGTCCTGGTGACGGCGGCCACCACCTCCTTCTCGGTCACCGAGTCGTCCAGACCCAGTATGCGCAGGTCTGCGCATTTGACGGGCCTGGACACTCTGGCCTCGTCCGCATTTAGGGACGCTCTAAGCTTTTCAGCCAGAGCGTCAGCGGACGAGCCACGGGTTTCGCCAGGGATCTCCAGCACTCGAGCCCCTGTTGCGGTGACTCTAAGCCGGAGGCCCCCGGTGATCCCGAGCGCTCCGAGATCCACCGTTGATAGTTATAGTTTAAGTTAGGGATTTGCGACGGCACGGTTGGCGCAGTGGCTGAGCGATTGTCTGCTGCGCTGCTTGTCGCTGGTTCGATTCCTACACGGTCAAAATGTATGGAACAGCTGATATATTTTTTTTTAATAACAGATGAAAAATTTCTGTATAGGGGGTCTCAGAATGATGTACTGAATGCGTGGTAACCGTGTTCGCGTCGGTGTACCTTCCACCCTGTATAATTATAAATTCTCATGTACAGTTGTATCATCTTCAGAGCCTCGATAAAGTTAAATTCTATAGCGATAACGATTATGGTAGGGTACGATGGAATGATGAGGGGCTGACATAATCTACGAAAATCTTACGTCAAAATTGTTAAGAATCGTTCTAGAAATACGAAAGACTTTCAAGGCGATTGTCATTTATCTAGGCCCACTTGATATGCTCCTTCAAACTACATTCAGGCAGACGAGACAGGTTGAGGTCGATTTTTAACCCAAATAAATCTCTAATCTATAGGTAGTTTAGAACAAATTCGCCTGTTCCTAATTAGTAACCTAGTTGATATTTATTATATGATTTCGTCATTAATTACATCAACCATAACTGGGGCGGGTCACTTTTTAGAGTTCAGTACCCGAAGGTTAACCAATGGAACCCTATTACAAAGCCTCCACTATCCGTCCGTCCGTTCGTCCGTCTGTCTGTCAACGGGCTGTATCTCATGTTCCGTAATAGGTAGACATATGAAATTTTCACAGAGTATGTATTCCTGTTGCGGCTATTACAAAAAATAAAAATAAATTAAAAATTAAAGGGGGCTCCCCTACTACGATGGTACGGAACCCTTCATGTGCGAATCCGACTCGCACTTGGCCGGTATTTTATAAGATGTTTTGGTCCTATACCACACCTATACCCTTTCATCTAACTCTATACATAAACAAAATCTCTAACAACACTTTCTTACAGGAGGTCACCCTCAATCCGGTTGTCGACCAGCCAGTTGCCTAACAGCTGATTGTAACTATGTTAATACATTTAATTACCTAAGGACAGGTCCAGTGGATAAACAACTATCTTTGTAAAACTAACCGTGTTTCGTAAGAACCGCTCTGTATATTAAAATTAAACTTGCCTTGAAGTGTGGGTAGCCGGATGGGTACGCGACAACGACGTATTTATTAGATACGGGAGTAGTTTCAGAAATATTCGTGACTGTGATCTTGAACGGTTGTTTCTGGAGTGACCAAGTGGTCCAGGATTAGATCATCATTTTACAGAAATGTGATAGAAAATCTTGCATCCCACCACGGCTTTATTTGCCAAATGAAAACATTGTCATCTTCTTCCTTTTTGTTTGATAGAACCTTATATTATACGATTTTGTGCAAGCAATGTTTCTTTCATTATTAACCTACTCACAACCACCACCACCTCCTCTACCACTTCTAGATCTAGACCTTTTGTAATCGTACGCCTTTTCACAAGATCCTCGGCTACTCTCAAGCTCAGCTGCTATCCATCATGACAATAGAAACTATGCTCCTAATAATTGGATCTAAAGCTTGATGGGAATGAATTTCGATGGATGGAGAGGAAGAGAAAAGCCAAAGAAATGATTATGTGAGGAATGATGTGAATGAAAAAGGACGTGACAGCTGACTGGGAAGAATGGCAGGAAATAACGTGTTGCGACGACCCCAAGCAAAGACAAGGAGAGGAAGATAATGATGATTCACCCCCATACTTTTACTTACGAAATTAGAAAACATTTACCATTACAGAAATAGAATTACAAAATAGCAAATGTTCAATTTCGCGCCACTACTGAACGGAGCTAACAAGATGGCGTAGCAAACAGAACGGATCGGTCACTTCTCATTGGCGTTAAATTTAAAACAATGGCAGTGAGAGTGGAAGCAATTTCACTGACACTTGCACTGATGACGATTTTGTTACTGGGTATTGTTTGGTTATGCCTAAATTGGATGGTTTTTCCTTGGATTTCTTTATTGGGTGTTTCATCTTTGCTTGATGCTCCAGAGAAATGTGATTGATGAGCAAGTAATATTATGTCTTCCTTCTGCTCAGAGTATTCTTGACCAACATGTTCGTTTTAATTCAAATCAAAGGCCTTATCTGTTCTGAAATTAATATTAGGAACTGGGCACACTCGTCCCATCATAGACCTCATCTATCGCTTTCCATCAGGCGTGATCGAGGTCAAGAGCAGGCCCATTATGTAATAAAAAAAAAAAAAAAGTACTAATATCTCAGTCATAATCAAATATAACACACCACACTCAGCCCTCAGAGTCTCAGGTCATAGTCTATTGAGCTCTGGGATAAATTATTTTCATTATGCAACTTATTTACAGGTTAGGATTTCTTGTACACCTACACAACAAAACTTTACTTAAAAACATATTAAAACCAATGATGACTTTATTAAACCTACATTACTTGCATGATTCACACGGCAAAGTGAGAGTACTGAGTGTTAACATGCACAAATTACTACCCGTTATATCAATATGTCCTTTCGTAATCAGTAAAAGTAAGAAACATCCAATGTAAATCCGACAAAACTATATGATTTTTGCAAACATACCAAGTCATATTTGCAGACCAAGAAAATTACACATCTTTACTAATCTCAGCCTTATCGACAACGATTTAAGAATCATTAAATGGATTTCATGGGCAAAAATAACTTTGTCAGCGGTTCTTGACATATTTTGTACAGTTCAACAGCAAAGATTGCTCACGTAACAATATTACGTATTTTCTTGTCAATTATGAAGTAAATAAAACTTTCTTTAGTCGTAATGAATTTATTGTTTTAAACAATCAAACATATGTTTCCTACAATCAGTATTTTATTATCGATTCATCTTCAGACACTTTTTAGTTTATAGTGGGATAATAAAGGTGATACAAATAATACTAACTGAATTGGTTAGCAAAAATTCTACACAAACTGACAAAGTTTTTTCCTATGTTCTCTATTGTGTGTACATAAATAGTAAAAAAAAACGTAACTAAACAAGCTCTGCCAAGTATCCCCGAACTTATTAACCGTGATATCACACATAAAGACGGTAATTAAGCCCGTTCACGTGCATTTGTCACAGATGGTGATAACTTCAACGCCTCAGAACAATAGGACATTAAGTACAAAGAGTTTTAAGAAGAAATATGACTACAACTAGGCTAAATCAACAAAAACGCTTAATATACTGCCAATGTTGAGTGGAAAACGTCAATCAGAAATGTGGAAATGAGTGCAGAGAAAATTGCACTCAATGTTTTGCAAATTCTCCTTAATCGATACAAGTTATGGGCTGAGAGCTCAATGTTTTTAGAATTCTCCTTAGCCCAGAGAAGTTATAAGCTGGGATTTAGAGCACCGTCCCTATTGGGTCTGATGAAATGGGTGTCATGTCATTTAAGAAGATGCATGACATCTCGACATGTTATATTTGTAATTAACTCCAGTAAGAAGTTTAGAATTGACAAAATAAGGAACAGACCTAGGATAGCTCCTTGAGAAACTCTTGCAAATTAGTTTTATTAGAAATGTACTTGTAGATATTTACATTTTATGAAAGCTCTTACAGTAAATTCAGTTTTTTTGGGTTATTCAATGTTTCAACATTGGTCTTTCAAAGCATCTCTTCTTCAGTGTTATCAGATTTCGTAAGAATTTAATCGTACCTCACCTCATTCCTTACCGCGACCAATGAGGAAATGCAAAACAATACAAATACATTGCTAGTACTACCAGCATAACTGTGTATGATTATATTATCTCCTGACACCAATTGTTCATTTGTAAGTGCTTACACAATTAATTAAACATCAATAAATTGATGCGTGCTAAAACAAAAATGTATCACATGAATCGTGAATTTGACATCGGCCATTACTATTCACGAATTCGCAAATTTTAATTACATTACCGGCTATAGATCTCATTCTGCGTGTGAAAGTATGTGTAAAAGTTGTTTTATATTCTTCTTAAACCAGTTGTCTCTCTCTTTCTTTCAAGGATTTATTTATACCGTCATCTCTCTCGCACAGTGCAATGTTGTAGTACCGTTGCGAGTAGTGTTGCGAATGTAGTATGTATCGAGTAATTGAATCGATTGTTACGATTGATTTCAGTCTTATATTTGCTTGCTATCTGTCACGAACTTAGATGAATGTCACGACTCTGAGTAACGACAGGTGGTTTCTGTCAGCAAGCTGTATCTATCGTCTCAGGTGGTTACTCTCAGTAAACCATATATCTGTTGTCTGATTTCTAATCTCCATTCATAAATGCTTCTTTTGACTTATTATTTTCTCCTTCTTCCTTATGATCTTGCTACACTAACAGTTTACTTTGTCCTGGTCCATGCCTCTTTAGGGTTTCATACCTCAAAAAGAAAACGGAACCTTTATAGGATAATTTCTTTGTCCTCCATTTCCTTGTTTAACTTATGACCCTGGTTCCAGGACCCAAGTTGAAATTACTATTGGTTCCAAATAATTTCACGAAACAGACTACACGTAATTTAAATTCAATGCATTAGCAGTTCTACAGTCACTGCTCGACCACTGAAGCGATTCCCAACATCCGATTATTCAATTCGATTAGGAAGTTCCCTCACTAGTTCATAACACGAAACATGTTTTTGCCGTATTATCATGATTACTGTAACACTTCGCTAGTATTCAGCGTTAGCATATATTTCTAATAAGCTTGCGGTTTTTTTGAGGTCACCCGTCGCCGGCTGTTATGAAACTCTGATTCTATCGTAGACTGTTATGTTGTTTGTTTGATAGATAATATGTTTTGTTGAGTTTTTCTCTTCTTTGTATATTTTGCCGTCTCAGCTGTTTCTAGTTCTTAGATTTCTGTTGTCAATATTTCTGACTAACTGACTGGTTCCTTTGCAATCTACTTGTTCCTTTAGTCATGTAATTGAAATAAATTCTGCAAGTTTGAGTGTGTATAAGTACAGTTTTCTGTCCAATATTATTATTCTTCACCCACGGTAATGATAGAATGTTGTTTGAAAAAAAACCTGCTTAATCTTATTTGCTTCTCTCGTCATCATCATCTTCCATGTTACTTGGGGTCGGTGCAACACGTTTTATTCTTCCATTCTCCTCTGTCAACCGTCACGTTATCATTTACTCCTTTTTTATTCATATCATTCCTCGCACAATCCATCAAATGGTATGAAATCTTGACAGTGCTTCCAAAGACATAATATTCAGGATGAGGAGATGTATTTTCTGACATACACATCTCAGTTCTTCTTATTTATTAAAATTCTTCTGTGAGTCTAGATTATAATTTTAATCTTATACTGTCACTTACAGGATATCTTCCGTGATTGTGCAACAGCGTCGAAATATCGGGAGCTCAAAATAATGAACAGTCACGAAAGATATCCCGTGAGTGACAGTATATAACTTTGTAAACTGTGAAAGCTTAAAACAGTGTTTATAATTTTAATTATGAATGCTCTTCATCGTAAAATTGATGAGCTTCCGATAAAATTTTAATAGCCTTGTTTAATACTAAATAGTATTAGTCTGGTCACGACCTTAATATTCTAGATTTTATAGGTCTGTAAATCAACCATTAACTGTTACGAATACTATTATGTTTATAACATTTATCGTTATTGCAAAGAATGCTTTGATGTATACTATTATGGTGTAATTAATAATAATTATTAATTAATAATTAGTAATTATCAACTTGACTATAGTGATAAACGCCATTTTCACAAGCTGGATTTTTTTGCAAATTTGCTGGTCAGAGAGGCAGTCGCTCCATGTAAATACTGGTATTCAGCTGCATCTGGTTAGACAGGAAGCCGACCCAAACTTAGTTGAGGAAAGGCTAAGCAGATGGTCTTCATCATCAGTACCTACTTGCCTCTAATTTGGCAGAACTTTTAGTTACGGCAGCTTTTGTAAAATATTCGTCTATCTTTTCTTACTACTTACGTCAAAGTTGACCTCAATTTCCCAATACACCCCCCAAATCATTCTATCTGTATCGGTTGATCTTTGATTAATTTGATATTAACCAGAATAGAATAGAATAATTTATTTGTGTAAAAACATGGTACATTAAGGTCTTATAAATAGGTTTGTGAACTTACATGTTTCGCCATAAAATGGCATACAAATTTTTGAACATCTTAAACATAGAATTTTATTACAACAACAATTATTAGTGTATATATTTATATTTTTATACGTCTAGTTAATAAAAATAACAATAATAGACTCATTTAATAAAAGAAAAATTAAATCAACTTAAAGAACTCAGAAGCCATATCTATCGGATACTTTTTTATCAAGAAATTCTTTCAAACTATAAAAACAATTGTCAACAAGCCATTTATGCAATTTGGATTTAAAATATTTTAAAGGGAGTTCTCTTAACTCTTTTGGTATGTTGTTAAAAAATTTTATTGCAGTGATTAAACTATTTTTTTGACATAATGTGCTTTGATGTGAAGGTATTCGCAATCTTGTGGGGTCTCGACGAGTGTATTTCGAATGCAGGTCACATGCTATAAAAAATTTAGAGTGTTCCTTCACAAATATACCAGCCTGCATTATGAAAAGACCTGTTAAGGTTAATAGTTTTAATTTTTTAAACAGTGGTCTACAGGATGTTAATGGGCTGATACCACACCAACGGATATACAGATACAAACCCAGTTATAAAAGGGTCAATAATCACATAACCTCGATTAAATTATCACTATGGTTACCAACAAGGATGTAATTATGCAACGACAGTGAACGTTGAATTTAATAAGAAACCAATAGAAGCCGACCTTAAACTAATTTACTGAATGGTGCGGAATTGCCATAAAGACATTATGTTATTATATTTTACACCTCAACGAATGTCTGAGTTATTTGTCAATATGTTTTAGTATTACAGTAGTTCTGACAGAATTGTGGCAAGGTCTCCCAATCGTTTTGTGATTATTTCGAAATTGCTTTAATGGTGTGATTTCTGTCTTGGTATGTTTAGATGGGATACTGTTTTTTTTTTGGCCTTGAGACAGTTTTGTAAGGAGGTTGCATCTGATCTTTGACCAACAGAATCCAGCCGTGAATTGCTAACCCTTCAACCTATTGCTTCCTGCAAGCGCAACGACGATTGCAGTCTTATAATTAAAAACTTGGTATTAAAATTGATATCATCGCACAATTTTTTATCATCCACCGTAGGACCTTTATACATAAATCACACGTTTTTCATTCCGAATCAGCTTGGAAAATCAGACTGCCCTAGATGTCCATAAAGACTAATTCTATATTAGGACATCTAGCAGCCATAGAATCATCTAGAACCATGCAGGTACCACGTTTGTGATTTCTTTCATCATGTCTAGTTTGTACAGTCTTTGCAGATTTTGCATTATTGTCAAATTGGTCTTTATCTTCGTTGTGATAAGGTCGCTCTTGTAGTCTTACTACTGACAAGTTATTCAAAATCACAGTGATCTTTATTCTAGTCACAATAAGGTTGCGGTTAGCTTGCTGCAGACATAACTGTGAAAGGACTACATCGCAGCGCTTGCGTCGATTGCCGTCAGACCTTGGTGTATGTTTCCTATACAAGTTAGCTGCTTGGCGCCGTTTGTGTACTTAGCAAGTGCTTGAGACTTCGCTAATTGCTTTGACTTTAGATAAAGCTGGGTTATGTAATGTTAAAGGCCTGGTTTACCAAAGGTATTGGATTCTAGTCGGTATCCTGTTTCGATTTAATTGCCCAGTCCTAGTTATAAATAGTTGGTAAATCTAGGTAATAGATACATGTATATTTTTGACCGTGTCCAATGATACATCATTCGTTTCTTTTTCCTGTTCTACTTACAAAATTTGACCTGAAGTACTACTTTGTAGCCTAAAAGTAACACCAAATTATATACCTACATAAACAAACTAAGAACTTTGCAATTGAAACGTGTTTCAGGCAAAAAATCACTTATCATGAACGGCCATTACGAATTTTACGACTGAAAAAAGATGAATGAAATCTTTTTTCCCGCGCTCTTGTAGCCGTCCATGCATAATAACATATAATCAACAAATAATCCTGGTAAAACAATGATGATCACATCTTCCCTGAGAAAGGAACCGGTGATATAACCTTTATTGATGCACTGCATTTCCTATGTGCCGGTCCGCCAGTGTTCCTCCGCGCTTCGGTGGCGCGAGACGTGCAGACGCCATTTTTAAAAAACCAAAACGTCATCGTCAATTTGTTTATAGTTCGAAGCTATCGAGATTCCAACACAGTTCAAAAACAAAAAAAGGTTTTAGTTAAAAAGTTTATTGTGATTTGTGAATTGTTTATAGTTTCGTCGCATTGTTAAAGGATTTGTTAAACGCATTGTTTTGCGGGTAAGTTTATAATATAACGTCGTATGTTATTCAGTGTTTTAATATCAAACAATGCTTAATGTTTATTACTCGTGATTCATGAATTAAAATAGATAAGCGATTGTTATACTACCTATGTCACTAATTAGGAGGGTAAATTAAAAAATATCCGAGTTTTGATGCTTCTGCCAATTCAATATGTTTAAAAAATCTCCCTGCCCTTGACGGAGCTAGTGGCTAAATAATATCAGCCGCTCAGGTCGATATTCAGGTTACGCCGCACTATCCTAAGTTGGTCCGGGATGGGTGACCACCCAATACATCCCGAGTTTCCTCCGTGCCTCGGAAAGCACGTTAAGCCATTCGTCCCGGCAGTCAATTGTAGATCTTTGACAGTCGTTTAATAGTTAGTGGCTCGAAAGTCGGACAACCAGTCTTGTCAAGGGGTATCGTGTTACCCAGTACTAACTGAGTTATGGAGGTCAGATAGGCAGTCGCTCTATGTAAAATGCTGGTATTCAGCTGCATCCGATTAAACTGAAAGCCGACCCCAACGTAGTTGGTAAAGGTCTAGGCAGATGATGATCGATGACGAAATTGTTATTTTTTTAGGGTAGCTATAGGTACTTTGCATGTAGGTATTTAGATACGTTTTGAAATTTCTGAATCCTTTATCTTGTTTCTGCAAATTTTATCTTTATCTCAGCGCAAACTTGTTGTTTCTTCAATCTGAACTGAATGTGTTCTTATCATAAAGGACACAATCAGTTCCTTGACACATTCAAACATTTTGACACTGTTTTAAAAGAAATCTGCGACCAAAACACGATCTTAGTTCGACGGAGTTTTCCAATCATCCAATTTAAGATGAAAGCACCAGGGTTCTCTGAGTTAGGAGTCAGGGTTCTAGAGAGCAGCGGTGGCCCAGTGGTGGCGGCTCCGACTTACGAACAGTACTATCGTCACTAAGTACCTATCGTAATCATTTAGGTACCTACTGCCAAATTATTATTATTAATGAGCTCAAGACGACGCTGGAGGCGCGCGCGCGGCGGTGCCGCGTGGTGTCCACGTTTTTATGCGGACAACCAGATAACAAAACAAGCCTACTAGCCTATAACTTTGTGATTTTTCATGCTACAGTTTTGAAATTTTGTACATAGATTCTTTACATAAAAATACTAGACACGTGTTTCAGGTTTCGCATATACTAAAACTAATGTTGTAAAAAGACTAAACAAGTAACACAAATCTTGTCACCAATTTTGAAATTCTGAACAAAAGGTGTATAAATGATTTGAATGTTGTTAATCTGATTAAAAAGAAAAACGAAAAGAAAATACGTTAAAACGAAGAAGTAAATACGTTATCAAACATTCTGTTTACTCTTCAGAAGTAGTCATTAATAACAAGCTAATTAAACAATCAATTTGTTAGTATTATAGTTCAGAGGTATCTATAATATTTCCAAAACATTCTATCGATCATTTTCATTCATGGACTCTAGTCATTATGTTTTGTAAATAAACTAAGAATGTTTTATATTATTGCACTAGTAAACTCTGTTTGTTATAGTGTAGTGTTAATGTTAAATAAGGAGTTTTATGTTTGTAATTTGTGTACATCTTTCAAAGACGTGTAAATCACGTGACGATAGGTCACTTTTATACTCCCCCTCCACCTTGGTGAGATGTCGTTACCCCTCCTTCCCCCTCCCAGCATCAGGTATTTTTTTATTATTGAAAGGATCAAGATAGTTTTGGAATAAGTGTTAATTAAAAAAAATAATGATAAAATTTAGCTTTCTTGGATTTTTTTGGCAAAAAAGTCCTTGCTCGGATATTTTAATAGATAATTGATAAATAATAGTTTAGGTCACACATCATCATCATCTTGCCCTTATCCCAATTCATTTGGGGTCGGCACAGCATGTGTTCTTCTTCCATACTTCTCTATTATTCGTCGTCCCATCAGACACCAAAATAGATTTTTTTCGTCCCACGAAAAAACACGTGATTGCCCCAGGGTGATTTTTTTCTGACCCCCTACCCCCTTTTTTAAACCTCACGTGACGTTAAAGGACGACCTCTTTCCGAGAGGCCCCGCGCCACTTCAAATCACCTAGGTCTGTCATTAATTAGGGAAAACTGTAACAACAGAAAAAAATGTCTGGTTACTACCAGATCCACCACTCTCTTGCAAATCTTTATCCCTTTCAAATCCATCAGTAGCCGTTGTCATTTCTTATTTCAGGTCACCTACAGAAATTGTTATAGATTCTCACAATACCCCCGAAAAATAAAATGTTGCCTATACTTTAACAACACTTTACCCGACCTGGGAGTAGAAACCAGGACCTCAAACTCAGCTCGGCAGTCTTTTACTTTCATTACACTGTAATAAAGAAAAATCGACACACATTATTGACACGATAACAAGCCTCCGTCAGAACTAAATCGTCTGACATTTGAAGGTCTAAGCAGTCTAGCATCACCTACCGCACTCATCACTGTTGCAATATTCGTTGCAGACAGTGCACATGACGAAAACGCAACGATTTCCATGTCTGCTGTTGTAAGATCCAATACGGTACTGTTCCATTGTCTTATGTGTGCGGTTGTGGCGTAACAATAGTCTTTTGGCCATGTTTTTTTTATCGAGCGATGGTTGGCTTGATCATGTGCCCATCTACTTACATAGTAAAAATCGTTCCACGCACAAAAGAAGCATTTTTTTTTAAATATTTCCTATTGCGGTTAAATGGAGACGAAAGTTCGTATGAAAATTCGTAATTTTGAACACAAGGTTTGTAATTTACTACTCGTAGTTAGTCTTTTGAAAGCTAGGGTAACTAGGAGATGTTAAAAAAGTTATTTGCTAAACAATTAGAGATAGAAAATTCTTTATTATGTACTACACACAAATTTAAATTTACATGAAACAAAACATTTCACATATTACGGTGACCCAATGGGTTTATCGCTAAAAGCAATCCTTTGAAGACTACCTTTGGCTGGATGAGAGGAAGAGAGAAAAAAAATACTGCCAGTAATAGAGAGAGAGACAGAGATAGATTCCTCATTATAATTATGTAGCACACCGATCCATGCTTATCAGATGAATTAATGACCCAACCTTGTTGCTTTTAGCAGACAGCAGTTCTCCTTCCCATTCATCAGCCATTGATTTCCATCAGATGAGTCGAGGTCGAGAGCAGGCCCCACCTGAAATATCGTCTTGATATAGTGTAGACCAAAACGACAAACAGGAAACTAAATACAAATTCAACAAAAATGAAAGATTCAAGTTTATTACACGAACTATCGTGCTAACTAACAATTAACAGGCATCTCAACACACAATACTGCGTTTTAAACGATCAAACGCTACCGCATTTCAAAGCAAACACTTAGAAATCTGCTCACCCCAGAAAAGAAACGAGCGTAACGTTAAATATTAATGTTGAAGTATCACTTATTTGGTATCATTTATCAAGAAAAGAACTAGGTACAAAAAGCAATCAAAGAGTCAGAAGTGATTAAGATTGATCTAGAAATTTTTCAAGAACTAAATAAAATAAATCACGCTTAATTAATCATGACACAACAGAAAAAAAAACCCGATGCAGCTAATATTCACACATATTTGCATATTCATTCGATTACAATATGGATAGAACTTTCGCACGCATCTCATAATCTGCCCTCATAATATTTGCAAATAAGATGCTGTTTTCTTTGTTAATTAAATTAATGAATATTTATGTCATTATCTAATACTTCCTCGAGGCATTTGTGAAACGGATCTTCTAATTTATTATTTTTATGAATGGCTTTACAAGGAACGAGTGTTTGTCACCGTTATATCACTCTAAACGTCAAATGTTTCGTCAACATTAATTTACTGGCACTTTTATTGTGAATTATTGCAACTGTATTATTTTTCTTTCCCTCTTTCTATAACCTCCTAATTCATATCATTTTCAGCTTTCGTTTTGGCTGTACCTTCACAATCAAAATCGTTTATTTCATTTTCAAAGTTCACTACGCTATATTCAGAGTATTTGTTATATTGCCAAGGACTGCTGCTTTGTCAAAATTAGGCAGTGCTCGAACAACTATTCTGAAGAGTTTAATTGCACATTTTTTTCATTTTTGATTTGCCAGTTAGACTACTATTAAATCTTTTATTATTCTAATTGGCACATCAAAAATGTTAGGTGACAAACAACAGGTACAGGTATATGCATTATCGATTTCAACGGCTAAGGAATAGGGATGAATGTACATAAAAATAATTGATAATGGAGGGATCATAAAAAAAAAAATCTAAGAAAAAAACAATGCAACTACCTTAACTAAAACTGACCATACAAAACGTAGGCTTAACAACGCTGCCAATAATTCAACATACTAGTCCATCCATTTAGCATAAGTAGCAGATGATGATAACGAATCACAATAAACACTTATCCTAACCGAACCCTCATTGAGACCGTCTGACTTCTAAGAAACACATAAATACGCATGAAGTATTGCGCTTTGATGAGCTCACAGTAATCGATGCAATAGTGCGTCTGTTCTACCGTGAATAAGGTGGAAAACTCACGGGTTGAACAGTAATTGTAAACTGTGTATTGATGAAATCTACGTAAGACCTGGGTTCGTAGACAAACGGACAGCGAAAAAGATAAATGTATTAGTTGAAATTCGAAACGCTTTTGAAAACAATTGTCTTTTGTCTAAGCCGTCTAAGAGCAAGGAAGTAAGACTGCCATTGATGATAATGATGTCAAATAGTTCCCAGATTAAAAATGGATTTGTATGAAAGATAAAGCGATCTAGAAAACGGTTCAGCAATAGTGACAAGCCCGCTTTAGGTAAAACTAGAAATAAATCTGACATAAACTAGCTGTTTTTGCATTTTAGGTCATGCATCGCAGTACCCAAAAATATACTAAGTCGAACTCGGTCATTAACTCATAATGAGATTATTGCGCTTCTAGAAGCAGAAACTTAAAGTAATCGATGGAACCATCGCCGTTCTAGCGAGACTAATGCTGAGCATAGTGTACACGTGCTGAATTGTAAACAACACAACACAATGAAAACACGAAAAAATCAGGTCGATGATTCGTGTAATTTTGGCAAGGATCTGCCGCGAAAATCTATTGTCTGGTGATTATATCACAGTATTAGTAAGCATAATTCTCGGAACTTGCTGTTCTGATCAAGAAAAAAACTGATGTTTTATAAAGCCAATGGTAATATATATAAAATTGGAGACAGCAGTTGCTGTTCTCGCCTTAACAACTTATGCTAGAAAAGAGCATTTGAACAACAAGATCTTGTAGAAATAATGACTACGATTTTATTGTTGTGGAGCTATGCAAAGATGAATAGAAAGTTAATAACGTAATTTAAGAGAAAAGATGACCATTCGTCACTTATATTAGATATCATGAAAGTATTAGCAATCGCATTTGGGAGCATTGTCACTTGGATTATATGGAAAACTACATATAATCATTGTGTACTATGTTGGAAAATGCGTCTCATACTTACAGAATAGGATGACTTGATCGTCAAAGACATCATACGAACATGTTTGACTTAAAACTCATAAAATTATTACTTGACCGGTGATTACATTGGCATTTTACAATCATCATCATCTGCCTAGCCTTTTCCCAACTATGTTGGGGTCGGCTTCCAGTCTAACCGAATGCAGCTGAATACCAGTATTTTACATGGAGCGACTGCCTATCTGACCTCCACAACGCAGTTAGTACTGGGTAATACGATACCCCTTGGTAAGACTGGTTGTCAGACTTTTAGCTATATTATCTATTACAGCTATTGAGAAGGCTACACTTGTAGGGTTTTCACAGCAATTGTAGAAGCACCCAACGTAGCTTTAAAATTTCTAGAATTTATTAGAAATCTGTTTATACTAGAGACAACTTCAACATGACGCTTTGCTACCTTCTTTGTTTTAAATACTTGCTTTCAGTTGTAATTTGTTTACCATATAACATACTTTCAACATGATTTCCTGCCGTTGTTCATATTACTTGGGCTCGACGCAACACGTCTGCACTTTCAATTCTTCCTCGTCAGCCGCCACGCTATCATAAGTTCATAATCTGCCTAGCCTTTTCCCAAATTAATTGGAGTCGGCTTTCAGTCTAACCGGATGCATCTGAATACCAGTATTACACATGGAGCGACTGCCTATCCGACACTCTTTGGCAACACTGGTTCTCAGAATTTCGGGCCACTGACTTCCTGTAACGACTGTCAAAGTTCTACAAATGACAGCCGGGACCAACGGTTTAACGTGCTTTCCGAGGCACAGAGGAAACGTGTATGTAATGATGGTCACCCATCCACAGACCGACCTTGGTAAGCGCGGCTAACCTTGAAGATCGACGCGTACGGCTGTCATTATTAAGTCACGATCTCCTCTCACGCTACCATAAATAATTTAGAGTCTAGATCCCCATAGATAATAAAATTTCAACACAGACACCGTACACCGCGGTCAATCTCCAACCATGTGGGTCACGTGTGGTTCACAACGGTACCCTAACCAGTTCTAATGATTATCCTAATGCACGGCCATTGCTGTTGCATACTCCGGCTTGGATAACTTACAAATTGAATGTGTAAAGCTACAAATAGCAGTTTATAAGGCGAGAAGTGAATTGAAAATTTATTTTGACGCGTAATTATGTGTAGCCGGAATGTCGAATTTTAGTGAGTTTGTTTGTGAATGTGTTTAGCATCTTGTTTAATAGCTACTAGTGTTCCAAAGGCTTTTTTGAAGTAGCACCTTGTTTGTAAAAGTCTGCATATTCGATTAAATCTGTTGTCAAAATTGCAGCAGCTAACATGAGATTCTCTATATGACACCAAGGATCCTTATTGTATTAGATTCATGAAAAAATCCATCAACACCATCATTATTATAAGTAAAATCGGGATATTTACCAGGTTTACTATTTGTTATAAGTTCCCGATATTTCGGAACATCAGTCTATCTGTGGTCATGAAACTTGCGACAATGCCGAAATATCGGGAAGTCATAACAAATAGTAAACATGGTTAATAGCCCGGTTTTTGTGTTGATGATACCATCATTATTATCACCATTTCATCCAAAAACATCTACTGTAAAAAAGAAACCATCCAACCAAACCAAAAGGACTATAGTATACGCAGGAAAATTATTAATATGATTAAAAAAAACGAAAGTTTTATCAGCCTAGGGTAATTGAGGAACAGTCACATGTGGTATAAATAAACTTCATCTTCGAATAGACATTTTACCAACATCATCATTATTTTTTTCAAACTGCATCTATTCTGCACTCCGCCTAACTCCACAGGTATGTAGGCCACTTGTATGGCCCACAAACGGTACTATTCTAACCAGTTGATTATCCTAATGCCTGGTCATTGCTATTGCACATTCAGCGGTTTTAATGGCCGACATTCCGAATCTTAATAGGTAACATGATGCTGCGAGAAAAATCGCATAATGTTAGTTCTAGTTAGTGGGGGTCATTGGTTGTATTTGGAAACGGTTTTTTTAAAGCATTGTAGTCATAGTTGCACTAATTATTTGGTTTTCAATGTACATTTTATTTTTATTTTTAGCTTGTACGCATTAGATTTTTTATGTCTAACACTAAATTTTGCTAAACTTATACTGTCACTTACGGGATATCTTCCGTGATTGTTCATTATTTATAAACAAAACAATAAACAACAAATAATAACAAACAAACAACAACAAACAATAATAATGAACAATCACGGAAGATATCCCCGTAAGTGACAGTATAAGTTTAGTTGTAAACCGTGAAAGCTTGAAACAGTTTTTGACAAAATTTTGCTGTGCTCTGATCGGTGTACAACGGCTCTTAGTTCTAAGCCTATTGTTAACACCATGTCTTACCTTGTGGAACGAAAATAAATGAATATGAATATGACGATTTGGCCATGACAGCAAATTTATTCTAGGAAGCAGTCACAAATTCTGCAATTCATAAGAATTGATAGACCACTGCTATCATATTCTAAAATCAGACTTTATGACACTATTCAGACCCAGATCTTCATTCATCTTTTTCCATTTTCACTATACGTCCTAGAAGTCGTCTCAACTACGCAGCTGAGACGACTTCCAGGATAAATTCCGGAAGACTACGTAGTTTTCCGGAATTTATATTTCTCTCTTCAGCGTTGTTTGTCTGGCTGTGGTTTGGGATCGGCGCAGCATGCTCTATGCATATTCCGGCATTAGCCGTCATTTCCGAATTCACCCCAAATTGCTGTAATTATGTCATAGAAGAAAATATGAAAGCCCACTGATAAGCAAAATCCTGCACCAAGTATTCCCGCACTTGCGTTTTCCCCAGCCTAAGTAATAACCAGCCTCATACTACGTACAGTTAGCTTAAGCAAAGCATATCTAAGCGACTCGTGCGCCGATTATAGTGGTTGTGCGTTATGGTGTCTCAGATAATTGCAGCGCGGCTAGAAAGCAGTGTGGCACAGTTGCCTCTTTACTTCATGTTTCTGAGATTCATAACATAACGCCTGTAATCCCTAAAGGGTTAGGCACGCCGTGTACCTAATAGTACACGCAATTTCTACAGTTATGTTTAAGCCCCATGTAATTGGAGGCGAGCCTTTTGCCATCATTTTGGCACGAATCGAGACTCCGTAGCTGCTACTAAGAAGTTTCCGATGGATGACCCAGTAACAGTTTGACCGACCTAGTAATCGAACCCAGGATCTCAAACACTACACTAGCTGAGATTCATTCAAGGAAAATGACGTGGTAGTATTCTTTACCATTTATGTTACTACATTGTACGTATAACAATACTGCAATTTGCGTTTTATCGGCAATAGTTTGCTGGCACATGTATTGAAACGTGTAAATGGCTAGAAAACACACTGTAACAGCGCAGTCATTCAGAGACTTAGGTACAGTCAGTGAGCTACATTTCCTGACCGTTCTCCTCTATCTTTTTTTCTGGTAAGTGAGGTCTGGAAATACAGGGCACTGACTGTACTAAACTTATTTCCTTACCGCTCTTCTTTTTATGCTTGTCCTAGCTTCTTACTCTAAGCAAAGTCAAAGTAAATTAGCTAGCGAGACTCGGCAAAGAAGACTGATATTTCGTATCATGTTTGGATGTCGATACCTAATCAATTTGTTTATGTAATAGCATCAAACTTATTTCCTATAAAAATGACTTCAAAAGCCTTTAACTGCAATTATGTAATTTCTAATAAACTATCTATCTTACAATGCCTCAACATCAATTTGACCTGTAATACTTTACGTATACCCACTTATGTGACGAATTCATCATAAAAGGTGTCTAATTTCGCGTCAAAACTGGCTCGTTACAGCGGTCAAGATCAACCCAGAATATACATAACACAATGATGTTATATCACATTACACGAACCACATGCAATTCAAAGTCATTTGCTATACAATCATATGAACGAACAAAGCTGAGCGTACTAATTGAACAGATTTATCTACGTTTCTACGCCTTTGTATTCGGTGAAGATATAATAATATATGGTGAAGATATATTTCCAAAGGGGCTGATAATACGACGTCGATTTTCAAGGTTAAACAGTGCTTGCCGAGGTCTGTCCGTGGATAGGTGACCATCTATATATACCGAATTTCCTTCATGCCTCGAGTACGTCAAGGTGTTGGTCCCAGATCTCATTTGTAGATCTTTAACAGCCGTTAGTCAGGTTGTGGAGGTCAGTTAGGCAGTCGTTCTATGTGAAATATTGGCATTCAGCTACATCCCATTAGACTGGAAGCTGATCCCAGCATAGTTGGGAAAAGGCTAGGCGATGATGGTAAAGATATAATATTAAGTAGTCTTAATGAGTTGTCGTTTTGTCGCGCTGATTTGCATAGGAAGATATACATAATATGGTCATTGACGCTGTCATCATTCCATCATACATAGATGTCAGATTGTGGGTATTATATACACACACGTTGTGTTGTTGTTAGAAAAACGTGGGACTGGGGAATCCATTAAAACAGTTGGTAGAAGATGTAGCAATGTTATTTTTTAAACGTTGCCCCACACCAGGAATTTCTCCTGTATCGCAGGTGCGTTTACAAACATTAAAACTCACACAGATAAACCGCCAGACCCGGAAGAACTACATGTAGGTCATACAAATATGTGTTCCGTGCGGGGATCGAACCCGCGACACGCGGCGTAGCAGCCAATCGCTTAGCCACTGCGCCAACCGTGGCGTCATTTGGAATATAGTTTTATTGTCATTGCATTTGCATTTAAAATGCCATAAAATCTCCCTGGAGTCCCCGATGAGGAAAGAATACAATATTTTACTACGAATTTATAATGTGTGCAATAGAGGATGAATATTGGATCGTCAAAATTAAATTGCATGAACTGAATAAAGATATTTTTAGCCAATATTTGTGATGCTTCAATTGAGGAATGATCTAGTGCTAACTATGATTGGTACCGGGTTTTTTCAAGGCAAATATTATTATTATACATACATAAACGCCTGTAATCCCCGAAGGGTTAGGTAGAGGTGTACCTGATAGGACACACATTTTGCTAGTTATGTTTAAGTCCCATGTAACATGGAGCGAGTCTATTGCCATTAACCGTGCACAAACCCAGTCTTCGTGGCTGCTACTGACAAATTCCTAACGGAAAAATCCAATAACAATTTGCCCGACCCGGGAATTGAACCCAGGACCTCATGCTCAGCAGTCGCGCTTGCGACTACTAGGCTAACGAGACTGTCAGGCAGATATTATTACGCTAAACGAAAATAACCGAAACCCCAAAGTCATAATTCGCAAACCCGCAACAAACAGTAAAGCAACTAGGAGCAAGAACGATAACAACACAAGGCTAAGGTTACAACTACATAATAATACTTATAAAGGATGTTACGAACATACGCATCCGTTAGCCTTAGCCTACGACCACATAACGCACATCGGTTATAAGGGCTAACCCACCAGCGGATTTGCGGTCGAAATCGCGTGATGATTTGGCAGCCGCGGGCGTAACTTCGGTTTGCGTGTTTTTGACTTGATTCGATGTTCGTGCATGATGTTTTTGAACTAATTCTACGTTATTTCCATTGTTTTGTTTATATTTTGTTGGTGGGATATTCAAATTATCACATTTAGATTGCACGCTCGCATTAACATTCTAACGTTCTTAAAAAACGTTACAAGTACTAACTTGGTTGTGAAGGTCAGATGGCAGTCGCTCCATGTAAAATACTGGTATTCAGCTGCATCCGATTAGACTGGAAGCCGACCCCAACATAGTTGGAAAAAGGCTAGACATAATGATGAACTTCTTAAAAACATTGGTGAAGAACGGAAAACATGTGAGGTGAACCTGGACTTATGCTAAGTCTGAAATCTCTAATCCGTTTTAAGCAAGCATGCACGGTGATCCATGTTCGTACCTTCCTAGCATGAGAAGAGGCCTTTGCGGTACAGTGAAATTATTGTCATTTGGGATGGCAGTTATTAGAAGATTTTTTTTTTTGTAGCTCGTGGTTGTACATAAGCTATATTATTGCAATTTGTATGTATATTTGTTATTTTGTGTGCAATAAAGAATAAGAATAAGAATTTTTAGAAGAAAATAAAGCAACACTTTGATCATCAATAATCTTGACAGTCACAATTTCTCAGACACAAGCAATTGATATACCGTCTCAAAAATAAGAGAAACTAAAAATAGTACCTAGCATTACAATGGCAGATCTCAGAACTCAGACAATACTAACATGAAGAATAAGAAATCTTAATGAACTGTGAAGGAATGTTAATTAATATGAATGAACTGAAACAAAAACCAAATATTAGTAGTGTATCGTGGCGCTTGTTGAATTCCTTGTGTGGAATGAGAATAGAGTTCTCTTTGGAAGTTCATATAAGGTGCTACACATGCTAAAGTGACAATAGCTTCTATTTTTAATAGAATTGAAGCTTTTGGGTAGTTTATCACCATCATCATCATCATTATCACGGATCTGTATACTTTCCCCTTTAACTTGAGGGGCATCCGTGGGTCACAAGTTGTTCCAGTGACCTGTCGCCATTTCATCCATCCTGAGTTGATCCGGTGCGTTACGTCTCGGTCTACTTCGCCATCCCCTTGGACAAGCGACCCGAGGTACCGAAAATCGGAACAGATCGGTATGGGTGTTCCGGCAAGAGTTATGGGCACAGGACTGGAGAGACCGCCGAAATTACAGAATAAGTACTCTTTTTTGGGTAGTTTATATCAACCCAATATTTTTTTGATGTTTCCATTGTATCTTATTTACTAGCTTATGCCCACGGCTTCGCCCGAGTTCGGGAACTGCCCACGGCGTCTTACTTCTGGGATAATAAGTAATCTATGTGCTATACAAGACTATAATCTATCTTTGTGCCATGTTTCATCCAGATCTGTGTAGCCGTTCTGGTGTAATTGAGTAACAAACATCCATCCATCCATCTTTCGCATTTATAACAGTTTATGTAAGATGTGTAATATTAGTTTTTAATCTTAAAGTTGAATATAAAGAATGGTTAGTGTAAGTATTTAATTTTATTTGAGTAATACAGACACTCGCGTTTTTTACATGTACTTACTTATATACTGAGAGTAATGCTACGGCTGCCGTGGCGTTGCAGTGCGTCAAGTATGTTTGCAGATAATAATATTGATGGTTTTGCCGCCATTATTAGAAATAGATGTGCACCCTGATGACTCGTGTACTCGCGGCGGCACCAACATGATGCACTCACCCTCTGTGAGTGTTGAGATGAAAAGAATGAATGAATAAGCTTTATTTAATTTCGTACAAATAACATTAACGATTAATAAAAATAAACGCTAGTTAACAATTATCATCAGCAATAAATAAATAATTCAATCAAATCAATAATAAGTAATAAAAATAACAATAATCAATAAATAATTCGATCAAATCAATAATAACAATTAAAAATAACAATAATTATTGTTGTTTTTATTAGTTATTATTGATTTGATTGAATTATTTATTTATTGCTGATGATAGTTGTTAACTAGTGTTTATTTTTATTAATCGTTAATGTTATTTGTTTGGAATTAAATAATGCTTATTCATTCATTCATTCATCTCAGCACTCACAGGAGGTGAGTGCATAATTTAACAATAATTAAATCCATCGAATTACTACCAACAATAACCATTAAATAATTCCCTCAAATTAATAATAACAATAATCCTTAACAAAAGTTAAGGTGCTGAGATGACGAGACGAGTAATAGAGAAGTATGGAAGAAGAAGACATGCTGCGCCGACCCCAAATGAATGTGAATAAGGGCAAGAGTATGATGATGAATAGACTGATGAAGCTCGTAAAACTGATAATGGTGGTGACATGTCTGTTATAGACCTTCTTAGTAGATGAATAAAAGATGAAATATACGGAATACGCAAAGAAAGTAGCCACAAAGCAGTAAATTTTACCAATTTAAGGAGACGCTCCACAGAGTCAATCGAGAAGGGGGTTATATAAATATTGAGTACAATACATTTACATACTTCTTCACCATTCCAGACCATATATTTCTTTTTCTTTATTTATTTATAGGGGTTTTTACGCATAGCGTATGTCAGTCCCATCGTATCCTAAACAATAATACTTTACGTGGGCCATGAATTTGTACAAATCCTTCGCATCGTCGCCATTTGGTTGTGATAGAATTATATGGAACATGCTTACATCAGTTCTGTTCAATTTCAGGGACCTTATTAAATTATTTCTACTGGACTCATATTGGACACATTCCATCAATAAATGTTTTAAGTCCTCGACAACCATCATCATCTGCCTAGCCTTTTCCCAACTATGTTGGGGTCGGCTTCCAGTCTAACCGGATGCAGCTGAATACCAGTATTATTACCAGTAAGAAAAAGAAAAACAAAATAAATGTTGTAAGTCCTCGACAACCATACCATTATAATCAGACTTATAAATAGAGATTCACGTTTTCAGAAATCTAATAAACACGCAATATCTCGCAAAGATAAGGAGAAATAGATATTTCCGACATTATCGGACACGTCAAATCTTATCGCAGATGTGAGGAACAACTGAAGTCTGTCTTCACAGGTACTTACTGATATGGATTTTCGTAATAGTCTATCTATGGGAAAATTGGAGTGAATTACACAATCATACTTTTACCAGGAAATAGGGTTTGGTTGATAAAATTGGTAAAGAAAATATAATGATATAGGTAAACGTTTTTTGTAGTATTTACTAAATATGTAATAACAAGAAAGGAGCTCGTGGCTAAATAATAACAGCAACTAGAGTCGATCTTTAAGCTAAGCCGCGCTAGCCTAGGTTGGTCCGTGGATGGATGAATACCCATTTCATACCAAGTTTCCTCCGTGCCTCGGAAAACCGCTGTCATTTATAGATCTTTGACAGTCGTTACAGGTAGTCAGTGGTCCGAAAGTCTGACAACCAGTCTAACCAAGAGGTAGCGTATTATCCAGTACTAACTGGGTTGTGAAGGGCCATGTAAAACACTGGTGCAGCTACATCCGGGTAGACTGGAAGCCGACCCCAAGAAAGTTGGAAAAAGGCTAGGCTAAAATTAATGCCAAACTCTTCTCATCCTGGCTTCAGAAGTCATATTACTATCTTCTACCTGTTCATACACTATAACCTACAATTCACTCTCATCTTCCAAACCAAATCCTCTTGAATGATCATTAAATCCAGTTTATTGGCTGTTATGTTTAATGCTACAACAAAGTGGAATGGCGTATTCTGCAGCTGTAACTACAAAATTTCTCGAGTACTTATCGTCAACCGTAGTCACAAGAGTCAACTGAGGGTAACGAACAACTAACGGTTCCCTTTGACAATTACAAGCACTGCACTCTGATAAACATCGTATTGTCTATCTTGATCATCTGTTAGTCAAAGGTATGCATATTTGTCAGTAAGTATCCTCCGTCACAGGTTACTACTAATACCTGCAGCTTTCTTCTTCTTTTATGAATTTGTTTTTATTGATATTATTATCATCATCATTCTCCTGCTCTTATCCCAATTTATCTGGAGTCGGCGCAGCATGTCTTCTTCTTCTACACTTCTCTATTACTTGTCATCTCATCAGACACCTCCTTTTTTTCCATATCATCCTTCACACAGTTGTTGATATTTATAATATCAGTCTATAATGTCCCACAGCTGGGCAAGGGCCTTGCACCACTTCTGGCATTTCTGACGACTTTGTTTTGGCCCAATCTCTCAGGAAGTCGTTTATGTTGCCTTGCCATCTCCTTATACAGGTCTTCACTAAGTTACGGTCCTTCCAAATCATTTACGTACCTCACTTGTATGGTATTGCTTTGTCTCTCCAACGTCTATCACTGATGCTTCACCGATATTTACCAGTTTTCATATTAATTTATCCACATCGTTTCGCAAGAAATATTTGTAATGTCCGACTACAGTACTCTGTTCTTCGCAAAGAATTCGCCTTTATGTTATTCTCTTTCTTTATATTGGTATTTAACTTGTTACGGACAGTATCATACGATACGACACATTAGTGCGTGTTTACGTTACCTTGCCGATGTCACAGGATTACATTGAAGTGATTGTGCACATCAGCATCAAGTACGTTACGTGGGAACTTATTTGTTCATAAAGTGCCGCTAAACGTCGATTTAACACTAAGATTGTGGTTCCAGCGGCGTGGGAGATGCGTACTGTGCTTTATGTTAAGAGTTATGAGCGTTTCAAGAATTCACTTCATATTGTTTAGCTTGTTTCATTTGGTTTGTTGCATTCAGTTTAGTTTTCTTTTTTATCAACTACTTCACAGGTTCATAGCTTGACTTCCAGTGTTAACAAATGTTATTTTTTGTACATATTACATTATAATTTGGCTTTTACTTCTTCACTAGGGGTTTGGTTTCTTATCTCTGCTTACAATGTTTTATCTCTTTCTTTTCTCTAGTTTAACCCGAAAGATTAATAAAATTAGTACTTCGTCTGTAAAACAATCAAAAATAGACAAATAATTTTTTTTCATCGTGTCATTTTCTACAATTCTAGATGACCAAAACCACTGTTGTCTGACATACACGACGCTTTACTAAACAGGAGAGATACACACTGTATCATAACACTCTTCCCTTACTTAGCTTCGTCTTTGCCATCTCTAAGTACATCGCCTAGAGTCTAAATTAAAAGTATTTTTACAAACCATTAAGTCAGCTTACAAATAAATTATCTTCTTTGAAATAACCCTCACTCACGAACACCTGACAGTCTCTCGCATCAAATCTGTATTAGATTACCTGTAATCAAGTAATTAGATTAACATAACTGAATAGCCAACGGTCCTCTCCAATACAGTTTACACTGTCAGCCCAATTTAATGGGTGAAATCTCCTGATTCCATCACTCGGGCCCAAGAAGCACTTGCGTGCAAGTTAAGAGTTTCTACTCTTATCCGTTGAGCATTTGCGTTAGATGTATCAACTAGACACTTGATTACTATGTGGAATAAATATGCTTTATCGTTGACACGAGGAGAAAGAATAGAATCAGTCTTTCATAATGTTGAAATGTGTTAGTGTGTTGTTAGATATAAGTGGTGGTTGTAGTGTTTCTCTTTGAAAGGCTTGTTTATGCTTATTGGTTTTTATGTTTGCAGTGCACATAATTTTTATATCTTTGTGAATATTTTCTTCTTTTAATATGCGATTAGCGTTGTGAATGAGATTTTACTTGTGAATTTATTATGTGCACATTAACCTGTTTTTCATTAAATTAACTAAATGAAAAGGTAAGATAAACAGCAGGTAGGTAGCTGTAAGGTGTATGGGCATATATCTATGGGCTAAAGATGTCTGGAAATAAATGAATGTTGTTGTTGTAAATTATGATGAAAACCTTATCAAAAGAACCTCATCTCTAGATTGAGGTCAAGAGTAAGCCCATTCATTATAAAAAAAAAAAAAAAAAAATGAATATGAAGTTTAGAGGAACTTAATATTCACACACAGAAACAATAAGATACTTATACATACGTAGTTTTATCCACTGAGTAACACAATACTTTCATGGTATCATTATCTGTTTTTAAACGACTCGTTTATGTCTACCAATTAATCAATAGTCTCAGCAACAACAATACAATGCATTAGTTAAACGAATAACACTAAATTGATCAACTCCTGCGCAAACCTAATATGGTCTTAAGTTCAAACGTAGGTGAATAACTGAAAGGATGCTACTTCGACGTGGGTTAGTTAAATACTTACACAATAAAGTTAATTAACTTAAGCATTAACATGTCTAGCAAGAAATTAATCATGTAAATGCCAAACTCAAAAGGTTTCAGATTGATTTTACAAGGCTGTGTTTTTGACGCCTCCAGAAGTGAATCTGCAGTTATAAGTTGCGTAAGCGCACCCTTGGATTTAAATGACACTGTAACTGCCAGCATTGACAAGTTGTCTTACTCGGTAGGTAGGTATAACCGCAACAAAAGATATTCTGATAGAAACGAAACGATACATACCGGGTGTAAGCAGACCCTTCACATATCCGTCAACCAAGCATTCCGTACATCAAACTAAGTAACTTTACGCAAAAATTATTGCTGGGAATCGACTTTTTTTTTGGGGTGAAAAATCACGTTTTACGGTAGGACTCGATGGAAAGCACTCATAGCATTGTGCTGATGAATGGATTGAATAGTACGAGGGTCGTGGAGGTGTGTAAAATCTTACATTAAGTATTATTATATTAAAAAAAAAACTTGTGAAAAGTTGGAACTTTAACCCCCAATATCTCCGTAACTAGAAGGTTCCCAGGTATGGTCTAGAACAAAAAAATGATCGCAGTGACGGGGAGAACAAGTGCCTTTCGTTTATGTTCAGGGTCTATTTACACCCTTTATAGAATTCTCATTCGAAGGATCCTCTGAAAGATCGCATGCGCTTGAAAAATTTAGGTACGAAGAGATTAATAACATGACAATTACAACATTTTCTGCTATAGGAAGGCTTTTAGGTCCAAAGTTCATTAGAAGCCATCATATTTTTCCTGCCCTTGTCCATCAATACTTGATCAGTGCCACATGTTTTCTTCTTCCATTCTCCCTTGGTGACCAGCAATACGCCATTCAACAACCCAGTCATGTAATACATAACAACAATATTTACATAGCAACTGCGATCCAATAATGCTTCTAAATCGTGACTCCAAATTAGTTTAGCTCCGCGTTTAGAAAAAAACAAATGACGGTGCGTTGAAAATAAAATAATGGTTACGACCGAACGGAATTGGAGTTCGTAAAAAGTAAGGAGATGGATTAGTTACAGCTTCTTTTGATGGCAACGGAAGAATTTGACTGTTAGGTGACGGGGGAAATGGTTGAACATGACTTTGAACCTTGTTGAAGTCGTTAAGGAAGTCTTGTTAAAATTAATGTTTTGTTACGGTTAAAATTTCAGTTACTACATGTTTCAATGTCTATCATTCATTGGGTTCTTTTCTGCTGATCTGTAGTTTAGACTTAAGTGGGTACGGTTATTTCTACAGATAGAGTAAGTACCTGATTTATCTAATTTGACTTTTGCAAGTGTCTTAAGAAATGCTGCAGAAAGGTCATCCATGTAACTTGGGGTAGGTGCTTTTTTCTTCATATTCTTCCATGTCAAGCGTGGTGCTATCAGTTACTCCTCTCATTCCTTTATATCATTCTTGGCACAATGCTTTCATCATTTCTTCGGTCTGTACAAAGTACCTAATATCTCTCACTTCTCAAGTTTAAACCAAAGTCAAGAAAAGTCGGTAGCCCCATAAAAATAACTACATAAGATAATAACAAACTAAAATAGCTCCAATTTCCTTTCAGTAATAATTTATGGCCATAATTATAAAACCGATTTCGGATCCAAAATTATCTTCACGTACATAGAAATCGCTGCAAGAAGCAATTTAGATGCAGCGGTAAATAGAAACGACTATTTGTCTTGAATCTATTAACAGATCCGTTCAGTTTAAGTGAGTTTCAACTTTCTAATTTAGACAAACCTCTGCTTAACTTCAAGTCTTCTGTTTACTGGGGTAGTTCTTAGTTGGGGGTTCAGGCGAGTAAGAGGGGCTTATAAAAATAACGTGACGAAAGGATTTAGATGAAAAATAAACATTTGGAGTTACTTTTAGTCCTTTTACACAGGATAGATATAAATATAGAACATTTTAAAAACACTTCTTACAACGATCTGACTCACAAAGTAAATAAACAGAAGTGATATTCTACGAGTGGTTAGGATGATGAAAAAGTAACGGTTACCACTTCTTCAGTACATCATTCTGAGCCCCCTTCATATAAATTTTTAATCGGTAATTTTAAAAAAAACAGCTGTTCTATACATTTTGACCGTGTAGGTATTGCACTTTCATAGGAAACAGCTGTCTTTTTTTAAAATAACTGATGAAAAATCTATGTCCGTACATACAAATTTTAATTAATTTCCCCACAAAGCTCAGAATGATGTACTGAATATGTGGTAACCGTTTTCGCGTAGGTGTCCCTTCCACCCCGTATTGGATTAAATACTTCGGCATTACTCACTGAAACGATTAATGACAATTATATTAAAGATCGTATTTACGAAACCCTTTGAAAATGATTTCCACTTGTGTAGACCCTCTGACTGCATACAACATTCAACGTTGGGAGGACCAGACGATGTCCCACTTGCTGGGGTGTCCGAAGTGTCCCAACACCTGCACTTAGAGTACCTAAAAACGCCACAGATGCCGTGATTAATGTGGCCACATACTGGGCCCAAGAAATTTAAAGAATACTATCGACAATCATAAACATCGAAAGAAGGAGAAAATTCAAGATCACCTGACAGATGTAATAAAAACAGTTTTTGTAATATCTCACTAAAACACACACCACAGCTTTATTAAAAGTGTTGCATGGACTACTCTACTAACACAAACTAACTATACAAATACAAACAATCCCCTTATTCATTAATCATAATAAAAACACTCAAATGGATGTAGTTCTAATTGATCACTTCCCCAATACTGATAAAACTTGTGAAGAAGAACAGATGTTTGACAAACAAACAAGTATGGACATCTATCAAGTGAGCTTGCATGTTACTTCCTATTAAACTGTTGATAACGAAGTAGATAATTCAAACATTTTGTATTTGTTAGGGGGCGGGGGTCAGACTACTGAACAACATACAATAAATAAATATATCTGACGTCACACCAGCAATCCCCGAAAGTCCTGCAGAGGTGTACCTTTCGAACACCCTCATTTCGCCAGTTGTGTTTAAGTCCTGTATCAGCGAGCCTATTATTACGAGATGCTACCTGGAAGTTCTTATTAGAATAGCCTATTATGACCCAAGATGTAACACTCAGCATAACTACATACACGAAATATTTAATGAGAAAAATAGGGCCGTTTTTAATAATAATGTTTAATAGAATCATCCAAATAGACAATGGAAATAGAAAGATCATTCTGCTTTGAAAAAAGAAGCATAATATCTTTATAAAACTGGCTAAATCTTACCATGGACTTCTCAATGACCGACGACGCTCTAGTTGCAATGTTACCACACTTTGATGTCTTATTAACATTAATAACAATAAAACCCATTATAAAATTAAGGCAGATCCGGATTAACAGACTCCATGTGAAGAAGAACAGATGTTTAACAAACAAATGAATGAGACTAATTAAGAGAACGCTAAAATCAATGGACGCCGCAGTAAGCTTAATGGAAATATAGGGGGCGACGGTTGTACCGGTCTTGATGCAAATATTTTAAACCAATATAGGATCACTAAGCATTCACCTTGGTGTTAATTTGTTCATATTTGACTTTCGCGAAGTTACATAAGTGTTCCGAATACCTGATATTTGTAAAGGTCAGAGGTTGTGTAGCTGTGACCATATAGCCTCGGATATTCTTGTGCTTGATAAACCCAGTCCAAAATTCTTTTACCGAATGGAGCCTTTTTGTTTTTTTTTTCCTATTTCCCTTATGTCATTCTTTTTTTTAATTTCTTTAATGGCTTTGATCCTTCTTTCTCATTCATCTTTCTCACTTAAGTTATTCATTACTTCAATCTCCATTACACTTTGCTTTTCTATTTTAACAGAAGCTGTAATCATAGAACGGTCGCGTTCGGGAATCCGTGCCCTGAGTTTTCCATTCCATATCGTTTTTTGTTTTTCTTTTATGCTCTCGTTTGCCTCCAGTATAAATAAATGGTACAAACTCACGAAGGGTGATCGGTAAGCTGTAAAATTAACGTTTATTACCCGTTGAGAATTTGCTCCAGAATCTTCACACTTTATAGTTTACTCGTTCAGTGTGTTTTTTTATAGTGTTGTTCTAAGTTGGTGTTCTAGTATAATTTGGGTAGAAACAATTATTTAGTCCGCCTGATAATATGAACTTTTGATTCGTTGTTCAGAAATCATTCCGTTTACTTTGTTTTCTATAAAAATATCAATATCGTTTATTAATGGTTCTACTGTGTGTAGATCAACAATCACAATAAAATAATAAATAAATATCAATATCTTCACTAGGTGTTAGGTATCTGAGTCAGAATCTTCATTTATATTATTGTTAGCTTAATCCCTTGGGAAACACTTCTTGTCTTTATTATCCTATTTTGCAGCAATTTCAAAATCTCTTTCTTGCATTTCATAGTAATCTACCAGCATAGAACTCACCAAGTCACCACAGTCAACTTAAATTTCAACCGACCGAAATAATCTTGAACGATCAAAACGATACAATCTCGGAGGCGCAGGCGCAAGTAAATGGTAAGCCGTTTGTAGGCGAAGGACTATTCACCTGTCACTGGCGTTACGCACAACTGACCTTTACTGCTACACAGCTTATATTCAATACTGCTATAAGCGGCTCTGATGTTACTGCTGCGATAAGTATTTGCCTTGTTAGTAATATGGAACGCGATATACGAAATGCATATGTTTTTGTTTATGAATTGGGTAGCAACTACAAGGTAATAGGACTAAGTGCGATTATTTATAATAATACCTTCTTTGGTTAATAGACTAACCACAAGTGAAATAATAAATAAATTAATAACTTAACATCCTGTAATCCCCTAAAGGTTAGGCAAAGATGTACCTAATAGTACACCCACATTACGCCAGTTATGTTTAAGTCCCATGTAATAGGGGGCGAGTCTATTGCATCAACCAGGCACAGATCTAGACTCCGTGGCTGATACTGAAAAATTCCTAATGGAAAAACTCAATAACACTTTGCTCGACCCGGGCATCGAACCCAGGACCTCATGCTCAGCAGTCACCATTGCGATCACTAGACCAACGAGGTAGTCGATGATAAAAGAAGGAATAGTTTTAAAAATGTCTTTCAATACATAAAAGAAAAACATTATACCAATACTACCAAAATATTGTTAACCGAGGTGATTAAGAACCTGAGCGTAATAGACAAAGGGTCATCTATCAGAGAAAACGATAATGGTAAAGTTAAAAATAATGGGACTGACATAAGCTATCAAAAATCTGTATTAAATTCTGTTGGAAGTCGTTGTAGAAATACAAAAGGCATTGAAAGCGATTGTGTCTTGTCTAGGTCATCAGACCCTCAGATCAAGTATCTCTACGGAAAGGAACATTGAAAGGAAAAACAAAAACAGAGCTGTTGTTTAGTCTTGCCTGTAGTTATGAGTTCAAGGTGAAGACACTTTTATAAAAGGTTTCTTTCAATCAAGATAAACTCGAACTAAATCCTTTGGCGAAAATACTGGATGAGTCATTCGATCAAGGTTGGGGCTTGAACAAAATTTATAATTATTAAAGTAAGCTCGGCAGTAATGTAAAGAAAACATTGGCTTATGAAGCAAATATCCTCCCTGCACTCAGTAATATGAAACATGATCAAAGCAAACAAGCAGTAAATGAGATCCTGCATACACCCCGAAATGCAGTTCAGTGATGTGGAACATATAGGGGAACTTCTTACAAACATTTCTATTGTAACGTTAAAAGCTTTTTGGGAGTGGGTCCGAGCAACACCCATGATTGATAGAAATACTGTTGGTATATTTAGGATGATGCAGCCGAGTGGAAAACATGAAGATACTGGCAATAAGGTACTTAAAAACACAAATAAAAATAAATAAGGATTAGAATAAGGCATAGAATACCTACATGAAAGTCTCAATTTTATTTTATTAAGACTTGCATCTGCAGAACCAATTCTAATAGGTAGTATTATTGTGAAAAATTTTCTCCAAGACAAGACAAAATTCATTTAATAAGCTCCAAACAACTGTGTTATTACTTTCAAGGTTAGATTCCAATCCATTATCAATGAATACCCTCTACTGTTAAGGAATACCCTCGACACATTCCCCAAATGCAGCGCACTGAAGCATGACACAAGGAGTGGCTTCTCAACATTTCTTATGCGCAGGAGTCAGCCAAGCGTGATCTTACACACGACCGCCTCTCCCACGGGAGTCGAGACGCAGGACATCCGTGAATTAATTACTGGGCAGCTCCTAAATGTGTGGTCTCATTAGATGAGGTTAATGATGAATATATGGATTTGGGATTGAAGAAGGCAATGGTTGAAATTGATGGCTTTGTTCAAAGTCTTATTTTGTAAGACGCTGTTGTTTTTGTTTTTGAAAAGGATACAGACGAAATTAAAGAGACGAGAGACATGGACTAAGGTAGTGGTATTCAAGTTCATTTGATTGCAATTAATGTCGATGCTAATATCCTTGGAATAGGTTTAGAAGTGGTGTATCAATCGGGACGGAATTAATGGAGGAATATCTTTATCCAGCACTGGCACACAATAGGGTGGCTATAATATTAATATAATAAATAATAGTGTAGAAAAGAGCACTGACAAAGTTACAAGAAATTATTATACACAAAATGAAAACATTTAAAAACCAATAAAATGGCACTAACAAATCTTAGCAACATAGTGCTTTCTACGTCCCGCATCCGGGACTAAACTTGTTATTAAAAGTGCTAGAGTGGGACAACAATAGTGCGAGAGGGAGAGAGCCGGGTTCGTCGCACTGTACCTGTTCCACAGGCCAATAGGCTATAAAACATAAGAAGCCAATGTGTTTCGTAATATCTAAGTGTACAAATTCTGTGATTTTTGAGGGATGAGCGGTAGCGATTTGGGGTGGTAACGTTAGATGCAAAAAATATCTTAAAACTGCTGGATGGAAATACATATATAATTCTTTATACATAATTGTCTTTGGCTAAGGCAATGAAGAAACTAAGACAGTAGGAGGTTTTGAATTTTGAAATAAGTTTGATTGTGAGGGCTGATTTGAAAGCCAGTGAACTTGTCAACGTGGATATTAACGCAAAACCTCCAAAAATAATTACGAATAGTGAAGTCCCAATACAACAAAGACGTTCAATCTCATGGTTTTATTAAGGCCAGCTATGATCTGGCGAAAAGCTGAGCTGATTATTGACTTGATTGACACAAGCAAAGGAATATCATTATTCTCTTGCCCTTATCCCAATTTATTTACAGTCAGCGTATTATGTCTTCCTCTTCTATGCTCAAAATGATTATTATCGTGTATTCTAACTCTGACTGCAGCTAGAACTACATTCTTACCTAATGAAGTTCCGGTATGATCTAGGTGCATAAAACATGATGCAGTCATTAGTCACCAACGACAGGGACGTGACGATACTATAATTAGTGTTACAGAAGTATATTGTGTTACTATTGTTGTAGTAATTTATCGGAAAATCGTTAGTTATGTTTAACCTTGTGTGCCCATAGTGGAACATTATTATTGCTTAAGGCATTTCGGGTAGTTGCATCGTGTATTGATTGTTGGTCTTCGATCACCTCTTATAGGTGATGACACTAACTAGCCTGTGTTGTCCCACACCCTCACAATTATGGTTTAGTTAGTGCCAACTAGTCCTTTTATTGGGTTAAGCTCGTCACGTCATATTTGTCTTGGTCTACCACAATTTCTTCTTAGGGTTAAAACGTTTGTAATGAATGATTGAGGATTTTTATAATCTAAATTGCCTCAGGACGTCCTACGATGTTAGGATAGGTTCTTGATTTCACTCGTTGAACCACCATTTACGTAATTTTTATTATGCCAATGTTCGGTTTCGTTTGTCAGGCATTAAAAAGACATCATAATGTCTTTATTGGGTAAGTAATCATCTTAAAGTCACGACATCATAGCTACTTATTATGTTCAGTTAAATTTTCATTTTAGTTCACATGTTTGACGGCAACAACGTTTTATACGTCTTCGAAAAAAACACTTCTTGCTTTCCGCCTCTCGCTTCTGTTAAGACCACGCTCTTCTTTTCAAACTCAAAAAGAATGTGCATTTGTCTTCAGACCAAGTCCGGGTCTTAAACTTTATTCCTACTGTCTCTGAATTTATTAACAACTGCGTCGAGTAAGACACGTCAGGGAATATACGAGGCATTGTTCAAAAACAATATAAATATTTCTGAGAACTGATTTTGGTCTTAAAATACGTCTTTTGAGTTTTAAAAAAGCAAATGCCCTTTGAGGAACTCCTCATGACTCCATTTAGGACCCAGGTGTATCGTAATACCCAATAACTGAGTTATGGAGGCCAGATAGTCAGTTGCTCAATGTAAAATACAGGTATTCAGCTGCCTCCGATTAGACTGAAAGAGTGGACGGCTACCCCAACATAGTTGGAGAAAGTCAGAGCTGATGATGCTGACTCATTTAAGACTTCAGGGTCCTTTAAGAAATTCAATCTGAAATTGAAGTTATGGTATGGTAGAACATCTCATGCCAATCGGGTCATCGGCAAACCGACCCCTGCAAACTAGGTGTGACAACGATCTTCGCAGGATGGCTGGTAGCAGCTAGTAAATGAACTGCTATTAATAGGCTATGATGGAATGAAGTAACAGACAAGTATGGAAGAAGAAGACATGCTGCGTCGACCCCAAAAAAATTGGAATAAGGTCAAGAGAATGATGATGGCAAAGAAAACATGTCATGTGAATAAATAAATAAATGTTGATGACAATGGAATGGATGATTCCTGAATGCTTTTAATAAGAATTTCTACGGCCAATAAGTCCGGGAGATACCTAAGTAAATGCTGTTAGCAACTAAACTGTTACACACGATTACCGTAAGACCGACAAAAACCATTTTATCTCACGAGAAAAAATCTTGCAGCAGTAGGACCAAGTACAAAGATCATATCAAAGTAACTTTGATTAAACAACGGTACAGATTATATACAATAACTTTGTAGGTTTATACCGTATTGTTATGAGAATAAGAGTAATTACTTACAAACATACCAAAACGGCCCTGAGAGACACTTCGAAAATCAAATATCAACACTTTTGTTAAGACTTAAGATTGTTTTTGCTCTGAAAATATTATGGGAGTTAAGTTTTCGGCAGCAAAGGTCACGATGAAAGCGAATTGTTTTAATTTTATAATTGTTTTGAGTTCCGTTTTCCCTGAGAAGATCTTCTTATGAAATGTTTACGGTGAAACAGTTCTCATACGACAGGAGATGAAAAAATGCGCACTGAATTGGACATTTATACATGCCAAAGTAAATTGAGTTTTTCACATGATCATGGATATCAAGATAAAACACAGCGTATTTCTGAACAGTGTGGTCAAAAAGACTATGAATTATTTTTGTCTGCCTCACTTCCGCCATTTTATATTATTTTCAAAATAATCAGCTGTCCGTTTAAAACTTCATAACCGACCCAAAATATGTGTAACTAACTAGCTTACCTATCGCCTGCGTCTTCGCCCGCGTGCAGTTCGATTATTATAAATGCGAATAGTTGTGAGGATGTATGGATGGATGGATGTTTGTTACTCTTTCACTCAAAAACTATTTACCATATTTTGATGAAATTTGGCACACAGTTTACAAGCTGGATTAACAAGTAGGATAGGACTTTTATCCCCGTAGTACGATCCCGTGGGACATAATCGAACTCCACGCGGTCGAAGCCGCGGACATAAGCTAGTCCTACATAAAAACACAACGTTAAGGGAAATGAGTTCTTGTGTCCCAGACGATGATCTAACCAACACTATTTATATAAAACTGTACTAACTGAACATATAACACATGTCATTGTATCTGTAGATATACTGCACGTGTCCTATGTGCACACTTAACGTTACAAGGACTGAAGTATATTATCTTAATTATCAGAACACAGGCTTCTGCTTGCGACTACGTCTGTATGTTTGGAAGAAGCACTTCACAATAGTTTAGCTTTCAGTGACATTTTTTTAAAGTTTGGTACTTCTATAAACCGCTTTCAAAGAAACAAATAGTTTTACCTCTTTATGATATTAGTTAACTAGACTAGTTTACATTTTTCGGCACGGTTGGCGCAGTGGCTGAGCGATTGGCTGCTGCGCTGCGTGTCGTGGGTTCGATCCCCGCACGGTACAAATATTTGTATGGCCTACAGATAGTTGTTCCGGGTCTGGCTGTTTGTGTATGTGAGTTTAAATGTTTGTAAACGCACCAACGATAGAGGAGAAATTCCAAGTGTGGGGCAAAGTTTATAAAAAAAAAAAAAACATTATGACAAACGGCTCACCCCAGCGATGGCAATTATGTCAAAATGTAGCGATTGATTTTTGTGCTATCATCATCATCATTATCCATCTCATCCCAATTCAATTCGGGTCGGCGCAGCATGTCTTCTTCTTCCATACTTCTCTGTAACTCGCCATCTCAACAGCCAGCTATTATTTTCTAAGTAAATATTCTTATATTGTACACATAATCCTTGCGGAATAAATGCTCTAAATCCTGGTGAAAACGACATAAAAATGGCTTCATCCCGTTTGGTAACTTTCCAGATTCGCCAACTAAACAAAAGACGTACAAAACAAGTTTAGTGTAAAAAAGTGCGTTTCGTAACTATTTTAGTCTTCATACGTTGAGTCCCGTTTCGTCAATCATAAACAACTGTTTGTATTACGGCACAGTCAGCTCCCAAAGTTACATGGAAACTTCTTGTTGATGTTCCTATTTTTTGTCCCTCACTGGCCACTATCGCGCAATTTTATAAGCAGTAAGCCGACCAACAGACAGACACAAAAAAACGACTAAGTTTTATACCTACTATTAAAAGACACACTATTTAACGCCATTATCAAAGTAGTTATTATTTGCTCGAAATCAAGGAGCAATAAGTTCTCATTCATAGATTCCTACTGATACTTCAGTTAGCACTTCACTGTTGTTTCATCATCCCATACTCTTAAAAACCTCAATTAACTTTAAATGTTCATTCAATACTAACAAATGGTTAGCAATCAATTAAATGAAATTTATCTCCCACTTGCTCTTGTTAAAACGGAGAAACGTTAAATTATAACTAATAAGTAACAGTTAACAGCTTCCTAGTGTTTGTTAACTGCTGTTTACACGATCTGTTTCTATACTCATCTCTAGTTTGGCTAGACAGACTTAGTATACGCTACAAGACTGATATGACGTCATTTATTTACATGATACATCATCATTCTCTTGCCCTTATCCCAATTCATTTGGGGTCGGCGCAGCATGTCTTCTTCTTTTTTCTAACTTCTCTATTACTCGTCATCTCGCCAGACACCATGTTGTATCATTTATTTACATGATACAACCTTACCAAACCAAATTTCTGAGAAGCAGCTGCAGAAATTAACGCCCTGTCTAAATATCCATGAATTTTGACAACACCTTAAATTCAGTAGGCTTTCAGGAAATGTGGCATGCTTGTTAAAGTTATACTAATTTAAATACAGCAATTTTTTTAAGGAATTTCTTAAAAAAATACAAGAAGCAGGTGTACAAATTGGGGACGCTATTTATACTTACTTCCAATTATAAATCAAAAGTTGTATAAGATAAATAAATAGGCACTTTCTCGAAATTAATAACTGTATCCTTTTAGATGACAGTGACAAATTAAAATATGCTTTGGACTGTCATTTGTTTACACAACAACTCTTATTTATCTCTTTCGTTATTTCTATGATCTGATGTTGTTCTACTTAACAGATTATAATTAAAATTCTTAAGAAACATGTCAACTGATGCGCTGTGATTGTCATCGCATAACATAGCGTAAGCTAAATATGTGCTATCACGATCTATATCATTCGGTCACGATTTTCCTTATTTATACCTGGATTTAAACGAATATCTACCATAAACTCTTATCTTTAAGTTTGAAAACTGTTTAATGTGTCTAATTGGCTAATAAAATTGCGAGGTCTATTTCATTTGATTAATGGTTTATTTTTTCTTTTACAGGTAAGTGATGGTGTTTGGAACAGATTACGGTAAATTGCAAAATGGTAAAAAAAGCTAAAAAACTTTCAATTAAAGCTGTATGCGTTCTAGATTTCAAGCTATGTTAGAAGATAAATTATACTGATTGGATTTAAAATCTAACAATCAACGAGTTAGGTAAATTATATGAATTAGACTCTAAACTCAATCTACAATTATTAAGATTTATAGCTATACAAGGATCTTTTGGCGCATGGCTTAAGGCGAGGTTATCCAGATAAACGTCGTTTTGTATTGTGTTTTATTCCTATACGGCACGGATTAAAATTCTGAAAAAAACATATTACATATTTCACACTTCGATCTAGATATTCCGGCAAAGCGATACACGATTACTTGCACTTTGTTGCATCCAATTAAATCGCAAAGACAAGTCTAAATGATGGTTTTTAATATTATATCATTTGAGTTATATTAGGTTTTTAACAATAAAACTTATACCATTATAAAGGTCGTAAAAAATGTGACAGTACACGGCAATCATAATTTTAAATACTTAAAAAAAACCTAAACAACCATTTCCAAATTTGCTGTTTTCATCATTTCTTACTCGCATCGCGTGCTTCAGTCCCGAGCGGAACGCGTTGGAGGTCGGACGTGTGCCAATTTTTCGAACCCGCCACCCCACCTCCGCTAAGTTCTGTTACGAGCTGAGCCAAAAATAGTTTGTAAAAAATAATACTTAGTAAAACACCGAGCCTAGGTTTATTTGAAATGTCATTTGTTCACAAAAGTACAGTAGGTACCTAATAGGGAACGTAGTCAGAAGGTAGAAGATAAGAGTTACGCAATAGAAAGAGAGGCAGCTTCTAGGAGAATATAACTGTAGGTAATTAGCGCTGCGCGGCCTCAATTGAACTTTATTGTGTCGTTGCAAAAGTCGCTATTTATGATTTCGCAATATTATTTATAAATTTCGGTAACTTTGGAATGGGCAACTACAGTACTTTCACAGTTATTATGCCTTTTGAATGGGACTGTAGCTTCATTTTATTATCTTTTTTTCGACAATTCAAAAACTGCCTGTAACTGGCCTACTAAAATCAAAACATTTATTCCACTATTTTTTTTTTGTAAGGAGTTCTAAAAAAGTTTTGTAGGGAGCCCGGTAAGCCGAAGATTATCGAGTTCGACATGGGCAGAAAAAGAAAGTATGTAGGGGAGAACGAGACAGAATGAGTAATGGTCGTGGTCGATATCGTATTTTGTACGCACGACGGCCGATCAAGCTGTACAAAACCAGTTTATGCGGATCTCTCATTGTATAGGAAATCTATACAAAGCGAGGGCAATTTATACTGGAAATGACAGCTTCATATGCCGCCGTGTGTACCTACTAGTTTTTTTTATTTAGTTGTCTTATTTACATATTTAAGATAAAATCATTTTAATTTTTTTTATTTTACTTCCTCTGCATTTTATGCTTTACTTTTTTTTCGGTTTTTTCGTCATGGGTGTCATTTTCATGGTTTTCGGGGTCGCTAATAATGAAATTGAGGTCAAAATTAAAATTCAAGATGGCTCCGACAAAATTTTTTGGTTTTTTCGTCATGGGTGTCATTTTCATGGTTTTCAGGGTCGCTAATAACGAAAATTAGGTTAAAATGAAAATACAAGATGGCGCCGACGAAAATTTTTGGTTTCGTCGTCATGGGTGTCATTTTCGTGCTTTTCGGGGTCGCTGATAACGAAAATGAGGACAAAATGAAAATCCAAGATGGCGCCGCCAAAATTTTTTGGTTTTTTCGTCATGGGTGTCATTTTCATGGTATTCGGGGTCGCTGATTTTCATTTCGTTATCAGCGACCCCGAAAAGCACGAAAATGACACCCATGACGACAAAGCTAAAATTTTCATTGGCACCATCTTGAATTTTCATTTTGACCTCAGTTTCGTTATTAGCGACCACAAAAACCACGAAAATGACACTCATGAAGAAAAAATCAAAAATTTTACGTCGCCGCCATCTTGGATTTTCATTTTGACCTAATTTTAGTTATCAGCGGCCCCAAAAACCACGAAAACGAAATCCATGACAACAAAACTGAAAAAAAGTAAAGCATAATTTTTTTTTAAAACCGAATGTCGCGTGGCGTTTAATTTTGAATCATACTTGATTCTGGATCTTTGTGTCAGTCAGATTTTAAATTCACCTTATTCACAAAAATAAATAAGTATACCTTCTTATTTTTAATTATATCTTCTTATTTTAATTGTTAGTAATTAGGTTCACGTTCATAGAATATGTAGGTTCCTAATCTATCTATAACCAATACTTTCTAGAAAAATAAAACAAAGTGAACTTATACATATCAATTCAAGTTGTTTTACTGCATCGCTCTACCCTGTAACGCAACTTAGTACCTATCCGAGTTCGTGAACTCATGACCAGTGCGCTAAGCGCGCGCGTTTTCGCGCCGCGTAATTTGTTACGTATCGCCTCTCCGTGCGGGGGCTGGGGTAAGCGATTGATGCATACGGCGCTCGGGGTAACCTCGCCTTAAATCCACAATTCCGCACTAACATCGTCATTTAGTTTTTGTTCAAAGAATCAGCATTGCCGTCCGACGTGGCATTGCTGCCAGCCTCCTGGGCACTTTTTTGAGGCCCTGTAATGCTTTTCTTCTTTTTTATCATGTATATATTATTATTCCGTGCCTTGGAAAGCACGTTAAGCCGTTGGTCCCGGGTGTCATTTGTAGATGGCCCAAAAAGTCTGACAACCAGTGTTACCAAGGTTACCCAGTACTAACTGGGTTGTGGAGGTCAGATAGGCAGTCGCTCCATGTAAAATACTGGTATTCAGCTGCATCCGGTTAGACTGGAAGCCGACCCCAACATAGTTGGGAAAAGGCTAGGCAGATGATGATACATTATTATTCTAAGATTAGTTATACAGGGTGTAAACAGACCCTTCACGAAGCCAAGCATTCTATACATCGGGCCTGTGGACGGCGAGTTATGTGCTAGCTCGCCGTCCAGCCGTCTTATGACGACAGGCCGTGTCGACGGCGCGTTCGTGTTCCACGTGCGCCTCAAAGAGATGTCAGCAAATAAGTAGGGGTCCGCATGGGCGGATGCCTGCCAGGGCTGCGGGACTGTTCGAAAGAGATACCGTGGCCCTGGAACACAAAGGGCAAAGAAGGAACATGGATGGGTTTTAGTCAGCACAAGTTTGACACTCCCTTCCGCTCCGCCCAGAGTAGAGGTCATTTGATGATTACCAATCCGAAAAAAAAAAAGCATTCTATACATCAAACTAAGTAACTATACGCAAAAATTATTGCTGGGACACGACTTTTTTTTGGGGTGAAAAATCACGTTTTACGGTAGGACTCGATGGAACGCACTCAAACAATTGTGCTGATTGATGGATTGAATAATACGGGGGTCGTGAAGGTGTTAAAAGTAAAAATCTTACATTAAAAACATGTTTAAAAAAAAAACTTGTTAAATTGTTGGAACTTTGACCCCCGTAACTAGAAGGTTCCCAGGTATGGTCTAGCTAGAACAAAAAAATGATCGTAAGGACGGGGAAAACAAGTGCGTTTCGGCTTATATTATTTCGTAAAAAAAAATTGTTAATACATTAAAAAAAATGATTACTGAAACCATCCCCTGCCTAAGTCACCAAAGAGTCACTATAGTTCTTGAAAAAGGCAAGTGCTTAACAAAAAAACAGATCTTTTTTTAATTCACTTATCTCAGCTAATCTTATCATCACATTTTAATTCATTATAAGTAGCAGTAACACACAATATCATAAATAAAAAAAACAATTAATTTGAATATATCAAAAGCTATCTAATTAATATTTTAATTAAATCAAGCCCGTTATAAATAACCGGAATCGACGCTGTTACGTCACGCAGACACCGGATCCAGTCGTGCTATTGACCGGAAATGATCAACTAAATTAACTGTCTACTTTTTTCAGCTGTTAATTAAAGTACCAGTGATATGTTCGAAATTAAATTGAATTATTTTTTTATTTAAAAAGGATATCGGAATCACTTTTACACATCATAATTACTTTGATGATATTAATAAGCTAGATAACATAACATCACGCCTCTAATCCACGAAGGGTTATACAGAGGTGTAAATAATAGTACACCCACATTTCGCCAGTTATATTTAAGTCCCATGTAATAGGTGACGAGCCTGTTGCCATCAACCGGGCACAAATCCAGACTCCGTGGCTGCTACTAAGAAATTCCTGTTGGAACAACCCAATAACAATTTGCCTGACTCGGGAATCGAACTCAGGACCTCATGCACAGCAGTCGCGCTTGCGACTACTAGACCAACGAGGCAATAAGCTAGATGGAATCGATACATCCTCTCTGACTACCCCTGAGAGCAACATAATCAGCCTATAATGTTCCCACTGCTGGGACACAGGCCTCCTCTCCATGAGAACAACATACATGAATACATATACTCACGCCTCTTTTTTCCATGGGGGTAGGCGGAAACTACACAATTACATGGATCCTTACGTGTTCCTTCTGCTTCGTCCACGTTCATACATCTGTCATACAACATAAATGGTCCCTCAAAAGAAATGGCGAAATAAACTCAGTTAGCTAATATGAATAAGTTAAGAAGTTCTATGAATGAACAGTTTTGGGCCAACTTTTCTCACTTAATTAAAATTAATATGAGAAACATTTCACAATGCATTAAAATTAAAAGTAATGTGCTTGGAGTTTCTCAGAAGAGAAATTAAAGCCCTTTCGAGGTTTCGTCATTCAGTACCAACTTAAGGTTCTGTAAAAACCGGTTCGTATAATTCCGGAGCCGTTCCGGATATTTGACACTGACAGATACTTTAGTACAAACGTCAGCACATCAACAAGCTACCTACTACTGACAAATTTTCCCAATCAACCTTGAACCTAATGCGATAAAGTTGAAAATCTGTTAAAGAAATTTGACAGATTGTAGTAGCTTGATGTGCTGGCGTATGTACATTATAGTTCAGTTCAGAGTCCAGACACATCCGGACACTTCGCAATTGGTCCTTTACTGTATTTTCGTAAAAGGGACTAAGATGATCCGCAAAGAGAATACGCACCAGACTCCTACTATTTAGGTAACAAATTGAGGGGCAATTTCCAATGTGATCAATAATTGTTACGGTTCAATTCAAAGACTTGTTCATTAGTAAAGTAGCATCAGCCTATAAAGCACCCAAATCTGTGACACGGGCGGCAGTCCTCTCTGTAAGAGGGAGTGTACCGTAATCCACCACACGGACCTAGTGCGGATTGGTTGGTCTTCGAATTTGTGGTTCTAGGATACGCCGATTTCCCACGATGTTATCCGGTTTGAGAGCAGTGGTGATGTAATAATATTTTTTTCTTCACCGAAAAATCAAAATCTCAATCGAATCCTATGAAATAGTATTTGAAGTAAAAAATGGAACACATCCATACTTCGAGTTGCTGTTGTTAGGAATGCCACCTCCGAGAAAAAATGAGGCGATTCAAATTACGTTCCATAATACACCAAAAAAATAATATTTGCCCGTATCAAATCGGATGGCAGTCTCTCAAATGATAGTTACGCAATGCAAATAAATTATTTCGTAATATTGGACGACCGGAACGGACTCCACTGTGATCTCATTAGTTTTCGAGGCTAGAGAAAGTCGCGAGTTGCTATGCGAAATAAATTAAAGTATAATAGTCGGTCTGGGGTCTACTAAAAGGACATTATTGGGGACATTTGAACTTCCAAGATATTTATTATCAACATCAACATTTCGGGGAAAAACATCCACTGCTGTCTGGATGTAGGCCACCACTAAGTATCGCGTCAGAATTTTGAAATTAGCGGTGTGGTATCCCCAAGCCTTGGACAGCAGGTGAAGTCGTTGGTCCTGCCTCTGATCTCCTTAATAGTGTCGGACTGACGCCCTATCGGACTAAGAGAGAGAAGAGAGAGTGCACTTTTGTCTGCGCGATTTGTGCTCTGAAGACGGTGCACATATCTCACGCGCCGAAATCCAATGTCCCATGCGATTAGATGCCATGACCGAAATTCGGTCAGAAGAACTATTCATATTTATGAAAAACGCCTTATGTTTAACACTGAAAGACATGTGAAACAAGGAAAAGAGGCGCGATTATTTCCAAGACATCCATTTTTTCCTGACTAAATAAGTCTGTCAACAAGACTTTCTTCAAATCGAGGGCATGAATGACGTGTAATACGTCAGCCACACGTGATGACCGTACAACAATATTTTGAAACAGTGCCAATCTTACTCATTCATACGCTCATTCATGCTGGAAGCACAGTGAACCGATGTGAACTCAGGGGAAGACAAAATATTTTCTGAGAACTTTTGTTATCAAACAATAATTTTAATCAATGGTTCTTTGTTTGTTATCGGTTGGATTTATTGAGAATAGGTGTTGAAACAAGGGACAGTCTTGTCTTATGTACATTGTAACACTAACTTATACCAAGGTCATGTCAGTATCATAATCAGTTCATGATTCTACACCCCGACAATTGAAAACGTTGCTGTCTTTGACAAATGGCACCACCTATCGCATTTAATAACTAGATCGTCTTAAATAACTACGAAAATAACAGTTGTTACGGGCTTTCAAAAAATCTAAACGGATGACAACCGGTCTAAACTGAGGAAATTGGTGTCATATTATGTTGTCACAATACTCACAATAATAGCTCTTAATATGAATAGTGCATTCTGCATTTTGTGATACAGACCACATGTTCCAACATATCGCTCGACACACCTCACATTTAATTAAAGACCTGCCTAGTTGACGTTTCCTGTGATGCTAGGGCAGCTTTTACCTTGGCACCAGAGGCTAAGCGTTGCCATACAACGTGGCAATGCCGCCAGTCTAGAAAAGATCCACCAATTTGTTCTCAAAACCAGCATCTCGCCAGCCCAGTGCGATTACATCCGGCTTTCCCGTTACCCCGTTACTCTCGAAGTCTCGACAGTACGATATTATGTGTTCTCTTGTTGCACCAAAAATATCGGCTCGGCTGATGAACCCACGGCGGATAAACATTAAATAACGCTAAATATATGGATCTGTCCAAATCCGTTCTAGTTTTCGGTGGTATTTCCCTTTTGAGGTAGAATTCTTATGACTTGCAATACGTTTGGGAAGGAAACTGTTCTGTTTCCTGTAGCCTGTTCATATTGCATGTTGCAGCAGTTATTTATATACCCACGGAAATCGTTGCCAATAAAGTTGACTGGGAACTCTTCCTAGATGTAAATCTAAAAGGTTGTCTTATTTAATTTTCTGTTGTTGTAAAAAAAGCTTCATAGAAATTCGAAGTCCATTTATTTAACCTTATCATAAGAGAAGCGGAGAACAGAAGGAAAGAAGGATATTTTGTGTGAAAAAATCGCTTGACTGAGAAATATACAGGAAGAAAGAGACACCGACGTACAAACGGTTACCACGTATTCAGAACACCATTCTAAACCCCCACATAGAAATTTTTCATAGGCAATTAAGTAAAGGATTTGCTATTTCCTATAAAACTGCATTATACACGCCAAAATGTATGGAACAGCTGATTTGAAGTGGTTAAATACATTGGGAAAAGCGTAGACTGGCCATGAGGACGACACTAGTTCTAATAGAAACGCCACGATTTAGGTCGGCATCCTATTAAAAACAAATGTATGCCAAAACCGAAAAGATCACGCCTATCTGATTCATACTTTCGAGAACAGAAGTCATAGTCAATACACGTGATAGTTTCTTTAATTTGATATCAACTGAGTGAGTATACTCTATGAGTAATCATCGAACATTAGCACAGTCAGGCAGTCGAGTGCGGATTAATCATTGATCTATGAACTACGACTATGAGTTGTCAGTCTTTTGCAATCATCTGAGGCGCCAGTAATACTTATGTTGGTAGGAATTGCATTTGCATTTTTGAGGGAGCGGTTATGAGTATCATCGTATGAGTTATGATATAATATGATGGGTAGTTTTCTTTTTTTATGCTTTTTTAACTAAAGGGAGTTTTTATCCTTATGGATATGCCAACCCCTATTAGTTTTGTTTTTTCGAACAGAACTGAAACTAGCAAGACACTGATTTTAGCAAGTAGAGTATCAATGGAATTTTCTTGATGCTATGTGTGGGTATGTGATAAAAAGATCATAGAAAATTTACTACGTGAAATGTCATGAAACATTGTTTTCATTCTTTAGTTATCAGTTCATCCTACTTTTAGTGTTGACAGCGATGTGGACGATTTTTTTGACACCCTCTAACCCATTTGATACTTATACATATTTTTATTACTGTTATAGATTTGTAGTTTGTAAATAATGTAAATATTCTTTGAAATAAATTCACATTCAACTAGGTATCAAAATAATGGTAGGTTTTTCAAAATATACAGTACATGAAATCCATATTAAGACTTTTGTCGATTTCACTTATTTGAAGGTCTGTTTGTCCAATAAAACCTTCAAAGAAGGGTAAACATTTCTTGCACACATCAATGATGAAGCCTAATAAACACCCCATACTTAATGCAAAAAGCAACAAAGCAGAATCAACACTGCACTGCAAAGTATCAAAATTATCTCTATTTGAAGCTATAACTGCTTAAGCAGACATTTCCGAACATGCCATAAAAGTTGGCCAACACCACATCAAACGGTTTAAGAGATACAAGCATCATTGACCACATTAAAGGATTAGTAATAAAAATATTTATATTTCCGAAATGAGACTAACCAGTATTAATATGTTTATATGTGTATCACCAAAATAGCCTTAGCTTTTGGTTCAATTATAAACTGAAATTTTCCCACAATTTATGCAACATTTACATTTTTTTTTCACCGCCATCTTGTTTTTTTACAATAAATACATACGGACTGAAATTATACCACGACCCAACATATTGTTTTTCGTTCAACATAAAATAGTCGAGCTTGCAACAATTTATAAGTTCGTTTAAATTTTCCTCTAGTATTTAAAAACACATAAACATTTTGCATATGAAATTATGTGAATTGTCATACAAAACAATTGGTTACGGTCAAGTTTAGCTGATAGTTCCTTACTCGCGCTTTTATTTGTCAACCTTGCGTTCATGGCCGTTTGTAATTTACTTTGTTGGTCATGTGGCACAGGTGGCAAGTGCTCAGTGTAACTTTTATTGTTCAGTAGTAAATACAAAGTTAAATTATTAAGGAAAATTCCTTGTATAACAGAAACATAGTCTAAACTTTCTGGCTGCGTTCACTTTTAGCACTTAATCATTCCACATAAATGAAAAAATTCTAAGAAAAAGCTAGTGTTAATACGGTTATTGATAATGATGATGAATGCATTTACCACTGAGGTCTTATAAGGACGCATACATACCGAGTTTCCTCCGTGCCTCGGAAAGCACGTTAAGCCGTTGGTCCCGGCTGTCATTTATAGATCTTTGATAGTCGTTAGGCAGTCAGTGGCCAAAAAAGTCTGACAACCAGTCTTACCAAGGGGTATCGTATTACCCAGTACCAACTGGGTTGTGGAGGTCAGATAGGCAGTCGCTCCATGTAAAATACTGGTATTCAGCTGCATCCGGTTAGACTGGAAGCCGACCCCAATATAGTTGGGAAAAGGCTAGGCAGATGATGATGATGTCTTATAAGGACGCATATTCCGAACTGAAAGGGAATCGACTGTCATGGTATGTGATGAGGAGGAACGAATCGCATATGATTAAAACAGTGATGAATATAAATGTTGATGGATGGAGACGGGGAGGAAGCCCAAGGAAACGATGGATTGTGTGAGGAATGACATAAAAGAAAAAGGAGTAAATGATAGCGTGGTGGTTGACAGAGGAGAGTGGAAGAACAATACGTGTTGCCCCGACCCCAAGTAACAAGGGACAAGGCCAGGAAGATGATGATAATGGTTCCAAACCTACTTTAGACTTTACTCTACAATTACTTATAGTTCCCTAAATGAGTTTATTTCTTTAGTAAGATGAAGATTGTCTTATTCTTTTATGAAAAACTCAAATAATAAGCGAATGCATTGTCATTAATTACAGAGCACATTTGAAGGCCAAAGATCTTCATTTATATCAAAATAAACCTCAGAGTACATTACTTACCACTCATCGAAACTAATTTATGTTTTCGCATTCACAACACTCGGCAGGTCAAAAAGAAAGCAAAAGTAATGACTAAAGCCATTACAGTTCAATGTTCAGGTTACCTGGTTTATTTAAAAATAACAGTTTTTAAAATGAAAGTACAATAAGTTCCATCCATAAGCTTGCTATTTATTTGTCACTTTGACTAAGGATTATTTACAATTTTATGTAGAGGTCATAAGTTGGCTGTTTCTTTTTGTCTTGATCATTAAGCTCAACACAATTCAGTGCTGGTAATGGGCATCTTTTAGAATATTCTACCTACGGCACCCACAGCCTTTCGTTATTTCTAAGGATTGCAGGATTTGTCATTTCAAATTCAACCTTAGCGTTCTTGGTTTAAAAAGATTATAAATAAGAAAAAGAATAAGAAGAATAAGAATAATTTATTTAAAAAGTATTACAAAAAGTGTACATTTAAGCGCAGTAGTATTATTTCTCATACTAATTATAAGTACTTATAAGTAAACTATAACTAAAAAATATATTTTACAGTCGCAAGTATTCAATAGTTCAATTTAGATGTCAGCGACCTGCCCGATCTAGGTTTATTTAAACCTGTGTTTCAGGCCATCACTTTACCTAGCACAATTCAATAAGGACAATAAAATTATAAAATTAAATTAATCTATTAACAATTATAACTATGCATCAAGTTGGTATAAAAGAAAAACACTAAAATTAGCTTAAGTAAATATGTACAAATAGATACGATAACATAATCAAACCACAACTTCTAGAAGTTTTTCTGTGTCTGTGTAATTAAGTACCGCTAAATAATCTGACATTACCAAACTACATTTTTTATAACTTAAACTGTAGAAGTTTAGTATCTTGTTGAGTCTATTGTTGAATCTATTGTAAAAAAAGGTCCTAAAATCACTTAAAATCGATTCGCAAACGCATCTTGAGGTTTTGTGCAAACTAGGTCCTTCCTTCTCCTATCGGAAGAAACTGGGTGATAGGGAAGTGTAGAGTGCTGGTGCAGTATTATGTGAAGAATAAATAATTGCCGTACTGTAAGTACATTACATGTTTTGTAGAGCTGGTGTGTAGGGAATCTAAAAGGACGGAAGGTAAAGGGAAGGAATAATAACGATGAGACTGTATTAATCAGTCCACCTATTATAATCGAAATATTCATTTGAAGTTACTTCATCGAAATCAAAATACCGCCGCAGATTAAAGGATAAGTCTAAATTGGAACGGTGTAGTGCAAGGTTAAAATTTTATGTCGAAACTTGTCGACTAATCGATTTCAATGAGTTCTAAGTAGCGAAGTCACCACCAGATTCAGACTCCAAGATACTGATACTGTTAGCCTGTGTCATTATACTGCTGGGCAAAGGCCCCAATGATTACCAATTGTATCGATTCAGGGCCAATGCGGACCACTGGTCGCTGGTCCTGTCGACGCCTTCTTCTGGCTGTGTCAGGGCTCCAGAAAGTGGTTATTTTGGCCCACAACTCATTGGGCATGCGGCAGAAGAAACTCCAAGAAGTTCCTACAAATTTTACAACAGAAAGTCACACGCAAGAACATTTGAAATCGTTGAACCCACCTGTCTAATGACTAATATAATAGTCGTGCCATACAGTCAAAACAAAACATACCTCAACCGTTACCACGAGTCTTCAAAACAAAAAACAATTATTCTGAAAGCGAAAACACATTAGCTAAAGATGCAACCGTATCTTAACGGTTTGTGCTCTCGACATACTTTGGGAATGTGAAGTTTGTCCAAAATATTAGACATATTATGAAAATTAAGACGGTGGAAGGAGTGGTACTCTAAAACACCTCTCGTGTTTTCTGATAGCTATAAATAGGTTACTTGTTGGCAAGCGTGTTCCATCATTGTCCGCATCCTCGCGATACACCATCATCTTCCTACCATTGTTACATGTTACTTGGGGGCGGTGCAACACGTTTTCTTCCATTCTCCCCTGTTACACGTCACGTTAATTATTTACCCCCTTTTCTTTCATATCATTTCTCACACAATCCATCTATTTTTTCTTCGGCCTTCTTCTCCCTCTCCATCCATCAATATTTACATCTATTAGTCACATGCGTTTCATTTCATCCCTCATCATCACATACCCATACTAAAACAAATCATCTCAAAAAAAGTTTGGTTATAAACCACTTTCGGTCCGTTGATCTGTTCTTTTCTAGTCTTACCAAGGGGTATCGTATTACCCAGTACTAACTGGGTTGTGGAGGTCAGATAGGCAGTCGTTCTATGTAAAATACTAGTATTCAGGTGCATCCGGTTAGACTGGAAGCCGACCCCAACATATTTGGGAAAAGGCTAGGCAGATGATGAAGATGATGATGATCTGTTCTTTCCTAGAAACCAAATTTCCTCCATGCCAACAGAACTATCATCATCTTTTTCTTACCTCGTGTCAAAACAAACTATTCTAAAATAGATCAGTAAAGACTTTAGCAAGTCATCAGATTAGTCATCAAAATTGGCTTGACCCTGAAAGTCTCACTTTCGCATTTGAGTTTGATTACTCACAATAATAACGCTAGCTTTGTACGCCTGGCACATGAAACAAAACATTGGACAATATACTTTGAATTTGATGAAAATTTGTATTATGTGGCAGGATTTTTTTTTTTTAAATAGTTTTCAGTCTGTAGAGGACGATTGAAAATTTGTTTGCTGACAGAGAAAACTAAGATTCAATGCTTAACATTTTTAAATTGGTTTGTCAGAACATGTCCAGATGAAACGGTTTTCCAAGAAGCTGCCAATGAGGCTGCGATATATAGAATCATTGCAGCATGAGTATTGAGTAGGGATTACGTACTTCTGGACTCAAATCTAGCTCAAATATAAACACTGAAGAAGTCAAGACCATCAGTATTCAACGTTATCTTTACACTCAGTAAGCATGAAATGTGTACAAAATCTCAGCCATGTCGTGACTCGTCAGTAAACCATACAAAGTTGATTTCCTTACCTAATTGCCCTGCTCGAAATAAACACATGTTTTCGGTTACTTTGCCCTAAATGTGTTTTTATTTTACCCTAATTGATTTCTTGGTCTGAATGTTTCGTTAATGTTTGCGTTCCGTGGCAGTGTTTAACTGAGCTGTAACTTCGATGTTATTTGCTGGTTTAAGTTACATTTTAGTAGGTTTTTTTAAGATCAATGTTAAAATTAAGCCCTTTTTATAGTTGGGTATTGGTAGTCTCGTAAGTATAAGGAAAAGATGAATCGATTGTATGAGGAATGATATGAAGGAAATAGGAGTAAATGATAGCATGACGACTGACAGGGAAGAATGAATGAAAAAATAAGTGTTGCGCTGACCCGATGATGAGTCTCGTAAGGAACCTGTGTACTTGATATTCTAGACTGTATTTTCAATACCTTCGTATTTTTCTTCATTAATAAGTATACGTATAGCGTACCAGATATAACATAACATAAAGAGAATCGGTTTGTGGACCAGAAGAGAGAGAAGAAACTGACATAAAATTTAAAAAAGACAAAACAACTACAAGTTTGCCAGCTTCAAACGTTAAATACTCATCATTAAGACGTCTAGCTAAAGAATCCAACTGGTTAACACCAGTGGGAGTTAACTCTGACTAGTCCCTTCGAACAAACAAAGAATTAACAACATAAGGGCATTCACTTCGTCAATTGAGCAACATGTGGCTATCCGAAGGGATCCCAACAGCGTGACAAATTGACGGCTGACCCTTTAACTCCTTAATTGGAAGTTAATACTTTAATTCTCAGTTAACATTTTAACTGACGTTTTTTACAGTCAATTCTGCGATAAAAGTAACTGTTAGTGGAATGTTTTCTAGCGGATCTGCGGTGTTATAGCGAATAACATTTGTAATTACTTAGTTTATTGCTTTACCGACGTTTGTAGCTTACAAAATGTGTTTTTTCTAGATTGCTGTGTTGGCTACAGTTTTATTGATGACTGCAGATTTATAAAGATAGCAATTAAGATATTAATTGCGGGACTGTCTTATCTAGCAAGTGTAAACGGGTCATGTTATAATATTAATAGTTAGAGCACTATTAATATTATAACATCGATGACCCGTAGCGGGATCACAGGACTGTCTACTGCCGAAGTGCGCCAGACATTACTAAATAATGATGGTGCTCCAGAAGGCTCCTTTAATTAACTCCAGAAAGCATAAACAGCTTCTATTCCCGCAGCTGTGTCTCAAACCTCCTCTTCCCCCAACCCCAAAAAGCGCGATTTGATAACCAAAATCGTGAAGATTTATGGAAGGCTTTTGACCAAGTTATCATTGTACTAGCCAATTGTAAAGGAATATCAGATTTTGATAGTCCTGACGCTCCCAACGCCCAGGTTTTTCATATTGAGTTAATTTAAAAAAATCAAACCTTGTAGAAGACAGGAGACGATTTCTAATCGCGTGGCAGTATGTGAGGTGAAATCTTGTCACCCGAAACCGTGTCACAGAATCAGTTATTTAGTTCCTAATTTATCTGTCGTGTGATCGTGTCGTGTCGTACCGGAAGCATAGTCTAAATGTTTCGCGACGCGGATGCTACTTTTTGCGTGCTCAAGGCATTTTTTTATATAAGTAGTACAAGGCCGTAGTTGATCTTAAGTGACAGTGGCATTATTGTTGATTTTATCGATATGTTTAAAAGGAATGTAAACTAACTGTGTCATCGGTGAATTCTCATGTGAATAAGTCCTCCGTCTAAATAAAAACCACACAATGTTTCTTCTTCTACCCATGAATATGGAGTCAGAATTTTTTATCCGCTAGCTCTACGATTTCAATAGCGTTCCTATTTACTTGGATTTGGTCTTCCTAAACCTTCTTTTGCATTGTGCACGATTAAGCAGTGTCGGCTGTAGTTGAGTTGTTAGGTCTTTTTCAACCGTCGTCACTCACAAGTGATACCTGATGAAAAAGATTGCTGGATCATCCCATCTATTTTGTCGTTAAAAGTTGTAGGTACAAATGTTATCAAGTTATTGACCAAGAGTGCGTTCATTCACATATGTTTAGGTAGTACTAATGTCAACAGCACTTATCGATACTGATATGATAATGATGATATCGTTCTAGGAATCCCTATTTCACGTTATTGCTTTCGGAAGTCAGGAGTTAGTCACTTCAAACACTTTCATCCTGAAATACCTTCTATCCTGCTAAACTTGCGTCATTTTTTATATCTATCGAATTGTTTTTTTTCACTGTTATCTAAACCAGATGACCTAGACAAGTCGCAATCTCCTTTTCTTATACTTTTAACAGGATTACATAAGTCTTTCAGTAGCTTACTTAAATCTAGCACAATTTTGAATTTTCCACTATCATTATCGCTGTTATGTCTAGGCAGATAATACAAATTTAGTAAACCACAGCTGTATTGGTTTCTATCAATCTTCTTTTTTCACTGTTACCAAAATTAATAGCATTTTCAAGTTTAAACAGCTTGAAATTCAAACAGATTTACTCCAAAAATTAGACAGGCATATCGACTATTTCAATGTCACCTGTTGGTGTCGTGTTTTCTATTCGCCACTTCGCCAGTACAAATATCTGTCGCTTGAAATCCGACACTTTTATTGAATATCGCGTGACGAAGTTGATGTTGTGTTTTTGTTACTATACTTTGATGTTCTTGCTTCTGATTCATGATTGTAATAGTTTTTGTCAGTGTTTACAAATTGAAACTGAAACTGTAGTTATTTGGGATCCTAAATGCAAGTCATTGCGATTTTGTTGGTCACCTATGGGTATCTATACGATTCTGGACACTACTTTATTAAATCAAAGTTTTGGGTAGTTCTTCCTTAAGAAAATTCAGGTCAACCAAATAAACTGCCATGTTCTATGAGTCAACCTATTATTATACTTTGTTTTTATTTTGATATTTCTCATTAGAGATGTTTACGGCTGTCAAATTAGATCCCACATCATTCACCTCGCATTTATTTCCAGTCAGTCATCAAATTGTTGTACGTCAACAGATCGTTAACACGACACAACATCTATCTATTACATACCGTAGCGTGAGTAAATGGATAAGATCTTGCAACTGAATATGAATCAGCATTGATTTCGATAAATTATTGACGTTTTAAGACCAGTCAGTCTAAGTTCCTTCACCAATAACAATATCATTAACATTTAACTCTAACTATAAATAAATAAAAGAATACACTTATGTATACTACTGGATATAGGCGTCCCCAAAATGTCGCCACATCGACCGGCCCTATGCACGCTGTATGCTCCTCCATTGCTAGACAGAAAGATGTGAAAGGCCGCGTTCCAGCCTAATATGAATAAATTACTTTTGATTTTATATAGATCTCCAGCAAGCCTTGACACAACGACCAGCCCTATTCTTCCTGCATCCACGTGATTCTTGTCATCGAATTCATCGATCTACCTTGTAAGATTTTTCACGACCAGCAGATCATATTTAACATATCCCATAGTATTTAAGTAGCAAACATCAGCCTTCGGCCCAAACTTTCTTCGGAAGCTATCATTTCATAAAATGTAACTGTTACATTAAATTGCGTATCAATCGACCTCTACGATATTTTTCCCTATCTCTCATTAATGTATGTAGGTAAGTAGGTAACACAACATTTGACAGGCAATTAAAATCTTGCCCGACATGTGAAGGACGGCGATACGATCTACTCTTGAATTTAGATAGAGTATTGTGATATTATGCAAATGTACTGCTAATATGTATGTAATTTACATGGCAATGCGACGAAGACAAAAAACTACAGAAATTAAACATCAAGACACATTTATGGAAGAGGAAGACCCGCTGACACAGCCACTCACTGCCACAAATAAATTAGAATGAAAGGGTAGGATGAAAAAAGGAATAAGAACATAATAACGAAGTATAGGTGATAGTAACCAGAGTAAATAAACTACTAAACCTTTCTGAAGACCGTAAGAATGAACTACTTTAGTTGGTAGGTGAAGACAAAATGACCTCTGTTCGTAGTAATGAAAAAAGATGAGATGACTTAGTCTTAGATTCCATAGAACCACCATTTTTTCGCTTGATTAATCGCTTTTGTGAAGATGCCACTATTATTTTACTAATGATTCGTACTAATACAAAATCAGGAGAGCGTTTTGGTTAGAGAATCTGCATATTACGAAACTATTTTATAATAATATCGAATGTATATTTATCATAAGCAAAATCTTCTAAATCTTATCTTTTACAAGGCAAACTAAACCCAAAGAGCATTTCGTTAATTTTCGACATCTTTAACAACGTGAAAACACGATTTTTTTATTACCATTCTTCTATTTAACAAAGACATCTGTCATTATCTGCACAATACAATTTGTTGATGTAATTCCTATTAGTCGCATTAAAATAATCCTAAGAAGTATAAGCAACTGCCGTATTTCTATTTGCACTCCCTGAGATTGTATAAATCCTACAAATGATTGTATTGTTTCTTTTTGTATCTTCATTGTAGTTATCACAAAACTAAGGAGGACTTAAATTAGAGAATTAAATTGACGTTACATTTGTTTGATCAATCTGACATTACCTTTGACTTTTGAACGAGTTGTTACTAGTGATACAATTTAAGCAGGACCAGATCTGAGGGTCTTAGTATGGGTCTGGGATTATTTTAAATTGAAGGTCTTATCTTAATTTGGTTCAGAAAACCACACCTTCAAAACATGAGAGGATAACAATGATCAGATAATTCCGTAATTACCAGATAAGCGTAGCAACAATGAGAACTGAAACAAAGTAGCTATAACTTTGTTCCAAATAGAAGATTCATCCGCCATAGGATGCCGTCTTGACGCGCATGTGCAACTTCCTTCGTTTTGTTTGCGCAAATGTACCAGAACTTAGATTACGATCGATCGTTAGCGTTTCTTAGTACATTGCTTTTATGTTCTCTTGGATTTTAATACTTTCCTTTAACTGTTCAAATTGTGGCTGCAGTAAATCCAGTTACAGATCAAGTTTTAGTTCTGGTTCGTTTTGAAATCCTTACTGTGGTGTTACTATTACTCATAGTATCGTTGGAAATATTGGGGAAGTTACCAGCATTTGGAAAGCAGAGAAATGTGGAAATATCCCAGATGTCTTTCAACTCTCTGATCAGAACATAAATGAGCATTTCAAAAGCATTTCAAATTCGTTTGAAAATAGACTACATTCTAGAGGAAAATATTTCACATTTAATCACAGTCTTAATCACTCCAGCTCCAACGCTCCTTTGAGTTGGAATGCTTTTCATCTGTATGTATCATAACGGTATCAAAATCGTGACTCGCCGTTTAACTTGCGCCAACATCTTGTTCAGCCAAGAATTTGCTTTAACAAGCCTTATTGTAACTGATTAGCAAAATGACCAAAGCTGCCGCTAAACAAAACAAATTAAAAGAGCGTTCGAAGGAAACATAAACTGGTGAACGACAAAAGGTCAAAACAGTAAACAATGAACCGTCCGAGGGACTGGGACCAGCAAAAAAGGGCAAAAAGACCTGCATACGAAGTTATTGGGCACAACTGCATAACATAACAACCATTCATAACGGCGAGGAAACGAGACGAACGGGCGTATAGGAGAAAACGCGCGCATGCCTGAGAGAGCGAGGGAGATTGCATTCCAAATACAAGCGCAAAGTCCGGCGCCCGCGCACCCGCGCCGCTCACTGACTCCCGCGCAGCGCTGCGACGCGGCCGCGCGCGCACTTCTAACCCGCCCGCTCTCGTGACATCTCGCCATAATTTCGACAATCTCGTAACCGAATCGAAGATCAGTTCCGGTGATGTCATTATAAATAAAAGTATAGTGTTATGTTCCAAAGATCAATGGTGTTCCCATAGTGATGTGTTTAGTGAATTGAGTGCACCAGACTGTAAAGGAGAAGACGCCGAGGATACTTTCACTGGACTGAAAGTTTTAAAACATTCTTACGGAGAACTTCTTAAAAAGGGACTTGACCTCAACTCGATGAGAAGGTAAATATTGATGACGATTACGATGGTACGGACGTGAAACCTGTTACTGACCAGTCAATCGATAAACATAACGGTAGCTTAGAAGCAGATTTAATTTCCGAAACTTTTACAGGGCGTTACAAGACTTTCGAAACAGTAGTAAAATTATAATTACAGTGAAATTTACCAGTAGAGAAGAGGGTTTTAGATAAAATGCTCCAACGGATCTTTCGATACAGAATAATTATAAATTCAATAAAACAAAAAGCCAATTAAGGCAAAATCGGCATTGTTAATCACGTGAAAATGTTTTCTCTGTCAGCATTATAAGCTCAAGCGTATCGTTATCTCGCAAAGATATCTCAGTTTGTGCCATCTCCGGCGTGCATCTACAAGATTATTGTAGGAACGTCATGGAATTTATTTTTTGTTTACACCGAGATTTTGTAATCTTAGAAATGCATGACCTCATGAGATGGTTTTTCAAATATTTAGATTGAATCTGTTTTGAAATCTTCATTGCAAAAATCACTTCTCAATATTTTAGATTTCAATTATGTTTTAGAATAATACTAATATTCATTTTCAGATAAGGCTTGGTTTTAAAATGAAAGGATATATTGAATAAGTTTATTAACATGACTTGCTAATTTTATTTTAATTTATATAAGCGCGCGCGCACCCAAATTCTACAAAAAAAAACAAAAACAGGTTTAAAGATTAAAATAAAACTTGACTCACTACTACCTTGAAATATTAAAAGACACAAAACATACTTGTCTGATTATATTATTTTAATAAGTAAGTAATAGTAAGTTCTTACTTACATCCTAATTTTAAATTAATTCTAAGTTCCCAAACGTATTATTGATGTCTTTGCTGGAACACTAACCAATAGATTTAAGTAAAGCTTTTGATACTCTTTCACAGTGTCCTATAAAAGTTATTGTATCTTCTATCTCGTATCATGTTTTAGCTGTTGATGGGTCCGCAATTATTTAATAGTTAGCTTTAGGAGTTTGCGTGATTACACTAAACGCACGTTTACACAGTTATTTTCTACTATTAACGTTTAATTCCTCATTAATCGCTTTTATTTTCTAAGCGACTGTACAAAATAAATTATGTAATTCTTCATAAGCATCAAGTTTGGGTTATTACGGGTTCAAACTATTGGGAACATAATTTTATTCAGGTTTAGTACTATGCGTGTGAATAAGTGTTTCAGTTAGTAGAGAAACAACTTTTTGTATATTTATTGCCGCAAGTTCTGCTGTGGTATTACATTTATTTCAACGACATTAAACTGATCATTACCAAACAAATATTTATGCAGTTTTTCATGTCTACGTTTTAATGCGATGTCTATGTATCTAGTGCTGTAATCTTGTCTTCTTTTGGTGTGTCTATCGCGATATTTGATTATAATTAGAAAGGACCGTTTGAAGTGCTCAGGCGAAGCCGCGGGAGGTTTTAAATTATGGTAATTAAGTTTAATCATCGTCAAAAACAGTAATCTGTGAATTTTGTGACTAAATAAAGATATACAGTACCTACAGTAGAATTCGATGGCATTTCACAGTAGGTTTCAGTAATGTTTTAATTTTACCAAATCTTAACAATTAATTTTCTGTAATTAGAAATATTTACCGTAGTAACAAAGGTAAATATTTTTGTACCTATATCAGATAATTTATGAGATTTGAGGCTTGTTTTTCTCACCTTCGAATATCAGAAATGATTGACAATGCAAATACCTATGTAATCATGATTTGTTATGACAAGAACAACACCAATTATTATTAAAAGATACCATCGTCCGTTTCGCAGAAAGACATAACTATCATAACATAACATTTACAATATTAAAACTCAAATTCAAATAACACCAAAACTACGTTTACTTTTCCGCGTACGTGATAATATGACAACCTAAAAACCAACTTAGCAAAATCGAATTGAATCATTTGATATCAACAAACGTTTTCCGGCTCACGAGTGACAATTTAGCATTTTCGCTGACTTGGAAAGGTCAAACGGCTCGCTATCGAAAACTAGCTGTCAGTACAATTCTGACACAGTTAAGAATACTTCGTGGTTTACCTCAAAACTTTCGTTTATAGCCTCACAGTGACTAACTTTAGTCTACAATAGACCATAAGCAGTTTATGAGACATTAGGCTATTTAGGTTTGTGTTGCGTTCAACGGTTTAGTGTCTACATGAAGTGTATAAGTGTCTGCCAGGGCTGCGGGACTGTTCGAAAGAGATACCGTGGCCCTGGAACACAAAGGGCAAAGAAGGAACATGGATGGGTTTTAGTCAGTACAAGTCTGACACTCCCTTCCGCTCCGCCCAGAGTGGGGGGGGTCATTTGATGATTTCCCATCCGGAGAAAAAAAAAAAAAAAAAAAAAAGTGTATAAGTGTCATTAATTTTCAGCTTAGTTGGTTTTAATTGTGCTGTTTTTGCTTTTCCTGGTTTAGTATTGTTTATTTTGCTTGTTGTGTTTGTCGTTGTATTATTACCAGTTCTTTCTTGTTTAGACTTGTCTTTATACTTTTGTTCAATATACTGAATCCTAGGCAATGTCCTAAGACTATAAATACTTGCTTTAAGTTCAAATCTATTTTTAATAAAAGAGTGGTGTCCAAAAGGGCAATTTACTTCTCATAAATTTTGAATGAAGTGCAGATAATACATTAACGCAACTTACTCACACTACTTCTTTCAATCTTCAACTTTTTTCTTTCATCTTCAACTTTTAATCTGGACATTTTTCCAAAGACATATATGACGGTTACGAAAGCTTCCAGGTATTTCCGATCGATTAAGCATAAGCATTGGTAACTGTTCAAACATTGATTACATATGTCTGAGGTCACTCAGGAAGTGGCGCAGGCGCTCACATCCGTTCTTACTTTTGATAAGTGCACTTGATACTTCTAAAGTTTTAAGTGACCATGTTATTTGGAGTTTATTTTCTTTATGTAGTGATGTAGTTATCTTTAAGTTGTTTATTGACTACTTTGCTGTTGTTTACGACTTCGCCTGCATGTATTTTTGCTTTTTAATTTTTAACACAGATATTTAGGATGTGAAGGCCCACGTTTTTTCTTAGATACAGGTCCAGATCTCAGGCTGTCAATATTAACGAGCGATTCAGTGATTAAGGCGTGAGGTAACAGACGGAAAGATAAAGTTACTTCCATTTATAATATGAATTAAGTGGGTAGAGCTTCTGACATCATGTGCAGTGTTTTTGGCGATAATGTCAGTGATGCATGTTAGTAAAGTTGCTAAGTATTTGTATTTCGTGTCGTGGCCGTGGGATAGATTTCCTACATAAGAAACATTTAAATGGCCTACAGATATCTTAGTTGTTGCAGCTCTGGCTTCTTGCCATATGGCATTTGTGTTTGTCAACGAGTCCTCGGTACAGTTGTTTCACCGTTAAGTGTTCTTTACAAGGATTTTACCTCAATATGGTTTGCAAATCTTTCAAACAAAGAGAGGTATCAATTTGAATTTCACTCGGGTCTACCCATTATCATCAGCATTTCAGCCGAAAGACGTCTACTGCTGGACACAGGCCTCCCCCAAGTGTTACCACATACTGTACCCATGCTCTTGGTCTATTCTCAATGCTGCTCTTATAACTTTTCTTCTACGACTATTAACACTATCGATTACATTGTTGTCAGTCAAATTCTAGTAAATTTCTAATTTCAACCGTAGCCTGTTATTTATGCAATCTATTTTCAAGTGTTGCTTCTTCTGACCTTTTTACTAAATATTTTATGTTTTCACTATCATATCATCATCATTATTCTCCTACTCTTATCCCAATTTATTTTGGGGTCAGCGCAGCATGTCTTCTTCTTCCATACTTCTCTATTACTCGTCATCATCACAGCAGTTACCTCCTTTCTAGCATTATCATTTCTTTACACTATCTATATGTATTTCATTATTATCTGCTCCTCAATAATTATAGCATGTTTCTCGTTTCACCCGTAGCCTATCTGACCTTTCCTCTCTTTGCTCTCGAACGGAAATGAGATTTGTTTCAAAAGAAATGGGCGTCCTATTCTTAGAAGACATTTCGAAACGTTGACAAGTGAAATGTCTGTCACGTTGTTGGATGATGGGTTTGTCCTGGCGTTCTATGTTTTTAGTTTGAGTTAGTTGTTGAGGAATTAGTTGGTTGTATCTTTATTCTCCTGCCCTTATCCCAATTGTAAGTATATAGTGTTTGTTTTTATTTTGATTCTAACAATCATTTCAAATTATTACTTCTAAAACAATGATTCGATCATGTTTTTCGTTAAATAAGATCATTGTAGCGTTCTAGTCGACCTTCTTCGCTTAGTAGTTCATAGATTGTAGAAAGCCTAGACAAGTGCCAATCGCCTACAGTATGACCACTTTAAGTCTGCAGTTTTAAGGTGGCGTTGCTTGTCAAGAACATTTGCATCGATATGTCAAACTTGGTACATTTATTATAGTTCTGTTTTCCTGCCTGCACAGATAAGTTGGTTGAAGTGGTCAAAGCGCAAAAGGAGTGACAAAAGCTTTTCGATAGCTTAAAAGCTTTTCGATAGCTTATGTCATTGTCAACCCGATACATTTGTGACTTTTCCACCATAGTTATCACCGATATATCGTCACTTTGTCAAGTCTAGACCCTCTGTTTATGTAAACTATTCTATAGAAACTAAACTGTCATCTATAAAACACCATTACTTAGTTTAAAGGTAGTCTTAACGATTGCTTTACGGATATAGGCACCGGTGACTTCATTAAACAAAGAAACTCCACCAGATTTGCAGTACTACTAAACTTTCTTAAAATATCCGTTTAAAAACATTATTATCGCGACATTACTGATTGCGTAACTAATGGACGCTCAGGAGAAAGCCAGTGCTGCGCCCGCGCACCGAATATCGATGACTGATGGAGGATCGTTTATCAATTATTTATAGACTAACTTTAACCCGTGGCTTTGCCCACGGAATTCGGCAATTATCCCACGGGAGCGTCTTACCTGCATAAAAAATGAAAAAAAACAAAGAAGATGTCTAATCAGGCTGTCCTATATCCTAAGCCAGGTCATGATCTATCTGTATGCCAAATTTCATCTAAATCTATGCAACCGTTACGGCATGAAGACGTGATAAACAAACAAACTCACTTTCAAATTTAGAATATTAGTCAGGATTATAAATGTACAGGTTTTTAGTGTTGCGTAATTTTTGTACGATGTAGGTAGCTGTTGAAGGTGTAAAAGTTATTAATTAGGATTAAGTAAGATATATTAATTAAATCGTCTGTGAATAGACACGGTTAAGTTGCTAGTTGATGAACAGACCAGATTTTCAATATTCTACGTGACTTCTGTTTCCCGGGTCTGGCAAAGTGTTATTGGGTTTTTCCATCAGGATTTTCTCAGTATCAGCCACGGAGTCTGGATTTGTGCCCGGTTGATGGCAATAGGCTCGCCCCCTATACATGGGACTAGTATCATAACTGGCGAAATGTGGGTGTACTATCAGGTACACCTGTGCCTAACCCTTCGGTGATTACAGGCGTAATGTTATGTTACGTTCTGTCGCCATTGCAACTTTAACCCTATTTGACCTGCTCAAGGATTGAATTTCAAATTTTTTTCTCAAGTTTTCTTCCGGATATTTCGTTACGTCTGAGTCAGTATCTCCGGAGATTAGGTTACATTCACATACAAACAACAATTTATCTTAAGATTCGCCTCAAGCGTAAAAAGTGTAAGTGGCACACAAATTACTGTTCATCCATTATCTTCTCTTATAATAAACTAATGATCTTACACTGAAACACAAACCCACATACTCTGTGTGATTAATGTCATCGATAGCAGCCGGATTCACATTATGAATCGATTCACGAATTAATCGAGACGTTGATGTTGTATCGATATGGTATCGCTAACACTAGATCTGTTGTCTAAGTGTTCGTTGTGTACCGCTAAGTTAACGCTAGTTAAAGGAGGGTTTAACTGCACGGTTTAAATGAATTTTTGATTAATTTGATTTTCTTTTTGCTTTTCCTTACGGTTTAGGTTAAATATTAAAGATAGAAAAAGAATTTGATTATTTAAGATAGAAATCAAAATTAAATCTAATTTATTAACCTATTTATTCAACACTTTTTCCGTCGTGGTTAGAATTGAGTTTCGTGTCCTGCGTGTCCTGTTGTTTGTTCACTACAGGAACTGATGGACGCTACCGAAAGCGTCAAACTAGTAGCTCAGTTCGGGGGCGACACAATTTAGATTGCCATCGCACGCTAACACGAAGAATTTTGATTGGAGTTACAAGTTTGAAACTCATGATGTTTGGAAGAAAATACAAAAAAAAACTGAACTTTAAAAAATGCTCCTGCGCAATCATACAACATTTTTTGTGAGTAACACACAATTCTAAAAGAATGGCTTCATACTCTTGACTCACCCCACAACCCGCAAACTAAGTGTGAAATGTAAACTAACTAAGCATTTTCCTGAGAATACCCAACATTTCAAGTCAAGTGCCCATAATATTTTTTATGAACCATAACATAACATCACGCCTGTAATCCCCGAAGAGTTAGGCAGAGGCGTATCTAATAGTACACCCACATTTCGCCAGTTATGTTTAAGTCCCATGTAATAGGGGGCGAGTCTATCGCCATCAATCGGGCGCAAATCTATACTCCGTGGCTGCTACTGAGAAATTCCTAATAGAAAAACCCAATAACACTTTGCCCGAACTCGGAATCCAACTCAGGACCTCATGCTTTTTTTGTGCTTTTTTTATTTTTATGAACCGTCTTTAGCTTAAACGAAACACTAAGAGGTATAAGTACTAACACTTAAGGAAGTGTAAAATGAGGAAGTGTCAGTAAGTTATTTCGGTTGAACATTAATCTTTCGTCAAGTTAGCGTGTCGCTAACATTACTCGCAAGCTCTTTGGAAATTCTCACCATGTGCTCCGATGTTCAACATATGTTTTAGTTTTTAAGCTTTGTTGAGGAAGTTATTGTTTTTTTTTTTTGTTTTTGTGAATATAACGTTTAGTATAATGGGTGCTGTAGTTTTGAGTATTTTAATTGACGGGTTATTTATTAATTTTTTTATTAAAACTTTATGCACAAGTAAAAACTGTACAAATGCGGACTTAATGCCATAGGCATTTTCTACCAGTCTACCTTAGGGTGATGCAGAGGCAATATACAGTAGGTGCAATAACAGAAAAAAAAAGACTCGAAAATATGTGTTTATCAGTGGCGAAGGTTCCATACAACTCATTCCTACCGGATACCCTTTAAAAAATGGCATAGTCAGTATTCTTTAGACATTAAAAATATGTACTCCGGCTTACCTCTTACATAAATTGACCCTTCGCCACTGCTGGTCATTATTATGTAACTGCTTCATTGGAGTAGTGATTGTAATCGCTTCTATTGGGCATGATGTCTTGGGTTCGACGTTTGTGACGTTCTTTCCAAGCCGGGTAACGTGTTTTTGGTATTTTCTATCAGGAATTTCTTAGTAGCAGTTTCGAAGCCTGAATTTGTGCCTGGTTGATGGCAATAGGCTCGTCCCCTATTACATAGGACTTTAACGTAACTATAGAAATGTGGGGGAACCTATAAGCACACCTACTCTGCCTAACCCTTTTCGGTTACCGGTATAATGGGCAACTACAGTACTTTCACAGTTTTTGTGCCTTGTGACTGGGACTGTAGCTATATTTCACGGTTGTCTTTGTTTCGACAATTCAAAAGTGCCTGTAACTGGCCTACTTGAAATAAATGCTTTGATTTTGATTTTGAAATGTTTTGTGTTTATGTTATTTTGTTTTATGACTATTTAAAGATATTATGATCATTCAAAATCTTTGATTTATTGATTATGGAAAGTCATGTTAAACATTGTTTATTTACCAATTAATATTCCATAAGTTTTCAATAATTCATTAATTTTTATTGTTTGTCCATATGGTATAAAAAATTGTTTATTAACATGTTCTTGGCAATAATTAGATAATTCTGATAGCTGCGATAACCCTTAAATACCACAGGAAAAGTCACGGACTCACGACAAAAAATAATGACAAATGGTTTACAATAAATTCATTAAAACAATCAATCTTATTGGTTTGAACGTAGGGTGCATTATTCAGTAGATAATCAAGACTGAAGTTGAAAAGTTTATTCAGTTAGAAGTAAAAAAAGCCCTGGTATTTTTCGGACGCTCCTCTGCTATAACAGTCAAGTTCATGATAGATAAGTCCTTTATAAAACGGACTACATTGATGGAAATACACAAACTAATGATGTAGCAACAGACATTTGGTTAGAAAATGAAGTCCGTCACAATTGAGGACACGAAAACTACACGACAAACGAACAAACACTCCCATTTCCCACATTACGCGGCATCAATAAAGCGTCAGAAAGCTGCATTCCATCCACATCCGTGCCATTGTTGGCACCAACATTTGTCAATGACAACCAACACGGCCTGATTAACACGTGCGTGCGTTTACACATTCATTGTTTGTACCAATGTTTGGCACTGTGGCCAACTTGGCCCAATTGGCACGTGCTTTTTCGCTGCGGCCATTGTCTTCTCGTCGTGATCGAAGATCGCACGCTTCACGACTATGATTTATTAAACAATTGTTTAAAGTTCAAGAACGAAAGATTTAATTGGAAGCTGCGGTTCTAAAATTATTAATTTGTGAAAATCTGCAGAAACATGTGTAATGCAAAATGATTTACTAAATTGCATTAATTTGAGTATGGATGGGTCTGTAAAATAAATGTAAACGTGTGTCGTAAACGTCTTTTGTAATGTGTATTTTATACCTACTAAAATAGTTCATAAGTTCAAATTTTATTGTTACTAACCATTATGGATCATGTTATCTCAATTAAAATTCTATTAAATTTCTACTGGATGTCAAACTTGACCAAAAATTAAGTATGCGTGTTCAATTCAAATGTCTGTTGACAAATTCGATTAACCAACAGCGAATATGATCCCAATCCATCACAATAGTGCCGGACTACTTGGGTAGGTTTCTACCTATAAAGTAAAGTCTAAAGCTATCAAAACTCTCTCCAAGTTCATTTCTGTAGGTACTCATTAAAACAGCCTGTAGATTCCCACAAGTTGTGACGTACTCAACACGATCTTTCTCTTCATTTGGCGGCCATGTATCGATGTCTGCGTCATTAATAATGTTAATTAATGTCACTAGACAGCAGACAGTACAGTCACGAGCATAAATATGTATACACTTGCGTAAATTCAAAAGCGATCTTCTCGTCAATTGTAACTCTGGGATCTGCTTCATGATAACTTTGGTTACATAAAGTCACCCCTTTTTCACATGGAGGTAGGCAGTAACTAAAAAACGCCACCTGCTACGATCCTTACATAATCTTTTCGCCTCGTCCATGCGCATACGTCTAGTCATACGCGCATATAATACACCTAGCTTCCTAGCCTCTATGATCGTAACAACATGAGATTGTAATCAATACAATAGGAGACAAAAAGGGCTAAGTGTGATATTGGTGTTCGTGACTGTACGGTTGAGCGAAAGCATTCCGCTGGTCGTCCACACGGATATCGCCACATGTGTTCCACAATATTCATATGTGGTCCTGTCAGCTCAGAGATATTGAAAAGGATGTTTGTACAAGTTCAATTTGGGTATGTAATGTTGGATTTATAATGTACTATTAATCTGAAAGTCTTGAGCATTTAAATAATTATTAATCACATTATTATCCTGCCCGTATCCCAATTAATTTAAATTCGGCTTCTCTTGTAATGGAAGAAAGTAGGTACCTGTTGAAGTTCTATTATATTACCAACTTTTGATTTAAAAAATAAATGTCTATACATAAACCACGTATATTCTTTCGTTAGACTTCTTCAAAGACCGCATCATAATGCTCTCAGCAGTTTGTTAGTTTCACCTGAACGAAGCTTTTCTTTCATATCCTCATTAAATTACCATGCACCATTACTAAAAACTATTAGCATGATGTTAGAACTTCATTACTCAATAAAATAGCACTAAAAATAATAATTTCGTGCGGCGGAAGCGTAAATCAATAATATAACAAACCCCGCATGGCGCATAATAAAGTGCATACAATAATAAAATATGAGAAGTACCAGTCATCATCTGCCTAGCCTTTTCCCAACATTGTTGAGGTTGACGTCCAGTCTAAACGGATACAGCTGAATACCAGTATTTTACATGGAGCGACTGCCTATCTGACCTCCACAACCCAAGCCAGTAACTGGGTAATGCGATACTCCTTGGTAAGACTGGTTGTCAAACTTTCGGACCACTGACATCCTGTAACGGCTGTCAAAGATCTACAAATAACAGCCGGGACCAAAGGCTTAACGTGTTTTCCGAGGCACGGAGGAAACTCTGTATGTAAGGAATGGTCACCCATCCACAGAACAACCTAGGCAAGCGCGGTTTAACCTGAAGATTGATCTGAGCGGCTGTTATTGTTTAGCCAAGAGCCATGAGAAGTAGCAGTAAGAATTATTTAAAAAAATATGACTATTCGCACGAGCATTTTTTCGAATTTGGCTAATTACTTTTATATTTAATCGAACTGGAAAATAGGTAAAATTTAACACGAAACATACAAAAACAGTTCATCATCATCATTCACAGCCCGACTGCACATACTGCTGGGTATTCCTCCCTGCCTTCATGTGCCTGTACCAGCCTTTCAAGTTTTCCGGCAGTTTATGTCAATTCAGTTCAATGAATTGAATGAATCACATCGGGGTTTGAAGAACATGGTGTAAAGTTCTTCATCCCCCATAGAAAAGGGAGGATCCTCCGACCAGACGGGTAACTGCCCGTTTTTCAATAAGACCATAAGTCGCGTATAGCTTTAGCGATGTAGAATTTCGATGTTAGTTCGTAATTTGTGTCATAAATGGCGCTGAAGTAATTTTTGTACTATGTTGCTGTAGTACTTTTTTTAGTACAATAGAATGTCACTTTGCCCTCTGAGGTGTCTACACATCTAGACTCCGGTCCTGAAAATACTTTGAATAGCTACATTTATTTAATGAATTCAGTATTTCAACTTGATATATTATAATATTTACGATGCAATCAATCAACGTACCCAAGACTTACAATCTGACAAGCTTCATCCGATATCGCCCTTTGTCGGAACAAATCTTCTGAAGTTATCTGTCCTATGCCAGCCGTTCCTCTGATAGCGAGAGGGTCAGTTAACTCAGCTAATAATAACCTAGTGATGTGCCTATATTTACCGTTTACTCGATAGGGGACGAATTACTTACTTTGCCCTTTGAAATTCGAGATACTTCTGAAACAATATTTATCTTATAAGACTGGGGATGCTGTCATTTAAGTAGATACAGCTGCCAAACGGTTGGGTTTGGAGATCGTATAAAGCAATAATGTACGGGGTTTTCAAGTACAATAAAATATGTATTTTCAATGCTCGACTTAGCGTTGAAAGTTGTCAATCGAACGTGTTTTTACCTGACTGAGGAGGGCAATGTGTCAATACATAATTATGTTTGTTCCTTTGTGGCGCTCTAGAGACTAAACGCGTCGACCGATTTCGATGATTCTTATGATGATTATTCTTACGTCAATCGATTTGTCTCAATCTTGCGAGTGTCACTAAAGACATAACAGTAATCAAAATCCAATATGGCGACAACCAGACGCCATATTTTAAATAATAAAAAAATAAAGTCGACGAACTGTGTTAAGTGGGGTATCATTGAAATGGTATTTTAAAATATTTTATTATATTTTGAATAGATATCATTTTAATTCTGTTGGTGTCGTCTGGGATAAAAAAAACTGGTCGTAAAGCTTCGCAAAATTATGTTTGTTATTACTGGTAGGTCATCAATTCATCATATATAAACCACATTGTTAAAGGAAAATGTTCTTAATGAATCGCCAATTAGGGGATACAGTTATTAAGAAAAGTCTCCTCGATGTATGCTTCAACTTAATTAGTTGTAAATGAATGGTCAATTTAGGTTTGAATACGAACAATAGGTATCTTTATTTACCTCTTATATTATGTTTACAACCAAAACTGTTGTAAATTAGCATCAGAAAAATTTGACTGTTGCATTTTTTCGGCACGGCATCTCGCACGTCAACCTATGAGGCTGGCTTGTGTTTAACCGGACTATCCGAAGCCTCGAGAGTAAGGCCTCTAGCCAGTGGCATAAAACTTATAAACTAACGCACCCTAAGGGCACTGTGGGGTACGAGTGTCGGCTTAGTGCGTCGCTGGGGGAGGGACATCAAAGGGACAGGCTGGATCTGAGTGAGATTATTTAAGGGCTGGTTTAAAACTGCTGGCCCAGCATCACGGGCTGGCTTGAGCAAGGGTCGGGGAGGGAGGATCAAAATTATGTTGAACTATTTTCTTAAGCACATGATGGTATCCCAGAAATCGCAAAAAAATATCAGCGGTTCTATCTCAACAGTTTGGCTAGTTATGCCAACATAAATGTATTGCGCAGCTAATAGTTTTAGTTTCAATTCGATTCCTAGTTTATTTCCTAATAAACGTTGTTCATAATGATGAGGCCAAATTCCTTGTATCACGCCGATACTAAGAATAAACAATGTTTTAATTCAGTCACTGAATCAAATCCCAGAATGTCATTCAAAGTTACTTCCTTTTACCCTTATCTCATCAAAATTACCATACAAGTGATATAACAATGATAAAAAAGGTGACGTACGTACATACCTGATAAAACAGTAATTAAACATTTCATCGATATCAAAGTAAACAAAACAAGAGCCTCGAAACGTGGTGATTTCATAAAAACATTATCGTTTAGTCTATGCCTGGCGTTTGTTGTAACAGCTTGCTACTGATCGTGACAGTTATTATATAAATAAATTGTTATTATAAAAAGTGTTTTAAGTGAAGTGAGTGAAAATGTTTAAGGATTTCTTTAATAAATATGTTGGACAGGTATGTGCTTAGTTGTAAGTAGGTTTAGGTCTAGGGAAGCTCCTTACGTCTTATCTAAAAGTTAATCGTATATTCATAAGCAAATCATTACTTTCAATGGAAACCGTAGGAACAAAATGCCTAGATTGTCATAAATGGATGAGTAAAATGAAGTCTACGTAAAACATAATGGAATCTAACCTCTCATTTTAGTTTAGAACAAGATGTTTAATTTCTATACCACTCTGAATAATTCAGTTGCTAAATAAAATAAGTTATGACTTCATGGGTCGTGGCTTCAGTCAAAGCAATGTCGATTTACGGTCGCTCAATAACAAATGGTTTCTCTTCATTTTAATAGCATAATTATTTCATATTGAAAGAGTTCAAATCCAGGAGCACCATTAATCCTGAGCATACCTACTATAACATTATTTTTTTAACCACCGACACAAATAGAAGGGTCTTATAGGTTTATCGTGTGTCTCTCTGTGGCATCATAGCTCCCAAACGGATGATTCTTAGCTAATTTCCTTGTAAACCCTTTTTAGAAGTCCCATGTCCAACTGTAGGCCTACTAACCAAACTTTCCGATGAGAACAACATTGCTTACTTAATAACCTAAAGTGTTAATGAATGCATGATCAATCACAATGCCCAATAAAGTATGCACAGAATGTAGTTCAGAGAAAGTGTACAGAAAAACAGTCCTCGAACACGCTGAGCTACTAGAATGTAAGTGGATCGTTATGTGGTATTTAGCTCTATGAATGTCGTTAGAGATATTCGTAACTGTATTTTGACAGATGTGAAATGTTCGAGAGCAGCAGTGGCCCAGTGGCGGAGACCCCGACTTACTAGCAGTAAGTCGTGGGTTCGAACCCAGCCAGGCGCATTACTTTGTGTAAGTTATTACTGCTCTCAAAACGGTGAAGGAAAAAACATCGGGAGGAAACCGGCATGTCCTAGAACCAAAAACTCGAAGACATGTGACATCTGGGCCCGCGTGGTGGATTATAGCCCATTCCCTCTCATAGAGAGGAGGCCTGCGTCCCAGCAGTGGGAACATTAATAGGCTGATTATGCTTATGCTATGAAATGTAAATGCCTGACTTATGGGTGACTCGACTTGTGGGTGTATTACTAGGTACACCTCTGCCTAACCCTTCGGGGACTACAGGAGTGATGTTATGTTGTGTTAGGCGTCTTCATCTGAATTCTTGCAAGACCAATAGTCATTTACCAGGAACATAGTTAGAAAGCTGTCCAAAAATCAGTTAGCATTATCTAGACGGATGACGATGTCAGTATTTTGTATAAACAAGGTAAAAAATATAATTTATTATCATTGTTTCCGGATACAAATATTACCAAATGTAAACTAATCAATGGAATGAATCATTTTTATTTTACTGATTCATTATTTTTATCCGGTATCTGCAGTATGCGATAACACCCCGATTGGGTTTCACTTTTAGATACTACGTGACATGAATGGTTCCTATCGGAACAATTTGTAATTAGCTTATCACTAGATTAGCCTGTCGAAATATGTATTCTCATTTGATTGAACAGATAATTATGACCTAACGTACACCACGTGATTTGCTTACATGTGCATACATCGAACCTTCTTTCTATAATAATTATACGTTTTGAGTTATGAGGCAACATACAGGTTGTAAGTACACCCTTAACGAAGCCGGGAGGCAGTTGTTCTTCCCGTCATTGTGATATTTTTTTCTGTTCTGGACCATACCTGGGAATCTTACAGTTACGGAGATATTGAAGGTCAAAGTTCGGAGTTTTAACACAAGTTTTTTTTTTATATGTGTTTAATGTTTTAGCTTTACTTTAAATACCTCCAAGACCCTCGTACTATTCAATGCTCCCATCAGCACAATGTTTTGAGTCCGTTACATTGAGATATACCGTAAAACGTTATTTTTCACATCTAAAAAAAGTCGTTTCCCAGCAATAAATTTTGCGTATGCTTACTTAGTTTGATGTACAGTCTTTGTGAAGGGTCCGTTTATATCTTGTTGTTGCTTCGTTTTTGGTTATTATGTAACTAACCATTACTTCATTCACGCTAGCACAAAATATATACAAAGTAGTCTTATGCTGCCCTCGCAACCGGCAACATAGTACCTACCTAACTTCATTGCAATATTAATCTTAGTTACTGTGTGTTCAGTTACAAGGTCATTATAAAGTTTATTGCAAAATAATGACTAAAACATGCAGGTAGAGGTAGGTACTTAAACTTATAACAATTATAGTTTAGTTGTTAACCGTGAAAGCTTAAAACAGTATAGGTACTTATCCAGTTACGTGTATTTATCTTTAAAGCCTAATATAATAGACCACGATCGAAACTTTCTTCTGCACTATCCCTATTTCAAGGTCAAACCGCATTAGAAAGAAACACAATTTCATTCGATACCTCAGCAGCTTTAGGTACGACATCAAACATCAAATCTAGCGTACCTATCTAGTACTAGTGGTCACCATTGACGACCACGTGCAGTGCTAACAAGAAGACAATGAACGGTAAACAGTGGCCACTCGTCTAGTCTGTGGCCTTTATGACAAACGCATGATGTTTGTTTTGACCTGAATTTGGCTAAGTGGCTCGATCGATACATCCTTCTGTGTTTCCATCTTAGTTTCATCATTGTAGGTTATTGTCGAACTATCATGTGCACTATACAAGGTGTAAACGGACCCTTCACTTCAAATTAAGTAACTCTACGCAAAAAATATTGCTGGGAAACGACTTTATTTTTTGGGGTGAAAAATCTCGTTTTACGGTAGGACTTAATGTAACGCACTCAAAACATTGTGCTGATGGATGCAATGAATAGTAAACGCGTCATGGAGTATTTTTAAGTAAAGTTATAGCCTTAAAAACTAGTATTATAAAAATACTTGGGAGTATTATAAAAAATACTTGGGAAAAAGTTGGAACTTTAACCTCCAATTTCTCCGTAAATAGAGATTTTTTGTTTTGGATTTTTTGTTTAGAAGTAGTAGAATCAACTAAGTTTCTAGGATTATATCTAGACAACAAAATGACATGGAAACAGCAAATAGAGTTCTTATGTAATAAACTAAATAGATATTCCTTTGCGCTGCGTAATCTCAGAAAAATCGTTGATATAACAACTGTGATGACAGCGTACCATGGTTATGTATCGTCTACTCTCAGATATGGAGTTATTTTTTGGGGAAACTCCACTGAATTGGAACGTGCGTTTAGAGCGCAAAAGAGATGCATTAGGGCTATATGCAACTTAATACAAACTGATTCATGCAAACCTTATTTTAGAAAACTAAAAATACTGACTCTGCCCTGTATCTATATATATGAAACTGCAGCATTTATTAAATCACACCCAGAATTATTTGAGTACCGTACAAGGCGTCGTCATGCAGACCAGCTGTGCGTTCTACATTCCAAAACAGCGCTCTTATACAAAAGTTTTGTTTGTATGGGACCAAAAATTTATAACAATATACCCCTAAACATCCGAAATATCAATCAGGTTAGGCTATTCAAGAAGAAACTACACTGTTTTCTCATAGATAAAGCATATTATACTTTAAGCGAATTTATGAATGATAAAGACAGACAAATGTAAAGTATAAATGTAAATGTAATGTAATGTAAAACTCACCATCATTGTATTTTAAATATGTATACCTAATAATCTAAATTCATTTTAATTTAATTTTAATCTTATGACTAATCTAATGCAATTGAAGAACTTTAACATAAGTGTAAGATTAACCAAATTTTGCATGCTTATATATAGGCTGAGTATGGTGAAACAACAAACAATGTAACATCTCCTGAAAAACCCATATTATGCAAATAAAATGATTTGATTTGATTTGACCATACCTGGGAACCTTCCCAGGTATGGTCCGAAACAAAAACAAAACCTTTAGGCTTCCTTAAGGCTCTTTTTACACCTTTTAGATATAGAACTTTTTGCTCAGAATACTCAATCAAAGTGTCATTCTATCACATTATAAAGGATGATGGAAAGTCAAAAAATAATAATATTGGATTTCTATAAGTATTTAACCATCGAAAACCTTATATTTGTCAACCCAGTTGAAAAACATAGAAAAACGAAACACTAAGCTATCGCTACTTGTCTAGACCCTCAGGTCAATCAGGATGCGGGCATTCATGGAGATTTGAATTAAGTTGAGACTAATGTTGCATTTTACTGTTGTATTTATTTTAGTTTTTATTTTATTCAATATCTAACATTTTTGCTGCTCTACAAGACACTTTTAAGTTAAGCCGTTGTAATCATACCAAAACGAAAAAAAAAAAAAAACAAGACAAATAAAATAAATTCATTCATTCAAAATTGTAGATATGACAATACTCTATCTTCGCTTTAGTTCATTCTGTACTTAGATTCCAACAACCGTATCCTGATAATTTTTACCTAGTGCACGTTATAAGCAACTAAAATAGTAGGTATATGATTTACTTCCCATCAGCGCCTGCGCCACGCAATATTGTCATTATACTGTCTGCAATACAATAATTAGACATACTTGTGTCCCAATCCATTCCAACTAACAAAAAAAGCTGTACGCCATTAAATATATCAATAGATAGATCAGTTGCGCAAGCGCCGACGCCGTTACAGCGCAGTTCCGTTAGAGCATCCTCTCCCACGATATCTGAGACAGGCTTATGAAACTGTTACTTCATGTTCAATGCTCATTTATTAACTGTATCGAGTTTTAGTTCACGGGAAACGGTTAAAGCTTATCCGGTAATTTTTCTGTGATTTCTAAAGTTTTTTCTAGCATCCGATAAGTTTAATTAATTGTAGATATTTTTGCAGTCTTTATGGGTTGCGAAAGACTGACAATAAAACCACGGGAGTTCGCGTTACCTACTAAGTTGTGGAGGTCAGGTAGGCAATCGCTCCATGTAAAATACTGGTATCCAGCTCAGCTGCATCCTGTAAGACTGAAAGCCGACTTTAAAATTGTTGGGAAAAGGCTATGTAGATTTATGCAGGCCTTGTATTCTCTCTTCCCAAGAGAGGATTGATAAGAGGCACTTTACAGCCCAATGGCTCATCATCAGTCTACAACAGTCCACTGCTGGACATAGGCCTAATGGCTACGGCGTTGGAAAGAGGATACAACATTCTTTGAATCCACTTCTAACACAATTTAATTTGACTTAGTTAATTATTTTAACGGGTAACATTCTAGATTTCTCTCTTATTGTCACAGCGAATTATTCAAATTCATCGACCTTTTACTATAGAACATTATTACAATATTCTTCTTCATTTACATGTCCAGCAATAACATGCAACGTTATTGAATATTAAAACATTGACTTTTCATCGAACTATCACGCGATATGCTCTTACATTTGTATGACTGGTAGTAGTCGTTACAATGGTTGCCGTCACGGCTTGATTAACGAAGGGTTAGGCAGATGGTTGATTGTCAATTGTCATTCAAGCTTTGGTTGTGTGATTGTGTCAGTATTTGGTTGCATTTGGTGGGGAGTAGTGATTACCAGGCACGCTTTATAAATTAAAACCCGTATGTGCAAGGCACTTACTAAAGAATCTAAGATGCAACGACCACAGACATCCTAGATAACGCAAGAGCCTACTTCACGTGCCCGGCTTAAGCATTTTATGCTTAACGAGGCTATCGTCGCAGCAAGCTAATTTGTTTAAAACAATAACGTTAAAACTCAATAACTTAATTCTAGACATTTACAGAACAAAAACATAGTCTATTTTGTATAGCAACTTATTTGTATAGTAACTAAATAGTGCTTAAATGACGTCGTAGTAGGTAGTCAAAAATGGCACGCTAGGTTTTCATACGGATCGTGATACTTGCGTTATCTAAGTATTTCTATATCTGTGACCACGACCGACTGAATTTCAGAAAGCAAGAAATCTCTTTCCATATAAAAGACAAAATATCTTTTATCTCTATAAAATCCAATCTCTTTTGTATGCACGAGATTAAAAATAACAGAACCGTCTTTATCAGCGTGTTTTCGAGATGACATCACGGAACAAAAATAAGGTATTATCAAGGTGATGCAGTTTTTATCGGCTGTCCCCCAAGCTGGCGTAGTTGGTACAGCTTTGTACAGATATTATGAGGTATGCACACGGATGTAGATAGTTAAATGTTAGGGCGTCGATGAGACAAAAAAAAAGATGGAATATAGGTAACAAATAAAATAAGTAAATATACCGTATAATAAAAGAGGTACGAAAACGTTTTAAAGCGGCATCATGCCTGCGCTGCACCTTCACCTTACTCCGTTTCTGTATAAATCGCGTCTTACATTGAAACCTACATTTTACGCGTGCCCTTTGCCAAAAAAACATCCCCACATTGCTTTAGCTGCTTTCCAAACGACACCTAACCCATAACTTGACATTGGTAACGAATTCAGAAAAGAATAACAACCAAACAGCTGACAAAATTTTGCAGTTACAAGTAAAAAGTACCCTTGGCCTTGATACCACAGTTTTTGTGCACTGATGTCACTATCTGAAACAGCTGTAGCGAATCGGATGCGGTTTCAACTATAGCTGTCAATGTAGATCTGTTTTTTATGATAATAGTTTGTCAACCTTCGGGATAACAATCAACTATCTTAGTCTGATATAGTAAGGACAGAGTGACAAAGAGCAAAGGAAATAGAATTCTGATATTTTGTTATGATTGTAATTTGGACGTGTTTCCGGATAACTTAGTTGGATTTAAATTAATCTCCTCATGTTTACAACAGATAGCGTAAAAGCGACTAAATTTAGAAGCATGTAATTTTGTACAGGCGCCAGCACATCAAGTTACCACAAACTGTCAAATTTCTCCAAACGATTTTAAAACATAAAACGTTGATGGTTAAGTTCAAAATCGAATGACAAAATTTGACAGTTTGTAGTAGCTTGATGCGCTGGCGACTGCGACTGTACAACGGACAGCCTAAAAAGGCTAAGTTGAGAAACATGTAGTTTTGTACAAAACCCAAAGTGATCCCTAAGTAAGTATTAATTATAAAATCATCCACTAAGGGGGTTAAATTGGGGATGAAAATTTGTATAAAAGTTGGGAATTTTTACCTACTAATTGGAAATCACATTAGCATTATTAAATGAAGAATTTAATGATATTACTAGGTATTGATGTAGACTTGAGTAGAGGCACTCACTGAACCGAAAGATTGTCTGACTAGTGAAGTTAAAAACGATTTCGGATAGAACATTGGACGAATTCTCAAAGCTTTTGTCTACCTTTATAATATAAATTGTGTTGCAGTGATCTAGATAAGTTGTGATTTAAAACTGATCAATATGTCTTTATTTTTTTAGCGTCAAATTATAACTTGTGAATGCCTATTGGTAAAATATGGCTGAACCATTCTTTTTATCTGTTTCCCATATTTGCAAAATAAAAAAATTTACTTAAAACATCTAACTGCCAATATAATTATTTCATAGTAACTATAAATTCGTCAAACCTATTCTGAGTAATATTGTAAATACGTGTTATTTCACAAAGTTTTATGTAAATAACAGCTGCATTTTATGCACTGGCTACCATTTTACATAAATAAATTTAAATACATAGGTAGGTACTATAAATAAGTTAAATGTCACGTCACAAAAGCCATTCACATTCCTTTAGAAACAGGTGACTAATACATACTAATAATAAGGAATAAGTTAGACTGAAGATAATTGGTTTCGTCGAATTGAAAGGCCATTTGTATTACAATAATTGATATTGTTTTTTTTTTAATAGTCTTGTATGTCCCACTGCTGGGCAAAGGCCCCCCCCATATCCTTCCAGGTATTCTTCTCCTGCGCCACCTCGAACCAGTCTTAAATACATAAAAAGGTTTTAGTATTGCTAGTTCCTATTTGAAAGCGATCACTCTGGTCGACTACTGACTGCTGATGATTTGAGAGTAGATTTATCGAAAATTTTATAAAAGACTTTAATTTAGACTTGTGCAAACCCAGTGGGATTTTTATTTATTTCAAACGAGCCAATGTCTCATGAATAAAAAAAAGGATTGTCCATGCACTTTAGAACCCTGTATAATATCTGTTCTTAGTTCTGTACCTCCTATTTTTCAGCAAACTTTAAATAACTGAACACTTTTTGTGCCAGATGCAATGCTTCAAGTTCTTAATCTTAGTTATAATACAACTTCATTTTCTCGTCCAAGTCATGCCACAATACCCGGTTCTCTGCCTTCCGCGTCTACCTTTACCACCTTGAAAGTGTCGTTGAACTCTTGAAATAAAAGAACTATTCTGCAACATCATCTAACTATTGAATACATTTAAATTAGTCTTTAGTCTCTCTTTCAAATAGATTAAATCTATAACTGACTCTAGTCTACAAAAAAAAAGACACTTAATTCCTAGGAGCAAGGATCTATAGAAATTAACATTTAAGTTTCACGTTAATGTTTCTGTAATTTAAATCTAAAGCTTTTAAAGTAAGGTTAAAACTTGTATGGTGTCTGTTAATAAAAAGCTTACCCACGCTTTTTCAACCGAAATGGATGAAGTTGTCCAATAAAAATGCTTTTAAATGCTCTTTATAGCATCTAAACGTGACTGAATTCGAAATTTAAACGTGTCCTCCTGTGTTTCAAAAATATACTATTAAATTGGTAAACAGTCATTACATCAGTATTACTTATATTTATTTTTCCTAAAACCTCAAAAGAATATAATTCAGTTTGCCACATAAGGGACATTGCATAAGTGAGAAATTTTAGAATTCCATGTACAAAGAATCCACCAATCTGCACTGGGCTCGCGTGGTGGATTACAGCCATACAGCCCACTCCCTCTCATAGAGAAGAGGCCTCTGTCCCAGCAGTGGGAACATTAAAGGCTGATTATGCTAAGTACGAAAGTTGTCAGCACTGGGTCAACAAATCTGACGTAAAAAGAGGAAAATAAGAAACTTCGTCAACAAACTTGACTTTTCCAAGAAAACTAGACAGGACCTGTTTCACTGGTACCTACTTTTATTAATTATTGGGTTTCTACTTTACACGCAACGGAAAAGCAAAGGAGATTACAGTTATCTGTTCTTTGGAAAACGTTAATAAGTACCTGGGTACAAAGGTTTTACTTTTAAAAATAATTCTAATGCACCACTGACTTACATAAAGAAAAACATCTGAGGAATTATGGTACAGAGGTGTGATTGTGTGTAATCAGTAGAAGTTAGTGATGATAGTTTCCAATGCTCATTCCTACTCTGTATCCAGAAGATACCTTTTCCAATATTGGAACACCTACACTAAACACACCTACTGCTAAAATTAACAACTGCATAATCTCAATAAAGTTGTAAGGAAATAACTGATAAACATTTTCTTACAAGAACATAATTATTATAATGATCTCATTTTATCTTTACGACAAGATCTAGACACGTTTTAAGACTAAATTAATCTTAAAGGACATTCTCATAGTAAAGTAAACCCATTGTCATTTCAAATAATAATTATCATAAATACGAAAGTGCGTCTATGTTGGTTCCACTTTCTCAGTTCGGCTGTCGAAGGCATCGCATGAAATTTTGCATACATAATTAGGTTTGGGTCATGCAAACACACGCACAAAATATTCAAGTAACTTCATCAAATGAAATTGAAAGTTAATGTCGTAGGAAAACGTCTTGAATTGTTTTGGCTGTTGAGAATATCGAATATTATGTTGAGAATATTTTTCAGAATACCGAAAGGTCTATACAAAATGATATTCTATCAGCGACACCGATGATCGAAAATTCAAAAACGTGCATTAGAAGAAGCTGCCGAAAAATTTGTATCAATCTTGTTTATCAATCTTGTTGAAAGTCATTGTGATACGAAACGCGTTGAAAGCGATTAACTCGTCTAGGCCATCAGTCTTTGTAAATGAGGATTTGTGTGTATAGCCAGTACAAATCATACAGGTCACCCTGACAGACAGATCATACAGAGACGGAGAGAGATAAGGGAAATCCAGAGAGATACAAATACTAATTAAAGAAAGAAAGGAAAAGTATTTATTTGACTCGCTTAAGACAAAAAATAATACAAAATTAAATAATAAAACTTCAACTTTACTGGTCCCGATCGAGGCCAAAAGTAGTAATTGTAAGAACTTAGGGCATAGTTTTTTTTTTTTACAAGCAAGATAACATTTAAGTACCCGAAAGAGAAATCCCGTATGCAAAAGGTTAGTTCAGGTACAACAATAATATAAATGCTGTACTAGTAACCTTGAATTTTGCAACCAGTAAATTGGTGTAATTTTTAAGACAACCAAGTAAACGCAAAGAACATAAACATAATTAACATGAAATGTGAGCCGAGTCGTATCAAGGTCACATTAGTGCTGCCGCTCACGGTCCCACATAAATCATGGCACATCAACAATGGAGATCATTAGAAAAGGCTTAAGAATGCATAATGTTGATGTAAATCTTGCTGTAAATAAGGTTTTTCATTAATATAATATTTAGTATTATCATTAACACTAGAAACGGGATATTTACCATGTTTACTGATTTCTTTGAGTTCAAAAGATATTCAAAAATTATTGGTTTCAAACAAACGATGAAGATAGATTGATATTAAACAATAAAAATTAACAATAATAATAAGTACTAACGAAAGTGCTTAATATTCAAATAATACAATAAAAACAATTGAATCAATTACTAGTTATTTTAAATCTGTAATTAGTGTTACATGACAAACAATTCATTAAGCATTGATTACGTGACATTAAAGCAAATCAATAATAAATAAAGAATTTATTGTTTTCTCGCTACGACATAAACAATGCAATTGCTCACTGAATAAAAATTACTAACAGATGCGTACTCAACAATAACTTCTTCGAGATGGATGCCAATGTTAGCGGAAGAAGAAATTTTAGAAACAGCATGGTAATTGCGTAAAGCAGTTATAATAGCAACAGACTTTTCAACATCATTCATTGAGTTATTTACTCTTTCAACAGACAAATTGTTCGATCATATGAAGCAATGAAGTGGGAATCTCTTTCAAAATCCAAGTGTGTCATGGAATTTATTCATATTCCTAATGTAAATACCGTTCTTCGTATTCATGGTATAATAATATACTTAGCCTGGTATTCTCTTCCCACGAAGGCCCAAGACTACGTCACGATAAGTGTTACCATTGATTGTCCTTTTCAGTAAATTTAGGGACTCTCATTTAGTAACTTGCGTGATTCATCTATTTAGTTTTAAATTAATTTAGATATTGATTTATTAGTTCATAATTGCTTTGTTAAGTTAAAAATGCATTTTGCTCGGGTAATTCAATCACACACCGTGGCAACACATCGACAGTATCGCAACTGATGACGTATTCTTGGACCAATCAAGAGACCTAGCTGTCACGGGAAGAGAATACCAGGCGAAGTATATTATTATACCATGTTCGTATTCTTCTTTCAAGTACTTTGCCAAGCTGTTAGCGAACCTCTAAACATCTCACACTATCAACTTCGTGCATCTTTGATCGTTCACATTGCTCAGACATGTCATTTGCCAACGATAACATAGTTGGCGCTCATTTCTGTTTTCACAACGTCCGGTCAATGACCTTTGGCTTTGCCTGTTAATGAATTATTAGTTCTACTACAGTACTGTTATCTTTGTTAAAGATAATAGTCCAGCCAGACCATTTATTAGCTATGGGTACTATTTTCATAATTGTGTAGGAATTATCTGACCAACATTTTCTTACATAATTGTATGATTGTAGGCAGGTGGACGTGGGTCATAAGTTCAAAACACAAGGTGGATTGTGTAACTGCCCGTTAGTCATTACGGTTGATTCATACATGTATTTATGGCTAGACTGAACTTATATGGGTTAGTTAATGAGGAAATGGGTACATAAATAATGGATTTTAAGGCAGTTTTGCACGCGGTGTTTGTATTGATGACTAATTTCTGTTATGTTCAAAGTTTATTATGTTATGAACCACCGTAAATGGACCATAACAACAACAATCTCTAATGTTCGTATTCAGTTACGTAGGTTCACTAGGCGACACAAAAATGAATGCCTAAATCAAACTGGTGAATTTTGAACGTTCGCCTCTGCCCCGAAAATTGAAATTTCAACAGAGCAATAATGTTTAGCCATTCTTTTAGGCGTCGCTTAACCTTAGTGAAAACGGACATAAATCTCAGTCTAACAATTGCAGGCTCACTTTCTTGCCTTCATAAAAGAATATTTGTCTAGACCAATGGTTTAACATCGTAACTAATATTTTAATTACTAATTCTCTCTGCTTTTGGTCTTTTTAATTTTCCACTTTGAGTCGTCATAATATCCATCCATCAAAATATTTCATGGACTGTCTGGAAATCTGAAGGCTTATTTGTTTAATTTAGTATTTTACAATATTTTTTTTTATCCTATGTATAGATTCTTTTTTATCAATTGTTTCTGAATGTGTAAACATTGTAGGCTTTTTAGAGTCCCAGCTACTTGTTAACTTTAGTTAACTTTTTATTTTGTTCTACATTTTTTGTGTAGTAAGCAACGACTTATTGTCGGGCCTACGCTGTCCCCCCATACTTAAGTACAAATGCTGTATCCATGATAATATTGTAATACCAAATGATTTGAAAAGAATAACCATGGAGTTTCTTGTCGGTTCTTCTCCATAGGAAACGACCAACCCGAACCGTGCACCTTTTTGTCGACGTTTTATAAGTGCCCATCTAGGCCTATGTGAAATAAAATATTTTGATTTTGATTTTGATTTTTGAAACAAAACTTACAGGTACAGGCGTCTTGCAATATATATGTGCTAACTAAAAGTTTCTTAGGGCTTGTACTGACAAGCCTAGCTAGTTACATACGGAGTTATCACATGAGCACATACCTAATGCTAATATTTTCTGTTAGTACTTTTAAGTCGTAAAGCTAGAAAGTTGTAAGTGAAAATATCATAGCAGAGCAACTTAGTTTTCTAACCTGTCAAACGCCTGCATTTTTCTTTTGAACACGAAACTGACGGGTTGAGTTTTCTATATGGTGTCGAGGCTTCCAGTAGACTATATTTTTTTGTAGCTGGAAACTTTTACTTTTAAGTAACTGTCACCTGATCAAGAAACGTTATAACAAGTTATACTTGGAATGTATTGATAAATCAATCTGTCGATGGGTGTAGATCCCAGAATCTCTAATAAATAACATCTCCAGTAACAAGAGCTAAGTTGTATAGAAAATTTTAGATCGATCTTAAGGTTAAGCCGTGCTTGCCTAGGTTGGTCTGGGGATGGGTGACCACCCATTATATGCCGAGTTTCTTCCGTTCCTCGTTGGTCCCGGCTGTTATTTGTAGATCTTTGACAGTCGTTAGAGGTAGCCAGTGGCCCAGAAAAAGTTTGACAACCAGTCTTACCAAGGGGTATATATAATACCTAATACTATCTGGGTTGTGGAGGTCAAATAATAGCAGTCGCTCCATGTTAAATACTGGTATTCAGCTGCATCCGGTTAGACTGGAAGCCGACCCTGACATAGTTGGGAAAACGATAGGCAGGTGTAGTTTAGAAAGTTTTACTTATGAAAGACGTAGATGATGAGATACGAGAAGATGAGGAGAGAGAAAGAGATCAAAGAACAGATGTATGGATTGTGTGATGAATGGTTATTATTAAAGTTATAAAGAGGAGAATAAGAATGGTAGAAGAGATCACGTCCGACCCACCTTCACACTGAACATTCACAACAGTGTTAAGGTGGAGAAGTTTCTTTCCCAGCCTTTACACCGGGGTGTAGGCTGAGAACATTATTTTCCCTAACTTCACACTCAAGTTTCATATAAATTTCACCGACCTCAAGTAACATGGGGCAAGGCCAGAAAGATGATAACGACAAGAAACGTAACAGTACGAGCCATGTTTCAAAAAGAAAAAACTCATTTACCCAAACACTTCAAAACCAACGCAACAAATTGAAGAGACTACCAAAAGCAACAACATCATTCTTAATAAAAGAACTACTCTTAAACTAATCACCAACGTACAGCCGCATAAGTAGATTAAAATTCCTTTAAAATAGTTTAATAACTCGCTTAATACCTCTGCTTCTAATATAGCCTGGTTCGGTGGGAACATGCAACCGCGGCCCGCGGCTTGCAAGCAATTATGCTTCGTGGAAAAGGCCTTTCACATTAAAAAAACGTTAACGATGTCGACACGTGTTTTTTAGAAAAGGTTAGGAAATAAAGAAGAATTAAGTTTGTGAAGGAAGTGTCTTTCAGAGCAGTAAATGTATTAGCCAAGTATATTTCGTCAAAAACTGACAAATTCATCATCATCAGCCTACAGCAGTTTACTGCTGGACAATTTTCGGGAACTCTCCTGACAAATTACACTATGATTAAGCTAAGTTCCTTACTAATATTATAAATGTGAAAGTAAGTTCGTTTGTTTGTTACCTTTTCATGCCTAAACCACTCAACCAATCATCCTGAAATTTTGCATATACGTTGTCAGATGTACAGAAACGGGTACAGGGTACCATAAATCCCGAAAAAAAGTACTGTTCCCGAGGAAAAGAACAATAACGTTCTAATGATAATAGATGGCGCCACGTGTCTTTCGAATCATGGTTGAATTATATTATTACAAGCAGAGTACAACCCTAATTGATTGTCAAATTCTGAATTAACGCAAGCGAAGCCGCAGGAAAAAGCTAGTCTTTAATAAAAAGCAAACAAACTTCAATTTTGTATGACACGTCTACTCGACACTTATACTCCTTTCTACTAACCAAGAGTTAAAATCTAATTACTCTGCTACTAAATAATATATTAAACCGTCTAGTCGAAAATCACACGAATCGGTAGGTGTATCTATTCAAAATTACAGTGTTTAAGCTGTCAAGAAACTAAAATTTATTTAAGGCAGGGATCGATTCTAATCGATGTTTAGATTGTAATCGATGCTTAGTTCCTTGCTACTACTTTCACTTCCAGTAGAAACAGAGCATTAATCTTCCATCGACAAAACGACTCAATAATTATATGGTAAGGATTATTTATACATCCTCTGTTGATATTAGTGGACCTTGTTTTACACTCGGATTTGAAAGCCTTGGTTTTTCAAGTAGATAAATCTGCTAGAACCTGTTATACAGGCAAGGTGGGCTAATAATCTACTACCTAAGTAAGTATTACCACTTTAGTAGTGCTTTTTAGGAAATCGCCCCTTCTCAAACTTCAACTAAAATCACTAGACAACATTAGTTTTATTATATGCGAAACCTGAAACACGTGTCTAGTATTTTTATGTAAAGAATCTATGTACAAAATTTCAAAACTGTATCATGTAAAATCACAAACTTATAAGCTTGTTCTGTTACCAGACCTGGTTGTCCGCGCAAAAACGTGGTCACCACGCAGCGCGCGCCTCCAGCGTCGTCTTGAGCTCATAGATAACAATAATTTGGCAGTAGGTTCCTAAATTATTGCGATAGGTACTTAATGTCGCTCGGTGTTCAACTTTTATTTTTTTTTAAAGATTTTTGGGAAAAAATATAGAAAAAATATAACATGTTTTAAAAATTATTCGAATCGATTCAGCTACTTATTCTGAACAAACTATATTCAGGTTTCGCCTATACTAAAAATAATGTTGTATATCTCATTCCTTTTAGGGTAAAACTACAAGGAACCAATGACGTTTGCCGAATATACGCAATAATTACGTCTAATATCTAGAACAGAAATGTAAACTAACCTAAATAAAACAAAAATTGTAACCAAATATCTATAAAATACGCAATTAGGAAAACCATTTTTCTTTCCTCAATTATAATTATTCATTTCATTGACGTCACAGTAGACGATGTAAATCAAGTATTTGTCAATCCTAATTTATACACACCAAATTAGGAAGTGTGAACTGTGAACCTAGTCCTGATTATTTGACAATCATTTACGAAATCAATTTGGTATTTAACGTTTTGGTTGCATTTGCTGTTAGGTATAATTTGTACACACATTATTTAGTGAGTTTTGTAACACGGAGTTCGTAGGTGACGAATAAAGCCACCAGGAAAGGCAGTTACGTTATACAATGTATGTCAATAATATTTGTGTCATAAATTGTATACTTCATTGCCTCGTTAGTCTAGTGATCGCAAGCGCGATTGCTGAGCATGAGATCCTGGGATCGATTCGCAGGACGACCAGAGTTATCGGGTTTTTCGAACAGGAATTGCTCAGTAGCAGCCACGAAGTCTGGAGTTGCGCCCGCTTGATGGCAATAGAGCCCTCTATTTCATGGGACTTAAATATAACTGGCGAAATGTGGGTGTAGCTACTATGTACCTACTGCCTAACCCTTCGGGGATTACAGGCGTGATGTTATATCATGTAATTTGTATAACTCAAAGCAACTGGTTCAGAATACATTGTAAACGTCGACTCGACGACTGTCAACAATTTTGACATAAGCTTTTCGAGAGCTTATGTCAACAATCCATCATCGGTTTGTCACTTTATCTAGGCTCTCTGGTTCTACAGCTAGCTAGTTATTTCCAAGTTACGTTAGGAACATGAAATGGTACCTATTGGTATTCCCCGGTAATTTTGTTCACATGCGGAAATCCAATAGCATTTACTACTCAATAATGTTTGAAGAACCTATTTAAATCCCAGACTCCAAGTTTTACGCGTAATGTTTTTCAAATGAAAAGAGCCTTATGTAAACAAATCAAAAGAAACAAGAAATTTCCATTTTGTATTCAAATTCCCTCAACACTTATTATTTACAAATCGTATTGTTTCAATATAACCGGCCAATCATGACATAACCCAGGTGAGATCACCAGCGCATTAATACAGACTATTTAAGGCATTGCTGAGTTCGACCGGTATTCAGGGTCCCAAGGTGACACGGAGACACGGACGAGAGAAATGTTTGGCATACGTAAACCCGCTTTAGTAGGACAGTATTGGATATCGGTTGAGAAACTGGCTACTTAATCGGTGTGTACATATGTTAGTGAATCATTGCGGTTTTCTCTTGTGGCATGAATATTTTAGTTCCATTTAGTTAAAGGATTCATTGTTAAAGAGTTCTTAACATCACGCTTGTAAGCTTCGAAGGGTTAGGCAGAGTTGTACCTAATAGCACACCCACTTTTCGCCAGTCCCATGTTATAGGGGGCGCGGGCGAGCCTATTGCCATCAACCGGGCACAAATCCAGGCTCCGCGGCTGTTACTGAAAAATTCCTGATGGATAACCCAATAACAATTTCCCGATCTGGGAATCGGACAGGACCTCATGTATCGAGGTAGTGTTAAAGAGTGCCTGGGGGTTCCTGGATGCCTAAAAGATCATGGCAATCCCATATTACTTGGGGTCAGCGTAAAACGTTGTTTTTCGCGCTTGCGTTATCATTTATCAAGTCACAAAATTCATCACCTGCTATACAGGATGCAATTAAATTCATGGGCATCCTTTTAAGTGGTCATTGTACTCATCATTATGAACAACTCTTACTATGCGACCAAACCTGAAATTATTATTATTATTATTATAAGCCTATATTGTCCCACTGCAGGGCAAACTAGACCGCGAAATGTGGAAGGAGGAAAGGGAGGCTCCCTTTCCTCCTTCCACATTTCGCGGTCTAGTGCGATTGTAGGCCAATCCTTTGCGAAAGAGTCCAGCTCATTCCGCCATCTCCTTCTGGGCCTGCCACGTTGTCGTTTCCTGCTGTTTGGTATCCACTGAGTGGTAATTTTTGGCCATTGCTCCTCCGACATGCGGCAGACGTGATCAGCCCAGTTCCTCTTCAACCTAGCAGCTGTAAGGCCAGCATCAGTTATTTGAGTTTTGGAGCGAAGTATGGAGTTTCTGATGCGGTCCGTAAGTTTGACACCCAGTAAACCTGAAATTGCGAAAAAAAAATCAGCCGTTCCATACATTTTGACGAGTTATGCGAACATTTAGGGAACTTCTGATTTTTTTCGCGACTTCAGGTTTAGTCCCATAGTAAAAGTTGTTCGTAATGATGAGTACAATGACCCCTTAAAAGGATGCCCATGTATTAAATTTCACCCTGTATACAATATATGATTGATAAATTATAATTATTATTATCATTTACCATAATTACAAACACACTTACACAATCATCACCGTTTCCTTCTCAAATTAAGAGCAACTCAACTAATATTAGAAAACACAAGAATATCCATCAACGCCAAACTACTTCCGTACCGGGCTCAAAGACGGCCGCTCATGAGCCATAAGTTCCAAAATAGTATACGCTATTGTAAGTAGACTGGACTGACCATAATTAGTTTTAGATAACAGGCTATTTACAGCCCATTGTGAACCGATAATTAGTTATAGTGTCTCATGTATTGTTGTCAGCTCTTAATATAGAACAGCTTAGTCTATATTTGCTTAGAGCGTGAATTATCTTACTGAGACCAATTCGGAAATTACTTTGGTTGGTTATCTGCAGAGTGCAGCAATATTGCAACAGGCATCACCTAATATATTCTACTTGTAGGGCTGAAATTTCCCCAAGATTCCATCTTTTCTACACCCAAAAAAAAAACTTCTTTTTCTTCTTTATCTAAGTAATGCCATTACGACTTCAGGTCATGGCCAAGTGAATACTGAGAAGGAAATACCACATTTATAAAATTCTTCTGATGAAACTGAGAAATTCCTGATGGAAAACCCAATAACACTTTGCCCGACCCGCGAATCGAACCTAGGACCATCATGCTCAGCAGTCGCGCTTGCAACCACTCGGCCAACGAGTCATTCCAAAATAATACTTTTATGAATGACAGAAGTTGAACAGCAGCTGGTTGATATTGGTTTAAGAACATGATGACAAAGTCGAACGCCCCATGCAGACACCCACATACGGAAACAAAAAACAAACTTATTAATATTTTCACGGCATCCGAAACCCTGAAACATTGTCACGCTGAAAACACCTGCATTCATGTATCTAGGCCAGTCATATTCTCATATACAATAACAATATAGCTACCTATATTTGCGAAGGTGCTACGTGCGATTTTCACCTCGATTTGAACCGGTTACCAAGTATTCTGGCCTGGATTCTTAGTAATAATGTTTTTGATGCATTTCAAATCATAGTTTATTTTTGTAAGAATTTATTTTGAAACTAGGCAAGTGGCAATAGTTTTCAAAGGGTTTCGTATTCAACAGAATGATTTTCGATAGCTTATGTCATTTGAATACATTTTGGACTTTTCTATCATCTGTGTCATCATAGTTTTCGATGACAAATGTCACTTTTTCTAGGCCCTTTAGTGTCTTTTTGTTTTCGTAGAATAAGACGGTGATTATGAAGAAATATGCTCTGAACAGCAAACATTGAAAGTCCATTAATACTGAACGACGAAAACCGACCTTTTTTCTACTAATTGTAGTTAAATGGTTGAGATATAAATTGAAAAACCTCATGAAAATTGAACGGAGCTTAAAACACTAAATCACCTGTTGATAATAACAATTGTAGAGATATCCTTTTCATAAACGTTCATTAATTTAAATAACTACACCAATTACAGTCACTTAAACCAATTTAATATATTAAAATCTTATTGCCTCGTAATTAAATGTAATTAACATCAACATCACCACTAATAACTAAACGTTTATTATTTATTGTAAAACCATTCATCACTGTTCAAATATACTTGAGAAATATCGGGTCAAGGAAGCTGAAGTTATCTTTTCTACACTACACCTAAAGAATGGCAATATATTCGCACTACATACTACGTTTTCTTTCTTTTATTAATAAGATAAAAGATAAACTAGATCGCAAAGATAAAATGTTTAAAAAATAGTCACGTGCTTCGGCATACTTTTATAATGTCAACATTCCACAATCAGAGCAATTTTCTTGAATGAAGATATTTTAATCTTAAGATCAAATAAAACGACGTAAACCATAAAACGTGATGAGAAAACTTACTTATCCACACTATTATACTCATCTCATCTGCCTAGCCTTTTCCCAACTATATTGGGGTCGGCTTCCAGTCTAACTGGATGCAGCTGAATACCAGTATTTTACATGGAGCGACTGCCTATCTGACCTCCACAACCCAGTCTGTACTGGGTAATACGATACCCCTTGGTAAGACTGGTTGTCAGACTTTTTAGGCCACTGACTGCCTAACGACTGTCAAAGATCTACAAATGACAGCCGGGACCAACGGCTTAACGTGCTTTCCGAGGCACGGAGGAAACTCGGTATGTAATGGGCGGTCACCCATCCACAGACCAACCTAGGCAAGCACGGCTTAACCTAAAGATCGACCCGAGCGGCTGTTATTATTTAGCCACGAGCTCCTAGTACTATTATACTATAAAATTATATTAATAATACAAAATAAATTATAAAGAGGTAAAATTTGTTTGAAAGTTTAAATGTATGTAGGGGGTTATCTCCGGAACTAATGATCCAATTCTAAAAATGATTTCCCTGGCAGAAAGCTACATTATTCGTGGGTGCTATAGACTATAAATTATATTTATATCATGTATATTAGCCGGGCTATCACATTTTTTGCGGAAGTAGTTGCGGTCGAAGTGATAGTTTTCAATAAAGTTTAACTTCACACAAAGGTAAAGCGCATATCATTTTAATGTGTCACTCTCATTTTCTTTTCCAAACAGAAGCCTCACCCTGACCTAATGCCGGCTCTCAAACAATTCATTAAACAATACATAATAATAACTATCCAATAAAACAAACATTACAAAGTAGAGCAGTAACAAAAACAAACAATAATGTACCACTTTCAGGCTGTGTTGAAGGACGCAGGTGTTGACCTCGCAAGACATAGCACTTACTACTAAAGAATGTTCCAGAAGTACAGCTTTTAATAATTCGGACATTATCATAAATAAATAAATCAATCGTCTGTCCTTTTACCAGTATATTATATTTTAGGGTTAACTATTTAATTTATCAGGAGTTTCATTTATCTCTCCAACAACATTATAAATCTTTTATTTTCTTTTATACCTATGTATATCATCAACATTATCTTTACTAAGCGTCAGCGAAGCATGATGTCTTCTTTTAACAAATAGGCTGGCTGATGAGGCTAAAAATAAAAAGTTTCTTTTGAATATCACAGAAGCATTTTGCGTGATATTATTTTTTTTTTTTTCGACCCAGACCTAAGTGCGTTTAACGACAGTAAACCTCATTTCATGTAGAACTTTTGCATTAAATTTTTGTAGTGCAGTAACGCCTACTTACATTCATAATGAAGTATTGTTTAATGATGAGCTCGATTGATACTGGTGTACGATCACAGATATAAGTTGATTAGCACCATTTTTAGAAGAAAATACTTGAGATTTAAGTTGGTTTGTAGGTTTATTTATTTTTTCATTACCTCGTCTAGGTTACTTTTCGATGTTCCGTTACTAGTTGGAATGTGAGCTTGAGGTGCATTTAGTGGTGGCACTACACTTGGCAGACCTGGGCAAATATTCGCCATCTATCATTAAAACAAAGAGAACTTTATCTCAATAGGCATAAAGAACATTTTGTTTCGATTCAATATCGCGAAATTTTGACAAACACGCCATGTGTCAGCATCAAGAGCCTCCATAAGCGACATAAGTCTGGCAGTACTTTTCTTACTTAATGGCGGTACTTTCATACAAGCCTCTAAGCTTGGCCCTTATAACTACTGTTCATGATACAACCAAAACCATGTTAATATTATGTAAAAATCACTCCACTTATCTTCACGCTCTGTTTGCTGCGGTGGTAAGCACACACGTCGGTGTATCTAGTCGTTACATCAGAGCCATGAGCACGTAATGTATCGGAATCAGGTTCGCACATAAATATTGATGGGCTGTTACTATTCTTACGTGCACCACAATTATTTAGAAACTATGTTGTAGATAGAGTAATGCGTGATCACACAGAGAGCGGGTGCGGGTCGGGCTCGTGTCGGGTCGGGAGTACAGCGGGTATAATTCCGTGTATTTAAATGAACGACATCACACAGAAGTAAGCTTTCTGTAATGTATCTACATCCTCGCTGTCTGAGAGAAGGTTCTCAATCCGATACGTTTTTTTGTGTATATTTAACTTAATACAGAGTGTTAACTTCTTTTAAGTCAAAATTCTGCAAATTATATTATGTAGTTCATTGTTGTCAATGACTCAGTTTTTCAATAGGTACTGTGTCACAGTTCACATGCAACGTTTACAGCTCGCGTCGATGCAGCCGTAGTAATGCTATGTTTTAAATCTCCAAGGCACGTTGTACGCTTTGTACATAATCCTAATAAGGTGCATACGTGTGTCAGAGCATGTCATGCACAGACATATTACATTACAACTGCAGAATGTAGTTATAAACAAAATAAGACAAGACATCACAAATCCCTAAAGTCTCAAGGCTTAAACAGAATATCAGTTTTAAGCTTTCACAGTTTACAACTAAACTTATGATGTCACTTACGGGATATATTCCGTGATTGTTCATTATTTTGCTTTTTTTATCATGGCGCTTGCAACAGCGCCGAAATATCGGGAGCTCAAAATAATGAACAATCACTGAAGATATCCCGTAAGTGACAGTATAAGTTTTGAACAGAATATGATAAAATTAATGAAAAATCGGCCCACATTTCGCGAGCTTCGTTGTAATCGGAAATAATTGGGATGAATATTGCCAGTCACTTCATCCGGGTATAAATCATAACACCTGTATGCGACTGTCCCGTGGAGAACATACACTGATGTAAAAATCTTATAACACTTTGGTTGACCTCACCAATCACCATTCAAGTTTGCAACCAAGTAAAACAAAAAAAAACTGAAATAAAACAATCTGAAAACGGTAAATATAAAACACAACAAAACTCTACTTTCCTATACTATGTATTCATCTATTCGTTAATGAAAATGCCATCTCATAAAATTATATCTAGCCTTGTACGTAGAACGATCAAACTCGATCAGCTGACAGCATTGAACGAATCCATATTGATTTTATTGCATGATTGATACGGCCGTCAAACGCCAATGTTGAATTGATAGTTTCCAACATGAATGTGCATATTGTCACGCTATTTCAATAATATTTTAGGAGCAATAAACGTGACACGTAAGCGATTGAACTTATAGACAAATGGCATTGAAAATCTCACTTCTGTGGCACCTAATCATCATCATCTGCCTAGCCTTTTCCCAACTATATTGGGGTCGGCTTCCAGTCTAACCGGATGCAGCTGAATACCAGTATTTTACATGGAGCGACTGCCTATCTGACCTCCACAATCCAGTTAGTACTGGGTTATACGATACCCCTTGGTAAGACTGGTGTCAGACTTTTTGGGCCACTGACTACCTAACGACTGTCAAAGATCTATAAACGACAACGGCTTAACGTGCTTTCCGAGGCACGGAGGAAACTCGGTATGTAATGGGTGGTCACCTATCCACAGACCAACCTAGGCAAGCACGGCTTAGCCGCTCGGATCGATCTTTAATCGATCCGAGCGGCTGTTATTATTTAGCGACGAGCTCCTCTTCTGTGGCACCTAATCATGTTTCTTTAATGAAAACTCCTGCTAAATTGTCTACTGCTAGGTTTAAACCATTTGATTAATTGCTGCAAGGCAACGCTCTATACATATACAGCAGATCCTTTTGATTTGTCAGTTAGTTTGAAAAATAACGCTATGTGCCCATTCCAAAGGGCAGAAGTCAGATAACGTGTCATAATTATTTACACTTGCATTAGGTATCTTAAACCTCTGCTTGACATAACAACCCCGGTAACAGAGGCTCGATCTAATCCTTAAAAAGAATCAAATTCTTTGGAAGGCTCATCATTTCCTACTCCGGACGTCAAATAACATCAGACATGAAACAAATCAACCATAATCCACAATTTAAAATTCTATATCCACCGATGTCAACATAATCCACTCTCTCCATCACTAAAATCTACATTACCTATATTAAACAGTACACATTACAATGTACATAGACAGTTTCCACTACTTCAATCGCGTCAATGTATGAATATTTGATCAGCACAGTATGGCGACATCCATACTCGGTGTTTGCAGAGAAAGCACATACCGTTGCCACTGTTACGCATATTACTTACTCAAGTTGTGAGCGAAAGAGGGTAATGTAATAGGTTTCTTGAATGATGAATTGGTAATGTAATGAGTGAAGATGGATTTTGTTCACGTTAGCTGTAAAATAATAATTTCTCTGCTGCAGGGCAAATGATTTTACAGAAGAAAGATGGAGCATTGCACAATTTTGCTCCAGAAGTCTTGTTCATGATTCCACACAGTTTTCAAGGCAGTTTTTTTTTTGTATTTTAATTATTAATTTTAGTTACATAATTCTTCCGTTTATAAATCACGCCAATAGTGCACCTGTTAGAATTCTAAATTGACGAGATCTCTTGAATATCTTAATGATTACATAATTGTTATTTTTACTATAGCTCTAAGTAATTTACATAATTATTATTTAATTTTTAATTAACGGCAAGAGCAAGACTATGGTTGGTTAGTCTTGTAATCACAGATTGAGTAATTGGTAAACACCTCCTTTACGCACGTTCCGTTGATTTATATAAACAAAGCTGATTCTTACAAAAGACTATAAAAAAAATAACAAAGTTACGTATTGACGTGATCGAGAGTCGAGGTTTAAAAATATCTGAAAATCAAACGAAGATTAAAATAAACCATATAAAGGTACTTTAGAAAGTCAATAGTGATTAAGAAAACAAAACAATTATTTACAAAACAAAAAGATTTTAATAATACGTAAATCAATTCAATATAAATGATCTCAAGAGAAAGTGATGCTTATAATTAAACATATTTTTTGTTATTTTACTAACTTTAATACCCATTTAAATTTTAAAACGCTACGAATTATAAAAGTTATGTTATGTCATAATGTTCACTTCCGTATTAGCCCCGTTTGGATATATTATCTAAGGGGTGTTTACATAAACTTATAACCTAAGACACCGTATTAAAATTACCTTATTTACCATCCTTATCTTATGTAAAGGGGACATAGTCGTCATCAATCAGTCGGCTTAAGTGAGGTTAATTTTTCCGTAAATGATAATATTTTAGAATTAACAGCCGCTTCATCTTCTACGCAAAGTTTTACGTAATTACACAAATGCTTACTCATTTACAAAAACTAAAAACGCGATTGTTTTCAATCTAGGTTAAAAGTAAATGGGCTTTGATCGGCATATTATAAATTTATAAGTTAAATTAAATTGATATTAATATTTTTATTGCGTTCAAAATGTAAATAATCTACCTATGAAGCTTGTAAAATTAAACAATCTAGGTAAACTCTCAAAAAAAATATATTGCAACTTATGTTAGGGTAAAATACAAGGCCATTTCGTTTCATCAGGGTATACTAACTAAATAAACATTAAAAAGAAAAGACATTTTGAAAAAATTAAGTACCTACTTACCTTTCTTGTAATATTGCCAAATACTCCTTCTTCTCTCAACTTGCACCAAACCCCAGAACGTCCACTAGGGATTTATTCCACTTCTCGTACCTATTCCAATTCGATAACCGAACGTGACTCGTTAAAGAATCTCTAATCGAGTTCGAACAGGTAACGATTATTATTCGATTCCCGAAGAAATCGAGTGTTTACGTAAGATCAATCAATTAGTTAGAGCACGCACCATGATTATTATGTAAAAACTAGATGGATATGTAACTGTGGTAGATGGTGGTATTTCCTTCTTTGTGTATTTAAGTTAAATACTTCTTTGTAGTCAGGTTAAATCCGCATTCTAAATGCGGGTCATGCTGCGAATTGAGTTGGTAGGTTTTTTTCCGTAAACCGTGAAGACAAAGCCTTTTTGTTGCTTATTCGATTACTCTAGTATTGCACAATTACTACAACAGACAACAGATGATTATTGGTCAATTTAAAATAACTGAAAACTAGTTAAAACCATTTATTGACAAACGGTGGTAACCGACTCTTTCATAACTGATTTACATCACTGTAATATTTTTCATGATTCTTAAATAATGTATCTCTAAGAAAGACAATTTTTCAACCATAACATGGTATTGTATGGTAAGTTGCAAGTACGGCCAAGGTGCGACCTTTACACAAACGGTTCCACGAATTGACTGTAAGCAACGATCAACGGCTCTTTTGGGCCGCAGTCGTGAATGCCCTATTACAGAAAAACGTGTAGGCAGATCGTTAGCACTAAATTTATCACTTTATTATAAGCTAACGGGACAACAACGGCATAAATATTTGTATCACAGTCTGTTACAGAGATTGTGTTTAACATAAAGCAATTATTTCTTTTTCTTCTCGTTGTTTGACATTTGAATGGGAAACTTCCGTAACACCTGTGATCTTTCGCATGCTGTTACTATTATTTCCCATACTTTACTTGATTTATGTTTGTAATAAGAACTGCAATTAAAAGTATACAAACTGCAACAGGTTTTTTAAAAGCAAAATACGTACCTACCAACACTGGTTTGATTTCATTACAAACAATACCTCTCTTTTAGCTTATAAGTTACTGCCAGTACCTGATGCAATCCAATTTAACAGTTATGCATAAGGAAAACTCCTAGGCGTTTTCAAAATTTGAGAAATATTAACGTTCGCTTTCTTTTCTTTCCAGAATGCCAGTTACGTGATCAACAGACGATACTCGAAAGACAAGATGTCACCGGTGTGCCACAACTTCGTGCAGAACGCGTGGAAGAAGGATTTCTGCTCCAATTGCTTCAAGTCGCGCGAGGAACACGTCAAGCAGGAGCGGGCGACCGACGGCGGCAAGTACCTCACCACTCCCTTCCAAAACAGAAGCACCTACTTCAAGAAATCGCCGCCAAGCATACTAAAAATACACCCAAAGAAGAAAAATAAACGAAATGTCACATTCCCCGAAGAAGTATGCAGTGTTATAGGCTTCGGAGGCGACGATTGGTCAGACGGAGAGGAATTCGAAATCTCAGAGGAAACGGAAGAAGATGACCCGTTCCCAGACACAGAGGAAGAAAGAGAACTCCATAAAATCACAAAATCTAACACAGATTTCAACACAGTCAAAGCTAACTTGTTAGCAGATTCAGCAGCTAAGTCGTACACCTCTCTGTTACTGGGCAAGGTGCAGACAGACTCAGATGGCAAAAAGAAGACTCTGTTAGTATCTGTCACGCCTTTCGGTTCGGAGAATAAGCTTAATCCTAAGTCACATGGCCGAAAACCCGCCGTAATACACGTATCAGAAGCAACCGTCGAAGAAACGTGTAATAGTTATAAAACTAATATAATTCTATCTTCGTATAAAGAAACAGAAACAATCATAAGTGCAGACAATACCAGTGGACCTATTTGCACAGAAAAGTCATTGCTCGAAGAGATATCAGAAACGTTAGAACAAAACCGAATGTCTAACGGCAATGATAACCATATTTCTCAAAAAGATAGCAACAAACCCACCGTGGTTGATGAAAAGATGAAAGAAAGTATGCAAGATGAACCAGACAAGAAAGAAATGTGTGAAATCAAAAAGAACGGTATTGTAAGACAATCGCCATTACAAAAAACTCATGAAAGGCCAAAAGTAAACTTAGGCCGATCGGAGTTTAAATTCTGTAAAATCAATATCGAGAACAGCAGTGTTGATTCAGCTGTTAGCACTTTGAATTCAACCGCTAATAACTCGCTAGCCTCAGACGACGAGAGCTTTAGTGGGCGGACAGACTCGGACAATGACGACAGTGGACACTTTTCGGAAACCCATAAATGCGACGAAACCGTTAAGATTAAAGTATTCAGCGAAGGCGACAAAAATATTAAAATGTCTCCAATTGGACAACTTAGAAAAGTGGACGGGCAAGCTAACAGTGGCTATTCTACATTCCAAAGTCCGATCATTGACATGCCTCCTATACTACCTAAACAACCAGATAATATATTTTCTGCAGACGCCAGTCGCGAACTGGCGGGCGAACCAGACGGTAGAGCCGACCCGGACGATGCCTCGGAAGCACCAGCCTTGCCAAAAAGTCCTATCCCCACTCTAGACCCGCGACCGTCTTTCTTGCATGGAATGATAACTGACATATTGCCCGCACACAAACCGGCTTTACCAGAAAAACCCAAGCTACCAGTCAAGCCAGTTATCAAACAGACAACAAAAAAAAGTGTTATCACAACAAGCCAGCAGCAATTAAATATGTACATGCATCCAAAGAAAGATGAGGATGAGAAAATTATGGGAGCGTTGAGTGAAGAAAAAAATAATGAGATAACAGAAGTGCATGAGGACAAAGCTGAACCGATTTATTATGCCCAACCGGTATTGACTAAAGAGGACAGTGACACGTCGCTCAGTAGTCTCGGCAAACGGAAAGCGCCAACACCGCCGTCTTCGCCCACGATAGAGGAATATCCAAATATTTACCAAAGAAACTCGGCTGGGTTCTTGAAGTCAGACGCACCGATCGTGAGGGAATTGGAGAAAAGGGAAAGGGCCACCGGATCCACAACGAATAAACCACGACCTGCGGAAGAACCAATTGAGATTAAGAAAGTAGACGTAACTCCCGAACCAGCGCCTCGGAGGAACATATCACTGTCTCACGACAACTTACTCTTGGATGACAAACGCAAAGGAAAGCTAAAATTCTCAATCAAGAAGCTACTTCGGATAGGCTCATCAAAGGACCTCGACAAAAAGGAGCTTACAGTTCCAGCCGTAGCAAAGATGTCGAGTAAAACTGAGGAGATATACGATTTGACCCCGAAACCGAAACCGCGCCTCGTGATCATCCACCCTTTGGACATGAATGGGTCGAATGGAGTAGAGGTCGTGAAGTCGAACTGTGAAATCTCGGGAAATCTGCGCCGATTGAGTCACGATGACGTGTCTTCGATATACAGTTCGTCAAGTACGGTTACGGAGCCGGAGACTCCTAAGGTAGTGAACAAGCCACCTCCTCCTCCAAGGCAGTCGAGTGAGGAACATAAGACCGTGCCGAGTGTACCGAAGCCTGCGCGACCACCGCCACCGAAGTCAGCTGCTTTGCAGAAGAAGCAGAAACAGCAAACGTGGGCTAATGCACCTAAACAAAGTGACAGTATTTATGCTAACTTAGGTGAGTGAATTATTTTTATATTATTGACACTAATTATTGTTGCACCTTTTGATCGGTTGTCTCTACCCATATTTATTTAACCAATGTTTTTTGTTTATATAAACTAATTACACACATCTTACGTTATAACAATTAAAAACGATAAAATAAATTAAAATAACTAAACCAACAACATATAAAAGTGCATCAAAAATTCTTCTCTCTTCTCAACGCTGTCAGCTGATAATGTTCTCTAGAGACTGGCGGCGTATACTTAATTTATGTTCAACTATGACGAAATGAAAGTACTGAAAACGTCATAATTATATTAATTATTGAATCTTCAGAAGTTTTATGACAAAGGCAACCGTTCATAATGCTCCAAAAGCCATAACCGTATTTTCACTTTCTAAACAAAAATTATAATTTTAATTAACTTAATTTAACTAACAAAAATATTCAATTTTGTAGGAGAAATCAGATCTGCTCTAGCGCCGCGAAAACCGGAACGGACAGCGAGTATGCGCGAGAGAGAAGCACGTTTGGAACTACCCAAACGTAGGAACCAGATTGACGACGACAAAGACGAAATAGACGACGGACCACAGGAGCTGGTGCAAGCCACCAACGACCCTGTCATAAACAGCTACGACGACGTCTACAATTCCGCTAAATACGACGAAGAGAATTGTGATTCAGCTAAAAATAGCGACAGCGATTACGAATACGTCCACCACGCAAGATCAAGCTCCCCTGAATGCGACTCAGCCATAAAACCACGAGAAACAAACTCCCAAGTCGAATCCAGAAAAAGCGAAGAAAGCAACACTGAATACCCAAAATACAACAACGGAGTATTCAACAGATCATCGCTTCCTTACTGCGGAAGCGAAACAGAATCTGAAATATATTCTCCATACAGTTTCTACAGTTCCAACGACAACATGGACAGTCCTGGGAACGAGGATTATCAGAATGAGATGACTCCGAAAAATACAACAAATAAACTTCGAGTAAGGAAAGGGCGGAGCGTGGTACATCGAAATCTAGAAGACAATTATGGAGCCGTCGTTATTGCGAATCACGAAGCGCTCGCGCAGGTTTTAGAACAGGTAATTTGTTTAGCTTACCTTAGAGTTAGTACCGAGATTGCATAAAGTGGTAAATCGCTTTGCATTTCGTTCACAATTTAAGTACGAACGGTTTAATTTATGGAACGGTCAAAGTGAAGAAAATCCGTACAGGTATTTGTGATCTAAGACTTGTTTGGCTATGTGTCTGTTTAGTAACTGCAGACTACACACTCACAGCCAATTCTATTGCACCTAAAATTAGTAGCTTTAATTGCGAATTTTCGATCGATAAAATACGGAATTCTGATGCATCCGGTTAGACTGGAAACCGACCCCAACATAATAGGCTAGACTGATGATGGGTCTTTCTTGACACTCGAATGAAATTCGCCTTCCAAAACTCCCAAAACCCCTCGCTCAAAACATGATCTTAAATCATCGCCTATAATTGTGTCATCCCACCCTAACTTTATAGGTATTCACCAGTAACCTTTTAAATCAGTCACTTAAATCCAAATCTTACCACGTTTCCAGGTTCAACAAAGTGCAACAATGCAATCATCTCTACGAGGTCTGAAGGCATGCACCAACCTAAGGTGGAACGACTTCGCAATCCAGCAACCTAAGCCGAGCTCCGTGAAAGCTGGGAAGCGGTTCTTCTACCCAGCGGTCTGGAGTTCTAACCAGGGACCTGTGAATGTCACCCTGATGGTGTATAAGGAGCAGATGGCTTCGCAAATGGTGTGCCAGCAGTCCGTGCAGCCACAGACATTGAGTTTGAATGCTATTACGGAGTTCTGTGACTTGGTGCCTCTTCAGCAGTTTGGGGAGGACGGCGAGGATTTGGTTCAAGGTAATTATTGTTTATTCTTAATTCATTTTCTATGACAGACAGTGCCCTATCCGTAAATTACAACACCCCTGAATTAGACCATTTCGAGACTACTTCATTGTGAGAGGAGTAATTCAGAGCACAGACTTTACACTGTACTGTGTTAAGAGGTTTCTGCTACCATCTTTGCCACTTGTGTATTTTTTCTTCTTGCCAAATTCAAGACAGCAATCAACCGAATCGATGAATTCAACATAACTATTTCCAAGTTATTAATTTTAGAACTAAACGCATATTGCGACCTTGAATGGTCGCAATATTGTTAAACCCGCCAGTGGTTTATTATTCAGTTTTATCACGTCTTTGGTTTTCTTCCACTTCTAAATAAATACCTTTACTTTACTTTACTTTGCGTGGGACACGGTAATCTAAGTTATTTAGGCCGATACGAACAAAGTAAATGTGTAGTTCATCTAAATACATAAGTTTATTGAAACCAATGTTTATTAAAACTAGTTTATTATCTGAAGTTGTTCGACCACACTTATTAGTTATTTGACATGAATTCCTTTCGTAACCCAGATGTTGAGACGCCATTATTGACGGGCCCCGGGGCTAAAGTTGTGTTGAAATCTTCGGTTTTTCTTGTGGCCTTATTTAGTTTAATTTTAACCATAGTAAGTAGATACGGTAATATTAACCTACCTATTACAGTCTCCATGCCTCGATATTCGAAAGTCAGAAGACAGATTTAACAATATTTTTTTAAATAAGTTGGTAGAAGGTATAGCACAGCTTTCAACACTCCAATCTGATATCAATGACGGAAACTAAGTTGAATGAAATAGGAATAATCTTCAAATAACTAAGTGACAATTGAGTATTTTCCGTGGCCACTGCTACCTTTACACTGACTACTAGTATATCATCTTCTGCCTAGCCTTTTCTCAACTACGTTGGGGTTGGATTCCAATCGAATCAGATGGAATTTAATACCAATATTTTACATACGACTATAAAAATACTAGTATTCCGCCGTCCCTAACATATTTGGGAAAAGGTTAGGCAGATGATGATATGGGACGGCTGGTAACTAGAATACACACTCCTATAATCACTGCCAAAAACAATGCACCAGAAACTAACCTTCATTTTTCTCTATTCCAGCCACAATAGTAGTGCTAGCTCATGCCCAGGTGGACACCATCCGCTCCTACGGCGAAAGCCTCCACTCATCAGAAGGTCTGACCACTAAGGAACACCAACTGGTCCAGACCGAACAGATCCATGAGGCCATCTTCATGATGCTGCAAATGATAAACGGTCTGAAGTGCTTGCAAGCGCGAGGGGTGGAGGAAATCTCGGATTCCCTGACGTCTTTCATTGCCCTGAAGGAGTTGCAGCCCCTGCAGTCTCATGGAAGCACCCTAAACCTGCCGTCGTCGCCTGATGACAGGTTGAACTCTCTATGGGCGCTGAAAACGAATTCTTATGGAAGACTCTGCATATTACAGGGGTGAGTTCATTAGCTTTATGAATTTTCTTTTAAATTTTTCTTGTAGATTTACAATAGGGAACAAGAAAAACAGCATAGAAAATTTCTTTGACCATTCTGTTTCTATTTAGGTGAAATAGACAAAGATGGCTTTGAACCTATCACCACATACTACTGTTACTATATTATGTCCGTTTTTGAACAGTTGCAATTTTAATTCTCGACACTAGTGTTGAAAATTGAACAGTGCCTTTCTGGCATTCGTGAGCATTTAATTAGCTTTATTTAAAATGTTATCTTAAAAGTATTCTAACGTGTGACCTTTCCTGTTTCCAGATTGAGCGACGAAATAAACAGCAAATCGACAGACGAGGGCCATCTCAATTCTCTCTGTAAATGTGCTATCAAAGCGAGCGAAATTTTTCTCCCAGGAGAGAAGCTTACCCCCCTTCTAAAGGAAATACTGCATGAAGAGCGAGCTGTGTCACTGAACCAGGCGAAGTCTGTGCTTGAGTTCATGCTGTGGGGACCTTTGGATGTGGTCCAAGGTGTTCCTGTGGAAGAACGAGAGCTGTCTCTGCAAAGGTGGTTGGACCTCGAAAGAGCGACCGTGCTGCACGGACTAGTGCGGACCAGAGTCCAACTTAACGTGTTCGAACAGCTTCATCTCATGTTCTTAGTCCGTTCAACAGCTAAAGCCATGTGTGATGCCTCAGTGCTCCTTGAAAAAGCCAATGTTTATTAATTTTATTTGTACATTTTTAAGCTTACTTTTAATCGATGACCTCTTTGTAATATGATCCCGTTTTGACTTGTATTTAAATGATAATATTTAAAAGATTAATTTTGTAATTATTGCTAAATATTTTGGATTTTTTCGTCGTTTGATTTTTTTTTTTGCATAGTTTACATAAGAGGCATCGTATCTTTAATGTAAAACTTAGCTTAGTTAGGCACCTGAAGACTTGATATTTTATTTTTAGAGTGTTGAATAATTATACAATGTTGGGTATGGGACATGATTGGAAATATTAATAATTTTAATATTATATTATTATAAAAATAATCTGCAACATCATTAAGATGTTTGTTATTGAGATTGTATGATAATTAAAAATAAAAGCTTACTGCCATTATATGGGACCAAACTGCTGAAATAAAGTTAACACTATCTATATTTAAAACGACCAATTACGCCAAAATACACTGATCATAAAAACATAAATATGAATGCAAGATAACATAGCATAAAATCGGAGGGCAATTCTCAACAAAATTGCCAATAAAATATACTTAATTTATTTTTCGCTCAATTCGATCAGTGTTAGGCCAGAAATCGAGCATTTTTTATCCAATCAATGTCTAGCGAGGTGCCACATAGAACTGAAGGTATATACTCATGTACTAACTCCGGTGCCTTATATTGTATTATACGTAAGTGCTGTATCATATCGAATGTAATTTATACTTTATATTACGAACTCCTATAAGATATCGAGTTCAAATTATTAATTTTACCCTTTGTAAGTATTCATCGAATATAAAAATACATATTTCTTACTATATTTTTTGTTGTTTTATTTATAACTTAAACTAACTACTAACTTTATTTTTAACTTACTCTCTGACTTTTCGGATTCATGTGCGTATTGTATAATCATCACTTGCTTCGGTGAGGGGAAACATCGTGAGGAAACCAGCATGCCTGAGAGATATTTCTTAACGGCATGTTAAGCCAAGTCAGAGGCCCATGGGCGGCATAAAAACTCTGACACCAGGTTAGGAACTAACCACACGATAAAGAAGAAGAACTTAAAACTTTTTTCACACATATAAGAAACATGCAATCAATTATCTCAATAAACCCATCATTTGAACGGGGATAACAGACTATCCATAGGATGTGATTATTCACTAGATAAAACCGCCCATTAGAAACTACAATATTCAAACTGATTTGGGAATCCGCCAGATAATCTGAGAATGAAACATCGTCAAAATCGTCGATTTATTGACATAATTATCAATAAACAAAGTATTTGCTGAAGAATATAACCGTTAATTGCATCGGATAACTTGGAATCCCCTTTCGGAGTTATTCGTAATTATGTCAAAACTAGTCATGTGTCCATAGGTCAAATTGAGTGAAATTCAAATTTCACTGGGACGTTGGTACAAAGATTACTCAAACTCATTATTGCACTCATGTCTACATTTAGTTCTTACATTTATTTAAATGAAGTTCCAACATGAAACCCGGTTAGGGCACGGCAACATTAATAAATTGGACAAAACGCATCAGTAGGTATACTGAATTGCAAATTTGTTAAACAAATATAATTATTATCGATAATAATATTACGTAGTCATTTTAATTAATATCATGAGGTTATTAAATTATTTTATTTACGTAAATTAATTATTATATTTTATTAATTCATATTACTGGGGGTACTGGATGACTTCTTAAATTATCTCCAAAAATAAAATCCAGGGATTTACAAAAAAAAAATACTAATATCAATGTCAACTAGGTTTTTCTAGGACACCTTTCTCACCCAGGACATTTTAAGGGATTTTTGATAAAGGCCACGGACTAGGTCATACAATATATCCGTGGACAAACATCCCCGGAGGTGTTATTCTTGAAAACCTAAATAATTTTAGACCTACGACGTCTATTTTTTTTTAATGTTTACGAGAAACTGAAATGGGTCTTCCAAGTTCTAATAAGTATCCTTTACCAGCGATTTTATTCAAGAAACAAAATATTGTCTGAATATAATAAGAGCGCATTGAATTTTCAACGCTTGGCTCTCTTATTTAGGCATTAATTTAAGTGTCGCCTAGTGTCACTGTAATCGGGTATACCTATTCTTTTCATACTCAAACTGTGAAAAGCAAAAAGAAAACACATAAAATCAATTTCTAATACTTTATTGTCTCTGCATTACACGCATTCCACTAAGTAGGTTCTACAACTAAAATAAAATACTACACAATATCATGGAAGTTTTAAAGTAAGTTAATAATACTACAAATAATAGTTGCTTTTTAGATACATGGCACAAATTAAGAAAAGCTTTGAAAATGCCTAAGTAATTTAAATGTCATATCTACTGCCTTTTATTATAATCATAATTCAACAAACCAAAGTCGAAATCTATAAACCTTAGCTTACCTACGCCACGCCTTACCTATCTCTTTCTGGCTCTTGAAGTTTGACAGGTGTGCGACATTGACAGAAACCGTTGTGCCAAAGTATATTAGTATACTTTGGCAAAACGGTTTCTGTCAATGTCGCTGTAAAGTTTAAAGATCTCGGTCTTATATTTTATAATACAACAACAACACAATTTAATAACTATCTTTTAAGGTGGATGCGCCAGCGCAGCCCGTGAAATTCAAATTTATTTTTATTTTCTTTGCAATTTGCAACTCCGCGTCAGGTTGTATGTTGATTAAAATATGATCCGCGACCGTAATAAAAATGGCTTTACTTGGTTATAATCATTCAAATCATCCATACAACCCTCTAAGTTCATTTAATCCCATTGAATTACCAAAGTCATGAAAAAGTCATTCATCGCGGGCTACCCTGGCGATTCCACCTTAATATCTTAGCCTTTACATTTTTTGCCCAGCTGGCAACCGGCCGGAGAAAATTATACTGAAATCTATGGACAAAAAAATGGAACACATAAAAAAACAATAATATCAATATTGGTCTTAATCAAATCAACTAAATTTGAGCGTAAATAATATCGCTGTAAGTTTTAAGCTTTTAATAAGTAATAAATGTCACCCGTCGTCGCTTAAAGGATCACACTTGCGACGCGTAATTGGTGAATAGTCCGATGCGAATCGGTGAATAGTCCAGACGCGGATCGGTGAATAGTCCGACGTGGATCGGTGAATAGTCCGATGCGGGTCGGTGAGTAGTCCGACGCGGGTCGGTGAGTACTCCGACGCGCCGCGGTGAATAGTCCGAGCTGTTGTCGAGTCATGTCGGCCAAACCGAATGGAGGCGAAAGAAATCTTTTTTTCACTTATATTGTATGGATATAAAGTTCTTTATAACCGTGTCGACCCGATTACGCGTCGGTAAGTGTGGTAACTCCATAACATGATAAATGATATATTTTAATAATATTGTTATTGAGCTTAAGTAAATTAATATCAAGAGTTTTGAGGCAACGGCAAAGTATATTTTTTCGAGACATAATTATATGTTGTAGTATTGAAAATTAGTATTTCACTTCGGAATTGCCCGAGTACCTTCGGGCTCAATCGGAGCCTTTTGTGATCAGCGCATATAGAATAGTACAACGCTCGAGCAGTTTTCAATTGATAATAAACTTAATCATTCCCAAAATAGAGCTAAAAATAGCGAGGAAGAGATCATTCTCCGATGCGACTGTTTGTGCATGCTCGACATTTTTTCAATCACACTGTGGCGAAACCCACGCGGGATGCTACTCCGTGCGACCATTGTTTTAATGATTTGGCCGACACGTTCTTGCCAGTTTGACACCTCCATACAAATTAAGGCGCATTCCCACTATGTCATGACGACAAATTAAAATGGAGGTGTTCACATTTATAACGACACGATTAACTGTCGTCCACGACTTTTTCATATATTATCCAACGATAAATTAATCGACACGACATAGTGGGAACGCGCCCTTAGTCGACACAATCGGCGCAAGCAAATTTCATCCCCAGTTTTATACTATTGCCACTACCCCAAACCTAGACCACATACAGGACTAGAAAATAATATTCAAAAATATACCTTAAACTTAACGCAAAAAGCAACAAAATAATAAAAGCAAGCGAATCCGGAATGTATACAGCACGCATAAAAAAAGAAAAAAAATAGTCGTTGCAAATCACGTGTGCCTGTCATTTGTGACTCTTATGTGCATCGACATAAGGTGTAAATTACACATGCGCTCATGAAACGCAACAAGTATACTAAAACATTCCAAAAGAAAACAGATCTCAATGTTTCATAGTAGAGAAGCTTAAAGTTGTAAATAAATAAAAATAATAGATATAGAAAATGTAAAGCATTCGATTTCAAACAATAAGCAACCTTAAATATTAGCAATGATAGATGAACTTTGTGTGTGTGAGTAAAAAAAGCGTGTAAGCGATTGCTAAGAACTTTAACATCCGTATCTATAGTTAAGTTAAAGCAATTACTTGAAATCATTTAATTGTTTTTGTCTGTTGCATAAAAATGTTTGTTATTTTTGTTTGTTTGTAGACAAGAATTTAAACGAAGTAAGAACCATCAAAGAAAGCAAAGCTAAGAATTCTAATGCAATTACAGAATAAAAATCGTATCTTTTTTTTTTTTTTTTTTCCGGATGGGAAATCATAAAATGACCCCCCCCCCCCACTCTGGGCGGAGCGGAAGGGAGTGTCAGACTTGTACTGACTAAAACCCATCCATGTTCCTTCTTTGCCCTTTGTGTTCCAGGGCCACGGTATCTCTTTCGAACAGTCCCGCAGCAAAAAAACTTAAATTGTGACTTTTACTCAAACTATAACTTTGACTTGTTATAGATACGGGTGTAATGCGCATTCTACGAAATATTGCTTGTTTTTCAATGACTCATTAAAAATCCTTGAAAATCATTAGAACAACCATCTATATAAATTTTAGGATTTCGTACTCAAAGGATGCCGGCGGGACCCCATTAGGGTCCGCTGTCTGCGCGTCCATCTACGACAGGGCTGATTCTTTGACCGTGATAGAGTAGACACTTGAATTTTTCAACAGAGCTAGTAATACTATTGCTACAACAAATAATAAGTAAAAATTGAAAGGAGTTCATACAAGTAACGTTTTATTTCTTAACTATAAAAATATAATGTATGTGTAGTGTTAAAACATTATACGGTGTTACGAAACCCTTTGTGTGAGAGACCGACTCACACTTAGCTGTTTTTTTTTATATAGGAGAATTCGCTAAAGCGGTCTGCCAAAACATCGGTATGACTTATTTTTATATAACTCATACGGATATGAAAATACTTTGATGTGTAATCTCACCAAATACAAAGTTCATACAATCATTGCTTAGATACCGTCCATATATAACGAAAACAAAAAGCATTAAAAATATCATTCACACGTCTATTTCGAGACTCGAATGCAAAATAGTAATACAAAAAAAAAGAATAATTAATAATGATCGATAAACAAATAAAAATAATGATTTCTTCCTTCCAGTGTTTTATATAAATTGACTCGATACAATGCAGTAGAATGGTCAAGAATAATACAAATTAGTAATAACCCCTTTGCAAATGACATTATTAATAAATCTCACTGTAATAATATACCATCAATCGAGGTTTTATTTTTAAAACGTTACGTCGCGCGTCGTGTGTAGTGACGTGTTGCGTCACGTGCGGCCCGCGTCATCACTCGCGGGAACACAAACATATGACGTAGTACGATGTTGTTTACCTCCACATTCACTTTGACTTGTTTATAGAAAGGGGTGTTAGATTTCCTCAAGTGCGTGTGTCTGTATTATAACTTTTGACAGTTCTAACTTCAAGCAATTATCTACAAATAATGGACTTTTACTCAGTTTTTACTCAAGTAATCACTTGTGACTTGTATATACGGTACGGGTATTACTACACGAATCCGTTTTGCAATTACCGTTGTTTCCATTGCGGGTTTCAAAACTTCTTAATACTGCTAGAAAATTATTCTTGACCATCCCACTCACTCACTCGGTATTATCCTTACTACCACGTTCTAATATCTTTATCATCTCGTAGAGAGTATTGCACTTAAAAACTAATAGTTTACAATCCCTTGTTGAAGTATACGTATTCTGGCGGCTTGCCGTCCGTATTCTTTAAGATTTGTTCGTAGTTGTCCTTCTCGAAACGTTTGATTGTGTCTATGGAGAGTTTGCTGTGGAGGAAAGAGTATATATATTACTAGCTGTTGCCCGCGACCTTGGTTCGCGTGAAATTATTATAAAAAATATGATTTCCCTTTTTGAATTGAATTTTGTTACCAATTACAAGGGTGTTATTTTTTTTTTTGCATGGAACCCTATTTCATATACTAAAATGAAAGTAGCCTAAAAAGTAGTAGTATGTTAGACCTTAGAACATCAGCTATCTGCCAGTAAAAGTCCCGTCAAAATCGGTCCAGCCGTTTCGAAATTAGCCGGAACAAACGGACAGACAAAAATAAAAAATAAAGTGTTTTTGTTATATAACGGTACTTCCGTTTATATTTTCATATGCATTCAGTAAAAAGCTGTTATTTTCATATTACAAACAGACACTTCAATATTATATATTTGTATAGATCAATTTCTGGTGGGACGAATCGTGTGTCCGATGGGGTTTCCATTGGAAAAAGATGAACTAGCATACAAACTTACATACCCTATTTAACATCTCTAGGTCAGAAATATACATACCATTTTTGAGGGAAGATTGCACAGGCAGTCGGCACCATAAATGTTAGGCTGAAATTAAAAAAGACGACATTTTAATTTCAAATAGCAATAAATACTATTGTTAAGTCATAAGAGGAAGTCTTGAAAATGGCGCCGGTGACGGAAAAGTTGTGGGGTAATCGGTTGCCTTGGTACGGGCATGTGATGCGGAGGAATGAGGGAAATGTCGTGACGAAAGTTTTGAGTATGCATGTGGATGGGAAGAGTAGAGGAAGACCAAAGAAACGATGGATGGACTGTGTGAAGGATGATATGGTAAGAAACGAGGTGTCTGATAAGATGCCGAGTAATAGAGAAGTATGGGAGAAGAATACATTCTGCACCGACCCCAAATAAATTGGGATAAGACTTAGAATGATAGACCTTACGAATGATTAATAAAAAAATTGTTAAGTTCCTGGCTTATATTCATATACAACATTAGTTTTAGTATATGCGAAACCAGAAACACGTGTCTAGTATTTTTATGTAAAGAATCTATGTACAAAATTTCAAAACTGTATCATGAAAAATCAAAAAAGTTATAAGCTTGTTCTGTTACCTAGTTTTCCGCACAAAAACGTGGTCACCACGCAGCGCGCGCCTCCAGCGTTGTCTTGAGCTCATAGATAATAATAATTTGGCAGTAGGTACCTAATTTATTGCGATAGGTACTTAAATTAGCTCGGTGTTCAATTTTTAAATATTTTTGGGAAAAAAAATAACATGGTTTAAAAATTATTGGAATCGATTCAGTTACTTATTCTGAACAAACTATATTCTAGTTTGGCATATACTAAAAATAATGTTGTATAGCTTCAAAGATTCAATCATTTATTACCGCCTTCCATACAGGATAACATTTACTCACCACATGCCGACGAAAGCAGTCTGTATGCCGATGTGCGCCCACCGGATCCTTTGCATCCAGGGTTTGGGCTCCAGACGTTCCATGATGAATGGTAGCAACAACATACCAGGTGCACACATCACAATTCTGGAATGTAGAAGATGCAAAAATAATAGAAGTTTCTTCTCCGATTTTAACAGCTCAAAATTGTATTTTTATAAATGAATACAGCCATTATACTAACACAACTTATCTAAAATTTAAAAAATAACGTTTGTTTGTTCGTATTTAATGCGCTACCATACCGTTCCTCCGAATGCGATAAAATTTTAGCCAAAAAAAAAAACACGGGCGAAGCTGCAGGCGGAAGCTTGTGTTAATATAACATCAAGCCTGTATCCTCGAATGGTTAGGCAGAGGAGCACTTACACTTATAGTACACATACATCAGATCAGGAAAATACTGATACTATTAGCCTGCGTCATCCCACTGCTGGGCAAAGACCTCTCCCCATGACTTCCAGTTGTTTCGATCCAAGGCCAACGTAGACCACTGGTCGTTGGTTTTGTCCAGCTCGTCCCGCCAACTTTTACGAGGCCTGCGGCGACGCCTTCTGGCTGTGTCAGGCCTCCAGAAAGTGGCTATTTTAGCCCACAGCTCCTTGGACATGCGGCAGATGTGGCCAGTCCAGCCCAACTTTAGCTTAGCAGCTTTTTGAGCAACGTCAGTAATTTGTGTTAAACACCATAACTTTGTGTACTTTACTTCGTAGACAAAGTTTTACGAAACAACTCATGTTAAATGTCACTCTTACCTTGAGGTGACTACTTGAGAGATGCCTTTTGCTGGAGCAATCTGCGACTTGCCTATCACTTTGCCGTTCTCATCCGTTACGTCCAAACCTGAAAAAAGTTAAGCATTTTATCAGTCACTTCTATCGGAGAGCAGCGGTGGCCCAATGGTGGCGGCCCCGACTTACGAACAGTAAGTCGTGGGTTCGAACCCACGCAGGCGCATTACTTTGTGTAATTTATTTCACAATGGTGTGTCTCAAAATGGTGAAGGAAAACATCGCGAGGAAACAGCTGTTTTTTTTTTTAATAACCGATGAAAAATTTCTATGTGTCTCAGAATAATGCTCTGAATATGTGGTAACCGTTTTCGCGTCGGTGTCCCTTCCATGTATTTACATAACACATCATTGAAACATGACACACATCTCTATTATTGATTGTAACATAAGACACATGTATCACAATACCTCTTTCAACGCACATAGACGTTTGTCTGATTAAAAGTAATTAAAGATAGTATGAATAACGTCAATAATAAAGTGCAATAGGTACTTACCTAACAGTATTTCATTCTGCCTCATTAACGGGATGTTTACCCAGTTCGCTGCCGCTACTGCTACAAATGGTACGAATCGCTGGAAAAAAATAAACATCTATTTAATAAAAATCGTAAATTCATTGTTAAATACAAATATTGTTTAATGTCAAAGTATGAACGCAGCTTATAAATATGGTTAAAACGGAACGCATCGGATAAAATCAGAAGAGAAGTAGGTGTGCGAGTGAGAGAGAGAAGAATGGCGACGACTAGATTTAGGTCGGACGTACGTTCTTGTGTGCTAGAAATATGCGTTTATGCGTTTATTTTGCCATAAAATCCCACAGTAATAATATTAACACACAATTTCCGACATCATCATCATAATCCACAGCTCGAGTTAACCCGATATACCATACGATATAGCAGTCTATATCGTATAGGCCTCTTTTTGTCTGTAAAGAGGACCTATGGTATTATCATGATTTGACTACGACAATGTTTGAACTTTAAAAGAGATAGTGAGTTCACCTCTGAGTTTATTTCGGCTGTCTCTTCTCAGAGTAGTCAAATAGGAAACACCAAACTCATGTCCAGTGTTTTTAATAACAAGTAAAAATCACTTTTATTTCAACGATTTTTTAAAATTCATCTCCTATTAAGAGTTTTTTAAGAGTGTGCAAGAGATTTAACGCACAATGGTCCACTTTAAGGACTAAGTGCTGAAACAAAAACCCTTGACATAGAGTGTACATGTTTGTATGGATATTCGTCATTTTTGCAGGCTTGTTTTATAAAAAAAAAACATTGTCGTACTTAAAAAAAAAAACATTTTTTTTTTAATTATTTCTTCAAATTGCCGTCACGACCAAGAGTGAAAAGATTTATGCTTTGTCACAATCTTACATTGTAAGATTTGTTTCAAAGCTTGGAAGAATTATTCCAATTTCTTTTTTTCCCTTAACCACTGAAAATAAGAACGTGGTTCTTTCCTAGAAATTAATCTATACTTGAAACATAGTTTCTTCCGTAAGGTTGACGCATTTTTGTGCATAAAAATGATGAATGATGAGATAATTTCTTTTCAAAGGAAAAGGTGAATAAAAATCAATCTTTTTCCAAATAAAACATGATAAGTCTAAATTATTTGATAAGCAACAAGGATGATTGATGAAACCCAGACTGATTCAGTGTAGGTACAATGACTGATCGTGTAGCTAACATTGATACTTCAGACATAGACTGGAGAGGACATAGACTGAGAGGTGGAAATTTGAAATACCGTAAGGGAAATAAAGCGCTGTAAGATTAGCAACGTTTGGTTCACCGCTGAAAGCTGAAAATTCAACAACAAGCTCACAACATGTCCCTTACAACATCTCAAACTCTCACCGTCGTCATGCCATATGTTTCAAATAAAATGTTTAAGAGGGAACAGGACTACGATTCTCCATACAAATGTATTCCCCTTTTTTCTTCCTGAATAATGCCTCTAGAGCCAACTTTTTTATTTCATAAAAGTAATGTCTACTGTAGACACGTCTCAGTCATTTCCTTTTTTTCAGCAACCAATAAGTAACCAATTATGACCCTCCAAAAATGACAGAAAATTCTCCATTTTTACGGCCGTGATTATAGGACTACCAGACAAATTCAAAAGTTTTTAACATAATAAAGTAATAGGAACCTAGACATACTCTTTCTTAAAATTGTAATATCGAAAATAATTGTATCGGCTTAGTTTTCGAGTAGAAAAAAGGGGAATACGAAACTTTGATCTCGTCAAAATGTTTGTGATATAATCGGTCTGAGCTGTCAGTAGCTGTCCCTATCGCACTCTACGGCAGCAGATTGACGCAGCGCGACTGCAATAGTTTTTTCAAATACCTACCCTGAGAGGCCCTGTTCCCTCTTAAGGCTCAGTTCAGACAGAATTACCATTACATAAAGTAGAAAATTGTATCAGCTTTACTCGTCATAAAGACTAACTTGATTATTTACTGTACTTTGGATCATCCCGACAGCAATAACAAGGTATTCAAAAGATAAAATAATACATACATAAATATTACTACAAATATTGCGGTATAATCATATCTTATCAATAGTTATAATGTATTTAAGCGGCTATAAAGATTGTTATCGGATAAAAGATATCGAAACATGTTTACATAACTCTTTACCGTTAGTATTACAAAATGTCAAAAGATTACTAAAAAATTGAACTTCGAAATATTCAGGTGTTGTTTCGAGGTCATTGGACAAACATAACATTGGGCGTACTTTACTTCGACGTCTAAGACTTTTTAAAATACGATCAGAAACAGATTAATCGGGTTAAAAGGTTAACCGGTTAGACCCATATAACCCAGATCTCATTAAACATTATACCCTTACCCTTTTTTTTTTCTTTTTTTTTCCGGATGGGCAATCATCAAATGACCCCCCCCCCCCCCCCACTCTGGGCGGAGCAGAGGGGAGTGTCAGACTTGTACTGACTAAAACCCATCCATGTTCCTTCTTTGCCCTTTGTGTTCCAGGGCCACGGTATCTCTTTCGAACAGTCCCGCAGCCCTGTCAGGCATCGGCCCATGCGGACCCCTACTTGATTGCTGACATCTCTTTGAGGCGCGCGTGGAACACGGAACGTGGAAGACGGCCGGACGGCGAGCTAGCCCATAACTCGCCGTTCACAGGCCAGCGCCTACGGTGGTTGGAAGCCACCACGTGACCCCCGACGCCCAGGGCGTCTTCCGCGGCGGCTGGGTCGTGAGGTTCTTTCCCTCTCACGTCCTGCCACCTCCTTCACTAGCATGACTATAATAAATAAATACTACATACTACACATACCCTTACCCTAAACCCTTATAATATATGGGTTAACCATTTAAATATTGCAGATTAACCAGAATGGAAGAGACAAAACACCGAGCGTAGGCTAAAGCCGTCACTTTCTTGCTTTTTTTTAAGTACAAACATGAACTCTATGCGTGAACCGGTTATTATAGGCTGATTAACCCTGTAATACGGGTTAATCTTTAGGGTTTTTCACCTAACCATAAAAAATAACCCGATTAAAACCACTATATGGGTAACCTTTTTGGTTACCCAGAATATTATGAAAAACGCAATTACTATGCACATTGCATATGGATCTGCGCAATGCATCGAGGATTATAAGATAAACACTACATTTGTAGTGCGTATTTCCCTATAGATAGATGTTGATGTACGGTTTGTGTCTTTAAATAACTTCACCCGCAACAAAGATGGTATCTTAATTTAGGACTAAGTCTACACGTGTTTTTTTTTTATTTTATTATAATATCAGCTCATACATTGTAAGACTTGTGAGTTGTTTGTAAAAGTATTGGTTTAAGCCATGAATCAGTTCGTGTCATGTTTAAAAAATTAAAATAAATATTTTAAATTAAAAATGACAAATAAACACAACTCGTTCTTGGGCTGGCTGTAATCAGCTGAGTCTGGTGCGATGCCGTCGGAAATAGTCTGGTATCCACATTGAGGTGGTTCTCACTTCTATTGTCCTACTTCTAGGCCAAGGCTTTTCTCCCAAAAAGATGGAAGAAATCTTTTGGCGACCCTGCACTTTCCAGTTTAAAATTTTGGGGCAATCTGAACAATTCTTCCCGCCATTTTCCCCATGGTCATCCCCCCGCCTATTACTTGCGACAATGTTTGGAAGAGCTATTAGTCCATGAAAGTTCTATTCAATGATGAGTTGTCTTTGGCACGCATATGCAAGCTCATAGACATCTATTATTCCTGTATTTTCCTATAGCACACAGATATGCAGTTTAAATTAAAAAAAAAAAAACAACTTACAGCAAGAATAGGGTTCTTCGCCCGTTTTTGTACGCCGAATTTGAAGATCAGTGCAGTAGCCATAGCCGCTGACGTAGCAGACACATAAGCCACCCCCATCTGAGTAGTCGTGAGGGGTGAGTTCGCGTTACGGTTGGTGTAGTTCACCAACGCGTTGAACGACTGGTTCACCCATTGCCAGAAGACAACTGCTACTGGAGTTCTGAGGGGAAAAAGAGGTTTCAGCGAAAAGGCCCGAAGTCAGAATGAGAGAAGAAAATAAGTTGTTGTGTAAAAAAGAGGGGTGTCATTAGTGTAATATGAGTGTCTGTGTGTCTGTCTGTGGCATCGTAGCTCCTAAACGGCCGATGTGATTTTAATTTAGTTTTTTTTGTTGGTTGTTTAACAGGTGCGTTGAACGAGAGTGTCGTCTCAAGATCATCAGCTCATTTATTTGTATCGTTTTTAGACTTACTTTTGTCAGATGTTTTAAATGTTTAACATTTTATACTTGTTCGTACATCAATTCCTCAACCGACTGAAAAGACATACATTGTATGATGATGACCTTATCATTATCATCATCATCACATCCATCCATCTTTGTAAAATTGCCATACAGTTTGAGATACAGGGAAGCACATTAGATAAGATTATTTTCACATCAAAATACGGGTTTTCCTTTGGAGTGAACTGATAAATACTAAGATTTTGAAGGACTTCCTGCCATTCTCAGTAAAAAATCTGATACTAAATGTAAAATTGATTAGTTCGTGCCGTCATTTTGTATTATTTAGGTATAACCTTCAACTACATAAAGATAACTGAGGAAGTGAATATAAAGGTAACTGATCTTTTGCATCACAATGTTCTGTTTGTAACTCAGCAATTCATAATGTTATCCTCATTGCAGTTTATGGTTATGTAGGTGTTTGTGTTTATTTTATTTAAAAACATTGCTTTTGTCTATTGATAAATACCTTACCTACCTTTTGTTTTACGCCATGTTTTGGTCTACATGAGCGAGGTTGTTTTTTGTTTTTGAGTCGATAGGTAGAATTTCATGACACATTTTTAAGGGAAAAAGATTGAAATTAAACAATGGCCTGTACTGGGCACAGTTATTTTAGAAATACCACAAATAGTGCCATTTGTGCCATTTGCTCAAGTCTTTTACCCTAGCCTATCTGACAAACCGTATGTTGGGCTTTCAAAGGCCTAACCCAGTACCTACAGAAAAGACGACTATAAGATTATTGTCTAGATTCACTAACAGGAGACGACACCTCATCAATGACCAAATAAATTTGGATTATTCAACTTTCAGCGCTGAGCCGAGTGTTGAAAGTCCAACTAGGCGCTTTTATTAAGAGGGAACAGAGCCTGCGAGGAATTTTAAAAATAAATATTTGCAGAAACTATTGCCGTCGTGCTGCGTCAAGCCTTCCCCCGTAGTTTTATCACAAAAATTTTGATGAGATCGACTCGATTCAGGAAGAAAAAAGAGGAATATATTTGTATGGAGAATCGCAGGCCCTGTTCCCTATTAAGCCTTTCGTTTTTGTGCCGCCTATAAAACTATGCATACAGCTTATTATTTTAAGGATTCAATACTTAAGACAACAAATAGAGGTGAAGTGAAGATTAAACATGAAAAGTAAATCTTGCATATTGTAAAGTAAAGTCGCACATTGTTGACAAAATTCCTCAGCACTTGGCAACACAATGCTTGTTATTAGCCGTAAAAGCCATTATTCGGCCTTTAGGTACCTACTGAAGTTATTTGAGTTTTGACCTAAATTGGCCGGTTGCCATTGCAACTGCATTTTAAATGTACGCAAGTCCTTCAAATTAATGGAGGACTTTAAATAAACATGTTTTGCATATATTACTACTAATTTAATGCAGATGGTCCAGCAGTGGTATATTAATATATTACCTATGCAAGCTAGAATCAAATATAATTTTACTTAAATTATATTAATGGTATATCGTCGGGGATAGTGCAAATCCGCGGAACTAGCATTGGATAATTCCGCGGTTTCTGACAAATGTAGCCAATTTCAATTATGCATTGTCGTAGCGACTAAATTAATGACTTTAATACATTTCTACTGTTAACAACACATAGAACACATGAATTGTTACTATTCATATAAAAATGAGGTCAAAAATCGTTGAAATAAAAAAAATATATAAACTTATAACCTTCCCCTGTAAACCTATAATTGTATAACTTCCATAGAACTTGCCACACATCACCACATAAGTAGGTCATCAGTTTATTGAATTTCTGGTTTTAACAGACAATCAAAAAATCAGAAAACCCGTTTTTCAATCACAGGATCGTGTTATATTGTCAAAATAAAGTTAAACCTACCCTAGGTTAGGAGTAGTCCCTATGCAGTAAGGGTGCATGGCTTATTTTACTGAAAGATTTGCCTGTGTGTGTGTTTGAGTGTTTCGACTATCTCATTGGCCTAGTCGTCGCAAGCGCGACTGCTGAGCATGAGGTTGTGGGTCTGATTCCCAGATCGTGCAAAATGTTATTGAGTTTTTCCATCAGGAATTTCTCAGTAGCAGCCACGGAGTCTGGATTTGCACCCGGTTGATGGCAATTAGCTTGCCCACTATTACATGGTGGGTGTACTATTAGGTACATGTATCTGCCTAACCCTTAGGGTATTACAGGTGTGATGTTATGTTAGATTTGCCTATCCCATAGTTTACTAGTCTTGGAAACTAGTTGGAATGTCATTAAGAATTCTACAGACACTAAAAAATGACTAAAATAAAACAAAGACTTACAAAATCTCTTCCATTTAGGTTTACAGACCAATTGCAGTAAGTTTACAAATTATTACTTCACACTCACCTATACCACTGCAGCATAGCTCCAGTGATAAGACAGCCTCCAGGCATCTGGAAGGACATTCTGCCAAACACATTCTGGAGCTCCCCACTGTCGGGATGGAAGGCTGATTCATATAGCTGCTTGGCTCTTACTAGCTGCTCGTATTTCGTGCCTGCTGGCTCTTGGCCTATTCTAGAGATAAAAAAAATATTATTTAACGTTTTGATCAAGAATAACTTTAGATATAGTCTTCCAAAGAATGCATTGATTCGATGTTACATAGCCATAACATTTTTAATTACATACTTAATTACTAAAGAAAGTACATATAATATTTATTATTTTATGGCCCCTGTAGGGTAAAATACATCTTAATTTTAATTTGTAAGCAACTCTTGTGTCCCTTAGCAATTAAACATAGCATTGGTGTAAACATTGATAGTCTGAGAGTTTTATAATCTAGAATATGTATGGCAAATATACCTACATATTTGTTATTGTTATTGAGTTTTTCCTTATAGAATTTCAAGTCTGTGAAAAAGGTGTGCATTAATGTGTATACTCGAGAGACACTTAAAAACAACATGAGTCTGGATTTGTTTCTGCGTTGTGGTAATAGGGTTACCTTCTAGACCTGGACTGTTGTCCCAATTTTGGGCCAAGGGCTCTTTAACTTCCTTCAACTTCTCTCTGACCAGCCCTACCAAGGACCCTTTTCAAAATCTTTGTCTAAGGGGTCCAGGTCATCTGGCTCGTCTCAGACTCTTGTTACATAGAACCTAAATGATATAACAAAAATAGGTGTGATGATACTTACTTATACTTCAAATACAGGTCCTTAGCTGCATGCAGTTCATTTTCCGAAGCCAGTGACAGAAGAGGATTTGAGATGAATGCAAAATGTTTGAATCTACCCACAAATGTGCTTTGGTCCCAGAGGGGCTGGGTTATGTCTAATCTTTCTGTGGCCATTACCTGGTAAGAGAAAATGATATAAATTAAATTAAGGCACATACAGGATATAAACTTCAAAGCATGGTTTCTTCTGCCCATAAATTAAAATCGTTGGTTTATACAGGTATTGAATAATTTACAAATTTCATTTGCATAACTTGATATAAAATAGTAAAGAGATTGGATATAATGATGTACAAATTATTACTACAATATTGTAATCTTTAAAAATAAAGAGGAAATAGGTATTTTAATATTTTCACTGTACTGGCTTATATTACAATTTATTTTAAGCTCTCAAGGACTTTTGTAAAGAATGTAACGAGTCCCGTTACCTGCCTAATTTTCTGCCGAAGTAATTAATACCTCCATGTTATTACATAGTCCGTGTAAAATTATTAAATAATAGTAGTCAATCAACTTGAGACATCAACAAAACTACATTCCATGGCCTTGACTAAACGACAGTCAAATAAAACTATGGCAAAAACTGCCGTTTTGCAAACAACAAAATAAAAACTGAATAATTCCGAATAGATTATGTAAGGCCACGTTTAAAAAATAAATAACTACAAAATATTGATACGATTAATGCAAAATGATCCTGTATTTTACTTACTGCAGTATATTTTACCTCTGAAGAGCGAAATGCAATTTTAAGTAAATGCTATTGATACAAAATGATTAAAAAGATGTGCGTGTTTTGCGAACTCGATAGAACGACTGGAAAATCGCGATCGTAAACTGGAAATGCCAATCCGTTATTCTGTCGACAGTGTCAACTCTGTCAAATGTCAGTGGAAAGTTGGCGGAAAGCAGTGAAAATGAAAAGTGGAAGTAACTAACGACATAAGAATAGTACACACATAAAAAAAAGAAACTAGTCGAATACATAGAACCCTTCCTTTTTTTAGTAAATAAAAAATAATTATTTTTTGTTTACAAACGTGTCGAATAGCGGGAGACACGAATCAGAATGAACGTGATTTTGGTGAAAAACAAAAAAAAAAATTGGAAGTAAAAAATTACCATTGCCAGTATCAAACAAGTGAAGGTTTCAGTTTTCAACTTTGTCTAGTCTATGCTATGATTTAACAAAATATGGCGGCTGTCTTAGCAACAGCCGATATGACGATTCAAAAGAATTCCCAGATTTTAGTAAACGTAGAAGAAGCCCTAACCGATTTAATTGTTGTGTCGTATTGCACTGACGATAAAAAGTTTCAAGGTGTGCTTCTGGACTCCAACAAAGGGTAGGTAACAGAGTCATTACCGAGTGTGTTTTTATCGATTATTGAAAAAACTTGATATTTACATTAATTTGGCTATATTTTTGCAGTAATTTGCCTTTTGGGGTTTATAGCCTCAACCCAGCATTCTCTAAACAGGCTGTGTCTACAAATGAAAGCGATAAGTTGCATTCCGTTAGTCAAAGGTTCACATACCAAGAGCCCCAGTATGAGGGAGAAAACTCACAAAGATCGAAGAAGCCTGCTCCTAAGGGTAAACAGCAGCAAAAGATGACCGTCCGTCTAAGACCTCGGAAAGTCTTATGTTCTAATTGCCAAGGGATTTGTAATGAGAACAATGAAAACGTAGACGTGTCGAAAAAACGTAAGTTAGAACCTGATGATGATACACCACACTTCTCTGACTCATCAAGGACGGAGAAAAAATATTTAATGGGCAGTATGCTTATACCCAAGCTGTCCAGGCTGCAACCCAGCGAAATCTCAAGTGCTGTAAGGGGTGCAGCGAAAAATTCCAATAAGGCTAGTGAAAAACAAATTAAAAGTGAGAAATGTAGTAACGAGACTGTGACACAGGAAATGGCGTTCGTCAGTGTTTCTGATGACATGGACGGCGAAAAGGAAGAAGACACGAAAGATGAAAATGACATTTCTTTTAGTTCAATGTTTTCAAGTGCAAAAACTCTTAAAATATGTTTTGGGGAAGGTGAGGGAACAGTAGTGAAAATACCACCACTCACGGGAGATTTTAATGAAGATTCAGGTGTATCCTGTGACATGGGGAAGCCAACAAAACCAGACTCAAAAGCGGCTAAAAAGGCGTTGAAGAAAGCTAAAAAGCAGGCAAAGAAAAGTAGTTCAGTAGAACAGAGTCAAAGTATGCAGTCACCAAAACATGTTGGAGCATTATCACCGCACAATATTGCATCTTGTCCAACACTAGACCCTTTAGAAAAGAAACATAAACACAAGGTCAAACATAAAAAGAAATACAAGAACCAGAAGAAGCGTGACGAAAACACAAGTAAATGTACTGAAAGTGAATCAGTGGACTATTTTAGTGATATTAAAGAGCACTGTTTGAACCAGAAGCTATCAATAAGCTTACGAAGACTAAGTAGTAATTCCCATGAGAAACAAATTGAGAATGATGGTATAGAAAGTGGTTCAGAGGACTGGGAGAATGAAGTGGTGCCAGATTTCCCAGCAAATGGTATGGAGGGTGTTGGTGGTAGATTATTACGGGTTACGGCTGGGGATGTGGTGTGGGGCAAGGTGGTAGGATTTCCATGGTGGCCAGGGAAGGTCCTCAGTGTCACAGCAATGTCTAAGGCACATGTGGCATGGTATGCTTCAACAACATCATCACTGATGCCATGTGATAGCTTGAGTCCATTCTTAGAAGATTTTAAGGTGAGTTTTCATTATTTTTTTTTCTTATTTTCAGCTTATTAACATCACATAACATCCAACAATACATACCTATGCCCACATTTTTGATGTTATATTAAAGTCTGCTTGTTCTCTATACTAATGTTATAATAGGTAAATTTGTTTGTATGTCGGGAGTATTCTCGTAACTGCTGATCTGATTTCCGGAAATTCTTTCACTAACGGGAAGCTACATTTTCCCCGAATGTCATGGGCTTAATTTAAAATTAGAGCGAAGCCAGGAGCAAAAGCTAGTCATGATATAATCAAGTGAAGTTTCCAAGCAAAGAACATCTTACATTATAAGTTCATGAATGTTCAACAATCAAGCTCCATGTTTTCCAATTTTATCTAGCAAATCTGACCTTTGATCTGAGCAATATTTAATGTATTTGCCACCAATTCCATAACAATAGGTTTTAATATTAACATAACATGTGTTTTTTTTACCAAGTTTTCCTCTTAGTCTGTCTAGTAAATGTTGTCAACATGACAATATACAATATTTACATGTAAATTATTTCTTTGGCAAATCGATAAGAACCAAATAAAACCCCTTGTTTGCGTTCAGAAAGACCAATGTTGAACCTATCAAAAAACCCTACTATTTGTATTTTCCAGATACGTTTTCTGAAGAAAAAGCGAGGACCATACAAAGAGGCTGTAAAACAGGCGACAATTGAAGCCAAAAGGACCGAATCTCACGTAAGCGATCCACTTGCCAGCCCAACGCACAACCTGGCAACGGTTTCACCCCGCCCCATTGATGTGTTCTCATAGACTTAAGGTGCATCCGAATTTATTCAAAGTCATGTGATATTTAATAATTACTTGAGTCGTCTGCACAAATAGTTTTTAATTGCTGTTTAATTGTAACACTGTAAATGAGAATAAAAGTCGCGGGTATTTTAGGAAAATAAATGTTAACACTAAATCAGTAAGGTTCAAAATCATCATGTCTGCTGTAGGATGTAGGTCGTCCAACTCACACGATAAAACTGGATTTTCGACCATTCCAACTGTTACCTGTCCCCCCAAAGAGATTGTCGCTCCACCTAACCTGAACTGAACATACTCCTCCTTTCATTTGCCTATTTGCTTTCATTGGTTCTATTTCTACAGCAAATATGGCCGGCCCATTTTCAAGATATCTTTATTCCATTTTCAGTGTAACAGCTATTTAAATAAATGTAAACCATCAGTCTCATTTTGTTGGTACAAAGATAAAGGCTCTTTTCTGCAACCACGTTTTGTCCACGTTGATCGTAAAAAAATACTACGTTGAAATCGCCGTCGTGTTTGCGAATTTATCACTAACAATAAAAACTCAATGAACTGCGAAGATAACATTCTCTAGTTTAGCTTTCAATGTAAAGAGTTAAATGGTACTATAGATATTTTTCTGGGTATTTAAATGTTTTTAAGGTTGACTAGCCATATGGTTTGATATTTTTTACTCTCGGACTTTGATTCTACATGGGACCTTGAAAATTATTATTCTTATAATATGTACAAAAGTTAGCCATTAAAATCAACCCAGCAACTTGTCTTCAGATTAAAAAATTTGTATGTGATTGTGATATTTAAGTTATAATACGTTTGACAAATTACTCCTCAATTAAAAACTCATTTGTGATTCTAATTATATAGAGTATACTATAAAGGTACTGTTCCGAAATCGACCGTAACCGCAAACTGCAGCAGCAACCGCAGGCCAATCACTATGACAGACGAAAACGTGTCAGGCGGCTAATATAGCTTTCCGCGTAAAAAAAAATTACCTATCTAGTTTCACAGTGGTCGTAAGCGCGACTGCTGTGCATGCATGCATTCTTGGGTCAAGTGAAGGATTATCGGGGTTTTCCACCAGAAAATACTCGGTAGCAGCCACGAAGTTTGAATTTGTGCCTGATTAATGGCAATAGGTTCGGCCTCTATTACATGGGACCTAAACATAAGTTGCGAAATGTGGGTATACTATTATGTACACCTTTGGCTGACTCTTCGAGGATTACAGGCGTGATGTTATGGTATTTCATAGAAACCTGTTGTGTCGCTGCGGTCTGTTATTGCGATTAGGGTTACTGTCGTCTTCGGAACCTGACCTCAACTTTTCGATATGAAAAACAATACAATGGGTGGTCTCCTTTACTATCTTTATTGTACTTATTACGATTTATTGAGAATTTTCAATAAATATCTATTAACTGTCCACGCTTTTTACACTGTAGTAACACTGGTGTATTGTATATGTATCTATTTTTTTTAATGGCTTTTTTTATAAAGTCAACCGAAAATAGAGCCTAATATTATAACCAAAAGACTAAATTTGTGGAATTTGACTTTCCCATTTAACTTATATTCAGTGTTCAATCGTTCAATAATTAAACTCACGACCAAATGCTATGAAACAATATTCAGACTAGAATAGTTTCAAATCTAGAAAAGAGATGACAAAATTATTTTATTTAAGGTGTTCTGAAAATGGTCATTACCCTCCTTTGGGCAGTTTCGCAGTCGGGTAAAAAAAGGCCTGAAGGTTTCAATCGAAATATTTGGGAATGGTGCCATAGACAAATTATATTATTAATAGTGTTGTGAAATGATTCACCAAAAGATTTTCAAATATGAGTATTTGACCTTTTTCTACTTTGTTGGTGTTTACTTAGAAAATAATATTGTTCTGACATCATTAATAGAAAGATATGTAATAGTTTTATTATATTTTGTTTAAATTTTTATGTTTCCTGTTTTATTGATAAAAGAATTAGGTACTTATGTCAAATCATCTTTTATGTTACAAACTTATAGCCATTCCTTTTATTGTCTAACTCTTGGTTTTGAATTTCAATGTAACATATACTTGTATATTCTTTTACACTAGAAAACTTACTGTAAATATTATTTTAAAACCAAGAGGAAGATTTTGTTATTTACTTTTTAAGAAGTATTTTTTAATTAAGTTGGAAAGGTTATGTGCTTTATTATATCAATTGGTTGCTATATTGATATTTTAATTTAGAACCATAAGGCAGCACGGAATCGCACTTTTCCATCTTCCTATACTTTTCTGTCGCTCAGAAGTTCAGAACCGTTGTTCCCAGTCGGGAATTCTATCACACGCGGCAGCATAGATGGTGCGATCGGCAATGCTCTGTTTCTCGAGATAGGACTATGGAAAAGTACAATTCCGTGCTGTCATATGAGGTTCAACCCTTAGGGTACACTTCTAAAGGCCGGCCGCAAGCGACAATACCGAACGCGACTGCCGGGTAGCGGCATTCCGTTTCGTGGAAGTCATTTTTCAAACAAAAAAATAAATATTGTCGCTCTGTTAGTGAAAGACACACCTGATTTGCGGTTGGCGGTCGAAGCTCGACCGCAACGTCAGGCGGCAATTGACAGCAACGTTTTCATAAAGTTACATAGAAATTAAAAACCAGTTGTGCCACTAAGGTCTGTTATAGCTAACGATCGGGGTGACGGGGTTGTCGCTGTGGTCAACACTTCAGGAAGTGTACCTTTATTAACAATTCAAGTGCTGTTTCATTTTATAGTTTATCTTTATCTTGTTGCATTAGTAATTTTTGGAAACAAACTATAATTTGTATAATTTTTGTGATTAGGCTTTGGAGCTATACTTAAACAAACGTTGTACCTATAGCTGTTTTTCGTTATTCGTTGCAGGTACTTACCTAATGATATTGTAAAATTAACCCTTTGGTTCAAAACATGCTCATCTTTACTTAAAAATATATTGATGACACAGACTGTTCTAAAAGTTGTGTATTTTTATATATTCAAGCTTAACCAAGGTGTGGTAGTCAGAGGCACTTGTAAACGAAAGGAATTCTGCCAAAGATTAATGATCTTTGCCCAACTTGTGGTGATTTAATATAATTGTTCGTAATTATAATATTAATGTGTAAATATTCAGAATAAAGCGGTATTTTATTAGTGTAGTCTGCTACAGTGTATCATCTTATCATTACAGGAAATGTATTTTTAAAATATAAACTCTTCACAAATCATGTCTTTTTCTGTTTTCAATACTCCGCTTAATTCCCCGAAAAATGGCGTTCAATTCCGACCATTTGTTTTCGCTTTAGTAGAAATCAGTGGAAACGATCTACAGAAAGCGGCGATTTAAGGCGTCCGCTATAACATGCACGTGGGCAGGCACGGGCGAGTGTGGCGGGTTATGTCATAGTAAAAGGGCAAAGGGCACCCGCGCGAATTTTAGCAGACGCCCTTAGTGGCAAAGCGCAAGCACATGTAAACGACGGTGTGGTGTGTCACTCTGTAGTGACTTCACTGAGACCGGCGGCGGCGGCGCCTCGCTACCGCGTGTCTGGCGAAATTAAACGCGCACGGTGTGATTCTGCAAACGTACCACCAGTGCGGGCGGCGAAACACACGGTGTGTGTAAGGCAACGTGCAACTTGGAATGCCTACCTTGTGTCTGGTCACAGTTCTAACCTACCAACCCCCTACTACCACTATTTAGGCATTCAATTAAGTGTCACTTAGTATTGGTGAAAATGGGCATTAGGCATTGTCTGATAAAATCTTTGCCGTACACAGCATCCCGATCAAGAGAACGCTCGTACAGCAATCCTTTCGGAGTTACCGACATGTTTCTAAAATCGATATAGGTCAAAGAATAGTAATAAAAAGAATCTTGTCTAGGTCCGATGTGGCTATTTGACATTTTTATTTCCTTTATTCCTTTTTACAAATATTATTTGCATTTTGAATTATTCTTATGTCTTTGACATATAAAAAAAATAGCAGACCACCGGCATCGGGAACAGGGTCCGGGCTACCGGTGGTCAGGGCTCTTGAGAGAGGAACCTCCTAACGATACGCACCCTGTCCAGAAGCACTGGTTTCTGAATCAAGCCCTTGATCCAGGTGCCAAGCAAGAACCTCCTCAGATGTTGGTCGAGGCTATTGGCTATTAACCATTGGCCGACACGACTATCGGCACAATGACTGCTGTACTTACGTCCCACATGTCGACAACCTCGCGAGCCAGATCTAGATATTTGAATTGTTTATCTTTGTCCGCTTTCACGAGGTTCTCGTCATGCGGAAACGTTATATCAACAATCATTGTGCGACGCTCCAATCGATCTATCATCACTATGTCAGGCTTATTGGCAACAATAGTCCTGTCAGTGACGATAGGTCGATCCCAATACAATGTGATATTACCATCATCGAGAATTGGGTCGGGCGCATACTTATAGTATGGCACTTCTGATTCCACAAGGTTGTACTTCAAAGCAAGTTGCTGTGGTATAATCCTGCCAACGAGGTTGTGTCTACGCAAGCTACTCTCCGTTAGTCAGACGAGCACACCCAGAAATAATGTGTCCACGCACGCGACAGTTGTAGTTAGTTGTAGGTGTGTAGCGTGTACTGCTGTGAAAACGTAGACCCACGTTGTCAAACAATTGAATCCACGCAGCTAAAATGCGCCGCATATCCGTGCACAGTGTGCACCGCGGTGGGATTGTGTCTAAACATGGGACAAGGGCAGGAAGATGATGGTGGAAATAAAACATAACATTCTGAACCTAAAAGTAGAGCAAGTTTTCGAGAAAGTGTATTGAAAACAGATTTCCACGCGTTGCAAGTAGGTAAATGTTTAGCAGGGTAGCACAAGCGTGTTCAGTTTTTTATGATAAGACAACAAATTAGATTGAAACTTTCATAATTGCAAAAAACTTTTTCAGATTTTCACTTATATTATGTTATAACCAACTCAAATCAAGGAACGCAATTGTTTTTGAAAAAACGAAACGTCCAGATGAACCAAAGAGTTATAGAAGTCATAGAAGATGTAAATATTTGAATGTCAAAGCCGAACATTTTTCAGTTGGTAATTTCGAAAGTTTTGAAAAGATGTTTGTCTAATTTAGCCAAACACTTGGTTTATTAATTTTTTAAGTAGTGAATTAGTGTGTAGCAATAATGAGACGAACATATAAGTCTAAGAAAGACACCGGGGGTGTTCTTGACCGCAGAGATTTATTGCAAAACTTGGACGAAAAGAGCTCAGCTTACGATGCATTTTTCATCCAAAATATCAAACAAACTAAGCGGGAATTATCTTGTATTGGATCTTCTAACGCTCATGGAGTGGCATCTAACCGAGTACGCAAGAGGAAATATGTAAAAAGGGTTGTAAAAGAAGTAGAAACTCCTTGCCGAGAAAGCTTGTCCCGTTCGGCATATTTGACACCAGATAAATCTATTCGTGTGAACAAACCTTTGGATCCGTTCGATATGCTGTTAAATACGTCAAACGCGTGTACAGTACAAGTTCAACCCAAGACTGAGTCTGTGACCAGCAAGGTGGACGTGTTTGATAAACTCGTGCAGAAAAAGTAAGTACATTTCTTAAAACCTTCCCACACTGACTGAAAGCTAATTAGAGGTAAAATATTGCTGTCAGTAATACTTTTAATTCAGAATAAACATATTAAACACTGTAATTTCATTATAATGTATGAAATATATCAAAGGTTTTTATTTTATTTTAATGTTTTTGTGTTTTGGTAATGTTTTGATACTCACATGAGCAAATTTATTGATTGTTTCAGAGAAGGAAAAACTTATACTAGAAGAAAGCTAGCAAAACACAAAAAGATTAACTATTCAGACAGTAACAGTTCTGGTAAGTTTAACATTTTTATGGTAGTAGCTAAAGCACTATACACCATTATTCTGCTTTGCTTTAAATTAACTTAAAATCATGCCCTTAATTTCCCAAGAGTTAGGTAAGACAGCACAAGAGCCAATTATAGTTTAAATGTAGCGAGTGAGCCTAGTGCCATCAATGGGACACAAATCCAGACTGGCTTTCCAAGAGTGTCCATGGAGTTTCTTGCCCGTTCTTCTCCATAGAGATCTACGTTAGGGAATGGGCAACTACAGTACTTTCACAGTATTTGTGCCTTGTGACTGGGACTGTAGCTATATTTCATTGTTGTCTTTGTTTCAACAATTCAAAAGTGCCTGTAACTGGCCTACTTGAAATAAATGCTTTGATTTTGATTTTGCTGCTACTGAAAAATTACTTATGGAAAAACCCAATAACACCTGTTGCTCCTTTCCTGACCAGGGACTCGAACCCAGGACCTCATGCTGAGCACTTTTGATAGCACTTGCAAGTGTATATCAAATATGCTAAACTCTATCTTCTTTCAATTTCAGATTCTGATAAGGAAAATTCAGATGAAAAACCAAACACCACTAGAAATACATCAGATATAAAAGCGTACCAACTTCTTATAGAAAATGAAGCCAATACCACTCCAAAATTCAATGACTCTATCAATAAAATAGTCAACAACTTATCGCTAATAAATAAACTAAAACATAAGAATAGCTTCAATGATTCTATGAAAAAACCTTTAAGTTACTATAAACATAGACTGACTAGGAATATACAATCTCCGATTTTACAAAAGTCGCCTTTATGCAGTACTCCATTCAAAGTTAAATATAGAGGGGAATCTATATTTAAGTTTTCACCTATTTCTGTTACAAATGATGATGATAATAGTCCAAAGTATACAACTATAACAGAAGATAATGATGATAGTAACAATAGTATAGTATTCTTAGGTAATAATAAAACAAGAGGTTCTAAAGATTCAAAGAGAAATACTCCGACATCCACTGCAGAAGCTGCTCAGACATCTGCAGAACTTATTCCTAATAATATAAACTATGATAAGGACGAATTGAGGCCTGAAATAGAAAACAATGCTGAAGAAGTCTTCCATAGAAATAATACAAAACAAGAAAAAGAAAGTACTGAAATAGTTGAGAAAACCAATGCAACTTCTAGTGTTGAAATAAGTTCCTTTCAAACCACAGAGATTGAACCATTTATAGGCTTTTCCAATGATGTTAATAAAGAAATCTTTACTGATGATGTTAGTTTACACAGAATCACAGTTTTAGGTGATACTGTACCTAGAAATGATATAACTAAAATTGAAGTGGATGAAGAAAGTGGAAGTATATCAGCAGACTGTCAATCTAATTTGAGTACTGAGACTAATAATATGAAAAAAGATAATAATACATCAATAGAATCTGAAAATGATGACAGAGATTCCTTGTATGACACATGCAATAGTGACCAAAATTCTATTGAAGAGGAAGAAGCAATAAAAATACCTATAGTAAAGATTCGGAGAATGAATGATTCCTCATTCATGAGATATTATGAGAAATTGAATGATTTTGACTCTGAAGGTGATGAAACTCATGAAAGTCTGAAGGACAAAGATTCAGATGATTGTAACGATAGTCTGAAAGATGACAAAATTGGTAAAAATAATATAAGTAGAGATGACAAAATTGATAAAAATTATTTGAGTTGGGATGAGAAACAAATTTCCGAAAATGATGTTAGTCGAGAAGATGAAGTTCTTTCTCAAGATGAAGAGTTTGCTAGTTTTGAAGACAGCAACGCATCAAATCAACAAACTTCTGAAAATAGTTCTAATACTGATGTGAATGCAGATAATTATATATTAGAAAATGAGGCTAGCATATGTATTGATATTGTTTCATCTAATGATGAAGAATCTTTTGAAGAAGAGAAATGCGTCAGTTTTGTTACAACAAGGAGGAGGAATGAAGTTACAAATAACTCTATGATGTCTATTTTTAATGATTCCTATGCATCTTCTAGTACTGATTGTGATAAGACTGTGCTTAGCAATAAAAAAAATCCTGACTATGAAATTAATAAAGAAAACGTAGATCAAAATGAAACTTTAATGAACTTAAATGAATATAAACAAGCTAGTAGTGATGAAGAAGGATTAGAATTAAGAAAAGATGTTGATTATCCAGAAAAACCCCAACCTACTTTGCCAAGTTGTAAAGAAAGAGAAGACACTATAATCTCATTTGTAACTACTAGGAACAGCAATATCACTGACCGAAAAAGCTCCATAAGAAACAGAAAGAGTTCTATTAAACCAAGAAGAACTACAGTCTCCGATCGAAAAAGCTGTAGGTTGCCTAGAGAAAGAATGACTTATAGTCCAGAATCCTCCAGAAAGACGTGCTTCGAGAAACCAGGCATAGTGCTACAGCCTGGTAAGAAATGGGAGAGATCTTTGAGTATATTCAGAAGAATGACTATGATTACGGATCATTTTGATCAGTCTATTCTTGAAGATGAACCTACAGAGAAGAAAGGAAGGAAATATAGACAAAGTGTAATTGAGACTATGGAAAGGCAAGAGTTAAATGGTAGGTACATTTTAATTCTTCATCATAATCATGTGCCCAGCCTACATGTCAATTGTATTGGAGTCTGCTTGGATGCAGCTTTATACCAGTATTTTACATGGAATGACTGCTTATCTGACCCTTACAAACCCAAACTGGTACCAATATTTTGGTAAGACTGGTTCTCAGACTAGCTAAGTCCAGCTTCTGTTTTAATGTTTTACCAGATAAATGGTATGATAAACTTAGTTATGTTATTTTTATTGCACAATCTCATTTCGCTATTTCTCTCTCCTTTTTTCGTTTTGCAGATGTCAGTATTTATCCAAATTAGTTCTGGAAATCGAACCTAGAACTTACGGCCCAGTACCATGTTTTCGAACACTTCATGACTTGATCAATTTATTTGAATAACCATAGAGTATTTATCAAAGTTAACATTTCCATTATAATAAAACAAAACATATACATTCTCTTTTGTCGTAAGTAAATTAATAGCACTTAGGAAATAAAATAAAAAAATACAATAAATGGAACAGACTTGACACTTCCATCCAAAGTTTCAGTGTAATGTCAGGTTTGTGTTTTTTTCCTAGAAAAACAAGTAAAAATTGTGAAACTTTATTAAAAATATTGAACTATTCCAGGTTCCCTACACAATGAATCAATCAATAGTCGCAGAAGTACCTTTGTATCTAAGCCGTGCCGATCTACAATTCGAATTGTGAAAGTGAGTAAAATAAAAATGGGTAATAAAAAAAGTAGAAAATGGTGGTTTTCGAATTGATAAACACGCATATTTATTTTCAGGATCCTGATATCTCAAGAGTGAGTCTATGCAACACAAGCATATTTGATGACTTAAAAGGTAAATTGTTATTCTTCTATTTATCATTTGCATTAAATGTATTTTCGTACAAAAACTGTATTTTCAGTAAGTTAGCCATTATGTTTCATAGTTCAAACTCGGGCTTGAAAGCAATAACGGTACAATTTTGAAGGAAACCACAAGGCAAACCATCGCGGAAATACCGCCCAATCGCGACGACAAACAAGCGGTAGTCTCTTTATCTATGGAAGCATTTTCACGAGTTACAGTTACATCATTACATGGAATAGAAACCAGTCTTATCACTCCGATATATAATTGCGATTTGTCGTTTTTGCCGTCGCGGTTTGCATTTGTTTTCGGAAGTGTACCTTTGTAGTTTAAATCTTTGAATAATGTGCTTTTTACCATTACATGTTTACTGTTCCTTTATAGTGATTGAATCGCCCTTAGCTGAATGCTAATAAACATTTTTTGAAATTTTAATACCATGTTTCCGAAGATGACTATAATTTGACAACACTTTGTAGTAGTTTCTGTTGTATTGTTATGGTAACACTGAAAATCTCAAATTAAAATTTCTTGATTATCTGTGGCGGTGTGGCCGTTCTGTGCATTTCGTGGAAGAAGACGCTTCGTGTGGTCTTTGTCCATAATAATTTTTATTTTATTTTTATTTGTAACTACGTGTTTCAAATTTGATAATAGTGAACTTAATATTTAATACTATTACAAAGTAATAGTAGTAAAACATTTTTTGAAGAGTGACCATTTGTGTTTGAACGCTAAACGAAATAATTGTGTCTGGTGTCTGCCATTGCGTATCCGTAACGGGATATCAGCTTGGTTCTACGCCCTTTGTTCTAATAAAGTGTTAAATCAGCCAAGTGCATGCATCTTTCCCTGCAATACACAGGTTAGTTCCAAAATCGTGGTGTTTTTCGATCCTTTTATTTTGTCGTAGCGAGATTCGTTGCGTCAACGAGACGATTACGCACGGGGGGAAAGTACGTTCAAGTACTTCCTACTTTGTGTAATGAATAACTTTTGCCGTGAATTCGTGAATGACGCGTTGTTTTTTTCAGGATTTTTGAACGAGGAGTGTGATGATACGATTATCGAATTATCCAAACTCTCGATCGTTGATCAGACGCACGAGGTCACTGTACTAGACACCTTCCATGATACTTCGAGCCGTATAGCTACAGCAAGGGATTACGTGTTGCGTCGATGCAGTCAACCGGACGCGATACTATTTGATGAATGCTATCCGGACACGTGAGTACCATACTGTTTTATTTACCCTCACAATAATATTTAAAAAAAGAACAATACAAAATTGGCGGTTAAATAGGTCACGCAAATACAAGATGGTGGCATTGTTATTAAACATCTGTAACCCGTGGTTAGTAGGTGTCGAGAAAGAAAAGTTGTATGAATGGACTGTGTCCTAGATTTTAAAACATTTAATATTCAATGACATACCAATGTGACTATTAGGTTCAAACTGATCAACTGCTCTACTTTTGAGCTATCAATGTACCTAATTTTAACTATTTTAATTGGTCATTACACTATTTGATGTCATTGGAAGTAATAATGCCAATCTGTGAATGGCTGAGGTTGTCGCAAAAAGTGTTTTATGTAATCATTACTGTCTCATACGAGTGATTTAAGAGTAAGTTGAGTAAAAGAAGTATTTATTCAGTTGCTTTTATTTTGTTCAAGAGAATGTTACTTACAAATTAATAGAATTTAGTCAAGAAAACCAGAAATAACTCCCAACATCCAAACAATAATTTGATTCCCAAGAAATAAACCTACAACATTATACAGAACATTAACCAAATGAGTCATAGAGTGAATGTCTTTTCAATTGACCTTTCCAAGGTACACCAGGGTACATTGTCCTTTACATTTCACATGTTTGCTTCATTTATCTACTACATATATCAACATACTTTAGTTTGTTATTGTTTGTTCATTACTTACCAACTGCGAAGTAAGCTTGAAGGATGTTTTTTGTTTTTCCTTCAAAGAGGAAAGACAAAGGCGTATTTATACATGGCCAGGGTTAATCCATGTGTGTATTTTTGGATGCTCGTCAAATATTTGCAATTTTATTATTCTGAAGTCTAAAATCTTATTGTCTTACTTATAAAGATTCTTTTACTAATAGTTATATAATTCTATGCTGTCTTATTTTATGACAATGGGCAGGTAAGATTTGTTTATTGATGTTTTTATAAATCTGTATAATAAAGGTTTATATAAAGTAAATTTTCTATCACACAATGCATGACATTATTATCAAGTTTTAGTCATATGCATGAACATTGTATTCTCAATGAATCTGACATATAACATTAGTCAATAATTATTTAAACCTAAACATATATATACAATATATAATCTACATACATAATGAGTCAGCTAACCTATTTTCATTATCTCCAACAAGTATCAACTTTCATGTACCCTTCAGTATGTAGTTGAAAAACACATTTTCATTGAAAACTCAATAAGTGTTGGTTCTGATTCAAGGTTTCAAGTGTCACAAAACATAACCTTGTCAATTATTCGACATTGAACATCATAACATGTTCAATTTACCAATAACATTATCAAGAATAAATTGTAAACAGATTCTTTGAATCATACTCAATTTGTTTATACAATGCAGGGAGTGAAAGTTGTGGAGTTGAAGATATCTTTGAATAATAATCATGTGGTCTATAATTTTTGTATAAAAGAAACCACAGACTAGGAATTTTAATTTAATAGAGAGTATGAGTGAATGTATAAGATTTATTTTGTTTGTGGTTGTCTTGATGAATTTAAGTACCACTTCTATTAGTGATAATACAGCTGCCATCTTGATTTTCTGTGTCACATAGTAACTGAGAATTTCATAACATTTTGTTACTGATGTAACATAAAGTTTATGCAAGAATATCAATGTTGCAGTGTTGTTAAATTTAATGCCATATTATACCGATAAAATTTTGCAAGCACTGTTTCTATGCAAAATCCTGCAGTACCTCGTACAAGACTGCTTCTTGCAAAATTATAGTACTGCATTAAACACAATTTTTTTTAAATTTTTGGACCACTTATACCTACAAAGTGTAAACGGACCCTTCACGAAACCGTGAACCAAGGCATTATGTACATCAATCTAAGTAACTTTACCCAAAACTTATTGCTAGGAACCAAACTTTTTTGGGTGAAAAATCACATTTTACGATAAAACTCAAAACATTATGCTGTTGGATGCATTGAATAGTACGGTGATCATGGAGGTATTTAAAGTTATAACCTTAAAAACTACCATTTAAAAAAAAATGGTAAAAGACTTGGAACTTTGACCTCAAATATCTCCGTAACTAGAACATTTAGTTACACAGTTATAGACCCTTAACGAAGCCGAAAAGCACCTTTTCGGCTTCGTTAAGGGTCTGTTTACACCCGTTATTAAAATCATAAAGAGTATTCGTGTATAGCTAGTTTTTTTTAGTAGAACTTAGTTTTCACTTTATCACAGAAACAGTGAGAAATATCAAGAGAAAGGGTTTCATTATTTCAAATCCTTTAATGTTTCTCATTTTACAAAAGGGGCTGGATTGCTATCAGTATCACACTATCACTATTATTATTTAAATAAACTCACTTTCTAAGGTTTCATCTTTATATAATCAGGAAATATGAATGTGTAGTGTGTTCTGTCTCATTTGTTTACATAAGACAATGCTTATCAACTAGCACAGTATATGGCAATGGATGTTCTAGTAACATTTAAAGTGATATTTAGCTTAACATTTTAGATACAGTATTGCTTCAAATTTTGAGACTTGATTGCAATATTTGTGTGTAGATGTTAGGTAGCACTATTTTTATTTAGTAGACAGATATGCTTGACGTGTATGATCAATATTGTTAAAACCTACAACCTAAAAACGGGGTGTTAGTTTGAAGCCTTTGTCCGTCTGTGGTATTGTAGCTCCTAAAATATGTAACAATTTCAATGCTGCTTTATTTGTTGATGAATATTGATTTAAGGCAGACAGCTATAAAAAAGTTGAGTTTATTACCCCCAAGATGATGATGATTGATGTTGATTAATTCTGCTATACTCATACACACTGTTTACAAACCAATAAGGGAGTAACCACACCTATAGATGTGGAATCAGCTTGACCCTAACAGAAAAAGTTTTTTTGACCATACAATCAAAAGCGAAAAAGACTTCATTCATCTCGTTTCGGTTCAAATTAATCAATTCGACACTGCTCCAGAATATTTATTGCATAGAAAGCTCTTTCTTACAGGCAATTCCGCATCTGTAAGTGTAGTCAGTTCCTTAAAGTCCAGCATATCTGGCAAGTTCTAAGTCTCACTACCTGTGTCTATAATAATGTTCCTAATTATAGGTTGTTGAAGAACTGCCACAAGATTGGCGAAGGGGTGTACGGCGAAGTGTTTCTGTGGCGCGCCAGAGATGGTCGGGCTCGCGTTCTGAAGATTGTGCCCATCGCCGGCACGCTCAAGGTCAATGGGGAGAGTCAGAAAGACTTCCACGAGATCATATCTGAAATTGTGATTGCTATGTAAGTAGAAACTTTTTATTATGTTGGTTAGTATATGGCCGCACGTCAGTTCTTCCCCAGCACTAGAAAGTGGCGAAGGGCGGGACTTTTGGAGAACTGTCTTGTGTAAGTTGAAAAAGAGCTCATTTCCAACCTCATTTGAATAACTTTCATTTTGAATGATAACAAAATCAATCTGTAATTCCATGAAACTCCATACTCAGCTAGTGTGATCGACTGTACTGTATTACGTGTTAATTAAATAAAGCTTTAATCTTTGGGATTTACTTGGCTAGAAAATCGTGTAAAAACTGCTAAGGAAAGTCGCTAGACGATATTCACCCTGTTGGTTATGCTAAAGAGAACATACGTATCTACCAAACACCCCAATTCGAAATCTGGGACGTAGTAAGTACTCTTAACTAGGTCGCGCAAACAGCAAAGCCATAACTTTTAATAGGACAATGTTAGATTTATGGAGTTGCGACGTTCAAAATCGTCTCTCTTGTGTAGCTTCGTCTGCCAAAACTACTGCTGACCTTTATCATAACAGTTTGTTAAAGTAATTCATATTTATGACCAGCACACTAACATCCAGACCTTGCGACCTCCCTAACCGGCTATTGTATGGTCATTTGGCACTCAAACCAAGGTTCTCACCGTCTACGGCGAATAAGGGTGACGCGGTCCTGTTTCGTGTTATTTCAATTCAGGTTTCGAGTTCAATGTCAACGTACAACGGAACGGATTTTGGTATAATTTTCACGAATACAACATTCGTTCAGTCGTAAAAAGTAATTTTCGTAAGACAGCCTACTTTCACTTTCAAAATTCGAGCGTCTTTTCGACCGATCTCAATATTGCAGCGTAATTATTATGTAACTGTTAGTCCGAAAGTCTGACTACCAGTCTTACCAAGGGTTACCGTGCCCCCCAGTTATTTTCGTGTATTAACGTTAACTTTACATTCGTTGAAATGTTGGATGTGCAGGTTTTACCAACTTTGGGTTGTGAACGTCAGATAAGGAAGTCCCGTTCCTATTAAATACTGGTATTCAACTGCATCCGGTTAGACTGGAAGCCGATCTCAACATGGTTGAGAAATGACTAGCCGGATTTCTTTATTGATTACGAAACCATTCGACAATCTTTCCTGGCAAATGACTAAGTACTGTTAGGGGAAATAGAGATTTAAATTATCGAATTTATAAACTATCAAATAAGCCTTTCTAGTCAGCTGATTATTTATGTAATCTATTGCTATCATAAATTGATTATATTCGATCATAATATTAATGTGTCCTTGTGTGTATATTTCGCGCAAACATAAATTTAGATATCAATCATAAAATGTTTGTGTACTATCCACAGACATCTTTGTATAATTAACTGATAATATTTCTTTGTCTAATTATGTAAAATTTAATACAGTATCACTTCCACATCGCTACACTAATTTATCTAGGTCAATTTATCAGTTTCATTAGCAGACTTGTAATACAGTAACGGTATATAAGCATAATTTATGCCAGACAAATATTTGCTTTAATGTATCGTGTAACTAAGTGCTGAAGTGACCCATTTTCCTTGAAAACAAAACACACTGACGCTAATCTATGCGCCGCGATCTTGAGCGAAATGGGTCACTTCCGCAAGCAAACGATGAGTTTGCAAACACTTTTATATAACGTTGTTTCTTCAACTCCTTGTGTAGTGATTTATTTTATTCTCCTGCCTGTCTGCCTCTTTGATCTAGTGATCATAAGCGCTATTGATGGATGTGCAAAAGGTTACTGGGTTCGAATCCCAGGTCGGGCAGTGTTATTGGGGTTTCCTTTAGGAATTCTCAGCAGCAGTCTCGAGTCTGGGTTTATGTTCGGTTGATGGCAATAAGCTCTCCCCTTATTACGTTTGTACTATAGCTACTCCTCTGTATAACCCTCTGGAAAGAACAGGCATAATGTGATTATATTTTAACAATGTAATTGTTCTCCTTACAAGTTCGGTTTTGTCCAAAACTGTTAGGATAAGAAAATTACGTAACGGCTTTACGAAGTATAATTTTCCTCAAAGCTTATCTTTGGGCAGGAAAATTGCGTAACGAGCTTTCAAAGGTCTCCAGAAAACGTGAACACGGCTTTTGTTACGTAAATTCTTTTAAAAAGAAAGAGAAACAGTATAGAATTAAGCTCTCCCCTTATTACATGAAACTTAACCTTTTGAGCGCTACGGTCGGATATAGCCGACAAATGAAAACGTGGCCAACACGCCACCGTCGGCTAAAGCCGACAATAGAACATCGTTTACGCTCAGCACGCGTAGCATGAGCACAGTAGAAACGGGTTTTGTCGACTGAAGAATCGATAAAATGACAGATCAACAAAAGAAATCTGTCATTTCGTCGATTCTACCGTCGACACAAACAGTTTCTACGGTGGTCATGCTACGCGTGCTGGCGTTCAAAAGGAAACATATCGAAATGTGTGTGTGCTTATATTATAGTTCACCAGTGGCGAAGGTTCCATACAACTCGATTCCTACAGGCTTCCCTTTGAAAATTGGCACAGTCAGTATTCTATTGACAAATAATATAATCGCATTAAAGATACCCACCCGGCTTACCTCTTAAAATTGACCCTTCGCTACTGTAGTACACCATCACCTTACTATTTAAGGATTACAGGCTGTTTAGTCTAGAAATATAGTTTTAACCAATGTTTTCTTTCACAGGGAATTGAGCGCACTACGCGCTCCCATAGCCGAAATTAATCGCCACTTTGATGAAGGGAAGGACGTCGAGGCGCTGGATCTACATGCTGTAGAAAATGCAACTGATATATTCAATGAGGTTAGTTAACATAACTCAAATATCACCCATCATCAGGCTGTAGCAAACCAAAGTTAAAAAAAAGAAACAATGAAAGTAGGTCGTAGTTCATTGGGAAAAAAAATAAAAATGTAGGTAGGTTAAATTGGCATGACATTTTATTGGAACTCTGAACTACATTAGGCCGGCTCAAGGTCTAAAGCTACCACCAAATGTCCACTGTAGAACTACTCAAACCAATCTCAAACTAAGTATTTCAGGTTGTCCGTAATAAACGAAATAATTTTACAATACATATTAAGAGCAGTAACTTCTGCTACACAAAGGTCTCCCAATCAAACGCAATTCAACTCGTATCCTCGGCAATTCTCAATTAGCTTTTTCCCACAACTACTATTTGTTCGTATAGAAGTAAGCTTGAAGGTTCTATGTTATATCCGCAGTGCACACCGCAATCGATACTCGAGTCCTTGACACTAGAGAGAAGGTTTTAGTGGGTAGGGAAGGTCTGACGTAACCCAAAGATTGTGTAACCTTAGTTTTCTCCGAAGCGGAGGGTGGGTTATATCTAATACCGATTTTCTAAGAATAAATCGCTTGTAAGATACTGTTATGTGACTAGACGGAGACTAGCTTAATGTTTTCATCAACATTGACCTCCAATGATGTGACCAAAGTTCAAGTGTAATTTTTCTTCAGTGAATGAATCTAACACGCAAATATTTAGGTCTTACATCACTTAATCCTGCATTCAAACTCGTTAGTTCATAAGTGCAACCCGATGACGTAACCTGTGCGAAAAATGATACGCCACACAATAGGCACTTACGTAATGTTATTGTGTCCGAGATGCGAATTATTGGTAATAAATATGACGCGAGCCGACTTAATGCTTAGTAACAGAACTTGATGCATTCTTGCTCCCTATTGGGTGACGGCCCACTCCTTCGCAGAGGCCTGTGTCCCGGCATTGAGAACGCTCAAGACTCTTTATTCTTTACGATAAAAAATACGTGCTTAGATAAGTTCATGATAAAAGTAGACGGGAACAAATCACGTACAAAAACATCTCGATTTCAAATATCGATAGGTCAAAAAAATATTTGTGTTCATGACAATGAACTCTCTCGGAATATAGGCGCCGCGCCTTTCGATTTAGGTCAAATAAGTCAGTACTTCGGAAGGTTACGAGTACAAATTTCTGTTTTCACTTTCCTCTAATGACTAACATACAGCTCTAAATTGCGTCCATACAATTTTCTTGTTTAACTAGACTAAAGCCCCTGTCTGCAGTTTTACACGGTTTTTACGCCTTGACAAAACTTGGAGATTTTTTTATTGTATGTAAGTTTAACACTATTGTATTATCTTGTACCTTCCGGGATTAATTCTCTAACTAAATAATTGTGAGAAACGAAGCAAAATCTGGCGCGTAGTTTACAAGAGCAACATGTTCATGCAGAAACTATTCAAAAAGCGACTTTAGATAATATAATATGGATCAATACATTTGCGTTCCCACTGAAGGTGAAATGAAAAACATAACACCACCCAGTATATAAAGTCTACCACGTGTAACACATGATAATATGTGGCGTAGTAATTCTGATAGTAGTACCTATGAACAAAGCGAAAACATTGCAGGCACTAATTGAACTGTCATAATTATCTTTTTATTTGACGTGTACGTTGATGTCATGAACCGGCCCTGCCTCCGGGTTTCTCAGAATAATACATATGAAACAACAGGGAAAAATATTGCCATTATATAGCGATGTATTTTCCAGGGATTTGTTTGATTTTCCTCCCGTTTTGTTAACTATTATTAGGAGGATACCCATATAAATGTTGAATGCTAGGTTAACCGCATTTTTCTAGGCGCTAATTACCAGTGTGATTTGTTTTCTAAATCTATTTACCTACAATTTGTCATTAGATTCAATTTGTTAATCATTTCATGCACGTTTGGCAATAACAACGTTAGGCATTGTTCATCGTTAGTAAATAAATATAATGAGTGTTCAAGTCCAACGATCCAACATTTTCGAAATCCTATCTGCATTCTAAACATTTTTGAAATTCCGAAACAAACTGATACCTGCTTGGTATCTCAAATATGGTAGTCATTCACTTTACAAAATGATAAAGTCGACACGACTTTCAATTCTGTATCCTTTCTCAATTTTGTTCACGGTATGCGGGACCTTTCTGAACTACCTGTTAAAAGTCCCCCTTGATTCGTCCAAATAATAGCTTAAGATTTATTTTACCTGCGCTACGTCGACTTACGTCATCTTTGCCCTTTCAGCTAATTATGTAACAAATTGAATTAGGCGGGTTATTCATCATCTTTTTATCGGCCAAGAATCGTCTAGTAATTTTGTTGTACTATAGAAATATTATGCTTTATCTATGTTGGCACGATAAATTGTAAAAAGCCAACAGAGTACAACAGCTGATTATTTAATCTTTCATCACGTTTGTCGATAAGCTTAGAAACTCCAACGTTTATGCATGCAATGTTTCTACTTAATATTATGCTGTTGCTATACGGAGTTCTTGTACCATTATTAAACCGTGTGTTGTGCTATTAATTAGCAACCTTATCCCTACGGTTATAGCGCATCTATCGCAAACTACAACATAATGTCGCATTCGTCATACATGCATTTAGCATAACGCATTTAACCAATAGCCATACAAAATGAGGTCATTACGATGCGCGTCACGGACCGCTTCTAGGAAAATGAATCACCGTTTCCACGGTACGGCAGAGAACACGTAAAATTTTACTTTCGTATAAATGTGTGAATCATTGTATTCATGAAAACGAACAGCGTTTTGTTTGTTTGATAAAGTAACTAGGCTGCACTGTTATCGGAACAAGACGTATCTCGTCGGCACAGCTGGCACATAATTTGCGTTTGTTAAAACAAATTATAAATTATGATTAAACTGTCGGAATTTATTTCTTTCGTTCACAATTACTCATTGTTGTCGTTTCATTCATTATTTGTGTGCGGTAGGTAATCCTTTGGTGGAGTCTTTATCATCACTTGTTGTATGAATGTGCAATTTGTTCTTATCTCTTGTCAGATTTTTCGATTATGACTCCTGAAATTAAAGGTTATTTATACGATTACGTCAGTAATCATGATTATTGTAGTTTTGAATCTATGAAGAACCATTCTTGTTTGGACTTGAAGGCCATTTTATGATAACGCTGACCTTTTGCCTTTGATACCGCCAATCCATAGTCTCAGAGAATAAATAGTCCTTTTACATATTTAAATACCCAGTAGTAGGTACTGGGTTGTTCTTACATAAGGGGGAAACAACATCATTACTATTTTCCTGTCTACTGACATTTTACCTCCATACAGGACATCTATTTTAAATTCCTCATGGCAACAGGTTGCAACAGTTGCAAGCTCACAAGATGGCACATGCTACTTCCTTTCATATCTCTAAACGCGATAAAACGACAAATGCGAGCAGCTGCTGCATATTTTTTATTGTGACAAGTGGTCTTTAAAGTTTATTGGCAGCCATCGGCCATTGCCTTTGCGTTTAATGAATGACATGCTTTTAATTCTACGCTTTGCGTCTGCCATTTGACCGCTGGAACTGACACGCATGTTTTTGAAAAGCCTTAATCATTTAAAACGACAGGTGTGTAGTTGTGTACGCCAATAGAAGTTCTATTGGCGTACACAACTACACAGATGAGTTCTATTTCGTCATGAAAATCCCAGATTCCTCGTACGAATTGCCAGAGAAACAAAATGAGCTAGAATCGTATATTTATAAACTTAGCTCATTTTAGAGCTTCCTGTTATTTGTTGATTTGATCGTTCATTAAAATTAAACTATATATTTTTAAATGTATCTTTAATGTATTCAGATGTTTCAGTATTTCTGTGAAATCTAAAAGACTATAATATTTTGACAGCTCTTTACAAAACTAGACTGATCCGCGGGCACTAATTCGAGATAAGTTATCTTGTGACTCGGGACCACCCAGGCATATAACGTCTCCTTTATATCGGCACGTACTAGAATATTATTTATTATTAAAATAACCGCACGAAGACAGATTTAATTTAATGTCTTAGACATTTTCTACCAGTGCCTATCAACCTTGGGTGATGCAGAGACAAATATAGTAGGTGCAACAAAATTGAAAGTAAATAATTAAATACATGCTGTTTTAATAATTTTGCAAAAGCATAGTTGCATCTGTAAAGGAAAACATCTTGAGGAAACCTGGACTTAAATGAATGAGTGATAATAATAATATAGTTTAGCTAGCATAAGTTTTTAAGATCTAGGTTTCACTATATTCGGATTTTTTTATAATTAATATAGGTCTGAAATCGCCAACCCGTCTTGAGCGTGGTGATAAATGTTCATGCCTTCTCTGAATGAAAAGAGACCTTTGGCCAGTTGTGGGACGATAATAGGCTGGTAATATTATTGTAGAGGCATCGGGGCTGACTACCCAGACTGCGCCAGAAATGTGTGTCTATCACCACTCGTGGTTATTAAATGTATTCTAAGGGTGAAGGCAATTGTGGTACAGCACGTCTTCCATAAACAATGGGATGATATATTATCGTGTCCTGCTGGTCCTGATCACACTACCGAAATTGATGGACGGTAGTGATAACGCCAAACTCTTAGCTAAGTTCTAGGCCGACCGCAGCATTTTGACATATATCCTATGGCAATGTCTCGCTTATATGAGCCTCCAGACATAAATAAATAATAAAAAAAAATCCTCTTTGTCCTTAGGTACTTGCAGTAAGGTGCGTATACGGCAGCTACCCAGCTCGCTTGCTCGATCTGTGGGACCTGTATGACGAGTGCAAAGGCTCGGAGAACGATAACCCGGCGATATTGCCAGCTGATCAGCAGTTCATAGTGCTAGAGCTCGCCAACGCGGGCCAGGACTTGGAGAGCTATCAGTTCAATAACGCTGAACAGGCGTATTCCTTGTTTATGCAGGTATGTTGATTGTAGCTTTTTTTTTTTTTGTCTTTGATGTTTTATTTAAGCTGTGGCATGTTTTTTTTTATGTTGTGTGTGTATTTATTTGCTAGTCGACTAAGATTCCTTGGCGGTCCACCTCAAGTCCAAGTTTCGTCTACCTTTAAAATTCTTTAAATAGTTGTGGATATCACTTCTAACCGTTACATTGGCTTAGTAACTTGGTCGGCTAGTAAACATAAATTGTGTATAAATATTTGATGTGAATGTATTTGAGTTGCTAATTTTTCTGAGTAACATTTGTGATTACAGTTAAGTGCATTTTTTTGTTGTTGACATGATAGAAACCGACTTTCATGAAATGATTGATGGTTTTATAAATAGAAAGTCGCCTTCGCTTTCGTACATTAGCGAAACATTTATTTGATGTTGCAATCTCGACGAAGTATAATAATGAGAATTGCAATTACCTGTTGTGATGGCTTCTTTACGTAACAACCACCATTGACCAAGTTTTCTTTTACCTAAGACTTGTTTCACACATTCGGGTCTACACGATTCGGCAATGCCGCCCGGCATGTGCTGCATCAGGCCGACTAACATAATTATTATGTATAGAGCACCCCAAGTAATCAAGTCTAATTTTTGATTGTCTGTAAAGGCGCTTCCTCACCGTGCCCATTCCCCTGTAATGTAACAATCCTAGATTCGATTTTGGACAGAAGCAAGTGAATCTAAACTGTTATAATACAGGCGAATGCTCCCGGTGAGGGAGCGCCATAATATGCATGGACGATGGTACGGTATACGTACAGGAGCCAAACCATAACGCATTTTATGTTTAATTTTGTTTTTTTTTTGTGTTTATTTTTTTTCCAGCAGCTCTCTCACCTGCATGCAATAGCCATCGCGGAAGATAAGCGATATTCTAGTATCAAGTTGATCACGTATCTTGACTAGATTATCACTTATCCTCTGAGGTCGCTTTCGCGCGCTTTTCATGTGTTACCAGTGTGTGGAATCTTTTTTAACTGTTTTTTTTTTTAATATTTTTTAGCATGTTTTTTTGTTGTATGATTGTAGATAGCTTGATTTTTAGGTTGTTTAGAAGAATTTAAACGTTTTTTTTTTACTTTTGATTGTTCTTCAATACCAATAGATTATAATTACAATTTTGTAACATATTATTTGTATTACCAGGTTGCGTATGGTTTGGCAGTTGCAGAGGAGGCGTTCCAGTTTGAGCACAGGGACTTGCACTGGGGTAACGTGCTGATCGCACCCACTGAGCAGAAGGTATGTTGAAAAACGCACGTCCGGCGAACATTATATATTTAAAAAAATAAGTAACATTTCTGCCAAGTCAAAGGTCTTAAGTTCGAACCCAAGACCTCGCCGACGCATTTTTCGGATTCATGTATACGCACATAGTCTGACAAATCAGTGGTGCGTCGTGTATAATTATCACTTGCTTCGGTGAAGGAAAACATCGTGAGGAAACCAGCATGCCTGAGATATTTCTCGACGGCTTGTAAAGCCAAGTGAGAGGCCCATGGGCGGCATAAAAAAATCTGCCACCAGGTTAGGCACTAACCACACGATAAAGAAAGAAAGCCAGTCATCATAATCGTTTCACTTCCACGGTTCCTTGCAGTCCGTGTCATATGATAGCAATCGACATAATATTACAGTTTTCTTATTCTTGGGGATATCTTACAAAAAGTCGTAATAATTCATTGCACGGTCGACCACCCTCAATTTAAAGACCTAACCTCTATGACGATCGACGTAGCAAACATGCTAATCAAAACTTTTATTTGAAAATTGCTCGAAATTATCTTCGACGGTGAAAACAAAACCACTAAAGCGAGAAGTTGCATGCTATCCATGACAACGCCACCATTGTCTGTCTGCCTATACGATCGCGATGGCGCTCATTCTGGCGCGACGGCTCAGTTATCGAGTGCCATCGCCGGGCCCACTAATGTTACGCTGTCACGGCGATCAATATTGTCTTGACTAATATCCCGCTATCTGATGTATTAGCCTGTAAGTTAAGATAAATGGAGTAAGCAAGAGTTATATCCCCCTTAGGCCCGGTTAACACTAAAGCGGAGAGTAGTCGTCGGGAATTAAAAACATTGTAGCTATCGTTTCCTGTGGTTTGTGGATTCACGAACGTCTCCACTCCACTCTGTTCGTCTCAGCTTTGGTGAAAGATCAGGCTTTAATAAGCACGCAAAAACTACTAATAGTCTGCAAAGTTTACTTGATCAAATGGATAGCAGAAGTTGCCAAGATATTTACAAATCTTCCATTCGGAATATACCTAGAAATTCTAGAATCCTTTGTTTGAATAATGCGTTGTTGCATCTGGTCTAGCTATTTTGGAGGTGATCACAATAACGAACATTCTCTGACGCACATGAGGAACTCTCAAATAAATTTAAATTATATTTTATTAAATAAATGGGTTTTCTAAAACATTTTGGGATTTTCCGGCGTCAACATTGTTTAATTATACTATCGTATCACGACACCAAACCAACGCCAGATAGTATTGCCAAGAATGTAAATAAACTGTCTAGACGAGAACAAAAGAGTTGGATTTCCCTCAGTAACCGGCTATAACACGCGTTCGCCCAAAAAAGAGAAAAAACCTCGTTCGTTTGAATTACAAATTACGCGCCAAAAAAGAAAAAATAACCACGTTCGAATTGCAAATTATGCGCCAAAACAGCTGCGCTACGTAACATAAATTGTATAACCGCCATTGTACTTTGCACCCAATATTTCTAAAACAGTCCCAACCTTGTCGAAAGACCAGTCACCCCACAAGGTGGATGACTCTGCGGACAAATGTCTCGTCTACTCGAGGTAACGTCCTGGGGTGACGGGTCAACGAACTCGGCAAGATAGCCTGCGCGAAATTGTTATCGATAACAATATTTAATTTGAATAAAAGTGTTTGAGAACAATAGAGATACTGTCTATAAGATAACTCGTGCTCGTCTAGTCTTTGTAGACATGTCACCATAGCAGTGCATTTTAAAAAACAAATATGAAAATTACAATGAAAAATATCGGGCTCTTTCTTTTTTTCCAGTGTTCAATTCTGCTGATAGTTCTGGCACCGTTATTATTCAAAATCTTATGTGAAATAACATAGAAAAAAACAGTAATAAAATATGAGGCTAAGAAGACATGAATTAAATTGATTGATAGCAAATCGTCTTGAAAAACCATCCTAATAAAAGTAAATATTAATTTATCTCTTCTGCTGACACAATTTATCGTAAGCCCAGATAGATGTAAGTCATGACCTTGCGCTGTTGTTATTGTTTTTATAATCGCTAAATATATGCAGCGAAATTATGCCGCAGATTAAATCGAAATTATTTCAGATAATAGATCAGCTGATTTTATTATCTGCATCATCATCTGCCTAGCATTTTATCGCCGATTGTCTGCATGACGATTTATTGCTATCAATCAGTAAATACCAAAACAGTATAAAATAATAATAATTCAATTTGTAATCAAAATATGCCATCCTGTCGTATGACTTGATAACCTTGACCAACCTATATTCTAGAAGGACATTTTGTCACTTTTTTGAAAAATAATTTGTATAAAGATTAATAAGAAAGTTTTCATTGGTTTATTATCGTCATACCTGAAAACAAAATATTCTCTTTTTGAATTGAGCCACGAACTCAATTCAACAAACATACGCCGACGATTTTGGCGCAGGTCTTCTAAAGATCCGACCTCTGAAAGGGTAGGCCTGAAGGTTAAACGTCTTACAGGTTCGAGCACTAACCTCAAATGCAAGGTTGTTCCACTTAACATTTGGGGGTCGAAAGGAATTGTGAATGATCATAAATATATTTATCAATAAATGACTGGTAGAAGTGTCGTAACTGTTTTTTGGTTAGAACTCGAAAGGTTTATTTCAATACTTAAGAGTTATTGGGAAACAAGACTAGCACTAAAGCAGTAACCATCCTCCATATTAGATTTTAAACTCCCAAATTGAATAAGTTAATTATGTGTTACAATTCCGTCATCGTTTATCCGAAGATGTAATGTCCAAGCCCCTTAACAATAAAGAAACTAACATTCAATCTTATTCCGCAGTACTCAACCTTCGTCCTCCGCGGCCGCTCTCACCGAGTCCCGCGCTGCGGGGTGGCGGCGACGATCATCGACTACTCGTTATCTCGCGTGTCGCTACCGCTGGCCGGCGGCGAGTGCGCGGCTCTGTACAACGACCTCGCCACTGACGAGTCCCTGTTCGAAGCCGTCGGGGACTATCAGTTCGAGGTGTACCGCCTCATGAGAGACAAGTTGGGGTAAGGATCCGCTCGTATTAGACCACCTTTATATATAAGGGTGCTTGCATAAAATACAAGTCCCCCAGTACAGACAAATCGGGACCGTAAAACCTGCATCTTCATGTTATCACCGGCGAGAATACCACGATATTGATCGTAGATCATTTAATTCGAAAAGTAAATATTTTGACGAGAACTGATGGTACTTCTAGACTATCGGATATCAGACTACTGCGTAGTCTGATACATCCGCTCGTGGAAATGACGCCTAATAGGCTGATCAATAATTTAGCTGCTCTTAAATCTCATCTAAACATGACAAACCAATGTAACAAATAATATTTGACCAACAGGTTGAATAGGTTTTAAACATCTGGTGCCAGCTTTAGAACTAATGATCTGGCTACTGCATAACTTCCTCGACATTAACAATTGTCGTTTTGCTAAATAGATAACGTTTTACAACAGTTGCAATACGATTCTCACGACCCAGTCACCTGCTACTGATATCTGGCACTATGCCAATTTTCGATTAACAGTAAAGTGCTCCACTTTATATTTTTAAATACAGTAATGAAAAAGGACATTCACAAATATATGTTCTTGACGCCAATCTCGCAAAGGTCGTTCGATGTTTGGGGAATGCCCCCTATAGGCCATGTTATGTATTATCAGAGTTCCTCCTCGTTTTCCCCCACGAGACAATCCGATAGCTATAAATAAAACATAGGTATGATAGCACAAGCCACGTGTAGCATAGAATTAATGAGACACGTCACACAAATGACGCAGGGAATGTTAAACTAACATCTGATAATATTGACTAGAAATCTTTGCACCAGATAAATATTTGTAGATGTCATAGATTAATATTTATAATTTCATTGTTTACAGACGTATTATTAATGGGATTGTCAGAGTACGGTAATGATTTATCAAAATAAATGCCTGTTACCAGTTAATGCCTAAACATTGTTGCACATTTGGAATTTCAACTCGCGGTCCTGAACCAAGCTTTGGAAATCTAACAGAGCGCTATTATATAGACATTTACTGATTATATGGGAATAAAACTCCTTATTCCCTCTCCTATGTTTCTTATGTAATGAATTATCAGGTACTAATGTTGTTCTATCGTCTTTACAGAAATGATTGGAAGAACTTCGCGCCCTACACAAATATCCTGTGGCTCCATTACACTGTTGATAAAATGATAACGGCCCTCCGCTACAAGAGGACAAATACGAAGATTCACAAGCACTATATTGACAAGCTGAAGGGAATCAAGAATAGAATACTAGACTACGGCAGCGCGGCGCTGTTCGTCCTAACAGACAACGAAATATAAACGAACAAATTATGATAATATACAAAACAATTTCATATGTAAATTAATCCAAACTAGTCTTAACAATGGTTTTAATAAACTGCTGCTATTGCTATAAATCTGACATGACAATGAATTGCATAAATTATGATAATGTAAATAAAGTATGCTTTGATAAATTCGTTGAAATGATCGACGCTAAAAAAGTTATTTACAAAGTTGTCGCATTATTAGAACAGTATCAGAAAGGTGCCTTTTTAGATAAGGTAGTGCCTTTGTTCACATTAATAAATTCATATAATATGTTCCGAAACCTTGGTTTTATTTCGATTTTAGTATGCGGTCACTGTCTCCCAATACTTCCGTACCAAAGTCACCCGTTTCCTATGATCAACTTTCACATGGAAGTCTCCAAGCACACATCGTAAACAGTATTGTTAACAACAGCAAACAGATTTCTAGGAAAAATCTTTTGCTGATGGTTTCTATAATTTATTTGCGTGGGCGAAGCTTTCCAGTTTTAATTTTAGACACGGTTTGTGTAAAATCACAAAAAAAAATTGTAACATGCTTTTTTGGTATGGCATATATGAATGTTTTGGCCGGCGCCAAGATTCTCGTTTACAAGGTGGTTTTTTTTATTGAAAAATAAAATTGAAGAGTTTGTTCCAATTTAGACCAAAAGTCAAAAGATCCAAGATACATTTAATCAATTGACCCAGTTTTGTTTTTTTACAAAACACTGCCAAGATCAAAAAGTTGAATAACTGCATCGAAACTAGGCCAACTGAGCAGTCTGCTTACGAATGGAGCACAAGGCCCAGACTACACCAAAGCGGAGACGAGCGGAGCGGAGAAGAGACGTGCGGAAATCTACATCACGTCTCCTGCGATTGGTCGAATTTTGCAAATCTCTCCGCTCCACTTATCTCTGCTTTGGTGGAGCCCGAGCCTGAGGCCCTGACTCCACCAAGCGGAGAGGAGAGGAGATGCTTAGAAGCTACGGTGTATCCACCGAGGCTGTGCGGAGAGGCGTACCTACTGGCTAGACTGGAGCTGAGATGTGTGAACAGGTTGCTCGCACCCTGTTTAACGACCGCTGAACACCGCACGCCGCTCACGTGTCTTCGCCTCTCCACTGTACGCTGCTGCCCAGTGTAGAGGCTGGTTTAAACTTTGACATATCTCCTCTGCTCCGGTCAACCATTTCCACTAAATGTAAGCAGAGACGACGAGTGTAAATAACAAAATTGTATTGGTGGGACTGGTTGTTTACTAGACATTTCTCTTATAGACTCGTGTCCGCTTCGGTGGAACCGGGGCCTAAATGTGCAGTAGCATGTACAGTTGCACACTTATACAGGGCGGTAGCTAGGATTATGGTTCGAGGGGAGTATTTCTGAAAAAAAAAGTAGATGCCTCCCCATCTGCTTTAACCAGCTGGTAACCGGGGGTTATTTGAAACTATTTTAGAAAAACTAAGTGATTATCAAACTTTTTGATTAAATGCTACACATTGAGACTTATCAAGGGCAATAAAACGCTAGACAAACCGTCCCTGGATGGAGCTAAACATCACGACCATGATCACGGGCGCTGGGAGAAGTACCTTCAGGTCCATTCCATTCAGGATATGTTAGGATTTCTCCACGACTTATACAGAAATGTCTATCGTTAGTGATAATTATTATTTAGGATTCAAGAGCGAGCTAAAAAATCAGGTTCAATAGAGAACCTGATACCTACCCACCAAACACCAACCAACCTTACCTACCTACCTATATAGATAGGTAGGTTAGATTTTGTTCTGACCATTCATACAGAAATCATGATGTGGGTCCATTGTTGACTAATACTGAAAAGTAATCTGAGTCAAGTGAATTCAAGAACGAACTAGCGAAGCGAGCGCCCGTTATCCGAGATTTAGGGGGGTTTGAGCCCCCAAAACCCTCATCTTGCCTGCAGTTTTAACACACACCAAAACCATCTGACTGAATAGAGGGTTTAGAAAAAAGGCAAAGGGTATGATAGAAAACGAGACGATAGACGATGGTCATTAATTTTCTACTCAATTGATATTTACTGGTGGTCATAGTGGCAGGGCAGCATTAATATTGTATCCGCCGACAAAGTATTGCAGCAGTAGACCTGGGCAAGCACACCATCTACCTCCAACGTGCTGCGGCATTGCTACTACTACCACTTAATTACTCTCTGGTAAAAAATCAAAGTAATAACTCTAAAAACGATTGTATCCGTGTACTAACCTAATTTCTGAACTGGATTAATTTTTAATCTATCGGATTTACTGATTAGTTTGGATTTCCGAACGACCTACAAAATGTCATATTTGTCTGTCAATCCCAGCCAACAGCAGATTGCAGTCAATCGTTATCAGTTTTCCATTTCTTTTGCTTCACTATCTACAAAAATGTGCAAAACTAGCAAGAACACAATTAAAACCAAATAAATACGAATTAACATCGTTTCGTTTTAAATGACCATCGACATCGAAAGCTGATTCGATAATTTTTAAGTGTTTAATCAGCCCAGTTTAAATATTCATTCTCGGCACCTTATTCATGAAGTTTTATTCAAGCTGGTGATAAATAGAACAAATGAAAAGTATATTTAGTGTAAAAATGGAGGCAAGCAACGATTCTTTGTCTGGTAAGTGGTGTACAATGGTTGAAAACAGTTATGTAAAGTTGTTGTGTTAAATCGCGTGTTTTGGTGTAATTCAGTGTTATCTCCGCCGTTGACGGGTTCCCCTGCGGTTCTTCTGACTCCAGGTCGGACGAGGAACATCGCGCAGGACATGGAAGCCTTGAGACTGTCGCGGCAAGACAACCCTTATCTGCAGGTAAGGCCTTTATCATTTTAATAGATAATTGCGCCTTGTTACGGAAATGTTTCTAATGAGATGCGTCTTCCGCGTAGATTACATGCAAACATTGTTGCAAAATTACAAGGAAGCGTTTGTGAGACATGTTTTCTAATGTTCTTAGTGTGGTTTAGATATTTATTAGGTGGGATTATGAATGTTTGTTTTATTGTATGGGGGTTTAAAGGCAATCACTCTGTTTCAGCCAGTTGTGCAATGAATATACAAGAATTTCTAGTTGTATGTAATAGTAAATACATTACATAATGTTATAGAACATGGATGCTAGCAATTGTATTCTCCAATGAGTTTACAATTTTATTTGCACAATTTTTTCAAAGAAATTACTTTCCTTGCTACATCCAGATATTACATACATATTTAAATGTTCCATTCATAACTATGTAATAGTAATCAAGAATGTTGATGGTGGCACTGGGGGTTTTGGTTCATAAATCTTTGTAGTTATAGAAATGAAACAATGACAACATAGAAGACTTGTCTTTGAGCAAATTTGTTAGTAGTCCTTTAAAACAACCATAGACCAAAGGCACAGCCTTGGCCTTCTTCAATGTCTTCCACAAGCAAAGTATAGTTGATGAATTTAGACAAGTGTTTTCTTATTTAATATTATAATTTCCAGCAGGTTATGGCAAGCAGAGAGAGTCTCATTGAAAGTCATGCTGAGGAATGCGAGTCAGATGACACCATACTTATGTCACAGGTAAATATTAACAGTTCAGTTCTGTCCTTCATCATTTTTATATACAAATTACAAAATTATAACAATCTGATTTCTTAGACAATTCTTTATGAACATTTGATCATATGACTAAACTACAGACCACTAGCAGACCATGACTAGTTTCTACATAAATCTATGAAAATGCTTCCTTATATGACATTCCCACCTGTCACCGTTTTCATAAGGTATCATACAAATGAGTTGTGTTGCTGCGAGGGGCTATTGCTGCTTTTAGAATAGCCATATCAGTCTAGCAGAGTGCACTAGCAGATGTTATTGGATACTACATAGTAGATTCACTGTCACAAGTACTAATTGGTTTTTATGATGAATGTGGGCAAAATAAAACGAGAAACTAATAATTTTAGCATGTGGCACTGTGTAGTTTCTGCTTTCACCACTGCAAAGGGCTTAGCCAACTAAAACTATTTCTTGAAACGAAATTATCTACTGTATATCTGATCACATCTATTTCAGAGAAACTAATAATTTTGGCATGTGGCACTGTGTAGTTTCTGCTTTCACCACTGTAAAGGGCTTAGCCAACTAAAACTATTTCTTGAAACGAAATTATCTACTGTATATCTGATCACATCTATTTCAGAGAAACTAATAATTTTAGCATGTGGCACTGTGTAGTTTCTGCTTTCACCACTGCAAAGGGCTTAGCCAACTAAAACTATTTCTTGAAACGAAATTATCTACTGTATATCTATCACATCTATTTCAGAGAAACTAATAATTTTAGCATGTGGCACTGTGTAGTTTCTGCTTTCACCACTGTAAAGGGCTTAGCCAACTAAAACTATTTCTTGAAACGAAATTATCTACTGTATATCTGATCACATCTATTTCAGAGAAACTAATAATTTTAGCATGTGGCACTGTGTAGTTTCTGCTTTCACCACTGTAAAGGGCTTAGCCAACTAAAACTATTTCTTGAAACAAAATTATCTACTGTATATCTGATCACATCTATTTCAGAGAAACTAATAATTTTAGCATGTGGCACTGTGTAGTTTCTGCTTTCACCACTGTAAACGGCTTACCAACTAAAACTATTTCTTGAAACGAAATTATCTACTGTATATCTGATCACATCTATTTCAGCTAAACAAGAATTTTTAGCACCTAATCTTATGCTTATCTGTTTTTAATCATAAAAGTCAATACAGAAACTAAGTTAAATTAAATGTACTGGAATATTATTGAATGATAGATACGGTTATGCCTCTCTATCAAAGTGGTATCACAGATTTGTAAGGCTATTCAATCACATCACTGTACCATTTTATAAAAAAATAAAGAAATCTCTATGTTTTGTCAAGCCGTATAAACCGACGACGACCGACGGTGGACCGGGTCGTCGAATTCAACCATAGCTAAAATCCTTCTTTATTTCATTTCAGGAATTCGGAAGTACTGCCTTAGACTTCATAGAGGATGATCCATTGACCTTAAAAGAGGTCCACGAACATATGATAAGGTCTCCACCACCCACCAGTTGCTGGCCACACGGTAAACCAACACATTCGAAATTTAAAAACGATAATATCTGTCCCTTAGAAATAATTGCTGCATTATTGCATAAGTTAAAAAGATATATTGTGCTAACAATTTCGCACTTTTTTGGATGCTACTTTGGTAAATGTAGTAATTTTAACCATGTTTAATTTGCTTTTATTAATAATAACATTTTAATGATGATATTGATGATACTTTTCTATTATAAAACCTGTATTTTTTAAAAAAATAAATGTCAGAAATTTTTTAATTTCTTTCTTTGTAGACTAGTAACAATTATTTTTTTTTAAATAGAAAAGTGTCAAAATTTCTACATTTTTATAATAAACATTGATTTGTTTCTGAAGTTATCTATTTATGCCACTAAAAGATCTCTTGTAGTGATCGCATAAAAAATGTGACTTCTTTATCTACGAACATATTAGTATGTAGGTCAGACCAGGTGAATGACTGATAAGACTGATCACCAGGTTCACTCAGTTTGATACTATGTTGTTATCAAATAATATTGTTTAGATAACTAATCATTCTTTCGAGTCTGGACGTGAAATTATTGCTTAAAACATATTAAATTTGCCTTATTTATTTTTTTATTGGATGCGTACATTACCTTGAAACGGTGAATAGGAACGCGGAGGTGAATCAGGAAATTTTTAAAGGGGTTTCCTGGATCCGTTTTCACCAATACTATCGAAATGATGTCGCTTAGAATTGTCTTAAATTTTTATTACGGTACACTATTGAAATTTCAACTCTCAGAAATGAACCGAGCAATGACGAGTGTGCTTTTATTTATCTCGTATTTTGTGAAGCCTTTCAGCAAATAACAACGAAATCTTGTATTGAATTAGTGTTTAAAAGTAGGTACGGAAGACACAAAACTGCTAACTACGATTTGATTTTCGATTGTAATTGCTCCAGTATTAATAGCAATTAGCCTATTTGTAACCCAACCCAAGTAACATTCAGGGTTGCCTAATAATTATTTAATTAAAATGTGTTACGTCCTTTTTACGTAATACCTATTATTAAAAACAACGACCGGTTGTCAGTGCGTCATTGTTCTTTCATAATTCGAGAATTACGTTGGATACGTGGGTTTTAACAATAAAGCTGACTAGGTTTTTGTGCCTTCATTGCCATTGTGCTAAATGTTACACCTCAATTCATTTCTTAAATCTAGTATAGTATGTTATCTTAGTAACAATTTCAGGAAATATACACAAAGATAGGACTCCGCTTGTAGAATATTCAACAATTTTCTTATTAATGATTTGTTACAATAATAAAATTCTGTAATTATCATCGATTTCTATACTAACTTGAATTATACCTACTAAACTTCCTAGCAAGTCAAGCTGTCATAAAACGTGGAAGCAAGACGACACGAGACACTTTTCAGAGTTATCCAGTACAAAATATACACCGTCCTACTTGCACGTTTTATGATCGCGACCGTCTCGAGTATTTTCTAACCTCTAATAATATGTTTGCCATTTCCCGCTTTCCATGAAGACTCACTGTCGTATCGTGCGGCGAGCGCGTTCGACTTCGCCGCCGACAGTCCGGTGTCGTACAGCGCTTACTCTGTCAATTCCCAGGAAAAGGTTACTAACATTACTTTTTAAGCGTGCTGTCCTTTGTGTCTGTGTGTCACCACTGTTGCTTTTTGTCTTGTTTATTACTGATATAATTTTTTTTTGGTTTTATTATTTTATGTTAGATCTGTGGTTAGGTTTAGTAAAGAAGTCAAAGTAGTTTAGTTTGGCAACATTGCTGATAAATATTTCACTGTTTTTATTCTGTTTTTTTGTCTATAATGTTACTAAATTAAATGATGAAATATCGCTCCGTAGTGCACTCAATTTTAGTGCACTACAGAGCGCTTTCATCATTTAATTAGTAAAAGCTTATTTTTTGAAGAAATTCCTTATTTATTGAAATATGTATTTTAGACAAAGGTTTGTTTATTTTAATTTGTCAATACTTTCAAGCCTATAAAAATACTATAATTGTACGATCAAAATAAAAACTTACACAGTGTATCAAATAATAAAGATTATTTTTCGTATAAGTACATGTTTTCTTTTTTGGAAATAATTTATTATAATTCCGATGATTATTTGTCAGCATACCTAAAACAACAATCTACCCTTCTACATCCCCTACACTAACATTACAGGAGCTCCTAAGCGGTCGCTCTCCGCGTCGCAACACCAGATGCGACGAGTCCCGTAACAACAACACGTCGAGCCGACCGCGCTCGTCACGCTCCGCGTCTCCAAGGTCACATGATCTCACCCTCTGCGGACGACCGTTGTCGTTACCAGGTAATTAAAACATCATTAGGGGTTTGGTTTTATGTGTGTCTCTTATTTGGGGCTGTTAAAGTAATTAGAAGCTGTCGGTTTACCTATTAAACTATCCACATTAGGCCGGCACAGGGCCTTCCGGGCTTTTTGTATTTATAACGATTCTGGGCTAACTGGAGAGTTACTACCGACCGAGTTCACTGACGGTCGACCACTTTTCACCTTTATACCCTGAGAATAAGGTCGAAAAGTGGTCGACCGTCAGTGAGCACGGTAGTACACTGCGCTCGCAGACAATGTCTGTGATTCCGAAAGTTAAAAGAAAATACAGGGTATAATTTTTATAAGGGATAATTTTTTTTTTATTGGACATTCGCCTGTGTACAGTTTTTACTTGTGCAAAGCTAAGCTTTAATAAATAAATAAATAATATCGCCGCGCAAACTGCGACCATGAAAACAGCTCATGGTTGTTAAAAATGAAATCAGCTGTTTAATACAAAAGTGGAATACCTAAACGGTCAAAATGTATGGAATAGCTGATTATATTCCCCTTACATGCAATGTGATAAGTAAACAATATTTACAGTCCTTGACTGGACACTGAGCACAGATCATTCATAGAACAGCAAGGCCTAATTCTGGTACTTGAGGGTGGATAAACTGGTTTTTTAAAAATCGCGACATATTTTAATTGATTTTATTTTATTGATATTGATTACATTTTATAATTATTTTTAAAGTGACCTCTCGAAATCTTATGGTCCTCAAAGAGTTTCCACGAGCGTTCAAAAGTGATGAAACTAAGGTACGTCTGGTATCCTAAGCAGCCAGTTTCATTTACCAACCGCTAATTTTTTCTCCACGTCTTCAGCTTATTTATTTTAGAACCAAACTGCCTTCAAAAAAACTTATTAAACCGACCCGTAATTGGCACATTCCTTTCTTAAAATTCGTAAATTCTTAAGCGTAAATTCCTTTATTAATACCGAGAAGGTATGAGCATTAATTACTTTTCACTGCGTGTTGGCTATTTCAGATATTACGCTTAGATGTATTTACGACTAGCGATCCACCCCGGCTTCGCACGGGTGCTATTCTATCCATGTGGCGTTGTGAATGTATTGTAAAGATAAACCTCCTTAGTATTGTTGAGATAGTTTGCTAACGTCAATAAATGTAACTCTAGACATCGGTCCTTTCACAGTTATTTTACCTTCGACAGCAGTAGTCCAATAGGGACCTTATTGTAACGCGGATAAAGATCACTTTGATTTTTCACAGTGATGCGAAATTAAAATTACAATATCTGTGAAAACACCACACGGCATCTTTACCAGACAAAATATTCATGAAATGTTAATTATCAATTACAGGAGAAAGTCACCTCCGGAATGCGCTAAACAAAAAGCAGAGCGGCAACCAAAGCGAGAGGTTCTCCCTCCTACAACACCCTCGACCTCTACGGAGGCCCCATTGCAACAGACGGGATGAAGACAGCGTCCAACTCGTGCCAGATTGCGATAAGTAATACCACAAGTTATTATCTGTACCAAAAATACAGAAACTAAGGTTTAATCGATAATAAAAGCAAAGCCTGATAAATCCGGCATTTACAAGCGATTTTTTTTCGATGACCGTGACCTTGAAACCGAAGGTCATACTCATAACGAACTTATAATTTCTCGACTCCAACAAATAAATACTTTCCCAAGGTATTCGGAAATATTTGCTTGTAATACGATAAGTGCTCGGTGACCTTGAATCGAGGTTGCTGTTAAACTGCCAAGGTCAATGTTTAATAGTCTGGTGTTATTTGAAATGTTTACGGAATTGAACGTGGAATGTAAATGGGTGGCAGTTCGGCTATTTGCGTGATAAAGGTTAACGCACACTTATAAGCAAAGAATGTTCTATGCGTTATTTTTGGATAGTACGTGTTTTTGGTATTTGCCAAAACTTATAAGTCTGCATTCACCTTTATAAGTAAAATAAATGTGATCTTAATATGGCGCGATCTCTTTCTAATCTACAATTATTTAAATGTTACTAAATTCTATACTGATGGTAAAATTCTATCTCGAAAAACTAAAAATTTTAACTTTAAAAAAAGTATTGATTTATATTTAAGAGAAAAAAGTATTTTGAAAAAACGAGAGAAATTAGCAGATTGTCTTGTTAAAAAAATAAAGGGAAATTAAAAAAAAAATCGGCACGCAAAGTAGGAAATATACAAAAGAAAATAAAAGCACAACGTTTGAAACACAGAGTTTTCGGTTAACTTAGCCCTCTTAATAATCTCTTAAAGAAATAGCTAGAATTTTAGCCTGTTTTACTTAGAAACACTGTTGAAGTAATCTAAAACATACTATTTCACGTAGCAAATATGTTGAAATTACATCAAGACGTAAAAAACTCATTAGTTTAAATCATTGTAATATTGCTAAATAGAATTTCCAATCTCTACTAAATTGCCCAATAATATCACAAAATTGCCAATTATTGTACACTTCGGCACATGGGCAGCTAAAATTATGCAATTCTTTGCAATAACAATCTTGTTATTTTGTAAATTAATCGGCGTACGGTACGTAATTATACTCATATTGAAGAATTTCGCAATTAATTGCCTGTGCATAAAACAATAAAGCGAAGTTAAACGCATCTTAACTTTGCCCAGTATTATTACCACGATATTGACAAGTATACAACGGTAATATCCGATTATTGCCACGGTATTGCCAAGTATACAACGGTATTACCCGACTATTACCACGGTATTACCAGATTATTAGCGTGGTATTGCCGAAATTTTACCGCGATATTGCCGAACTTTGCCGTGACCGGTAAACGAACACCACATAAATTCCTATAAAATGCTCACTGTAGTTATAATTGCTGTCCTAAATTAGGTGGATTTAGACGATTAGTTACTAGATTATAGTATTATTGTTACAACTAAATAAGCTTTATTAGTTAAATTATAGATTAGTGCGAATCGCTGAAGTAGCTAAAAAAAACTGAGGACAACTTTTAGTTCCGTAAGATAATAAAGAAAAAAAAAAAACATTTCTGAAACATGATATTTTTTAAACATTTTAACGAAGTTTTTGCATCGGATAGTAAGTTTGTTCGTCGATATATTGCATGTGTTTTTAGTCTTAGATTATAAAAACATTTATTATTATAGAAAATTATATTATCTAGCAATATTGAGTTACCGAATTATTATTTTAGTTCAAATATATCCCACCATTATTGTTTTTTATTTTTAATCCAAATTAGTACAGTCAGCATCAAATATTGGTGCAATAATACAAATTTCTGTCGTGTATGGAGAATAATGATAGTGAAGGAATGAAGATAGAAAGTAAGCATATTGTAGGAGTAAGCGTTTGAAATACATTGCCGGTAAAAAAAATGTAAATGCATTTTTTTACCTGACTGCGGCAGAACCCAAAAGGAGAGTAATGTATTTGGAATATTTCGGTTTTGCGATTGCTTAAGAAATGAAATTGGTGAACTAAACAGTAAAAAAGTATTGTATAAAATGAAACGCTAATAATATTAAAAACTGTTCTATTAGATGAACCATTGCCAAGATCAGACAATTGTGAAAATAAAATTTTAGTTAAATCTACCCAGATTTAAAAATTAGCCTCATTGTATAATTAAATGTATGTATATAATTATGACTTTAGTAAAATCTACGTGTATTATATTGTCCATATATTGTGTGTCTAGTAAAATATAATTTTTTATTTCAATTGAGAGGCTTATTTTTACAAGTGTTTTAAAATAAATGATAAAATAATAATTATTTTGTGGTGTTGATTGTACTTATTATATTACAATATTGTTTTTAAGATTAAGTCGCTACGTATGTGGTGGTTAGGGTAAATATAATTTCGATGTTTAATTCTTAAAATGTTTATAAGTTATTATTGTAATGAGTCAAACCCCGAAAAAATATATAATGTCTGTTTTTAAAGAAGTCGGAAAAATCTAGTCTTAATTGTCTTTTGTAATGTAAGGAGGAAATGTTTCCAATAGTTTCTTGGTTTTGTCTGTCGGAGAGGGTTTTATTAGGATAAGAAAGTGATCCTTCGCTTTGTGGGTGTACAAATGTACACCTTTGCCTAACCCGTGGAGGTTCGTAGGCAAACCGTTAATGGCGGTTATTCTTATGCAATTCAGCATATGATTTTATCGTAAAGCGCTGGTTAAACTCAGCCAAATACAGCGCGGAACCTGGGATGAAATTCGCTTGCACCTGTTGTGTCAACTATCTTGGATGGAGGTTCAACGGGCGTGAATAGTAGCGTGATTTCCTAACTGACTCGTGCAGACACGTCCCGTTTATCACGCGGGATTTGCCTCGGTTTGACCAGGTCTTAATTCGTTACCTATTACCCCTCTAAGAAAAAAATAATTGCCGTTTGAACTAAGAAAACCATTTTCGTTCGAAATTATAATTTAGGGAAAAGACCATTATTAAAATGTAATTCGTAGTTATGGTTATACAATAATGAACGTAAAAATAATTAATTAAAAAATAAGTATTATTGGGAATTGGGAATTTCTTTGTTACCGCTGAAATTTGATTTTGGCTTACGTCTGTTGTCTTCGATTTAATAGGACAATTATTTTTAACCGACGATAGAAGGAGGAGGTTCTCAAGTCGACGTGTAAATTGTATTAGAAAATTTTCTTCGATGCTCTATATTATTTATTTGTAGATATTATTTTATGGAACAATTATTTAGTAGTTTCTACTGTTAATTATTTGTTAATTATTTACTGGCGTGATGTGGGTGTACTATACTTCTACCTATCTTGTAGGAGCATACAGGCACGATGTTATGTTATGATATTTTACTCTGTAGTCGAGCTTACGTGTCAAAATTATTAAATAAATCAATTGCATATTCTGTTTGATATTATACTGTTATACCTATTTATTGTGCAAGGTTTCGAATGTATTGTCCGTGCCTCAGAAATCTTGAGTTATTAACTTATTACACAAGGTCAAATTGAATCAGGTAGCAAAACTCCGAGAGCCAATTTATGTGGAAAAATAAAATCTAAGCATATAATATTATTTTGAGTTAAATGAAATAACATAAATGCTCATTAAAGGAGAATGCGCTAAGGCAGCCCGCGAAATTCAATTTTTCGCATTTTTTTTTGCAATCTTTAGGTCGGTTTCAGGTTGTATGTTGATTAAAATTATGATTCGTGACTGTAACAAATATGGCTTAACAGAGTTATAATCATCTATAAAACCCACTAACTACATTTGATCGCATTTAATGACTTTTTCATGAAATAGTCGAAATAGAATTTCGCGGGCTACCCTGGCGCTGCCACCTTAACTTTGTTTGAGACATGATTCAGTCCTGGGGGGTTACTATGACGTCTTAAAGCAGGAGTAATTCCAGTGTGGGAAAGATACAGAGCTATACAGGTCGTCTAGCGCCATCTCTTTCCCACACTGGAATTACTCCTGCTATAAGACGTCGTGGTTGGCCACCTGGTAAATACGTTTACGTGTGTTTGTTACATTATTTTATTATTATCCTCTGAAGAATATGCAGCGATAGTCAGTGAAAGTCACGATCAAAGATCATCGCACACATATCGGCTCGGATCCGGATCAGCATCACCTACACGCCGATCCGGTGACAAGCTGATAAGTGTGCGTTGACCTTAGAAGCCTATGATCTCCTGTATACTGTTTATGGTTCTTTTATGATGACCTCAATGATACATTCTCGAGAACATATTTAGAAATGGTGGTATGACATACATAAAAAGTTACAGAGGCGGTGGTAGTAATGTACGATTTTTATTGTTATTATCATAAGCTCATAAGAGCCATCATTTAAAGAAAGAAAGAAAAAGTATTTATTAGACTCACACAGGACAAAACAAAAAGAAATGGATGGGATTACAATAATACAAAAATTATATAAAAAAGTAAACATAAGAAAAAGATAAAACAAATTAAAATTGGTCCTTTACGAGGCCAAAAGCCCTATCTCAGCATGGTGCTGCAATATTAAAAAAAAAACATGTCACATCGCAGGTATTCTGATAGGGCCTCGTAAGAACACAGTATAATGGGGATAATTCTATCACTAATTACTCACTAATTAATCTTACTAATTACTCACTAATTTATGCTGTATGTCCTTCAGGGATAAATGTTACTATTCCTAAGTTTTTATTAAATGACATTTCAAAGTAAATACAAGGAGTATTTACTATTAATTTGTGGCGAATTTATATTTGTATGTTTTCTAGACAATGTGTTGTTTACGAAACTAGAATTTACTGGCGATGAGTTGTAAGTAAAAATTCTAATTATCTCTTTGAAAAATGTTCCTTTAGAATGCTAAGTGTATACCTGTAATAAAATAATAGTACAGTTCTGTTCAAACTTTATGATGACTCGGAACTTAGCTGTGAGTGACGGCCTGTGCACTGTATAGTGACTGTAGTTTGACTGTATAGTCGAGACGATGCGTCCTCTGCGCCTCGCTGATACCTAAAATTGTGTTCTGCGCAGCTTTACCTGCGCAGAACACCACTCGCAGCTAACTTCTGAGCCGCCATAAAGTTTGACAGCACTAAGTATATGTTATGTGATCATTCTAAAACGTCGTAGCAATTTGATAAAACTTTGAAGCTGGTTGTCGATCCAGAGTCTATAAAGTTACTAAAGCTGAGACACAGACGTACTCTCTTTGAGAGGGAGTAGGCTGTTCTCCACCCCGCGGTTGTGTTCGGGTTGGTAGATGTCACAATTATATCTTCAATTTTGCCGGGGCTTTCACGATGTTTTCCGTCATCGTTTCACCCATAGGCAGTTGCTCCATGTAAAATACTGGTATTCAGCTGCATCCGTTTGACTGGAAGTCGACCCCAACACAGTTGGGAAAAGGCTAGGCTATTTTAATTCACCATTTTGACAGCTGGACCTTTTTACCTTGCTGATGATGATTTGATTTTCTAGTGAACTTTTTTTGAACTATATTTAAGCTAAATCGAACTTACTTTAGCTCTTGGTCAACAATCGGTTTTAATAAATCCATCCAGTCCATCAAAGTAGTTCTTAATCTTTAAGGCAAACTTTACCTTATTGCCAGTCAATTTTAGGTTCCAAATGGTTCTCTATAAACATTTATATGTATAAATTGTACCTCAACCAAAGAGTAGGCCAATGTTTTATATTAGTGTGGTTATGTTTTGTATCATAATATTGTAATCTCTGGTCATTCGCTGGTCGATATTACCGGATTATCGATAGATTAATAAAGACATATTTGATTCTGATTTTGTGATTTTATTTATTTAATGAACTTAGTAACCGCCGTTCATCACACGTTCATAGAAATCAAAAATTAATTTGATTTTTGTTTATATCATACACAAACCTTTCGGAAAAAAATCTCTATTATAATGATTATGGCTGTCGGATATACTGTAGGCACAGGCTACAGGCCTACTAGAGCTCAGGCGGGCAAGAGATCAGCTACCTGTAAGACCGTCCGCTGCACTACGGATGCGTCAGAATTGCATACTTTTCTTTATCATAACTGTCAGAGAGCACACGCTGTTAGCTGCCCCCCCCCCATTCCGTGCAAACCATGGCTTTGGGGATGAATGGAGGATTTTATTGACAAGACAGAAGGACTTATGAAAATATTGTAATTTTTTGTATTACTAATACTATAGGTACTATTTCATTAATGTATGTTGTTTTACAACATTGTTGTTTTATTTCAATTAAATCAATAGCTACCGCATTTCAATATGTTGCGTAGTTAAGAACAATGAAATCACACACACATACAAAAAGCGACTTGATAAGAAGAATATTATTACGTTCCGATATGCGGCTATACGCTATACGCATCACTTGCTCCACCACCAAACGCAAGGTTACTCTCACGCCTGGGTGACTGAGCCCATGTATGATTTAGTCGGTAATAGTCATAAGATATGAAAAAGCGTTTATTCTTGGTGACTTCCTAAGCATTACAAAAATTGTTACTTCCGCCAAACTGTAAAGCAGACAGTAGCAGCAGCTGATATGGGGGAGCCTACCTGACTCTAAAATAACATGATGCTGGATTTCGGCTCTCGGGACTCTCACTCGGTCGGGGTGAAACGATAATGCGTCTCTCTCTCCAATCGGCTGCCAACTTCCTGAAGACTTTTTCGAGGGTACTGGTGAATAGTTCAGGAGAAAGTGGGTCGCCATGTTTGATTCCTTTCTCTATTTTAAATTTTGGACCTGTATTTTGTAATTTTATTGAGGCTGTACTATTTCTGTAAATGTTGCGTAGTAAATGTATGTCGATTCTAGGTGGGATCAATGTTTTGGTTGTGTAACCTTTATACAACCGTTTCAATATTAAGGCTTTAAAAATGGCTGTATGTTAAATGCTGTTGGAAGCTTTGGAGTAGTCGACAAAAGATAGCTGTGGTGGGAGTTTGCATTCTTGGTGTTTTTCTATTAACTGGTTGACTGGATGTATGGTCTGTAGTAAAAAGGCCAGACCGGAAGCCAGCTTGTTCAGGAGGTTGCTGATTGACATCTATAATAAACTGTCTATTGGTCCATGGTCGATAATGGATTAAGGTAAATAATACAAAAGAAAATTTTATTTATAATTTTATTAAATTAATTATTTCTATAACTTTTTACATATAGTAAATTATATGTGCCACGTTTCGTCAATTACATTGAATAATGCTGCCATGTCACATCAGCATAGTCACAATAGTACCTAATGTTTGCCTCTACGATCCGACAACGATTGGCTGCCCGCGACGACACACAGCATCGGACATTCGACGCTCCCGAGTACAACGCGTTCGGGGGAATTATTACGTTATTGACAAACACAGCCTTTTTTGACAGTGACAGCTGCGTTTGTCAAACGTCAGGAGCGAGGAGAGCGCGGCAGCCGGCCCGCGAAACGACTCGCCTCCGCACACAACTTGGTCCAAGAATATATTTATGAAATAATTTGTATAAAAATTTTGGCTCCAATATTTACAAATGCACTGATATTTTTTTTACAACGCCGGACTAATTTTTACAGCGACTAAGTTGAGTAAAGGGTCGCGGAGGCGATCCGAGACGCTGGCGAAACACGAGTTTTTATTGCAATTCATTTCTAATAACACATTTCTTATCTAATAAGAGTGCGCGCGTATAGTGCGCGAACATTTCTAATACCCTATCGTTACAGTGGTACACCTTTTAACTTAGAGCGCTCTAGGCGCGTACTACGAGTGAAGAGACACGGAAGATACAGCAACTAAACGCACTGTAGCAATAGAGTACAGACACAACGTAATAATGAAGAGACAACACCAAAGGCAGAGCTGACTGGTTCCGTGGCCTGAAGTCGCCCGCGCTAACTATTCGTATTCTGACGATACCTTCTCCCTGTTTCGTGTTTTAAAATTAATGTTTAGAATTAACACACAAGTTGAGGGGCTTATACAGAATTTGTACTCTTAAAGCGTCCCGTCGCCGCTTGCACCCATGCGACACTCGTACGCGGAACAACTGTACAACACTACACTAGTGACGCGCGACCGCGCGACCGCACGGTCACACGCCCGCAGACCGCGAGACCGCACGGCCGCGCGGCCGGACAGGAGACGGCGTGACTTGATCGAAGCGAAACACTGGTACGATTTAAAACGACAAAGCACTGGTTCTAACAATAAATTAAATAATTTTCTTGATACATAAATAATAACCGAATGATAAACATAGTTGTTGTTGATATAAATATTCTGACAGAGGTGTAAGTCTGAGCGTGGGTAGCTGACGTGGACATCGGGCGCTCGGCTCACGGCGCTTACGTCGTCGACACAACAGCAACACTAACATTACGTAGTTGAACATTTGAACTAACGGTTGGATGGAATCGTTCAATACAACAGAGTCAGTCAGTCGAGAGTCGTGAGATAACCTTAATAATGTAACACTTAAACACTTCAACAAATGTGATGTAATAAAACATACTTATAACTGTATCAACAGAGATTGACACAGTAAGCGAGCGAGTGTTCGCCCGACGGCAACGCCGCCATTTTACCGTAAGAGATCAAACTGTCATTAAAACAAACATTATACTTACAAATGATAATACGTTTACAACTAACCTTATTATAAACATCCATACCTAAAACAATTTACAATAATATTTTATGCAAATTATATTTAGATAAACATAACTCATTCAGTCGGGCAAAGAGGAAGTTAGGAGATTGACTCGAACCAAGCCCCACCGAATGCCAATAGATATTTACTGAAAATTATTATAATACAATGAAAGTTCAGTCGTTCATTTCAGAAATGAATCAACAATTTATTACAAGATATAGTCATAACAAAAATATATGTGTGTACTCATTAAGGTGTTATTCTGTGCAAATTTTGTAACACATTGTATTGTCCAGCTGTAGTCGTGTATAGGTAATATATTACTTTTTTTGGTACATGAATGTCCACATAAATTAAAACCGCAACTAAATAATTGTGTCATCACGCCTCGCATGTGACGTCATCACGCCTCGCGTGTGACGTCATCACCTGTCGCGGAGTTGAGATGCGCGATATTCAAGAAATAAAAGTAACAAGTGTTCTTTACAGGTCAGGTGTTAAAAAAGTTTAGTGCAATATTTAATTACATAACATTGGGAAATATTTACTAAACAGTATGTATCGACAAGGAGTGTTCATATTTAAGGAGATGGCATAGGCTAACAGACCAAGTTTCTCAATGGGACGAACATCATAATCGAAAAAAAAAAACATCTGTCCCATACATTTGGGTAGATTTTTGTATGGGACAGATGAATATTTTTTCGCGATTACGATGATAGTCCCACGGACAAAGTTGTCCTGTATGCTGGTCTGTACCACATCCTTAAATATGACCAGATCCTTCTCATACATGCGTTAGATATTGTACGGGTAGATAGATACCCGAATTATTATTTTTCTGTTCAAAAATGTATGTGTATCAGTAAGTAGGTGTATGACACATTTACTCAGCCGATATTGTGTGACAAGTGAGATCATTAATTATAATTCAATATTAATACTTAACAATACGATGGTTAGTGGTTGATGTATTACGAGCAGTTGGGTGTTATGTGATTTTGAACTGTATCTCTAAATGATATAGAGTCAAAATTAACATAATATCGTATTGTCTACAACTACCGCGTATTTCATTAAAAAATAAGAAGTATATATGAGTGAGTGAATGTGGTGATCAACACTAACGCAGCCTTTCACTCGGGTGATCAGACGGGGAATACATCATGTCAATCAGACGTGCTTCTAGACGAGAAATATGGCGTTATATCCGCCGATTTACATAATATAAATGACGTCACGAATCACCCAGGCTTTCAGGCATAACCTGTATTACTTATGGCGAATTTGTATAGGTACGTGAAAAGGTTGCCAACAAAAAAACTCAATGATTTAAATAAAAAAAAGGAAAATAATGTTGCCATAGCCAGGTCACGCTCATGTCGATCAACGCGATTATAAAACTAATTCTCATAGCCGAATTTGTTAGTACCTGAGTTTAGATGGAAATCCTCGTTAGAAATTGACTTAAAAATATTAAACACAATATAATTTTTGGTGGGTTACCTTTGTTTTGTGTTCGACCCAATTATACAAACTTTTCTCCAAATCGGCGCAACATTCACAGATCTAATTCTATTTGATTAATTTTTACAAGAAAAATAATTATATACAAAATATAAAATTGATATATCTATACAACATACACTATAATAGCAACTTTTTTTTTTTTTGTGGAAATCAATAACAATAAGTACCTAGAGAGTTTTTCGAAAACGATTTTTTTAAGACCGTTACAATTTATATTCCAAATGTCCGATAGAAAAATTGAATAAAAATTACAAAAATAACACGGTCATTTGATAAGGAAGGCGTACTGGGGGCACTACATTTGTACAAGTTGTTATAAAACGCGATGACCGCCCCCCGAGGCATACATATTACAATAAACATGTGATATAAAGTATTTAAATTATAGTGACATTAAGTAGGTAGATAAATATTTGCACACATTGCGTGTTTTCAACACAGTGGAATATGTGACGGCGATGTAAAATCGTAATGGAATACACATCGCGTCACGAGACTACACAATATTGCAACTCATCCAATCGAGCCAGGCTCGGTACAATAAATTAGAAAGAAAATAAAAGAAAAAAAATACAAATTCGTCTGAAATGTGTAAAATAAACTTTGAATATAAATTTTTGGCAATTTTGTACTTAGTGATGGTTCGCAGAGGTGTGTAGTGTGTTCACGTGTACAGTGTGTCGTGTGTGTGTTGTGTTCTGTTGTGTGTGTGTGGGTGTGTGCGGCGCGGGCGCAGGTGTCGTCGCCGAGTCACTCTGTCGCGTGGAACGGTCGCGGTGTCGCCGCCGTCGAGTTCAGTCACATTAAACAACATTCGCCTTAGTACATGTATCAACAAAATGTCCTACGTTTGTTTACGTTATGTTATAACGTCAGCCGGGCCGACGTGGTCGCAGCTCGCCCCGCACCGCGCATCGCACACCTGAAACAAAATGACACGCACGATTACAATTTAAAGTGGTATTACAATTTTGAAATAGGAAGTTCTGATGGGTACCCAAAAGTAAGCTTCTTCTGCGGAACAAGTAGAGCTTGAACAGGCCACAAACTTAGCTACACACACATATCACTCCAATCCAGCCTGTCACTTGCTGCCCCCCCTAATGACACCCTAAGCCTCTTGGCCCGTTAGCGTGTACAAGCCTAATTTTTTAAGACCTTGGCTTGAGGCTTTCCACAGGACTGCGAGGTTAAGCAGCGGATAACCTCCTAACATGTACCGCGAGATGTCGTTGAAAAAAAAAGGCACACCTACCTAGACAACCTTCGTGAGGCGAGCGTTGCGTCGTGTCCGCGGCACGTTGGCGGCGCGCGTCTTCAGCGGGGTCCGCGCTCGCCGCCGCGCGCCGCCGCCCACCCCGCTGTCGCCGCTGTGCCCGGACACCAGCGACTCACTGTCGCTCTGGTTCGACGTGTAGCCGATCACATCCACCTCATCTGGAATAGAGAAATGGTTGCGTTAGTTAGTGTTGGGAAGGCAATTCAGTCTATCACTATAGCCGAAATCAGGCGCTCATTTCCGATCTTGTTTACTTGTCCTCTTTTGACAAGTGAAAAGTCAGACCACAAATAATCAAAAGTTAACGTGGAGTGGCCTCGTCACTAGAGTGAAGCCTAGTTTCAGTTAAACAGCGTCTCAAAGACGTAATAGGCGTTGAAATCGAGCTGGGTTGGGGTCTACACAGCCAAGTCTTTCCCATGACAGGTAACATAGTTGTACTTTGGAAGTTCCAAATAGTTAGTCACAAGAGAGACTTTTCTAGTCAAGTACCTTAGACCGTATGGGAGTAAATAGGAAAAGCATCCAAAACGCCCTGCATTTTGGACTATAGAAGTGTTTTTAGGACATTACAGAAAATAATCTTTAAATCCAGTGTATTTGTTAATTCCGACTAAAAGCACCAAGTCTCTAAGAGATTTATCAAAAGAGACGTCGAAATATGAACTAAGATAGGTATAAATATCACAATGAAATAAAGGCTTTTATTACGAGTTACAATTTAAAGACCTCCTTTACAAGTTTAACATTGGTCATCACTCAAAAGAAACCTACAAAGGCAAGGATCCTTTACTCCAGCAAAACAATAAAATCTTTAGCTACGACCCGGTCAGTTTCACAACTGGCAACATTGCAGGTGTCCCAATTCCAGAACCCTCGTGTTTTTAACTGAGTGGGCCGCCGAAATCCAACGAGCTATGCTTTACACCGCTTTAAATTGTATATTTAATTAAACGCTGGAATTTCTCGGTTTTCTAGGTAGCCTTTTAAGTTTTAGATTTGAAATGTCTCGAGTATTTTTGTATTCCGTTTCCAATGGGTTAAACTTTACTTTATATTTCCGTTCCTTAAGTGTTTTGAACATGAGGTCTAGGGTTCGATTCACAGGTCGTCATCATCACCATCTTCCATTCCTTGACCCATTCTACCTGGGGTCGGCGCAACACGTTTTCTTCTTCCAGTCACGGCATCATTTACTGCTTTCTCTTTAATATCATTCCTCACACAGTCCATCCATTTTTTCTTTGGCCTTCCTCTCCGTCTCCATCCGTCAACATTAATATACATCACTTTACGTTTACGTTTTACTAATATGCGTTTCATCCCTCCTCATTATATGTCCATACTAAGATAGACGACTTCGTGTCAATTTTTTTGTAACAGGCGACACCTTCAAACTCCCTCCGATTTACAGGTCGTACTTAGTGTTATTGGGTTCTCCCATTAGGAATTTCGCCTTAGACCATATGACGGCTGTATGGCTATTGCTCTATTAAGTTAACGCTTGCACCATTCGCTTTTACACATTTTCCTTATGTTCCAGACAGAACTCTTCTCAAAGCTTCTACAATATTGCATCCAAATTTTCCATTGAAATTTTCTAACAAAGACATTTCGTACGTTTTCAAGACTTATATTTTCTTCTCGACAGTATAAAGTGTAAAATGGGATTTTGCTGTCGCTCACTGCTTCCAAGAAAACTAGTTTACTAAAATGAAAGCATATTTTTCCTAGAATTTCGTTAAGAATTTTGTAATTTATTAAGTGGGTCAGTTCTGATCTTAAGACGCTGTAGTTCAGGGCAAACATTTGAATGAATACCGAACCAAATTTTCACTATTTCTATCATCTCTTCCTGCCCTTATGACCCCCCCCATTCTGCGCGGAGCGGAAGGGAGTGTCAGACTTGTACTGACTAAACCCATCTATGTTCCTTCTTTGCCCTTTGAGTTCCAGGGCCACGGTATCTCTTTCGAACAGTCCCGCAGCCCTGGCAGGCATCGGCCCATGCGGACCCCTACTTGGTTGCTGACATCTCTTTGAGGTGCGCGTGGAACACGAACGCGCCACAGCTCTACACGGCTTATCGTCATAAGACGGCCGGACGGCGAGCTGGCCCATAACTCGCCGTCCACAGGTCTCTTCCTGCCCTTGTCCCATTATATTTTAGGCGCGGGCGCAATACGTTTTCTTCTTGCATTCTCCCCTGTCAGATGTCACGGCATCATTTACTCCTTTCTTTTTCATATAATTCCTCACACAATCCATCCATCTTTACTTTGGCCTTCCTCTGCCTTCCCATCCATCAACATTCATGTCCATCACTCTTTTAGTCACATGCGTTTCATCCCTCCTCCTTACACGTCCATACCACGACAAACGACTTCTTTTCAATTTTTCTAACAGGCACCACTTTCAAACTTCCTCTAATATACTCATTCCTTACTTTATCCATTCTTGTCACTCCACACATCCATCTCAACATTCTCATCTCCGCTACATGCAATCGTTTTTCATCCATCTTTTTCGCAGCCCAGCATTCTGATCCATACAGTACGACAGGTCTAATCACGGACTAGTATATTTTCCCCTTTAACTTGAGGGGCATCCGAGGGTAGCAAGTGGCAAGCAACCTACACTATTTCTATTCCGTTTAATATTACACCAAAGCAAAAAATATTTATTCCGGTCAAAGATTCTTTTTTTTTTAATATAAAAATGGAAATCCGAAGCGTAGTTTTTCCTTATCCGTCCTTCAAACTTAAGCTCTTTTGTTTTCCTAGTAGTACTTACTGACAACCAAATGTTTGATAAAATGTGTTAGTTGATAAATAATCTCTATTCCATAGCTACCAGTCTGGCAAACTCCTAAGAGCTTTATATTTTGAAGTGGTTTGGCACAATGATTAAAGCCTTGCCGTTTAGTCGGTCCAGTATTCGTTGTTAAGCTTCAAAATTGGGACGTACCTACAACGATGTATACTGATATATATTAGCTTTAATATACATACTATTTTGGTATCTAGGTCGGTCCCAACCGAAAGAAACAAAATAAGTGCAGTGTATGATCAAATAATGCTCAGTTCTGCGCCGCGATTTCAAATCATATTTGAGTAGAGATTAGGACGAAATCCGTAAGGAGTTAATAGAGATTTTTGTCTGAGAGTGAGCGTCCAAAGATGGTTAGAAATCATTTTCTAGATTTTGCTAGCCTTCAACTGTAATCCTTAGTTATTCTTTACGATACGCAAAAATGAGGATATTCCATTTTCCGCCTGGTTTTATAAATTCTACTCTCTGGTCTGTCGGTATTCAACAGTCGGTCATCGATCGAAAGACGAAGAAAAAAAAATCTGATATACTTTGAAGTTTCCTACTTTATCTATCAAGAAAAGAAAGATACATAAAAGATTTTGAAGGAAAAAGTTAAAGCGATGTTACTAAGAAGGGACACGGTTAAATCTGGTATAAGTTCTACCTTAATTTTTCCCGGGACTTTTAACCTCTCAAAAGGGATATAATTTGTGTATGAAAGAGAGCAAATTTTATTTGACGAACTAAAGATAGAAAATGCGATATTAAAATTGTAGCATAACTTTGTAAACATAGGTATTTAGACGTGAATTGTATTCATATTAAAACTCACTTTCTAGGTAAGAACAATTAATTTTGAGGCTGTTCATAGAAATATGGAACACGACTAGAACTTGGTATTTGAATTTGCAAACGTTTCTGAAAAACAGATTTCTCATTAAAGTAAAATAGATGTTGTTGTTCCTGAGAAACAGACTATTTGCTATCCACCTGTTAAAGGTATTAAAACATAAATAACTAAGGTATTTGTAAGCAGCTTTATTTCTTCCGAGAAAATATCAGAGCCACTTTCACAAAGTATTACATTCAAACACACAGAGAAATACTTTATACCCTGTGCACTCAGAATAACACAATATGCTTGATACCTCTTGGAAGCCCCAACTTGTGTGTTAGGTTAGATCAGGAATATTCAAAGTAACCGGTTCGAGAAAATTCGAACAAGCTGTGTTAGAATTCGAAATGCATCCTAAATTGTTTGCTTCTCAGCGGTCCCGAACTAAGCGACCGATTTGTTTAAATTTATAATTAAATCAGTATGGCCGTATTTTAGTTTATAGTGAAAAGTTGGAAACGTTTTTAGCGAAGGCCTTGTTTATCGTATCGTATCTACTTTACGGTAGTTAACAAATACGCAGGGACGAAACGATACATCGCTACGTGCTACAATCCTTAAGTCCTTTGCAAGCGACAGTCACGCTTTTTCGTTTTTCTACAAATACCTACACACTTACTTTTAGACTGGTAAGAAATGCCCAAGGTGTTAAGTCCGCCTTTTTACAGTTTTTACTTGTGCATAAAGTTTTAATAAATACATACTTTCATCAAAAACAACTGGCGAAATGGGTGGACTTGTTAGTTTCACCTCTGCCTAACCCTTCGAGGATTACAGGCGTGATGTTATGTTATGGTACTTTTAACAGGACTGACAAAAGCTTTTCGGTAGCTTGTGTCAAACCAATAGAATTTTGACTTATATCATAGTTATCGCTAATAAACTTTGTCTGGGTCCTCTTATTCAAACTATTTAGAACCAAGCTTTCAAAATAATGCCTTCAAAATACAGCAAACAAATCACATTCACAGGTGGGAACGAACCAGGCAGTATGTTTGCAACTAACTATTAACAGGTAATCCGCTTTGAGCTCGCAAATTAGTAAACAAACAAGTTTGCCGTGCCACGTCGCTAATTCTACATAGCCATTCATACTAACTTATTCAGTGAGGGTAGTTCGTTTGTGAGTTTCAAATAACTGGTACCGTGTCTTCAAGATTATTTGTGTCCCTTCGTCCAGCATACTCACCATGGAATCCTGATATTTCATGAATGTCAAAAAACTGTTCTGAAATAGTGCTAAATAGTGCCCAAAGGAAAAAAATAGTGCTCTTGTACTTGCGAAGTTATAGCCATAGTTCGATGAGTATGCTGGACGAAGGTTTCGCCCAGCATACTCACCTCCGTCCGGAGAATCTGTATACGCTTCAAACATAATTCATACTTCAAAAAATAGTTCCCAAATAGTGCCAAACGGTGCCCAAAAAGAAAAAACAGTGCTCGAATAACTTCGGAGTTATAGGCTTCGTTCAGTGAGTATGCTGGGCGTAGGTTCTACGCCCAGCATACTCACCTCAGTGCGCGAATATCGAACGAGCTATAGGTACAATTTACGTCTCAAAAAATTGTGCTTGAAATAGTGCCCAATATCAGTCCAATTTTTGCTTGACTTTTGACTTAGAAAACCATTAAATTTTAATGTAAACTTCTACATACTAACGTAAAATGGGGTACAGTCGTCGTCGACACATGTTTTTGGACAAAAATATTAAACTTTCTAATTGTAGACTTCATGTTATTGGAAATAATTATGGTATTTTCTCACATGTCAAAAACTTTCGATTAAATGCATTATTATATATTTTATAAATAATAATAAATGAATGAAACTTTAAGCGTAAATGAAGTCTATTACTTCATTGCATTGTGTGTTTGTCTGAATAAAAACAGTCATTTGCAGCCAATAAAATTAATATCTTGAAAAATTGTAAAAAGGAAATTATACAGTTTCTTTTTGTATATATGTTGCAGGCAAAACTTATAACCAGTCAAAACTAGTACTGTGACATAGTTATACAAATTTTTAAAACTCTTTCCAATAGTTTCATCAAAGAAAGGTTTAGCAATAAAAAACATTTTTAATTACTTACGTTATTTATTACTATTTAAAGGGCCAAAGTAATCAGAATTCTAGTTAACTAGTTCACAGCTTTTGTTAACATTCATAATATAATCAATGTAAATAGAAAAAATTGTAGTTTTAATATTGTATATAATATACATATAAAAAAATGATTAGCCAAATATTGGTAAAACTTTCTAAAATATAACACGTAGGTACTTGTACTTTGTTTTACTGCTACAACGTTTTAATCACAATAAAATTATCTTACAAATAAGTATAAATTGAGCAATCACAGTTTATAATCACGTTTTTTTTATTAATATTAAATACCCTATAGTAATTACAAATTAACAATCACAGTTTATAATCACATTTCTGTAAGTTATTAATAAAATAACTTTTACAAGAACAAAAAAAAAACAAACAAACAATAACAAAATAGGAACTAACAAGTTAGGACCGATCTTCATCTTACATTCGCGTATAAATAATGCAGTGTGGTACAGTATATTGGGAATTACTACAAACTTTTTTACTAAGGTCATCATAGCAGTTCCAAGTTCTCTTTAGCAATCGATAGCACTTTGACTTGTAATGCCCCATGCGTCCTGATTCACCATTTGTAAAATCTATTACCGACAGAATTTTAAAGGTGTCACCGTTTATTATGATCTCTTTAGGAATTTCATCAATTTCTATTTCAATTGAAGTATTAATTTCAATAAATACGAAGTCTAGTACTTCATATTTGTATGCGTTTTTACCGTTACATAATTGGTATTTACATTTCCTTTCAGTATCATTTACTAATAGAGCTTCATTAAGGGCTCCAATACCTTGAGTCGTCAATATGTTTACATTTATTGGAATCCAACTACATTTTGTGCCAGAACCTTTATTGATTTCACAGTTCTGGTTTGTACAATTTAAGTATCTATTAGCACTATAAAAACCATAACTTTGTATGTTATCTATTATAAAAGTTACATTACACTCACAATTTTTGCAACTACTAAAATCGGATTCCACAGTATCATATATTTTAGCCAATACCTTAGAACGAGTAGTGTAAATATCTTTTGGTTTTCTAGCCTTCTTAGTGATTTTCTTTAGATTGTCATACGTGATCAAACTTCTGGTCAGTTGTGAAAGATCGTTTTTTTTATCATTGATATATTTTCTAATATTAGGTCTATCTAAATATGCAATTGAAAAACTTTGGACCACGGAATCAAAAGCACACGTATTAATAAACGTGAATCTGTATGTTCCTGAAGTAGAAACACTGCCGTTTTGTAAAATATGTAATTTTGTACGACGATTGATTCGTTTTTTATTTTTCTTCTGTTTAGACACCAGTCCCCGCCAGTCTTCAATATAATTTGGTTCGCTCCTAAAAATTGAGTTTTCATAAAATGATTCATCATTGACGAGAGTATTTATTTGTGGTGTGTTATGGTCACTTATTTCATTTTTTTCATCGACAATATTTTCAGTTCCTTCTTGAACATCAATCAAGTCACTTTTGGCTAAGCGTATGGAACCGGTTATCAAAGGCTCGTGTTTAATAATAAACTCATCTACGCGGTACTTATTTGAATTTGTTTTAAAAAATAACTTTTTTACGTCTTTCATATAACTTTCTACATTTGAACTGGTTGGAGTACAATAATTACTGTTAAAATAAGTCATCATTATATTTCCCCATAGTGGAAGTTTTTTAAGAATCCTAATCAAAGTGTCCTTTATTTCCGGCAAGTAATAAATATTTTCGATTTCAGTTTCTTGATCACACAATTGTTTAATTAAATCTTCTTTCTCCTCAAGATCTTTATACATTTTCAGAAGCGGGTTTTCTTCTTTATCTAATCCCTCCCATAAAGAATGTTTAATTGGAACGTGATTTTCCGAATCTACATTTTGTATTTCACATTCCTGCAAATTAGTTTTGATCCGGTTTTTTAATTCTAAAATCGCCGTTTCACACCGTGTTAAATTTCCATTTCTACTGCCGCGGTGTTTATTATTTGCTATAATATAAACATTTTCTATAATTTTCTTTACCTCTCCGTATGAAACACATTTTTTAATCAGAATCATACAATCAACAAAAAATTTTGTTACTCTAGTGTCTATATTTTTGAAAATACTTTGATTGTACAATGTTTTTATGAAATGCGAAGTATCAAGGCGAACATAACAGGTTGGAATTTTTTTGGTTCTATTTTCTAAAATATTAAAACATGTATTTAAGTAGTCAGAGGTGGATTTATAACCACAAAATACTTTTACCACCGCACCTACTAAAGCTGCGGAATCATCAGTTACTACTTCATTTGGAGGTTTTCCATTAGCCAACCAAGATTGTAACCAGCTAGCAATAGTATCTAAAGAGTGACTTTCTGATATACACTGTGAAATTGGCACGCTACTTTTAACGGTTGTATCTGTCATCATAACATACAAAAATATAGGACTTTGCGACTCTTGAGATAGTTGTGTGTGTTCATTGACGACAGGCCGAAGATTTTTATTAAATATAGAACCTGTTGCGTCTATAGAAACTCTAATATAATTAAACTCTTTTTGGCATTTTTTATAATAATTCTTTTGATCGTCCGTCCAGTAAAATGTATAAAATGGAAAAGCAGAAACATATCTAACACATTTATCAAAAGGTGGTGAAACACACATACAAGTAAGTGACAATATTGGGTTGGGATGGAAAACATCAACTTTTTTATTTTCATGTTTAATTCGATGTAGTGTTTGTAATTTTGGCAATACTGGAGGTTCCTTGTCATTTTTCTTCATTAAAGTTGAGGCTAATTTATATCTTATAGAAGCTGCTGCTTCGTGTTGTAATTTTTCACCTAATTCCCTTATTTGGTAATACCGTAATCGGTTTTTTTTACTGGTGTTATGAGAGTACTTTTTATTTTCATTAATTATGCAACATTCTAGTTTAATTAAATTTTCCGTTTCTAAGTTAGTTGTTATAATTATTTTTGCGTGACATTGATTACAATATCCTGTGCATTTGATTTCGTAATTGTCTTTCACAATATTATTTTTAAAACACCAAGTGCATAAAGATCTTATTTCTTTCCATAGATGCATTTGAATTACATTAGTCCATTGGTTTGGTTTTAATTTACGTCTGACATTATACAGACTACCAGGGGCGATTTTGCTATTTCGGTGATAAAAATACCTTTGAGGCTTAATACTATCCCAAGTTATTGTATCCATATAAAATGTATGCGTACTGGTGTTCTCCGAAACACTATTAATGCTTTCGTTTGATGACGATGTAGACTTTTGATTTATCAAATTAGAATCATTATTACGAATTATTTCTTTTTTATCAACACCAAAAAAGTATTCGTAATTTCGTTTTATGCTTAATATGATTGATTTAATACTCATTTTGTAATTTAACCGTGTTTGAATTTGTTTATAAATTGAGTCATTTGCGGAAGGAATATTTTTAAAAAAGTCATCTTTGAATTCTGAAATTACTAATTTTTGCGTTTCTAATGAAACCTTTGGTTTAGGCCCTCGTTTTCCTTGCTGATCCATGTCGTTAGATTCACAAGAATTATCACAAATAATTATGCCATTTGTTTTCAATATTAACATAATATGAAATAACAACTAACTAACTAACATATAAATCAACATCAATAACATTATGAACACTTGTGTACTTATACTACCTATATTACCTGAAAATACCAACTATAGATGTAAAAAACATAACGGGCCCCACCGCTCACGCAGTACGAGTCAGAAAAAGTTGTCTTCTAACGTGGTAAACATTGTGTCTTCAAGATAATCTGAAAATAACACGTATTTAAATAATTTAATATAGGTATGACAGGCTCCAGCCTTCCTCTAAAGGTACTTAAGCACTTACGTGTTTTCCATTATTTTAGCGTGATTTCTATTATAAATAGCGAAGGGGCAAAACACGAGGCTGAAGACGATTTCCCGAAGTCACAACTCCCATAGAAAATGTGATGAATAGGTTGACGACACTTAAAAGTTTAAGTGCATTCGCCGGATGACAATCGGTAATAGTCTTCACTTCACGTCATATTATCTAAAAAATACATCTGTGTTAATTCTATAGTTACGTTTATACTTACTACCGACGCTCGCGCTGACTGATTCTACCTATTTCGATATTGAAATGTAACTAACGTGAACTTAAGACGAGAACAGATCCTGACGGGTAACGAGGACAAGCTTGTAATAAAAAAATTGAAGAAAAGTAAATTATATCCTAGCAAATAAGACAGTGTTTCATTTCCAGTAGAATTGGAGGATAAAACCAGGCCTCCGCAGAAGTAGGTATATAAATAGGTATTTGAGATCCAATTAGATAAACAAACAAGTTACATTACGTTATTATGTGTGTACCTACCTACATCAAACCTTTAAAAAAGTAACTAAGTAGGTACCCATTTTTAAAACTTCTTAAGCATGTCCTTAATTTTAAGTGTACAGTGTCATATTCAACGAAAAAATGAACGTGTTTTTGTAAAAAACAACTCGCTTGCTACCTAGTTTTACAGTGCAATTAATGAATGAGTGTAAAATCAATTTAGTTAAATGCCACTATTATAAATTGAAATATACTTACTGATTTGGGTGCAGCTCCTATATTGATTACGTACTAGATACACAATTTTATATAGGTAAATAATGACATCACCAACACATTGTTTTGGTTTTGCAACCCACTATGTAGTCAAACTCAAAAGCCGGCGTTATTATAATGATGTGCGACGAAGTAAACAAACAAAGAAACTGAGAAGCGCTTGTTCGTTTCGATTGCTTTGTGACACAAAATGGACCCTTATCACCTTCAAAATACAGATCAGTCTTGTCTAATAATCGTAAGATGTTAGGGCAGCGCCATCTAGTATTTAAACATAAACATATTCATTTGCGTCGCGGGCGCCGCGCGTCGTAAGCCCCATACCTATTGACCGTACGTGCATCCATTACTGCCACACTATATTGAACTTTATCACATGAGGAATACAGGTCAATTCCGTAAACGTTGTGGTACCGTCCTTGATCCGGAAAATGATTATTTTGAATAATTTTGTCAGTTGTAATGTAAGCATTAATAACAGCAACTTTATTTTTCATGCATGATTTACTTCATTTGATATCTTAATCCTTCAAGCGCCGTGATCTAGACAAAATATATAAAATCATTGTTCCTAGCTACCGGGGTCCCATGCGACGCGCGAAGGCTTAATCATATTATTATAAAGTATTATTAAAATAATGTGTAATTAATAATATTGCGATTCTAAAGTAAATACTCCCTTACATAGACAATTAATAATTTACACAAGACAAAAATTGTTAGAAAGAAAGTTAATAATATTGTATTCGACTGTACTCAATGTAATGTATGTAGAAGTTTACAATCAAATTTAATGGTTTTCTAGGTCAAAAGTCAAGCAAAAATTGGACTGATATTGGGCACTATTTCAAGCACAATTTTTTGAGACGTAAATTGTACCTATAGCTCGTTCGATATTCGCGCACTGAGGTGAGTATGCTGGGCGTAGAACCTACGCCCAGCATACTCACTGAACGAAGCCTATAACTCCGAAGTTATTCGAGCACTGTTTTTTCTTTTTGGGCACCGTTTGGCACTATTTGGGAACTATTTTTTGAAGTATGAATTATGTTTGAAGCGTATACAGATTCTCCGGACGGAGGTGAGTATGCTGGGCGAAACCTTCGTCCAGCATACTCATCGAACTATGGCTATAACTTCGCAAGTACAAGAGCACTATTTTTTTCCTTTGGGCACTATTTAGCACTATTTCAGAACAGTTTTTTGACATTCATGAAATATCAGGATTCCATGGTGAGTATGCTGGACGAAGGGACATGATTATTTTCGTGGTTATATTGGCTCACCTACTTTATAAACTGTACGTGATCAAAACCTCTGAACTGCGTTCAAAAGCTGTCAGTGACATAATTGCTATGGAATATTGACACTAAACAGTTTTTAAAGGGTGAATTCGCTCTAAATTAATGAATAGTAAAAAACAAACAACAATTGAATATCTACAAAGATGAAATAGACTTTTGTAGGACTTTCGCAGAATCTCGTAATATTTTAAAACTATCGCGGTATTCTAAGAAAAGTCAATTTTACTAAGAAGCTTCTTTACTAAAATCTGTTTGGTGGGCTCTCAAAGGTATTACCAGCAAAAGCCAAACACATCAGCCATATTAAATTTGTCACGTGGCATCCCTAACATCCCAGCACAAGTTTGTTGAGACTAATTATAACACAAACGGCACCAAGCGAGCGGATCGCAATGGCGGCGCGCGCCAATTTCCTGCAATACATGTTAAATGGCAGCCAATCGTGCGCCAGCCAACGACCGAGCAACACGCCCCTTCCGGGAGCTCTGCTTGAAAATTAAACTAGAAACTCCAGAAAGTATAATGTGCTATTAATTTTGTTTGTTACTTGACACTTTTCTGTTGAACTTATTTTGGAGCGATTTTAAGTTTATTTTTTCTATTGTTACTTTGTAGTTTGGTTTAAGTCTACAGTGATACAGTCTACATTAATGTTGTTAAAGTTAGTCCTATGATGACAAGATTACTCATGTGTTTGGTTCAGTATTGCAATATTGATATTCCCACAGCACGGACCATCTACTTTATAGTTTAAATAAATCCTCACGCTAAAACAGTTTTGTGCTCATTACTAGCAAAATTTAATTTCGCTCTAACAACACAATTTTAATCAACGAACTAAAATTAGATTTTCAATTCCACCCAACATGCTTTAATATCCGAATCTATTATTAATGTAAATCCGATAATACAGTTTTAATTATACACTGAAACACAAAGGGTCGGAAACGGTAATGGCGCCCAGCACGGGCCGCAGACTGACATCATAATAGCGGCTTGTAGACTTAATACGTAATCAATACGAACACTGAACATCGTGCTAGTTAAAGCGCAATGAATAAAGCTCAAACACGACAGGAGCCCTTGTCTGCCACACCTTTGATCATGGCCCGTAAACTGAGGGTAGATATAAATAAATGGATTAATGGAATTTTTCGGACGTGGAACGAAGATTTAGTAAATGGTGGAGTGATCCATGAAAGAGTAGCGGATATTTTGAATATCTATTAACCCGCACTGGGCTCGCGTGGTGGATTACGGCCCACTCTTTCCGACAAAGAGGTGTCACGGAGGGGGGAAAGTTATAAGCTGATTATGAGATATTTTTAATGTAATGTATGCTTTAAAGATTCTAAATAAATAACTCCATATTGTTAATATGCAGTTAGGCACACGATTTTCAAGCGCACTAGAGCTTAATCAGTTCATATAAAAGTCAAACGTACATGCCTCACACAAAACCTTCAACCACGAAGTTCAACCCACACGCCATTCAAAACTTACAAAAGCCAAAGCTCATCTGCATAGAAGCAGACACCTCAATAGACCGCAAAATAAATCCCACCAAGTTATTACCAACACATACAGAACATGAATCACTCCACAATTCACGCATACAAAAGCACGGAGCCTGCAAGCCCTGCAGCGCAATATTTCGTCACAAGAATTTATTTCCGGCAGAAATTGAATAGGACGGTATAGCGGCCAAACTGTGTTAACGTGTTACAATCGAATACTGTGTGATGCTGGCTGGATTCATTTTTAGTTTCAGGCTGTTGTTGCTTGCAGCTACGAAATATAGGAGGTATGACATTTTTGTTTTAAAACGATAGCGTGAATATCGATGGCCTGTATAAATGAAAAAAAAAAATACGTTGGTATGAAACCTTTTGAAACACAAATGAAATGACGGACAATTTTCCTACTACTGTATAGTCAAACTAGTGTATAAACACATACACACACAAAACACTATTATTTTCGCTTTGCTACCCAAAATGCAACAATGTAACTGATGATCGCACTATTACAGTCTCAGGTGCGGAACTGCGGGCTCTAAACCACGCTATTTGTTATCAACATACAATTTGGAGGGTAGATACGTATTTAGCTGTTGTTTTGATGTTGCGTAACAATTAACTTTGTGAAGGTTTTCGGTGAAAGGTATTACAGTTTGCTTTGTTAGATTTTAACCAAGGTAATGTTAATAGCAATTTACATAATGAGAAAGTAGATTTTGATATTGATTTTGTATTACGTAAAGCGTTTTATTTCGAGGAATATTGCCGTGGTTATTGGTAATAATGTCAAATGGTTTTCGTACTATAAAATAATGAGAGTAACGTCTAAATTACTCATCAACATGCCTTTTATATTCATGTCTACAAAATTATAATAATAAACTTCACGCAGACAATTTTAATGGCGCCCACGTGGGACCATGAGTTGATAATGACTAATGCCAATTAATCAGTGTCAGCCGACAGACAATATATCTACATTAAATTCTTAATGCGATTACTCCAAATATAATTAGTTTCAACACGTTATAACTTATTTAGGTTCCACATCGTACCTCCAAAGAATGACGTCACGTAATGGCTGAGTTTAGTATTACTCGGACTTTTTAACTTTTCTGTGGAAGTGTTCAAGTTTGGCTGTAATTTGGTTACTGTTGAACGTTATCTGTCACATAAATAGTAAAAGCCTCGTTGCGTCGAGACCTAACGCTAAATGGCGAAAAGCGGGTAGATGAAAGTTAAAATCTGCCTATCCGCTGGGGAATGGGGATTGGATGACGGTTAGCTCTGTAATGGGCCACCAAGTTCATTACGCACGAAATCCGAATATCCATCGCACTTTGATATTACATACGCACTTAGACACAGCCATTAAACTCCGTCCCGAGTCTGTTAATCTATTAGTTGATGTCTTCATGAATACTTAATGGTGTTTGGTATTTAGGTATTGTGTGTAGAGCATTGCTTTTGTATTGGGTATTAGCGCAGGGTTACATTATGAGGCCATATTGATGTTTAAAGATTTGGTTCAAGAGCTATATTTAGGTTGCGAGTAGCGTTTTATATTTTCTTTGGCTTAAGGATTGAATCTAGGATTGTGGCCGATTCTATGTTTGACAATAGAAAATCAGGTTTTTTACAAAATATTTCAGGCAGGCAAAGGTTTTCAGTATTTAGCTGCGTATTGTATCAAACCATTCGTACTTTCAATAAAAACAAAGCTGTGAAAGAAAATCATAATCTAAGAACCCAACGCAAAATTAATAGGCCCCCATCTAACACTTCAGCGCCAAATAGAACATGTATAATGAATGAATTATTTATAGCTATATTATACGAGACTAAGACACCTGTCCCCTTCGAGAGCGCCGATAAATCTCCTGCCGATAATTTACTGATTGTTTGTCTCGGCACATAAATTCCTCGGTGACGTCACAGACCCTGGCGTTTGCACCTCCGCAACTTTAAGTTATTTATTTGTTTTGCTTCGGGAATTTATCGGAACATTTTCGAGTAGGAAGGTCGATATAGAGTGACGGGTGTGAGAAAGGTTCATTGTAAAAAAAGAAATTGGGAGCTGAATAATAAAATTCTAAGTAAATATTAATAGCAATCTTTTTCAATTTGAAGTCCCACGCTGGGCGCCATTAACGGTTGAAAACATTTTTAATTAATTGGGAATTTGTTCAATCGGTATGTTGGTTTCCACATTATTTACTTCGTCAACATTTTGTGAACAACGTTCCGTATCAGTGATCACATAATATTCACATTATCTCTTCTCGTTTGAAAATAAAGGCTGTTTATGAATACATGACCCCGATATATCAAAAGAGTCTTTATAATTCCCAACAAAAAACCCGGGTTGATGCGAGAAAAAATACAGAAAGTTATTTTCGCAAAATTAGGATTTTATAAGACATTTGACGCGTAAGAAAATTGGATTCTATTCAAATTGAAGGGCGAATTAGATCTTATACAGCAGGTTACGAGTCTCTAGCCAAGTAGGGTAGGTACTAAAACATTCAGAAAATCGTACTATCCAATTTAGTTAATTTGGCCCCTGAATTGTATACTGATTTCTAAGAACGTTAATATTAGAGCTTGCCCTTTCTCTTAAATTAGTTTTCCGACTATTCTAACTTAGTTCATTAATTGTCGTACTTGAATAGCTAATAAACGGATATTCAGGCTTGTTGTTTAATGTAAAGGTGGGTAGTAATTGAATTAATTTTGTCTTTGGGAGCTCAACTCTGTACTCTCAACAGTAGAACCTTTACTACTATTCATATTTTGAACTTAGGTAAAATAAGTTCTAGCAAAGTAGATTAAGTTGCACATCTACTTAGTCATATCACCTAATCAGTCAGGAATAAGTATACGACATCACATATTCCCTGAACTCCATCAAGATTAAACCTAAGCATAATAATCCAGTACCAAGTTTCATCCATCTTAATAAAAGCCCGACCTAAGATAGCGCTACAAAATAGATTTCACCCGCTAACATTTTCATCTCAACAGAATTAACGCTATGCCGTGATTACATCACATTATGTGTCCCTAAGTCGTGTATCTTGTTATACTCCCGACGAGATACGACCATTATCTTAACTAGATTCCTACTGTATTACTCATAGTTTAGGATCTTTATTTGAGTTATTTTTTGTTGGAGTACAGTAGTCCCTGCTGAGCACCAACAGTGAAGTAATTTTCATAATGTCGTCGATATAAACCTATTTTTACTTTATTAAAATTCTTGGATTATTGCTCATATCTGGAATTTGTTAATTTAGTGTAATTAATTTAGTAATTTTGTAAAAATAAAAGCTCGTATATTTTCTATTCATAAAACAAAAGTCTACCATCTTGATATTTCATCAAAATTCTCCATCTCCATCTCCCCTCCTATCCACACATCAAATTGGCAGTGCATACGAAGTGTCCCAGAACTACCCGCAACATAAACAAGTGTGTTGCGACCTAATTAAAGTTAGATAGTTAGGGTAATTAGCGACCGAGCGCATCCCGCGAACCCTCGGGCCACTGATAATACCGGAACACGGAAGGCTTATCAGTGTAAGGGTGCTTCGAAGTAGGCTACATGATATTTGGACACGCAAAGTGTGAAACTTGCCTCTGTTTGGGAAGTTATCGGGTGATGTAAATTGAGGGTAGTTGTGTTTTTCTTTTAAGTTAAAGAAAGTAGGTTTTTGCTATAAGAAATGTGGCATTTTCTTTCAAATATTGTCGTTCGTGAGTTCCATTTCTATAATAAATATCTCTTTAAGTATGCAACAAAGGGTATTGTAATGTAATTCTTTGACAAAGCCGTCGACGGTTATGTAACTTGTCCCTTTCTGAAAATATCCACCCAGAAGGTCCATACATAATTGAATACTCCTTAACATTTCGACTACCTGTCGGTTAAGTTCAATAAAAGAAATCCAATAAGTGGGATCACCGTCGAACGAAGGTTTTTACCCAGAATTGGGAATAAAATAAATTCTACCTAAACTGAAAAATCAGTATCAATTATGTTCGGACTTTGACAAGGGACGGGGTGATGTGAATATCGTATATTTTGAGGCCCGCTTAATAATTCAGTGTACGTATAAATATCCAAAATGGAGGCTATAAATTGAATCATGTGTAATATAAAGTGCACAGGAGATCATAAATACGTTGAATTTGTTTATTCAAAACAAGAAAAGGGCTTCCTAGTTTTACTGTATGATATATTATGTTCATAAAAACGGGAATAAACCAATTTTCCGTTTACGGCCTTCCTCGTTTGTCTCTTTTTAGTTTGTGTGAACGTGTATAGTGGCGTCCCTTTCTGACGTCGATATTCGCATAGTTATTATCTATGTTGCTCTTTGTCTGAGATATTGCTGTAATTTTTTTGCTGGCCTTCTATCGGCAAGACAGAGATCTGATAATTTCGCTTTAGGTACGGATAATCCGGGCATTTTTCTTAAATGATGATAAGGGACGATATTTTTCGGCAGATGAACCATTTTTCTTGGCTGTCTTCCACGACTTTAAGAGTTTCATGATTTATTCGTTGTTTTAAGGTTTACGTATTTATTTTTTGGCGGGAAGAGGTGAGTTTAATGCTACAGCAACATGATAATTTAAGGGGGAGGCTATCTAAGCTATTAATCAAGCCCTATATGAAGTTCAGGTGCGTAGTACTCGCAACCAGCGTGCGTGTATCAAGACACGTATGACGTGGACGAACCAGAAGGAGTATATAAGGATCGTAACAGGCGGAGGCGGCGTTCTGTAGATTCTGCCTAGCCCTCATGGGGGAACTGCGTGAGTTTACGTATGTGTTGTATGTGTGAACATCTTTTATATCTGATTTCCAATCTCTGCCTTTTAACTTCCATCCTCAAATCTAACAAGGACCATATTAACTGATAGTCACACGCTGGCCCTTCGAGGCGTGTTTTCTAGGTGTAATTAATAAGCGACGCGCTAGAGAGTGTGAAGGCGATAAGCGGCGCGCTAGTGGGAGTGAGAGAGAGAGAGAGCGATAAGCCGAGCGCCTCTCGTAATTCACCCGCGCTAATGACGCTCCATGCGACGTGGATATGGGAAGAACTAGAAGTGACTTCCAGGTTAGGTTTTGGATATGGAACAGCTGATTAAATCGTAATTTTTGAGTAATTAAAAAAAAATCAGTTGTTCCATACATTTTGACCGTGACTTTTGTAGGAAACAGCAGAGTTTTTTTTAACTATCAGTGAAAAATGTATTATTCGAGGAGCTCGTGGCTAAATAATAACAGCCTTTCGGATCAATCTTTAGGTTAAGCCGTGCTTGCCTAGGTTGGTCTGTGGACGGGTGACCACCCATTACATACCGAGTTTCCTCCGTGCCTCGGAAAGCACGTTAAGCCGTTGGTCCCGGGTGTTATTTGTAGAACTTTGATAGTCGTTAAGTAGTCAGTGGCCCAAAAAGTCTGACAACCAGTCTTACCAAGGGGTATCGTATTACCCAGTACTAACTGGGTTGTGTAGGTCAGATAGGCAGTCGCTCCATGTAAAATACAGGTATTCAGCTGCATCCGGTTAGACTGGAAGCCGACCCCAACATAGTTGGGAAAAGACTAGGCAGATGATGAGTGAAAAATTGCTATGTGAATGGGTTCAGAATTATATACCGAATACGTGGTAACCGTTTTAGTGTCGGTGTCCCTTCCACATTGTATACATTAGTCAGAAATTCTTTACTAATCGAAGTAAATAAAATTGCTTCTATTTACATTTGATTAAATCCTCAAATTCAGTACAAAATTAAATTATAATCAACTATTTCACCGCATTCAACTCAACTCAACCACACATAATAATTTTATACAACCACTTCAACTACAAACATTCATTCGACCATCACCGGATTTCGCTAGATTCAGCGGATTTCGCTAAATTCAGCGGATTTCGTTAAATTCAGCGGATTTCACCGTAATTCACCGTTGCTTTATAACGCCGGGAGAGCACATAATTCAAAATGTTTACCGGTTTTAATTCGTAAACTTTGGTAATGAATAGAGGGCTCGTTCATTACCTTTCCTTCGGATCGCACTTTTGTATAATGTTTGATTAATATCTGCTTGTTATGTTGTAGTGGTTTCGTTTTAAATGTGAATTTAACCTATTTCCAAAGTCTGTTTTAGGAACTTGTCAAAGACAATATGTCAGATTACAAGTAATATAAGGAGCTTATAATAAGGTTTTGTCATAAATATAAATAATTTGTTTGTTTGTATGTTTTTTCAATAAGTCGTTTTTCAATTGTGTTTTTAGTAGCATTTTGAAGCTCAAAAGCTCCATCTATCGTCTATGACACAACATTTTGTAACGAAGAAAAGGTACCTACATTTTGAAATTCATTTGGGGTCGGCGCAGCATGTCTTCTTCTTCCATACTTCTCTATTACTCGTCATCTCATCAGACACCTCCTTTCTTGCCATATCATCCTTTACGCAGTCCATCCTTTGTTTCTTTGGTCTTCCTCTACTCTTAAACCCATATTCATACTCAAAACTTTCCTCACCACCTTTTACTCATTATTTTGCATCACATGCCCATACCACGACAACATTTTGAAATTCATTATTTAACAAAATATACCATCTGCATCCTTATTAAACTAAAGCCACTTCTATTCCCAATACGTTCTTGTCAAGTCTCAGCACTCTCTTGAAACGCAAACAAACAACACTCGACACACACACACACACTCATGGATACACACGCACACACACATACACAAACGTATTTATAAATCATTCGCTTTCGATTTATTCTGCAGTAAGTAGTTTTTAATTTATCGTGAGTGAATTTAAAGCGCGATTTAAATTCAGAATCAATTTAAATTCAGAATCAATGCTGGCTGGATATGTTAGTGAAAAGAGAACATAAAGTAAAGGCTTTGTATGTTGTTGAAGTCATCCAAACTGTTGGGTAGCCTAGCCTATTATTATTATTTATTTATTTAACAGACAACATGATCCAATGACATTTACACAAAATACAATTCTAGAAAATGTATGTGTGTGTGTAATGTGTGTTTATGTGTGTGTGTTTCTATGTAATATCAACTGGATCGCGGGTCGTAGTCGCTGGCGCAACTGCTGTCCTGGGTCCGATTACCAGGTCGAGCAAAGTGCTATTGGGTTTTTCCATCAGGAATTTCCCAGTAGTAGCCACGGAGTCTGGATTTGTGCCCAGTTTATGGCAATAGGCTCACCCCTCTTTTACATGGAACTTAAACATAACTGGCGAAATCTGGGTATACAATTAGGACACCCCCTTCGGAATAACAGGCGTGATGTAATGTTATATATATTATATAATAGATGGTCATGATCACGCATCCACGGACCGACCTTGGCAAGCTTTGCTTAACCTTGAAGATCGATCCGTGCCGTTGTTACTGCATGTCGGATACCCATGAACCCAAATCTGATAACATACAAGGTGTAAACGGACACTTCACGAAGTCGTAAACCAAGCATTCTGTACATCAAAATAAGTAACTCTAGGCAAAAATTATTGCTGGGAAACGACTTTTTTTTTGGGTGAAAAATCAAGTTTTACGGTAGGAATCAATGTAAGGAACTCAAAACATTGTGTTGATTGATGCATTGAATAGGATGGGGGTCGTGGAGGGATTTAAAGTAAATTTATAACATTAAAACTCGTACTTAAAAAAAAAAAAACAATTGGAACTTTGACCCCCAATGTCTCCGGAACTAGAAGGTTCCCAGGTATGGTCTAGAACAAAAATATGATCGCAATGACAGGAGAACAAGTACCTTTCGGCTTCAATAATGGTACTTTTACACCCATTATTTTAAAATATCACATTCAAAACAAAATCAAAAAGCCACCCAAAAATGTTTCCGTAACAATTTTTCGCCCAAATTGTTTAGTTAAGGACGCATATAGCCTCGTAACGCAATATATGTATGTCCAAACGGTCACCTCGCGTCACTTCACATACACGATTACCGTAATGTGATTGCGCTAGCCGTCGGCAATGTGCGCACGCCCTTAATTAGCCAAGCTACAACGAAATTTCAACGTTATGCTTTAAAGCTTAGGGTTAAATTTAACAGTGACGCTATGTCCCACCGAAGGCAGAGTTAATTATGTGATCGCAAAATCACATTAATCGGTATCGGAAATCATTAAATGGATGCGTGTTTTCATCACGGAATTTTAATTAATAGGGTTTTTAGGTTGTTAAGAAAAATGCCGTTAAAACCAAGACATTAGCTATTGAAAAAAAATTAAAGTGAAAAGGTTTGCTACAAAAAAAAATGGCTTACTGTCTTTGAATATGGAAGGTTAATATATTTTTTTAAAGTTATTTAAATACTAGACTAGGTCAGGTGCGGAGTACTTGCATGTATGATGTGATGTATGACCGTGGATGAAGCAAAAGGTGCTAGTAAGGAATCGTAGCAGGTGGCGTTCTGTAGTTTCTGCATACTCCCATATGAAAAAGCATGAGTTAATGTATGTATAGACCAGCATGCCACTACTATACACAAATAACACATAGTCGCCAATATAGTACATTAAAAAAAATACATTCCACGCACCGTAGCATTTGCTACGTTCGAAGCTACGTAGCGCTACGGCGCCTACGACGTAGGTGATGTGCTACGAATTCTGCGCTACGCTTTATGTCCTACGCCATGAGATTATCTGGTCTTTTTATTTTAGGCCTATGATACGTTATGACGGTTGGGTTTTGGACCTTAAAGTAACTATAATATAGAGTTTAAAATTCTATAATTTACGCTAGTGTTTTTAAAACCTACGGTACGATTTGTTACGTGCCTACTACTACTTTGGCATAACCCACGCTAAATTTCGTTTTACTCCCGAAAACAGATGTACGCAATCGTTAAGCCATAATGAAACGATTAATAGACTCCAAATGACTATTTATACGGTATATAAAACCCGTTTATTTACCATATCAATTCGATACGAATAAAAACGTAATAAAGGCCTGTGTTCCGAAGACTGGGGAAGTTTTTTAAGATGGGGACCGACAATGGATTACGAATTTATGTGGGGAACCCCGCCTTAAGAATAAGTGTGGTGGCGACAGTTATATTGCTTAAGTTAATGCATAAATAAAAGGTAACAATATAGGCCGGTTTTAAGGGCCGGGAAGTGGAGTAGAAGAACGTCATTATTTTGTATAAAATAGGTATTAGTTGACATTTATTCTCTTCAACCCATAGCTCAAGAAAGACACGATTTCGACTTGGTGCCAACAATGTCTTAAGTAGGATATTACAACTGCAGAGTCGACTCTGAAATATGTAAAGAAAGAAAAGAAAGAAAGAAAAAATATTTATTTGTCGCAGGGACATGACGTGCATCATACAAAATTACAAAAAATAAACAAAAAACTATAAATTAAACAGGACGGAACAAAAAACAAGAAAAAGTTAACAGCTTGCACGTCGTGACTGCGACAAGCAGGTTACCACTCAGCATGATGCGTTGCTATGGGGGACCCACACAGCACAGCGCTGGTTTTCAGTGGTCACCCGTGAAAAAACGAATTACGTATAATAAAGCTTCACATCTTTACCAGACTGAAGATATAAATAAAAGGTTCTACAGCTGTGGTAGTTTCGAGGGAAAAAAAGCTTTACTAATGGCCTACCTTGATTCTTCATATCCATGGCTAAAGTATACACATTCAAGTTAAAATAAACCGTAGAAATTTTCGAATTAAGGAAATAAAACTACACCAACCTAAGCTCTCACATAGCTCGCGGTTCTCTTCAGGGAAGCACGCCTGCTTACAGCGCTTTCAGGTGTTATCGCTATTTTGAAAATGGTCGTTCTTGGAGCATTTTTGGGGAATTAAATCCTTGGGGAAAGAAAAATCAATGAACATGAACTGAATTAGAATTCTTTTATTAACTTTTGCATAAATGTGGTACTGTCTATGTGATAATTTTTAATGTCGGAAATTTTGAACATCACCCACGATCTAGTTTAAATATCCATAGACCTATTTTGCGCATCAATTTGGTGTTTAATTATTCCATTTGTTTAATTTCCTGTTAAATAGAAAAACAGCAAGGGAAAAAAGTTTCAAGACATCATTATGGAAAAAAAAACCATTTGAATGTTGGAAAAATCCAGATACTTGATCTAGCAACCCTGCATTACTGTCATGTTAGTTAGTACTAGACAGTGAGGGCTTACCAGTTTTTCATTAGGACCTCAGTAATCAGCTTTGTCTTCCTACCGCTGTTTTCAATTTTCCAAAAATCCCGCTCTTTTGTTCTCCTGTAATGACTGCGCGCGTTTCGGCGGTGTTGCTTACTGCCATTTGTTTATTGTGCTTAGATGCTTTTTAATTACAGGGCTGTGCTTAAGAGGGTTTTAAAAGTGGTTTAGAGAGTTTTGAATCTTTATGAATTGTCTATAGAGGAAGAAATTCTATGGTTGCACTTCTTAAAATCAATGAGCAATAATTTTGTATATTATCATCTGCCTAGCCTTTTCCTATGTTGGGGTCGGCTTCCAGTCCAACCGGATGCAGAAGAATACCAGTATTTTACATGGGGCGACTGCCTATCTGTCCTCCATAATGCAGTTAGTGCTGAGTAATACGATACCCTTTGGAAATACTGGCTGTCAGACTTTCGGACTACTGTAACTACTGTCAAAGATCTACAAATTACAGCTGGAACCAACAGCTTAGCGTGCTTTCCGGGGCACGGAAGAACTCGGTATGTTATAATTGGTCACGGGTACAGTACAGTACATCAGAACATCCCCCGCTTTCAAATTTTTAATCGTTTAAAAAAAAAAATAACAGTTTCCTACAAAAGTGCAATACCTACACAGTCAAAATGTATGGAACAGCAGATTTTTAATTTCTATGTGGTCTCAGAATGATGTACTGAATACGTGGTAACCGTTTTCGCGTCGGGGTACCTTCCACCACGTATGTATGTAACTGTGTATGCATTTATATGAACGTGGACAAGGCAAAAGGAGTATGTAAGGATCGTAGCAGGTGGCGTGCTGTGGTTTCTGCTTACCCCCACGGGGAAAAGGCGTGAGTATGTGAGTTCAACACAGCTAGGACCAAAAACCTTATAAAACTCAACACACAGAGCGTTTAATCTAAACGAATAAACTATTACAAAAAGATAAAATCATATTTATTGTCTCGCATAAGTCGGAATACGCTAAGGAAGCAGGTTATAACTTAACCGGGCACATAAACTGCTCGCTTTTATTGTGAGCAACAGTCGTTTATCAGGCACTTCATTAAAATTTTATTTTACTTTTACGTGGCATAGGAGCTATAATTAGACGCTTTTGCTAAAGTTTTGTTTTGTCATAAAACTTGTGATGAGTTTGTTATTTTCTATTTAAAGTAAATTTCTAATATTTAATATTCTTTTTCATAAACTATTATCTTCTACTTCATCTTCCTGTTTTATTACGTTAAGATCTCAGAGTCTAAACTAGTGATAATCACTTTCAATGCGTTTCGAATTTCTACAACGACTTCCAAAAGGCCCAAGCTGTGTGCCATTCGAATACCTTTCTGACTTTTTCATCATTGTATCGCTGATAAAATATAAAGTTGTCTAAGCCTTCTGCTTATCCATAAGTAGTCTCATACGCGTTAACTGTCGAGTGTTAGATAAGATTCCGATCTTCGAAGCTAAATAAGTTATCACCATTAATTTATAATTTCTTTTCGACTCTCGCTAAAACCAACCTAACAAAGCTTTGTGTTAGTTTTACAACTGGTAGTCTTCAGGTATAGCTGTTGATTCTCATCATTCAGCATTCTCCTGTCCTTATCTCAACTTATTTGGGGTCGACGCAGCATGTCTACTTCTTCCATACTTCTCTATTACTCGTCATCTCAGCAGTCACCTCCTTTCTAGCCATATCATTCTTCACACAGTCCATCCATTCTTTCTTTGGTCTTCCTCTACTCTTATAGCCATCTACATTATAGCTATTGATTCTCCTGTACTTAAATAAATAAGAATGCAAAACAAAAACTCACCACTTTCTGAGACTGACGAGGGCGACCGTTCCGCCGTGGACACACCCGATGACGACGACTCTAGCGACGACAGCGAGTCGGCCCTCGTCGAGTGCGTGTGCGTCATCGAACTCTCCGATAATCTTGAGTCTCTGGGCGCGTCACTCAGCTGGTTCAGCCGCCGCTGCAGGTAGCGCTGTTCCCGCGCCAGCTGCTCCTTGTGACTCACGTGTCTCTTCTCTCGCTCTTCCAGACTCTGTAACAAGAGAATGTGGGGGTTAGAACTCTGCAGACACAGAATGGTAACTTTGATAAACATAATCAGCCTACAACGTTTCCTCTGTTAGGACGCAGACTTCATCACTGTGAGAGGGGGTGGACCGTAATTGACGCGGCGGTGCGGGTTGGTTAATGTCACTCGCCTTCGAATTTTCGGTTCTAAGACACTCTCTCCGTCTCCTCGCGAAGTTTGCTATGTTGTAGTAAAATTCTGCAGTTTGTAAATTCGACAGGTATAAGAAGTCCCGAGAGTGTGGTCGATTAAAAATTCAGCAGTGCACGATTCTGTACTCCAGAATAAAAAACTGAAATATCAATAAACCAAGCCTAGTATTACAACTGACACTGATATCTATGAAGATGTTTTCATATTGGATGTACTCATGACTTTGCAGATTCAGAATGGTTTGAGCACCAAACTCTGCACTTCCAGAATGTTATTAATTTCCTACTTTTACGAACGCAACTTTTACCGTTCACAAAAAGAACTGTTCCAATTACCCATCAACAGAAACAAATAGTAATTTACTGTTAAACTTCTGACCGTATTAGCAGTACCCCGGCACGTCGGACAAACAGTTCCGAAAGAGATTAATAGTATCAATAACAAGAAACTATTAGGTAATTAGACGCACATAATGTGCTTCTCGAAACACATTAATCACTAGCTGCTGATTTACTAACTTAAGCCTTTGACGTTTAGCGTTAGTCTTAGTCATAACTGGGGTTGAATGTGGTTTAGCTGGTATAGTAGGACTAGTTTATGCCCGTGGCTATGCCCGTGTGAAGTTCGGTAAGTGTCCCACGGGATCATACTACAGGGATAAAAAGTATATGTGTATCCTATATGTTAATCCAGGTTATATACTATCTATGTGCCAAATTTCATCCAACTCCGTTCAGTAGTTTTCGCGTGAATTAGTAACAAACATCCATCCGTTCTCACAAACTTTCGCATTTATAATATCAAGTCTTCTTTATTTATCGTGTGGTTAGTGCCTAATCTGGTGTCAGAGTTTTTATGCCGCCCTTTTTATTTTTTTTTATATCTTTTTTTTTTTGGGCCTTTGACTTAAGAAGAAAGTAAGATAAGATTTATTGCAAATACCCTTGCTCCACTATATTATTACTGGAAGTGCTTCAATTAAAGCAACTAATAGGAGAAAAACATTATTCATTAAATAAAATATAATACCGTAGCTAAAACAATTGTATCTTCAAAAGAAAATGTTCTCACAGTTAAGAACATCAGCCTCTTATTTCATCGTTTCCGGGGATCAAAAAGGATATAAACGCAACACAATATTCCACCAAGTTCTATCAATAAATACTTAATGACGGCACACAAAACATTTATAAACTTTAGCCGGCTTGGCGTGTGTTCAGTCGCCCCTACACGGCGCCGTCAGACTCTGCACATAGCAGTTTTTTTGTGAGGCTCTTAAGAAAATGGCTTTTTCTAGAGCCCTATACACCCGGGACCGACCCGCAGAAAAAAAATGAGGATTATGTACGAATAAGTTCGGGCAACTTCCAACACTGCGGGTAGTCGATGAATTTTACGTCTTTTGTTTTTCTCTCATTGTTTTCACGGGTTTATACTACGTATACTTAAATGGGAGTTGCTGAGTTTCTTCGCGAGTTTAGAATTAATAGCCCTAATGTTGAATAATTCAGGTTATTTTCAGTACGGGTTAGTATAATTTTCGGAATGTTACCATTAGCTGTTTGTGCTGATGTATTTTTAGGGAGAAATGAAGCGGCTAATGAGTCGGTAATCAAAATAGATTGCGGGTTATTACTTGACGAATCTAATTTCGCTGCTGAAATTACATTTGATTACACAACTGTTGAATAGTCCCCTAATGTACTAATTGAATTGCCGAACCGTAGCTAAAGGCATCGACGAGACGCACTAATAATCTTTTCTGTCAAAACAATGCAAGACCCACCAAAAGCCACGTATTCTTTTTTTAATTTTTCCATAGCCGGGTGGTGGCCACCCTTAGGCATTACACCCGACCCGGGAAGGCCTGAGATGATATATCTGATCATAAATCTCCGACAAGTCAGCGGACGGTGCACTCCTGTCCTTATTTTGCAGTCCAAATGTTAAATGCTTTTGGGGGAGATTTTAAATTTTCGCTGCTTTTGAGAGTGATTAAATTATGGATGGAGAGAAATGGCCGTGGAAATTGTTTGTAGGTGATGGATATGGAGCTCTGTGATTTTTTGTGAAAAATTGTGGGGATATTTAAAAACTGGGAGCTGCAGAATTAATGTATAGATAGATGGAATGAAAAGTTTATTGGAGACTCCTACAATATTTACTCGTACATCTACTATTATATAGAAAGGTGGACTTTAAAAGACAGCGTACTACAAACAGATATTTTTAATAGAATGTACTTACATATTTGAAACATAAAGTCTAGGATTTATCCATTTTGTCAAAAGATACTTTAGAGAAACGTAGTACCTTTCCTAAATACTGTTTATAACGTAATAAATCATACGAATTGATAGTTAAACCCATCACTCAATATATAACGAACGTGTACAAGCAGAAATTATCCAATTTATACGTCTGAATGGACAGATTTCCAATACACTCGCACATAGGCACAAACCACAACCTTTGCTTTATCGATTTCCTGTCAGAGTATTTGAGCGTCGAGCGATTCCGAATTATGTCATATCGCTATACGTATACTATGTCATATAGCTATATATTATGGATTACTGGTGCCATCCTACCCTCGTGTTATTGCACGCTATTTATTTTTTACGACCACCGCCCCGTTTAATATGAGTAGATTTGGTCTCTCCAAATAATCCACTCGGATTGCAAAACTCGGTGATGCTGAATAATCTCTGCACTCTGCAGTCTCGAAATGTTGATGCTTTTTGAAGGATTTTCAAGAGAATCGGGAATAAAATGTTAAGTGACGCCTGTTTCCAATGTAGGGTGAATATAAATGGGCGCAAAAATGAATGTTTCACTCTTAATGATGCGGTAGTAAGTGACAATCAAGAAGGTCGATTAAACGCCGTTCGCGCTAAAAGCTGTATTTAAAACACAACTGACCTATTTTAACATAACCACACCAGAACGAAAAGAGCTTCGTATTAAATTAAAACAAGCTCATTATAGAAAGAACAATACCGAAGGAAAACGTGGAACCCTTAAAACATGTAAATTTTGAGGCTGATGAATTTTAAACAACTCTTCGGAGTATCACTTATAACTTAATTGGTTATTAGAAAAGTTTTCCAATCTGCATGAGGAATTGCTCGGTCGTTGGAATTTTTAGCCGCTGTAAAATATAACCGACATTGTTTATTTAGGCAACCTTGATGGAAAGTGCCTGAGGAGGTCGCTCAGCAATTTGACCGGTTTTTGACCTTTCGCAGGGTGAGTTATTTGATACTGTCTATCTTGGAATTTTTGAAGCTCGGAATAAATGTTGCGTAACAGAGGCTGGTCGGTACGAAACACGATCAATTTCGTTTCGAAATCCAGGTAGGTTTACTGAGGGAATATTTCACGTGAATTTCTTTGATATGCTATATTTTTTCTTTCAATCATAGTCGACAGGTGATCAGAGGGTGGAAAATTAGATGGACCGCTGACCTGGAAACGTTTGCGAGGATCTGTTGGATACGGAGCCGGGTATTGAGGTGAAGTGTTATGTAAGCGTCCATTCAATAGTGTGGACGTCTTCTAACATACTGACAGATTCTATTAATATACTCGGTCTCTCTGGTAGCTGATTGTCCCTATGTTAAGACTTGTAAAGATAGTTTTAAAGATAAAAAATTAAAATGATCTTAGTTTACTAATGTGTGAAGGATGATATGGCAAGAAATGAGGTGTCTGATGAGATAAAGAGTAATAGACAACTATGGAAGAAGAAGACATGCTACGCAGACCGCAAATTATTTGGGATAAGGACAGGAGAATGATAACGATGATGATGATGACGATTATGAGTCTAAGTTCACTAACGTCAAGCAAATTAACGTCTAGTTAGGTAATGGCATTCGTAAGCGGATCCATAAATCTCTCGCGTTTCAACATTCGTACCTCAATAAGCAATTCGTAAGCTTCGAAATCTATACTTTTTGTTTTTTTATTAATTATATCCTTATTCTCAATCTCCTAGCGATCATTATTGGCTAAACCGAACACCGTCGAGTCTCTGTCAATATCAAAGCGTGTAACATTTTCATAGCGTAGGGGACCCCTTTCATCCTTTACAAGCGTTTACAGGTAAAATTGCTTCGAGAATCTTTTCAAAGGGCACTTGTCATTTGAAAAGATTTAGGTGCTTTAAGAAAACGAGTCGTTTTAAGTCGAGTACGAGAACATACATTGCTAAATTCAAGGAATGTACTGTGGATTTTGTCAATGTCATGTCATATTACACAATAACAGTGTAAAAAGTGGTTATGGGGGTAAAATACTGGTATTAAGCTGCAACTAGTAAGGCTGGACTGGAAGGCGACTTTAACAAAGTTGGATAAAGGCTAGGCAGGTATGTACCATGGGAAAATAGCTATTGTACCCATAGAAATACAATTAGTAATATTGTAAAAGCGCTGTGCAACATTTTTGGTGTAAATTTTATATGTAGAGTACTAGCGACTTGCACCTCTTTCGTACAGCACCACCTATCGGGTCCAAAAGTATCCTGTCTTTCAATATTTTAAAAGTGTCGTTGACAATAGTTTCGGGAGATAAGCGTGCACGAAAATAGTGAGACGTGATTTTTATAAATTAAGATATTTATGCATTTTCAGGCTTTCAAATCTAACTTCCCTCAACACATAAATCTGGAATACAACCTAAATATCTGAATACATGGCCGCACAAAATGATAGACGGTATTTGGAAAGAGCAATTTTGTGAAACTTTGCGACTGTATGTAAGTTGTATCTATGTTGGTGTTGTCTCAAGTTGCTGGCAATTCGCTAGCTTATCGCCTCGCAAGGGGAAACGACGGAGGGTTGTCGAGAAAATGGGGGCGTTTTTTAAATATTTTTTAAAATTCTCACAACATCACACCCGTATTCTCCACGAGCTAGGCAGAATTTTAGGTAGGTAAAATTGTTACTGTACTTTAAGTATATTACACCAACATTTCACGAGCTATGTTTACTATGTGTCCCATGTAATATGGTGCAATTCTGTAGACTGTCAACTGGACAGAAAACTAGACTCAGGATTGAAACCTCTGCTTGAAAAACTCAAAAACACTTTGCCCAACCGTGCTAGACCTAAACGGCAGTTGGTTTAGCAATCGGAAAGGTTACAACAGGGGTTTTAATGAAAAGCCAGTTTTATATGCAAAGGAAATCTAAGTATTCATGGGCCAACGTCAATCAAAGGATTTTGAGGTCCATACTAATTGAAAGCAATGATCTAAATGGAGCAGGCAATCAATTAGAAATATATTTTGTGCTCTATACAGTATATACCAATTAACAATTTTAATGAATGTATTCATTGAATAATTCGTGTTCTTATTATTTTTGATTAAAAGCATTCGATTCTGAGATAAATTGAATTATTTATTTAACTACCTTTTGAATCTTTTGATAACATTCACCTTTACACACATCTGCTCATTTCTTTCTTACCATTTCTTCTATTTCTTGGACAACCAAACCTTCTTTACGTATATCTAGTCTTATATTTGCAGTATCTCCACTTGCAAATTATCTTTTTGTTACCACCACTCTGTTTAAACACATCTTCATGCATATGTTTTTTTTCTTCTTTTACCTCTTGAACTACCAACCCTCCTTTACGTATATCTAGTCTTACATTCGCAGTATCTCCACTTGCAGCAACCCTAGGGTTCCGTACGGCTCATTAAAACGTTCACGCGGGGCACGTAATCGTGGATTTACGAGTCGCGAGCCTCCATGTGCCGTATCACTCGCGAATTCATCTTAATTATTTCACTGGGCTTGTGGAGTGTAGACCAACGATGATGAGGGTCTGATAATGTTGATATAATTATTGTGTTTTGGGACTGTGGAGAGGGAGGTATAGTTTATTGACGTAAGCTTAACGATATTGGTAGGATGTGTGTAGGTGATACTGAAGCTTTATTTGCAATATCTCAAGATTCATATCTATGATGAATTTGATGACAAAAAACTCATCATCATATTTTATCTAGTCTTTTCCAGACTATGTTGGGATCCGCTTCCAGTCTAACCAGATGCAGCTGAATACTAGTATTTTACTGGAGGGACTGTTCAATAAACTCCACAACCCAGTTATCAGGTAATTCGATTCCGCTTGGTAAGACTGATTGTCAGACTTTCGAAAATTCAAATCAGAGTCCCAATCGTAACGCAGCTGATGAATCCAATAAATGGGAGAGCCAATCAACATACAACCAAGAAATGAAAAACACAATAGAAAGCTACACATCTAAATATATTCACCACAAACCACTCAACCGTCTCCCAAAAGATTTCTAACTGCCACAAAGAATTCCAACATCCGACATGTTTCGTTGTAATGACATTTCCTATTCGAGCCATCACTACGATTCTCCGAAGCTCTGAATGTTTTCCGCGAAACGCAAATGAAAAGTGGCGTTGCCTTCGGTAGCGATGTGCTGATGCTCGCTTTCCTACGATGCCTTTTAATTAGTCCTGCATATTAATCAGACTAACGGTCTAAGTCTGAAAATGTACTGGCTAGCGGTTGGGACAGACGAGTTTTATTTAATGTCACTGTAGAATTGAGAAGCGATGTTCATTTTGATGATTGGTAGGAAAAAATGGCCAAAGTATGAGTGAGACACAAATATTGTTATTGGTTTCGACTGAAGTCATCATCAACTGCTTAGTCTTTTCCCAACTACGTTGGTTCCCACTCTGCCTATCTGACCTTTAAAACCCAGTTAGTATTGGGTAAAGCGGTACTCTTGGTAAGACTGGTTGTCAGACTTTCGGGCCTCTGACTACCTGTAACGACTGAAGTAATTAAAGTCAAATAATAAAATGAATATCTAGCACTAGCTAAGTGGTCATGGCTTAATTAAGGATAATAAACTAACCTAGATGAAGGACCGAATGAATTTTATGAATTTGAAAATGGACCTGCAAAATACAAATTAGCGCATTGACCTAAATGTAAATCCAAGATAGACATTTTGAGATGTTTAATAAAGACGGTAAATAATATAAATACAAAACTAAAACTTGTCAATGCCTATACCCTAAAAGCCGTATGTTTTCACACTGACAATAAATTGGCGAAACTAAACAAAGTGTGCGACCATTAACATATTAGATTCGTTCAGACGAGAGCCTATTTACGGCGCAGTTTTAATTACTTATGCGTTGTGAAAATTCCAAATGAATTTCGGCAATTTAAGTAACTAGTTAATTAATGATGTCTGTGAAAATGGCTGATTTATATTCTATTTACGTGAATAAATATAAGCGTCAAGTACTACTTTGTCGCAACTATAATAGAAAAACTAAAGAAAGAAAAATGTATGCAAACTTATTGTTTCGAGAAATTCCTGTTTGGGTTCAACGTCAAGTCTAAACCAATTGTCAAAGGAAATAACTTTAACAGTAAGTAAGTTTATACTATACTCAATGAAAATTCATATAATAATAAAACGCTTTCTATAATCCCTGTCACATTTCAGTAAACTCAATCTTATTTACCAGACGTAAAGTTGAAATTCCTTCAGAGGTTTGGCAAATAATATTTGGTGAAGCGAGTTTGGAATAATAACGCATCGCTTCATTGACAGCGGTTTACTTTACGCTCAATTAGTGGAACGACACACGTGACGTCCCTGAGCCTTACACCCCCTCCACCTCACACCCCTTTAAGTGTCATGTCCCGGTTTGGGTGTGGTGAATTTTGTACTACTGTTTTAAACGTACTCTCTCTTATATGCAAATTTTGTGGGAAAACAAGAATGAAGGACATTTGAAGGGATAGTTGTTCGTGGTCCTTTAATAATTACTTTGTTTTTACTGTTGAACGTTGACATGACTGGGTGTACACGGTATATGCTTTGTCACAACTCTCTAAGTCTAACATAACAACAGAAGTTCAACTTCAGAATTCTCCCACATCAACAAACAAATAAATTAATTTCAACACGAAAATGTGTCATCAAACATTTACTCCACATAAACTTGGTCTAAGAATCGTACCTTGCGGTACCCTTACACCTACCGCCACTAACATTGCCTGATAACGCAATAAAGCGAAGTTACAACCCTGACAGCGGTCGAAACACCTTTATAAACCATCTTGTGAACATCCCGTACCTCTCGCCACCCGATTTCACATTGTTTCACCCGAGCGATATTGTCGAATGCCACCTGCTGTTCCTTTTCACAAATGTTCCTCAGTTATCTCAATTTAACGATAGGTAGGTGTGTTATAGCAGGAAGTGAGGGCTTTAAGGTGGTCAGCTAGATGTCTGAAGTAGGGGTATATCGCCCCCTTATGTAGTCTACTTATGTATACTTGAATAAAACAATCCAAGTCATAACCAAAAATATACCTTTAATATATCACAATAAGGACCCTCCACTAAACCACAAGGTGTACAACGTAATATTCAAACTGGGGTCACAAAACGTGACTACTAACAATATACTCAGTGGTTCTACCGTGTATTATAAATAACAGGAGATTAGGAGGCTTGTAATTGGGCAGATTCCGGCTACTGATAACACATCTGACACTCGGTCACGTTCGGGAAAAACGGCAAACGGTTCACTGTTCAAGGGGACTTATTTGCCATCGTTAAACAGAAGTTGTAATTTGTAGCCCTTTTTATTTGAATTATATTGTATTATTGTTTCAGCAAACACGAAAAGACTTTGTCATTTTCTAGTTCCATTTTTGTATCCTCAAATTAAAACCGCACAATGTTGGAAAGCCAGGTTTTAATATTTTTATCTTCTACCTTACTTATTACATTTCATTACGCTAGAAAATGCTCTAAGTGTACAAATGAATTCTTCAAGTCCAGCATTTCTGTTGGCTAAATAAATAATACTTTCCTAGAACTTTTATTCTCAGCGAGCAAAAAGTTTAAATTATACTAGCACCGAAGGTTTTTTCCAACTTAGCTATGAAGATATAATTTGTTTAACGCTGTGAATACTAACTTAAAATGGCTAATGAGAGTTCCTCATAATCAAACGGCGGCATATTATTTTCTTTTCAAGTTAATGTTCAAAGCACAATAAGGTTCGTTAGTAATACTCATATTGTTTGCGGCTTTGGAACGCATACATTTTAAAGAAATAAAAGATTATCCTACATGATACCGTCAACAAAATAAACATGTTTGTGTCTGATATATCAATACACAAATATTGTCGATTCTAAAAGCTCAATCGGCACCTGCCCGACCAATTTCACAGGGCGTTACACCTACATAAAAACAATTATATATTTTTTTCGGAAGGCGGCAGGTAATTTTTAAAATAAATACTACCCTACAGCGCGGCATGGGTGAGTCATTATAGGTTTTATGGGCCATAACGCGGTCCCAACCTTATAATTCCGACTTATTCAACTACGTGAAAACAAATATAAATCACGCCATCGATATACTGGAGGGAATTATGGCAGAAGGCGGAAAATGTTGCGTAAATGTGTAGTATGCTGCGGCTGTGCTCATGTGACGGCACACGGCAAAATGTTGGAGAATTTTGATTACATTGTTTGGATTTTCGATTTTTGTAGGCATTCTAGCAATGTTTCCTTCCCATCTTTATTGTTCTTGTTATCTTCCTTTCTGTAATTGTATTGTTCCAAGATATTTCAGTAAGGTTTGTTGTGTTAATCAGGAAACGCTAAGAAATAATTCCCATCTTATTTTAACAAGAAAATCATTATCGCTTCGAGAAGGCGGACATTTAAGATTTGAATATTTCTTTTTATTTGAATTTCCCTTTGTAGGTATTGTACTAATTTTCTTTGTAATCATTACGTTCGTAATTTCATTGAGCCATCCGTGTTAATTAGAACAATTTTCCCTCAATCTCTTCTTAAACGACAGAGGGTTCACAAATGCTTTGTCTATCTCCCGAAGATTCGTACATAATTTACGTAGATAATTTGGTCGTTTCGACAAGGGTCTTATTTCGAGTATTGTGTACGACATCTAAGTACCTATCACCGATATAATATACGGAGGTATCTGAGAAAACAGTAAACACTCGTTATATGTGATTATTGAAGCGAAAATATATTTTTTTTGTTCCGCGATTTCTTTTCGGGTATCTTTTGTGTGTACCGTAGTTATGTAACGACCAATGATACAATTTTTTGATATCGTTACAAAGAGAATGATTATGAGATGTCTTTGTAAATTGTCAGAGCGTGAAAAGTTTAAAGAGTATGTTTTGGATGGCATTGTGATTGATGTATGAATGTCGTTATTTTATCTGTTTGAAACGAGAGCACCATATTAGAAGAGTGGATTGATTTTGAACTGTGCTCATTGAGAAGTTACAGGCTCACTCCGGAAAGGGCAGTATTTTCTCTAAGCCCCACTGATGTGTAGAAATACATTAGTTTGCTATATAAGCTCACTAACATTATCATTAAAACTGAAAACGGGATAAAAGCCAACCAGCGCCGAAATACTGGGAACTCAAAACAAATAGTAAACATGGTAAATATCCCGTTTTCAGAATTAATGATTAGTTTGCTGTTGACTATCCGATCACTTTCTCTTTAAAAAATAACATTAATGCTACTGTTTTTAATCAAAGACCTTAAACAATTTGAACATCCTATATTTCATTCCCGTCAATCAAAACCGTCAATCATCTATTCATTAAGTCTTCACAGTAAATTAAGAAATGATATTAAACTTAAACAAAAGCCCATCCATTTTTGTAGCACGCCGTCAGTTTTTGAGTAATGCGACGAGAAGAATATCCCGGGTCTTATAGCGTTCCCTTCCCATTGATGCCACGGCGCTTATTAAATTTCCCATGAAAAAGTGTCGAGGGGACACAAAATGAATTGCCCTTTAGGATAGTTAAAATTAGCTAAATTTTTATCTTTTTTTTCTGGTTTAGCAGGTTATTAATGTTTGGTGTTTCTTTTTTTGTTAAAATTTTAAGTTGTCTTTCGGCGAATTTCATTAAACAAACTAAACACACGATCAGCTTCTTTAAATTGCTTTCAAAGAGCTGATACAGTCATAATTGCTATGATAGAACAGCTCTGGAACTTTCGTTTCATTACTGAAATCCGGTCTAAGGATTTAAAGTGAATCATATTTAATTAACCATCTTACAGTACCATAAAACGATAAAAGTACGCAGATTCTAAAATCAAACGCTTCAACCGCCAATATCAGACGCGAGTGACGTAATGCCACGTCAGTTGAACGGCGGACGCTGATTGGCGTTCGAATTTGATACGACGTTGAAACCGAACTGCAGGCTGACGTCCCGCTGTCACGTGATGCGCCGCCGACGTGACGTTTATTGGTTTAGAGTTCCGGAGATTTTATTAGGAGGACTGGGGGCTGCTGATATGGGGAAACGGGTAGTAAGTGATGAATAAGTTAATGTTTCGTTTTCTGATAGAATGCGTCGACAAGTTTTGGTTATTGAGGAAAAATAAATTTTCAAAGTTATGTAATGAAGGAATCGAATAAAGTAAACGCATTGCTGCTTCTTTTAGTAAAATACATATTAGAGCTGATGATGGCAACACGTTACCACAGAAGTACCTATATGAAAACTGTTACTGAACATAGCACTGAGGCTCCACGAACTTAAGGATGAGCCTAACAAAACAAAGACTAAATTACAGTAGACATACTAGTAGAAACATTAATCACCTTAGTGCCACCATTTTGGCTAATGCTAATATAAACATAATAAATGCAAAACCTCCCGTGTGGTCTCTCGGACCTTGAAACTGAACAAATTTAGTTCTACGAGTTCTAGAAATTTGCAAAAAAATATTGGATTTTCTATAGGAATTGACGCGATCGGCTGATCAACATGTATGATAAAACTAAAAAAAAGTTATCAATTTCCAAATGTTGTTTAGTTTTATGGTCTGAGTCACCACACGAGAGGTCTTGCGTTTACTATGTCACACCCTGTATATCATCATCATCATCATCTGCCTAGCCTTTTCCCAACTATATTGGGGTCGGCTTCCAGTCTAACCGGATGCAGCTGAATACCAGTATTTTACATGGAGCGACTGCCTATCTGACCTGTATATAAAGGGTGTAAATAGACCCTGAACATAAACGAAAGGCACTTGTTCTCCCCGTCACTGCGATAATTTTTTTGTTCTAGACCATACCTGGGAACCTTCTAGTTACAGAAAAGAAAGTCGATACCCAGCAATAATTTTTCCGTAAAGTTACTTAGTTTGAATGCTTGGTTGACGGATATGTGAAGGGTCTGTTTACACCCTGTATACATGTATATGTTACAAATATTACATTGAATAAAAACAAAGCTCATGATACCTCCATAACAGACAATAATAGGTCGTCTAGACTAAAGGCAGACTCTTACATCATCACTTACGTTAGGTCTAAGTCTAATGAAAATGTTTACCTATCATATTTCACTTGATACAATAATTTTGTGGACAAATTGAGAAATGTATCGTTTTCCTGGGGAATCGTTAAAAAGATTGACATCGTTGGATTTGCCGTCACCGCACTAATCCTATACTAATAAATGTGAAAGTTTGTGGAGGTGGATGGGAAAAACTACTGAGCGAATCTGGATGAAATTTGGCACACAGATAGTTTATAGCCTGGTATACCATAGGTACTTTTTGTCCAGGTAGTACAATCCCGTTGGACAATGTCCTAATTCCACGCGGTATAACATAAACAACATAAGATAACATTATCTGCCTAGCCTTTTCCCAATTATGTTGGGGACGGCGTATTTTAAATGGAGCGACTGCCTAGTTAATCTCCATAACACAAGATAACATAACAACTAATGCAACACCGTACTAAAGTGTCAATAATGAGAAGAGTGAGCTCACACATCTTGTATACGGCGTTTCCATGGCAACTGTCACATTTGTGTGTCAGAGGTATAAAAAGAAATAGCAACGCGACCATCTTTTGACACACCAAGGTAAATCCATCAATTTAAATCTTTGTTAGTAGAAAATGAAAATACTGAGATAATTCTAGGAAGACAAGGAGGTATTCAACAACAGAGAGAAAAGATAAATAATAAAACGTTCAATGGGAAGTAGAATCACAATTATCTCTGGCAGACAAACTGAGGGTGAACGCAATTATGCTGTGCAGGTTATACGGTTCAACGATCAACAGGAAACTTTTATACTTGAAACAAAAAGAAAGGAATTGAATACTGAAATAATTCTCTCTCATATAGCCTGGCCTAAAATGGATTGTATTCTGCGAAAGATGACATGGCTGCTATAGTAACGTGATGAATTTCAGAGATACTAACTGTACATATAAATGGTATGCAAGAAGTAATTCGGAAAACATTTCAAATAGTCCACCCCACTCCTCTCGCAGAGGTGGCCTGAGTAACAGCCGTGCCAATAGTATAGGCTGATTATATCTACAAGTAGGATGGCTAATAAACCTGGGAAAAAACGGGTTTTACTATAGGACTAAAACCGGTCCGCATGCTAATGTCTATCATTCTATTTGAAACGAGATCAAGAAGTTATTTAAAGGTTATCAACGTCAGCTTTAACTTAATCAGTATTCATTCTACACCAACTTCAGTATCAATCGAACCATCTACTAGAATTAGTGTGTCACCATTAATTTACTCACACACATTTCATACATAACCCTCAATAGACGCGTGTATTAACGTAATTAATTTCCATCTACCCTACATAAAACGACCGTGAAACAAAAGGCCGAATGTATTCAAATTGCATCCTTTACGTAGCGGTCTTTAATCAACCCCGGCTGTAAACATTTCATCCCCCTTCAGAATTGCTATGGGGATGTTGACGGCATTACTGATAATTGTAACGTAGTCTAATGCTTGATGAGTAGCAGAATTTCAATAAGGAAGTCGAATTTTCTAATTTTGAAGGCAAGAAGACTTATAAATGAGGTTTATTTGCGAGGGAAGACACATTTTTAATGGTTGTAAGGTTTTTCAGCCAGTACAAAAAAAAATAGCCGTCGCGGGACGCCTGGCAGATGTGTAACATAGAAATAATTTTGCACGGGTAATCTGACCACGTGGTCTGATTGAGTAGCGGGGTTTACAAACTTCTTTACTACGTAGGTACTGAATCAGATGTTCAATAGTTCAATAACCGCGATAGTTTTCGCAAATGCGATCATGCTCCTCATCTGTAAGAGTCTACGGAACAATTTCGTATGCAAGCATTTTTGTTTATTTGTAAACGCGATTGTGCTCCTTATTTATAGAAGTCACGGGCCAATTTCCTATGAAAGTATTTTTTCTTCCAACAGGACTTGGAATGGAAGTAGGAAGTTTAATCGTCTGTAAGTAGGTATTTATTTGTAAACACGTTTGTGGTCCTTATTTACACGAAGTCACGGGTCAATTTCCTATGCCAGAATTTTTTCTACAACGCATGCCGTGGCGACGCGTCGCTACTCCAACAGTCGGTCTAACCCGCCGCTATAGATGTTTCACATCAAAATGCGAGTTGTTGGTAAAAGCTGGGTACAAAAAGGTACACCTCTGTCTATCTTTTCAAGGATTACAGGCGTGATGTTAAGCTAGCCTAGAAGTCAGGTGTATTATCCAGAATGCATTCCAGTCCTAGATTTCTATGCATCCTTTGAAGAAGGTGCATTTTTTTAGAATAAGGATTCGCAAATGATGAATTCAGACCCAAAATTCATAAACGGCAATTGGTCGTGAAAAAGATTTACTATCACCTAGAACAGTTTATTTTTTTTAAAGACAACCGGACAGACGATCTGATTAAAGTGGCCGCAAGAAACTGGATGGCCATGACACAAAACCGCCAAAAGTGGAGATATTTGGAAGAGACCTACACTCAGCATTAGGTAGCAAAGGTTGAGGAAGAGCGAGAACATTTTCATTAAAAGTAGGTCCTGCAGCAATAATTCTGCGGCGCTCAAACCTCTAACAAAATAAATGTTGCGATCTTGTGCGAATATGATCTATGGCATGTTATCTGTATTGTGCGTACCCCGGCACATATTAATTTGGCCACAATGCCAAAATCGTGGTTAATGGCAGCCGTGTTCCCCTGCGGCCCGTATCTTCGCTTTATTGCCCAAATTTTCTTTATTACACAACTTATGAATGATAGCAAGGAGCGGCCTTTAGCTACTAATAAAAATGTGGTAATTAAATCTTTGGAGAATTTTCCCCCGTTTTCGGGGATAATAATTTGGAAGGAGCGCTTTGTAAGGCTGTTTTGTTAATTATGATGAAATAAATAAGGCTTTGGACTTGGGAAGGAAAGACATACATAAACGTGGCTTTATGCCACATGGTGATTTATTTTAAAAGCTAATCAGCAAGCTGAAGAAAAAAGAAGAATTGAAATAGACTTTACACAATACATATTAAAAAACTCTTGATGAAACGATGGATGGACTGTGTGAAGGATGATATGGCAAGAAAGGAGGTGTCTGATGAGATGACGTGTTAAAGAGAAGTATGGAAGAAGAAGATATGCAATCGCCGATAGCAAAAAAAATGGGATAAGGGCAAGAGAATGATGAAGATGGCTAAAAAGAAACGCCTTTGAAGTCAGCAGCTATAATGATCAAAGTAGAACTAAGATTTTAAACTATCATGGTCACTAACATTATTATAACTAGAAAACGGGATATAACAATAAACATGGTAAATATCCCGTCTAGTTATAATAAAGTAGAACTAGCTTAAACAGACTTCTTGTAACGACTTCCACCCCGTGGTCAACATAGACAACTTTGCACAAGACTAAGATGAAATTCGCCATGATTGCTGCACACATATTCATGAACACAAACGTTGTATACTAAGTTCTATCGACAAAGTGCAAACTAGATCTGAGCGTGGTTATTGGCTTGCAAGTAGGCTTACCATTCGTCCAGATTTGTCCCGGACATGGCTTTCTGGGCCTCTGTGCGAAGTTTGTCGTGCTTTGTGATTTGTCCGAACTTTTCCGAGTTAGAGATTTTTCTATACTCAAAAAGAGGTACAGTTTGTAAGTTTGGATGTAGGGGGTAATTGTCAGAACTACTGATCCGATTTAGAAAATTCTAATGGGAAAAAAGCTTCGGGTAAAAGTTAGTTTTGAATAAAATATAACCGAGTACTCATAGAATTGACAAGCAAAATGACCTGAATTATTTTGAAAATGTCCGTCCGATTTTTTGTCAGGAATTTTCAATCTTCGAAATGGTAACCGTCTACTGGCAAGTTCGGTGCAGTTTAAATATTGGCTCTCGAGATTAAGCTTAACTCTTATTCAGAGTTTAACATTTGAATTGTCTGGTAGTGTGTCTTACAATGTTGTTTGAGTGTTCGGCTTTATCGACTGTAGATTTTGGTGCTTTTAGTTTAATATGATTGTGGAATGTTAACTTCTGATTCATGAGTTAGGTATATTTTATTTTATTCGACATGTGGAGTGAATTTTATTGATAGTTTAATGCTCGTTTTCAGTTACACTAGGTAACATCTAAATGACTGCCTGAAAGAGTCGAAATTCGAGCAATATAATCATTTTTAAGTAAATTAAAACGGTTTAAAATTTAATATCTTTCTTCACATTTCTTTTGCTTAAAACTCACAATCTTTATTTTCGTTAAGATGATAATTTCTGCAGCTACAAAATATTTGATCCTATTTCCAATTTATCTGGCTATTTAATCAATCTCCATTAAATACCACAATAACACTCAAGATATTTAATTTCATACCACATAAATAGAAACTTAACAGCCAAAACATCGTAAAGGGCAACGAGATACCTATTCTCATAATTAAATCTTTACACTGTAACACGATAGCTAATATCTATCGACAGTAAACGTCAGTTCAGTGGGGAAGCGTCAGAATAACGGGCCTTTTATTTGTCGTAAATAGTTAGGATCGATCGGTTTCGTCTCGTAAACGTCGCGTGTGAAACGACTTTCGATGGCGATATTCGAAACTGAGGACTTTGTTGGGAATGAGTTTAAAATTGTCGCTTCTTTTTTGTTTTTGGGTAAGAAGTGAGATTGGAATTGAGTCACTGTCGTTCTGGCAAACAGCATTGAAACTAAACCACGAAAATAATAAACATATATAAGCCACGTTTTAGAGCTGACCTTATCAATAATCCCTACAAATGATGTCACTGACAGGTTTTGGAAGCAGTTGAGGCGCGCTGATCGCGTTCATTGCGTATTTTCCCGAGCTATGTAGCCAAGGCTTTTTTTTTTTTTTTTTTTTGGATGGGAAATCATCAAATGACCCCCCCCCACTCTGGGCGGAGCGGAAGGGAGTGTCAGACTTGTACTGACTAAAACCCATCCATGTTCCTTCTTTGCCCTTTGTGTTCCAGGGCCACGGTATCTCTTTCGAACAGTCCCGCAGCCCTGGCAGGCATCGGCCCATGCGGACCCCTACGTGGTTGCTGACATCTCTTTGAGGCGCGCGTGGAACACGAACGCGCCGTCGACACGGCCTGTCGTCATAAGACGGCCGGACGGCGAGCTAGCCCATAACTCGCCGACCACAGGCCCGCGGTGTAGCCAAGGCTTGCCTTCTGTGTCTAATATTGATTCAAGGATAGGTCTTGCTTCTGCTTAAGGTAATCAATTAAGTACTTACGATTCCTTTAATCAACTGGGTAAGTCTGTCAATATACTAGGTTGTGTTGTGGCAACACATTTCGAGTAACTTCATTTTTTAATAGTCCACATAGTGTCCCCAGGACACCTGAGGTAGGACAGCGCCGTCGAGGTCGACCGCGGCGAAGGCGGCGTGACGATCTGATCATGTTTACCGGGCTAACATGGCCAGAGATGGCACAGGATAGAGAGGTATAGAAGGAGAAAGGGGAGGCCCAACTTCATATAAATATAAATTCTAATTACGCATCCAAAATCACCCCTACTTTACTACCACCAATAAAACTCGTATTTCCCCATTTATCGAAGACCTAAAACCCACACCGTCGCCATGCAATCAGCCAATTGTCATTCACATTCAGATACTTCAATCAATTCATAACAAAGATAATCTTTACAACAGAACATCGGAAATGAAACAACAAACGCAGGAGAATCGCTCCATTTAAACGTTACTATCAGTCGAGACTTTACGAGTTGTCGTAAATCAACATTGTATCAGAGAATAGGTTCCCGCCTGCACTTACATAATTCATGGTGTAGCCTTTAAGGGTGCAGTGTTCTGCCTATGTTTGGGGTAAAGGGTGAGAGTTTTAGGACTATTATTTTTATCTTATGAACTATTTTGGCTCGAGGAGCTCGGGGTCGATCTTCATGTTAGCCGCGCTTGCCTGGGTTGGTCCGTGGATGGGAAACCCCTTTGGAAAGAACGGAAGCCGTTGCTCCCGGCTGTCAATTGTAGATCTTTGACAGTCGTTACAGGTAGTAGTGGCCCGAAAGTCGGACAGCCAGTCTTACTAAGGGATATCGTATTATCCAGTACTAACTGGGTTGTGGAGGTCAGATAGGCAGTCGCTCCATTTAAAATACTGGTATTCAGCTGCATCCGGTTAGACTGGAAGTCGACCCCAACATAGTTGGGAAAAGGCTAGGCAGATGTGATGATGTCAACTACATATTTTGGCAATGGCTTTCAATATGTGGTGTAAAAAGACCATAAAGAAGATATTGACGTTATCTACACATTCTGTTCATCAAAATAAGTAAGTCCCCTAAGCATTTTCAGGTCGAGCAATGTTAGTGGGTTTTTCCATCAGGAATTTCTCAGTAGCAGCCACGGACCCTGGATTGTGCCCGGTTGATGGTAATACGCTTGCCCCGTATTACACGGGATTTAAACATAACTGGCGAAATGTGGGTGTACAATTAGGTACATTTCTGCCTAACCATTAAGTGATTCCAGGCGTGATGTCATGTTATTGTTGATTTACCGACACTTATTGCTCGTCAAATTACATAAAAGTAAAGCCCAATAGGTACTTCAATATTTTAGTTCTAGATTTCTTCGTATATTTTTGATTAGTAAAACTTGAAATTTTTAGACCTTTCATTACCTTTGTCTCACTAATTCCATTGTCCTTATTACATGATTTTACAAAAGCGAAACTTAGTTTAAAATTACAGTTCATTTCATGGTAACATCCATTCATACTTCAATATTTTAAATGTGAAGGTAAGTCTGTCCGTCTGTTACCTTTTCTCGCCTTAACGTCTGAACAGATTTGGATGAAATGGCACAACGAAAAATACTACCTAGGTTATGATATAAGATACTTTTTATCCCGGTAGTAATCCCGTGCGTTAAATTCTAACCTCGCGGGTAAAGCCGCGGACAAAAGCAAGCTAAGTATATTTTTGCGAATTGATTGAGTACTTTCGCGACCATGTTTAAAGTTAAACAAAGTTGGCCAATGTCAAAAGTTGATATATTTCTTATTCTTAATACCAACTCAAGTTGATATTTTGTATACAAAACTTCTTGTAATACATCATTTCGTGTCCGTTTTTATTGCTGTAACTCAAGATTTATGATTTCCGAGTGTCCTTTTGAATAATCTTTTCATAAAAAATGTTTTAAAAAGTTTTTTATAATGAACTCTGTTTTTGTTGACAGTCTCTTTCAATAGGTTGCGACGCCATGTTTATTCTTTGCCGAGAGATATAAATTGTATTCAGTGAATTTCAGTGTTGTAGTAGTCTTTTTATAACGGAGAGTACCTCTCTGTAACAAACAGGCAGAATGTGTTAATTTTATTTCTTACTAGCGATCCGGGCCTGCTTAGCATGTTTTTTCAAATTTGATAAATCATACAGATTTCTTCAGAATAATAAATTGAGGAATGAGGTTATACGAGAACGTTGCGGTTTAAAAGAAGATGTAGTGACAAAAATTGAAAAGAGACTTCGATGGTTTGGTCATGTGGAGAGGATGAGTGAAAGGCGACTAACAAAAGGCATTTATTTACAAGGCAGATGTGAGTGGCAACGCCCTAGAAGGACATGCACTGACCATATTGGTGAGGTTCTTCAGAAAGGTCAGGTGCGTAGAACTCGCAACCGGCGTGAATGTATGACCAGATGTATGAACGTGGACGAGGCAAAAGGAGTATGTAAGTTCTGTGGTTTCTACCTGGTTTCTAACCCCCCAGTGGGAAAAAGGCGAGTATGTGAGTTTAATATTAATGTGTTATGCACATAAACCTTCGAGAATAAATAACAACAGGGCCGCACTCAGACACAAAAAGCGAGTTTAATTTAAAGTAAACAAAATCAGAAACTTTAAGAAATAAACAATCTACCCAAGTTTCCACCCATCCCCTTTGCCTACAAAAACTATGAACAAAATATTATTCATTTTAATATTTGAAAGACTAAACAATTTGTTCGGTTCATTGGTTCGAGCCATCGAATCAAATTATTTTAAAGCGTTTTTTTTTATTTCGTAAGCAATGGACGGTAAGAAAACTGCTTTTAGATGTTCTTAACGTTGTTTTTATATTCTATTATAAAAAAAACCTGAGAAATAAAAACTAAAGAAACTGAGGAATATTTTAAGATAAGCAGCTCAAAAGATAAATTAATTTTCAAAGAGATTCAAGCAGTTCTTAGAATCATAGCCTTTGCCCAACTATGCTGAGGTCGGTTTCCAGTCTAAACGGATGCAGCTGAATACCAGTATATTACATGGAGCGACCGCCTATCTGACCTCCACAATCCGGTTAGTACTGGGTTATACGATATCCCTTGGTAAGACTGTTTGTCAGAATTTCGGGCCAGTGACTACCAGGCAGTTCTTATAGTACGCTGCCTGAAACATGATAAAGTTTTAATGATGACTAGTTTCATGGTTCTTTCATCTACGTATTTCTTGTTTTGCCTAACAGCAATGTTTTAAAGTTTATATCGGGAGCTCAAAATAATGAACAATCACGGAAGATATCCCGTAAGTGACAGTATAAGTTTAGTTGTAAACCGTGAAAGCTTAAAACCACCACCACTGATCTACATAATAAACGAATATTACTAAAAGGTTTGCAGCCACCAGACTACGGGGCCATCGTCATCTAATTAGCCAGTGTCAGCTGATATTTATGTGCGTGCAAAGATCCCAACCTCATTGTAACCGTACGTCGCGCGTCGCACGGAACGGCCGAATAGGTGTTGCCACAGACTAAAAAGTTCAGAAGGGCAACTGCTATTAAGTGGAAGTTGAAAAAGGTAACGGAAAAAAAAGCGATATGTGAGGAATTTCAATGTCAATCCAATTGAGGGTTTGATTTATTTCAGGTTGATAATAAGCTATAAAGTATTTAAAAGACCTCCACGAATTATCATTATTAATTACTCTTCGCAGTATGTTTTATATAGTTGCTGCCAGTTAAGATGGCAATAGCGGTCATTGCCCTTTCCCTGATATCTCTTTACAGGAACTTACACCATAAACTGTGTACTTATTGTTTCTTCTGTTAATGTTCAGGATCACAATCAATGGCTATTAACAGGTTTGCATACGTTTTTTAAAAGAAGTGATTCAATAAATGAATATGGTTCAATGACCGCTATTGCCATCTTAACTGGCAGCAACTATAGTAATAAAATATGGAAATGTTTGTCCTACCCCGAAGAACGAAGTTCTAATTTAAAACAAATTAAAAACAACTGGTGCTCTAATTAATAGTTTTCTTAACGTTACTAACCTAAGAACTAATCACATATTAAAATAGTTTTGTTAAGCAATGTTTCATTTGAATGCTGAGCTTGGTATCAAGTAGGTATTATACCAAGTGAAGCTTCTCCACCTATCCTATCTTGTAGAGTTAATTATGTTGGTGATTAATACGGCTGCCCCTGGATTAGGATGCGGCGAGCTCCAGCACTTATTAATGGAGAATGGCTTGTTCGACGATTTGTTACTTTTTCCTACATATAGGTGGGTACAGTAGGTGGGTATTTGATGAGGTCACACGTCTCATGAAAGAGATACTTTCGTTCTCACTGATTCAGAAAATGTGAACTATTGTGACAGAATAATCGTTGCAATTAACGTGGAAATGTTTTGTGTTATCCCACTATCCTACTAATATTACAAATGAGAAAGTTTGTGAGGATGTATAGTTGTATGGAATAGTATGGATGTTTGTTGACTCTTTCACGCAAAAACCACTGAACTTAAATGAAATGATGAAATTTAGCACACAGATAGTTTAACCTGGATTAACACATAGGATACTTTTTATCCCGGTAGTATAATTCCGTGGGACAATGATCCAACTCAATGCGGGCGAAACCGCGGGTTTTAAGGTAGTGATTTATGAGTTATGAGTGTAGAAAGTAGGTAACAAGAAATTGCTGTAAACAGTACGAGTTCTTGAAGAGGGTCTAGAGAATTATGAAAAAGAAGATTACTTTTCTTACGGTTGAAAAATTTCAGCATAAAACACGAAAATAGGTTCCGTCTAAAACCTTGACGGCTAAAATAAAAAACCTCATCACATTTTAGCATCTAAAAAAGGTCGTTACTAAACCTAAAAGTTCTCCAGAGCGATGTAACAATGTTTGACAGGGGTGCTACATACTTTTTAGGGTTGGCAATATTGTATTCAGTAGTATTGATTGAACAACAAAACCGACCCGAAGTCAGTACACATATTCAGTTTTCATCGACTGGGAAATTCCGCATTTAACGTCCCTGAATTATCTTTAGCTCGGCACAATTGAAAAGTTCCTTGATTTTGTTGACACTATATTTATTCATACTGTGCAATAAGTACCGTCATGTACACTCCAGCTAGTAGGTCTATTACTTCTTTTATATGCACTGTTATGTTATTTTTATCTTTTCACTTTAATACTTAGTATGTGTAGCTGTAAATAAAAATTTGGTTGAACTTTCTAGAAGTTAGATCCAAACTAAATTCACCAATCAAAGACCAATGAATGAGGTTAACGGACGTCACATTACCTCATTGCAAGCTCAACTTTAAAGTCTCATTACTTTTTCATTTTTAGGGATATTTTAATATTTTCATAATTTTATTTCTTATTTAAATGATTCAAAAAATGGAAACTTCTCCATTCGAGCTGAGACGTATTTTCCCGAAGATGGTGGTCATACCGCGTGGTGGATAACATTACGACCCACTATCTCATTGAGGTGGTTTATGTCCCAGCAGTGGGAACATTATAAGCTGTTTATGCTTTCATGCAAATCCAAACATGTATCATCCTTACCAGCATCCCTGAAACGAAATAACCACCTCTCCGAGGTGTTTTATCAAACTCAGGATGATAAACACATGACGTACCTGATGTTCAGGGTACATTACGTTTGGTAGCTGGAGTAATAAAGGAGTAACTCGTGAGAGCCTATTTTATATAAAAGCAGAGAAAAATTGCTTATTTCTAGAATATAATGTAATATACTTTTTCTTTTGTATATAATCCTTATGTTTTTTTTTGGGATAGGTAAAAGTATACGCGGTGGGAGCGACAAAGGTGCCCTTCTAGGCCTATGTGAAATAAAATATTTTGATTTTGTTTATGACACCCCGTATTAAATTTATCTTAACCAGCCGTTGCTTAGTTTTACTTCATGTATGGTTTTGTAAAAGGGAGGTAATATTATCCAGTTAATTAATTTGATTATAACTTATATGCTTTTTCGCCCCAATGTCATATTGGTGTGAGTTGGCATTGGGTATATAAGGATCGGTTTATGATTATTAATTTAAGTATTTATGTACAAACCATAGAATACATAGGTAAACAGCGTATTTTATATTTAACTTTGGTATGTTTACCATCCATATGAATAGGGCATAATAAAAAACTATGGACGAAGAAGACATGCTACGCTGATCCCAAATAAATTGGGATTAGGGATCTTTCCCTAATCCCAAAACACACACACACACACATACATACACATCACACCACACACAAACACACACATATATAACCGCTCACACACACACTATCTCTCTCTCTTTTCACATCTTTGTGATGAATGATGATATTTACCATCCACTTATAGTTGAGTTAGTAACGCAACCTAAAAACAAAAAAAAAAACCCTCATATAGATACACGATATTTTAGGTTATAAAGCAGGCTTCCTACCTACCTAGGAGTACTAGGAGCACTGTAGGAGAACACTCTAGAAAATTGCCCGTGACGTCATCAGGGCTGCTCAAATTGACACTGACAGTCTCATTTTACGCAGCTAAATTGAGTTGTCGGAAAAAATAAGGGGGACTGGGGAAGGGAATAAGTTTACAGTTTTTTTTTAGCTTCGGGTATTATGGGGTGAACGAGATGTGGACTGTGAGGGGTGAGCAGTAATCTGAGCGTTTATTAGAATTTAAGAAGTGAGATTTAAAATGGGAAATTGTTTTTAATTTTGTTGCGATTTCGGTACTGTGGGTGGTGTGGGTTACGAGTGTTGCGATTTTTCGTTTATTTTGTAAACCATGTGTACAGTTAAAGTTCGTTAGAAAAACACACCATCCAGTAAAGTAAATACCTATTTGATGGAAAGTTCGTATTGATGGCTACAAACAGCGGCTTTACAATTTTTTTTTTTAACGTCACTCTCGGAATTTCTTCCGTATCTGTAAATTTAAATCGATTCAATGGAAAGTGTCATGCTTGGTACCGTGTCATTTTATACTAATTTAATAATATTTGACACATAAAGGTTTTTTTTTTTTTTTTCCGGATGGGAAATCATCAAATGACTCCCCCCCCCCACTCTGGGCGGAGCGGAAGGGAGTGTCAGACTTGTACTGACTAAAACCCATCCAACATGGATGGGTTTTAGTCTTTCTTTGCCCTTTGTGTTCCAGGGCCACGGTATCTCTTTCGAACAGTCCCGCAACACATAAAGGTATTACGAATAGAGTCAGCGTAACACTGGCCAGTTATCCCTCACCCGTTAGTTCATTTAATTCGTCAGTTTTGTTGATTGGTCAGTTTCGCTGATTAGACAGTTGCATCAACTCGACAGTTTCCATAATCTGCCAGTTCTTTTCCATTCGTCATTTAGGTAAGGCGTTACTCGGACTCAAAAACAGCTTAGAGATAAAAACTATTATCGACCCTGTTAGGTCTAGCACATATTTCTTACCTATTAGAAGGTATGGAGCCATAACACGGTCGAAAAACATCCAAACCAACTCTTTCACAAGTTTCACTAAGATACGATACTTATCTACAAATAAATATCAAATGAGACATTAATACCGCTCGTTCCGTACGAAAACACACAAAAAACAAACATTCTTATTCACCCACAGAAACTAAGTCACGCACGAAACCTACACAACTGTGACATGCTAGTATATCTTCTGTATCCGATACTATTGGATACAAGTGGTACCACTGATTCAAACGATACGAAGGCCAGGACACGGAGTAGATAGGTATCAGAAGGTCTGCTCTACACAAGGAGCGAAAACAGACACAATGTCAAAAGGCGGAACAGTGCGTTTGGTAAGTTACGTGTACAAATGGTGTTGGACGACGAGGGGGACCCTGTTGGGAAACATTGATTAAATTCTTTTGGGAAATGTATTTAAAAAACACGCAAAAATCATTTTACAGCTGTAGCTCAAACAACAAATTAGTGACGCAACGTAGTACCAAGCAAAATATTGGCCATTGCAATAGAAAAATCATGCGCCACACAGCACGTTGCGAAGAATTACACTAAGCGAAGCACCTAGCCTTATGATTCGACCAAACTGCACTTACACTCGCAGTATCTATGTACGTGCTTATTTATTCGTTGTAAGGGCCTAACCTTCTATATTTATCTACTCTGTGTCCCTACCTCCGCGGATGAATGAGGACCATCAGTCAATGTCGGCACAAATCGAGGACATATATAACTTATTCTTTACCAAAGAAAGTCAGCGGTGACATATTATTGAGAATTGTGACGATGTATTGATGGTGAATGCTATTGAGATTTGCCTGAATTGAGGGTGGGCAGAATTGTGAGTGTGTAAATGGTGTTGAAAGAAATAGTAATTACAGATATTGTGCCTTTTATTAGGTTGTCACAAACATAGAAGGTTGTTGGTTTTGTATAATATTTCTTTGATTTTTTTGTTTAGAAATCGATCCATTTGAAAAAAACGAATAATCAATTTGAGGCTTTTCTTATGATAATCTTTATTTCGGATAAGTAACATCCATATGGGTTAGTAAACAAAAGAAAAAGATGATTATACCTATGTTAGTAAACTTATATCTATTTGGAAACCAGTCTGTTGTTTAAAATAACACCTAACAAAGGAGAATCGTACCTCCCCGCTATGGTCTTCAGGATAGTGTTGGAGCTCTCCCGCACTCTGCAGAGCAAAGACGCAGTTTTCTGTCTGACGATGGCGTGGAAGCCATCGACGTGTGATTGTGCAAACATATCTGATGCACTGCAGAAACGGGGCAGCCCCATCAGCATCCTGAACCCGTTATTATATTGGTTGATAAGATAGTTTAAAACTGTTTTAGTACCAGGTTTGGTTTGGTCTTTATTTATAGAAAATGTTTGTTCTGATATCATAAATTAAGAGCCTCGAATTTGGCAATGGACGTTTTAAATTTAAACAAAGGAACGTAAATCAGACATAATAATCATTAGAATGTCGAGCCACGAATTCAGCGGAAACGCACAAGGTTGACAATAGAGATAATCGCCACGAAAACATTACCTCCGATGAAGGGTGGCAACCGGCGCGTAAGACTCGTTATTCAAAACGGCGAGTGGTCACTGGCAGCGGACAAGAGGATGACGAGCTTAAAACGGTAGAAAAGCTTAAATATTTGCAGGCTTGGTCTTTCAAGCCGGAGACGACGGAGCAAAACGTGCTCACCTATTTGAACAAGCTTCAACATTGTGACCAATATATTGTGCAGAAACGCGTAATTAAGACTACTAGACACGCTGCCTTCGTTATTGCTTTTCCTGAGAGCTTAAGTGAGAGCATAAACACGCCAGCGGCGTGGCCCGCAGGAGTGAAGTTGTCTGACTGGTTTCCGAGGCGTCCCCGCGGACAGCGGGGGGATACAAGCTCCGAGATTCACACCGGCGACAGTGCACGCGCAGTCGATGGGTGTTCTCAGTGAACAGCGTACTGAACGACGAAATAGGAATGATTTACAGTGTCGGTATGCTAATACTAGTGTTATAAATAGTTCCCACTCGCAACCGTTGGGATTGGTGTGCTCGAATGGTGTGAATGTGGTACAAGCTAGTGGCAAGAAACCCAAGTGCTCGTTAGATCTTTTCTACCAGAACGTTAGAGGCTTACGCACGAAGTTGAAATCATTTCATAATAATATCCTTGGGTCTATGGTTGATTTGGTAGCCATAACCGAGACAGGAATTAATGACTCGATACATGATGGTGAACTGGCTCCAAGCGGATACACGATAATTAGATGTGACCGCACGGATGGCCGCAAACACGGAGGGGTCATGTTAATCGCCACACCGCGCGGCGCTCTCGACTTACGCAGAGTACCGTTACCCGATAACGCTAGCTTGAACCACCACCCGTTCGAAATCGTATGTGCGACGGTATACCGTCAAAATACTTTTTTGTTTTTGTGTTGTGTTGCGTATATTCCACCTAAGGCTATTGAAAGGGAATATATGTTTATGTTCCATTTACTAGAGCAGTTATGTGTTAGCTATGATAAAGTTGTTTTAGTGGCTGATTTAAATATGTATTCAGCAAGCCAAGAGGTACAATGTTATTATGAATACTTTGTCACCTTCTGTGGGTTTCGCCAAAGTAACAATATTCTTAATTGCAACAATCGCACGCTCGATGTAGTCCTAACTACTTTGCCTGTAGGTGATATTGTAGTAAATGAGGAATGTGGAGAGTGTTTGTCATGCATAGACCCACAGCATCCGCCGCTACGAGTGAGTATAAGTCGGGTACGGGCGACTTCTAGCCCTGGTTACCCTGTTCCGCAGGCTTCTACCTCCCTACCACGATGGAATTATAGGAAGGCGGACTTCCATTCTTTGTACTTGGGACTTGCAGGGGTAGACTGGGGCGCCCTGTATGAAACGAGCAATGCCGACGAAGCATATAGAATATTTTATGATATATTTTATAGGATTTTGGATGATAGCACTCCAAGAAAGAGCTCCAAGGGTGATTGCTTTCGTTATAACTACCCTGAATGGTTCACTGCTGACATAATAGGTCATATTAAGAAGAAGGCTTTGTGGCACAAATCTTTTAAGAAGACTGGTTCCGTCAGCGACTATGTTAAATTTTCTCACTGCCGTTCTCTTGTCAAAGACAAAATCAGTACCGCATACCGCGATTATCAGAGGCGTACGGAGCAACAATTTGTGAAGGAACCGAGTTCCTTTTGGGGTTTTATTGGAGGCAAGCGCTCGAAACGTAGTAGACCAAAGATAACTAGGAATGATGTGCCGTTGCCAGAGCATGAGTGTGCTCAGGCGTTCGCTGACTACTTTCATTCGGTTTATGGGGCGGTGGCACCGCGGTTGGATGCAGCTGCTGCTGGGCAGACGGCGCCCGAGCGCGGCACACGCGTTCACGTGGGTCAGCTATCTGTCGGCGAGGTGAGTGCCGCGCTCGCGCGCCTCAAGCCCAAGCGTTCGGTTGGGCCAGACGGGGTGCCACCCTTCGTCGTTAGGGATTGTAGGACAGTACTGGCCCGGCCGCTCATGCATTTATTTAATAGCTTTTTACGGGAATGCTCGTATCCGGACGGCTGGAAATTGACTAGGGTTACTCCGGTACCGAAGGGGACTCCAAGCTCGGATGTTAGTGGATATAGACCAGTTGCAGTATTGTCAGCTTTTGCTAAAGTCTTCGAGTCCGCGTTGTGTTCAACTATCCACTCGCAAGTAGCCTCACAGCTTACCGACGCGCAGCATGGGTTCCGTGTGGGCCGTGGCACAAATTCAAATTTAATGTGTTTTTTAAATCAGGCCACCACAGTGCTGGACTCGGAGACTGGTGCCCAACTGGACGTCGCTTACTTCGACTTCAGGAAGGCATTTGATAGTGTGGATAATGACATACTTTTAAATAAATTTGCGAGGGTCGGTTTTACCCCAGCCCTCCTAGAGTTCTTTGCTAGCTACTTGGGCAACCGCAAACAGATGGTAGAATATGCTGGTTACACCTCTGACTCGTATTTTACTCTTACGGGGGTAAGTCAGGGGACAAATTTAGGACCTTTAGAATTTATAATTATGATTAATGATCTTCCTGAAGTCATTAAAGACGCCAGCTGTTTGTTATTTGCTGACGATCTCAAGCTATTCTTGCAGATTACAGAGGAGTCACACTGCGGAATGCTCCAGCGTGACATCGATCGGGTAGTAGCGTGGAGTGTAGAGAATAAACTACTCTTCAATGTGACGAAGTGCAGCGTAATGTCAATCACGCGGGCTGTGGTACCCCGACGCCATGATTATTGCATGGGCGGTCACGTCATACCGCGGGTGGGGTCAGTCCGAGATCTCGGGGTTACTTTCGCTGGGGATCTTTCGTTTCGTGCGCATGTAGTGCAGGTATGCAAAAAAGCGTTTAAAAATCTTGGTTTTGTCATGCGTGAAACTCGTGACTTCACTAATATGGCAGCAGTGAAAACACTTTATAATGCGTTGGTGCGAAGCAACTTGGAAACTAGTGCTATTATCTGGAATCCTTATGCAGTGAAGTATTCCCAGATGCTGGAAAAGATGCAGAACAAATTTACCCGATACCTCTACTGGAAGCAGTTTGGTGTCTACCCTTTTTACCCACTTATGTATCCAACTCTCTTTGTTATTGGGATGGTTGGGTACTATAAGTTGGAAGTAAGGCGCAACCTCGCTCTCGTAAAATATGTTTTTATGGTTTTTCGTGGTATGCTAAATAATCCACAAATACTGGAATCGTTGGGATTGCTTGTTCCAGGCAGGACGCTACGGTTAGGACCGAGGGAGGGGCCTTTTAAGGTTCCGGCAACCCGTACAAACTTATTAAAGTTTGCGCCTGTATTGTGTGCATTAAGAATGCTTAATAGTGTCTCTCGGCGATTGGACATATTTTCTTGCTCTTTGGCGGAATTCCAGAGGGTGGCACTTGGTATGTTGTCTGCTGTTTAACTTGTGCCTCTACCCAGTCCCGTTACTTAGGACTGGATTTTTGCAATTTATGACAAATTTGTTAGCTTGGGTCTTACCTGTTAAAACAAATGTATGTGTTAAGGAATAATAAATAAATAAATAAATAAATAAATAATAAGCCAAATTAGTGCGTACAAAATACATTTCACAAAAATAAATGTGTAAACTTCAGCAAAATCTCAATTAGCTATTCCGCTAATGGGCCCAATTATAAACATTTCATTTATTCGTTCAATTGTGATAAATATATTTTATTTCGTAATTACCTGTATACATTTAATCGTTCTCTGTATAAAGCCTTTAAAAATTACTATCTGATGATGATTTATATTATCTTAAATCAGAGTCAAATCGGTACGAAAAAACTTGCGGCTTCTGGACGGACGGCAGTTACTAGACTGCAGCTGCGAAGGGTCAATTTTTGTAAGAGGTAAGCTGGACTACATATCTTCAATGTGATTATATTATTTGTCTATAGAATACTGACTGTGCTATTTTTCAAAGGCAAGCTGGTAGGAATCGAGTTCTATGTTCGAGACCTTCGCCACTGCTAGACTGGTATCCAATGACAGTCAGTCAGCAACTACTCAGTGAAACCAAAAGGAGTAATGTTTTGTTTATTCCATTTTAACAAAATTCTTGTTAAAGCTAAATCCAACACCATCGCAACGAAACCAGCTAAACCAAATAAAAACGACACATAACCTCATCCATGACACATGACCAGGCGACGTAGCGAGACCGCCATACGTCAAACACACTGTTTTGACACAAAAACCTACCATTTTGTCGTGAACGTTGCATGATACCAGTACGGAGAGACATTTATCACGGCCGAGCTATTAATTTATTAGACAAGGAATACTAGCATGACATACACGCTATGTTAGGGGTGGCACACAATGTTTTGATATGTGGAAAATTGTATGGGGTCGTTTCTCATCATCTGACTAACCGTTTCTCAACTATTTCGGGGTAGCCTTTTTTATTTATTTATTTTATTTGGCTCAACAATGAGTACTCTATTACATATAATATAGTAAAACATTACAAACTTAAGTCTAAGTGCCCCATTACTTAAAGAAGAGCACTACGTGCGCCTAAATATCTAATTAAACAATGAAAAAAAAAAATGATTTAAAATACAAATAAAAAAAAGAAAACAACAGCAGTATCGATAATATTAGGTAAGTTAAGGTAAGCCAAACAGAATTAAACTTAATTATTTTGCAAATTACATTTAAACAATTTCCTGAGAGTATATTTTTATTTTAAATGGGTCTACTCTTGACCTTAATCTTGTCCGGAGGCCAGAGATGAGGTCGACGATGGAACGAGCTAACCCAAAAGAAGCCTATTAATTCGCCTTGCATACTAAACAGCAGCTGCATTTCAGTATTTAAGCTGTTGGTCCCGACTGTCAATTTCTAGATTTATAACAGTCTTTACGAGTAGTTAGAAGCACGAAAATCTGACAGCCTGTCTACCTAGGAACTGGGCTGTGGAGGTCAGATAGGTAGTCGCTCCATGTTAAATAGTGGCAGCTGCACCCGTTAAGACTAGAAGCCGACCACAAGATAGTTGGAAAAAAACCAGGCAGATGCTGACCAGTATTTTACATGGAACTATATTATCTACACATCCCAGTTACTTTGCAACCGCGATACGGTATAATTTCTAATGATGGGCTTTTTGTATTGTGAATATTTGTAACTGCCGGATTCGCGCAAATGCTGATCGCGTATTAGGTCGATTCCCAGATCGAGAATAGTGCTATTGAGTTTTTACGTCGCCGCCCGGAGTCTGTAATTGTGTCTAATCGACGGCAATAGGCTCGCACCTATGTAAACTTAGATGGTGGAAGAGACATCGACGCACAAACGGTTACCACGTATTCAGTACATAATTCTGAATTTAATAAAAAAAACTGCTGTTTCATACATATTGACCGTGTAAGTAATAAGTATTGAACTTTTTTTTCTCACTTTAAAAAAAAAATACTGATGAAAATAATGTTCTATGGTAGGGTTCAGAATGATGCCCTGTACATGTGGGACAGTGACAGTGTCCCTAACACCCCATATTTGGTGAAAAGTACACTTCTGCCTAGCTTTTCAAAGAACACAACGCGCGATGCTGTAACAACCCTACAGAATCAGCTGTTTTAAATATAATTCAAGCCAGGATGGTCAAAATGTTAATCGCATACTTTAATTAAAATAAAACGCCGTAACTAGCCATTAGGTGTTTACATACTCTAGTAAATACAAAGTACATATAACGTTAGTGTTGGTCTTAAATAATGGCTTAATTTTGTTACGTTTTATTAAGGACTATTTGCACGCAAATGTTATTATCATAACATGGACGCGTTGAGGGATCAAATTAATTTGCTCTGAGTTTTTTGTTAATGTCAATAAGCTTGTAAAAACAGTTCGAATAAGTCAAGTGCGTACATTCATCATCATTCATTAAGTACATTAAGTACTTAAAGTTGTTTATTAAGTTACTTAAAAACAGGAAGGTTAAATCCTACTAATATTATAAATGCGAAAGTTTGTATGGATGTATGTATGGATATTTGTTGCACGCAAAAACTACTGACCGGAATTGGATGAAATTTGGCACACAGATAGTTATAGACACATAGGATTTTATCCCGGTAGTACGATCCCGTGGAACATTACCGAACTCCACGCGGGCGAAGCCGTTGGCATAACCTAGTGTTACATTAACGTTAAAACGACTAAAACACCAATGAATCTGATCGCGATCATCACATATAAACCGCGTTCAAGTCACTCTCACCGTGAGTGAGTCGTGTTCAATTTCACTGTTATCTTCAAGTTAGGTTTCGAATATTAATGACTACAGTTAAACATCAGTTTAGTGTTTTTATCGTATCTCCGGGTACCTTAAGCTTTCTACAAAGATCATTCATATACCTATTACCCCCGTAATGGACGACATCCCGCAAACAACAGACACATAATAACCCCGCTTATCTGCTAACACATTTGTCTCGTATTCCAGCTATCAGATCGTGTCATTACACAGCTAATTCTTAGTAACGTGGACGTCGACACAATCGTGTGTCACGACACGGTGTGTGAATATGCCGAAGTACCGAAGGACCAGTCTGAACAACTCTTTATAAACGAACAAAACAGTTAACGTGACGCACTTTTAACATAGAATAATCCTACAATACAGAGATACTAAATAATGAAAGGAAAAAGACAATTATGAAAAAAAGAAACAAATAGCGTCAATCATATGAGAGGATTTTAAAATTCAATTTCAATTTCAATTTTACGAAAATTAAGAAAGCTTGGACGGTCTTAAATGCTACCGATTCGTTGTCGTAAGGCCTTTTTTCACATTTCGAAAGCCCCATTTCATAGGAGGCGAGAGCCAACAATCAGGAACACTCCGGTCCTCTATAGTGAACTAGAAAATACGTGTAACATAACATAGAAACACGCCTGTAATCTCCGAAAGGTTAGGCAGATACCCATATTTCGTCAGTTATGTTTAAGTCCCATGTAATAGGGGGCGAACCTATTGCCATCAACCGGACACAAATCCAGACTCCGTGGCTGCTACTGAAAAATTTCTGATGGAAAAACCCCATAACACTTTGCCCGACCCGGGAATCGCACCCAGGACCTCTAGCTTAGTAATCGCGCTTGCGGCTACTAGACCAACGAGGCAGTCTATGTGTAATAGTCTCTCTCCAGTCTGGCTGGTTTATTCAGTTCCTCAAGTACAAGTTGCAAGTGACCTGGTAACCACTTTTTTTCACCTGCTGCTGTGCTGTGGCCTCCCCATTTTTATTTGATTGTTTTATTTTATCTTATTTTAATTCTGATTTTAATGTTAATTTTAATTTTGATAGTAATTTATTTTATTTTATTTGTTTTTGATTTTAAATGTTAATTTATTTTATTTTTAATCCTGATTTCAGTTCAATGTTAATTTAATTTAATTTTAATTTCAGTGTATGGATCAAGTTATCTGAATTAAATGAATTTTATTATTTTTATTTTATTTATAGCAACGCATCCTGCTGAGTGGTAACTTGCTTGTCGCAGTCACGACGTGCAAGCTGTTAATTTTTTCTTTTTTTGTTCCGTCCTGTTGAATTTATAGTTTATTATTATTTTTTTGTCATTTTGTATGATGCACGTCATGTCCGTGCGACAAATAAATATTTTTTCTTTCTTTCTTTTTTTATTGACCTTCTGTCCTTCATTTCACAGTGAAACTGTAATAGTAACACTCGCAAACTTGGTCCAACATTCGGGATAATTATGGTAATGACTTATTCACATGTAGACCAGTAAACGAGTATACTTAATGATTCTTTAATTGACACTCTGCGTCTGTACCCGTAACGTAACGTAAAAAGTTACGTTCAGGTCATTTCTATGGTAATTTTTGTGAAAGAATTCCCTTTACCCTTAATTACGTAATTTCATGCGGTTTGTGTAATTGAATATTATGTTGATTGGATGTTGTTCAGTTATTAGTTTATTTTGTCTTTTACTGAATTAGGAAGTCGATTATCCTTATTTATTGTAAGCTGTTGCTATTTGAATCGGATTTTGTTAACAATTTCAAGGGTTTTATTTTTTTTTGCACGGAACCCTAATCCTTTTTCTAAAAAAAAAAGTAGCTTAAGTTACTCCTTATAACATAAGCTATCTGCCAGTAAAAGTCAAGTGAAAATAAGCCTAGACTGATTATCACGGGACTTTTACTGGCAATTTGTTTGGATTATGAAAAAACAGAGGACGTGTTAAAGATAATGTCATAAGCGCATAGGTATACGAGTAAGTATCACACTAACACATGCAACCACTCTTACCCTTCTCACATGCACTCACACACCCACACCTACAAAACTACACTCACTACAGTCACTACACCTACCGCACTACATTCACTACACCACACTCTACCCAAACTACTGAAATTTTGTTAAACTTAATTATAGTTTGGTTACCTAAAACTATTGTCTTTGTAACTGTACCATCTGAATATGGATTGAAAGAGACTGGACCCCACAACACAGGGAATCCTAGTGTGGGGCTCAGGGCTTCATTTACGTTTGTAAACATAAAGAGACAATAAATAATATTTTATTTATTTTTATTTTTTTAATCAAATCTCCGAAACGTCTACACTCAAGACGTTTCGGAGATTACCTGGAAAAAACAACAGACAGACAAAAAAAAAATAAGTAAAGGTACCGTATATACTTTCATATGCATTCAGTAAAAAGCTGGTGACATGGCACATTAATTTTATTTATTTGTATAGAAAACCACTGAGGATTATTTTTTATGTCTACTATCGATAAACGACAAAACATTTTTAATAAATATACATAAGCTCACATCTTCTCCCCATACTTCTGTTTCGTCCACATTCATCTTACATTTAATATTCAATTAAGTATTTTCTTAGGTATGTAATTACCTAGGAAAAAACAAATTTGGGACGCTATAAATAGTAGCTAAGAAAATATATCCTCCACGTAAATAAGAAATATCAATGCTGTTTCACTTCTCGAGACCTCCATACATTACGTGTCATTCACTCAGCCTATTCATCTATTTCTTACTAGTTTCTGGGAGAAAATCAATTGATATATTAACAGGGACCTTAGGCTTGGTGTCCACCGAAGCGAACACGAGCGCAGCGGAGACGAGAGCGGGAATCGACCAATCATATTGGTAGAAATTACACAATGCGTCCCTCGTCACTCCTGTATCGGTGTCGTGTTACTCAATAACTGTGTTGGGGAGGTAATATAGGCAGTTGTTCCATGTAAAAATCTGGTATTCAGATGCATTTAGTTAGATTGGAAGCCGACATCAACATAGTTGGGAAAAGGCTAAGCAGATGATGATGTTTCTCGTCTCTCTAATGGTCGAACCTTGCTCATCTCCGCACCACTCCGTTAGTCTCCGCTTTAGTGTGGACGAGGCCTTACATTATTATTTTTGTCTCACAGTCACAAGTCACATATAAATCATAAGTGGCGAGATAGTGTAATCTAACTATAATCTATTAGGAACCGTCGGGGCGTTGAATCTGTAAGTTTTCCGATTAGCAAGTACGCCCCCTACGTCCGGAATCACCCCTGTTTTCACCCCCTCGCCCCTTCCCCAGTACCCCGCGGAAATTGTAAATCTTGGTGCTGGCTTCACAGAAATTTATTAACCATAATGGTTGAAGGGGAAATTGATAATTATTTTCAGTGCTTTCCCAAATATAGGTGGTAAATAATAAATATCGTCTTTTGTTCTCATTTCCACTGATTAGAATGAGGCGGAGAGCCTTGTATTATATAAATCTGGGAACAAAGACTGTTGTTATATGCATTGTATGTGGATTTATTTCGGTTGAAACAAATACTGCATTCAATTTTGAACTTTTAATATTTTAGTGGCAAAATGAGCAGCCAAATAAATGATACTATCCAAAATATGCACTTTTTGAAAGAGAACCGATATGTGGACATTGTTTTTGTAATAAATAGAATATAATTATTTCCTTTAGTAGTTATGTGATAACTGCAATAGCTAATTATCAGCAGAGATAGCCTAGTGGTGTGATCATCGGACTGCCAAGTCATAGGTCTCGAGTTCGAACCCAAGGCACTCACCTCTGATTTTTCGGGTTCATGTGCGTGACCACTTGCGTCGGTGAAGGAACACATCGTGAGGAAACCAAACTAGAATGCCTGAGAGATATTTCTCGACGGTATGTAGGTAAAGCCAAGTCAGAGGGCCATGGGCGGCATTAATACTCTGACACCAGGCACTCATCATCATCTGCCTAGCATTTTACCAACTATGTTGGGGTCGGGTTCCAGTCTAACCGGATGCAGCTGAATACCAGTATTTTACATGGAACGACTGCCTATCTGACCTTCACAACCCAGTTAGTACTGGGTAATACAATACCCCTTGGTAAGACTGGTTCCAACACCACACACCACTGGCTCTGACACCAGGCACTAACCACATAAAAAAGTATTACTTAATTCAACTAGAATCTTTGACTATTAAAATTATCAAGCGCCAAAGCAAGCCAACCAATCAAATCTTCCTGTCAACTCCAATACATCGTCACCAAATTGCGTCAAATTCGAACAAGCTGTTACATACACCATCTAATGAAAGACCATGTATTCAGGTCTACCAAATAATCATTACAAATGGTGTCCCGAGGCACAGAGCGTTATGGCTATACTGTGAACTCCATGGCTTCAATTTTCAGCTAAAATCCAATATGTCAACGTACGTCGTGCATAGGGTTGTGATTTCACGGGATTGATATATTAATAAGCGAATATGACATTGTTATTTTAGAATTATTATTGTCAATTAGTAAATTGAATACTTTCTATTTCTTTGGAAAGCATTTATGTAAAATATAATTAGGAGCGAACATAAAAAAAAAAAACATTTATTTCAAATAGTGACTGAAATAAAAATAAGGCTTCTGGCGTTTTTCTGACATAAATGGATTCCACGATTTCCACGAACCTTATATTTATTTAATTTTGCGCTGCAATACTTTTCTACGAATAGTGGCAACAAAGAGAAATAAATGCTTCGTTGGATCTGTTATACTTTTAATGCGTTAACGGAACATTGACAGATAGGATTTACAACGGACCATTACACTCGCCAAAATATAAAAAAAAACCTTATTCCATCGAACTCGTTCGAGCGAGTCGGTGATTAAGACTAATCCCTAGAATTTTATACAAAAATATTACAATTTTCAGGTGAAAATATGTATAAATAAAAGTTTCACGCATATCGTGCTGTCTGTGTAATACGGGGAAAAGCTGGGAATAAATTTGAGCTTTATGAGAACAGCTACAAAGCTTTATACAATATACATATATACCGCCCAATGTATCACCCTATTTCTACATTTATATAACTAAAACTGTTAATGTTTATGGCGTAAATAATAAAGAATATTTTACTCTACGACTGATTTAATTAATTAATGAAAATAATGGTAAACATTCACATTTTTTCATGTTAGCCTTTTAATATCAAACCACACAAAAATATCTACAACAAATTACCTTAATTACAAAACCAACATCACCAAACACAACCAAATAAATAAAAGCCACAGTAATTAAAAAAGTCCCGCATTAAAAATGAAACGGCACAAAATTCCCGTGCATCGTCCGACCGAACGTATAATTTAAGCCCGGGAAATCCCGGGAAAGCGTGCAGGTGACAACACTAGGTACTGTAACTACTGTCCGTAATTGAAAGCGACACATCCACGAAGGGATGAAGTGCGTTAAGGCTCGATTGCAATGACATTAACAGCATAGTGCAGGTATGTGGATGTGGGACTAAGCTTTATGTCATGCGAGGTAATAGGAATTTCATTTGTGTGTTGTGTTTGTTACGGAATGGGAAACTTGATTACGTAGTTTGTTATTTGTGTGCATTATTGAGATTGGTTTAAAAGCTACGTGCAGAGTGTTGTTCATTTTCAACATGGCATAACATCACGCCTTGTAATTCCCGAAGGGTTAGGCAGAGGTGTACCTAACAAGTACACCCACGTTTCGCCAGTTATGTTTAAGTCCCTTGTAATAGGAGGCGAGCCTATTGCCATCAACCGAGCACAAATCCAGACTCCGTGGCAGCTACTGCAAAATTCCTGAAGGAAAAACCCGATAACACTTTGCCGACCCGGGAATCGAACCCAGGATCTCATGCTCACTAATACCAGTTTGCGATTATATATACAGGGTTGGAAGTGACACCGACGCGAAAACGATTAGCACGTATTCAGTACCTCACAAAAAAAAACAGCTGTTTCCTACAAAAGTGGAATACCTACACGGTCAAAATGTATGGAAAAGCTGATTTTTTTATTTTAATAACCGATGAAAAATTTCTAAGTAGGGGGAATGATGTATTCTCAGAATGATGTACTGATTACGTGGTAACCGTTTTCGCGTCGGTGTACCTTCCACCCTGTATAAAGGATGTAAATAGACCCTGAACATAAACGAAAGGTACTTGTTCTCCCCGTCACTGCGATATTTTTTTTGGTCTAGACCATACCTGGGAACCTTCTAGTTACGGAGATATTTGGGTTCAAAGTTCCAACTTTTTCACAAGTTTTTTTTTTAATACCTTTTTTAATGTTTTTACTTTACACACCTCCACGACCCTCGTACTATTCAATCCATTCATCAGCACAATGCTGTGAGTGCTTTCCATCGAGCCCTACCGTAAAACGTGATTCTTCACCCCAAAAAAAAAGGCGATACCCAGCAATAATTTTTCAGTAAAGTTACTTAGTTTGATGTACAGAATGCTTGGTTGACAAATATGTGAAGGGTCTGTTTACACCCGGTATTATGTACCTTCATATTGCCTCTTTTCTTCTTATGTTTAACAGTATCACATAACAACCTATGTTCTCTGTTCCTGGAATTAAGTGGCTATTAGTATATGCTCAGTAAATGGTCCCTTTTTAACCGCACACCAGTTACAAGGGTAAGCTACGGGTAATGGGATGTTGTCCTAACTGATGGGGTACTAACCTTGTACTAAGTGTAACCTCATTGCAGTATTCATTGTATAACATATCTTTAATTTTAAACTAGCTGTTGCCGCGACCTTTCTACGTGTGAAATTATTATGAAAATATTATTTCCCTTTTTGAATCTGATTTTGTTAACAATTTCATAGGTTTTATTTTTTGTGCACGGAACAGTAATCCTTTTTCGAAAACAAAAGTAAAAGCCTTAGTTACACCTTATAACATCAGCTATCTGCCAGTGAAAGTACCGTCCAAATCGGTCCAGCCAGTTGCGGAGATTAGCCGGAACAAACAGACAGACAAGGTTTTTTTTAAATTGTTTAATTAGTTTTTTTTTTGTTATAAGTACAGTATATACTTTCATATTATGTATTCAGTACAAAGCTGTTATTTTGAAATTACAAACGGAATGTTTAGATTAAAGTAGCAAGAGGTATCATATTACCCAGTAACTGGGTTGTGGAGCTCAGATAGACAGTTGTTCCGTGTAAAATACTGGTATTTAGCTAAATCCGGTTACCCTGGAAGCCGACCCCAAAGTAGTTTAGAAAAAACTAGGCAAATGATGGGTTACATTCTGCTAAGATCAATATTGTTATGTGTCCACGAGTATTGAGCTAGCCATACACGCTAGGGTGTACCTGACGGTTTGCCTGTACAGTCCAACTGTAAACCGGACCGTGTACGTTGCAAAACTGTACAAATTTCCTCAAGACACAGCTCAAGTTTACCTGACGGGTGTACCTAGACAGGTAAACTTGTTAGGTACAACCCTAGCTTGTATGGTTACCTTAATACTCGGCTGCCTTTACTGAGCTAATTGGTGTGGAAAACGACAAGCATTTTTTTTAATAATCACCGTCAACTTAAATCGGACTCTTAAAGACCATTTTTTGCGGTCCTTTTCTCCTCACCTCTCCAACACTAATTACCACACAAAAGAAAACAAAAAAAAAAAAAACTCTACACATTTAATATACCCTTACCATCAAAAAACATTAACAAGAAAAATACCACTGCGGTACGGTCAGCAAAAACACGTCGCACACTTATATCGTCATATCTGTGTACGGTCAGCAGCGGCGTCATGTTTAATGTGACGTGTAAAACGAATAGTGTCGCGCGGGGGTGGGGTATGGGCGGCCGGTAAGAGGGGGGAGGGTCGAAAGTACCATTGGTTAGTTGTAATATGCGTCGTTTGGTGAGATTAGAGTGAGTTTCGGGATGCGGAAGTTTTTTGTTGTAGCAATAAGGGAGAATGAAGGGTAAGAAGAAAGGAGGGAAATGTAACTCACCACTATCTCATTGCTGAGGACTTAGACATATTCTGTTGCACTTTAAGGATATATAAATAAAAAATCTATAAGAGTGAAATAGTTATTGCTTCCTAAAGTGTGTTGCCTAAAAGTGAACGACCTAAAGCGCTTTAGAAAACGGCAAAGAAATATATCCCATGTTGTTTGAGGTCGGCGCAACACGTTTTCTTCTACCATTCTCCCCTGTCAATCGTCACGCTAGCATTTACTCTATTTTCCTTCATATCATTCCTCACACAATCCATCCATCTTTTCTTTGGTCTTCCTCTCCCTGTCGATCCATCAATATTTTTCATTACTCTTGTAGTCACATGCGATTCGGATCTATATAATGTGAACATATTCAGAGAATTCAAGGCTAGTTCTAATTTCTGGTCAAAATAAAGTGTTTTCTCCTGCTTCCCCAATAATTTATTAATTTTTAAGCCAAGTCAGAGGCCCATGGGCGGCATAAAACCAGGCACCAGGTTAGGCACTAACCACACGATAAAGAAAGAATAATTTATTTTATTTGGGAAACAAACAGATGCAACATCAAACTTAATTATACAATTATAGCTACAATTGAATCCTTATAAAGATTAATACAATACTTTATAATAATAAGACAACAATCAGAAGAGATGCTTTTTTTATAATTAAAGGAATTAATCAGTAGGCTATGATATGAGGATGATATGGCAAGAAAGGAATTGTCTGATGAGATGACGAGTAATAGAGAAGTATGAAGAAGAAGACGACATGCTGTGCCGACCCCAAATGAATTGGTATAAGGGCAAGAGAATGATAATGAGGAGGATATGATGTCCTCCATGTTCGTAATCAATGTAACTGTAACCAAACGTTAAAACAAGCATTCAATTCAACTCTTCCCAACCCAATACAGCAGACAATTCAAACCAGATTCCAATTCAGCCCATAGTAGTGTCCCCACACAATGGCGCGGTGACGAATGCGCACAGTGTCCGGTGTTCGGCCATCGCTCACGGCTCCCGGACACGCGGACACCCGGACGCCGTACAACACACCGAAACGCCAGCCTCACAATATATGTGCCTATTCGCAGTCAATGTGCGGACATCGGTCATCTTTGACGTGTTGTGTATTTGAAAATTGTTCTATTGAATAGGCTTTTAATGGTGGCGATCGCTTATTAGTAGAGATTATTAAAGTATACCATATCTATCAGCTTAGTTACTTGTTTAACATACGTAACATCAAATCTGTAATCCCGAAGGGTTAGGCAGTCGTGTAGCTATTAATACACCCACATTTCGCCAGTTATGTTTAAGTTCCATGTAATAGGGGGCGACCGTATTGCCATCAACCGGGCACAAATCCAGACTCTAAATAATTCTGTGTTAAAAAGTTATTAATATAAGATAGGTTTCGCTATGAAGATTCTCAGAAGCTTAGAAACAAATGACTGCGTTCAGGCCTGATTTCAGCTGTGAAAAGCCGAATAATTTTTTACAAGAAATTGTTGCAAAATGTAAAAGTTTAGGTTATATTTAAGTTTAGGTTTAGGATGAAATATATAAGTTTAGGTTTAGGATGCTTTTGGCTGAACTACTCGTAAAAGCAGATGACCGCATAATCGCTGGGTTAAATGTTCTCATGAGAATAGAATATAATACTTTTCATTATGGACCACATAATGAATAAAGAAAAATTAAATTGGCACAATGGGCACAATCTAACATTGAATAGTAACTAATAAAATCCATTTGGAGTCCCAATTAAAAGATTTTCCTACAACCCTTCTGGCACAGTACCCCAAAAAATAAACTCAACCTACGATGTACCGAGTTTTCTTCCAGTTAAAATGAAAGTAACTTTCGCTCAAATTGAATGTGAAAGTGAACTCAAAGTTTAAAATTCAATTAACTAACAATTAGTTCAACTTAATTTCAACTTCATAAATTGTATAAAAGTTTTAAAATTCGGTCGTTGTCGTGGGGAGTTCAAAATTAGTTGATCAACCGAAAACCGGAGGGAAAAGCGATGTGACAGAGAAACAAGGGCTTGGAGTGGATATCTGGTGAAAGAGGTCGTGTCGGAACGTATAAACTTTTGGGTTTTAAGTAACAGTCAATTAAAAAACTAAATTAATAATGACATGGATCCAATCAATATTATCCAGTACTAACTGGGTTGTGGAGGTCAGATAGGCAAGTCGCTCCATGTAAAATACTGTTGTTCAGCTGCATCCGGATAGACTGGAAGCCGGCCCTAACATAGTTGGGAAAAGGCTAGGTAGATGATGATGGATCCAATCAGTATGTAGCTATCGAAAATATTTTGACAAGGTATGGATTGGTCTTGAAACAGATACAAGATAAGGTACGTGTACAAATTCTTAATTTTCATCATTTTATTTTATTTAGATTCCACATCGATACCCATCACGTCAATCACGTTGCGCTAGCTTTAAAATGACTCTGTATTGACACAAATCAGTTGCATTTATCTGTCCAAAATTCTCATCTCTCAAAACCATTGCCGAATAAGTACAAGACATCAATAAAAGATGTCAGTCACAAAAAATATACTTTAGTAAGTGCAAAGCTGCACCATCCACCTAACCAACAACACGTAACAAACTCACACTCACGCCCCCCCCCACACACACACATACACACACACACACACACAAAACCCATCGCATCAAATACATTTTTGTGAACTCCTCGCCGAGTTTCTATGACAAAGCACTTACCATTACCACTGGAAAGCATACGTAGTTGAAAAAAAAACACGCCGCCGACAAGGGCACAGCACCTCCGGGATCTTTCTGAGAGGAGAGGGGGACGGTAGGGGGGAGGGGTCCACGGAAGTGACGGGCCGGAAGCGGCGCCGGGCGGAAGCGTGCGAACCCTTTGGCTCGCCCTTTGTTTATAGAGACCGGAGCTAGAAGCAGTAAGTGAAGGCTGCGTTGGCTTTAGGACTGGTTGTGAGGTGGAGATTAGCCTTGTATAACTTGTGTCTGGGGAGGCTTAGATTTTTCTAGAAATCATCTAGGTACACTAGCGATACAAGGATCTGCGTTCGATTGAACTTGGCGTTGTTGCACCTTTTTTTTGATGGTTGTGTTCCGATTTTGGCCACGCGAAAATAATACCTAGTACCTTCAGCTTATAGCTCATGTGAACTATGTATTCCGGAAAATGTATGTGTATAATACAGTTTTACATAACTGGCTATGTACATAATATCCTAATTGCACCCATGCGATTTAAGCCAGAGCGGGCTGCTAGTGTCTAGAAGGTTAATATTATAGTACATTAATATAAAACTACTGTTCCGCAGTTGTAAAATTGCGAAGATAAGTTATTATGGAAGTAAAACGTGCTGTGAAATTAAAACTTAATTATATTCAAAGGAAATGAGACTATTACCTAAGATATAATTCTAGTGTACCTATTTGTTGTTACTGCAACGGAAAATTAACGTTTTCCTTTTCTATAGTTTTATGGCCTTTAAATGGTAATTATAAAACTTACCCCATTTTTGCCCTAAATTATATAATATTTTAAATCTTCCACTATCATAACAATATTACAAGCGAACTGTCAACGAAAAAAGGCTTCGCAAAAAAAAAAAGCGATAATCCCCCAAAAAAATACAGCTAAAAGCTATTTTGACAGTTGTAGTACAACAATATATCCCCCAGATGGCGCTGGCGACGCCTCACTTGATATACTGTCCGTATTTCCCCACGACAAAAGGTTTTCTCCCAACTATTACGCAGAACAGGAAACGGATGTCGTTGCTGCGCTGCGACCGACACCAAGCATCGCCTTTAAGGGCGCCAAATAATCCTGAAATTTGCCCTTTCAGCAAGTCTTTAATGAAAAAAGTTTAAAAGAAAACGCCCGCTGTAAAGTACTTATTTTTGTACATCAAATATTTATACAGCGTCGAGTTTTTGGAGCACTTAATAATGATCATACTTTTGTTCGTGGATCTTTGTTTGGGATGACAACAAAGTAGGGTAATCGTCTTCTTTTGAAGATAATTTCATAACAAAGAATGGTCGTGAGGTGTTTGATTAATTAATTCACTAATTTGATTAAATTAGACAATTTTAATAACGCTTATAACTTGTAAATAAAAAGTGTTAATTATAAATCTTTAAACTGCTGAGCAATATAAAGAAAAGACTTTTTAAACATTACAAACAATGCTTCTTGTTACGAACTTCTGATTCTTCATTCTTCTCCAGATATTAGTTCAATGTCGTAAACACACCTGAATATATGTCACACGCAACTCAATATAAGACCTTAAATAGCTTTTCAAAAGTTCCAATCGCGTCATTGATACCTGACAAGCACTTAGTGATATTGATACAAAAATGTTAAGTGCCTCAAAAATTACTAAGACCACTTTTCAATAACAAAATTGAACGCGACCAGCATTTAAAGCGCGTTCATGACCTGTCACTTTCATTATTGCTTTGGAATATTGACACAGACCGCTACGTAGTTTTATTGCTGAAATTCTCCCTAAATGACAAGTAACAGAGATGACGACTGAAGACAAAGTTGCATGTCGTCTGCTTACCAACAAATGTTGTAGAAAAAATAGACAAGGGGGATTAACTTAATTGTTTTCGCAGATGGTCGAGTGGGGCTGGAAGAATTACATGTTAATCTAAATTAGTTTTATAAATGCAAGCCCTGGGGGGGGCCTGGTGACCCGTAACACAGGTATTGTATGCCTATTTCGGGCACCAGTCTCTCACAAATGTTTACCATGTGTAATAGATTTAATCATTCCTGTACACTGTTACGTTTGTGATGAGAACATAAACATATTATTATTATTATTACATCTTACAGCCCAGCCCTAGCTCTAAGCTGTTCTCTAATTATAAAAAAAAATATGAGATGTTTTTGGAAGATAGTAAATTAAAATAGGAGTTAACACATTTATGTATGGCGGGAAAGCATATGATATATTGTCACTAAATAATATGATATCTTTCGAAGTATCTTGATTAAATAAATAAGGTCGGGACCTTTCTTTCTGAGCTATATTATAAGTACCATGATCGTAAGGTGATCAACAAGATGCTTTTATCTTACATTTCAAAACCGTGATCAGTCAAATATGCTTTTAATAAAAAAAAGATTTTTAAAAACAAGCTCTTAAATAAAAGTGAGACGCCATTTTTTTTCGTATCTTCTCAGCAAACCCTTTTAATTAATATCCATATCACGGATGCATAAAAAAATAACTAATCCGCCATCTTTGGTCGTCTGCCATATTGGATTTAGAATTATGTAACTTAGGTAACCATGCATTGTCATCTAAACTAAATGTGTATCTATAACTTCAGCTCAATCGGTTGGGTATAACTTTGTTTTTAAAATTCATTTGTAAGATCTAAAAACACAAACCTTGCAATTTAAAAATAAAAGCATGTAAAAGACAAATGACTATTTCACTGCAGTATTAAAACGCTATTCCATAACGGTGATTGGCAACGTGAACCTAGCACCAAGGTCTTAAGAACAAAAGTGAATAATTATGAAAGTTTTACTGCGTCAAGCAATTTATCAGTTATCTACTTCGCTTGGCAACTTAGCAACCTTGAATGTAGTATTACATAAGTTTGTTTTAATCGTGCCTGTATGCGCATATTTTGTACTTCTGACCTACAGAATATGTCTGAACATATTTAGGAATACATGATCGGTTTTAAGTAGATACAATTGTGTCGAAGAAGATACCATTTTTTTTGGTGAATTTTAAAATGGACCACAATGAGCAGTTTTCATTTTTGAAAAACAAGAATTTTATTACCACGCAAAACTAACTTAACACCGTTGAATTAATACATACATACTCACGCCTTTACCCATGGTAGTAGGCAGAGACTACAGAACACCACATGTTACGATCCTTAAATACTCTATATGTTGCTTCGTCCATGTTCATACATCTGGTAGTTGAAACACCGCTAATCGTAAGTGTATTTTTTATTTACTTCCATCATCTTGAAATAAGAATAGAATAGAATTTATTGTACACCAAAATTGAAACACATCTGTTTTACAATATTGCTAATTCAATAGTTACAATGGCGGCCTTATATACCGGGTGTAAACAGACCCTTCACATATCCGTCAACCAAGCATTCTGTACATCAAACTAAGTAACTTTACGCAAAAATTATTGCTGGGAATCGACTTTTTTTTTTTTGGGGTGAAAAATCACGTTTTACGGCAGAACTCGATGGAAAGCACTCATAGCATTGTGCTGATAAATGGATTGAATAGTACGAGGACCGTGGAGATGTGTAAAGTAAAAATCTTACATTAAAAACATGTATTTGAAAAAAAAAACTTGTGAAAAAGTTGGTACTTTGACCCCCAATATCTCAATATCGGTAACTAGAAGATTCCCAGGTATGGTCTAGAACAAAAAAAATATCGCAGTGACGGGGAGAACAAGTGCCTTTCGTTTATGTTAACGGTCTATTTACACCATTTATATAGATAGCGATATCTTTCATACAAAAAATATAAAGAGGGTTGTAGTTTTTTTTTTGTATTTTTCTTTATTATTTTCTTTCTTTTTCTTTTTTATTTGTATTTATTCATTATGTTTTTATTTTTCAGGTAGTCAGTGCTAGTTTTTCAACACATATTACCTACTTTTAGGTTCAAATAAGAACAAAAGTACTAAAGACAATAATAACACCATCATTTAAAACATATACAATAACAGAAGTGTTGCTAAGCAACCGTCTAGTTCTAACTTTGCCCGACAACTTGGGAATGGATAGCTTAAGTTAATGCTGACTTAGGTCAAGTTATATTAGGGATGGGCGAAATTAGAAACAGTATTGGTACAGACCATCTGACTGGGCAATGCAAATAGTACGGATGTAACTTTACCCGTAGTTTGGTTTGCTGAGATCTTGGAGTGAGATGTCTGAAAGTAGTGTTTCATTAGAAACTTAGTTTGTGAGTCATTAATAAGAGTAGATGCATGGACTTGGAAGCAAAAGTTAGTTTGTAGAAACTGTAGCACGTGACGTTCGGCAGTTTTGTATCACCATCATCATTTCAGCCGAAATACGTCCACTGCTGAACATAGGCCTCCCCCAAGTGTCGCCACATTGACCGGTCCCGTGCGACTCGCATCTAGCGAGTTTTGTATACTCGATAGAAAAACGAGCGTGTGTTTATCTATCTATGTATTTGTTAAGTAACTACCTAAAAAATTTTGCAAAGAAGAATTTTTAGCGGTTTTTAGCAGTCTGCAATTCCAGGGCCAGTTTGAGTTCTGGATAAATCTTTTAAGCGGAAACTGTGCCTCCTTTCATGTGCTAATTGTAGCCACCGAGGCAAGTTTAGCAAGAGTGTTACCACACAAATCGATCGATGGTAGAAGGTATAAGTCGACGTCGATCAATAGTATCTCTCTTTCAACTAATCCATTCTACCATCGATCGATGGCATAGATCAACGATCGATCGATTGGTGTGGTAACACCCTAAGGTAAAAATCCCATGGAAGTTTGAAGTAGATGATAAGTAATTATGCGTATAACTTTAACGGAATAAGTTCTTTGATGTTTCTCTTTTTTCTCAAATTTCTTAGACGAAATCATTAACTTATTAAGTAGCACTCACCTTTATAAATCTTTTGGCTTTTGTTAATAATCCTAAAGTAGTGTGTCGTGACGCTTCGGGCCCTAGAGGTACCATGTCCTTTAATTTTTCCAAGCAACTTCTTAGGTGTGCTCTCCTGTAACAAGCAGAAAATGAAAACGTTAGTACAAGTAAGTTATAAATATCGACAGAAAAAAAAAATGGAAATGGAAATTTATTTATTCAGTAAATCGGTAATGAAACTAATTACCGATTATCATTACCGATTTACTGAATAAATATAATTTCCATAAAACATCATTACAAGAGAAGATATCCAGTCAATGATAAGATACTTAGGGAAGTTATCATTTATATTTGAGGAAAACCTAACAAGTTTCTAGGAATTCGATAAAATCACTCCAATTTATTAGATTTATTTACTTTCGAACTAACCAAACTACGATTTCGTAGCACGATGCCTACTTTCGCACTATGAGTACTTTTTCTAGTACCAATAAACAAATAATATTGAATATTTAACGTTTACAGCAAGTCAAGGATAGACTCAATGAAATGTGTGTCTAGTAAGTTTAAAGCATCGAAAACTTAGCGAACGTTAAGTTTCAGAGTTTATATTTTAGCATACCGAAACGACTTTCTTTGCTCTTCAAACTAATATCTCAAAACTATTAAGCGCAGGCCATACCGCCAGCTAGCGAGCGAGCGAGCGAGCCGGGCGAGGCATTGTTTCACTTCTTTTGATAGTTTGGTTCACACCGCGGACTACCGAAAGAGCCGAAACGAAGTATGAAAAGAGGCTCGCCCTGCTCGCTCGCTAGCTGACGGTGTGGCCTGCGCTTTACGCTTAATCAAACGCAGGCTGCGTTTGATTAAGCGTAAAGCGCAGGCCACACCGTTAGTCGCCAGTGAATAAAGTCCAAAATCTTTCGTCCTTACACAGTTTTTGACAGCCGATTTGTCGCTACAGTCCTCTTAAATTATTTACCTCTGATATAAACCTTATGGCAACGAGAATTAAGGTCACTGTACGAAAAAATCAGAGGTAGAATAAAAAAGAAAGAACAGTAGCGATGCAAAGTCAAGAAGTTGGTGTGCGTCGGTGAAGAATGTCAGTTCGTGTTTACCTGTGATATTCTTAAGCAACTGATCACACTAGAAAAATTAATAGATGACATACGAGTCGCCACCTTTTTACCCGACTGTGGCGAAGCGCAAACGGTGGGTGATGTTTTTTCTCCACTTTCCATTTTAATAATGACACTCTTCCTCTATACAAGGAAGCTCCAATAAAGCCATATAAACAACACAGACAAACGCCATCAGAACATTTTTACGAGAAAGATTATTTACCTCCCCATCCTAATTGTAGTGGCGGCTGGCAAACTATGAGTATGGCAACACTGACATAAATAACTAGCACTTACAGTAATAAGGACGTCATTTATTTTTGGGCTCATTTTGATGGATTGTTGAATGTTTTTGGTGAGATGGGAGAAGGATGTGTGAAATTACATTTTTTTTCTGTATGTCGAGGTGGGCTCATATAGCAAAATATTTGGAATTGATTAAAAACTCAAATCGTTAATGTTATGACAATTAATAGAGAGTTTGTATTCTGCAACGTTGCAAATAACTACTGTCCTATATTACGCGCGTTTTGATTAATTCAATAAAACTAAATGATATAATAAAATATCGCTCTGTACACTTATGAACATTCCAAGATTTCCCAACCATGTTCGCAATCAAAAAGAGCCCTTAATCATAAGCCATATACAAACCGAAATCATAAACACAAACTTATCCCAAAACTTACAAAATAAAGATAAAATAATACCTTTCATATCAGACAAACAGAACACCCAAATTCCATAGCACTTCTCACATAATTCTCTCTCTGTACCCAATAGTGCTCATACATGATAATACAATACAGTTATATTTCAACCACTAAGAGCGTATTACATTACAGTTACGGGCGTTTTCAGCGTCTCAGCGTAAACGTTCTCTTTGGCGAAATTTGCGACTAGGTAGCTACTACTAAGGGTTTCAGGAATTTTGGTATCTATATTGATTATTTTTAAGCTGCTTTTGTAATGGTATAAGTACACTACTTATGCTATTACAAAAGACATTCAGCTTTCGGTTTTGTAGACTACATACTATTTACAGTTAATTTGTCCTGTTATTTGTTATATGAAGATGCAAAATCAATTAAAATGACAAAAACACAACACGCGAGTTTTAAAGAACATTCGATTTCCATTCTAATCCAAGATTATTCAATCAAATAACTAATGTTGCAATGTCAAAGTAGGAGAAGACATTAAAGAGCATTCGATTTTGAGTTTTTAAACACACAAAACTACTCCGAATTATAAAATTCACATCTCCCGAGTTTTTGTGCCATCTCGAAAGTGCCTAACTTTCAGAAACCCACATTAATTTCGACTACCGTTAGTATGATCACAAATAAGCTTTGTTAAGGCGACGTCGGCTAGTCGCGCGTGCCCACGAACCGACTCCGCTTGGCTTTGAACACTCAGGCTCACTAATTTCGAACCACTGCTCCATTATACGTACTAACAATTATTTGTTGTTATAATGAGCGGTTATTATTGTTGTTTTAGGAGAAATTGGATTTAGCTAGATATTCTGGAATAAGGGCTGTGTTAATTGATGTGTATTCAGGAGTTACTTGATTGCTGGAAAAGTAACGAAAACGTATAAAACAAAGAGCCTAAGAAGAGGCCAAACACGGACCCGTGACGTAAACGTAAGGTTAACACTTTTTTAATAAAAATATACTATCGTATAGCATTTCGGTTTTTTTTTTTTGAAAACAAGTGAAATGAACGACGGAAAAGATTCGTCAAATATTGGTGACCCTAGGAGGTAAAGAGAACTTTTTTCGGTAATTTTGATATTTGGTGCTAAAGAGTTAAATTTACAAATGGTAGACTGTCTGTCAGTGGTTTCAGGAAGGTAAATTTCGCACTTCGAAAGGTTAAGGTCTAAGCCCATGGAACTGAATTTTTCTTTTAAAAAAGTTAAATCTTTTAGGACTGTATTCACATCACCACCCAGGGTTCCATTCCATTTTTGTTTTTGATATGGAAAGAAAAATTCGAGTGCGAGCAGGGTTTGAACCTGCGACCTTTCGATTCTGTACACCGGACGTCTTAATTAATTAGACCATCGCAACCTATGCTCACAGCTCTCGAAATTTTCGTTCGCATCTTAAAATTAAATAAATGTTATGTGCGAAACGCTAATTTTAGCTATAAAATCACGCTGCGTTACGCGGCGACCTATATGAGCCTCTGATAAATAAGTTATATGACATCCTCATTACAAAGAAACAAGGCTGTTCAAGTATTCTATATGTATAACTTGCGGATGTTATAAGTTGTTTTTCTGGATTTGTTTCTAGGAAAGATTTTAATTAAATCCAACCAATCAAAACCTAACTAACAAACAAACTAGCAAATACTGGTAGTACCGAAGAACTCCCCTAACCTTCCAACTTCTCCAGATCAAAAATTATCCGTAGCGAATATCTCCACCGAAGTAGGCGGACCTCCTGCTCCCCAGGGCACGGTATGACGAGTTCCAGGCTTTCCCGAAGAGCGGGCACAGTTTAACCTAGAATCCTTAGGGAGCCTCGTTTCGGCACTTTGTTAGCATTGTACTGCCGAACTGCCGACCTGCAAATGTAGTGTTCTGGTAGGTTGAACTCCCGAGGGGAATTGTGATCTAATTTTAGAACCACTATTATTCATACATACTAATCAAAGAGATTTAAGATAATATAAGAGAAAAGAAATGGCATAAGAATGAAAGAAAGAATGTTATCCCACGTCTGATGTCATATTGCCGGTTTCTGAGTTGAAGTCTAGGACTCACTAGTTTTGAATTTTGAATGTCGAGTGGTACATGACATTAAAGGAAATATCTTAAGTAGCTCTAAAATCATGTGCTTATATCAGAGTTTGGGCATAAGTGATGCCTTGAACCAAAATTACATAATTGCTCATTTGGACAATGGTAAATTGGCAATGGCCAGTTGACTTTTGCAAGCAGATTAGGGTTATGTCTTTGATACTAATATTATAGATCTGAAAATAACTCTGTCTGGCTATGTCTGCCATCTGCTATCTTTTCAGGCCTTAATGGAAATATTGAAAATATTTGAATAACCTGGAAAATAGGCTGCGTTCTCAATCCCGATGGCACGTTCTTGTAGGATAATTTCCGAATTCCACGCGGCCGAAGCCGCGACGAAAACCTACTATAAGACAAATCTTAGCTCCCAAATTGGTTTTCAACAAAACTGCAGATGGAATGAAAGAAATAGACGTTAATGCAGAGATAAGCTTAAATATCGCCAATTTATGTCCCAAAAATATCTCTATACCGCTGTTTGCTGCCATTAATATTGTCCCCGCCGCTGCTCCCGCGATAACACCCGCATACCAACATATACATCTATATACCTAATTACATCTACCTTTCCTATCTACCCTCATAAAATCTTACACGGTATTTCTAAGAAAATTGTAAATTTATTGCCATGTTATTCGTTTCGGAGGCAAAAAATAATAACGTTGGAGATCTTAACGGAGAAATAAAACTAATACTTGGCAGGTAGCGGTGACAGGACGCGTGGGGGAGGCCCCCTCCATCCCCCTCGCGTCCACTAAAATATACAAACAAGTTTTTACGTGTACCTGCGCCGTATTAAAAATACATTAGATTCCGTGAAAATAATCATGGGACATTGAAAATAGGTTTTTGTGTAGTTAGGTAAAAATAAATACAATTTTCTTCTGAATAAATTATGGGGGATGGTAATTTTGTATAATATTTAGGTTAACTCTCCAACTGTGTCGCAGCACGCGTAGCATGACTACCGTAGGAACGGGTTTTGTCGACGGAAGAATCGACAAAATGACATATTTTTTGTTGATCTGACATTTTGTCGATTAAGATAGAAGTATGGGCAGTGTTGTCTACCAAATAAAACTTTCCGTTTGTTTTGCATTTTATGGTATTGTTATGCATTTATTTACAGTAAGTCACACATTTGCCAATCACTGCACATTTTGAAATATTCTAAAACGGCCAATAGTGCTACTACGTATAGTACTGCTACGTTTCTACTTAGGTTGAACAAGAAACAATGAAACACACTTCCTTATAACAGAGGATCTAAAAAGGAATATAACAAAAAAAAAAGGTGTATGTAACTATTTCCATTGTATTCTATTAAAATACTATCACAAACAATAACATTAAAAGTCTTCAAAGTCGAAGAGCAATTCAATAAGGCTAGCTAAATGCAGTTAGGGAGTAAATGCAAATTGCCGGGAGTTGAGACGCGCCATAGTCCCGGCCTCTTCCTGCCGGATATCGGAGGCTCCGCTTTCATGGGGAAGGTACACTTTGGCCTATTATTTTGTATTGAATTGAAGTTGGTCTAGTGGTCGCAATCCCGACTGCTGAACATGAGGTCCTGGGTTCGATTCCCAGGTTGGGCAAATTGTTATTGGGTTTTCCATCAGGAATTTTCAGTAGCAATCTGGATTTGTGCCCGAGGGATGGCAACAGGCTCGCCTCCTATTACATGGGACTTAGAAATAACTAGCGAAATGTGGGTGTACTATTAGGTACACCTCTGCCTAACCCTTCGGGGATTACAGGCGTGATGTTATGAATTGGAGTTTATATGTGGTTTATTTGTAGTGTATTGAACAGGTCTTTTAAATACCAATTAATTGATTCCTTATTTGACCGTAACATGACAATATACTTGTTTTCCTGATGGTCTCACCATGCCATCAAATTCAATAGAAATTCTATGAACCAATCTGCACACGGCGATAACATCGCGGTGCTGCTCTCGCCGCGCCGAGGGGTTGGGGAGAGGTGTACATATAGTTCATCCACATTTTGCCTGTAATGTTTAATCCTATGTACTATATAGGAAAAACATCGTGAGAAAACCAGCATGCCTGAGAGATATTTCTTGACGACATGTAAAGCCGAGTCACCGCCCATGGGTGGCATAAAAACTTTGACACTAGGTAAGGCACTAACCACACGATATAGAAGAAGAAGTGGATCTATAGAAGTAGTAGTTATCTTATTTTTTTTTTTTTTATCAAATTTTCATGTTAAAGCACTTTCACTTCACATTTTAAATAAATTATTTAAATATGTTTAAAATTTATTATGTAGTCTAAATACCGTGTGGTGGGATCCTGGTTATCTGCTATACAGTTTTTCCTAGTGCAGACACCAGTCTCGCAGGTATTTTTAAGGTCTATATACTTATACTTTATAGTAAGTTGGTGAGAAATTACATACGGGAGACCCAATTATACTTCGTTCAAACTTGCTACTATAGGGTCAAATATTCTTGTAAAAACGAAACACCAACTCGACTCAATTAAATACAAAAAAAACAACATAGCAGCATACTTCCACATCAAAACTTAAACAAAATTCCAACAAATATGCATTCTTACCATACTTTCAGCCCCTCGTGAACAAAAGCATCGCGTGGCAATTCACTACAATATCTTAACACATTGTTATCACCACGATATGCCCAAAGTTTACGGCATCGTAAATTACTTTATTTAGCCTACTGGCTACTGGGAACCCAGACGGTTTGGGTGGGGAGTGTGGCAGTAGGTTGGTTTTTAAGGCTTTTGAGGTCGTCTTCTTTGGTGTATCGATCATATTTTTGGTGAACACCAAGAAATGATTAAGAGGAAAATCTACAAATTCTTTCTTGTATCAACGTTGCATAATGATGTATAGGTGAAACTAGAGCTAATTTTTATCTTACTAATTTTATAAAAGCGAAAGTTGGTGAGGATGGATGGATGTTTGTTACTCTTTCACGCAAAAACTACTGAACGGATTTTGATGATTTTATGCACACAGATAGTTTATAACCTGGATTAACACATAGAATACTTTTTATCCCGGTAGTATGATCCCTTGGGACAATTATCGAACCCCATGCAGGCGAAGCCACACAGAGTTTAAAATAACAAGTTCTGACTTTGCCAGTTACTAGAACGCAACTTTAGTCAAAGATAGTGATTTTCGATGTTTTTTTTTATATTTTTTAACACCGACTATATAATAAAGACATAAAATACCATAATGTTGTACATACAACATAAAAAGACATACAAAACGAGCATAAACACACTCAATTTTCCATGGAGGCATGCAGAATCTATAAAACGCCACTTCTTACGATCCTTACATACAATACAGACATGAGACATAAATGTGTCGCAAGTCTGACCTTGCTATTACTTCCAGTTCAGTATTACACAGCACTGGATTTCCAGGTTATCATGTTAAAAGCTAACCCCACCTGCTCCCCACAACAAGACACCGCGGAACAATTCACTAAAATATCTTAGTACATTGTTATCTACGCGATATGCCGAGCACGGCAACTTTACGAGCTCGTAAATTACTTAGGAGTCGAAAACTCGTAAAAAAGTCGTCAAGCCGAAATTGGACGTACTCCACTATGATAATGTCGGACAAACGCTGTAATTACGGCAGGCAGCTACCGTAAATGTTTAGCGCTTGGCCACGAGATGCACGTTTGAGCGACATGCGTCTTGCGACAGTGGGAAATCAAATGAAAGAAATTGCTTATAGCCTGCCACGAGTCAGCGCGACGCGTTTTTTTTTAGCATATCATTATGTTCCCACTTCTGGGACACAAGCCTCCTCTCTACGACGGTGATTGGGCTGTAATTCACCACGCGAGCCCATTTCCGGTTGATAGATATCACATGTCTTCGAATTTTTTATTCTAGGACATGCCGGTTTCCTCACGATGTTTTCCTACAACGTTTTGCGAGCAGTGGTGATGAAATAAATTAAACAAAGTAACGCGACTGCCAGGGTTCAAACTCGTAAAAAAAAGACCACTATGGGTCACCACAGCACAAATGAAAGAAAATGCTTATAACATGCCACGGAGTCACCTTGATGCGACTGCGACGTTACGGTACTCACGCGAAAGAAACAAGAACACAAGCACGTGATGCAAGCTGCATCACGTGAGGTCGCGCACGAGGCGTTAAGGGTGTGTGCAAACGAGGCGGTTTTTTTCGCGACAACGCACCTGCGACTGTTTTGTTTATGGTTAAAATGGCGGATCATCTGCGGCAGGGGAAAGGAAGGGGGAAATTTGTTTGTGTGTTGTGTATCCGGGTAGGCTGAAATTAATTGGAGCTGTTGATGTATGTTGTTGAGTTGGCTGAAGTTCGTATCTGTCGTGTGTTGAAAACTTTTTACTCATGGTATTAGATCCGACTTTTATTTTATATCCTTGATAGCGTGTTGGGTAGATAAATAAAGACAACATGAGGATAGTTGCTCTCTACGATATACTGAAATGAACCGAAATTTCTCACCCTGGTACTTGCTTACTTACCCTAGTTGCCGTGTCTGGCATACCACTCTTAAACCCACGATGGTTTATGTGGTATGTTTGCGTTTGTGTAATAGTGTAACAGTGTTTATTGGATAATGAAAACTAAAAAAAAAACTTAGGGACTAGAGAATTCTACTAAAATAGCAACTTCTTTTTCAGAATTAAGACGTTTCCGATTTTTACGTAACTGCTAAATGTAGGTGTACTATAAGTGCAACTTTGCCTAACCCTTCGGAGATTTTAGGCGTGAAGTTCGTATGTCTTACAAAAGTTGCAGAAATCAAAAAGATAAATTTATGACAAAATCAAAATGGTCCAGAAACACAGTCTCCCTTGTTTCATAGTCCGTGAAAAACAACACCATACCAGTTTATAACTCAATGAAGCCACATCCTAAGTACAGGCGGAAGCCTTCGCAAATAATTTCGCGCCCAACTATGAAACATTAAGGTTAGTGCCGGCTGTTTATTGTGGGGTAACAGATAAAACCAGTACGTATAATGTTAAGTACTGGATTAAGACAATGTACTGCCGAGTCGATGGGGAGAAGTTTATTTTTATTTTTGTGTGTTTTGTACCTATTTATAAATGTATTTTTCTACAACTACTCATGTTGACTGCCTGTCATTTGTAGATCTTTATCAGTCATTACTTGGGGTTCTAAAATGGCAGCTTTAGCAGAATCGTAATAGATAATATGAATTACTATTATAATATTATTTACTAAAATGGTCACAAAGTGACAATTCATAACATTAACATTGTCTGTGACCATTTTAAAATGATCACAGACAAGTGTTTTGTCTGGTAGCCTGTGGTCTGAAAGTTTGACAACCAGTCTAACCAAAGAGGTATCGTATTACCCGTTCTAACTAGGTTGTGGAGGTAAGATAGTAAGTCGCATTGCATTTGGTTAGACTGGAATCCGACCCCACCATAGTTGGGAAAAGTCTAGGCAGATGATGAGGGCAGGGCAAAAAACAATTTGTTCTTCCTGTATTTATCAATATTGTTTTAAGAAGACAGTGAAAATCCAGATGCTATAAACTTCAAAATAATACAAATAATAACGTATATGTAACTGATCTAATAAAAGATACCGGAACTACTTCCCGTAGTAATAACTAATACTCTTAATATTTGTCTTTTACGATACACAGACCTCTTTATACTTCTACCCAAAATTCTTAATACTTTTGTCAAAAGTTAACTACCCTCAAGATTATAACATTTTTTTATGATCGCCAACCGCTATTACTAAAGTGTCGAACTCATGTCGTATATCCGTCGTATTCTTGTCGTATATACGTCGTCGTCGTGTCGTAACGTTACAAATGCCCTCGTTATCGTGATTGCTAGCTTCTGTCTGTACATATTTCTTTGTTACAAGACACTACTAAAGAAAACAGATAAAAACTTACTTACAGTATATTTTTTTATTGGTTTTCTGTCAATGTTTTCGTGTTTTTGTTTGTTGTTTTGATGAATGGAATGAGAAGGATATTTATTGTTTATCCATAAATAAATTATTCACATTTGAAATTCAAGTAAAAAAAGTGTTTTAGTTTTATTTCATGTTTTCCTACCATCAAAACTCGTATAATAAGGCAAAATATAGGTTGACAATATGAGGATACCTACACGCAGAAAGCCTAGTATTATCTACCATTAGAGACCCAGTAATTGTAAAAACACCCAGTTCTACCATTAAATCCGCTACGCGCTACGATTATCGCTACGGCAATCGGCGTAGCAAGCTCGAGCCATATTATTCAATAATTACGTTACCGCCCGCGCCCTGCGTAGCACCGGCTACGAGCAGCTACGGAGTTGCTACGCGCTACATTCGTAGACCCAAATGTTTGCTACGAAAATGTTCATGTTATTTCGGAATAAAATTATATTTATCGGCACATTTCGTGATTTGTATTTTTATTTTATTTACATTGGTGTATTATATTTTGCTCCCGTATCCATTACTTTTGTATTCAAGAATGTAACGATATTTGTGGAAGATATTTTAAGATACTTAAGTGGAAGTATTGCAAAATAATATACTTACATGATTTTTCTTTTCATTTTTGAATCTTAGTTTAATTTACATATTACAATTTCTCGTTTCCGCAACAAAATTTCATTCAAACACATCGAAAAACAATATCCCACACATCCTTTAAAAAAAACAGCAACATCATTCCCTAAAATCATTTTATTTATCACTAACAATAAAAAGGAAATGACTCCCCCCCCACGTTACGCGTCGGTGTGATACACGGCCGTAATAGACCGCCCGCGGCTGCATTCACACCGTCACGAATCAATGTTCAATCAATCATGCTCGCAGCGAGCGATAATGTCACCGTGTGAATAATCGCTCGTCACTTACTTTATCGTTTAAAGTTAAGTGATTTTTAAAAGGCTTATACTGGCTTACTGTGTGGGTAGTCGGAGATTTTATTAGTTATTTCTAGGAAGGAAATACGGCTTTATATTATGAGCTTCACTATTGAAACAGAAATTGAGTTGATGTCTTGAAGATACCAAAGGATATCTTATTTCCCAGTAACTGGGGTGTGGAGGTCAGATAGGCTTTCGCTTCATGTAAAGTACTTGTATTCAGCTGCATTCAGTTAGATTGGAAGCCAACCATCGTAGTTTGAAAAAAGCTTGGTATATTGAAGAAATGTATAATATTATATAAGGCTAGTTTTGCCATCAGGCTGGTGGTCTCAACAGCTGACAGTGACCGGGGCTCCGAAATGACGTGCGATTAAGATAAGGTAGTTTTTATTTGTCCAAAACGTGACTATACACACACATGACATGCAAGATGTTACATCAAATTATGTCACAGTCATATTTTGCCTGAACGGCGTATTAATATAAAAGGTAGGATATTATACAAGCATCAAGTGAGAAGAGGCCTATATCAAGTTGATGATTATTATGCTTTCTACGACGCACATTTAGATGGTAGTGAGTTTGTAGAGATTGTAAAATAAATTGGAGGGTGGCGACTATGCTATGAGGAGCTCGTGGTTAAATAATAACAGCCGCTCGGGTCGATCTTTAGGTTAAGCGACGCGTGTCTGGGTTAGTCCGTGGATGGGTGACCACTCATTACATACCGAGTTTCCTCCGTGGTTCGGGAAGCACGTTAAGCCGTTGGTCCTTGTTGTCAGGTGTAGGTCTTTGACATTCGTTACAGGTAGTCAGTGGCCCGAACGTCTGACAACTAGTCTTACAAAAGAGGTACCGTATTACCCAGAACTAACTGGGTTATGGAGGTCAGAACGAAAGTGTCTACATGTAAAATATTCAATTACATGTAGGTATTCAGCAGCATTCGGTAAGACTGGAAGTCGACCCCAATAAATTCGGGAAAAGGCTAGGCAGATGATGGGTGGCGACTATGCTAAAATGTTTGAGAATCCTTGCCTAAAAATGTAGAAACCTTTTTACATATTCACTGCTGACATAATTTTACTCGTTATAAAACAAAAGCCTAACGCAATTAGCGTTTTTTCCAGCCCATCGTACATCCCCAACTCGGTGCTGATACGTTAGGTCCCAGGTGGTGCGGGGAGCCTACCAATTTATTGGGATCCCACTTTTTTAAACCGACAAAATCCAATTATACTACCAACCAGCAGGGAATTCGCGGTATCCGTACTTTATGTTAGCTAGATCAAAGGGAAGGCTTTAATCAAGCATTTTTTTAAAGCTAGGTGAGATTCGAGTAATTTTGCGTATTTCCAGAATCCGGGCGACTGAAAGGTTTTTCATCGCGGAAAATCTGCCGGAAATCAACTTTACTAGGAGTGACAATTAAATTCTGCACAACTCCAGTCACAACAACGTATTTCATGTACAAAAAATAAAGTTAAAAAAAAATCTAGTCCATTCGTAATTTTCACTAACAAAATTACAAACAATTTTACCCAACAAATTGCGGGGTCAAAAACTAAGTTACAACATACAAGCTTGCTTAATAAACTCTCGTCAAAACCCAAGGTTTTCTACCAAAATGTTTTTGTTAACCAAAAAAAAGTTAAAAAGCGAGATACTTGTGTGAACTCATGTCTAAATTATGTAGATAGGCAAATAGTCCATTTGGAGAGCAACGAGAGCAACAAAGGGAGGGTCAAACGGTAATGGTGCTTAAATGACCACGGACCTCTTTTAAAATGTGGACCACTGTACACCACTGCGTGTAGACAGTGGTATATAGTGGTGGAAAAAATACAACACAGTCTGACTTATTCGTTCGTCAACTTGAATAAATAATTATCATAATACCACGCCTTTAATTCCCGAAGTTCATTCATTACGCTAGTTATGTTTAAGTCCCGTGTAATAGGAGGAGAGCCTATTGCCATCCACCGGACACAAAATATCTAAACTCTGAGATAAATCTGGTGGGAAAACTCATTAACACATTGCCAGACGTTTACATATTCGTGCTTTATTGTGTAAAGATGGTTTTGACTGTCTCAAATCATTAACGATCAGTTAGCCAGCGCAGCGTGGTTTTAAACATGGCCCTTTATAAGAAAATATCTTTGTCCTCTTGTAGAAAATTCATATTATCAACTAGATAAATAACTCGCAAACTATATTTATCATTCACCTGTAACAAAATCCCAAAACAAGGAAACAAGGCAACTTGCCAAAACCGAATTGACCCACCGTTGCTTTCTACACTACGTTACCCCCAAAAACACGTATGTCCCCATATCCAGCGGACTGTCGGTCCAACCCAATCTGTATGCAAAACGTCCCGAGGGGTGGGGATCTCATTTCCTACCCCCTCACCCCCTGGCACGTCCGTCGTCTAACTGACCCACCCCGGCCTGTCAAAAGATGGATGAATTTGAAAGAAACTTGCGCCCTACGGCGGTTGTAGGGCTGTCACGATGTCCTAGGGGCTTGATATTTCGGTGAGAATTTAATAGTACCTACACCTAGTTACTATGTTCCATAATAATTGAAAAGGTCAAACTTGAAAATAGTTGAACGATTCAAAACGTAGGTCTCTATGGAGAAGAACGGGCAAGAAAATTTATGGCGACAATTTTAAATCACGTTTTTTTTATTAGCCTATTCTATCCCAGTACTGGGCAAACGCCTGCCCCATTTCGTTCCAACTCTCCCAGTGTTTTGCCTTCTCTGGCAAAAATGGCCAGTCAGTCAGAACGAGTCCTAATCGTCAGGTAAATCAAGTTAGGGTTTAAAATTCAAAAGTGTCTGTTAGTCTATCCATCACTAACTGACACTTGAATTCTAGATATATCTATCTAGAATTCAAAAGTGTCAGTTAGTGTCGTAAAGTGTGTTAGTCGTTATGGTTTGATTTAAATAAAAGTTATGAAGTTTCAGTTAAAAAATACTGTTACAATGACTTTGGTACCTACTCCAAAGAAGTCATTTCTGTTGAACAGGTTTTTCTAGATTTAATATTAGAAAGATCCCATAAAGAATGGAGCAACCCTAACCATCGGAAGGATCGTCACGTTAGGGTTAAAGCATATCTTAACATTTTTGCACGCCCGACTTCGCTTTGATTTATTTTTTTATATCTTCATTGTGACCCTTTGCATAGCACGTTATCCATTTCCTTTATTCCTCGGTTTGGATGACTTATAATCTGGTATTTTAATTTCAGAAACAGGGTGTTGTTTAAAAATGAGACAGCTTTATTTAAACATAACCCACTCATTTTGTTTCATGTACTTGTAGAGACCGTAAACGCTTAACTTTCCCTGTTTTTCTTCATGTGGTTTACAGATTACATACATTAAACTCACGACGAATAACTAGGCATTGATTTTATGAGTGACAATATAATTATACTTGCAGCCGCTGCGCCCGCGTGCAGCGCTCGTGTCAGGTCGGCGACTGGACCTGTCTGCAGCAGCCCAGCACCTACAGCTACAACTTTATCACCTTCGTCGCTAACATCTACCTAGCTTTAATTTCAGAAACAGGGTGTTGTTTAAAAATGAGACAGCTTAATTTAAACTTAACCCACTCATTTTGTTTCATGTACTTGTAGAGACCGTAAACGCTAAACTTTCCCTGTTTTTCTTCATGTGGTTTACAGATTACATACATTAAACTCACGCTGGTTCCAACGGGAGTTGGCAGAAACTGAAAAAAAACGCCACCTACTCACCATACACACCCTCTTTGCTTCGTCCATGATCATACATCTAGTCATACACGTAACGCTGGTTGCGAGTACTACGCACTAGAGCTTTCTGAAGAACATCACCAATGAGGACAGTGTGTTAGAACATTATTCTTTTTTCTTCTTTATCGTGTGGTTAGTGCCTAACCCGGTGTCAGAGTTTTTGTGCCGCCCATGGGCCTCTGACTTGGCTTTACATGACGTCGAGAAATATCTCTCAGGCATGCTGGTTTTCTCACGATGTTTTCCTTCACCGAAGCACGTGATAATTATACAATACGCACATGAATCCGAAAAATCAAAGGTCGAACTTGGGACCAATGTGTTGGCAGTCCGATGGTCACATCAATAGGCTATCACTGCCTTATAGCACATTATTAATAATCAATATTAACAACATCTATACAAAGAGATATACATATAACGAAGAAGCTTTCTGCACGACTAATGTAACCAATTTCTGCGTATAACTTACAAAACAATAAAATAAAGCATTCATCCATTACTAACCTCTCTTCGATTCCCCTCGAAAATAAATAGATTACGTTAAAATATTGAATACAAATTAGTTAGTAGTTAAATTCTCCGTTAACTTCCTGTTAATACGCGAAGTTTAATTTAAACCGAAGTCTATAATAGCTGGTATTCGTTCAACGTCTAATTAAATTTGCTATCGATCTAATGAAGTCCGTTTATTGTAGGCGTTAATGGAGATGGCTTTTGTTGGCCTCGTGCAGGATCAGTTTAGATTAAGCACGCTTATTTATTTTATTTCTGTTTATTTATTTAAAAAACGTGCCCCACACTAGGCATTTCTCCTGTATCGTGGGTGATTTTACAAACATTTAAACTCACATACACAAACAGTCAGACCCGGAACAACTACCTGTAGATCATACAAATATTTGTTCCGTGTGGGGATCGAACCCCCGACACGCAGCGCAGCAGCCAATCGCTCAGCCACTGCGCCAACGAATTTTGTTTTAGTGTTTTGCCCTTTGCGAGTCAAATAAATACTATTTCTATCTTCTTTCTTTAGATGGATGATAGAAATTTTTAATTTTTAATGGATATTTTTTTTTTTACAGAGCAGAAGGCCTGTTTTTTCTGAAACGTTAGTCAGAAGTATACATTTAGTAGGATACCAACAATTCGACGGTAACTTTTAATTACCTCGTAATAGGGGGCGCGTATTGCCATCAACCGCAGCACAAATGCAGAATCTGGTTGTTAATGACTAGTTTTTACCTCCAACCCCCCGCAATTAGTCGGAAGAGTAGTCTACAGTCCGCTATTTCTCAGAGAGGAGACCTATGTCTCAGCAGCTCAAACATTCGATACGTTCACACGACAACCAATCCATCTATACAAAACCGGTAAATGCGGATCTCTCATTGTACTGGAAACGTATACAAAGCGAGGCCATGTTATACTGGAAATGTATAGCTTGATATCTCACCGTGTGTACTGCGGCTTCTTCATTTCATCACAGAAATCAAAATATGCCATCGCGACATTTCGTTGCCATATCACAAATTCCGCACTGACTTTCTTTTCGTCGATTGAATACCATAACGTTGTATTTATACAGCCTTAAATAAATAAAAGAATGATTGAACGTAAAAGCACGTGTTTCCTTTCAACACAGACGCAAGCGAAAGCTCTTTTTAAACAAACACAAGTCTGAAAGGTCGAATAGGGGGACAGAATAAAAAATGCACACGTAATATTTTTCCGGGGATACACGTAGCGACATGTGTCAATGTAAACCTTTGGGGTCAAAGCACACTGAGACAGAACGGAGAGTGAACGTGATGAGTCGTTTGCTCGGGAAAGCGCTTTTGTTTGAGTGCATGTTCGTTTATACTTCAAGAAACAATAAAGCTCTTTGAGTGAAGATTTACGTTTGCTATGCCGGTTCTCATGTAGGAAATGTTTACTGAGGGTAATTACTGTACAGTTAGATGGATCAACGACCTTAACAAGGTTGCTGGGACAGACTGTATATGACAGACGGAGGACAGGATGTTGTGGGGCTTGAGAGAGGCCTATATCCAGCCGTGGCCTGCAACAGGCGGAGTTGATTGCTGTGAGAGGACGCATGAATTAGGTAAATGTTTGCTGATGGTTATTATATTAACATCAAAGTGGTGAAAAACCAACGCAAAATCGCAGTAGGCTAATTAATGGTTTAATTGGTTGTTAGCTAGTTGTAATATTACCATATTATAACAAGTCTACTGGAATTTTGTGTTGTTTTATGTTGGATTAATAAAATCCACCTAATTGATGTCGAAATATGAAATGTGAAGAGACATGTATGTAAATGCAGGAATACTTTTGTGAACGTATGTACTTATCTTTGTCTAAAACTTATTATAATATTAGGACTAAAACATTATCAGTTTGATACACCCCAGTGTGCCTAAGCATTTACAGTGCCACGTCTGAATGTCCGTCGTATGAAGAAATACGATAGTTGTGACTCCCAGAATATAGGTGGCGCTGTAATACCTTGCGTGATCAGATAACTGATGGCTCACATACATCATTCATGAAGTTTTCGGGTGGGACTTTAAAGTCAGCGGGAAAAACTGTCATAGTGTTGTGACAACTGGAAATCACATGAGGTCTGGCGTGAGAAATCCAGTGCTACATAAGATAGTCTTCAATGATTAAAGCTGATTGATTGAAGCTTTTAATGTATCTTAACATAACATCACGCCTGTAATCCCCGAAGGGTTAGGCAAAGGTGTACCTAATAGTACACCCACATTTCGCCATTTTCTGTCATTGGGTTTTTCAACCAGGAATTTCTTAGTAGCAGCCACGGAGTTTTGATTTGAGCCCGGTTGATGGCAATAGGCTCGCCCTCATTACATGGGAGTTAAACATAACTGAAAATGTGGGTGGGTTTAATGTTTCAGTTTTCAAGTAATCATAATGAAAAAACATTACAAGCTTTAATTTGGGTGCAAATTGGCATTTAATATCATTCTTCAAATAAATGGTTATTGTGTACTCAAATGATATTTTTTATGGCCATTATCACCAATTTAGTCAAATTTTTAATGGTGTTTTCTAGCCTACAGTTGCCTAGTCGTAGAGGTCTTTTTGCTGTAAGCTTAACATTATTTTGATGTACAATAAACCATCTATCTATGATAGTTAGTATGTTAATAGCATGTGACAAAGGAATGTCAATCGCCATTTTCATAGCCACAAACGCGACGTTAAACTAACGCCTGACATTCGGATGCAAACGACAGGGCCCACAAAATATCACCCTTTGTCATATAGATAGCTTCGAACGACAGTTTTATTGTACCTTTGCAAGTGTACTGCTTACCTAAGCAGATGTAAAGGCGTGTCGATAAGGTTTCGTGAAAACTGGTAAAATGTTTTTGTAGGCAATGATGGTTCTTTCGTCTAGCGTCCTAGATAACGTAGATACCAGAAATACAAGAAATGTATTGGTTGAAAAAATACTTAATGTATCAACAAATGTACCTTTTATTTAGAACGTCTCAGTACACAGGTAATCAAGGCCTGGGTTAGGGCACAATATACCTTTCATACCGGTCATAGGTCTCAAGTTCGAACACGCATCTCTGATTTTCGGATTCATATGCGTACTGTATAATTATCACTTGCTTCGGTGAAGGAAAACATCGTGAAGAATAAGATACTTCTCGTCGGCATGTAAAGCCAAGTCAGGCACTAACCACAGGATAAAGAAGAATACCGGTACTGCGTTCCCGAGGGCTATTTTCAAACTTCATGGAGACGAGGCTGGGGCCTAAAGCTTGCTGTTTATATATAAGCTTAGCTTACCTCTTGCTAATGGAGCTTTAAAGCAAACTATAGCAAAAACATGATAAGTTCGAAGTAGTAGTTAAAAGTTTACGATTTACATGGCGCTTAGTTTTAGTTTAGCTGTTTATGCTAGTTAAGACTAGGTTCAGAACTAAATACTGTTGCATAACAACTAACTGAGGGGTACTGCATGTCAGCAACCAAGTAGGGGTCCGCATGGGCCGATGCCTGCCAGGGCTGCGGGACTATTCGAAAGAGATACCGTGGCCCTGGAACACAAAGGGCAAAGAAGGAACATGGATGGGTTTTAGTCAGTACAAGTCTGACACTCCCTTCCGCTCCGCCCAGAGTGGGGGGGGTCATTTGATGATAACCCAGACGAAAAAAAAAGAAAGGGGTACTGCATTGCTCGTGTCAGCACAATCGATTCGGCAGTCATTTTTTAACAGAATCGAAGCAAACCCTACACAAATTCGGCTTTTATTCAGTTCATGATGATCGGTACACAGTGTCATCTAACATCACTGAATCCTGTTCGCCTGGGTTCGACACTATTGCCTAGCCAGTTTCTCATCAGTGAGGCTATAAAAATCACTTTTTACAAGCATTGGGACAGTGCTAGCAGGAGTCTGGTACGGTTTGTGAATTAGATAAAAACAATCGCAAAATTATAAAAAAAAATAGCGCGTGCCCCTTCATCGCGCGGCGCCACCGATCTGGTTCAAAACTATCTTTCAAAATGTCATTTAAATCTGTTGGGTGGTTTCGGAGATTAGCGTGTACAAACATAGTGACACGTGATTTTTATATATTATTAAGAAGATATCGGTCAAGCAAGCGCAGCTTTACATCGCATTCAATTCATTCCACACGATTTCCATAAATATGAATCAATGTACAGCACCATAAATATGAATCAATGTACGCAAATAAATCATGTACAGAGCGATGATATATCGAAGCTATTTGTTTTGTTGTCAGTCGGTTTTAACATTGTATTGTGTTACAGTCAAAATTGTTAACCGGTCATAACCTGTTTTGACTAACGTTCTGTAACATAAATATTACTAGATTCATTACAACAAAAAAAAAACATATTCACAAATTTTCGTGCCCGTGTTGATGAAGCGTTGATGAGTTCCTTCATGAGGAGACGAACATGGCTGCAGTATTATAATCATGTTTATCATAAAAAATGTATTGCCAACAAAACCAAAGGTGTGCGCAAACTTTCAGCTTAGTTGGTTGAGGAACTGGTTTAAAATTCAGTTGCAAGATTCGACCCATACATACTAACACACAACCGCACGCAAAATACGCGCTTATACTAACCGCCAATACTATCACACTAACAAGGCAATTTAAATCAAAGCTTGTAAAAATAGGTCACAAAGAAAGCAACCTATCAACCAAATATGTAGGCTTATCTGTCAACGGACTCAACCTATAGAGTCCACTGCTTGACGAAGGCCTTGCTCCTTGCTCAATCTTGCTGGCAGGCGCCATAAGCTGCTGGCCTATTTGCGGTCTCTAATTCAGGACTCAATTCTCCTTCGACAGACATGGTCAGCACATTGTCACTTCAGCTTGCTTACTGTGTAAGCTATGACGGTTTTTATGAAAGTTTTTAAGTACATGTTAAATACATAGTTTAACAAATTGCCAATAGCAGTTTTGCCTGAAGAACAGTTTTGACTGTAACATAAGTACCTACTGAATTTCAATATTCCGGGATGCTCTGAAATAATTATAATATAATTATATAATTTGGTATTTTGGTAATTTGAGCTAAGTGGGTCTATATTGCATTTCGCAATGACGCACGGATTCCACAGAAATTAATATTGGCTTTGTTTAATTAGTTATGAATATGGTGGAAACTATTTAATAATATTTGGGCTGATACTGAAATAATTTCATAGTTGTCGAATACGAATAGACATTTATTTCAGAGTAACATAACATAACATCAAGCTTGTAATCCCCGAAGGGTTAGGCAGATGTGTACCTAATAGTAAACCCACATTTCGCCAATAATGTTTTAGTCTCATGTAATAGGGGGCGAGCCTATTGCCATCAACCGGGCACAAATCCAGTCTCCGAAACTGAGAAATTCGTGATGGAAAAACCCAAAAAAAATTTGCCCGACCCGGGAATTGAACCCAGGAGCTCATGCTCAGCAGGCACGTAGTACGCAGTAGTACGTATTATTTAGTCATCATCATCATCTGCCATCTTTTCCCAACTATGTTGAATCGGCTTCCAGTCTAACGAGATACAGATGAAAACCATCACTTTTATTTCACCCATCAATCGCGAGGAAACCGGAATGTTTTTCAATCAAAACTTCGAAGACTATCTACTAATCCACACTGACCCTGTGGTGTCTCACAGTCTGTGGACTTCCTCTCGAGGAATTATGTATTTCCAGCAGTGGAAACATAAAAGACTCATGCTTCGATGATGACACTATTGGCACTTTAGAGGAGCTCGTGGCTAAAAAATAACAGCCGAGGTCGATCTTTAGATTAAGCCGTGCTTACGAAGGTTGGTAAATGGATGGATGACCACCCATTACATACCGAGTTTCCTCCGTGCCTCGGAAAGAACGTTAAGCCGTTGGTCCCGGCTGTCATTTGTAGATATTTGACAATCGTTAGGTAGTCAGTGGCCCAAAAAGTCTGACAACCAGTCTTACCAGGGGTATCGTATTACCCAGTACTAACTGGGTTGTGGAGGTCAGATAGGCAGTCGCTCCATGTAAAATACTGGTGTTCAGCTGCATCCGGTTAGACTGGAAGCCGACCCCAACATAGTTGGGAAAAAGCTAAGCAGATGATGATGATGACACTATTGGCACCTACATCAGATTGAAAAAGTTTGCAAACTCCTAGTCTGAGTGAAAAATCGTTTCGAATCCGTACAAAAATACTTGTTCATGAGTCATTGAGGACTAGATTACATTCGATATCTTGTTTTGATCAGAAAATCTAGACTTATTTGTACCTTTGAAAGAAAATAAGAGTCGTACCAATCTATTACATAAACCTGATACCAATCACAAGAAAAACAATTATTATTGGATACAACAAAACGTTTTCTTTATCACTATTTTCTTATTGTTTTGCGATTATGTTTCTGTTGCTTAGTTACCTCCTATTCTATTTCTAAGAAAAATTACCAATAAGGTATATTTATTAATGTTTTTATGTCTAGTTGTATGGTAACTGTTATTGAGATACAGAAAATATTAATCAGTCTATATAAGATATTATTAGCTATCTGACATAGTAACGTCGTACATTTAAACTAGAGAAGTTATGGGCTTCGGTAATGTTCGTGTTTCCGAATTGGTACGAACGTACCACAGACCGCCGCAGAACCGCCGCCGCCGTAGTAACCGCTCACAGATGTTAAGATTATAAGTTTTGTACTACAGCTTGTGGTAGTGCACGTTTGAAGTATTATTTCTGTGGGTTATCTACTCCGGTCAGCATATCTGACTTGCTCAAGAATTTAAAGCTTTTTGAAATTGCAACGGCTTGTTACTCTTAAATTTTTGTATCTATGGTAAGACGAAATTAGTACCTAAGTACTGCCATGGTTGTAACAGGTCTATAATCTATTTCGTCGCGATTCGTGTCTCTGAAGTAAAACGATGATTGCTGGAGCGCATTATTTTTCAAGGAGAATTATAAGTAAAGGCGGCACGTGGCAAGCCAGGAAGTTGGGAAATGTTTATAAGTCGTCGTAATGTTTGTATTTCGAGTTGTTCTCAAGGAAAACCTTATTAGTAACAGCCAGGAAAAATCGAGGTGGGCGGGAAATAATATGTTTTATTTCTTTTCTTTTATATTTCGTTACTAAAGCAGTTTTTTTTATTAGGTGTTGTTTTTATGTTAGTTAACAAGGAGTTTTGTTAGTGTTCAAATGAATAGTAGAAGATGTAAAACTTTTTCATTTTTTAACCTCAAGATAGGCAAAACGGACGATAATTTTCGCAAAATACCACTTGAATACATTGATTTCAGAACAGCATCTATTAATTTAATTTAATTAAATTAATAATAAAATTATTTTAATTCGAGTATCACTGATTCAATAGAAATAATACAGTCACATTACATACACAACATTAATAATTCAATTCATAGCAATTTAATTTACTTAACACAATTCATTCATTCATTTAAATAAATAAAGCACGATATACTCGTGCAGACTTGACAAAACAAGAGACAAAGATGTTAAATTACGTTACAAAATATATTAACTAAAGACACGTTTGACATGAGCAGAGAAAAAGACCAAGCGGTGTTATCTTACTTATGTCTGAACATACGAGTAATACATCTCAAAGATCCATATCAGAAAATAGCGCGACCCAATTGTAAATAAGCAAACATTTACTTTTACTTTGCACTCGTCTCAAACAAAACAGTGCATTACCGAACACGGGAACAAATTCTCTACGGACGTGCCACCTTCTTGCACTTGCACGCAGGGCTGTCGCGTCATAACTAGGAGCTTAGTGAAAAAAGAATAGTCGGAATATTGCATCTCGCGATCAGCACTTCCAAATCGCGTTCAACAATGGTCAGTATCGATATCGCAGAACAATGATGACACTGAGAGGTTGTGAACGCTGTCAAACTGCTTACCGTGTTCAGTTAAATTCGCCTTTGAAGCATGAGAAATATTAAAACCGCTTTAAGTTACCAACTGATATAGATTACAAGCAGAAATGACAGATCAGAGCGAGCGACCATGGCGAAGCGGGTTCACCATAGTCTCACATAATTTTCGACAGTCTAATGGTTCATAAAATCTTTTAAAGCACAACAGAAAGCACGTGGGTTTGTTAATTGTTAATTTCAAACCAAAATAAATCACAAAAAAAACTAACCAAGAATTTTAAAATCCCAGATTTCGGAAAGCAAAAAACCCTACGCTGTCAACCCTAACTGCGCCACGTACGTCTTCAATTAGACTGGAAGTGTTTTCCTATTGTTACCATACTCTTGAGGTAATGGAACCACTATTGGTCTAGTAAAATTTGTGTGAACTGTGTTCAAATTGGTAGCGTTGTTTGCAGGGTTATTGCGAGATAAAAGGAAGATTGTGGAATAATGATAAAAAGAAAGGAAATATCTTGTTGTTTCGTGCTTTCCGAAAGTTCTACATATATCCGTATACTTTTACTTTATACTCGTCTCAAACAAAACAGTGCATTACCCAACGCGAGAACAAATTCTCTATCGTCTATTGCTCAAAAGATCCAAAGAATTGTTAAGAGCCTTCTTACATTTCGGCGTTACGCTAATTTTACAATTTACCTAAAAGGCATATTTTATAACGAAAATGTTATATAAATTTATTATTCTATTAATATAAAAGTATAGGATATTTGAGAGATAAAAAAAAAAAAAAATTAAGATTCTGTTGAATATAGACCTATATTCAATAGAATCTATAAATTAGAGATCCGTGATTTTTTGCCTAACCTTCCACCAAGAGAATGATTATTACCAAATAAATAAATAAGTTATCTAAAATTCGCTTTATTATTATTGTAGCAGACAAAACGAATTATTTTTAACAAGTAATTGTTATTGCAAGCAAAGAACCAATAACATACAATTTCAACGTTTCCTCGTTTGCTCCTTGCATCATCGCGTTTTTTTTTCTAATACCCCTCTTAAGGGCGTGTGGAGCTATTTTTATCCTCCCTTGCAGAAAGTCTAGTTAAGTTTTTATGTCGAATATCGTATTAGTATTTGTGTGTCTTTATATCAACGCCCAATGACTTGACATAACACTTGACAACAGATTTAATATCAATTAAATTCGACCTTAAAAACCAGGGTCAGTTGTTAATTTGTTACTTCCAAGCTATTTTTAGCCGTAACATTTGGCCATCATAACTCAAAGTAACCACGTCACATTCACAGCCCATAAACAGGAATAAAACCATAAAAATATAAAACGTAAAGCTACTTTCCTTCCGTAATTTCATTGGCAATAAAATTGTACGTCAACATTCGGTTACAAAGTGGTTGGGAACAAAGAGGTAATACCGGTAGCGGATATCAATGTCGAGTTGAATGGAACGCACTGAGTGCAGGCTACGGTGGTGCAGGTAGTGGGGAGTGCAACTAGGTAGACGCGTGTGTAGCCAATCGGAAGGTTTACTTTAAATGAGAGGTGAAGTATTGAATAAATTGGCGGGGAATTGTGTTTGAAGATGCTAGGTACTTTCCTTAGATATTTTATTTATTTTTAGAAATATTTCAGAGGCAAGAATGTTTTCTTAAAAAGAGAAATGAGAATATAAACTCTTGATTCTTACAAAACTTCAAGTCGTTGTTTGAAGAGCGTAAGCTTTAAGATCTTTATTTTTTGAACGAACATTATTCTACTAAATTAACACAAAGGCAACTCAAATACGAAAATAAAACTCCAAATAAACCCATCTCACGCTAATCAATTAACCAATCTACGAAAAACACAAAGTAACGTTACAACCGAACGGACTTACAAAAGCAAATTTACTCAAAACGAATCCGCTCGTATTATTTACACTATATTAGTAAAAAGCGAGCGGATCCGTAAGGCGGGGGCGGAAGCGCCCCGCTCGCCGGAAATGAGCTTTCGATATCCGCCCGCCCCTCCCGCGCCCACTTTGTCCAAATCAATTTCTCTTTACAACGCCCGCCGCCCAAAAAATGCATCGCAAATGTTTGAGAGCAATCCGTGTAAATTTAATTATAGCTTTTTTGGGCAGTTTCTTTTTTTTCGGCTAAAATGCCTTTGCGTTTGTCGCATTGGATCCAATTGCAGTTTATCTTTTTCGCGCATTTAATTATGGAGATTTGTTTTATTTGTGAGCCTTTGTTCATTTGCCGGATCGATTAAGCTACGTCATCTTAATTCAACGAAAGCAATTCGAACTAAATTATTGCGTTTTCATGCGATTTCTTTAAACCAAAACGCTTTTGCATTTAGGCGTCGCATTATATAATATGGCAGCATCATTACATTCAGTGAAAAAGATTGCTTTTCCGAGCGATTCATATTTCTTTTGTTAAACCGAAGCCTATTGGACCCGGCGCGATTGTTTCAATGAATCGAATTTCGGTTGCATTACAACGAAAATCGTAATTTTCTGTGTTGACGTAAAATTTAATAATAAAGCTGGTATGTTTATGTAAAGAGTAAAATAAAAGCTTTTCAGTGGCCGCACATTCGCAGTAATAAATTAGATTTCGCTTGCATTACACGAAACGGGACTGTACTGGTATAAAGGGAGGTATATTTTTGTTCAAACCGAGGTTTAATTATTTTCTTTTTTTACAAAGGGAATGCGTTTGCTTCCGTTTCTCTTTGAGTTATTTAAAAAGGTCATTCCATTGCCAATTAGTTACATGCAGAGTTGGTTCTTTACTGTATATTTTTTTTTACTAGCTGGTGTGTTACATATGGAGTGTTATTAAAAACCGCGCCAGGCCGGAAACACGTACAAAAATCACATTTACTTGCCTTCGAAGTAGGAAAGGATATTCTGAACAAGTTCATAAAACATGAAAAAATATCACGTAATTTTATCTCAATCAATACCGAAACTTAACACCAAAATCTTATAAAAAACCCACTGAGTCGACCTGCCGAAGAACGTAGAAAAAAATGAAGTCTCGTAAAAGTCTCGAGTGATCACTTAACTCCAGCAGCTGAACTCTAGTTGAGGTAACTACGGTGACTGCAGTGAACCAACCAACTTTTAAATTCAATCTACCGGTTAGAAAATTCTCTAGAAACAAACATGGTTAGCCTCTCTCTCTGTTTTTTCTATTTTTTTTCTAAAGTTTTGTAGGTTTCGTTTTGTGTACTTCGATGTTAGTGTTTAGCCTGTTTGTTAGATTAAATTAGACTGGGTTCTAGTGCTCTGGGTTTGAAACTCTGTTGGAATTAGAATGGGTTAAAATCCAATTGTTTTATCCGGAAATTTAAAAAACCAACTGCTGTTTTAGAATAGATTAAAAAATATTTATATTAAAACACAAATTAGATTTTAGATGTTATTGTAATGCATATTTTTTTATAATTTCAAGCTCTGTTGCTAGTCTATTAAAGTGTATTTTTAAAAGGGAAAGGTTTTGATGTTTTTTCTCGGAAAAGTAATATGTTCGACCTAATTAGAGAAGCACAAACGGTTATTACAAGGCACGATCACAATTGTGGTTTTAGATTTAAAACTACTTTTTCCTGACTTAAAAACTTTTCCATTTTTTTTCAAAATCTGCAGTGCGGTGTGCCATTGGCTCGTATCTCCGGTACCTCGGTATTCACTGCTATTTCACCGCTCACCGTTTTTATTCGCGGAAAAACGTTGAATACTCTGAATGCCTCAAAGTGTATTCAATTAAGAGTTCGCTGGACATTTTAAAAAGAATTTTGTTTATGCATACTTTTTTCTGAGATGTTAGGCTATTTAGAACACTGGGCGGTCGTCCAAGCAAATTGTGTGAGTGGTATTGAAATTATGTTTTTAATTAAGGCATAGAATGAAATTATTTTATTCGATGTAAAAGGAAAATTTCATGAATAAAATATAACACAATATTTTATGAAACATTCACAAAAGTAGCAACGGTATTGCTCGGTTTTTTGGACAGAATTCCTCCTATATTTTGGCGTAGAGGCCAAATTACCGCGCGTTTCACCCCGAATAGATATTATAACACGAACTGACACTTGACAGCAGCCATTACTACTGATATTCGGGAGCAATTGACTGGAAGCCGCCCTTAATGTGCCCAGATAGTGCGACTTCCAAACTTCAGAAATTAATGAAAATGGGACTTCGTAAGTTCAAGATTGCTATTATTATAAAGACTAGGTTTTATTGAAACTTATAAAAAAAACTGAGTCTTAACATAAAAGTCTGGCAGTAAAAAATAATGTCGTCTCGTATTTCGGAGTCTAATAGTAAATAAAAAAAACATTTTAGGTAACATCGAAATAAACTCCGATGCTGAAATTGAGTAGGACCTAACTTTATTTCTTGCAATAAAGACTAATTTTGTAAGTGAACTAAATAAACCTGAGTAAAATTACCTGTCTAAGAAAATATACGACATTATTTGAGTTTTACCTTCAGACTCCGCAAATAAAGTAATACTAATAAACTCATATTACTGTAGTAGGCGTACGATCAAATATTAATTGCTTTTTAGAAAACATAAGCGAAAGAAAACATTTTCATTTATAACCTAAATAAGCAATGGGGTACTAGGCGCCCAAGCAATCAAGGAGTAGTATTTTTTCTCCAGAAGTAATATATAAAGGTATGTGTACACAGAAAGCCATGTTTTTCGCAGCGTTAGCGTTCCCGGTATAGCTCTCAGGAGAAACATTCGTTGGTAGCTCGTTAAAGTCGCGCCAATTTATTAAATGCGATATATAGCTTGTGTTTGTAGGTAGTGCGGCTGTCCTGTCCGACGCCAAGATTTAATGCTACAATTTGCTAACTTTCTCCGAGATCATGCTTGCCTGGTGTAAGTAGATTGTGGCTTGAGATTAATATATCAGGACTAAGCTTTGGTCACATTTCCAGGATGGGTCAGGACAAATGGGCCAGAATCGTCACACAGTGGGTGCCTGAAGACAGTCGTCGTCAACGAGGCAGGCCCAAGAAACGCTGATGTGACGATTTGGACTCGTTTCTGACTGATTGGCCAGAGAAGGCAAAACGCCAAGAGAGTTGGAAAAGCAGTCCCAGCAGTGCGACAGAATATGGTAAACAAGTAAAAAAATCGTTATTTTATAGTCTACAGGTATTGAATATAGACCTATCTTTTCACCATAACCTGTTTTGTAGGATCAGTCTAACTACTAGAAGTATTATAGAAAGTATTTATTTTGAAGTGAAAAGTATTTGTGAGTGTCCGGAGAGGCGTTCGTAATTCCTCTGTACCGGTTCGCCAGAATCTTAACTTGACGGATCAGGAGGGACCCTTTTATGTGAAATGTTAATTATTATATCTTCAGATTTTTCCTCAACACGAAACTCTGACAAAAAATAAACGAAACAACTCATTTCCCTATTAATTTTCGTCCCAAAAAAAACCGTCAAACTTCAAGCAGTGACTTTCAAACTGAGTGTAAACAGGGATCCAACCGAGTTGGATTACGACTGTAATTAATCGAGAGTGTGCCTTCGCGACAAGACGACCCTCTTTACCCCTCTCGTCTCACCCCCTCCGGCAGAGGTTTATTTTTACAAGGCGGAGGACCTCCATTTCATTAGAAAGCTACAAAAGACTTGAGAGAATAGTTAGTTATATTAAATGCTCAATTGCGTTGGATTTTTATAGTTTTCTTTATTGTTTGTTTGTAATTCTCTTTATTAAAAGGTTTAATGCTTGTTTGTTTTTGCGGAAAATGGGAAGGTTTCTTGAGAAATCTGCTGGAAACACGTGGCACTTGGAGCCCTTAAGAAACGAGTATAGTATTATTAGAACAGTCAGTCAGTTTGTATATAAGTATTAGTATCATTGTAAGTGCCTATATAAATTTTCGATAGCAAAAAATTGTTTGTTTATATATTTATTTTGTACCCTATCACAATGATTTCTTATTTAACGAAAAGGTTGACATTAAGTCCGCCTATGTATCACTATTGTACATGAAGTTTAAATAAATAAATAAACAGTCCACATGGATAGTGTGCTATAAGTTCTGCCTGACTCTGTGGAACATAGGCGTGTTTTTATGTATGTGTTCGTTCATAGTAGGTTTCTAGGTGTGTATCTTTAAATGAAGCAAACACGTGCATTTTCAGCACAACGAAAATTCTTAACACCTTTTAAAAGGACAAAAACTCCTAACTTACACAGCAACATAAAAACAGACTACCAACAAAACGAAACTAACCAAAAACTGCAGCGTCGGTCATAAGCGATGAAGTTTAACGGCACTACCAACCTCACAGAGAAAAACTAATTTCACGAATGTTAGTTAAAATAATCTAATTGGTAAACTGGCGGCGTCAGATAAGAGATGCATCCGACGACCCGACCGTTACTTTTTACTGGGAAAGCGCAGTAAAGATAGACGCGAATATGGGCTGCCTGTTACACCGAAGGGTCGTGGTTCGACATTGTTTTTTGTCGAAGAGTTTAAAACGCTAGAAGGATGTTTTGGCGCTTGAATTACATTTCAAGGACCCATTGAAAGGCTTTTAAAAATTGTGAAAATGTCTCACGAAATTTTATTTGAAGATGGCGAAGTTTTATTTAAACAAATTTTACGAACGCCTGTCACAAAGGAGGTTTATTTCTAAAAGAATTACAGTTCATTGAAAATAAAAATCCTCTGTATAATAAATAGAAAGGGCTTTCAATATTACAGCAATTTCAGTAAAACTAAACTGATCCTTTAGTGAAAGTTATAAAAACTAATGTTTCACTGAACTTCAGACGATTTTATTGAAAACTCGTTTGCTACTCTTAAATTTAACTATCACCTATTGCAAAAGATATAATCGTTCTTATAAAGATTGGAATTGCATCTCAAACGTGAACTATCTCCGAAATATTACAGTTACTATCGATGTGCTCGAGCTGCCTAGAGAAAGAGCATCCTGCTAAAAATAAGTATGATAAAATGATAACAATTTAAAGTTCGTAAGATGAAAGGTGTTAACTAAACGATCAACCTGTACCGAAATAATCTATCTGTAAAAAACACTAACACAAGCCAGGCAGCGATAAAAGGCTAAGCAAATATGTCAGCTGTAAAAGCCACTAAAACATACGTATTAATTCACACCTTGACTCCTAAATTCCTGCCTCGTGAAGCGTCGCGGCTCAGAGCATCAATTCGTCCACTCTACACAAACGAATGAACATCAACGATGAACATTTGTATTTGTTCCACAAACTATGTCTCGACAATTTATGAATGTTTTCTTGTATAGGACAACACAGTATTAGTATTAACATACAGTGTTTCAACTTGGATGAAATGGTCGGAATCGGCTCACACACGAATAGGAGCGAGCCTATTGGCATCAACCGGGCACAAATCCAGACTGACAGTGGCTACTACTGAAAAATTCCTGATAAGCCTAAGTAAACTTTGCCCGACCTGTGAATCAAGCCCAGGACCTCGTGTCCGCAGTCGCGCTTGCAACCACTAAACCAACTAGGCAGTTGGTTTACTGGTTATTTTTATACTGTGACACGACGAGCTAGATTAGTGTGAAATGTCCCGTTAACAACGACATCTGTAGCGCTTATTAGTTTAGTTTTTTTTTCGTGAGTTATGATAGCAATTATGTGAGTATATTTTGGCAGCGAATGGCTAAGAGAGATAAACGGGCATTGTGTGTAAAAATTCGTTTTACTTTTGTGTTGAGAATAAAACCTACCTACTTGTACTGACCTTAGGTATACTCTTAGAAATACGGCAATTGATTTGGTTTAAGGTTATTGGGCGATTTAGGACAGTACTCGAGTTAAAAATTTTAATTGTTTTTGCGCTCTAATTTGGATGCTATTGCATTGCCGAAATGTGTCCTGCAATAAAATATCTGTGACATTCATTTTATTTACAATGTATTATTAAAATTAAAATACTTTTCAACTTGCAAATCAAATTATTAAATCAACCTTCTCATTGAACTGTGACAAAAAATATTTTCTCAACCTTTCACAGTAAAACCACATAAAATTATTTTTTTCACTCGCGCCTCCATTCGTTACGGTGTGAACGGCGGCCGCTGTCAGCACATGCGGCTAACTACCGATATTGGCGAAACGCGACGATTTATCGCATGATGTGCGATGCTCGCGCGTTACTTTTACGATTCGCATTCGTCGGCGATGGCTAGTTTTTTCGACGATGGGTTATGTTAGTTTTATTAAGGGATTGTTCGGTAGAAGGTTTTGTTGTGAACGTAAAACTTGGTACAGCCGCCTTAAATAACAAGTAATTTACATTAAATACTAAATATATATATATTTTTTATGGTAAATAGGCTAACGTTTGGCCGCAACTCGCCTGATGTAAAGCAAAGCCGCGCCCTAGGGTGGAGCACGCTTGCCTAAAAGAAATCGATTCACTCGAACTTTGAAGAGATCTAGATTATCATCATAATGATCGGGAGACAGACACATTCACGCCTTTTTCCAATGTGGGTAGGCAGTATATACAGTAGAACTTCGCTACCAACTACGATCTTTTCATACTCCTTTCGCGTCGTCCACGTTCATATATCAGGTCATACATGCACGCACACCACATAATATCATTAATGGCAAAAGCGCCTCTGTCCGTTTGTTACCTTTTTACAGCTTAGTAATAGTGTTGTATAGACATTGGTGTGTACCTGCAAAGAAGAAACAGTTCATTAGTATAAAATGATTAAGAACACATTTTGGCAAAATACCACCTTGACCTGGGATATTTTTTATCTCACTAGTAAGTTCTCGTGGGATAATTTCCAACCTCTACACGAGCGAATCCGCGGGTCAAAGCTAGTGATGAATTTTAATACTCATAATACGCTCTTTTAAGTTACTTGTTTACAAGTGTGGCACGAAGTGAGAAATTAAGTAACTATAACACCAGATTAGTTATTATTAGCCGTTTACAAGTCTGTTATAAGTAGCTTAAAACAGCTTTGTGTCAAATTACGACTACCGGTTGTTGTTTTTCCTATTCAAAATTTGTTCCGTGAAATTACCATTTTTAACAAACTAATAATTATGAATCACAGTATTCTATTACTACTCGTCACCACTGTTCTCAAAAAGGTGAAGGAAATATCGTGAGAGAATCAGCAGGTTTCATGAACCAAAAATTTGAAGACATCTACCAAGCCACACTGAGCTACAGTTCACAAATTACGGCAAACTTCCTCTCATACAGAGGATGCTTGTGTCCCAGCAATGGGGACATTACAGGCTGATTATGTTGTACTTATGCTACCTTCCTCGTTGTCTCGTTGGTCTAGTGGTCGCAAGCGCGACTGCTGACCCAGGACCTCATGGGTCCTGGGTTTGATTCCCACGTAGGGCAAAGTGTTTTTCCATTAGGAATTTCTCAATAGCAGCCACGGAGGCAGACAGGGTCCATGTGAACTATAATATTATTTAAGATTTTGTAAAAAACTTGTGATTTTCAATAAAAAATTAAATTGGAGTCTTGATTTCTGCCCGGTTGAAGGCAATAGGCTCGCCCACTATTACATAGATTTAAACGTAACTGGTGACATATACTATTAGGTACACCTCTGCCTAACCCTTCGGGGATTACAGGGGTGATGTTATTTTATGCTACCTTCCCTATAGAACACCTGTAAATCGATCTAACATCATCTCTTACAGCAAACTGATTAATTCTGGCAGTAGGCTGTTACGTAGGTATATTATAGGTCTTGAACTTTTAAATTAGCGCTTGATACGCAAGCCTTAAAACCTCAAAACCATCACAATTTATGAGTCAACAAAATCCCCAACTGTTTATAGCTGGCAGTATCATAAACAGTAAAGGATAAATATGAATTTAAAAGGTTTTTTCAAACCGTCATCTCCGGTCTGGCTCCGCGCCAGGAATCTTCACAATGTGCTCATCGACTTCTTTTAATGTCAAATTAATGTACACTGTCAGGGTAGCTGTTGTGGAGTTTTTTTGAGGAACACTGTGATTGCAATGGTGGATTTAAAGAGCCTATTTCTTGAAAATGATGACTTCGACTGACGGTGATCAGTGATCACTGAGGAATGGATTGAAGTTAGATTTTGATTGATTTACGTCACTTACACGTGCTATCTTCCGGAATTTTCAATTATTCTGAGGTCCCGACAAGTTCCCGGTATTTCGACGCTGTTGCAAGTGTCATGATCGCGGGATGACGCATGGCGCTTGCAACAGCGCGTGCGTCGAAATATCGGAAGCTCACAATAATTGAAAATCACAAAAGGTATCACGTAAGTGACAGTGTAAGTTTAGATAAAAACAGTGAAAGCTTAAAACAGTGTTGTTTTACGTCAACATCGCCACAATAATACGGATGGAAAGTTCAATTCTGTGTTGTTCTAAAAACCTACCTATGGCTTTGTCTATGGCCAAATTAATGAAAGAATAAATAAGTGGCTAAGTAAAAACCACTTATTTAAAATAATAACATTTTTATTGACGAATGATTGCTCAAACATCAGTGAAGCCCTGGCTTTTGTACAAGGAGCTCCTGTACCACAAGAGCCATTTTCTCGTGGGTTTCTTGTTAGAAGATAACTTTATCAGAAGTATAATTTGCATCCCAAGTAAAACTTACATACTGAAATTTGTTCGAAACAACTACTATTAAATAGTTAAACACATACTACCTGCTTTGAGGACTCGGATGATAAATATTATGCAGATTATCACACAGCTAAATAATTGAGTTACCCTCTAAACTTTGCTGAACCAACCCACTAAAAGATAACAGCTAAAACGTTCAATTCACAACCAGAACTGCGCACAAACTTCTATTTAACATAAATCTAAAACAAAGCGAACTAAACCCACAGTTAAACACAAATAGTACTCATGGAACAGTAACAGGTCACGTCTAGTGCATAGCGCAGGCATCGAACCTGCGGCCCGGTGGAGCACGTACGATCAAACTTAGTAACGACCACTTGGGACATGCCTGGAAAATTGGAACTTGGTAGACAGAATTGGAAATATTTTGGATGGTGGATACCTGTTAGCTATGCGTGTTCAATTTAGGGTAAGTGGCACAGTTGCTAAGTTATGTTAAGAATTGAATAGTAGGGTATGTTCAGAATGGAGAAAATTCAATTTTTTTTGGGTAAGTTTAATAATTTAAACAAAAAGAAACAAAAATATGAAAAGTCATTAAAATATCTCTAGAAATGAAAAAGTTATGAGACTTTAAAGTTGCGCTTGCAGGTAAAGTGACGTCAGAATCAGAATCAGAATCAGAATTTTATTTGCTATGAAAGTAGGTACAGGTTAGGTGTTATACATAAATTAATAAGATCGGCTACAGTCTACCTTACGGCGTGCAAATTATTACATAAGTTAAAATATTAATACAAACCAAATAATGTCAACAAAACAAAGAAATTAAAGTAAAGTCAATTAATAATATTATAGTCAGGTACATTAGTCTTACATGGTCAAATTTGCAGTTAATTATAACAATCATAATCTGGATAAATTCGTATCATTTAGAAAGTCTGTCACTGACTAATAACATTTGCCTAAAAGTAGTGCAGTTACCTTAGATTTAAAAATGTTTATAGGATAATTCTTAAAAACCATGAGGTATTTTATTATAAATGACAGGTCCCATTGTCATAACACTTTTCCTTAACAGTGCTGTTTTGTTGTGTCATTTTACCTCATTACGTTATTTATTCTTGTGTGGCTAACGAACCAAAGCCAAATGATGTCTCTTTCTGTACGCAATAATCATGTATTAACTTATTACCTAGTACATACATTATTACAACAGAACATTACTTGGTAAACCGTAATCCGAACCATTTATCACCCATTATGTATCAATTTAATGGTCCAGCATCGCCGTATTATGTAAATGGCCACTGGCCACGTGACCATGACTCTCTCTATGTTCATTATAGCGATATTACCGCTGAAAGTGGGCTTTAATTGCAATTTCAGCTATTAATTGATGTTCGTCGGTAAATTTAAATGATTTATTATGTTTTTCGTTGATTTTTCAACTGTTTACGTCGTTTGGTTTGGTGTGGGATGAGTTATAGTTGAGGAAATTGAATATGATTTATGCATTGTGTGTAAACACGAACTAAATCATCATACTTATCAATTTGCGTGTATTTTTATTCGACTGCGGAAGAGACCAGAAGAGGGCAATGTTCTTACATAAGATAAGCTTGTGTAACTTGTGTTTAGAACTTTTTCTATTTCTTCTCATTCTAAGCGATTATATCGTCGACAATCGTGAATGCTTGTCTCAAATCAATGAAGTAACCTTATATTTCGTATTCGTACATCAGTATCTTGTATTTCAGTAACTTATAGAAAATGTACATAAGTTTAAATCACATACGACCAAGCAATTCTAGAAACTAGCAAGCATTTAAAATAATTACCTACCCACCCATCAATCGATAGAAATCGCCACCAATAAGAGCCGGCCACACGTCTCTAAATCCATTAGAAGGTTCCGTATGTACATATTTAATTGGTCTGCCGAAGGAAATCGCAAGGAAGGCTACATGTGAACAATATAATGACACCGGTACGATGCAACGTGGGAATGGAGCCAGCTGACAGGCCGGTCTAGTTATAAATGTGACTTGGATTTATTGATTAAGGTGGTTTATAAAAGATTTTTAGAGAACAAAGGAAAATAAAAGTGTTACGTTCATTTTTTGCTTTTTATAAGCTTTTATTTAACTTGCGTTGTTAGCCAGTCAGTTTGTTAGTTTGGTCAAATCCAGCAACTGAATTTCAAACCAGTTCCCCCCCCACCGATTGAGCTGAAATTTTGCACACACCTTTGGTTCTGGTGACAATACATTTTTATGACAGACATAACTTGATCCTGCAGCCAGAATCGCCTCCTCACAATAGAATTCCTCAACGGTTAATAGCACGGACACGAGACTTTGTATACGCATTCAGTGTTGATAGATAAATAAAATCTAATAAAAACTTGTTTATTTTTTTAAGTTTAATTTTTTTTCTTGCTTTATCGTTTTCAGGGCCTACAATGTAGTTAAGCATTATGGAACAGTAGTATAGTTCCTACAGAGTGGAAACGAAAATTTGGTTCTCTAGGTAGGTTGCTCAGAACATGGTGGTTTCTTTCATTGGCACTTTTGTTTTCGGGCTTTTAACGATGTCAAATTTTACTTCAAATTGTCTTGTCTACGATTTCTTTATTTTATACTTATTCTATGTGTCCTGTGACAATTGAAATGAATAAATTATGATGGTAAGATTATTATTCAGTGGGACCAGGATAAACTATTACATTAAAAAATAAATAAATAAACCTTGAAAATATCGTTCAAAATAACTCGTAAGCTTTGATTATCAGACTCCAGCTGGGCAACTAGGTAAATCTAGATTTTGTGTCTAAACCGAATTAAAAAACGATGACAATAATGACGTTCTAAATGCTTCAAAAGCTAACCCCTGCTACCAATCAATCTTTGATAATGTAAATACCAGATCAAGTAGCAACCCCGCCATAATAGACCGCCCCTGACACGGTACAGTAACAAAAGGGGCGTGAAAAGGTCACCGTTAAAATAGACCAGCCTAAAATGATCAAAGCTGACATATTGGAATAAATGCGACTGTGATCAACACAGGTCAAAGGTTTAGCGATGCACGTGTAATCCCTATGTGATATAAAAAAAAAAAAACATTTATTCAGGTAATTCACACTCATTGCCATTTATCACAAATAAAACATTACAATCAAGATAAAAATAAATACGAATAGAATTACTCGGATTCTCGTACAATGACATACAATTAATATACAACTAAAATTCAGCTAAAATTCATTTAAAATTAAAATGCAATACAATTAAAATGCAATACAATCAAAATACAAAAATATCAATTAATTCTCAGAATAATAATTATTTACAATCCTTTCTCCGGCATTGGTACAGCGACATGTTTATTACCTATTGATAATATATGTTATTGATTAATTTATGTATGATTTGTTTTACAGACAAAGAATCATTTGATAACAAGACGTGTGATAGGATTTCTAATCGCCAATATGACGAACTTCTGTACAATAATTCTTGCCTTATTTAATCCCTAAAAGAAATAAATTTAAAAACTTCGTTAAATAAGGGACTTTAGTGCAAAATATATAATTTATAATTCTAGGCCCAAAAAAAAAAAGGCTTTCCGTTGTTTTTCAGGGATTTAATAAGATTTTTATTGAGTCGATACTTAATTTGTCTTCCTGTGGATAATTATCTACAGCAAGCTTAATAGGGACTTCCGAATGACTACTTCAAAGACGCTAAAATAACCTCAAGTTATTGCAGTTACCGTTACAAGCCGAGAAGAGAACACTATCCATTCTCTTTACTCTTGGACTAATCTCTTAGTCCGGGAGCTTAGCTCAACTTTTTCATTTCAAGGCAAACTATGTTGGAGTGAAAATGAAGTAGTTTTTTAAGTCCATCGAAAAGATTATACAGATTTTTTCACTTCCTTCATGCTCTATTTTATTTACAGACTTAAATAAACTTAAAATTCTTCAATGAATCAGCGAAATAAATCGAAAACTAAATTAATTGCGCAGATCATTATTCACACCAATAATAGTTCACCGAAGCGTATCAAATAAATGATAACAAAATTAAGATTAAGTTAGTAAGTAAACAGTTTATTTTAAAGTTAAATAAACCCGTGTTTACGAACTTTGCACGGTATCGAAAGTAATTTATCAAAGAGATTTGATCCAGTTTTGCTGCAAAAACTCCCAGACTATTTGGCGTCGCCGTATCATTTTGAAACTTTGAAATTAAAGTCGGTATGGAATATGAAGTTTTTAACAAAGAATGTTGGAAACAAAGAAGATAGTAAGTAGCTGAAACAAAGGGGTGACAAGAGGACGATAGGCAAATTATGTTAGTTTTTGTCCAAAACTGAAACAACAGAATGGAAATTTTGGGAATAGTTTGAACTTTGTTTTCAACGTAATATATATTTTAGAGAGTATTTCGTATGATTTTGATATCATAATGAATTCGAGGCAGTTACTCTAAGCATTCGATTCAGCAGTATTCGTTACCACTACTGACAACTGATTCAGTACTTCATTACCACATAGGTATATTCCCATCCGGCTGTGCCGATAAATGACGAACCTAATAATTAAGTAGCGCGCCTATTGATTCTGAGCTCTTTAATCAATACCTTCTGAAAATTAGAAAATTTTCGTGGTTTAACCAATAATAACTTTAGACATCCGGTGTACTGAATCGGAAGGTCGCAGGTTCAAACCCTGCTCGCACTCGAATTTTTCTTTCCATGTCAAAAACAATAATAACTTTTCTTATACATAATACTAGTAAATCACATCATCGTCATCATCATTATTCACCTGCCCTTATTCCCATTTATTTGGGGTCGGCGCAGCATGTCTTCTTCTTCCATACTTCTCTTTCTTACTAGTCATCTCATCAGACACCTCTTTTATAACCATATCATCCTTCAAACAGTCCATCCATCGTTTCTTTAGTCTTCCTCTACTTTTATAGCCATCAAGCAATTAAAATGCACAGCCTAAAAGTCGTAATTCTTAGCCTATCCAAAGTTAAAGACCACCCATTACGCCCAAAGTACATTAAAAACACAAACGCATACCGAACTCCGTGATTTAAATAAAATCGTGACAAAAATCCATTAATTACGAATCTAAGCCGTAATGTTACACTACGGTGTGATAGGATGACAAAATCCTTAGATTACTGTTTTATAATAAAGATAAATTGGTAGTGGTTAAAGATTTATTATAGTTTTATCTAAATATTTAAATTGCCTGTAACTAATAGTAAAGGATTATTTAAATGCCTGAGTGGTTTTAATGTATTATGAAACTAGGGTAGAAATAAATTGTATTTGTTTTAAGTTTTAACCCGAAATAGGCCCGGATTCCACAAAAGCGGAGACGAGTGGAGCAAAGAGGAGACGGAAACCAACTAATAAATCTAGTAAATCTAGTGTCTTTCTAGTTGAAATCTACATCGCGTCTCTCGTCTCTCCTGTGATTGGTCAAATCTTGCATATCTCCTGTTCACTTTGGTGGAGTCCGGCCCGGACTCCACTCCGCTTAAGCTGTTTAACACAATACTATTCCAATTAATACAACAACAAACACAATACAACAACAACAAACAATACAACAACAACAACAACAACAACAACAAACAATACAACAACAACAAACAATACAACAACAACAAACAATACAACAACAAATACAATACAATATTATTACTATTTTTTTTATTAACGTATCCACGGTACTTTGATTTGGCTACTATTATGTATGTTGTTTAGGACCTAATAAGTGGCCAAATTGATTGCGGCATCAGCTCTTCAAATGTGGAAGGAAAACGAGAACTTAGGAATCACCAGTAAGCGAGACATGATGTCATCAGAAGCACCGCATGATTCATGTGGTTCTTTTAAAATATGGCAAGCAAGCTTTTGCCTTGAAACTACATCAAGTCCATGACAACAACCGTAACCACCTATACAGTAGACACGTTATTAATTTCAATCTAATCAATATCTGCTTACCCCATAATCATACGGTAACCATGGCGAAGTTAATCACGTTAACTGCACTACACTTTCACCAGACCACAGAATAGATAGGATCAGAAGGTTTCTTCGTACAAAAAACAAAAATACACGTACACGCAAGTACGATCACATTACGAAAAAGTTGAGCATGATGCCTTGGTTAGATTACCAGGTCCGGCAAAGAGTTTTTCAGTTTATTCACCAGGGGCTGCAGTCTCGACATAGATAGCGACAAAAATCGGTCGTTAAGTCATAACGATGTCAAATTTCTTTAATAGATTTTCAACCTTAAGGTTTTGAAATAAAGTTGAAAATCTATTAAAGAAATTTGACATCGTTATGACTTTAAACCTTAAGGTTGAAAATCTCGTTCGAAACCTTAAGGTTGAAAATCTATTAAAGAAATTGAATGATGTCAAATTTCTTTAATAGATTTTCAACTTTATTTCAAAACCTTAAGGTTGAAAATCTATTAAAGAAATTTGACATCGTTATGACTTAACGACCGATTTTTGTCGCTATCTATGTCGAGACTGCAGCCCCAGGATTTTGTGACCAATTGATGTCAACAGAATTACCCTATTACATGGGACATAACCGGCGAAATCTGGGTATCTTCTATAGGTAACCTGCCTTCTCTTTTAAAAAATACAGTCATGGTTTTAAGTTATGTTTTAAGCACGTTTAAGGATTTGGTATACCCCTCTCATACTTACAAACGTCGATCGTGAGTGCTCTCACATGCTGTACGTGCAGCATGCATGTGTGCGTGTGTAGCTCGTTATACACCGAGACTTTTTAGTCGTTTTACAACGGCAGCCCACTTCATGTATCCAATGAATACTGAACATTCATAATAAAAAATAGGTATTTATGAGATTTTAATATTTTTTTTTATTTTTTTTTTTCAGTATTATGACGTATGAAGTAGTTAAAACACTCTGCGAGTGATGATCTACTGGATTCGAGTGCTTAGTAGGTATAGTTCTCCCGTTTGACACGTTAACATCATTAACAGGATGTTTCATAATTTTATTTAAATTTTTTATTATTAGTTTTCTTTGTACCTATTATGGAAGACAAAAAAATCGCGCCTAGAGCTATTTTATGTCGGATACGTTGATTGCGTGGACGACCTTTGTAAGACGACTAAAAAGTCACGGTGTATTGAGCAGGCCTTCTGATCATATCTATTCAATGACCCCAGTCCGGTCTAGCTACTCTTAAAGTTCTAAGAAGTGCGTAAAAGCGGCGCCCGCGCATGCGAGCAAATTGCTTTGAACCCGCGTTTCACTTGGAAAGGGATGTGTATTAATGATCAGACGTGGGAAGTGATATCGATGTAATAAATTACGTTTTAGCTATAAATAGTTTGATTACAAATTCGATTAGTCGAAGATAATCGTGTTTAGTTATTATCAGAGTATTGTGAGTGTAGGTGTTGTGGTAGGCGACACAATAAAGTCAGGATGAAAAGCAATTTTCGTCAATTTACTTCATCATCATTATTCTCAAAAGTGTGCAGCAATACGGCGCAGGCAAGCGTCTTAGAACCAAAAAATCGAAGAAATGTGACACCTGGTGGGTGTCACACCCGCACTGGATTCGCGTGGTGGACTACGGCCTACTTCCTCTCATAAAGAAGAGGTCTGTGTCCCAGCGCTGGGAAAGACATAGGCTGTTATGATAATATTTTCTATCTTGGTTCTCTTTTTGCAATTATCTTGATATAGACCAGGATATAACAGTGTTGCTTGCTCATAAGAATAAGCTCGTCTGTAGCATTCCAGACTTTTAATTCTACAAGAAGGTCTATTTTAATAAGTCTTTTATTAAAATTGCCGTCTATTTTTACCATTCCACTTAACAACGCAATTGAATCTATATTTAGCCTTCCCACAAATCCTGCATTTATAATAAAGACAGGGCCGCAACAGTTTCACAATGCATGTCTCAAACACAGACGTCTCTAATCTAATATAAATGAAACGGCAAAACTATAAGTGCTTTAGACGTTGTGGTACATTTATGTGTGTGTGTGTGTGATCAGGGTTGACAGGCTAAGAATAATTGTAAGAAAGTGAAGAGATTAGGGGGGATTTTTTTTTCGCCAATCAACACAACAACATGATCGCGATCAGAATATTGGAACTGCGTTCAAGAACTGTCGTTGTCAATATTCCATGGCAATGATGATGCTGATAGTGCTTGAACGCAGCTTATGCTGATCGCGGTCAATTTCATTGGTAAAATTTAAGGTACTACAGAGAAGAAGTGTCATAGAAAAAATTTGGACCAGACAGCGGCGTCAATAAAAAATGGGTCCAAGTGACGCCTTGAAGTCAAAATTACATATTTGCTAATTTTGACACGATACACTAACACTCACTGAAAGGGCAATTGCCAGTTCGCTCTCCCAAGCAGATCACGATTTTGTTGGGACATTAATGTCGCGGAAGTAAGAGACTGGTTGAGAAGATTATCCAAAAGTCTTTGTAAGACAAGGTGCATCCGGCAATATTCGTATTACATGTAAATAAATTTAAGTTCTTCAACTATTATCTCCTATTCTTCATTCCATCTAGATCGCCATGCAACATAATTACTGAGGAGCTTTACGTCATCAAACACTGTTTTAAGCTTTCATGGTTTACAACTAAACTTATACTGTCACTTACGGGATACCTTCCGTGATTGCGAGTGCGTCATGGAGCCTGCAACAGCGCCGAAATATCGGGAGCTCAAAATAATGAACAATCACGGAAGATATCTCGTAAGTGACAGTATAAGTTTACGTCATCATCCTCTCAAATTCTCATTGCTACCAACCCTACAAGCAGGTAAATTATTTAGACGCTTAATAGGGTTGTCGCGGCATGATTCCTTAGGCCCTGTTCATTGGTTTCGGGCGATGCGACTTGTTTCAATCAAAACACGCTCGCGTCTCTTGTTTCCTTAGCGAGACTACCGACTCGTCGTGGTAACAGGTTGCTTGATCTAAACCACTTTCTTATATTTGTTTTCTCCGCATTCAGGCCCGGACTCCACCAAAGTAGACAAGCGGAGATGTGCGAAGCGGAGAGGAGAGGAGACACCGCTCACCGCACGCCGCTCACGTCTCTTTTCTTCACCGCAGGCCTAAACAATTGCGAGACTCATCTCTGCTGAACCGTTTCCACTAAAGCTGAGCGAAGACGAGAAGTGTTAACAACGAAATTCCATTGGTAGTTTACAACATATCTCTCCTTTCGTGTCGTCTCCGCTTCGATGGAGTCCAGGTCTCACTATCGTAACACGCGCATCGCTTGACTATGTAGGTCGTGGGCAAGCAGTAAATAAAGCCTGTGAATAATTTAGACGCGCAATAAGGTTGTCGCCGTATAATTTCTTATGGACAGCGCGATCGACTAAGCCATTCTTGGAAATGCCCGATTTCTGTGGTTTATTTCATGATATACACGATGGATAATGATAGGTTTGCGATATAAACGTGTATGTGGTAATGTTGTCGATCAAGTGCTAACTGCGTTTAGAAGATACATTTTTGATGAGGGATGTGATAGTAGGTGAGGTTTTTTGAGTGGCTTATAAATGTTTGTCTGGAATAAAAATAGAAAAAAATGGCTGGCTTAGTTGATGAATGTTTACTACTAGGTGGTAGCAAAATGAGGCTACAATGTTTTCAATTTTGGGTCACAGGCCTCCTCTCTGTGCGGAGGAGTGGGCAATAATCCACCACGCGGGCCCAGTGCGGGTTGATAAATGTCACATGTGAATTTCTGGTGCAAGGACATGGTAAATTTCCTCCCGATGTTTTCTGTCACCGTTTAAAGATCAGGGGGCTTAAAACGACTACTTTAGCAGAATCTTAATAAGATTGAATTACGATACAATTTGTAAAATGGTAACAAAGTGACAATTCATAATATTAACTTCATCTGTGACTATTTTAAGAATGTTATCGTGATTAACATTATTATCCTATTATGATCTGCTAAAGCGGCCATTCTAGGCCCCCAGTAGTGATGAATGTGATGACATACATTACTAAAAGAAAAATGCCTGCTTGGGTTCGAACCCACGTAAAACACCGGGCTGTAACTACTGAGTCGCTATTTGCTCATGTTTGAATAGAATAGCATAGAATATTAATTATTTATTGTTGCTTAGTTATTCAAATATGTTTTCAGGGTGGTAACGCAATAGGTACCTACGTCAAGGAATTTCGAGTGTGCTATCAGATGTTATCAATCGAGAAGATATCTTAGAATGTTAATTAATGTTTATGTAATTAGTTTTCGAGTACCTCTTGAGATCGTATGGCGCCCGACGCCATACTTGATATTGAGATTAAGTGCAATGTTACAGAGTTACCATGTATGAACATTACATAATTAAAATAGTAATTAAACACTATGTTTCACAATGTTCTTCTTCAGTGTTCCTAAGTTCTGAGGACCGCGACATATTATTATGTCTAAATACTGTCTGTAAAGTCTTGTGATACTAGGCCGAATGGAAGCCAGAGCACCGGGGTAGCCTGTACCGGACGGTTACACTACATGTTTTTTTTTTAAACGTTGCCCCATAGTAGTTATTACTCCTTTATCGTGGGTGCGTTTACAAACATTTAAATTCACATACATAAACAGCCAGACCCGGAACAACTACCTGTAGGTCATACAAATATTTGTTCCGTGCGGGAATCGAACCCGCGACACGAAGCGCAGCTGTTAATCGCTCAGCCACTGCGCCAACCGTGCCGTCAATGTTTTGTAATACTCGCTCACACAGCTTCTAAATGTATTAGACAAAACACGGTCACAAAGTTCAATGTTCGATGCCCAGGTCGGGCAAAGGGGATATTGGATTTTAGCAGCCCGATTTTTGATGGCAGTGAGCTCGTCTTTGTATACACTTCTGCCTAAGCCTTTGGGGAAACAGTGGATATTAGTTTAAAAGTTTTTGATAAAATGGTAGTTTCTGTTCAGATTAGAAACCAAACGCGTTAAAAACACAATACAAAGCATTAATAACAGAGCTACAGTGTAATGAATAGGGAACAAAATATCAACAACAGATAATGACAAGCCAACAATCACAAAATCAAAGGAAATTCATAAAAGCTTAATTGATAGCAACCCCTGTAATCGTAACATAATTTAATTAAAATTACAGAGTTTCAAACAAAGGAAGCCATGAAACATTGAAAGTATTAAAAGTCGCAGTCGCAGCATGCAATCGGTGCGATTAAACGCTATTTGTATTCTCATAGTTAATGCAAGCTAATCGGTCGGTCGTCGTCGCAAATTGCAGGCCGTGTGTGAAGCACCGCGTGTCCCACCCCTATAGGACGGCCCGTAGGGTTGTCACGAAACTTTTGACAGAACTATACTTTTGTCGTGTAATGCGACATTGTATAGCGTGAGTAATTTTTCAGCTGTTCTTTTTGCGTGAATATTTAATTTTGTTGTTTCGTTTTAATACGCCTGTAATTTCTGGCGAGTAAGGTGAAGAAGTACCTATAGCAGACCCACATTTTGACAGTGGTGTTTCTGTTTCATGTAATTAGGGGTAAGCCTATTGCCATCAATCGAGTGCAAATCGGACAGCTACTGAAAAATTCCATAACTAATCTTCTTTTTTCTTTATCGTGTCCCTAATCTGGTGTCAGAGTTTTTGTGCCGCCCATGGATCTCTGACTTGGCTTTACATGTAGTCGAGAAATATCTTTCAGGCATGCTGGTTTCCTCACTAAAGCAAGTGATAATTATACAATACGCACATGAATCTGAATAATCAGAGGTCTTGGGTTCGAACTTGAAACCTATGACTTGGCAGTCACTACACTATCACTGCTATATAACTAATAACCCACTATTACTGACCTTGGGAGTCAGACCCAGGACACCCAAGGCTCATGATCATCAGCAGCACTTGCGACCACTAGAGTCGACCTACGAGGCAAGCTATATTTGATTCTGAAATAGCTACAAAATACTTGTGCTATTTAAATATAATATCAGTAAGTAACTTGATATCCTTCAGTAAGTCTCTCCGTATACAGTTACGTCGAACACTGAATGCGCTTCGTGAATTTGATACTTCGTATACAAACAAAAGCCGTCAATGTCCGAACGTCAAGCCTTTGTATTGGAAGCAAAATACAAAATTCCAAATATTATCTTTTATATTTAAGACGGGCGAAAAAGGGAATTACGGTATTAACGTCAGGGTGAAAGGTAAGCCTTGTCTGATAATAACAAGTGAAGAGTATCAAAGCATCATGAGTGGTGATTCAATTTTGACATTTTGTTAATTGTAAAATAAGCTCAAAGTGATACCATTAACGTCTTATTTTTCATCATCATTTTGTCAAGTTTCTTCATCGAGCGCTGTAACATTTTTTTTGATGTGAAACATTTATAGCCGCACGTAAAACCGATTTTTGACGTGGCGACGCATGCCGTGGCGACGCGTCGCCACGCTATATGATGGTATATATATACAGTCTATATGCAGTAGTGTGTACGGTGCGTCACCTGCTGGATGTATTAATTAATTAATTAATTAATTAATTACGTTTCTCCAAGAAGAATTTCAATTGCAAATTAATAACAATCCAAGAGAACCTACCACCAGATACGGAACAACAATAGATGCTGTATTTATTAGATATCTTGATAATGTTATGTCCAATACTTTTGTAACATACTTCAGTTACCATCGACCAATTGTCACAGTAATACCGTCCTCAGAGGCAACATCGAATATAACTATTACCGAAGTCACTGATTAAACGAATTAAGTAGTCACGATTTGAAATAAATTCGTAAATTTTTGTATTTAATGAAAATAAATTTTTATTCAATAAATAGTCATCGTTATCTGGAAAAAAAATCGTAATATTTTATTTTATCATTATTACATATTTAGTTCCTATCACAATCTGTTCTTTTCTGCATATTACTTTTACAAAATAATGTCGATGTTTCACATCTGCCAGGCGTCCCGTGACGGCTCACATTTTTTTAATGTTACAGCACCATGCTGAGATAGGAGCCTTTAGGCCTCGTACAGGACCAATTAAGTTTAATGTATCTCTTATTGTTTTTTTCTTTTTTTTTAATGTAATTTTGTTTCTTTGTCATTTTAATCCTTTTGTTTTGTCCTGTGCGAGACCAATAAATACCTTTCTTTGTTTTTTTAAAGCGGGCGCCGGTTTGACCGGCCTGATATGACTAGAAAGGGGTGACTGCTGAGATGACGAGTAATAGAGAAGTATGGAAGAAGAAGACATGCTGCGCCGACCCCAATAAGGTTGGATAAGGGCCGTGTCGTCTTATCTCTTCACAATCAGAAATCCGTTTTACGTTTTTTTGCGTTTCTGCTACCACTTAAGAACAGAAACTAAAAAGCACAAACTTTCACATAAGAGAAAGAACGAAACATTGGTGATTACGAAGCATTCATTCAAAAAACTAAAAACCACACTCTAATGTGAAAATCGTGTGTAACCACAAGAATAATGATCCGAATAAACAGTAATAAATATTAATCAGTGAAAAACTTCGCCAAAACACATCGTAGTAGCAAAAATAAATAAAACTACATAGTTCCGGAACTCGATAAATCAAAGCGGTATTTAAATTATGTAAGCTAGGGTGGCATGAACACGATACAAAAATTACTATTGGAACTACACTGGTGAAATATGTGAGCCTTTTGTTAAGACCAGGGTACACGGTTCAAAAAGATTTGTGTGGGTGAAACTTGAAACGTGGGTGAAAGATATTACATAGATTTCACCAAAACACATCATAGTAGCAAATATGTGTAGATTTCAGATATGTGCGTTGATGGAATAGTTTTGAACGAGTATTTTAGGTCTTCGTAATTATAATTAGGTTTATTAATAATATCTTGTTGTTGGTAAGATTTGATTAATTTTAATTTCGATTTATTGGTAATTTCATTTGATGTACAGGTGGGTTTGGTGGGTTGGTGGGGGTGATTGATTACATTTAGTAGGTAGGTAGTAGGTAATATAATGAAAACATTATCATTATACGTATATTGACGAGCTTTTAATTTAAAGATGGGTATTTGGGAGCTTAATTTATTTTTGTCACAAGGCGCTCCTTCACTCAGGGTCAATTTGAGCATGATCGGAACATCTTAACGACGTTCAAGCGCTGTCGGTGTAATCATTGTTGACACTGACAGCTCTGACAGCTGTCAAACGATGTTTAAATGTGCCGATCGGGTTCCGTTTCATCGGTGAAATTCGCCCTCAATGCGTTAGCTAAAATTTCGACAAGAAGTTACAGATACATTATTTATGAAGTTTTAATGTTTTTTGCACTGATTTAAGGAGTTCAGGCTGCCTCGTTCGTGGCTGTTGAGCATGAAGTCCTGAGTTCGATTCCCAGGTCGGGTAAAGTGTTATTAAGTTTTTCCATCAGGGATTTCTCAGCAGACACGGAGTCTGGATTTGTGCCCGGTTGATGGCAACAGGCTCGCCCTCTATTACATGGGACTTAAACTTGACTGGTGAAATGTGGGTGTACTATTAGATGCACCTCTGTCAAATCCTTCGGGGATTACAGGCGTGATGTAATGTTATATGTTACCGAGTTCATGTAAGCAGGCCTAAAACACGAACTCAATAAAGTTGCACAAGTCCCCCACCTATGCACAAGTGTCGGCTAACCCTAAAAAGAACCTTCGCGTGCCATCACTAAATAAATACATTTATGTGAATAACGTTACATACATTGCTAGCGTTTTTTCGGCTTTAATCAAATCGCTTGCAGCGTGTGCTCATGCATAATCGCGGAACGCGAAGCCGACATCAACTCGCAACTACTGCACTCAACTTGTTTCTGTAACATTTTGGTTGAAACGTGTTTCGCCAAGTTTTATGGTTTGGTAAAAATGTTGTTGGCTAGTTTTTTTGTGTGTTTTTTAACAGGTGGTATGGATGGGTTAATGAGGGAGCAATTTTAGTAAGGGTTTTTGACGGAGCTTTTGAAAAGTTGCACATACATGCATAAACTCATGGCTTTTTCTCATGGGAGTAGGCAGACACCAAAGAAAGATCCTTAATATTCCTTTTGCTTCGTCCAAGTTCATACAAGTACACTGGTTGCGAGTATTACGCACCTGACCATTCGGAAGATCATCATCAATAAGGTTAATGAACGGCTTTTTAGGGAAAAAATATGTCCCAATTCATTGCAAATTACAATTTAAAAAAAAACACAAGAAAAAAAAATACAAACGCCACGCGTCGCGTGCCACCGATCAACACGAAAAGAAATAAAAAAAACCACCCTTCCTTCCGTTTAATTTACGCATCCGTTTAATTGGTAGGACAAGAGTCCGCAATCAAGCATAGTACTGAAACTGACGTACAAATAATGAGCTCCGGTTTTGAGCGTCATACCATAAAACCGGGTTTTATTACGAATTTTACGAGTTTATTTGAAGAGCAAGTGCGGGGTAGGGGAGGCGCGCGCGCCGCGCTTAAGTGATTAAAATCGCGACGGGTGCGCGGAAACAAAGCTGGCGTAATGTTCGGATGAATTTAAATGGAGGAGTGAAACAAAAGAGAACGGCGTGTCTTGTTGGGGCGAGGTCTGGAGTGATACTGTCTGCGAGCTGTACTTGCAGCTAAGTGCTGCTAAATACTGTACTGGCCACTATCACACGTATTTTCGTAAAAGGAAAGAAGATTTGAATTAAGAATATCGTTTGATCAGAGGTTCGTATTTCAAATTGAAAATGACGTTTTCTTTTTTTTTGTGGAAGCATCCCTTTTTTTGTTTTCTGTTATTACGGTGAACTTGAACCTTCCGAAAATAGAACTACGTCAATCAATATTATGACCTTAATCACATAAAAACATTAAATATACTATGAAAAACGGTTTGTCCAGTCTACGCGAACAACACCTTAATCAAAATACTTGCAACAACCAACGGGTTGGTGTAGGAAGCGTAACATATATAAACTTGGCAATCATGTCATTTTACTTTAAAGCGCCATTAAAACATGGAACCACAGTATTTCTACAACAATTTTTCTATTATCCCTTTTTGTTACTTTATTGTCCCACTGCTGGACAAAGGCCTCCCCATAGCCTTCCACGCGTCTCTTCGTGCGTATTTCTCAGGCGAATCCCTCACAAACGCCTCTTAAGTCGTCACGCCAGCGTGACGATTTCTAGGCCTCCCTTAGCGTGTACACCCGTCTTCTGGCACCCACTGCGTGACGACTCACTTTTTAGTACTTGTCTACCTGAAATCTTTTTGCTTTAAGGACACATCCCATCGCACATAGCTGCATACCAAACAATCTACATATCTATATCTTCTACGTCTATCTATACGTGACTGCATACACCCTGTATGTCTGTACAGCCTTTCCGACGCGTCGTGACGCCCCTATGCACTTTACGGTGCCATTCTGTTTGCCAAACGCGTTCTAAAAACGTTTTTGTCAACAGCATGTGTCGTATATTGTTAGAGGATTTTAGGTCCGTTGATATTTTTTTGGACTATATTTTTCTTGGTGATATATTTGAGGATTATAAGTGGAGCGTGCTTTTCTGATAATACTCGGAAAAGATAGGAAAAGGCATTACTTAAAGTCATTACTTCGCCTAAGCAAAACAAAAGGTCTGCTTGGGTTCGCTTTCCAGGTTGGGTAAAAAAATACTGGGCTTCACCAACAAGACTTTTACGGCAGCAGTCGGAACTTGTGTCCGGTTGATGGCAATAGGCGTGCTTCCTATTACGTGGCACTTATTAACTGCCAAAATGTGGGTGTAAAATAGGTAGGCTTATGCCTAAACTTACGAAAATTATAGGCGATATGTTAAGCTGATTATTATAGGGCTTAGAATCTACATTGCGAAAAGCAACAACACAATTTAACGCATCTAAAATTCCCTATCAAAAACTCAGTCGTCGAACTACTCCATTTTCAAGTCATACCTCAGAACGTCATTCAAATAGGCATTGACAGTTGTAGTGTTGTGCACACACGACACATCACAAAGAACTCGGCTTAACGTGTCCCCCGTCTTGTTAGTGTCGTTCCGATTAGCTGTAGCATGCTGATTGGGGTATCGTCTGATAAACTATTCCCCAGCTTGGGGTAGCTGAATTGGAGAAATGGGGACATTGTTGTGTTTTGTTTTTAGTGAGAAAAGTTAATGGTGGCAACCATTAACTTTTCTCACTAATGCAATTCCAGTTCCATCAAAAAATGCTTAAATTTACTTAGTCGTGTCAGACATGTGCACTGAAACTTAGTCACGATCAAGTTGATCTTACTCAACCTTTCCACTCCTATAATTGTTAGTTATCCCACAAAATTATTTATCCAACACCAAAAGGTCGACATACTCCCAGGGCTCAAACTACCAGGCACACATAACTACACCACATACAAATTCAATACGAAGACACTCATCGTACGCGCCCCGAGCGCCTAGCTCGAGCTTCAAGGCCCAGTCTTCGTGCCGGCGGAGTGGCCCGGCTAATGATTTGCACAGCACTACAGAACGCCTTGTATTTATGTCACCCTAGTACTTGCATGCGACGTGCGCTTCGAATATGGTTTAATTATTCATGCAACGTACGGCGTTTAGATGTGATTTTTATTTAGAGAGGTAGGGTATTTCCAAGGCTTTTTTTAATAGAGGTAGGGTGCCTTCGTTTTAACCAACTTTAAAAAGGAGTAGGTTATTAAACTCGGCGCACTAAACCAACAACGTATCTCTATCGTTTTCAAATACGTCTTGTTTACCCCGTAAGCGACTGCCTCCTCGTAAAACATGCGTCTCAAGTACATTTTTGCTAAGCACTATTGCCGATTAATAACACATTTGTCGGATTAAGAATCAGACCACAACAAGAAAATCAGAACACATATCACAACCACTCGAGTTTTTAGATACTACTGCCCATACACTCCATCAATAATCACCATACAATATTAAGCATATCAGACCGACAAGTACGCACCCTTGTTCCCAAGATCTAAGGAAGACACCTATATCACGGATATCCGTAGTTTAATTATCAACGGCTCGACTACCCGGGTAGTGGGTACCCGGGTGCTAGGGTGGAATGTCCTTTGTTGTATGTCAAACGTTATCGTCCGTTCCCTATAACTTTCAATGGACGTATAGATTAATTTGCAATAACATTCTTGGAGAATTTCTTGGTGTTAGTAATTTTGGAATAGAATGCGGTTGACTAATTGTGTGATTAGACGAGGGGTAACGAAATGGAAGTGACTGAGGGTCCGTGGGTACGGCGATTAGTGTTAAATTGAGCGCAAAAAGGACGGATGATATTGTTTACAAGGAGTCTGAGAGTAATGAGTTGGTATATGTCTCTGGAATGTTCGAGTCAGTTCGGAAAAGTGGGTTAGTACTGGCCAGATATAAATAGAGCTGTAGAGATCGTTTCATGCAAGGAATAGTACAGAAGACTTTCAAGTCAGTGTACAATCAAAAAACTATTGTGACTACGACAATCTTTAGTTAGGACCGTTATAAGAGGAAACTATGAAACCAATATTTAAAAAAATAATATGGTATAAGAAAAAAAAATCACACACTTCTAAGATTCTACCAGAAGGATACAAAATCCTCGTGATTTTCATCCCACTTGCGTTGTAAACGGGTGTGCACGTCGTGATAATTAATTCATGGCGGTCTGAGGGGGTGCCGGGGGGTGTCGGGGGGTGTTGGAGGCGTCTGGAGGTGTTGGGACTGAGGATTGCCGAACTACAATTAGTTGCGGCATTCGTTACGTCATGCATGGAACTTTTGGTGTGGTGCAAGTGAGTTACTTAATGTTAGTCACTTGCACTGCACCAAAGTTTACCTCTGTGGAGTTTTACTTTCTACAAAAGGACTTTAAGGACCAGTTATGTTTTTGGCCGTTTATCAACTTTGACGTCGCTTAATATAGACGTTTCTTCTCGCTTGGTTTTAGAATAAATCAGAAAAGAAAACAACAACACTCCTGAATTATTATAAAATTATGTTTTTAATGGACACACCCAATAGCACTTTTTGTCTGAGCCGGCAATAGAACTCAGGACCAGCAGTTCCGCTTGCGAACACCAACAGGGCAGTCTTTTCCGAAGGCTTTGTTATCTAATGTAACAAACCCGTGGAAAAACCACCCTGAGAATACTTAATGGAGACCTTTACCCAGCATTGGCAGAAAAAATAAATATCTAAGTTTTTAACTAAAAAATCGCTCACCTCTTTCACTTAGACCAAATCCAAGATAAACTGTTGGGAGTCGAACCACGACATACACATTACATGTTTAAGAACAGGCAGACATCGTGTTTTTATATACTTCGTGTTAATAGGGACTGTGCCATTGTTACGTCACGCTCATTACGTCATCATGGGCTGCTGTTATTAATGTGGTGGTGAAAATGAAGGAAGTTGGTAACGCATATAGTAGCGTGTCCTTTAGTGACTTTTGTTAACAAAACTCAAATTAGTTATGGTAGTTTTATTTCCAAGATCTTTTGGTCAAATTTTACAGGATCAAAAGAAATTAGCTAGTGAAACTCAATCGACAATACCTAAAAACGTTAAAACAAAAAAAAAGACAATATTCAGTGAAACAATACAATACAATTTTACTAGCTAATTTAATTTGTCTACTTTAGGCACTTGATTATTTTTAATTGTACGATAAGTAAAAGCATACGAAAATACTTTTATTTAAAATGTCACATGAAACAGAAACTGTCATGAACAGACGCAGTGACTTCTAAGAAAAAGTTCAAAACACGACGCGGAAGAGAATATTTTTCTTCGGCCAATCCATTACTTAAATTATCAGAAAACACAAATATTTGTACTACTTACGACACCCGACAATAATTTCCTGACAATAACAAACGAAAAAAAACAACAAAACGACAACACAAGGCAATCCAGGCGTTATATTAAATTATGGGCACCTTTTCAATGACCTTTTTAAAGGTTAACAAAGAGAGAACCCCGGTGCTTACGGCCACACGTTTTGATATATTTCACGGTGACCGCAATCCCATTTGGTAAGGAACCCTAATTCTTGTTCGACAATGGTGGACTCCGAGATGTTTACCTTTAGAGGTGGTGGCGTAGTGAGTGAGTGCGAGGCGAAAGATATGCGATGAGATTACTATTATTTATAGAGATTGTGTGGAGAAGAAGATGTGTCAATGCCGGGAGGGGTGAGTGTCTTTAGAAAGGTCAGGTGTGTAGTACTAGCAAACAGCGTGCGTGCGACCAGATGTATGAACGTGGACGAGGCAAAAGGAATATGTAAGGATGATCGTAGCAACAAAATCCCACAGAACGCCACCTGGCGTTCAAAGGTATGGTTTCTGCCTACCCACATGGGAAAAAGGCGAGAGTTGGAGAAGGGTGTGAAGATGAACGTCTAGTTAAAAAAAAATTAAGTCCAACGACTGGTTGGAACTTTTTTAAAAGAGTCGAGAATAAAATTCAAGCGCAACAAAGAATCATCTAGGTAAGTCAAAAAACTAACTGCTTAAAAACGAAGGCTTCATATTCGTTAAGCATAGCTTCCTCATAGCTTGATAAAGCATAGCTTCCTCTGGACTTCGAAATACCCAAAACTGAGTAATTCCAGTTGCGAGTGACGGACTCGGCCGGGCGGCACGAAATAACAAATAACATTTTGTCGCTAGTCCCATTTAATGAAACCGTCCTATTGTTGCTTTAATACCTTATAGACTACTTAGAAAACACCCGAATTTGGTTCGTTCCATTGGATATGGGAGTTTGAACCTTAAAGACTTGATTTTGGGAGATTTAATTTGATCAAGTTGCATTTGGTGAAAGCCGGAGATGGTATCTAAGTAGAAACTCGTTCAGGAGATTCGTTTCCACTTATATTATCAAGGTTTACTATTTAATTTTACGGATAAACCATATTGAAATAGTTTAGTTTTTTTTTTCTGAAATTGTATACACAAAATATTTGAATAAAAACTGCAGTGCACACAGTTCGTAAAATAAAAGATCATTATTTAAACAACAGACAGAAAAATATTACGAAACGAAACAGTAAAATAAAATTTCAGCTAACAGAAAGTTCTCGTTGAAAAGTCGTGTTTTTTGTATCGTGGGGCAAAGTAGAAACCACCAGGAGAAGTAAAACTGGACCCTTATTACTGTTCGACTTAAAAATCTCAAAAGTTTTTCTACAAAAATCTCTTGTACAAAGTTCTACATTGATTTTAACGAAGACATTATGTTCCGTTTATATTTAAGAACGAAAAGAAAGAAAAAACTTTGTTTTTTTTTCCTTTTTGTTATTGAAATTGAAGTGTTTACTGTTTGTCGAAAAACAAGGTACTTGTGTCTATTTCTATAACGAGATGGAATATAAAATAAAAGTGAGGAAGGGATCGGTTGCCGTGGAGCGTAATTGGTGCTCGATGTAGTCCGACATTTTATAAAACAAAAAAAAAAAGTAGGAACTGAATATTATTTCCGCTGTATAATACAACGAAATGATTGGATCCGTGAGCTCTTCTGGCGCAATATGGATTGTGATTTAATGAACTTTCAATAATGGTGGTGGGAATTAACTTTTTCACATACAGACTTAATATTACTACCGATAACAGTGAGAGCCTAGTGGGATGACCTTCGGACTGCCAAGTTGGTCTCGAGTTCGAACCCAAGGCACGATTTTTCGGATTCATATGAGTATTGTACAACTCTACGCAAAAATTATTACTGGGAAACAACTTTTTTTTTGGAGTGAAAAATTACGTTTTAAGGTAAGACTCAATGTAACGCACTCAAAATATTGTGCATTGCATATTACGGTTTTCATAGAGGTATTTAAACATAAATGATTTGTATTTAAAAAAAAACCTGTCAAAAAGTTGGAACTTTGATCCCCAATATCTCCGTAACGAGAAGGGTTGGTCCAGAACAAAAAAATGGCCGCAATGACGGGGAAAACAAGTGCCTTTCGGCGTCGTTAAGGGTATTTTTACACCCATTATAAAATCAAATGTATACGTATACCAGTCCAATACCTACACATACAATTCAACTAAAATGTCGATACATTTCCTGATACAAAGGAATGGTATTGGCGCTGTTATTTGAATTGACGTTCAAAGTGGCAATATGTCTATATCAAAGTGGGAATTCAAGTTATTTATGTACCTGCAATTTTGTATATACTCGTACATACGGTAAAGGGGTAGAGCTACAGATGATGAGGTGCCAATTGTATTACTGGTTGTTTATTAGTTGGTTTAGTTATTGTGTTTCCTTCCGTAGAACTCGTGACGAGCTCGTGGCTAAGTTATAACAGCCGCTCGGATCGAACTTTAGGTTTACATTTTAGGTTAAGCCGCGCTTGCCTAGGTTGGGCCATGGATGGGTGACTACCCATTGCATATAGTTTCCACAGTGCCTCGGAAAGCACATTAAGCCGTTGGTCCCGGATGTCATTTATAGAACTATGATAACCGTTACAGGTTGTTAGTGGCCTCAAAGTCCAACAAACAGTCTTACCTAGGGATATCGTATTACCCAGTACTAACTGGGTTGTGGAGGTCAGATAGGTAATCGCCCGATGTAAAATACTGGTATTCACCTGCATCCGGTTAGACTGGAAACTGACCCCAACATAGTTAGGAAAGGGCTAGACAGATAATAAAAAAATCCTTCTATAGAACGTTATCAATTTATTGACGAATCGTTTCTGGTTGTAACCAGTGATCTTCCATAACGTTCTTCCGTGCATATCATAGTGCCCATTTGGTTCCGGTTATCGTTGACATTAGCAGTCGTCCCTGATTCTAAAAAACCTTGTGTGTTGAACCCTACTATCCTACTAATATTATAAATGCGAAAGTTTGTGATGATGGATGGATGTTTATTACTCTTTCACTCAAAAACTACTGAACGGATTTGGATGAAATTTGGCACACATATAGTTTATAACCTGGAATAACACATAGCATACTTTTTATCCCGGTAGTATGTTCCCGTGGGACAATTATCGCGGAGCCGCGGGCATAAGCTAGTAAAATATAAATTGATGTGTGTATTGCCTAACAACATGTTTGCAAAAGGTCAATTCATTGGTTCAATCTAATTGTGTTCAATTCTGACATTGACCTTAACCTTGATGACCTTTTTTATACTAAACAGGCCTGCGTCTGGCTGCAACTAGCCTGATGTGAAGCGATGATGCGGCCTAAGGTGGAGCACGCTTGCCTAGAAGAAACCGATTCACTCGAACTATGAATAGGTCCAGATTATACCTACTGTAATCCAAAATACTGTACTAGTAATATCTATTTTAAAATCCAACATATCTTTCATGTAGCACACAACAACCAAGGACAACATTCAAGTATCTGTGTCCTGTTGAATTTTCTTGCCGGCTGAACAAACTATTTGTGCTCTTTGGTCACGTAGGCAAATACGCAGGCTTAGCTACGTTTGTTTTGGACCAGAACAGCCCAGTGTTAGTATTCTGAGCTTAGTACGGCCCGGCCATTCCGTGCTTGGTCGAGCAAGCTCTGCTGTAGTCGGCAGTCTTCGGGTAATGCCTTGTTGGGCAAATACTTGCGAGTAGAATGGTAATGTCAGTTGATTTTTCAATTACTGTTTGTGAACTTTTTAAATTATTGTGTTGTTATTTGTGTGATTTGATATGAAGCGTTTAATGCTATACATAAAATGAAATATCTAGTCAATATTTTCATTTCACTTCACTGTTATGTAGAACATACTACCTTCAAACAATTTCATTCCGCTACTTCACTTTTATTTCCCAAGTTTTGAAATCAACAATTATAATCGTCCTATTAGTCGTCAACAGTAGAGCTTCGTTACATCACCCACTACTTGTGGCCCGGTATCTTTGTAATCAATAGCTACGGACGCGAATCAAAGCGTTTGATGGGGTCGACGAGTGGCCATTTGAATACGCACTAATTAATGGTAGAACGCATTCCTGGGTAATTGGAGTAACTTACCGATGCAACTCAGTTATATGTAGTGATAGTTAGATAGACATTGATATGTACCTGGAAAGAAGAAACAGTTCATTAGTACAAAAATTAAAAAAAAAAAAAAATACAAAATTGGAAAGCCATGAAAGGCCTTTGCCCAGCAGTGGGACAGAGTAGGCCGACATATAAAAAAAACATGATATAATATGTAATTTGGGAAAACTGTGGAGATAAACATTATCAAGTAAAATCTGTTTTGTAACTGCTTTTCTTACTCCTAGCCGGCCTTTAATTAAGGCTACACTATAAAATGTAAAAATAAGATGAGTACTTTAACATATATTTTTGGTGTCTGCTTTGTTGGTTGTCCTTAAATAAATAAATAATCACGAATAAGGTTCAATACGAAGGTGAAGGTAAGAGCTAGATGAGACATTTTCGTTCGTCTAAAGAAAAACTTATGCTACAAGGTTAAGATAACTCTAACAACAGTCGATTATCCATTATTTCAGTAGCTTAGTTTAAAATCAATAAACCTTTATTTAAGCACAACTTTTTCAAACAATTCCAATGTCTCTTTAACTTTTAATATAAAGCCTTGGAAACTACAAAGAACTTAATCGATTAGAAGGGATTCGCATAACCGCAGCGTTGGCAAAAAGCTATCGATGTCGCCCGCAAAGGAAGCCCCGTTAGTTACTACACGGCTTTGTGTTGAACACTGGCTATATGTACAGGTGATGTAGTAGATAGTACGCAAATTCGAAGGTTTTTTACACTTATTTATGTCCTAGTCAGGTCCAATGTTGCGATTGTCAAGTTAAATATGTGAGAAATTAAGTAGCATCGTTACAGTAATATAATAAACACATAACATAGCATCAAGCCTGTAACCCCCGAAGGGATAGGCAGAGGTAAGAGCATTTACTGGATGGTCTGGCTTGATGGTGTTTTGTCATGAAGAGCTTTTGTGAACGAAATCAGCCTACAACATAACATCACGCCTGTAATCCCACAAGGGTTAGGCAGAGGTATGTACCTAATAGTACACCCACATTTCGCCAGTTATGTTTAAGTTCCATGTAATAGGGGGCGAGCCTAATGCTGTCAACCGGGCACAAATCCAGGCTCCGTGGCTGCTACTGAGAAATTCCCGATGGAAAAACTCAATAACAATTTGCCCGACCCGGGAATCGAACCAAGGACCTCATGCTCAGCAGTCACGATTGCTATTAGACCAACGAGGCAGTAAACAAATATCACGTCATAATACTTCAAATGCCGATTGTCCTATCGTAGGTAAAATGAGACAGTTTTTTTTAGAAATGACCATGCCCTTTTAGTTTATCTTTCTTTTCCTGGGGATAGATAAATGGTTAAACAAATAATCAAAAATTTAATCATCCCCAGTCAAGTAATGAAGGGACTTTACAAACTCCATTTTAATTTTCAACTAACTTCTTTAAGTCTATTAATCACAGTTCCAACTTCGTTGCCATAAATATACATATTCTTGCAGCTAAAAATGTAAGACGATTATGATTGTTCCGCAATGAAACTGCAGTACCGTCGCACCGGCTGCACCTATGAACCGTCCGCACCAACTTATTATAACTTGGAGAAGAAGCAGCGCTGCGGCAGCGCATGGAACTACTAAATTAAGTTATCTAATGTATACGTACGATACTACAAGTTGAACGTTGAGGTGCGCATCCATTTCTAGACTTGAAGATTGCTTTTTAATCCTAGCAAGATATGAGAGATACTTGTTATGATGCAACCTTTTCTGGTCATATCTGGAAGGAGGGATTTGCCCAGGAGTGGGACAGCGCAGGCTAAGAAATAAATATAAAAAACTAAAAACATGCTGTCATTAATTAAAGCGAAAAGAACGTGGGAAAATAGCGATTTCAAGTGCTTAACGAAAGCAGTCAAGACATTACAACTAGATGGAAGGTATAAAATCACATAAAGATATTTTTTTCTTCCTTTTCTCACACACTTTCGTCTATATTTCTTTTTTATTTCTCCTTTCGCAGGCAGAAATAAGCAGTACCTATGTAGTCAAATATTATATGTTATTTTCCGCTTTTGTCTACTATGTGTACATAAATAGTAAAATAAATAAATAATTTCGAAACCCACTATTCAATAACGATTGGTTTTTCTACTGAAATTTCACGACTATCAACAACTCTTGCAGTCGTACCATCTAAATTCATAATTCATTTAACATAACTATGCATTCGTTTAATTTACCATTCTAAAACTAATAGACTAAACAAAGTCATATTAGCTACCAACGTTGCTAGTTAATCAGCATGGTTCGTCTTGACAGGAGATCAGAATTTCCTCACTTTTCTACCTCGCATAAATACAATTTCCTTCGCTCAAGCCAACTTCGCTTTAAAGCTACTTCACAATGTTCTGTAAGTAACTTCATTTCGCCATGCCCCCACACAATTTCCTTAGAAATTGGAATACCGAGTTGGATCTCTGGAACGTATTGGTGACTTGCATGAGTTGTTACTATGGTTGGTCGAACATTGCGGTTTCTGGTTGATACAAGAGGTATTCAGAACTTGAGAATTTGGTACTAGGAAGTTCTATTTTTATTTGCATGAAGGGTTCCGTACCTTCGGAGTAGGGGAGCTCCCTTCAATTTTTAATTTATTTTTATTATTTGTTGTTCTAGCGGCAAGAGAAATACACATTCTGTGAAAATTTCAAATGTCTATCTATTACGGATCATGAGATACAGCCCGCTGACAGACAGACGCACAGACGGACGGACGGACGGGTGGATGGACGGACAGACAGCGGAGGCTTAGTCATAGGGTGCCGTTGGTTACCCTTCGGGTATGGAACCCTAAAAGCAGTCTTTAGGAGCTGTCAGTGTAAATTTTAGAAAACATTACGATACTGACAGTTTTTGAACGTGGTTTAGATGCAATAATTGCGGCTATTGGCTAAAAAATAACAGCGCTCAGGTCGATCTGCAGGTAAAGCCGCGCTTAGCAATTACATACCGAGTTTCCTCCGTGTATCGGAAAGCACGTTTAGCCGTTGGTCCCGGCTGTCAATTGTAGATCTTTGACAGTCGTTACAGGTAGTCAGTGGGTCGAAAGTCTGACAACCAGTCGTACCAAGGGGTATTACCCAGTACTAACTGGGTTGTGGAGGTCAGATAAGCAGTCGCGCCTTTAAAATTCTGGTATTCAGCTGCATCCGATTAGACTGGAAGACGACCCCAACATAGTTGGGAAAAGGCTAGGCAGATGATGATGATCATCGCGTTCAGTTTTATTGATAAAATTCGCTATACATTGAATTGGTTGTAATCCCCGAATGGTTTGGCAGAGGTCGTACCTATACAACTGATACAACTACATTTTGCCAGTCATGTTAAAGTCCCATGTAATAGCAAGGTTGTTAATTCACAAACAAACCAACAATTATACAATTCCTTTGACATACAAAAGCATAATTTAATCTAATTAAAACACTACCCTTGATACAAGTACTAATTACAGACAGCCACCGACCAAGTTCCTCATAATGATACACTAGTAAACTGTTTTTTTCCTTTTATAATTTCCACGATAATTTCAAAATGGTATCGTTTTTTTAAAAGAGGTTTTATAGCGATAATTATACTGAAGAGAAACAATAATGGGACCTCTTTGTAAGTGTTAATTGCTTTTAATAACTTGTTTGTTGGTGTTTTGATATTCTGTGAATGTGGTTGTGGGTGGAAGATTTTAGTTTTTTTTTTTGACTATGTGACAAAATATTGTTTTAAGAGCGTTAACGTCTTACGGCATTTCATGCAAACTTGCAAGTGATTCTTTTTCGAAATGATTGAACCGATTTTAATGAAACTTCGAACGCATAAGCAGGATACATAAGACTAAAAACTTGACATAGAAAATTATCGATAAATAGTGTTACAGCTAAATTAGACCGATTTTAGATTTCTCATGGAAACAGAAATTTCCAATTATCTTTTTTTTTATAGACATTTCGAAAAGTTCTCTGTCAAGTTTTTAGACTTCTCGTTGCCTATTAGACTGTCGTCGTTGGTCTAGTGGACGCCAGCGCGGGTGCTGAGCATGAGGTCCTGGGTTCGATTCCCAGGTCTGGCAAAGTGATATTGGGTTTTTCCATCACGAATTTGTCAGTAGCAGCTACGGAGACTGAATTTGTATCCGGTTGATGGCAATAGGCTCGCCTCCTATTACATGGGACTTAAACATAACTGGCGAAATGTGGGTGTACTATTAGGAATACATCTGCCTGCTCCTTCTGGGATTACAGGCGTGATGTTATGTTTTGTTAGATAAAGATTGTAAAGACACATTTCATTATGTTTGCTTCTTCTAAACAAACAGATTTCTTTATAGCTGTCTTACTGGTAGCTTCCATTTTAAGTGTAGCTGCATGTGTTTAAATTGTAATGTTTTTTTTCTAATTTGTTAGTATGTGACGTGCGGTTTGTCACGAAGAATAATATTACGTTTCAACATTCAAGTACACATGCACTTATTCACCTTAGTACTTGCATATAAGACGCAATATCCTTTATCAGCGTGTCCAATAAACCGTAGTATTATCAGTGACGTCATGCGAGAACAGTCAGTGATAAAAGTGATTCGAGTGGTGCGTGGTCATTCACCTGCATTGATAACGCGATATCGCTTTGTGTTAGGTTTTATATCGGAGAATAAGGTGAATCTATTTTATGAAGATTTTTTCATGTTTTTGTTCAAATGTCCTAAAAGATGACAAAGGGGAAACCCCTTTGTCATCTTTTAGGACATTTCCTAGAAGAATTTAATAATTCATTATTTGTCGCTGGTAAATTGGATAGAAAAACCTGCAAGGTAAGAGATTATTGGAAACTAAACTTATACTGTCACCTACTGGATATCTTCCGTGATTGTTCATTATTTTGAGCTCCCGATATTTCCATAACCATTCCAATCCCTGATTCCATTTTTTTTTTTTGTGTTGTATACCTTGTAAAGCTTAAAACAGTGTATTGAAAACTAACAAAGATTTGCGAACGGTGAAGGAAAACATCGTAAGAAAACTGGCACGTGTTAGAACAAAAAATTCGAAGACAATATGTGGCCTCGGTTGGATGCGGTCCGCTCTCTCTCTTAGACTGCAGGTCCGTGTCCCAGCAGTGGGACGTTTTTACGAAATTGTAACCTACATCATCTCTTTCAAAACAAGAGACGCTTGGTTCCAAAAAAACAATATAAGGTCTATTCCACACTACCCGTTAACATATCGACAACACACCAGAAATGACAAAACACCCAAAATGCCACCTTCCACCCCAAATGATAAGCATGACTTTACATTTTAAGCCGTGTCTACACCGCCGGCCTCCCTGTGGCCTTTACAGAAATCCATTAAGCTGAGACCCCATGATATATCGCCTGAAACTGTCACAATTGAATTATCTACGTGTGCAAAGTGTAGTGGAATAGGCCTATCTGTAGGATTAGTGGTTTTTGTGTTATAATGTTGTTAGTTTTACGTGTTCTGTCCCGTTCGGGTTTGTGTGAGCGGAATTTTGGATGGGAACTGTGATTTTATGGGACTATGGGGTTAGGTTTTATTTAGTTGGACAAATAAGTGTTTAACAAGGAGTTATTACATGTTATTAAATACATTGAAAAGAAAGAACCTACAAAATTAATCTTAGTTTAGTTTTAGTCGAAGACAATGTATATCTTATGCACAGACACCAGTACATCAAGCTAGATTTACAACTAAAACATTAGGTTCAAAGTTAACTGGAAAAATTTGATAGTTTCGGGTAACTTGATGAGCTGGCGTCTGTACGTCACCACTGCTTTCAAATCATTGTGTGGAAACGAATATTCTAGAACCAAAAATTCGAATACACGTGACATGCACCAACCCACACTGGGCCCGCGTGGCAGGTTACGACTCTCTCACAGAGAGAAGGTGTGTGGCCCAGCAGTGGGAACGATAAAGACTGTTTATGCTTACGCTAAATAGCAGTAATATTATCTTTCTACGTTATGCGGTAACATCATCATTCTCCTGGCCTTATCCTGGATTTATTTGTGGTCGGCGCAGCATGTCTTCTTCTTCCATGCTTCCCTATTACTCGGCATCTCAGCAGTATGGATGGATTTGTGAAGGACACACACAGCCCATTATCGTTTCTTCGTTCTTCCTCATCATCATCATCATTTCAGCCAAAAGACGTCCACTGCTGGACATAGGCCTCCCCCAAGTATCGCCACATTGACCGGTTCTTTCTCATCTCTTATTTATAGCCATCTACATTCATACTCAACATTTTCCTCACTACATTTCATGGTGCTACTGTAACATAAATATTTATTCACTCATTTTAATGAAGAAGCTCATATTTATTACAGGACATCCTCAGGCTTTAAAGTAAATTCCTTTAATTAAGAATTACGTCAAAAACAGCATAAACTCTTGTCCGTTTCCAGTCCACAGTTAAATTTAATTCATCGTCATAAAATGTGAAAATACTTCGCTTCCATTCCGTTTTGCAGGTGGTAATTAGAATACCAGGAGTACGTTTCTCTTGAAGTTCTTTTTTTCTTTTTGTTTTGTTCAGCTTTGCATAAACCACCAGCTGATTTTTATTTGAGTTTTTTTATGGCTTCTACAAATGCTTTGGATCTTTTCTTGTTGGTAATGCTTCGTCTTGACTTCTAATAACGTAAAAGAATTTTCGTATTTTAATGATTTTAGATGAAAGAGTTTCTATTTAAAGTTGTACGCATTGAAATAAATACGACTCCAAAGACCATTGAAATATAGGTTCATATAGAAATACGACCATCTTTTAAGAATGACTTTCTAACCACATCTAGCTTAATGGTTACAGATCTAGTAAAATGCTCAGAGATTATCTGAATATTATTTAGTATTACATTTAATATGTTCTATACAGGGACCGGTCAATGTGGCGACACCTAGGGGAGGCCTATGTCCAGCAGTGGACGTCTTTCGGCTGAAATGATGATGATGATGATGACACAGGGTGGAAGGGACACCGACGCGAAAACGGTAACCACGTATTCAGTACATTATTCTGAGCCCCCCACATAGAAATTTTTCATCGGTTATTTAAGAAAAAAAACAGCTGTTTCCTACAAAAGTGCAATATCTACACGGTCAAAATGTATGGAAAAGCTGTTTGAATTACAGATGACTCAGAATGATGTACTGAATACGCGGTACTGGTAACCGTTTTCGCGTCGGTGTACCTTCCACCCTATGCTATAGTCATAAAGTGACAATTCCTAATATTAATTGCGTCTGTGACCATTTTACGAATTGTATAGTAAGTCATATCATTATAATATTAAGATTCTGCTAAAGCAGCCATATTAGGCCCTGTTATCTGCACATTTCAGGAACTGATTGACATTACTGAAGGTGCCAAACTCGTAGAATAAGCTCTAGGCCAATCCAATTTAGATTGCTATCGACTCGTTGAGGTGAAGATTTGCAATTGGGTAACTAAAGCTTAATACGTTATTGACCTGAGTTACCAAGATGGAGCAGGTAAGGTAAGGTTTTTATAGCAACTAAAGCAAATAATCTAAGACCAATAAAATCTATTCAATAAACAATATCCTCACTCATCACCGGATATAGCGTGATGGCACAATACTATAAACTTTACAACTTAAACAGCAGTCGTGACTGAATGAATGAACGAGACAGGAAGCCAGGTTTTTATGACCGTTTGATTGGTAGCACTGTTCATGGTACGTCCGGGTATTAGTTAGTGAATGGTATTCAAGTTAGTCAAGTGGGAAGTCTAAACAAGTCTTGAGATTCTATGGTAGTCGGATATGACAGTTAGAGTATTAAATACTGGCAGGTTATTGTAATACCTATAAAGCCTCTTTTCATATAAGAAGGTATAAGAAGGGCATATAACACCGACCTTCATCATCGCGAGTGGTGTTTTCAAATAAATAAATCCACATTTCTTCGCGATGTATTAGCAAGACAACTGAGAGATTGACTGCTGCGCTGTGTGACGGGTTCGATTCCCGAACGGTACAAATATTTGCATGACCTACAGATAGTTGTTCCGGGTCTGGCTGTTTGTGTATGTGAGTTTAAATGTTTGTAAACGCACCCACGATGCAGGAGAAATTCCTAGTGAAACAACGTTTTTTTTTTTTAAAAGACCTATAAGTAGTTTTAACTTCATATAGCTAAAGTATCATGTGTATCCTGTACCCATGTAGCTTAAACTACTAACATACAACATTTTCATCCAAAGCCCGAACTCACCCACTGCTGGTTATAGGCCTCCTTTTTCTTGAGTCAATCTCCACGACCCTGTGCCATCATAGCATATAGCATAGCATAATTAGCCTATTAATGTTCCCACTGCTGGGTCGCAGGCCTCCTCTCTATGAGAGGGAATGGGCTATAATCCACCACGCGGGCCCAGTGCGGGTCTGTGCCAGCCTCTTCCAGGTTTTCCTCAGCCCTAGTCCACCTGTCATCACCGCGCCTTGCTAGGTCCTGCCCAACTCCATTTGGGTTCCACAACACGATTTCAAATATCGAAAACGTTTGTGTGTTTTCGGATCTCGACGTTAGGAACTCGATCTACCAGCTTTATGCCGATCATGGAACGCTCCATGGCTCTCTGTGCTCAGCCTCCTGCGTGAGCGTCCATGTTTCAGCACCGTACGTCATTGTGGGCAGAACACTCTGGTGATAAAGGCGGGACTTTAACATAAACAGACACATGCTGAAATCGTAAAATGACAAACCATGATGAGCAACGATTCTTCTTCTTCTAGTGGTAAAGAGAAGTGGTTAGTAGTTACTTTTGTTAGTATTAAAGTATTCTGATTTAAAAGAGTGTCCATGGAGTTTCATGCCCGTTCTTCTCCATAGAGATCTACGTTAGGGAATGGGCAACTACAGTACTTTCACAGTTTTTGTGCCTTGTGACTGGGACTGTAGCTATTTTTTACTGTTGTCTTTGTTTCGACAATTCAAAAGTGCCTGTAACTGGCCTACTTGAAATAAATGCTTTGATTTTGATTGATTACTTTTTGAACCAATGGTTTCCCGACGAAAGAAACCTATTCCCTTCTTTATCTCACAGTGAGACCATTATGACAATATCTCCTCGCATTTCAAAACCGTCCTATATAATTTTGCGTTTACCGCCAATATATATACGTTCACATTCACACTGTTTATCCCATTAAGGCTACACGTAAACCTGTCTGACAGGAGAAATTGATATAAATATGGTAATGAGCACCATGACATGTGTTATGCTTAATTGGGGCTTATTAGTTGAATTTGGCAACTCATTATCTACATGTACATTTTCATTGAAAGTTGAAACCATCATGTTTATTCTGCTGCCGTTAGGAAAGGGCATGTAAAGCAAAATGAGCTTTAAGCTAAATACGCATAGAGCATATATTTCCCCACATGCTTTTCTCAGATCCCCCTTTCACTTACAGCGTACTTGTTTATTTTTCACCTTGTTTGAGACATGAATGGTGTCCATATTCAACGTTCGATGAGACGCTTGAAACTGGCTGAGCAATTTAAAACAAGATAGATGAGAAGTATCGTGAACATTCAATAATAAAGCATAAAGCATCTTTAAATAGTATAAAACAAAGTCGCTCATGTTGTCTGTACGCTTAGATCTTTAAACTACGCAACGGATTTTAATGCAGTTTTCAGCAATATATAGAGTGATGCAAGAGCAAGGTTTACATGTATATAGCACCCGTGCGAAGCCGGGGCGGATCGCTACTATAAATGAAAAAGTTTGTGAGGATGGATGGATGCGTGGATATTTGTTACTCTTTCACGCAGAAGCTTCTGAACGGATTTGGATGAAATTTATCATACAGATAGCTTAACCTGGATTAACACATAGGATTCTTTTTATCCTGGTAGTGTGATCCCGTGGGACAATTATCGAACTCCACGCGGGCGAAGCCGCGAGCATACTAGCGTAAATCATATTGTGGCCAAAACCGAGTAATACTTTGTCGGAGAAGACTCCACGGCACAAGAATTCTATGTACTACAAAAAGCTCACTGAGGGTCTGCCAGTTTTCACCCTTATGCCCTAAGTAATAAGGTTGAAGGCAGTCAGTGAAGTCGGCAGAACGTATCTTGACCTCACAGCTCCACTACCTTAGCAGCAAAACTCTCTTTTCTTAACCACATCCTGCCCTACTCCCATAAATCTCGAAAAGCTACCTCCAGATGAGCATGGGAACGAATGTTTCATTATAGTACTTCCCCGAATGGCTATTAGGAGAAGTGGGGGCGCAAACTTGTGGCACACGCGTCTTCGGCTCCACTTCCACAATGGTAGAACTTTCTTACGGTATTATTTGCTGAGGGTAGGGTTGGGGTTTAAAATAATAGAGGTTTTAATTTTGGAAGAGAAAGTTGCTTGATTTTTGTTGATATAAAAGATTTTTATGAGTCGAGTCAAATGTAACGTTATTTTTATTCAAAAGTCACTGCAGTGTCCAATGACTTATCAATAAGCAAATGTCAAAAAAATGTAAATGTTAATGTGTTAAATGTCTCAAGTCGGCTATCGGTCAAATAGCTGTTATTTTGACAAAAAAAAAAAAAACACAAGTTTTCTTTATGTTTTTGGTTACATAAATCAATCAGTACAATTAAATGCTCCTCATCTTTTTGGACAAAAATGCAAAAACTTAATTTGGAAAGCAGAAGAGTAAAACTGTTTACTTATTCCTTAGAAGACGAGTAAAAATTGCGCATATTGCTTTTCACAGTCGAACCAAACGAGATCAATATGAAAAGCATCGCAAAATCTAAAAATATTCCTTTCAAAAACAATTCCGACGTTTTGGCAACCCTACAGCCAAATATGGAAATTCTGTCTGCATTAGCCAAACGGTACAATGCGAGGAAAATACTTCCCGAAGTATAGGTAACGCTTTATGCCATACTGGCTTTGGCACGCCAGCTCGCCCGCCTCTTAGATCAGGATAAAGTTATTTTACGTCAAGAATTTAGTCTAAAGTTCCGCATTTAGAATGATGCTCAAGCCATCTAGACTTTAGATATTGACTGATTCCAGATACTAAAATGTAATTTTTATAGGGAAGTTTTATTTAGTATTCAGTAGCCAAAACATTAACACCCGTATTTACAAACAAGTCAAAGTGATAACTTAAGTAAAAGTAATTATTACAGACACGATTTTTATTCTGTAGTTTAGTAATTCCTTGAAGTTAGAACTGTCAAAAGTTTGAATTTTTAGCTTTGCTTTCTTTAACAGTGTAGGGTTAGAGGCGACACTACATTGTAATATGTTGACTCAGACTTTTCATACGTAACTCGGTAGCGTGTTCAGTCGCCCCGGTACTCGCTAGCCGGCCACACGCAGATGTCCTATTGTTCTAAGTTATCGTGTAACAGTGTATGTGAATAAAATAAACTGTCAATACCGAAACCAGTATTTCTATGAACATTCCTTCAAGACAGTAGGGACTTAGGTGTACCATTCGCGGTATACACTAGCGAACATTCCCTACATTGGTGACACCCTGTGAATCAAATACTTTTCGGTAACGTATAACCGCGCAGCACGGAGCGACTCACCGCGTGGCTAGCGAGGAGCATCAAGTTAGCGACCTATATACATAGGCACTGATTTCTTCATACGTCGCACGCCACGGGCCGCGATTTCTTTCATCCACCATGTCCAACGAGAAACGTGAGCAGCAGGAAGAAGATATCAAACCCGATGTCATGCTCATATCAGTATCTTCACGCATCCCGGATTTCTGGACGGACCAGCCAAGCCTGTGGTTCGTGCAATTCGAGTCCGCTGTGGCTCCTCAAAAGGCCAGCGACAACTCGAAGTTCCAACTACTCGTCGCGAAACTCGGCAAGCAGGTGGTCGTACAGGTCGCAGATATCTTGACCAACCCACCGGCGGAGGACAAATACGAGGCGCTCAAACAGCGTCTCCTACACGTTTACGAGGAGTCAGAAAACCAACGGATACAGAATCTGATCGGAGACATGCAACTCGGTGACCAGAAGCCGTCTCAACTTCTTCGCCGCATGCAGACCCTTGCGGGAAAGAGAGTGACGTCGGAAACTTTGCTACTGATGTGGCAAAACCATCTACCATCGACCGTCAGAACGGTCCTGGCAGCGACAGCGATCACGGATCCGGAGAAGTTGGCAGCCGTGGCTGACAAGATCCAGGAGACCAGCAGGCCCAGTGTAGTGGCGTCGGTTTCCGGAAGTGCTGTTTCCTTGGCAGAACAGGTGTCCAAGCTCAGCGTCGAGGTCGCGGAGCTGCGGAAGTCCAGAGGTTTCGTGCGGGATGGCCGGCAACAAAGCCGCGTCAATCGCGCGCCACCAGGATCGCGTGGGCGTAGCACTAGTCGAAAGCGATCCCGATCCCGACAGCCAGGGCTATGTTTCTACCATAACCGTTTCGGCGTTAAGGCGGTAAAATGCCGAACACCGTGCACCTGGAAAGGCAATAACTCGGAAAATTAACGACCGTGCAGACGACGACGGAATCTTGCATCGGAGGTATCGTTAACCGTCGATTATGCATATTTGATAGGAATAATAACTTAAATTTTCTAATAGACACTGGTGCGAATGTTTCTGTACTTCCTTTCGCTATAGTTAAGTGTAAAAATAAGTATTTGCAGGAAGATTTTGCTTTATTTGCGGCCAATGGCACTAAAATCGAAACGTACGGTACTCATTCCTTGTCAGTCGATCTTAGATTGAGGCGTGATTTTAAATGGACTTTCATTGTTGCTAATGTCAAACAACCCATCTTAGGAGCAGATTTTATAAGCCATTATGGATTGTTAGTTGACTTAAGAACAAAAAAGTTAATTGACACTTTGACGGATTTTAAAGTAGTAGGAAGTATCGAAATTTGTGAATCGTCGGTCAAAACCATTTGTGAAAGTCATCCGTATTTCGACTTGTTAAATTCTTTCCCAGATCTAACTAGACCGACCTCTTTTAAGGACCCTCCTCAGCATTCGACAGTTCATCACATCGAGACCAGTGGTCCGCCTGTCCATGCTAGAGCAAGACCGCTACCACCAGACCGTTTCAAAAAGGTAAAGGCCGAATTTCAGAAAATGATAGAGGCAGGAATCTGTAGGCCATCCAAGAGTCCTTGGGCCAGCGCGTTACATGTTGTGCCGAAGAAGGACGGGGATATACGTCCCTGCGGTGACTACAGGCAGTTAAACGCCATCACCAAACCGGACAGATATCCGATTCCCCGCCTACACGACTTCACCTATTTCCTCGCAGGTAAGAAAGTATTTTCCAGTGTTGACGTCAATCGGGCTTACCATTTCATACCTGTACATCCAGCGGACATTGAAAAAACAGCAATTATTACGCCATTCGGATTGTTTGAATTCCCCAGAATGACATTCGGACTCAAAAATGCAGCACAGTCCTTCCAAAGGTTCATGCATCATACCGTTCTGGAGGGTTTGAATTTTCTTTTCTGTTATATAGATGACATTATCATCGCGAGCGATACCGAGGAAGAGCACGAGGAACACCTTAAGCTCCTTTTCGAACGACTTAACAGGTACGGCTTAACTATCAAATTAGCGAAATGCAGTTTTGGTGTATCAGAACTCGATTTCGTTGGTTTTCGCGTGTCGGCAGAAGGAATTCGACCTTTGGATGACAAAGTAAAGGCGATCAGCGATTATCCTAAGCCTAAAACCGTCAACGAACTTCGACGATTTTTAGGTATGATAAATTTTTATCGTAAACATATTCCTCATGCTGTTAAAAGCCAAGCCATTCTTTCTAAGTATTTACACAACGCAAAAAAGAACGACAAAACACCCGTTGTTTGGTCACCGGATGCAGAGTCAGCGTTTCGAGAATGTAAGTCGCAGCTCGAGAACGCGGTCACGTTGTCGTACCCGTGTGCGGACACGACGCTTGCGCTCAACACGGACGCAAGTGATACCTGTGTGGGGGGAGTACTTCAACAACTAGACAAAGGTATGTGGAAACCCCTGGGTTATTTCTCAAAACGCTTGTCCGAAACACAGCAACGTTACAGTACGTATGATCGCGAGTTGCTCGCCATCGACATGTCAATAAAGCATTTTCGTAAATTGTTCGAAGGCAGACCATTAATTGTCTATACCGATCACAGACCATTGGTACATGCGTTTACAAAGCTCAGTACCGATTCTGAAACACCTCGTAGGACTCGCCAATTGCTGTTTATCAGTGAGTTCACTACCGATATAAGGCATGTCAGCGGCGAAAACAATGTTGTGGCAGACACGCTATCACGCGTCGCGACTATTTCCTGCCCTACAGGTCTTGACTACGAACAATTTGCCGAAGCGCAAAGTAACGATGACTCAATCAAACAATACCAACAGTCAAGAGACAATGGGAATAATAAAATTAAAATAATAAGTGTTAAGTTACCGTTTTGCAACTCTAATATTTATTGCGAAATCTCGACTAATAAAGCCAGACCTTACGTACCCAAAAATTTTAGACGAATAATATTTGATATGTTGCATAACATCAGCCATCCTGGCATTAAGGCAACGCGTAAAATGATTTCAGATAGATTTTTTTGGCCTAGTATGAACGTAGACGTAGGTAAATGGGCGAAAACGTGTATCCCGTGTCAAAAGAGTAAGGTAAGTAGACACAACATCTCAAGCTACGAGGAATTCCAGAAAGCAGACCGTTTCGAGCACGTGCAAGTTGATATCATCGGTCCCCTCGCGACATCTGAAGATGGTTTCAGGTATTGCGTTACGTTAATAGATCGAGGAACCCGATGGCCAGAGGCGTTTCCCATACGTGACATCACGGCAGCAACAGTGGCAAAGGTGATTTACGACGGTTGGATCACGCGTTATGGTTGTCCAGTCAGGCTAACGTCAGATCAAGGTCGACAATTCGAAAGTCAACTTTTCACCGAGCTACTAAGGTATTTGGGCGTAAAGAAAATTCGTACTACCAGTTACCATGCACAGGCAAACGGCCTTATTGAACGCTGGCATCGCTCGCTGAAGGCAGCATTGACAACCCGTTTAGACACCAGCACATGGGTAAACGAGTTGCCAACTGTCATGTTAGGTTTGCGTGCAGCAGGACGCAGTGAAAACGGCGTAAGTCCAGCTGAGTATACTTTCGGGAAAACTCTACGTTTACCAGGAAAATTTTTCGATACCTATAACCTAAGTTTTGGTGACGCAAATGAATTACTAAAAGATATTCGTTCGTCAATATTACATTTGAAACCAATTTCAAATTCACATCGCGCAAATCGCAAATGGTTTACGTTTCCAGATCTGCAGACATGCAGTCATGTGTTTGTCAGGGATGACTCTGTTCGAAAACCGCTTAAGACCCCGTACGACGGCCCGTTTAAAGTAGTAAAGCGAGGTGTTAAGTTTTTCGACATACGGTACCCTAATCGACAAGCGACTGTGTCTATAGATAGGATCAAACCTGCTTATTTGCTAGATGACGCAACTGATTCATTTGCGGTACCAAGTCCAACACGCGTACAGGCCAACAATGATGACCACGTAAAAAGACAAACACGCAGCGGCCGCACCGTCAAAACGCCAGTACGTTTTAAGTAGGTCAAATTCTCAATTCAAAGTAAGTCGTAATTTTTATTAGTCACTACGAGACAGACGATTGAAGCAGCAGTTACCCTTACAATCATATTCGACATGGGCCAGTATAACACCAAGAACGAGGAGATTGTCATAGCACAGTCAGGCACGAACCAAAGGATCGACGAGCTGTCTACAATAATAGACCAACATAAATACATCAGTGGAGCAGCAATCGTATGTGTAATTTTAATAATATTTTGTCTCTGTTGTCAACGCTGCTGCAGATATGGTCGGAAGTGGATACGGGCACAGCTGCAGGACGTCGTGGTGGTACCCAAAAATCCAACGCCTGTCTCAAAGAGTGAACCACACTCTTCATCAACTAAGGTGATATTTTCATAAATGATATTTTAAACTTTATTTCGTAGGTTAAGGTAACATTGGATTGAATTTTGACCAACGATTTATTAATAAAATAACGCAATTTCACTGTAACTAATTTCATTATTTAGATAAATTTACAAACATGTATTTTGAAACAAGTGGTTATCTTACTCATATTAACATATCCATATTTACTGTAAACACAATATAGTGTAACTTAACTCATGTATATGAAAAATGTAACAGAAATCGAACCTAGACCCACAGCCTTGTAACAACTAAACCATTTAGTGCTAAGCAACATTATATTGTAAGTAGATCACACAAATTGTACTCAAGTTGTCGTCACACCGTTAGTCATAGACATAACATACAGCATATTGTATTACAGCCTTGATAATGTATTCGTACTCTTGTTGAATTGCATTTTGTACTTGTAACTAGTAGGGTAGCACTTAGTTGTTTTGATACGTAAATTCTGTTTTAAAATTTGGATTGTAAAAATTTTTTTTCTACCAAATTTTAGGAGGGGTGTGATGTAGGGTTAGAGGCGACACTACATTGTAATATGTTGACTCAGACTTTTCATACGTAACTCGGTAGCGTGTTCAGTCGCCCCGGTACTCGCTAGCCGGCCACACGCAGATGTCCTATTGTTCTAAGTTATCGTGTAACAGTGTATGTGAATAAAATAAACTGTCAATACCGAAACCAGTATTTCTATGAACATTCCTTCAAGACAGTAGGGACTTAGGTGTACCATTCGCGGTATACACTAGCGAACATTCCCTACAACAGTTCTTACTTGCTTTTTTGCTTAAATTTTTTTGCATAAGTAATTACTTAAACTCGAGTAATTATGTACTTTAACTTGACTATAGATTTTTCATAGTATTTAAAAAGTTTAAAAAAGTACTTAAAGCACGGAATTTTGCTGAATGAATTCAATAAAATATTATATGGAAATCTAAGTCCAAGATTTTAAGCCAAAATACAGAGGTCGTAACTTTTAATCCCAGCCTCGTTTCTCAAATCCTAAAAGGCTATAAGAAAATGCTAAACCAGCAGAGGAGATAACCTAGTAATAAGAAATGAATCGCACAATATAAATCCTGAATCGGTTCACTGAGTCTTAAGCCGAGAACAGACGGACTAATTTTCTATACTCCTGATATTCCCTTAAGAGGTCGTAATGAACTCAGCGTATAAATTCTGGTGAAGAAATATAAACTTTTTTATATTGACGCCCTTTATTAGGCCGTTTCGAAGTTTTACTGATGCCTCTAAAGCGTTGGTAGCAACTAACTTCTGCTTCTATTATTATATTTTTAAATAGAATTGTTGCGTCAGGCTTTAGTATTTTTTTGAAATGTGGGCGTTTCGTCTAGACGGTTCATAGGAAGGCATTATGAAATGTTTTGTAAAAGAATCTATAGAACGACACTTTATTATAGACCTGTAGGTGTTCGTCTGCTTTGTGCGGTTTCACTACTAGCGTATTTTATCGATTTTTATTAAATAAGCTTCTTCATTTCTTTATCTTGTGGTTAGTGCCTAACCTGGTGTCAGAGTTTTTATGCCGCCCATGGGCCTCTGACTTGGCTTTACATGCCGTCGAGAAATATATCTCAGGCATGCTGGTTTCCTTACGATGTTTTCCTTTATCGAAGCAAGTGATAATTATATATGAATCCGAAAAATCAGAGGTGCGTGTCTTGGGTTCGAACTCTAGACATAAGAATTAAAAAACTTAGAACCTGTAAAAAGTTGCTCAAAAAATTTTTACTGTTTACACACAAGCCCAGGTAGCAAAATGATACCGCATTTTTCAAAGATAAAGTGTACATAATACAGAGTGAATACACATTATACACGGTGTATACTTATTATACCTCCGGAATACTTTTTTTTGCTGAAAGTGTATTCGCGGAAGCTGTAATAAAGATTCTCATATAGTCTCGTATACGTAACATCAGAGTTAATGATAGCATTAAGTTGTCTATCGTCTAAGAGCGCTATTAACTTGTTTCCTTCAAGCGAATCTCTCAGGACAATGACGGTGGATTTGTTTTACTTTTTTTTTCTTTTACGAAAATGTATGGGTTATTTGCGGATGTACTTATTATGATGATTATTCTTGCTTGCTTATGGCATAAAAAGACAATTTGCAGATACATTACTTTATGATGACACAGTCTAAATAGCTTTTTTTAAAGATAATGAGAAATACATACAAGAATACACGCCTTTTCGCATGGTGGTAAGCAGAAAACACAGAATGCCACGGAGTACCACCAACAAATCCTTATATACTTCTTTTGCTTCATCTACGTTCATACACGTATATCTAACTACTTATGACCGGGCTTTACCTTATGGACGGAAATTATTCCTCTGTTACTATAACAGGTACAGCCTGTCTAAGAACTTTCGGAATCCGATATTAGTAGTTCCGAAGATTACCCCCCCCCCCCTCCCCATCGACTACATCGAAATCTACAAAGTTTACCTCTTCATATAATTAGTAAAGCTTTTGACACGAATAGCTTTATGTCTATAACCAGAGCATCGAGCAAGGGTAGAACTTACAATCTATCTTTCATCAGTTGGGCGTATTGGCTAACCAACCGTCACTACTCACACATAAAGTAGGGTTTACATTTCTTGAAAAGTTAGAAAAAAAAAAGTTAAAGCAGGAGTACTTCCAGTGTAGGAAAGAGATGGCGCTAGGCGACTTGTATACCTCTGTCTCTTTCCCGCACTGGAATAACTCCTGTTTTAAGACGTCATAGCAACCCTCCTGGTCCTGTATAAGGTCAAAAGGAATCTCAGCCAGTCCTGTTGTTGCCCATTATTTACACAGCGCGTATCAAAAACGTGTGGTCATATTTAAGGGAGCAGTATAGGCCATCAAACTGAACAACTTTTTCCATGCTATCAACAACGTAATAGCTAAAAAAAATATTCAGCTGTCCCATACCTATATTAGTAACGTAAGCTTTGTTTTTGTAAAAAAAATATTTGTAGGATATATGGCAGGATATGCTGGAACTAATGTAACATCTATTTGTACCATATTCTGACAAATAAACATATTTGATTTGATTTAACAAATATCAATACCTATTTTTTTCAGGATGGGAAATCATCAAATGGTCACGCTCTGGGTGGAGCAGAAGGGAGTCAGACTTGTACTGACTAAAACCCATTCATGTTCCTTCTTTGCCCTTTGTGTTCCAGGGCCGCGGTATCTCTTTCGAACAGTCCCGCAGCCGGGGCTGGCATCGGCCCTTGCGGACCCCGGGTTGCTGACATCTCTTCGAGGCGCGCGTGGAACACGCACGCGCCCTCGACACGGAAATTTCAATACATACTCTATCCAAATATATGGCATGTCTTGTTGTCTTTTGTTAGCGATCCTAAATAAACAATCTGTCAAAAAAAGAAACTATCCAATCTACACTTTAACCCGGAAGTCTCACCAAGCAAACCCGTGCGCTGATTGATCATGATGACGATTTGAAAGGGCACGGCCTATTCCCGTACTACCCAGCCATAAACGAAAGTCTTCAATCACCGGACGACTATAAAACCGGGCCGTTTCGGACCCGGCCTATGGAGATTAAACGGTAGTAAAAAGTGTATCGGCATTGGGGGGCGCTTGTCAGGGGATTGCCTTTGGGATGGTGGTGTTTACTTTGTGGGTTTTAACTGGGGCTGGGAATAAGATTATTGTTTATAGAAAGAGAAGTGGTGATTACCAGAAAAAAATATGACGGATGAAATAAAAGTGGATTTTTTAAAAATCTATACAAGGAGTCTATAAATGTCGCTCAGTGAGCAATGGAACGAGTTATGATTCAATTACATTCGAAATTTAGTAATTCGTCTTAGCAAGCTTTCGAAGTTCCGTACATCGCGATGAGGAACATTCTCAATTAAGTAATTCGGTATAGCGTACCTTCTAACTCACGCAAATCGATCTTTCAAACTTTATGAATACAGTACATCGGAATTTTAAACTTCGAAGTTCAGTATGATTGTAACCATAGAGCTAGCAATATTGAAAAAAAGTTATGTTTAAAATTTTTGTGTACAATAAAGTATATTCTATTCTATTCCATGACAGTAATTTTTCTCAATATACATATTCCACGAGTCTTTACTCTTATCATCCCTCTGTTGTTTTGGTATTATAAAATCTGTTATAATACCAGCTAGATAATTGCTGACAGAGCCAAATTTGATAAATCTGTATAATCAGCCTATTATGTTCCCACTGCTGGGACACAGGCGTCTTCTCTATGAGAGCGAATGGGGGCCCAGTGCGGGTTGGTAGATGTCACATGTCTTCGAATTTTGGTTCTAGGATATACCGGTTTCCTCACAATGTTTTCCTTCACCGTTTTTGAGAGCATGTTACATCTGTAATCACATTATAAAATTCAAAAGTCAGTATTCTACATTGATCTTTTGAAATTCCTTAATCCTTCCCCATCACTCTCATTTGCATCCAAATCAATTCTAACCACCAAAATACCCCATTACCACTATGTATATTCAAACCTGATAGCACATGTAAAGAGCATCAGCAGAATTTAAGCATTATGAAGCCATTAAGGTTCGGCTACATTCATTCGTATGCAAATCGCATCGGATTCTGGTAAGCATTCACTTAAAGGGTTAACTAGATATAGGGGTGCTCGTGGCTAGTGGCTGGACTGTTGTTTTTAGTGAAGAGGATTTAATTTTATGGGCTGTTTTTAATGAATGATTTTTGGTATATCAGGAAAACCTGTGCAAGTAGAGATTCTTGGATAGTTCTGCACTGAAGTGTATATGTGGTTTTCTTCCACGAACGGGACACTAACACTTGTATCTATAGTCAAGCTGAAGTAATTTTTGAGTTCAAGTAATTACTTTCGCAATCATTTTTATGCAATAGATAAGAATTTGAACGAAGTAACGGCCATCAAAAAAGCAAAGCTAAGAATTCTAACTTTTGACAGTTCTAACTTCAGGCAATTACTACACTACAGAATAAAAAACGTATCTTAAAGTCAAAGTGATTACTTGAGTAAAACTAACTACAGTTTTACTCAAGTAATTAATTTGACTTGTTTGTAGATCGGGTGTTAATATAGTGTAATACCTGTCCTGTTGTCTGCACGTTAGAGGAGCTGAAGTACGCTACTCGTCGCCAAGTTCTGGGCCCATCCAATTTAGATTGCCATCGGCACGCTTAGAAGGATCATGTGAGGTACCTATACATATTACCAACTTGACCAGCGAAAACGTCATTTTCACCAACAGTAGGCGACTATTGGATTTTCAATGCTCGACTTAAGACCTAGAATACAATATTATTAAAGTATTTTTTTTTCTTTATTGAGAATTATTTATTAAGTAGAGTAAACTAACTAAATACATTATTAATTAAAAACTTTTAAATATTTAAAATAAATAAACTAACAACAAACTATAAGAGGGCATCAAAAAACTCCTCAACGCTGTCAGCTGGTAATATGCCTAAGATTCTGGCGGCGTTGCCACGTTGTATGGCAACACTTAGCCTCTGGCCAAAGTAAAAGCCAGCCCTTGGGTCACGGGAAGCGTAAGGTATTAAGGTATTCAATCTCAAAATTTTATTAATTAAAACACAATTTGGTTTTCAGGTACAATATTTTATGTGAAAGGTCAAGGACGGAAAACCAGTAGGTAAGGTCATACGAATAAGCGTAAATCTAGAAAACAATTTCCACATCCACCATCTGCCCACAATTCACTGTAATTTTCGTCACTTAAATTGCTCTCACTGCCAGCGAATAAAAGCCAATCCGCGCCCGAATCTATCCGAATTGATTGAGCAATTTCCGATATCGCCCTCCACACACTGACACACAATATATTATTTCTACGAAACAATGATGAGAGTTTACGACAGATGCATCGTACTTAATGGCGTGGAAAGTAGATATCAGCACCCTGTATATGATATAGCTGTCTCGCTCCAGCATTATGTCATTAGAGAGAGAGGTCCGTGTAATTAGCAAAGTTGGAAGTTGTGAGAAAGTTTGTGGAATCGATATCATTTAAGTTCGGTCCTGGTAATGGCTCGTGGCTGGAGGGAATGGCAGATCAGAGTAGCAGCTTTTGATAAGTCACATCTATTTATGTTGGAAGGCATTATTGATCACTTTATTTTGGGTCTGTCCTATTTGGAGAGAGATTCGACCCTCATTAGACGCTCGGTTGGGATCCTAAATCTGGAGACATTGTTTTGGAGTGTGGCGACTTTATTTTTAATAAGGGTGCTTAGCGCTGAACCCAATGTCTCAGTGCCCATCGAGATGGCTGTTCCCTCATTTTATTTTGTTGAAATGCGAGAATAGTGGGCCTAGTAGAAGGTCGTGGATTCAATCCAGGCAGGCGCTTTACTTTGTCTAACTTATTTCATCAGCACTGCTCTCATCATAGCAGGGAAGGAAATCATCGCGACTAAACTGGCATGTCCTAGAACCAAGAATTTCAAGACATTAGATATCCCATCAATCCGCACTGGGCTCGCGTGGTGGATTACAGCCCACTCTCTCTCACCTGGTCTTATATGTCCAAGTAATGGTAACATTAAAGTCTGATCACGCATCATCATCATCATCATCATCATTTCAGCCGAAAGACGTCCACTGCTGGACGTAGGCCTCCCCCAAGTATCGCCACATTGACCGTTCCCGTGCGTCTCGCATCCAGCGGATTCCTGCAACCTTTACCAGGTCATCGGTCCACCTAGTGATTACGCATAATTATACTTATTTCAGGAATTTTTCAGCAGCAGCCACGGAGACCGGATTTGTGCCCAATGAAGGCAACAGGCTTGCCCCCTATTACATGGGACTTAGCCGTAACTGGCAAAATGTGGATGTACTGTTAGGTACACCTCTGCCTAACCCTTGGGGATTACAGGCGTGATGTTATGTTGTAGGCTTATTTCGTTTACAAAAGCTCTTCAAGATAAAACACCATCAAGCCAGACCATCCAGTAAATGCTCTACGTAAACATCTGCTCGTTAATCGTATTATTATCGAAACCTTTGAACCCTGAACTATTCCTGTGCATAGTTCCGGAAACTGTAACCAGCACTTTGAGCAAATTCTAGGAATTCTGGCTCACTGCTTTACCTACCTAATTAAATGCTAATTAAGCTTCCAACTCCGGAATTGGATATACACGAATGGATGCGCAGAACTAAGTATACATCTCGAATTCAGAGAAATCTAATAACTGTAATATAACGTGACGCTATAAGCTTTTAAGTACGTTTCCATTGCTGCGACACACAGGCCTCCCCTTGACAGGTAGCGAGCTGTAATCCACCAGCAGGCCCAGTGCAGGTTGGTGGATGTCACATCATCAAATATCTTTGAAATTTTGCTTCTATGACATGCTGGGCTTCTCTTAATGTTTTCGAATACCATTTTGATAGCAGTGGTATTGTAATGAAATAAATTATACAAAGTACAGTGCGTGCCTTAGTACGAACTCACGGCTTATACTACTGCTTCCAGACCGAAATATTAATTACTAAACCATAGTATTTAAAAAACGCAATACGCATGTGTCCTTAAATTACAATTTCCTCTCCAGAAAAGACAAAACTCCAATTCAATTCAGTTACAATACAAATAAACCTATTTCTTTGACGAAAAACATCTCGAAACACCAGTATCTGCTACCGTCAACTGTCACTGCAGATTACCTCCAACGCTAAGGCTGCCATCCTATTCCCCATCTCGACAAAGTAAAGAAACACGTACACAAACAAAAACCAAACCGATACAAGGCTTATGAAACACAAATAGTGCTATTTCACTTAACCCGTCAACGCCGCGGTACGCGCGTTGTTTGCGCGGCCGGGGGTCTCGAGTACCGCGTGTCTGAACGCCTAGACATTCGCTACGCAAACAACACGCCACTCCAAGCGTACCGAGGCGAGGGGAACTTTACACTAACTCCCAATAACGAAACGTGAGTTTTAATCGTGATAATTGCGCTGCTGTTGTAAACGCGAGCTTTTTAGATTAATTGTGCGAAATAAGACGTTAAGTAAGCGCTTTTAATGTTGCTGGTGATACTTCAAGTGATTACTTTGCTCAGTTAACTTTACCGAATAAATATCAAGAAAAATAAATACTAAAAGAAACACACACACAGCAAACACCATTATCGAGAAACGCTTCAAATGGCAGCATCGCATCGTTGGAAAAAAATTAGAAAAATCTGATCTAGAAAATCCCCGCAAAGCTGCGTAGTTAAACATCGCCAGCTATTTACATACACGGCGTGTAGGCGAGTGCTGTGTGCCGGGGTCGCTGTGAACAGCGCTCGATATCGACGAGCGCTTGAGGGTTATGAGTGCAGCCAGCGTACAACACTCACGCCGCCTACCGGCGCGGTAATGACACCGTATCATGTTTATTCTACGTCTAAAACTTATCGTTTCTACATCGTTAACGCCGTCGACGAATGAAGCACTAAACGATCCCCCTAAAAGCTGTTTAAGGTCCATTATGACCAAAAATACCGAGGCACTTAAGGAGTGCGGGATTCCGCGTTCGGGGGCGGGCTGGCCTGAATTTTCCGGAGTACTTTTTCAGATTAAAATTTTGGCATCGGGGAAGCGGTCGGTAATGAAAGCAGTACGGACCATTAAGCAGCGGCTCGGCCACCCATTACTTGTTCACGTTCACAATTACACCAGTTCGTGAGTTACGATTGTTACGCGGTGGCCGCTCGCACCGCTCCGCTCAGCTCACACAAGCCATCGATCGCAGGGCTGCGACCACGGTAATGACCTTCAACACTGATTCTTTTCTTCTTTGTGTGGACGTCAGTCATTAGTCACTTAATTATTTGGCTTGACATTAAAAAGCGTTCAACTGATGCTTAGTTTTGTGGTATTTTTCTTCTGTTATTACTATTTCCTTTATTTCCAAATTAAAGAACCTAGAAAACGCCTCCAGCTACGATCCATACACACTCATTTTGCTTCATCCCCGTATCTGGTCATACACTCTTATCAGTTGAGTATTGCGCACCTAACCTTTCTGAAAAACATCACCAATACGGTTACCTGTGTATGTTTTTCTAATGCGTCCCCTCCCGTCGTTTCCACTCACATATCCCGTCGTTTCCATGTGATGAATTGCCTATTTTGCCGCTATTATCATTTCGTTCGTTTGTTCCTCATAATATTCGTACTAGTCTACAAAATCGAGCAACCCTAACACCGCCACCACTACGCGTGCTGGATGTCGGTAGACTCAGCCGCGAGCTTTAACGCTCATAGCATTTATAATGACGGATACATTATCGCATTATGCGGATAACTAACCGCTAAGTACTATAAATATCTCGTCGAACCGTAAGTTATCGGAAAAATGTCTAAGAATTGGAGGAAAACTATATTGATCTACGTTATTTCCGTCACTGTCACAAAACTGTCTAACAGGTCTTAGTAAAGCACGTGCTAAGTACCTATTCATTGTAAATATGGAGTACATTAGATCAAAGACACGCCACAAAAATAAACTAAATAATGATATTTCTCGACGGCATGTAAAGCCATGTCACAACTGGTTAGGCACTAACTACACGATAAACAAGAAGAAGAAAGAACTAAATAATACTAACAACAATAGTAAAGTCCCGTACAACAACACCAAAAACAATTTCACTTCCGTACCAGCCAACGCTAAACATTTCAACATAACAACATTTAACCCCAACTAAAATTGCAAACATCGATAAAAAACTCCACATAACCAAACATGCCAGTAGCATTACTAATAACTGTAATAACCAACATTGATCCACAAGAAATGTTCACCGAAGCTGTTCCCTACGGCCATTCTCGTTTTACTAAACAGAAAATATGTAACTAAATTCTATTCTTGCTCTGTGAGCTGGAAAACAGAAGCGGGCTCGTTATATCGGGGTCGGATCCTCAAAAGCGAGGAGTAGTGATGTGGGGTGGGAGTTTTTACTCGGTTTTAGTCGAGTTTGGTTAGAAAATTTCGATTTTTTGGCAGTGTGCTGAAGGTGGTCTTATGTTCAGAGCTGATTCAATCGTGTAAATTAGGATATCTTCAACATCTTCCTGCCATTGTCCAATGTTACTTGGGGTCTGTGGAACACGGTCTTTTCTTCCATTCTCCCCTGACAACCGTCACGCACTCATTTACACCTTTTCCTTTCATATCAATCCTCACACAATCCATCCATCGTTTCCTTGGTCTTCCTCTCCCTCTCCATCCATCAACAGTTATATTCATATTTTTTTTTAGTCACATGCGAGTCGTCTCTCCTCATTACATGTCCATACCAATTGTGAAACGGAAAATAAGGGATGATGGATATTGAAATGACGTTCCGAAATTCTGCACATCACAGATATCCACACTATCATTACTAATATTAATACTAAGTAAGTTACTCTGTCTGTTACCTTTTTACACCCAATCGGCTGAACATCAGAATCCTAGATGTTATGCACAAACACTATGACCTGGGTTAGCACATGGACTTTTATCCCAGTAATAAATTCAATTCCGTGAAAAAAGCTAGTAGGATATAATAAAAATGTCACTCAATAGTTTAGTTTACGCTATTTATAAATGCAATCTGAATTAAACCAGGAATGGCATTTAACATCATAATCCAACAAGTCAGCTATACAACTAATCCCGTCAAGACTAACACAATCGACTAGCGCTCCCAGCTTCCCATCCCTATCTCACGTAAGCCAGTGTCACGTCCAAGAGTACGTCTAAGAGGATTAAACGTTATTTCCAGCAGGATCGCCACAATACGGACGACTAAATGATAATAAACGGTGCTGTTATTGATTCCGATTTCAGAAGCCATGTTCTGTTTGCTTGATTGCAGGAATTGGTTATGGTTAAGGCTGTATTTCTGTATATTTTAGTTCTCTATGTTTAAGAAAGTGTGTAAGATAAGGCGTTGAACTAGAGGCTTATAACTTGATGATGATGTCGTCATCTTCATCACCCGCATGGTTGTTACATTCAACTCTCTCCATATTGCTTTTGACACATTCTTGGTAAAAAGCATATTAGAACTAAAACACTAGATGCAACATGTTGATTACTTGTCACCACATCGAGCGATTGGCATCCTCGTGATAGTATCAGGCGTTTCTTTGCGAAAATCCATGTCTATAAATGGGTTAAAAAAAATTAAATGCTCCATAAAAAGATCCAGAGACTGTCCATCTCCACTTTGGATGCATAAAACGGCAGCGCCCTCCCGCTCACAAAAATATACACATGCAGAAACTGCGATAATTACAATGCAATAGGCAAACCAAACTATACTATTTAGGCGGAATTACAACAAAAAATACATAACATTTTAAAATCCTCTTGACGCAGTTCGAGTCGTACCAAAAGACCAGTGCTAATTCTTTCTCTAGATAAATTAAGTGTGCTAGCGTTTGCAGCAAGGAACGGTGCCACATGTTCTATTTTAACACCTCTCAGAAACTCTCCGGAGCATGAACGGTTTTTCTAGATCGTTTCACAAAGCTTGGTCCAAGGACCATTCAGTGTTGGTAGATTGGGGAGTATTTACCCTTTTTTGGGGAAAAATATCGTTCTTGGGGAAATTAAATCCTTTCCAAAAAGGTTATCAGACTGTAAGGCTAAGGAAATCAAGAGATATATTACACACACATAATTAAAATTCGATATCTATCGCTGGTTGATAAAAGGAGGGGTGGGATGGGATGCGGGGGGATGAACTTGTGCACTGCAAGTGTGCGTGTGACCCGTCCAATTTGTGAATAAACATAGTGTTATATCTCCTCATTTATTTAATTTCCTGATTAAAAAATTAATGGTGAAAAAAATTGCAAAGTGTTCCATTTTGGACAAAAAAAAAAATGGGGAGACTTCAGAAACTTGATCTAGCAACCCTGGCACCACTTTAATACAACTCAGTGTAGTTTGAATTACGTTCAAGAGACTGGAAAGACCTCCTGCCGAGTTTATTAAGATAGATTGTGTTTTGGGCTATTATTACGTCTTATGTAATTACACTAGGGATAATTAAGAGAAATGGAGGTTTGAAAATAATAACATTCAAGTTTTGTAATGAACGCGCTGCAGGGGGTCAAGATTTTTTTATTAATGACGGGTGAATAAGTAAATTATGAAGAAGGAAAGTACTTTTTTGGCTTAATGTTTATTTAAGCAAACAGTAACGATGGTTTAACTGCCATTTTCAGCACACAAAATATGTTATATACACAAGGTGTAAACAGACCCTTCACGAAGCCGGCAACCAAGCTTTCTGTACATCAATTCTACGTAAAATTATTGCTGGGAAACGACTCTTTTTGGGGGGAAAAATCACGTTTTACGGCAGGGCTCAATGTAACGCACACAAAACACTGTGCTGATGGATGCATTGAATAGTGAGGGGGTCGTGGAAAACTTGTATTTAAAAAAAAAACTTTTGCAACATTGGGTTTTCCCATCAGGGATTTCTCAGTAGTAGCCACGGAGTCTGGATTTGTGCATTAGGCTCTCGCCCCCTATTACATGGGACTTCAACATAACTGGCGAAATGTGGGTGTACTATTAGTGTGGGTGTACCTTTTGCCTAACACTACGGGAATTACAGGCGTGATGTTATGTTATCTAAATCATCATGGAATTACAAACCCACTTCCACACCCAAAACACGTTTCCCGAACTGATTAAAAGCCAAAAGTGGTAACACAGTTACATACTGGTCACAAAAACGGTCACAGCCCAGCGTTTAATCTGAACACGAGGAGCCTGCCCTGCGGTGATAAATCATGGGTATCGTGACAATAATCTTATAAGCGAAGGGCGACATATCATCTGAGGACAAACATGGGATGGAGAGCGATAGAGTGGTAGATGTACGGGTGTATGAACAGTTGTAGAGGAAATGAAGTGGTTGTTTGAACTTCGAAAATTGTAATTTGAACCTTAAACATGAATGAGAAGGTTTCTTTTTCACGTCAACAATGGACAACAGTCTATTTACAACTTACCTTCGCTGGTTTCTGCTTTGATTTAGAATAACTATTTTTTCAAGCACGGAGTGTCAGACTTCTACCGACTTAAACCCATCCATGTTCTTTCTTTGGCCTTTGTGTTCCAGGGCCACGGTATCTCTTTCGAACAGTCCCGCAGCCCTGGGTTTAACTGCACATGTTTCAAATCACATCTCATCTGTATCAGTATGATACGTACTTATCACGCCACGTACCGACGCCATCACATCAAGCTACTATAATAGATTTTCAATTTTATCGCTGAAGCTCTAGGTTCAAGGTTGATTGGAAAAATTTGGCAGTTTCGGGTACCTAGTTATGCTGGCGCCTGTCTGTACATGGAGTGGCTACTTATATGACCTCTAAAACCCAGTTACTGTGTATCACGATACCCCATGTTATTACGACTGGTTCGTAAGTTCTCCTATCAAATATTCACATAAAATTATAGTAAAATGTCTGGTACGGACACGTATAGTAGGTATAATTATCCCAAAAACCTGGCACCTGAAAAACCACCGCACCTTTTTAATAAACCAATCAATTTTTAGACCTTACCTTGAAAGTACACCCACATTATCCATCTCCAGAACCCTATGTCCCAATAATATAAATCGCGGCTAACAAAGAGGTCCAGCTTAACGCAATACAGGGCGGTCGTAAATAAACGCGAATGTCACATATTTCGCGTAACATAATAACAGGGAGCGTAAGGATCGTTACCAACTAGGTCGTAACAAAAACTACGATTGATCGCCGGACAAAGAACGAAGTAATTTGAGTCGGCGAAATTTTAATTTTTATAGCATTTTTATGTGATGGTGTAATAATAAGGGTGTTTTGACACGGCGGTTGGGAACGTAGGAAGGTATTGTAACAATGGAGGCTGTAGTTTATCTCCTTTTTATTGGATAGGACATAATAGTGTGTGTCAGTCGTAAAAATAGACTGATGTATGTAACTACTGGGTAAATAGTTTGAGTTTACGAAACAGCTGGAATAACAAGACTTCAGTTATATGGTATTAGTTTTATCATACAAGTTATACAGGGTGAAAGGGACATCGACGTGAATACGGTTACCACGTATTCAGTACAGCATTTGGAGCCCCCCCCCCTCCCCCTTTATAGAAATTTTTCATAGATAGTTAAAAAAACTGGTGTTCCATACATTTTGACCGTGTAAGTATTGCATTTTTGAAGGAAACAGCGGTTTTTTTAAAACCCATTGAAAAATTTCTTTGTGGGGGGCTCGGAATGATGTATTGAATACGTGATTACCGTTTCCACGTCGGTGTCCCTTCCACCCTGTATAGATAGACATCTAAATCGAAGTATACTTTATTGAGCGCAATGGTGATCAACGCACTCTAGGGGCCCAACTAATTAAGAGCATCTAACTACCTATTCACACTGACAGCTCTTGAACGCGGTGTAGATGTGTTAAACGCGTTCAGTTTCATTTGTAAAATTCGCCATATATATCAAACATCTCGCTCCAACATCACAACAGTCCACAACCACCTTTCCTCGCGTTAGTAATGGCGTATTTTATTAAATTCGTACAAATTGTGTGCGCGCGCGTTTGTAGCAAATCGAATAAATCCGCCCGCGTCTAGTGATGTGCCGTTAAATTTGTTTCATTACATATTACGGGAGCAGTTTCCTATCAAATGTATTACGATTTTATTGGATGACAATCGTTTTATTTTTGAGGTTTGATTTGAGAATGTGGGGCAAATGTTTTTGGTGAAATTGTTTATGAATGTAATACCAAGTTACAACATATATCAGAGCCAGATGGGATGCAGATGCACTTTCTATTCGCAAAACGTCATGTTAAAAATACTGGTTCGCATTATGTCCGATTCGCATTTACGGTTGGATTGGAGGAACGTTTGTCAGAAAAGTGGCGGTACTTTCAGACAAGCTTAAAAGCTTGGCTTGCCCTTATAACCTAATACTCTCCATGATGTTCGGGTTTCCGACCAGTCTGTTTGCCTTGTAGGCTTGCCGTATTGCTGGCCCCTAAGCTAGCCACAGGACAGAATAAGCTGGCAATGGGCAAACTAGATCTAGGTTTTAGGTAAACCTTATTTAATCATTCCTTATAACTAATCTTCTAAATAAATTAAGTACAGAATCGTTCCTAGTAATTACGAATCATGTTTTGTGTTAATAACTATGTGACGAACTCATCATCATCATCTGCCTAGCCTTTTCCCAACTATGTTGGGGTCGGCTTCCAGTCTAACCGGATGCAGCTGAATACCAGTATTTTACATGGAGCGACTGCCTATCTGACCTCCACAACCCAGTTAGTACTGGGTAATACGATACCCCTTGGTAAGACTGGTTGTCAGACTTTTTGGGCCACTGACTACCTAACGACTGTCAAAGATCTACAAATGACACCCGGGACCAACGGCTTAACGTGCTTTCCGAGGCACGGAGGAAACTCGGTATGTAATGGGTGGTCATCCATCCACAGACCAACCTAGGCAAGCACGGCTTAACCTAAAGATCGATCCGAGCGGCTGTTATTATTTAGCCACGAGCTCCTTCGAACGAACTATGTGACGAACTATCAGCACTCAAGTTAACAACATCTAATTTCAATATTTTAGAACTATCTAGACTAACACGAGCTGGTCTTGAGACCTAGAAACTTCGTGTAAGACTAACTATAATCTAGAACAAAGTTAACACAATTAAGTACGCAACTATAATTTGATATCGAAACAAAACGCTACTCCTGTTTAAAGGCTCGGCCACGAGTCACACGCTCAAGCGACACGCGTGTTGCGACTGCGGGCGCGGACAAAACAAATTAAGAAGTAGCTTAGAGCATGGTAAAAGTCCCGACGATACGATTGCAGTCCTGTCAGATATTTTACCTCTAAAAGACTTGGAAGAAAGTTTGGACGTCCAGCCGTTCAAGATTGAGCGCGGTCCCGCGACAAGTCGTGGTCGTAGCCGCGTAATGCGCGAGGTACCTTACTCTGCGTCACCGTCCAAATCATAGTGATCTTTATTATTGTAGCAATAAGGTTGCTGTCTGCTGTCACTGACAAGTCTGTCAAAATAACAGTGATCTCTATGGAGTATCTGAGTATCTTTATCCTCTTTTAAAATAAGGTTGCTGTGGGTTGCAGGTAGCGGCTGTCAGAGGTAAAATAACTTTGAAATGACTGCGACACGCTCAAATGACACGACAATCACTAAAGAGAATGTAAATTAAAGAAGTTGTCCAAACAAGTAACACACGCGCGTGTCACATCGCCTGAGGTCGTGAGCAGAGCGAACGAATATCGAACTCAATTTATTTACACAACATAGAAATACTGACGAAAGTCGAAATGTCGAAATCGAGTTGTCGATTAACGTAAGTCTCTAATTCGGAATTTGATAGCCCCGAGTCACGGGATAGCCGTCCCTAGGGTGCGCACGATTTCCGACGGAAAATCAAGGAAATCAGAGATCTACAATAATTGTTGTTGTTATTATTTTTTTTCGTTTTCGTTTTCCTTATCTGATTTTTTTTATTGTATTCGAGAAATTGTGAGTTGATTTTGCTTTTAAATGTTTTTTGCGAGGTTAGGAAAAATCATGTTTAATTAAATTTCGCGGTACAAATTAAGCAACGGATTTTTAACGAAACTTCCTCATAGTATTTCAAATCTTATTACACGATAATATTAAGGTTATAAAGGAGTATGGATTCCGTAGTTTCTGCCAACACCTATGAGAAAAACCATGAATATATATATCTATATCTTGTTAAAAGGCCTTAATAACAGTAACGAAGGCTAAAGCAACAGCAAAACTTTATGAAGCACTAACATAGATACCCAGAACATACACTTACATTCAGAAACTACGTACTTTTTGTTTTAATCTACGTAATAAAAGGTTAGTAGTAAAAGGTTCCGACCCATCGTCCATTTACTGAAGTAGCATTTCTCCTTTGTTGATATTTTTGCTCAAGAAACAAGGAAAGAGGCATATGGAACATAAAAGTAAGTTCCATCGAGATTAGAACAGAAAAACTTGAGAAAAATTGTGGTACATTCTAGAAGAAAAAGAAAATATGTTATTAGGTAATAAATCTACCTAAGAATACTGTAAAAGAGTTTTGTAACAATTTCGGTACACAATAAAGTATGTATAGTATATCTATCTACCACGTTTTCCTTTTTCATAAGCTATCCATTACACGATAAAACATAATAGCGATAATTTTTAACATGGCAAGTTGTCTGTCTGCATTTTCTTTCGATTCTAAATAAATTATCGTCGCACCGCACGCTTCCACATAATCTTTTTACAAAAAAAAAAGCTACGGCTGATTAGAGCGCCAACATTAACATGTAAAATGACACCCTTGAGCCTCATCGCTAACTCGCACCATAGCGCTTAATCTTACGCTACAATTACATCGTCTATCTGTTCGAACACCCGTTTGTCAGTATCCTAAATTGCGTACGCCCGTTCGACGTATATTTACTGCGCCCGGGGCGTAGTGGCCGAGACGTCTCTATCGATGGCCGGGTCTCTCCACGTCGTAAATTAGCGCCCTCCACAATACAGACCGGCACCGCGCACCGCAGAATTAACATAATAAAAAGGGAGCATTCATATGCCGCTCGTAAATAAACTTTTATGGCCATCGCTCTAATGCGTCGAAAAATGTCGCCGAAGGGAGCCCACTACCGAGTACACACCGAGCGAAAATCCTGCAAACTTTATAACACAAGAATTCACACTCGCCCAGGGGTTACCATAATAAAATATTCGCACGGAAAATCCGGACGTTCCTCTCTACACGTATGCATAGATAACGCGATATAAAAACGACATTAAATTTACGAGCATCGATGTATACGCGCGTCAAGTCATCAAACATTTTTATGGATATAAATATGTACATTTTTTTTTTCTGGTGCTCACATTAATTTCTTTATTATGCTTCACATATTTTTATATAAACATGTAATCTTTGGGAGAAATTCATGAATACATTTCCTACGATCATAAAAATACTCCGTATGCTGAATAAACAAATTACTTTATGCATCGAATCCTACACTTAGTAGACCCATATGCTAAAATGAGGGCTCGGCAAAATAAGAAATTCTGCTGTATATTTTTTATCTAAAGCGTTGGTTTTAAGTAAACTTATATGGGGGTACAGCATTATCAACACGAAAACACACAATAAGACCCTAATTTGACGCAGAGGACCTGCACCCGAAATACGTTGCCTTTCAACCTTCATAAATCTTTTCATTCACACGGTGCTTTATAAAGCGATGTCCGGCGAAATGTAAACTTATGGTCACCGTGGCGTGTATGAGCGATTTGGACGTGGTTTAATGACATGCTGGCGTCGACATATACCGTGGTAAATAGTTTGGAAAACGTTTTTTTTTATACCAAAATCTCCGTTCCTTTCATTGATAAAGTCAACATTGTCACATTTTGCGAGATGTGGCAATTTCGCCGTGAATTATCGGAGGGTCGTATATTTGAGAGAAAAAATGGCCTCTGCCGATGTATTGGTTGTAATGACGAGAATTTAAACCCCCCCAAAGCGGCTTAAAATTGATCCAACTTGAACAAAGAATTTGCCTTTTTATTTTTTTGTCAGGAACGTGACAAACCCTGTGAAGGGTCAGTAGGTACCTATCTCAAAATAAAGGCAACAATTTGTCGAATTCCCTTCTAGATATTTAAGCTCAGGTGCTCTTTTTAGCATCAATTTGTAAAACATTGTCAGGTTATTTATCTTGTCTTAGACGAATCTACGAAACAAATGTTTATCCTTTGTTCACTAAATAACAATATCACCAACTTCATTCTAAGCTTCTTAATTAAAGCCGTAAAGTAAAACACGTCTTTGTTTCGATCGCGAAACTTATTTCATTCTAGCCTTTAAAGCGAACGATAACATAAAGGCAACAATAAAACTAAATAGATGCGACAACGACAGGCAACAACAGCTATTTCTTACAGCAGCGCTTATGAAAAACGCAATCGAGGACATTTCAATCTCATCTGTGATTTCTTACATAACCTAAAAAGCTAACAACAAAAATGCGAAAAAATGGCGTCGTTAAAGCAAAACCAAAAACATTTGACATTTTCATTTCTTTGCAAATGAAAAATAAAGCGGCCGCGGAACGTCTAGCGAAGTCATTTCTGAACGAATTATGCTCTTAAGTAGATAATAAACGCGACAATACCGCTGCGACATGCGACACGACACGTCCGACACGATTGTCTCGCGACATAAAAGGTTTAGGCGAAATATCGCGTGCGTAATTACTGTATACAGCCCGTTGCGAACGCAGCTGAGCATAAACAGTGAGACAATACTAAGGACTCTTAGAGACACCGAACAATGCATCCATCATGCAAATAAGTAGTTAAACGTAATGGAAGTTGTAGAAACTAATGCGAGAAGCTTGTTACGCCTATTTAATCGTTTTTCGACATGAAAAACCGTTCTGAGGTAACTAAAAATGAATATTCTATTAACGTACAGCGTACATATAGATCTACCCACATAGGCGACGTTACAGCCGCGCCGAGAGAACGGAAAGCCAATGAAGAGCCTACAGAATCGAAGGCTCCGATCCCTTACAGTTCCCTTCCCTTTATTTGTATAGTTTTCTTTGTGTGAGCTGCGCTTTTAAGCGTGTACGTCTCGGCAATGTCGTGATACGTCATACTTAATCTCCATAAGTTTCTCCCCTTTTTATATTCTTCTACTTTCAACGCAGTAATCCGAGCGACACAAAAGAGCATAATATGTTTCATCGGTAAATCCTTTCTACTTGACAATGGGGGCAAACAGGCCGTCTTCCAGCGTGTAGCGTACAAATCACATAGTGCCGGAACTGCATACCAGTGCCCAATTATTTGACGAACAATACCGTGTTGATTTACTGTTTGTCCGTGGACAGTGGTGTGACATGTTTGTACAGGGCTGCCAGAGGTTTTATCTATTCTTCGATTGTGTATCTATGTCCACGGTCCTGATAAAGGTCTCGATCCTCTAAAATTTGGGGTTATATGTCTATTTTTGTACCCATCGATTGTCTTGTCCTATTGCTCCACCTTTGTTACTGATATATTACATGCATTAGAACCCCCATTCCTCTGAGAATGGGGACTTTTTGTTAAGAGCGTGTCGTTCTCATAGCTTTGCGCCGGCAGCCCTGGGTGTATGTGGGTCGGAGTTGAGATAAGGGGTCGCTTTGTTCCCCGGCGTAAATATAAATTGCGCCATAAATGTCAAATGGACACAATTGCTCAGCTGGCCCGTGATTTTAACCGATTTAAAATCACAGTGTTCCTTGCTTGCGTAGCTCGAGTTTTGAGTATTTTGTGAATCTGTGGGATGCTTTTATTAAAAGTATCATCGCTTGCTCTGTGGCTGTAGCGGGAGTGTGAGGGATGTTTAATCGAGTGTGTGGCGCGATGTATCGGCGTCGCGGTCCGCCTGCCCGCCGCTAACATTTTAAGTGGTGCCCTGAATCGCTTTTGTTCAGATTTCAGCGGATTTTTTTATATAATAAAACTGAACTATTGGTTTCAAAATTTGGTGGAAATAATTTATTTCATATCATTGAAGTCCTATATTTCTGGATATTACATTCTGATCTCAAAAAAATAAAGCTTAAATTTAAATAACTGCATCCTCGATCAGAAATTCAGAAACAAATTGTCAGTGTCGCAATTGCTATAGAATCTTGACAGTAACTCTTAAACGACGCTTAGATATCCTAATCGCGTTCAGTTTCATTGGTTAACAATAACAACACCAATTACCAACCAATCTCTCACTAGACAACCCTATCTATAGAACCCATACATTTTCCGAAGCAAAAATGCAAGGAATTTTCTCGAAGCAATCCTAACGCTTCGGAATCGGACGAAACGAAACGAAACGAAACGACGCGACAACTATAAAAAGGAACGGCACAAATATATCTGTATACAAAGGAATTTTTGTACAGGAACGTCTTAATAAATGATATTGGAAAGCTGTTTTAGAAAATGTATTGTTTTAGAAGAAGAACAGATAGGGATAACGGGTTTTTAAAACAAAAATAGTCTGTGCTTTTTCTTGTTTTTCTTATAAGCTAGTTACAAGCATGATTGTGGGCTAGAAAACTACCAACAAGCATGCATGTTGCAAGTCCATCATCATCTGCCTAGCCCATGTTGGGATCGGTTTCCAGTGTAACCATATAGCAGCTGAATAGTCAATATTTTACATAGAGCGACTGCCTATCTGATATCCACAATCCAGTTAGTACTGGATAATACGATAGCCTTGGTAAGACTATCCCACAGCTGGGCAAAAGGCTTTCCCCCATTCCTTACACCTGTCTCGGTGTTGTGCCTCTTCTCGCCGATTAACGAGAAAGACATCCATGGTGTCCTGCCATCTTCTCCTCGGTTGGCCGACCCTGAGTTTTGCGATGTTGCGCGCTTTACTCTACATAAAATAAGATTGAAGCATTCGATATTTCAATATTATTGTAGGACTTACATATCCTCTGACAGGAACACGTAAAACACAAACTAAATCGCATTTTAACATACCACTAACTTAAAAATTATTTCCGTAAACAAAACCAACTTCGAATATATTAAATCGTTGCCAAATAGTATATCAAAAAGTTTTAACTGCCGGCAAAAATTATGACTAAGTCCCACGATATATTATGCTGAACTTATCTGCGGATAAACGATCCACGTGAAATATTATCTGAGGATAGCACGAAGGTAGTTGAAAATCTTGTGTTTGGTGGGGTTTGACTTAACGAGTATGCAATGACTGCACAGAAACTGGTTTAAATGTAGTCTGGTTTATAAGATCCAATCTAGGGTACCTGAATATATTTTCAGGACTTTAAAATAATATGGAAATACGTGGTACACGTGATTGATTGAACTCTTTTTCTACGATGACGGCTGCAGATATAAGCCAGTCAGGAAGGCTGGTAGCAAGACCGAATGCGCAGTGTGCACAAGATTTACACTTGAAGGTATTTTAATGCATCTAACGAATGAGATATTAAACCATCATCTGTTTAACCTTTTTACAACTGAATACCAGTATTTTACGTGGAGTGACTGCCTATATGAGCTCCACAGCACAGTTGGTAAGTTACACGATATTAAATATAAATTAATATAAACTATTTCATTTAATTCTATTCTGTTACATAGTAACAGCTGCTATAGTTCACGATAAACCCAATCTATTGACCTAATTCTGTTTGCAAATCCGGGGCACACGATTGACTGCAACGAACCCTTCCTCCCCACATTTCCCCAAGCAAACACTGCACCTAACTACCCAAATGTCCCCGCTCCCGCTACCTCTCATCACCCACTCCAATCCCTGCTAATGCCACGCAGCCCCGGTCATCACTTGCAGCGACGGCAACTACAGAACTTTTAGCGATTATAATCAATTATGTACACGCGCCCGCTACTCCCGAGCTGTGTGCTACACCTAATGGCTTCCTTCGGTTCACACATGGCTTCGTTTTTAAAAGGGTTCAGTAGTTTCTGAGGAAAACTAGCAGTAGTAAGAGGTTGGGGGTTTGGGACACGCCTCTTGCATAATGTGTGGTGCTTTTAGGAGTAGATCTGGTTGTTGATGGGAAGTTTTGCAGGAAAACTGCGAATGTAGTAACTAGCAACTAAAAACGAATTGGCAATCAACGATTACTCGCTATTGTACAGTAGAGACCACATATGTTGCAAGGGAGTTTCACAGCGTGTGATCTGCCCGCCAAGCGAGTGACACTGTTTCATTTTTATAAAGGATATGAGTTCAGTGCAGCTAGTTATTAGGTTAAGAACTCATGACAAAGGATCAGTAAAACTCGTATTTTTGTAAGATATACAAGAAATTCTGACGATGTTAGAGCATAAACGAATTTTGACGAACAAATTGATTGGCAAGCCTATACCAAGGATAATCGCAAACATTCTCAAGATAGGGTTTCAGAATTGAGAATTCAAACTGGAGAGATGATGACTTCAATGCAGCAAATCAATCATTCATATTCTCATTTCAGGAATTGGGTGTTAGATTCTCGCACACCACTTTGCTAAAATCGATCCTTGGCCATTCCCATACGTCTAAAATACAAGTTGTAAACGGACCCTTTACGAAGGCCCGCAACCAAGCATTCTGTACATCACATGACTTACTTTCTGTACTTACATGACTATGCAAAAATTTGGGGGTAAAACTAAACGTTTTAGGGTAGGATTCAATGTAACGCACTCAAAACACTGTGCTGACAGATGCGTTGTAATATTAAAGTTATAACATTAAAATCTTGTATAAAAAAGAGAGCAGCGGTAGCCCAATAGTGGCGGCCCCGACTTACGAACAGTAAGTCGTGGGTTCGGACCCAGCCAGGCGCGATTACTTTGTGTAATTTATTTCATCACCACTGCTCTCAAAAATTTTCAAGTTTTTTTTTTTTTTGTTTTTTTTTTTTAAGCCTATTGTACTTTTTGGAATACTATAAAACTTGAAATACTTATGCAAGTGCTGTGCACACCTGTAAGTGACATATTCACCCTAGATTTTAAGTTTCATTGCTACATTACCCTAAAATTGTATTAGTGAATAAGTCGTTGGAGTGCCATAAACAAATAAATAAATAAATAAATAAATAAAAAGGTGAAGGAAAACATCGTGAGGAAACCGGCATGTCCTAGAACCAAAAATTCGAAGACATGTGACATCTCCCAACCCACGCTGGGCCCACGAGGTGGATTATAGCCCATTCCTTCTCATGGAGAGGAGGCCTGTGTCCCTGCAGTGGGAACATTATAGGCTGATTATGCTTATGCTATTCTAAAAAAAAATCGTGATAAAGTAGGAAACTTTGACCCCGAATATTACCGTTACTAGAAGGTTCCCAGGTATGGTCTAGATAGAACGAAAAAAAAATCGTAATGACGGACAGTCGGCTTCGTTAAGGGATTTTTTACACCCATTATGTTAAAAAAAAAACATAACATACATCGCTACAAGAATACTAATGAATCTTAAATATGGCTTAGTACCTATTACATGTCACAAGTTACTACATTTTAAGACTTATTATCTTTCTCGACTTGTCACGACTAACCGGCTCCATAACCACACATCCATCACAATTGACAGCTCGACTTCAAACTAAAGACTTTGACTTCGACTAACGACGTTCATAAGTCAGCCATTGTCTCTATTGGCGATGAGTAGGTCATCATCGAATTAAGAACCTTTTAATTTATTGTAATAAAGGCCTCTTTCTTTTGTTTTAGATTTGTATAGATGGACGTTGTGAGTATAGAAATCTGTTGGACTGTTTTGAATCGAAAGAGTTAAAACACAATACGCGTCTCTAGGTTAAGTTAATCGTTAAGACTCTTATAAGACCGTTATGACTACATAAAAGGTGTAAACCGACCCTTCACGAAGCCGTCAATGAAGCATTCTGTACATCAAACTAAGTAACTTTACGCAAAAATTATTGCTGGGAAACGACTTCTTTTTTGGGGTGACAAATCACGTTTTACTGTAGGACTCGATGTAACGCACTCAAAACACTGTGCTGATGGATGCATTGAATACCTAGTAGTCGTGGAGGTATTTGAAGTAAAGGTAAAACATTAAAAACTTGTTGAAACTTTGACCCCCAATATCTCCGTAACTAGATGGTTGCCAGGTATGGTCTAGAACAAAAAAAATGATAGCAATGACGGGGAGAACAAGTGCCATTCGGTTTCTTTAAGGGTATTTTTACACCCATGATTTGAAAACACAAACAGGTAGGTTTCATTGGTGACATTCGGCCTTAGATGTCTACAAAAAAAAGCCTTTGAGCATCCAGTTTCATAACCACGTTAAAAGCGGTCGAGTAATTATATTTTTTAATAAAATAAACCCTTTTCAAGGGATCGTTTGAAGTGACTCAAATTGTCGATTAAATGTCTCTGGACTAAACGAGTTTTTGAGCTGTACCTACGGTATTTTTCTGTGGGAATTGGCCAGCTGGTGCGTTTGGTCCGATTGGCAGTAATTTGTGGGCTTGAGTGATGGGATGTAGCCAGATGGCGGATATTTTTAAAAGTAATAGGTATATTAGGTACGGCGAATAATTTGGGTACGAATTGTATGTTAAACCTTCTGGTAGAACATCATCATCTGCCTAGCCTTCAGGTAGAATACAGTTCAGAAATGGCGATCGCGTTCAGTTAAAATTCGTTGCAGAAAAAAAACAGGAAAAGAAATATTTAAAGTGCTTTGCCACTTGTCTAGGCTTAGGCTATCAAGCTCCAAGATTATTAAACAAGAAGAAGAAATACAACTAGCTAGGTACTTAAAAACCCAACCTTTAATACAATCCCTAACACGTATTAGCCAACAATTTCATACTAAACACTTTCCCGAACCTAATTACGATCACGGGCTAACTTCAGACTCTGCTGATACTAATAACGTTGGCGCCGTTAAGACAATCGGCTCTCATCTGGATGATGCTGAGGCATAATCGGCTATTACTAGAATCTATTCTGCTGAGTCGAGAGAATATGTAGATGGAGTGGAATCAATTGTGTTCGAGGATTTGGGGAAAGAATAATTTTGTTGAAGAATGACGGAATTCAATTTTAAGGATATAAAAGAATATCGGTTCATTGATTTAGGTATTTAGGGTGTATCAGAAATGACCTCCATAATGCTAGTTAACACCGCTGTATACCTGGTTATTCGCGGTCTAATGGTATGGCCCGAAAAGACAATTAATACACATTATTGTAAGCATACTCAGCAGTAGCAGTGTTTAACGTACTCAATGTAATGACAGAAGCCTCCTTTCTGCGAGGAGATGTGGCCCATAATCCACCACACGGTCCCACTGCGTGTTGTAAAGATAAATAAGAAGAAACTTTGATTAATAAATCTCGTTTTCAGAATCTGGGAATACAAAATAAATACCAAAGCAAGCAGAACGTTTAAACTCTCATTCAGTAAATGAAGCTATTCAATGCAATTCAGAGTGCAAACAAGATTTAAATGCCCAATTATTTTTGGCTTAAAATGCACATGCTTGCTTCAAATAAATAAACAAATAAATCTCTCTGTTCGGGATTATCGTAAGAGCCAATAAAAGTAACATTTCAACAGAGATTATCACGTTATTAATAACATTGAAGAATTTTAATGCTGTTTACAATTCCCATAATGTCTTCAATTTTGTTTAAAAACGTTTTGGGTTCGAATCCAGACACGCACTCTGCTTGTAATTTATTTCAACACCACTGTTTCAAACACTCGTGCGGAAACTGGCATGTCCTAAAATCTTAAATTCGAAGACGTATTACATCCACCAACCCGCACTGGGGGCCCGCGTGGTGGATTACAGCCTACTCCCTCTCACAAATATGAAGTCTGCGAGCTCTGTGACCCAGCAGTGAAAACATTAAAAGCTGCTTATACTAAAAATGTTTTACGTAAGAACTCCTGCCAACTGAAAGCATTTTCAATCGCTTGAGACTGAAGTGAGATTGGACGAAGTAACTGGATTACATGGCATTACTTGTAGACTAAACAACGGTAACTAGATTGCGCGTAGAACATTTCTGCTACTTACCGCGTTAGGGATTGTTTAATCGGATACAAGGTTGATTTTGCAATATTAGTTACTGATAAGTTGATAACTTTAGAATTTTCAAATTTAGAGAATGTTTCAATCATCATCATTCTCCTGCCCCTGTCCTAATTTATTTGGGGTTGGCGCAGCATGTCTTCTGTCTACTTCTGGGGTGTCTTCTTCTTTATTACTCGTCAACCCAGTATTCATCCTCTTTCTAGCCATATCATCTATCACACAGTCCATCCACCATTCGTTTCTTTGTTCAATATTTCTAGCTAATATGTTCACATTAAAATTCAAACCATCAAGCAAGAATGCAAAAAAACGAACGAAACTCGAAAAACTAATTCAGAACGCGGACCCTACCAATGAACCGACAACGTGAAGAGGAAAAACAAAAGCAAACACATTACTTCACCATCGGAATCCTAATGTGGTCCAAAAGCTAAACCCAATATTGCTCACCCCTGCACAAAAAGGCGAAAATTTAAATTTTTAATAGCACGCTACAACACCCCTGACGGTAATTTTTCCGACAATGACTTGCGTATCGCGATCATTTGTTCGGGAAACGGTGTATTAACTGCGAGAGCTAAAATTTTCGCTAATAAACAAGCTTGAACAAGGAGTCTTTCTGCCGAGTCATCTCGTGAGAGCGGGTTTAAACTTACGACTTGCAATTATGAGTGTAATACGAAATGATGGATCGATCTGACTGCGGTAGTCTCTGGAGGGTTAGGTCTGTCGAATGGCGTTGAGATAGATCAAGAAGCTTTGTTATTTATAGGATGAGAATCTAAGAGCGAGATAATAAATACGGAAACGTTATCAATAGGCAAAGAAAAACCTTTTATTGAAAACATATTGCGGCTACAAATCCATCTCTAGTCTACACAGCCTTTATTGAAGAATTTATATTCTTCAATAAAGCCCTCATTTACGAACTGATCAATTTCAATTTAGCTTAAAACCATGTTTACGGTTATCTACCATTGATTCAACAAAAATTCAAACGCCTAAAAGGTATTTAAAGCCAACGTCGACGACCATCTCAAAATTAATGAAAAGTGCCTTAGCAGCAAAACTTTAACAAATAAGTTTGCAGTGTCAAAATGGCAAGGTCTTTTACAATAAAATAAAGCCTTTTATTATTTCCAAGGTTAACCTGACTTCGCCCGACAATAAGCGCCGACTCGCTCCGAATACATTTGTATGATTAATTGTTTTCACTCGTAGTTGTTTTTGATAGATTTCATGCTTTTAACTTTAATTAATTTCAGGTGGATTGTTTTTAAGAATGAAAAATTGAGTAACAACAACAACAACTTTGTAGAAAGGAAAAAAACACTCAAATCAAAAACAATTTTGATTAAAGAGAAAATATATCAATAGCTAAAATCAGAAACAACCATGTCATGAAAGAACATGCCACGTGTCGTTATGAAAATAATTTTACAACCGTAGAAAAGTCAAGGAAAAAGCAGGAAGTACATCTTTTGCTGCTGGTTTAGCCACTCAAAGGCCTCGCTCAGGCCGAGATCCACAAATAATCCTTAGCACGTATTTTGGCTAATCGCTATTTCTATCCCTGTCGCACATCAGTCAAATTACAATAGCAAGATAGAGACGGAAACATGTCTAAGACAAAGCATGGGCTCAGTCGAACTGACGGTAATGGATAATGACATAGATAGCTCTGGAGACCGTAAAGGAAGACAAAGCCTTTAGTCAGACCGAAGTCAGAACTACAAAGCTACACAATACAATTATTAAACCTATAACTAATTCGGACAACACACACAGAGGTTCAATTTTCCAACAATTCCTCCGCAAAAGCTATCAGTAATTCATCAGTAAATAGCATTTAATTCAGCCATTGGTCGCGAAACAATAGTTGTCAGTGGATAATGCGGTGCATGCGACGTCCATTGATATAAACTGTTTTGCATCGATCCCGGTGACCCATATCGTTGTGGATGTCCGTTTGCTAGATGTGCTATGGTGGTGAACTGTGATTGAGATTTGAATAGGCTTTTGGAGTATTGGAAGTCCATTTGAGGTTAATACCTAAAGTTAGATGTAGATTAAGCTATAGTAGGTAAACACTGGCTTTCTCTTGTTTTAGAGAAGACTATCGGTTCATTGAAACAAAATAAATGTCGAAGTAATTGGCAATCTGGTCAATATCGTTTCTCACGAAGAACACTTTAAAGGAAAACCTGCTCCTTCAAATACTAATACTCCTTTCTGCTTTCAAACGTGATTACTTACATGAAGCAGATCATCAACTTACCTGAAAACAAGAAGAAAAAACAAATAAATGATAAATATTTTACAGATTTATACTATTTTGACATTATTATAACTAGAAGACGGGATATTTACCATGTTTATACCATGTATGTCATTCATCACATCATGTCACTTCTATTGGTCCTTCGAGCCGGATAAAATATTGGATAAATTGTATCCTGCTCGAAGGACCAATATGAGTACCAAGAAAATCGCAAAGCGTATCTAGTAACAAAGTTCTCTGGCAATCGCCGTCGCCCGTATGATAAACACGGGGCTCTGAATAATGGACGCGGCCTTTAGAACGCAACCAGCTATCAATTGTCTCATAAATATTAAGTTGAGCAGCTAACTACAAGGGTACCCTTTACACAATTACTTTGAAGTAGATAATTAGACTGAAAGGTAGACTAGGGCTTTCAGAATAAAGTTACAATGTATTGTAATCACTTACTTAGTAGTAGCTTGGTATTATTCGTAATTTTTGGTTTTATCAAAAAGATACTGACAAAACATTTTCTTTTAGTCGCTTTTTAACATCCAGCAAGAAGAAAAAACAGGTATTTCCTTATTAGGAACCATCATAGACTGTTATAGGGGAGGATTAAACCACACTTAAGAAGTTAAGGGTATAGGATACCGTGACTTTTGCAGTCATCTCGCTACAAAGGCGGGTTTACCGGATCCCAGATCGAGCGAAGCGTTTCGGTAATTAGTTTTTTACATCAATATTTATTCAGTAGCAGCCCAGAGAATAGTCTCGCCCGTATGAGAATTGAACATTACTGACGAAACGAGTGTATTATATGCAAGACAGACAAATATTTTTAACACAAACAGACACTATACATTGAGGAGCTCGTGGTTAAATAATAACAGCCGCTCGGGTCGATCTTTAGGTTAAGCCTAGGTTGGTCTGTGGATGGGTGACCGCCCATTACATACCGAGTTTCCTCCGTGCCTCGGAAAGCACGTTAAGCCGTTGGTCCCGGCTGTCATTTGTAAATCTTTGACAGTCGTTAGGCAGTCAGTGGTCCAAAAAGTCTGACAACCATCAGGGGGTATCGTATTACCTAGAACTAACTAGGTTGTGGAGGTCAGATAGGCAGTTGCTCCATGTAAAATACTGGTATTCAGCTGCATCCGGTAAGACTGGAAGCCGACCCCAATATAGTTGGGAAAAGGCTAGGCAGATGATGAGACACTATACATTGTTAATCGTTTAGAATTCACACTCTTACATACATAGATAAATATTATATTATATAAAATATGTTTAAATGTAATCTTACCAAATAATTATTATGTTAAAACTTTATAACAGATCTCAATAAAATTAATGTTATCATTTTTAGTTCATTAATATTAAGCACATGTTTGAAAATTGTAAATTGAGTCAGTATTCATTTTATTCCTCACATAAATTTTATACTTTTTGCTGTGCCCTACAGGGTCCGTAATTGTTCCTTAGTTTTAAGCCCATTGTAAGATCTTCATACATTATTGAATGCAAATAAAGATATGAATATGAATACCTCAGCCTAACCCCTCCAAAATTACAGTCGTAATAATTGTTTTTACATGTAAATAGGTACTGATAGATGCTGTAAAAGACAAGTCTCCAACACACAAAACAGAAACAATATATCTTCCAAAAACCCGTTTCAAACAACACCGTATATTATTATCTCTATTGCATAATAAACCTCGTTGAATAATGAAACCAGTGCAACAGCGATCAATTGTCTCATAAATATGAAGCAAAGGTGTCGAGTCGATAGCCAGACGTGTTGTTTCATGGGGTCATTGACACGGGAGTAGGGTTAGCCGGTTTTCAAAATAGGGTATTAATTGGGTAAGCTATTGTAGTAGGAAACTAGTGAAACTAGTGAAGGATTGTTGATTTTTGAAAGGTGCAGTTGTATTATAGTCTAAAGCATTATAATTAGCATAAGCATAATCTCAATGGGATCGGTCAATGTGGCGACACTTGGGGGAGGCCTATGTCCAGCAGTGGACGTCTTTTGGCTGAAATGATGATGATGATGATGGTAATCCCAATCAGCGTTTATGTTTCAACTACCGCGCGTTGGCCAAAGAGTGGAGGAACCATGGAGTTTCTTGCCGGATCTTCTCCATAGGAAACGACCAACCTGAACTGTGCACGTTTTTTTCGACGTTTTATAAGTCCCCATGTAGGCCTATGTGAAATAAAATATTTTGATTTTGGTTTTACAGGCTGGACCGTAATCCACGCGGCCCAGTGCGCGTTGCTGGTTATCAGGCGTCTTCAAATTTTCCGGTGCTAGGTCAAACTAGTTTCCTCACGTTTTTTCACCATTTTTTAGAGTTAACTCCGTACTATGATCAGATCTTCTGTTTTAATCTTTCACGGTTTACAACTAAACTTATAATGTCACTTACTACTACTGCCCGGGATCCTGGCGCTTGCAACAGCGTCGAAATATCGGGAGCACAAAAGAATGAACAATCACGGAAGATATCTCGTAAGTCACAGTATAAGTTTTATGATCAGATCCTCCATAATTATTATTTCATTGCAATGCAAAAGCCTTTTTAGGATTCCGTACCCGAAGGGTAACCAACGGGACCTACTAAGTTTCAGCTGTCCGTCTGTCTGTCTGTCAGCGGGCTGTATCTCATGATCCATAATAGGTAGACAGTTGAAATTTTCTCAGAATGTGTATTTCTGTTGCCGCTGTAACAGCAAAAAATAAAAAAAACTAAAGAAGGGAGCCCCCTTTAATTACCCCCTACTCAGATGGTACGGAACTCATCATGCGTTAGTTCGACTCCCACGTAGCAGGTTTTTATAAAACCGGTGCATTAGACCTTCGGACCGCCATTATCTAACATCAAGAGAAACCAAATCAGTAAGTAACTCGTAACAATACCTACAAGGAATTTTCTACGTAATTTCCGTTGACAAGCCATACCATTCAAATGCATGCAATTGCTTCATTTCCATCCTACCGTATGTTAATCAGAACTACTTGAAAAGCTACTATCTTCTACATCTCTCCTTCGTTAACATCAACAGTTTCCGTTCAGCGTTGTCTTTACCGAATGAAACCGATTCGATTCGATTCGATTAAAGTACCTCGATTAGATGTATAGCCCGGGAATAGACGTCGTTTAAGGTATGAGTTACGATGTCTAGTTTATTAGCATAGTCTATGATTTTATCGCATTAATGCAACTGGTATTGCTAATTTGGCTCTGAGTGAGTCATCAATCAAGTTTATTTATGTGCCTTTAGAATGGCGTTTGGTTTAATTTGAAACGGATTAAGTATAGGTTTAGCTTTTTGGTTATTTTCCGTTAGGGCTGGAATTGTAATTGAGAAAATCACTGTTAATTATAACATAGAATCACGTCAGTTTTATCTGAAGTGTTGACTTTGGTGTTATATTTACATTATGCACCGGTTATGTTAAGTCCCATGGACTCCCATGTAATAGGGAGCAAGCCTATTGCCATCAACTGAGCACAAATTCAGACCGGGCAGGGACTGAGTTCCGATTCTTAATAGAAAACCCCAATAGCATTGGACCCGACCCGGGCATCGAACCCAGGCCCTCACGCTCAGCAGTAGCGCTTGCGACCACTAGACGTCAACGTCAAATAAAAGTTGGAATTGAAATTGTGAAAATGACTGAACAAAGCTTAATTAACCCTGTAATACAATCGAACCCCAATGCTTCCAATTTTAATTTAAACTCCCTCATACAACGTACCGGCTAGTTACAAATTCCGAATTTCGAATTCGGAACACAAAGAAAAAAAGAAAACGAACTCAAAGCAATTACCGTTACAAGTTTTATTGCAAGTGAGACGAAAGTTCCATATGACAACCCTACAACTGTTTCACTATGAATAAATCTATTCACATACGAAACTGGGGGCACAATAAAGAGATACGTTATTTATGGCACAGAGTAAAAATGTTTTTCATGTTGACGCAAGCGCCACTCGGCGTAAATCAAATTCGTAAGCGTAATATTCTTGATGTAACGTCTGTCAGGGCCGTAATATTAAGTTTACTTACAAGTTTTGACGACCCCAGTCCGTCGTATTATTAGCGAGTACATATTTGCTATCGGTGTTCTCGCTTGTTTTATGAGAAAAGTAAAATTTGCAAGTTACTCAATGTTCAGCGATTTTGTTCGGTAGGGAACGAGTAACGTTTCGAAATGTAAGTAACCTAAATAAGTTATGAATCTGATGCTGAATAAAATTTATTTTGTCTGTCTATGATTTATTTTATGACCCTATTCATTTTATAAGCTTTTTCACTTGTCTCTGGATTTATTATTCCAGTCTACCTGTAAATGAGGTTATTCTAAAATTGAGATAGATTTATTTGCAAATATGGGTAGAAGATATCTGTGTTCGTTTAATGTAATAATATCAGTCTGAAGTTCTTCCGGTGGAAGCCAAACACGTTTTTGTAATTCAGATAAGTTGATTTAAGACTATTTAGCTCAGAATTTTTTACAATATTTCCCTCGAGCTAACCTGTCAGTAATGTCATAGAATAACTTAGCAAGTGTCAATATTCTGTCAATGTCATGTCACATCGGTAGTAGCGAAGTCCTTAACCCTGCCACGCCACCCAATAATAATTTATTCAAATAGCAAACGGGGCAATATTGCCTACAAATGGCGAAAGGGTTACGGAACTTGCGTGAGAAAGTATCGTCTTGATGATCATTAGGCGACTAATGTACTAAAATTATAGGCCGCACACAAATTATGGTGCGCCTAGAAGGACGCATATTTATGCACGTGTTGTTCTCGTAATTATTGCTAATCAAGGCTTAGTAATGGTTGGAGGTAGAACCTTTGCAGTAGTTGTTTAGCGATTGAATGATTGTTATAGATGGAGACTGGTAGTGATAGCCGGGGGACTTTCTTCTGTTTGTAAGCTTTAATTTAACTTGCCTTGTTAGTTAGTATGTATTGGTCAAATATAGCAACTGAATTTCATACTAGTTCCTTCTAACCGATTGAGCTGAAATTTTGCACACACTTTTGGTTCTAATGACAATACATTTTTATGACAGACATGACTTGATCCTGCAGCAAATACAAACATACACTTCAATTATATTTATTTGTATAGATATTCTGTCTGCTAACAAACATCCTGAAGCGTACAACCAACACTTAACATAAAACAAGCAGTCAATATATCCTCTTACAAAATAATAAACATCAAAGCCAATGTCGGAAAATGGCGTCTTTTTTTTTTCAGGCGGCCATCGACCAAACCTTGTTTTTTTAATACAAAATAGTATAATAAACCAAACTTACTATGGCATGTATACCTCTAAACTAAGTCCGAACTGAGTTACAAGAGCTAAAAGTTGGCTGATTTTATTTATTAGATTTATAGGATATTTTGTCTTTTAAGCGCAAGGTATGTGAGAAATGCAACAAAAATAGTGTCATTGTATGTGCGAACACATTACTGCAGTTGCATTGTAGGCAATGAAACACACGTCGTTTCTCCATCGCGTTTCAGTGCCAAATGTCGTCTGGCTATCCCCACCATCACTGCGACCCCCACTACTAGCACGTGCAAGTGCAATAATAGCCGCAATATCGAAGCCGATTTAACGACATGCAATGAAATACGGACAGTGGAGGGTTAAATGTGAAATGTCCTGTATTGTTTTAACCTTTAAGCTGGATGGGGTTGGAATTATTGGTTTGGGATGTCTGGGGTTCGGAAGGGTAGTTTTCAGTTAATAGATTTTGACTATGTTATTTTTATGATTTTTTTTTAATGACAACAGTTAAAATACAGAAATTAAGTTCGTTCACAGAGCTCGTAAATATTTTTATAAGCGAACCACCAAACTTTTTGAAACCCTCAAATTCTCAATTCCAAACATTCAAACTCAACCAATCACGGATAGCAAACTTACATCTAAACCGTATCAAACATTCAAGTCAACCCCAAACTGCTCGGTCAAAGTCGACCGCAAAATAAAAAGCCGCCACGACTGAGCTTTTAAAAGAAAACACCAGTTGTTAGGTGACCGCTTGCCGATCGCGATAGCCGACGACGACATTGTGGGGGATTTATCGTCGACCAAGCTGCACACTTAAGTCCCCTGGAGCTAAAAAGGAAAGTTTAAAGTCGTAGCCGTTCGCAGGGTTAAAAGGCGGCCCGTGTTGTATGTGTTTTTATGTGACTTTACTCGCGAGTGATTGGTAAAAAATGTTTGAGAGCTCTGATTTATATAGGCTTAGGAAGAACGTGGACTGTATAACAGTAAAAGGTTTAAAGTTCTAAGTAAGTCGTAACTTACGAACAAGATATTTTTCAAGCCATTTAAAAAACGGCTCTCAGAAACGGCAGCATATGGTTCAAGGTTTTAAGTGCGGATTGGCAAGCGAGAGCACGTGAATTTCGTTCTTTGCACGAATAACGTGAAGCCTTTTCAAGATAGTCATAACTTCATAATAATTAATAGAAGGGGTGAAAAGCCTATGTTAAAATTTCGTTGCTTTGTTACATCGATGGGGTCAATGACGCAAATTCTTTATATCTTTTTTTTGGGACAAGTGCGCAACACTACTCCAAGCACCGCAATTCCTGAAAGTCAGAATCAACAATGGCGATTAAAAGAAAAACGCTGAGTTAATAAAGCTCGATGACTCTTGGAGAAGTCGATCCAACTGTCTTATATGTTATTTCTATGTATTGCCAATGTAAACATAAAAAAAACACCTGTGATTGTACGAGTCCTAAGACTTGAATCAATTATGTATGACCTACAGTCTGCTAACACTAGGTATTTAGAACAAATATCTTGTGTAATTTATCGCATGTTTATGTAAATGCCGAGTGGCATTCAAATTTAAATTCAAACGCAACGCATTAACGTTGCACTTTAGAAAATAATAAAGTTATTTATTGTGTTTAAATGTCAGTGCTTATTTGCCATTAGAGACGCGGAGAGTTATGACTGTTGTCTGTTCAGCAGTTTTATAATATGTTTAACAGTAGTCTCCCCAATATTCTGCGGGTCGTTGGCTAAATCAAAGTTTAAAATATATAATGAGAAAGTACTCGTACGCCGTCTGTGTTATCATTTCACGGATGAAATGGTCCGATATCTTGCGCTGCCTTGGGATAATTTGCAATATTCTCGTGCAAGCAAAAAAGTAGCTGGTAATATTGGTGTGCCAGGTTCCCCACGATTTAAAGCTATGGTCGAAGTGTGGTGTAGTATGTAAGTATATAACAGTAAGAGTGTGTGTTTATATTGTCATTGGATGGATCAAATATAACCAGTGTCTAACCATTCGAGATGTTTCATTGTTACTAGAAACGGGATATTGTTAGTGACCATGATAGTTTAAAATCTTTTATGTTTCATCATCATCTGCCTAGCCTTTTCCCAACTATATCAGAACAATCTAATTCTAATAAAACATTGCTATATTGGACAGTAAATTGATATAACAGCGGCCATGGTTATTGTTCTATTACTGCACTAATAGTTTTCGAAGTCGATAGATATTGCCGAGTGCGTGGCGAATATTCGGGATGCCAATATGTTACATGTATATAGGACCTATTTATATGTAGACATATACGTTTATTGCAATACTATCACCGGTGTAATTGATAGTCTTTCAAATGCTTAGATATTAGGAAAAGCATCATCTGGCTAGCCTTTTCATAACTATGTTGGAGTCGGCTTCCAGTCTAACCGGATGCAGCTGAATACCAGTATTTTACATGGAGCGACTGCCTATCTGACCTACACAACCCAGTTAGTACTGGGTAATACGATACCCCTTGGTAAGACTGTTTGTCAGACTTTTTGGGTCACTGACTGCCTAACGACTGTCAAAGATCTACAAATGACAGCCGGGACCAACGGCTTAACGTGCTTTCCGAGGCACGGAGGAAACTCGGTATGTAATGGGCGGTCACCCATCCACAGACCAACCTAGGCAAGCACGGCTTAACCTAAAGATCGACCCGAGCGGCTGTTATTATTTAGCCACGAGCTCCTCAAAATCTAATATGTTTCATTGTCTTTAAATCCCGTCCTTATAGAAGTTAATTTAACTTAAATGACTATAAGCATCAACGTTGCGACGAAGAAGAAACTTGTAAACGACAATTTTTATGCCCCACTCAAAAGTCAATCTGCAAAAGCAAACAACGAAAAGAAACATCATCCTAGCATCAATACGCACACGGCTCATTACGGAGATAATAGATCTGATAAGGTAAATGCACCGCGACCATGTCCGACCGCCAAATATCAGAGATGAGAGATTGTTAGATGAACGCGACGCTGATGTTGGCACCACTGTCGGTTGAAGTTGTAGGGGTGACAATGAGAACTAGAATCCAGATTGTAACTTTTATTGATAGATTTATTATTTCTGAATTCTTCGAAAACACAACTGGCAAAATGTAGGTATACTATAGTAATCAGTAACTTCCGACTTCGGGCTGCCATGGAGAAATTCCTAAAGGAAAAACCCAATAGCACTTTGCCCGAACCGGGAATCGGGACCAGGACCTCACGCTCAGCAGTAGCGCTTGCGACTACTACACCAACAACGCAATTAAATCTTAAAAAAATAAATATCGGGGCCTGTTCCACAGCACCCGCATGGATAGGCAGTATAGTCACTATCAGCCAAAAAAATATTGAAGAATTAAATTATATCGGCAAAAAGTTAACTGGAACCTATCCAGAGGCTATTTTGAAAAAGGCTAGTAGTGTTCAAAGTGCTACAGCATAAAAATAAATATAGATTTGATGACGTACGTTTGCGTTAGAACAAGAAATATGAACTGAGGTCGACCACGGAACAACGAACTGTAAAGTATGAAATGACGTCTAGAGCTCACCATATTGAATTTCATTTGACGTCATGCAGTCTAGCAATCCTGATAAACAGTCTAGCTAGAAAGTAGGATTAGATCATGATGAAACATAGACATCACCTTTACCTACGAGTAAGATTAAAAGATTTCGGTCAAAATTGATTGTACATGTCGTGTCTATACCTAGGTCCCAATCTGACCAATGAGGTCAAGCTATTCTGAAATATAAAATAACATTTACAGATTTTGAACCAATGACGATGTTTGGAATTATACTCGTAATATCTTTCCCATTAATAATAACCATTCCATGGTCTTGCCATGGTAACATTCCCTAAAGAAGTAAATAAACAAAACGAATAGTTAAAGTAATTCCATATTCAAAAAACTCCATCACCAACTTCATAAAACCCAAATAAAAAACAAACGACCACAACAGTTTAAATAAAGAACACAATATCCCTAATGCACAGCTTTACCAACCGAACAAAACAAAAATGTTAATTCAGCAGTACCAACCGAACGAAACAAAAATGTTAATTAAATCAGCGCGAAATAATCCGTCAAGTGGATTATTTGAATGCATAGTTCGCGTGAACATCATTAAAGATTAACTCGGTATGTAGGTTACACGTAGCACGCGACGAGCCACGTGTACTAAGCACGCAATGCACGGTGATGACTTTGCGGATCGCTTTTGTTGTAAAAGTAATGAATGTTTTTTGTACATTTTTGGAGGGAAAATGGTATTAAAGAGGATTTTAGACACAAATCTTCGATCATCAACATCTGCCTAGTCCTTTCCCAATTACGTTGGGGTTGTCTTCCAGGATGACCCGACCTGACCGACTACTATCTGAGCTCTCCAGCCCTGTTAATGGGTAATTCAACATCACTTGACGTGCTTTTTGGGCCCGTAACGTCACACATCTTCGATTTTGGTGCAAAAATGGTTTATGAAAAAACAATCGATCCTTTTAACTTATTGGTCCTTTTAAGTATAGCAAATTGACAGCTAACTTTATCCTGTACATGGTATAATAATATACTTCGCCAGGTATTCTCTTCCCACGATGGCCCAAGACTACGTCACGATTAGTGTTACCATTGATCGTCTTTTTCAGTAAATTTAGGGACTCTCATTTAGTGATTGAAAATAAAATAAATTAATAACTAGCTAAACTATTTAGTAACTCGTGTGATTCATCTATTTAGTTTTAAATTAATTTAAATATTGAATTATTAGTTTATAATTGCTTTGTTAAGCTAAAAAATGCATTTTGCTTGGGTAATTCAATCACACACTGTGGCAACACATCGACAGCATCGCAGCTGATGACGTATTCTTGGGCCAATCACGTGACCCAGCTGTCACGGAATGAGAATACCATGATCCTGTAAGAGAAAATGGGTAATTAATTAATAAAGGTTTTTGTAATGAAGTCATTTATTCTCTGTAAGGATTAGGCAGCATTATTAATACACTAATAGGAATAGTACAGACAGAGATTACGAACTACAGGATGGATAGCTCTAAGTTTCTAGGGTTGCCTCCGCTTCACATAGAAAACACTTCCGATACTGACGAACTGCAAGACAGACAACGTACAGCTTTAACCACTAAAGATAAACTCAACTTTTGATCAGTTCCTGAACGGGGATGTTGAAGTTTGTATGCAAGCAAAGTTGGTAGGCGTAACAGCTAAACAAAACTAAATACATGTTTAAATGAATTGACGATTTTTAACATGGTACTTGGATGGATGATCAGCCATTACTGAAAACACTACTTCTAGATGGACTGGAAGGCAACCCAAACATAGTTGGCAAAAGACTAGATAAATGATGATGATGGCAGTTTCTGACATAGAAAGATTGCCATATCGTTAACCGGTTATGGTGTTATATACAATGGGCTTTTACGCCGTTAAAATAAAACCACTGCATAATATATCTGCGCAAAAATCTCTGAACACAAACTCACAAAGTAGAACTAACACATACACTCAACTCCCGATAAATCCTAGTCACAAAATCCCATTTAATTTCTCAACTAACAATATGACAGCCCTGCTTCGGAGATAAATTTACGCGATTTGGACATGATTAATGTCAGCCCGGTCGCCTCCTCCCCGATAAGAAGTCCGATAGTCCTTCTACATATAAAGTCGTCCGGCTATTTAGTGTAACATGCTTTAGTACGCTACCGGAATAAAATAGACCATTAGTTTGGAGATCTGACCGCTGGGACACGCTTAGATATGGGAGGTTCCGATAAGGATGGAGAACTATTGGTCGTATCTTTACGCCCTTTTAGCCTGCAGGGCTGTTTATTTCCCATAGGTTTCTTAAATGCAGATTGTAATCTAACTGTGATAAAACTGAATTTTGGTAAAATCGTCCTTGAACGTGAACGAGACAAAAAGAGTACGTAAGAATCATAGCAGTAGTTTCTGCCGGCACCCATACGAAAAGAGCATGACTTTATGCATGTACGTGGTAATACTGCTGCTGTACTAGTCTCTAAAAATAAACCAGAACGCAATAAAACAGTACATAAAGAAATTATAACACAATATTACCCACTTCACGACCCACTTAACACAGAACATAAATTAATTCTTTGCAATAAATTGCAATCTGCTAACAGTCCAAACAGAAGTGCTCTCAACATTATCATTGGCACTCGACCTATTTTACACAAACATTTATTCGACGTCGACGTCGAATGCAAAAAGAAATTCGCAGCTTCCTTTCAAGACGAGCACACAAAGCGAGATATACCTGGCACGACAACAATACGTCTTTAACACAATGATCGACAGACGCTCCACCAAATATATATTTAAAGAGGCAAGGTGAAGGAACTTGAGGGAGGGAAAGAAATCTATAAATTTTTAGCGTAGGCCGAGAAATCAGTAGGACATAAATTGTAAAAAGGCGAAGTCGAAACGAGGAGAATCGTCAAATGGTCCGGACGAGATACATTTTAGATATAGATAGGGTTGCTAAGCGTTGGAAACTTGATAAACTAGCTGCGGATAAAAGGAAAAAGATTTCCTTTAATATTGGAGCTTGAGGTTGAACAGTTTTGATTTGGAATTGGAGAAATATAGGGTTTAGAGTGTCGGGAAATTCTTTTAACGTTTCAACGATTTCAGTTTAGAACTCGTGGAAAAGAAAAAAAGTACGGTTCATTTGATCTTAATGAATAATACCTGCCTTTAAGGGTCGGCAATCAGTTAACCATTCTCAGGTTACGACAATACTTCAACTTCAGCATCTGCCTAGACTTTTTCCAACAATGTTTGAGTCTTCCAGTCTAATCGCATGCAGCAGTATTTTTTTATGGAGCGACTGCTTACCAGACCTACAGAACCCAGCTACTGGACACGTTATCACTTGGTAACACTGGTTATCAGTCTTATGGCTTTTAGCTACCGAAAACGACCGTCAAAGATCTACAAATGACAGCCGAGACCAACGGCTTAACGTGCTTTCCGAGGCACGGAGGAAACTCGGTAAGTAATACCTAAACTTTATCTCAAACTGAAAATAGCACGTTTCACACAGCACCGAAAATCAAACAATTCCCTCTCCAATAACACATACACATACACATGTGGACATATTTAAATGTAATGTTAAAAAAATGTTATTGGTAAAATCTTATCATAGTGTTAATGAATATTTGTGTGACAAACTCTAAATAATGTTCATTACTTAAGTTTGAATTAAATTGCGTATTTCACAATGATTAATTAATGACATTTTAGCATAATAGATTAACTTTGACATTATTACTTTGACATTATTTACTTTGACTTTAATTGACAAATTTAATAGACATGTAATTTTGAACTTTAATGTATTTAAATTTTTAATTTAGGGACTAACCACGTTCCGAACTAAATGTTGCATGCCTAGTGCAGAATATGGTGACACTAACAACTTTCCTGTTCTTCAAAAACCCACCTGTATAACTACCCATATTTGCAATAAATGAATTTGAATTTGAATTTGAATAACAACTTAAACATAAACAAAACACGATCATGCGACAGCCCTGCAAGCGGCAACAAACGCGTGACGTTCAAAACTCGGAAACTCGGCAATGTAGGCAGTAGGCACGCGGGGATTTATGTTCGAATCTGGTAACCGGTAATACAACGTCGGTATGCACTACGCATGAACCTAGTTTAAGTTTATTTAATAGTGCAACCAATCATGTTTAATTTTAAGACTATACAGTACATAGTGGAAGGAAAAGGACATGTGATGAGGAGGGAAGAATCACATGTGACTAAATGGGTGATGCATATAAATTTTGATGGATTGAGAGGGAGAGGAAGACCAAGGAAACGATGGATGGATTGTGCGAGGAATGATATGAAAGAAAAAGGAGTGAATGATAGCGTGACGGTTGACATGGGACAAGGACAGGAACATGACGATGACAGTGTCGAAGGGTACGTCAGTACGTCATTCTGAACCCGACGTAGACATTTTTCATCAGTGAGAATAAGTGATAACAGGTGGTGCGTTGATGTCACTTCCACATAGTAACTTGCTAAGAATTTGACGTAATATAGACCGATGAGGATGAGCTACGGTATAGGTTTGTGAAGCAGAGGAATGAGAGATAATGTCGCGAGGAAAGTTCTGAGTATAAATATGGATGGGCTATAAGAGTAGAGGAAGACTAAAGAAAGGATGGTGGGTCTGTGTGAAAGATTATATGGCTAGACAGGGGGTTGACTACTGAGATTATGACTATTAGAGAAGTATGGAAGAAGAAAGCATGTAGCGACCCCAAATAAATTCGGATTAACGAAGTAGAATGATGGAGACTTTTAGTAGCACGGATCAGTGAGGCTAATAGAAAGTGGTTACAGCTTTCTATGGACGCCTTCAGAAAGCTCTTTAAACAGATTAGATGAAAGTTTTATAATTATCCTAAATGTCAGGTAATGAAGAAGATGGCGGGATGAGCTAGACTCTGACGCAAAGGATTGGCCTACAATCGCACTAGACCGCGAAATGTGGAAGGAGGGAAGGGCCTTTGCCCTGCAGTGGGACAATATAGGCTTATCATCATCTACCTAGCCTTTTCCCAACTATGTTGGGGTCGGCTTCCAGTCTAACCGGATGCAGCTGAATACCAGTATTTTACATGGAGCGACTGCCTATCTGACCTCCACAACCCAGTTAGTACTGGGTTATACGATACCCCTTGGTAACATTGGTTGCCAGACTTTTTGGGCCACTGACTACCTAACGACTGTCATAGATCTACAAATGACACCCGGGACCAACGGCTTAACGTGCTTTCCGAGGCACGGAGGAAACTCGGTATGTAACGGGGGTTGACACCCATCCACAGACCAACCTAGGCATGCACGGCTCGGATCGATCTTTAGGTTACTAAAGATCGATCCGAGCGGCTGTTATTATTTAGCCACGAGCTCCTCGGACAATAAAGGCTTATAATAATAATATATCAGGTAGGCAACAAGTAAGTTTCATCTGGTTTTTTACATTTATGTTCGATCTTCCATTACTTCCTTTATTAGCAAAATACTAAGAAAAGTATCTTACTAACCATTAGCAATTGAAGTGCTTTCATAAAATATGGAAAGTGCCTCTTACGACTCATTTTAAAGCTTATTCTACACCCACATAATTTATTAACAGGTAGAAGACTTAGTCATACTACATTTTCATTAAAATAGGTAAGCGTTTTTAGTACATATTACACTGTATGAAATAAGGTTTAAAAATACCCCTTTCATATATTTTAATATATTCATATCAAACGCTTTGTGGAACAAAAAAGATAGATTTTAATAAAATACTACTTATATTTACGCAAGATGAAAATGCGATTCCACTTAGCTTTTTACTAAGAAGGTATACCTACTCGGTGAAAAAGCCATTATTATGATACAAACTATTAACATGGATTAAGCACATGATTCTAGGACCCCAGAGCTGAACTTTTTCATCGCTCATTAAAGAAAACCTCAATAAATAACCGTTTATAGCTAAAAGCTGATTTCTTAATTGACTCCTAAGTCAGAGGTATTCCTAGTTTAGGAGTCAGGGTTTCAACTTCTGTGCGCCTTTAAATATTGTGAACTTTAGCTAGATAGTAAGTATATTGTAAGGAATTGTATCAATAAAGTATATTAATTAATAACTGACGGAAAGAATAAACCCTAGAGGGTTATATGATCATGTACTGAATCTTTGACATTATTACAATACAGGGCGGTAGGGACGTCGACACACAAACGGTTACCACGTGTTCACTGTTCAGTCCATCATTCTGAAGATTCCATCGGTAATTAAAAAAAAAACAGCGGTTTCCTACAAAAGTGCAATACCTACACGGTCAAAATAAAAAAAAAAATGTATAGAATATCTGTTTTTTTTTTAAATTGTCGATGAAAAATGTCTATGTGCGGGGGTCGGAATGATGAGCTGAATACGTAATAGTCGTTTGTGCAAGCCAAGCAAGGCTCCGTCTCAAATCTGTCAAGTCAAGACGTAAATCCGTGTTAAAAGGACCAAGAACACGCGTCTCAAAACACTTAATCCTAGAACTAATACAGGACGGCAATCTTCTTGTCGTGGAGTATCGCATCGTAACTCAGTGTTGAGCTGATAACGCTTATCGTGTGTGTCACATGTCGGCGTTTTGTTTAGATATCGGCTGAAAGGGGGAGTATGTGTGTTCGAGGATAGAAAATAAATAAGTCGAAGGTTTTTCTTTCCATATAGCATCTGGAAAGCCAAAACTAGAAAGTTTTTGGCTCCTGAGCTATCAAAAAGTGAGAACAGTGATAGCACAGATATGTACCGATTAAAATGCCTGAGCAGCGCCACAGGAGTCATTTGGCACAACATAAAATATGATTGTTTAAAACAAAACCAAAAAAACACGCTTTAGAGTGATGTCATTTTATGTTTCGTATTTTTCTCAGCATACCCTTTCATTTGACACCCATATCAAGAGGATTTAGAACGACGTCACTTAGCTAACCGTACATTGTCATCCAAACTAAACATGTGTGCAAAATTTCAGCTCAATCGTAAACCGGGAAGTGGGTCGAATTTGACTTTTAAGTTTTTGTTTACATAGTTACGAAACTTTTTTTAAAGGTCTTAGAGACACCTCTTCTTAATCCACCGACTGCCAGTAAGTACCCAGCAGATCCCTATAATACCTTAATATTTTTTGGTCCTCAGCAGATAAGAAGGTTTACGTGTGCTATAAATCTTAACGTTAGTTACTTAAGCTATCATTAATCAAATATTGTACCATGATATATTTACCTGATCGTGATATATGATCGTGTCTAGATAACGTTACGATGTAATGTATTTATGTAATGGACGAGGAGAAGTGAACTGTGTAGGACCATAGACCGTCCGTCTATATTCTGCTGGTACCTATGGTGACACGTGGAGACTCCTCAACGCGTCATCATTCCAGCAGAATACCTGCCACCTGGACACGAACGCGGCCTATCTGGAAATTCCTTAGGGTGAATTTAATTAAACGCAGTAAGCACATCTACGCCGCGATCAAGACCTGGCAGTGTTCATTTCCCCAAAATTACTGAAACTAGTAGCTCTTGAACGTAGTTTAAAACTCCTGATCATGTTCAGTTACAATGGTGAAATTTATCCTTAACAGATTACAGGCCTAGGTTGTCAGATATAGAAAGAATAGATCCAAATCATCTACCTTTTCCAAACACAATGCCAGGTGTGGAGCCTCCCCATAGGACCTGCTTCATCATCTTTTCTACCCATCATACACAACCGTCAGCACATTCCAGAATTCGAACGAGGCAAACGGCCATAATATAACATCACGCCTGTTGTCCCTGAAGGCATAGGCAGAGGTGTACCTATTATAGTAGGTACACTCACTTTTCGCCAGTATGTTAAGTCCCATGTAATAGCGAGCCTATTGTCATCAACCGGGCACAAATTCAGACTCCGTGGCCGCTACTGAGAAATTCCTGATGGAAAAACCCAATAACACTTTGCCCGACCAGGAAATCGAACCCAGGATCTCATGCTCAGCAGCCGCGTTTGCGATCACTAGACCGACGAGACAGAACGAAATGTAAGTTAATTGTTACAAAACGAAGAAGAATAATGAATATCAAACTTACTGTAAATGTATAAGCACGGGTTACTATGGTGCCAGATATTTAATTTCGTACATGGACAAGGACATACCTGTAACAAAAGAAAGTGTATCATTAAAAGATTGTTCACTAGTGCGAATATCCTGTTATTGTGTATCGTGTATAAATAAGTAAACAATTAAGAAATACGAAGACAGAAAAATAAAGGTTCATTATTTCTTATTATTTTTGCTTTATCTACCTTCGTTTTTCAATACCGGTGTATAAACAATACTCAACAATATTAAGGTAGCTTCTAAAGAAAGTAAAACTTCTGGAAAAACCGGTCAAAAAAACTTGTTAAAAAACTGGTCCTTCCGTATTCCGTGCTCACAAAATGAAAGTACCGGAGGACCACTTTTTTTCTCGCACTCTATTTATTATTAAAACGTTTCAGAGGCCTCTGAATTATCTATTAGCGGGTTTAATCAGTGTCTAAAAAACTTTTACTTCAGTTAATTATTTATTACTAGAATATTTTTTACTAAAAAATTTCCTCATTGTTAAAAGCTTGCCCAGGCTTCAAGCTATGTATCTTTTTGCTGAAGTAGTTTACTAGCCTTTGAAAGATTTTAAAAAACCTGACATGACAAGACATCGGTAAACGTATGATGAGTGACCGTAACATTTATATCCTGAAGTACAAAAATAATGTACACAGAAATACATATCAACAGATCCCTCATAGTGCAGTATCAGCTTATAATGTAAAGCTTGATGTGCCGTCGAATGTCCATTTATTTTTTTTTTTTTGGATGGGAAATCATCAAATGACCCCCCCCCCACTCTGGGCGGAGCGGAAGGGAGTGTCAGACTTGTACTGACTAAAACCCATCCATGTTCCTTCTTTGCCCTTTGTGTTCCAGGGCCACGGTGTCTCTTTCGAACAGTCCCGCAGCTCTGGCAGGCATCGGCCCATGCGGACCCCTACTCGGTTGCTGACATCTCTTTGAGGCGCGCGTGGAACACGAACGCGCCGTCGACACGGCCTGTCGTCATAAGACGGCCGGACGGCGAGCTAGCCCATAACTCGCCGTCCACAGGCCCGCGCCTACGGTGGCCGGGAGCCACCACGTGACCCCCGACGCCCAGGGCGTCTCCCGCGGCGGCTGGGACGTGAGGTTCTTTCCCTCACACGTCCCGCCACCTCCTTCACTAGCATGACTGCTTCACAGAAGGTGGTGACGGCTTCCCATTCCCTCTCGCTCCGTCGAATGTCCATAACTTTGGTTTTTTAGTACATAAATGCCAATGACGACTTATACAAACCATTACCGTGCGACTCAATAAAATAAAATGCAATTTAAAATAATCCTGCCACTTTTACAATACACGCCGTTTATTGATCTTAATATGAGATAATATTTACGAATATTGTCGCAACCTGTGCCAGGAGTGAACGGTGCAATAAAAATAACAGCCGGAGGTGCGTCGGTGACACGTAGAAATTGAGTCGGGCTGCCTCTTACACCGTTGTGGGTTTTATTTCTGAGGTAACTGAATCCTGAAGACTATCTTCTTGTTTGTTTGCTTGCACGTTTCAGACTAAAACATTATCTTGATATTATTTTGTAGTAACTCATTTATTTGAAATAAATTATAACTGTGTCATTAAAAAAAAAGTCTTTTATTTTTCTTAATGTCGAATATATTAATTCTTTTCAGCGCTCCTTCTCCGTTATGAAGGTTAACTACGCCAAAACTCACACTGATCCGCTTGCGCAATGTAATTAGAAAGGGGTACTAAGCTTTTATTTTCTTGCATTAGTATATTGTTAATGCATAATGGCATCTTTAATTTAAAAAGCCCATTTTAAATTAGAGATGCCATTAAAAAAACAAAAAAAAATAGTCCGCAAAATCGGTTTGTCCAATTTTTGGTTAAGAACTATGTAGGTACATTTGTGTCTACATAGCAATAGAAATATACATTTTTTTAATGCACAGTTTATTTTTAAAAAGAAACATATGTACATTCAACGTGAACCAAACATTTACTTTCATAACGAAACGAAGTAAACAATTTATTTAAACAGATGTAACGTAATGTACGTAATACTAAAAGATGTTGAGTATTCATAACAGTTATGACTTCTTTGTCCTCTTTTGTGATTAGCATTCCATTGACGATAAAAGAATTACTAAGTTCTATTGTAATTGAATATTAGATGTTTTGATTCTAGGCCTTTTGCAGCTTAAGGTATCCTTATATTACTTGTGAGCGTAAATTGACTGAGAGACAATGCATGAACGCAAAATCAAAACCGCTGGATATAAAAGCTTGAAGTTTTACACAACAAAAGTAAGCACTAAGGTATTATTTTTGAAAATTCGAAACTTTTTATGGACATTCATCATATTTGACGATGAGAAATGGCTGGTGTCAAAGAAAAATTGTCTTTTATAATATTCAGAAACATAAAAAGTCCAAGCCCTATTTTATCAGGGCTTGTAACTTCGCCGTTAACTTAAACAAAAATTGCAGATACGAATCTGGTTATAAACCCTCACGGTGTGACATCGCCCATCGTCCATGATAACATCGCACACTGGCATAGCCCGCGACTCCGCCTGCCAAATTATTAACATAAACACCATGCGATACCCACTGCATTCCTGCTACAGTTATTGACTGGTGCAATTTTGTTCTTGGCGTGTGTTAAGCTCTAATTTAGGATAGTATGCGGGTTTTATCAAGATTCGTTGCTTTTTGGGGTTTCGGGGATTTCGTTTTGGAGGCATTTTTGGCATAGACTATAATATCAGATAGTTGTGGTATGCACACGCCTGTAATCTCCGAAGGGTCAGGCAGGAGTGTTTTCTATCAGTTATGTTTAAGTCCCTTGTAATAGGGGGCGAGCCTATTGCTATCTACCGGGCACAAATCCAGACTCCCTGGCTGCTACTGACAAATTCCTGATGGAAAAACTGATAACACTTTGCCCGACCTAGGAATCGAAGCCGGGGGCCACAGAATAATTCAGAAAATCTGTTTAAAATAGCTAATTTCACGCTTGTTCAAGTTCAAATCCAATGTGTAAAAGCAATTAATATCAATAATGAGTTTGAGTCATCGTCTATCTGGCAGAATTAAAGCCAATATTAGAACAGTGTAGGTGGCTACATAGTGGTCTGACAAAATTTGAGTTTAATCGTAAAGAAGAATATCAATAATAAATAAAGTCTTATGTTTAAATAAACTTTTCAACATATTTACATAAAGAGCAAAATACAAAGTGAAACAGACCCCAAACATTATTAAAAACCTACACAGCACTCCATTTGCAAACCGGAAAATATTACCGACTGAAATCAATACGGTAGCAACATAAATCGAAGGAAAACCGGTGATTTTTCGCATAAATAATGCAAAAACCGACTGAAAAGTGTTCGTAAATAATAAAATGCAAAATGTAATGATCGATCGGTAGGTAAGCATCGGTAGCCTCGGCAGGGAGGTATTTCGCCGTCGCAAGCCAGAAAGTGGTATGTCGAAAAATCGGAAAAGACAGCATGACATGTCGCATAAGATGTGCTAGTCAAATCAACCGGATCTTTATGAAACATCTAAAACAACTGTTTTTTATTCACAATAACCCTTGTTCTCCGGCTTCGATCGCGAACTGCAGGTAAGTGAAGCCGTAGTCAAAAGCTAGCAGGAAATTATATCACGAGAACGTCTAACCGGGGAAAAGTATGTATGACCCATGTCTTAACTCAGGTCACAATTTATCCGTGTGCTTTTATCATAAGACGTAAGTAATGAATTAACTAACTCATTTTCACATTAAGATATTTTCTGTTTTCTCAAAACTCACATTTGTTGAGTTACCGCTCTTTGTTAACGTGGGTAGTATTGGTAGGGGAGGATTCCCCACGAATGTATGCACTTACACGGTATGCCTGTTACAATGGATTTTCCCTCAAGTATGGATGTTTGAATTTAAATTCAAACATTGCTGGCTTTTAACGGTTGATTTGGTGAGTAGAAAGATTGGCTGGTTGTCTAGTAATTGAAGGGCAGCTTATCCTTTGTGGAGGTTTTTAGCTTTACATATTTAGAAAGGAAGAAAAAAGAAAACGAGAGATTTAAGTTAATGTTAAATTCTTTTTTACCTTAAAGACTGAAACATGTACTTTCAGCATACATTTTTTTCCCCGGAGTTTGTTCCTAAAATGTTCCAAATCACTGCAAATGTTTTACAGCTTTGTTGCTACAGAGGATCACTAATTCCTAAAGTTGTATTAAAAATACCATTATATAAGCTGTTTTAGAAAAATATGCAGTAAAGTTACTTGGGAAACGAACTTCCCAGGGTGCGGTGAACTAGTGGCTTTTCCCATCGTACACTAACTGTCTTGGAAGTTTGAATATCGCACATATTTCTCGATAATGATTAGCGCTTCTTGAGAACTTAATGATGACTCTGTTTAGTGCGCGGAATACACGCATCACGCATCATCATTAGCCTTTTTCCCATGGAGGTAGGCAGTAACTGCGGAACACCACCTGCTACTATTCTAACATACCCCATACTCTGTTAGAAGCAAAGGTGCCTACATTCTTACATGCAAGCCGGTTGCGAATATTCACCTGACCTTTCTGAAGATTATCACCAATAGGGCGTCTCCTCCATGCGAGTCCACACTATTCTTCTTTGGTAAGACGCCTTTAATTCATCCTCGCTACATGATCAAACTATTATTTCATAACATAATATCACGCCTTTCGTACTCCTGTATTTCGCTAGTTATTATCATTAACACTAGAAACGGGATATTACCATGTTTACTAATTCAAAATCAGTAAACACTAGAAACGGGATATTACCATGTTTACTAATTCAAAATCAGTAAACACTAGAAATGGGATATTACCATGTTTACTAATTCAAAATCAGTAAACACTAAAAACGGGATATTACCATGTTTACTAATTCAAAATCAGTAAACACTAGAAACGGGATATTACCATGTTTACTAATTCAAAATCAGTAAACACTAGAAACGGGATATTACCATGTTTACTAATTCAAAATCAGTAAACACTAGAAACGGGATATTACGATGTTTACTAATTCAAAATCAGTAAACACTAGAAATGGGATATTACCATGTTTACTAATTCAAAATCAGTAAACATGGTAAATATCCCGTTTCTAGTGTTAATGATAATGTTAGTGACCATGGTAGTTTAAAATATTATTTCGCTTGTTATGTTTAAGTCCCATGAACGTAATAGGGGCGAGCCTATTACTATTAACCGGCGAGTTTCCGTAATTTCATTTGGCATCAAATTCAGGTAAGCTAACCTTCTGCGTCAATTTTATAAAACTAAGTAATTCTGTAACTTGGATACTGTATGAGTTTCCTTTGTTTTACCGGGCTTAATTTATTACCATGATTAGGGGTGTCACTTTTAGGATAATGTCGGCTAGTGGTAGATTATTCCGGAAATTTATGAAAACAATGAGTACTAATATAAAGGATGAAATTTGTAATCTACTAATTTATTACAAAGTAGGTGGGTACATAGACGGTTGGAGTTTAAACAGAAAAATAAATATTAACTCTGGAGAGCTTTTATTTGGTTAGTAGGATTATTATTCTCGTTTTAATGGAAATGCCTAATTGGGCTAAACGTGAACTTTCATGATTTAATTATTCATTTTAGTTATTAACAGTTACATTTAATTTTGCAATAGTTGTTTGGGAAAAATACGCAACCTTTGTTTTTCTAGTTTGCTTAGTAACAGTAAGAATAGATTAGCAATATCAACGTCAGGTGGACCACCTTCTGTTGCCATCTGGCATTATGCTGAGCTGAGCCCTTTTAGCATTATAAGTTTTGATTCTTTATTTATTTGGTTAAATTTTTAAGGTGTTTTATTTTTAATAATGGCGAATAAACACAATTTTATTTAATTTTATATAGATCTATTTCTCTCAGGGATACCAATAAGACTATAGTCACATATAAAAATAAGTTCATGTAATGAAATATAGCTGTTAGACCTAACAACACAAAAATGAGACACAACATAGATTGTAAAAAGTACAAAAAAAAATTTTTACGTAAAAACCGGCTTTTAAACTACACTTACATAACATAAACACAGATCTATAATTACTTTTCTTAGAAAAAATCCGAAGTTCCACTTATTTTTTTTTATCATTAATACTAATACTAAAAACGGGATATTTAGCATGTTTACTGATTGATTTGAGTCCCCGGTAAATATCCCGTTTCTAGTGTAAATGATAATGTTAGTGACCATGATAGTTTAAAATATTATTTTTTTTTGTTAGAAAATATTACAAAAAGGTGCTTATGACTTTTAATTTGACTGTACACTTCCTCCTCCCCCAAGACATAATTACTATTTTTTATTTAATTTCAAATTCTTCACAAGCCCAGCCCTGAACAGTCGCCGACGCGTTCGTGTAGTTCCGTATGCATTCTCCTACTTAAAAATAAACTACAGGGTGTATTTAATTAACCCTTGACTACCACTTAACTAGAATGGCTGGAAACTTGATTCTTCAGTAGAAACGGCTAGCGAGAAGGTAATTGCATTTACTGGTGTATGTTAAGCGGGTTTTAATTTTAAAAGGGATTTTCTTGTTTCTGTTTGCTTTTTTAGTTATTTATTTGTGTTGCTATTGTTTTAAAGTTAGGCTTTTAGGAAAAAGAACAACTACTAAGTAACTAGAAATGGTAAAAAATATACCTTGGTGTAATAAAGAATGATTAGTTTTTTTTTAACATTAAAAAATTGATAAGTTTATTTTTAATCATATAAACCTTAGCTCAAAAAAAAGTTCGTATCAAGAAAGAATTCGTGTTTCTATGACCACCGAGTTCTCCAAAGCCAAACAATGGATTTTCGTTTCGATTCAGCCGCCAGTGACAAACCAAATCTAAACAAAACTTGCAATATTGATCTGAAGAATTTTTTTCCTACTAAAGGACCAAAAAAAATATAATTGCTAAAAAAATTATAACACCCCAGTAACCAAAAAAATATCACGCTTTACTAAAAAGATCTTACGAGGTCACACTACTAGCACCCCGCGACAGTTCTCGGGTTGCCAGCTATAAAAAAGCGTCGACACGTTTGAACAAGTAATGCTTGCGTCAACATCACGCCTAGAGTAAGGAAAATCTCTTTTTACCAAGAGGGGATAATATTACTTTCTTGAAAACGGCGAGAAATGCCAGTATTAAGTGTTCGGGCGATTTGATTTATGAAGATTTTTTTTTTTTTTTGGAGCTATTCATCGTAATGCTTGTGTCATATTTTGTATCTTAATGTTATTTTATTATTTTGTGAAAATCTTATGATATTAATACTAGGAGGAAGTCGGACGGAGGACGTTTTTGACGTTGATAGTTCTGTAACCGCTGTAATGCTGGTGATTCTTAAACGCTTCAATTAAAGTAGAACTGTAAGAGTTGATGAAACCCGTACGAAAAGACTGGGGACGCGGCTCAGGACACCAGGTTCTGAAAGATAATGTCACCAATAAAGACATACACTGACCTTATTGGTGAGGTTCTTCAAAAAGGTCAGGTGCGTAGTACTAGCAAATGGCGTGCGTGTATGACCAGATGTATGAACGTGGACGAGTCAAATTCTGTGATTTCTGTCTACCCCCATGGGAAATTATGTATGTATGTATGTATGTAATCATCATCATCATCATCATCATTTCAGCCGAAAGACATCCACTGCTGGACATAGGCCTCCCCCAAGTGTCGCTACATGTATACACCGTGACTTTTTAGTCGTCTTACAAAGTTCGTCCACTCAATGTACCCGACATAAACTAGCTCTAGGCGCAATTTTTTTTTTATCTTCCTTAATAGGTACAAAGAAAAATAATAATAAAAAATTTGAATAAAATTATGAAACATCCTGTTAATGATGTTTACGTGTCAAGCGGGAGAACATATACCTACCCAGCATTCGATTCCAGTAGATCATCGCTCGCAACAGGGTGTTTTAACTACGTCATGCGGCATCCAGAATAATATTTTTATTTTAAATTAATTATATCTCGTAAATACCTATTTTTTTATGAATGTTTAGTATTTATTTGATACTTGAAGTGGGCTGCCTTTGTAAGACGATTAAAAAGTCACGGTGTATAAAATACTGAAGTATCTGGCAGAGTCCGCTGTCTGCAGCCGGTGCGCAATCTGTTTAACCAAACCTTTTTGGTGGTTGTACACTCTCGACCGCTCTCTTTATGTTACTCCCGAAATATCTCGCCAAACCAACACGGGACGAAGAGCAAGCGAGCAACAACGAGGGTATACACGCTTGCACTCGCCCTGCCTCGAAGTGTCTCGGCGAGAATGTACAGCCACCATTAGAATTTACTCTCGCTAGAGCTAGAGAAGAAGCAATTTTCGAAGATAATTCAGCCTATACATCTCAGTTTCCCCTAGTCATAAATATTTCTCATAGTTCGTCACCCCCAAAAAATTCGACCTAAAATCGATTGAACCCCTAACCGCATCTCCATCGACAAATCCATTCTCAAGACAAAGACAAATCGCCAACTCAAATTCTATACCTATTGTTTTTGTCAACCTTGATTGTTTCTGGTGAGCGTTGGATCGTCTCATTTGTCTTCTGAATACACGTACGTCTTATACGAAAGCAATTTGGAGAAAACCTATAAAGGCGGGTATCAATAAAAAGCCAGCCAATTGCGAGTCGGTCTTGTACAGGAACGGTTCCGTGCATTGTTCGGCGGACAATGTTTAACACTACTTAAAACTTTATTTCTGTTCAAAAAGCAAGTCAAAGAACATTACCTCTCCTCTATACTGTGATATTCTGGATATATATTATAGGTATAAATATTTACAGTACAAGTATTTATTTTATATGTGTATATTTGTATGTATGTTTATTTTATATAGGTATAACTTGGTTTCAAGTTCCAATTTCAATTTTCCTGTTTTGTCTTTTCTACACACTGTCTACATTTCTAATCCTACTTTCCTCTCGCAGGTCTTCTGGAAGAGATTTCGCATGAAATAAGCAGTACCTTTGTGCTCTTCTATCTTAATGTTATGTCTTGTTGAGTATTTTGTGTGTACATAAATAAATAAATAAAATGAAAATTAATTAATAAGATCGCGCAAATAACGCCGAAAAAGGCTCTTTTCTTGTTTGGAGACCCGCTTTATTTTTTAACTTTATTTTGATATTATGATTTGTTGTTAAAGCTGCCACAGACATTATACAGACAGCACATTGTGTTATTACGTACAGCGACATATTGCACAAGGTAAAGTGTTACTAACATTCCCGCCCAGGGATGACTGGGTGGAGGACCTTAGCGGCTCAGTGACCATAATTGCGTCGGTCGCCGCCGGTACCCCAACCCTTGAGAGTGTCAGGAAGGGTCAGGGGTGCGTAGCAGCACGGTTCGGGGAGATCGTTGTAGTGGGAGTCTACTTCTCCCCGAGCCGAACTCTCGCCGAGTTCCACAACTCCCTCACGGAGTTGAGTGTCGTCATCGGAAGCCATTCCCTCCCCGTGCTTGTGCTCGGGGACTTCAATGCCAAGAACTTGGCTTGGGGTTCTCGTTACACGGACGTGCGGGGTAGAATGGTGGAGGACTGGGCTCTGGAGACAGGCCTGGTCGTCCTAAATCGGGGTTCTGTCCCCACGTGCGTGCGGATGCGGGGCGAGTCGGTGGTGGACATCTCGTTCGCCAGCCCCGCTCTGTTGCCGCGTGTCGTTGACTGGCGCGTCATGGAGGGGGTGGAGACCTATTCCGACCACCGGTACATCCGGTTCGACGTCTCCACCCAGTCCTCAAGCGTGCCGGTCCTACAGGCCCCGAGTGGTCCGCGATGGGCGCTGAAGCAGCTGGACCGGGAGCTCCTCCTGGAAGCCTCGATCGTGCAGGCCTGGGTGTCATCACCAGTCAGGCCTGCCGACATCAACAACGAGGCGGGTTGGTTCCAGGAGGCCATGTCCGACATTTGCGACGTGGCAATGCCCCGAGTTCGGCCAGGAAGCGCCCGGCGTCAGGTGTACTGGTGGTCGCGAGAGCTGACGTCTCTGCGCAAGGCGTGCGTTGCCACGCGGCGCCTGTACGCCAGGCATCGCAGGCTCCGCATCCGCCCTCCGGATGCGGCAGCCATTGAGGCGGAGCTGTACGAGGGGTACAGAGCGGCGAAGACCGCCCTCCAAGAGGCTGTCCGGCGGGCCAAGAACTTGGCCCGCGAGGAGATGCTGGAGTCTCTGAACGGAGATCCGTGGGGGCGCCCTTACAAGATGGTGCGGGACAAACTCCGCACCCGGGCCCCCCCGTTGACGCAGAGTCTCCGGCCTGAGCTCGTGGAGGACGTGGTGAGCGCTTTGTTCCCTTCGCGAGGGGAGCATCCTCCCCCGCCTATGGCTCCGCCGCCGCGTGCGGTGCCGGAAGCGGACCACACCGATGACGATGACGACGTTCCGGAGGTGACTGGGGTAGACCTGAGAGTGGCGATACGCAGGCTGAAAACCAGAAACACCGCCCCGGGACCCGATGGCTTGCCTGGCAAAGCCTGGGTCCTGGCCTCTGAGGCTCTCGGGCCCCGACTGGAAGGGCTCCTAAGCGCATGCTTGGAGAGAGGCCAGTTTCCGCTTCGTTGGAAGACGGGGAAGCTGGTCCTCATCCGGAAACCAGGGCGCCCTGCGGACTCTCCGTCCGCATACCGGCCCATCGTGCTGCTCGACGAGGTGGGCAAGCTCTTTGAAAGAGTCATTGCCAACCGCCTCGCCGGGCACCTTGCGGGGATGGGGCCGGATCTTGCGGAACACCAGTTTGGTTTCCGCAAGGGGCGCTCGACGGTGGACGCCATCATGCGCGTGAGAGCCCTCACGACGGGGGACGCGGTGTCCCGGGGCGGGGTCGTCTTGGCGGTGTCTCTTGACATCGCCAACGCCTTCAACTCCATGCCCTGGAGCTGCATTGGGGAGGCACTCCGGTATCACCGGGTGCCGACCTACCTTCGTCGTGTGGTCGGGGACTACCTGACGGATAGAGCCGTCATCTACCCTGGTCGAAGCGGAGAATGGAACCGGCGAGAGATGTCGTGCGGTGTTCCACAGGGATCGGTTCTGGGACCGGCCCTGTGGAACATCGGTTACGACTGGGTGCTGCGCGCCGACCTCCCTACCGGCGTCAGCGTAGTTTGCTACGCTGACGACACGCTGGTACTGGCACAAGGGAGGTCGCACGAGGCGGCGGCCGAAAACATGACACGCGGGGTTGCGATAGTCGTGGAGAGGATCCGGCAATTGGGTCTCGAGGTGGCACTGCACAAGTCCGAGGCCATGTGTTTTCATGGGCTTCGGAATGCGCCACCGTCGGGATCCCTACTGACGGCAGGAGGGGTTTCCATCGGCGTCGGGTCGACGTTGAAGTACCTAGGACTCGTTCTCGACAGCCGGTGGAACTTCGTGGAGCACTTCAGACGTTTGGCTCCCAAACTGGAACGGACAGGGGCTGCCTTCAAGCGGCTCTTGCCCAACCTGAGGGGTCCAAACGCCTCCTGCCGGAGGCTATACGCGGGGGTCGTACGGTCCATGGCCCTTTACGGGGCCCCGGTGTGGGCGCGTTCTTTGAGGCGGCAAGCCGCCCACTACCTGAACGCGCCCCAAAAAGTAATAGCCATAAGGCTAATCCGGGGGTACCGCACGATCTCCGGCGAAGCGGCTAGCCTCCTTGCCGGATTGCCGCCATGGGATCTGGAGGCGATAGTCCTCGCACGCCTGCACGAATGGCGCGCGGAGGCACTACGTCGGGAGGAAACTCCGCTGCCGCGGCAAATTGCTGCTCAGCGGACAGACCTCCGGCGTGATCTCATGGCGACATGGAGAGAGCGACTGTCACAACCCCGTGCAGGGCACGCCACCATAGTGGCGATAAGTCCCCTCTTTGAGGAGTGGCTAGAGAGGCGCCACGGCGCCCTCACCTACCGCCTGACGCAGGTCCTCACCGGACACGGTTGTTTCGGGAGGTTCCTGCACCGAATCGGGCGGGAGGAAACGCCCGGGTGTTTCCACTGCGAGGATCGTCCGGAGGACACGGTGGAGCACACCGTGGAGGTCTGCCCCGCTTGGGCGGAGCACCGCCGTGTCCTCGTAGCGGCGATTGGCGGCGGCGATCTCTCGCGTCCGGCCTTGGTTCAAGCCATGGTCCGGAGCGAGAGGGAATGGGAAGCCGTCACCTCCTTCTGCGAAGCAGTCATGCTAGTGAAGGAGGTGGCCGGACGTGAGAGGGAAAGAACCTCACGTCCCAGTCGCCGCGGGAGACGCCCTGGGCGTCGGGGGTCACGTGGTGGCTCCCGGCCACCGTAGGCGCGGGCCTGTGGACGGCGAGTTATGGGCCAGCTCGCCGTCCGGCCGTCTTATGACGACAGGCCGTGTCGACGGCGCGTTCGTGTTCCACGCGCGCCTCAAAGAGATGTCAGCAAATAAGTAGGGGTCCGCAAGGGCCGATGCCTGCCAGGGCTGCGGGACTGTTCGAAAGAGATACCGTGGCCCTGGAACACAAAGGGCAAAGAAGGAACATGGATGGGTTTTAGTCAGTACAAGTCTGACACTCCCTTCCGCTCCGCCCAGAGTGGGGGGGGTCATTTGATGATTTCCCATCCGGAAAAAAAAAAAAAAAAAAAAGTGTTACTAACATAGTTTTAAGGTTATATTTACTAACGCAAATTGTATTTATGTTAGTCTGTAACGTATACTATGGGCCAAAGTTGCCTGAGAATAAATGAATGTAATGTTTGTTATTAATTACACACTCGATGAAAATTTCAAATGTCTACCAATTACGATTCAATAGACACAGCCCTGGGATAGACGGACAGACAGCAGAGACTTAATAATAGGGTCCCGTTGGAACCATTTGTGGTTTACAAGGACCCCAAAAAAGATTTGCTAAACGTTAATTTGTGGGGAGAAAAAATATTGTTACGGTAGGTTGGTACTGATTATTTGGGGATGAGGAAAAGTTTTCATATGAAAGTTTGTCCTACGGTTTCTGGTATGAATAGAGTCGTTGGTCGTGGAGTAAATAAGCGTGAGTAAGCGGCAAATGTTCGGAGTTGAATACCAGTTTCTTGTTCATCTGTGACTCTGGGTAGCCATTGTTGTACTACTACTACGACAGTCCTTTCTAAGTGAGTTTCGTTTGGACGGCACGGTTGGCGCAGTGGCTGAGCGATTGACTGCTGCGCTGCGTGTCGCGGGTTCGATCCCCGCACGGAGCACATATTTGTATGGCCTACAGATAGTTGTTCCGGGTCTGGCTGTTTGTGTATGTGAGTTAAAATGTTTCCTAGTATGGGGCAAAGCTTTAAAAAATACAAGTGATTTTTCCTTTCTTTTGGCATCACTGTCAAAACCACACTGACCTTTGTATTTATTACAACAAGGTTGATGTTACGTTGCCCAGGTCGCGCAGTGTTATTAGGTTTTTACATCACAAATGGCTCAGTAACAGCCACGGAGATCTAGATTTGTGCTGGGTTGATGGCAATAAGCGCGCCTCCTATTACTTGAGACTTACACATAACTACACTTCTGCCTAAACTGACGGGGATTATATTCGTGATGTTATTTTATATTCAATAACGTTGCTTTTGAGCCACTGACTCACCTGTCACAAGTAAAAACAATTGCCTATCACAATTAAAATTCACACTGTCATTCCATCAGGAAAATTGTATTCAACGACAGATTTACGAGTTGCCATGCCCGTGTAAAAGACTTTGCGCAAAACTTTGAATATTTTAAAACCACAACACGAAACATCAAAACATTAAATTCAGTGTACAAAACTGGAAATTACCTTCGTTTGTGTTTCACGTTTCAGCAAGCAACGTTTAGTAAACAAGAAGAAACAGGTCGCAGCGTAGTGCACAAAACAACTACTACGCTATATCTCCTTCTAAACCTGCCACCCTAGTAAGTTTTAAAGGTACAATATGAATAAACTCCAAGTGAATTTCATAACAGAAGCGAAAACACCTCAGACTCAGTTTTCCAACAACACAAACTTACTACATGTTCCTACATGTTGACTCGACACATTACAACACCGTGTCGGTTCTCATTCGGTTCATATTCACGAACTGCAAGCTTTAAAGCTGTGTTTGGGAACTTGAATCGCATTAAAACCGTATGCAACATATGCATGAAATATCCTTTGATGTTGTTAATGATTTCGAATTCACCACTTTGGGATTATCATTAATATACTTGATATTCATACAGCGGTCGCTTGATGCGTATTATAATGAAATATTTCAACTGATTTGCATCTGAATATATTGTATTCTGGTAATTTGTGATAAGGGACCGCAATGTTATGTGGTTTCAAGCGCTTTTGGTTGCACATAGGATTACCATCCGTCCGGATTTACTGGACATGTTCAGTTTCCTGTCCTGGCTTTGTCCGGACTGCCTAAATCAGATGTAGTTTAGAAATAAAATAAAAGTAAATAGCCTACTGCAAAAATGAAGATCAGAAAGTACAATGACCGGCCTTTGCAGCTGTCCAGCTTATTGTCAGGAAATGGTAATCACAGTTGCACATAAGAGTACCTATTTATTTTTTCGATTACCGGTACGGATATCATTGTTCTCAGTATTATTTCTACAATTACAGACCAGCTTTTGCGAAAAATATTTGAAAGCAGCGAAGTAGCGCAGTATTCCGATAATTGTCTTGGTTTCGTTCCATATCAAATAAAAGGCAACGCTTTTTTCAATGCAATGCCGTCTCTCCATTGTCTTCCTTTCATGAAACAGTTGTTTTATGACAGCTTTTGCATGTGGTTTTATTTCATTTCTTTGATACGAAATGTTTTTATGTAACTCTTCCAACGCGCATTTCAAGTTTCCATCCAGAGTATTTATTTGTTAATTAAATCCTTATGAATAAATAAAATCTGTGTGAAATAGTGGTCTTATCTCCTTAAGAATTTTCTGCCGGTTTACCTTGATTTTATGATTTGAAATTGACAGTAAAAGACCAGTCTGGAATTGTCTCCAGTTGGTGGTAATAAAAGCTCGTCACCTACGACATGGGACTTTGTTTAACTGGCGAAATTTTGGTGTATTGTAGGTACACCTCTGCTCGAACCCTCGGGAACTACAAGCGTAGTTTTATAAGTATTTCAACATCCTATTTATTTTAACTTCATGTACATACAATAGTGGTACATGGGTGGACTTAATGCCGCGACGGAATCTTCCAGTTAGTTTCCTTCTACAGTATTATGCGTAGCAATGGGACACTGTGCTACTCTTACGTCCATCAAAGATGTATAAGGCAGGACAAAGTCAAGAAGAGTCGGAAATTGGGGCGTGCCAACGGACCACACACAAACTACGGTCCGTCGGGCATTACCGTGCGGACCGCTAAGCTTTATACGGAACCCAGAATATATGGGAAAAGATAATTGGAGGGCAGTTTACTACTTAACTTTAGGAGATACGAATGAGAATTGTCAGTAAGAAGGTCCAGAATAAAACATAACATGACTGTTGCAGAGAAAATGTACAATATTTCTGACTTTTCTGAAGAAGCAAATGGTTGGTGTAGGTATATTCAAGGGCCTTTGTCTATCCGTGAACTACTTCAAATTAATAATGATAGTGACAGTTATATAAACCGATTCATGTTATCTGACAGAATCACAACTGAATCCAGTACGACTTCACAAAATTTTGAAGCCAGCATTGATTTCGAGTGAGACAGACATGATTGACATGAATAAGGAGACGGGATAATGAATGAGGAGCTCGTGGCTAAATAATAACAGCCGCTCGGGTCAATCTTTAGGTTAAGCCGTGCTTGCCTAGGTTGGTCTGTGGATGGGTGACCGCCCATTACATACCGGGTTTCCTCCGTGCCTCGGAAAGCACGTTAAGCCGTTGGTCCCGGGTGTCATTTGTAGATCTTTGACAGTCGTTAGGCAGTCAGTGGCCCAAAAAGTCTGACAACCAGTCTTACCAAGGGGTATCGTATTACCCAGTACAGACTGGGTTGTGGAGGTCAGATAGGCAGTCGCTCCATGTAAAATACTGGTATTCAGCTGCATCCGGTTAGACTGGAAGCCGACCCCAATATAGTTGGGAAAAGGCTAGGCAGATGATGATGAAGGAGACGGGATAACTAGCACTAACCCTACTTAGTATCAGATCACCCTACGCGTTTAGTTGTAACGTTTTTAGCCCTGGCTGGAGGTGTAGTTCCTTTATAAGGCACCACAAGGTATTTTGCTTAAGCAACCGAGAGCCTGCAAGATGCCATACCTGAATGAAACTTTCAGATCCCCTGGACGTATTGAAGATACACGCTCTGTCAGTTCATAGTATCGAGTCTCAAGTCTCCCCAAATAATGTCACTTCACACGTCCCACAAAACATTGCTCAAGAAGCCCCAAATTCCTCCAGAAATAAACTGGAATCAGTCATCGATCGGTGCACTAAACTTGCAACGGCTATAAACGCCGGTTGACAGACCTCGCGAGGAGGACGTCGTAAAACGTTTTAAACATATCCGTGACCAGATGGGTTTGATTGTTCACGAACGTTTTGTGCTCTGCTCGCTACATTGTATGTGGCGGAATTGTCAATTCACTTCAGTGTTTAAATATTTTAGCGATGATAAAAGGAAGTTGTCAGAAAGAAGATTATGTTCTGAACGTATTTTATGGCTTTTGCTTTCATGAGGTATTTCATCCAGAGCACACAAAAAGTGAGCAGTTAACTGAGCACAAAAAGTATCCCACATTGCGCACAAAACAGAGCACTACACTGACTATTGAACAATTTTTGAGGTGGCGCAAGAGAAGAGTATCTGTAAGGATATGGGGAGGACTTGGCCCAGTACTGGAACATTCAAGGCTGCTAAAAAATATATTTGTAAGACACAATTATTCAATTTTTTTTTTTTTGTTTGTTAGTAACGCTAAAAAAGTAGATACATTTAATTTTAGTTCGTTGGCCACAATTTTATTTATTTAAACTTCATGTACAATAGTGATACATAGGCGGACTTAATGCCACAAGGCATAAAAAATAAAATAAATGGCAATTTTCGGCTAAAATAAGCAATAAGCACATGAGTCGAGCTTTAAATCATATGAATCTGAATATGAATATTTTGCGTATGTCGAAATCTGCCTTTTTAACCACAAACGGTAAGTAAATTCCTTCAGCCAGCCTTACATTACACCACCATTGTTATAATTTATTACAATAAGACCATTTGGAAAGTAACTTCCAGTCCCGATGACAAAGACAAATATTTTAATAAGACTCTCGCCTCTCTAATTCAATTAATAAACTTAATGATAAACAAATATACAAAGCAGTTACATCAGAGCATAATACCTCAAATACAATAACGACTTCGCTTCTAACATTGTAATTTATATAACATTCATAATTCGTATACAGCTGAATTTATTGCGGACAAATTAATTTAGCTGGGCGCGCTCGTAATCCGGCCACATCTGCGCCCTCGCGGATACTTCATAATATCGATATTAAAAACATTCGCGAGCACTTTGTACGGTTAGTGTGATGTACTGGAGTTTGTTGTGGTGGGGAATTCGGTGTTTGGAGCTGACGGACTGAGTACCTACGTTGTAAAAATCTGAAAAAGTACCTACTGGGTGTTTAACAACGTTTACTAATACTAAACGGTTGATATTTGTCGAACCACCGAAGGCCGCAAACTAGTCTTGGAGTGGAGACCGCGTATTGGCAAGCATATTATGAGATGCCCCCAGCTAGATAAACCTAACTTTAAAAGGTGCCTGGGTCAGACTGGATGCAGAAGGCTGAGGAAAGAGTGCCGAAGCGCAATTTAGGAGAGCCTCATGTCCAGAAGTAGTCGACTGTTCAAATTAGTAATATTCAAATTCTCGTTGAAAATAAAAATCTCATAGCAATAACGCAATTTTACAAGATTGCTATACTTCAAAACAGTGTAAGTACCACTAAACATTCAAGAAACACCACTTTATCCCTTAACAACTTCACAAAACAACCAAACAGCTCCATCTTTCTTTTTAATCACAATAAAAAAAGACTAACAACAGTCTTAAGGCAAAGAACCCATGGACGACAGTATAAGAACTATAAAAAATCGTCTTAGTAGCTCGGGGACTTATATAATACAGTTAATTAATAGGATATAAAGGACGGCGGCCATTAATTCGAGTGTTCATAAATAACACCGTTTTATCGTGTGATTACAGTTCGTCATAAAAAAATCAATTTGCCAGTCTGACTATTGACATTTGTGGGATATGAGGAAGTGGGAAGATTTGACTGTTTTGGTGTGCAATTTTGAGTGTGATGACTCTAAGATCTGGCCTTTTAATGGCTAATACTGATTCATAGAGAAGATTACCTAATGGGTGTAGAAATACCCTTAACGAAGCCGAAAGGCACTTGTTCTCCCCGTCTTTGCGATCATTTTTTTTGCTATAGACCATACCTGGGAACCTTCTAGCTACGGAGATATTTGGGGTCAAATTTCCAACTTCACATTTTTTTTAAATTTAAATTGTTGATGTTATAACTTTACTTTAAATACTACCTCCATGACCCCCGTACTATTCAATGCTTTCATCAACACAATGTTTTGAGTGCGTTACTTTGAGCCTTAGAAGGCTCCGTTTACACCTTATATTACAAATGACGGGATTTTTTCCGTGCTATTTAATTGAAAAAAAAAATATATATATTATAGATAAGTAGGGGTCCACCAGCATATACTCATGTTCTCACTAATTTTACACAGAAACATCACTAGATACAGAGTTCACATGTATAGAAGTGCAGTTACCATTCGGTAGCTGCACTTCCATGCAAGATCACATGGTCTTCTAATATCCGGTGTCCATTGTTACCGCAGAACCATAGCCAGGATCTTCTACTAATAGTTCATACAGATAGATTCGACTGCCTCGTTGGTATAGTGGTCGCAAGCGCGACTGCTGACCATGAGGTCCTGGGTTCGATTTCCGGGTCGAGCAAAGTGTTATTGGGTTTTTCCATGAAGAATTTCTCAGCTCTTAGCCAAGGAGCCTGGATTTGTGCCCGGTAGATGGCAAAAGGCTCAGCCCCTATTACATGGGACTTAAACATAATTGGCGAAATGAGGGTGCACTATTAGGTTCACCGCTGCCTAACCCTTCGGGGATTGTAAGCGTGATGTTATGTTATTTAACCAGATTTACATGTAGATTGTAAGTTGAAAACATGGAGTAACCTTAATATTTTTTGAAAGTTATTTAGTGTTTTTGAACTATATTCAAAGAATGTTACATTTTACTGCAAGTACTAAAAACTTCAAATCCAAATCTAATAATTTTATAGTTTTAGCTTCATTGTAGAATTGACGACTTGCTTCGTGTCTCCGTGATCAGACCAAAGTTCGATGCACGATTCGTGTACTTTACAGTTTCATTACCTTCTATGCTTATGTCAACAACTTCTGTATGACTCATAATACCATCGAAAAATAAAGATTTAAATCGCTAGATTGCCTTACCGCTTCCAAATATGATCGCGTTTATGTTTCGTTTTGACGACACAATGTAATCGTTGCCATAAAATTGTCATTATTAACTGGAGGTTCGAGTAACTTACACGGTCAAAATCTATAGAAAAGCTGTTTTTTTTTTTAAATTACCTATGAATAATTACTATGTGAGATGATGTAATGAATAAGTGGTAACCGTTTGTGAGTCGACGTCCTTCCAACTTGTATATTTCATCACCGTTGCTCTCAAACCCACGAAGGGAAACATCTTTAGGGAAAGCGACATGTCCTAGAACCACATTTTCTACCCGAACTAGGCCAGTATCCCAGCAATGGGAACACTATGGGCCCATTATGCGTATGCTGTTACGATGAGGACAATTCTAAGTTTTTAAATCTTTGTAGTAAAAGGAAAATACAATTTTCGAATAACACGATATCTGCAAAGAACTACTGGATCATTTTTGCATTTTCATTCTGAATCGTAATATGTGCTGCGGTTATTGAAAACGAACTAGGTTTCATTTCGGAGTATGTATAATTTTTCTTTCCAATTTATCAATAATTTGATTTCCAGGGATCCTGATATGTAAATCTGATATGACAGCGAATGTTGCGTCATATCAATAGTCGAGAAATATTAGTTTATGCTCATCATCTTGGAAATAGGTGCACATACAGACATATATAGCCACCTGATAGAAGCCTTAAGTGAATGACAGCGTGATGGTTGGTAGAGGATCTCAAATAACATGAGAAGAAATTATGTATTAGGGGGTAAGGTGTTCACAGTTCTAAATCGCAGTAAACTGCCAATGGTGTAGGTAAGGATGTCAAAATTACCATCATCACAATGGCAGCCTTGTTCCACCCAGATTATAGTTTCCTTTCTTTTTTGTCTTGCTTTTTGCAGGAACATGGAAGAACTGAATAAGACTTGCGAATACCAGGGACGTGAGTCATATTCAGATCTTCCTTGTTTGAAAATTCGGTATCGATTCCTCCTTCTGACATCATTTGCTTGCCATTTACAAAACAATAGATGCCATATAAATTCATTTCCGACGCAACATTTACAACATCGAAATCAAAGCCAAAGATCAAACCATCCCGAATTGCTTATTGCCTATAACCAATACATTACTGATTGCTATATCAAAACCACATGCCGAAGCGAGTAATCAAGCTTCAAAGACATGTAATGCTAGCTATGTAAGTACATAAGCAAGCAGACAAGGCTATTAGCCGTTAAATTAGGAGATGCCGAAATGCTTTAACGATCGATTGTTAGGAATCCTTATGTTATCGAATCGATAATCGACACGATATAGATTGAACTTCTGACATACTTAAAGTACAATTCCGAAGTCGACGACAGACCGCAGGCGACAGTGGCTTTGCGGTTTACAAGATCCGCAAGTGACAATGCCGTCGCAGTTTTAATTCAGAACGCGGTGTCACTTCTCCGATAGCAGCGCAGTTCTCTCCTTCAGATTTAAAGCCTTTGACAAATAAAAGTGTAGTGACTGTCATTACCAGTAGGTACTACTGATTTGCGAGCTGCGGTGAACGCTGGACCGCAGTGTTAGGTGGTAATTCCTCTTCTTTACGTGTCGATTGAACTTAAATTGTGTCAGACCAGGGGTCTAAAACGGCCGCTTTAGCAGAATCATAAGAGGATGATTACAATCACAGACGCAGTTATGAATTGTAACTTTAAGATGTGTGGCCATTTTAGATCCGCAGTATGTAGTGACCTGCACAGCTCTACATTTAAATTGGTTTTGATGCTGCGGTTCCGTCGATGTGTTTAGTCAAATCGTTAAAATGAGGTTTGATATGCTCAATTGTCGGCAATTTGCGCTCGTCTCGTCCTAAACCGATTATTTAGATGTTAGGTGATTGGAATCCAACACAATCATATTCCCCATTGATTACAAAAGAAAAACTATCGATAAAGACATACCAGAACAATGTAATTCTAATAAAACATTGCTATATTGGACAGTAAATTGATATAACAGCGGCCATGGTTATTGTTCTATTACTGCACTAATAGTTTTCGAAGTCAATAGATATTGCCGAGTGCGTAGCGAATATTCGGGATGCCAATATGTTACATGTATATAGGACCTATTTATATGTAGACATATACGTTTATTGCAATACTATCACCGGTGTAATTGATAGTCTTTCAAATGTTTAGATAATATTAGGAAAAGCATCATCTGGCTAGCCTTTTCACAACTATGTTGGAGTCGGCTTCCAGTCTAACCGGATGCAGCTGAATATCAGTATCTTACATGGAGCGACTGCCTATCTGACCTCCACAACCCAATTAGTACTGGGTAATACGATACCCCTTGGTAAGACTGGTTGTCAGACTTTCGGGCCACTGACTACCTGTAACGACTGTCAAAGATCTACAAATGACAGCCGGGACCAACGGCTTGACGTGCTTTCCGAGGCACGGAGGAAACTCGGTACGTAATGGACGGTCACCCATCCACGGACCAACCTAGACAAGCGTGGCTTAACCTGAAGATCGACCCGAGTGGCTGTTATTGTTTAGCCACGAGCTCCCCGATATTAGGCAAAGTTATTGAGGAAAATCGTTTGATTTTCTAGGCAAAAGAGCATTTATCTATTTTTGAGCTCATGGATTTCTAGTTTACAATCATTATCGTAATCATATCCTTTACCTATCTAAGAGTATGTTAAGGTCGGAATATCATGTAACCAGATGTAATCGGTATGCAAATTACGATAATTACCACCCATTACAGTTACGTTTATAATTACATCGATCCCTAGTACTTCTGTTGTACTAACTTTTAATTCAATTTTAGGTATCTTCTGGATGTCAGTGAAGAAAAACTGCGTGTACCAGAACTTGTAATGGTAGCAAACATAACATAACATCACGCCTGTAATCCCCGAAGGGTCAGGCAGAAGTGTACCCATAGGGAGGCGAGCCTACAGCCATCAACCGCACAAACTCAGACTCCATGGCTGCTACTGAGAAATTCCTGATGAAAAATTCAAAAACACTTTGCCCGCCCTGGGAATCGAACCCAGGACCTCATGTTCAGCAGTTGCGCTTGCGACTACTAGACCAACAAGGCTGTCAACAAATGCAAAAAGTCACTAAGCAAACGTGGTCAACAATACTCGCCAACTCGCCTTGTTTTTTTTTGCTCGGCTCCTATTGGTCGTAGCGTGGTGTTATATAGCCTATAGCCTTCCTCGATAAATGGACTATCCAACACTAAAAGAATTTTTTAATTCGAACCAGTTGTTCCTGAGATTAGCGCGTTCAACCAAACAAACAAACTCTTCAGCTTTATAATACTAAGTATGGATGAGGCAAAATAATTTGTTGCCCCAGTAGCCTAGTATCCTCAATCGATCAATAAGTACATTGCAGTTAAATACTATACAAAACACCGCTCCCCTAAACACAGTCCCAAACAAAAATCAAATCATAACATCCACGACATTTGCCAAAAGCCGAAGGTTTATACCGGAACTTAAGTACATATTACCATATAATCTTGCTTCCGGCCAGAGCGTAACCTTTTACCTAAATTGGGCCAACAGTTTAGGTGTTGGCAACACACCAAACCGGACAGACAGCCCGTTTAAGATGAATCTTTGCGAGGACACGTACGAAGATTGTAAGTACTTGTAAAGCACACAGTGGTGTTCAAGCTTTGTTTTTTATGGGCAAATTTCAGGGATTTATTTAAGAAGGGTATAGAATTGAGCGGAATTATAATCATAGGCGTGATGGGCAGACGACATTGCAGTTATCGGGCAAAAATCTGGATGTTTCGAGTTTTAAATTGCTTTATATTTTGAACTGACTACATCTTATTTATTTGTCAGTTCCATTCAAAGTCTTTGTAAAAGTCACACTAGAAAACGGTATTTAACACTCTTCTGCAACACCCCTTTATAGGAATTCCTCAATTACCTATTTAAAACAGTGCATCTCCTAAAAGTTTCCAATGCCTATAAGAGCTAGACTGCAAAAGCAAAGCCTTTAACAGTATAAGGGCCTCTGTTTTTAAAACTCACTGGTAAACATTTCCTTTTTATTTTTGTCATTAAATGCATATAATGTACGTACATTGCAGTTTTTGTTCCGCAGTTTTAGTTTCGTTTTAATTTAAAAAGCTCGTTGTAGTTACTTTAATTTTATCTAGGTCCTAGGTGCTTTGTGAATATGAAATGAATGCATTAAGTTTTTCCTGGTACAAATAAAAGGCAATTTTGAGAAATGGGTTTATGTAAACTTTCGCTACGTTCAAACTGCCAAATTTGTCCAAATTATTTTAAACAATAAAATGTTGATGGTTAAGTTCAAAATCGAATGAGATTTGACAGTTTGTTGTAACTTGATGTGCTGGCAATCTAAGTAATTTATTTCAATTTAGGCCATTAAAACGCACTTTTTTAGGGTCAAACTTAATAAGGTAACATAATTGAATCTACTTTTATTTGCTTGCTTGAAACAACATAAACATAACTTCACGATCACGACCCAACCCAACCAAATAGTATACCCACATTTCGCCAGTTATTTACTACTACCAGTTATATTACTACTATCCGTGTGAAGTTTTTTTAAGAATAATTCCATCCTCACGTTGTACCAATTTGGTCTAGCCAAAATCCAGCGAGTTTACTCTAAAAATATACCGACAATTTCTCCCAAAAGTGTGGCCTTTTTTCTACGTGAGGCATAGCCTACGTGACTCTTACAGAGATACCTGTGAAAGGCACAAAATACCTAGAAAGGAGACGCCTTAGATCAATATTTCATGCCTAAAGGTCTCGAATAGATCTCATAGCGGATAATGGTGAAATATTTTTGCGAGACATGTATCGCACATGTACAAAGGTACAAATAGACCCGTAACATATCCGAAAGGCACTTGTTCTGACCGTCTTTGCGATATTTTTTTTGTTCTAGACCATACCTGAGAACCTTCTAGTTACGGAGATATTGGGGGTCAAAATTCCAACTTTTTCACAAGTTTTTAAAAAAAAAACATGTTTTTAATGTAAGATTTTTACTTTACACACCTCCACGACCCCCGTACTATTCTATCCATCCATCAGCACATTGCTTTGAGTGCTTTCCATCGAGTCCTACCGTAAACCGTGATTTTTCACCCCAAAAAATAAGTCGATACCCAGCAATAAATTTTTGCGTAAAGTTACTTAGTTTGATGTACAGAATGCTGGGTTGACGGATATGTGAAGGGTCTGTTTACACCCTGTATATATTAGTTAGCCTATGTTATTCTTCTTAGTCGTTCACTCTTGAGAGTGGTCTTGGACATGGCCGGTCGCCCACAACTGCGGTCTCTGCCTTCGCGATCCTTTTCCACCGGTCTCTATTGGCCCATGGCGAGCACATTCTGCCAGAGGGATCTTGGTGACAGATTTGGTAGACTCTGTCCATCGGTTTAGTGATCGACCACGTGGTCTCGTGCCTTCGCTCTACGGTCGGTAGCCTATACAACAAGCCAAACCAACCATATGCACGAACATACAACCTCCTCCTTCTTTGAAGTCGGTTAAAAATACGGACACAAGTACCACGAGGTGGATTATGACTCACTCCCTCTCATAGAGATGAGGTCTGTTTCCCAGCAGTGGGGTCGCACCCTGTAACATGGGATTTAAACATAACTAGCGAAATGTGAGCGTTTTCTTGGTAGGTACACCTCTGCCTAACCCTTCGGGGATTACAGGCGTGATGTTATGTTATGTTATTTAAACTAGAATCACTTCATCATCGAGGTAGACTCCAGGACCCGGCTAGCAACAATAACTCCTTCAAACCTCCACACTTATAGTTTCCATAATTACATTGTTCAAACACAAGGCTTTGATATGGCTAACGACTTGTAGGGGCTAACGACTAAGCCTTTGACATACTATCCTCAAAGTTGCGTTATCGATCTATTATAATTATGTACATAAACATAAACGCGAGATTATGCTTATTTATAATGTGCCTTCGACCACGGTTTAGTATATAGGGCTGGGCTAGCACCTGGGCTCGGGTGAGAATACAGAAAACGATTTTTCCCCGATATGAGGCCTAGGTAGATCGATATTTTGCTCCCGTAAACCTCTATATTGCAACTTTCATCGAAATCGTTAGAGCCGTTTTTGAGATGTGATTACAAATATACAAATATTGCTCATTTAATAGTATAGTATACAAAACCTATGAAGTTCGCACTGTTGAGACACATTCCTCCTCTCTATGAAAGGTTTTGGGCTGTAATCCACCACCATGCGGACCTAATGTGGAAATTCATGTTGGGAAAACCCATTAACACTTTGCCCGACCGGCAAATCTGGAAATCGAACCCAGAACCTCATGCTCAGCATGCTTTGATAGATAACGTACTGAAATATCTGGTGTCCGCCACTCCGCAGCCAGTCCACAGTCTAGCCTAGTCGGTCTGACCACACCCTTACCTACTTGCAGCTGCTCCTCGACGCCCAAAAACCACGAACCCCTTCATATAACAAAAAAAAACACAAATATCCCAAAAAAAGCCATGAAAAAACCGATCATTCCCTAACTCATTCGTCTCCCAACACTCAAATGGTAACGAGATTTCCGTATCAACAATTGTCAAGCCCTCAATCGCGACACAATCGGTACCCTCGTCAGCCTGTCGATGGTACATCACCTCATTAACTTGTGACGTCACAATGTGAAGCAAAAACGTGTTGAAGGAGTTTCGATGTGTTTTTAGTGATGTCGTTGTTGTTTAAGTAGATAGTTAAAGTGAGAATAGGGATGTGCTTTTTAATGAAGGTGTTGGAATAGTAGTTGACTCGTTGATCCAGCGGTCGCAAGCGCGACTGCAGAGCATGAGATCCTGGTTTCGATTCCCAGGTTGGACAAATTGTTATTGGTTTTTTTATTAGGAATTTCTCAGTACCAGTCACGGAGTCTAGAATTGTGCACGGGTGATGGCAATAGGCTCGCCCCCTATTACATCATCATCTTCCTGCCCTTATCCCATTCTACTTGGGGTCGGTGCAACATGTTTTATTCTTCCATTCTCCCCTGTCAGACGTCACGGCATCATTTACACCTTTCTCTTTCATATCATTCTTTACCCTATTAAATGAGACATAAAAACATAACTGGCGAAAAGTTGGTGTACTATTAGGTACACCTCTGCCTAGCCCTTCGGGGATTATAGGGAATGATGTTGTTTTCGCAAAGGATTATTTAATAATATGTTCTACAACTTTCTTGATACTGACTGATTGTAACGAAGAATAGTTTTAGAAGAGGTTGCTTAATGGTGACTGGGTGAGATTAGATGCGGCAGGCCGAGGTCAGGCTATTGTGGCGTCACTTAGGAGAGGCCTATGTACGTCTAGCAGTGGACCGCGATAGGCTGAGTTGATGAGATAGACCTCGTCTTAAAACGCCTAGGTAAAAAAGTTAACCTAGAAAGCCAGGACATGCAGAACAGCAAGTTCCTGTTTAGGAATATTCCTACCATAACCATGTAGTTGGTTAAGTTTGGCGGTAATACTAATCAGAACGATTACTTACAATAAACAAAAAAAAAAATATGAATCATAGATATTATTTCTTATAAATAGTAGGTAGCCTTACGTCATTGCATCATGCTTATTGCATTTTAATATCAGCGGAAAGCGTGGCTATCTAAAGTTCATAGTGTAGTTGTCATAAAGGATATCCGATGCAGTTAATCTGACTGACCTCAATTCGTTATGTGATAACCTAAACAGCTGCTACTCATATCACATTTATTTTATTTACATCACCACAAAAATAATCAAGTAAATATGTAAATTATTTTATATGTGACCTACGACTTGAAGAGGAATGTACATTTCGAGAATTAATTTTGTTCAGATTCTAACAATAAAGGTTGTAAGGTGAAAAAAAAAACAACAACATGTCTGTAATCCCCGAAAGGGTGTTCCTAATGGTACACCCAGATTTTACCAGTTTATTTTTAAGACCCATGTCATAGGGGGCGAGCCTATCGCCATCAACTACGCACAATCCAGACTCCGTGGCTGTTACTGAGAAATTCCTGATGGAAAAACCCAATAACACTATGTACGACCTGGGAATCGATACCAGGACCTCATGCTCAGCAGTTGCGCTTGCGACCTTTAGAGCAACGAGGCAGTCTTCTTTCAAAGGAATTGGCATAATAAGCTTTTCGGTATACCTCATGTCAGTCGTCAGTAATATTTGATTTTTCATTCATCCCTATTTGCTGATATTACGGAATTTTTTCTATGCCCTCTGGTTTTAATTCATTTACTGACATTTTTAATATAGCATCAGGTCAGATATAGTGTTATTGGGAATAACACTATGTCCGAGGTGGTGAAAAAATAAATGATCGAAATTTGAATTAACCTAAGCATATTCAGCATAGTGTTCCCACTACTGGGACACAGGCTATCTCTCTGTTACAGGGAGGGGGCCAGTGCGGGTTGGTAGATGTCACATGTCTTCGAATTTTTCGTTCATGCCGGTTTCCTCACGATGTTTTCCCTCACCGTTTTTCTGCACAAGCATCATCATCCGCCTTTCTCAACTTTGTTGGAGTCCGCTCTCAATCTAACCGGATGCAGCTGAATACCAGTATTTCACATGGAGCGACTGCCTTTCGACCTCCGTAACCAAGTTAGTACTAGGTATCTTCTGTAATAATCCATTATTCTGTGCTCCCGATATAAAACGATGATGATGATGAATAATGATGATGATTGATGTATATTTATAGTATTTGATATATATTTATAGTATTTTATATCTCCTTGTAGTTAATCTTATTATTATTTAAAACTATTTTCAGATATACACCTACCACTGCTTGACTCTGCATCACCCAAAGGTTGACTGGTAGAAAATGCCTATGGCATTAAGTCCGCCTCTGTACTTCTGTGCTTGAAGTGTTAAATAAATAAATAAATACGACACTCTTTGGCAAGACTGGATGTCAGACGTGTTTTTCTTCAAAATAATTTTTCAAAATGAAAATTTTTATCATGCAAGAAAATTACCCACTTCGCAAGACAAATGAGTCTACATAACATCATCGATAATAATAAAACGTATGTACGTGCGTTCGACCACGTGCGCGGCCTTCATCAGATGCAGTCTGCGCGGCTGCGCAAGAGTCGACCTTGCCGATGCCCTCACGTGACCCGCGCTGTTATTGGTCGGCGGGGATACTTGCAAATTGACGGCCTTTTACATAAATTGTTGGGTAAAAATTGCGATATTTTTGCACTAGATTTCTTAAACTATTTTGTTTAAAAACTTACGAATTCTAACACCCATCTAACAAGATAGAAAGCTGGTTACCTGCAACAAAAAATAAACTTTATCAGCATTTGTTAATAAGAGGTTATAAATCGGCGTCTCTATTAAAAGTCAATGTGACCACTGTGGTATGCAAACCATTTAAAAAAAAACATTAGCTAAGATTTGGGCAAAAAATACATATAGTCTTTTCAAAGCAACGATTCCAAATGATGTTATTTCCACTTAAACGAATTTCAACTTAATTACGATACAAATACAGTTAATTTTAGAATGACTAGTAAAAGTCATACAATATTTTGTTGTTGCTTTGGAAACTGGACTTTATGTGATAACGTTAAAGTATTTTTTCCAAATACACATATCTGTTTACGTTTTTACCAATGCAGAACAGATGGCGAATCTTGAAGGCATGACGTGTCTTATTCACGTTGCGTCGAGGTCGACTCGTGCGCATAGTCGCGAACTCGACAGACGGCGCGTGAGCAAAATGCAAAGGAAAATTTTATTGCACGCATAACATTATCGGGAACCGTGATAGTCTTTTATTGAGAGTTACGTCTTCTGAACAACACATATCACCAATCGTTGCCTTAAATCAATATTAAACGTACTTATACTGTTAGCCTGCGTCATCCCACAGCTGGGCAAAGGCCTCCAGTTGATGACTTTCAGTTGTTTCTATCCAGGCCCTCTGGTCGTTGGTTTTGTCCAGCTCGTCCCGCTATCTTCTACGAGGTCTGCCGCTACACCTCCTGGCTGTGTCAGGGCTAAAGAAAGTCATTTACGTAATTCAAAAGTCCAAACTCAAGGTTGATGGCAATAGGTTCGCCCCCTATTACACGGGACTTAACATAACTGCGGTACACCTCTGCCTAACCCTCCGGGGATTGCAGGCGTGATGTTATGTTTCCTTTTAAGATGTAAATAGCGTACACAGAAAGTTGAAAATAAATATTGTCCCGAGTTATTCATTAAAACAGATTTCGATAAAGAAAAACAACGTCCAAGCGGCGATTTCTCTGAAATCTCACAATGACCTAAATCCAAGATCTAATTTAAAGAAAAACTGTCACAATCTTGAATATGAAACATCAAAAGCGATTTAACAACGTCAACTTGAGACAAACGAGAGTTATTTTAGAATCATGGCGATCTAAATATCATTGAAATACAGATAGAGAAGGTCGAAATTAGCTATCCAATTATTTTATGTAACTTTTAGTACACACGGCAACACATTAGGCTGTACGTTTCCAGTATAACATGGCCTCGCTTTGTATAGATTTTTCGTACAGTGAGAGATCCCCATATACTGGTTTAGTATACGGTTTTTTGCTGTTAATTTGGTGCTGTGATGACAGTCAGAGGTAAAATAATGTTGAAAGGACTATAACTGCAAAGACCAAACAGTTTCTGAGCCTGTGTTGGCAATACTGAGCATTATTTCATCATCCACTTTACTTAATTACTTATAATAAAATATAAAGTACTCATAAATTAAAGTAAAATGTATGGTTACTTACACGTGTGGGTAAATCAAACAATGAAAATAAAAACAGCTGCATGTAACTAAGTAATTTTCTTGACATCTAGAAGACATTATACCAGATATTTTTTTTTAATTTCTATCATTAGTCATTTCTATTCATTAGTCATTAAGCTCTGCCTACCCAAGTGGGAAAAAGACGTGAATAAACTAACATGGTCACTAACATTATCATTAATACTAGAAACCGAAATATCGGGAACTCAAAGAAATCAGTTAAGGGGTCGTCCATTAATCACGTGAGGCTGGAAAGGGGGGGAGGGGGGTTCGGAAAAAATCACGAAATATCACTAGGGGGAGGGGCAGGTGTAGTGAGATATCACGTGTATTTATTTTTTCTCTGAACGCGCGATTTCTAAACCGAAAAGCGGTGCGTGACCTTGACATTTTTATCACGGTGCTTATTTTTCCAGAATTAAATTAGATTATACCTGTTAACCTGTATTTAAAGATAATATTCGGATTTTTTTTAAGATACTTTGTACAAAAAAAAATACACGTGATTTTGGGTGGGAGGAGGGAGGGGTAGTCTAAAACTTCACCACGAATCACCATGTGGGGAGGTGGGGGTTAAAAATTTGCTAAAAAACATCACGTGATTAATGGACGACCCCTAACATGGTAATTATCCCGTTTCTAATGTTAATGATATTACGAGGATTATATGAAATTATGAATAAAGCGCTTATTCTAGTCCGACAAATAACTTAAAAAAAAAAAATTAGATCCAGGACTTTTTACGTTAGTTCTCTTTTGCGCTACGTGCATTAATAAGCGTGTCGATGTTTATGTATATTCTAGCAACTGTTGAGTCACTCGCCGCTGACATTATCCATGTACCTACGTGATCAAGGCCACGCAGACCCGTTCAACATCACTTCTGGCATTATCATACAAAACAATTAAATTAAAACAATACAACAATCAAAAAACTGGTAAAAACAATGCCAGGTCACTTAAATAAAAAATGCTACGATTAAAACTCACTGGAAAATCTCTTCTGACTAGAAAACTCTGCTCTCACGTCATCGAGTTTTGTGATGTTGCCAACTGTACAAATTATGGTTTATTTGTGTCATTTATTTAATTGTTTGAACAAGAGTTTAAAATGTTGTAAAAGTTTTTCTTTAGATAATTTTGGAAGTTATAAATCATAGTAAATCTAGAATCACAACATTAATTCTTTAAATTATTTTATGATTAATCTCGTTTAACTTTTAATATTTTATGACACTATTTTTTATGACCGATTAGCCGGAACAAACAGACAGACCGACAAAAATAAAATGTTTTTGTTATAAGTACCGCATATACTTTTATTCAGTAAAAAGCTGTTATTTTGTAATTACAAACAGACACTTCAATTTTATTTATTTCTATAGATTGTTACGTTTTCAACATGAGAATAAAGTCATTCACATTATTTAATCATAACCAAAAGATAAGCAAACAGGCTTTATATAAAAAGAGTACGCTCACCAATATCGCTATCTCTAAACAAATCAGACGTCAAAACTCATCCTCATTCATTACGCAACAGTCCTAAAAATACATCGTGACGTAATCGATTCGAGAACATAATGAGTTCGAATACCGTGGTAGCTCCCAATGTCAATGTCAAGAACGTTCAACGAACACATGTATAAACACACAATTTATGTACACAGATGACATTAGCAGCCGAATTATAACATATTTTTTATCGCGACACCGATAAGAATTACCAGTACATACGAACTTGTTTTATCCATGAGTATTGTTTATATAACGCTGTATTTTTGATGTGATATTATGTAAATCACGTTGCTTAACGGGGGGTGATATCATGCGGGTTTTTGTTTGGACTGGATGTATCAATTTTACTGGAAAAAACAAGGATCTTTTGGACGCTAACAAGGATCTTTTGGGCGCTGTTAGTAAACATTTGTGAAATGTATTGAAAAATAATACGGCGGAGTTAGTTCCGATGCATTTGGGTTGGTAACAGGCTGACACGACGATCCACCTGATAAAAAGTGTTCGCCATTTATAGACATCTGCAACACCAAGGATTTTGTCCAATGCGTCGTCAACTAAAATAATAAACTTTTCAACCGTTCCACAATGCAACTCGAATCTTGAAATTGGTTCGTCTTGTGAACGTCTTTCAAGAATTTTCACATAACTTTTTCAACTTTTTTTCTTTTATGCAGGTCTAGGACACTATTTCTTCCGAAAATAGGATCAAATGAGATGAACCAAACATCTAAAAACTACTCTCTCTGAACACAACATCAATTTCCTCGCCACATTCAGACAAAACCGCCTCTGTTCAACCGTATTTACGTTTCAAGATTGAAGTAACGCAGTAAAGAGGTTCCTCTGTTTAGCTATGTAATTGATACATGTTTACCGACGCCTGTTCGTCAGTGTTGATTCAACAGCCGTAACATCCAGAACACTTAGTGTAGACAAGTAGATAGGAGACAGTTTGGTGCCGATAAGATGCGATGTTGTTTTTTTATGATACGGAATTTTTATTCAAGTTATTATGTTATTTTGATAGATGGACATACTAACTCTATAATTCATAGCCTAAAATGCAGCAGACTACCGCAAGAGTCTGGAGTAAACATCAATCATCAGTCGCTTGAAAGTCTACGACGTCGAGGACCGGGCGGTGCGCCTCAAGTGGACCTGGGCAGAACATCTGGCTAGTGACGCAGAGATGACCGATAGAGCAAGGCTTTGACAGAGTGGTGGCCAAAGTTAGGCCAAAGGAACCAGGGCCGTACTAAAGCTCATTGTGTCGTCGACATCGTCACAATCGCGGGAAACACCTGGATAAGGGATGCACAGACCCGGGAAGTGGGGCAGAAAAAGATGAGGTCTATACCCAGTAATGGGTGATTCCGGGCTGATATGATGATTATGAGTCGCCTGACGACTCATCAATTATAGCAGCACAAGCCTAGAGGGAATAGAAGTGAGTTTAGTAAATATAATAAGCTATTACCACATATCTGACTAAGCCAGCACATTTGTTGACACCGTTTAAAAGAACCGTGAACAAAACCAAATTGGCATGTCGTCGTTCGAAAATTAAAAACACAATTGATACATAAATCAATTTTGTACCTTTGCTCGAAATTAAAAAAAAAATACATTTGACACATGTAATTTCTTTTGACGTTTCATCTTGACATTGTTATTTTGATGTCACTCTAATGAATAGTGATGGTGTAAACAGCTGTTAGTTGTCAGTTAGACGTACGCAAGTAGGTTGCGTAAACGCAACTTTATGTAACAAGAAACTGACGTGAAAAATATATTTATTACGTGGAAATCCGCGTGTGATGGCTTGGAATAGAAATTATTTTTCTAGGGTTTTTAGCTTGTTACGTAACACGGTTTGCTATACCTCAAAAAAGTTACTTCCAGGAAGAGAAGAAGAGAGAGTGAGAATCCTTTGAATAAATATGAAAACGACTGTAAGTACGTCAAGTTACCACAAGCTGTCAAATTTCTCCAAATGATTTTAAACCTTAAAATGTTGAAGGTTAAGTTTAAAATCGAATGAGAAAATTTGACATTTTGTAGTAACTTGATAAGCTGGCGACTCCTTATTCACTTGCCCTTATCCCAATTCATTTGGGGTCGGCGCAGCATGTCTTCTTAGCGACTGTACATATTTAATTAAATAAAATCTTAGGGGCATAGAACATCTGATTATTATAGTGAGTAGTCATGTCCCGTTAAGACCTTGAAGACTAAAGAACCATCTTATTTTGATACCATCAAAACTTTTCAACAATCTTAGAACTATTTATCCCTTTCTAATCTAAACATGTCTAGAACAGCCGCGCTACCATTTTACCGTCATGTTCCCTCGACAAAAGGTGGTTTATGCCTGAAAGCAATATGATGAATTGAAGGAACAGCCATCCTATTAACCTTAAGCCATCAAACATGTTTACGACGTGAACAGCCACCTGACACTGTTTTTTAGATCAGCCGCGAACGACAAGGGAGAAATTTGGTAGAATAAAATGCATAGGGGTCATAAAAAATGGAGGAGTTCTTGGGGAATTCTTCAGGGAATTCTAGATCTTCTTGTGTCGAGGTCTATGTTTTTGAACGGGCAATAACTTTAGCTGTCAACTTACCGACCGACTTGTTGACAATTCAAGTGCTTTTAAGTTTGAGTTGAAGTTTAGCTATGACGTTTGAGTGTAAACCATTTTTTAAATTAGGCATCTTTTAATGGGCTTTTGATGCGGAAGAATTATGAAAATGAGATGTAGAAAGTTTTGAGGTCGTTTGATAGATGTTACGACTAGACTGCTGAGATGACTAATAGAGAAGTAACATAACATAACGCCTGTAATCCCCGTCGGGTTAGGCAGAGGTGTACCTAATAATAAACCCACATTTCGCCAGTTATGTGTCAGTCCCATTTAATGGGGGCGAGTCTATTGCCATCAACCAGACTCAAATCCAGACTCCGTGGCAGACCCATTCCAGTGTCTACTTTGCAAAATTTCCAGAGCACTGTCACGTTTTTATCCTGTAAAAAATATATTTTTAATCACTAAATTGGCACGATTGAAAAAAACATGGTATCGCTGTTGCCACGAATTGGTATCATAAATTTTCATTACTAATTTCAAAAGCGTTGGTACCTATCAGCAATTCAGCATATGTATAGCTAGAGTTACGTCAGCGATTCAGATACAAAATATAAAGTTATTGTTATTGAAAGTGTTTCCTCAAAACCCCTTGAAATGACTTTCTTACTATTACATAAAGAGATACAGTTATCAGCTAATACTGATATCAGAATATCAGTATAAGCAGATATACTTTTCGTTCATTTTTGCCTTTCATTCAAGATTGTTCACTCGAAGTCTGATATTTGCATTAGGTGCCTCGACACTACTAGACCGAGTTCCAAACGGCGAAATCCGGAGACGTACGAAGGTCTTAGATATTGGAAATCGAGTTATGGAACTCAAATGAAGATGGGCAGGACACCTAGCAAGGCGCGGTGATGGCAGGTGGAGTAAAGCTGCGACCGAGTGCCGCCCAAGGTCTGGAAAGATAAGTGTTGGTCATCCGGCGGCGAGATGAGCAGACGATATTGTTGCCATTGCGGGAATATCCTGGATGAAGCTGCCACAAGAGCGTGGAGCTTAGCACAAGCAAAGAGAGGCTTATACCCAGCAGTGGGTGGAGTCAGCCTATGGATGATGATGTGACCTCAAAGCCCCTTGAAATGTCTTTCTTACTATTACATAAATATACAGTTATCTGCTTAGTAACACGTGGCTGACATGCTCATGACAAATGTAAGATTGTACTCTAGTAAACAAACAAATGTCGATCGGTGAAAGTCGATAGCGATATCTAGAAGATAGCGTTAAGCGCTTAGCGATAATGTTAGATAGGAGATTGAATTAAGTGCTTGTTTCATAACACGAGTGTTGAAAACATTTCATCTGTTGAGCAAAGGTTTTTAGTTTTAAGGTGGTTTAAACTACATACCGTGTCACGGGCGCGAATCATATTTTGTTTCACATAGCCTGAAACTGACCTGTTAATTGCAAAATACATAAGAAAATTTAAATTTCGCGGGCTACCCTGGCGCTTCCACCTTAAAGCTATGCGTTGAATTTTTTTTTTGTGCGGTAGATGAATAATTCAGTATGTGATACTTTTATAGGCATTGCTATAAATCGTCACAGACAAAGCAATCATACTATCGACCGAGGTGGACGAGGAAGATAATATATGCAGCAGGGGCCGGTCTAGTTTTAGACCCTGCCAGAACTGTTGCAGTTATCATAGCCATCACCACACCGCTTGACTTCTATTGAATGTAAAATTTTGAGGAAAGTTGATTTTTAAAACCTCTTTCGTCAACATAAAATCATTAGAAAATCTGAACATTACAAGATAAAAGAAATAGTGGTTTATCAGCAAGGTCTTCATACCTTGAGATTTGGCAGTAAAAGATTGGTTACAATGCTCTAAGAACTACTTAACCCCGGACTTGCAAATTCAATGACTCCAGTTTAGAGTGACACACACAAAATGTGTACCAAATCAAGCCTCAGCTGTATGGCGGCGGTGATCTCTCGCGTCCGGCCTTGGTTCAAGCCATGGTCCGGAGCGAGAGGGAATGGGAAGCCGTCACCTCCTTCTGCGAAGCAGTCATGATAATGAAGGAGGTGGCGGGACGTGAGAGGGAAAGAACCTCACGTCCCAGTCGCCGCGGGAGACGCCCTGGGCGTCGGGGGTCACGTGGTGGCTCCCGGCCACCGTAGGCGCGGGCCTGTGGACGGCGAGTTATGGGCCAGCTCGCCGTCCGGCCGTCTTATGACGACAGGCCGTGTCGACGGCACGTTCGTGTTCCACGTGCGCCTCAAAGAGATGTCAGCAAATAAGTAGGGGTCCGCAAGGACCGATGCCTGCCAGGGCTGCGGGACTGTTCGAAAGAGATACCGTGGCCCTGGAACACAAAGGGCAAAGAAGGAACATGGATGGGTTTTAGTCAGTACAAGTCTGACACTCCCTTCCGCTCCGCCCAGAGTGGGGGGGGGTCATTTGATGATTTCCAATCCGGAAAAAAAAAAAAGCCTCAGCTGTAGATATAATAATAATTTGATCATGAATTTGACGCAATAAAGGGTATAACAAGACCCTTAACGAAGCCGAAAGGCATTTGTTCTCCTCGTCATTGCGATCATATTTTTTGTTCTAGACCATACCTGGGAACCTTCTAGTTACGGAGATAGTGGGGGTCAAAGCTCCAACCTTTTTGCAGGTTTTTTTTTAAATACATGTTTTTAATGAAAGAACCTCACTTTAAACACATCCACGACCCCCGTATGATTCAATCCATCCATCAGCACAATGTTTTGAGTGCGTTACATTGAGTCCTACCGTAAAACGGTAAAACGTGATTTTTCACCATAAAAAAGTCGTTTCCCAGCAATAATTTTTGCGTCAAGTTACTTAGTTTGATGTACATGGTGCTTGGTTGACGGCTTCGTGAAGAGTCCGTTTACACCCTGATAATTTGTAAAGTCGATTCATACCTACCTACTAACTATCAAATGATTCCTTGTAATGTAATAGGCTTACATAAGTCACAGGAAATTGGATCACGTTTTCCTTATATTCTAATTCCAAAACTTTTACATTGCGAGTCCGGAATATCCCGAAAACAAATCATAATTAGTTTGGAAATAGCAGGGCTTCCTAAACGGATTGGTAACAGGAGTCATAGATGATTGGGTGTGAAGATGAATTAACCTCATCAGACCCTGGGAATAAGAAAGGATTTAGTAATATCAGAAAGATCAAGTCAGGGAGAATCAAGACGTCGAAAGCCAGTGCAAAGTATAAAATGGGGTGCTGGCAGCTTAGCTTAATAGTTTTTTCTTGTGTTGATAAGATGAGAAAGCGAGAAAGAGAGGGGTTGCTAAAGTGCCTACTAGCTGACTGGATCTATTAAAGATGAGAATAAACTAAAAAGAGCATCCACTTTACATACAATTTTGATGGGGAATACCAGCGGTACCAGGAGATCATAGCCCTCAAGAGGTCACAAATTCTCCAAAGATTCTAATTCCTTTTTCATCCACAAGACCATTCAAAAGATCTTACGACAAAAAGCCGCGTCCGCAAGGCCGTGACGTCAGGTCACACTGCACGCTCTCCACAGCCCGCTAGCCACACTAAGGTCTCTGCGTGGCAACACTGGCAACTGCAACTGTGCCTAATGTACACTCAATTGCTCTGTAATTTCGCCGGCTCATTGTAATAGAACGGACGGCGTCATTCTAGTTCCTTTTCTTGTGATTTTATGTGAATTATGGCGTTGGGAATTATAGTTGAGGAAATATGCTGAGAATGATGAGTGTGACCATGACATGACATGACAGAAAACAGAGTTGTTTATATGAAACTATTTGTAAAGCAGACATGTTCAGAATTAACACACAAAACAGAAAGAAAACTATGGTAAGATGATACCGATGTTCAATACTGAGGATTTTTTTCCGCTCCTGAGCTTGTAGAAAGTTGTGAAGGATGCATTTTAACCTTTAAAAAGTGCTGATTCTAAGCCTTATTATTTGAACAAATAAATGTCTTTTGATAAACTGAGCAATCAGTTTGTTTGTCCAAGGAAATTCGATTGAATTTGCAACTACGACGATCGAATTCAAAACCGTCGATGACTACGACGAATATAAGAAAACTATTTAAATAAACAAATATTCTTATCAATCTAATGCCACTAGGTTTTTAGTCCGAAGAAAAGGCAAAGTAGATAAAGCCAACAAATATTTTGATAAAAACATTATCAGTTGACGTGGTTTGCAAGACTGAGTAAATGCTGATCTTGAAAAGAGAAAAAGTGCGAGATCCGTACAGAATACTAATCATATTTTTTACAACTAGAGGAACTCCAACATTTTTGCACGCGATGTTTACCTGAAGGCTGCTTCTTGCTTTTATTCGTTCTTACTTGTTTTGATTTTAATTCTTGCTTTTTCTAAGATTATCCTCATAGTTCAACTGTTCAAGTTATCGCGGAGTTTTTCTAGCTTGTTGCTTGATACTGCATTCTTTAAAGATAAGTTACGCTTCCAGGAAGTCCACCAGCTTTAGTATTTATGTCTTTTTTTTTCAGAATATATTACTGAGTAAAGAATGCAGAACAACATTGCTTTGGTTAAGAAAAGCTTGCCTTCGTTCACGGGTGTCCTATAAGGCTGGCTTTCTATTTAGAGGTTGTGTCACTCTTTTAAAACGGCAAGTCGGCAATATTTATATAACTGTTTGTTTATATGGTGTACATAATAAAGAACTATTGCAATATTCTACCCTGAAGGGTGTAAAAGTACACTTAACGAAGCCAAAAGGCACTTGTTCTCCCCGTCATTGCGATATTTTTTTTGTCCTAGACCATACCTGGGATTCTTCTATTTACGGAGATATTGGGGGTTCCAACTTTTTCAGAAGTTTTTTTTTAATACAATTTTCTTAATGTTATAACTTTACTTAGTATACCTACACGACCCCTGTACTATTTAATGCATCAATCAGCACAATATTTTGAGAGCGTTACATTGAGTCTTACCGAAGAACGTGACTTTTCGCCCCAAAAAAAGTCGTTATCCAGCAAAAATTTTTGCGGAGACTTAGTTTGTTGTATAGAATGCTTGGTTTACGGCTTTGTGAAGGGTCCGTTTAAACCCTGTATATTATGGCGGAAACAGATTAGTTCTTAGACTCCTTATTTTATTTGTTTTTGTTGCTATTCAATTGTTCAGCAGTGAATGACCACGGGCTCATAATGATGAACGGAACATGTCATTACACTTTCAAACCTCATTAAGATACTGCTCAAGTTTCAACACAAACCAAAGACATACGAGTTCAAAAACCTACCATAGCAATTAGTTAATTAGGTCTCAGTTTGAGTAGACTCATTAATACGGCTAAGTGGAATCGAAGCCAGTGTTCTCGGAAATGTGTACGATCTGTTTTTGGGAGCTCTTGAAGTAATTTCGGATTGTTGGCACTGAGAGTTGGGGCAATCAGGATTTTAGTGTTACTTTTAATGTCATTTTGGTACTTGAAGTAAATAGTTTGAGTTTTCTACATTAATATAATAAAGAGGAAAGATTTGTATTTTTGTATATTTGTAACGAATAAACTCAAAAACTACTGGACCGATTTCAAAAATTCTTTCACCAGTAACATAGGCTATATTTTTCTTTTTAATCAATGCAATATTTTTTAAGCATTCATTTAAGTGACGCATAGTGTTCGTGTAAGCGGGCATTAAACAGCTTTATTCAAGAAAGCCGTTTCGGTTAAAAAAAGTTCTTATTTCAATTTTTATCAATAATCCGAACAACACGAAAACTCACTTCCCGATCTTCAATCAAACTTCAACAAAAGAGCGAGAAAAGAAAAAAAGAATACAATTATACTTTCGCCACTCAAGGCAACGCAATCTCCCGAGACACTCCAAAACTGTACAATTTCCCCGTTGATTGATAACATCAATTTGTGCGCGATTGTACAACGTTACTCAATCACGATCGATCCTTCCGTATTTGCAAATGAAAGCTTGTTGCCTATGCCTGTACTGACAACAAAGGGCGGTATCGAATGTGTGTCGTGAATTTCTGTCCCCTGAGACAGGTAGATGGGAGTCATCATCATTCTCCTGCTTTTATTCCAATTTATTTGTAGTCGGCGCAGCATGTCTTCTTCTTCCATACTTGTCTATTACTCGTCATCTCCGCAGTCACCTCCATCGTTTATTCCGTCTTCCTCTACTCTTACTGTGCAATAATAATAGAATAGCGGCCTTTCACTGTCCCACAGCTGAACAAAGGCCTCTTCACATACATAGAAGGTACATAGATGCAAGAAGGCGAATAAACCATCTTGCTTACTCAAAGAGATTGGCATTTTCAGACTTATAATAACTACTAGCTTATTTCCGCATGGAGTTCGATAATTATTGTCCCACGGGGTCATACCGGGATAAAAAGAATCCTATGTGTTAATCCAGGTTATAAACTATCTGTGTCCGCTAAATCCGTTCAGTAGTTTTTGTGTGAAAGAATAATAAACGCCCATGGATCTATACATCCAGACTTGCTCACAAACTTTCGCATTTATAATATCAGTAGGATAAGGTCCAGGTTTCTCCACGATGTTTTCCTTCATCTTCTGTCGGTAATGTCCAAGGTAAACTTAGAGAGTATATCTGAATTGAAAAGTCACAATTCATATGTACTTTCAGTACGGTCGATTCTCCCGTATTTGCAAATGAAAGTCACGGCACAGTCGTCGACAAAGGGCGGTATCGTATGTGTGTCATGAATTTCTGTGTCTCCCCCGAGACAGGTAACTGAGAATATATTTGATTATATTGAACGAATATTAGTATTAATTTCGAATATGTTGAGGGAATACGTAATAATATGTGATTCTGAGTATTATATCGGAGATAATGCTTAGAGTTTCCGAAAGAGTTTAACTGATGTAGATGAGAAAAACTGGAAAATTTAATTTAATTGCATTGCATTTAGGCTGGGTAAGACCAATACGGACAAATTTCGTACGAAGCTCCAGACACCGGATTCGGACAGATAATGCACTGAAGTACCTGTCACTGTCCGATGTCCGCAGCCGGTCCGCTATCTGCCCTTAATCGAAACTTGAGGTTGGTAACTTAGGTAAATTCTTGATACAGTACTAATTAAAAGCAACATCATCCAACAATGGTAACTCCTTAACAACCCCGTTAGTTCACATTCCTTCTCCTAATTCCAAATCAATTTCAACATGAATGAAGCACATTGACCTAAAGAAAATCGGTTAATGACTGAACCCATTTAAACCTCGTTCATTCACCGTTCACTGCCATATCAAGAAGCCATGAATTCGTTCGTGAATGTTATTTTTATTCGATGTACAGTACGTAGTGTTCGCTTTCGCTAATACAGCTGGCGTTGGTGACTTGTACTGAACTAAACTAGACTGCGTGGCGTCTATAACCGTCTGGATATACTGTGGACTAGGCACTTTTTTGTAGGCCAGGTTATTGTTGACGTTATATTGTTTTGTTTATCAGGCTGTGACTCTGTAAATAGAGAAGTGTGGAAGAAGACATACTGCGCCGACCCAAATTAAATTGAGATAGAAGTGATGATGATGGAGCGACATTGTTTTTTGTTTTTCATTTAAGTATGATCATATTGCATTCACTGTCTCGGTGTAGTGGTTGCATGCGCTACTGCTATGCATGAAATCCTGAGGGGTGCAGTTCTCAGATTGGACAGTATTTTTGGGATTTTCCATTGGAAATTTCTCAGTAGGATTCTATGGATATAAGTTTTTTTTTTAAAGATTGCTCTTAGCGATGAGAACTGACCATTATGTGTGAAATGCTTCTTTTATGTAAATTTAGATTTGTATGGTGTACATATTAAAGAATATTCTATCTATCTATCTATGCCAGTTTCGTCAAAATGTTCTCCTTCCCGTTTTGGGAGGTGATGAATAACAAAAACTCGTCAGTCGAAGCCAACACTACTGGGCCACTCCTGCTATATTTTCCACCACAGTTAAAATAAATATAATACATATGTCGGATGACATCAGGCGACCTACCCACACCACAGCGTGCTTCTACAGAGCCCTGATGTTCAGCTCGAATCGCGGCGGAGTTGAGACGTCTTGGAACTGTACCCTATTCATTGTGCTCCGTGTTATTGTGTTAAGTTGTAATCTCAAGTAATTCGTTAGTTTTGCTAGAAACAGTGTATCGCACCCAGTGTGTTTTCAAAGCACGAAATCCATCGTCTGCCCACATGATGTACGAGCCTAACGGAATAAATCCTGACCATCCGGCACGTATATTACACATAAGAGTACTACAGTATATCAATACATGAAGCAGTCTGTGGGTGTACCGCACCTAGCCAGACTGTGTGGCGGCTGCGGGCGGTCTGGGACCACCCTACAGTTCTAATGGTAGCCTATGGTACCTACACAGAATATAACTCAAGCTCAACTAAGCTAGGAACATACTTTAACTGCATAAGAACTTGCTAGGCTTCTCCAAGATGGAAAAAAACCGGCGAAGTGCGAGTCGGACTCGCGCATGAAGGATTCCGTACCATCTTAGTAGGGCGAGCCCCCTTTAATTTATATAGCGGCAACAAGAATACATATTCTGTGAAAATTCTAATTGTCTACCTATTACGGATCAAGATCATGAGATACAGCCCGCTGACAGACAGACGGACGGACGGACAGCAGAGCCTTAGTAATAGGGTCCCGATGGGTTACCCTTCCGGTAGGAACCCTAAAAACCATAGAAATACTTATTTTTGCTTCTCAATCGGTCGAGAAATAAATCGTGAGGAGACCGTTACCATCCGTCACCGGACACAAAAAAGAGGTCTGTGTCCCAGCACAGGGAACAAAAGCTTATTAGGTAAAATTGCTGTAACTAGAGTAACTTTATTTACGAATTTAGGTTCCTAAAAAAATGCAATTTAGGTTGTGCTGCCACAAGCCCATTCTTCATCGTCGTATCAATGTTTCCAAAACACCTTTTCTCCAAGATTTTTCTAAAACTCGACGTTTAATGGTAACGCGAAGACATTCTACTCATATTTCTAGAAATTCTAGAACGACTAAAAACAAAAACGGAAACTCTATGGTCGTCCACAAAGGTGGCTAGACTGTACGGCTATCGTCACGGCCGAACCATAGACTATTGAAAGTCGTGAGCTAAGAGCTAATAAACACAGTAGCATAGAGAGGTCGTGACTTCTCATTTAATACCGTTTCGAATTGATTGTTCATGCTTATAGCTATTGTATCACGTGGGGTAAGGGCTAGACTGTTTGGCGGCGACGTACACTTGTATCGATAGTCAAGTTAAAGTAATTACTTGAAGTTATTACTTGTGCAGCCATTTTTAATCAATAGACAAGAATTTGAACGAAGTAAGAACCGTCAATGGAAGCAAAGCTAAGAATTCTAACGTTTGACAGTTCCAACTTCAAGCAATTACTAAACTTTATTTTTATTGTGTCCCACTGCTGGGCAAAGCCCTCCCTTTTCTTCTTCCAAACCTTTCAATTCTGTGCAATTTCTGGCCATGTTTGCCCAGCAAAAATTACTAAGTACAAAATAAAAATCGTATCTTAAGTAATTAGTTTTAAACAAGTAAAAAAAAAAAGTAATCACTTTGACTTGTTTATAGATACTGGTGTTAGTTTTACGTTTAGGAATCCTGAAAAGACAGGAAGTCTTCCTTGTTCTTTTTACCCGACCACGGCGAAGCAAAAAAGAAAGGTTATTTTGTAAAGTATAGTTAGACAGAAGTTTGAGAGTGTCTTCATAACACACTCAATATTGTTGAGAGATTTTATTGCCTTTCTGTAGTAACCCTATTGGTTGATGGCAATAAGCTCTGCCCTATAACTTGGTACTTAAAACATAACCGGCAATATGTGGGTGTACTAACAGGTACACCTCTACCTAACCCTCAGGGATTACAGGCGTGATGTTATGTGTTTAAAATATCTAACAAAAACCGCTTACAGGTACCTTCGCTACCTAAGTACCTACACAAGCGTACTTGTCTACGTTGTATGAAACGTGGACGAACGCGCCAGACAGTATGGCGGCGGCGCTCAAACCAACTGTATACACAGTCGGCCAGCATGGCTGCATGGTTGACTTAACTTAGCGAGAATAAGAGCAGGTTAGTATGGAAGAATATTTTACTTGATTATGGAATTTGAAGTGGTAATTTTAAGTATTTTATACAATTATAATTAGCGAATTATTGATTTTGGATTCGATCACAGATCCACGGCTCTCGCTTTTAGATCTGTGACAGTCAGTCGTTCATCATCTGCCTTGCCTTTTCCTAACAATGTGGGGGTCGGTTTCCCGGTGTTGGGGTCGGAGTCTGGGCGGATGCCTCTGATTACTAGTATTTTTTACATGAAACGACTGCTTATCTGATCTCCAGAACCCAGTTGGTACTGGGTAATACGATACGATAAGGCTGAGGCCAAACGAGCGTGATTTTTTGAGCTGTGAGTCGCGTAAAATTAGTCGCGGAATTTAAGTTACATTCGGTTTCATTCTTAATTCCTGTTTATACCACACGGCGAAGTAAAATGAGTTGTACGACACGGCGACGCATTTCGCAGCGTAAATTCCGCGACCCATTTCACTCACAGCTCAAAAAGTGACTCGTTTGGCCTCAGCCTAAGGCGTCATATATGCAGTCGCGATATGTTAAATATTATTACAAGGTAAGGTTCTCTCAGGTAGATAAATTAAACCTTAAAAACGCACCCTCTGCATCCAGCTTCTGCAGAAATAACTTTCTCATTAAAAAACAAAGTTCGAAAAAAGCGTTTAGTTAATGCGTACCTTAAAATGCATCCTTCACTTAACACCTCCAACTTTTACATCCCCCCCATTATTTTTTCACGGAAAAACTTTCATAGATCTTCTGCCAACTTCGTCATTAACAACTCTAAGTTAGCAGACAGTTACTGAACAATATAAAGAATTGAAAAAATTCAAATTACTCATCGCAGATGAGCGGGCAGAGATAATTGAGTGAACTCTTAGGCGAGACGGGGGGGTGGAGGGGTAGAAGAGGGGGTGTTCACGCGTGACTGACCTCTTAGTCAAGATCCCCGTATCGGATACTTTTAGTCTTAAAATTTTTCGATACATGATATTAAATGCAATGCATGTGAAGGTTAAGTAAGAAAATGATCGTGTTTAAGGAAGTTTTGAATTGTTTTTCTGAAGTTGTACTGAGTAGGTTAGGTTAGGTTTCGCAAGGATCTTTCCGACGATCATTGTAGTTGTAGCTCTATATACTATATGTAGCATCTTACTACTATTATAAATGCGAAAGTTTGAATGGATGTTTGTTACTCAATCACGTCACTTACGAGATATCTTCCGTAATTGTTCATTATTTGAGCTCCCGATACTTCGACGCTCAAAATACGCTATAAGTTTAGATGTAAACCGTGAATGCTTAAAACAGTGTTTGGATTTGAATCAATTTGGCAGAAATAGATTACAGTATGGATTAGCACATAGGCTACTTTTATCCCGAAAGTACGATCCCGTGGACAATTCCCGAACTAAACGCGGGTGACGCCGCGGGCATAAGCTAGTATGACATAAAGTTCAGTTTTGTCTAGGCACCTTACTGATTCACTAACTTGGCTAAGCATTCCGGATAACAGAGGAGCGATACTGGCAACAATTTCAGGGTTTTTAATTTATCAATCAAAAGCTTTAGCCGACTGTAGTTGGTCAGACTAATTTATCAATATCTGCATACTGCCTATTCTTAAGTCAGACTGGACGCGGAAGGCGAAGAACTTGGTAAAACTCCTTAGTAGTTAGAGGTACCTCGTTGGTTTAGTGGTCACAATCGCGGCTGCCGAGCATGAGCTCTTGGGTTCGATTTCCTAGTCGGGCTAATTGTTATTGAGTATTGTCATCAGGAAATTCTCAGTAGCAGCCACGGGAGTTTGGATTTGTGCCCGATTGATGGCAATAGGCTCGCCCCCTATTACATGGAACTTAACATAACTGGCGAAATGTGGATGTACTATTAGGTATACCTCTGACTAACCCTTCGGGGATTACAAGCGTGATGTTTTGTTGTGTAGTTAGAGGTCCAGTAGGGGACTACGATGTTGAGTAGAAATTGATTATTTTTAAATTGTTTTTAGAAATATGAATTTAAAGGGACCAAATAGTATTATTGTGTATTGTTGATAACGCCAACTATCAACAAAAACACTATCCCACATATTCGACACGAACTCACGCGTGCATGCATTACGTATAATTGCGATAGTGCCGATAGGAGCGCAGCAGCGAGGCAGGCTCACAATCGGCCAATTTAAATAAACAATAAGCGCTGGTGTCCACGAGCCGTGCACAAAAACTGTTGTCACAGTGCAGCATGGTACAGTGAGACAAATGTTTAAATTAAGCATAGTTTTTGTGTAGGACAAAATTAAAGCGGTAATCAGACTTCTATTGTTAAATGCTAGATTATGTTTGATTTGTATTCAGCAAGGATATTTGACGAAGTTGATAGTGATTCTACAGAAAACACAGAGAGACCTAAAACAGCTATATCTGTAAAAGTAATTGTATAAGCCCAAGGTATTATTATTTTTAGACTGGACTTAAATCTTAGCAACTCATAAAGCAGATACGACTCAGTCGCTGTATCATTTTAGTTCGCAATTTGAAAGCTTTTTCGCAAGAAGAGATTAATATTTCTATTCTTCTAAATTACTACGAATTCATTGATTCAGTGATAGGACTACCTACTTACTTGTAGGTCTCAACGAAATACTGACACAAATTCCAGATACCTATCCAATCGGACTTGTCTCACTGCAAGCCACAGACTACGACACAGCACCACAGATAAACACAGAAAACAGCGTGGCAATTATGCAAATACATTAAAATCCATGCATTGTCCCCCGACACGTGAACTAGAACGACTCGCCAATGGCGGAGCAGCGACCTGCGACACTGTTACTGTGGCTACTATAGTTATTTAGACACGTACAATGACTATGTTAATCACATTCTTTATCATCAATTCATTATCTGCCTAGCCTTTTCTCAACTATGTTGAGGTCGCCTTCCAGTCTTACCGGATACAGCTGAATACCAGTATTTTACAAAGGGCGAATGCCTACCTGACCTCCACAGTCCAGTTAGTACTGGATAATACCCTTGGTAAGAATGGTTGTCAGACTTTCGGGCCACTGACTACTTAACGACTGTCGACTATAATTGACAGCCGGAACCAACTGCTTAACCTTCTAGTTACAAAGATATTGGGGGTCAAAGTTCCAACTTTTCACTAGTTTTTTTTTTATAAATGCATGTTTTTAATGTAAGATTTTTGCTTTAAACCCGTCCATGACATCCGTACTATTGAATGCAATCAATAATCTCATTTTTTAAACGCGTAACATTGAGTTTTACCGTAAAACGTGATTTTTCACCCAAAAACAAAGTCATTTCACAGAAGTAATTTTTGCGTAGAGTTACTGAGTTTGATGTACAGAATGATTGGTTGACGGATTTTGTATAGCTTGGTTGGTGGCTGCGCGTACATAAATTTTATATAGAGGAAATCTGACACATTCCTGAATTACTCGAAAAAACAAAGAGCACATTTAATCAAAAACTCATTAATTCATAACACAAAAACGTAACGGAATGAAAAACGTCCCGCAGCGCAATCATTTAGAACAATAACGTTACGCAAATCCCCCCAAACAAAAAAAAAGAATAGGGGACCACAAATATAAGAACGATAGGGACACAGGATTTTCTAAGTCCATTAATTATGTTACAAGTTTGTCCCAATCGAATTAAAATACATAACAACACGCCTGTAATCCCTGAAGGGTTAGGCAGAGGTGAACATAATGGTAAACTCACATTTCAGCATAATTTATGTTTATGTCCCATATGATATGGGGCGAGCCTATTACCATCAACCGAGCACACATCTAGACTGACAGACTGCTACTGATAAATTCCTGATGAAAATACCCAATAACACTTTGCCCGATCTGGGAATCGAACCCAGGACCAGCTCAGCAGTCATGCTTTCGTCCACTGGACCAACAAGGCGGGAATTTGTTACAAGTTTGTCCCAATCGAATTAAAATTTCGACCATTAATCCATAACAGTGGTCCATAACGATATTAGAAGTCAACTTGGCTAATTATCTTCGCAAAGTCGTTTCCAAAAGTTTTCGAGATGGTCGTATTAATGATAATTATCGTTTTAATTGACTGAGATGTTTCCTGATTTGGTTATGAAAGAAATTCTCGCTAATCAGAGAAAAAAGTTGAGACAAAGATAATGTAAGAAAGCTGTCATCAAAATGTGCTCTAAGTTGTGGAGCAATGTAACCAACCTCTGATTTTGCAGTACAGTGAACTTTATCTTTACTTTACGTTACAGACAAAATAACTGAAAGGACTGTAGTTTTTGATTAGCTTCATTGCAGATAGGGCAACTGAAAACTTTGTTTTATAATACGTAATAGTACTACTTCATCGTTTAAAACTTTACACAGCACTGCTACAGAGTTGAAACATTCCAATTCAACTTGTACGTTCATACCACAGACTAAATTAACACGAATCTATTTTTTTTTTCTATTTTACGCATGCATTCTCTTTACAATTAACGATCAAACAAAGAGTTTCCACACTATTTCTCCATTCCAAGATCACAAAAACTGACCAGTAACACAATTTTAAATTCCGAACACAATTTGCTTTTAGAAAAAAGTTTGTGTTAGTGAGTTTCGCGGCTATCGAAGCGGAGTGCATAGACAATAAATCGAGTAGATCGTTGAGTGCTGTATTTACGTCAGTATGTTCATGCAATTCATGCAAGGCGGTCGTCAATCACGTTGGAGCTCTTTAACTGTGCAAAATCAATAACACGAGTGTGGCGTGTTGTTGAGTAGCGTGTACGGATGACGTATGGTTGTTGTCACTATTGGAATTTTTTTGGTCGATTTAGGAGTATAAGTTTAGAAATAATTGGATGATGGTTTCTTACTGGCTTTGGTCGGACAGAATAAATTGGAGCAATGACTATGAAGAACCAGCTTCTCAATCCACGTAGAATGACATTAAAAGATTTGATAATGTGATATATGTCCAATTTTTTTTTTAACTTCTCCTTATGGCACATGCAAGGCATGCTTCCTTCAGTCCCTAACAACTTTGACAACAAGGGAATAATCATACTTATCGACGTGGAATTGGCTTGTCCCAATCGACTTTTGTCGTATTAATTTAAATGCGGTCTCGAGCCACGTCTTTCGATCCAAAACGAGGCGAATGATATCTTTTTCACTTGGACATTCAATCTCTTTCTGTCCGACTCAAGCAGATCCACGATAAGTATGGTAACCCCACTCCCTAATAGTATTTACTTTTGTTCTATGAATCATCGAATGACACTGCACTTATTAACACCGCGTCCCCTCTGTCATTAGCCTGGTCAAGTCACAGGTCAGACGTATTGTAAGCAATAATCGGAAGTTAATTATTGCTAATTGTAATGTCCAACTGTACACAAGGCAGACATAAATATTTATAATTTGTCATTGTCTAGATAGAACTGTACAGACATTTTCATAAACTACTTAAGTAAGTTTTTTTTTTAAGTTCTAAGTTCTTCATTTACACATAACACAAACATAACATAGCATTACGCCTGTAATCCCTGAAGGGTTAGGCAGAGGTATACCCATTAGAACACTCACATTTCGCCAGTTATGTTAAACTCCCATGTTATATTGCCATCACTCGGCCACAAATCCAGACTCCGTGGCTGCTACGGAGAAATTCCTGATGGAAAAACCAAAGACCTCATGCTCAGCTGTCGCGTTTGCGACCACTTGGCCAACGAAGGAGTCCAACGCAACGACAACGAGGGAGTTCTTCATATAAGTCTTGAAATTCACTCCCTTCGTTTGAGGTCAGTGGCGAAGGTTCCATACAACTCGATTCCCACCTATTATATATATATAGTATTCTATAGACAATTAATATAATCACATTGAAGATATGTCTCCGGCTTACCTCTTACAAAAATAGACCCTTCGCTACTGCTAGCTACGGAAGGTGAAACAACAGGGTGTGTGGCGCACCTTGAAAAAGACCTTTGTCCAGCTGTGGACTATGATAGGCTGTGTTGTTGTTCTATCAACAAACATCTCAAGACCACAGCTTTGTTCTCCACCAAGCCCTCTTCATCATCTGCTGAGTCTTTTACATACTATAATGTGTTGGGGTCGGCTTCCTGCCTAACCGATTGTAGCTGAACATCAGTATTTACTGTGTATCTGAACTTTGCTAGTACAAACTTCCGGAGTGCCTCCGGAAAACAATCACCTTTAATTATTTCGGCTTCAAGACCAAACCGGTAGCAACTTGAAATTAAAACAACCTAAAATGATTTCACCACTGAGCACCCACAACAAACGACTTCATTAAACAAAATGATTTGCATTTCCTCATTGGAGAGCGCTATTGTTATTCGACCGCGAACTGAAAGAGCAATGAATTGTTTGCTATGCACTTAATTCGACTCGCGGTCGGATTGTTAAGGAGTTGGCTGTACAGGGTTATTGCCTGGTACAGCTTGGCCACAAGTTACGCGCTCAAGCGAGACGCGTCTTGTTGCGACAGGGACTGCGTACAAAACAAATGAAAGATGTTCTTTATGCCCGGTTCACATGATTCCAGGGGCATTTCGTACTAGACCTAATACAGAGCTGGATTGCAACTGGGATAATCTAAACCGTCACTGTTGACTGTCTATATTTTTAAATCCATTGCGCCCAATTCAGTGCAACTGTAATAATGTAGACGGCCAATCCACTGCTGGATTAAACGTTGAACACGAATTGTTTAGGTGAATACTTACTTCATTTCAAATAAGTCTGGAATAATGTAGACGATACGATCCAGTTCAGCACTGGGCTGGATTAACTCGCCGGATTACTGGACTGGAATAATGTGAACCGGGCATAAGAGCGAGCCACGAGTTGTATTACCTGAGGTCGTGTCGAGACAATATGCACTCGCGGTTGTATTGTTAAGAAGTTGGCTGTACAGGGTTATTAGCTTGGTCATTAAACAAATAAGAATAAAGTTTCGAAATTGGTAAGAAATTGTACAGTAAAGCCTTCGCCAGACCTGAGCAGACGAAAAGTAATACTAAAATAGTATTCCCGTCTGTTCTCAGGTACATCTTGCCCAGAGTCGTGCAGAGTGGCTAATATTTTAATTACACCAATTTATTGGATAAAGTTCGTGTCATTTTGAAAGAAGGATCCGAACGTTAACGACTACGGAAATGTCAAAATATGTATTAAATTGACAGTAGCAACCAAATATCTTATAATGTAGCGTCAATCCTGTACAATATCCTTGTATAATTACGAATATAGATTGCCTCTTGTGTACACTCAGGTATACCTCGAAAAGCTACAAGATCACATTCACCATGAGGTTATTATATCTTGATTCATACCATATTCCTTAGTCTTCTTAATTCTACAACTCGTCTATCACACTTACATTCAAACAATTACATAATTCAAGTTATTACCTAAAACTAACTATACTATCTAATTAAACTTGAGAATTCATGTCACAGTTATACATACGAGTACAGTTGCGAGCAACAATATGCAGTAATTTTTAACAGTATTCTCTTTCTAGTGTATTAATTGCGATTTTCTTGTTGTTACGTACATAGTACTTGCATTATTATGAAATGTCATAAGCAAAACGCATAACCAGCCGATAATATTTCCCACTACTGGGATGCAGGTTTCCCCACTATAAGTAAGAATGGCTTTAATCCACCCTCTAGCCCAGTGCGAATTGGTAGATGTCACAAGTCTTCGACTTTTTTATTTCACGACATGACCGTTTCTCAAGATGTTTTCCTTCACTGTCTTAAGAACAGTGGTGATGTTTTAAATTACACTAAGTAATGCGCCTGCCTGGGTTCGAACCCAAGATCGAAAATTAATCTAGTTACCACAGAAGAAGAAGTTACCACTAGTCCACTTTTGACATTACTCTGAGATAGGAATTAACTAAATCAAAGTTGCAACACTTTTCCACGAAAAAAAGCGTAGGAATTCTGGTAACTGGTACATACATATTAGTCTTCATGACTGTACCTAAAGTTCAACAATAGTACTATTATATTATTGAAAGCAAACTAACCGACTGTACCCACATACCCAGTAATTAGTGTTACTTGCTATATCTCTCCATGCGCAATAGATAATTATAAATGAAAACAATGGAACCGGCGGTCTATTAACTGGAATAGTGTGTTATATACTTTTGTACATGGTATAAAGGGTGTAAATAGACCTTTAACATAGCCGAAAGGCACTTGTTCTCCCCCTCTTTGTGGTATTTTTTTTGTTCTAGACCATACCTGGGAACCTGCTAGTTAAGGAGACATTGGGGGTCAAACTTCCAACTTTTTCACAAGTTTTTTCGTAATTAAGATACCCAGTCAGCTCCTCTCTAGTCAATAAAAACAAGCGCAATTTTCATATTATCTATCCCTCTAAATGTGTTCTTAAGGCTGCTCTCGAGTCCGGCCCTGGTTCAAGCCATGGTCCGGAGCGAGAGGGAATGGGAAGCCGTCACCTCCTTCTGCGAAGCTGTCATGCTAGTGAAGGAGGTGGCGGGACATGAGAGGAAAGAACCTCACATCCCAGCCGCCGCGGGAGACGCCCTGGGCGTCGGGAGTCACGTGGTGGCTCCCGACCACCGTAGGCGCGGGCCTGTGGACGGCTAGTTATGGGCTAGCTCGCCGTCCGGCCGTCTTATGACGACAGGCCGTGTCGACGGCGCGTTCGTGTTCCACGCGCGCCTCAAAAAGATGTCAGCAACCAAGTACTGCTGCGGGAATGTTCGAAAGAGATACCGTGGCCCTGGAACACAAAGGGCAAAGAAGGAACATGGATGGGTTTTAGTCAGTACAAGTCTGACACTCCCCTTCGCTCCGCCCAGAGTGGGTGGGGTCATTTGATGATTTCCCATCCGAAAAAAAAAAAAGGCTGTTACTAAACGCGTTATTATAACTGTGATATACTAATAAACGTAGCGTGAGCTTAGAGGTTCCGGCTCGCTCGACTAGTCCTCACTTATCCCGGGCAGCGAGTGCCCTTAAAGTAGTTCATCTTCTTACTGATAACTTGGTGGTTTTATTCATAACGCTAACTAGTGTTTCTGGTGAACACAACAATAAGTTAACCCGCGAACATGGCGCTTGCAACAGCGTCGAAATATCGGTAGCTCAAAATGATAAACAATCACGGATGATCTCCCGTAAGTGACAGTATAAGTTTTATAACTAACCGCGCTTTAATCGATCACCATATTCTTAAAAACCTATTTACAGCGAACTAAGCGCTGACTTGTGTTAGCAAAATCTTGTTTGCATCATATGGTTTTTTAGTTAGCACTATTTCTTGAACTGTTCTGTACTCGTTACACTAAAGAGCTTTGTAAAGGACTTAACACTACGCGTGTTGTCCCCGAAGAATTAGATAAAGGTGTACCATAGTACACCAGTGGCGAAGGTTCCATACAACTCGATTCCTACCGGCTTCCCTTCGAAAAATGCCACAGGCAGTATTCTATAGACAAATTATAAACATATTAAAGATTATGTACTCCGGCTTACCTCTTACAAAAATTGACCCTTCGCTACTGTAGTACACCCACATTTCGCCAGTTATAATAGTCCCTTGTAAGAGGGGGCGAGCCTATTGCCATCACCCGGGACCCAAATACAGACTCTGTACTACTACTTAGAACCCTAATGTAAAAACCCAAAAAATCTTTGCTCAACCTGGGAATCGAATCCAGGACCTCAAGTTCAGCTGTACTACTTGCTTAGATCAACAAGGCAGTCTGTTTTAAAGACTTATGCAATAAATATTCTGCAACTCAAGGGATCCACTATGGACTCTCAAATTGCCTAACAGCATTTTCGCGCTAAAATTATGATAATATTAGGAGCCCTCGCAATATTACAGCCTTATAACCCATAAAACCCGACCATCCTTAATAAAACCTTATACTAAATAAAAAATAAAACTTATTATTCTTTATTAAATAGGTAATTATTTTAGTAGGTAACATTAAGGCAGTGAATTAATTGTGGTGGCTAAGAGACGGGAAATTGGGCCGTTAGCGTAAACCATTATAACAGACTCCTAAGAAATATGGTCCAAACTATCCTTTAAAAAACCACCCTAGATGCTGCATCATGTTTCTTTTTATTAGGCAATGTAATTAGTTTTATCTGTACACCCAAATATTTAATGAGGTCAGATCCTTCTGGTATGAGTACATGCTGTGTGGCCTGGTGGTAGGGCTGATGTTGATCGTTGTTTGGTAAGCACACTTTTGAATTGGAAAACATCAATAACATAGCATCAATTCTCCTAAGCCATGTTTGACCATTTCATTTTTGTTTCAGGCCCCTCATCCCTTTTACTTTAGCCTTATTTATAGAATACTTTTCAAAAGAGAAGACTCCAGAAAGTTACCGTTATGCACACATCTTCAATTTCCTGATGAACCTGTGCAGTACCCTATCCGCTCTGATGCTGACCCATACGACGCTTTCTCAAGGCCGAGTCGGTATGAGAATAAGGATAGCATTATTGCAGCATTATTTCTTGTGAAGATATAATTTTAGCGACCCGCCCCGGCTTCGCAACGGTGCGTATAAACTTTCGTCTTGAATCACTCTATCTATTAAAAAAAACCGCATAAAAATCAGTTGCGTAGTTTTAAAGATCTAAGCATACGTCCCTATGGACAGACAGACAGCGGGAAGCGACTTTGTTTTATACTATGTAGTGATTATCTTGTTACCCAATTACTGGGCTGTGGAGTTCAGATAGGCAGTCGCTCCATGTAAAATACTGGTATTCAGCTGCATCCGGTTAGACTGGAAGCCGACCCCAACATAGTTGGGAAAAGGCTAGTCAGATGATGAATCATCTGCCTAGTCTTCACCGAAGGTTGGGGTCGGCTTCCAGTCTAACCAGATGCAGCTGAATACCAGTATTTTGCATAGAACGACTGCCTATCTGACCTCCACAACCCATTACTAGGTAATACGATACCCCTTGATAAGACTGGTTGTCAGACTTTTTGGGCCACTGACTACCTGTAACGACTGTCAGAGATCTACAAATGACAGCCGGGACCAACGGCTTAACGTGCTTTCCGAGGCACGGAGGAAACTCGGTATGTAATGAAAACCAAAATCCATCCACAGACCAACCTAGGCAAGCACGGCTTAACCTAAAGATCGATCCGAGCGGCTGTTATTATTTAGCCACGAGCTCCTCAGACAGATGATTATGATGATGATATTTCTTGTAGAACTAGCTTTATACCTTACCTAAATGTTAGAATTGTAATTCCGTTCTGTTCAAAATAACTTTCGTTCTTTGTTCATATATATTTGGGCCAATTTGTATAATTTATTCAGGAATATTCCCTTGAGAGAGTATAGAATTTGTACCGTTGTACAGAATTCTTACGGATTCAAGGCTAAGCTTCCACTAATAGGGACAGCCAGAATTTGTTATTTTTTATTTAGGAACATGTAGGCTTTAGGAACACATATTTATTCCTTCTTATTCTTTCTTGTAGTACAAATTGATACCTTAACAACAAAAGGGGACTCCATAATGTATGTGTGCACTTACGTATACAGATTTTGGGGCTTACCGATAGCATTTTTTTCAAGCAAACAGTCCGAATGCAGTTGTATTTACCTGAAAAAAAAAGAAAAAGGGCTCATTAAAACATTTTCAAAACAAAATTGTAGAAAAAAAGAGTCTTTAACTTAAGGCTTTTATTTTATAAAAAGGTTTAGGGTTCCGTGCAAAAAAAATTAAAACCCCTTAAAATTATTAACAAAATCCGATTCAAATAGGGAAGTTATAATTTTGTAATAATTTCTGGCGGACGAAGGTCGCTGGCAACAGCTATTTAATACATAATGTTACTCATGTAAGTAATCCCTGGAGGGTTAAGCACACATTTCGCCACTTATATTTAAGTCACACGTAACCGGAGCAAGCCTATCGCCATCAACCGGGCACAAAACCAGAATCCAAACTGCTACAAAAAAAAATCTAATGGAAAAACATAATATCACTTTACGCGACCTGGGAATCGAACCCGACAACATTAATAGTTCAACAAAACAATATGGCAGCCAATAGCAGCTCAGGTATCCGGAAGCGATCGGAGCTGCATCCGCGAGTGTAATGTCGGTAGCTTTGTTGCAGCATTTATTATGTTGCGAGTCACAATAATCGTTATTGCTGCTATTGCTACCGGTTGCTGGCTGCTAGGGTTGGCGAAGTCTTTCTTGCGATTGGAATTATTATTTGTTTTGCCGAGAGATGTCCAAAGTTATTAGTAGAAGTAGAAGTTGGGATGATAGGTTTGGTTTTTCGAATTAGCTTAAGTACCTACATATATTAACATATCTTCTTTGAGGATTGCAGAGAAAGTTTTCCAAGACACCAAATGTATCTTCTGTTGATGCCTTTAAGGCATATTTCAAGTGACGTAAGAAGCAACTTAACTAGCGGTCGAAAACCCTATAACAAGAATTTAACGGATATCTATGCAAGCCTAACATTTCCAGCATATTTGAGCTATAGGGGTATGGTATGAAGAAAAGCGTGTAAAGTTCTTCATCCCCCATAGAAAAGGGAGGATCGTCTGACCATGGACAGGTGTTGGGCCACTGCCCGACAGTTGTCGGGTTCTTCTAAATAATCTTAAGTCGCGGATAACTTTATCTGCGCGATTTAGAATTTTGATGTTAGTTCTTCATTTGTGTCATAGATGGCGCTGTAATACTTTTTTACTACAGTGCTGTAGCACTTTTTGCACAGGGCCTTAATTCTAGTAGAGAGTCATTCGACTAAGATTCTGAGATAAGTCAATCAGTTTTCTAACATAATGGCCTACTTGCAAGACGGCTTGCTAAAAACTAAGTTTATTTGAATTGTCATTGTATAGTGTATATCTGTTCATCGTTTGAAATTGATAGCATCATGAGCTATGTGTGTTCAGTTCAGACCTTCTTGTATAGAACTCTGTCTTGTCAACCCTAACCCCCAGACCAGTAATATAATTTATTATTTTTCTCATACAGTCACCTGGCATCCTATTGTTGGTATCGGTATCGGTACCATTATTAATGAGCACTAGTTCCCGATCGCCGTGTAAATGCAACTCGATGATACCGCTACAATTTATTGAATGCTACCGCTTAGTTCCCATGCTAATGTCTCAAGTTTGTATGCGACGTTGAATAAAATGATACTATGTTTCATTTGTGAATCTTTGGTATTGTATTGGTATTTGAATTCATGAATTTTCTTGCTTGTATTTGTTTGTTTGTGCAATCGTATGACTAAGATTTCTTATGATGAAATAAGACACTGTCTTGCTCTCTAAATATATGTCAGTACCTACCTAGGCTCTTGAGACGCTCGTGGCTAATAACAGCCGCTCGGTTCAATCTTCAAGTTAAGCCGCGCTTGCATATATTGGTCCGTAGATGGGTGACCACCCATTACATACAGAGTTGGTCCCGGCTGTCATTTGTAGATCTTTGTCAGTCGTTACAGGTAGTCACTGGCCCGAAAGTCTGACAATCAGTCTTGGCAAGGGTTATCGTATTATACAGTACTTACTGGGGAGGTCAGATAGGTAGTCGCTCCATGTAAAATACTGGTATTCAGCTGCATCCGGTAAGACATGAAACTTTTGGGAAAATGCTAGGCAGATGATGATGACCTGAGCGCGTACACAATCAGGCGTAGGCAATCAGGTCAGACTGAAAGCCAACCCCATCATATCTTAGTACCTACCTTACTTACACAACTGCGTGACAATATCAAGCCAGACTTTCCAAGACAAAAATGCCGCAAAAGATCACTTTTAACCAAACTTCGTAACTCAGGTTTCGTAGACCTAATAAAGCTTCTGTACGCCTTGAAATAGTGTTACTAACTTAAATATAGGTACCCAGAGCTATAAGTCTATCACTAAGCTTGTGGCGTGACCTTAGGGGCTGGGCAGCAATGTTTACGAGCCAGTCTAGACGAACACGTATAAAAAGACGAGCAAACCTTATTCCGATGATGTCATTGCTTAATAGGTTAGTGTGGCAATGCAGAACTGGATACAAGTATGTAAGCAACATGGCGTGAAGATATAGAAAGTGGTCAATTTTGATAAATTAATAATTTTTATTACACAAGAAAAAATTGTATGAAGTCTTATTTTTTGTAAGTTTGTGTCTGTCTGTCTGTCTGTTTGTTTGTGAAACGGCTGGACCGATTTTAAAGGGTTTAATTTTATTTTTGTTGATGTTATAGGGAGTACTTATAGACACATAAGTGACTTGTCCTAAAGATTAAGTAATACTTAGTTGTATGCAGAGCTAAGAAAAATCCACTGTTATATGCAGACTATACTCGATAAAGCGCTGGTCAAATAGCCTAAATATTATTAAGCATAGTTTAACACACTATTGGTCCTTAACCATAAGCTACCAATGGTCTCATGATTACCCATTCATATGCACATGACCCTAACAGGTTTACAATGAACACCGTATTTTTTATTTATTTTTAATTAAAAGCAACTGACACAATCCATCTTATTTAATACTATTCAGTAGAACAACAAATAATTCACACCATATCGCTCCGAGCAACAAATTCTCACATTCTAGAATAAATAACCCATATTAAACTCGACCCCATTAATTCCCCTTTCAACCAAAAACAGGTACAAGTCGGATAAAAAAAAACGCAACGACAAAAATATTTGCGTCACTCGCTCTATCAACGAAAGCAACCAAAAAATATGGGTCCCAGAACAAAAGTCCTGTTAATTTATAGATCACGATAAATAGTCCCTTTTATTTTCGATAGCGTGACCGTTAGTAGCCGTTTGACCCCTAAAACATGTTTTAAAAATGTTGCATGAATTATCAAACATCTGTAGATTACTTCACTACGTTTTGGAGCTATTAAAATTGTTATCAGTTGGTGTTATCTATGGGAAACGGTAATAAAAACGTATGGTAATTGTACATTACCGTTTTTAATTTCTTTCCATAGGTAAATATGTGAATAGGAGACGGTAGAAACTTCGTTAAAGCGAAAATAAACAAGTTAAAGTTAATACTTGTTTACATTCTACAAAACTATGCTAAACAATTTTCATTTGTAATATCTAAAACTCCCGTCCCTTGCATCGTTTGTATAACTTTATTGCGATTTAAATCTACATAATAAAAAAGGTTTTTGGACACGCTAACATGATAACTTTTAATGCTAACCTTAATGAGATATGCGCTGATATTTCAATACTCTAGAAATTCTAAACAATGAAACCGTTTGTCTGTGCTGTTGGCATGCTCTCTTAAACAACAGTCTCGAATTAAGTCTGGATACTACAGCCCGACTGCACCACGAGAGGTTTATTCATAAGCGCTGCTCTAAGTTTTATTGATTAGCGATACTGTTTAACCACACGTGTTTATGAATAAATTCCCATATCACTCAATTACAATTCTGAATATCATAATTCTGAACTTAAACTGTTACTTATACGGGATATCTTCCGTGATAGTTCATTATTTTGAATTCCCAATATGAACAATCACAGAAGATATCCCGTAAGTGACAGTATAAGTTTAGTTGTAAATCGTGAAAGCTTAAAACAGTGATCATAATTCTGTCTCTACCATCTTTAAACAATTGACAGAAACAAAACGATGTTTTTGATTAGTTTTTTAAACGTTTTTAAGTTATGAAAGTGGGTCTAAAAGCTACAATAATGAATTATATTACTTTTAATGGAAAACAATTACAGTTTCAATTTCCAGAACAGTTCTAAAAACATTACAAGAGAAACGTTACAAAAGTACACTGTGCCAAACATAATTAACGCTGTCCGTTAACATGGAAGTCGTGGAACTACTCGATTAATAATTAAAATATCACATTACAAATGCATGTGAAACCCTATTTTTATCGTATGTTTTATCTCCACTTTATAAAATGTAACTACATCGGACGGCTACAACAAAGGTCGACGCAAAACTGTGGCATACTGGCGTATAGTCTGTTCCAAGTGTATTTGATGAAAAACTAAACAAAAACCGTTATTTTGAATACCATTTTTGTAGTGACACTTAATCAATTGAGAGTTCGAATTAATTATTTGAATACTAAAACTAGAAATTCTGATTTAAATCACCTAAAACATGTTTTTCTTATGACAATTGAGGTTAATTTTATAATCTCAATTTTTGTCGATGATTTTTCAACTATTTAGACAATAATTGTTGGAAAACGTAGTGAGATATAAAGTTAAAACCTTCTAAATATAGAAAAATGCGTTACTAATTCGCTTTAGTGAGCGATTAGGTGATTGCGAAAAAGTTCAAACTGAACAGGGTTTATTTATACTTTCACCAACCACTTTTCGAGCCGATTGTACCAATAATTAATGTTTACATCAAAAACTCATTTTTACAGCAATATGCGGTTGGCACGTCGAGGTCATAAAAATGGCACACTGGGCTATTTATAGGTCCACCTAATCGCCCGCTGCACAGATTGTGCATCATCGTTCATAAATCTGAGTTATATATTTACAATATGCAATGTGCAAACAATCTGCAAAGATATATGGTACTTTAGATAAGTACGGCGTCTTCCCAAAATATCTTCTTAAAGAACACATTAATCATTATGACTGCATCTCCTATGATTTAGCTAACGATATTGCTATTAGTTATGACCGAAATCTGTGGCGCATGAGAAGGATATGTATCGGTAAGCTAAATATCTAAACACATGGAAAATTACGCCACTCTGTAACAGTTTGTACTACTTGCACAGCCATTCTTCTTGCACGATCGACGTTAAAATGAGATGAATAAATAAATAAATAAATAAAAGACGTCCCCATTATTACGCTCTAAGCAACATTTTAAATGGTTAGATGTCCATAATTATGGTGCCCTCACCGTACTTAGATCGCGCGAAAAAGTGTTGACACAATGAAAGGAGTGACCTTGCGTATCCCGCATAGAAGGGTTGATACGGTTTGGTGGTGGATTATAGCCCCACCCTGAGAGGAGGCCTGTGTCCAGCAGTGTTATCATTATTGGCTGATTATATTAACGATAGATTTCGCATAAATCACATGTGTACGGGTAACATAAATTCTAGCGAAGATATTCATTTGAAAACGTAGAATAATCGTTATATCGGAGAGTCAAAACAAATTCCAGCTCACGATACTCGGAAATTCGAGCAATTCGAAAACACAAATGTACTTCAAATAGGAACTATAAACATTCATGAATACGTGACTATTATTTGAAGTGTGCAGCATTCAATGTATCGTCGGGATATACAAAATACCTCATATGCGTTGCCTAAATACCTGCTGCAAAATCCCACCTGCAATATTTGACACAGAGCCAAATTCGTTACCGGCTGCCATATTGTAAACAGCGAGAGATATTTCAATCAAATTATGTAATGCATTATATCTACACAATGCAGCTGCGTCTATAGTTAATACCGTGTTTATGCCAAATGGGGAATTTCTGAGTGACGTCATTGATGCGGACCTACCTCAATAACGTAACGTGATATCTTGCAGTACTTTCGACGTCTGGGTAATGCAGCTTGTCTCGTTTCAGGGGAAAGAGTTATTATAGTACTTGGCAAGGAACTGCAAAATCTTTCAATAGTCATTTGGCTTCATTCACATGACGGTGTGTAAAATTTCAGAAGAGATAGGACTATTGGCTCATTTATTATCGGTACCAGTTATAACCGGTTTTGGAGTTCTTTTTTTTTTCGGATGTGTTATCATCATCTTACGTAAACATCGAAGAAAGTGTATATATTGTAATGCGAATTGATAGGTAGTAGAAGAATACAGATGGACCACTAAACGCAGTAGGTAAGCCAGACGAGATGCTAGCAACTTCAAAGCTTTATTATTCCATCTTTCTTTTTCGCCCGATAGAAGTATCAGTAAGATGTAAGGGTGACCATCAGTCGATGCCAGAAGTTTTCTTCTTTCTTCTTAGCGTGTCGACGGCAATCTAAATTGTGTCAGCCCAGAACTGAGCTACTAGTTTGGCGATTTCGGTAGCGTCCATCAGTTCCTGTAGTGAACACACATTTTTTTTCTTTTTGGCATATCTATGGCAAAAAAATTTTGACCGAAAATTAAGGCAATCGAACTCCACTCACTGACGCAGTTATAAGGTTATCAAACGTCCAGGAACAAAAGCAGTAGGCAGATGTTCTAACATTTAATTATGCTATCAAATCTAAGCTAGTTTAATAGTGAGTAATTCAAATCAGAAAAGTTTCCAACAGCAACTAGCCACCATACAATCTCAAATAGGATCTGCAAATAGTTCCACTGAATACATCCGCCAGTTCGCTCGAAATCCAATCTACTGCACATACTATGGAAATAAGATGTTCACTCATCCGTGAGTTCCGTGTGTGTTGTATATTACGTATCTCGTATGTATAAGGTTCAAGGTTAAATGATGGTCAACTATGTCCTTGTACGAGAACAATATAAGGCGTGGCCACATAGCTAAGCTGTATAGATTAACTGCACACGTGTGCGTACATATAGTGAGTTAGAAGATAATGCTGTTCCTAGCGTGTTGATGGCAATCTAAATGAAGTCGGCCCGGAATTTGGCTACGATTGTGGCGCCGTATAGCGTCCATCCGTTGCTGTAACGTGCAGACAATAATACTCTTTACAACTCGTATACGAGTCAACATAAAGATAGATCATTACAATATCTTCTTTTTGGTTATTTCCTTCTGCAGCTGCGTTTGTCGTTTTTTCATGCAGTCTATCATTTTCTCAATGTAAAAACCTTCCCTTTTCGTTCCTAGTTCTAACACACTCAGTTTGTGGTCATCTGTTATCTCATGGTTGTCATTAGGTGTATAGCCTTTTCATTTGTTCCATCAAGGTCGGTATTATCTATTCAACCTCTGTTTAAAAACAAATTATTTTACTTATCACTTAATCTTTCACGTCCATTAAAAACACATCCCTGTATTTAAATCCACGGATATCTCTTTACAGAGACGGTTCGAGAGAGCTAAGAAATGCCTTCAAACCCATTCAAAATCTTCATGCAAATTGATCAAAGAATTGGATTTACAAATAGGATGCCCAAATTGATTTCTGTCAACCTTACCTTTCCCCGCGTAACATTATTACAGAGATCCTATGGATTCCACGTACCTGTCTTCTTTCTCATACATAAAACCTTTACTTTTAGCCCATATACGCACGGGCGATTTTTTAACACGACGTTTTGTATCGCACTCTAGATTTTCAACTCTTCTTATTGAGCGTTCAGAATCCAATAGAGCCCATCTCTAGCGCGTTAAAAGCGCTCTGCAGTTGTTGATCTCTTTTTGGTCGTGTCAGATTGTGCGAGGGAAAAGATAGTGCACCTGTGTCTGCGACCACTTGTCACTATAATACCTCCCGTGTCCATGGCTAGACTCCGCTGACATGGACCGCCATTGCAAAAAAAACTGCGGTCAGAAGGACTATAATTGTCGTCAAAGGCAGCAAAAAACGCCGCGTTGAAAAAGCGTCCGTGCGAACGTTGGCTAAGTCATCCGATTATGTGATACGGGAAATCCGGAGAAATGTGAACAGCCTCGTTCATGATAAATGGATCCCATTGATTTTGTTCTTTCAACACGTTCCTGGTTTAGGAAGAAAAGCTGATGGTCGTTATCGTTAGAAGCGACCTTGAGTTTCCACATTAGGTTCGCAAGAAGGTGAGATAAGGTAGTAAAACCTTTATCTTGATCTGTTTTTGTGACTTAAGGAAGGAGCTAGGAAGACAACCTTCATTAGTGATTTGAAGACCGTTTCTTCGATAATTACAGCCGTAACTAGTAATACATTTTCAGTACTGCGAAAATCGTGTGGCCATGAAAATAATGTTTTGTATGTCACACACGTGACTATACAGGGTGTAACAGAAAGGGTATAGTCATATGAAAGGATATGCTGCATGTCATCAAACTAAACAACTTCCTCAATGGGTCCAATATCGTAAATGCGAAAAATTATCAGCTGTCCCATACATTTGGGTCGATTAGGTATAGAAATTTTGTATGGGACAGCTGATAATTTTTTCGCATTTACTATATTGGACCCTTAGGAGTTGAGCGAAGTGATTGACAACACTTTTGAGTTAGTTTATCAATCACGTAAATTTTATAATTAGTTAGTTTATAGATCCTAAATTAATTCGACTACGCGTGTAAGTCAAAAGAGTAAACTAAATTATGTAAAAAGTGAAACAGTAAAAATCATGTGGCGATGCTCGTACAAAACCCTTTTTAACAAAAACTTGTGCACAATCTTTTAAATTATCTTTAGGTAGTCCCTAAAGATAATTTATAGGATTGTCCCCAGATGACGGGACAATCCTTTAAATGAATTCACACAGAGACGCGTGAATTGACCCGTAGTCGATGTGCAAACCGTGTATTAGTTTACGGTCATGCCTTAGATCACATCTTCTAATCCATGTACCTCATAATCTATGTCCGGAGTGTGCGGCGAAGCGTGAACCGGGCGTGTGCGCGTGCGCAGCCAATGTCAAGGTCACGGCGTGTTTACAGAAATAGCAGCGCACACAAAAATAAGACACGGGAATAGCTAAACTCGAGCGCAGTGAACGTTTTACATAGTTTTTTTTTTGCTGTGGTAGAAATTAAAGAGCGTTTATGTTTAATATAAGAAAATCGTGATGGCCCAGTGGTTAAGGCCGCCTCTCTCGAGGTTCCGGGCAAGTACTAATGTGACTTATTTGAATTCATATGCCTGCAGTGGGACAGTGATAAGCTGGAGTTATTGTAATGTATTTTATTACAGGATACTCCTCGTCTTTACGCCATTAAAATTAATTGAGATGAGAGCAATTGGATGATGAAACGACTTTATTCAACGACGGAGGAGCAAAACACAAAAATGCGTTTAGTTAGGTATACATGGAAGATCGCTGAAAGATAACAGAAATCATTACATAAGTAATTATTGATTAATAACAAAGATAAACGCCGACAATATCGATTCGGTATCGCTGAATGCTTATTAGTCATCGATAACTTTCCTCCTAATCTCATTTACAATGTTATGTTCCATACAATGTTTTACTGAACATTCTTTGGCTGGAAATAACTTTGAACTAATGCGATAAACCTGTCCAAGGATTATTTCTGTACGGATGAATGAACTTTATAACTACCCGTCAATCATTTAAAACTGTGCTACTATTTCTGGATACCGTTTTTGTATAGGACGCCTTTACTAGTTAGTAACCATTCATTCATACCTACTTGGTAAGGAGGTTACCAATTGATGCAGCCGTTAGTATAGTCACCGTGGTAATTGCCTTACCACTTTTAACAAAAACTCTTCTGAGACAGAAGATGTCTGTCTCATTCCTAAAAAGAAAATCTGGACCGCCTTTTTGAGTGACGTACAATTTGCCTTCTAATGAGTGGCATTAGAAAATGACCTTAGTGGTGAAGTCATTACGAGCTCGACTAAACAAACGTAAATGTGATCCAAAAATCAAGATCAACACAAACTACATATCTAACATCAATTGCAAGGCGAAAACTCAAGAACGCAAAACCCATATTTCACAACCCTTAATTCGTTTTTAAATGATCAGTTGGCTCGCCGTGCGAAAAATTTGCCAAAAACTTAAGAGTGTCGGCGTCATAACCATTCATTTTTATAATTAAGTGCATTTGAAAATACGTCAACGGTTGCGCAAATGGCGGAGATCCGCGATAACTCGTCATTATGTAGACATACATATTATTTAATAAAAATGTTTGCTTTTATAAAATCTACGTAGGTTAGGTACAGTTATTTTTCATCATCTGGCTAGCCTATTCCCAAATATATTGCGGTCGGCTTCCAGTCTAACCAGCTGAATAACAATTTGTGGTATTCCATTGAGCGCAACCAGGGTATTCCACGTTACGCACACACAGTTGCAGTGGTAGTTCGAGAGGGGCATTGACCAGTGAAAAACATCGATAATGAGCCACCATTATTTTTGTTATTATTTTAACAGAACTTGACGGTAAGGCTGGGGGCTAGCAGTTGCTAGACCCATTCATTTAGGCATGGATTTATTTAGGTTTAGGAGCCTTGCTGCCAGGCATTTATTTAGCGCTTAGCGTTAGTAAAAACAGGCATAAGTAACGTTTAAAGTCGATATGATAGTATTGTTTCACGGAAATTGAGCAGCATTGATAACCTAGAGGTGTGACCATCGGACTGCCAAGTCATAGGTCTCTAGTTTGAATCCTAGAAACATACCTCTGATTCTTCGGATTTTTCGGATTCATGTGCATAATGTATAATTATCACTTGCTTCGGTGAAGGAAAACACCATGAGGAAACCAACATGCCTGAGGGATACTTCTCGACGGCATGTAAAGTCAAGTCAGAGGCTCATGGGCGGCATAAAATCTCTGTCACCAGGTTAAACACTAACCACACGAAAAAGAAATATGGAAAATAAATGGTACAAAGATATCATGCGCAATTTGGAAGCATATAAAGAAAAAAAAACACAAAAACAAATGAAAACAGCAAAATTACTCCACGATAACACGGAAAATTTTTCATACAAATTCTAGAAGGAAATATTACATTCGCATTGCAGTTGCTACGCGGACTAGTACTAATTAAATAATCACTCGTCGTTTCAAGACAACTCAATGTCAAGCCTTCATTTCATTTGCAGATCGTAAAATGTTTTCTGAAGAACTTCCAACAGCTGTGGCATATCGTACTGAAGAAAAAACGTGTAATTTACAATTTGCAGCAACGTTAGTAGATGTCATAAGTTGTTTGTCAAAACGCTGCAGCGCTCTTTTGTATAAATTAGTTTTACATTCGACCTTTGTAGTTTGAGTGTTCTGTGCAGAAAAGCGACTGATTTTGAATTTAGATGGTAAAACAGCAACATACACTTGTATTGCACAATCAGCTTAAAAAGTTCCCACTGCTGGGACACAGGCTTCTTCTCTAAAGGGGACTGGGCCACAAACCATCACACGAGCCTAATTCGCGTTGGTGGATTTCACATGACTACGAATATTTGGTTCTAGGACATGCCGGTTTCTTCACAATGTTTTTCTTCGCCGTTTTGAAATCGCTCTGAAGAAATAAAGTCGGGGCCGATACCACAGGGCTGGCTTCCCAAAACTGTATCAAGATCATTACTAAGATAATCTACGAGTACATCTTCCATTACAGCATTGTCCACATTCAAATTGAATGTTAACAAAATAACACTTCATAATCCCATCGCATCCCATTCCATTTTATTCTTCTTTTGTCTCACTGTTTACATATTAATCAGCACTAACGTGCTGACACACGATAATAGGTTCGACTACAAAGAAACTTTTATCATTACAATCGGGAGGTACAATGTCACATAGGAATACTTATAATGTATAGCCATAGCATAAAGGCAACCAGTAAAACAAGACCTATAACTTCACGTCTGTAATCCCCGAAAAGTTAGGCATAAGTGTACCTAATAGTACAGGCCAATTTCGCCAATTGTTATAGGGAGCGAGCATATTGCCACCAACCAGGCACAAATCCAGACTCTGTGGATGTTACTGAGAAACACAGCAAACCAACAAGGCGCTTTTTGTGAAATCAAACGAAACACGTGTTGCAAGAATTACGTTTACGCACTGGAAAACCATGTGTGTGTTCCAACCATTTGTTCGTAGTTGAAATACTGTATGTTGCTACTAATATGTCTACTGCGGAGTGTGGTATAGCTACTAATGATTCTCAGAACGCGCCTTAAGATGGCTGATACACATAAGCGAGACGTGTGGTTACAATATTAGGATGGTCTGTTATTGTTTAGTGGAGGAAGTTATTATTAGAAACAATGTTAATTATGGGCTAATGAACAGAGCACTGATTGTCTTGTTGAGAACCAAATAATAGCCAATTCTAAAAATAAAGTTGACAATACAGAATAAGACAACATAATAGCTGTATACATGGTGGAAGGGACACCGACGCGATAACGGTTACCACGTATTCAATACATCATTTAAAACAAGGACCTTAAAATAGCAACCGCTATCGTCTCAGTCACCACACTTTACAGAAGAGTAGATGATTGCGATTTTCTATAAGCAGAGGATGAGAAAGACGGTGAAGTTAGAAAGCCTTGTAAAGCAGTAGTTGATCAATTCATAATTCACCTAAAGGAACCCACGAGTGGTGACGGCATATTTTCCTGTGACCATATCCCTACTGCACTATATGCAGGTTGAAGGGCCCTACCTCCTTATAATTCCGGCCCAGTACTAAAAGTCCTGACGGATATAGAACAGACCATTGTCTTCCACATAGGATATGGACTAGAAACATGTTGATACTTGTCTGATGCCATTAAGTCTAAAAGGTTATTGCTACGCGTGACTTTAAGGCCGACACGCCTATATTTGTGTCGTGTGGATGTTTATCTTTTAATATTAGTGAAACCTATTATATTGATTGATTTTTTGCTAAACTTATATCCACCTACATTAGAGAACGACGACATGTTCCATGTGTACTAAGTACCACTACATAATTTACTTGTACCTTTGATGATCGAAAGAATGTCAATGAGGCCGCGATTAATGTGGCCATCTACTGAGAACAAAATAAAGAACAACTCACAATCAATCAATCCAAAGAACCATTGACACAAAAAGAAGAGCAAGAAGACCTACATTACAGATCAGTCCATCCGTAGTGATACTAAAAGGAATTACAGGATTAGGAACTTATTGATACTAAAGACTTGGTTACGGCGACGGTGTTCATGCTGTATGTAACAAAGCGTAGAATAAAATATCGTAAGGAAAGCTTTGATAGCTCTATGAGTAGGGGAAGACCGATGGACTGTGTGAAAGATGATACGACTTGAAATAGGGGGACTACTGAAGTGAACTTGAAAACTAATAGAGATGTTGGAAGAACGAGACATGCTGTGCCAACCCGAAATACACCAGGATAAGAGCAGGAAGACTACTATGAAGATGTTGCAACAAGTCGTACATACTTGAAACCATTTGAAGATCAAGAAGATAATTAATAGTATCGCAATCAAAATCACACCAAAAACGATTAATGTCAAAAGTAAAAACCACACATAAATTAAATTAAATTATGAGCTCCACATGTGACCGCTCAAATCTCGACCAACATTTGCCTAAACTCTAAACCAGTTACTAGTTTTTTGTTCTCTCAATTAAAGATTGGCACAAAAAACTAGACAAAAAGTTTATGAGCAGATATTGCTAGCGCCACACTTATGTCATCTTATTCACACTTGTGTTTGGACTTGAATGTTTTATTTTTAATCTGTTGCGAAGTCACATGATTGGAGATTTAGTGTGCTTGGAATTGTGGTATATGGATTCGTATCTTTGTAGAATTTATAGTTGTGATTTTAGTGATTAATATTTAGTTTATATCAATGTAGTTTGTAGATTCAATGGCAATTTAAATTAAGTCAAGCCAGTATTTGGCTACGCTTTCAACACCTTCAGTAGCATCCATCAGTTCCTTTACCGAGTCAACAACATGACATCAGGACATAATATTAAGTGCCTTATCGTTTATGAAACCGATTTAAAACACAGTAATTTATAATTAAGTTTAAAAAATGCGACATAAGAGCGACTACTGTAACTATAGTTAGTTGAGAAAGTGGTGCCAGAGTGCACGGATAAGTTCGGTTACACAAGAAAAAGCTATTGTTTTTTTTTAAACCTTTTTGGAATGAGTACAATATTTACTTGTCCCGTATTACCCCTTCGTAGCTACTGGTGATCAAACACCACTCCAGAACGCCTCCAACCCAGGTACTACATACTTAAGAGAGCAGGCACGGAGCGCAAAGAATCATAAAACTGGTACAATATTTGCACAGCAACTCCTACGCAGAGGACGACGTGTGGACATGCTTTAGGGTCACGCTATATTACGGAGACGATCACTTTATTGCCTTTTTCCCTTCATAAAGTTTAAGAAAGCGGTGTCTTTAAGAATAAATTGGGAGACAATGGCTATAAAGTATCAAATGTTAGGTTTTAAAGAAAATTTTCAAGAAGAATGAAATAATAAAATTTTGTAATACTAACATACGGTAGGCCGCAGCTGAATAGAAAGAAATGAAAGAAAAAGTATTTATTAGTCTCACAGAGGACAAAACTATAATAAAATATTGTTGCGCTCATGTAATGTTGGGTGGAGAGGGTTCGCTGGCGGGATGTCGACTGGAGAGAGTGCGGTGGTGGAGTAATAATAACACTAGTCTTCAGAACTTCTTATTTATTCTTGTTGCTTCTTCAAGTTCTTCATAATACTGCTGGATTCGGAATGCCTGATCACGGAAAAATGCTCTTTTTTATAGGCAGCTCTGACCAATCACAGTCTCTCAATTTTGCACACGGCACTAATCTCCGCCCTTCGACCAATCAGAGCGCAGGTGGCTTTTCTATAGAAATCTTGAACTATGTTGTTTCTCGTGATCAGACATCCCTTACAATATTCCCTTACTTTCCTGACCTCAGGATGAGTTTAATTTCCTTAAATTAATAAAAAACAATACAATATTCTCTTATTTAACACCTTAAAATAACAAAAATGTGAAAGGGCTCTCGTTACGGTAAAGTTTTCAGGTACTTAAGCCTTTTAATACAAGTAGCGCCGCCAGGTGGCAGGAATGCGCAACACTTAAACTACTAATTAGAAAAAATCAACACTTATCATCCTACTGGACTAACGTCTTATTAGATTAATATCACAATAAAATAGGAACTAATTAGAGATCACGTTATTTACTCGTATCGTCGCTAACATTCTCCCCCACGGTGCGCAGCACTTCATCCTCTGGAGGCGACGATGCGGCAGGAACCAGCACGACGATCCGTCGAGCTGGGCGGCAAAGTACTCCTCCCGATGTCCGCACGTCCAGCACTCTGGTTCTTCCGTCTGGCCCAGGATACGTCTTGATGACTTCTCCGCGAGGCCACGAATTTCGTGGTAATGTGGCGTCCACTATTAGCACGATATCTCCCTCCTTAGGGTCTTTGGTTTCTTTCCCTTCGAGTTTCCTCGGCATTAGGAGGGGAAGGTACTCTTTGATCCATCTTTTCCAGAAATGATCTGCAAGTCTTTGGGTGGTTCTCCAGTTTGCTTTCCCAATTAACTCTGTGTCGTCGAATTCTCCCGGTGCCATAGCTCCGCAGGATCTCCCCAGTAGGAAGTGGTTCGGGGTCAGACCCTCTTCGTCTTTGGAGTCCATGCTAACTGAGGTGAGAGGTCTAGAATTGACAATGTGTTCGACCTCGGTCATTAACGTGTGGAGTACTTCTTCGGGTGGGTTTCTTTCGTTGAGAACCACTGATAGTGCGGTCTTGACTGTTCGCACAAGTCTTTCCCAGGCGCCTCCCATATTCGGAGCTCCCGGAGGAATAAACTTCCACTTGATGCCCTTCTCTTGCGCTGCCTCTTCCAATTCCCTTTTGGCCCCGACGAAGTTGGTCCCGTTATCGCTGAATATGGTTTTCGGGGTTCCTCTTCTGGCTGCCATTCGTCGAAGTGCCATAATCATCGAGCTCGTGCTAAGTGAGGGCACTAACTCTAGATGTACGGCTCTTGTGGTGAGGCAAGTAAACAATGCCCCCCAGCGCTTCTCGGTTCTTCTCCCAATAGTGACTTGCATTGGCCCAAAGTAATCTACGGCCGTGCAAGAGAACGGGAACTGATGATGCTGTAGTCTCTCGCTCGGTAGGTCCCCCGTCGGGGGTATTTCTGGTAAACTCTTCCTTGTCTTGCACCATTGACAGCTGTGTGCGACCGCCTTTAAAGTCGCTCTTAAACTCAGGATCCAATACTTTTGTCGAATCTAGTTCATTACTGTAGCTGTATTTCCGTGAAGAAACTTCTTGTGGTAATGTTGTATGAGAAGACGCGTTATCTTCTGTTTTCCATCTAGTATGATGGGGTTCATTCTTCTTTCATTGTTATCGTGGAACTTTGACGTCCTACTTCTTAACTTGATGATTCCGTCGTCTCCTATATAAACGTCGATCTTTTTGAGCCGACTTGAGGTTTCTAAGGATTTTTCCGCTTTCAAACTCTTCATTTCTGTTGAGAAACTATCGTTCTGGCTCATCTTCATTAATAACTCTTCGGCCTTCTTTAAGTGGTCTTCTTCCAGGGGTAGGTACAGCCGCTTGTTTTCATTTTTGTTGGCGGATCGATGTAAGGTTCTCGTGTCTTTCTTCTGGGTTTTTCTTTGAGGTTTCCAGGGTTCTTCCTTCTGGCGCGCAGCGGTGGCGGTTGCTTTGCGGGTCTTCTTCAATAAGTGGTGTGCGAAGGTAACCACTCTGGCCGTTGTGCGCAGTAGTCGCTCCCAGTTTGAGAACCTCTCTAGGTCCAGAAGCGTGTCTTCAGCAGCCTTAATCGCCATCACCTTTTGCTTGTTCTTCTCTTCTTGCATGATACCCTCTGGTTTGAAGTCGTGAAACGGCCACTCTTCTTCTGGATGACGGAGAAATGACGGACCTTTGAACCATCTAGCGTTGTGGTCAAACTCGATTGGAGTTCCCCTCGTGGCGTCGTCTGCTGGATTTTCTTTAGTTGGTACCCATCTCCAGTCTTCTGGCTTAGACTTTTCTTCAATTTCTGCTAGTCGATTGGCCACGAAAGTTTTAAACTTCCTTGGTTCCGCCTTTATCCACTGCAGTACTGTGCTAGAGTCTGTCCAGTAGGTCTTCTTTGATATTTCGAGCTCAGACTCTTCTTCGATCGTGGCTGCTAGTCTGCTGCCGAGTAACGCCGCTTGTAGCTCCAACCTCGGAATCGTAACTGGTTTCGTTGGCGTTACTCTTGCTTTGCCGGCGATCATGGAGACGTGGACTTTTCCTCCGGGCTCGACTGTCCTCCAGTAGACTACTGCTGCGTAGGCTTCTTCACTCGCGTCGGTGAACGTGTGCAGTTGTCCTTTTCTGCCGCGGGGTGAGACGCACCTTGGAATCTTCAGTTTTGCTAACGCCGATACTTCTTCTAGGTAGTTCATCCAGGCTTCTTTTTGTGGTTCGTTGATTAGTTCGTCCCAGTCTATCTTCGTTCGCCAAATGTCTTGAATTAATTTCTTCCCTTGTATCAAGACTGGTGTTGCGAAACCCATCGGATCAAAGGTAGACATCACTGCGCTCGTGACTTCTCTCTTCGTTGGAATTCTTCTACCATTTTGCAGGTCCTTTGACGTGTTACGCAGTCCAACATTGAAGGCTAGTGCATCTTCTTTTACCAGCCATCTTAACCCCAGAATCTTCTCTTCTTTCGTTAGTTGCAAAGAATCTTCTTTATTGGTGTCTTCTACTTCCGATAGTACCCCCGAAATGTTACTGGCCCACCCCTTCAGATGAAAGTTTGCTCTTGCGTGAATATCTTTTACTTCTTTTGATATCTTCTTTGCTTCAGCTGCAGACGCGAAGCTCTGTAGATAGTCGTCCATGTAATGGTTTCTGTTTATTGCTTTTACTGCTTCGGGATGAGTGTTCTTGAATTCTTCTGCGTTCTTGTTCATCACATAAATAGCTGTTGCTGGTGATGACGCTGCTCCAAAGATGATTGACGACATTCTATACTCTTCGGGCTTGCCAGTTCTTCGGTTTCCGCGCCACAGGAACCTGAGGCTGTCTCGGTCATCTTCTCTTACTTTGACCCGAAGGAACATATCTTGGATGTCGGCCATGACAGCCACTGGTCCTTCCCTGAAGCGTAGCAGTACGCCAAATAGTGACTGCAATAGGTCTGGGCCCGTGAGCAAGGCGTCGTTGAGGCTCTTCCCTTCAAACTTGGCAGCTGCGTCGAACACTATCCTCAGCTTCTTCTTAACTGGATGTACAACGGCGAAGTGGGGTAAGTAGAATATTCTTCCTTTGCTTGAGGTTTTTGGAGCTTTTTCTGCGTATTCTTTTTCAATTAGATTCTGGATCTGCTTCTCGTAGTGCTCTTTAGCTTCTTGGTCTTGATCCAACTTCTTTTCAATGTTGACCAGGCGTCGTATGGCTTGACTGTAATTGTTGGGTAGAATTTCGTCTTCTTTCTTCCACAGGAGTCCTGTTTCGTATTGACCGCTTGACAGTTTCTTTGTAGTCTTCTCGAGGGTTTCTAGTGCTCTTCTATCGCTGTCATTGGTTGGCGACCGATTCTGAATCCCGAGAGATTCCAACTGAAAGTGTTCTGGGACGATTTCTTCTATGCTTTCTTCGTCAGTGGACGATCTGCCGTAGTGGGTGAAGTTTACTAAGGCAGTCGCCCCTGTTTCGCATCCGTGTAACACCCACCCTAGGTTGGTGAGGGAGGCTACAGGATCGGATGGTTTGCCCTTCTTCAGTCTTCTTGTTACTATCAGCCCCCAATTGTCTTGACCTATCAGCAGCTTGGGCCTTTCGGTGACGTAGAGGAGTTGACTTTCAATTGCCCTTAGATGCTGGCAGTTTCTCACGGTGTCCTTGTTGATGCATTGCTTGGACAGCTTCAGGTCGTCGATGGTTCTTGCAGTGATAGTTCTCTTTTCCCTTTTATGAGCCCCTTTTATCTTGAACTCGATCTTCTGTGAACTATCTTTTCTTAGCACCTTCCCGCCGACTGTTTCAATTGTGAGTTTTTCTTGCTTCCCTTCGACTCCAATGTTCTCAGCAACTGATGCGTCTAGGAGTGTGACTGTTGACCCTTCGTCCAACAATGCCAGCACGCGGACTTGGCCTTTTGGACCATAAAGGTCCACTGGGATGATCTTCAGGTATGCCTTCTCTTCTCCTTTTGCGTTGTGGATTGAGGCGACCTTTTCTTCCGACGTGCTTCCTGTGTCTTCTTTCTTCGCTTCTTTTTCTACTGGTACTGGTGGCTTGTCAGAATGCAGGATGGTATGATGCCATCTTTTACACTGCTTGCAGACTGGAGCTTTACAGTTGATTCTTGAGTGCTTGAAACGAAGGCACTTGAAGCATATTTTTGCCTTCTTGATCATATCCCATTTTTCATTTAGGTTAGCTTCTTTAAACTTCTTGCATTCTATTGCGAAATGCTCTTCTTCACAGAATGGACATGACTTCTTGTATTTCTCTTGCGACGCTTCTTGTACCATATTATGTACAGGTCTTCTTATTTGCTTCTTTTGCTCCGATGGCACTTCAGGTGGAGCAAAGTCCCCACACATGTCGGCTTCTGTTTCTAAAAACGCTTCGACGAGTAATAGTTCTTGGATTTCTTCATCTCTTCTGCTTCGGTGGTAGGCGAACCAGCGAAACTTCATGGATGTTGGCATCTTGTCTACTATAATTCTCAGTGTTTCAGGAGAACTGAGGTACTGTGGTTTCTTCAAGGCTTTGATTGTCTCAACGGCGTTCTTCACTTTGCTTGCAAATACGCATATGTCGCTTGGGTTCTCGCCGACTTTTGACAGGTTCTTCATTTTTTCTAGTTCTGCTAATGCCAGTGCTCCAGGTCTTCCGAATCTTGCTTCAAGTCCCTTGATTACTTCGCGTGGATCTTCAGCAGTGAACAACAGGCTTTGGACGGCTTCTCTAGCTTTTCCTTGGATTGCTATTCTAAGGCGCGCTAGGTTCTGATTGTTACTGAAGGAAGCGGCCATATCTTCGTATGATCTCTTGAACGCCAACCATTCTTCACAGGTTCCGTTGAAGTGAAGGAGTTCGATGTGCTTCGATGAAACGGGGTCACGTGACTTCTCGGATAACTTGAGTATGACTGAAGCCAATTCCTGGATGTCGCTCTTCTTTTCTTCTGTCTCGATCGGCCTCTGACCCTTGTTAGGCCTGTCTCCGGTCGTTATGAACCACTGCTCGACCTCTTGAGTTCGTTCGTACAGCTCTTCTCCGGCACCATTTTCTTCTTCTGACTCTGCTGCTAGAAGTTCCAGTTCAGCTTGAGCCACTTTCGATCGTGCTTCTGCCAGTTCTAATTCCCTTAGTGCTACAGTCATTTTTGCTTGCGCTTCTGCTCTCTTCCTATGCGACGAGCGAACAGAATGTGTGTCTGGATCGCGGGTCGTCTTCTTAGGGTGAGGCCGCTGCAGACTCTCTTCTCTGGACGTTGGTGTGCTTCCATCGTTCAGACGCGTTTTCACTGCGACACTTCTTTCTTGAATCTGCGGCGTTGGATGACTCTCTTCTTGGCGGACGGGAATCGATGCTTCGACGGTGCGGGTCGGGGGGATGGTACGAGTCACTTCCCCCGGTGTTGATTCTTCTCCAGTAGTATTTTTGGGATGATGTACGGGTTGCTGACGTTCTTGTACGCTGCCCGGCGGCGATCTTTTTGTAAGTGTCGATCGGTTTGAAATCGACGTGTTCGTAGTCGTCGCGCTTGTAGGTTCACTTGGCGTATTCATACTCCAATCCGTCGTACCGGTACCCGTAGTCTCCGTGGTAGCGTTACTTTCACTCGTAGTTATATTCTTCGACTGCACTGATCTTGATCTCGTATTCGCAGGCATCTTCCTAGTTTCTTGAACCCGATCCGGCTCGAAGGACCAAATGTTGCGCTCATGTAATGTTGGGTGGAGAGGGTTCGCTGGCGGGATGTCGACTGGAGAGAGTGCGGTGGTGGAGTAATAATAACACTAGTCTTCAGAACTTCTTATTTATTCTTGTTGCTTCTTCAAGTTCTTCATAATACTGCTGGATTCGGAATGCCTGATCACGGAAAAATGCTCTTTTTTATAGGCAGCTCTGACCAATCACAGTCTCTCAATTTTGCACACGGCACTAATCTCCGCCCTTCGACCAATCAGAGCGCAGGTGGCTTTTCTATAGAAATCTTGAACTATGTTGTTTCTCGTGATCAGACATCCCTTACAATATTCCCTTACTTTCCTGACCTCAGGATGAGTTTAATTTCCTTAAATTAATAAAAAACAATACAATATTCTCTTATTTAACACCTTAAAATAACAAAAATGTGAAAGGGCTCTCGTTACGGTAAAGTTTTCAGGTACTTAAGCCTTTTAATACAAGTAGCGCCGCCAGGTGGCAGGAATGCGCAACACTTAAACTACTAATTAGAAAAAATCAACACTTATCATCCTACTGGACTAACGTCTTATTAGATTAATATCACAATAAAATAGGAACTAATTAGAGATCACGTTATTTACTCGTATCGTCGCTAACAAATATAGTGCCAAAACCAAAATTGGGCGATAAGTTAAGCTGAACGCGATCAGTCAGCGCATCTAAACTGCGTTCAAGACCAGTCAGTGACATCTCTGCTATGGAATACTGACACCTATTGAACGCAGTATTAATCGCGTTCAGTTTCATTGATGAAATCCAGAGTAAGATGAATCAGTTAAGTAGTAGATGGTAAATCAAATGAATGACAATGATAACATACGAATGGATAATGATAGCTATCATCAAATTAGGACGAAGCCAGCTGATATGATTTAGTTCCCCAATCTCAGTACAGTTGAAACCGAAAGAAAATTAGCTATTTGGCTCCCATTCAAGAATGTAAGGGAAGTGATCTATTATTTATACCAACTGAAAGGCATTCGTTATTATTAATGCCTATGACTGATATAAACAATGTAATAATGTATAATTAACTTTATTGATTGTAAATGGTATACCACGTGCATGGGCAAGGCGAATATAAATAATTTTCTTAACAGAATAGTTGATGTCAATTCAACGATCATTTTAACTGAGTATCCCCGGCTGATTTATCTACGGGTTTATTTCAAAGTAGTGATTTTCACGATTGTTTCGCAGTAGTGTGTAATAGGTATAATTAAAAAAAATAGTAATAAAAATATAAATAAAAACATTGTAATAAGAATCAACCAACTGTATGAGGTAACAGGAGATTGTTTGGATAGTAATAGGAAACTGTAACATTATCTTAATTATAAACAATAACATAGGTATCTACTACCTACATAACACACCCGGCCATAAACCTATCAATATGAATCATGTACTAATTACTATACGGGGTGTAACAGAAAGGGTAGTCATATGAAAGGATATACTGCAGACCATCAAACTGAACAACTTTCTCGTTGGGTCCAATATCGTAAATGCGAAAAAATTATCAGCTGCCATACATTTGGGTCGACTAGGTATTGAAATTTTGTATGGGACAGCTGATAATTTTTTCGCATTTACGATATTGGACCCAAGGAGAAAGTTGTTCAGTTTGATGGTCTGCAGCATATCCTTTCACATGACTATACCCTTTCTGTTACACCCAGTATAAGGAGACGATTACTTCAATAAAGAGGCAGTATTCATCCGTCCTGAGTTTAATTTCTCGATACCTCTCCCAGTATTACAAGTGGTTCTTTGATAGTGACCTGGGGGGGGTTACTATGATTTCTTAAAAAAAGAGTAATTCCAGTGTGGGAAAGAGACAGCTATAAAGGTCATCTAGCGCCATTTCTTTCCCACTCTGGAATTACCCCTGCTTTAGATTAGCTAGATACAGGCTGCCATAACATCTAGTGTACTGCCTTTCGTATAAAGCCTGTCTTCAGTATTCTGTCTTATACCCTAACAATCAAGATCATTGATTCATCTAGCTCGATTAAATATTCATACTAACCCATATTAACATTATAAATGCAAAAGTAAGTTTGTTTGTTACCTTTTCCCGCTTAAACCACGGAACCGATCATCCTGAAATTTTCCATATACGTTGTCAGGTGTACAGAAACGGACATAGGGTATCTTTCATCCCGAAAAAAATAATGTTTCCGAGGAAAACAACAATAACGTTCTTATGTTCATAGATGGCGCCACGTGTTTTTCGAATCATGATTGAATTACAAACAGAGTAAAACCCGAATTGATTGTCAAATTCTAAATTAACGCGAGCGAATCCGCGGGCAAAAGCTAGTATAGCATAAATCCAAAATATATTATTACATAACACAATTTTCTACCCTGTACACTCAAATCTCTGCAAAGGATCTCGCAAAGCATTCAAACCGTCACAACTAAAGATCTCTACTTTATATACTGACGACATTGTAAAACGCGTCTTTGAGATCCAGTAAGTTGACTAAACATATACTTGAATAAATTGGACGGACGGCACAAAGAGACTGGAAACGAAGGTTCGTAAAATACGGACGTTATATTTGCGAAAGGTGGAATGTTGACAGACACACACACTTCGATGTTAAAGTACGTGTGAATATATCCTGAAACACTTATGTCCCTACTACATTAGGTGTCACCTAAATGAATACCTAAATAAAAGAGCACTGTTACATTGAATTTTCAACACTCGGCTACTGAGCGGAGAGTTGAAATTCCAATTTCAACAGGGAAATTTAGGTGACGCTTAGTATGACTGAAGACGGGGCATTACACACACACACACATCTTTGAAATAAACAGTTTGATGTGTAAGATGTTTTTGTGAAAGTGAAGGAGTACAGATGAAAAGAAGGATGATAGGATACAAGTAAAGCCGTTTGCACTAATTGGGTATTTATGTGTTAAAATAATTTTGAAAGGAGGTAATTGATGAAAATATATTAATAACTTGTGTACGTAATTAAGTACTTAAATTAAATACGCCCAGAACACTTGAGGAGCTCGTTGCTAAATAATAACAGCCGCTCGGGGTCGATCTTTAGGTTAAGCCGTGCTTGCCTAGGTTGGTCTGTGGATGGGCGACCACCCGTTACTTACCGAGTTTCCTCCGTGCCTCGGAAAGCACGTTATCCCGGGTGTCATTTGTAGATCTTTGACAGTTGTTAGGTAGTCAGTGGCCCGAAAAGTCTGACAACCAGTCTTTCCAAGGGGTATCGTATTACCCAGTATTAACTGGGTTGTGGAGGTCAGATAGGCAGTCGCTCCATGTAAAATACTGGTATTCAGCTGCATCCGGTTAGACTGGAAGCCGACCCCAACATAGTTGGGAAAAGGCTAGGCAGATGATGATGCCCAGAACACTGAGCAGCAGGATATTTGCAGAAGGTGAGGAAAATGTCATGGAGAAAGTTTTAAGTATGAATGAAAATGGCTATAAGAGTAGGGAGAGATCAAATATATGATTGATAGACTGTGTAAAAGATGAAATAGCCAGTATGGTTACTGAGACGACAACGAATGGAGAAGATATGCTGCGTAGATTCCAAATTAATTGGGTTAAAGTCAGGAGAACGATGATGAATTAAGCAGTACTATGTTGATGTAAATTTAAGGCAGTTGAAGAAAAAAAATCGATCGAAACCAATAACAAATAGGTTGAACCTCCTTTCAAATGAATTTATCCCAAAAAGTTTAGAGAACTACCAACACTAGTCTATTGCCAAACAGCCTTCAACGCCAAATTCCGAAAATTTTACTAGAACAACCATCAATAAAGCTCACGTAACTGAAAAGTTGGCTACTACCTAAACTTTGGACACCGTAAACGATCGGGCTAAGCATACAGACTTTACCATATGCGTAAGAGGTCTAACCACTTGGCCACGACCTACATGTTCAAGCGATACGCGTGTTGCGACAGCAGCTACGGAGAAAATACATTAAAGAAATTGCTTAGAGCATGCTAGTCCTGAGGTGATCCGACAGAAAACCAGAGTTGCCAACATAGCTAACGGAATAAGATGAAGTGGTAGAACCGAGGACCGTTGGGGTAGACGTGTTCATGAAGGGAGACCGCGAATCGGCAACCGTAAGGTGGGACGCCTTCAAGGAGGAGCTCGGAGGAGCGACGATCTTCGCAGGGTGGCTGGTAGAAATTGCTTGAGAGTTGCCGCGAATCAAGTTAAGTGGCGCGCGATTGAAGAGGCCTGTGGCCAGCAGTGAACTGCTGTAGGCTGATGATGATGATGCCATGAGTAACCGCGACGCGACGGTACTCATGCAAAGGAAACAAGTAACACACGCGCGTGTTGATGCGTCATTTTTTCAGAGGTCGTGATCGGGGCATAAGGCCGCTCATAAAACGGTCGCACCGAATTCGGTAATAAAGTATAGAAATGGTGTGTCCAAATACAAGTAGCCGTGCTCCGTGTATGATATATGGACTTCCCGGAAATCTGTCCTCGATTTTTGTAACAAAGTGTGTGCAATGTACGGTGCCATGTTCAAGTTCCGTTTCAAAATACATTCGGTAACATATTTTGAGATTATCATTTCTATTTTCGGATTTTTAAATTGATTATTCTATTCTCTGGCAGAGATCTACTAAACTTACTGAGCGAATACTTTGACAAGAATTGAAAAAACGGAAGAAGAGGTGACTACTGAGATGAGGACTAACAGAAAAGCATGGAAGAAGTAGACATGCTGCACCGACCCTAAATCAATTAGAAAAAGTGGAGGAAGACGACGATCTACCAGTAAAACGTTCCACCATCTAAATACATCAGCATATTCAGCATCCAGCAAGCATTAAACTGGGCGTCGATCGTAAACTCTGAGTTCAATTAAGTAGGAATGCCGTATCGATTGTTTAAACCGATAGTTAAATGTTAACTGTCGTGGTTTGGTGAGGTCATGGTTGACTGTTGGCAGGTTTATGGGACCGATGTCATAAATCTTTGGCGGCCAGTGTGTTAAGTGTTTGGATAGTTTAGACTCTTGAGGAGTGCCTGTGAGAGGCACGAGTGTTTCTTTTCGTGGTGGACCGTGAGGCACGAGTGCTAGATGTATCTTGGCTTTTTGAGTGGCGTGATCCATGAGAGATTTATATGGTTGGTTTTTGGCCCTATCAAATTACCAGAGATGCTGAGATATGGGGCCTTTTGGCCTCATACAGGACCACGTTAGTTTAATGTATATCTATATAACTTTTATTTTGGTGGTTTATTCAATTTTGTTTTATTGTTTTGTCCTGTGCGAGTCAAATAAATACTTTTTCTTTCTTTCATTATCCGAAGCTTGTCTATCGGATTAGACGGCCTGGACAACGTGACATTCTATCAACGACAACGATGATGGAAAAGTCAAAAATATATTGAACTGACATACACTTCAACCAACTTATCTATGCAGGCGGGGAAACACAGAACTAAAATAAATGTACGAAGTTTAACATATCGATGCATTTTTTCTTGACAAGCAGCGCCACCTTCAACTGCAAACTTAAAGTAGTCATACTGTAAGCGTTTCGGTAATATGTGTCAATCCTGTCGGGAGTCGTTGGTGAAATACGAAATGCATTAAAAGCGACTGATAGTTGTGCAATAAAACAATATCTTAGATTTCTTTTTAAATCAATAGCTGATGACCTCAGAAACTGGCGTTAAGTGCAGCTAAAGTTCCAACATGACCTTTATGAGCCACCTATTATTTCGCCTTTCAAGTCCAGGCCTAAGTTCTAGCATCCAAACCAACTCTTCAAACATTAACCTAATTATACATTACCAAGCCTAAAATCCCAAAAACTAAGTTTGTTCCACCAACTTTTTGACGCAACACACTGCTTACCAAATTACCAAACGGAGGGTAATCCTGCGGAATCTTCGTACGAACGGCATCATTAAAATAAACGAGCGAATTTGAAGCGAAGCCGCGAGGCAAGCATGGCAGTGTCTAATTTCTGTCGCAAATACAACGTTAAGCTAAGAACGCATTTTAACTCGGAGTAGAAATGAGACTAAGTATTGAGCAACTTTGTAAATGTAGGGCCTGCTTGTGGGATCAAGCTTGCTTGCAAGGAGAGTGGTAACATTTAATTATCAAAGGAGCATGGCGTCCATAATATTTTTAATTTCAAACTACAATGTAGTCAGTTTACAAGTCGGTGTAGGCTTTACGAATGCATGCTGAGGCAAGAAAAATGATTAATAAGAGAAGATGCCTGGAGTATGCAAAACATACTTCATATTGACACTCGATATTAAGTTCCGAAATAACTAGGCCCGTTCTACTCGCAACCTGCGTCCGTGTATGACCAGACGTATGAACGTTGACGAAGCAAAATGATCATGACCAATTCCCAAATTATGAGGATTACCCAAAAATGCTCAAAGGAGTCTCGAGCCTGATTTTGATGAAAACTAAAACTGCATCATTAGATCTTTTAAAAATCAATATTCCCAGTCAGGTATCGAACCCATTGATTTTGGAAAAAAAACAAAACACGATAGTGTCGCTAATAAGGATCAAAATCTGGGAAGTAATGTATGTGTGCAAGAACTAGAAAATTTAGCCATTTCCACCTATAAATCTATTCCCACCTCTCAAGCTCAAGCGCTCTATCTCATTAATACTGCACGTTCTAATTTGAGCCGCGAACACAACTTAAGGCTAAGAACGCACTGACAAAGCCATAGTAATTACTGGTACAAAGGAGTGTACACTCGCGACTCGACTAGTGGATAATCCACGGTACGCCTGTTATCCCTCTTCTAATCCAGCCAACTATGGTGGTGTGAGTTATAGGAGGTAGCGGTTTCGATATTAATAGGGTAGTACGAGGAATTAATTGTATGAGGGATTTATGTAGGAAGGATTAATGAAGAAGTGTTTGAGATTGATCTTAGTTTAGGTAGTCTTGATTTATGAATGAATTTTAAGTTTGGAATTAATTAAGGCAGCGGCATTTTTTTTTTAATAGCAGATGTTGGTATTGTGGTATAATATTGAAAAGTAAAATTACATTACTTATAAAAACCAAATAGTTAACAAAAATTACAGCATGAACTAATGTCGATTATAAAAAAATGGCTAGGTATGAACTAAACAAACCTGTAATTACTTTAAAAATCTATTGAACATCTATGATGATAAATTTATTGTAAAAATATTCAGTCTTTCGTAATTATTTTGAGTAAATATGTATTTATAATAAATCTCTCTAATGTACTTTTAAATATACATAAAACATAAAGAATAAACCCAACTAAACATTTCAATCAAATTCAGAACCACGCTAATCCAGCTCTCATAAATCACAGCACAGTCACAAGAAACAATCCTACATCCACTACCTAACGCTAATCCGTACAGAAACCGGTTCTATATAAGCGCAGGCGCCGACCGGCCGTATCTTGGGCCGTCTAACGGACCAGGCCACTCACCCGGCTACCGCGGTACGCGGCCACGCGTACTCCACGTGGTTAGTGTCGAAAAAAAGGATCGATCGTTTTTTGTTGTTACAATCCCTAAGCGGTGGCTGTCAGTTTGACAGCTGGAAATATCTGTCAAAGAGTCAAACGTCATCATACTTTAAGATCAAAACTATCGGATATTCGTATCTATGCATTATATTAATGTCCCTGTCATAAAAGTGTCTTTAGACATCCTATTTTTGGTACTTTTGGGTCTGATTCATGAATGAAGATTGGAAAAATCAATTGATTTCTTAAACATAGATTGGTATCTACCAGTGGCGAAGGTTCGATACAACTCGATACCTACCGGATTCCCTTTGAAAAATGGCACAGTCAGTATTCTACAGACAAATAATGTAATCACAGTAAACATATGTACTCCGGCTTACCTCTTACAAATATTGACCCTTCGCCACTGGTATCTACACACTTAGAATACCAGTAACTATAATTTAAGGGTGAATTTCATCAATCAATCTGAACGCGTACAGCAAATTTAAACCGCGTTCAAGAGCAGTCAGTGTCATAATTGCTTTGAAATATTGGCACTGAGCTTGAACGTCGTTCAACCTGATCTTAATCATTCGACAATTATTCCGATTTTAGTACTCATATCGATATTATGATAATTTTGTACCACACGCCTACACGTGGTTACTTTTACGACCAGCAGCAGTTTAAAACTACGAACTGAGTTTATTTGTTTTATGTCATAACATCCTGAACTGGATCCCTAACGAATCGTTCCACTTGGGTTTGGGTAAGTTAGAAAAAAACATGTAATGTATCTATCCGGGATGTCGACAAATCCAGAGGAATAGCGAGCCGATAAGGATAGAGCGAGGTATATTTCAGGGCGATAGTGAGTCCGCTTTGGTTCTGCTTAGCCTTGAATCCTCTTAGCACGCTGCTGGAGGATTCAGGTCTAGGCTATCGGTTGAGGAGAGGTGGTCAAGTTATATCTCACCTCCTTTACATGGATGATTACTAGGGAGTTTTATGTTTGTCCTGAGGGCCTAGTGAGAGCCGAGTTTTTATTACTGACAAAACCTTGATCGCGTTCAAGTAAACTTCAGTTTGTGTGTGAGTCCAGCATAGTTGGAAAATTCGTTTCTCTGCACAAAAAACTTTGTATTATAGAATCCTGATGTTAGTTCGTGCACAACAGGATTTCCGGTCATTGGAAACTAAAGAAGATTCCTTTGCAAAAATGCTAGGATTATCGTGCGGGACGAGATGGTGCTAGTTAAGTTTCGCTCAAAATTGAATTTTATGTTAAATAGGTAAAGGAACTCACACTAGGGCCTCTGTTGCTAGGCAGTAAAATACCCATTTAAATTAAAATAAACATTTTCCCTCTCATAGAGAGGAGGCCTGTGTCCCAGCAGTGGGAACATTATAGGCTGATTATACTTATGCTAAACATTTACATTGAGAATCACAACTTTTCGAAGTTCAAAATTTACAGCCCTTAAATCGCCCACTCTTAACAACTTTCGAATGCTAACATGCTTAATTAACTTAATTAGGAAAGGATATTTTACTTTGGTTTTAAAATACCTGTTCAAAAATCATTTTAGTCAGCAAATCAGAAAAGTTATAATTCTCAACAGCTGCTATGATCCTAAAAAACGGGGTAACTGACAATACTGACTGTGCAACTACTGACTGTCAGAGATAGCCAAAGTCGACCACGAAGGCCAAGTGCGGGTCGGGGAATATCACATCTCTCTTCTCTTTATCGTGTGATTAGTGTGGTTTTTATGCCACCCATAGGCCTCTGACTTGGCTTTACATGCCGTCAAGAAATATCTCTCAGGCATGCTGGTTTCCTCACGTTTTCCTTCACTGAAGCAAGTGATAATTATACAATACGCACATGAATCCGAAAAATCAGAAGTGCATGACTTCGAACTTGAAACCTATGACTTGGCAGTCCGACGGTCACATCACAAGGCTATCGCTGTTATCAAACACACACACACACACGTCGGGGGTCACGTGGTGGCTTCCGACCACCGTAGGCGCTGGCCTGGGGACGGCGAGTTATGGGCTAGCTCGCCGTCCGGCCGTCTTATGACGCCAGGCTGTGTCGACGGCGCGTTCGTGTTCCACGCGCGCCTCAAAGAGATGTCAGCAATCAAGTAGGGGTCCGCATGGGCCGATGCCTGCCAGGGCTGCGGGACTGTTCGAAAGAGATACCGTGGCCCTGGAACACAAAGGGCAGAGAAGGAACATGGATGGGTTTTAGTCAGTACAAGTCTGACACTCCCCTCCGCTCCGCCCAGAGTGGGGGGGGTCATTTGATGATTTCCCATCCGGAGAAAAAAAAAAAAAAAAAAAAACACACACACACGAAATATCACATGTCTTGTATTAGGGCATGCCAGCTTTGAGAGCAGTGGTGTTGAAATAAATCACATAAAGAGCCTACTTGGGTTCGCAACCATGACCTAAGACACTTATGTCGAGGCCACTCTAATACCACACAGCTAAATGAGTATCAAAAAAATACATATACCGGTCAAGTACCTATCTACAGTGATACACATAAGTGTTTTGTACCATGAATCACGGCTTTGAGAACGGCTGTCACACACAGAACTATCGCTAACCGTGCCGTTTCCCCGACTCTGCCTTTGAGCAGCGGTTTGAATTCCCGGAACGTCCCCGAAATTGACACAGTTCCTCTGTATATTTCAGACAAACATTAGCTAGTATACATTGGCTGTGAATATTGGACCCAATCGATAACTACACAGGACTGGGATTGGAAGTGTTGCTAGGTTTAATAATTGATCACCACGGGAACAAAGCAATGGTGACCACAGCATATCAAACACTATTTCAGTTTAATTTGCATTAATGATTTTGTTTTTAAGAGTAGCTCATTCTTTGCCTTGAATAAACTCATATCCTTTGGTATTATCTGTAGAACCATTCATGTGTATCATTTATTATGCGCACAGCCAAGGAGTGGAATTCCCTGACTGCGTCGGTGTTCCCAAGTTCATATGACCCCAATCTATTTAAGTCGCGAGTTCATAGGCTTCTTTTGGGTTAGCTCGTTCCATCGTCGACCTCATCTCTGTCCTCTGGACTAGATTGAGGTCAAGAGTAAGCCCATTCATTATAAAAAAAATAAAAAAAAAGAACCTATAACCGTTTGGGCAGACTTGCTCTTGAATGGAGACCGCGAATCAGCAAGCGTAAGGTAAGAAGCCCCCCTCATGCTCGGTGGAGCGACGATCTTCGCAGTCGTCGGGTAGCTGGTAGGAGCTAGGATAGATTTTCAAAGAATCGAGGTATATGTGTGATTGAAGAGTCCATGTCCAGCAGTGGACTGCTGTAGGCTGATGATGATTCTTTCATACAAAAATATCCACAAGATAAATGAATATTTCCCAATAAAGAATCGGTTATTCGAAAAGTAGTGTTCCGTTGGCCTCAAGTCCCGCGTCCCCACAAATACATAAAACAAGTTATAGCAAATAAATTACATTTAGATCGCGCCATATAAAGACGTTTCTTTACGATAAAAAGATAAAAGTATTTTGTTGAATCACTTGTGTTTCCTTTTTGTAGCCGGAATCTTTTTTTTATGAAACTTTATTATCATAATTACGACAGATCCGTGATTTTATGTTGAATTGAATTAATTTTAAGACACTGAGGAATTATGATCAATTTTTATTAGGTACTTTGGCTAATGGAGGGGCAATATTGTTGGAAGATATTAATCCTCTTTGTAAAAGCTGAGTGCCAGTGAGTATAGCAATATAATGTTTTGAAACTAATAACGTTTCTAACGATATTTAACATACACACACAACGCCGTATTTTGTAATGTCATAATTGCGTATTGTTCTTAATCGATGTAGGATCGTAAACTCAAATTGCCGATGTAGGTCACACGGCTACCAAGCTAAAATGGAACTGGGCTGGTCACATCTGTCGCATGCCGGAGGAGCTATGGGCTGAAGTAACCACACAATGGGTCCCAAAGAGCAGCAAACGGCAACGCGGTAGGCGCAGAAAGAGATGGCGGGTTGAACTCGACTCTTTCCACAAGGATTGGCGTATAACAGCACTGGATAGGGATAAGTGGAAGGCCTTTTCCCCACAGTGGGACACAAATGGTTGATAATAATAATAGGCTCTTCACAGAAATATGAAAGTGTTGGAGGACTAAAATATGCCTTGAAAAAACAATACTCCATTAACTCATTACCTACGGTACGCCTAAAAAAATCGCAGTGTAAAGCAACTGTGCCGACCGAAATTAATTTCGACCAGTTTTTGTGTCTTACCGTGTGCTGAATAATCACTCGAACAATCTGATATTACGCAGTTGTATTTACCTGGAACAAGAAAATTGGCATTGTTAATAAGTAATTAAATATTGGGAAAATTTAATCTAAGGCCGAGAACTACAAACGTTACTCAGTACGTACCGACAGACTCGGCACGTTTGACTTAGACATATTCCCGTCTCTGTCTTTCCCTTTTAGTTTGACAGTTGTGTGACAATTACAGGAATAACGATTTCTCAAAGTTAGTACTAAGTAACATTCATAGATTTAAGATTTTAAACTATCATGGTCTCTAACATTATTATCACTAAAAACGGGATCACAGGAAATCAGGATCGGAGAACATAGATTTCTTTCTTACATCTATCGGTATTCGCTAGACTCGATTGAAACAACTTCAAGTGTTCTAATAGACATGAAACCTCTTCCACTCATCCACAGACAGACACAGCATAGAATACATCTCGCAAGAACTTAACAAATAAATTTAACACTTCAATATCTGTTATCAAACGTTGCTCAATCAATAATACACGCTGTATCGGTGGCGTAAACATAAAACTTAAGTCTCGTGAGTACGGGCACTAATGTTTGCGCTCTTGAGCTTAAAACGACCGTGAGACGGGGCTCCTATCTGTTGTTTATTTTCACTTATGTTTAGAACTCCTTGGATGGTGGCTATGCTATTATTGAGAATATACATATGTGTCTTAGTTGTTAAAGGCTTCCGTTTGAGAATTATTACCTTCTGGATGTATTATTAGTGTGTTGATAATGTGAAACAATTTATTTCGATAAAATACCTGTGACGATGTCTACTTCATTTATCCAAAACGACAATACATACTTCTAAGTATATATATATACAGGGTGTAAACAGACACTTTACGAAGCCGTCAAGCAAGCATACTGCAAAAATTATTGCTGGGAAACGACTTTTTTTTTTAGTGAAAAATCACGTTTTACGGTAGGACTCGATGGAACGCACTCAAAGCATTGTGCGGATGGATTGAATAGTACGGGGGTCGTGGAGGTGTTTAAAGTAAAAAATCTTACATTAAAAACAAGTACTTAAAAAAAAGTTTGAACTTTGACCCCCAATATCTCCGTAACTAGAAGGTTCCCAGGAATGGTCTAAAACAAAAAAAAAGATCACAAAGACGGGGAGAACAAGTGCCTTTCGGCTTCGTTAAGGATCTATTTACACCGTTTATAAAAGCTTTATTGCATCTACATATGTTTACTTCAGCAAATGCAGCACATACAAAAATTAACATCAATTCCGAAACGAACAAACAATACCTACACCAAAAATGCAAACCATTACAAACCAATGTTTAATCAAACTCATTTACACAAAATACCATTAATATTTATGCAGCTCCACGTTTACATTTAGCGAATAATTTAGTAAATACGCAAACAAAGCCAGGGGACGGGCCTAGTGTACAATAACAGCATCATAAATAGAAATTCAAAGGCTTTTGTGAATTAAGATAACAAAATATCGAAATATAAAGTTACATGCCGACGAAATCCCTTAGAGACAAAGCGACGGACAGACTTCAGTGGCATCGGGGAACTGACAGGGTTGGCAAACTTGCTTTAGGAAAAAGAATAAGAACAAAGAAAATCGCAGATGGGAGGATCACATTACCGCAACACTTGCAATTCCTTAAAGATCAGCATTTGAATTTACACAACATTATAAAATTGAAGACTCATACACAACACTCATTAGAAGACCCATAAGGACATCAACATAATGAAGATAATAAAAATCTAGAAAAAGGTAGTATAAATAACAGAAAAGTCGTTTCCTGAATAGGACAAGATATTTCCAAACTAAACTAGTACCTCGAGATAGATGTGATAATCAGGTACAGTTTGAAATTCGCCCTAAATCTATAGGAAATCCATAAGTATATTCGCTCCTAACAATTTGCTTGAAACGTAATGAACCGGCTACAGAACTTGGCACAGCGGCATTCTGACAACTTCTCTCAGACAAACATGAATGCTTGACGAATCAATGTCAAAGAACAATTGGAACTCCAAGAAGTCGCAACTTGTTCGCGCCAGCCCTCGCAATGTTGTTCCCGCGTCGCGATTGCAGCAATATTACTTATGAAATAAAAGAGGTCGGGAGCTCCTTTCGAATTGCAAATTTCCGCGTAACTTATGTGCCTCCTCGAATCTCCATTAGCAAATTACTGCTGTCTTCCGCGAAGCTTTACGTAACACCAACAATATGTCTAGAATTAACTGAAGCTATATATCATTACAAATCACTTTCCCAACTTATGGTAATAGATGGAACGAAACCGTGGACATCAATCTTGATTTTTTATTCGCCATTCCTCTCTCGGGAGCTGGGCAGTTGGAGTCACTGGTAATTTTACGATCTCCAGTCATTTTTATTATACGATGTGTTATAACCGGTGTCATTCACCTCGTTCAGTAAATACTCAACACTTGAGATAATTTTATCTTTCATTTTTTCCGACGGTCCTCTGCGGTTTGCCGTCAGCCTCTTCGTTAAAATTACGGCTAATAAAATAATGTCATTACGCATTCTTACGACTTTTTGTTTGGGCTTTTTGTTACGCAGATAATATTGGGTGAGTGATGTAGAATTGTGGGACGTCGATTTATCGTGGGGCCGGGTGTTAGCGCATAATACCCGTAAGAATTAGTTTGTACAAGGGTCCGTAAGTCAGGGTGGATGTATTGCGTCACCAGACCCCTCGAGACGCTACAACAATCTTCTCAAATCGTTGTTGAAAATTCAATGACATTCGCCCGAGGCGAACGCTTGCGATATCTTTTTACGAGTCACAAAAAAATGGCAGAAACTTTTTATCGGATCCAATTTTGTTCAGTAACTATGCCGGGTGGATTCGTGATAAGCTTTTTATAACAAGGGTGAGTTTCTCAGCAGTGGAGAGTGAAGCGTCGGATGGTGTCGTGCGTCCGTCTAGCGATGCATGAGACGCCAATCACAGATGGAGATCCGATGATAAAGTAGCCTAGACGACGAGTGTAACGATTCAAAGCCTCTTGTTATAAATTTGATGTCAGTCGGTGGTGGATATCTGAATAGTTTCAGTATGAGAGCCTGTAAAACGTGTCGTTTGTTTAGCGAGCCAATCTGTGGCGCGCGAGATATGTCACCGTCTCGCGGCTCGCGACAATTCCATCAGCCGCTATATGAAAATGTACAAATATGTCAGTCAACAGAGCGTCGTATCAATAAGTTGTATTTTCTCGATATCTTTCGCGGCGATATTTTTCTTAGAGGTTCGTTATTTTATTTCTGCTTGGTACTAAAATTTTGTTTTGCAAAAAGACGCGATAACGAAGTTATTCTTTGCCATCAGAGTTTATGTTTCCAATCCAGAGTATTGTAGATTTATCTTTTGCTTTGTGTTCGTCTTCAATCAGATCGTCCTGGGGTTGATAATGGGTTAGTTAAATAGGTAGGTATAATAATGTACTCAGGTATCTGTAGGTTTAGGTTTTACTGGATTTTTGTTTGACAGATACGAGATGGAAACGCCGGGAGAGGACGCCCTAGGCGAACATACACTGACCTTACTGGTGATGTTATTTAGAAAGGTCAAGTGCTCTCAACTGACGTGCGTGTATGACCAGATGTGGACGAAGCAAAAGAAGTATCTAAGGATCGTAGCAGGAGGCATTGTGTAGTTTCTGTATTCATGCGTGTTTTTACAACTTTACTGATAGAATTAAAGATCCCAGGACTTACCATGTGTAATGACGGTATCTCACAACTCGTCATACCCTATAAGTCCCAACTTAAAGGTCCGTAACACTCCCAGAACTATGAAATTCCAAAAGAAACCAGTTTCATATCAATAAAAACTTTTTAACTACATGGTGGTCACCGTTAAGACCTTCTCTCCAAATAAGGCGGTGTTTGTCAGTTCACAACTAAATTTATTGACATTATAAATTCAAAACGACCACCTTTATTAAAACCATCAACAGTTTAGTGGAGAGTTGAAGGTTAGGTAAAAGGTTCAAGTTCATGATTCTTCCATGGTAACATGGAGTTGGTTTATTTTTAGCGGTACCGATATCATCATTATCCTACCCTTATCTGTTTATAAATAAAAGTTGCGTCTTACATTTGCGACTGGACTTACACAGAACAGTTTTGCAAAACTCAGATGGACTTCAGAGGCTGAATTTGATAAAAAATTACAAGATCGTCACAGTGCTGTATATTGTTTCTCTTTAAATTCCTTATTGTAAATATGTTTTTTTTTTTAGCATCATTGAAATTAAACTGTGCATCAGCTTGGATTTATGTTGTGCGTGTTTTCTCGATTAAATAAATAAATACGTCAATTGTGCTAATCAAAGGCATCTATTTATTAGCAAGTAGTTAGCATGAAAGGCAGTTAACCGTCTCTCCTCAGACTAGTATGGTAATTAGAGATCATGTTACGACTCCTTCGATGTAACTGGCACTTAATCTCCTCGCGTGGCTAACACCGATAAATGATACGAAGATGCCATATTGACTTACGACGCAGCTCCTATATCAAAACATGGTGTCAGAATATTTGCTACATATTTCAAAAAAACCCTAAACAAATCCAACCTTCACGCGCCCACCGAGGTCTAATTAACCCACACGGGAAAAAAAATCAAGCTACAAAAAAGTAACATTGTTTCAATTCATCGACACAAAATACTTTTCATATTTCGACGTTGCGAGCCCCAAGTGTGAGAAGGGCTGTACCCGCGGGGCGCCGAAAATTAAATGCGGTGGAGGAGGTGAATGACAAACGAGGTTGATGCAGGATGGGCGGTTTTATCGTGTACTGTTGGACGCACGGTAGTAGTAACAATACTGGTAAGTTATTCTATTTTTTATTGAAACTGTGTCTGGTTTGTATTGTAGGTCAGTTTTTTTTTTTAAATTTAACGTCTTGACTTGATACTTTTCAAATCAAATCAAAATCAAATCATTTATTTTGCTTGAATATGGGTACACATAAGGATGAAATACAACAAATATAGCTCAGGACCATATCCTACCCTAACAGGTGTGCAAAACTAGTACATATTAAAATTAAAATTTAATAAATTTGGAATGTCAAAAATGAAAACAATTACATTATGACGTCAAAATTTAAGTTAATTACATTTTCTTCTAAGGAAATGTCGACTTCATCTAGTGTGTTTCTTAAATACAAATAACTTTATTGTTTCAGAAGTACATTACCTCAAAAATAGGTGTCTGGTAGTCTGGTCTGTCAAAAAAGACGTGTTTTTCTTACATAGACTTGTATAGCTGATTTCAATTTTCTATTTACAGATTACAAATATTTCTATTCATTACTGAAACTCTGTATTACGCTAGACCAGCACTAAGTCCAAGTGGTTACACCGCGGACGTGCGGCCGTCTGTACCTGTCAGTACCCGCACAATGGACACCTTTAAACTGGTGCAAAAATATATTATGCAAATTGAGATTTATACCGCGGGGGAGTTCCGGACAGAAAGTATCTGTGTTATCTTTACCTATATAAAGGGATTGCTTGTTTTTCTTCTACATAATCCCGGGTATTACTTCGTGTATTTTTTTGGAGTAAGACAATATGGCGCTTCACGCAGCTGTCAGTATTTGCGATCTGAACTTAGGCCACCTGACACCTATTTATTTTGTGTAAGAGCATCGACCTTACAGGCTTAGGTAAGTAAACTTGTTTTTCTTGTATTACTTACTTTAATATTCGTAAAATTATAAACGATAAAATATTCGTGTGAAAATCCATTAAGATATCATTGTGTTCTATAACAGAGATACCGAACAAAAATAACCCATTAATAAGAAGGTGGCACGATCCGGCTCGTATAAACTAAAGAAAAATAGTTAACCCCCAAAATGCGAGCGAGGGACAAAATTACCCATCCCAAAAGTATTTGCAGACGGCTTAATAAGAGGCGCGTAATTATCCGCAAATCCTCCGTCGGCAAGAGCCCATATCCGTAAAGGACTTGAGCAAACTCAGTTTGGGTACCGCCAGTAATAACTTTTTGCGAAGTATTCTAACCTAACCCAACATGGATGAAGAGTTTCTCTGTACAAAATATTGAAAGCATCGTATATCTGTCGATATGTTTACATTTCCTCTTCGTAACTGTAAAATCATTCGGATTTATCGCGGCATTCGTATTCATGTGTAACTTAAAGCTTTACACTCTTGTATATCTGGTAAGACAGCTTTTGAATAGATACCTAATAAAACGGAAGTGCGCTAACATGAAACAGTTTTCATTTGCTATTAAAACATTTTCTCAAATTAATACTTGTGCCACAAAGTGGAAAGTATGCGAAGTAGTTCCGTCACTTATAACTTATAACTTCAAAGTTGCCCTGAGCAACTTTGAAGTTGAGATGAAACTTGTACATTGTCCATAAAAAATGAAACACCTTTTAAAGGAATTTCCTCATACACAGTGAAATCTAATAAAGTGTAACCGTCGAAAACTTGCTAAGTTCACCACATAAGACACGATTGCCACTAAATTATGAATCATATAAACACGAGAACTCGAAACTTGCGAGTTATTACGTAGTTCATATCAAAATTTTAAATTGAACTATAAACTTGCTTAATTCAACCGGGGTTGGGAAGGGGTGAGCTATATTTTGGAACGTAAATGTGGCATTAAGCAGTGGTGCGAGTGAGAAGGACGATGTGAAAAGTCTAGCAGTGACGTAAATTGCTACAGCGTCGGAGATGATTCGTGGAGACATTTTTATTTTGCATAGCGCAACCTTCTAGCGTACTTGTGACTTTCTTTATTGGGTTAATCTGAAGACACGTTGTGTAACTTGTGTAATCTCTTCTTGAACTTATTAGGCGTTCAATATGGAGCGCGTTTGTAACGTTCATTAATTTTTTATTGTATCATTCACCAAAGTAGGTACATCACTTGTTCGCGTGTCGTACGAAAATTAATAAAAAAGCTCAATTGGATTTTCATTGAAATCAGCTGAGTATTTAGCTGAAAATATGGGCTACTTCGTGGTTAATGGGGTCTATTAACCGTTAATATTCGTTTAACTAATATTGGTATTTTACGGGACTACCGTAGAGGGTTACGTGAAAATATAGAACACAGCCACACATTGTACCTTGCAGTGCATATAGTGCAAGCCAGAACATCACGAGTGTCGATCAGAGAGCAAACACGCTACCGCGTCCGCCACACGCTCCTCTCGTCACAAATTGAATCGTGACGTAATATTTAACGTAGACATTTTGCGCTACCCTCGCCTCGAAATTACGCGACACAGCCTTGCCCGGGAATAACTTATCATATAGCTCGTTTAACTCAGCCATCAATAAGTCATCGTCGAATAATTTTATTTTGATGTCGACTAGAACTCGGCTACCGTGTAATTCATTTCCGTAAAGTTAAGTCATGTAGATAAATTTATATCGAAATACAAGCTGACGGTATCGTTTCGTAATATTTGGAATATTTGTTTTTAAATTACGCTACGGTAAAGATTCGGGTCGGTGTAAACAACGAACGCTATTTACGCATTTTCTCGTCTCTCAACGATACTTTGTAGCGTTGACAGTTGCTACTGGGGGATATTCCTACAAATACACGCAGAATGTATCACTTTTCACAGGTTGCTCATTATTTTAAAATAAAATATCACTCGTTTGTTTCACGAACACATCCATCAATGTAACATCTCATCATATCTCTCGACGATCAAGCTCCGCACATGTTCCATTGCACCCAAGTGCCATAATGCGTTAACACACAAAATTCAGTTTAATACACGCGTCGTATGCACGTTGGTGAGGGGGGACTCTTGTAAAATGGGCCGAGGCTCTTGTGGCGGCACTCGTCGTGTTTGCCCGACTCACTCGCAGTGTCGGCGAGAACATATCGCTTCCCTGATATCGGTAAACAATTTACACGTTTCCTATACAATACAAGCGGTGTGCACACGTTCGGATGTATTTATGTATGTCGAGTACAAATCTTGGGAGGTGGGGTAAAATGTACCCGCGCGGCGGAATAGGGTTACGTGTTGTTGATGTGTTGTTACATATTTTTGTGCACTATTGACGAGTAGGTACTATTCTGAGTGGCTGAGTGAATGGTGGGTTGAGTGCCAAGTTTTAGGTGACACACTGGATTATTTTTACTTTTACTAGTCACTGTACTGTAGGTACTGAAATGTAGGTGAATCAAATTACGATGATATGTTATGTAATTTATTAACAAACACGAGTCAAGGGCTAATTAGCTGAAAAGATAGCTTTTCTATTTTATTTTATTATTATCACCTTCATAGCCTTATTTATATGAAACTATCTGTTGGTCTACTACATCGTAATTCCAACACCAAAGTCTCGAAAGTGGAAACGTGGACGAAGCAAAGAAATATGTAAGCAATGCGGGATCGTAGCAGGTGACTTCCCATAGTTTCTGCATACTCCTATAGGAAAACTGCGCGAGTTTAAGTAGGTATGTATCCAAAACTGTCAAAAATGGAACAACAACCAATCCAACTAAAATCAAAAGTCATAAAATCCAGCCAGTAACCAACCCATACAGTATAGACCGGGGCCTGTCCGACCCAATCTACCGTGGAACGCGCGCCTGTCATATCGGAGCGCACACCAATTACTCAACACCTGCGGCCGAGCTTATTACCAACAGTTTTCGACACTTTAATCTCGTACTAACTTATTTATACAGGATGTATTAACGCCAAGAATAGGATTTGTGTCGTAAGGTGTTATGTCAGCTCGGTGGACTGATTTACACCTTTGGGGAATCTGATTTGGAAAATTAGACTGAAATTTTCATAACTTCCTGAATTCTGGTTAACTTTTGATTTTTTTTTTTTATTGGCCTGGTATGTCCCACTGCTGGGCAAAGGCCTCCCCCATATCCTTCCAGGTACTCTTCTCCTGCGCCACCTCGAACCAGTAACTTTTGATATATTCGAGGAAAATTCCTTGTGTTGTAAATTGTTTAATTTATATTTGGCGACTATAAAATATGCTCTTACCTATATATTATATCACCAGCTCTATTGCCACACATATGTATTATTCACAATTCGAACTCAATTCCTTCATTTGTTTGAAGAATTCTTCTGCTTGACAATGAATAAACCGTAGTGACTGTTGTTGAATTGTCAAAATGAACGCTATTGCGTTTACATGTGTGTTAAACCAAAACCCTGTATATCGTCATTTCGTGAGGATCCATGAAGATAAAGGAAGTCAGCTTCTTCTAAATAGGCTTTATGAAATGCTTTGAGATCTTCACTTCTTAATTGTTATCAAGACTTTTCCTGATACCGTCATTACCGTCTAAGGCAGATTCTCATTTCAAATTACTACTAGTATTCGACGGAATCTTTCAAAACTTTACACAAAGGCATTTAGCGAGAAGAATCCAGAACAAAGAAAAATAAGACGGGAAAGTTGGAAATCTAATTATTTTCAGGTAGATAAATAATAATCCTCTCATATTTATTCTCGGCCTTTGAACCTAACGTGAACTAGATCTATGATCGGGTCTTCGTGAAATTATTTCAGCTTCGAGCAGACCTAGGGTCTTGTAGGCTTTGTTAGAAAATTACGACATACTTAAAGCTTCAATAACTTCTGAAATATAACCCCTAATAACAATGTTATTAAGGAGGAAAATGTTTGTAGTATACAGAAGTAGGTATGTATAGAAACTTAGTCAACATGAAAGATAGTCAAAAATCGGCATAATTCTAAAATAGATGGATTTAATGATCTGTATTATGAACACCATACAAATTACAGTTTAGAAAGAAACAAAACGAAATTAATTCATACCGAAAAAATCATCCCTAATCTGGCAACCCGTAACTTTCCAAAAGGTTGGAAACAGACCACGAACATTGTAACTATAATAAATCCCCCGAAAGTCGATTAAAAGGGGAAAATTTCTCTCCGTCACAAAGAGGATTACCCTGCAAGCTGTAACCCGAAATCTATTTAACTCATTACGATCTACCCGAAGTATTTTGTAGGGTCAGGTAATTGGACGTAAGTAGTAACCACAATTCGGCAACCCTCACAATAATCAACTGAAACTATTGATTATAATTGAAACTTAACGGGGTGAGAATTACCCTGGATTATGGTTATAGTAGCGACATAGCCAGATATACACTGGGCTTATTGTAAGGTTGGAACCGAAGATACAATTTCAGCACTGTTCACAAGACAAGGTATTCTAGATCTCTATATCTGTCGTTAAAATTAGATGTGACGATGGGAGAATAAGACAATCATGCTGCATCGACAATAATTAATTTAGGATAAAGACAGGCTGATAATGATGACATATGGTTAACATTCTTAATATGAAACTTTAAATAAAGTACAAGTTAGATACTTCATTGAAATAGTTCTTCAATGAGTAAGTAATCAAAACCAACCTTTTTTGAAGAGAATGGAGATTTAGGAATGTTGCCTAGGAAAGCACTTTTTTTTTTTTTTTTTTTTTTTTTTTTTTTTTTTTTTTTTTTTTTTTTTTTTTTTTTTTTTTTTGGATGGGAAATCATCAAATGACCCCCCCCACTCTGGGCGGAGTGGAAGGGAGTGTCAGACTTGTACTGACTAAAACCCATCCATGCTCCTTCTTTGCCCTTTGTGTTCCAGGGCCACGGTGTCTCTTTCGAACAGTCCCGCAGCTCTGGCAGGCATCGGCCCATGCGGACCCCTACTCGGTTGCTGACATCTCTTTGAGGCGCGCGTGGAACACGAACGCGCCGTCGACACGGCCTGTCGTCATAAGACGGCCGGACGGCGAGCTAGCCCATAACTCGCCGTCCACAGGCCCGCGCCTACGGTGGCCGGGAGCCACCACGTGACCCCCGACGCCCAGGGCGTCTCCCGCGGCGGCTGGGACGTGAGGTTCTTTCCCTCACACGTCCCGCCACCTCCTTCACTAGCATGACTGCTTCACAGAAGGTGGTGACGGCTTCCCATTCCCTCTCGCTCCGGACCATGGCTTGAACCAGGGCCTGACGCGAGAGATCGCCGCCGCCAATCGCCGCTACAAGGACACGGCGGTGCTCCGCCCAAGCGGGGCAGACCTCTACGGTGTGCTCCACCGTGTCCTCCGGACGATCCTCGCAGTGGAAACACCCGGGCGTTTCCTCCCGCCCGATTCGGTGCAGGAACCTCCCGAAACAACCGTGTCCGGTGAGGATCTGCGTCAGGCGGTAGGTGAGGGCGCCGTGGCGCCTCTCTAGCCACTCCTCAAAGAGGGGACTTATCGCCACTATGGTAGCGTGCCCTGCACGGGGTTGCAACAGTCGCTCTCTCCATGTCGCCATGAGATCACGCCGGAGGTCTGTCCGCTGAGCGGCAATTTGCCGCGGCAGCGGAGTTTCCCCCTGACGTAGTGCCTCCGCGCGCCATTCATGCAGGCGCGCGAGGACTATCGCCTCCAGATCCCATGGCGGCAATCCGGCAAGGAGGCTAGCCGCCTCGCCGGAGATCGTGCGGTACCCCCGGATTAGCCTTATGGCTATCACCTTTTGGGGCGCGTTCAAGTAGTGGGCAGCTTGCCGCCTCAAAGAACGCGCCCACACCGGGGCCCCGTAAAGGGCCATGGACCGCACGAAATCGGGGTTCTGTCCCCACGTGCGTGCGGATGCGGGGCGAGTCGGTAGTGGACATCTCGTTCGCCAGCCCCGCTCTGTCGCCTAGGAAAGCACTTTACAAAGATGGATGGGCTTCGCCCACATGAGGTAGCTACAGACATTTAGGTTTCATATTTCGACGATACAATTTCAGTCGTGATTGAAAGCTGTATCTTCTTACAGCTTGCTAAGTCTCGGCCTAGATATAAACATGTGTTCTAGATGTCTGGCTGCAAATGATACGCCACCCGATTTAGGAATCTTTGAAGTCGTTCAACTCATAGACTGGTGTCTTGTTGATACTAAAAATAGAACGAAGTTATTAAAATATGTAGTGTCTGGTTCATTTCATACTACGAGTGTTTTAAAACCTGGTGATAATAAGCTCATTAATGAAAAAGATGGCGTTATAGATCTTTAATGTGATCGAAAAATGATTAAGGAACTAGATAATGGGTTTTGAAATGAAGCGAAAGGAAGGTAAGGATCGTAATAAACCCACAACCATGTGGTCGCATTTAAAGGTGTGGTACTAACACAACTTTCTGCACGAGATCATCGTAAAGCAGCTTTCTCATACAAATTTATGACACACGCAGTATCATTTCCCGTGACAAATTAAAGGCCGATAATTTTCAATCAAGCCCCAATATTGGTCCCGATACAAAACCAAGCTAAAATGTGCGCCACGTATCCGTCGGCGTGGCAACTGGCGCATTTCGTCCATTTCGTCCAATAAAACGTATTTGCCGAAGGTGGTCGCGTTCGTACATTAATATCGTTCGGTTCAGACTCGCCTGATTTACGAGCGCCACCGCTGAAAACTCCACCTTTAGTGGAAACATACTGTAATGCGGTTGGGACGGTACTGAATAGACTAGAAAGAGCTTAGGTTATAGAACGCAATACATTACTGCCTTTGCTAACGATATACTGTTTTTTTTCTAGACATACGATTTTAGGATCAAAAAAGAAAAGAGTAAACATTGAAAATATTACAACAATGAGTCATTTTGATTTAACAAAAGAATTTAGACCGTGTCACCTAATATAAAGTGCAACGCAAAACGAAAGCCACTTTCTGTAATATTTCACTATCAAAAGCATCCGGTAAAAGCTTGTAAAATAGATTTAAATCCTAACTCGAATCTAGCCAATAAATAAAACCTAGACACAATAAATTATTTTTTCACTGGACCTGCTTCCTTACATTTACCTCCGGCGACGACAACATATATCAAAGCACTTTGTTCATAAATCAAATACTGCTATTTACCGCAACTGAAGACTGTACGCAACGTTAAGTTTTTATTCCAATAAAACTTGGCAACCACTTTGACAATGAGTCGGTAAAAAAAGCAGACGGTTTCAAATGAATTGAAATTAGTGTTATCAGAAGTGGGATCTGGCTTGTGCAACGTATTGTTAATATTTGTTAGCATTTCGGCACGTGTACCCAAAGACGGGTTACTAACCTAACTTTGTCATAACAACAGATTTTCCTCGTCGTGATTTGGAATAAATTACGCAACGAAAAAAAAATTCTAACGAACCTCCTTGAGGAAAAACGGTATGTTTATTTCTGGGGCTGTTGCGCGGGACCGTCTTGTTCTTAATAGCCCGTATGTTTTCCAAGTAACACTTCTCACACGAGAAGTAGTGGGGAAGCTGCGAGATAAATTACTTAGTCCGGACATCTGAACACTGTACCTTTGCATGAGAACTCCTTCCCTACTGTGTAATCGTGTCTGCGACGGTCGGAGAGGATTTCGATACAATTTTACATATTAAACAGTTTTAAGATGGATTTAAACTTGGCTCACGTAGAAATGTTGAAGAACAGTATGTTACGAAACTAGGAATAACTATCTCGGTCTGAATAAGATGGCTTGTTGGTCTATCGGTCGCATACGCTGCTGAGCATGAGGTCTTTGGTTCGATTTCCAGGTCAGGTAAAGTGTTTTCAAGAATTTTTCAGTAGCAACCGCGGATTATAGATTTGTGCCTGGAGGATGGCAATAGGCTCACCCCCTGTTACATGAGACTTAAACGTAACCAGTGAAATGTGGGTGTACTATTTGGAGTATCAGACACCTCTACCGAACCCTTCGAAAATTACAGGCGTGTTGATATTATATTATTTTGAATATAATGGAGTCTTTCAGGAACACGTGTGGTAATAACATATTGGATTTAGAGATGACAATGGCACATAAAGTATGAGTTGTCAACATCTTGATAGCCGGGAGACGTAATGGGAAAGGGAACAGCTCTATTGAACTCAGCGCTTCAGCTCTATTGGACTGGCACATTTATTGTTTTCAAAAATTGAACAGCAACAAGCAGGGTCCCATCATTGTGACCAGTATGGCAGCTTTAGGAGTCTGTTTAATATGAAACCTCATTTTTAACAATTTGTTCTGGTGATACGCAGTACGCCCATGTTCAGCTCAGCATGAGTCGGACGGTAAAATGAATAAATATATTTATCGATTTCAGTAAAAAATTTCAGTAGTTCAGTTTAGCTTAAATTGTTGAGTTTTGATGTGGATGGGTATAAGAGTAGAAGAAGACCAAAGAAACGATGGATGGACAGTGTGAAGGATGATATGGCACGAAAGGTGTCTTATGAGATGACGAGTAATAGAACCGAAATGTGGGACAAAGGCAAGAGAATGATGATGTGTTTAGCTTTAATTGTGCCAAGTCAACCCGAAAATGATTTAACGAAGATAGATGCCGATCGGAGTCCACCGATCAACTCGAGCCGAACGCAAGCTCAATGTGTAGTAATTGCTTCATATCCACTTTGTTCTCCAACAAATACTGCCGGACCCTCCCCAAAGAACCCCTAAACTATGCACACAGATCACATAACTTATTCCAAAGCATCAAGTACACAACAGCTATCCGAGATATCTAACCGTCATCGTACAGCAATCAATTCGCTATTCGTACGTCGTACAACTCGCACGGTACTAACAGCCTTATAAGGAACCAGACTGTCCATCTCCGTCCATCTCGCTTATAACGAGACCCGGGAACCGAAGCCTTAGGACAGAATAGGACATTTCGTGCGGTTATTAAGTGTGTAGGTTTCTTTGGTCAGTGCAAGATGGGAGTTATAGGTGGTCCGGTATGCTGTCTGTGTTTGTTATGGGTTCGGTTTGATCGTAAAGTTGTGGCTTCTGTATAAATTGTACCTAGCGAGTAAGTTAAAGTTTTGTTTATTTTTAATTTTAAGGGGTCTGGCAAGTCAAATTTGGAAAGAGAAAACCGCACAAAGAGAAGAATAGAAAAGGCTAGGGGAGAAATTTTTAGCCAGCAGTGGGACAATAATGTAGTTTGACAAAATAAAATCAAGATGAGAAAGTCGGTGTTGCCAAGTTCATGTGACCCCAGTCTATTTAAGTCGCGAGTTAATAGGCTTCTTTTGGGTTAGTTCTTTCCATCGTTGGCCTCATCTCTTTTCTCAGGACTAGATTGAGGTCAAAAGTAGGCCCATTTAATATACGTATAAAAAAATATAAAAAATCAAGCATCCCTTTCTACTTCTGAATGACTTGTAAGACCTAAGCCAAGTCAAAGACGAAATTCAAGGCAGAGATCAAAACAGTTAGCCATTTTTCAGGAACAAAAACTTCGCCACCAACTTTCGATGCTCTATTTGCCCAAGAACGAACCCACCTCACAACAATGCCTTTTACTTAACAATCCGAGATGCAGTACAGTTCCTTCTCTACTAAGTTAACGTTAGTCCCCAGACAAGGCGTATTTCTCAGAGCATCTCAACCAGACACCTTCTACCCGGTTCTTCCCGAGCCCCGGTTTTACGACACCCGCATTATTTTCGCTTATACGAAAACCTTTAAGTTCCTTGCTGATCTTTGCGATGAAAAATGTATGTGTAATATCCGTTGGTGGGTTTATTTTTTATGATTTTCTTGTATAATAGAGTTTATATTATGCCAAGATCAAGCGAAGTATGGCTAAAGCCTGACGTGACATTCGCGGGGGATCAAGATACTTTTATAACTACGAAAAGCATGGAATTTTAAAATAAAGACGAATATTTTATTCGAGAATTTATTCAAAGCCTCGGACATAAAATAATATCCATGGAAAAGTTGATTTCATTTCAACTATGACTCCGACAAAATATAGCTTATTTTCTTTAAAATTGTTAGACTCATACGAGGGAAACGGCAGCTCGGGGCGTTTCGCGGTAAATCCATTCTGGAAGATACCATCCACAATTCTAAATAAAATATCACCGGCGAGCACATCCCGCTGGCTCTGCATTTCTACAATATTTACCGGCGAGCCATGCATCAACGTAACGTGGCTTCCCAGGTTCCGCATTACCTGCGAAGCGCTCAACTTTCAAACAAAACACATTAAATTAAGCGAAATAACACCGTTTAATATTTTAAAACAAAAGTTGCGCACATTATGCAGGGGGGCTATTACGGTGGTCGATTGTTGTCATTGTGCCGAGTGGCCGTTCTTTGTTCGAGAGCGCGTCGTAGGCGAGAATTGCAGAAATGTAAACACGAATGCACGCCTTTGAGAGGCCTTGGAGCGCCGAAGTGAACGGGCAAACAGCGCCGAACCTAAGTGCGTTGCTGAATTTGTAATACATGCAACACATGCATAAAGAAACATTATTTCGTGCAAAATAAAATTTAACTGTCTTCATGTACCACGTTAATTTTGTTTAAAATTACATTCAGCAATGCTGAAGTAGTCCATGACGGGAATATTAATTTTGTAATTAATACTGAAGCACTGAAACTTCGTTAAATTGTAATTTATTAGGTAATAATATGCTTATACATTGTAATTTAAGATTAATTAATATATTATCTTTAAGCCTCTCATCACTTAGTAATATTGTTATTATTAATTGTGACAACAACGTGTAACAGTTGATTAAAACAAGGAGACTCGAGTTCAACTCAATATTGTACATGCCAAGAATACTCCCCCACATTAAAACAGCTTTTCTGCACAATTCACTTGCACACGTCTCAAGAATATCGATTGCTACAACTAGGCCGAAACATTTCTTATCCTGCATTTGGAAAGAATAACCTACCGCACTAGGGTTGTTTCGACCCCACGTTCCCAAGTCCCTCTGGTTTCGGGGCCCGGAGGCCGGGGCCCGGGTGTAATGGTGCTTTGTGCGACGCGCAGGGCGCAGGGCCCCGCCCGATCGATACCGCTCACGTGCGAACCACGCGGCACAGGCAATTCTTTGTTCTGCCAACTTATCGGTAACACGACCCTTTATTAACTTCCGTGCGATACTTCGCGTTTTTCGCATGACAATATAATAGTCTACCAGTTTTTCGGGGTGTTAACGTTTGAGCGTGTTTAATGTGGTACTTTCTTGTTAGATGTTATGTGGAAGTTTTGTAATGCATCTGTAATAGGTTAGGGAACTTTGTGAAGAGTGATTGAATGAAGTAACAAAGGAACATAATATCACGCCTGTAAGCCCCGAAGAGGAGGCCAGAGGTTTGCACTGAAGTACTCCAACATTTCGCCAGTTATGTTTAAATACCATGCCTTATGGGGCGAGCTTATAAACCGAGCAATAATTTTGACACTGGCAGCTATTAAAAAATTACGGAGGATAAAAACCAATAACACTTTTCCCGACCCGGAAATCAACCCAGGACCTCATGCCGGAAGCCTTTGTGACCACAAGATCAAGTCAATGAACGGCAAGACATGAATGGAATACTTACTTAATTAATGTAACGGAAGGGATCTCAATAGATCCAGTTCTACATATATGCGGTCGTAAGTTTGGGATACAGTGGGTTTTGAAATAGAGGTGCGCCTTTCACATCTGAAATATCCTCGCATTTGTATGCGTGTCACTCTCGGCAGTTCTCTAGCGAGTTAAGCGTACCTCCTTACCGTTCCCATTGCAATGCTTCAGTGGTTCAAACATAATCTAAGGGTAAGATATGGAGTCGAAACTTTGCTAAGACTTTTGATTCGATCTGACAAAATCACGGCGACACCCAAATGAATGCCTTAATTATTGCACTTGGGACTTTAATTCGCGACACTGAGCCGAGCCTTGAATATTTAACAGTTAGCTTTGGGAATTTGGCAGACTTTCTGCTACTTATATCGACTAGCAAAGCTATGGATTTGTCAAAGCCCCATTGGAACCGAATTAGTATTTGTTATTTTGGCTACAGATTCAGCAAAAAGTTGTGCTTAGTAACAAAGTTCGAAGGGTCTGTACCGAAACCCTGAATGGAACTCAGTTCAGCTTTACTGACAGACTGAAACAGATATGAACAAAGAGAATACTAGACGGGTTTTCGCTGGTATTATGGTTATAAAAATCCCAATTGAAAATATTGTTTCTCTAAAATCTAGACTTTTATCAGAAGTAAGTGGATTAACTGTCATTTTTCATTTATTAATAAAATCTTGAAATATACAGAGTATTTCATCGAAAGATGTTTTGTTTTGAGAGCACTATGTATAAAGACTAAGTTCACGTGTTTCAGTTTAAGCACGTTTCGTAAACATGCCGTAAGTGATATGCAACAAGTATAGTGAATCTAGAATTATTTTAGTAAATAGAGCTTTAATTTCAGATAATATAATTCATAGACTATTTCTTCGTCGTTGGTGTAATGGTTTTAGGTTCAATGCGGTCGGGCAGCATTATTAAGTTTTTCCATCAGAAAATTCACAGTTGCCTTCCGGAGTACTTACCTGTCAAGTCCGCCTACGTACCACTATTGTATATGAAGATTAAATAAAAAATCAACACGAGCCGAATGAAAGCCAAATGTTGTGTGTTAAGGAAAATGTTGTGAGAAAAGTTTTGAGTATGAATGTGGATGGGTATATGAGTAGAGGAAGACCAAAGAAACGATGGATGGACTGTGTAAAGAATGATATGGCAAGAAAGGAGGTGTCTGGCGAGATGACGAGTAATAGAGAAGTATGGAAGAGAAGACATGCTGCGCCGACCACAAATGAATAAGAATAAGGGCAAGAGAATGATGATGACGAGCCGAATGAAAGCCTAATATGTGTAGTAAAACTTAGGGTCGGCTTTGGTATTCAACAAATACTGCCAAATCGAATGTGCCGAACCGAATAACTACACCCAAAAGAAAAAAATGAATCCTACTAATATTATAATTGCAAAGTTTGTGAGGATGGATGGATGTTTGTTTCTCTTTCACGCAAAAACTACGGACCGGATTCGGATGAAATTTGGCACACAGGTAGTTTACCTGGATTAATACATATTCATTTTTATCCCGATAGTACGATCCTGTGGGACATTACCGAACACCACGCGGGCGAAGCCGCGGGCATAAGCTAGATTATAATTGATTAGGTAGTCAGAGAGCAGCGATTGGACAAAAATTCAAATATTACAGCAGGTACTGAATTTAAATGGGTCAGGGACCAATACCACGAATTCACTTCAATTCACTGACATGAAACAGGCGCTCACAAAAACGATTGTGAAATCGATTTAATATAGAAGATTAAAAATATTCCACCTCGATGATTGAGCAATTTGCGACATATTTTACGTTGGTGGGTTCTGCTGCTGTATACATATTTTGTGTTGTATTTATTGGAGTTTGAGCTTCCAGTAAGGTTTTTTGGGGTGAGCAGGATTTAGGCTACACTAAATCGATGTTTTCAGTATTGATATTTAGTTGGGATCTGGTTAACAGGGATGGGGATTCTAGCATAGGTAAGAATAAAACCAGGCAAGCGCGAGTCGGAATCGCACATGAAGGGTTCCGCACCATCGTAGAAGGCGAGACCCTTTAATTTTTAATTTATTTTTATTATTTGCTGTTATAGCGGCAACAGAAATACACATTCTGTGAAAATTTTAACTGTCTACTTATTACGGATCATGCAATACATTCCGCTGACAGACAGAGCGGAGGCTAAGTAAAAGGGTCCCGTTGGCCTTCGGGTACGGAACCCTAAAAACCTAGATGGAAAGATGTTATGACCATTTAGTTAGCAATTTTGAAGTTTTCAGCTTAACCCACTTTTAAGGTCTCGGATGTTCCGGTACTAACAAAATAAATCTCCAAAATCCTTTCCGGAAATTTTCTCTTATAGCAATATTGAAGTTTCGAAGGCTGGCACTTGCAGATGGTCAGTTACTTCACTGAAATCGCTACCAAGTTGGAAATTTTCTCCTACGGCTATATTTAAGTTTCAGGTCTATGTCAAATATACATAGCTATTCAAAAAAATCGCTGCCCAGGAATAACTTAAGAAGTGGAAGATCAAAACAAACTCTACAGATGCCTGCATACACTGCCTTACTAGTAGTAATGGATGTAGTGGATGGATGTTTGTTACTCTATCACACATAAATGGCTAAACGGATTGGGATGAAATTTAGAACACAGAAAGTTCATAACCTGGCTTTACACACAAGATACTTTTTATCCCGGTACTACGATCCCGTGAGACAATTATCGAACTCCACGCGAGAGAAGCTGCGGACATAACCTAGTCATCATCTGCCTAGCCTTTTCCCAACTATGTTGGGGTCGGCTTCCAGTCTAACCGTATGCAGCTGAATACCAGTATTGTACATGGAGCGACTGCCTATCTGACCTTCACAACACAGTTAGGTTAGTACTGGGTAATAGGATACGCCTTGGTAAGACTGGTTGTCAAACTTTTCGGACCACTGACTGCCTAACGACTGCCAAAGATCTACAAATGACAGCCGGGACCAACGGCCTAACGTGCTTTCCGAAGCACGGAGGAAACCTGGTATGTATAAATCACCCATCCACAGACCAACCTAGGTAAGCACGGCTTTAGATAAAGATAAAGATCGACCCGAGCGGCTGTTATTATTTAGCCACGAGCTCCTGCGGACATAACCTAGTATAATATAATATTATTTTTTCTTTAACAACTCGATGAAAGGTACAAACGATTATTATGAATAGTTAAAAGTAGAATGTAGATCAAAGTGGTTACGGTAATTTACGAGCATATTGTCTCTCCGAACAACTCGTGTTTGTGTTCATTGCCAGTTTGTGTACCAAACTAATATGTTTGCTTTCTGAAAATATTACTACTACCACGAAATCATTGTTTGTTGTTTCATTTCATGAAAAGGTTTCGTATAAATGGTTGATGTGAGTTTTGTATGAAATTAATGGATGAAAATGAAGCTAAAATTCTTGCAGCTAAAGTAATTACAAGTTGGGTGAACCAGGAGGAGGAAAGGAAAAGGAAACTGTAGGAAGACTGTTCCAGGACTTCCAGGAACAATCAAAGCCTATCGATGGTAAAAAATATGATAATAATAGCACCTTTAATAACACAAAAGTGATCATCAACATTATTTCAGCCGAAAGACGTCCACTGCCGGACATAGACATTCCACAAGTGTCGCCACATTGGACGGTCCCGTACGTCTCGAATCCAGCGGATCCCCGTAACGTTCACCAGATCATCGGTCTGTCTAGTGGGAGCCCTTCCAACGCAACGTCTTCCGGTTCGCAGTCGCCACTCCAGAACTTTCGGCCCCATCGGCCATCCGTTCTGCAAGCAATGTGCCCCGCTCACTGCCACTCAAGTTTGGCAATTTTCGGGCTTCGTCGGTAACCTTGGTTCTCTTACGGATGGTGTGGTGGAAAATGGACAAAGGTGATGTCACTGTCAAATTATACAAAAGAACCCTTACTGACACGACTAACAAGCAGTAAGAGACCTCGCGCACTACGACCACGAGGTGTCGTATGGACGGTCGGACGCCCGGTTGTGCGACCTTGGTTCCTGGTCGAAGCTTCTGAGGTCAAAGATCGTGGTCGTGACCTACGCGCGAGGTCCCTTAGGGTTGGTTTTGATGTGCAAGTGTTACCAGTAATGTGGGGTTGCCTGTTCGAAGTCCTAGTTAACTTATCAGGCTGTATATTTGATGTATAAGAAAGGAGTCCTGTGGTGGTGCTCGTGGTTACACAATAACAACCACACGGGTCGATTTTCAAGGTTAAGCCGCGGTTGTCAAGGTCGGTCTGTGCATGGGTGACCATCCATTACGTACCGAGTCTCATCCGTGCCTCGGAAAGCACGTTAAGCCGTTGGTCCCAGTTAACATTTGTAGATCTTTGACAGACGTTACAGGTAGTCAGTGGCCCGAAAGTATGACAACCAGTCTTAGTAAGGGGTACCCCGCCGCATATTACCCAGTACTAAGTGGGTTGTGGAGGTCAGATAGGCAGTCGCTCCATGTGAAATACTGGTATTCAGCTGCAGCCGGTTTGACGGGAACCCGACCCCACTAAAGATGGGAAAAGGCTAGGCGGATGATGAAGATAGGTCCTTTTAGCAGCGTTTGTAGGATATTGTAAAACAGTACAGGTAAGTTATAGTTCCAGGTGGCTCTATTTCCGTACTATGACTCACAGCCATAACTCAGGCCACTAAACTATTTCATTGACGTTTACCTGTCGCATTTACAGCTTCTAAAACACATAAAATAACAACTGAACAGTCCATCACGCTACGGCTAAAGGGAGCTCAGCAGTAAACACTTCACAAAGCACGCGATCCGAATTAAAAGTTAAATATAAGCTAGTAAAACTGTTAATGGTCGTATTAAATATGAACAAGCGTTGTGTGGTCGTGCTGTGGTCGTTCTGTGGTGGTAGCGACCACGTTAATGCACGTGGTCGCGGGTGCGTTTATCGCCGGCCACATAATGTGTGTGTGCTGTTTAGCAAATGAATTGCCGGGTTTTGAATTTTGTGATGTGGGTTTAGAGCTTGGTTTATATATTTTAAGTTTCGTGGGATAGAAGTATCTGCTATGACATTAAGTAGTCATGTCTACAGGTAAAGATGGGCAGAGATCGTCCCTCACTGGACGCCTGACGGAGGAAATCGCTGTCCAGGTAGACCACGGCGAAGGTGCTGTGACGATCCAGAACCCGGCCCGATATCGCACAAGACAGAGAGATTTGGAAGGAGATAGCAGCGGCCTTTGACCAGCAGTGGGACACACGCCAGTCCAACAAAAAAAAATGCCCACCAGGTCTTGAATTAATATTATAGATAGCCTGTATTGTCCTACTTTAGCGCAAAGGCTTTCCTGCGTATTTTCCATCGTTTGCAAATCCTTCTTAAAAATTGTTTCAAGCACGCTAAGTAATTAACTAATTACTTTATTATAGTCTTGATATCTGTTAAGTTTTGAATTACAACCAAGTTCAAACGCATACTAATGCATCACGTAAAATACAAGGTTAAAAGCACCCTTAAAAGCAACACCATGCACAGGATTAGCTGAAATAACCCCGCATTGAATTATATTAAGAAATTGTTTTTTTTTTTTTAGGATGCAAGGGACACCGACGCACAAACACTTACCACGTATTCAGTATATCATTCTGAACTCTAGATAGAAATTTTACATAGGTACCTTTTTTTTTAAATTACATAATTTTTAAAAATCGCTCTTCCAACAAAAGTGCAATATTTACACGGTCAATATGTATGGAGTTCTCTGTCAACTTTTTAGACTTATGTATCCTGCATATGCGTATGAAGTTTCATTAAAATCGGTTCAGTAATTTCGAAAAAAAAGGACTTGAAACTTTGTATGAAATGCCGTAAGTATTTAACGCTCTTAAACCAGCTCGCCCAAAGGCAAACAAATAGCAACAAAAACCTGCAAGTCACTACATTATTTAACAAACGACGATCACGATAACGTAGGCGGATCAATCAGTTATTCAGACTACCTACCGTTGCCATGACAACCGACCGATGACAGCCAATGCAGTCCTAACACACTTATTTAACCGCTGATATAAACCTTATGTCAATGACAATAAAGGTCACGTGTACTGACAAGTCTGAGGTAGAATAATAATGAAAGGATAGTAGTAGACGCGCTCTATCTATCCATTGTGTTCTACTATCAATCTATTATTGGTACTGTATTTATAGAAGGTATAATTATAGTTTTTTTTTATTTAGGCTTGATCATTGTATTTGAGACGTAATGGGGTCAGTGGCTTTAATTATAGGCGCTGATTAAGCATCAAGATGGCGTCGGTTATTTTTTGACAGCTGTCAATGTCAACACTGCGCAACGTTTACGTGGAATCTTTAAAATTCTCAAATAATCTTTAATTTTACTTTAATAAATGACAACAAATATTTGAACTTTGCATATGTTTTACCTATATTTATTCTTCAGCTTTTCTTTTAGTTTTTTTATGTAAAAGACATCTGCTGAACTCAAAAGCCTATAAACTAACGGAATAACAAAAGGATTTGGCGTTACTCACTATTTTATATTTCCGTAAGACGGACGTGCTTAGAATAAATCATTTTATCCAACTTCCTTAAATGGTTATACGATTGTCAAAAATGTTCTTTACACCATCACAATACCTCCACGTGGAGCCGTAGGTCAATGAATTTAGAAGGTACCGGTTTTTTTACTGGCCTTGTTTTTGACGCTGTCAATTAGAGTAAGAAATGAGGGGTGTGTCTACACAGGAAAATACAGGCTCATAAAAATCCATGGAATTTCTTGCAAGGTTTTTTTTTTGACCTACGTTTCACGACATGACTTCCAACTCTCTGACTGGCTTCAATCCTTGAGAGTTTAAAATTGCCTGTAAATGGTTCAATTTTGGAAAATGTTTTCCATCCATATCAAACCCGAAAATGCAACAAAAAACAACTATTACAACTAGGTAGTGACCGTCTCCACCCAACCCTTCCGCTGCACACAGACTAAAACAAAAGCCATCCGTCATCTATAACGTCACGTCAACAAACATTACCTCGTCCAAGTTTAGTCGTTAGCCCTCGAGTCATTAGTCACTAGGATTACATCCGCCGTTCACACGTCTCGTATTGATTGCACCGGTCATATTGACCGGCGGCGTTTACATTCGGAATTATTTCCTAATAACGCGCTCGGAGGGTTAACGATAACGGATGGAATGGGTATTTTAATATGGGTTACCCTGCGAATTCCTGTTTGGGGAATACCTCGTAACGATTTCGTGGAGGCTCTGTGCGATCTTAAGGTAAAAAGGAATAGGTAATATATGTCAGAATTTTAGTTTAAAAGGGCGAATAATAAAATTCCTGAGCAACAGCTTTTTTTTTTCATTTTATAAGTGGTGATAGCCTAGTGAAGTGATCCTTGTACTGTCAAGTCATAGGTCTTAAGTTCGAACCCAAGACACGCACCTCTGATTTTAGAATTCATGTTCATATTGTATAATTATCACTTGCTTCGGTGAATGGAAGCATTGTGGGGAAACCAGCATGCCTGAGAGATATTTCTCGACGGCATGTAAAGTCAAGTCAGAGGCCCATGGGCGGCATAAAAACTCTGACACCAGGTTAGGCACTAGCCACACGATAAAGAAAGAAGATAAAATTCCTATCGTGTTTTGCGTGTTCCAAAGACCTAAAACATTCTCGTATCTTCAAAATCAATGCTATATCTTTCTTTTTCTAATCAACGATAACATTTCCATACAAAGTCCACTTTTAGAAACATGTACTCTATCACTCACGCACTTTTAAAACCCCAATCTCTCCTTAAGTTATTATCATAATATTACACTGTCCGACATAATATGAAGTACAACTAATAATATAATAGTACAAAACTAACGAGTTTGAACACGCAACTTACGTCACACATCAAAAATCAACAACACCTGCATGTGTTATGTACTTTAACTAATACTGGATAAGAAAGTCCAGAAAATCAACTAGAATGTAGTTTCTTCTTACGTGCCCGAATTTGTAAATAAATCATTATCTGTCAAGCCTTTTCCCAACTATGTTCCTATATCTTCTAGTCTAACCAGATGTAACTGAATACCAGTATTTGGTTAGTAATAAAAAATGGTAAACAAAAGCTGCAAGAAAATCTTAAGTTACCGCAAAACATCTTTGGTGATAAATTCAAATAAAAGATGGCGTCGAATGAGATAAAGATTTCATTTGGGAAAAGAGAGAAAGGGAAATAGAGATTTCGAAATATTTTTTGTGACGTAGTTAGTAGTCGGCCGTATTATATTAGTTGAACCAATGGCGAAAAAAATACAGCTGTTTTAATTAAAACAATACGAATGGTGCTCTTCAGACCTCTGAGCAAAGATTGCTGATCAAGGATGACTGTGCAACACTTAATCACGGTTTAAGACGATTGTTCTGATAAGTTGCTAAAAGAGATAAGTTATCATTGTAATCAGCGAAGAAATTTACATATTATTTACGTGCGTAATCAAAATTTACTGTTTACTTAGTTGTGTGTTTCAACTAATAAGGATCATATCTTATGAATCTTTACAAGATGAAGCCTTGATACATTTCATTGTAATCATGACATACTCGTACTTTCTATCGTATCGCAATCCGAAGGGTTTTGAAGGGAATTTCTTTCCATTGTTTCTTATATTTCAAAATCTCGTCAGCTGAACATAGTGAATAACGCAATGTACATCTTTGAATAGGGTAGTTGGTCAAAAACATCTAATTAGACCGTCATAATATAGGTTTCCAAAAAATATTGGACACGTATTTTTTCTTTTTTCAAGTAAACAAAAAATGAAGACTCCTGTGACGTCACATTACGGTACACTTTTACCGGAAAGTGACTTCACAAGCCACTACTAATCTTTGATGCGTTTTATCTTCGTCAATTTTTATTGATTTTATAAAACAAAAAATACGTAAGTATTCAATATTTTTCGATAATCTAACTGACAGACTAAATATAATCATAGTTTTTTTTACTCAGAAATGATCCCTTTGTCAAGATGTAAATATGTCAAGCACGTTAGTCTTTCTGCGGGATAATCAGCCCGCAAAACGACTTGACAAATGACGATCGCATTTTGTATTTCCACAAACACTTTCAATAAGAATCCCATAAGAGTTTTAGTAGTTTATGCCACTCCAATACATTCTTATTCTTGACTTTTCCGGCATCGTTGTCACTGGCCTTCTGGCCCTTCTGTTATCATCCATTTTATGACATATTCCATGTGTTCTGTCATAATGATGTCACGCACGAGCTAATAAATCTTTAAATACATATTACATACTATGCTCTTTGGTTTGGAAAGTAACCAACGTATTCAGAGGGCGTTGGAGAGAGAGAGGAATCAATCAGCTGATGAAGACAGGGATAGATATAGTGTGCTCGTAAACAAAGTTGATGAGTACAAGAGTTCTGCTGGTTGGTAACGATGAGATTTGGAAATGGAACACAGAATGTTCTATTTTCAAGTTTGAAACCATTTGCAGGTTTTTCATTATAAGCAAGTGCATGGGATTTACACAACAAACGATAGAATACTTACTTTCACTAGAATCTTTCTTGACTAAAGTATTAGATTTGGCTATATTTTTAGGAAGTAAATCATCTAATGAAGTGGAAAAAATGTGAACAAAAAGGATAAGACCTTTATCCTCAAGGAGTTTGCTATCAGCTAAATAAACACTAAAGTATTACGTATGTCTTGGCCAGATTATCCCTTGAAAGTGACAGTTAGCAACAGTAATTCTAAATTAAAACAAAGACAAAAATAACCACGGAGCGGGCAAAGGGTTTGATTCCATAAATTACATAAATACACGGTGACCTTTGAACTCTGTGTCCCTGGTACATTATGTAATATTGTTAGTCAGAAACAGACGTGAAATGTCGATGCCTTTGGGAATTGCAGTCTACTGACTGATCAAACGTGGGATGAGCAAATGGGATGAGTTGTTAAAGGTCAAGTTTACATGCATGTTTTTTTTTTGTTGAAAGTCGTTCTCTGTTTTTAGGTTAAGTTAGTGATCAAAGTTATCTTCAAGCTTTCGACCATTAATGTTAGGAGCTATTTACTGAAATGTTATTGCAGAAAAAAGAGTTCAAAAAGGTGATGATAAAATAAAACCAATAAAAATCGCGTTTACTAATTTCATTTTATTTTATAATTCAAAAATAGAATCTTTATTGTATTAAATTATTAATAGAAACATACGCTTTAGCAGGGTTACACTATCAAGCATCTCTTAATGACGTTTTACGCAATTACGCAAGACGCAAGCGGTAAACACAGCGCAAATAGTTTTGAATTTCGAAATACTGGCTGAGTTTGACAATCATTTCCAATTTTCCCTTGCAACCAGACAAAGCATAAACTTAAAATCGTAACTAGGTCGCAGTAAACTACTTCAGTGTCACAGCAAATCAGTGCATTACTATCATCACAGTATCAACCTGGCATATTTATAAGATGAAACACTAACATACGACAAACATACGACTCGACGATCTAACCCTTTAATGCCAGCCGGTCTGACAACGATACACGGTCTGACGAAGTATGCTGTATGCCAAATAAATTCACCGCGCGAAGGTCGCCAGTTATTTTAGTGAAAGCATTCCACGTTTAACTGTGCCTTCTAGAATTTTCTTTATTTTTGAATAGAATTAAAAAGTTAGCTATTTTTCAGTAACAGCCACTGAGTCTGGATTTTTGTCCGGTTGATGTCAATAGGCTCGCCGTATTACATGGGACTTAAATATAACTGGCGAAATGTGGGTGTACTATTAGGTACAGCCGGGGATAACAGAAGTACTGCTATGTTATAAAGTGTGTTAAAAAGCTAAGCAGACGTTGATTGAGTGTTTTTGTTGTAAATATAAACATTTTGAGTCATCGTCTACAGTTTTGGGCGTTTCTTATATTTAAATTGCGAAGTTACTGTTTTTTACTAGAATTTCCTTTTTAAAAATAGTGAGTAACAAATAACGGGTCTCAGGGCTCAAGAATTTGCGTCAGCCTTTGAATATTAATTTATTATTTAACATAAAGCCCATATTTAACAGTAAACTTATTGAACTGTTAACTTCTAAAAAATGTATACGACGTTTTTCAAAATTCGATAGTTGTTTACTTCTTATAAGATGAACGGCGGCTGTGTATGGCCACATGTAGGAACATGTGGCCATACACAGCCGTGGAAGAAATAAAAGGAGTATGTAAGGATCGTAGTAGATGGCGTTTTGTAGTTACTACCTAACCATGGGAAAAATGCGTGAATGTATGTACAGACGCCAGCACATCAAGCTACTACAATCTGTCAAATTTCTTTAAAAAGATTTTCAACTTTATCGCTAACGCATTAGGTTAAAGGTTGATTGGGAAATATTGACAGTTTTGGGTAGCTTGATGTGTTGGCGTCTGTACGTATGTTTTTACTTAAGATCACTTTCAAACAACTCATCGAAAACAAGTGACTTTTAAAATTCACCAGCTGTTTTTAAGAACTACAATGTCGTACATTTAGAATGTCATTCGGTTCACCGCAGCGTTGTGAAAGTCACGTGTGACGGTTTGTGAATTACACTGATAATGCGATTATCGAAATAAAGCAAAAAGGTGAGGTGACGTCACCGGTGACGAGTCATTTACGATACGGGCTGAAGTGTGCTCTACTTTCGCATAAAAGTAGTTTAGTAGGTATTTCTTTCTTTTGATAATTTTATTCAAATTGATTTGAGACAAGTGAAATTTGAGTGTTTATAGGTACATACGTATTTACCTAAGCTGTCGAGGAATACAAGCGTGACGTTATGTTGTAGAAACTGAAGTTAAAACTTACAAAACACACGTCTGGAAAGTGGAAACATACCTGTAAACAAAACAAAACAAACATTAGTTCGGCTCAGTATCGACATCAATTTTAATTGAACACGCTCCATTACTCGCAAGTCACACGTAATACGCCGTAAGCAATAACAAAACGCTGCGGAGGCTGGTAAGTTACAACACCGACCGAAACAAAAAACAAAAAAGGGACGTATACGTAAATATTAAACGGACGAAGCTCGAAGGTACCGAGCCAACAAGTCAAGCTAAATGTCCCTGTTAATAGAAATAGAAGCCAGCACCCGAAGCCGATACCTTCTAACAAAGACGCCGTTAGCTTTATAGGGCGCTTATAAGCGTGTACGCATCTTTATGTAGGTGTGTGATAGCAGGGCAACGACCTCGCGGCCCCGACACGCAATTCCGAATCTTCGGTCACTTGTTTCCAACAGATTAATGGCCACTATTCATATCAGATGGCTATTTGCTGTCCCCCGACTGAATACGGACCGTTCTCTTGCTATTTGTATTAGAACTCGTTTTGATACTTGGTAGTTACGTACGAGTTTGTTCGTGAACAAAATTATTCATTCTTTTTTCAACATTTCAAAGGAACGAGGCGTAATCGAACGAGTAATTTACGTAATTAGGTATATCAAACACCTAGGAGCACTAACATAAAATATTAATACACCTATCTAGGGTGTTCGGCTTACGAAGTTCTACGGGTATTAGCCACTTACAATGTGGATTACGTCGGGGTGGCTGGTGTTGTGATATACGCGAGCCTTTGTGCAAGTGGACCTTGAGTAAAATGAGAATTCGCTAAGTCCCGGCAAATTGAAAACGTTCCAGCTGAGCGGGAACGCAGCCCGTAAAACGCTACCGAGCTACCGAACGTCGGATCGCATTAACCAGGGCCCTTTGTCGACGTCGCTCGACGCGTATCGCCCTTTCACTACCGTTTACAGACATTGCTGTGCGCTCAGATAACGACGAACAAAGCGTTCCCGACTGGCGAATGCCAATTCGGAAAATGCTCAGTCACCCCTGTGAGTTACTGTCGATGTTACTGCGCGGTGCCGCCTGTGCCGCGTCACCCGCGTGCGCTCGACACCACGCATCCTACAGCGAGCACCGCACAGCCACGCTTGCCACCCACTACTTGAATTTCGAATTTCGATAATAATATTTCATTTGAATTTGGATTTGTCGAATAAGCCGGCTCGGTCGGAGCTCGGCTTCAGTTATTTATTACGTCATTAGTGGTGAGTTAGTTCGCATAATGCTTTATCAAAGTAGGTATTGTTTTAATATGTTATGAATGTGTGGAGCAGTTTTGTCTGCATATCCAATGTTTGTACAGAATGAATCCCATAGTAAAGATGGCTACAACATAAAGAAACTATTCTTCAACAGCGGTTCTCTTCGCATCACTAGAAAATGTTACGCATTTCAATGGTATTTTGTCTCCGTAACAAAATGTTGTGTCGGAAGATACGGAACGATTATCATCACGTAATGTTCAAAGGAAATGGAGCAATAAATGTCGTTGTCCTACTCCGAAGGTCACGTAAGCGCTTCGTGTGGACAGAAGTTAGTTTTCATATATTTTTCTTCAAAACGTTATTTTCTTTCTCTTATTTGTTTGGCTCACAACGCTACCTCTTCTAAAACGAGTCGATATTGCACCTTTGTTATTCCAAGTTTCTAACAACAGATTCTCTACACGTCTTTTCAATTTGACTCCCTGATTGTTTTCCCTGCATTTCGACTTCAAAATAAATTGGTAAGCTGTTTACATTTTAGTAGCAAAACAAGGTACTAAAACGTTCGCCTCGGTTCTAAATTCAAGTTATAATTGAACGAGAGCGTCGCAAGCGTTCACGGTATTCGGAAAATTCGCTGACAAGAAAAACTCGGACTAAATCAAGGCGCGTTTCACAGACACGGTAAGTTAATTAGATTCCGTAGTCGGCCGCCATAAAGGGAGAGCCTCCGCCATCGCCCACGAGGCCAATAAAGACTACACTGCGTAGTAGTTTGTAGAAATCGTCTAAACGACGAACGAAGCGTATCGTTCGCGGACTTTCAGATTGGTTCAGATACGCGCGTAGGGCGTTGACCTCGGCGCGCGCGCATGTTCGCACACAGCTCTCGGCACAAACATGGTTAAAAATAGCTGATGACGTCACTTGTTTATCATCGTACGCAAGGTTACGCAGCGAGCGGCGACCACGAGCGAACCATGCCGCGCTGAGCCGGCGCCGACCACGGCCGAATTGTGATGTAAGGGCCGCTGGAGCTGTATCGCATGAGCAATATACTGCACACCTTATTACGCCACGTAATTACATTAAAATTTCTAATTCAAACCAATCCTGTACTCCTGCGATTTTTTATACCTACATCACAAGAATATTCCAATGAAAAACGAATTCGTATATTCTCGATTTATGTTTGAAATGCGACAGAATACACCGATGCATTTGCGCTGTGCATACAAAAACGAATAATCTAATCAGTACTGATAAAAGCTGATGAAGATCCCTGTAGGTCCGAAGTTGGAACAATGACGGAATATTTTTAGTTTGAAAATGAAAGGTTACTTTTTTATTGCAATTATTTTTTCAAGAAAATTTCGAGTAGACGTGGTTTCGATCAATTTTCTTTCAAGACTGCCGTGATAATAGTTATTTCTGACGCTTTTTTTATCTGGAATTCTAACGAATTCCTTACAACAAAGTTTAGAATGTAAATATAATGAAAATAAAGTATACAATGAAGAACCTTTCTTCATTGGCTACAAGCTTTACAGTTTTAAGTAAATACCTACTTACTTATATTACTTACAAAAATTGTAATTTTCATTTTCACAAAAAAACAATTTAGCTCATGAAAAGAATATGAAGTTTTATTTAGACATCACAAATAACAATTTTTTTAAAACCTTTTTAATCAATTAAATAGAAGCTAGTTTCGAAAATCGAATTTTAAATTTCGAAAAATTCCGGAATTTACATACCTACCTACTAAGTCGAATTTTTCACACTCATCGCCCGAAGTTCTAACAAACATTTTTTTTCTCGGTACATCGAACCCTGGCCAGTGCGCGCTTATCCGAGATTTAGGAGGCGTTGTAATAATAAATGTAAACATCATAGTACACGTAGTGCCACGTTAATCGTTATGTAAACGAGTGGGCTATTTACTTGCGCACACACTGTATTTCAAGCGTGAATAATAAAATACTAAAGATTGTTGAAATCATTTTATTTATGTTGAGCCTTCCATTATTGTCACATTATCGTAACCTATATAGACATACCTGCTTCCTAAAAATAACACTATTTCGATTTTGATACTTAATTCTTAGAATATTTAACTAGAGCAACAGCAAGAAAACCAGTCAAGTTCAAGCAGAAGACATCAATTTAATTAACATGTTTACGATAAGCGTGAAAGCTTATCAAAACTAAAATCAAATAGAAAGTCAGTCTTGCGACAAAACGCCACGACTAATCGCGCACTAGTACTTCATCGCTTCAGTATAAGTTCATTTTAAATTATTGCGGATCGATTTCTCTCAGCGAGGGGACGATTTCACGGGGGTATAAAACAAAATAACATCACAAATGTTACATTTGACATGCGTCAGAGAAAATCCGAGATACAGTACCAATACAAGAGAAAGAAATAGTTAAGGTCTTATGGAAACTGTTAATGCGAATTGAAGCTGACGTATTGAGTTGGGACAAATTGGTAAAGTATCAAGATCGTTTGGATCATAATTGGTATTGCCATCTGACTGCGACTCTTGTGTGTTTACCTTCCCGGCTATTTCTGGAAAAAAAATCCAGAAATAGCCATGTTTTAAAATAGCAGCGTTGATTAATAAATATAATACATACAGTGGTTAGCGTTTCCGTTGTTTCCGATATTTTGATAAATTAATGATAATGTTACCTTCTAGCTTGGACCCTGTTCCCGATACCGTTGGGCTACAATTATTCCTATTTTTAAATGTTTTTTTATATTGTTTTTGTTTAAGAAATATTTAAAATCAATAAGATTTGTATGAAAATAAATAAAGGGAATAATGTTACCTTCCACAGCTCGAGTTATCTGACTCGAAAAACAACAATATGAAATAAATAAAACAGATCTAAATTTAACATGTAATGTAGTATGTGCGTTGAACAGACGATATACGAGTCCCAGTATTGAATTATGAGCACGAGTCGTTTATAGACTCGCAAAAAACTTAATTGGTGGTAACAATAGCTCGTAGACGACGAGCTAGCGAACAATCACTTAAAACATGGCTGACCTTTGAACCGACACCAACGTTTATTTAGGTAGAGCAGTATTCTTGTTGCTACACTATTTCTTTTTTGTAAGGCGTATTTAAAAAAAAAAAAAACAATTTTTTTATTTTAAATATGACATCATTTTTATATTGTTCTTCATTAAAATAAATAGCATAATTTGATTAGGTTGTGTTATTTTATTTTTTTGATATTAAAAGTTTGCGAGTTTCGTCAAGTTTTGCCTAAGTTTCTGTGTTTTGTAAAGGAAATGATAGTTGAATACAGCCAACTTGGTTTTTCACAAGTACTAGAAATATCTAATACTGTAAAATTACTCGTTTTACAGTGTGTTAAGTTGTTTATGAATATTTAAATACGGCACACCACAGGTGTCAAATAATAAAATTTACATACTTATTTATCATCTTTCGTTATTTAAATGTTTTCCAATTTCGTCTGGTTGCGTCCTTGCTGTTTAATTTTAATTCTTATTACATAATATCACGCCTGGAACCCCGAAGGGTTAGCAACAGATGTACCCCTAGTAAACCCTTAATAAAATTCGGACGAGTTTATTCCTTATTATCCTAATTCCGATTTATTTTCCCATCTGACCAAAAAGTTTAAATACAAAAACCAACGACTTTAATAATTATTCATCCATTCCAACAATAATGTCAGAAAGTCAAGCATTCATAAATTCACATCGAACTGACACAATGTCAATCACAAGACACAAGACGCGTCATCGGTCACCTACTTGTATGTACTAATTTATGTGCTGGACTATATACCAATGCGATTGTTTGGACATACCTGCCCTTACCAGATGTCCGATTGTCAGTAGATAAGCTCGTCAGATACAGGCATACAGGCGGCCGAGTATAAAGAACATGACTGGGGAATTGATGAATAAACAAGTATATTCCTTGTCTAGCTTGAAACTGAAATATTCAAGGGAAAAGTTCAGTAAACTGTTAACTTATTGAACAATTGTTGTTACACGTGTTATTCTGATTAATTTTATTAAAGGATGAAAGCCCAATAGTATATTTGAATAAAATATTATAAGTCAAACATCATGATGTACTTGATAAGCCTTTGGTGCAACTTTCCCCGTTTGTACATCGGAAATTAACCCACGAGAACGTACTACTGGGACTAAAAGTATCCTATACCAGGCCATGGTCTACCCTAGCCGTTTAGGATTGCAATGGGAACAGATACACAAAGTTATTTAGCAGAGAAGCCTAATAGTACCTACTTTTAAATGAAAGTTAAAATATGGGAGTAGTAAAACATCGCAATATAATTAATTATATTCCTGTTATAAATAGATGGACGTGTGATTCATGCATTGCTTCCTTGACCCTTTAAAGGAATAGGGATGTCCATACTACATCGTATGGAAGGCTATCTTTCAACTAGTACATATTATCGACAATGCATAGCTGTAATAGAGCAGGGGAAGATGAAAATAATCGATGGATGGACTGTGTGATGGAGGATGTGGCAAGTAGGTGGGTTACTACAGAGATGAGGACCAATAGAGAAGTATGGAAGAAGTCCTGTTGCTTCAACTCCTAATAAATAAAGGTGAGTTGCAGTTGAGATCTACTCTGAAATGTGGAGTATTTTTAACCGACGACAAAACAAGGAGGAAGTTCTCAATTCGACTCGTTTACTTTTTTTTTATATATGCATAACTTTTTGCAGAGAATTCCGATTTCAATAAATATTTTTCTACTATAGAGTGTATATCTCAAAGTTAGACCCATTAACGTGCTTATAACTTTGATCTTTAGACACTACGGGCGTATATTGTTAATAAGTTGTTGAATTGTTGAATTCACACGATCAGTGATTTATTAATCACTAGACAAATCATCAACAATACACGTCAGTCATTGTTCACTTTGACGATGGTACTACAGTTACATATCAACAAACTCACTTAACTCATCAATTCTTCAAACCGCCATGTTAAACATTGTGTCAACCCTAGCCCACGAATGATGTGACACTTAATAATGTATGTGCATATGCATTCATTACTCGCTTCCCGCAGAGCTGAGCAAAACATCGCGAGGGTCGCGGGTTCAAAGATCGCGTTATTATGTAACCACACTCAGTTTCATGTTGCTGAGATTTTTCTATAGAGCCGTACCATCATCATCTGCCTAGCTTTCTCTCAACTATTCTGGGGCGGCTTCCATTCTAACCGGATGCAGTTTCATACCAAAATTTTACATGGAGCGACTGCCTATCTGACCTCCACAACTGGGTGATTCGATACCCAATACCAGAAAAGCGCCGAGGTAATGGATCTCGACGAGTCCCGGAGAAACAATTCAAATGTCGTAGATCCCGCATCAGAATTAATTGCGCAATATAAATCAGAAAAAAACAATGGAGGAGGAAGAAAAACCACAACTTCTACTTAAATACCGATAGTTGCCTTTTGCAGCATCAGTTGTAGGGTACTAAAGACTAAAGCCATGTGAGAAGGATCACCTCTTGAAGGTGTCCCGCACAAGTAACCTGTTCCCCTCTATGTAGCCTTTCTTGTCTGTCGTGATTGATAGCCGATTCACGGCTTGTTTTTCCTCTAGTTTACTGAGTACAGTTTCTTCCCAGAACCTTCACTATAATGATCTACTAACATTTGCAATTCTGTCTTGACATTAATCAATTATGTCTTTACTTAAATCCCTTTTTGGCAAGGACCAATGATTTCGAGCACGACATTTTTGAGACCTTGTTATCATCTGCCTAATCTTTTCCAAACTATGATGGGGTCCAGTCTAACTGCATGCAGCTGTAGTGTTTACCAGTATTTTACATGGAGCGACTACCAATCCGATCTCCAGCACCAAGTCACTGGGTATCACGATTACCATAGGCAAATCTAGTCACTGTCAAACTCTTTGCACCTCCATATTATTATATTACTTTTATTATGTGTAGTTTCAACCTTGCTTTTTAAAGACCTTTTTAACCACAAAAACCCTTTCGAATCACGATTCCTGGTACCAAAACTACACCTTTTCTACATCAGCATTAAATTTCGATCGTGATAGGCCACCGTTGACTGTAGACAAGGTAAATACTGTAATACTAAAATGAGCGACTAAATGGGTTAGATAGCCTAGAACAATGGCCAAATATATGCGAGTCGATATGGTTGCAGTAAATAAGCTGGGACACCCTGACCAAATGCGTTAAGTTCAGTGAGAACAGCGACCAAACCAGTACATCAAAGTTAGATGCATCAAATTCGTCATTCGCCTACTCAGCTTTTCTGTAAGCCATACTCAGTAATTTTGTTATCTTAATTTGAATTGACATTCGCTCGTTCAAATACAATACACTTTTTACGAGTCGAATTGCAGAGAGTTGCAGACTAGCAAACTCGTGCAGATGACGTGATTCAGTTGTAGGTCATCCATCAAGGTCTATTGATTGCTTGTGGCACTGATATTGTTCACAGATCAGAGATTATGTTTACGTTTTTAGCTTTTTTTCGTCGGTTTAATTTCGAACGAGCAGTGATAAGTGCCTGCTCACCCTCCCTTATATCCCAACTGCCGTGACACAGGCAAGTGTGAGAGAGGCCGATTAATGATTCTATGTTAACTATGTAGCCTAAAACTAACTTTCTTATTGATTTTCATGGACTATATGTCAAGAAATATTGTCTTCCGTTATTTAATCATTATCATCATCATTTAGCCAAAATAACTCTGATAGACATAAAACTTCCCCAGCATTGCTACAATAGGTGATCATGTGCTTCCAGCAGTTCTCCATCTTCATCAGGACGTAGGGCCGTCTTGTAAGGTCTCCACGCTGTTGCGTTTACAGTTATACGATTTGACTTAAAACAGTTGTCACATTAGTACAGCGTAGTTCTAGTTACTTGATATCGATTTCCATACCCCAATCATTCAATAATTGGGTATCAACTCAATCCATTATTATCTTGACCAATTTCAACGTCAAATGCACGCCCCACGTACTTGACAATACTATTAACTCAGCTGATAGATCTGCTAAGTAATTCACTTTGATTGATCACCACTGTCCACAAACAAACCATTATAACGTAGGTTATAAACAGCTGATCTCCCCAAAAAAAAAAGAAAAATATAGCTCACTAATGTAGGAGAATATTCTGTGTAGGTCACACTCATTGATAACTGGCAATACAGTCAGTAACAGCTGTTCAATGTTTATAAGAATCCTATGCTATATTACTCATAGCCCTACTCCGTAGTGCTCCCGAAACTAGGGTAAAACAAAAAAACGTGAACGTACATAAATTACCAGCCCAATGATTATGTAACAACATTTTCATAACAGAAATGTGACAGTATCACAGTGACACGTTTTCATTTCAGCTTTCAGCCAACTATTATAAAGAACATCTAATCCCGTTTAAATTTACAGCCGGAGGACTAAAATGTGTAAGAACAAAGAGATTTTGTAAGCCAGTAACAATGATGAATGGCATCCTGCAAATAATTGTCCTTCGGGGCTAAGGGCGGGGCGCGAGGGGTGTGAGGAAGCCCGGGACGGGGGGAGGTCGGTGGGCGCGGCAGGGCCGTGACGTCACGACGAGCCCTGCGGTCGTCGACCCGCGTGCAAAACAGCTGAGCTGACAGGCACCGAGATGCAAGTTACGTCCGCGCCCGCCGCCGCGCGCCGCCACGTAACGGCATTACTAATTAAGGTTTTAGCGCCACTGACCGAGTTTTTATTGTAAACAGGTTGTACTTAAGCCAGTGGAAGGGTTCGCTACAATTCGTAGTGCATGCGTAATGGCAATAACCAGTTTTTTGCGGCGTTGTGTAAGTAAACTGTACTCTTGTATTTACTTTAGAACACGCGAACAGATAACCGCTATCTTTCTACTATTGTTGGCGAAACAGGTTATCCGCTTATGTAACGAGTCACTGACCTAGCCATCAAAATAAAGAGTTATCACGCCTTTAACGCATTTGGACTCCCCCAATCCTTTAGAGGGGGTCTCAATTTTTCGAACATCACTCAAGAACCGCACTTGACGGTACAAACGGCTAATTTAAATTTGAAGCGTACCCCTCTGGTTTGCTAAGAGTCTCCAAGTTTCTAGGTCGAGGTCTTTAAGATATGGTAATGAAGACTGGGTTCCAGCCGTACCGCACACACTTCAAACATTGTCGAATGAGTTTTGGTTGGAATGAAGCTCTATTTTGGGATGTTTAACATTAATTTTGATACAGGAATTTCCGTTTTTCAGCTAGTGGCGAATGAAAATTTATTACTATTAAAAGTGCACTATTTAAAGCTATGAATGAAGGTCTAGAAATGATTTTAGACCTCGAATGAAAATCATTCGCCATGCATAAGTAGATAAGTAAAAAATCCCCGATTTTCTGCCGAACTAACATGCGTAGCATTGAGGCGCTTCCCCGGATGACCCGATGACCTGAATCAGACCGCTTACATACTTTGCCTGTAGATGTAGATACTAAAGAAAAGTGGCTTTTGGAACGATAATGCTGGACATCTAAATCCAGTAGCAGATGATGATAAGATGCATGCTAATAAAACAAAATAACAGACCACGGGAGCATGGCACATTATGAAGCAGGCATACACTGAGTAGTGGTGGTAGTGGCAGCCTTGTACCATTACTCAGTGTATTGTGATTATGATGATGATACTACTAATAACAGAGCAGAAAAAATCTCTTGGAGTAACATGCAGTAAGAACCCAATTCTGGTTTAAGCTTAGCCACTAAACATAAGCTATAATATCAAATTCAATGCATCAGTAATTTTGTGTGCACAATAAAGAATAAGGCGTGGTAACATTAGAGCATGTATTATGTATTGTAATTATAGATAATGACCATTGTTATCTATGAATCTGAATGAACACGATCCCCAGCAGCCGATCAAGAGAATTAATTAATTGTAGAATGTTCTTCAAACAATTCGATAAGCTCACGAAAGCCTATATCAAACTATCGACTCCTAAAGACCGTTATACACTGACTTATGGAATTATGCAGAGCTCCATAATGTTACAATTTAGCAAACCAGATTTCACTGGCGGAAAGAATGAGGATAATTTTGCATTGGAAATTCACAAACGTTTTTTATTTGGACTAGATAATACTCAAGGGATAGAGGATAAAATATTATTTCTCTTTATTGTACTAACGATTTTGGGCAAACATAACTTGCGTAGCTTAGTTTCAAGTCTAGCTAGGGCTTATTTTCCTTCGATGTTGTCAGTGAACCCAAGTATGGCAACACATTTTCAAAAAGCTTTGATGAATATTTTTATCAAATGTAACACTTTAATTTATGGGCATAATAAAGTCAATTAATATAATAAGCCATTGTTCGGCGATACGTTCCACAAAGTAAGCGGCTAACAACAATTGTAAATTGTGACATTATCGCCATCAAAAAATACAGTATGGCTCTTTGTTTCCCATAATCTATTCCAGTTGCACTCAACATGGGGGCCGGAGTTTTGGAGCAGTTGTAGAACGAACTCAGAAAGGTGTGACTTTAACTTTTACTCATTAATCATCATTAACTAACAGGCTTATAGTAACATGTAATTTGGTTCCATTTACAGTTATAACAGCCCATTATGTTTTAGAAGGTCTTTACGGAATTAGATCAACGGAATTTAATAAATGACGAAATGAAAGTTGGAATTGTTATTGCGACTGTGGTAGACGACAACATCAACGTTGTGAAGAACAATGAAGAAAAAGATGCTGATGAACTAACGTTGTAACGAATGAAAGGATCACATGTAGATTAAAACCTCTCTGAGGATGTGAATGCTACATAAACCAGTTTCCTTTTAAAAAATACAAAATCTGTATTTCAACAAATATAAAACAAGCCCACCACATTATTTCCAACCACTGCAACTTGAACTGAAACAGTGGTGACCACCACGAATCCCGGCGAAACAATTCAACTGTCTTTGACTCCGCAACAAAATAAATCAGAAAGGAACGAGAACTAGGACAAATATAATTTCCACTTCCCACCATATAAAGTATCAACAAATGCAATCTAGCCCTGATAAAAGGTTGAGCACCATTGATCCACACACCATGAGCACGAAGGCTCGACGGCTCGAACAGTAGTATTGTTTGTGCGCCTAATATAGGCCAGACAGGATTACAATATAACCGTCTGTTTGCCCAAGTACTTAAGGGAGTTTAATAACGTCGTCGTGTGCCCATTTAACACCATTGTTTGCCATAATATTAAGGTCCTCGGCCTCCTCTGAATGGGGATTGGGGATTTTTTCGTCTGCCCCATGAAATTTTATGCGTCTGTTTGTTTTTGTCCAAGTGAGAGAATATTGTTTCGAGAGGACTCTGTCTTTGGGGGTTAAGGGCCGTGTTTGGATTTTAAATATTAACTATGTGTGAGGGTGTTAATAATGTTTATGAGGTAAAAGATAGGAAGTAAAATCCCCTAAGTTTATTTCGCAATTTCTTTTCATTTATAGTCGAATAAGAAGTTACAACTCATTCTATTGCAGGTCGTGTAAAAGTGATTTATTTCTTTAGTAATGTTCTGTTACCAGTAAACGTTTAAGGACTGACACGAAGATATTATAATAGAATCATCAACCTAGAATCGAATTCTAAGTAACGAGATAATACGAGCGAAGTGTTAGTTTGTTGCAATTGATGTAATGTCGGCAATTTGAAAACTAGAAACTAGCACACCGTAAATAGACTATAATGATATTTCACAAGCGATTCCTAGAACGTTCTAATGTGTAGCGTATAAGGCGCAGGCCACACCGCCGGCTGGGGGGCGGGCGAGCGGGCGAACGACGACGTATCGTTTCACGTCTTTTCATATTTGGTTCACACAGCGAAAGACCGAGCTAAGCTTCGTCAGCGATACAAAAGTATGGAAAAAGGCGTCGGCGTCGTTCGCGTCGCTCGCCTGCCCGCCCGCCAGCTAGCGGTGTGGCCTGCGCTTCAAGAATTCTTACTTAATCTAATGTAGTATTTATATTTTCACAGAACATATTTTCTTTCAAGAAAAAAATCGTAACAGAAGTTTTGAATCAGAATATGGATGGTTAAATAAAAGTGTAGGGGAAGACCAAAGAAACGATGGATGGGTTGAGGGAAAGAGGATATGGACTGTAGAAAAAAGGTCGAAAACAGTGATGACGGTTAATAGAGAAGTATGGAAGAAGAAGACATGGGCCAAACCAAATAAAAACAAGAGAATGATGACATAGACCATGTTTTAGATATCAGGCAAACAAGACCTTAGCCTAAAATTAGTAAAAGTCGCGAAACTTATAAACAAAAGAAGTTTTAGAACTAATATAAAGCTTATTTTTAAAGCTGGTCTTGCGAACAGGCTTTGTGTTGAAACTTAATTAACTTTTGCACGTGGACGACCGTCGCGGAACTTAGCACCAATTCTAGAAACTATTTATGTTGGGAAACTTATCCCGAAAATACGCAAATAAATGCCTAAAAACGTTTATTTCCAAGAAATGCTGCCGAGAGGAATATACTTCGTCTTTGCCAAGTCACTTAGACACAGTTAGTTTTTCCTCATGGGAGGTAGATTCGCAGAATATTTTATCTATATACGGATGGATTTAGGCTACTGCCCGATAACAGATGATTATGGGATTATTTTAGTCGGCTTAATTCCGTCATCAACATTTTACGTTAAACACAATACAGGCATGAATGTCCTCCTAAAAAAGGAACTATTAATAACCCTGGCTTTTGGTGATAGCCATCGATGCCTTCCATTTTGGCATTTCAAGCTAGTGATAGTTTTCATTTTTCCATCTCAAAACTTCTCCTTGCACACCTAGAAATGGTAAATTTTGAAATCAGACTGTGGTGTCTAGTGTAGAATAAATTGAATGAGGTGTATGTCATCTACTGTAGTCTAACTTTCTTCTGAGATTTAATTAATTGAATCACAGCAGTGCATACGTTTTTACTTATTATTGTTTGAACTTGACGAACACCATAACACACATTTTCAATCAAAACCAAGGCAAAGATATGATATCTCTTCATCAGCATATTATAAACAAATGAATAACGTGTTTATATCGTGGTTGTATTTCAATTTGCACATTTATGAGGAGTAAATCGTGCAATATATCAATGTGTAAGGATCTAAAGTAAAACAGATGCAATTTACAAGTAATTTATTTTTTACGTTGGCAACATTTTATGTATACTCGGACGTGAAGATGTGAGATATGATTTACGAGAAATGAGTATTATGATATTCATGGTTGCGGTCTACTCAAGACTTTCAATGATTAATTTGAAGAAACTTGCTAATTTCCTCGACACTTGGAAAACGAAAGTAGAAACTTATCGACTTATATACATATTTTTTTACTTCTAAACATTACATAGTTTTGGAAGGAAACTAAAGTTTATCGCACAACAATATAACACCAAAGAAAAAATTGACATGAAACGGAACTGGAGCATTTTGACCGAAATTACAGTAATTAACTTTGATAGCACCACATTTCACTGTTTGTTTTTTTTTTGTAATCGCTTACACGTGCCGTCGACATAATATTCTTCATAGCAGCATATTTTTCATTCGAATAAAATATTCACAAAACAATTCGTTCATTCCAAACCGCTGAACGTGAAAGAAAATGTAATTCGTGCTATATCCCAGCGAAGTACAGAAGTATAATTCAAGTGTCAATCATCGGCTCCGCTGATTGGCACGCACGATGTTGGAGCTCGTCGGAGGCGCCACGTGTTCCACCTCCCAGTTTTTGTGCACAACAAAAACAAGGTAACCGGGCCACTGACCGATCTGATCACACCCACGCATTATGTACTTCACTATACTATCACTTATGTAAGTGCTTGATGTAGTTACCATGTAAAAAGTCAAAATCCTGTAGCAATCATTTGATCAACACTTAAAATCTTCAAATGTCAAGTAAAACCAATTTTCAAATGCCTCATTCTGACATTTACAACCAAAACTATCATATAAACTCGATTCCAATTACCTAATGTTAAAGGCACGTTTAATGGATAATATTTAGGTGCATACTCGTATGTATGGATATTAAAATACCCTTTTATGGGGAAAAGCTTATGTGGTGTACTTATACTTAATAAAAATTGTGAACAAAGCCGAATATTGACAAGCAATTTCGAACCATTTTCCGACCCTTTTACATAGAATGCAAAAATGTCTAAATTACCAACACGTATTTCGAGCTGTGAGTCAAAAAGAAAATCGTTTTACCTTATTTTTCCCGGTGAAAATTGGTTATTACGCTCAAAAGTAGGCCAAGTGGCAACATTGAAACGACATCCAGGTCACTAGTGCGGGGATTTCAAATATTCCAGCTCAAACCTTGCGTATATGATAAGGGAATTAAATGTAGCATATCTGATGCATTGCAGAATTCTGGGGGAGTCGGAATAATTCAGATTCCAAAGCTTATTATTAATTTAGAACAGTTGCGGCAGCAGAGCAATACAAACAAAGGAAAGTCAACTTTGAATGCACAACAATTTACTGGCAAACATTTCGCGTTAAACTCGACGAAATTGGTTTGAAATTGTTCTGTCATACAAAATCTTGTTGCAAATGTTGCAGCAGTTTTTTTCGCGCCCGTTGCATCCGTGGGGTGTGCCCCACATTCGCAAAACGGAACCGGCAACGGAAGAAAGGGTGTGGTTGAAGCAACCACGCACCGGAAACCGGAGCGTGGGACTCCGTTACTGGGAATCTGGCGAGGGTTGCTGGGAGCAAAAAAAACCAATGATATATGAATAATTTTCGCAGTGCCGTTATTTCGGTACGAACGAAGCTCATCCCTAGTTTCATTATAGAGGTATGCAGTCTGTATAGAACGGAGGCGCTTCGGAAGCTGAATTCAATGTCAGGGCCTGGGCTGGGAATATAATGGACCTACAGACTTGCTATGTCAGTTATGTGAGTGTGTATAGGCGCTGAATTCTCGCTAGCTTTTTCGTGAACAGAATGGTATTCGACTGAGCATGTAAGTAAGCAATGGCCTGTTATGCCTTAAATTTTTGTTGTGTTGCTTATGATCTAACAATTTACGTAGAATAAGTTTTAATCGACGTTTTCGAAGAACCACATTGATTGTCTTTTATTAGTATTTCCTATTCTTCCATTGAGTATAATATAAATGCCAAATGCTAACTATTCGACTTTTCCTTAAGCATAAGGTTGTAGTTAATTTAGTATGGTTTACAATGACCGTCCTCAACAAATACATATTTTTTACCTTCAAGACTAGCTAAGTAGATTCGGAGCAAACACCCGTCAAATCCATACGTGTTCTCTACGTTCAATACCAAATCTTCTCTTCAGACTAAAGTTTCCTCCGACACTAACCGTCGTCAAAACCGAAGCTCCTACACTACAATAGGTGGCCCTCAATACCTTCGTACGATAATACGTGCCCATGCGAACTCCCAAACTATCGAAACTCCGGGAACGACGTACGTCTGGAACAGCCACCCTAATCAAATAGACCCGGTTAGTTATTACGTTAAACACTTACACCCCGTCTACGACCTCGAGAGATGCGACATGCGTCGTGCTACATGCGCGTGTCACTTGTTTCCTTCACGTGAGTATCGCCGCTTCGCAAGTCGCGTCGCGGAGATGTGTTATAAACCACCAATAGAATTTATTTATTTACACTTCTCGTCTCCGCTTAGCTGCCGCTCCCGCTGTCGCAACACGCGTGTCGCTTGAGCGTTTAGATCGTGGCCAGGCGTTAAGCAAGTAGACCTGCTAGTTATTACATTAAAAACACTTAGGCAGTGCACTGATAGACGCGGGAACGCGGCAATTGTGGTTGGTAAAGCACATGCTTTGAAATTAAATGCTGTTGATTTTACTTCGGAGATTCGTCCGTGTCCATACAATTGAGTCCAAGAAGAACAGAACAGCTCTCATGCGTGGTTCGGCTATATCCCCCATACCAACAGCAAAGCTTTATAACACGCGCGACATCGCCCCTATCTGTACGTGGCCTTACGTATAAGTTCAAGTAAGTAGTTCAACACGCGTCAATATCGTCGTAAGCGGACAGTCTTAAACAATAGTTAAGGGGAGTTCTAGTTGCTAATCACCAATTAAAAGTACTTTGATAGTATGCTACGTTACGTTTGTGTGGTGATTTAGTGAACCAATATGGTGAATTCTTGATGGAGAGTAAAAATGCTTTTGATTTGACTTTTGGTTCAATTATTGTGTGCCAGTCTAAGAAATTTGTGTTCGAGTTATGGATTTTTAGGTGTCGGTTCCAAGCGAATAAAACTTGTAAAGAACATCTCCAGCATTGAACATGAGGTATGATTTTGGGAAATCTGAAAAACAGATGACGCATTTCAAATTCCGAAGAAGCGTCGCCACCATCAAACTGTCATCTTCCCCATCCACACAGTAGCCAAGTTGATCTTCCTTGCGTCACCATAATTGAATTCATAGACCCAACTTTTCTATATGAATAGCATAAACATTTGCTCACACTAAGGCTATATATTCACTGGCGGACAAATGGGCGGTACGTGACACGAGAAGCGAGAGATGCGATGGCACACGTGGCACGAGACGGCACGGGACGAATCGTGACAACACTAAATAGTGACGGGGAAGAAGGATTACTCGTGTTGTGTCAGCTTGCCTTCTTCTTTTCCCGTGTCGGGAATCAGGACCAATCTTGAGGACAAACATGCCGTGATAAAAATATGAGCTAGTCACTAGTCAGCCAGGTGTAAGCGGGCTGCCGTGGATGCGCCGGACGTTGAGGTATTAACAGTTTTCGATCAGTACATCTAAGGGCGAATTTAGCAAAAAAAACTGAAGCGATCAGTATCATCATTGCTATGGAATATTGACCCTAACAGCTCTAGAACGTGGTTTATATGTGCTGTTCCCCGTTCACTTTCATTTGTGAATTTTGATCAGAGATTACTTGTTTTAGAAACATCAAAACTTCTACAATCAGCATTGTAGAGAATATTTGGGAATCCTAGAAGTGAACCCCAAACAAAGTTCCAAATAACATTAGGGAGATACCATACGATCCGCAATAACATAACAAGGGTTCGCACGCAGATGGCGAACGAAACCAAAATATTGCTAGAACGTGTGCAATCTGCAACTGCAGTGCTGCAAAACTGTTGCATTTTAAAACCTTAACCGTTCCAACTATTTACATTGCAAATTCTTTATTGTTTTAAAGGTTTTGTACGTTTTCTTTACAATCAAAAATACCAGAAAAGGCTTGATCCAGAATCGTTTACCTTCCACATTAGGGGTATATTTTGACTTTCTTTTGCTGGTTTCTCTAATGACATTAGTTTGACAGCTGTCACATTTGACATTTTACAGCGTGGTGGTAACGTCAATGCTACAGTCCTTCCCCAGTTATTTTGTAATTGTCAGCAGCAACTTTACCGTAAATAGAATTAAGATCACACTTTCTTTGATTCTTCTTCGATTTTGACAGTGATGTAAAATAATTCTGAAAGACTGTAGGTAGGTACCTATTCTTCTTCTTTCTTTGTATTTATATTATTCTTATTTCGGTCGTTATTGTTATTAGACGTTAGCCTTCTGCCGTACTCCTTAACAATACGGTGCGGAACATCATGCTTAGCCAATGCAAGTGTCATTAGATAACCACAGCGAATGAATACTAATACACATCACGGCCAGATGCACGCATCAAATAAATCTCGCCTATTTTAGTCTGAATCGTATGCGACAATATTAGCATCTCTACAATGTTGTAAGAGGTATAAATAGGAGTTGCATAATTGGCTGTACTTCTGTTTGAAGAAATTAATTTTTGGTAAATAGTATTTTTTTTTTGAGGAGCTCGTGGCTAAGTAATAACAGCCGCTCGGATCGATATTTAGGTTAAGCCGCGCTTGCCTAGGTTGGTCTGTGGATGGGTGACCATCCATTACATACCGAGTTTCCTCCGTGCTTCGGAAAGCACGTTAAGCCGTTGGTCCCGGCTGTCATTTGTAGATCTTTGACAGTCGTTAGGTAGTCAGTGGCCCAAAAAGTCTGACAACCAGTCTTACCAAGGGGTATCGTATTACCCAGTACTAACTGGGTTGTGGAGGTCAGATAGGCAGTCGCTCCATGTAAAATACTGGTATTCAGCTGCATCCGGTTAGACTGGAAGCCGACCCCAACATAGTTGGGAAAAGGCTAGGCAGATGATGATGATGAGTATTTTTTTTTTCTCTTAAGCAAACGGTATTTAGAATCATTGATAGATAGCTGTCTATACTTCTTCATTAAAATGTATGGCATTCATGAGGCCTTTGGGGTTGTCGCTGGCCAATAGTTAAAGTAAACACTTTTTGTAAACGCAGCCTTCTGCCATGGACTAATAACATAGTTTTAGTTATACAACGTGCATGAATAAGTGACAATTATTTACATACAACTTTCCTGTTCGTTTCGGTGGCTGACAGTACTAAAGATGATAGTATTACCTAACCTCACAATTAAATTCAGTTTTAAATATAGTCGTGTAACAAACAACAGTTGGGTTTCATAAACGCTAAATAGTAGTAACACATAAAATATGACAGTTTACGATCAAAATATGTCACTCGTTACGCATGTTTACCGTTCTTAAAACATAATCCGTATGTTTTAAGGACGCACAAGACGACTCGGTCATTCGGACGACGAGCACATACTTGCTAATATCATTAAAAGCTTATAAATAGACCTACTTAAAGCCCGAAACGAATGTAGAACGATAATAAGATATGCAACCCGCGTGCAGTCGAATCGCACAGTCGACGCGCGTCTCGTGTGAGAGCCCCCTTAGCGTCAAATTAGGGCTGTTAAACATGCACGTTGCTAGAATAGGGTTCGTCAAAATTGTTTTAATTGAAAATTCGTTGGCGACATTTGGTACTGTTTTGCTATCGGAAGCCAAATAATGAAATGGAAGTTACTTTTGTATTCCATCGCTGTTTTAATTCCCGAAGGGGTGGGAAGGAAGAAATGTACTCCACTAAAACATACGCCAACTTTAAGGAAGAGATACGCCACTGGGGATTGCAAGAATTGACACTCAAAACTATTATAATGTCCCAACAGAGAACCATGCCATTTATACGAAAACCTTGCTTATAATTGTAGTACTTGTCACCTCAATAAAACAAAACTTCACTAAAATAAACGCAGCAATTACCCAACTATAATAAGTACCTTCGCAGAAACAATTAATTCGAAGTAACTTCTTCACTTTCCCAAAAATTAACGTTTGTAATTAACACAAGACCCGAGGCCCCGTAATAAGGCAATTTACGAGACCTTCATTTATAACAAGAAGATTTCTTACGTCTGACACAATAAACAAAATGACATATCACTTCATAAATTCGAGTAATATTTAAAGAAGCATTCTCTTTCAGTCCCATATGTTAATGATTTAGGTAAACAACATTAATTATATAATATTGTTTGTTGTAAACAAAGCATAGGCGACGGTATATACAGCCTCACAAATCACAATACAATGCGATTTATATAGGTTAAAAGCAGCCCTACGCACACAGACGTTTACAAACAGATTTCACGTGTGTTGAAGCCATAAAGAAGTGGCACAATCAATTACATACGGCTCTGGCGTTGTGAAATCGTCAGTTTGATTAGTAGACACTCGTTGCATAACTCGCCGCGGATCGCGGTTGTGAATACAAGTACAACACACTACATTCGCAACGTCGAACCATCGCCCATAAAACGTACGTTGACTCTAATGTAGGCCTATAAAAATTATACTTATAAATGCGCGTATTCCTCTGTTTGAAGAGTCATACGTGATGATAAATGAACACGTTTCTGGCCAGAGTGTTACTTTGATAACATGATGCAAGGTACGCGGGAATCGCGGGATGTATCAGTGAATCACGGTCCAAAAATAAAGAGGAATTATTGATACAAATAAAATACTGCACCTGTACTTGTTATTGGATTTAGGCCACCGTATTCATCTGTAAGCCTTTTCATCATTATAGCACCTATTGCTGCATAAATCCTTCATTTTCACAGGTCATCAACACTATGCCGTGAGAATATGTACGTTTAGCAATCGATGCGTTGAGGTCCATCGGACCTTTTTTTTAGTATTTAGATTGCAACGATTTGCGCAAACGCGCGTGCATCGGATGCGTAGAGCGCGTTATCGAAGCCGCGTGCGAAGAACCAGCTAACGGGTCAACCGGGCCAAAGTAAACAATTACGATAGCATTGTTAGCGCGGTCGACGACCCGCGCCCGCCCCGCGCGCACGTATTACCAAATCGCGCGGCCACTCGCGCGCACCAAACGCCACTCACGCGCCGTTGCGATATCATTTGCATGCGAATACGTGATTCACCTGACGCCTCCCGCGCTACTCCACGCCGCTATCTCATTATATTATCTCACACTCCCGAAACTCCGACGTAATCTTGGATCTCCGATAAACATTTTGTTACTCAATTCAATAATCAAACACGTGTCTCACTACTTTCATTTTCACAAAGAACTTGTACCAGTTTTTGAAAAACTATGTAATCACGCGAGGTCCGAACGGCAACGCGAACCAAACGTTGTTTTTCATTTATCACGCGGTTCGCTTCATATTTCATGTTGTCTTGGCGAACGGGCGCGTTCTAAAATCTTACCAGAAAATATCCTTCCATTTTCGCGGCGCTAAACAACGACAGTGATCCGGAGGGAGGAGGGGGGAAGCTCGGCAGTGTTTTTTTCGCCGAACAAAATGCCGTCGGAAACTCGTCAATATATCAGAATTGTCCAACGCAGAGAAAGAGGAAAACTGCGAGGGACGATACGACCGTCGATAGTTTCTGAAGCGATAATACTACAACTCTAGACCAATTTACGCACCAAGGGTAAGTAAATTGCGGGCCCTTTGGAAAATTTGGGGTCTGAGCAGACGAGATTCAGCCGGCACAGATACAATGGAACGCGCGCGTAATGCAATGACGTAAATTGCGTTAGTGCAGATAAGATAAAACGATCGAAAAATCGCTTGCAAACAGCCAAGTATAGGATGAAAGCTAAAATCCCTCGAAATCAAAATAAACAGATCATATGATTACCTCGCCATAAATTTTCAATTCGTGTTTTTTTGTTGCACTGAGGAGCTTCCGTCTGCATTTCCATGTTCTTTATGGTTACAAGGCTCATTTAGTCTTTCTGTCTCTGCTTTGTTATGAAAGGAAGTTGGATATTGCTTTTTTCGCAATTTTTCCTTTTGATTGAGTTCGTTCTTGGTTCCAAGACAATTTAATGTTGTGGGAATACCTCGACAGTTATGCGACGTTCACAACGGTAAATTGTAAACGAGAAAATATGTTATTTCGTAATTCAATGTTATTTGCGGTTGAAAAAATTACAAATATGACTTTTAAAGCCTTCAAAGCGGTTGTGGTTAAGAATAGCAATACGGCGAAGCCTCAAAAGGCACTTAAATGTAAGCTCACAGTCGTACCTCATCCAGTCAAATAGGGTTTAGTTCGAGACCACAAAACCGCATTTCTTCATAGTTCGTGCGGACCACAGATTCATTATAGCGCGGCTGGAAATGCCACAGATATCAAAGGTCATGTAATCGCTCCGCTCGACCTGGGCCGATCCCTAGGGCATGACGAAACTTACCATCCTTACACGAAGACATTCATCTTCTCAGGAACTTGTTTTTCTTTATTGTTGAAAGCCAATATACTTGTTATTTTTATTTGATCCCGCAAGTATTATTTAATGCACGACTTTGGATGATTGCTCAGCAGACACTTATTACATTTGATACAGACGAATGTTTTACAAAATACCGTGTAGATGAGATAGCGTTCTTGGCGAAAAAGGTAGTACATTACATTTCTTCAGCACATCATGTGGTGCATCTAGGGACTTTAATATTCATACTGAATCTACTGTGAAAGTACTTTGAGAAATACTTCCGAGATGTTTTCTGTACATTACCATTTATACATCTAAGAGGTGTTAAAAATTCAAAGGAATACTTGAAGGAGCAAACTACGTAGCGTTATAGCGCACTACAGTTAAGAGCAAGAGCTTCTTTAATTAATTTCGAAAATAAGAGCCGAAAGAAATGGTAGCAGAGGGAATACAAATAAAGTAATCTTTAACAACAGTGACGCAGAAAACTTATTCAGAATCAAAACAAAGATTTCCGACTAGTACACACATGTTCGGTAACGTAAACAGACATAGAACAGCAGAGTAAGCATCTAAGAATTCATGTAGGACTTATGTATGAAGACATCTGTGATATTGACGCTTCCGGCAAAGCAATCAAAGTAAACCAAACATTCGTACAAGTACCGGAGTAATACAATCAGTACCTAACTCCGCCATAAATCGTACGATTCGCACCAAGTGAAGTGAATCTGATTTGTGTCTCGGCTACGTTGGAAAGTGTACGCAATATGTGGACGTGCGTGTGCGCGTCATGAATAGAAATCGCTTCGGCGATAACTTTCGTGCTGCCTCGCTCCCTCGGTAATAGCGAAGTGATAGACAAGGGTACATCTACTTTTGTTTTATTAGTACGTATTCTACATATTATATTGGGGCGTTTGCTTGAGTGGTTTGCGGAGATTGTTGTCTCGAAGGGTGCATTGACACTGCAGAGAATATGGGTAACATTTACTCAGACACTTGATATCATGTGATTAGCAAGCTAACTGCTTTGTTGCAGATCAAGATACATAATAATAACAGTATTCTGATCCTTAACGACGCAATAATTATAATGTAATTTGAGTTACGCAACTGAAAACCATGCTTGGCATAAACTTATGATGCTTCGAGAAACACTACACAATACTACTCTAATCTGACAAGGAGACTTTAATACGATCTAGTTTTCGACTACAATCCAACCATAACACTTTTTCAAAATAAAATCTTAATTCACAACGTCCCAAGTCCATCTTGACACTATCTTCCATCTCCAAAAGAGCAGTGAGCAAATCGATTCATAACATAGCTACATAGCGGGAGATAGCCACTAACTCCAGTGAAATATACCTTCGCCCAGCGTTTGGACAGTAAGAGCCAATATATTCCAGTTTTTAGAGAGAGCGCTGTTTGGTTCAGGCCCCTGCGTACTCTCGCGTTGCCACATATACCCACTTAGATTAGTAAAAATGGAACGGTTTTTGCAGGGCTATACTGATAGAGATTGCGCCTTTTTATGTTCGAATGTGATCAGGTTTGATAATAAAGTAGTGAGAATATATTGGGAGGGTCCTGAAGATAGTGTGCAGCGGCTACTATGAAAAATCAGCAGAAAAAAATAAGGACAAAGCAGTACCGTCGGTTGAGATTTGGGTCTCTATAAAGCCAGCTTAACAGTTACTAGAGCTAATACGAATATTCTTAACAAAAACAAAATCTCATCTTAACCCGATCTGGGAACGGTTTCTTGCTACTAGACCAAAAGGCTTGTTTACATGATATTCTACCAACATGCCCGTGAGCTACAGATGTAAAGCAACGATATATGAAGTCACGTTCTTATCTAGCGAGCCAACCACAGATGGTTGTTCTACAGGGAACCACACGTCCATGGTAGCATTGACAGTGCCTTTATTTCGAAGTAGTAAGGGCTGTTTTTGTAGATCAAGCGCGCGGTACAGTGATCATAGCCTCACGTATACACTCCAGCAATTTGTGAGAAAAAATTGTGATAGTTTGTACGTGAGCCGTTGGTAGGCAAAGCTTTTAATTAAGCCTCTTCGTCTTTGTGTTCTTGAGTTATTACCCTTTGTTGCTTAAGAGGTAGACTTGGAAAAGATCTCTTATTGACCTGTTTTCTTTTAGGGTGGAACATTTCGTGCCGTACATCATTGGATAGTGTTGACAAAGATCCTAGGATCCCAAAAACCTCAGTTACAAAACTATCGGAGTTTTGTAAATTCGACACCGAACAATAATCAAGATCGGATCTGTGGTAAAAAAAATTGGGAGAACCGCGAACTGAAAAGAATATGGTTTTAATAACACTTTTATCCAGACGATCTTTTTATCTTTTGTATAAGTTAAAGCAAACCCGTCGAAGTAATTAAAAAGCAATATCTCTTAATACAATATTAAACTGTCAAATCAACAAATTATGGTTGTAAAGTACGGCGAAGTGTCTTAACTTTCACTTGCAATTACTTGACGTGTATTTTATATCTGTTTCGGACGTTAATTTCTGCGCTCTGTGCAATTGCCAGTATCTTACAGACAAACGATATCCAGTCCTTGCAATTCAAAGTATATAAGAGGGCTAGAAGGGAGATATAGTTTTAGATGTATTTGGTTGTATTCATAAGCCATGTCCTTATATAAGTATCAAGCGTTATCTCTCTGCCCAATTTCATCAAATAAATTTTGCGGTTTAGCTATGAAAATCACCTAGTAGAGTCCTTCATTTGCATTAACTTCAGGTGTGGAAAGCTCTTTCCTTTTCCACCTTCGTAGTCAAGACAAGCGTGAACTTAACATACGATTATATGCAAACTCAAACAAAAACTGTGAAGTAGTACAAAAACCATTGGATCAGCACTATCCCTGACATGAATGTAGTTGGAATGGGGTCACTCAAGAGTGATGGTGTTTAGAGTAGGCAGCTGACACGCGTTTTGAATGTAGGTACACATTAATCAGATGGTATATGTACCGTAAGTCGGAGATATGAAGGAAATGCAGTTGTAGGGTGTCGGAGTGCGGAGGAGGGTGTGAGAGGACTGCCAATGACAAATAGATAGATGTAACAATACAAAAAAATAATAATTTTATGGAACAAAACTCGAGCTTGAGAGCATAAACGGTCAATGAACTGATTATCTCGAACGTTTAGTGTAAAAGACAGAATTTTCTATCTTTGGGATCATCCTACATCTACAATTACCTGTTTTTTTATCGTTTCTACTTATAAGGCAACCAGTAGACCAATCTTCTGCGGAAATATCTATCTCTATATCCGCCGAAATTGCTTTGACGATTTTCTTGTGGTTTTTGACAAAAAAAAGTCCCCACAAAATGGCGACGTCTCTTACTGAACAGCAGTTTCGTCATTTGTATATTTCATATATTTGTATACATTTGTAATAATTGGTATCTGAATATGAGAGTGATGTGAAACGTTCCTATCTTAACAATGTTGCGTGCCAAGTTGCACCGTTATCTGAAGAAATTTTCGCGTACACAATAGACAAACGACACAAAGTGGCGCACATTACAAAGAGCCGTACACGTGTGTGCAACAAAGCCGATTTAATGGCGGCAACACACCGCGCGCTAGTTGTCGACGCTAATGCCGATAACAATTGACGTGCGTTAGCGAACACCCAAATGTACGCGACGAAGCGAACAATGATTGACGACAGCCGCGAGACGCTCGGAAACGTCTCCAATGAACCACGAAAAAACAGAACAGTTGACGATCCCATTATGCAGGGACTAATTAAATCAAACTCAGCAATAAGCGTAGCTGCGCTACCCCTTATTTTGATTGCTTCCATGTAAATTCATTCTCTGTTATTCGTATTCGGTTCTAAATGAATTTCGTGTCCAACGGCATCCGACCGCAACGGCCCGACATCGGAAACTTTATAAATTATTATTACAGCTACACAAGCGAACAAAACAATCTACAAATTCGAACTACATAACGGGAGTGCTCAAATTGAATTGTAAAAGTTCACTACTTTGTGGACAAAACATAACAACTAGCAAATCGTCCTCGAAGGTTAACGACAACTTAGACCGTTTAGTGTTAATCGGAGATTATCTGAGGCTGCAGCGTCCACGCGTTCATTAAAAATTAATAAAGAGAGAAGAGAGTTATGTAAGCCGATACAGCTGAAGTATTCGCTCATTTCAGATAATATACACATCACATTCCGGCGTAATTAACAGAGCACGAGCCACGCATCATAATGTTTTCATAACGGGGAGCGTATTATGTTCGGCAGTCGGCAGTCGGCGTCCCGGGTGCCGGGAGGTGCCGGGAGGAGCAGCAGTAGGCATATTAGTTTCGCGGGAAGTGCGGCGACAGCCACGCTCGTTCGCGCACGACCACCGCCTGTCAGATGTCACCCTTTACCGCATTCGAGGGAAGATATCTGTAGCGTCACAAGTAATTAAGGAGCGAGCCACGCTTTGTCCCGTCCCCGGGGACGACTCGGGGCTTTCCGCGCCTCTCCCTACTTACATAATTTCTCTTAACTGCATAATCGATATCAACGTGTCGCACTTATCCCGTCTAGACGTTGACGAGGTTCATAAGTCTGCATCGTATTGCGTTTGGAGTGGAGAGTGATGCAGCGCCGCCCATCCGCCGAGCCTCAGCCCTATCCCTCGCAGATCCGTCGAGGGCTTCGAGTGTTTTCGGTGTCTCGTCTCCGTGTTCTCAATCGTCGCGAGCATACTCTGGAGCCGACGGAGCGTTAATAAACCTCGCACCGATATATCAAATACTAAAGTTAAACCGTCCGTATAAAATTTCATACTTAGGAGCGGAAAGTATTTAATTGACAATGAATGTGACAGTGTAACGGCACGCGAGAGGGTTGCGAGCCAAACGGAGCGCGTCTCTGTTAATGGGGTCAACGAAATTGAGAAAAGTGAAACGGTGGAGTGGGCCGGACGGGCATTTATTACCGGCCGGACCCGACAACCCTCGTCCGGACAGGGACGAGCCCATACACCGGAGAGAGACGCCGCGCATTCCAAATAGCAGTGCACAAACAAAGAGAGCTGGCCAGGCCCGCGGCGCAGCGGCCGTCGGCGACCGAGCCTCCCGACTATGCGAGCCGACCGGCGAGCTCCTCACTTCCGAATTAATAACGAAATTTGTAAGACTGGACGTGACAGCGCTCGTCTGCTCGCGCGGCCGCGAGCAAGCTCTGTCGCCGCACCGCTCATTTATAAGAACTATAAATAATTAATTAGCCGTACCGCCTCGAGGGACGCGTTCAGTTTACCCACGTCAAGCCTGTGACATTTTAATGGCCTTTTAAACGTGCATCCACGTGAGCCTTCAGCCCATTGTACAGTACATTGCATAAATAATTGAATATATCGAGTCGTTGCAAAGATACACACTGACGTTAAAAAGATTGGGTAGGTGATTATTACCGCTTTCAATATTGGTATGCGCGAGGCAACAAAGATAGTCTGTTACAGGGCGAATCGCTTCAGGCTGTCCCCCTACGTAGTCAGAACGTAAATCGGTGCATCCAATCACGAGCGGCGGGGCGACGGCTCTAGATAGGGAGTTGGAAATCAGTTTGCCACTATTGAATTATACGAGAGCTGCAGCCAGGACGTCATACGCCAAAGTTTAATCTCCCGGAGCGGCGGACGGGCTTATTATGCAAATAGTCGACGAGTCTCCTCGGTCATCTTACAGGCACGTACGGCGCGCACGTACCGAGCGAGCGCCGCGCCGCATGTCGCCGTGTGGCCCCGTGCCGGCCACCGCTGCGCCGCCGCGCCGCAACAGCAACCCACCAGCTACCGCGCTGTTTACAAATCCGACGCACATAAACGTAATCGCACCCCACACAGAAAATAATTTCTCCAAAACGAAATGTCTTCATTACAGGACGATAACAAAATGGAACCTTGATGAAGATAAAATTATTTGACTATCAAAAGACGGGAGAGAAACTTCGACGACATCAATTTATTGCCTCCGAATAAAGTCCGACCTAAAATTCAAAATGAAGAAGGCATCGAGCAACGGAAACGAACGGGAGCGAGAGGAAAATCTAACTCTTTCTTTCGACGAAAGCCAACCCCCGACGAACGTTAATTAAGCGAAAATCGAAACGTCAAAGCTCGACTCGGGCCTTATGCAAATTCACCAGAATTGACTTTCGTGTCGACGGCGTTAGAATTTTTACCGCTTTCCAGACGATTGTTTGAACGAGGTAATTAGGGAACCGATAAAGACACGTACGCGACACTCGAAACTTTCTACAGACGTTTGACGACTCCAACAAGACGTATTCATTTAGCCGCAGCGGGATGGAGGCTCAGTTCGCGATGGCTGCAGGCTGAGCGTATCGAAAGAAGGGCACGTGGTAGTGTGACGCTACTCGCGAGTGGGTCGGTGCCGGTACGTACCGTTAGAGTGAACTCAGCAGCGCGCGCGACCTCGCTCAGCCCTGGACAAACGGCCTGCACCAACTATTATATAATTTCCTAATAAACCCACGAACACATAGCACACGCGCTCATAAAAACTTTCGTAATTACGGTAGAAAATTAACACCGAATTCTAGCAACAATATAATCGGAAAAGGGTGAGCGGAACGACTGAGAACGGGGAGTTTTTGTACTTGTATCGTGAGAATGGGCATTTAGCGGCTTGGTTATTCGAGGCGTATCGCGTGATATCATTAGAACATTATTGCTACCACAAATTTCTTTGTCACTTAACCGGCACTGGATTTGTTGGATTTATTGAGCGTGACGCTCCACGGACGGCTTGGAGAATTTTGTCGCTGTCCCAAATAGTTGGGTACAGTGGGCACGCCCGCTGTTTCTGTAAAATTCTCTCGGAACGCCCGTTCCTGATCCAACGTTAAGAAGAGCACTAAACTTGTTTTCCATACACGGACCATTGAATGAGACGATATGGAGCATTAAATACGGATTAAATGCATGTATATTGGTATAGAGAAATATGAAGACAAGCTTGCAGTGGGCGGGACACTTGGCTTAGAACCGGCCGCGGTAACGAACTGATAGCCAAGAGCAGTTGGCAGCCGAGTTAGTAAAAATCATACGTTAGAAATGTTGGGAAATAATGTGGAAGCACACTTCCGATGTGACAGGAATACAGGATGGAGAGGAAGTGAGTTGAGCCAGGAACTTTAAGGATTTTATTTGAACGGAAAGACAGTCTTTGAGGTTGAAACAGTTGTAGAGGACACTCCTCTTTTAAACCATATGTATATCTAAAGGATTTGAAGCGTACCGTTGAAGTTATTATCAAAGGTCTTGATCAGATTTTATGACGTTCTCTACATAAGGTGTCATCGAATTCTCTGACCCATACATAAGATGTTTCACTATCATTTTTGTGGCAGTGTCATTAGAATTTATTTCCATAACTGTCTCAATGTTTTCTTCTTTTATATCCAACACGTGTGCGTTAGTACAATACACAGACAATATCTAGCATATACCCTATCGTAGTACTAACAATAATGCCAGTATTACTTTCAGCGGACAGCAGACATCGTAAATATGGCACTGCGGGGAGCATGTAACAGAATAGTTTTTACCGAAACTGACCAAAATGGTCGTTTTGCGATGTAATTTGTTGAGCTGTTTTCGTTTGTCATGTAAATTATTATTATGTGTGAAGCTATTACTGACTGCGGCCCGTCCCGGCTTCGCACGGGTGGACTATTTTTTTTCTTCTAGTAATAAATATTGCTTATGTTACTCAGGAATAATGTAGCATTCTAATGGTGGAAGAATTTTTGAAATCGGGCCAGTAGTTTTTGAGTTTATTCGTTACAAACACACAAAAATACTAATCTTTTCTTTTTATAATATTAGTTTAGATGTAACAAGGACTTTTTGTGTAGATAATTGTTAATAGCTAAAATGATATGACATAAGTCGATACTGATAAATTTTTTGCAGAAGCCTAATTTTGCATATTATCTAATAATCCTAATTACTTCCAATTTCACAATGATATATTCATATTACAAATCGTAATGACACTAACGATACTGTAGATAATATAAACTAGTATGACTGTAAAGATTTCATTGAAATTCCTTTAGCGTAGACGCACAGCACGAACGATCAAAATACTTAATAGAACGATCCACTTTTATTAATGGTCCGAAAAAAAACCGTACCGTTTTCCATCCGCCTCAAAGTGCATGAAACAAATTCCTACATGATTTCCTACTCATAAGTCATCATGTAACGACTTACGTACAAACAGTACGTAAAGCTGGACCGCCATTACACTCGTAATCGACTCTGAACGGCTTTTAATTTCACACCATCCATCAATGGGCTACGCCTGAGGATGTGCGTATAATAAATACATCAAAACGCATTGCATGGGCTCGCCAACTTGCGAAGCTTTAGGGTTGTCAGGAACATGCTAACTGGAAATCTGTGGAAAGGGAAACCATTATGCAAATCTCCAAGCCTAAAAGCTGTTAACGTTGATAGAAATAGGGAGTCTCTAACCATAGAGAAGGATGGCATGTGAATCATAAACCGCAAAGACAATAATTAAGGATTTATCTAGATAGGTACCAATAGGAAATGCGGTAATTCCCCAAGAATTGTGCATATGGAATTGACACGTGTCCCTTTGTTGCATCATGCCACCAACGCAAGTACGTTTATTAATCTTGTTATTACTCAACGTGCTGTAATTTCAATTTATTACCGGAATCGAATTTTCCTGAATAAATTGTTCGTCGATGTGTTGAAATATTGTAGAGTTCTTGGAGATCCTTTCACTTATGGTATCGTTTTAGTTATCAATGATAATTCAAACCTTCACGCTCTGTGCCTAGAAACTTCGGAACAATTTGCTTTAGTTTTTTTTTATTTTAATCCCGATTCGTTTCGGTGTCCATACAGCCCTGGGTATCGTTCCGTCGCGTGGCGTAATGGACAAATAATATGCACGTCGTCAGCCAACCATTATAATGTTATTTGAGGGCAAGCAATAATTGCTGAGCCAGTCTGTTGCTGACTAAATTCTGTTGCCAACCGTCTAGCTAGAATTATTTTCGTTTAACATCGCCTAACTTTAAACACAAAACGACCTTAAGTTCTCTACCCTAGCTCTCCATTTAGCAGAGCAAGTTACAGACACGATTCCATAAAGATGCATGGTTACCTCTAAAATAGAATTCCTAAATGGAATATTTAGGCTACATCACTAAAATAACAACAGCAGACTGAGAACACAAGTTTCCAAGGTAAATCGATGCTAAAATACCAAGTTTTTTAGTTGGGAAAGTTACTTCGAGTTACGTAACACCCGAGAACGCTCCAAAGTAATAAAAGAAGGTGAATATGCCTTATGAAAGAAGGAATTGGTAGTAAGAAAATGGAGAAGAGATGAAGAGATGCCTAATTACGCGTCAAGTGTGGGTGTGAGTGAGATCGGCACGCCAGGAGCCACAAGCAGCCGGTAACAATTATAAATTCAAGGAACTTAGTCGGGTAGCTCGCGCCGCGTCGCGCCCGCCGCGCCGTGCCTTTGAAAGCGAACCACTATTTTGATGCATCAGAGCCGCACTCGAGGGCGTCTGGCTTTCAGTATCGCAGACGGTTTTTGTTGCTTTAATACAGAGATGCGTCGGATCTTGTGGAACATTGAATTTTTGCTCTCAAATATGTATATTGTACATCGCGTTTTACTTCGTATTGATGTTGTTGAGCTGTAGGCGAATGAAAAAGGCAAGGTATGTTGTCTACATAAAGTCATCGAGATAGAAACACATTAAGACCAAATAAAGAATATTGTAGCTCGTAAAACTAAGCCTAATGAAGGTCTAAACGTAATAAAACAAATTATATAAAAAAAACTTGATTGCTACGTCCATGCTAAAAATAAAAACGTGTTTATCGCAGCTAATGACACAAATTAAAAGAGTTCACGTTGATGATTGCGAACACTGCATTATTTAATAGATGGGCCCATTCAAAACGAGTCTTCGCAAGTAATTAATACCCATAAAGTTCCATTTAGTTTGGAAACTACAGAAAGCAAGAGGGTTTAGTGACAAACCTAGTAATTCGAGAATTATGAGAAACTTAGGTTAGTTGTGTAGGCACATAGTGGTAATTCATTCGGCTTCCCTGCCTAAACTTGTAACCGCACATTGCCTAAGTAATATTGGACACCTTTGACGCAACATGAACACACAAGTTATTACTAATTCACTACACTGTCAAGTAAACGGTTCGTTACTCGGAGAGGTTTAAAGCCATGTTTTCAGAAGCGTGGAATATCGTGAGATGTAAGACAGCCCGTCTAAGAGACGTTCCGCCATATTATTAACACTATGAGAATCTAAATTGGACGGCGTTTAATGCCGAGGTACCGTAATAATTGTATGGAATTCATAGAAATATTCAAAGCTAAAACGATTGAGATTTTAATATTAATCAAAGACGCTGTGTTCGGGAAGAGAGGTCCTTTTTAGCTTCCTCTTGATATTCAGAGTATAATTTTCAATTAAAATATTCAATAAGATTATTGAATATTATGGCTGTATTCCAGATATCATTAGTAATATCTTTGGTATGTAACACTCCATAAACAATCAATTTCTAGAACACGAGCTACATGTTTACGACGATTATCTTCAACATAAAACATAATTGTTTCCTAGAGTCAATTCGCTTAAATTCGTGGTAGAACTATAGTACTTTGTGGCTGGTGAAACAGAGTAACTAGCAAAACAAGGTTTACGCGAACAAATACCATTAGTTTGTCTCTAGGATGTTTACTATGTAACAAATGTAGTGCAACATTGGAGTCTCTTTTTGCATTATGATCTTTTACACTCTTCTAAACTGTGTACCTATAAATCTACACTAATATTATGAAGTATTGTGTAATCTTGGGTATAGTAGGCAATCTCTTTAAAAAATTCCTTCACTGCAGAGCGTCATGTTTTATGTTAAAACAAGACATTTTCGCGGATGAATGCACGGGCACAAGCTAGTTGGTATATACTGCTCTTTTTGTACGGGTATTATAGTGTGTGGCCCTTCTAATAGGCCACCGTCTGTTCCCGAGAGTGTCGAAAAAGATCAGCATCCGCCCGCCGAGTGATGATGGATATCAATCACTTCAGATCATGTTCATTCGAGTACATTGACATTGATTGTTCTGGTTTATGTGGGAGCGTCATACGAGCTGTCATGTACATTGTAACGTCTGGCGATTCAATGTTTATGTCATTCTGTTTTTATATTTCAGCTAACACATTTCGTTAACAGTGACTTGCATTTATATTGTTAGTTGGTTTTCGAAACTTTTAAGCAATAACATTATGCTTAAATTTTAAGATATACCCATTCACTATTCTACCTACCTATAACGCATGTTCTCATTTCTGAATTTCTGATTTGAGAAATCCTTTCTACTTCCCCGTGTGAGTGATTCTTGACAATTTTCTCAGTTATTACATTCCTATTCCGTTTATGAATATCTACACCAAGAATCCAAGTTCCTCCATAAAATTTTCTCACTGCCAGTCAATTCTCTCATTCCTCTTCAACGTTGTCAGTTAACGCGTCTATATTTAGCACTGCAGTACTATCTATCCATGTTATCTCCGAACACATTCCGCGATGGAACATCTCGCTATACACTTAATGGATCAGAACATTTAGTTGGCGACCGTCCTCGCTAGTGCCCTACACTCGACCTTCCCCGGACGTTTCACTAGATATAACGTTGATAGTTTAGATATTTTGAGGAGAAAACTCTTATGTTTGTAGAATTAAAGAGATTAGAAGATGAAAATAGTAAATTGCATTAACTTATTCCAGTGTCTTGCCAAAAAATGCATTGCGTGTGCACTGTTTGAGGTAATCTATTAGAATATCAACTACATCGACAGTAAACAGTACTGGTTCATTGGACAGATCCTGTCAAAAAAGTTCATGAATTTTGTCACATCACAAAATTTGATTAATCTTGTGGAACTTGTCACTGAAGAACATTGCTATACTGAGTGACTATTATGTGAGTCAAGTTTCTCATCACCATGTACCGTTCCATCAGTGGTAACACTTGCACTACGAAAATCGCTCTTACTGCTGGGACAGAAAGGCGCTGTCTATGTCATCTTGTTACCCCTGATGCCGATCGACTGTCCCATCATACATGAGCCTATTCCATTTGTCATCCCACACAATTTATCCAAGTCGTATGCGGAAAACGAGTTGTTTAATGGTGTTATAAGCGTCGCATAGTAATAATGTAGAAGTGACAAGTCGTGTTAGTTTTTATGCGCAGACGCTTGTACTGCGAATAATTGTTTACATGGGTAAGGCGGCGCGTACGCGTCGTACAACTGTTGGTCTAACTGTACAGTGATGTATGACCGAATACGAGGTGTTTATGGGAATATCCCGCTATTCTTGTAGAATAGAATTGCCTAGTGTGTACAGTTTTGGTTTTGAAACTTGCTTTTGAGAAATCCTGTTGTTAGGATCTTTGATATTTCTTATTTCGTTTTCTTTTCACTCACAGGTCAATCTAGGTCGTTGTTGGTTGTTTAACCAGCCTGTGGCTGCGTTATTACCTCCAGCCACGGCAGTAAAACGAAGCGACTACAAACCACGGGCAGGTCTTAATTCGTTACTGGCACTCCAAACTTGCCAAACCAATGTGGGACAAGGGAGGAAGATGTGTTAGCACTGATAACGCCGACATAAAGTCTGGGGCATAAAAAGTAAATTAACATTGAGATATAGTCAGATTTCAATCTCCAATTAATCTTATAATTCAGCCTTTAATTCTCATATCTCCGTCTATCCGTCGGTTATATGCTCAGCTAATTATCAAGACAATTAAGATAGTGAACACTTATCTCGGTTTGTCGCGACTGCGTTTAACTGGACCACTGTATTGTAGTATCTTATCTGAAGGGCCGCGCGGTTTCAATACCGGTTCTGAGTGATCGTGGTGAAGTTTAGAATTAGTGTGACGATTGTTATCAATTCTTTTAGATGCGTCTGTAATCTGCTATTGTAGATCATTAATATTAATAATAATTTAAGAGACAGGTAAATCGCTGGAGAGTTAGTTTTATATTCTTATAAAACTAGCTCTCCAGCGGGTTCTGGCCAGAAGGACAAAACCGGGATTCATGACCACCTTTCCTAGGACCACCAACAGTCTCATGAACCCATGACTAGTTACCATTTCCCGGCCCAAAAAGTTTTCTTATTCTATCTCCCAGACTTTTGGCAGTACGCTACCAGTTATATGACCCCATAACAACAGAATCGTCCGTCAAATCACGCTAAACACAATCGGATCCATTGTAGCAGTACTTTGATCCTCACCACAGATGGCGCCACCTATTCCTGTCAGGGCAATACACTCGATCACACCAAGTATTTAAATGATCAAATAAAATCGAACACTTAACTCGTTAGTAACAAGAAGGTGCTATTTTTATATGTCGCTTGATATCGAAGCGTGTTCATTAAAGAGATCCAGGTACTTTAAATATTTTAACATAACATCACGCCTGTAATCCCCGAAGGGTTAGGCAGAGGTGTACCTAATAATAGTACACCTACATTTCGTTGTTTAAATCTCATGTTATAGGAGGCGTGCCTAATGCCACCAACCAGCCACAAATCCAGAGTCTGTGGCTGCTATTAAGAGATTCCTGATAGAAAAACCCAATAACACTTTGCCTGACCTGGGCATTGAACCCCGGACCTCATGGGCATCACTAAACGAACAAAGCAGTCGCTAAACTATGTACGTATTGCTCGAGTTTCTCGAAGAGTTTGTATTAGATAGACCCCAGGTGTTTTAAATATTTTTAAGACCAATAAATAATACAGTCCGTTTCTCGGGTTCCCTGTAATAAAAAAGAAGCTGTAATATCGGTATCGTATCGTATCGTCGCTTATCCGTTAGAAAGTACTGGCGTTTTATTTCGCAGATTCGATCATTCGAGTTATGTACGATCGTTACCGTACTCTAATAAATCTGTGATTTTAATGAGAGCAATATCTGAATTTCGAAGTACCTACTTTTGATTCGATGATTTCATTTAAATAAAATCAATGTATTTATTTAACTAGCATTTCGCCCGCGACTTTGTCCGCAAAAAAGGTGATAGCTCGGCATGATATGAATATAATTTGTAGCCTATAGCACCCACGCATAATGTACCTTCCTGCCGGTACAAGATTTTTTTAAATTGGATCATTAGTTCCGGAGATTACCCTCAAAATACAAACTTACCTCTTTATAATATATATTAGTAAAGATAATCTCGACTTCTATAATTTTTCTTAGAAGCCAATATGTTCTCATATTTCTATAAGTACACAAAAAATAATATTGCCTCAACATAAATAATAATAGAATAGAGTTTCTTGCTGATCTAGACTCGCCATTGAAAAGGCAAGAAAGAAAAACAAATCTAGAAAAAAGTAAATTCAAAGAAATAGAAATATTGAATAAAGTAATTGGAGATGATATTTTTATGATTGAAATAAATAATAAAAAAACCTTCTTTTGAAGAACAACAGGTTTTAGAATACCTAGTGTTTGTTACTTGCTTATGTACTACCGCGCTCACTGACGGTCGACCACTTTTCACCCTTATGCCTTGAGTTATAAGGTTTAAAATTGTTAGACTGTACATAGATGATAGGCTAACACGTAAGGTATTGACCTCAGACTAGAATTACTTGGAATAGAGGTAGAGATTTATCTATGCGTTAGGTGAGGCCATGTTCTGGCAAAACAAATACTGTTTCATTATGTCAGTAATGACTTTAGATATAGGTGGAATTATTAATAGCTGGAAAACTATATGTAGAGAGAGGATTTGTTCTGCATTAGCTTCAAGCTTGAGATCCAGATGAGAGGAAAAAAAAGATTTCGTTTTTCAAGTAGATCTTAGACGATAAATAATATTCCAGATGTGGCTGGCTCCATTACTGCCTCGTTGGTAGAGCGCTTGTTGCTTGCGACAGGCGCGACTGCTGAGAATGAAGTCCTGGGTTCGATTCCCAAGTCGGGTAATGTATTATTGGGTTTTTAGTAGCGACCACGGAATCTGGATTCATGCCCGATTGCCCGTATTACATGGGACTTAAACATAACTAGCGAAATTTTGGTGTACTACTAGGTACACCTCTGCCTAACTGTACGGGGATTACAGGCGTGATGTTATTTTATGTAGCTCCATTAGCAGAATCAGCTTATACTGTGCCCACTGCTGGGATAAAGGCCATCTTCTGTAACAGAGAATGGACCGTAATTGACAACGCGGCCCCAGTACGAGTTGGTGAATAGCTATTAAAATATATTATTTTTGTTACACATAACACAACTCAAGGTACGACAAACAACAACAAAAGTCGTGACTGCTCTTGAACACATACGACATTACAACACACGACAAGACGTATCCGATTCAAAAGATTAACTAAAAACAAAGCGGCCTATTCATCATGCGACAAACGCTCCACTTTTATCGCAGTCGTACGCATGTGTCTTAAGCATTAGTCAGCGTTATGTTAGAACCGACACCTGGTTAGGAGGTACCACTGGTTTTCGACTCGTTTACATTGTCAAAGTATTAAAAAAAACCGGCCAAGTGCGACTCGGACTCGCGCATAAAGGGTTCCGTACCATCGTGTAGGGGAGCCCCCTTTAATTTTTAATTCATTATTTGTTGTTATAGCGGTAACAGAAATACACATTCTGTGAAAATTTCAGCGTCTACCTATTACAGATCATGAGATACAGCCCGCTGACAGACATACGGACGGACAGCGGAGCCTTATCAATAGGGTCCCGTTGGTTACCCTTCGGATACGGAACCCTAAAAATATAATAAAGCTGAAGACTTTGTTTGAACGCGATCATCTCTAGAACTGCCAGTAGGATTTGAAAAAATCTTTTTGCATTTGATAGCCAACTTCTTGAGGAAGGTTGAGAGTCATTTCCGCTATATCGATTCCCGTTACATCGAATCTTGTTTTGTTAACATCCAGCTACACCCTTAGGAGCCAAGCGTCGAGTAAAACCGCGGAGCACAGCTAGATAGAAGTGTTTATAAAAATTTTGCATAGTGATTTAGTACAACTTGTTTAAAACTTCTTTCTTAATAACCTCCTCCTTTTTTATAAGTCGGTTAAAAATAATTACGTTCGACCTCTAAAAGAGTATTTATGAAATCAAACCGGGGTTGTTATTGAATTAATTAACTAATGTTGATATCATGAACTGCAACGCAAATTACCTTTTTCAATGGAATGTAGTGATTTGCATGCAACTCAACCTGCATGACTAACTTTACAACCAGGGAAAGAATGGGAAGTAAATACAAGAGTCAGTAACGTCATACGTTTACAATTTTATATCCAAGTTCTCTTCACATAGCAATGAAGGTATTACGAGACCAACATAACTTGAAACATCAGTAGGGTGGCGCTGCTTGATTGAAAAACGTCATCCACCTGTCAATTTCAATACATTTGATCCGTACTTCCAAATGTCACCGCGTCTCAACTTATGTTAGCCAAGCGGGCGCTCTGACCTCGCAAGTTGCGGCCTGTCACGTTGCCGTCAATGTGTAGCCCGCCTTAGCCCGTGAACAACGAACCATACACGAAGCGACTTCCCACGCGAGCCACACAAAACATACGCTAGAGAAATAAATTGCTATCGAAACAAAGGAAAACCTCTGTAAAGATCAGTCTTTTTACTACGACTATACCTCACACAGATGAGGATAAAAATAAAAAAAGATTCGACTACATTGAAGGAATTTGTATGAAAAGAATCCGTTTTAATGTCACTCCTACAGGTAAGATAAAATAAGGAATATTCCTTCACGACCGCTTCGCTGTCAAAGGCAAAAACAATTGAGATTGAATGATAAGAAACTCTATGGACAGAGAAACATCAAAAACTTGTTTTATATTCAATCAGTCGGTACCGGTCGGCTATAACAGAATTTCGTTTATTTTGTTATATTCATAATTTCCCTGGCCTGACATTCAATAAATTACTTTAAAGATTTACATAACAATGTAGATTTCTTTAGGTGATATTCAAGATACACATCGAATGTTTTTTGTAGTTCCATAACATTTAAAATAATGACGCTAGTACATAGAAACGTTGAAACGGATCGATAAAAATAGCCGAGTCAAACAAATGACAACGAGTGCAACAAAGTGTCATTCTTTATCTGTTGTTATACGTATACATCATCATCTGCCTAGCCTTTTCCCAACTATATTGGGGTCGGCTTCCAGTCTAACCGGATGCAGCTGAATACCAGTATTTTACATGGAGCGACTGCCTATCTGACCTCCACAACCCAGTTAGTACTGGGTAATACGATACCCCTTGGTAAGACTGGTTGTCAGACTTTTAGGCCACTGACTACCTAACGACTGTCAAAGATCTACAAATGACAGCCGGGACCAACGGCTTAACGTGCTTTCCGAGGCACGGAGGAAACTCGGTATGTAATGGGTGGTCACCCATCCACAGACCAACCTAGGCAAGCACGGCTTAACCTAAGGATCGACCCGAGCGGCTGTTATTATTTAGCCACGAGCTCCTCAACTGTTATACGTATACCTATAGAGCTAATTAAAAGTTTTTCTTTAGACAATAAAATAGAACATAAAGAGAGGAAGTAGGCGAGAGCAAGAAGCTCGAAATTTATAAGTTACGTAGAATTTAAGTAGCGAATGCATTTCGCTTTATCTGCTTGTTATTTAGTTAGCGACGGGCGGGGTTGAGCCCGGGTATTGATTGATGGTCCAACACGTGGGCAGGGTTGTCACGAAAAAAAAACACAACCTATTTTACTTCCTTTTTTTTCAACACGCAACTCCACCGAGTATCAACCCTGTGCAGTAAAACAGCTAGGGCTCGTGGAGTCGTGACAACCCTAGAATTAGCCGAGGCTCAGTGAGCCCTATGTAATCAGTACATCTCATCGAATACTCAATTAACATCCCTACACATGGACCGGAGACTACCGTATAGCGCACCGCAGCGCGTATCACATCATCGCCTAACCTTCGCGTGTCAGGTACCCAACTATACAGTAGGACGCCCCCACCGAATTAGAGGGGCTACGATTGCGATTCAATCAAAGCCCAATGAATTCAGTAAAAGAGAAAGGGTTGCGACACTCAATCAGCTGAACGATGGATTGAAACTATGAATAATGTAAAGTTAGAAACACGTTTTTTAGGCACCTTCAAATTAATACAGGGACGCGGACAGGACAAAAGCGGCGGTGAAGGAGCGAGGATTTCCTGAAGACAATGGTAGTAATCAAGCCGGCACGGGCGTGATTACCGCGCCGGCCTGCCCCGCCCCCCCCCCCCCTCGCCCCAAGACCTACACAATTTATAAGCTTACGACAAACAAGTACTACCCACCGAATACGATGATTAAAACGCATTGAAAGTCAAACTGAACGTTCGGAGCGCTTCTGAGGCTCTCATTCAATTGCGCTAAATAAACACACTTGAATTAAGCCGCGATTGAGAGAAATATATTCTGCACTCGTACGCCGCCGACGGAATTCAAGGTCCGGAATTAATTTGCAAAATGCAACGAAGAAACGCGAACGTGACTGAAGATACCGTGTAAAGTTTGCGTCGGGGACTCGGGACGGGACTTGGAACAAAATTGAGAGTGTCCCTCCCGCCGGCAACATGAAACGCATCGAGTAAAAGATCCAATACACGGGCCGAATTCAATTTGCAAATCTTCCCGCCGGCAAAGGCAGAATCAATTTACACAATCGCCTAAGCGAATTACGTCATTCGGCTGCCGAATATCGTAACGAGAAAAAAAAGGCACCAAGGCCGGTTGTCGGTGCAGTCCGTTCACTTGCGATCTCGACCGGTTGGGATGGCAATACATAAACAGTGCGAGCGGGGATCATGTCCGTGCGCCGTGAGCTGCGCGCCAAAAGTCAAGGTGAACTGGTGTGTTTACTGAGATTGCTTTTTGGCAACACCGCGCGCGTCCTGCGAGGCGGTGCAGCCGTGTCTATGTAGTCTACGGCAGCGCACCCCCGCGCAATCGATACGTCAATTAGTCATAGACACGTGGCAGTTCGCATACCAGTAATGACTATGACGATTCGATCGGCTTACACACGTACGTAAACGAGGTCGGTGAAACTGGGCGTCGTCGTACTATTTTCTTCACAGTAAGACATCTGTCTGCGGAACTGAGTTTTCACAACAATAAAGTGTGAATCAACAATAAGCCGACTGCAGTAGCGCACTACGGCGGCCCGACGGCACATGCAATCAAAGTGGTGAACCACAACTCCACAAGCGTACGCGCTCTTTGCTCGTTTTCCGAATTAGGGAAGCGTTTCTTACAAGTGCATGCGTATGCGTGTCATCACATGCATGTGTGCCAGCAGCCCATAACGCTCAAGTACATGTACTTTTTCTAGGTTAAGTATCATCTCGAAAGTTGACTGCGCATACTAAGCGACCAGTAGTAGACAAATAAGGAAATAATAATGAAAACATACTAGACTGCGAGATAGGAGAGGATGAATTAAATGATAAAAATAAACACAACCGGAGACGGAGGTTTTAGAAAGCGTAAGATTATCATGTTGATGTACAAGTAAAGGCAAGTTGTGTGCGCTCATACAGCTCACGGCTCGCTGTGTGCCGAGCCAAAATCCATATTCATGTAAATATCGTGTTTTTGTTTACAGACAACGAGCGGTATGATACAGAGAGACAGTCTGTTCGCAGACAGAATGCAAATCCCGAATGTTAATGAAAGTGAGCCATATGATATGTAAACAGTGTTTTCTCTGTCCAATTATCTGGTGAAAACGGAACTGTCTCCGCGGCCCATGACATGGCTAGCTCACTCGAGGTGCCCTTGCTCGCCTGTGAGCCCTAAGCACTTGCTCTTGGCGCTTTCTCTCCGCTAGTGTTAAGGCCATGTACATAAATCAAACGCTTCGTACCTACATGTAGCATAATTAAAGTGTACAGGCGTAACTACATAAAGGTCGGCCATACTTGTTTGTCCTAAGATAGTGCTCGGTACGAGCGTTATCGTACACGCCTACGCGACATAATTTACTCTTATTATTGTACTAAATTACTCATTTTACTACTGCTCGTATCCACCTCGATAAAGGTACTGCCTGTGAATATATTCCCCGTTACTAACATCATTTTATTATGCGCTCCATGCAGGAGAGGCAACGAATATATTGAATATTCAAAACAGAACTGCAGTTTCAGTAATAATTAAATTCCGTTAGACCAAAGGCACAAAGGATTTTTCCGAACATATCCCAATTTATCCCAGAAAAAAATATCATACACTGAAAAATACAACCTAACATACGTTTTATTTCAATCTGAATTATGGAAGCATAGATATATTGAAAAATATTTACTTTGTTCGTATTTTATATTGAACATTACACGGATAATGGAAAATAGTTCCTTCGGCGCACAAAAGGATAGTCTACTCTTTATTAAACTTTACATACGTATATTGGGGCATTTCAATTTCAATTTTTCGGCAAAGTTATTTGTTTTTTCAATATAAAGTTGTTTATTACGACAAGGGTAAGCTATCGTGAAAGGGAGGTAATAGGTGACTCAGTTTCTCACATAAAAGGCGCGGAAAAATTGAAGATAAATATAAAATACAACTTCATGAAGATGAGCAATTTTCTTCTAAAAGCAAAAGGCTAGGTAACCTAGAGTTACTATTACAGAAAGAATACGTTGTAATAAATCTAGTAAAAGCAGCTTTACTGGAATAGAAAAATAAAGTTCTTTCCTAGAAAGCCAAAACGTAACGGAGCCCAACTTTAATAGAAGAAACTAAATGATAGCAGTATACCGCAAATAAAGATAACATTTGGGCAAATGTTCGCCACAAACCAATAGCCAACGACACGTCAACTCGACCGCTTCCAACAACAATTACCCTTGACAAATATATGACAAATCTTCATTGGAAATAACAATAACATTCTTATGATTCGAAGCCATAAAGAGGTCCTATTTACGATCGAGCGTGGTGATTTCTGTAATGTAAAAAAAACTTTGTGCGGATACGATATAAAAAATATTGTTAGTTGAGCAGGCATTTATTTTATAGGCCCATCGTGAGTTTATACGCTCTGCAACGTTCAGAGTGGGCGCACATCCGAGGAAAATGTCTTAAGGCTTTTTGTGCGGGGGCTCAATCATTTTCCTTCAAGAATTGCTACTATGGGCGTTACGCCAGGTATTTGTTGAAGCTTCGATTCGTTTCTCCCTCGCTAAAGACGGGAGGGTGTTATCTTTTTGTCTACCTCCGTATATCCCCAGTCGTAAAGCTTGAGGCGAAACTGTCCGTACATGTGTGCTGGATCTTAAACGCTGGTAAATAGGAAAAGTAGTTTTTATTTCTCCTACACACAGTAGTAGTGTTTGGTTCGATGAATAAACAAGTTATCGCAAATGAGTTAGGGCTTTTTTAGGACTTAGATTGGACCCTTATCTCAGTCAGGTAGTAAAAGTTACTGGAGTTTGCTGCGCCACTTCTTCCCAGCACGCGTAACATGACCACCGTAGAAACAACTTTTGTCGACGGAAGAATCGACAAAATGACAGATCAACAAAAGAAATCTGTAATTTTGTCATGAACGCGTGCTGGTCCTAAACAATATTAAGTGAAGTGCGGGCATTTCGATTCGAGGTTTCAGCATAATTTGGATAAATTATTAATGACACGTTTTGAAGATAAACGTACGTATCATTATCGAGACGTATAACAGAAACAGTGTTAAAAGAATCTATGAGCAGACAAGGGGTCAATTGAACCATAACCCTAACTTAGTCGTAGCTCGACTTAGAATGCAAATACTGTGCTGTTAGTATTCTAAGTTGCTCACAACTTAAAATATTTACAGAAAGTGTAACGCCCCAACATGTTTAATTTGCAAGCCCATCCACTAAGCGCTGCGAAAGTTACCAACCGCCGTACACCCGTCAACAAAAGTTTTAATATTACTACATTTGTACATTATCTGTGTAGAACTCCAGATTATATCGGCTAAATGAGCGGCAAACGTGCTCAGAATGGGAGAGATCTAAAATGTCTTCCAAAACGTGATTTCCACGGTTCAACGTCATAATTAGAGAACAGATTATCAACCTTTCTACATTTACGATGATTGATTTTTCAGTCCAATTCTTCCAACGATATTCTTCAGAAAGTTCAGGAACGTATACTCGCAACTGGCATGCGTGTATAATAGAAACCTTAGCCATTCGAACCTGACGATAACGTTACAATTATCGATTAATTACTAATAATTACAAAGTTTGTTGGAGCGTACATCCATATGAGGCAACATCTACAATTTACACCAATATTATAATATGCAAATGCAAAAGTAACTCCGTCTGTGTATCTGTTACCTTTCCACGCCTAAATTACTAAACCCATCGTGGTGATATTTGACTAATAGGTAGCCTGGGGCCTAGAGAAGGATATGGCCTAACTTTCGTCCTACATATTTGTAACAAAAGATAGCACTTGATGACCTTATGCCTGTGTCAGTAATCAGAATTCGCGAATCATACTTTTGGGCTAAACATAATATTGATCATCGATTTTTAGAAAAAAAAACAGATGAAAAACCACATATACACAGACGTAGTCGCAGGAAAAAGCCCAAAAGTACTTTATAAGTCCATTTTTGTGTGTTTAGGGATACCTTATGCGTAAGGTTGAACGTCCGGCATAGTGCGTGGGTGTACAGTGGGCGATGAGACGATGGTTTTAGCTTTCCAATACTCTTTATGTTGTGACTAGCTTATGCCCGCGGCATCGCCCGCGTGAAGTCCGGTAATTGTCCCACGGGATTACAAGTATGCTATGTGTTAATCCATGTTATAAACTATCTGTGTGCCAAATTTCATCTGAATCCGTTTCGTAGTTTTGGCGTGAAAGAGCAACCAACATGCGCACATCCTCACAAATTTTTCGCATTTATAATAGTAGTGAGAACACTATTCATGTTGTGATATTAGACGAGTAGTTTCCATTTATCTCCAGATCACGAGTGGGGTCAAGAATCAAGATGTTATGTGTTTAGACTGCGATAAAGACATAACATTGCATATGTGACTGCGACGAGAAAGGAGGGTTAGGTGCAGATATTGATGTTCTTGCTACGGTAATACATGTTGGAAGTATGCTATTTCAAATCAACTTATTATTAGTACTGAATTATAAAAAGAGAATGAACTTACATGGATTATCCGTTCCTCTGCAAATTCTAGGGCCGATCTCGCCTACAAAACTGCACACAATCATCTCATCTAAACTGTGTTCAAGAGAAGTCAGTGTCATCATTACGGAAAAGTAACAATGACAGCTTATTTAACGCGGTTCAGGTGCGCTTTATCGTGTTCAGATTCATTGGTGTAATTCGCTTAAGCCTAGTACCAAATTCTTGATCAAGGTATGACAAATTCTCCAAAGACTACCCAACTTATTTACATAAAAACAACTTTTTTACAAGACAAATACATTACCCTATCTTATCTTCAAGCCCTTTGTTTAAATTTGCATCAAACTTAACCCTAACGACGTAAAAAGAGACATTTCACACTCAAATTATGACAGAAGATATAAAAATGTATGCAAACGATCCTATTCTTACGTATGTAGTGTTAGTTTTACGAGCTTATGTTAAGTGGCTCCTTAGGGCGTGTCCTAACAGGCCTGGATAACGATAGCCCAAGAAATTTACGCAGTTGTAAACTCAGAGGGTGTTGCTACTTAAAATGCCAATTTATTATTACGATTATTAAGGTTATTCTGTCGTATTTAACGATAATATGGCTGTATATATCTTTCGTTCTTTATCGTTAATAAGCAGTAAACATGTCGATTATATAAATTGTTAACGTTGCTAGAAGTCGCAATAATGATTTAGTTATCTTTCTAACTTACGACGGATCTTAGGTTATCCTATAATGACCTTTTGCTATTAAGTTACTGACCGAGATCTAAGCCAACTACCAATACATCATAATATATTGTAACATCTACTTTCCGTCTAAAGTAATGAGGATCTTGACCTTGTCTACCTAGAGTTTTCTCCATATTTTTATTAGATAAATTGATCCACGTTTTTGTTTTGAAAAGCTGGATGCATAGAATATATTTTTATGTATAGTTTCATATTAACACAGTTCATTGGCGAATTCATAATAAAATTAGGGAACAACAGCGGTATTATTGCTAATAGTAATGCCTATCAGCATGGACAGGGAGATATTGAAAAAAAGATGGCCGCCCCAACATTTTTTGCAACATTGATATTTAATTCAGTAGTAAATACATTTTTAACTGGATGAGGTCAGAGTTTCCTATCTGAATACTCCGCGGAAAAACACCAAAACGGAACTCAGAGGTCACGGTAACTTCACTTGCAAAGATAACATAACTTTGTTTAGAACCACACCTTAGTCTCAATATACACGACTCCTAACACCCACGGAGGGTGTAAACAGGAACATGGCATTAAACACTAAAAGCACTTATTTTAACAGCTTTATCTATTTTAGTCGCAGAAGAAAATGCTAATACACAGATAAACAAGGCATCAAGACTTCTTTATGTAAGTAATAACGTTACGTTTTCTATGCAAAACTGTGCGAAACCGTGCAAAACTGTGCAAACTGTGACAGGGGGCCACGAGTTATAATCAACCGTATATGTGGAACTAGTGAATTCAAAAAAAGTTGGCGGTTGGGGCTGGCAATGTATTTGGCTGAACCAATATAACTCTAGTTTCCGGACGAATGGAGATTCGAGGAATCGAGGAAAAGTTCATCTGTGTTTTTAGTTGTAGCGCAAATACATCATGGAATAGGGAAATAGGAATGGGTTTGATACACTGTTGTTGGGTTCGGCTTTATTTGTACTGTATCTAAACTAAACGTTAATAAAACATTTAAGAATTAATTCGTTGGGTCGGTTAAAAGGTCTATTAACTTTAAATGATTATGAGATTTTTTTAATTGAAATGTAAAATCAGTAATGGCAAAGACTTAGAAAACTGCATCCAGTCTATCATTCGTATGGCTCTTTTATGAGGAGCTGGTATGAACATGGTTCGTACACACTGCGACACATCAAGCTATACATTTCCAGTATAACATGGCCTCGCTTTGAATAGATTTCCCGTACAATGAGAGATCCGCTCAAACTGGTTTGGCATAGCTTGATTGGTCGTCGTGCGTACTACCAATGAAGGTCATCTCTGGAATCCTCTACAGATAAAGAACTGTATTGACATGATTGCCTAGTACTGTAATACCCTATTATTCCAATCAACAGTCATTGACACATCCAAAATACTAAAACTACACAAAATGCGTCAAAATCGTGTAACGAATGAAGGAAAAATGAGCTCCAATCCGCAAAACTATCATAAACATTATCATCGCAGTGTAATTTTCAGATTTACACCTACCACTGCTTGTCTTTGCATCACCCAAAGGTTGACTGGTAGAAAATGCCTATGGCATTAAGTCCGCCTCTGTACTTCTATGCTTGAAGTGTTAAATAAATAAATAAATAATTGTACAGAAACAAGGAAAAATTACTGCTAATTATTATTTGCTACTTACAGTAAGGCATGTTAGTCGTTATCGTTTAAATCATTTACTGTTCAGGAAATAAAGGGTTAATTAAGTTGAAATGTTTTCCGATTTAAGCATTGATCCTGAAAAATATTCGTAATCACATGCTCATTTGCTCGACTTATTTTATTACTAGTTTTTACAGCGTGAAAGGTTATTATTCCTTTAATTATATTTTTATTTACATTTTTAAATATTCCTTAGAAAAAAAATATAAAAAACATTTAAAAATATAAAAAAATTGTAGCCCACCGGTACCGGGAACAGGTTCCTAGCTACAGGTCAGGCCTCCAGAGAGAGGAACCTCCTAACAATACAAAAAGGTTATAATTATTATAAAAACATTCATTACTGTTAATACTAATTTAATTCAAAAGACCGACCTATGTGGATTGCTCAATAGAAATGCCCTTATTGGGTGATCTAGCAACACAATATTACACAATGAACACTAGACTACTATTATAATAATTCCAACAAATGACCTTCCACAAACCAAACGGGTCATAAAACCTGTATGTAACCTATCAAAGATCTAAGTACAGATGACAATGAAATTGAGAACAACTAGCTCCTAAACAAACAATACACGCACGTTATTGTAATCTTCAAAGAAAACTTAGTCCAAGAGCCAGCAACTAACATGGTACGGTAGACAGACTGTCGCAACCACAGATAATGATCTTTATATACCAGCATGGCAACAAGCGTCACCAATGCCAGTTGACTTACAACAGTATTTCAACTAGGAACAATGTTAAATGGTAGAATATGGTGATACCAAATTGAACAGGTATTAACAAATATTTTAGTTGACAAACCGAACACCCTCGTTTAATTACACAAGAAGGAGCTTTAGTGCGTAATCTTCTTTTGGTGCTTGAATGACATTGTCAAGGGCGCCGTCCGTAAACATTCGTGAAATTGTATTAAAAAAACAAGATGGCGGCCAAAAGAACCATGACGCACTCTACTTGATCTACTGGTTATCTTTATACTGTGGCGACGGTCACATGTTTGCAATTGCGTCGGTAACATTACAAGTCATGCATTGTGTATCTTTTTGTTTTGCAGTGCGAGCATAATTCTGTATAAACAATTATTATGAGCCAATAAACTGGGATGTTGCATCAGGCAATCAGGTTAATTGAGGATTTAGAATTGTAATAATGGGCATGCGATTTCCCTTGCAGTATTATTTTAGAGTGGATAAACGAATACCCATCCCAATTTTCTGTGAGATACAAGTAGATAGATAGTAAACACTACTCGACCGTCCTGAGATAGCAAACTATGCAAAAATATTTTCAGGATGCAATAAATTAATTTATGACATATCAAACCATGCAAAAACAATATTGTTTTTTTGATAATTCAGTGTTGTTTTTCGCTATTTCGACTGATATCTGGAATGAAAAGTAGCTTGTCCGGATAATCGTCAAAATTTCATAACGATCAGTTCAGTGGTTTAGCCGTGAAAATATAACAGACAGACAGTTACATTAATAAAATATTACAAAAGGGGTCAATGTTATAAGCTGAATGGTAACTAGACACTAGTAACTGTACATAAAATTGCACAGGACACCCAGTGGCTGCCGACTGCATGTTTTTCTTATTCCCATATCACTATGAAATTATCCATTGTTGTCCGGCTGTATTGTTAGCTAATTACATAATAACGCCTCGTTATTCTATCCTAGTTTTTTTAGGTTCAGATTCAAGGCGATGCTAATAATGTGTAGTTTAGATCTAATCGGCGTGTCATATTTTCCTTGTTACTAGGTTTAGAGTTTATATTCAACTAAGAATACTTGACGGCATTCAAGTATTCTTAGTAATATAAATTCTAGCTTCAAAAGATACTTTTTGTACAGCAAATTGAAAGACTTTAAAATCTTAAGTCTTGTAGTTGAATGGAACGCTGTTTAAAATGCAATTTATAACCTGTAATAAGCTCCAATAAGAAGGAAAAAATAATGTACTGATTCTAATCAGAAAGACGGCTTCCGATTACAATCTGAGCTCCCGTCCGTCAGTTATGTCAAAACGTTAATGACTCAACATAACTCTTAAACTCTCCCGAGTAACCACGGAACTTATAGAAAATGTCTTCTCTAATACTGTTACGGTCAAATTAAAATAATGAACATCAATTTATTTGCTGACGTTCCTGGGACTGGATAGGAAACAGCGAGCTAGCGACTAGTTACTTTTACTAATAAGAAAAAAAGCCAACTCGAGCGTCCATTAAGTGCGTACTTTGTGAAATGATTTTGGTAAGAATTTTGGGAATAATTAACTTTTCGTTCGGATTTGGTGAAAATATCTTTTCGGCACTTTAAATTAGTTTACTTTTTGCTAAATTGGCAGAGCTTTTAGGAAAGAAGTTAGTAGCAATTCTTCCGCTTCATTGCAAAGTGCTTTATGCTAAGCCCTGTATAATTAAAAGGCCAATGTTTGTTCCAACCAACATGACGTTTTCCACCAAGTTAGGTGGAGCCTGGTAAGTCATAAAACGGTACAAGATAGAAACCTCACAACAGTCGTTAAATTTGGCCCGACATGATGAACAATATAGTGGAAGCGGCCATTTCAAGAGCAAATCTACGCCAGTCAAGATTCACGAGGCCAGGAGGATTTTAAGAGGCTAGCGTACTTAGATGGCGTCGTAAGATGTAGAGGCTTTAGCTTTTATTGCTCAACATTTTTGGGGATTCTGGAAGCTGTGGATTTGAGAGGTTCCCCATGTGGGGATTAACGATTAATTACTTTTGAGGCTTTAAGTGGTATGTTAGATCATGTCTTTCAATTTACTATAGTCATCGAGTAGATCTTAGTCCTTATATGTTGCCATAACCATGATAATTGTCCTGTCAATTTATTTGTTGTCGGCGTAATACGTTGTCTTCTCCAATATTTCTCCATGAATCGTCATCTCTGTGGTCATTCACTTTCTAGTCATATCATCGTCATTAATATGTTGTCATCATTATAATATGTTAATTGTTGAAGGAGGCTTCCAGTCTAACCTGTATGGCTGTGGCCACTGTTGCAGGTGTGCGTTACTGATAACCCAAGGTCAGACTTTCAGGTTTCTCTCAGCCCGTGTCACAGTCACTGTCTCTACAACAACCGGTCGTCAATCCTGAGTAGATATTATTAATAAGCGTTTTATTGACCTCGTCCGCAATTCAAGTCTAGGTTCCATACCATTGTTTCCTTTAAAAGGCGATACTTCAACAGGTGTTATATGGTTGTCTATTTATTGTGACGACGTCAGAATAAAATCAAAATACGATTTATCTACGGAAATGTACGTAAATGAAAATGGTCCAGGCTTTCATCAAACGCTTTTAAATCATAAATCTGAAATAGTCCAAGGTTTTGTTTACTATGCAGAGTATAATATTCAGAGATTTGGTGATGTGTGTGAGTAGATAAATCTCGATCGTCTAATATCAAATCCAAAAATGAGATCTCCTATTTTAACAATATGTATGAGGAAAAGATCATACTGTGCTTAAAATTGCTCGTCAACCAGGTAGTAGGCTTCACCTGCAGATAACAGATGAATCAACAAAAAGACTGACACTCGGATGTAGAACTGCAAAATTGAAAAATTGAATTGAATTGCCGACTACGCCCTACCACCGTTCAAATACAAATATTTTAATTTGTTGAACATAGATAGGTTAGGTACAGATGTTGTAACTATTAATGAACGCTATATCTAGTCGTCATCGACGTACAAATATTATTTTACAAACATGCTGATTATAATAAATTATCATACAGTATAAAATAAAGAAAATAAAAAATATTATCACACATTATGAAATAATTCAAATTGTCAACACTCAAAAAAAACCTAGTTCCTACCCTATCTACCGAAAAGCTGCAGTCAAAGCGACCTCTGTGCTGCCACCGACGATGCCACGGAAGCTGCTAAGTATTGAGCCAATGAAAATTAACATAACCATCGACACGAAAAAGAATAAGAAGGAAACAGAAACTCGAACAAAAAATCTATTGGAAGAAATCGTCGGAAGTATTTTCTGCAAAATTGCACAATGATGTGATTTGTATAAGAAAGTAACAATATTTCTTCAGTAAACACTACTTTGTATGTCTTCCATCGTGACTTATTCTAACGCCACGTTTTCCACAGAGTATATTTATAAACTGCTGCTAATTATATAAATTTCCACAGTATACATGGATTTATAAATAGAAAACCCTCTGTATAAGGTTTATTCAGGTTTTAAAGGCTAACTCCCACGTGAAAAAATGTAACAAGTACAAACGTTTTAATTCGAATTATGAGCAATCGTCGCTTTTATACCTTTGATTTGTACGGTTACACAAAGGAAAGTAAGAATTTTTACCATACTTTGTGACACTTATGACACGTGTTTACACGTGTGCAAACCTCGAAGAACAGGCAGTTAGTCTAAGTCCGTAATAGGAGGCGAGAAATTCCTGATGGAAAACACAATAACACTTTGCCCTACCAGGGAACCACGCTCTGCAGGAGCGCATGCCATCACTAGACCGACGACACAGTCACAATAATGTACATACAGTCTACAAATTTTGGGGAAAGAAACTAGGATCGCACGAGGCACTTGCGCTTGCGACCATAACATAACGCACTGAGACAGAAAATCAGATATTATTCAACCTATAGAAAAATCCAATAACCCACAGAATAACCGTTACAATAACGATACAAGGCACATAATGGTGATGTCATGTTTTCACTAACTAATCACATTCGGGCCATATTGAAGGTTGTGCTATACATCGTATTATAACATCGAGACCATTAAAATGGTTACATTACATACGAATGTAGGTCGCAGGGGCATGAATAAGATTGATTTAGTCATAAGAAACGTGAATCGTTGACGAGTTCTTTATCTTAGGTACCAACCATTGTTTTTACCTACCAATAACGAGTCATAGCTACGAGGCACGTGCAATCGGATAAAATCAAGCGTAGGGCAGAACTCGTGGCTAACGAATAAAACGGGGCAATCGAAGGTTAAGCTACGCTTGTGAAGGTCACTCCATGGATGGGTGACAATCCATTATGCATCGAGAGCCTTCCGTGCCTCGGAAAGCACGTTAAGCCGTTGGTCCTGGCTGTCATTTGTAGATCTTTGACAGTTGTTGCAGTGTAGTGAAAAGACCGTAAGTCTGATACCAGTCATATCAAGGGGTATCGTACTACCCAGTGACTGCCACAATTCAGTCACTGGGTAGTACGATACCCCTTGGTAGTGCAGATAGGCAGGCGCTCCGTGTTAAATACTGGTACTTAGCTGCATCCAGTTGGACTAGAAGCTGACCCCAATATAGTTTGGAAAAGGCTAGGCAGATGATAGAACGAGGGTAGAACGCCCTAGAAATAGTTAGGGCAACGATTTGGGGGGTGGCTGTTAATAGCTGGATATGATAGTGGCCGAAGATCGAGTTTAATAGTTTCGGAAAGAGACCTATGTCCAGCAGGGGACTATCTAGACTGATGATGGTCATCATCTGCCTAAATTTGTATTTCTCAGCTATATCGAGGTCGGCTTCTAGTCTAACCGGTTGCAGCTGAATACCAGAATATTACATGGAGCGGCTGCCTATCTGACCTTCACAACCCAGTAACAGGATAATGACGGTGGTGTGTAGCTCAATAGACACCCTTTCTAGTCAAAAGTGCCATTCGTTAGTTTAGTTAAACGTATCGTTGTCAGATATAGCAACCGGCTTAAGTATGTTCAATGGTAATGCGATATTTTGCGCACTTATTGTTGTATGGAAAATTTGCATCTGATTGTGTCGATAATTACGTATGCATGTCGCATCTTCGGTCTAATAACAGACGTGGCTGCAAGTGCCGGCTGTTCCAGTTATATTTTTTTTCTGCTTTGTGTCAGGTACCTATATAAAAGGAGATGGTGAGATATGGAAATTTTGAAAGAAAAAATATGTATTGGGATGCTATAAAATAAACGTATGATACAATATATTATAACAAATGGAAATTACCAACATGTCAATTTCTACACCCAGTGATGTACAAAAGATAAGCAATTTACTGCCAAAATCGTTTTATACAAATGCATTTGGAATCAAAACGTAATTTAAGCACCGACGAACAAATGGATCCTTCATATTTCGTCAGCACCTATTGAAATCTCGTGGTTTTTAGTCAGAACACCAGGGACTACGTGCATTTACACACCTAGAACCGCAACAGCTTTCCAGAAACCGCTTAAGGCACGTCTAACAATAATAGTCCCATATCCCCTTGCATAACAGAGGCCACGTCGCTAAATCATCGCCTAATAACGCCACTGTCGGCCATTTTCCTCAATAAGATAATACGTGGCTACCAGGACACAAGCAATGCATCCTTTTTCCCCTTCGAGCCTGGAAATATCGAGAAAAATACAAAAATCATGCTTAAAAACTGCCTTTTGATTGGTTCCGCTCGTAACTAACATAGTAGCGTTTATTATCTCTTTAAACTATGAAGTCAATTTAGCGAAAACACGTGTAGTTTCTGTATGCAGTGTTAGTCATACAAACTTTGTTGTTTTACACCGTTATTGCGTCTTTTGCAAAAAAATATTTGGTAAATTAAAAGAGATCTTTGTAGCTTCGTTTTGTATTTAAATGTGTTCGGTTTTGAGTCGAACGAAAATATTAAACGACCTTTCAAAGACTATCGAATGCCTTCAACAATTATTTTCAGTAACCTGTTAGTGTCATTGCATAAAAACGTGACTAAATAAGTATAGACAGAACGACAAATACAACAACAAAGTACACACCGCCGGTTAGCAACAAACGATTTGCAATTTGTGTGTGCAAATACATGATAAAGTATAGTTAACTTCGGTTTATTGGAAAATTACAGTGGTTGCGCGGGCGCAGAGCCGCTGTCTCCACTCCGCTCCGTACCACGTCACCAAAACATTATGTAAACATGTATTATGTATACGAGTAGTACATAAAAGTGTGGCTATTCAAGCGATTCGGTGGTTCGGTACAACGTGTGAATATATCTAATCAGAAATGCGCGCGTTTTATGATCGTTTTATACGTGCGCGTGAGTGGATTGATGAACACATTAGCATTGAAAGAGTAAGCGGTAACTGAGAGCATTGGAATCTGCATGACATTTAATGGCAGTCATGTTAAATACATAGACGAATGTTGTTTAGTGAATATTAACTGAGACGTAAAGTTGGGCTTAGGAGGTAACCATAAATCAAGCGGCACTAACAATAAATAACTTTAGACATTATCCCATTCAACAGAACCATTTTGAAATAAATCCAAATCATTAGAGCCGGCAGTTTACTGCTTTATGTCAAATTAACTATAATTGAAATTACTAATAAAATACTGCAATCACACAGTTTCATAATAACCTAGGAAATAAGCCCTTTGAGAATTACGAAAGAGCACTTGTAACGAGGCTAAACCACACTAAACAAGTATCGACATTCAGGTAAAGTTAATTTCCTAGACGAAGCGCAAAGAGGAAAGACTTAAAGAGAAAGTAACCTAAAAAGGCGTCGCTTCGACGTGCATAAAACCTCCTTGGATAAAAAAAAAAACATATATTTTTATCATACAATGGGGCGTTTATGTAATGTAACTGTCCATCAATCTCGCTTACATCTTACCTAAAGCGTTATATATAAGAAAAGTGTTGAGCGGAGGTACTCCGAAACCTTTTTCGTAAGTATTGAAATAGGGGGGATATTACGTACGTAACTGTACGTAATGGTGGGTATGTTTTTTACAGCTAGACTCGTGTTAGACACGTATCTATTAATCTTATTGAAATTGACAAATCTGGTAGTAGTACAGTGTCGTTGCCAAGAGAGAGTGTCCTTTCAAAGCAAGAAAATATGGCGGCTGGCGACCAAACTGAACTTGTAAAATCAATTTGTCTGACATTATCTATTTCAGAGAGACAGAGGACATTTAACAGAGTTATTTAATACAAGGTTTTGCTTGCTGGTTTCGCCGGTTTGTAGGGTGGATATGTTATAGTTATCCTATGGGAATACAGAATCATCATTATCATTCTCTTGCCGTTATCCCAATTCATTTGTGGTCGGCGCAGCAGGTCTTCTTCTTCCATACTTCTCTATTACTCGTCATCTCATCAGACACTTCCTTTCTTGCCATATCATTCTTTGCACAGTCCTTCCATCGTTTCTTTGGTCTTCCTCTACTCATATACCTATCCACACTCATACTCAAAACTTTCCTCACGACATTTTCCTCATTCCTCTGCATTACAAGCCCCTTACCTCGTCATCCCATTACCACACAACTTTTCAGTCACCGGCGCCACTTTCAGACTTCCTCTTATACATATACTCCTTTCTTATTTGATCCATTCGCGTAACACCCCATACAGGATCATAAGTTATTTATTCAAATTACTTAAGCTCAGCATCTTACTTATAACATCACGCCTGTAATCCCCAAAGGGTTAGGCAAAGGTGTACCTAATAGTACACGTAACGGCACATGTATGCTGGCCAGTTATGTTTAAGTCCCATTTATTTAGGGGGCAACCGACTTGCCATCAACCGGGCAGAAATCTACGTGACTGCTACTGAGAAATTCCTGATGCAAAAACCCAATAAAAATTTACCCGACCTGGGAATCGAACCCAGGACCTCATGCTCAGTCGCAAGACATCAACGAGCAGCACTTATTAAACGTAAGAAATAGGAGTCCCCAAAACGCGTTTTTATAATTCCAAGATGTACAGTCAGTGCCTATTTAGGTCCTAGGCTACTTATTTGTCATTCAGAACCATTGGTTCAGTGGTTTAGCTTCAAAAAGGTAACAAAGACAGACTTAATTCCATATTATATTAGTATGGATTCCTTATAATTGCTAGAATGACAGTAAAACTAGGTATTTCGCACACGTATTACAAACTTAATTTATTATCACAATCTTTGGGTACTAAAGAGAAATTGGTTATTATGGTAAGCCTATTTGTGTGTACGCACGACGGCCAATCAAGCTATACGAAACAAGTTTATGCGGATCTCTCATTGTATAGGAAATCTATGCAAAGCGAGGCCAAGTTATAGTGGAAATGAACAGCTTCATGTGCCGCCGTGTGTACCATTCTGCCACTAATTAAATCTAAGTAAGAGCTTTCGTTACTGGTTTGGGGTTAAACTAATATCGTATAATATCATAAAAGATATTGAATAGTGTCGAAAGCACGTAGAAACTGAAGATATTGAAGATATTCGAGTTTATGAACATGTTTTTTTATACCTCTGCAAATTGCTCTTTGCATTTTAGTTTTTGGTGTCAATTTGTCTGTGAAGAAAGAAGAAGAAAAGAAAGAAAGAAAAAATATTTGAACTTGGTTCATTATCAATGACTCAAGCTATATCGGGCGAAAGTTCATTAAACACTAATTACCGAGGTATGTCATTCATTATCTATTTCATTAATATTCTATCCTTACTTCCTTACTCCTAACTAATATTATAAATGCGAAAGTAAGTTTGTTCCCTTCGTGTACATAGGGTACCTTTCATCCCGAAAAAAACTACTGTTCCCGAGGAAAACAACAATAACGTTCTTATGATAATAGATAACGCCACGTATTTTTCGAATCATGATTGAATTATATTATTACAAGCAGAGGACACCCCAGTAGATTGTCAAATTCTAAATCAACGCGAGCAAACCCGCGGGCAAAAGGTAGTCATTCATAATTAACAATGATTAGGGACTTATTTCTGTTTTATTTTGAAAATGACTTTTAGTTGATACTTAGTCTTTTCGTTTTTATAACCACCACACGTTTTTTCAGATTAATATCTCCATCATTACGACCGAACATTCAGCTAATTTACATCCCCAGCAACATAACATCACGCCTGTAATCCCCAAAGGTTTAGACAGATGTGTACACTCACATTTCGCCAGTTACGTACATCCCCAGAAACTAAGTAACGAAACCTCATTACGACCTACAATTTCGACACATCAACCGCCTCACAGAACATGAAATTATATACAAACAGTGCGGCCATTAAAGCGTTTACATTAATAAGATACCATTAGCAGTTCTACCTAGAAACCAGGCAGTAAATCAAGGCACGTCACACGATCAGCCTATTACTAGAATTAGAACAATGGTCTCACAAAATGGACCTACCTCTAGCATAACACAAGTGATCAAGGCATGGTTATAATGTGAACACAATCCAATGTTATGTCTTCCTATAGAATATAATATACCTATGTGGTACTGTATATTCACGAGCACGTTTATGTACATGTAGCAACTTTTAAAAGAGATTTTCATTTACGATATTGATTGCTATTTAATGTTGTTGGGAATATAGTATTTTGGAACTTATCATCGTCTTTCTGTCCTTATCTCATGGTATTTGGAGTCGAAACAACTCTTTTTTTTCTGTTTCTTTCTTCCTTGTCAAGCGTCACCCTATCCTTTACCTCTATCTTTCACATCACACAATTCATCAGTATTTTGGAACCTATCATCATCTTTCTGTCCTTGTCTCATGTTAATTAGAGTCGAGGCAACTCTTTTTTTCTGTTTCTTTCTTCCTTGTCAACTCATCCTATCCTTTACCTTTTTATCTTTCTCATCATATAATTCATCTGTATTTTGGAACCCTATACATTATGAAATAAAGTCTTGCTTGAAAATTGCAATCGATTCACGAAAAATCGCCTTTGAATTTTGCCAAGTGTAACATCCTAGAGCTCGTGACGAGTACGTAGTCTAGCTATCCTTTCCATGTTTTTTCCGCGAGGTTAAAGAAACTGTTCGTTAGCGCACGACTAGTTTCTTCATCCACAATGAGACGATTTTCTGGTTTGACGGGGTGTGGCGCAACTTGGGAGAGGCCCATGACCAGTGGGCTGGGATACACTGAGGGATGGGAGTTGTCTAACATCTGAAGGTGAATTCTCGTAATTAAAAACGTTTAAACTCTAGTCGCAATCTCGCCTCATCAAAAAGTCAAATATATAAGTAAATCAATTGTATCTTTGACATATTAAAACTAAGACTAGGGTGCAAACGTTGGATTAAAATACGGGAATTGCCACGCTGACTTTCAGAAGCTAACAAAAAAACACGTGGACCGTCTTCGATTTTTGGCGCTTTAAAAGCACTCATTCTGATCTAAGTTCAGTAAGTCCGGATTAAATACCAATAAATATTTAACTCAAATAGGTAAGACACAATTAGAAATTACATAATCTTGTTTGCTGAACATAATGATAAAAGTAACGTAGCTTCGAAATGAAATTTAATTTTACGTGAGAATTTCTTGATAAAATTAGTCCAAAGACTTCGTAACTTGAACTGTTTGGGTAAGTACGAAATTAGAATAGGATGGGTCTTTAAATAGAAGAAAATGAAATTAAATAGATTCTTATTAAGCTAAAATATTTCCGTTATATCATTCATCTGGACATTTCCGACATTTTGGCCCTCTGTTTGGACTTTTTCCAGCCTCGTTATTATATCCAGACGCCTGACGTTTTGACTTTAGGGAATTTATTTTCAGAAATAAAATATAGGCTGAAAAAATCAAAGATTTAAATGTCCAATATTTTATTACTATTTTTTGCTTTGGATAAAAAACACGTTCTTTCAAAGATGAGAGAAAAGAATATCTTCGGGAACACACTGAAGACTACAGTCGTCTCTACGAATTGCTATTTTGAGATAAAACTAAAGAGATCTCTCCAATTTGTAATAACCTTAGGCAGACAACGCCCTTCATTCGTCAGAATCACGTGAACCATTATTTCCTTTTGCGTTCATAGACAAAAAACACGAGGATAAAAATGTAGGATCGAAAGTAACAGTTGGTAGACAAGATATTCTAGATGCATACGTTTATAGACTAATTAATATAACGAGCGCATAAAACACTGTACAACAGTTAATTGTTAACACGATTAAATATAAACGAGGTTTTTTGTTATCAATTACTGCAGCCAACAATAAATAGTTTCTAATATCAAAGTGGAGAACAGTTTTATGGACGCGTATCGTGGAACACTCGAGATATTATGCCTCACGTAGTTTCAATTATTTGATGCTATTTGTACAAAATAAACATAGAAACATACATTTTGTTCGTAGAGTCACAAGAACAAATAACAGTACTGCAGATACGGTTTTCAACGTGAATTATTATGTTACAAACGGTTTACTTTTAGAGAAAGGTTTTCACGTATGAAATGTGAATTTATGACAAAAACCGAGACGAGCAAAAACTGTTTTAGTGGAACTAATCGCCGCTTCTCTAGTTACGCGACGTATCAGTTTTTTGTACCAAGATGGCAGCAAAAAATGATATAAAGTTGACGAATGGGCTTAATAGCTGTCTATCAGTTGCTACCAGGCAATTGACAGGTCTTGCGATTAAAATCTGTCTATTCTAAAGGTGAAAAAAAAAAACTTTTCGACGGACACGTTACACAAAATTACTTTTATTCTATTACCAGCTGTCAACGACTCAGGCAGCCAATCATTACGAATATTTACAGTTTAATTCGTCAAATAAAATCGTTCAATTGAATTACTATTTGTAACGAGCCATAAATTAAATAATCAGTGTCCCCGCCCTATTACCTCTCGTAGCGATAACAAATTCAATGATGAAAGCGACCTTTAACTTAGGCAAATAGGCACATTCCCCTCCATTAGAGCCCGATGAATAACGTTACTATTTTATTATGCTGATTGTACTTTCACCACTTTCATAATTCTAAAATTGTTAAAGGCACTTACAATGAATTTCGTATTATTCTCTGAAAGGAGGGTCTGTCATGATCACTATTCTATTGAAGGGCCCATATTTATAATTGCAAAAGTGGATTGTTCGTAAGCTTAGGGATAAAACGAAACGGTCCTCAACCACAAGCCGAGGAAACTGAGCACGTTTGTTACTTTAAATGCAACGAGAATAACAGCCTAGCTAACAAGTTACCGGTTCTAAATTCCTATTCAACGCGAGTAAACAACTATGTAGGCGAAGTAGTATGTCACGTAGACTGGCTTTGTTTCGCAAATCGTCCTCCTTTAGCGGAGCTAGCCGGGCAGTGAGCACTCGGCCTAGCCAAACACGGCGCGTAAACACGCAGCGACCTACAGGTAGCGTGATGACGAGGAGGAAGATCAACGTGACGTAACGGCAGCCAGCGCCCTGCCGGCCGTGGCACTGCTGCCAAATGGGTTTACGAGCGTCATCCGCCGCACCCGCACGTCTCATTACGATCATGCACTCTTTCCCTTGCCGACTACACGCTGCGAAGGTCACTGCGCCACGCGATAACCCACCGCGCGCCGGCACCCGCCACCGGCGCACCGCATAACACCCGGGTTCATCGTTATCAATAAAAATATAAACACTCACCTGTTTTTTTCCAACTCGTTATGAGTCGTCCTGGAACAGAAAACATACAGATTGTACGACACGCCGACACTTCACATATAACACCACTGATCTCACATTATCACTGCACAAGCACTACACTGGCCGCAACTCACCTGCTGCCCTGCGATTTCTTGGTCTTCGGCCGCCTGCCGCCGGAGCGGGACTCTTCGTACGCCGGTAAACTCGACGCGTATCCGTGCTCAGCTTCTGCAACAAAGTACACTGCCATTCCGTCAAAATCAGCTGATTATAGCACGGCAAAAATAGACGGGAGCCATGTTGACGTGTGCGTGTAGTTGCACTCGATTGACAATTCAAACAAAGAAAATCCAAATCACCTCTATCGCGCCTTTCGATGTATTCAGCAGCTTGGATCAGAGCAGCAATACTCATATTTATTGTATCCCGGTTGAGCACAGGTATTCACAAACGCAAAGCGACTTGATTCGATTTAAACTATAAATAAAAGTATCTATGCGCTCCGAAGTTCACGACTGCGTTTACCGATGTCAAAAACACACTAGGCGACTTGGGACGCGCGACCGTGTAAGCGGTTCGTGATTTGTCGGCGGCGCTCGTGCCCCGCTCGGTGAGCCAATCGCGAGGCAGCAATGCCCACAATAAAATACCTGGGTCAATCACGTGAACTTTGTGTTTCCAAACAAAACATTTTTTTTCTATGCGCTCTTTGTAGTGTAGTTGGATATTGAGGAACTTTTATTTTCTTGAATAATTTTTAATGCATGTCGGCTTCGCACTGAAGTGCACTCACGGCATTGAGGCCGCTCAACAGTAAATCAATGTAGTTACACGAAAGTTTGCTGTCCGTTCAATAGAAAATAAAGTTTTGTAGCGTTTGATATGCGCCGAAAAATAAAGTAGCATTTAAGGATTGATTTGCATTTGCGATATTAAAATATATTCTAATAGGGTAATTTGAATTCTTAAATACCAAGCAATAAAAGATTATGATTCACATTTGGGAAACACTTTTAATATTTAAAATGTTCAGACATGTCTTGAGTGTTTCGTTTAATATTTGCAGCATGTGAATTCTAGCGAATATTACTGGAAGCAGATGTTTTCTGGGCTCCTGGAAAGAGGAATAGCTTGCTCAATTCTTATTAGAATGCAATCACAAATTGATTGTATTAGAATTTTATACCAATTGGAATTTCATATCCCTAATTATCCTAATTGTAAATTCGATTTTGTTTGCCGTCGCCATTTTTTAAACACAAGGAATATCAAGTTGAACAGTGAGAAAAGCCAAATAAAGCAACAAAAAAAATCCTTGCAGCAATACACCAGTTTGTGCTGATTTTCTAATGAGCTATGATGATCATCGAGAATCACCCTGACAAATTGCTATTACCAATAACAATAATTTGTGCACAAAAACAGTACATAATGGAAATACCAGAATTGCTTACATACTATTATTTTAAAGCAAAAACTTTTTGTATACTAAATACCTCTACAGAATTTAGGCTACTAACTATTTAAGATATTTTTCAACTTCTGCATGCTTAATCTACAGATCTGTACTTACCACCAAAATCCTGGTCTTTCTATAATACTGGCTGAATATTCTAACCATAGAACAGAGGTAGCTACAGATGTGGTGTGGTCTAAAGTCACAAACTTGGCTATTTGCATCCACACATTGGCTCAGAAGTAATGGTAGCCCCAGTATGTAGTTGAATATTAGATGCCATTCATCCTGAAAAAAAAAATTGTTGAATTATTTTGTCTTTACCTGGTATTAAGATGTTTTGTCTAGCTTTGTATTATGACTATTTTATTCTTTCATTCTTTATTCTAGTGGGGCTTTATGCAATATTTTTTATTTAGATTTTATTGTTTGTTACTTACTTCTGTTTAGATGTATCTCTACTTCTTCTCATCAATATTAATGTTCTACCTAGTGCACACTATGTATTCACTTTTCTCTGTTGTACTATTCACTTATACTTAATCTAGTTAGGATTGGATCATCATTGTTGTTTCCTTATCTCAATTGATTTGAGGTTGGTGTAGCATATCTTCTTGCATACTTATTTATTTCTCTAAAGCCACCTCTTTCTAGCTATATCTTTTATTACACAGTCCATCTGGTGTTCCTTTATTGCCATCCACATCCATATGCAATCATATTATTAATTACAAAAACATTACCTCTTGTGTTAGCAGTGAAAAATCAACATCATCAAATGGTGGCAGCTGTGGGTATGTCCCATCACAGGCTTTGTCATTGTATGTCCTTATTATAGTCTCCAGACGGGCACAATTGTACAGAATGAATGATGCACCTGTAATCAAATGAAATGGATATTTTATTAGTCCATGTCATACTGATTGTGCAAACAAGGTCATGTGGAATTAAATTACCTGTAATGATAGTTGTAAGTTGAATAAATAAATAAATAAATAAAAAATTAAAATGCAACACAAGTTGAATGATCTAGACTTGATTGATTTTTAGTATAAGTTATAGGTTACAGGGGTTAAATAGAAATGCATTTGGATTTTGACCACCTTTTTAGTCATCAACTCGAGAACAATATGCTTCCAACAAGTTGGTTTCTATTTCTAATAAGATGTTTATTTATTAAAATTTTATGCACATAATGTATAAAAAAACACTGTACAAAGGCGCACTTAATGCCTTGGGTATTAAGAACATTTGGCAGATAGGTACATTGTCTATCATCATTCTCTTGCCCTTATCGCAATTCATTTGGGGTTGACGCAGCATGTCTTCCTCTTCCATACTTCTCTATTACTCGTCATCTTATCACATACCTCCTTTCTTGCCATATCATTCTTTACACAGTCAATCCATCGTTTCTTTGGTCTTCCTCTACTACATATACCTATCCAAATTCATACTCAAAATGTTCCTCACAACATTTTTCTCATTCCTCCGCATCACATGCCTATGGGCATGGTATGCCACACAACTTTTCAGTTACTGGCACCACCTTCAGACAGACTTCCTCTTATGTACTCATTTCTTATTTTATCTATTTGCGTAACACCACACATCCCCTTAGCATTCTCATCTTAGCCACATGCAAATGCTGTTCATTCATCCCTTTTGTGGGTCAACATTCTGACCCATACAAGACAGTCTAACCATTGTTTTACAAATCTTCCCCTTAAGTTTAAGGGGAATGCGAAAGTCGCAGATTGTTCCCCTGACCTGCCGCCATTTCATCCATCCCATGTTAATTCTGTGCTTTACACTACAATCTATTTCACCATCGCTTTGCACAACCGAGGTAGGTATATTGTCTAAAAGGTTTTTAACTACTTCTAAAGTTTTTTCAATCATATTCACCTTTACTAGACCCAGAAGAGCAATCAAAGTTAATTTTGACTGCCGCACTAGGTTTTGTCTGCAGTAATTCAAATGCAGCAGCTGACTCTCCAAGATGTGCAATAAACTCATTCCATTTTGAATTTGTTGATATTCTTACACCATACTTGTGTTGGGCTATGAGGGTCATTTCATCTTGTCTTATCCTGGAATAAGAAAAAAATATTTTTATGAAGGAAATTGTATTAAGATTTATTTTGTCTGATTCCACTTATTTTGAGCATTTCCCAGTTTGACATGAATGAAAATCTCATTTAGGGTTGAAATATAATCTAGGCTATGAGATAGCAAGAATCGTTATAATTACCTAATATAATCATCTGCATTAATGTTTGTTTCTTTAGCTCCTGATTTAGAATTGAGTACAGTCCCACAGAGCACTCTGTGGCTTCCTTCCATTCTACTCGTAGATTTTGATGTGACGAATATGGGAGAGTTCACTTTACATAGCGCACACAAGTTCTTGACGACATTACAAACATACTTCGCCCGTAACGAGGTTAGGTCACATTGTTCCTCACAACAAGGATCTAATTCAACAGTCGATGTTCCTTGGCGTATCTTCTGTGATAAAACCGCATTATTTCGCAATGCCTCCGATAAACCGACACGGATAGCTGGAGGTCTTTCTAAAAACAAATAAATCCGACTTTTCTCATCTATCAATTTGCTCACTGACAAATTCCACTTTCTAGATTCCTCAACTATATCTGTGCACTGTTTACCGATTACTTGTAGTAATGTAGCATTTTCTTTATCAACAACTTGATCACAAATAGCATAATCGTGCCAAGATTTCACCGAATTAGGAAAACTAAAGTCACCGTGTGTTTGTAAGTTGTCGTTATGTTTTTTCACTAAAAGGCTTCGTAAATCTTTTGATTGTCCAGTTAAATACAAAAATAAGCTTTCTGAGAAACGATCTAGTGCGTTTTCTAACATTTTCTTGCTTTAGTTTGTATTAAATTCAATAACACAACAATGAAAATGAGAACACGTGTGACACTTTAACAGTTGACATGACATTGACATCTGATGATTTTTTTTTTTTTTTTTTTTTCGATTTACCCCGAAGGGAAGGCTAAAGTCTTTTGACCATACTGCCTAGTCTTACGTCCATAGACATCTGATGAACGACTGACATGACAGTTAACGTTTTGTCAATAATTTTAGTTGACACCATCATTTAATTTTTTTATGGTTTGCAATAGTGCCAGTTCGGAGTGCTAACTACTTAAAAGCTGTACAACATGCAATAATATTCTGCTACCACCTACTGTTAAACTACTTTGTACTGAATTAATAGTTTTGCAATACTTTTTTGAATAAAAAGCTGCCATATTGAAAAACATCTTTTCGAACATAAAATAAGCTGACGTTGCCGTGACGTTGACAGTTCGTTTCGTCGATCATCGCGAAACGCGATTGTCAGATTGACAATCAGTCGTGGTAGCGTAGATTTTTTTTTAAATATCAAAGTTTTATTACAATTACAATTAGGTGCTAGTCAAAAGTAACTACATTTATAACTAAGAGTAAGTGTTAAAATAAAAATGACTCTAAAATACAATTACTTAATTCTTCTCTGTGTAACATGGCAGATTGCAGTGGTCTCGTCAGCAGATCACCTACTCGAAGGTATTTATTGTGGAAAAGAGAATTGTTACGAAGTTCTAGGAGTCACAAGAGAAGCAACAAAGAATGAGATCGGTAGAAGCTATAGACAACTGGCCAAAAGGTTTCATCCTGATTTACACAGGACACCCGAAACTAAAAAAGAAGCAGAAGAAAAATTCAAGGAAATAGCTACTGCTTACGAAATTTTGCGCGATGAAGAGGAGAGATCTGACTATGATTACATGTTGGACAATCCTCAGGAGTACTATGCTCACTACTACAGGTATTACCGACGCCGTATGGCACCGAAAGTCGACGTGCGAATCGTGATCGCCGTCACTATCTCTATTATATCGATAATCCAGTACTGTAGCGCGTGGTCTAAATACTACACTGCCATCAAATACTTCATGACAGTGCCAAAGTATAGAAATAAAGCTCTAGAATTAGCCAAAACTCAAATGAAGGAAGTGCAATCTAAAAATAAAGGTATGAAGAAATCTAAAGCTGAACAGAAAGTGGAACAGGACCGGTTGATACGAAAGGTTATTGAAGAGAACATGGACATCAAGGGTGCTTATGCCAAGCCAGAAATAGTTGACATTCTGTGGGTGCAACTGATCATCTTACCATACACTATCGCATATTATATTTATTGGTATCTAAGGTGGTTCTGGAATTTCACCATAATGAAGCGACCATATGGTGAGAAGGAGAAGTTATATTTAATTAGAAAGTACATGAAACTTGGACAGCATCAATTCAATGCAATAGAAGACTCAGAAAGGCAAGAGTTCTTAGATGAAGAACTTTGGGTCAAAGAAAACTTTAAAATTTGGAAAGAAATGAAAGATGAGGAAGCAAAGAAAGCCTTAGCGGAAAATAATAAATATAAGCAGTACAGAAGGTATATAAAACAGCATGGAGTCGGTAGGATGACATTTGATGACTCATAGTGCTTTGTGATAATGAGGATTAATTTATTAATAAATCTAGAATCAGTTGGTGTGGCATTTTTTATTGACTGTTTCCGTTTAACTTAAATTTCTTATTCTTCTAATTTAAGCACCATAAATTATAAAAAAATAAAACGATTTTTTTACACAATTTGATACTTTATTTCTTTAATCTCTATTTGTCTCAACATGTACTAAGATGATTTCAATACAATTAATCATACAACACATTCATAATTTACAATCATCACAAATGGCAATTCGTTAAGGCATACTAACACACCGGGTGCACATACACTGACACAAGGCAAGTATGTGAACAATCACGTTTGTCCTGATACAACCATAACAAAGTGCTTTGTCCACAGTAAACAAACTTAAAAATGTGCTCCTCATTTATCAAGACAAATCAAAATCATTTAAATACAAAATAAAATGAGATCCTTAATTACAAAATATAACGCAGTGACTGCAAAACAAGCAATCAAATTGCATTGGCAGTGCTTCTGACTCTTAAATATACTTTTAACCATAATTCCAATAGCCAAAAATGAAAATTTTGGAATGTTTTATACATCACTATACACATCATACAGCTGCCACATAGTCATACACATTTACAAGAATAGGGCACCTTTATACCGGTTGTGTCTGAGAGTCGATCACTCGCTAGCAATCTAGACAATTCAGTATTATTTTAAATCATTTTAAATATCATCAATCGCTTCTTTCAATAATATCATAGCATTTTCATAGGAAGACGTCACAAAAAATAAAATAAATGTCACACAACAACTTCGTCAGTTAAAATGTTACCTAACTAAAAATAAAATACAATTGCACAGTTGGATGGTGTTATTAGAAATAAGTGAAAGTACGAACAATTCGATTCGTTGCAACAGCATTGCGAGCGACGATCGCCTCTCGCAAGTTGACATTATGAAAACCGGAAAAATCCATTGTTAAAAACTTGTGCTGGTAACATTTAGAAAAAAGGGGTAGAATCTAATGATTTGGTGCCAGTTGTTTATTGAAGCAATTTGCGTAATTTGTTTACACAGCTGTGTTAAAAGGGTATTTGCGCGTAATTATTTGTTCGCCTAAAACAATAAAATACCGTGTATTTTATTTATTGTTTTAGGAACAAATAACAAATAATTTAAATACAGTGCTAAGAACTCAAGAAAAGTGGTGCATTATAAAATGAAACATCATCTTTTTCAAGCCCTTTTTCCATGTGTGTGTTTTAATAGTCCACCAATGTACAGCCAGCAAAATTCGCTGTTGACCACTTTTCAAACTTATTACTAAAGGCATAGAGGTAAAAAGTGGTCGACCACCAAGTTTATTGGGTGTCCACGTTTAATCAAAACTAAAAATATTTTGAGTATTGGACTGTTGTAAAACTTATTAATAGACAATTAAATAATAACACCGTTAAAAAAACCACCTTTTTCCTGATGTGAGAATTTCAGCATGGCAACTTGGGAGAGACACAGACAACCAGTATCTTTTACAATCTGTACTTATTACTTTACGAAATAAACAACTAATTCATGTGTCCAGGGGCTGCAGTCTCGACATACATAGCGACAAAAATCGGTCGTTAATTAATCATAACGATGTCAAATTTATTTAATAGATTTTCAACTTTATTTCGAAACGTTAAGGTTGAAAAGAGACTGCAGCCCCAGGCTTCTTATAGTAGTGTGCATTGTTCGGTAACCACCAACAATTTGTACAACAATGTTAGTTTACAATCAGCTCAATATATTATTTATTTCAGTATCATGGTCATTCCCTATTTCGTAATTATAAGATATTATACTTTACGCGCAAAACTACTAAACGCTAAATAGGTTTTACAATATTTTCGACCTTATTCTTTTGTAAAATAGGATTGAAAATGTCTATGTTAACTTTTAGACAGTTTTGCAACTAAATGGTAACATTCTATTGCATTTACTTTAAGGCCTGCTTGTTTAAATTATGACTTACAAAGTTCAATGATAGTACGTCGTTTTTCTTATGATAGTATTGTTAAAAAGTCGCTGAAATGGCTACCAGTGCTGAATACTATATTTCATATACTCTGATATTAAATAATCAAACAATTTAAATGTTTCAGCGGCTTTAATAACTCTTATTGTCCACTCGACAAGTTTCTTTATTACAAATTGCTATCAGGTACATTGTTAATTAATATGTGGCGTTTCTCATCAAAAGATAACTTGTGGAGTTTGACAGGGATGGAAGATATTACAGGAATCGTTTCCGTATCATTCCCTTGAAAAATCACAGTTTTATAATACAGACAGACGTCAGTGAATTTAAAGAAGTGTGGAATCCTGCATTGTAGGCTATAATTCCTTTTAAAACGCAAGCAACATGACTCTTCTTTCGGTCCCTGCCGAAGACGGGTAAATCAACACTCGCAAAACTACTAAAATCGGCTTGCACTCTAATTACATTAATGTCAAAGAAAATACCTACACACAAGCAAAAACAAATATAATACAATAATACAAAGATTATGCATTTGTTTGCATTCAGCAACTAGATAACAGTGACCTGCACCCGTTATCACCTGACAAAGATAAACTCTTACGTAAATACATATTTCTACAGAGAATAAACAAAAGTAACATTCACCTATAGAAAACAGCGAAAATACACGATGTAAGGGACATCGAATCGCTACCTGTTACTAAGAATATTCATTTGAATTAAAAACCACCTAATTTTTTAAACACAAATGATTCTAGACCCGCCAGGTAAATTTCCTTCGATTAAAAAAAAAAAAAAACAGTTTTTCTTTTTGACCATGTAAGAATGGTTTTTGTATGGAATAACATTAGTACCTAGATCTAGAATAATGTACGGATATTCTGGTTACAGGTTGTGCGTCGATGTCCGTTCCATCAGGTATAGCCTAAGAGATAGATATTAGATAGCCTATAGATATGTTTAGCTTCGAAACTACTACGTTAATAAAACTGTGAGATTTAAAAGGCATGTAAGTATTTAAATTCTCTTCCACATCATGGCCACTACGAATAGAGTAGAATACATAATTTTGTACACACAATTTTTCTCAATCTTTATACAGTAGCATCGTATAATGTATTTACAGAAAACATTTATTTAAATATAACCTCTCGTTTGTTACTTTATTGGGGGCAATACGTCGCCATGTCGATTCAATATTTAGTTTATATATCTATCTACATAAATAGTATACACAAAATAATGATTCTAGTCTTTTTTCAATGTGCTATTTCGTTTCAGATCATTTGTAAGTTATACCTTAATAAATCTTTGTTTACATGTCGGTGAAACATCGTTTTAAACTTTGTCGTTATAATTCAATATGAAAGCCCAAAGTAACGATGATCCTCTGACTCGTAAAAAGTTAAATAGGATATTGATCGATTCAATAGTCGAATTTGTCGTTACATAATTTAAATTATTATGCTTAAATTATTATGTAGAGAAAAAGATTTCATCACACCATTTCATCTTGTTGTTACTAAGCAATTTTTCAAGTCTAAGATGGTTTTATGAAATCTTTAATCGATTGGCGAGACAGAATTTTATGACCCTTATCACTTAAAACAAATTATTGAACTATAATTCGTAAGTGAAAGTACATAAAGCACACAATCGGCTATTGAACCAATCGTGTTTAATCAACAACATCGACACACGCAACTTTCAATCTTACAGCTCAAGCCACATAGCACTTCATACAACTTACTTCCTGTAATAAGATCTACATAGATATGAACGTTCGACTTTGTATCCTACAGCTTTAGACATAGAGTTCGTTATTGAGGTAGCCAGGACTGTGGGCTGGCTCAGTCTGGGTTGAACCTTATTGTGTGGGTGATAAGGTAGGTGTTGCACTAGCGTCGCGCGCGCTTGATGCGCGGCCGCACCGCTACGTGCAAGGCGCGGCCTCACACGGGCGTCTCGTGGTCGGCTTCTTCTATTCGGCCGAGGCGCCACGCGTTTGGGTCAGTCGCTGGCGAATGTGAGAAAATTATACGTCAGTATTATGTACAGTGCGGATCGTTTACGCGTTACGTTTCTTAAACAGGGTTGTAAGTGACATCGAAGCGCAAACTATTACTGTAAATACAGTACAAATGAATGAGACTCGCCAAAGTTGAAATTTATAACTGACGAAGAATTATTCTCTGGGTGTCTAGAATAATGTGCTCAATTAATTGCAATAGTTTGCGTGTAGACGTCATTACATGTGTATTCTGTGATCAAGTTACATTTTGTTTCAGAAAAATGTTGAATCGAAACAAAATGCACTTAGGAAAATACAATTCGTAATGTGTAAACGAGATTTCAGTGTAGTGTGTGCAAAATACAAATGTCCAAAATATTTTTTATTGACATTAGTATTTTGTGCAAATTATCGTATTTATAGTGATACCCAGATAATAAACGTTCATCTCACAAATCTAGCAGACATACACACAAGCTTTTAACTCCACGTTTCCGTGTTGTGCGCGTGTCGACGACTGTTAGACGTTACACAGAACATAAACACTGACTGTGTTGCCAGTTCGAAAATATAAAACAGGTTGGAGTCTGAAATTTACTTTGAACAGATATTAATCCTGACCTTTCATGATTTATAGGAGATTATTTAATATCGATAGTAACACTTGACATGAGTCACTGGTCAAGTTCAGTGTTGCCATTTTCCTATAAGACAAGGGTTATAAATCAGCTGAAAATAGGCTTTTGCATTAAAGAACATTTCAGACTGCATTCAATGTAGACAATATTTGGTAGTTATGTATAACAAACAAAAGCGCAACGTTTCGCAAGCAATGCGTGTTGTGTGGATGTAAACTAGCAAAATGTGACATACAATGTTTTATTGAAGTTTTAAGCCAAGAATTTCCTGAGAAATTTAAATTATTTCTGAGCATGTTGCAAATCCAACAACGTGTCCATTGTACAGTTGCCAGCGCATCAAGTTACCACAAACTGTCAAATTTTCTCATTCGATTTTGAACTTAATCATCGACAAGTTATGGTTTAAAATCATTTGGAGAAATTTGACAGTTTGTGGTAACTCGATGTGCTGGCGACTGTGACTTACGGCATTTCATAATTAACTTTATGAGTGGTGTGGCTTAAATCTACAATAAAAAGCAACAGTCAACAAGGCGTTTAGTTCTCAAACAATCATAGACTCAATGTAAGTATTGTAAATGTGAGTTAGGAGTGAGGCAACAAATTAATATTGATGAAATTAATTTTAAGGGAATGATTATATTTTTATATGGCCTTTAAATACAGCTAATACCCATTCAAAGAACATCTTTATTTAACAAAGCATTGTTTATGAATTTTGAAAAAGGGTTCAATTACCCAAAGGACCATTTTTAACAGTATTTTAAAACCAAATGAAAAACTGAACCGAGATTTATAAACGTTACTTAACACGTGCTTTGGCATAGACATGTTTCTACCTTGCACTTTTAGCTTGGCAGTAATTTGCGACAGCGTCATAAATGTTGTCCTCGTCACTGTAAACGCGGTAACCACATTTACATTTACCCGAAGCTGATGATATTTTCAGTTATGAAAGCAGAATCACGCCTTAGACAAAAACGGTAAAATAATGTTTGTATATCTCGGTCTTAAACACATACTCTTCAGTGAGATGAGGGTGAAACAAATAACATAAAACAAAATATATTACCTTCGACTGTCGATCTTCCTAACATGCTTTGGGAGTTCGGACATGGGATGGGACTACAGGAGTGTTATAGCTTATACGGCTAATATATAACTTACGTACACTTATATACTTAGCGGGTAAAGGTAACAACTATCATTAAAGCATTAAGTATTAGGCCGGGATTTAGAAACATTTCCTCTGATTTAGGCGTCCAACTTTTACTTTGAAACATTTCAGTAACTATCTAAAAGATCTAGTTGCCCTAAAGACTTTTATAAATATTTAGAGTGACTGGTAATTAGTGATCGATACTTAAACACGTGATTGTACTCATGATAACAAAGAACTTTCCCAAAGAAACATTTTTTTTAACGGCTAACAGCTGATAGGTCACAGGCGCGCCGTGTTAATTTCATGCGGTTGTTGTGTTATTGTGAAAAAAGTATGTGTATAAAAACAATGTTTCTTGGGAAAGTTGTTTGTTGTCATGAGTACAATCACGTGTTTAAGTATCGGTCACTAATTACCAGTCACCCTATATAATAACAGGGTCGATCAAACATGTTAATTAATTACACAGAAAATTAGCGGCACTGACAAAACTGGCGGAAAGTGATTGTAGGTAGGTACTGTAGGTAACACCTCTGCCGTCCTTTGGGGAAGGTTACAGGCGTGAGGCGTGATGGTATGTGTTAGCTGGCATCAGTTTTTGAAACCATAAAAGCAATGAGTGAAGTTTAAACAGTTATATTTGAGATGTAAGTCCGTTACAAAGAATATCAGAATCTATCATCAGAAGCAGGATACAAAATATTAATGTTTTTCATATGATAAAAAAAAATATGTTTTCTTCATCCCGACCTGTCAAGTTAAATCACATGCACCAATAATATCATAATTATGAATTAAAATACTTGTAAGAGAGACAATATGAGCGAAATATAAGACTAGTTTACACACTTAATACTCAAACAATGGGCTACACATGCGAATATAATTATTTACTTATTTATATACTTAAATATGCTAACTCTTTATATAGCTTTATTAGTATAATAAATATTTAGCCAACACAAAATATACCTTATAATATAATTTAAGCATAAAGTTTATTTTGTTTTATCAAAATACTTCAACAGTTACGCAAATAAGGTGCTTTTATTATACTTTATAAAGCTCATTATAAAATACCATTTATATTATAAAAGCGATATTAATGAAAGAATGAAATGATCACAAGTTTGATTAAAACTAATTTTTTAGATAGGGGTGTTTTAAAATGGGGGGGGCAGGATATATATGTAGCAAACATAATTACATATTATGATTTTAATAGAAATAAACACTTATTCCATGTCAGATTATGTGTCCCAGTGAAGAGAAAGAGAAAGTGTTATTTAAGAAATAGGTGAAGAATGTCACAATAAGACCTTACTAAAACAATGTGGCCGAATGACCAATCAATCTAAGATGGAAGCGCCAGGGTAGCCCGCGAAATCAAATGATCTTACGTTTTCTGCAATTTGCCTGTCAGTGTCAGATTTTATGTTGAACTAGATTATGATAAACTAAATATGTAAAACGTGTCAATACAACCCATTTAAGTTTATTTAATCCCAATGATTGACTATTTCATGAAAAAGTCAATCAATGGGGTTCAGTAGCGAAGGGTCAATTTTTGTAAGAGGTAAGCCAGAGTACATATGTTTAGTGAGATTATATTATTCGTCTATAGAATTCTGGCTGTGCCATTTTTCAAAGGGGATCCGGTAGGAATCGAGTTGTATGGAACCTTCGCCACTGATGGGGGCAAATGAACTTGGGTGTTGTATTGATGATTTTAATGATTATAACTTTGTAAAGCCATATGTGTTCCGGTCGCGAATCATATTTTAATTAACATACAACCTGACACAGACCTGCAAATTGCAAAAAACCTAAGAAAATTTGAATTTCGCGGGCTACCCTGGCGCTAACCTTAAGAAATAGGTGAAGAATATAATAAGAACACCTTACTAAAAAATGTGGTAGACCGAATTACCAATCAATTTAAGTGAAAAAGTGAGCCTTATTTTAAATTTCCTAGAGTCGAGAACACTTTAATCTGGCATGGGTATTAAAAAATTAAAAATAATGAATAGCCCTAGAGATTGTAAATAAGCCACCACGCAAAACCATCATATTATTATATTATAATACATACATGTTATATGTGTATGTAAAGATATGTAAGTATGGAGATATGTATAGTAAAGTCACAATACTGTTTTTTTTTACAGTAAGAAGTAATGATGAAAAGTATTAAAAATAATTATATTACTCAAATATGAATTTTGGTCAGATTTAGAAAAATATTTTTTCTTATTAATACTGGTGGTCACACTGTGTCAATATAATGCTAAGGACAGACAACGGACATTCGAAAGCGGTTTCAAAAACTAATTTTAATTTGCGGGTACAACAACACCCGTCGTCTGCACGAGCCTTTAGAAAAATTCTCAAAATCTTATAAAATGTTTGGTTTTAGTTTGAAAAAGTTTCATCAATCACTCCTATACTGTTCTGTCTTGTATTTCCTGAATAAGGTGATTATATAGTTGTGAGGAACATAGGAAAGGATAGTTTTACACTTCACGATATAATGTTGACTTGCTAAGAAATAAGAATGTTATAAAAAATAACTAAAAGATATTATCAAATCTTATGATGGGTAATTTTGGTTACATACTCTCGTTTAACAAGGATATATACTTGTTAAACGAGAGTGGGTTCTGGATCCCATGGTATTTTATTCCTAGGGATTATGAAGTAGGACTTCAATTTTGAAATGTAAACGGCCCCCAAAATATAACGGGACACAATGCTTTTTTATTTTCATTCGTTAATTTCTTTCAAAATTACTAAATAGCAAACGCCACAAAAACCTTTTCTAATAACAGACCGGCTTACAAGAAAATTCTAGGCAAGTTTTAGCTTAATGAAAAATCTGGACGAGTTTATGCAAAAGTGAACATTCGTCCGGTTTACAATAAAATTCTAGACGCATTTTTGTGTACGAAAAATTTCAAAAACTTGAGGCAAAAGCGAAACAATCGTGAAGCATAAAAGTGAGGGATAAGGTGAGAGGACATAAGCTGTCTTGTCTCGTAGATGACGTCAGCAGTCAGCAGGAATGCGCGTGCGGCGCCCGCAGCAGCGGCGCGTGCTCGCCTGGTGACGTCACGACACGCCACAGAGCCACACGTCATCGACACGGCACAACCACAACACCAGACGGACGCGTTACGTATAGTCCCCTTTAGCCAAGACGCGATACAGTGTCGTAAAGGTAACTAAGTAACTACACATCTGAGAAAATGTTCCTTGGTTAACAATTTGGACTATTAAGCACACACGTTGAAAAAGAAATGTCAATTGTGTAGTAATGCCTCGGTCAAACCCGTAAGGACTGACTGCGGACAGATAATGCTTTTACATATCTGTTTGCAGTCAATCAGCAGCCAGTTCACAACTTGTCCAGTTTGACTACATTTTTAAATAAAACCTACATTTTCAGTAAGAGTACTGTACCTTTAAGAAACTGCCTCGCGGAATTTTATATATTTTCTAAAGATGAGTGCAATATTTAAAAACGTATGGTTCGTGATGACTATAGAATAAGAACTAGCATTACAATTACAACAAACTATAAAGGGACTCCACGTACGCCTTTCAATTAGCTAACATCAATAATATACTTAAGTATGTCTGCATTCAAGAGGCACATTACGAAAACAAAACATTGAAACAAAAAGGCAACAAAACGCCCTCTGCCAAAAACAAATGACAGTCAACAATGCCAAAGTAAAAACTGCTTTAAAAACATACAAAGCGAACACAAAAGCAGACATACCAAAGTAATGTTAAACATTAAATTAAATACACAAACGACCAATATATGGGAGCTTTAGAACAGGAATCATTACACACTAGCGTTCCAACGAAGAAAATCGATACCGATTAAAACTGCTATTGAATTAAAATGACAAGCACTTTAGTTTTCAAAGTCTTTTATAGGTGTTATTATGCATCAGCAGTAAACGATTGATTCGACCTTTGTATTATCTTCTTGTTACTTTGTAGCATAATATCTTTCGTACATTTATCTTTTGTTTTCTTTTTACAAATATAGTATATATCCAGATATGCACTCGAGAAAAAGCCACTCGGCTTAGTTTTAATGGTGCCGAATCGACCCGAACATGGTTTGATGGTAGACGGCGAACGGACTTTCCGAGTCGAATGATCGCCGAATTAAGCGTATTAGCTTTGGGTCGGTTTTCTATTTGCCGACCCAAGAAGTGTGTAGCACTTCTTATAAACAACGAGTAAACGATTGATTCGACCTTTATATTATGTTCCTGCCACACTGTTGCATAACCCTTTTTAAACATTTTTGTTAGGCTTCATTTTAATAGTAGTAGCCAAATATTTGTTGTGTAATTTCAATGGCATTTGGAATCTAGAACAGGAATTTAGTGGTTTATAAATTGCTTATTATAAATACCTTATGAGTATTGTATAATTGAATAATAAGCATAAACAGTCTAAAACGTGGCCACTGCTGGGACTCAGGCCTCCTCTCTGTGAGAGGGAGTGGGCTGTAATCCACCACACGGCCCCACTTAGGGTTGGTGTAATTCCTTCGAATTTTTGGTTCTCGGACGTGCTGATTTCTTTACAATGTTTACCAATAGTGTGGTATAAAATATGTTTTGGACGCAAATTCTAGTAATATTTAAATCAAGGCTATTTCTAATTTGAATATTCATATTGTGTCTCATAAATGGTCAAATATTGAACGTTGTTTTCTTAAACGATAGCGTGTAAAGACTCCGAGGAATTTAAAATGATAATTCTACCTCTGACAATAATATCCTACTCTAGCTATGATTATAATCATGCATTATTTATGAAAATTGCGAGCATTTGTTTTGGTATTCAGATAATATTGGATGCGAATAGAATTACATTGAAAATAAATTACATTTTGGCTAGGACACTTGGACCAAATTTTTTTTATAAATAATTCATAAGTCTTCTCGTTTTATGTTAGTTATTGGTCAACAGGCAATTAAATTCAATTTCAAAACGCTGATTATTAATCAGTTGTTCCATATATCTTGATCGTGGTAAATTGCACTTTTGTATGGAACACTCTTAAAACTTCAGAATAAGTCTGATTGCAAAAGTTATTCAAATTCATGAATGTTAACCCTATGTTCTGTAGATATTAGTCCAGATTTATTTTATTTTGTTAGGACTATTTTCCGATCAATGTCTGAAGTAATTACTTTACTTTAAAAGCAGACTCGGTTTGTTTCTTCTAAGAGTAATATTTTTTCTTTTTAAAAGTATTTACAAACACCAATTTACGTGTATTGCGTCCATCTTTCCAAAACAACCTATCCCCAACAAATGAAGTCACCAAATCAAATGCACCTTATCCTCCTCCCAACATATACCACAGATAAGCATCACATACCTTGGAGCTGCCGGTTCAGTAGTGCGGTGATGCCGGGACCATCACCTGCCTTCTTCACCACCAGCATCGGCTTGTCTTCACCTTCCTCGTAGCTGTTCGGCAGGTGCCCGTTGGAGACTGCCATAGTTTCGCTCACCTGTAAATTATGGCGTTGCAGTGAGCGAGCTGAAGTTTAAATGCACAGCCTATTCAATCTTAAACTCGAAACATTTTAATCATCAACACCTTCCTGACTTTGTCCCTTTCTACTTGGGGTCGGCACCACACGTTTTCTTCTTCTATTCTTCCCTGTCAGACGTCACGACATCCTTTACTCCTTTCTTTTTCATATCATTCCTCACACAATCCATCCATCGTATCTTTCTTATCATCATGTTTAATACCGTTTTATTATGATGTTAGAATCCTTTAAGAAGTCTTTCGGGGAAGTACCTGGTTTTTTGTGGTCTCTGCTTAAATCCATGGGAAAATGGGGTCAGTTTATGAATTCAGCCACAGCCTACTGAAGGATTTATTAATCATCATTCTCTTGCCCTTATCCCAATTCATTTGTGGTCGGCGCAGCATGTCTTCTTCTTCCATACTTCTCTATTACTCGTCATCTCATCAGACACCTCCTTTCTTGCCATATCATTCTTTACACAGTCCATCCATCGTTTCTTGAAGGACTTATTAATATGCCTGTTTAAATTAAATATTGATAGTCAAAACTAAATTGTTTATTTGACATGAATGAATATTTAATAAGTGGTCGTTTGATCTCACAACACCATTTTCAATAATAAGTTTCGTGTATTTTAATTTGCTGAATATTGGTCCTTTAATTTTTACGTTTACCGACAAGGTATTGGTAATTAGTTTGCAAGACCGAAATTTAATTGAAAACGAAATATAAATTGTGTTATTCGTGTTTTCAAGTATCGTTCTGTGTGAAAGAAACATCTTTATCGTGTTGGATATTTATAACTGTAGAAAATAGCGATAAAAATATTTATACGTAGAATCATAAATAAAAATCTACATGGATGTTTTTTATTAACATGTTAATAAAAATAAACTGGTTTATAAATAATATAATTTAAAACCAACAATTAAGTAACCAGAATTTAAGAAAGAAAAAACAAACCACGGAGAAAGCCCAACAAACTTTCTTACAAAGTTTATATTTCTAAATCTGTTCACGTCCGAAAGGAAAACCTGCAAATCGTTTAGAACTCCTTCGAACAAATTGAATAGACTGAAAAGGAACCTGGACCCCAATTCCGTAACACACTTTCAATCTTATTCACAACAAAGTAAAAAAAATGCAATGAGTTATGTTGGACGGACAAATGAATTGCATGGGTTAGGTAAGGACGCATTACCTCGTCACAGCTTTTTTAAGTCTTTCCGTAGACCGCTCGCCAGGGACTACCCTGGAGTGTAAATGTTGTGCTTGTTCCACAAACAATGGGGCACTTAACATTGTGACCTGCGTATCCTGTGGTTTGTTCATTACAGGAACTGATGGACGCTACTGAAGGCGCCAAACTAGTGGCTCAGTCCTCGGCCGATACAATTTAGATTGCCATCGACACGCTAAGAAGAAGAATGAATTGCTTTGCCATCTTTGGAGGTGTGTTACGCAGTTTGATTAATGAATAAATTCGCAAAAACGTACACAAAAGGTCCCGAGAGAAATCAAAATAAACACGAAACTATAGCCTATAGCCAATCGTTAGTTTGGAACATAATGCACCTATACCCAAATGTGGGTCACTACAGTTTTCAGCCCAGTAGTATGAATAAATAATTTTAGCATAGTGGTGGTATGAATTTGTAATAATACACTAGTAGCGTTATTTACGATGAGCACGAGGCATAAAGTCCGGTTTTTATGACTTTCGTAATTTTATTTAGTGGCTATTTGATTTTGTAAATTGATACTAGACTACATAAATAACCAATTAAGAAAATATAATGTGTTTTAAAGAAATCGGACATTCCTGAGTTATCCTTACATAATAAACATTCGATGAATTGCGCATGAGTCGTAAGAGTCAGCAAATAAAAACAGCTATTGGGTACGGTCAATACGGCCAAATATGAAAATGGGAAAACTTATAAATGAGCAGTTTACCCGTTTTTACGGAAATGCAAATTGTTGGGCAAAAAATCAAAATTGTACCCCAAGTTGTTAATAATCCAATCAACCAATCGCAGCATATTATTACCAAGCCAACTTCATTTACTCCGTTATTTGTTGTCACTCGACTTTTCCATTTGTTTTCTTAGCACATTTCCTATATTTGTTTTCGTAGCACATTTCCTATGTCATTGCTCAAAATACTAAACAAAAACTGCTTCCTTACCTGCATAAGTTTATGAACCACGTCTCGGCCCAGTATGTGGTCGAACACGGCTTGCAAGAAGGCGTCCGACATGATGGAAAGTTTCAGCTTGTCGCGGTGCCACACCAGCACCCTGGACTCTTCCATCGCCATTATTGACACCTGCAATGTTATGGTCAAGACATTAACATATTTTTGTACTTGTGCTGTTATTACGCGATTCTTGGAAGTCGTCGCATCTTACGCTTGACTCCGCTTTAGTTGGAATCGGATCTTACAAATCGAACGTGACCCCTTCCCACACGTGACCCCTACGAAAGCACGAGTCGTTGGTACCGGCTAACATTTGTAAATCTTTGGAAGTCGTTACAGCTAGTCAGAAGCAAGAAAACCTGACAACTAGTCGCTCCATGTAAAATACTGGTTCAGCCATATCCAGTAAGAGTTGAAGGCGACCCCAATAGAGTTGGGAAAAGGCTGGGCAGATCATGAGAGTCTATTATTGCGAAGCGAGTCTATTACCCGAAGCACCATGTATCTAGTGGGAATGGGATTGGAAATAACAAAACTGATTTGATATTTCGATTCTTTATAAAACTTAAATAAGTGACGCACAGAGAACTTATAACAGACATCGATTATTTCAGACCAAAGACTGCAATTTCACCTTTAGCCTACAAACGACATTGTAAAAACCCATGAGTCAAAACGTTTACATAACTCCATTCTCCCTTATGTCGTACTTCTATTATTACCGTACATTAGGTACAACAAACCGTGATATGCATAGTATAGCCCAGATTGCAGGGTGGCGTGTCTGGCAGTAAGTGGATCCGAAAAGCGGTAACGTCGTGCTCGAAACAAGCACTTGAGCGAGCAAAACGTACGGATCGTTTAAACTAGGCTGTTGTTAACAAAACGGGCCAAAATTGAAATTTCCACAATAGAAGCGAAGATACGGAGGTGTTTTGACATCTTCAATTTGTACCCTACATGGTCATGGACTCATGGTACATTTTTATTTTTCAAGACTAGTTATTGACGTCGAACCATTTTGATTTAAAAAAAAACAAAACTATCGGCTATCATAAAACATTATCGATGGGCTCATCCTCATTTATTAAAATCCATCCAGCAGTTTGAATGTTTGGAGGGTATGAAGAAATCCTTGTAAAGGCGGAATTTTTTATTTTGATTTATTTAATTACAACGGCTGTGTATACAACCAATTACAGTAACTAAAATTACAAAAATAAAAGAGACAATTATAACACAAATTAAAATATACAAAACAAAAAAGTACAGCAAAATTTTAAGTGAAAATAAAAGAAGGACTTAATGACATTGGTAATTTCCAGTCAACCTTTAGGTTATGCAGAGACAAACAGTGGTTGGTGCAATTCCGAAGATTGAGGAACCTATATTTGTAAAGATTCACAGATACGGGTGGAAAACATGACCCTGTCTGCTGTCACGGAGTCGGGTAGAAAAGTCTCTACGAACAAATTGTCGTGGTTACTTCTAAGTGATATTACGTCGTTAGTCCTGCGTTCTAGATTGCCGTGTTTTATCTCCAGTCCTTGGAGAAATGTGAGTTGGCTCTAATTGCGAACAACGTTAACAAGTAAAAAATTTGCGTCTTTAGCAGAATATTTTAGATAAAGCAAGATATTATAAATACAGAAGTAAGTCTGTCATCCGTCAGTATTTTTTTCACGTTTTAATGGCTGGACAGATTAATCATTAGAACAAGACCTGAGTTAGGACATGGTGATACTTTTTATCCTGATAGTATGTAACTATGGTATAAGATTTAACTCCATATAAAATTAAAATTCGTACTACCTGAAGAGGATGACATTAATATTGCTGAATAATTGTATTAAATTCACTATTATTGACATTAAATTTTGACATAACTATAATTTCTCTATTTAATTGTACTAAAATAAAAGAAAATAATTATGTAGTAATCATCATCATCATCATTCTCTTGCCGTTATCCCAATTCACTTGGGGTCGGCGCAGCATGTCTTCTTCTTCCATACTTCTCTATTTTCTTCTAATTATGTAGTAATATTTTTTAATATTTTTATACGCAAACCCTGCGTAGGGAACTACAGCTGTTTTGACATGGAATAAGAGAACGAAAATTTCGAGAGCTGTGAGCAGGGTGCGATGGTCTAATTGGTTAAGACTCGCACTGCTCGCACTAGAATTTTTCTTTCCATGTCAAAATAGAAGTAGTAATGTTGAATGCATGCTAATTTAGAATGATAAAGGCAGGCGAATGATAAACTGCAATGCTTGTAAAAGGCTGCTAAGTTAAAAGTAGTAACATAACATAACACCATTTTATACACTGAGTTCGCAATAAATATTTTGACTTCGACTTATAATTTGAGGCCCCCACGTAGTCGAAGCCGCGGGCTAAATTTACTAAGTAATATACCTAAGACTTAACCTAATGTCTACTACCCTAAGGCATTCTAGAAAAGTAGAAGTAGATCTACATGAAGCCAAATATTGATGTTCGCAAACTTTAACCCTTCAGGCATTACATTATATTTAAGCCCGCTCATAAATCATAAGTTTTAATACCGCGTACCGCTATACATTACATTACACCAAATTTTCGAAACCTAATACATCATTCCCCGACTGTTTCGTTGGGCTAGTGATCACAAGTTCTGCTGCTAAGCATGGGTTCCAGGATTTCTCAGGGCGGTCAAAGTGTTATTGGATTTCTTCTCAGTAGCAGCAAGGAGTCTTGAATTGTACCCGGTTGATGGCAATAGGCAACAACGGCACGCACGGCATAATATAGTAGACAAGAGTTCCAAAAGTCGAAATCCGGAGACGTACGAAGGTCTTCCGACATTGGAAATCGCGTTGTGGAACTCAAATGGAGTTGGGCAGGACACCTAGCAAGGCGCAGTGATGGCAGGTGGAGTAAAGCTGTGACCGAGTGGCTCCAAGGACTGGAAGAGAAGGTCGTCCGGCGGCGAGAAGGGCAGATGACATTGTTGCCATCGCGGGAATATCCTGGATGAGGCTGGCACAAGAATGTGGAGCTTGGTACAAGTAAAGAGAGACCTGTACCCAGCGGTGGGTGAAATCGGGCTGTGGATGATGATGGCAACAAGCCCGCCACCTATTTACATGGGACTTAAACATAACTGGCGAAATGTGGGTGTACTATAGACCTTTCCCTTCCGGGAAATTAAACGTAATGTTATGTTTGTATGTTAATAATACCTTCTATTATTCATCACCGGTTACGTCTCTCCTAAGCCCACGAGTGAAACCCACAAGTAGGTACACTAAATTAACTTCCTCATTCATACAAATCTGAATAATTTACGAGGCTTCACTTTCTGTTCGTATAGAACAAAATACCCACGAATATTATGGTAATAGTCGGCTGAATGAGAGTGAAATCATTGCTGGATCACACAATAACGCATAAACAGATGGTTGGGAATTATACAAGAGGAATAGGCAGAAGGTACAGTTTGTAAAATTATCGAAAATGTAAAGAAAGAAATGTGCGTTTATTGCAGTTTTCTTTCTTTTTTTCAATTGCTAATGGACAAATTACGAAAACGGTATTTCCCTTGTGGTTTTTGCTGAGACTTAACGCCTTTAAAAACAAAGGGAACATTCACATACACATTACATTTTCCATTAGTAATGCAACGTTCTTTCTGGCAAGTGGAAAATGGCATCTGTGCGATTAACCTCTTGTTCGGATCGGGCGATTCGGATCTACTAAAAGTTTGCATACCCAACTCGCTGAAGCGACAGTGTACAACTAATCAACTATGTAAGCACTGGCATACAAGAATATTTCCAGAAACCGTAACGTATGGTTTTGGATGATGTGAAGCAATCAAGATACGAAATCAGCTTTTCGACCAGAAGTGGACAAATAGCACAGCATAATCAGCCTATAACGCTCCCACTGCTGGGACAGACACTTCCTCTCTGAAAGGGAATGGCCCATAATCGACCATGCGGGTAACCTGGGCATAATGAGCCTTCTGTACTTCACACGTGGTGGCAAAGAGGTCGCAAGAGACACCCACCTGTGCTTATGTACGATTACGACACCAATGCGTACATTTTCATACCGTGTAGATATATTTTACACAGGCTGTATTGGATGGAAATAGGACGCTTCCGTAGAACGTAAAGTATGTTGTTTCCTCTGGATAAGAGAGTTAATGTAAAAAGTATTGTCGAGTTTTCGCGATAAAATGAGGGGTGTTAAATATTTTTCCAGCGCATAGCTGAAAAGGGGGTGCTTTTATATGTTGAGATGGCTGTTTCTACAAAAAAAGTACCTCTAGTAGTGCAACAACATCAAACAGACATCACGCTTTTCATTCCCGAAAAGTTAGGCAGAAGTGTACCTATAGTAGCTGCGGGACTGTTCGAAAGAGATACCGTGGCCCTGGAACACAAAGCTTTCCCATCCGCTCCGCCCAGAGTGGGGGGGTCATTTGATGATTTCCCATCAGAAAAAAAAAAGTATACCTATAGTACTCCCACATACACTCATGTAGTGGCGGAATATGGGTGGACCTATTAGAAAAAGAGACAGTCCAGATGTCTTCAAGATATTCTTGGCTAGGTTCAAAAATATTAAACTCTATAAACGCAAGAAATATAATACGTTGACCGACTTCGCGAATAGCAACCCATTAAATTGTCTTGAGCCATATTTAGATATAATGCTGTCATACTCTTTAAAGTGGGATTCTCTTATTCATCTGCCAAATATAACAGACGTTTTATACATGAATTATATGCACATCTGGTTAATAAGTACCAGGGTAGCAGTAGATCACAAAGGTATGGCATTCAAATGTTATAGTAAATATTTAGTTTCGAATGGTCGACGAGTCAGTAACTCCTGAGGATGCCGTGGAGAGGTGAGACACGTAGCAAGTCGGTCAAGTAGTTTTGGTTGTATTATAATAATCGCACCTTCTGCATGCGTATTTTTACGGGGTGCTGCATTCTACATCCAAACCTGGATCATTATTTTGCAAAATAAAAGTACTTTGCATATCATTTCCCTGTCATGGTTTTCGGCAAAGTAACGCCTGTTTCCATAACTTACAGAAGAGATAAGGTATACTTTTGGCAAGAGCTTCACCAGACAACATTTAGCACAGGAAGTTTTGAGGCCAGTCGCAGATATTAGCAGTTTTTAAAACTACCTAGCCTAGTTTACTTAAAAGTACAAGAATGTAACCAGCCATGCAGTGAACTTGTTCTATAAAAGTAGCAGATCTGTTATTTTTTCCTTTAAGGGTTCCGTAGCCATATTAAAAAACGTTAACCTTTTATTTTGTCATGTCTGTTTGTCTATCCGGATTTTTTTTAAATTAGTAGGTTTAGTGTGAGTTTTATGGCCAAGAAAACCTTCTGCAACGTGTGAAAGTAAATTAAATTTGTATAAGACCATTATTTGTCTACGACTTGTCCGAAATATCTGGCATTTTGGCCTTTTGTCCAGCCCTATCTTTTAACCAGAGACTAGATTTAACTTGAGGGTTTTTTTTCAGCATTTTTAGGGGCCTTTTCTGCGGCTTTCTGACAGGATCACATTTCGAAATGTTCAGGTAAAAATTTAAGTGTACGTTAACGCGATCAGAATAGGTGTAAAAACTAAAAAGGCCTCTAAAAGCCCTTGCAACGTAAACGAGGTTAGTCGGTTTACACATTGATTAGCCCCGTAGTGCACGCTGTACGCACGGTCAGTTAACAGCCTATAAGATCAGTTTACACTTTAATTAGCAACGTTAACGGCCTTTGCACGAATATCCGACACGAATCAACAAAAAAAAACACGAGTAAACATACGGTAAACTGGTCCTGCATAGGGTTACCACTTCAATTTATTTTTCATGGTTTTTTTTTATCAATAATCCAGACATTAAAGCTAGGCAATTAAATTCTTATTTATTTCCAAAATAAAACCTTTTAAAAGTTGAAAACAAGGACAAAGGATAAAGGCCGGACCAAGTTTGCATGGAGGGCGCAAAAGCAGAGCTTGTGACCTAAACAGACACAGGCCCGAGACTGCGGTAGCGTCTGAAGAAGACAGAGAGGCCATATACGGCCGCAGAGAATGGCAGGCCCGGGTGGTGTGCCTCACTGAGCGGGTTCTCCAGCACGACCAGCAGTCCGGCCAAAGATTTTCTAAGAACACCGTGTGGTTTCAGTCAGAAAAAATCTGACAGACCCCTTCGTTCACCCCAGGGTGGTCGAGCTTCATGAGTACTTTCACACGCAAAAAAAGTTCAAAAAGCCGGGCATGGCCGGATAAATCCAGACAGATGGTAACCCTACCTGCATGTTCACATTGTTACGATATGGCTGACAAATTGGTCTTTTGTGTCCAAATATTTATTTTATGTTTTATTGCTTGTATTTTAACACCTTATGTTAATTGGTAAAGTGGTCGACGACATACCAAACTAGCCTTTAAGAAACTTGAGATATTTTTTTATTGAATGGTGCGAAACCGATGGTACGGTAAGCCGCAAGAATAGAATTTCGATCAAACAGGCGGATTCAAACAGTTTAATATTTGATCAAACAGTTAAAAAATGCGAAATTTCATATTTCTTCAAGTCGCTTGATTACTTAAAGCTCAAATTTGATCAAATTTTACCACAGACATTCATGCCAATTTGATCCAACTGTTTAAACCAGCCTGTTTGATCAAATTACTTGAACGTCTATGGCGGCCATAAGCTGGCCTCTTATTCTTTTGAAAATCCAAACTACACTAGGTCAGCTCAAAGTCAAAATGTTACTTCTAACGTGCGGCCTGCCGTACCTAGTTCACATTTATGTCGGGAGCCCTTACTTCCATAGTCGAACCTATCCAGTTCTTTGCAAGGTGAAAATGAATTTTCAAATCCCCGCAAATTTTATGGTTATAGATATTTAAACACGATAAAGCAAAAAAATAAAGGACTTACCTGAAAGAATTCGTCTGTAGACACCCCGAACCATTCTGGTGAGTCGAGGAAGTGATGAGGGAACACTATGTGCAGTGCTCTCTGATTCTGAGACACCACTAGTCTGAAACATCATACAATAAACACTTTACCGAAACATAAAATAACAGCGTGTAAACCCTAGGGAAAGGAGTGCCTAAACTTAACCACATTTCCTTTCAGCGTGTAATAGGGGACGAGTCTATAGCCATCAACCGGGCATAGATCAAGGCCCCGGGATGCTACTGAAGAATTCCTAATGGGAAAACCTAATTAACACTTCGCTCGACCGGGAAATCGTCCATAAGACGATCAAACAAGGCATGATGGAAAGAAGTCATGAAAAGTCCACTGCCGAATACGGCATCTAAAATGATAGCTCGGAGGCGGATCTTTGGTGGCGTTTTATTAACGCTAAATCATCTCATCCATAAAATATTTTTATACTCGAAAGGACCACTAAAATTTCGGATTTTTTTTTTCCTACAAAAGTGAGCCGATCACAAAATTCAGTACTTCATTTTCAAAGCTTTTTCCTGGCGGAGAGTGATGATCAAGACGAGTTTTATAAGCCCAATATTATTCGCAAAAATTAAGGCTTTTATGTTTCAGTTTCACGAAGTACTTAGCACATTTTAAACGTTGTTTGTTAACCACAGTAAAACAGGTTTAAACAACAGAGTTGCTAATTAAAAAGCTCTGTTTAAACTTCTGCGGTAGTACGAAACACAGTTTTGTATGTTTGCAAGTACGGATATACTTCAACCGCAATTAGTATGAATGAACTCCTTCATCCTTGGGTCTAATTGCTAAAGAGTGGGCATGCATCCTAAATTACTGGTCGTTAATCAACTGTCCTTGTTAGATTGTGCAGCGACAAAGTTTTTATGAAGCAATGTTAAGCGCGTAACTAAAGCGCAGGCTAGACCGCGCCAGCTAGCGAGCCGGGTGAGTCTCTTTTCATATTTTGGTACATACTCCGAACTACCGATATAGCCGAACGAAGTATAAAAAGGGTTCACGTTCGCCTCGCTCGCCCGCCCGCTGGCGGTGTGGCCTGCGCTTTAGTCGAAGATGGAGATCAAGGCGATGATAGCGGGACGAGCACCACTCTTAAGGACAGGACTGGCCGACACTAGCAAAAACTAAATACAGGTTGGTAGAGTCACATATCTTCGCCTCGACCATTTTGAGAGCAGTGGTAATGAAATAAATAATGAAAACCAATTAATGAAACAATGTTTCCGGACATGCAGCAAAAATTATAACTAACTGCACGAAACTTTTAACGAGTTTTAAAGTTTAAATAATGGTGGTTTAACAACCAGAGTACTACATGAGCAGTGCTAATTATAACGTGCGGTGTAAAACGTCTCTGCGGTCGTATAGCACACAATTCGGTGTGTGTACAAGTCAAGAGTTCTACCTGCCCAGTGGTCGCGCTTGCGGATTATTGCCGAAAATTTATTAAATGTGCAAGCTTATCTTTATGTTTAACTGTTTTTGGTTGGGTATATATGAACCCGCAATGAGCTGGCGTGGTGGATTATGGCTCACTCCGTGAACTCCGTATTACAGAGAGGAGGCCTGAGTTCGAGCAGTGGTCACATTATAGGCTGATTGAGATCCAAAGTGATGGAGCAGTTTGATTAGAAAATGAGAGATCCAGGATTTGGTTAAACGTGAAAGTTTGATAGAACCTAAGAAGCTCTTCGGAAAATTTCACTTTTTAAAAGCTTTTTTTTTTTGGAGATTGATTTGCAGACAATCTTCATCCTTCATCGTCGACGCTTCGGCGGGGAGGTTCAATTTAATCGAACAAATAACTTGTCTTTAAGATTAAAGTAAAAAACCGCTAAAAATAGAACTCTTCCAGACTGAATATCTTAACTCGATTTCAGAAGCAATTATCCAGTTTGAGCCAACTGAGTCTTGAGCATGTTTCTAAAACGTAATTTAAAACCAATACAGTCTTGTCAAAAGACGCCAGTAAAATTAAGTCCAATAAAATTGCTTTCAGAACTAATCAGGACGAATCACTAACTTGTTTCAGCTATAAACGCGATAAACAAATTGCTTTTCCACGAACCAAAATCTAATAAAAGTATCTTTATTTTTTCAATCATAAATTGTTTCCACCGCCCTTTATGGACTTTACTCGTGATACTTGACATTATGTCTTCTATACCCGAATAAAAGGTAAGGTTTAGGGCTGCCCAATCTAGATCGATTTCTCACTGCCAACTGCCAAAGCTTATCAAAAAATACAATCATGGCCCAAGTTTTTTGGGTCAACTCCAGCACGGTTTAGTGGTCTTAATTTATAAAATTGGCAACGAATTTCGTAAAACCAGTATTAATATTTAAATAGATATTCCGCAAATCAAACATAAAACTTTCGCTATAATTGCCAAGTTTCGAAAACTTGATTTTGACCGGTTTGAGCAGAAAAATGATAATTGAGCAATTTCTAAAGATGTTATAGTCACCAACCCTGTTTATGACGCTCCCCAAAGCTCGGTGTCGCAAAGGTCGTCTCCCTAATAGAGTTTCGCGACAATAAAGCGTTTCACGAAATGCTTGCTTTTGCGCAAACCTTTAAAGGAACATTGTCGCGAATTTTCCGGACATCTCAATAATGATTTCAGCATTCGTTATTTCAAGAACTTCTTTTTCTCCTTCGAACCTTGTGACCGCTTCGTCTACGAATGGCAAAACAAGTTTCTGATAGTTACAAAACAGGCATAAACCTAGTAATCTTTGTAGTCGTTAATCTGGCCACCCACATCAGGTCATCAAACTGCATGGGCGGATGAACTATTACAAAATTGGTTGTTAAACAAACACTTGGTGGCTTCTAAAATGGTTCACATCCTGCAAATGGCTTCATAAACACGAAGACTGAGATTGGTCGTAGTTCCAGTGACAGGTCGGTAAAAATAGGTCTGACAACGCGTTTCGGTACTTAAGTGTGTAAGTACCGCAATGTGAAACTGGGTAAGTGCCTGGAAAGAGGGCCCCGTTCAAAGTTGTTGAGGGTATCGTATCAATAGTATTCTGCAAATCAGCTGTGTTCAGAACCAGGCCGTAAAAGTACGGGACTTTTATTTCGTAGGTCGAGCCCTTTAAAGGCAATCGATCACATTACTAGGAGGTCTACGCTCAGAGTTACGGAATAAATCTTATCTGGTTGTTAGACTTCACCGTGCAATGCATTTAAATCAACTGATTTAGAAGCGACAGAGCACCTTTAAGCATTTGCATCATTATTGCAAACTACTTCTTCACATTATGAAGCGTATCCTGCAGTACTCTCACAAAGTACTGTACATCTGGCGACACTATACGAGCACTCGTAAATAAAGCTTAAAGCGCTGCAATTACTACGTCTGAGTCTGTACAGCCATTTTATAGCTTCGTCGCTAACGTGGTACGAGTTGTTAAACTTTATGCTTGGTGACTTGGTCTAACTAAAAGGCGGCGTGTTCGGCCACGGTCATTTTCTTTAAGTACTTATTTTACTCGGTCAGCAGTTCAGTTAACATTTTCGCGGAAAAAATAAACTTTATAATAATAAACATTTCATATCTTCACAAAGTGTATCCTTGTTTGAACAGTTCAAAGCGGTATAGTTGATATACCAATTTCCGGAGTGCGCCAATAAACTCTGAAGATCCCAGCCAACATAAACAGAATATATTAGAAATTAGGATGTTTAACTTTAACACCACAACGGATGAAACCAATGACGTACTCAAAGCTATAATCATAATAAAATTCACAGAATAACATGGAAAAGTTATCAGAGTCAAAATAAGGTCAGAAGACGCTAATACGCCGAGGCAGCTAGCATTCGAAACGCTCAGAGCGATAGATGACGAAGTTAGTCGTAATCGTTTAGCTGGGCTGTGCCTACTCATCTAGCCAGATTTTTTTAAACAGTATGAGTCATGAAAACTATAATATCCAGCCGTAAAATTCATGTAGATTTATTAGTTCTGGTTTATAAGATGTTGTGACGCAATCCACAGACCTATCCATTTTTCTAATGATGTAAATCCATTTCAATCTTTATTACCTTCATGTTAAAGCCTATAGTGGACAAGGTTAACGAAAACCAGCTGTTAAGCGACCTCAAAAACGAAAAAGGAGTGACTGGCTACTAGGCTATCATTAACCAAAACAGGTATCAATATTCAAGGCTAGCAGCAACCTATGTGGGTTTGGTCAGATTTGATGTATGGGCACGTGCGACTTTCGAGCAACAGAACAATAAACTCTAACAAGACAAGTCAGGCAGTCCACGAACATAGTAAAGCACTCCGGAGCACAATTATTTGCAGTATTACTAAAATTACAGTGCAGTGCAAAACACTGTCCATATCTTGCAGTACACAAGTTTCATACAATACGAGCGAAATTCGTAAAGAGGTCGGCAGTTTGTGCAAGTCGGTTGCGCAATGCGCCTGCGACACTGTATACCGTATGTCGTTAATTTCCCTTTCAATGAGCGGTTCATTCACAAAAACAACCGAACGAGTCAAGGAGAACGTGCTATTTTTTGCTACGAATACAGTGATTAAAATTAAATTGCTTCATCAATGTTTTAATCAGCTGTGTTTTTCGGTGAATTGAAACTTAAAACTAAAAGTGTTACATCTGTAGAAATGTTAGCCAATATTGATGCAGACGTTATAGATAGATGAACAATACTGGACACAGAGAAACCAACAAAATCTTACAAATAAGTTAGGAACTTGGGACCAAGTTACAACGAATAAACTTTTTGTATTAAATCGATATACTTTAGAAGACAACTAAAACGGTTTGATAGTTCGCCAAAGTAGATAAAACTTAATTTTGGCCAAACATAAATGTATGCTGTCGGACCGTCAATGACATCGTATAGAACCTTGATTGGTTCCGGCAGTGCAAAAGTAATAGTTCGTGATTTGTTATGCTTATCAATCTATTAAAAATCCATACTAATATTATAAATGCGCAACTTACTGTCTGTACTTCACCTTTTCACACCTTAACCGCTGGACGGATTTGGATATTTGGCACACGGATAAACCATGATCTACGTTAGGGCATAGGATACTTTTTATCTCAGTAGCAAGTTCCTGTGAAACTGTCAAAAGTGGAGAGATCTAGAAGAGCCAATGCGAATACTTATTACATTTTTTCACACCGACTTAGCAGATTCGACCTTAGCAGAAGATTAACTGTCAGAATCACTGAATCAAAACCGTTGCCCAAATACAATGGCGTATTGGTCCTTTCTCTCAACGGATTTCGGGAACAAAGGGCAACAGGGAATGAGAATTGTCAAAGCCTATCCAACTGTAAGTAGATTTACTTTATTTATTAATCATTGGAGTGAAAAAAACCAATGGGAAGTGAAGTATATTTCTTCTCAATGGTCCTTTGACCTATATTCACTAATCTCTTCAGTGTTAAGTCTGTCTTTAAGATTCAGTTTCGTCGTTAGACAATTACACTTACAACTATAAGTCTAACCCGTCTTAGATCTAACTCTGCAATCTAATCTAAACTTTGGTGAAACTCTAAGAGTCATCTTCATTATTACGATCAAGCATAACACTTGTGAATTTCTGATCGGTAATTGGGAATCGTTAAAACTTATTTTATTGAAGTTCATCATCATGAGTCTAGCCTTTAACCTAAATAATAACAGCCACACGGTCGATGTTCAAGGTTAAGCAACGCTTACTGAAGTCGGTCAGTAGATGGATGACCATTCCTGACATACCGTTTGTTCGTTCGTTAATATTTATTTTATTGAAGCTGTCATTGAAAGAACACATTCAGGTCGTTCGAAATCACCAAATTATTTGTATTCCCAAACATACATATTCCCGTTTAATCTTTTTTTGATGAGTTTTGCTACCCCAAAATATTTGTTTCCGTGACCATTGTCTGCTTTCAGATGACTTCAATCAGTAGAATCAGTTTAGTTTCTCCGATCGAAAAAAATACTTAACAATGAACTGTTACATAATAAAGAACTCGCTAGCATTGACCGAAATTACATTCGATAATCAGATGCGAATATTCATTATTTTTACTACAACTCCATCATGTGGGTAGTCCGTGTTTTTTTTTTTTAAATAAAGTCCTACGTCACCTAACAACACCATTTCAAAATTTGAAATGTCTGAGTATAGCCGGACTTTTGCCGGATATTGTACTTCTTAATCTTTATTTTATTCAGTACCCATTTAGGTTTCTTTTTACTAAAAATGTCGAAAAATCCGGACAAATGACAAGACCGGACAAAGTATGGACCAAAAACCTGGAAATGTCTGTACAAAATACATTATAAAAGATGGAATGTATCCAATACGTGTTAATCTAGGATAAATTCTACTTCAGTATCCAACTTTATACAACCCCATTCAACTATTTCGGAGCTGTATAATACCCAAGCTTTTGCATTTATAATATTATGACATATCGTTTAAACTGGGTTTGTGGTAGAGGGAGGACGCTGCGGCATTTCGTGAGGTCGAACTGCAAGCATTTGTCACAGATGTGAGCGGTGCAATCTTTCAAGGAGGAGAGAGAAGAATAAGGCTTAATTGTATAAATTAGCTAAGGAATATGAGGAAAGATAAAAAAAAAATACGATAATTACTTCTTGTTACAATGCAGGATTTACGGAACATCGTTGATGATCGGTCGTGATTCTAGACCAAAAAATTATAAATATTTTAAATAAAAACAATTATGCGGTTTCAGCATCCAATCATCCATTCTGAATTTGAATCATTATATCAATCATGGTAAAACTTTGCGCATCGAGGTCCCTTACACCTCATATGATGAGTTTGCACGTCGACGGCCATTACGCCGTGTATTTTAACATTTAACAGTTTATGACTGTTGGTTTTCGAAATGCAGTAAATACTGCACATAAAGTTAATTAATCATTTCCATTTCCCAGCAAACTTAATAACGTGATTAAAGTTTAAAGCATCTTGTTTACCGCTAATCTGAAGCTTTGTAATAAAACAACAATGTACATAAAAGTTCCCACAAACCACGCATTTACATTGATGCCTCATTTATCTATTGTGTAAGATCTGACGGAACAACTGTTAAAAATTACAATTACAGACGTTCTAAGAAGACATGAGTCACATATTTGCTGAAAGATTCCAGGAATTTTTGAGAGCTGTCAACGGTAAGATGGTCACTTGAATTAATGTTTGTCTTGATGGTGTAAAGTTACTCTGTATTTTACGGGAGATAAAAAAAAAATAACATGAGTCAAGTATTCGGAGAAACATTTCCAGTGTAGTATTTTTGGGAGCTCATAAATTAGACGACTTTTGATTTAATTGAATTCAAGACGTCACTTATTTGAAGAGTTAACTTAATTTATAGCTGCAGACGAAATAATACAACAGAGTAAGAATGAGTCATATGTTTGCTAAAAGATTTCGAGTATATTTGGGAGCTCTTTATTAACGTCACTTATTTGATGAGGGCTAATACCGTTTTAATTTACATATAAGTACAAAGGAATTCTGAACAGACATGTGACAAACATTTGCATAAGGATTTCGGATATTTTCGGAATCGAGACAGCGTTACGGTCTGTTTGATCTCGAGCTTGTAATCTGGTATTTGTGAAAAATATTTTTCAGGAGATTTTTCTCTAAAGCCCGCCATAAACGATAGGTTACGCATGCGCAGTTTTGCCTGTATAGTTTAACTGTACAGGCATGCAGGAAAAAACCTGTACAGTAATCCTTGGAAAGGAACTCGGTTTTGCAAGCGCATTTAACTCACACTATCATGGACCTAGCGTGTATGGCTACCTATAGGCCCCGGTCCGTTCGGTTATGCCGACTTGTGTCAAACGACATACGTGCGTTTCACTTGTTACCTTTGCCTGAACACCATCACGGTGAATTCTGGCAAGCACTAAGCACCTTCTTTCATTACTTTTTTCCACAGTTTTCGCAAAACGCTTAAGCATGTATCTCGTGGCCAGGCGGTAAAAGAGCGCAAAATTGCAAGGTCGTTTTATCATTCTGTTCATATCAGCACTGATCAATACCACATGTAATGTGTCACATTAATGTGGCGTTAATATGTTTTATATCAAACCTAATAAATAAAAAGTCATTTCAATTTTATTTACCAACCGTATCCATGATAAAGAGGAGCTCGTGGCTAAATAATAACATCGGCTCGGATCGATCTTTAGGTTAAGCCGCGCTTGCCTAGGTTGGTCTGTGGATGGGGGACAACCCATTACATACCGAGTTTCATCCGTGCCTCGGAAAGCACGTTAAGCCGTTGGTCCCGGCTGTCATTTGTAGATCTTGGACAGTCATTACAGGTAGTCAGTGGCTCAAAAAGTCTGACAACCAGTCTTAGCAAGGGGTATCGTATTAACTAGTACTAACTGGGTCGTGGAGGTCATATAGGCAGTCGCTCCATGTAAAATACTGGTATTCAGCTGCTTCCGGTTAGACTGGAAGACGACCCCAACATAGTTGGGAAAAGGCTAGGCAGATGATGATGATCCATGTATAAAGAAGTAAAGTTTGTAACTTTAGATGAAGACGGTCATCTTCGGAACTACTGACCCGATTACAAAAATTCTTGCACTAATGGGAAGCGACACTATCCCCGAGTGTCGTAGACTATAATATGTATTTAAAACGTACCTGTGGGATAATTTTCGACCATAACGCGATCGAAGCCGCGGACAAAAGCTAGTCTTTTATAGAATGAAATTAGAAAGGAAAGAAATCCTTGAAGATTGAACGCCATGTTTTCCTCTTCATCTATATCTTTTCTATCATCACTAAGTTGACGACTTACGGTCGCGTGATGGCCGCTACTAAATTATCTTAGAATATAGCACAAGAACCCTCAAGAGGGTCAAAGTCAAACATCTGAAGAGTAATTAACACAATACGTCAGTGTAATAGCGGTGGACATGGACATTATAACGAACAAGCAACTGTGATTAATACTTAGTTGGTAATATGGATGACAGGACAGGACGTTCCGGTGGACAATGATCGAGACCTCTTGGCGTTTGGGAGACGTGCTAACGAGTTGAAGTTTACTAGGAATATGAGATAGTTTGTGTCAACACTTAAAAAATACTAAAGCTGTACGTGCGACCTGGCTGTCTTAAAGTTGATAAATTTTCATAACGAAAAACCGTTTATTCTAGTGTGTTAGTTGACTATGTGCTTTTTTATATGAAAATCAATTAATTTAATTTAACTGATCTTTTGATGCACTTAGATATAACAATCCTGACACCTGCTCACTTGATGACTGCATCGGTGAGCGGAATTCGTGTAGCTGAAATTTGGGCCAAACACATTTGAACTTTTTTTGCCATCGACAGGCTAAGGGTTCATCAGCTCTTGGTATTTTCATCACGAAGACTCCAACAAGAAACAAAATAAACGTAACCACACTTACTTGCCAGACAGCACTAAAGACAGACTGTCGACCTTAGTGATCTTCTCGTGCGCGTACAGTTCGTGACACTTCAGGTGGCGAACATTGCGCATGCACATCAGCACCCGCCGGAACTGGCGCCGGGAGACGCGCAGTGGCTTGAACAGAGCCACGTATACCTGGGGACAAGGAAGACAACTGTCAATACATAACTTTATGGTTACACAGAGCTGTACCTAATAGAGCACGCACATACCGCCAGTTACATTTAAGGCAAGAAAACTATTAAGTATGAGAACAGTATTTATAAGTAACCTTAAGAAAAATTAAGGGCTTATCATTAACAAAGTCTTTTTGCACACAAATTTTTTGCTTCACATTTATTTCAATGTTGTATTAAAGCATTTTCCTGCTACAGGCGGCAAAAGCGCCCCAAAAGAAGAACGGTTAGTTTTTGGTCTTTTGATACCGTAGACCGATTTTTAGGGGAGACTTGTTCATCTCGCCATTTTTGTCTGAATAAAACTGCTGAAGTGTCTCCCTTAGTTTAAAAACATTTTACTAAATTAAATCTTTGCGATACTGCTAACTGCAAGGAGCGCGTTCGAGTTGGGTAAAGGAAAATTATGTATTTTTAGAAGATTTTCATCTCGATCTTTATTATTTACAAAACCCAAGGCACCTTTCCCTAATGGAAACGCTTAGCAGTTGAATTTTTAATAACAAAAAGCTGTTATTATCACGCCTACGTCTTTACCTCTCATTTACCACCAAAGGGAACTTAATTCTTCAGTAACTCAAGGCCGCTGACGAGGCCAGACGTCATACAAAAGGGTAAAATATACAGGTGATAAAAAAATATAAAACACAGAGAACAGTGAAATGATATGAAGTGACAAGTCACCAGCTCATCGCGTACCCACAGTGGCCTAGTTCCGACAGATGACTGACGGCTTGTGGACAAGATAGGCCTGAGTTTTATACTTTTTATTTTGTCCCAACATTATCTGTCATCAGTTTTTTGTGATAGACTTCTCCATCAAACCAGACAGTTACATTAGGACTTTGGGAGTATTTAAAAAAAGAAGTAATGTGGTACCTATTTATAATTTCCTTTTTTGTTTGAGTCCCGACATTATCTCTGGTCTACTTTTTGCAATAGGCTTTTTATCAAATAAGCTTATTACATTTGGAGTATTTAAAGAAAAGAAATGGCTTATGTAGTATTCATAATTTAAATTTTCATTCATTGTTATTTTCACATGATTCAGCGGCATTGAATGCCATCCATTTATCACAGTAAACAAACGGCTACCTTGACTTGTCAACTATTTACTTATGAACGTGTTTAACTTTTACAATTTTACACTTAACTTGGACAAATATGTACTTAACTTATTACAAAACTTGGCTAAAGCCAGCTGCGATGAAAAGATAAAAGTAAAAAGAACTAGCGAAGGGGACAGAAAATTTGACACCAAAGAAAGCCCAAGATGGTGTCACGTGTCGTTTTAAAACGAAACTCTATAGCTAAGTAATTCATTGGCTGCAGATATATTACCATAGTATTCGAGAAACCACAGCAATAATTTCTAATTAAGAAGTGAACAACAGCCGAACACACGTAATTAACTCGGAAGTTCCGCTAATTAATTTTCAAAAAGCAATAACAAATAGGGTGACAGAGCCTTCGCAGTAATAAGAGCCAGCCAGGGAGAAACACAATAAATTTTGCAACTTCCACACAAATTTCAATCGAAAAGTAATATATATAACTTATATATTACTTTTTAAATAAAGTTTCATGCGACACAGGCACACAGGTCAATATTTACAGAAGGCACGGAGTAAACACGAGCGAGGCGGGCGAGATGAATATTTTTCTGCGCGCAGGCTGATACAATAGCACCGAACAATATGGCGCCCGGAATTTCGCCATTCTCTAAAAAGGTTCTATTGTTTTGAGTCTAAACGTGGGCGGAAGTGCAGCTGCGCTTTTGCAGGATTAGGCTGATTAAAACGTTGGTAACAGAGAGATCTCAAGGATTTAGGGCCTCAGTAAACAATAGGCAACATTAATGAGCCCTCCTCATTACTAGACTTCCAACGGTGCTATATTTCAGCTCGTAACTTTAATCCAGGATCACTGAACTCCATACAAAGTCTGCCCCAGTTTTAAGACATGACTCATTCTCATTTTCAGTTGGAAACTCACCAAGCAGACCGATTGTAGCTAAGCCAAATGAGGCTTTGTTTTCAAATTCCAAGCATGTTTGTTCTCATTTCAAATACCAATGAAGTAAAACAATGATCGATTGAGTTGATTCACAAATTAATTAATGAACACAACCAGATGTCTGTTTAAATGCGCATATGGTTAAAGGACAATGAACATTTGAAACTTGTGAGTGGGTGTGCTGGCTCGCAGCTCTATAAATAGTATTCCCAGAGAAGCTTTGCTTATTAATTCACTTCTCGGAAATTTTGGTCGACGCCTATCAGCCAATGTTACTTAATATACAGTTATGCTGCTTATGAAAAGACGATGATTGTGAGATTCTCGGACTGAAAGGGAACTGTAATTTTATTGTTTGCCCTGTTATCAAGTGACATATTAGTTAAGTATTGCTTCATCCGTATCCAGGGCTTGTCATTATTTACGGTAGAACCCTTTTCTTAGCATACGTCTTTTGTTTCTTGACGTCACTTCCACGTTATTCCATCTTTTACTTCATGGTCCATTAATTTGTTTAGTAATATAATTGGTTGCAAAGATTAATTAATGTAGGTTGATGCAGATAAGAGGTAACCGTGAGAGAATAGTACAAGATTAATAATCATTTCTGGCAAAGGTTAAACGATAATAACAATCACAGTCGTAATTAAAGGTAATTCTATCCATGCGTATATTTACACTTTGAACTGTAAATTAATAATATTTGTCTCTACTAATGAACGCGAATTATTGAGCTGGATATTTCAGCCCCTTTAGAAATGGTCTGAATCGCTAAAGCGTAGGACTCGGGGCAATTGCGGTCACGAGCGTCAATTTCTGATTGCCCTGATAACCAAAACCGGAAAAGTCCTTTAATGGAACACTGATAGGCTGTTACTGTTACACTCGTTGTTAATATGCAACGTGACACCTAATCGATGTAAGCAGCGGTATCGGAATACAAATTAAATGTAAACATTGTAGGGAAGCGATCGGAGTAGTAAACATACGGGACAAACAGCAGTATTGGTGCGGACACGTGCGTCGGATGATCCAATCAGAATTTCTCATCCAAATGAATAATATGTACTAGCTTTTTCCAGCGGCTTCGCTCGCGTTATGGTCGGGAATTATCTAACAGGAACGTTTTAAATATAGCCTATGACATTTGGAGATAATGTACCTTCTCATTAGTGAAAGAATCGATCAGTATTTCTGAAGATTACCCACTTAACTTTTGCTCTTTATAATATTAGTGTAGACTGTCTGGCTGTTACCTTTTCAGGTCTTACGTACTGAACGGATTTTGATGGAAAGACGCACAGATACACCATGACCGGGTTAGGATTTGGGATCGTTTTTATCCCGCTAGTATATTCCCGTAGGATTATATCCGATATCCACGTGGACGAAGCTTCGGGTAATAGCTAGTTTTTGGTACTGATGTATAAACGTGGACGCAAAAAAAGAAGTATGTATGGATCGTAGCAGGTGTCGTTTAGTAGTTTCTGCTTAACCCCCATGAGAAAAAGCGTGATTGCATACATATTGGTAAATCTTTGAACCAGTTACCTTATAAAGAGGCTGACTGTAGTATGAGCTATGTTATTTATGTGTGACACACAATTCCGTGAAACCCCATAACGAGTACGTTATCAATGAAGCATAGCTTAGTAATCCATGCTACCATATAAATCGAACTACAAAGATAACTATAGATACTAAGAACAACACATCGTGATATGTTGTTAACACTTTAACCAGTCTCATTACTCTTCAGGAGCGTGCTCCTGAAGAGTTAGGCAGATGTGTGCTTTTATCACACCCACATTTTCCTAGTTACGATTATGTCCGACTAGCTTATTCCCGCGGCTTCGCCCAAGTTCTGTTCTGTTCCCAAGAGTTCGATAATTGTCCTACGAGATCATACTACCGGGACAGAAAGTATCCTATGTGTTAATCCAGGTTATAAGCTATCTGTATGCTACATTTCATCCAACTCCGTTCAGTAGTTTTTGCGTGAAAGAGTAACAAACATGCATCTATCCTCACAAACTTTCGCATTTATAATATTAGTAGGAAGTAGGATGTAACAGGGGCCAAGTCTATTGCCATATTTACCAAAAAACTGGGCACAAGTCCAGAGTTCCATACCCCTGGCGGCTACTGAGAAATTCCTCACCAATAACTCGATAACCTGACTTAGTAACCCCTAATGTTCAACAAGAAAAAGAACCATTAAAAAAGTTTTCACCGTTTTTCGGTACCTAAACCAATATTCAAAGATATAAGTTCCCTAAATGCCGTTACGAAGGTTTTATGTGTTGTGTGTTACTTACTTGCCCCTAAGGACCAGATATATGTCCCTTAGTTCCTTTAACGGTTCGCGAGGTAGAAAAAGCTTTCAGAACCAAAGATTTAAATCGTAAGATTTGCCCTAACCGTACTTAGGTCGCACGAAAAAGTGACCAGCTCGCTCAACTTGCATGGAATGGTGGATACGAATTTCAAAGTGTCATTGTCAACGAACTCGTGGGTAAATAAAAACAGCCGCAAGGGTTGATCCTTTAGGTTAGGCAGCGCTTGTCAAGGTCAGCCCGCAGATAGGTGACCATCCATTACATTCAAGTTTTCTCCTTCCTGCCTTCCGTTGTTCCCGGCTGTCATTTGCAGATCTTTGACAGTCGTTTTAGTCTTTGACAATAGTCAGTGGCCTGAAAGTCTGACAACCAGTCTTACCAAGGGGTATCGTATTAGTCAGTACTAACTGAGTTGTGGAGGTCAGATAGGCAGTCGCTCCACTCAAAATGCTGGTATTCAGCTGCATCCGGTTATCTAACGATCATAAATCATTGTTTGGAAAGTTTACACACAAGAGTAACGTAAAGTTGGAGATTTGCCATCCCATTAACTGATTGGCAGTTTGGCACGTCTTTCAGAGCTGCCATTTTTTCCTCTCATCAAAAACATCACATTTTGCGCATCAGAAACATGACCCGTCAGGGCTTTTGAAGGAGAAATATTTTTGCACAATATTTGCATTAAATTATTATTAGCTGCATCCGGTTAGACTGGAAGCCGACCCCAACATAGTTGGGAAAAGGCTAGGCAGATGATGATGATTTGCATTAAATAATTATACATACATCAATGCATTTTGCCGATAGTCTCTAGATCGAGGCAAACGCTACGATGCCTACGACCCTCATACTCCATTTGCTTCGTCCACGTTCTTAATCTAGTCATATACGCACGACGGTTGTGATAAATGATAACACATTATATCGATGCGTAATACTAGCGAAATAAAAAGGTAGAGTAAATTACAAAAGACAGAGACGAAATGCGTAACTTAGCAACACGAGATTGCGTGGGAAAACCAGACGTCTCAAGGGGCTTGAAAACTAATTTTAAACATCATAGTCTGTGTTGCTTCAAAATTGCGTTTGTTCAAACTTGAATTTAAGTCGCCTTTGACATGGAAAGAAAAATTCGAGTGCGAGCAGAGTTTGAACCTGCGACCTTCCGATTCAGTACACCGGATGTCTTAACCAACTAGACCATCGCACCCCGCTCACAGTTCTCGAAATTTTCGTTCCATTAACAACGTCTTACGGTGACGTTACGGGGTGCGATGGTCTAGTTGGTTAAGACATCCGGTGTACTGAATCGGAAGGTCGCAGGTTCAAACCCTGCTCGCACTCGAATTTTTCTTTCCATGTCAAAGGCGGCTATGTTCCCTACGCAGGGTTTGCGTATAAAATATTAAAAATTGAATTTAAGTGTCCATAACTGCTTAGCATGACTGCAAGAGGAGAAATAAACAGAATTCGCAACACTTGCCTTAATCTCAATTAATTTGGCGTTTTCTCCTTCCATAGTTTCCATAAAATTATTGGTCATCTCAGTGGTACCTTTCTAGCCTTATTAGTATTCAAACAGTCCATGCATCGTTTCTTTAGTCTTCCCTAATCTTATAGCCATCCACATTTATACTAAAAACTCCTCACGTCATTTTCCTAATCTTTTCAGTCACCCGGCCACTTCAGATTATCTCTTAAATCTGAATTCCTTTCTTATTCTATAAATCGAATTCGTATTTCATCAGCGTCTGCCTAGTCTTTTCTCGACTATGTTGAGGTCGGCTTCCAGTCTAACCGGATGCACGTAAATACCAGTATTTGACATGGAGCGATTACCTATAGGGTCGTAACCTTCTTACTGCGTAAAACGATGCCAAATTCGTAACTATGGACCAAAAACAATGACGCAAACAAAACCTCCCCTATACTTAAACGTCAACGAAATCACAGTGTTCCAGCGAAATCCTTAAGTACACCTGCATCGGGCCCGCTCGCAATTACGCCCCGTACATTTCCGCTGATAATAAGGTCGTGCTAATGACTTCGATGTGACAAGGCTGAGTTGAGCTACCTTTAAGCGCCCAACTAATGTTTGATAAAAAAAACCAGTTCTTTTTACATAATTTAGACCGCTAACGATAGTAATGTTCGTAAGAACGTAACGCACCATGCGTATATGAAGAAGTAGAGATCAAGTTTATGTTTTTGAGGAAAGATATTATAGGTCCTCTATTTCTACCCTATAACTTCCGAAAGCCACAACCTACAGTAGTAGGACCATCAAAATCTCGCTAAGAGAGTGAAAAAATCTCAGAGAAATAATATTGTGCGTTATAAACAAGTCGATTTTCTTTCTTCCTTTCCTTTCTAACATTGTTACTACTAGACCGATTTTTCATTTCCCTGCTCGTACGTGAGCGAGAAATCTCAGAGATGATACGTGCACTGTGCACATAAATTCGCTTAGTAGCTATACAGCGTTCTTAGGTATACGTAAGTTCCGTTTACGCTACAACTTCTAAATATTTTAGGACTTTTTCAATGGTGCTAGTCATTTTGACACTAAATTCATTTATATCGGCATAAAGTTAATAGTGGTTTATGTAAAAACAACATTACTTTAGCTGTTTTTGACATGGAAAGAAAAATTCTAGTGCGAGCAGGGTTTGAACCTGCGACGAATTTCGAGGGCTGTGAGCAGGGTGCGATGGTCTAATTGGTTAAGACGTCCGGTGTACTGAATCGCAAGGTCGCAGGTTCAAACCCTGCTCGTACTAGAATTTTTCTTTCCATGTCAAAAACAGCAATAGTTCCCTACGCTGGGTTTGCGTATAAAAAAATATTAAAAACATTACTTTAGTTTTGTCTTATCTTCCTAGACCTATCATAAATGCACCGTGTCTAAAACATAACCTCTCAAATATCGTATATGTTTCGTATACAATTTCAAAGATGTCATTTACATTCGGACTCATCCCAGCGTGTACTGGATGAACTGCTGGGGGCCGCGTTACTCAAAGGGAATGTTGTAAATGGTGAACTTAATGTAAGGCTTCCTCTTTCTGAATAATTAGTTTGACGTTTTATGATATGTCTGGTTTCTGCAATAAGAAGGGTAAACAACCTTCTTATACGTCAATGGCGAGTACAGCACTCACCTTCGGTTTGCCGATGATATAGTGGTGATGGCTGAGACCATGGAGGACCGCAATAAGAAGGGTAAACACCCTTCATTTTTGTTATGCCACAAACCCGCCACGCTATTCCCAAAAACCAGAACCAACTATAGCATAACATAACATCAAAATTATAATCCCCGAAGGGTTAGGCAGAGGTGTACCTTGTAGTACACCCATGTTTTGCCAGTTATGTTTAAGTCCCATGTAGGAAGGCGAGCCTATTGCTATCAAGCGGGCACAAATCCTGATGGAAAAACCCAATAACAATTTGCCCGACCCGGGAAAAGAATCCAGGACCCCATGCTTCGAGGCAGTAGCAGCCGTAGCGACCACCAGAAAAGCGCCGGCAATGAATCTCAGCGAGTGGAAATTATGCAACTGTCTTGGATCCCTGCCGCAACGAAATTAATCAGAAAAGTATAGCGAAAAAATAAAAACATAAGTTAACTGGACTCTGCGGCTGTGTCAACATCTGGGACATCTGATAAAATGTCCAGCATGGATAGCCCGAACTCGTAGCTTAATTCAGGGCCGACTCTCATTATAGATTTTTATCCACACGCTAAGAAGAAGTAAGCAGGCATACCTTCTTATAGTAGACTTTACTCCTTACTGTCTTCTTCCTATAGAAACATCATAATGTTACTTTAAAGATACTGTGGTCTCTTAAAGCGGGCATGCGACCAATACCCGAACCTAACAATACTCACTCAGTCAATATTTGATCTTTTTACTTTCAGGAATTCGAAATCTTAAATTTAGGCAAACTATCGAAAATTCTGTAATGATTCCTCTACAAAAGGAGGCTGACTTAAATTCTTTTGTCGTTGACGTAACTTCGGATGACATCAGCACCGTATATCATAGTTAAGGCATTGTAGAAACAAAGACACGTAAAAGATTGTAATCTAAGACCCAGAACATGTATTTGATATGTAAATAAAATTGTCATCCATCTACGTTACAAGTTTCTCCAACACTGTTACAGTTCTTAACAGACGCGCAAATTTACTCATGCAAATCAGCTGGTTCGAATTAAATGGCTGTAAATCTTATCTAGTCTAATCTCGGAAACAGCTGGACCCGTAACAGTAATCAATTGCGAAGTGACAAATCCTACAATCACTTCGTTTTATCAGCTCAAGGAATTAGGTAAGTACAGTCAATAACAGAAATGCCTGGCTGTTTAATGTGTAATCTGTGACTGAATATTTGTGCCAAAATCGCTTGTCATGGTATGGCGATTTGGTGATGTGATACGGATGTATGAGGAAAATGTCATGGTGAAAGTTTTGAGTATGAATGTGGATGGCTAAGAGTAGAGGATGCTTAAGAAGCCAGAGTAGATGGATGGACAGTGTAAAAGATAATTTGGCTAGAACTTGACTCTAACTACTAAGAATACGAGAAATATAGAAGTATGAAAGAAGACATGCTGCGCCGATCACAAATAAACTGGGATAAGAGCAAGGGAATGATGATAATGAAAAGAACTGCCTAGGTAAAGTTGAAAAAAAAACACTGTACAGTTGATAAAGAAAAGTGCCTTAATGAAGGTTAATAAAGTTCAGTGTTAGTTTTTGCTAACGACAACACGCGGAAGGCAGTATCGTTAGCACGAATACCGGTTCAATTCAGATTGAACTGAAAAGATTGGTAACCGTATTCCATTGTCAAGTAATTAGAATTGACAAAAAAGGTCGGCATTGAGGGCTGAAGAACAATAACCATTGACAACACAACTGAGAAAGCCGTGAACTAACAATGTGCCGTTTTCTATTGAATTCAGAAGCAATTATTTACTTCCCTACGGTTCTATGGGAGTTTGCGTTGGAGCATTGGAACAGATAATTACGGTAGCAGAGACAGTCACAACTGTTTATTACAAGCTCGTACTATATTCGGAATTTTGCACTATTTTATGTATCACTTGCACCGCAAATCACTAAACGTTTTTAAAACAACACTGTGTCTCTGTCATCTTCCAAGGTTCGGTACAAACACAAAGAAGTTTTTTTTTTTCATTTAGAGTTCAGTTTGTGGTGCAAGTGGACCAGGTAAACAAATCTTTTTGTAAGAAACAGGACCCAATCCACACTTGACTTTGCAAGATTACGTTGTGTTAACAGGTTGGCTATTCAGGTTGGCAGGTAGAAAACCCTAGCAAAAAATATAACACAAATATTGGCGCCAAGCAAACAGACTGCGACGAACCAGGACCACAGGTTGATGATTTAAAAAAAATGGCTATAGTTATTCAAAAATTCTTTGCAAACAAGTTTTGAATGTAGAATGTGTACTTTCTCAGTTGCCAGCATATCCAATTTTGCAGACTTCCCAATGTGACTTTTCGCTGAATAATTTCGTAGTTTGACAGCACATTCGTCGCGGCTGAACGATTTTATATGGAAAGAGCATTTCGTTGTTAACAAAATCTGGCGGAAAAGGTAAATATAAATGATTTTACCTTTTAGGTTGCTCAGCCGGACTGTAGTTCAATTCCGTAGTAAGAATTGACAAAGATCAGAGAGACCATTTTGAGTGCCCCTGACGAAATAAGTTTTTTTTTTACAAAATACCCACAATGTAATATCCATTTCCAAAAACAACAAGACTATCAAAAGGAACAACCCAAGATAATATTTGATTCTGTTGAAACTCGCATAAATGCAATCTACTGTAGTGCTTTCAATTTAGTTGGAATTTTAGTTTTCTGTAATTGGTCCTGAGGGCGTTTTAGTCCTTCTTGCTAGGTTGACGTTATTAAGCTGGTTGTGTTATTTCATGCTTTGCAAAATTTTAACGAAGAAAATTTTAATGATATTTTCTGAAGGCCGTCCGGATTTGTATGAACATGTCCGGCATTTTAGCTCCCCGAAATGCACTGGCCCCGTATTTTAGCCCCCCGTCCGGACTTTGTCCGGCCTTGTCATTTGTCGGCAATTAGTTTACCAGTAGTATAGTATAAAAATGATTCAATGAATGCTGAAGTATTCAAGATTTGTAAGTTGTTCGGCTTTTTTAACAGGGCTTTTGATTTTTAAAAAAAGGTTACCTAGTCTGCAGTAGGTTCCCAGTGAAAGCTTTTCATTGCAAACCTTGCGACAGTCAAATCTCGTGTACCAATAAACTAATCACGAGCGCCCATAGTAGCACATCTATGAGCAAGCAATATTGGCATCGCATTTAGGGTGCAACATACCTTTGCATAAAATCAATAGCCCCGTTACCAAACACCTCGGCTGCGGTCGCGTGATTCTAAGCCATACACCCTTATTATGGCAATTCCTAATACATTTTTGCTAGAATTCATTAGTATTGTGAGGATAACGACCTCTGAATGATCCAATTGCTTTATAGCAGCTGTACTAGGATCTATTGGCACGTCGCTAAAATCGAAACAAGCGGTTTCTTTTTTCAATACATTTCACACCATTTCGCAATTAATAACAACTACCCCCTGTCAACGTCTTTCGAGCGCCAAAAGATCTTTGAAGCACTACAGTCTTTTGCGAGTCTAAAATCTCCTGTCTTTTGAAGCACGATATTTCGACCAAAACATCTGAGTATATACGAACTTAAGTAGAGGCTTTGCGCCTCTTCATTAAGCTTCAAGTTTTGATCTCACCAAGGTATTAACGTGACGACGACATCTCTTTGGAGATGACACAAACACGGTGACAAAAGGAAGATTAGAATGACAACTTAATGTCAGTATCATCTCATCATCTGCCGAGCCTTATCCCAACTATGTTTGAGGTCGGTTACTAGCCGCATTCAGCTGAATACCAGTATTTTACAAGAAGCGACTGCCTATTAGAACTCCACAACCCAATTACTGGGAAATACTACTACGATACCCTATGGGAGGACCGGTTGTCAGACTTTCGGGCTTCTACGACTACTCGTAACAACCATCAAGGATCTTCAAATGACAGCCGGGACCAAGAGGAGCACGATATGTGATAGATTATGATTTTTAATAATATATTCTGTAAGCATTGGTTACGCCAAGACGAAGACTAAAGAGGCAATTAAATATGTTCGTCCAATTGTTTACTCGGACACAATAACGCAACAGTATTGCGCAAGTGGAGAAAGTAGGTGGCTTAGAAACTATGAGTTTCTTACGTTAAACAGTTATTTATTAGTTTTTGAACGTTTAGGGTTGGCCCAAGACCCAACTTCGATTGTACGAGAATCGAAAACCGCAGTCAAAGGGTAAATTTGTTCAAAAGGACCACAAATAAATGGGTAACATAGATTTATTTGGACATGTGGACAATTTTAGATACGGCAATGCGTTTCGTATCTCAACGCTTTCCCGCAGTAGATAGTTAGGTACACATTGCGGATTAACGACGCTGATACATGTGTCGTTGCTCTCTCGCGTACAGGGTGGAAATCAACGATGCCCATTCATTATTCAGATTCCATTTTTTGTCGAAACCTTAGGTTCACTTTTACAGTTTAAGCTATTACATAAAAGCAGTGAATAGTTGCCAAATTTCGAACTCCGCATGAACCCTCATGAGCATACGTCCGCCATAGCCTCGAATCTTTATTTCTGAAGAAGAACATTCGATAAGTTTTTTTATTATCTTCATACATTCTAAGAACATCCAGAAACCTTTTGAACAAGTTTATAAAAGGAGATCCGATATCCCGCCGATACTGCAGCCAAGAACTGCAAATTTGTGTGCTCCATCACAAATGTGAAACTTTAAGTACGTTTAACCCTCGATGGGTGGTAGTGAGGCGGTGACGTCACTGCTGAAAGGCCGTTCACACTGTCTTGCCCCACTGACCTCTGGAAGTACACTGAAAGGACTTGTGCTTAACCATTAATCCCCCTTCGAAATGCGGTGAGCTGATATTGTAAATTCAAATCTGCGCCGTTCGTCAGACAGCGACTTTCGATTTAATATTGGAAATGGTTATTTCATTATAGCTTCGCCAAGGCCTAAATAAAAATCCAGCCGTTTAAATATACGAAACGGGACAACGTGGACAATATCGTAACCTACTTGCAATAGCCAACTTATGTGGTGTCGCTGTCGGTACAAGTTTAAGGTGTCAAACTTGGCCATGGCATAATTTTGCTTTAAGGTGGATGCGCCAGGGTAGTCCGCGAAATTCTAATTTTCTTTACATACTGTACAGCCTGACACACTGCGAGTGGCCATAAAAAAAAATGACCTGCGAATTGCAAAAAACCTAAGAAAATTTGAATTTCGCGGGCTACCCTGGGGCTTCCACCTCAAATTGTCACTAAGATAAAATTTATTCTAAGACATTTCTTCTGATTGTCTCTCTACCATCATTCTCCTGTGATGATACTTGGGTCGAAGAAACACATTTTTTCCTTTCGTTTTCGCCTGTCAACCATGCGTGAAAACATTATATGGGGGATGGTATCAGCTACTCCTTTTCATCATTCATGATCCACAGCCAGATCCACTGCTGGGCATAGGCCTCTCTTTGCTTGCATTATTTATATTTAAATTAGCGATTCGACTTGATCAGCACGCTGATAATATTGTATGAACAACGCGTTGCTCGTTAATGGCTTTCTAGTCGGCGATTAACAAGCAATTTGTTGGTTAAACAATGATCATATTAATAATGCTTTTAGATCAAAATCGAATACGTGTTGACAGATTTATTATTATTTGCGAAGTCAGAATTACGATCGGCCTATAATGTTGCCACTACGGGGAGCCGCCTGCCTGAATGTGAGAGGGAAGAGCTGTAACCAATGCTGGGTGGTGGATGAAACACGTCTTTTAGTTTTCGGTTACATAGGACATGCCGGTTTCCTCATGATATTTTCCTTCACTATTTGAAGAGCTGAGGCGGCAAAAATATATTAAACAAAGTTTTAAATACCTGTCTGCGTTCGAAGCGGCGGCCTGCAAATCATAAGTCTTTTCGGCTAGGCCACCACTGCGGAGACAGTATAATGTGAGGAGTTATTATGTTATGCAACTCAATACTACGTTGTGGCAGCCCCTATACGAGTCTAAAGGAGAAGCTTCAGCGGTTATTGAACAAAGACAACAGCTACTTGAACTGCTCAATGGGGTGAACCCTTAATATAATACGTGACAAAATCACTGAACGGTGTGGAGTGGCTTTGATTAATATTCAGAGGGTATAAGGTAAACGCACAGTTACGCACTAGCAGGATCAGCATTGCCTAAACTCGCGCCGTTCAGGATTCTTTCTATGAATCTCCTACTGAGGAGGCAACACACAGTTATAGGCACCGTAACGACATTGCCTTGGATTAGTAGAAATGAGCTGATGTGAGACATGACCTCATATAAAAAAAACTTTTTGCCGTGTTTTGAGTCCGATAGCCATCCGTTTGCTAACTAATTAAAGGGGTTTGAATATTTTTGTATGGATCCTGAAACATTAAAATGGCGGAAACGTAGGCAGGCTAAAATATTCAAACCCCTTTTCATGTATGAAGTTTAGTATGCTATAAGCTTAATGGAGTGATTAATTGTTTAGAGAATTTTGAGTATACTGTTTATGTAGCAGAATTATTTACTAGTGACATCCGCTGCGGATCGGATATATCGAGTCAACAACACGCACGTCGACGCAATTAAATATGCATTACGAATAATTACGGAGCGAGGGAACTGCAATGTTAACCCTCTCGGAACAAATAAGGGTAACCATGTATTTTTTTTATTGGGACTTTTTTTACGATAGCGTTTCGAAGGTCAACCTAGGATTTTGTTATAACCCGATAATCAAGGTGATTGTCTTGTAAACATGGCCTCCAGCCAGGGCCTCTTAAACAGAGATATTTTTTTGGTGTATCAACTTATGACTTTAACCACAGGCGACCGCAGCTCACCGCATACTTACTCTGTTTCTATCGACTTTCGAAACCAATATGATTCACGTTTAAAAGGCAAAGTTCTTACGTTTATTACAGCTTTGAAATGATGATGGCTTTGATGATGTTGTAAGCTAGGTATTATATCATTCAGTTTCTGACTATTTAGAGGGCCTGAAACACCCAAATAATTGAAATACTCTAAAATTGAGCGATAACAAAATGATGAAGAGATAGTGCCTATTCAATTAAATAATTAATCCTTAGTCTTGCACGTGTGTCTCAATCTTGCTGATAAAACCAGTCTAATAAATTATGTAAGTAATATTTTTGTAACACTTTTACGATTTTTAGGTATTGAAAGCGGTTTAATTTTATCGCAGTTTCGAGTAATAAATACGATTATTATTCTTCCCGGTAGTATGATATACTATTGTGACAGTTTAATTGATTAACGATTATGAGAAAAGAAGGAAATTAAATTTGTGTAATGTGCGAAGTTTTCTCGAGCAAATATTACTTCCCGAGTTCGCATCTGTCTGAGCAAATAAATCTCAAATGAGATGAGACGCGCAATCATTGCGGACATATCGACTCCATGTTGATTCGACGTGTAGAGTGATAACCAATTTATCAGGTTTCGAGCTCTGCAAATTATATTAAGGATACTCAATTGGTGCTGATGTAATTTGCATTTAAATAAAATAGAACATTATCTGACCCCGACGTAAATTAGCATACGATATGAGTGCGTGAAACCAAAGAGAGAAGAGAGAAAAATGTAATCCTATGTCTCAGTGATGCCTTAAAGCAAAAAGACCTAAAAAAGGATGGCAAGAATGACACGTGACACTTGTACCGACACTATCGGATTGGTTATTGCAAGTAGATTACGATGTTATTCGCTTTGTCTCGTCTATCGCAACGTAAGTACTTTTGCATAGAAATCGCAGCTCTCAGAAGTGATAAAGTGAGTATTTTTAGAAATATGACTGTTAACAATACTTGTTACGGTTAGTGGTTTGTTCGCGTTCCTTTTCGTCCTCCACTTAATGAGGTTTTGCCAAACAACATCAAAGGGACCACAATAAGTCCATCACGTTAATAAGCAAAAACTTTTTTGTCTATGACAATAGCTTTATCCATTAGTGCTTCAATTTTTCGGTTTATAGTGCGGCCGACCCGTATTGTTAACCTTTTCAAACCTATAGAATTTAAAACCATACAATCCATACAATCTATGAAACTTGGCAGCCATGCATTCTAATTAAAAACCGTAAATATTTTTTGAGAGAAAACGATTTTTCTCATTAGACATACTGCTTATAAACCTGCTAGAAATGACTTCGTTTCATTAAATCAGTTTCATGATGTTCATACAAAATGCATATCATTATCATGAACATGGGAAATATTAGCTACATTATCTATTTTGTGTAACAAGGTATTAGGCTGTAATTCTGTAGAAAAATCTTTCATGATAATTTCAAAGATAGTATTGATAACAGTGCCATGTACTATGTAATTACTGTTACATGTGCAAAATCATATCTCTATCCTAATTTCCACTGAAAAACTCCTTTTCATTTTGACTTAGTTGAGGAACAAAAAAAACAATAGTACTGTCCAAGTTTAAAGTAAATAGTCATAGTCACCCTACTTATACACACCCTGTATATGGTTTGGACCCTTCTTATTTTAACCTGCCAAGTGCCAATGTGTGTTGGACTGATTTAAAAATCATGAGTCACATCAACACCTGTGTTGTTGAAAACTTTTGTTGCTGACTCATCAGATAAGTCTTAATCAATCATAATTAAATTGATAAAAAGCTTTTGTGAGAAACATCAGTTATAACTGACATTTCAACACAGGGATTTTTCCCCCTCCTTGATTAAAGTTCATGTCGCCTAATCCCTTACACACAATGATACTGAAGTCCCACAGAAAGGGTCAACAGGGGGTTAAGGGCCCATTCTTTCAAGATTTATATATCATCAAAAGATGTTTAATTTCAAATATTATATATATGTAGAATTGCAGAAACAAACTGGTTATCAGTTGACCTGAAGCCCTTGGATGTTAAACGTGATTGACCTATGAGCTATGACTCATCAATGTGGTAGAGTTATTGATCACTTTAACATCTCAATTGAGTATTAATTTCATTATTTGTGTTATGTGTTTTGGCTATACACAAAGGATAAATGAAAAGCTAGTTATTCAATGTGTGATTCAATAAATAATGGCATTGCTACCTGTTCTATACCATTTTTTCACCAACACCCAAATTAAAAAAAAAATATATATCTGAATGTTATTTAAACATACCTACCAATTTGTTGGTTTGATAAAATGGTCAAGTTATTAAAGAAAAAATACTCCTTTCTTTTAGACCAAAAAAGTGGTATACCTACTGTTAAAAAGAATACATTCAAATGGGGAAAAGGATTTTAAGAACATCAATTTCAGAATTATAATAGGACTGGTAATTCTAAAATAGTTGTGTTTGGCAATGGTCTGTAATATACTAAATAGACTGATACGGTCAGAGGGACATCTAAGATATACACACAATGAGGTGATTGTTAAAACACCAGTAATTTATATTCTGGGGCAAGCAATAACACAAATATATTTTCAGGTTCTTGAGGACATGATGAGCACTCGATGAGCTTGACTCCTTAAGTATCAACTTGTCTTTAACAACTTCAAATAGATAGATAGACTTTATCCTGCAGTGGGACATCACAGGCTTTTAATAATTTGATCTAGATATAATCTACATAAAAAACAAAGATAATTACCTCCTCAATATCCTTGTGGAACTTGATGGGGCGCATCAAATAAAACTGTATAGAGAAGTAAATGAAGTTTATCACAATAAAAGCACTGTTCCACAGCACAGCGTCCAGGTAGCACTCAATGCTCCACGCCCACATGCCAGAGAATGCGCAGCCCAGAATCAGCGCCACGCGCAGCCACACCAGCCCGCTAGGCGTGTGAGGCGCGAGGAAAGACAGCAGGAAGAACACATTGGCCACTTGGAAAAATATATGGTTCACTGGCCGCCACTTCGGGCAGTGGTTCAAGTACAAGTCCCACATTGACGGGCGCTCGTGCACCGTCACATTCACCAGGTCGGCCGACTGCCCCGATAGCTTTGTCGTCTCCAGCAGCCCCATCTCGCTCACGGCCCGCTCCGCCGCGCTGGGCGGGCTAGCGACCGCGCTGCCGTCACTGCTGGCTGGCGCCTCCGTCGTGACATTCTGCAGACCACTTATCATACCGATCGCTAAGGCACTGAGAAACAACATAGTCCCACCGCGCTCTCACACACACTCCGATTGAATTTGTCATCGAAATTCCAGCGGCAATTGGCATTTGATCGTTGTTATGTTACACTAAAACCCGGATTTTTTCGTCTATATTATTCAAAAACATTAATTTGTAAAAATTATTAAATTTATTTTAAATACAAAATTATAATCGCACCGCTGCACACTTAAACTTAACTAATAAACGCAAATGCACCCAGAAAGTCAACTATAATACATCAGTCACTAAAATTAGAAAAACTTATTTTGAATTAAATTCCTTCAAGAGTCCAAAATAAAACGTTAGGAAACAGTAAAGCAAACAATCGAAGCACACAAATGACAAGCAGCACTGTGTCTGTGTTTTATTGACAGAAACCATAGAGAAATTATAGTGAGTTAGTGCTGCACTCGAAGATACTAAAACACTAAATGGCACTGAATAAGAGTTAGAAAAACTTCAACAACAGTAAAAAAAATAGTTCCCCAGTCCTACCCCCGTAGCATGACCACCGTAGACAAGAATTTCTTTGACGGAAGAATCGACAAAATGACAGATTGTATCGACACAATGACAGATTTCTTTGCACTATGTCATTTTGTCAATTCTTCCTTCAAAAAAATCCTTGTCTACGGTGGTCATGCTATGGGGGCTGGAGTTTAATTATACCTAGGGAACCAGACAGCAATAGGTATATTCCTTGTTTCTATAACTGATTTGAAAACCAACTAAATTAGTCAGTTTAACGCGTCCCATGCTTAGAGTGGATTTTCGTAAAGTTCGCTAAAGAGTAATAATTGATTATTAACGGACGTTTATCCAAAAATGGAATAAAACATTGTTTATACAACTATATAACTTATCAAGCTTTAAAATAATATGGTTTTTTACTTAACTGGCGAAGACAAGCGTATTTTAAAATCTCGTAAATAGTAGGCTGTTAGAGACAACCTGTACAAATCGGTTCACATTGCAGCAGACCACAAGGTTTGGAGATGTGTTGTATGTGGTCGCGATCCTCAGCAGTGAGAGAACGACGAAGAAGAAGAAAAAATAGTAATCATTTTCATGGGATTCGTAAACACACCCTGAGTTGTTGTCAGGCTGCTAGCTATTTGTCAGTGTCAACTGTTAGCAAATGTCATTTGTTGAAACCAGAAGTCAGAAAGGCGGCATGAAATTATTCTGAAAATATTTTTATATTCCTTTACTTTAATTAAGTGATGTTTTGTTCCAATAATGTCTGTACCGTTTGATATGTTACTGCATCCGGAACTTTTAAGTAATGAACAGTTAATGTGTATCATTCAAGAGGTAAAGATCGCATTTTTCTATTTTGTTATTGATCAAAACAAAAAGAGAGGATTTATTTTTGTTAACTATTAACATTTTCAGAGGCATCTGCGTGTTCCAAACATGGGTCTTATGCATAGAGATGAACTATTGGATGTATTCCATCATTATTGTGTGCCTTACGGCCAAAGAAAGTATAGAGACTCTGGGAGGGGCAAATTACTGAACAAAACGCGCCAACCTAGCCCCGAACCAACAAAGAAGTTGAATATCATGATAAATCAAGACATCAAACATAATAATATCAATGCAAACGGTGAAAGGCTGAAGCCACCACCCGAGTGCCTGTCTAGCCAAATAAAAAGGATCAAAATTGAGACAACAATTGCGCCTATCACAAACCCGTCAAACTTCTTCAATTTGAGTAAAAGGAAAATCTGTATAGATTCTGTAAGTACTCCATTGAAATAAGATAATTATATACCTACACAGATATACTTGTTAAACTTTTGACACTCCTTACTTTGCTTCGGGGTTTAAGAATAAGATTGACTACTTCTTTTGTTTTAACTCTAGTTCAGTTACTCCTCTCAGTGTCTTAAACTCTAGTCTACTTACATAGTTTATATTTAACTGAGTTGGTTAACCTTTGTATACTACAAACAGTTATTATTTTTGGTCAGGGCAACAAACTGTGATGCTTAAAGACCAGACAAAAAAAGTTATAATCATATCTTTATCTTTTTCAGATGACATTAGCAAGTGACTGCCCTCCACCAAAGAAAGAAAAGAAACCTATAACATGGCCATAAATAGCTAAATTATATAAAAATAATGAGTAAGAAGATTGCTCATCACTTCATCTGTACAATCTTTTCTTATTTTACCTGTGAAAGCAAAATTTGTTTGACTATTGTAATTTGTCAAATGACATTAATTATTTTGGATGATTTAAATGACTCAACATGTAGGGTGTGTACCCATCAGGCTAACAGTGAGCGGCTGACTGCTTCCAGTTCGCCTCCCTATATTTTATTTTAAATGCACGTATTGTACACTGTTTGTGGTGTTTCGCTCGCCGACTAATTCAGTGAGCGGTCTCAGAAATTACGCGCGAACATTGTTCCAGCCGGCAGCGAAGTACGCTCGCTACGCTGCCGGCGACTGGTCTTCTATGCCAAGAGTTGGAAGGTTCGCCGTTAATTTGAGACAGTTCGTCGCTAACTCGACATTGAGTTTAGCACCGAGTCGCCGCTCAGTCAGTCAGCCGCTCACTATTCGCCTAATGCGAACACAGCCTTAGACTTATCAGATTATGACTCATAATATTATGCAGATGGCCTAAAAGACCTACCGTTTTAATGTTTACATGTTCTGAACAAAAACTCAATGTAGAATCAAAATTTCAAGTTGATATTATTTAGAAAAGAGAATGAAATATTTTTTTTTTCAAGTCAACTTCATGAGCAGCTTAAGACAGTTATGGATTTAATTAGGTATAGACTTGACTCTATTATGAATTATTTTATTCTTGCAGAATCATATAAGTCTATATTAATATGTTAAATTAGGCACCAAATATGAAAAAGTCAAGGCTATTAAGAAAAACTGTTCTTATCATAATTATGATAAAATCAATGGATTAGGTAAGTACATTCATTTGGTGTTAAGTTCTTTACTTGGTTTATAACAGCCTGCTACATTTGAGTTATACAAAACAAACAATAAAGCAAGGTTCACACTTCAGGTCTAAGGCCAGTATTGAATTCCGGGCTAAGGGGCCGTCTCCACGAGCGAGAGAATCGCGGCGAGAGAGGATAGAAAAACGTGGCACAACGATAATATCGCCGCGATTCTCTCGCTCGTGGAGACGGCCCCTAAGTGTAGAAAGACCTTTCTAAGCTATAGTTCTTCAAGATGGTGATAAAAAAACCAACAAAAGAAACGGGCAACACAGCTTCTTAGTTTTAATTCTTTCCATAGTTACTAGATATGTGTGAAATTTTATTAAAATCAGTGTATTGTTGCCAACCACCATAGAGCATATAATATCTTCTAGACCTTTTATTCACAGTTTGTGTACAAATAGAGACTGACTACACTTATTTACGTAATTAGTTTGAGCCGATCACGTCTCATTACATTTGTCGCTTTTGGTTCGGACGGTGTCGAGCCACTTCGAGTGGCGTCGTCCGAACCGACGGGAGGCGAATGGCTGATGCTCTTTTGACTGGCTGGAGCTGATTTTGCGTCTTTGTGTGTGGACACTCCCAAATGAAGAACATTTTGTACAACATTATTTTAAGTATACGCGAAACCTGAATATAGTTTGTTCAGAATAAGTAACTGAATCGATTCCAATAATTTTTAAACCATATTATATTTTGTCCCAAAAATATTTGAAAAAGGCTACAAGTTGGATACCGAGCGACACTAAGTACCTATCGCAATGATTTAGGTACCTACTGCCAAATTATTATTATCAATGAGCTCAAGACGACGCTGGAGGCAAGCGCGCGGGCGCGCCGCGTGGTGACGACGTTTTTGTGCGGACAGCCAGGTAACAGAACAAGCTTGTAACTTTGTGACTTTTCATGATACAGTTTTGAAATTTTGTACATAGATTCTTTACATAAAAATACTACGTGTTTCAGGTTTCGCATATACTAAAAATATTTTTTAATATTTTATACGCAAACCCTGCGTAGGGAACATAGCTGTTTTTGACATGGAAAGAAAAATTCCAGTGCGAGCAGGGTTTGAACCTGCGACCTTCCGATTCAGTACACCGGATGTCTTAACCAACTAGACCATCGCACCCCGCTCACAGATCCAAAAATTTTTCGTTCCATTAACGTGTTCAACGTGTTGGTTTAAGTTAGTTCGATACTTTCTTAAATAGATGGCGCTAACGTCACCGTAAGACGTTATTAATGGAACGAAAAATTTCGGGATCTGTGAGCGGGGTGCGATGGTCTAGTTGGTTAAGACATCCGGTGTACTGAATCGGAAGGTCGCAGGTTCAAACCCTGCTCGCACTGGAATTTTTCTTTCCATGTCAAAAACTACTAAAAATAATGTTGTATAACAGGATTTTTATCACCTTTGAGTATAATAGATGTCTATATTTTATCCGTAGTGCCACGTTTGAACCATCACATAGAACGATATTTATGATATAGTTATAAGTTTCACTGTTTTTAAAGTTCTGAGTGGAACCCCATATAGTTTTTTTTTTATGTACTATCAAATAAGCTATTTTGGGACCTAATAACCGTCACGTAAATTGTGTTTATCCCCAAACATATGTGGCCACATAAGCTAAATACTGATGTAGCTCTACAGGGTGGCGACATAGTCACCTGTATCCGACGAGGAATTAATCGACCAGTCATATTAAGGCGATTAGCCCGCGATTTTTTGCAACTTGCGGGTCAGTGTCAGGCTGTATGTTGAACAAACTATGATTCACGACCGTAACATATTATGGATTGAATGACAATTTCATGGAAAGGTAAACGTAAAAAAATATTTTTTTCGCGAGCTACCTTAGCGCATTCTTCTAAAACAACTTTATTAATGAAAAAAATAATTTTAAAAAACCCCCATCGCAACAAAGAAAAGCGAACAAACATTTGAAAAGTCAATGAAATGATGATGATGGCTGGGCCGGTTTTGATAAAACATGTCTAATTGTAATTACACATCATGTCCTCGCATTTGATACCCCACTTGGGGGTATATTTGAAAATATTCGATTTTTTATCCCCTTAATCTAGTAAATGGCTACACCGATTTTGAAAAACTATGTCTAATTGTAATATACACATCATGCACTTTCATTTGATACCGCACTTGGGTATATTTGAAAATATTCGATTTTTTTTAGCCACTTTCATCCCACATATCTAGTAAATGGCTGCACCGATTTTGATAAAACGTATCTAAGAACCATCGCCAAGAAACTAGCTTTCAAATAAAAAAAACGTCATGCCAAAATCTTTTTGATTGCTAAGAGGGAGCAAAAAAAAAAAAAATTCGGTCCCCAAATTTGCCGCCCTAGGCTCAAGCCTACTCAGCCTGCTGGTAAATCCGCCACTGAAAATTACCTTCTAGAACAAGCATGTGAGGACTTGCAGGTGATTTAATCGCCACCCTGTATACTTACAGGGTGTAACAAGACCCTTAACGAAGCCGTCAACCAAGCATTATGTACATCAAACTAAGTAACTTTACGCAAAAATTATTGCTGGGAAACGACTTTTTTTTCTGTAGTGAATAATCACGTTTTACGGTAGGACTCAATGTAACGTTCTCAAAACATTGTGCTGATGGATGGATTGAATAGTACGGAGGTCGTGAGGTGTTTAAAGTAAAAATCTTACATTCAAAACATGTATTTAAAAAAAAAAACTTGTGAAAAAATTAGAACTTTGACCCCCAATATCTCCGTAACTTGAAGGTCCGAGGTATCGTCTAGAACAAAAAAATGATCGCAATGACGGGGAGAACAAGTGCCTTTCGCCTTCGTTACGGGTCTTTTTACACCCTTTATAGTTAGCAAGGACAATTGCTAGTATTATGCCTATTAAACACCGGGGATTTACCGTGATGGTTATGTAAAAATTGACTAGGTTATAAGGTCATAAGTAAATTGTTATGGGTTATTGAGTTACATTCGTTTTTATCATTGTAATTGAATGTTAATGGTGCAGCGACTGTTTATTTATATATTAGGTCTTTACCTATGAAATTGGAGATTTGTATGAAAATTTTAAAAACAAAAAATTTTGTATTTTTTTTTTATTTTAGCTTATCTAGCTTTTTTATCTTTTCGATTTGACGCAAGTGCTTCAATGTCGTTTTGACACTAACTCCAAAGCCCGCAGCAAGCTCAGCCGTGGATTGAGTTGGATCCGTTACCACCACCGCCTTCAATTCGTCGTTGTCGACAATAGATACCGGCCGACTGCGAGGCTCATTCTTTAACTCAAAATTTCCAGAAGTAAAACGATTGAACTAATAATGGACCGTGTTTATGCAAGCAGTGTTAGGCCCGTAGACGTCGTTAATGTTTCGTGTTGTTTGCGCAGCGGTATGTCCACGTAGGAACTCATATTCGAAAATTGTACGAATTTTTAGTTTATCCATGTCGCCAAAAACTACCACAATTCACAAAAACAATAAACTATCTAAAAACAAATAATTGAATTTGAAATTTAAAGAACACTGCTTTCGAATAAAATTTATTTGAATTTCGAATTGCGCGCCAGTCCACAGATAATTAAATCTGAAAATGCTGGTTATTAAATCTCCAATTACATAGGTAATACAGGCCTACCGTTTGACTAAACGGGTGACATAGGCAGTGCCTGTCTATAAAACGAACTTTAACTTAACTCGACCTAAAAACAGTCGCCCTTCATCCGAAAATGAACCTTATTTGTATATTGTAAAGTAAATAGGCATATTCCTAAGCGACTGTGATCAAGCGTATCATACGTTTTTTTGGATTGTAAATCATCAAATGACCTGGCCAAATGTTGGTGTACTATTAGGTAGACGTAGGCCTAATTCTTCAGGTATTACAGACGTGATGGTATGATCTTTATTCTCGTTGCATTAGGTTGCTTTTGGGATAGGAAAAAAATCAGTTAAAGTACTCCGCCTCATGCACCGTCTCAGTTAAACGTTAGGCCTGTAGTTTTAATTTTTTTTTTTTCTGTATATCATTAAAGTTAATGTATTCGCTTTTATGATGAGCTTCAGTCTTATTTGTATAGGTAGCGAAGTGTTCCTGCAATGCTATATTTTAGTTCAATTGACTTGTACATATTATTGTATTTAGGTAAGTTATTTTGTATTGTATTGATGAAATCGGAAATACATGGACTTTTTGAATATAATTGTTTTTAATATGATATGATTCTGCTTGAGATGATTGTTGAAACGTTTACCTCCAGGGTATAAGGAGTTGCCTGCCCGTCTCAAAATCGCTCTTTAACCTTTTGAACGCCTCTTTCGATTTTGAACTAAACCAGCAACAATTTATGGTTTAATATCTTTTGTAGAAATTTGAGTTTGTGATAACTTGATGTGCTGGCGATGGTAAATTGAGTCTATTCAAATCCCTGCTTCCAGTAATGTCATCAACTATGTGAAAGTATGATAGAAATTGTTGAATTTGCAACCCAAACTGAACCTTACTTATGGTTAGTTTTAAAGTTATTTTTCATATTTGTCTACATTTTGAACCGTTTTTAACCTGTTGGGAAGTAAATTGGGAATGCGAATAGAGATTACTTCGGGACTTTTTAATGATAAAGCAAACAGTTTGATATGTTAGCGCACTGGCCTACAACAAGCAAATGACATAGCAAAATATTTTCGAAAAGTGAACTGACAGCTGTTATTTTCAATACAGCTACAATAACGCATTTTATTTTAACAAACTTTATAAGCAATTTGGAATTTATATTGGAATCTAGTCTTAATAAAGTAATATACAATCATGATACCGAAAAGGTTGACGTCTTCAAAGTCTAGAGACAGAGAGTCTATTCTCATTTCTCAGACTCAGTCGCATTTCTTGGTGCCTTCTGAAAAACTTGACAAGGTGACCAGAAGGGTCATAGCACCTTATGCTCAAATAGAACGGAAAGGTACTTTTCACTTGCGTATAGGTCAAAAATAGGAAATTATCCCGCCGGTCCGGGAACGTACTGCCGGGATAAAAAGTATCCTATATCCTTGCCCAGGTCTACCTGTGTGTTAAATTATGTCGAAATCCTTGCAGCCGTTAAGGCCTGGAATGGTTACAGGCAGAAAATAATACTTTCGAATTTATAATAAAAATGTGGGTAGGTATGGATAGGGTCCACGCAAAGTACAGCACGTCCGTGGCCAAGCTTAGTACGGAGCTTTAATAAAATGTGGACAGCTTACAATGTTGAATATGTTAGTATAGTATAGTTCTATTCAAACTTGTTAACTGCGTCAAGTCACGGGCTGTTCAGGTATAACGGTTCAAACTATATGGCGGCTCGGAACATGTAACGTAAAGCTGCGCAGAACACAATTTTAGGTATCAGCGACGCGCAGAGGACGCATCGTCTTGACTGTATAGTGCGCAGACCGTCTCTCGCAGCTAACTTTCAAGTAAACGTTATGGACGTTTGATCAGAACTATACGTATTTACAGTGAACACAAGTATGACGTTATGATTAAATCTCAGGTTCCTACAGCAAATGAATAAAATCCTTGGATCAATAGTCAATTTAGACCTGAACCTTCGCCTCCGAGAATACCCTCTGGTCCCCCGGGACTGAAAACACGCGGCATATGCCTAGTTCTTTGAACCACTGAACCAGTATTTTTGCAATGGTCCGAAAAGTGTAAAAAAAAAAACGAAAAAAGGAGATCTGACAGTCATGGACAGGGAAATCTAAAATGTTACTACCAACCGTTCTGTATTTAAATGCAGGCCTGAAAGAAGAGGACGAGAAAGCTGGAAGGTACCTCGATTTGAACAGGTTCAATGTCTTCTTGGAAGATACAGTGGATCTGGAGTCGCTTCTGTACGAGACTGCCATGGTGTTAAGGACTGTCACCGAAAGTTCTGGTAATCACTGATTATTGTGTGGCTAAATACAGGATTCTTTAGGTATCCTTTAAAAGCCCGCACAGCAATGTTGTTTAGCAGACAATTAATATAAACAGGATGGTAGGATGCTCCTAGGCTTGGTGGAGCGACGATCCTTCACTGAGGATTTTTGCAGGTTGGCTGGTGGTAGCAGGATTACAATTGCCGAGAATCGAGATGAATAGCGTGCGATTCGAAAGGCCTAGGTATTTAGGTCCAGCAGTAGACTGCTATACGCGGATGACGGTGGACACTTATCAGAAGGGCTTTAAACGTGAAGTCAGATCGATAGCCTAGATACCTGTTGTTGAGGGTTGTCACTGACGTCTATGGAGACCACAGCATGACAGCACCCTTAGATAAGATTTCTAAATTGTTATTGTAACTTTAGTATTACCGCTTCTAAAGGAAGAAAATATGAGCCAAAACAATAATGCAAGGGACCACAGCGCGTGGCTCTATCGGGATTGTTATAGTAGGTATTCATATTTTGATATGTTACAGGCGTATTCGTTTACATAGTGGACAAAATGAAGAATGAGATAGTGCTCTTGCATCCAGACACGGACAATCCAGAAAGGCACGAAGTAAATATAACTATCTGTAAGTATTTCTGCTTTTCTCATCTCGTATTGGCCACAAATTGAACACAAGATGGGTACGGAGACTATCTTATGACATACCTACTAAAAATTTAGCAGTCAGCCAGTCCACGAAGTGGCGTTAGAAATGTGTGCCTGTTTTTGAACTCACGACTATCATCTCGTTTAGTCGGCGGCACTGGTTTGCCAACCACTTTTTAACTGTTCGGATACAGTCAAAAATCATAAAAAACATTCTACCCGGAAGTAATCCTTTTTATTTTTGCACAAAGGTGAAGGCAGAACAGCAGCAGGTCATGTGGCCTACACCAAAGAGTTCCTCTTGCTAGACGATGTGCAGCGAGACCGACGGTTTTCAGAAGGTCTCCGCTGGATCGACGCGAAGGTGGCGCTTTGCATGCCGGTTGTCAAACCTGATGGAGACTGTTATGCTGTGTTAGAACTGTACCGGACTTATGCCAAGACTTACAATGATGTGAGAGTTAATACATGTTCCTGCTATAGTACTTACCTACACCGATTCCAGCATTACAACATTATACAGTTATCTGATTGGTAAAAACGGTGTAATAGGTAAGAATAACTTCAAAACACATACTTAAAGTGTTCCTATAAGAATTATTCGTAGGGAAGACCGCAGGCTAGATGGAGCGAGGATCTTTGAAGGGTAGCGACTTTGCAAATATCACCACTAAATTAAGGTTGAAAGTCACTTCACGTTTCAGGTCTTTCCTGTGATAGATCGAAGCTTGTACGGTTGTGGACGCTAAGCTGGAAACCGGGACGTAGACTGTTGTAGGCTGATGATGATGACGATGATCTCATTTCCAGAGCGTAGTATACACAGTGGTGAGCGTAGCTTGCTGGGCAGGCGCGGCAGTGCACCAGGCCCAAGCGAGAGTCGTTCTCCAGAAGACTGCTCACCTCAACACGGAACTTCGTGTGTTGCTACAGAACTACTTCTGTGATAAGGCTTCCATTGATACTATGCTGACTGATATGATGGTGAGAACTGGCTGCACAGATACGTATCTTTATCAAAAGTTTATTTTCGGCAACGACTATAACTGCAGCATGATACCAGCAGTCCAGAATGCTTAGATCTTACAGAGAACTTCTATTTCTTGATATCTATAAATGCTTTATTATGCAGCTATTTGCTTCGTCATGACATTACAGGCCCTGGTCTTTCGATATCAGCGCTTTGACGACCCGGAGCGGGTTACAAAATGTATAAGATTATTTTCCCGTCGCTGATCCCTGACTTCAGCCACTATCATCATTCATCTTCCCTTATCCCAATTTATTTGGGGTCGACACAGCCCGTCTTTCTTCTATACTTCTCTGTTAGTTGCTAACTCAATAGTGAACGTTTTTTTGCTATATCATCCTTTAATTTCACAAAGTCTTTCAACTTTTCTTTGGTCTTCCCCCCGGTAGATCAAAGAAAAGTTGCTAACTCAATAGTGAAACTTTTCTTGCTATATCATCCTTTAATTTCACAAAGTCTTTCTACTTTTCTTTGGTCTTCCTCCCGGTAGACCAAAGAAAAGTTGCTAACTCAATAGTAAAACTTTTCTTGCTATATCATCCTTTAATTTCACAAAGTCTTTCAACTTTTCTTTGGTTTTCCCCCCGGTAGACCAAAGAAAAGTTGCCAACTCAATAGTGAAACTTTTCTTGCTATATCATCCTTTAATTTCACACAGTCTTTCAACTTTTCTTTAGTCTTCCAGGGGGAAGACCAAAGAAAAGTTAATTAAAGTTAATTTTTGCTTTCTTTAACTGTAGTCATTACTGGGAGAATTTTTTAAACACCTGCCAAATTCCACAGACGATTGTAAAATCATTCGTGGGCGCGATGCGCAGCAGTTTCTACATACTCGACAAGGACCATATCGGAGATTTCATTCAGGCTGACATGTGGGATGACGGCTGGTCCAGCGAAAAGAGCACTATGCCGAGGAAGAAGCTTAAAGTCAAGTTAGTCCATGAGTACTGAAGGGTATAGCTAGTAGGGTAACCCGAAGACTGGCCTCAGCAAAAGGTCTAACAAGACACCTCTTGGTAATTAAGACTGCCAAGGGTTATCGTGTGACCTTACTAACTTGAGAAGGTCAGATAAGCAGTCACTCCATGATAAATGCTGTATGTAAAAGGCCTTTCTCCGCTATAGAAAAAACGAGTCTAAAAATAATTAGAACTAAAACTACCCTCACTTTTTTACTTTTCCACAGTTTAAGCTCCGAACAGACTCCCGCAGGCTATGTAGCCCGGACTGGGGAAAAATTGAATGTTAGCGACGCCTACAAAGACCCACGGTTCGTTAAAGAGATAGACCCAACTACTGGCACCGTTGTTAGATCCTGCTTGGTGTCGCCTATCACGGATAAGAAGGGAGTTATTGGTAAGATAATTGTTTGAAAAATAATAACAATTTGGGCAACCTAAAGGATCTTAGGAAATTATATCATCATCATCTGCCTAGCCTTTTCCCAACTATGTTGGGGGCGGCTTCCAATCTAACCGGATGCAGCTGAATACCAGCATTTTCATATAGAGCGACTGCCTATCTGACCTCCACAACCCAGTTAGTACTTGGTAATACGATACCCCTTGGTAAGACTGGTTGTCAGACTTTTTGGGCCACTGACTACCTAACGACTGTCAAAGATCTACAAATGACACCCGGGACCAACGGCTTAACGTGCTTTCCGAGGCACGGAGGAAACTCGGTATGTAATGGGTGGTCACCCATCCACAGACCAACCTAGGCAAGCACGGCTTAACCTAAAGATCGACCCGAGCGGCTGTGATTATTGAGCCACGAGCTCCTATCTTAGGAGATTATATAACAAAGATATTTTTTACTTCATCATTTTTGACAGCTTTTTCCACCCACTAGTACAGGTTTAGGTTTTCATACTTATGTATCTGATAAAACGATGACAGGTCGAGCAAGTCTAAACAAACCATGGGCCACTTTAGCCCGGGACCGAAATAGCTGAAAGCCATGCGGGAGACCTTTGTCGTTTAATGGTATTGTTACGAGCTGAGTAGTAGCAGCCGGAAAGCCGTGGTCGTGGGGCCGGAAAGTTCTGGAGTCGCGACCGCGAACTGGAAGACGTTGCGTTGGAAGGCCTCCCACTAGGTGGACCGATGACCTGGTAAAGGTTGCAGGGATCCGCTGGATGCGAGACGCACAGTACCGGTCAATGTGGCGACACTTGGGGGAGGCCTATGTCCAGCAGTGGACGTCTTTCGGCTGAAATGATGATGATGATGATGAATGATGAGTAGTAGTAAACTGCTGAGTACTTATAGGATAAATTAAAACACGACCAGTTAACCACCAGAAGAAGTTATTTTTACCACTAAACACTTTTTACTCAATCACAAATTTACCACTGATTACCACATTACCTACCACACTATTCACTCGTTATAATATCGCCAAAATCTAACTGCCTGCTCCCACAATTCCGATGGCTATTTATATACCCACCGATCCTAGTGTAACATTCTACTACAGTCTAGACTCGAACGTAGAGTAATCTAGAATATAGATTGTGCGCGTAAAACATCCAACGTAACAGTATAATACAGGCAGTCCCACTGCTGGTCAAAGCTTTCCCCCTCCCTATCCACACCCAACTCTTGTCTATTGATAGTGCTGGTCAGCTCTTTAGGCTGCCACTAACCTTATAATAAAAGCGTAATTACCGTGACACAGGTGTGGTCCAATTGACGAATAAGACCAGCGCACAGCCGTTCGACTCGGACGACGAGCTGATCTTCTCTGTCTTCGTGAGCTACTGTTCGCTCATCGTGCACTTCTACAACATGCAGCAGAAGATGATATTCCATGTAAGATTCACTATCAATACCTCTCCTTTTCACGAGGATACTAGACACATTCTTATTCAGGTCGGCAGATTCGAATCAGCAGTATTTTTTAACAAAGTGCGACCCGTAAAAGGTATCTATAACTCATTTTCGACTTTTGTTCGGCTCGTTCGTATTAGCAAATTTAGTTCCACATCTGCCCTCTCTGAATCGTGTTCTGCTTGGCTGGACACAATTTGAGCTAAGCCGACGTACTTTTTTCCAAAAGCAAATCGAGATATCGTCGCAGAGTCTGACGTCTTCTACTGAGTAATTCCTGATTAAGAAATCCCATAACTCTGCTGACCTAAGAATTGAATGACTCCTTCAGGTTTTCAAACCAGCTACTATAATCAGCATTCTAACACAAAATTAATAGAGTTTGATACTAACAACAATTGCAGAAGAACTTAAATCAAGTGCACTCCGAGCTCATGGGCTTACACCTGAAGCCCTGCAAGCACGACCTGGAGGAGCTTACGGAAGCCTGCATCGCTAACGTTGTGGTGCCGCCTCCCAACTTTCAAAGGTAAGGACGAAATAGACATTTTATCCACTAAATTGGTTCTTGGTCCCGCAACGGGTAGTCCAAGATTTGATTGAATAAAAGTGCAAAATATGTCATGGAGTGATTGTGGATACTCTCATTATTGATCAACTTTTACGACAGATCCAAAGTCATTTTAAAATGAGTATAAAACGGAAGTTTTTCCATTAAAAAAAGGCGAGATCTTCCCGGTTCAATTGTATGAAATAGTTGATCTTCTCAGCTCAATGAAGATGATGGCCATCTGTGCGATGAATACCTACCCACAGCTTTTATTTTCATCATCAGTTGTCTAGCATTTTTCAAACAATGTTACGGTTCTAGTATAGCAGATTCAACTAAATAGGAGTATTTACATGAAGCTACAGTTTTCCTGATGTCCACAACAAACACGCCTTGATAAGATTATCAAGTCGTGTCAGTGGTCACATTAACTATCTTAGATTTACTTATCGATGATGACAGTCGCGAATTAGACCTATTAGATTCCCTGTCCCACCGCCGACGGGGAAGCGATTATTTTTGCGACCAAGAACGGGACGGTATGGGACTCGCGCCACATGTAAACATTCGTCGCACCAACAGCAAACATGTAATACGTAAGAGATGTGCGCCGGTGTCGGTAGTTTCTATAGTGTGCGAGCAGACGACGCTTTACGACGCGCACGCGCCAGTTCGAGATGGGTGCCCTTTCATCGTAGATCCATTGTCAACAGATTGTTTTAAGTAATGAAAATCAGTAGGCAGGAACCAATAAATGAGAAATTACTTATTCCTTGAGATATCACGAGTTTGATTTACGCCATCCTTCTGGTCCCAACAAACGTAAAAGATTGTAGATCCCGCTTAGCAAAAGAGCAGTCGATCACCGACTGTTCCTGTTCTCACTCGACTTCTGCGGTGATAGCACGTCCATCTAGATGGCCTATGGCCACAGTCGTCTCCTTGATGTTTCGGCCCATATGGCATGATGTCGGTGGTGTCATGGAAGGTGGTGGGTTTGTTCACACTCGACTCTAGGTTCTAGTTCTAATCGCTTCTCACTTATTACTGGGGGTAGGACAGACCGGTGCCTTATTGTAATTTTCTTATTTCAGTTTCGACTACCACATAAGCGAAGGCAACGAGGAAGACATGCCGCACCTTGTATCGTTCATGTTCTACGAGTCTTTCTGCCAGCAGCGTCCGTTCGACAAACTCGCATTAGCTGACTTCGTTCTGACTGTGCTGGGAAGCTACAGGGATAACCCGTATCATAATGCAGAACATGCCTACTGTTTCACGCACACGATGTATCTGATCCTCATAAATAACGTCGGACGTTTTGATTTTGTTGAGGTATGTAAGTCTGTTAATAACTTTTCTCTGTGATCTAGGTTCAGGTAGGCCTTCATCTATTAACAACGGCTCGACTGTGTGGTTTAAACAGGTGGGAACCCTGCACCTTTATCGGCAAAAAAGGCGTTGTCTTAATTCTTTAAACGTCTGCCTATTTTTTAACCCGACTTCATAAAAGGATTAGCGGTTTTCAATTCGTCGGAATCTTTTTAGGTATGTTCACTGATTACTCGAAGACGCCTGAACCGATTTGGAAAATTCTTTTTTTTTTGTATGAGTATACTCCAAAGTTGATCTGATCATGGACTTCGGAGATATGGAACGGAACTCTTCAATAATAGACAGCAAATCGTGATTGTTGCAATCGCTTGGATGTTTATTGTTTACACATAACAATAACATAACCCGTATGTATGTATATAAGTATTTATTCTTATATGTTTTAGTTATAAATATTTTCTAGTCTTTTTTTTTCTGTTATTGCACCTACTGTTTATTGTCTCTGCGTCACCCTAAGGTAGACTGGTAGAAAATGCCTATGGCATTAAGTCCGCCTTTGTACAGTTTTTTTACTTGTGCATAAAGTTTTAATAAATAAATAAATAACATAACATAACGCCTGTATGCTCATTGAAATGTATTAACAATAATAATATAAAATGTGTTAACAATGTAAAATATATTACAATTAAAAATTGACAAATAAAAAACCTTTTTGCAAAAAATATAACCGATTTCAAAAACACAACAAACTGAAAAATTATTTTAGCTTCAGAAGTCGGTGACAAAAAAAATTAATCTAAAGTTATTTTTCACTTTTGCTGTTTCCGAAGTCGGTTTTATTTTTTGCAAAAATTCTTTAATCTTGGAATCTTGGTTGAGCCGATTAGGCCACTGCATCCCAAAATCTCAAGCTCAACGCAAAAATTCTCATGTACGTTATACCTAGTTTCGATTTTCGCCATACAATCCCAATGGGGATGGCGATTGTGAAACAATGGCGAAAATTTGTAAATGTCATTGGAATGACACATAGAGCAGGACAGGAGATGAACCGTAGTTTGTTTGAGGCACCACACTCAAACCCTTAGTTAAACTGGTGATTGCAGACAATAGCCCTGATGCTAGCAGGTCTGTGCCACGACCTAGACCACCCCGGCTTCAACAACAACTTCCTGAAGCTGGTGAAGCACCCGCTCGCCAGCATGTACAAGACCTCTATGCTGGAGAACCACCACTTCTATCTCGCCAAGAAGATGATTGAGGTAATGTGATTGATTTACTTGTTTATAAATGTATGGACAAAAAACCTCTGGTAAAACGTAACCCTTAAATACCAACGCCAATGTGGAATACCATAGGCATTCCAGGTACGTTATCCATCCTAGTTAAAACTTAAAGGTGCCCCTCACCGTACAGTTCAGATTCACATGTTTCTGTGTACACTCGAATTTGGGATTGTTACATAACAGACGAGTGATCCCCGTGAGGGAGCGCCTTTAAGTTTAGCTTAGGCTTGGCGACAAAATTCAGATGAAATAACGTGAAAAAGGAGACGACTAATGACCCATTTAATTCTAGGATAAGAAAATTCTAGCCAACGTATCAAAACAAGAACAGGACACCATTATAGAGGAGATAAAGTACGACATTCTGTGCACGGACCTGGCGGTCTACTTCCAGATCCGGGCGCAACTGTCCCCGCTGTTGACAGACCACGAGTTTGACTGGAACGATACCTCGCATCGGAAAATGCTTAAGGTTTGTAAGCTAAAGGTAGTAAAGAGCAGTGGGCTCGCCATGTCTGTCGAAGGGCCGATGGCCGACTGGAGTGGAGACCGTGTATGGGACACTCCCCACTCATGAAAATCATCACTTTCAGGGTATACTAATGACGACGAGCGATCTGTCCGGATCCTGCAAGCCGTTCGGTGTATCGAAGGCAATTGCGGAAGCTGTGTATCAAGAGTTTTATGATCAGGTTTGTGATATTACAGATCGTTTGATATATCTATTTATAGTGCTTTTATAATTTTCTCGGTTTTGGTAAAAAAAATATTCCATTTTATTTAGATTACGGTCTAACCTGATTTTCACTATCACGCGTCATTTCAATCTAGCTTAGTAGCATATTGACAATGGTCACGAGAAGACTGAAGTAGGTATTACCCAATTTTAACATCATATCTATGCTATGTTCTAGTCATTCGTCTTGAGTTTCATTCGGCGGAATCTAAGTTAGAACTATCCAATCAAAACTCAAACAAAGGTTAAAAAGTACAATGGATTGTCCATTAGTAAAAATGACCTAAAAGGTGCCTATGACACGTTTACTAAGACATTTAGGTACGATTTTGTTGGGAGAGAATTTAATCGCATTCCTTTTTCTCCAGTTGTTTTTTTTTTGCTATTCTAGACTGAAAGGTACCTACATACAGTTTCCCCCCCTTTTAAACTGATTCCATATGACCAGGGCGACCGCGAGCGCGAGATGGGCTACACGCCCCTCAGCATGATGGACCGTCGCCGCTCCATTAACCAGCCCGCAGAACAGATCCAGTTCCTCTCCGTGGTCGTGCTGCCCTGCCTGCTCATGCTGCAAAACGTCTTCCCTAATACCAACCCGCTGACTGAAAACTGCAGGTACGCGGTACGCCATTCTTAGTGTGAGTCCTGAGTGATGACGCAACGCGGATGCGGAATCCGCGGTGCAAGCTCGCAAGTCTGAATTCAAAAATAGTATAAGCGGCGCTAAAAAGAGCGGACACCCGCTTTTGCACGAGCCCAGAAAATTATTTGATTATAGTGAAGTGTGTGCCAAACACAGGGATAATCTCCACTCACTGCTCTAACGCTCAGTAATTGTTACATCGCTCGGTTCAAGAGCACCATATTAGCGTTTGGAGGTTTAGATGCATCGTTAATCCTCCAATATTGGACTTGTATTTGCAGTTTTCCAGAAGCATCTTACGTCTACGACGTCTACGACGTCGTTGTTACATGCTTCTCTTCCCAACCAAATATCTTCTTCTGTACCCTCATAATTATAATATCACTTTGTTCTAGAAAAACTCAAGAGGCTTGGCATGAAGAGATAGAGATCCGCGGGCAGAAGCTGTGGCGCCAAGATGACTCCAGTCCCAACGAGAAGAGCGGCTTCCTATCAGCCAGCAAGACTGAGCAAGACACTCTAAATAATAAATAATTGTTATTTCCTTTATTTATTTTTATACATATTAAATACATTTTTAAATATTCTAATATAAAACAATATAAAAAAAAAACATTTAAAAATATAAAAAATAGTGGTCCGCCGGTATCGGGAGCAGGGTCCAAGCTACCGGTGGTTAGGGCTCCAGAGACAGGAACCTCCTCACAATGCGAGCCGTATCGAGGAGTACTGCCTTCTGAATCAGGCCCTTGATCCAACCGCCTAACGAGAGCCTCGAAAGATGGTCGTCGAGGCTCTTGGCTATAAGGCCATTGGCCGTCACGACGATCGGCACAATGATAGCCGAGTTCACATTCCACATGTCGACAACCTCGTGTGCTAAGTCGAGATATTTAATTTATTTTTCTTTCTCAGCTTTCACGAGGTTCTCGTCATGCGGAATGGTAACATCGACTATCATTACACGGCGCGCTAATCGGTCTATCACTACTATGTCAGGTTTATTGGCGACAATAGTCCTGTCAGTAATGATAGACCGATCCCAGTACAACGTGACATGGTCTTTCTCGAGAACTGGGTCGGGCACATACTTGTAGTACGGTACCTCAGATTCCACAAGTTTATATTTCAAGGCAAGTTGTTGGTGAATAATCCTGGCTACTTGGTTGTGCCTGTGCAAGTACTCGCCGTTAGCCAGACGAGAACAACCAGAAATAATATGTCTGATGCCACCCGGACGGTGACATGCCCGACACACGTCATCCGTCCCGCCCTTCATAATATATTTCCGGTAGTTGTCCGTCAACATAACTTCGTCCATAATCGCACAGACAAAACCTTCAGTTTCCCCAAAGAGGTCGCCGAAACGTAACCAGGACACGGACGCTAGAAAATCTACATCGGGCCCATGAAGAGCCCGGTAGAAGCGTCCATGAAGCTCCTTGCCTTGCCATACTTCCTTGCGGTCATCGGTAGTAAGTACTACAGGTTTGCGCCAGTTCTCTTTAGCCATGGACAGCGTGGTGAGTCCCTTGTCCACTGCGACCACATCTCGGTGCATACCCACCTCGGTTTTTAAAAAATATTCTCTGAGACTGCATATCTCGCGGTTGTGAAGGGTCTTCGCGTTTAAAAAACCTCGACCCCCGCACTTCCGCGGGATGTACAGCCTCATTACCGATGATCGTGGGTGATGCATCCGGTTTGCGGTTAACAGTGTACGAACTCTTCTATCCAGGGCATCGAGTTCGGTCTGAGTCCATTTGAGTACGCCGAAAGAGTACATTAAAACCGGCATGACCCAACCGTTGAAGGCGCGCACCTTGTTCCCGCCTGAAAGAAGGCTATTTAATACCTTGTTCAGGCGTCCAAAGAAGCGCTCCCTCAACGATTGCTTCATGTCAGTTACGTTAATGCCTAACGATTCCGACATACCCAAATACTTATAGCTTTCGGATGAGGAGAGGGATCTCAGGTGTATGGAATCCGAGAGCTGAATTCCCTCTGATTCCATAATCTCCCCTCGCTTTACATACATGACTGCACATTTGTCCACACCAAATTCCATCCTAATGGCGTTACTGAAAGTTTCAGTTACTTTCAGTAGCTCCATCAGTCGCAATTTGTTGGGGGCAAAGAGTTTCAGATCATCCATGTAAAGAAGGTGAGATATGACCTGACCATCTCTCCTCAACCGGTAGCCTAGACCTGAATCCTCCAGCAATGTGCTCAGAGGATTCAGGGCTAGACAGAACCAAAGTGGGCTCAGACTGTCGCCCTGGAATATTCCCCGTTTAATCCATACAGGTTCATCATTCCCCTGGATTTGTCGACATCCTGGATATCAAAGGACCGTCCTCCATTGCCCCATACATGACTCAAGGAAGGCACGTAGAGTTGCATCTATCTTGTACAACTCCAGTACCCTCATGAGCCATGTATGTGGCACCGAGTCGTAGGCCTTCTTATAATCTATCCAACATGTCGACAGATTCTTGCGGGATCGACGAACCTGTTGGCTAATGGCCATGTCGATGAGGAGTAGCTCCTTCGTACCGCGGGACCTATTCCTACATCCATTTTGAGAGGCAGACATAATGAAGTTTTTGTCAATGTGTGTATTAATTTTCACTCTCAAAATGGATGTAAGAAGTTTATAGACCGTCGACAAACACGTGATCGGTCTATAATTTTTGGGTTCCGCGGGACTACCTGACTTATGGAGCAGGTGGGTAACGCCTGTTGTTAAAAACTGCGGTAGGGACCCAGACTCTAAGGATGACTGGAATTGGGATGCCAGGCAAGGGTGTGAACTACTAAGCCATTTGAGCCAGAAGTCGTCGGTCCGTCCGGTCCCGGGGATTTCCAATTCGGTAACGGACGAACTGCTCTGGCTATATCTATAGGTGTTAAAATAATAATAATTGTTATTATTACTTTACTTGAAAATGTCTTTTATTTTTTGCATCCGGAAAGCAATATTATGGCGATACCTGAGGGGTGCAATTCCTGTCGCAGTTTACGTCTGACAGTAGCAATCCATCAGCATCTTCGGCAACAACCTTATTGTTATAAATAAGAATAAAGATGGCAGACTGTCAGTGGCTGCAACTTTTTTGAAACCGCAATAAAGATCATTGTCATTTTGACAGTGATGCTCAATAAGATCGTTCCGTTGACAGAAGGGCGCAAGTCACATCTACCCACCCTTCGAAGTTTCGGGCATACGGACGTGATGTTGTTGTTCAAACCAAACCAACTAAACAAGAAAGCCGTCTCCTCATTTTTTACTTAATTAATCTACTAACTAGAGAACTAATTATTTGTAAACTTGGAATAGCTGTAGCCTTCACTCTTTTTCGGCGCTCATGGTGGTCCTGTTGAAAGGAGCGTTACTACCGCCGGACTACCTTCAAATTCAATTTTCTCGAAAACTACTAAGGCACCAATTTTGTTGTTCAAGCACAAATTAGCACCAATTGAGAACTAATTATTTACCAAATATGGAAGCGATTGGCGTTGGTGGTCCGGCGGTAGTTACGGACATGTTTTGGTTGCCTATGGCATCCACACATTTTTGACAACTGTCTGAGTGCGTTCTCAAATGAGAATGATTTTAGTGTTAGGTAACGGTGTTTCTGAGGTTATGCTATTTCAAAACAGTTGAAACTATTCGGAAAATAGAAACTGACTGGCTAGTGTTTTGCCCTGAAGAAAATTAAACTTTTCCCCAAACATCACGCTGCGCATAGCTGAATGGACAGTTAACGAATTGAAACACGCAATGACATGATAGCAAATTTATTTATCCTAATACGATAGACATAATACATTGTATTCCAATTTTATTTGGTGTACAACGAAAATACATGTAAATTATACTTCTGTGTAACTAAACAGTCGATTATTATCTAGTGATGGACACACTTTACAGCTAGTGATATAAAGCTAACATTTTTCACTTTTGTACACCAAAAGCTCGGTGTCATTCCTTACCTGAAAACTTTTCAATTTCTATAAATAATATTGCCAAACTCCTTTTCACCCCAGTAAACAAAGAAACACCTTTTTTTTTAAACTATAACTAATTTACATCTATGTTATTCAGATTACTTATAACTTTCGCTCTTTCAACGCACTAACGACGCATCACAATTTTATACAAAACTGCTCAGCCGTTAACACATCTTTACATCTACCCATAGAGTAACACACAATAAATACAATCAATTTCCTTAACGAAATTATAAAAATGAATTAGATATTAAAATAATGAGATTTATAATGCATTACGTGTCGAAATATACATGGCAAACCACTAGAGAAAGGGACCAACTGATGAGCTTGATCGATATTTACGAATAATTTCAACAATTCCAATTATATTGCTCAATAATTTAAACAATAACTTATTTTTGTTCTAATACATTTATTAATCTGTGAAACATTATACACCTCGAGTCTTACTGTTCCATTTTTAAAAAATGAAAAGAGCATTACTTCTTCTTTTTTATAAAATATAATCTGTGGAATGCTGTGTGTGTAATCTGTTGTCTCAAAAGTTTGCATTCGTTTCTTTTTTATTTTAATCACTGAAGATTATTGCAAATTGTGTATTGTAACAAAAACTAGAAGGCAGGGTCATGATTTGTAGGTCACAACTGCAATAACATTCGGGGAGGAACTTTAAAACTACTCACTTGCTGCAACTGGCCTATGAACAAAGTTCGATACCTTATATTGTCTTTTAGCTGTCTAATTACTATAGAACACATTGTTGCAACACAGACACTTTGTCTTCCTTGTACCAGACAGGCAGGCCTAATGACGATGTCCGTGATTAGTTACACCTTACCACAAAACTGTACTTTTACTATTTAAATTCTTTATAAGAGTTTTTTAGCACAGTCGTTTGTTGCAAAACTAACCGGACATATTTACATTGATATAAATAACAATCTGTGTTGCTAAAGTCCTTGCAAATTGTGAAGACATTTATTAGGGTCACACACGAGGTCAATGTGTGCGTGAATTTGTAATTATGAACGCACACATAACTTGTAACAACACATAACTCCAACATTTAACAAGGATAGTGCTGAAAAAATAACACGAGTTCAGAACCTCCTTTTGGTAAAATAGGCCAATATACGGTCACACACAAGGAGGATGGTTTTAAAGTTCGAAGCTCGCAACTGGTGTCCGATATTGTCTATTATGTGTTTCGTATCTTGCCAGGGACGTAGCTCTTGTCTATGGTGGGGTCCTGGAGGAACATGTGAAGGCACCGCTCGTTCTGCGCCAACGGATGGCCAGCTATCTTGTTGATGAATACTTCTAGACCTGGAAGAGATGAAACATTTGTTTTAAGGCCTGAGGAAGTACTGTAGCAGAGTTTGGAACCTCTTTTTTTGTTAACAACTAGTTTATACCCTTGACTTCGCTTGTGTGGAGGTTGGAAAATATTCAACGGGAACATATTACTGAGAAATAAAGTAGCCTATATCCAAACCCCGGGCCATCGATCTTCAGCCATCAAGGTTTGGAAGGGTGAGACAAACTTATAGGATTGTTCCAAACAGATGTTATTAAACATTCCAAATTTCTGCAAAAAAACCGATTGTAGGAAATCATTACAGTCCGCCCAGTTTCATGATAACGCGATACCGGCTAGCCAGAATATTTGTTTTACTAATGTTATTGATATCAGTTTATTAGTATTACACATTAGATATTGTGGAAGAGTAATAAACCATTACGATATGTTATGAACATAGAATTATACAACTGTAGTATTAAGGAGTGCTACACAATAGTTCGGGTCATAATTCGGCAGTTTCGGCACAGCCGGGCGGCGGAATTGAATACAAAAAAATCTAATTAGTCCGTCAGATAGAATTCCAAAAAATATTGGATTTCTATTTTTCTTTATTCACGTAAACAAAAAATGAGGACGATACAGTGCCTCAAAAACACGTGTGACGTCACTTGTCGGTACACTTTTTACCGACAAGTAACGTACAAGCCTACACTTCGATTATTTGATGCGTTTTATCTTCCGTAATTTTTTAGTTTAGTTAGTTTAGTTTAGTTTATTTATTAATAATTATCAAAAATTACAGGTCATATTTTGAAAAAAGTAAAAAACACAAATCATAATACATTAAAAAACAAAAAAAAAAAAACAAGTCATTATACATTAAAAAGAGCATTAAACACATATTATCATAAATTAAAAAAATAATAATACTACACAATAAACAGAATAATAGAACCTTACAGTATACTAATCACATAAATTTTCTTAAAACCATTCTTTTAGGTCATATAATGCCTGGTCGGTTAGCCAACCTTTCAGTTTAGTTTTAAAAACAGTGTCAGACGTCGCGCTCAAAATATTATCCGGTAGCCGGTTGTATACCGATGGACCCATAACATGAATTAACTTTCCAGACTAGATAGGGTTTATTGATTTGATGAAACAAAAAATACGTTGCAATATTTTTCGATAATCTAACTGACGGACGAAATAGAATTTATTTTTAGGGAATTATCCCTATTAAGTAGATATATTTATTTTATTTCTATAACTTTACTATGATATAGCTTTATTGTACTTAAGAGAACGTTGTGTACACCTGTAATTGGTACCTACGTAAATTTTTTTTTTTAATGGCATCTCCCAGTTCTACCTATGAGGCTGGCTTCTGCTTAAACGGACTATCCTATGTGTGCTTTGAGTGTAAGGCCTCCAGCCAGGAGCAAATATTTTATAAACTAAGCGACTGCGCGCTAAGAAACTCCCTGTGGAGTACGAGCCTCGGGTAGGGCGTCACTGGGGGACGGTAGCAAAGGGACCTACGTAAGAACCCTAACCTATTGTTAAATGTATGTGCAGTTGGCGTACCTATTTAAAATAAATTTTGGAAAGTAACAAGCCGAATGTGTGTAGTAATTGCTTCGGTTCGGTTTTATTGCTCAACAAAGACTACCAAATCAAATTTGCCGACCCGGACAAGTGTGTAGCACCCCTAATAGAGAATAATGACGTGAATATGTTAACAATGGCATATTAACACAATACTCGATCGATACACCGTTCGAGTATAGGTATAGCCGTAATCGTCGAAATCCATCCCGCCATTTGGAACATATGAGGTAATAAAGAAATTTACAAACAAACATATAAGATACGCACGAAAAACAAAAACCTTCCTTGGCAGTCGGGTAAAAACTAGCAGGAAACTTAATCCCGCTACCCGAAACGGGAATCAAACCCAGGAGGGCCACTGGACTAGCGAGACTGTCTTAAATTCATTCATATTTATTCATCAAACAATTTACATTGTGTTCGAATTTCACAAAATAATTACATTTCAAATCATAACAGAAGCAATAATCAAATAGCAAACAAAGTAGATTAAGTAATTATTATGTATTGTCCATGTACGCGATCAATCTATTATAATTATTATCAAGATAAATGACGTTTTGTTGTAAATAAATATTAAACAAGGAAACAAATATCACACCTGTGAGGCAATGCGTTTTCGCGATTATTTAAAGATAGCGCATTACTTTTATCACAGGCAAAACATCGACACCTAATACCGAAAGATAAAACAGTTATCGTAAGTATAAGTATTATTGCTTTCCCAGACTTTAACATCATCTCTACCACCTACTTTTCATCATCTTCTACACTTACTTTTTTATGTCTGGTGCTAGCTCAACAGTTCTTAAAACTTGTTTTGATGTCTAGAAGGAACGCGTTGTAGTAATTAAAGGGATATTCAATTAATGATATACAAAGTCAAAGTCATCGTAAATAGAGAGAAGCACAAAATCTCGAGAAGTGGAAAGGATGTGAGGAGGCTGTTCCTCAAGAGTACGACAGTTCAGGCTAACAAAATCCTACTATAATATTATAAATGCGAAAGTTTGTGAGGATGTATGGATGGATGTTTGTTACGCCTTCACGCAAAACTACTGAAAGAATTTGGATGAAATTTAGCACACAGATAGTTCGTAACCTGGATTAACCTATAGGATACTTTTTATCCCGGCGGTGCTACGATCCCGTGGGACAGTAAAGAACACCACGCGGACCAAGCCGTAGGCATAACCTATACACCGTGACTTTTTAGTCGTCTTACAAAGGTGGTCCACTCAATGTACCCGATATAAAATAACTCAGGCGCGATTTGTTTTTTTTTACCTACCATAATAGGTACAAAGAAAAACAAATAATATATTAGAATAAAATTATGAAACATTCTATTAATGATTTTTAAGTGTCATACGGGAGAACATATACCTACCCAGCACTCGAGTCCAGTAGATTTTCGATCGCAATACACAATCAAAGTTCAATTACAATTGAACATATTGAAATAGCTTCTTAACAAGACAATTGCAGCCAAACTAATCACTAGTTTAAGTGAATTTTATCTGAATTTAATTTAATTTAATCTAAATCGGCTTGAACTTGATCTAAACCGGATTGAATTTGATCTTAACCAGAGCGAATTTTATTTGAATTGTACCTATAGAATTTGATCTTAATCAGAGCACATTGGATCTGAATCAAAGTGAAGGAGGTCTTGAATCAGAGTGAATGAGATCTGAATCAGAACAAATTAATCTGATTAATAGTGAATTTGACACTAATAAGAGTAAAATATCAAATCCAATTCAGAACTTGAAGATTGGTTTAATCAAGTAAACACTAATCCTAAGCATGATTAAAGATATAAAGATCTGTAGCTTAGTCCTTAAAATGGTACATTATGCATGAATCATTACAATTATCATAACTTGTTTATGTGTGTTTATGTAGCAAATATCTAAGGCATTTGAAGTATATCTATGAACTATACTGTAATAGTTCAGTCAATAATATCAGTCAGTATACTAGTAGAAATAGACGGGATGTAAGATTTTTATCTGATGATGCATCTTGGCTATTTGCGGCCTGAGATTTCATTCGAAAAGAAAACTAATATCTGTTTATTGACATGCAAAAAAAAATTAACTTGAAAGTATTATGAGGAGATGGGTGACGACCATGCTAATTTCTTTAATAATTAGATTATGAACGAAATCTATTTCTATCTTTGATTATGGATGGCTTTAGTTCTTTTATGTTATGTTATCCTGCCTAGAAATGTTATAGGTCAAGGCTAAACTTAACTAATAAAAAACAATGTCTAGTTGATCTTTAGGGAAAATTCTAGATCTTTAAAATGTAGATTCAGAAGGCTTAAAGTAAACATACCTTTTCTACGGTCTTCAATAAATTCTTCTTCAAAAATTCCATCATCTCCACGGAATGGTAGCTGTCTTTTCAGGGCTTTGCCTGGTAGAGGTGGGACGACAATCTACAATGAAGAGAATAGAATGAAGTTTGAATTTAACGTTTTTATCTCAAGTATTTCCACATGCAATTATAAATGTGATCAAAATAGCAACTACAACTTAGTTTTTTATTACATATAACATGAGTTTATTAAGCATTAAATTAAGTTTTTTCACAGGACTTAAGGTCATGATTACAAGTTGCAAAAATAATTAAAAACAAAAGTTTTGTTTGGAACAAATGTCAGCTAATTTGATAGAAGCCTGTACTTCTTAAAGTACAACAAACTACAACCCGTTTCTGCTCTAAAGCATATATATAGAGGGTGAACTATCCGGACTGTAAGCCTAATTTAATTTTAAAATCAATAAGTCTGCCATCACAGCCGATAATAGACATTGAAAAAATATGCACAATAAAAAGTGGATGACTAAAAGATTATTTTATAATGTATTATCTAACCACAGTCCATGAACTTTTAGATTCAGTTAATTATGCTTCCATAAATCACATTCTAAACTCAATTTTGTTTCCAATTAAAAGTAAAGGCTACAATCAGCATGCAACTATCAATGTCACCAGTTCAGTGCCCTTTCTTTATTAAAACTAATATGATACACAGTCCTACTCATATTTTGTAAACAAAACCAGCAGTAAAATACCAAAATAGAGCAAAAAATTATAAATATACATCATCAAAGGCGAAATCTGTTATCAAATTAATTCGGAGACTGGTTAATTATGATTCACACGTATCAATAAACATTTTTATTCACTGATAACAGACAAAAAACCTCGCACTTGCTATCAATCACCAAATAACATTGTACTTACTTTACTGTCTCTCTCCAATTCGTTTCTAAGCCATTCGAAATCGCTGTACCGCCGTCTGACGCTTGATTCCTTAACTTTAAACACTGGCAGGTTCGTCTGAAAGCAAAAAACTTGGTTTGCTAGAAATTATCTCATCGTATCGGCGTACCGCCGCGTCCGTCCGTGATACGCCCACTAATTCACGTTGACGCGTCGATAGCGGCCGTTAATCTAATTATATGACAATAATAGAGCCGACAGCTTACCCTCATGCGAACTTCGTAATCCGTGTAACGTTTCTTCCCTACTCCCATGGTCGTGACTGGGTTCACGACGTCGATTTCTAGGAAGTTCGCCGGTGCCGCGTAGGCATCGTCCAGGGTCTGCTTCTTAACATTCAGTCGCCTTGTCGCATCGGCTGTCGTATCTTCCGCCATCATAACTCTTTATTTATTGTAACAATCACAAAAACTATGAATAGGACGGTCCACTAATCAAAAAGGAAATGAAAAATGACAAGAGTGAAACATCGTTTGACATTTCAACAAATATGGCGGCGTAGGCAAATTCAAAATACTACCTAAATTGGTAGAATCGATTTATTATTATTATAGAATTGACTTATTAAAGTGAACAATTCAATCGTAAAAGATTAGTCTTTAATTTTTATATTGAATAAAGACGACATCATCTACACACTTATTTATACAAAGGACGTTGCGTCTGGAATAGTATTTTCAAATAAATAACTTACTATATTTAGGGGCGGCAACACAGATCAGTATTTTAAATTGAAAAATTCATTGGCAGAGGGAATCACTATTCTGCTACAATATGACCTCACTGGTGAAAAACCGAATGATTCACACCGTGAAGGTAAACAACAATGAGTTTTTGTATTATGTTTTTCATCACATAGGCATCAATTCAATAAACTTGTTCCATCTTGTTTCTAGTTGTACAGGTGGAAAAAGACACAATTTTAGGTTCATTATAATTTATTTGTCTTATTATTAACATTATGATCATAGAAATTGGCTCATAGGATCTTCCTCTCGCCTCTTCTTCATCTTGTACGCCTCTAGTTCATCTTCCGTGGGCGCCTTTACATCGAACATGCTGTTGTATGGACGTTTCCTCTCGTCCACCGAAAGGAGAAACTCGGCACGTTTTTGTTGTCTTTCTTCCATTTCCAGCGCCTGAAACAGAATACATATTACAAATATGTTTTATAATTGGACTGTAGGGCTAGGCTATTCGGGCTTATGATAAATGTCGTATTCGTTTGTAAGAAATTATAATTTTTAAATAATGTATTTCTTACAAACAAACAACAACTTTTTAGTGAGTAAAGATCTTCCTTAATTTATTCACTCCTCGATCTTAATCATCATAGAAATGCACTCCTTTTTCCATTGCCAATTCCACTAGAGAACGATGTACCTGTTACGATCTTTAACATACTTCATTTAATTCGATCTTTCATACTTGTACGCCGGATCTTTTGCAAGTTCGTACAAAATGTTTTATAAAACAAAATCGCGTATAAAATACCTTTTTCAATTTGTCCTCTTCCTTCTTCCCCTTCTTAAGTTCCTTCTTCTTCTTCCTTTTGGCTTTCTTTTTATTCTTCTTTTTCTTACTAGTCTTCTCTGTTTTGGATCTGATTTTTTTCTCCGAGTCTGAGGAACTGCTGTCTGAACTTGAGTCAGATGATGAGGATTTGTCTGATTTTTCTTTTTCTGTGGTAAAATGTTTTTTTCATTATTATTATAATTGGATTATTACTTTTGTCATTGTAGAAGTATGGAAGAAGAAGACGTGCAGCGCCAATCCCAAAAAAATTGGTTATAGGCAAGATGATGAATGTATTTGGTCATTGCAAGCATAAATGTGATTTGTTTGTATGTAAATTACCAAAAAGGAACTGATATATAGCCCTACCTTTTTCTTTCTCCTTCTTTTCCGTGTGTTCTTGTAAAGAAACGGCTGCTTTATCTTCAGCTACTTCCAACACTACGGACTTGCCAGCCTCGCCGACGCAGTATGACATCTAAACAAAAAATAACAGTTTATCTACAGGCAAAGGCGCGTTCATTTGTCATTGTATTATTTAGTGGCCTATTACACATAGACGTATAGTGCTGCATGGATCTTTTAGCGCGTGGCCGCAGTTGGAACTAAAGTTGTCATCTTGTGTTTACAAAAGATCCACCCTGCACTAATAGACGATAGATAGATAGTTAGATGAATGGTAGACCACGATAAATACTTAGTCCACTAAATAAAAAATATGTTTTACTTTTCATACCTTTATAAAAGAGTGGCAACACTTGTACCCCCATTGCCCTTCGTGCCAGTATGATCCCCAGACAGACGTATGGTTGTTTATCAGCACATCCTCTTCGTATTTACTCCTGAAAATGATATTTGAAAGTTAAAAGGGTGCTCAAATGGGATTAAATAACACATTGAAAAAAAAAAAACTTGTTAAAAAGCATTATGGACTTGTTTTCGCAGTTTGAGCGACTTTTAGATTTGATCTGAATTCTGCCCGATGAGCCCGCTCGGCTAGCATCATCGATGCTAGCCGAGCGGGCAAACTTTCTTAATCAACTAATAGTTTTATGAATCAACTTGGATACTCACTTAGCAAGCTGTTTCTCTGGGCCTTGCACCAGAGTACCATCTCTGTTGTATCGCACGAACACTTCTGTTTGTGCCAGTAGCAGCTCCTTAGGCGGCGCGGCCAAATGCTCTTCGCCACCGTATTTTTCAAGAATTGATTGTTTCACCTGGAAATTAAACCGGATTATGAAATCTTATGTCTGTATCTGTAGCAAAAATAAAAGTATGGCGAGGATTCAACAGAGCCACGGATACAAATTAAAAAGGTAAAAGTTATATTAGTTTTAAAAGTTAATTTTGTCTTTGAAAGAAGTCCTGGCTAAATTGCTTTGGCAGGTATTATATGGTAATTTTTGGTTAATTATGACAAGGGTTTGATTAGCAACGGTTTGCATAAAATAACTGTATTAAAAAGTGCGAGCTTCAATCAGTAACTCTAAAGAAAAACGTTTTTAATCAGGCTGATGACTTTTGAAAGTCAAGAATAGCAAAGGGCAGCCCTATAAACGCCCAGCTTTCAGTTTCTAATATTTATGATTGCGTTTATACAAACCTGCGTCTTAAAATGATCCTTCTTATCATGATACTGCCTCTGCAGCAGCTGTAGCTTGGTGGGCTCAGCTAACAGATGCACGTCGAGGCCTCTCGCCTGTGCCTCCCACGCGAACATCTGCGCGGCCGCGTGCGAGCGCGTGTCGCCGCTGAACCGGACGAAGTTCTCGCCTTCGTAATCCGATCTGGAGAGGAAATGAGGATTATGTGTTGAGCATAGGTTGTTAACGGATTGGAATTCTGAATACTGGATTTTTTTTAAACAAAGATCAACCTCAGGCCTGGTTTTGGTACTTATATGTAAGTATTCAGCTAATAGTTGACTTAATTTTTTTTTTTTTTTTTTTTTTTTTATTTTTATTTGATTTTCTTGCAAAAAACATTCTGATTTGCCTGAAAATTCTTTAATTTCAGTGCACAAGTACAATAATAGCCAACTTTATAGTTATGTTAAAGATTTAACTCTGTGATTTCGCATTGGTGCCTATTACAATACTACTATAAAACTGTCGTAAAACAATAAAAGAAGTATTGTCTTACAACAGTAATTCGGCTTTCATAGTAAACTCACTCTTGTGTCACAGGATTAGGGTTATCCCTCATGGAGCGCGTCTTGGGGTCGTAGTAAGCGGAGTTGGGGTCCAAGTTGCGCAGATACTTCGCTGTGTCCTCTCTGATACGCAAATTACGCACTGTGATACGTTGTTTTGAATCCACCTGGAAAGAGAAAAGAATAATATGGTGTTAGTGTAGTTATATGGTTTTATTGACATGGAGACTTAACACTTGGCTTCTTATTCAAGCTGGTTTGTGCAGCAAATACATCCACAGTAAAGTTCCAGTGGAAAAATACCCATGTTTATGTAGAATACAGGTTCTTAAACAACTGGTGTGAACCAGTATTAGGCTTCTAAGGTTTTCTATCACATTTCTCTCTATCCCATTCAGTATTTAAGTTTAAACCTTACAATTCAGTATGATAACACAACACCACCTACATACTTACATATTCTCCAGAATAACGTAGCTTTCAGTAAAACTAATTTAAAAAACATACCTTAGTACCAGGCATGTCAACTTCATCTACGTATTTGTCCTCATCTTCCTCGGCATTGTCATCATCCTCAGTAGCTGTAGGGTCTGAAATATTAACAGATACTTGTCACAATACAATATTGGTGTCAATAGGCTATTTATTCTTAGGGAATTTCATAATATAGAAAATATGATTGTGAATAATTAGTGAGACAACTTTTACCTAGATCGAAAGATTTAGGTAAAAGTTATCCCACGAAAACCTACTACTACTATCAAGGATATTCTATGGCCTCTTTCATGTTATGGTCTACTTCACTGAAACCTGTACAGCTAATTAATACAGAGTAAGTTGAGTATTATTTCATACCTTGTTCCAAATTCTTAGCTCTCAGCTCTCTCTTAGCATCTTCAACCTTCTGGTACTCCTCAATGATAGCCTTGTGCTGCAACGGGTCATATCCATTCCACCTGTCGCGCTTGCCATCGTAGCTGAGGTTCAGGTTGGGCTGGGCAAACTCGTCCGCTGCAATACCAGCATTTGTAAATCTGGCTCCAATCTGTAATGTTATGCTAAGAGTAAATACATGCTTTTGGAGACAGAAATGATGATTGGATGACTTTAGAACATAAGATGATCTGTTTTTTAATATTTACAGCATGATTCTTTTATGTTAATCAACAACTTGACATGTTGAACACCATTGCCTAAGTTTTGAAGTAAATAAAATTAATAATTACCTTTCTGGGCCTGTCCAAGCAGTCTTTCTTTTTGTGTGTCATAGCTCCACAGTTTTCACAGGCTCCCTTTCTGTATTTTGTTGCTACTTTTGTCTGTAATTACAAGATAAGGATTTAAGCTTTACATAAATAAAATACCAAATTCAAGATTTAGGTAAATAATACAATTTCAAACTATGTCATAACATATCTTCTTCTTAGCCCAAAATTCAGCTACGCAAACTCCGCTCACTAGTGAAGTCACAATATTTTATGGAACCCTGATCAATTAAGACAGTGATAGACTAAATTGATCAGGGTTCCATAAAAAATTGTCCCACAGGGTAGGAGGTTGTCATTTCAGATGACCTTATCCACTTGCTGTTTTATTGAAGAATATGAATACTTCACTTATCACTTGTTTACCATAAACATTGCTATACTTACAGTATCAACTCCTTTATGATAATAGGTGTCAAGTCTAGTAAAGTCACCCTCCTTGTCTTCCTGTGGACGCTGATGCTTCAGAGTAGGTCCAGCCGTGCCGTAGTACCATGGTGCAGAGGATATATACTGTGGAATGTGAGGGTTTATGTCCTTTCCTGCAAATAGAATTGTATATAAATGTACTTGTCTTGTTGTTTACAGAAGTTGAGATGACAATGATCAGCTTTAAATATTACCTATGGCTAGCTTACCAAGTATTATTTGGCAGTGAGTTGGGGCACGATGACATAGTGGCCAATAACAGTAATGTAAAAAGATGCCTTTGTAAAACTAAACTAAAGTAGTTTGAATAAGACAACAGCATGGTAATATTTTTGCTAGTATTTCTAAGTTCTAAGCTTGTTTTGTTTTAAGATACTATCCAAGCGTATATAATGAGTTTATTCGTTCACACGTTTCGTAAGGGACGTCTACATTGTAATAATAACATTATAATGCTAAGATAGTCACAAAAATATTGATCATGTTACATTAAAGTTTCAAGGAGGATAATTAAAAAATATTGCTCATACCTGTCTCATCAACAGCAGCGGGTGCTGTACCAGCCTTACGAGCCTCTTCTAACTCTTTGGCCTTCCTCCAGTCTTCCCTGGACTTCTTTTTAGGTTCCTCTTCTTCCTCACCAACATCGTCTTTATTGCGCAATATTTGCGACACAGCGCTGCGAGCACCTGTCGCCATTATGTTTAATTACACTGTTTTTCTTAAGATTAGCACCTGTTATTGGAATTATTGAAAGAAAACAAATAGGAAATGCTGTCGTAATTCCATGCACTTCTGACAGTTGTTTTTAATATTTTGCAAAATGGCGTTGTACGTTTGACATGTTGACTGAACGTTCGGAAACCAATGTTTCAGTTTAAATATTTTTAACGAACCTAATTGTAAAATATTATTTATAAAATTGAATTGTTGAATATATCAGTGCTTTTCAAATCCAAAAGCTAAGTTATTTAGGTCCACGCAGAAAAAAAAAAAATTCGAAATCGCGTCATGATTTGTGTACATACATCCATATGGAGGTAGACGGAGGGCCTTCTCGTAGGACGCCGCGACGAACTGGTGACACGTCCGGGGGTATGAAAGATGTCATAGATCTATGACATCGTTCATACCCCCGTCCACAGCGAAAGGGATATTAAAATGTGCTATTATCTTTGCTATAGTAGATTATTCAGCGTGATTTCTTATTGTAGGTCCCTCAGCAGGTCAGTCTATTCAATATAAATAATGCAAAATGGTCGCTTCTTCCAAGAGCGGCGGGCTAGAAGATACGTAGTCCTCGTATTAAGAAGACAAGGCAAGCAGCTAGTAGCGACAGCGAGTGGCGGTGCCAGCCGCCCCTACATGCCATGGCTCTCTCTCTTGACCACAGAGTAACTGGTACACAGGATGTATTTTACAAGTGGGCGAGAATCAAAGAGTAGAATACTTATACGACGTGGATGACCAAATACCAAACTATGAGGAATGGCAAAAAATTCTAAAAGGAGCCTCGAGTCCGATTTTGTTGAACACTGAAAATGCAACATTGGATTTTTGAAAAATCAATGTCCTAGCCAGGCATTGAAGTTTGAAAAAATGTCGCTAAATAAGGCTCAAATTCTAGGAAGAATTAGTGACATACGGCAAAATTAAGAAGTTTCGGATTTGGCCTACAACGCCCACTTGAAAAATTCACCGTATAAACGGCACTGCCCAACAGACTACTTTATATATACCTACTAATATTATAAAGCTTTTTTTTTTTTTTTCTTTTTTCCGGATGGGAAATCATCAAATGACCCCCCCCCCCACTCTGGGCGGAGCGGAAGGGAGTGTCAGACTTGTACTGACTAAAACCCATCCATGTTCCTTCTTTGCCCTTTGTGTTCCAGGGCCACGGTATCTCTTTCGAACAGTCCCGCAGCCCTGGCAGGCATCGGCCCTTGCGGACCCCCACCCATTCGCTGACATCCCCTTGAGGTGCACGTGGAACACGAACGCGCCGTCGACACGGCCCGTCGTCATAAGACGGCCGGACGACGAGCTGGCCCATAACTCGCCGTCCACAGGCCCGCGCCTACGGTGGCCGGGAGCCACCACGTGACCCCCAACGCCCAGGGCGTCTCCCGCGGCGACTGGGACGTGAGGTTCTTTCCCTCTCACGTCCCGCCACCTCCTTCACTAGCATGACTGCTTCGCAGAAGGAGGTGACGGCTTCCCATTCCCTCTCGCTCCGGACCATGGCTTGAACCAAGGCCGGACGCGAGAGATCGCCGCCGCCAATCGCCGCTACGAGGACACGGCGGTGCTCCGCCCAAGCGGGGCAGACCTCCACGGTGTGCTCCACCGTGTCCTCCGGACGATCCTCGCAGTGGAAACACCCGGGCGTTTCCTCCCGCCCGATTCGGTGCAGGAACCTCCCGAAACAACCGTGTCCGGTGAGGACCTGCGTCAGGCGGTAGGTGAGGGCGCCGTGGCGCCTCTCTAGCCACTCCTCAAAGAGGGGACTTATCGCCACTATGGTGGCGTGCCCTGCACGGGGTTGCGACAGTCGCTCTCTCCATGTCGCCATGAGATCACGCCGGAGGTCTGTCCGCTGAGCAGCAATTTGCCGCGGCAGCGGAGTTTCCTCCCGACGTAGTGCCTCCGCGCGCCATTCGTGCAGGCGTGCGAGGACTATCGCCTCCAGATCCCATGGCGGCAATCCGGCAAGGAGGCTAGCCGCTTCGCCGGAGATCGTGCGGTACCCCCGGATTAGCCTTATGGCTATTACTTTTTGGGGCGCGTTCAGGTAGTTGGCGGCTTGCCGCCTCAAAGAACGCGCCCACACCGGGGCCCCGTAAAAGGCCATGGACCGCACGACCCCCGCGTATAGCCTCCGGCAGGAGGTGTTTGGACCCCTCAGGTTGGGCAAGAGCCGCTTGAAGGCAGCCCCTGTCCGTTCCAGTTTGGGAGCCAAACGTCGGAAGTGCTCCACGAAGTTCCACCGGCTGTCGAGGACGAGTCCTAGGTACTTCAACGTCGACCCGACGCCGATGGAAACCCCTCCTGCCGTCAGTAGGGATCCCGACGGTGGCGCATTCCGAGGCCCATGAAAACACATGGCCTCGGACTTGTGCAGTGCCACCTCGAGACCCAATTGCCGGATCCTCTCCACGACTATCGCAACCCCGCGTGTCATGTTTTCGGCCGCCGCCTCGTGCGACCTCCCTTGTGCCAGTACCAGCGTGTCGTCAGCGTAGCAAACTACGCTGACGCCGGTAGGGAGGTCGGCGCGCAGCACCCAGTCGTAACCGATGTTCCACAAGGCCGGCCCCAGAACCGATCCCTGTGGAACACCGCACGACATCTCTCGCCGGTTCCATTCTCCGCTTCGACCAGGGTAGATGACGGCTCTATCCGTCAGGTAGTCCCCGACCACACGACGAAGGTAGGTCGGCACCCGGTGATACCGGAGTGCCTCCCTAATGCAGCTCCAGGGCATGGAGTTGAAGGCGTTGGCGATGTCAAGAGACACCGCCAAGACGACCCTGCCCCGGGACACCGTGTCCCCCGTCGTGAGGGCTCTCACGCGCATGATGGCGTCCACCGTCGAGCGCCCCTTACGGAAACCAAACTGGTGTTCCGCAAGATCCGGTCCCATCCCCGCAAGGTGCGCGGCGAGGCGGTTGGCAATGACTCTTTCAAAGAGCTTGCCCACCTCGTCGAGCAGCACGATGGGCCGGTATGCGGACGGAGAGTCCGCAGGGATATTATAAAGCTTTAGAGTTTGTTTGGTTGAACGCGCAAATCTCAAGAACTCTACTGCTTCGAATTGAAAAATTCTTTTAGTGTTGGATAGCCCATTTACTGAGGAAGGCTATACTACAATATAACGCTACGACCAATAGGAGCGGAGCATCAATGAAAAATGTTGCAAAAACGTATTCCATTTGAGAGCTTCCGTTGCGTGCGTTGCGTAAACGCCACAATCATGTATGACAGAACTGAGTTATAAAAAAAACTCCGCAATAGCATGGCTATCTTTTATGGTTGACTTACTAATTACTATCACCTTTTTTATGGTAATCTTGTTCTAAACAATGCATTAAATGCGAAGGTGTTTTTATAAACATGGTATTAATCAGGGAGGCTCGAAACATGATATTGAGCAATATCGACCCATTTCAATTCTATCGACCTTGTCAAAGCTGTTTGAAAGACTCGTGCATAACGAAATCTACCCAATCCTGAACAACGTATTAATTCCTGAACAGCATGGTTTTGTTAAACACCGATCTACTGTTTCCAATTTATTAATCTTCACCAACTCTCTTTTTGAAAACATGGATAGACGTTTGCAAGTGGACGCTGTTTACACAGATTTCAAAAAGGCCTTTGACAAGGCCGATCATGAAATTTTACTTAATAAAATTGCATTTAATGGGGTACGAGGAAACTTAGTCCGGTGGTTTTCATCCTACATTCAAAATAGAACCCCGGTTGTTGTGAGTGGCCATCAGTCTGATAGTGTCTATAACCTCTGGTGTTCCACAGGGCTCAATCTTCGGACAGCACCTTTTTAATATATGTTGGGAGATGCTTCTTAAGTACTAAATTTCATATGTATGCCGATGATTTGAAAGCCTTTAAAATTATTACTACAATAGAAGACTGTCTATTGTATCAAGATGACTTAGACAGACTCTCAGCATACTGTCTTGACAACAAATTACACTTTAAGCATCTCTAAATGTCAATATATTTTGTCATGAGATCATCTACTGAGTTTAAACCGTCTGCCACATATCTTTACTCATATAAGACGCTTATACGCTCGCAGCTCGAATATGCGGTCCCAATTTGCAACCCGTTTTATAAGAAATGTATAGATATGATCTAGAAAGTCCAGCGTAAATTTCTTCGCGCCATGTACATAGTGGTGTCATAAAAGGTGTTTGTCATATTCACAATTACTACGTAAAAATAGTATGTTAACATTAGAATCTAGACGTAAGTTCTTAGAAGCCAACGTACTACATGGTATTGTTCATAATCACTTCGACTCCATTGATCTCACGAGTAAGTTATGCTATGTGGTCCCCCGCACGTAAATAAGCGTAGTGTCCGTGCAGATACATTGTTCGCTGTAAATACCTCTCGGATTAATTCAGGATTGCGGAACAATTCCAATTTTTATTTTATTATATCCAATTTTTTTTTGTTTTTGTCCTTCTTAATAATTATTTAATTGTATTGTGTTGTGCTTATTTTAATAATCAATTATTGTATTTTATATATCTGAGTAATGCTAATCTAGTGGCACTTTTTTAACCTTAATCAAATTTTGTTAACATGCGGATAATGTAGTGGGCTGCAATATTGTTAATACATAAATGTATATTATCGTTATTTGTAAACATTATGTATTATAGCTGTTTATTGTCCCATAATAAATAAAACGAAATAATCCATTTTCAAATAAATACGTTATTCATCACAAGTATTTAATCATGAACAAACTTGCACTTTGATTTCAATGAATATCTTACGAGACATTGTGAAATCTCGCATCATTTTGAAAATGATGATCAAGTACCGCGCGCGCATTCTCGCTCTCTCTTTTTCTTATGTGACGCAGACGAAGTTGCGCGGGTCAGCTAGTTTACCATAAAATATATCTTTCCAACATAACCATAATAATATTTATTGATACGTTATAAAGTCATTTGATACAATATTTAAAACATGAATTTAGATAAAGGCGACAGTGCATTTATTTACAGCTTACGACGGGCCCTTATACGATGGTAGGATGGCCGCGGTACGTAGATACGTTCGTTACTGTCCCCAGTTTGAGTGAGGGACTCTTCTAAAGGTTCTGCGCGAGGAGTGTAGAGTTTGCGACGACTGCGGGTTACGCTGGGGAGAAAAGACATGTTTTTAGAAAAAGTTTTATCACATAGAAATATCTTCAGGCTGTGGCAAGTTGCGACAAAACGCCGAAGTTTTAGAGTGTACGCCAAAACTCGCCGCATGCGCCCGCGCCTTTTAGCGCTGCTCATACAATTTTTCAATACACGTACGTCCTTAGTTGCTAGCTATAATCGCATTTGACCACAGCCTACATTCTTTTACATTTGAGGAAACCCTCACCAACACTCAAACATTGACAGAAACAAACCCCCCACCCAGAAATACTGAAAAGTTCTTACTTGATAGAAAAAAAAAACCTAATATGTTATCATGTTTCAGAATCGTGTCGCTTCTTAGACCGTTGAGGGCGCCTCGAAAGTCTAACTTCCCTATAGAAAGAAAAGGGTAGAAAGAGAAGAGAATAAGATTTTTGAAGAAGAAATAAAAAGATGCCCAAGATGAAAGCAGTTTGAAACAAAAGAGGACGAACTAACCTTTTGGAGGGACAACTCTGTATTCCAAATAAAGGAGGTATATTCTCTTCCGGCCTTTTTTCAGGCGATGGTATATCTTTGACATCCTTTTTAGTAGCAGGCATGCCCAGAGTGACATCAGAGAATTCGCTCTGTAAGTTCACTATGTCCTTTAGTTTATCATCACTTTCCTCATCCTGATTCTTCCTTCGTCGTAATCTGAGAGGTCTTTTGCGAGTTCTGCTTTCGCATTTTGCGTGACTTTCTGCTAATATTTCTTCATCTTTTTCACCTCTAGTGTCATCGTTTTTATTAGTTTTAGTTTTACGTAAATTATATTTCGTTTCGTCTTTGTCATGTTTGTCAGTGCTTTCATTGGCTACTAGCATGTCGAATTCGGTAGCTCTAGGAGCACTTATATCTTTGTAAATGTTTTCGAATTCTTCGACTGTGTTATCTCCTTTAGCCTGAGAATAGTTGATAGTTTGATTAGGTTCATCAGTGGATGATGCAGGCTCTAATTTAGCTTGTCTCTTTATGCTTGCTTTATTTTCTTTTCGTTCTTCAACTGATGACATTGGTTCTAACTTAATTTCTTTCTTTATTTGTACTTCATCATTTTCAGGTTCTATGACTTCTCTTATAGATAATCTTGGTTCATCAGCTTTAGAACTGTTTTTAATAGATAGCTGATCTAAAACCATTTTCTCAATGGACTGTTTAGCCATTTCGACATTGTCAACTTTTTCTTTCGGTTTTTGAGCAACTGGTGAATCGAAACCATCGAATATATCTACAGAGTTGTGTTTATTAGTTAATCTAGTTTTATGTATTGATGATATTACGTCAGATTTCGTGAAACTTTCACCTAGAAGCTTCTTGATTGTGCTAGGTTCGAAATCATCAGTAACAACATCTTTGACAATCGATGGCGACCTGTCCTCATCATTCTTCATTAATTTATTTAACCTTTTGTTAGAAACTTCGACGTTAGCGCTAATATTATCGAAGTAGGTTCGTTTTTCTTTTGCGATGACAGGTTCTTCTTTACGAGTCTCTTTGGGCTTATTGTTATTTTCTAACAAATTATCAAAGTATGTTCTTTTCTCTTTCAATATTTTGATCTCACCAAATTCTGCTTGATGTTGTCTGCCATCATCGTCGTTTTCCTTCGCAGCTTTTTCTAGTTGTTCAAATTGTCTCAGTGATACATCACTTCCTTGATTAGATTTGAACGATCTTATTATTTTACCGACTAGTGTTTCAGACACTTTTTCTGTCATTTTCATATTAATATTAGTTTTTGCTCTGATTATGCTGCTTACTGATTCTAATTTCTCCGGAGGTTTCATGTCTATGTTAGATTTTTCTCTTATTATTTTGTTTATTGGTGGTTCTGACAATGTTTCTACTATTTGTATTGTGTTTGGCTTTTCTCTAACAATTTTGTTAGTTTCATTTTCTACTACTGGTCTTGGAGCTTTTATTTCTACAGTAGATTTATCTCTAATTACAGGTACTTTAAATGCTTCATTGGAAGCTTCTTGATCATCACTCACACTACTTTTAGACACATTAGTCACAGGGTCTTTGACGAAGTAAGTACCTCTCAAGGAATTCTGCTTCGTTTCCATTGAATCTTCGCTTATATCACTTGACTCGTTAAATTGGCTTTCTCTTACAAAATAAGTTCCTCTAATCTCTGGTTTAGTGGTTTTAATGGGTTCATCTTTAAATTGTATTACGTCGTCATCTCTTTCATCTCTCAATCTTTCGTTATTTTTGTCGTAAGTTATTTCACTGTCGTATTTCATATTATGCGCATCGTTTCTCATGTTATCATCACATTTGTTACTGCTTATTACATCCTCGTAAGTTACATTTGCATCAGGTTTGAAATTGTCATCGCATTTGTCACTCGTTCTTACATTTTCACAAGTCACATTTGCATTATTTACAAAACAATCATCGCATTTATTACTATGGATAACATTATCGTAAGTCCCTTCAGTTTTCTTACTTTCATCACATTTATCATTGAGTCCATCATTATGATAAGTTACATTTGTGTCGGCTTTCTCAATATCATCAAATCTATCGTTGTCATTTTTGACATCTTTGTTACTAGAATCATCTTCATCTTCGCCTGTAGCATAGGTCGAGTTTTTGGAGTCATCATTTTGTAGAGATTCATGTGATTTTTCAAGGTCACTGTCACATTCCTCATCAATGTTATCTATAGTATGTACACTACCATTGTCGCGTTTTTCGTTTTGTAAGACTATTGAAATAGATCTGTTGAGTTCTTTTTTGAAGATCGGTTCAAGGCTTTCATTGAATGGATCGTTGGTTTCTTCATCAGATTCGTGTTCACTGTCTGAGAGTGATATTACATCTTCACGCGGCGGAGTGGTGCCTTTGAATGCTTTTTCTGTAATAAAGAGAACATTTTTACAGTCTTGCCAAAAACATGTATTTGACTTTCCAATTTATTAGTATTAGCTTTATACTAAGAAATCACATATTGTAAATAAATAGTTTCAATGTTTTACTTACCATCTCTTTCTTCTATACAGGTGCGAAGATATTCAATTTCCTTCTGAACTCGTGCTCTAGCTAGTGTTTCAGTTGTCAATTTTTCCTGAAAACAAACATTTAATCGCATTTTAGAATCCAAGCACAGTGTTACACATATATAGTTCATATGGAACTCAAAGGCCAGGATACTCAGAAAGGCGCCGTAATGACAGGTTGAGTAAACCTGTTACTGAGTGGCGTCCAAGGAATGCAAAACAAATTTCGGTTGTCCGGTGGCAAGATCGGCAAACGACATTGTTGACATCCCGGGTAAAACCTGGAAAAGGCTGGCACAGAAACGCGGAGATAGGCAAAACCAAAGAGACGCCTGTATCCAGTATTTTGGGTGAAATATCTCATTATAAAATGTGTATTTGTGTGCTTACCTCTAATACTGCTATTTCTGTCATGAGTTGTGAAACCTGTAATAGAAACATAGAAGTTAATAAAATTGTCACAATAAAAAAATGCACTATGTTTTGATCCTGTATTTTCACAATTCTTACTTTATTCTGTAGGAACCGTGACGGCGTACCAGCGTCGTTTGTGGGAGGCGCCGGCACCTTCGCTAGCCTGCTCTCATATTCTTCTACCATATCTTCCATCTGTAACAAAGTTTACAAACCTGTCATATAGGCTGTTTGGATTAAAGAATGTATTGGGTTAGACTAGGTATGTATTAGGCTTTTATGCAACACTTCTCCCTCGTTGTAAGATGACAATTGGAACATGTCTAGATTGATTCTTTTTAATCTTTTTACAGAGATTTTCCAAAACAGGGCTCAGATTTGGGCAATAAGGCTGCCTGACTAAAACTGGGACGCGGTTCTCGCCAGCTGTATGCATAGTAGTAGAGCTGTTCAAGTGTTGAAACGGTGGGTGCCAGAGGATGGAAGGTGCAGTCCAGCTCAGCCCAGGAAGAGAGACAACCTTGAAGCGCAAGGACTGCATCGAGGTGGCTGATATGAAAAAAAAACCTGGAAATTTAATGGAGACCTTTGCCCAGGAATGGCAACATTTTGTGGCTGTAAGTACTGATGACGTAAGTAATATGAAACTCCTCACCTCACAACGTAAAGCCTCGAGCCGCGCCTCATAGTACTGTTTGGTCATATCCTTGGCCTCTTCTACCAACTCTCGCATAGTGTTTGCAGATTCTTGTTGACGTTCCTCCATAGCTGCTAACAGTTCCTTGTTGCGGGCTTGTGCTCTGAAAAATATTATTTCATCAGATAATGGGATTTTAACCAAATGTACCTTATAAGTGTTGGTGTAGTGGTCACAAGCGATGGTGTTTAGCACAACCTCCTGGGTTTGTTTTCCAGGCCAGTTGGTTGAAGTCTTGCATGGATTCCTGTTTATGGTTATTGATTTAGGTATACAAGGAGAATACGAATGTTATATCATTTTGGCTGTCAATTTACCAGGTATCAGACCAAAAATCAATGATCCGAAAGCTTGTCCTTATAAACAACCACATTTACCACTACAGAAACAGACATCCCACCCCTCCTCACTTCATCAATACATCTTCCTCCTGAACAGGAACTGCAGTGGCCAATCTGGAAATCTCTTAACCGTTTGCGGGCCCAGGTTGGCTGCAGAAAAATCTAGCCAAATGGGTTTCATCGAGCCGTCCCAAATACAATGTCAAGTAGGAGCCCCTCTGCAGGATATGCCCTACCTCCTTTCTTGCCCATCCTGCACAGCCACCTGCAACTTCCAGGATTTAAACGAAGCCAACAACAGAGCTGTGCAGGGGCACTATACTCGTCGGGTATTATTTAAGTCTATCGACACGCAAAGAAGAAGAACCACTACATAGGTTAAAAAATATAGATTATATACTTGAGACTTGGGTTTTAGGTACTCAGCATCATGGATGACTGTGATAAATAATAATATACTCACTGCACAAGTTCAAAGTGTAGCCTCTCGTTGTCCGACCGTAATTTCATAACTTCTAAGCTGCAACTAATGGTCGTGTCTTGTGTGCTGCTCTCTAGCGTTGAAACGAGCATTGTGTTGTTTATCTCTGTATAAAATAAAGAAGTATGGAATGAAATAAAACATAAGCAATAAGAGTGGGAACAGAAACGGACCTAATATTGATCCTTGGTGTACTCCAATTTTAAGTAGGCTAGCGGCTTCTATGGTATTAATAGTTTTCGTTACTTTTCAAATTTTCTTGTATATAATTGTAATTTATTTTACCTACATAATGGTAATTCAAAAAATTCGAACGAAACAACATTGCTTAGAAAGTCGAATGCAGAGAACAAACCTTTTAGTAATAAGGTCACTAGTCAGCAACGATAAAAGTGGAAATCTAACTCTCATGATCCTAATTGCAACAGCGGTAAAATTCTAACGTTTTCCTAATATCTTACAGTAAGCATTTTGCTTATTGTAGGATATTAGGTAGGCTCTCTTTTCTGAGCTTGAAAATTAAACAAATAATCTAGAATCGAACAGATCTGAACCAAGGAGCCTAGTTTTAACTTACGTATATCCTGCGCGACGGCTGCCAAACTGAGCACATGTTTAGTTTCGTGCGCGTACTCTGGCGACGGGTTGAGAGTCACCACCATACTGACGGCTTCACCCCGCGCGCCCGATAGCCCAGTGCCGAGTAACCGGGTCAGCTTTGATTCTCTGGAGAAATACGGTTTATTATGAGCTTCAAGACAATGATGTTAATATAATAAGCTTTGAAATATTAGGGGAAGATAGGAGAATTGGTGTTGAATATAGTTTTTACCTTTTGACCGCCATAGTCACATATACGTGACAAGCACGCGTGCCCTGTACGCCAAACGATACAAATATGTTAGAAAATGGTAGCAGAAATTTTGGCTTGGCGTGGAGGGCACGCGCGTGCGTTTATGCTCTGGAGGTCAAAAGGTTAACAATCAACATCACGGCGATAATAACGCCAGATTACTATGCTAGAGATCCTTCCCCATTATTGAGAAATGCGGACTGTAGCTACATCCAGTTGTATCACCAGATCAAATATCGATTTTCTAAGTTTAATTGTTTAAAAACTTTACTCCGGATTTATAAGACAAAATTTATGAGTAAAATATATGTAGGTATATAAGTATCATTTATATTTGTTTGCACATTTACAAGTAGAGCACTGCCCATAGTCAGTCATAATGCTCACCTGTAAGGCACCATGGCATCATTCCTCGTTTTCTGCTTCCTGCGCAGCATGTGCAGGCAGCGCTCCAGCACGTGCAGCGAGGAGTTGATGGCGCGCGACTCCGCCATGCGCGCGCCCGTGTTGCGCGTGGCGCGCGCGCGCTCGCAGCCCGCCAGGTCGCACAGGCGCACGTACGACGTGCGGACCGAGCCTTCAGCTAATAGAACAACCAAAGGTTTTGTTTTTTAAAACTTCCACAGGAGCCTGAGATTTCATGATCTCATTCGTCACTTTGTTTAGTGTCAACAAAATATGTTTAAACACTAAATATATTTTTTTATTTTTAACTCCACATCTGCATTCCCTTGCCACTACTTAATGGAATACTATATACATTTATAAATTAACCTAAAGTAACTAAATTAACAATAAACTCCTACATATACGGGGTGGAAGTGACACCGACGCGAAAACGGTTACCACGTATTCAGTACATCATTGTGAGCCTCCCACAAAGAAATTTTTCATTGGTAATAAAATCGGAGTGAACCTTTCACGCTGTATAATGATGGAATATTCTACATTAACAGTTAGCGAGCTTATTCACAAAACACAAAACCAAACTGACCATGAGAAATGCCTGTGTGAAACACCAATAAAACTGACCCGGGAATCAATTCAGGATCCCATTCTCGGCTAAGCAATCGCGTTAGCATTACACCAATGAGGAACTATTTTATCAAGATTGACTACTACCAAAACGACTGGCATTAGCAAAGAATGTATATATTTGAGTAAGGGAGAGACCTTTTTACTACATACTATACACAGGTCAGAATAACAGAACTGGATTTGGAAAGAAGCACTTACTAACAAGTGAACATCACAATAAGTTAACATACCAGTCTCAGTAAGCATAGTGATGGTGAATATGCAGTGCGAGCGCGAGGACTGCGCGTGCACGCCGGTGGCGGCGACCACGAGGTTGTGTTTGCCGGCCACCATCACATCGTAAGCCTCCTCGCCTGAACGTACGAATGCTTGTGTTGCACCCTGGAGGCAAGAGGAGAGGCTAAAGTATTTATAACGAAAAATAGATTGTCATAGGAATGTAAACATTTTTTCACTATGTTTAGGTAGTGATAATAACTTTTGCGCCATGTTAAGAATATTCTGTTAAATATATAACATAACGCGCACAGCAATGAGTGGTTCGATGTGGCGCATGAAAAGAGGTCTTGGACAGATAAGGGGGCGGCTATTGCCCAGCAGTGAGACATTCAGGGTTAACGAAATGAAAAAAGGATGATGAATTGTTCATGAAATTAATTTTATACCTTCACATAAACATTTCCAGAAGAGTCTTCCCTTATTCTCAGTTTCGTCCTCTTGTCAGGCGGCGCCAATAAGTCGTATATGGCTTCATTATAGATCTCCACAAAAGAAACCTGTAAAACGAAAACAAATTTTCATCAACTCTGCACAAATCCAGACTCTTTGGCTGCTACTGAGAAATTCCCGATGGAAAAACCCACTAACATTTTTCCTGACCTGGGAATCGAACCCAGTGGTAAGGCAGTCAATGCAAATTTCAGCGTGATTAATAAAGGAAGTAACAAGACCCTTGACGGAGCCGAAAGGCACTTGTTCTCTCCGTCATTGTGATATTTTTTTTGTTTTGGACTATACCTCTAGTTCCAACTATTTTTATAATACATGTATTCAATCCCCCATACTATTCAATCCATCCATCAGCACTATGTTTTGAGTGTGTTACATTGAGTCCTACCGTAAAATGTGAATTTTCACCCCAAAAAAAAAAAGGCAAGTTAATTAGTTTGATGTCTGGCTTCGTGAAAGGTCCGTTTACAGCCTGTATATCCAACTGTTGCCCATAGATGACTGACCAGCTGCCGAGTCTGCCTGCATTGTGTCAGGAAGTGAAGGAGATGTCTTACCCAAACATAGTGTCGGATCCTGTTAGTCAGGTCTAAGGAGCTGGCAGTGAGGTCACTGTGTAGCTGCACGCTCATGCGACGGTACTTGTCGCGGAGTGGCGCCGATACGTGGCGAAGGCGCTTCACCCACTGCAAAGTAAAAGTAGATATTAATAATGGTAAAAAATGTGTAGTTCATAACTAAGCAGATATTAGATTTTAAACTATCATGGTCACTAACATTATTATCACTAGAAATGGGGTGGGATGGTAAATATCCCGTTTCTAGTGATATTAAGCAGATATTACTATATTTTATTTTTTGTTTGTTTAAACTTTGTTGTTATTTAGCAAACCCAGATAGTGTCATAAGTAGTACCAAAATTGTTCTGTGTTCTTGTTATTGGCATTCTCATATTAAATCCTATCAGCAGTGCTTAAAATAAAGAAATCCCTTTTCTTTATCTTAAGCACTGATCTCAAAAATATACCTAAATGTGTTAATTTTTGACTTGTTCAGTCTGTACTTGTCCAACACTAAAGTTGTCTTTTGCATTATGCTAATATGCATAGCTACATGAGAAAAATATAAAGAAAAAAAATAACCTGTAGCTCATAATCCTGTTCATGATGACCAAGTTTCTCTGCACCATTCTCAGCAGGTCTGAAGGCAGGTTGCTGTGCAGCATCCACCAACCTGAATACATACTCCAGGGAGCGTGGTACAAGTCCTGGGGCTCCAACTGTGCCCATGAGTGTATAGGTCTTGCCTGACCCTGAAGCTCCATAAGTGAGCAGCGTAAAGTTCTGGCCGTCTGGAAGCTTCCGCAGGTTGTCTTTGACCACAGATTCAAATATTTCCTGGAACATAAAAATTCAGTTTTAGACAGTTTCAACAAGCATAGCATAAATGGATGGTGACAGGTCACTAGAACTTTTTTATTTATAGTATTATGATTTCAAACACAATGTGAATTGTTTCCTGAATAAATTGAATTGAATTAAACAACTTGTGACCCACAGATCAAGTTTAAGAAGAAAATATAAAGTCCATAATTAGACCTGTAGTACTGTGTGGATCGGCGGGGCTGTGAAGAAGATGGATGAAAATAGATTGCATTAAGCGGAGATGACAAGGTTGAGATGGATGTGTGGTGTGGACAAGAATGGATAAAGCAACCAGGAATTCAAATAAGAAAATCGGTACAAATTATTTCCTGTCAATAATTCTTCGTTGTAAAAATACAGGATTATTTAAAAAATAAATAAAGTTTGATAAAAGTTGATGTTATTAAAGCTGACCTACAATATTATCAAGGTTTTTCAAACTCATTCATCTAGGTCATTGCTACAAAAACTCATGAAAACAAACTCACTCTCTGATTACTTTCCGCGCCGAAGATTTTGGAGAAAGTGTACATCTTGGAGACATTGTGTTGAGTGCGACGCCCGTGCCCAGCCGTCGCGGTATCCAAGGATGTGACCAGACATCTGTCTGATCGAATCTCGTACAGAGTATTGGGAACTTTACAAGGCTTTAGTCTTAAGTAAACCTGCACTAACTCCGGCTCCTCAATCTCTGAATCTTCAAATAATTCCAATAAGTTGGTTCCCTTTTGAGGCCTTGGTCGCATGAATGGATTCTGTATCAGCGGAGGCCGAGGCTCGATAAACGACGGTATGTCTCGCCTCGACACGTCGTTGTCCGAATATCTTTGTTCTAACATTTTTTTAACTTATATCTAAGCACACAAAGTCATGAACTAAATTGTAAAATATTTCATTTATTAACGAACAAAACAAACGGCAACGGTTTAACTTTTGAAATAATTTGATGTTTTCATTTTCGAATGTTGGTTGTAGTGAATTTCCTGGATTGTAGACTACAAACCACAAATATGTTTTCATTTTTATTGAATGGATGGCCTTCTGGTAAAATGTTAGTCGATTTTCGCAGATTCCATTCATTCATCGTTCATTATTTCTAGAGGAACAGTATTTTTGTCTCAAAAGACACTGAATCCATATCAGGAAAATTTAAATTAAAAAACAATCAGTCAAATTTTACAAATGTCGGATGTGTACTTGTATATTGTTTTACAGTTGTTTATTTTTGTAAAATAAATGAAATATAATCAATGCAGAGAGAAATATGACGGATTTAGTGTAGCATATCAGTTGTAAACGACTGGACATTTGTTTGTATGGATAGTTAAGACATGTCATTGATGAATGTAAAGAATTTGTGAAGATGCGATTATTTTTCGTATTTGGCGTCGTGCCATAGTTTTAATTGCAGTTTTATCGAGGATACGAATCATGAAGTGGTCGGCGCTAGTTATTTTAACATTGTTGTGGGGTCAGGGGGTCGTTGGATTTTGCCCTTCGTTGTGTACCTGTAAGGGAAACAAAGCCGCTGATGGGGCGTTAGCGGAGCCCCAGCCGGGTGAGCTGCTGAGGCTAAAGTGTGGTGGGAGCCCGGCGCAGATTACTGAGCTCAAAGAAATAGATCTGAGCAAATTATGGACTATAGTAGTGAGCTTGTAAGTAAAACTTTATTGAACAACTTTATAATGAACTCAACTTCTTACTTTATTCTACAAACCTGATTATCTTTTCAGAAATCTATCAGGCAATGCGATTTCAACATTATCAAGAGAGCTGTATCTGCCCAATTTACAGAAACTGTAAGTATAACATAGTTGTGCCATAAACATGTTATGGGGTCATAAAACAAGTTCTACAGAACATTTTATTGAGCATGTTTTATTAAATAGTACAGAAGTTATTACTGGAATACTATTGAATGTTATATACTCACAACCAGTAAGCATGTATGTCTAAATGTATGAAGGTGAATAAAAGAAGGTTGTATGGATTGTGTCAGGAGATATTATATTAGTTTGAATGTATGAAACATGACCATGAAGGTCTGATCAGTTAGTATTCAATAAAGCTTCTGTTTGGCAGTGCAGCCAACTTCATGTCCATTACAGATTTAAATGACACACATTTCAATGTTTGTTTACGTGAATCTATAAATGTTTCACATGCATGCTGTGAGCCACAATGTTGAGTGGATTACACCAATGGGAATTGGGTTGGATATGATTTGAAATAACATTTATTTGTTTTGATGAACAGCAGCTGTGTTATAGGATTATTTGATTGAATTTCAACATTGAGTAGCAATCTTTTTTTGAGTTGTTTAATGATGTTTCTCAGGCTTTTACCCAATATGTGAACTGTCCAGTCTTCTTGTATTACTTTTCTATAAAGGGTCAAATTAAATTATCTTGGGAAACATCATAGACATCATTGGTATTGATATCTAATTACAATAAAATAAAATTGTATAAACTCACTAACTGCACTCTGCAGTTGAACCTACTGCTCGACTCCTGAGGGTCGTGATGTTACATAGCATTAACCATATAACAGTAAAGTTACTTGATTTTTTTTTTATCGTAAGTAAATTATTGATAGCTGTTAAATATAAATCTCAGCCTAGAATTGCGTCCCTTGCTGTGCATCTATTTATGATAATCAAAATTATACAAAAAACAAGAGACTTGTGAATGAGTGGAACAAAACATCATGTTCTAACACAGTTTTAAAAGCATGTCCATTAACATGATAACATCTGTGGACTATTTAGATAACCCGTAAAGTGCACCTTATCAGGTTATCATAGGTATAACTATGATAACATGCTGTATGATAGCAACATGCATATTTGTTTGGATGAATGATCTTAATTCTATGTAAAATGAGGTTTGTTTGATTTAGGTGCAGTTTCCTTTGAATTTTGACACTTTTTCCCTTGAGGTCTTAGCACAGTCATATTTGCTTGGCAGAAGAAATAGATAACATAACATCATGCCTGTAATCCCCTATGGGCTAGGCAGCGGTGTATCTAATTAGTACGCCCACATTTCGCCAGTTAAGTTTAAGTCCTATGTAATAGGGGGCAAGCCTATTACTATAAACCCCCAACATATTTAAACTCTGTGGCTGCTATTGGGATATCCTTGTTGGGAAACTCAAAAACACTGCCCAACCTGGAAATCAAATCTAGGACTTTATGCCCAGCAGTCGCGCTTGCGACCACTAGACTAACGACGCAGTGTATAGGCAGAAATAGATGGTGACAACAACATTTCCAGGAGATTAGCAGACAAGTTCTAAGTGGAATACCTGTTATTAGAACTTCTCTGCTAATCTACACCAAATTCAGAAAAAACTGCTTGACGCAGGCTTGCGCGGATTAAGGTGGGCCGCAAGGCATTCACGGCGTATTTTTGCGGCTGCTGTTTACGTTTCCAACGGTTCATAAAAAAATGTACGAAAGTTATGTGGGAGGGTTTTTGTAATGTATTGCAATGCGTCGCAGCCAGTCCTAATGTAAGGGAGCCTATTTATTGCACTGGATGAATATAAGCAATGTCAAGAGCTGTTTGAAAAAATTATTGCATTGTGACGCGTCTCGGCGCGACGCGAGTACGAATTTGCTTTGGCGTAAAACAAAGTAGGGCGCTGCGGCCCGCCGCCCCTATAATTTACAATTGTAAACTTAACTCAAAGTTAAACTGTCTTCTTCACAGGGATCTCAGCAGAAACCAAATAAGTCTGATAGAGTCAGATGCGTTCTACAACATGACGGCAATCCAGAGGCTCGACCTGTCCTACAACCAGATCAGCAATGTTTACAAGGAGATGTTCAAGGGTCTGACCAACCTGGAGCGGCTGATACTGTCACAGAACCACATATCAGCTATGGCTGCCGGGACCTTTGACTATCTTATTGGACTCAAACAGTTGTGAGTAGAAAATAGTTGTTAGATTAGCCTTAAACTTTCCTACTTGAGGGAACACGTATGTTCTTATTTACTAAACATACTGTAGACCTAGCAAGGACGCGCGAAGTAAATGTAACGTAAATTCAAACGATTCCAAAATCGAAAATACTAATTAAAATTTCGTACCTGTCTTCAAGATTTTCGAATTTTTTCTTCAAGATTTTTTAATTTCTCTTTCTACAGGGACATAACTGACAACCCATTAGTCTGCGACTGCGACCTCCTCTGGGTCGGAGATTGGTCGCGGAACACCAGCGTTAAACTAGTTGGCAACCCCAAATGCGCCTTCCCCGAAAACATGGTCAACAAGATCGTACGAAAACTGAAAATATTCCTCGATCGATCCGCATGTGGTAATGCAATATCCGGGAACAACTTGATAGTCAAACCAGCGCATGACCAAGTGGTTTTCGTCGGAGATACACTGACCCTGTCATGCAATGCCCCATTTGCCTCAGTCTTAGCGAAATACGAGCTAAGATGGATGCATCCCATGCTCGAAATCTGTGATGTCAACATAACAAACACAGACATGCAAGAAGAAGGCTTAGCCGAGACTACGGTCCACTTTTCTAATATAACAAATCATCACATGGGAAACTGGACCTGTATGTATAGCGACCAGAATCATATCAGACATAATCATACAGTTGAAGTGTTGGTGCTGTCAAATTCTACTCAATACTGTCCTACAAACTACACTATAGATAACAAAGGGCTGTATTCCTGGCCTCAATTGTTATTAAATCATACAGCTATCGTCCCTTGCCGAAGTGGCGAAGGTGTAGCGTACAGATCCTGTAGTCCTAACGCAACTTGGGGTCCAGCTAACACAACTGAGTGCTCCTACATCAGCAATGTGACAAAACTCCTTCAACAGTTTGCACTGCTAAACGTGAGTTTGGTGCAGTTTTCTGCAGTCAATGCTACGGAGAGACTGGCTATGTTGATCCAAGAGAAGACGTATCCGTTGGCTGAGATTATCGATCCCGATGATGTGTACTTTATAGCGAAAGCTATAAGGAATTATATGCAGTATATTGCGGAGGAAAAGGACCTTGGTGAGTTATTTTGTCTTCAATTATGATTGTAATTCAAACAAACCAATTTGTCCACAGTTTTTATGATCGAATCAAGTAATCATACATGTACTCGTAGTTAGCTAATTTAAAACTTCGCTCATCTCAATTTAAGATTACTCCAATTTTTGTGAGTTTTTACAGAGTGTTTCAATAGCTTTTAAATGTTATTTTTGTCATGACCATTCTTAACGTATGAACATTCTTAACGTTGACGAAATTGGAGGATCATTGAACTGGGATTATTTTTAATATTAAGAAATACAAATGTTAGTTATGATTTATGAATCCGTGAAAAATACACAAAAAATCTCGCCTTTTCGACTGAAACAAACTTACGTCTACGTATTGTTACTATTATTACACCTCTGGGAGTCTGATATTTCGACGCTCCCTACGTACAAAGTGACATGTCTAAACACGTGAGCTTTACGCCATTAAAAACTCTCTATTTCGACTACCAAATTACATTAATAAAAATTTTACATTGTTTCATAAAATTAATTTTAGAATCGTTTGATTCTTTATACCGCTCCCCTGTAAACCATGTTGTTAGACATCTCGCTTTGTACGCAGGACCGATTTGTTTGTGAAAGCAGCTTGAATTCAATAGAAGTCCATACTATGGTAGGGTTACCCCCGATTGAGGTTCAATCAGCCTATAACTTTCCCGCTGCGGGCCCAGCCTGGATTGGTGAACGTCACATATTAGATTATTTGATTCTAGAGCATACTGTAGGATATTGTAGGGTTCCTCAGGTTGTATTCCTTCACTATTTTGAGAGTAGTGAAATAAATTGATTTCACACAAAAAAGGGCCTGTCTGTTACCTGTGTGACTGTTTTATTTTCGTCCAGGCCCAACTTTACTGGACGTGATAAGCTCCACGATGAACATCAGCATGGCAGTGCTGGCTCGCGCCGAGTCGGCGTACGGCGCCTGCACCGACATCGCGCGCGCCGCCGAGCAGATCTCGCAGCACGTGGCTAACATACAGGGACAGAAGGTAGCCACAAATAGAATAAACATTCATATTATTATGTATTTGTATAAATTTACATTTGGAGTTTAATTATATAGCTTTATTGAAATTGCCGCACCAGCTTAGTTTGAAGTAATATGGATACGTGATCAGACCTTGACTATTACGACTTGAATACCGACTTCTAGTTGAGCTTGATATTAATCCCACCCACATAAAATGAAAGTGACCCACACAAATCCTTCAACAGTAATTGGATTTTAGCAACTTACACACGCAACTTTTTTAACCTATCGATCATCTTATTTTGAGTTTTATCTTTAACTTCTTTAATTCTGTTCCAGTCAAACCTAGCCGTGGAACATTTCCGAGTCAGCGAAGGTTTCAGCGGCGCCACCTGCGTCTGGTACAGCGCGAGGCGCGGGGAACTGCCGCGACTGCACTGCACCACGACCAACCGCACTGTCGCACCGCTGCTCACCGTCACCGACGCTCTCATACACGCCAGTGTGCAGGTATAATGATTAGGTCCTTTACCGTACACAATACCAAGTTACTAGGAATTTCTCCTGTATCGTGGGTTTACAAACATTTAAACTCACTTAAACAAACAGCCAGATCCGATACAACTACATGTAGGCCATACAAATATTTGTTCCGTGCGGGGATTGAACCGGCGACACGCAGCGCAGCAGTCAATCACTCAGCCACTGCGCCAACCGTGGCGTCAAAACGTTATTTTTCATTGTTATTAGTCATATGTGAATCATTAAAGCCGTCGGTCTATAGCTTCATTTTTTCTTTCGTCAATATTGAAGACTAAATTTACTCTTATTTTCCATCCAGATACCTCAATCTCTGCTGTACAGCACAACCGACTCGGGGGTCGTCCTACAATCTCACCCACAGAACCTGGTCATCTCCGTATACGAAGACGCGGCACTGTTCCCCTTGCTACCCATCCACGATAACGACGACGACGCTAGGCTGACGCAGCACAGGACTAAGGACTACTACGGAAGGTCCACCAAGAGAGAGGATATGAACATTGAGATCACTTCGCCTGTTGTTGGCTTTCAATTGAGTGAGTATTGTTTAACGTCATCTTCATTATTCAGCCATAAGACGTCTACTGCAGACATAGGCCTTCGCCAAAATCGAGAGCTGCCTTGAGTACCTAAACAAAGTGACATCCTATCACGGATAACGATGATAGAAAAGTCAAAAATGAATAAAGGGTGTACCCTTATCGAAGCCGAAAGGCACTTTTACTCTCCATCACTGCGATCATATTTTTGTTCTAGACCATACCTGGGAACCTTCTAGTTATGGAGATATTGGGTCAAAGTTCTTTTTGACAAGTTTTATTTTTAAAAACAGTTTTTCATAAAAGATTTTTACTTTAAACACCTCCACACGACCCCCGTACTACTACGCACAATGCTTTGAGTGCGTTCCATCGACTCCTACCGTCAAACATGATTTTTTACCCCAAAATAAAAGTCGTTTCCCAGCAATAACTTTTGCGTAAAATTACTTAGTTTGATGTACAGAATGCTTGGTTGATGGCTTCGTGAAAGGTCTGTTTACACCCTATAAGATGTAAATAAACTACTGTAAAGTTCAGGTCAATGCTTTTGAAAGTGGTTGTAGAAATATGAAAACATACGACCTGTCTCGGCCATCTGTGCTTCTTGCACCCTGCGGAATCGCGATAAGCCACATATGATACACTGATGACCTCATCGGTGTACTGTATGGGAAGCCTGACCACGCTGGACCGCGTCAGTAATAGTCGCTACTCCAGAACCCTTTGGCCATCCATTCTGCAAGCAATGTACTCCGCCCATTGCCACTTCAGTTGACGATTTTCTTCTATAAATATTATGGTAAAGCATAATCAGCATAGAATGTTCCCACGGCTGAAACAGTCCTATTGCGGGTTGGCAAATGTCACATGTTTTTTTTATTTTGTGGTTCTAAGACATGCCGGTTTCTTCACGATGTTTTTCTTCACTGATTTGAGAGCAGCCGGAAGAAAAAATCTAATAGAGTAAATTACCTGCCTGAGCTCGAACCTATAATCTACAACTTATCTTTGGGCCACCCCTACTCTATAAAATATAGGATGACTGGTAATAAGTGACCGATACTTAAACACGTGATTTTACTCATGATAACAAACAACTTTCCCAAAGAAACATTTTTTATACACACAATTTTTTCACAGTAACACAACAACCGTATGAAATTCGCACGCAAACGCCTGTGACCTATCAGCTGTTAGCCTTAAAAAAAAATGTTTTTTTGGGAAAGTTGTTTGTTATCATGAGTACAACACGTCTTTAAGTATCGGTCGCTAATTACCAGTCACCCTATATGATTAAAACGCACGTTTAACTTTGTGTCCATAATTTCCAGGAGACGTAAACCTTCGCGGCGAGTTGTTGGAGCCCATCATAGCGACAGTGCGCGCTCGGTCCGTGGGCGGCGTGGACGGCAGGGCGGCTGTGTGGGACCCCGTGACCCGGCGCTGGCAAGATAATACCTCAGGTAACTTGTTATATTGTGTTGGGGCCCATCATAGCGACAGTGCGCGCTCGGTCCGTGGGCGGCGTGGACGGCAGGGCGGCTGTGTGGGACCCCGTGACCCGGCGCTGGCAAGATAATACCTCAGGTAACTTGTTATATTGTGTTGGGGCCCATCATAGCGACAGTGCGCGCTCGGTCCGTGGGCGGCGTGGACGGCAGGGCGGCTGTGTGGGACCCCGTGACCCGGCGCTGGCAAGATAATACCTCAGGTAACTTGTTATATTGTGTTGGGGTTAGGACTGTTTTATTGTGTTAATTTATTGTTATTACTCCATTGTTATCACTCCCCAGGAGTGCAAATTCACCCCTTCCCTTGCAAATAACTCTCGGCTGCCATAAATCAAACTAACACCCAAAAATTCTCTTTCACAGATTGCAAAATCTCCCACGTGGTCTCCGAAATGATAATAATCAGCTGCTCAAAGCTAGCCTACGTAGGGCTCCTACAAAACGTTGAAACTGGCATCTATGGAGCTCGAACAGACGGAGCAAGATTCAAGGTATCCCACCCTGCCGTCTACGTAGGCAGCCTTATTTTAATCGGCTGCGTCAGCTGTGCCATCCTTACATATATCATGTGTTACCCAGCCATACAGATGGCGAAGAAAACCAAGCATGCCCTAATAAATACGTGGATAGCAATAGGCTTGTTATGCTTCATGTACACACTCGGCATATACCAAACGGAAGATGTGAAATTGTGTCAGATTTTGGGATTGTTAATCCATTATTTGTCACTATCTTGCTTGTTGTGGATGTGTGTTTCGGCTAGTAATATGTATAAATGGGTTACCAAGACGCATAACCCTGTTAGGACGCCGGAAGATGATATACCACCGGATGTGCCTGTACAGAAACCTATCCTAGGTCTGTACCTAGTAGGCTGGGGTATAGCGTTGATAGTTTGCGGGATATCCGGTGCGGTGAATCTTAAAGACTATGCAGGATATTCCCAGTGTTTTCTCAGTACCGCGCCCGCTTTGAGCGCGTTATTTGTTCCAGGAGGAATTTTGTTAGTGTTTTTGTTAATACTGTTTTTGTTAATACGGTGTACTATAAGGAATATGAATGTGCAGCTATCCGAAGGCACGCAAGCCACTGAGAATGTTGATTTAGAGATGTGGGAGCCACAGAGTACTGAAAGAGCGGAGAGAAGGAGTGTTAAGTCTACCTTAGATTCTGAAGTTGAAGATATAGAGCATACTCCTATAATTCAGTTACGAGCTCAGGTGATCGTTATGTGTTTGTACATGTCTGTATGGTCTTGTGGGGCTATCGCTGTATACCGACCTTTGCCAGCGTATCTACCGTACCAAGAAGATATATGCAGCATCATATACGCTGTTTGCGCTACAGTCTTAGGCACATTCATTTTATTTTTCTACGGTATAGCAAGGAGTGACGTCAGAGCCCAATGGTCTATGATGCACTGCTATCTACAAAAGAGTAAGCAGTGTTGTAGGAACAGAAGCGTTTTTGATGCTAATCAGCAGAATTTACCGACGAATCAGACGAACACGCCTCCGACACTACCCATACCTAATGACAACAGATCTAGATCGGGAAGTAGGAGTTCTAATAGGACTAATTCTAAAACAAACAACAGTGGGACGTATAAAGCTGCTGCAGAATTAAACGGCCAGACTTTACAGAAAGATACACTTAAAAATACTAACGGAAAAGCTCCGAATATCAACCTAGTAGTTCTACACAGACAGCAATACAGGTCTAACAATTCTATGATGACGTACCCAGACAACGGGACGATGGGACCAGAGATATTCTACAATCCAAATCAAATGAATGTAGCTAAAAAGTTCTTTAAGAAACAACGACAGAATATGAAGAGAAACTGCTTAGAGTTACCTACAAGAAGAGATTGTGACAATGATTCCCATTTCTCATTACCACTACCAACGAAAGAAGCTTATAACGGTGTTGCCAACATTATAAACTCAGGTTCTAAAGTCAATAACACCAACATACACGTTGAAAGATCGAACAACGGTATCAAAGAAACTAGAAACGTTCTAAATCCTAACTTATTAGAAGAGGAATCTAAAGACAATTACAAAAGCTATTCCACAGACAAAAAGTCTTGGAACAAGAATGAAGATCCCAAAACCAGTAGGACACAGATTATGAACATTTATACAAATGTACCGGAGACTTTAGTTCCCCAACATCAGGTAGTGAAAGCAAATGTTCCGAAAAACTTCAACGGACAACGCAGTAGTGTTTCTGAAGAATGCTTGCAAAGCCACGCGAGCGAACCGCCAGAAATGAGAACAATATCCCAACAATGTAGCTTAGAATACAGTTCTGCTTCAGAAATAGCAATGCCTCACACGTGCTCTGATCAAACGTTAAACACACACTCAGAACTGACCTCTCTACAAGAAACGCACAGTGCCTTATGTTCGACAAATGAAATAACAGATACAGAAAGCTTCGGCCAGTACATAGACTACTTGCAACCAGGGAAGCAAGACAAAGAGAATGTCATAGACAAATCCTTGCAAGACATATCTGAAGAATGTACCATGAATTCTGATGATATAAACAGATCTAGTACTCCACAACGATTAGAGGCGGGTTCGGGAGAACTAGACAATCTTCTCCAAAGTCAAGATATGGAGGGATCGAAAGAAAAAATGGATGATGATAAAGACACATTTTTCATGGCGAAAACGACGTATGATTTCGAAACTTGCAGCACGAATGCTAGTGAGCAGGGATTTGAGAACGAAAGCGATATTTACTGTCCTAACTACCAAATGTCGGAAGTCAGTATCCGAAGTCATGGGCTATATGCTCCCTCACCATCATCCATGTGTCCAAACGAGATCAGTTTCAGTAACGAAGATGTTTCTAACTTAGAAAGTCAGTATGTGAACTATGATCCTGGCTGGCGGAAAACTATAAAAAGTAATCCTAAGTTAGGGAAGTACGTTCCGACGCCCGCTTTAAGTTGTCCTGAGGTCAATCGGGACAATAGTCCGGTGTCATTCGCAAGTGAGATAGACGAACTCTATACTCAGATCACGAGTAGAGACAGAGATAGGGGTAGAACGCCAAGAAAAGAGACGGGGCTAGACGTGACGCTGAACAGTGACGTCACATTAAAACCTGACAGTGACAGTTGTGTTAGCGAAGCAGTTTCAGACGTTGAAATTAAAGGAGAAACTACAGTATAGTTCAAACTATAGACTTTAAAATCGAGGCATTTTGATCCCTATAGCTCACGTTTTTAGGTGAATTTTAGCCTTCCTGTAGTGTTTTGGGACTTTTAAAGTAATATGGACTCTTTGTTATTTAAAGGGACTGTTGTTTGTATCATAGAGATATTGCGAGCTGCTATTTTGCCCGTTTTCACTAAAAATAGGGACACCTAAAAGAATTTCTCAATAAAAACCCACTGTTTTCAACTCTCAGCTCAGCGAGTAGAGTTGAAATTCCAACAGTGCAGTTCCATTTAGGCATTCATTTAGATGTCGTCTATTGTTAGTGAACACACGCATTAGACTTTTAACAGTTTATTATAGTGTGTGCTAGATTAAACCAGTGTGGTTGAAAATTCATACTAACGTATAGAAATGTTGACTACTTACATGCATTTTTATTGTTTAATATTTTATTTCTGAAAAATTAATGTTCATTTTGCGGTTATAAACGAATGATGTGATCTTATGGGGTCTACACACTAAAGCCACCGGGCATATCGGTAACTTTAGTACGCATGTACTAAGTAGACAGGTGGTGTGTAGGCTCCATTAAAGAGACCCATGGCACTATCATTCCTGCCTACCCCAATATATCTACATTGACTGAAATGTAAACATAAATAACATTGTGACAACCGGTACGTGCCATTTAATTAGGGCTTGAAAATACTGTTTAAAATTAAAGTAAGTAGTTACATTTTTAATTCTTCAATATAAGGTCGAATTTATTTCTTAACGACTTATGTATTGACCATCTTGCTTGAGTGATTCTTTCTCATATCAACATCGAACAATAGCGCACAAATAGAATATTATCAGTGGGAAACCATTCTTATTAATCTTACTGTACACGCGGCGACAGGTTATACTGGATATGTATTACTTTATAAGTTATACATATCCAGTATAACCTGACCTCGCTTTGTACAAGCTTTCTGCGCAATGAGAGATCAGCTTATACTGGTTAAGTCTAGCTTGATTGGTCGTCGTGCGTAATGGTAAGATTGATAAGAGCGAAGGTGGCTCTTTTGAATTCCTTTTTAGGAGTTTTATAGACAGCCTTTTTAGGTAGACACGGAGAAGTCGACTTACTAAGCTTTCTGTCTCTTTCATATCGATGTCAATAAAGTGACAAGGCCATAGGTTGTAAAAAATCTTTTTTTTTTTTGTAGAACGGAAATTCTACCCTTAGAATATCCTTCTGACGGAGAAATATTCATTATAAAAAGGGACTCCATTTAATGAAACAAACATTTTAAATAATTAATTTTAAACAGTATCTGCAAGCAAGTATTTCTGTATATTTTCTCTCGTAGCATTTAAGTTGTATATGTTAAACTGTATAGTTATTTATTATTAAGTTTAAAACAGTCTGAGTAGGAGGTAAAGCTTCAGTGTTGTGTGAGAAATGCTTGAATTTTAATACGTAAAAAAAATACAATTAATTGTACCCTGCTTTCTTTGAGGTGAAAGTTGGTGAAATACTGCCATTATAGTAACATATCTCTACAAATATTGCATTTCATACGATAGGCCTAGCCTTTGAGGGAGTGACACCGACCACACTCATCGACGTGGAATCCGCTTGAGCCGAATAGTCTGACGTCCTTTTCGCTTCTATTGCTTGGACATAAAGCTCTAAATGACCAGCTCAAGCCGTTTTTGCATTGATAAGTGTGGTCACTCCATAACTGAGACCGTGTCTGAGGTAATAGCGTGGTGTGGGAGGGCGTGGTAACATGTCTATGGGTTCAGTTATTCAAAGATAGTCTCTTTTTTTTAATTAGGTTGAAAATCAACATTTTTGAACGTCAAAATTATAAAAGACAGTCCCTCAAAACGCCCACTCTTCGCCAGCTGATGTGTCAACACCTCTCCCGCACCGCGCAGTTATCTCAGGCACCGTCTCAATTTAACATTAGGCCTGTAACTTATAAATCAAAACTTCAACTGACAACTTAGAAGAAAGCATGGTAAAGAATAAAAATATAATGTGCCAAATTCCTTTAGATTTCTCCGTAATGTTTTTGTACTTAATTAACTCAAAATTGTATCGTTAAAATTGACTGAAATTACCCCCCGCCTTATGTCTAGTCCACTTTTCATGTTGTGTGGGGTGAATTGTAACTCCGACTGTCTAAGAAGTCACATGACAAAATTGGTTTTACTATTAAAAAAAAATCTTGTGTGTGTTAGGCTATGAATATTTAATTATTGATCTAAGACTCTCATGACATTTTAGCCAATCAATGCAGCCTACAATGGCGGCTGAATAAGCTATTAAAAAAACTGAATGGTCGACTAATAGAACACTTATTATTAACCTGAGACTCCCAGAAGTCTTCTGTAGCATATCTAGATGCAGCAATTTGGCAGCTAAAATATAATAAGTTCTCTAATTTAAATATCTTAAGTAATTTATTTGAGGATTGATTTATTACCAGTTAATAATTAGTGGCGGTACTTTCAAATTTCATACAAGCCTACAAGCTTGCCCTTATAACCAGTAGGTTCTCATGAAGAGGAGTAACTCTTCACGATGTTAGGGTTTCTGAACAGTCTGTTCACCTTATGGGCGGTATACTGCTCACATATATTTGTCCCCTTGGCACGCCACTGTGACACTTTTATTATAAGTAAACCAATGAAAGATGATATCAAAAGTCGAGTTACAAATTCACCCATATCAACAAATCATAGAATCTAAACCCATCTCATTTTTGTACAGTTTAGTGGAGGATAAGATCAATTGTTTAGTGAACAAAGTGTAAGAGAGGATGAAATAATATCTTTGGTGGCGAAACTTGGGCCTGTTATGGACACACTGACATATCTGAACTCAACTGGAGCCATTCTTCAAGTACCGAAGTTCCCATCATCATCATCTGCTAGCCTTTTCTCAACTAAGTTGAAGTCGGCTACTACTTTAGCCAGATGAATACCAATATTTTACATGGAGTGACTGCTTCTCCGACCTCAGACAACACGATACTAAATAAAACAACCCGGATATGGAAACTTCACCCCTAGAATATTATTTCATCACTGTCTTACTCCTTGTTTAAAGGATTCGTGCCTATTCGATGTCTGGCCTAACTGTGTTTTGGCTTTTCTATAGTTGTAACAAATGAGACTACCTACTTTATTCTGTTTAAAAGTTTGATACTAAAGAAAACTAATAAGGAGTGATGCTGCTAATTTTTTTGTACTTTGATTTTAGAATTATAAATGCAAATGAATAAAATTTTGGGTTAATAGGGTTGCCACATCGCACCAGATAAAAGGTGTGTGCAGAGCTCATCGTCGATGCTGCCACGTGCGATAGCACTCCAGCTCTGTTTCTCACTCTAACAAATGACGGTTCTGAGCGGCAGAAAAATATAGGAGAACGGAAAAATGCAATTCCGTGCTGATAGATGAGGTTTAACCCTTAATCTCGGAAAAATTAAGCGGCTGTTTTTGGTACTTTTCTTTTCGCATTTTTAAAGTGTGAATAATGATTAAAGCATTAACTTTAGCCATGTAAAAATGAAATATAATCACTTGGTTATTAAGTATAATTTAAAAAAAAACGGAACTCTTCTAACATAACATTGGGCAGCTATATTTCATTTAAATACGGCCTTTCCTTTTCTACATATAGGGTGTCTCATTTGTTACAACAGATCTATGTAGATATAATCGTAGTAAAATTCTCTAAACGGCTAATGTGATATAAAATCTTCCTTTTCGGCGCAGTCGGGTGCGCCCTAGAGACTATAGGTCACTCTATATATTATTGTAATATTATGAGATTTGTGAATATTATATCATAGCGAAAATTTATGAATGGTTAGCTTTTTGTGGAGCATATTGCGTATTAAAGAGGCGTTTGCACTTGTTTTTTGTTTTAAATGTCCGATAAACCAATTTTCAGGCAAATCAACCAACCCAAAAAATACGTTTTAGTGGTTTTGTAACCATGTCTGCGTTATTTGTTAGCCTTTCTTCGCAAAGATTAGTGTGAGATAAAAAACGTTAAAACTCACCCATGCCTCACACCATCCTCCAACATTCAGAACAATATACATTGGAATCTTTTTTCTTAACAAAAAGTCTCGTTAGGTTTAAAAAAATTATTTAATAAAATTAATTTTAAATTTAAAAATAACAATAATTATTTAAAACGAAATCGGGCATTAAGACTGTCTTTGGTATTTAAACATGCTTCAAACTAAACAACTACAATGTTTATTAAATTTATTTACAAGTCTTAACAACATTTAAAACATTTATACAGCAAGTCATTTAAACTCAAGATTTAAATGCGCGGAAAAGAAACATTTTATAACTATTTAAAATTCAGAATAACAAAAAACAAGAATTATTGAAATAAGTCATGGTTTTCAAAAAACAAAGGAATTACTTTTGAGAAAACATGCTAAAAAAAAAAAACATGGTAACTTATTTATATTAGATATTATAAACAGGAATTTCCTCATTTTACATAGGACTCAAACATGACTGTTGAAATGAGGGTTTAATATAGGAAGATATACAAGCGTTACGTTAACTTATTATTATGATTTATGGAGCCTGCTATCGCGGCAGCAACAACAGGTTTCCATATAACTAAAGTATAAAACTATCTAATCACTATAGATTAATATGAAATGGACTTTGCTATCATAATAAAACATCGAACGATCGTTTGCGTTACCGTGGTCGCGAAACATCGCTCACTTTCTTATATCTATGGCACTGCATGCTAAATTATTATTTATTATTAAAATATTTGAGCAAAACTTTATTAATTATAATTAAAATAGGATACGCACAATCACTGGACATGTTAAAAAGGAATTTCAACAGAAATCAAATTATACAGAATCAACTCTTCATTTTGTAAAGAAAAGTATTTCTAACAAACACAATATGATAAATATTTCTTTCGCTAATTATTTTTCTATGTTCTTTATATTTCCTGTTAAGGTACTCCCCGAAACATCACACATCACTCACAATTTTCATGAGGTCCTTACAAAATATTTAATTGGTACACTTTCACAATACAAGCACACAAAAACAAGTTCATAAACATTTACAATTACTTCAACATTGTTCAAATGTTTATAAACAAAACAGCACTAAACTTCACGCTTGCATTGGTGGTAGTACTAATCTAGCTGTGAGTTCACGCCCTCTGTCGGCGACTGCACCAAACACACGACCCATCAGTCCTCTTGGTACCTCTTCTATTAGTTTTTCTTTAGCTGGAAAAGAAAGTTACATTGTTTTAGATTAAAATATTGACATTCTAGGGAATTCTATTGCGGTCCAGAATCATGAAATTGCCTAAGTAAATACAATTGCAATGTCCACAACAGTAATGCGTATGTACCACCAAACCGTATGTCATACGCCATGTTTATTTGTGCCATTCCCAAATTTGACTTACTTTCGCCAGCCAGTTTGATCATGGCTGGAAGGATGTCAATGAGGTGAAATTGGGCTCCATTTGATTTCGTGGTTAGAGGATGTAATAATGTAGGTTCTAATGCTCCCTCAGCCAGGAAATTATGCAATATTTTTTTTAAGGCCTTGTCCATTAAACAAGCTAATTATATAATCTTACCTATAAGAAAATCTAGCAGCACTCCGGTGAGTTCCTTACTGCTAGGATCAGGCTTAACGACTAATCTGAGCGTGGAGGCGGTGCAGTACTGTGCACTGGCCACTAACTGCCCAGCAGAATCCTTGTGGCCCACTAGCAGTGCTGGGGCGGACGTACGGACACCTGGATTTACTTGCCACCACGCTGCTCCTGTAACGATGTGGAAGAAACAGTTGAGTAGTGAAATAAGACTAGGAAGCCAAGTGGTTAATGTCTACGAAATTAGAGAACATTCTGGAATTGGTTGATTTTATAAATTGGTTGTGGTAAACTAAAACAACAGATTTTCGATTGAGAGCCTTAATTGTCGCAAATTTTGGCTAATACAAACCGGACACTACTATACAAGTATTGTCTGCTAGACATAAGCCTGGCCCAAGGTGCGCCGCAACACCGCCGGTTAAAGTCTCCGTCTTCTGCACCAAGTAGTTTGTATTCCAGCAGCCTTTTTAAGAATGCCGATATTTTCCTCGCTGGATGTCTTTTCAGTTGTTAGCAATCGATTCACCGTTGGTCCTTCGCCTAATCTCTCTCCGATCACGTCGGATTGCTGTCCCATCGGACCATGAGGGTGAGGGAAGAGAGAATACACACCATGTGTTTGCGCTTGTGCAATATAATATGTCCCTCGCCAATGGTGAGTCTCCGCTGAGGTTAACCGCTATAGCCGAAAACGGTTAGTAATCTATAAAGCCTTACCTCTAACATAGTTGAGCGCGCCAGTCCAGTCACAAGCCCTAGAGCAGGCCCAGCTACCTTCACGATCGTTCAGTTCTCCCTCAGCCAGCCAGCGCTCCGGAAAGTGCGGCCACTGAAGCAAGTACAATGTGTTAATATGCAAGGGTATCTGAAAAAAATAACTCAACTGTAACACCTGGACCTTAGGCCGGAGAATTTCGAATGGTGCAGAACAGGTGACGAGACCTTCATGGTTCCACTGAATATCCCAGCAATGACCTGAATGCTTTATCAAAAATGACGATAGCATTTGAACCACTATCATTAATTTGAAAACCTCCAAGACCTTTTGGCCTTAAAGGAACTTTGGAAAGGCTACCGGCGTCATAATATTATGCTGCTGATCGCAATTTCTTTGAAGCAAAGCTCAGGAAACAGTCTTTTCTCTTGTGAGAAAGAGTGTTTTTTTGAACATCGAATCGAGTCAGGTCGACCTTCCTGTGAATATTGTTCGGGCAAACGATTCTGATAAATGTGTAATGATGTATTGAATCTATCACTCAGAGACCGCTACCCGCAGCCGGTCCGCAATCACTCGAATCGCTTTATCTTTAGCAGGCGGAGGTTCGTACTTCTAATAGTACAAACCTGTATAAACTGCAGAGCTCGATGGCAGAAAGGAGCTGGTGGGTACTGCCAGTAGAGATTCGGATGCGGAGCGCTGATCACTGCGAACTTGCTGATCAAAGGGCCGCGAGAGTGGACGAGGTACCTGGAAAAGAAAACAAAATTATACATATCTTTGTATTACTTCCATTACGACTACTTCGTTAGTTTACTGGACGCTAGCGCTATTTACCTACTGCTGAGCCCGATGTCCAGGGTTGGGTTCCCATGTCGGGCACAGTGTTAATGGGTTTTCCATTAGGAATTTCTCAGTATCAGATTTATGCTCGCACCCATGGGGCTTAAACATAACTGCCGAAATGTGGGAGAGGCTTATAATTTCCAAGACAAGGTGATTGTAGTCGTTAATATCCAGGCCCTATTTATCAAAAAGCATTTGGAATTCAATCAATAATTTTCAAATTATCTACGTGCATATGTTTATTTTGTGGCGCTTCGATTAATTGACTAGTCTACGTACACTATGTTTAATATCTGGGATCAAAAACATCCACCATATCAGTGGCTTATCGTGACATAAGAGGGAAAGTCGCAGATAGATGTGTAATGACGCCTGTCCATCGACTATCTATCAATTAAAGATGACCTCTTAATCAGTCGTACGGTATATAACACGTCACCAAATGACAAAACAAATTGCATACCGTTCCAGTTCGAAGCGGTTGTAAAATCACGAGTTATGTAGTGTGATTCCTTTGCTTTGCTAACATACGAGTACAGGGTGTTTCCAAATGACTAAATCACTATTTCATTCTGTCGCAGTGGGTAGTTTCGTATTTATTCCTAGCGGTAGCAAGGACTTCTGAGCATGAGGTCCTGCATTCGATACAGGTCGGGCAAAGTGTTGATGGGTTTTTCCATCACATAGGAATTTCTTAGTAGCACCCCAGAGCCTAGATTCGTGCCCGGTTGATGGCGATATGCTTGCCTATGGAGGCACACCTAACCTCTGTGTAATTATTCGGGGATTACAAGCGTGTTGTATGTGTTGTTGTTATGTCTTTTTATGTTACACCTTCTGTAACCTCATGTTTACTAACGTCATCCTCGAGAAATGATAATGCTCTTAGAAATTCCCGTTTCTTTGAAAGCAATCTAAATATGGAGAACCAAGGAGGAAAAACTAGACCTCAACTAGATATTCCTAGTAATTACTTAGGTAATAGGATTTACCTATGCATTAGTAACTGATTCAGAGAAGTCTAAAGTTTCCGAGATCAGTAACATAATATTATATTTGTGTCCAAAGGGCATTTTGTGCCATCATAGGTAATGGTTGTAAAAAAACAAAATGATTAACACATCGTACGATAATTTTCGGAGTACAATCAAGACCACTAATGTGTATTCTCGTAGCTACTTTAAAACAGATTTTATACTACTAATTGTAATTGTATTTGTTACGAACATATGTATCTTCAAACTTATGTGAACTGTTTTGCAAAGGGTCTTATTTAGTAAGTTCCAATCGTTATTCCACGAGAAATCGCTTTAGAATTTAGCTAAGTAGCTTTAGTAGTTTTTTGTAGCTTTAGTTTAGTTTATTAACGCTCATGACTGTACTTGTGTAGACGCATGGCAGACAATTTGTACTCGTTGAACTACCGTATCTGATAAGTGAACTCGAATGATTTTTTTGGCTATTTTTTATTGAACTACCTAAAAAATAAATGGGTACAGAGTACAGAGTTTACGTTACGTGTGAGGCTTGGATTAGGCACAACTTGTTAATCTAATAATAAAACAATATTTTGCGTCTGCCGCCTGTACTTTGAACTTTGTATGTAGTAACTTTTGTATCTTGAACTGGCCTAGCATACTACGGGGTTTCAATAGTACGGGTTTTATAATAATTGACGTGAGACGTGTACCTACCGAACGTACGTAACTATAACCTACGTATTTGCGTAACTTATTTGAATCGGAAAATGAATAATCATCATCATCATTTCAGCCGAAAGACGTCCACTGCTGGACATAATCCTCCCCCAAAGGGGAGAGGGGGTTTGCCATAATCGCCACGCTTGGCGGACGGGTTGGCGATCGCAGTACAGTAGTAAAAAAAAAAAAAATGAATGCTGACTATAAAATAATTGGTAAAATCGTGGATCTATGTATCTACATAGCATAATACGCCTATAATTTGGGGGAACGGCCAGTGAGGTTTCGGTGGAAATCTCATGTTAGAATTGTGGGTCATTTCACATTGCCTGCTTCATACTATGAGGTCAACGAACGGAACGGAAAGGAAATAAGAAAAAAGCCTCCTGTTTCGTAATTGTCACGATTTCACGCGACTTAGTGAACTTCTCTAAAATATTTAAATAACCTTTAATACAGAATGTTCAGTCACTATGTTTTATATCTGCTGTAGTTTTTAGAGTTCCGTACCCGAAGGGTAACCAACGGGACCCTATTACTAAGCCTCCGCTGTCCGTCGGTCTGTCTGTCAGCGGGCTGTATCTCATGATCCGTAATAGGTTGAAATTTTCACAGAATGTGTATTTCTGTTGCCGCTATAACAACAAATAATAAAAATCAAATACATTAAAAATTAAGGCTCCCCTACTACGATGGTACGGAACCCTTCTTCTTTTGTTTTGGAACTTATTTTGTTTATAATTCTTGAAATAATACATTTAGGTAAGTTATTTTGAATGTGGCGTGATTTTAAGAATAGATAACTCTTTGTCAAGTTTATCATTGTTGCTGTGCTGTATAAATTCTTTTGATTATGACCTGGAATTGATAGGTTGGTAACCTCGATCAGCAGCCTCGTTGGCTCGCATCTTATTACAAATATTTAAAAGTAGTTAGGTATTATAAAACTTCTGTATGTCTGTTATAGCCCTTAGATATAACCGGAGAACCATTATTTAAGCTATTTTTATTTTATCATCGTTATCACCATTTTAGCCGAAAGACGTCCTCTTTAGACATATGTCTTCCCTAAGCGTCACCGGAGTATCCATTACTGTACAAGAAAATAATGCTATCTGCCCAGGTTCTATTAAAGGATTACTTCACACTTCTGTAGCCTGAAACACCATTAGTATAAGTAGCTTCTGCCTGCAACTTCGTCTGCGCCGTGTTATCAACTTATCATCATCATATCACCCCGGAACCACCCACAGCTGGGTTTAGGCCTCGTATTTTTCTGCCACACTCCCGGTTCTGTGTGTCCCTTATCCAGGTGTTTGTCATGTCATTTACTGGTATAAAAAGTCTCGTGTGTTAGTCCAGGTTAGAAAATATCTGTGTGCCAAAGTTCAGCCAAATCCGTTCAGTGTTCAGTTGTTGAACGACTTTGAAACATCCATCCATCCTCACAAACTTTCGCGTTTATAATAGTAGGTAGTAAGATTCTATTCTTTATGCGAGTCATGCATGAGCGCGTTTTACAAATAGGATAAAACGCTTAAACGATAATAGGTTCTTACCATGCAAGCATTCCCCCAATACCAAATCCAATCACGACAGCCTGTCTGTTCTCCGACACTCCAAGAGCCTTCAACAATGCTGCCAGCTCCTCAACAGCCCTCGGAGGAGACAGATCACTCCTGGACCCTCCTTCACTGCCACCAGTCCCTCTTAAATCCAGGGTTACCACATGATGATCAGTTTCTGCCAACCGCCTTACGACACTCGCCCAGTTCGGTCCCCATAGGTTGCCAGATTCCGGGGCATCCTTGAGTATCAGGACTTTCTGGCCTGTTCTTGGGCCTGTTTCCACGTAGTGGTATTTGACTCCCTGTAAAGGAGATAAAGGATGGATTAGATCATTTGTTCGAAGAAAGTTATGAGCAATAATTTTAATATCAGGCGTAAGAATCAAAGTCTTAAAGGTTTGTCCAACGGTGATTCATAAGAAATAAATTAATTCTAAGTAATTATCAGAATCATCATCTGCCATATCTTCTAGTTGCAATGTTCCTACCATGTTGGGGTAGGATTTCCGTTTCACGAAATTATCATATAATATATACAATATTTTATTTTATTCTATATTTTGTCAGAAATGGTATGGCCACTTGGGAGGTTGGTACCTATAATCGCCACCTATCAGGAGCAGTTACCTCGTCTAGTCACATAATAATGCCACTTTCCTGTTAAATTGCGAAGCACCCGTTCATCCCGTTTGAATATCATGGGTTTATCTTCTTAGTGGCACCCATGGCAACTAACCACATAACGTAATGGACACATGCCAAATGTGTTGTTTATGGTAATACACTTTCACGTCTCTTCTACCACTTGTTCTTCAAAAATCTTAATTGATAGAGGCACAGCCTAAATTGCTGTCGCTAGGGCCATAAAAATACACAAAAATAAAAAAATTAATACAAGATTCGAAGACGAGTTTCATTATCTAAAGGACTTAAATAGAGGATGAAAATTTGTGTGAAAGGTCGTCAGTTTTGCTGAGGGGAATTTCTGACAGGTGAGGTGAACTGAATCTGCTTGAAGAATTGGCCCAGAGAATCATTTTACTGATACCTAATAGAGTAACAGGTTTGTTTTATCAGCTGATCTTTCAGTGCAATACGTGATGCAAAGTTCATGCTTTGCATCACGTATTGCATTGCGTGGGTCATTTTAGTATTAAAAAGCGTTTGTGTTTAATAAATGAAAAATCAAACGTTACCGATAATTGATTGATTACTTTTTATCTGTGAATGTTTTGGTACTGACCATTGGAGATGTTAATGCCAATAGTTACGATCAATTAATTGTATTGAAATAGTAGGTAGTTACTCAATTAATTCGATAACTATTATCATCTACGTCTGAGACCGCTGAAGGTTACAAAAATAGAATAATAATTTTGATAGAAGAATGTATCAAGCATTCAGAAAAATAGCTTCATTTTTAACCCGACTGCTTCACAGCAAAAATGGGGATTTAAATAAAAAAAAACTCACCATAACTTTAATATAACAATGAGTTCCAATAGACGAGTCTGTGGTCAGCTCAACCGGCGGAGTATTCTCCGCTTTTCTCCTGTATCCTTTCCATAGCCTCTTCACAGAAATCTCGATAATTTGCCAAATGCCCACAAACACGCACGTTAGAATCAACTCCACGGCTTGCCACCCAGAAATCACTTGTAAAACTTTCAAGTTCCGTGCACCCATGTTGCGAACGAACCGATTACTGAGTAAACGTGAAACTGTGTGTAGATGTCGTGATGGTGATAGGCTCAAAGGTCTCCAATGGACACGAACGACGCGCTCTTATCAATTTATCAAAGTTTTGTTCGAAGCAAGCGGATATCACGCGTTGGATAAGCGGGACACTATGTAGAAAAGGGGCAAAAGGTTTAATTTGTTTTATGACCGTTAACAGGTTTCACTGGCTATAATATGATATAAACGCGCACTAGCACTACGTACACACGGCGGCACATGAAGCTGTACATTTCCAGTATAGTTTGGCCTCGCTTTGTATAGATTTCCTATAAAATGAGAGATGCGCTAAACTGGTTTTGTATAGCTTGATTGGCCGTCGTGCGTACAAGGACCGTCAGACTTGCTCGTCCGCATGCCGTACGAGGTCTGTCGACCGACTGAAAAAATGAGCGCTATAAAAATAATGAGCGCATTCAGTACTGTACCGACTGGTGTATCTTCTATTATGTAAGCGGCTGTATTAATACGGATTATTTGTCGGTCAGGACTTTACAGGATTGCAATTACGTGAAATGACGTGAATGCTATGTCAATGCATATCGTCATTCGTCTGGACTGCCGCTACGCACCGATGTGACGCGTGACTTCTGGGTATTGTGACGGTTTTATTCCCTTCTCAAGCTAGGTTTTTCACATGCAGAATTTTTATTGACAGCCTATTGGATGAACGTTATTCCGGATTAAAGTTATTTCAGATCTTGTGTTGTGTGTGTTGGGTGTTGTTATGTGTTATGTTCTTCTTATGTTCTCTAGGAATTTTTTATTGGGTTTTAATTTTTGTTTACTGTTTATTTATAAGTCTTTCTTATGGTATGTTTTGAGGTTTAGACCTTCTGATCCATATTACCTTTTGCAGGGCATCTGTCAAAGTGCGTTCACTATCTCATTAGCGATGGTCGATTGTTGCTTTGATTTGTTGTCTTGTTTACGCATATTGGAAGTAGGTTACACTGTCTCCTTTCAACGCTAATTGTGTGTTGTTTACTTGCAAGGATGGATAATTTATAGTCTACCCTCATAAATAAAAAAAATAAGTGTTTTGTTTTTAAATGTTATGTCTGCATTCTTTTACTAGGTATCACTTATATTAAAATGATATAAGGTCAAAAAGGTTATAGGTTTTAATGCACTGGGTCAGTAGGACCGACCATTTATTTTTGATTTTCATTTACAAAATCGGCGTTCCAAAGTAGATTTTTTGTAATTAAGTAATAGCATACAAAAAAAAAACAATGTATATTTGAAGTGGATTTCGTTTTTGCCGAATAAAAATTTAATTTATTGATCTATTTGCATGGCATTTATGGCCCGTTTCCATAACTTAACTAATTTTATTTCCTACGTCTACGTAAAAAACTGAAAATAGTAAAAGATGGTAGGTACATACCGGGATTTTTCAAAAAACTATCTAATCGTTTCCACAAACAAATAAATGTTAATACTTATCAACAAAACGTAAATAAGACGAGATATCAAAGTAGTCCATCAAAAGATTACAAAAAGGTTCAGTGTTTATAGCAACAAACCTCCTTTTTGTTTTTCTGACGGGACAAGGAGTCTCGTAGCGTAGGTAGGTATGTAACATGGCCGTAAGGGTTTATTTAAAAACAAATTAAGTGAGGTCTGAGACGCTGGGCACTCAGCGCGGGTTGAGAGGATAATGCCGGTAACATATTTAGATTACAATACGTAAAATGACCAGGATTTGGGAAGATTTTTTTCTTATAAATATATAGTAGTTAGAAAATATTTTTTCAGAATTTCGTTGAAATTCACAGCTCAAAGTAGGATATAGGTTTCATTTTCATCACGATTTCGACAAAATTTTATCATCATCATTCTATTGCCTTTATCCCAAAATATTTGGGGGCGACGCAGCATCTCGCTTACATACTTCTTCGACTAAACGGAGAAGCGCGCCGCTTGTTAGAAGTTAAGGCTATAGGCTTAACGTCAAACAAACGGCGCGTATAAAAAAAAAGTTAGGAATTGATAAGTTCTTGGTTTTTGTTGTAGCCAACTTAACTCTGAAGGTTAACATTAAAAAACTTTTGACAATATTTAACATCATTTACCTACCTACAAAACACCTAAAACCATTATCATCAACGTCATTATATTTAGCACTTAACACCTATTAAATTCGCAGACATAACTGCGCACGTACAAGAATCCTACAGAGAATACCCGATGAGGTCACGTCGGGCAACGTATAATAGATATATTCACGCTTAATGGGTAGCGAGAGGACATGCAGAAATGGCCAGTCACCGTTGCTAACGACGGCTAAAGGCCAGCCATAGTTATTGTGACGTTTACTCAACCCAGACTACCTTTCAAAGGATAAAATTGATTTTCAATTTGATATTTGAAACGCCTGCAGTAATGTCAGGAGCAATGAGTTGCAGATGTGTGTTATTATCATTGCGTTTGTTATTTTACAATGCGGTTATAGTGAAGTGAAGAGGTAGTATAATAATGTGTGAGTGATTCGCGAAGTGCTTTGTAATATTCAGTTAATTCTATATCGTGTTGTGGGAATTTGTAAGGAGTGTGTGCTGTTGTAGTTAGCTAGCTACCTACAGCAAAATAATCCCAAGTATGGTGTGGTGGATTATTTTACTTGGTTCATAACTCGATCGATAATCAAGACGCTAAAACTTTGGAGTTATTAATAAAGGCCTTGCTCGGCAAAGTGAAAAACCAAAAAAAGTGAAAGTAGTACCTAGATTAAATTTAACAACTGCAATGAGGCTTGAAAAGAAAATACTGATACTGGAGGCAAATTAAGGTATTCAGCAATATCTGGTTAGACTGGGAAGTGAATCCAACATAGTTGGGAAAAGGGGTGGTGATGCCGTATCCATCTGAAGGTTTTTTCAAGGCTTTTAAGTTTTTAACCATTTAATAGATACTTTTAACTAAGTTACGTTCATAAAACATCATCATTCGTAGACGAAGACATGCTTTATTCAAAATCAAATCAGTCAGACTAAAAATGCCATCTAAGCCCAAATCAAGAATGAGTCCCTATTTACGTTAGAACGTGACCCAACAATATGAGTCGAAACGATCGCAGATAACTTTCCTACTCTCAATCCTCAGTACTTAGGGTATAAGTAGATATGAGTGTATATTGAGTGGGTATAATAAGGGTGATTGCACAACTGTGTGTGCAAGTCATGCTGCATTCTTGACGTGTTTTAGATTAAGTGAGTAAGGAGGTTGTTAGGTGATGAAGGTGGATCTTCTTTTATTTCTTAGGAAGTAAGGTCGTCAAGTAAGCCGGCGCGTCATTGGCATATCATACTGTCAACGGCAGAGTGCAGTTTTCTGTTGAATTTAGTCAGACATTTGCACAGATAGATATTTCTTAGCATTACGAAACGCCACTACTGACTGTTTCTTGCATTCTTCCCCTCCATTGAACTATTTTCTATTTCAATTACAATAAAACTTCTGTAAGCACCCAGCTATGATCTGTTCAATTGTTTCAAAAAACTTTTTTTTTTTAAATAATGTCGTTATCCTTTGCTCAGCTTTTGTGCTTAAATGTTAGATGAAAAGCTTTTTGTAATTCCACAACTTTATTACAACACCATGTACCTTCACGGCTACCCTCCTAAGAGGAGGTGACAGGATGCGTCGTCACGTCTCCCGACCCTCGCTCTGACACCTTTGTGTAACACCCTGTATATAAGGGGAGATTGTACCTATCTCTCCCACAGACAATGTTATCTTACGAAAAATATGTCTTTTGAATATCTTTTGTGTGATTTTTTGTGGAAGAAAGATTTGGGAGTATGGTTTTTTTCTATAGAATGAATCACGTAGTCAAGAAGCACTTTAAACACCTCTAACGAAAATGTACCTACTATGTAAAGGCTGGCGACATTAAAGAATTAAAAACATCACAGATATTAATTTCTGTAACAGAAGATTTATTTCAATTAAGCCATACAATAGGGACTTTTGAAGGTCAAACTTTTTAAGGAAATAGAACTGATTCTAGTAGCGCATTCGCAAGCGTAGTTTCCTGTGGAGAAGAATGCACAAAAAACTTCATAGTTGCACTTTCTGTGGATACCAGAGTGAGAGAAGAGTGTGTAGATAAGTGAGTTTTTAAGAATGACTCATTGTGTCGTTAGTTTCTATCATTTTTTCAGCTAAAAATATTATTGGCGATTTTCTGGCACCCTTAGAAACATAACAAAAAACTCTTAAATTAATACATGGTGGCTGGTTACACGCAGCGGTAACGCAGCGGGCGAACAGCATGGCGGCAACATAATGGCACATTGTATAGTATCTATTAATTGTGAATACATAATTCTTGTGACTACACTTCGTGATATAGACGGGACTTTCGTGGAAAAGCTTCTATGAAGTCAGTACTTACTTTTTCCATATGTTGCCAATACAGAAATCATTATACAATAGCCAGGTTTTTCGTCATAAATCTATGTTTCGATTATATTCAATCGGAAGACTTATTAAATGCCAGGTCATTTATGGCATTTAATAAGTCTTGTACAAAAAACTTGTAAAGTTATTGATGATCGAAGCTTCTATAGTCTCATATCTGTGCTTTCTGCTTGTTATCTTCTTCCTCATGAATAACTCCGTGATGCCGTATTCAATAGATCCCGACTGGCGTTGGTCCTAATCTTTTCTTTGCCAGGCTCATACATAACCCAAAGGTTTCAAATAGGTATATTTTCTACCTAGGTTACCTACATTATTTCTGAACGATCACCAGAAAACTTCATGCAGACGTCGTTATTATCATCCACAGCCGGACTTCACCTACTGCTGTGTATAAGCCCGTCTTTGATTGTGCCTATCACAATGTTCCTGGGCCAGCTTCATCATGGTTTACCCATCCAGAAACACACATCTCAAACGCGGACAGTCCTTCCACACCACACTTTGACGTCACCATATCCGGCACCAAGGGACAGATCGTGTGATTGTCATGTTAATGCCGCGCCGCGCCGCCAGGGGGCGTCCGCGCCCTCTCGCGGGCTGATTAATAATTATTTGACACTTCCACCTCCCCTTATATACTGAGAGATGTGGAGAGTGTTGTTTTATGGTAGGTATATATGTGTGGGTATAAATCTGGGTATAGATAGAATTTAGACACGAATAGATTTTCAGGGTAGGTACTACCTGGACTTGGTGATAGGAATAGGAGTTTCGATGTCTTATTCAATCAATCAATCATCTTATTGTCAAGCAACTGAGGGATATGCCCAGGGATAAAAATACATAAAATAATCTTATAAAATAATAAACTAAACTATTACAAAGTACCATAGGTAGGTCGGTTACTATTATAAAGTCAGGTATCTGAGTATCATCAACATCGGTCTCTTGCCCTTATTCTAATTTATTTGCGGTCAGCGCAGTATGTCTTCTTCATCTTGCTATGAAACATCAAACATCAAATATTCCTTTAGAGATAAAGTTTAAAATCAATGAAAGATTGTAGTAACTTAATGTGCTGGCGTCTGCACATGATTTCAAATAACTGTAGATACCTCGCAATTATTTCAGCCTGTGGACGAGTTGATGCCTCGAATCATTAACTTAATAACCAGCCGTTATATAAAAACCCACAGACACACAGTATCTATCTTTACCATAAGCCAATCGAAATGTTAAGGTCTTTGATCGTTTCCTAAAACACATGTGCTTTGAGGCATCCATCCATAAATACTCCTCTCAAAGAAATTACTATCAATGATAACAATACTGGTTACTGGAATAATGTAATCTAGTTTACACAGTAAATTAAATTACACTGCACACAACCCACCCTGTCCTACATAACTATTTCTATTATAAAATAAACCAGATTTGCGGTTACGTCTCGCGTGTAACACTACCCTCTCTAATCGGATTTACCTCGCAAACGACACCCTATTAAAACCTACAACGCAAAATTACTGTAACATACGCTGACGTTTAAAAAACCTATTTATTACCAACTGAACTTTACAGCTACAAAACACATTTCTTCTAAAATCTCTTCGTGGGGATTTTTTAAGGAGCAGCAAATGTAAGTTGGTTTTCTTATAATACGAGGCTTCGTATTACATGGGTAAAGAAATAGTACCTACGCAACAAGATATCTTTATTCATTTCAGCATTGTATAATATAATTTGATAAATATCTCGGTTTGGGTGTGAAATTCAAGGCGTTTATTTTGTTAAGGACTTCATGTGGTATTATATGTGTATCAATGGTTCGTGGTATTAATTGTAAAGCCTGTAATTTGAAGTGATTTGTGTGGTGTAACCGATTTTTTTTGGAGCTTTATTGTGGCACATTTGTTTATCCTCCTCCTGCGTACCCTTGCTTCTTTTATAGCTAACTACGCTCTTTGGTTAGTCCGTGTTACTGATATAAACAAAATAGTCATGCATCCGACTCCGATTTTCAAAGAACCTAGAATACTTAGCGTGTTCCTTACTTTTTGCGTCTGTATTATTCACAACTGCATCAATCATAGCAGATTTATACTGGAAAGCTTGAGTGAATCTAGAAAGAATATTAAAGAACTTGTCTGATTGGATTAGAGCATCAATTACACAATCTTGACACTCAGAAGTAGATTGAGACAAAGTCAAATGCTTTTGCCAAATCCAAGGAAACATTAAGTACAACATCAACACAGTTTTGATATAATTTTTAGAAAGTAAATAATATTCTGGGTGAGAGGCATCTTTATCACTTTCTCAAGACCAGATTGACAGGTTTTAAGCCGTTAGGAAAACCTAGCTGTATAATAGGTGTGCAGCAGTGGCCCAGTGGTGGCGGCTCCAATTTACGAGGAATAAGTCGTGGGTTCGAACCCAGGTAGGCGCATTACTTTGTGTAATTTATTTCATCACCACTGCTCTCTAAAGGTGAAGGAAAACATCGTGAGGAAAACGGCATGTCCTTAGAACCAAAAATTCTAAGAAACGTGACATCCACCAACCCGCACCGGGCCCACGTGGTGGATTACAGCCCATTCTCTCTTATAGAGCGGAGGCCTGTGTCCCAGCAGTGGGAACATTTTAGGCTGATTTTGCTTATGCTTATAATAGGAATAACAAAATGCTATTCATGAGTCTGCAAGGCATAGATAATACGCAAATCCTTGTTCTTTTCAGTTGACTGTACAAAATAAAAGTAGCATCCATAGATCATTAAAATCCGTACTTCCCACATGAGAAAACGAATGAAAAAGCGCGCCAATTCGGTTTACAGTCGTACCGCGCGGACTGTCCGTACTTTTTTAATTTCTTTTTTTTGCTAGCATTAGCATGCACCGAGTTCGGTCGGTAACTGCGTTACGCGAATTATTCTGTGTAGTTGGGAACGTGAGCGATTGTTGGGTGATTCTGTATGAAATGTAGGTAGAAATCTAGATGTTATAGCTGAGGGTAAAAGGTTGATATTGCCGTGCTGTTTTCATGCGGTAGTATGGTAAGTTGGTGCGTGCATTGTGCCTGAGTGCATTACAACAGGGTACAATACGCGAGAGCCACTCGTTACCTACTTGACTGTGTAACTTCGTTTGTGAGTTCGCGTTGCCTCGTGCTCGGTGTTGTGCTGGAGAGCTCGACGGACGGAAGGAGCTTATTCATGATAGGAAACATGAGAATTTTAGAAGCGAAATAAGATGTAAGTGCATTCTTGGTGTATTAGATTACTTCTTGTTCTGTAGCAATCAATCGTGGTTTAGATCAGGCTAACGTTTTGCTTCTTTGGAGTGGATAAATAGATAGTGTACTCAAATGTTTATCTTACATTTTTAAGATAATTAAAGTAAATAACTACGTTACTTTAGGAAAATATAAAGGGTACAAGTAGGTAGTAAATGATTTTACATGTTATAAAAGATGTAAGTAGGCGTATTCACTGCCCGGTATTTCTTGACCCCTCCTATAAAGAGGAAGAGAGGTCTGGTAATACATAGCGCTGACTACTTAATTTTCAAGATTTCACCAAAAACACAGGACAGATGCCTCGTTTTATGAATTAGCTACGCGTCGAGGCACGCTTACACGCCGTAGCATTTTCAAACCATTGTACTTACGTCTCCGTGCCGTAGCATAACTATGTTTTTTTTTTGTTTTCAGTCAAATAATATTAATTTTACTGTCAGTCTGTCTGTTGTCCACTCTGCTCCTAAACCCGCGCCCAGCATTTTGATTTCCTCCACGAGGGTGCGTCACTCGTAGCGAGAGCTCGAAACACCTATTATGGCGCCCCCTACAAAAAGATTTATTCAAAATGTTATTTTACACCGTCTATGTACCCTGTTCTATTGTATTCAATCGTTCCATGTACAATGACGGTGTAATTTAAAATAATATTGCGTTCGATTTTGGACTTTATTCCCGTGAATTATTAAAAGATGTCACTCGACGCCATTTTGTCGACGCGAAGGGTGAGTGTAACTGTTATTGACTCGCGTTATTGAGTTATATTGAGTGGCTAATGGGTATTGCGTTCGTTGATTTGTAACGCATTTTGATACAGTTGTTGTTTGAGAAAATGTTTTTACAGTAGCTTGTTTCTTCTCTAATAGAGTAAACTAGGTACCTGTTTTTTCGAAAGGGTAACAATACTTAGGCAGGAAATGTGACATGATTTTCAGGACTTTTTAATTCGTCAAATAAATAATAAGCGCCCTCGCATAACAGCCGAACAGTTTCAGAGTCAGATCAGGAATATAAACGTAATATTTTACGTTAACAAGCACGGTGCCCATCGATTATTCAGTCAGGTGAGGGTTCCTAATTTCATATCTATCGCCACATAAAGAACTAACCATTTTAAAACGTAGTCGAATTAAAGTAACATTAACTAAATGAGCACAATTCATACAAGTAGATATCCTAAACTCCACCTAACAACATAAATATCTCGCAGGTATTCACTGTAGTCTGCAAAACTGGTGGCCGGGTATCTGCTAACGAAGCCAATTTGCCCGCCTCATGCCCGCCTGCCCGTGCTCGCCTGCCCGCTTGCCCGCTCCGGTAATGAAGCCCTCGCGTTGATGACGCGGAGAACACCGTTAACAATTAATTTTGTTCTTCATTTTTCTTTTATTGGCTCTTCAGTTTTTTACATGATGTTTCGTGAAAGAAGTATTTTGTTTGGAGTGGTAATTGGACCGCTTTACTATATTTAAGCAGGTTTTGTAAGTGCAGTTGACACGTAGGTGTATTTTCTTAGATTATTAAATTTTCTGATTATTTTTTTGTAAAGATACCATTCCGAAGTCGACAAAATTGCACCTTGACGGTTAAATATAGTTTATGCATGAAAGAACTCCTTTATTTCTAAAACTTCACCCGCGACTACGTCTGCAAAAATTTAGATAGGTCGCCTAACATGCATGATATAAGTATAATTTATAGCTTGTAGCACCCGCGAATAATGTATCTTTATATCAGTGAAAAATTTTTAGAATTTGATCATTAGTTCCGGAGATTACCCCCTACACACAAACTTACATACCTCTTTTACAAATAGGCCTACAAACATTTTCCTCCACAAAAAAAACCCTTACTATTTCCTCTCATTCCCAAATTTAAAAAGCGCGCAATTTAGTGTAGTTTTTCTTCCCATTCTTCCTATTTCCCGGGATCCCAGGGGACTAACAAACGTAGTATAATCTCCACTAGAAGTGACAGGCAGCTGCCAGTCGGCGAGTGGCTTCGTTACGGCACGAGAGGGCGCTCGTGTCGCTTCGCAGTTCCACGCCCGCTCAACGGCTGCTTGAAATGATGACAATTATACAGACTTTGAGAAGGTTTTGTTATGTTACGTGTGTTTGTAGGCAATGGGCCGTTTGGCTGGATGTGTAGGTCTATTTTGTTAATTAATTTTCATTCAGAAGTATTATTTAGTAAAGCTTTTAGTTGTACTTTGTACAGGGATAGTTGTCCTATAAATATTGTCGTAAATGATGATGAAATACGTCCGCTGCTGGACACAGGCCCCCTGCTAAAGTTTAACTTTGATAGATTTCATTATCATTTATTTACCATCTATGTAGAATATTATGCGAATAAATTATTTGATTTGATTTGATTCATCTTACTGCCCTTGTCCCTTGTTACTTCAGGTCGGCGCAACACGTTTTTTTCTTCCATTCTCCTCTGTCAACCGTCACGCTATCGTTTACTCCTTTTTCATTCATATCATTCCTCACACAATCCACCCATCGTTTCCTTTGATAGATAATTATTTTAGGATTTAAAACACATCTTTCAGTAGGTGAACAAAAAAAGATGACTCGGGTTTCTCGCGTTGAGCGTCGGTTAGAATAGCCATAATAGGAAGATTTATAATTGTTTCGTTAAAAATCCCAGGTAGTAGGTACACCTTATTTATACACCTATATCACAAGAATTTTATTTAAAACAAATGATAAGCATTCTCCATTGCATTTTTCAGTAGCTGAGAAAACGTTAATTCCCCTACCGTAACATAGATGGCGCTACAAGTAACTTAACGGAGGTAGCTTTCATAAGTGAACGTTTTGCAAAGCCTTGGAGAGCCGAAGTGCCGACGCTACCGTGTCGAATCGTGAGTTGCTGAAGATTAGATTAGATACACTAGTACAAGCAATAGGCCAATGGCGTTCGACATTGCGTGATTCTTTTGAAAGGAAAATGTAGGGTAATTGACGAGATATCGACAACTTAGAACTTACTCGTACAGGTACACCCCTAATTACAGAAATATGAGTACACAGTATAGGTAGGTACTCCTCTGCCTAACCCAGCGAGGATTAAAAGCGTGATCCTTTAGAAAAGTTTCTTTTTTCCCTATGACTTGGTATCTACATAATGTCTGCCCAGAAATGTTTGAAAAGTGATACAAAAATTGGTGGTTGTAAAATGGGTACAAGTTTTATTAATGCTATTGCTCTTTACCACTCGTAAATAAATTTCAAAACGTCAATTTACCGCGTCTATTCGCAATAGTTAACAGGCTTTTAGTACATCGATATCGGCGGCATTATTCTTTTGAAAAATATATAAGTTATACATTCTAAGCCATTTGTTTCTCGTAAAATACTGCTAATGGAAAAATATAACTTAATAGGTTTATACAGCAACAAAATATATTGTAAATTGATGTCAGTTGAATCGATTTTAATAAAAACTGGCTAGGTTTTTGTAAAGAGCCATTAAATTAAAGTCCTGTTTCTAATAGACTTATGAATTCCTAGTACTTACCTACATTGATGTAGCGTAAGATATGATAAATTGAAGTGCCTCCCCCCGCATTACTTACGGTCTCCTTTTGAAATGATAAAATGACGATCCATTAAACCCACTGACCCATAGAAATTGATTGGTTCAATAAAAACTGGTGCTTCGGCTTATTTATAAAATGTAGTGCAGTTAAAATTTCAAATAAATATTTCATCACGCGCTTATTTTCTTATCAATACTCAAACCCGCATTTACGACAATTTATTTAGCGATAGCAATTTAAAGTGCAGTTGCTATTGGACAATAATAAAGCAAGACAGACGTGACATGTGTGATAATGCTGCATATATATTTAAGCTACTGAATAATATCCTATCGATAATAGGTAATATCCTTTTGGGGGTGAGTATCTCGTCGGGCTCTTCAATATAAGCATGAAAGAACGTTCATGCATTCAAAAGGAAGGGTCCTCTGACCAGATGGATCATGTCTGGTGGGCAACTGCCTAGGCCTACCCGCCTGTCTGCCTGCATACATAATTGACGTAAACGGCAACGTTTTGCCTCAGCTGGGACGCAGGCCTCCTCTCTTTGAGAGGGAATGGGTCGTCACCCACCACGCTAGGCTTACCCAGTGCAGATTTGTTATACCTCTATGCCTATCCGTAATAAATAGAACAGTTTTCGTGACCTTGTAGGACCCACCGAATAAAACAGTTGAAAATTTTCGCTGCCTTATAAAGCCTTTTTTGCGTTTGAAGGGTTAATATCTAAATTAATAAAAATCAATTACTACATGTATGACGCAGCATCACTTCAGAACGGCTCATCTGATTTTTTTTCAGTTTTTTTTTGTCGTGTTCGTAATTATTATCAGGATTTTGACAGGAAAATTTAGATATTATTTCAATTCTTCATTGGTAAATCCCGCCCGTGCGAAGCCGGAGCGGATCACTAGTTTAGAATACAAATTCAAAACAATCCACAAATTACCATCACAAATCAAGTTATTAAAGTAATAGTTGACACAATTTATGTGAAATATACGCACATTCACAGCGATAAACATGTTTATCAGCCCAGTGTTACTGTGTTATGAAGTTGTAAAATATTGGCGCTGGTAGCCGCGCCGGAAGTGGCCATCGTTTCCGCCCCATACAGCCGTTATCTATTTACGACTTTTATTTATGGTGTGCCACAAAACGGAGAAAATATTTACCACCACACTTGTGACTGTATTAAGTATTACTTTATTTACAGGGTTTTGTTAATATGATTAGCATGTTCACTAGTCATATTTGTTGTTCAGAACGTGTCTGGAGTAAAATATAGGTCGTAAAGCTGGCAGATAATTTGCCAACAATATACAAAGCTTTTAATTTACTATGACATAGCCATTCATAACAATTTTAAAGCCAAATTAATTGTCGCAAGTATTCAATATAAAAGTCTACAACGAATAAGTTATTCTACCATAAAATTATATGAACCAAGGCACGAAATATTCAAAAGCTCTAGAAATAACATTTGAACGATAATTTTATTTATTCATGCAAACGAGACAGCTGGTCAAACGACCACATTGAGTTATTGATATCATTCGGCCTTCTTTACTAGCTCTATGGCCACTTTTGTCTACTCTATGTTGGAATTGCATTGTCTATGGTCACGTACTCCCATTGTCCACTGGTTCTTTAGGGTCGTGAGGTTGACCACTTAAAAGATGTCCTACCAATTTATTTTTTCTCTCTGTCACTCAGTAAATATCGAAAAGAGAAGAGTAGTTTTCGAGATAAAAGATCGTATTTGTTATGATAATAGACCTGTTTACCTCTAAACGGGATGATGATTATCAAAACAGACGGGATGCTGAATGCTGTGTTATTTCAACTGGACCGTGCGTGACTTGATAGTTGAGATGCGACGTGTTGAATATTTAATTAGGGTGCTTAGAAACAGAATTTTTTATCCATACAAATAAATATGTTACTCAAAGTCCGTTGCACTTATTAAATTCAAATTAATAAAATGAAAACAGTTACATTCGTAATGTTTACTTTAAAAAAATACCAGTAGACAATTTGTGCTTTCACCCCGCTGTAAATTTGACAGCTGTCATTTTGAACATTTAAAATTTAGAATGTTACAGATAATAAATCACGGAGCGTCCCTATTCCGTGCAAGCGTTGTCTTCGATTGGCTATGTGCTTTTGTATCGATTACGAGTGGTTAAGTTCTCGGGTATATTGTGGGTGGACTTTAGGTGTGCGTGAAATGGATACTGCCCTACTGGGCGGGGTCGATGTCAGCCAATCCTGTAAGTGATACTCTACTTCTTCTCTACAACCAACAAACAATACCCAACTTTATCACAACAGAATAAGGCTTCAAATCGCTTCACGTTTCATTATATTCTTGAAAGCGATACCCTAGTTCTTTATTGTGTAACGTATTTGAAATTAGACTTTGTTGGCTGGTGTTAGAATTCAAAATGGCGGTGGAATGGTATGTAATTGATATACCGTGTCTAAAATTGGTGTTATTTGCATTGATGGGTCGTCAAAGTATATTATATCTGTTTTGTACTACATAGGCAGTATGTAAATAAAGTTGGGTAATAACCTCCTCTTGGTATATTAATAACGATAGAATAAAAGCTTGTGTTCATCGCACTCTTTCAAAGTAAAATATTGAGGTGATTTCTAATAGGTTCGTATTTATTGACTCCGTTTGTTTTAAGTGATTTATTCTGTGGTTTCATTGACTTTAATTTTAGTTGCTCTAAAAAAACGCTGCTTATTCGCCTTGAGAATTTGCCTTGAGAATTTGCCTTGAATTGACTATTCCATTCAGTCAATAACTCAATATAGAAACACAACTTTTAAACCTACCCATAACCAGCTCTCTTTCCGAATATATTATTTTACGGCCAAAGACAATAATTATCCATAGTATTGCCAGTTGCCTATTCTAAAAATAGGTCGTTATGTATTCTTCATTCAAACATCGAACAATACACGAAAAAATCATTAGAAAGGGGAGGAAGGGGAGCACCTGACGCCGGAAGTCATTAGTAAATAGATGGACACGAAGAAATGCGATAACGCCCCGCTCTCCCCAAAATTACTGTGCACCAACTTACGAATTACTTTTGTAAAACTCACACAACAAACAACATTAAACTTTACGTGCCTAAAATACGGTTGATTTTGAATAAATGATGAGTTTGACAGATGTCAAACATAAATTTGTTTCTCGATATAAAAAATGACATTGTGTGGCCAACACCAAAACGTTAACATCTATTGTTACAATCTAAGGATTCTTTTGAGGGTTAAAAGATAAAAGTTTCTTTTATTCTGGTAGATTTGAATGAGTTTTACTTAAGCTTTTTCTTGTAATGTTTCTTTTACTTGGTCTTTAGAAACTACGTGCAAGAAAAGTATTTAAATTCTCTCATTTATCTCTTAATCTCGGATATCTCTCTGGCGTCGGCAGTCATCTTCAACCAAGTCTACCTTCTAAACCACGCAAACGTTTGTGTGATAAAATTCCAACTTAATTGGATTACGGAAAGCTAAGACGAAAGGTTAATACAATAAAATTATTAATTAACAACGCGTTTAGTTTTTATTTGCTTTCGCGATTAACGCGACAAGCTTCTGTGAAAATTATTCTTTTTCGTTATCATTTACTCCAAGATTTATTTTCTTCTTTTCAGTGTATTTTTATAAAAGCTTGTAATTAAAAAGATTTTTTTAATTAAGTAATATTTTTTTTTTTTTTTAGTTTTGTCGTAATCTGTCCATTTCCGATAACTCATCATAGTGTCAACAGTTTTTTCTTATTTAAACTATTAACCATTGAGGAGAAGACAATCCTGGCTGAAGGATCAGGTAACGATATAAATTATGTTTTTTCATCAAAATTGAATGCGTGTATCTATACAAAGATTTGTGTCTGGGCTATTAACAATTGAGGAGTTCCCTCGTGAGAATACGATCCTGGCTGCAGGATTAGGTCATGATAAAAACCATGTCTATCCATCAAATACGAACGCGTTTACAAATTTTCGTATCCATGCTATTAACCGTTGAGGAGTTCCTTCGTAAGAAGACGGTCTTGGTTGCAGGATGAGGGCATGATAGAAATCATCTTTATCTATTAAAATTGACCGCGTATACAAAGGTTCGTGTCCGTGCTACTTACTTATTGAAGAGTTCTCTCTCAGAGACGATCCTAACTGCAGGATTAAGTAATGTCTGTCATAAAAACAAAATTTTTAGCTCAATCGATTGGGGGGAACTGGTCTGAAATTCAGTTCTAAGATTTGATCAATACATACTAACGAACTAACTAACAAGGTAAGTTTAATAAAAGCTTATAGTAAAAGCTTATAAAAAACCTTAAAATAAACTCAGGGGCTAAGAAAACTTACGAGAGTAAAAAACAAATTATTTTTTTCAAAGTCACAAGATTTTGCCAAAGCGGAAACGGTGAAAATTGGGGTTTCCCCGTTTCCTTGTATCCAGGGTGGAAGGGACGCCGACGCGAAAACGGTTACTACGTATGCAGTACATCATTCTGAGCCACATAGACATTTTTCATCGGTTATACAAAAAAACAGCTGTTTCCTACAAAAGAGCAATACCTAATTAGCTACACGGTAAAAATGTATGGAAAGGTGTTTTTTTTTTGTATAATTGGGAAGGAAAATAGTTGCAACTCGTATCCGGTATCTTTCCAACCTATAAGAGTCCATTACCATTAAATAAGCTTGAAAATCTTACATATTATGCCATCAGCCTACAACATCCCCACTGCTGGGCAACCTTACATATTTTAGTTCAATGACTTCAATATCTAGAAACTCCAGCCAAATCAAATTCCATGTTTACCATTCCACCCGTTCGAAGTTAACCGTTCCGCGGCGGTGGTGTCATAAAGACCCCGTAACTGTATAACTTGTAACCCGTCACCCGCACCCCAACCCACCGCTTATTAGCTTACCAAAACCAACAATCGTGATTAAATCGCGCGTGAACTAATAAAATAATAAGACTTGCTCTCAATGAACTGCGCAGCGCGCAGCGTAGGGTTACATGGTGCTGCGACAGTTCGACATTGATTTGAGGGCTTTGTGATTGGATATAAAGGAGTTATTCATTTCTAATAAGCATTATTTTAAAGCAACAGACAGTGGAGAACAACCAGGTTCCAGGAATTCCAGGTTAGGTATCAACTTTTTATTCAATGGCATAAAGAAAGAAGAAAAGAAAAAGAAACTGTTTATTTTGTACAAAAAGATAAGGAAATTCACTGTTATTAGTCAAATAATATTTTGCCAGAGCAGTTTTACTACACACTAGTGTCTTGTAACTTGTCTTAAGAATAACTTAACCTATAAACATGTCAGAACATTAATCTTCGAAAACATCATGCATGCAACATTACCCATTGTTTTAACGATTAACCAAACAATCTAATACATAAATTCATCGCCAAACAATTAAGTCACGATCATGGTACAAACTGAACATGTTACCATCTAACAAGCATCAAAATGGTTTCTCAAGAAATGTAACGCTTTTACAGTCTAGCGCAAAAAATTGCATAGAAACCGATGACGTACGTGGGGTGAAGTGGGGGGGAGTAAATTTCATTACAATTAGCTGTGACGTCGTATGAATAATTCATGGCCGGGGTCTGGGAGGCCCGCAAACAGTGAAGGGTTGATTGTTGCCGTCTGTTTGCTGGCGGCCAGTAATTTGTGCCGGCCATCGTTCATTAAGCTACGTTTACGTTAGGATTTTGATGTAACCGATAATTTGGTTGTGATTACTGATTAGGTTTCGTAGTTGGTAGTTTGGGTTGGGTCTGTGTTGATGAATTTTAACTGTCTAGGTTTATATATAGGGGGTCAATGTGTCACTCACACATTTATGTATTTTTATTCCATGGTGATGATTTCACATTCAATCAGTATGTGAGTACAACGTTTTGTTCTGTTTTCAAAAGTAATCATAACTCCAGCTAAAGCTACAAGGAAACTCCTACCAAAGAGTCTAGACAAGTGGAGATCACGTTCAACGTATTTCTTATTTCACTAAAAAAAAACAAACTTTTCTGTAAGCTTTTTTGTCTTGTCATAAAAACAGCTGATACTTGTCAACTAAAAGAGATCAGAGGTCTCTTCAAGCTTATACTCCTACCTTCTGTGCTCTGTTCTAAATATATGTGAAACGTGTTGACATTGTATTTAGCAGTTCATTACTGCAGACGAGTGATGTCGAGATGTTAGTCGGGCTATCGCCTTACGACACGACGATGATCGTGTTACACTTTCAAATGTTGGAGTAAGGTGCAGGAGGAAGAGATTTGAATATGGCTTTCTAAAATTGTATAGAATCTTCAGAGAAGAAAAATCAAAGACGTGTGACCACCACCAACCTACCACGGGCCAGTGTAGTGGATGTCCCTATCTCTCTCCCAGAGAGGAAGTTTGTATCCCAGCAAAGGGAATATTATAGACTGTCTAAGTGTCTATCAGTGACGAAGGTTCCATAGAACTCGATTCCTACCGGCTTCCCTATGAAAAATGGCACAGTCAGTATTATATAGACAAATAATATAATCACATTAAAGATATGTACTCCGGCTTACCTCTTACAAAAATTGACCCTTCTCTACTGGTGTCTATGCTATGCTTAACATTCCTTCTTGTTTTTTCAAACACTACATTCTAATCTCATTAGCCTCGTTTTCATTTTTTCATAAAAAAACACAATTACGGGATCATGGTTAGCTGATGATTCCATGATTTCTATTCCACCTAAAATGGACAAATAGGCTTACTTCAGAAAAGCTAGCATTTTTATTTTTGTCTATTTTCGACTTACAAAACAAAAGCTTTTTTTATTTGCAGTTTGTTTGTTTCCGGATTTGATGGTTAGCTAAAAATCAACATTGCTTTCGTCGCTTCCGTTTGTCTCTTACGCTTATCCCTTACACCACGTTGGTGGATGGATGTGCGCCTGAGACGGTCCAACTGCTCGTCTGCGCCGGCGCCACGGCATCCGTCCTGCGCTGTCATGTTGCTCCTATCGCCTAGCCAACACGCAGCGTATGATTACCTAGTACTGAGGTATTTGATGCCAACATTACCGAAGGAGGATGAGATCGTTTGGGCTAATTTTGAAGTGTAAATATGAAAGCATTGCTTACCACACACGTTGTATTGTCTGAGGAAAGCGCTATTATATTTAGATGAGATGTTTATAACTAGTCTTTACCCGCAAAGTATTGCTGTGGTATAGCTATTGATCATCATCACTCTCTTGCCTTTATACTAATTTATTTGGAGTCGACGCAGCATGTCTTCTTCTAAATTTTACTCGTCATCTATAGACCATTGGTAAAAAGATTGCTTAATACAGTTTAATTTCTTGCAGAAGCAAATTTTGCGTCAACACCATTGGTTTTTAGTTAAAGTCGAGTTATTCGAGTATCAGGAAAGGGGGGAAAATAAGGGTAAGGGTATAGGGTAATATTTGATTGTCTTTTTACACCATAACTCTTTGCAATACTTCGTCTGCTAAGAACTACTACTTTGCAGCTATAGACCAATTTTGAATCAACCAAAAGCACTTGTTCGTTTCGTAGTCGTGGTTTAGTTTTTTTTTTTGTTTTCGTTGTATGTTACCAAAGATCACTTTATTGTCAAAATCATCAGCCACGGCCCGATTTCACTCACTGTTGGGTATAGGCCTCTCTTTGCTTGCGCCAACCTCGACGCTCCCGTGTCAACCTCATCCAGGTTTTACTCCCGAAGGCAACAATACCGTCTCTCCATTACTATATGGGTTCAACTAACCACAAAAAGAAAAACAAACTCCTCAACAGCAGAAATACAGTTAATCGTTTGCAAAACCAACATCAGGAATACACTGATGTTTTGCGTCGACTTCGCCCAATATTATTCTACTTACGGAGACGGGCCTAAACAAACACTCACACACTTCCGATATGACATTAGAACTTTGCAAAAAATAATATTTAAGTATTAAATTACGAGGGATATCTATGTTTTCCCAAGTTCTCACGTGGTATGGCGCCATAGAGTTTTTTTTTCTATATTTCTGGCGTGAGTTGACAGTTTTGGCGGGAGTTAACGTAATTATGTCATTGAGTGTCTCTGGTATTGTTATTTCTTATTCTTTATGGAGTATTTTTGGGGCGATCTTGGAGATATCAAACTATTCTGAGTCAGCAGTTTCTCGTAACGGCTACTGTGGATCGGATACTTTTATATAATGTGCTGTATTTTTAACTAAAGTATTGTCTCGGCCCGAAAGCCTGACAACCAGTTTTCCAAGGGGTTTCGTATTACCCAGTGCTAACTGGGTGGTGGGGGTCAGATAGGCAGTCGTTCCATGTAAAATACTGGTATTCAGCTGCACCCGTTTGGACTGGAACATAGGTGAGAAAATGTTAGGCAGATGTCTTCTCTCATATTTTAATGAAATCTCCGAAGGAACATTATGGGTTACCCTTATGTATTCTTAGGTAGATTATAATTATTCAACTCAAACCAAACTAAGACCACAGTCGTTTTTTTTTTGTCATAGCTGTCCCACTCTTGGAGGTTTCCAAGTGTGGGACAGGAAAGTACAATTTCCGTGAATTATTTCTAACAAAAATAATTACAGGTGTTCAGTCTTACTCAAACAAAACATCAAACCCATCTTCTTTACTAATTAAGGTGCAGCCACCAAAACACAGTTTCGTCATTACTAAACAAAAAACTTCTTTAGACAGAACCCCACTTTAAAAAACTGTAAGTCATGTTGACCCCAAACACTTGATGCATTTAATACTAAAATTGCAAAAAACATGTGTAATCTTTTTTTAATTAAAAGGCAAGGGAATGAAATGTAGTCATCTCTTATAATTACAGGTTGAGACGAAGGGAGGGTGACGGAGGGGGGTGGGGTGACGGGAGGGGAGGTTGACGTGACGCGGTGGTAATGACTGACGGATTGTGAATGTAAGCTTCTTGTGTTGTAACGGAATTGATTAATTGTTTTTGGATAAATAAATTCGGTATACCAAATGGAAGCATTAGTTAATATTGCTTTATTTTAAAATATTTTTTGTTAATTAAGTCTATATTTCCCACAGGCTTAATATATATAGCCTATTTTTAATTCTTAACTGTTTAATTTGTAATTTTAAACTATTTCATTTTTAACTGTTTAATTATATTTTATTGAGTGCCTTAAATTCTGTAATGCCTATCTTACTTGGCCTTTTATTATTCAGCGAGTGCTGTGCACTTCTATAAGTGACAAATTCATTATACTTAAAATAGTTTGTGGTTTATGTGTGTTTTAGTGAGTAAGTGGTTGAAGTGCCATTTAAATAAAAAAAAAAAAAATAGGTATGGTTCTGTAACTTCTGTATGTGTGGTCAAGTCATGAAGTAGGTTATATGAAACTTCATGAGTATTTATTTGATTCACCTTATTCTTTAGAATTAGCCAATAATGGCTATAAAGTCACTGATTTAATGTGGAAAACATTGATGTCTGTAACGTCAAATTCATCGGACCTTACGGTTTCCACTTCAGCATCATCATATTCCTGTCCTTAACCCAATTTATTTGCGCAGCATGTCTTCTTCTTCCATACTTCTCTATTACTCGTCATCGCATCAGACACCTTATTTCTTGCCCCATCATCCTTCAAACAGTCCAACGTTTCTTTGGTCTTCCTCTACTCGTATAGCCAGTTAAATTCCGAAATTAGGTATAGGTAGGTAAGTTTTAATATAAATCTGCCTAGTTCAGTCCATATTATGTTCATTTAAAATCTATTTGCGATCCAATTCATAGTTCAATTGGACCACCAATACACAATGACAATAGAAACAACCGGAACTCCGCTACAGTAACACCACTTATCTTTTGCAGCTCTGCATATCCATACAGACTTATAATATCACTTTTATCTTAAAACCAATCTTAATGAGCTAACATTCTATTCATTACAAGTACTGATTAAATTAAATAAAAAGCTTATAGCTATTGTATGCAGTATTTATGTTAATTCGAGGCGGTTATTGAAAAAGTAGTATTCTCATTAACTCCTTATAGGGCAGGATATTAATTCAAATGCATTTGTTCGCTATGTCTTACCGCCGTGTTTGTAATGCAAAGAGTAGTTTATTGGCTTTTCGAATAGTTTCTACCTAACGAACTGAATGCATTACTTCAAAACACTGCGATATTTTCCTTTTTTTTTGGTAGCCTTGTATGTCCCACTGCTGGGCAAAGGCCTCCCCAAATCCTTCCATGTACTCTTCTTCTGCGCCTTGATCTAGCCCTCGTGATGTACGACCAGATGATTTCGCCATCTCTTTCTAGGCCGGCCTCGGCGGCGGCGTCCATTCGTCCTGTCGTGTTGAGACCTTTGCCTTGTGGTCGTCATGCATGCGGCTCACGTAACCCGCCCAATCCCGTGTGAGCCTGGCAGCCTTTTTGCCTACGTACTACCTACGTTACTTTTCTAAGGGCCAAATTTATTAAAGAAACTGAACGCGATCAACACTTTAAAAACTACGTTCAATAGCTGCCAGTGACACTGACAGCTATTGATCTCGTTCAGTTTCTTCGATGAAATCTGCACTAAACGTGTTAATTTCAGAAAATTCCAGTGATCTAATAAACTATTGATATTTTCATTTATGTAATACTAAATTATAATGATAATCTCTTGATGTGTTGACCATAAACTATTTCGTAAAAGGGCAGTTCACTGAATCCGTTTACGTACATGTATGACATACAGCTGCTAGCTGTACACTGTACACTATTGAACGTCAGGTAGTTAGAATTTATTCAGGCCGTGTCGTTAGATTATGTTCTACAAGACAAGCTCACTTTACACGTCACCTTTATGTGCTTAATTAAGATAACGTGTCTGCTGTCTTGTCTATCGTCAACGATCCATATTTTTTTACTCACTGCACACATAAAATTATGTCTTTAAATTATATTTTGAAGAAAGTAAACATAACGACGATATTTAGCTACTTCATATAGCAAACATGATTACTTATATTTTTATTATGCTACGTGGTTTTGCCTCTCGCAGAGGTCGGAAATTACCTATTTCACCGAAAAGTACTACCGGGACAAAGAGTACACTGTGTCTTAAGGTCATGTTATATCTGTGAGCCAAACATCGAAATTCGTACAACCACTCACACGTGAAAGGACAGACAAACAAAGTTACTTTTATATGGTATTTTGTTCATCAAAAGCTCTGCATACCATGTTGTAAGGACATTAAAAGAGTACAGAGTAAGGAGTGTCGTATCTGTGTAACTGATATTACTCTGCGTATGCTGCATATTGTTATGTTATCTCAACCGGCCGTCTGTTCTGGCTCGTGGGTTATGAATCACCTGTGCACTGTGCACTGTGCTAACCGCCTGCAGTATGCCTTGCATGGTGAATCCCGTATTTGGTATTAGTAGTCGCAGAATTATTGGCTTCGATTTTGAGTGGAAGGAATATGTGGAAGAAGACTTATGATTCATGATCTTTGTTTAATGAGTGATATTACGATTGCAACTGCCATTTCAGCTGGTTAGACTAAAGGCCGACACCAACATAGGTTGATGACCATTGCAGCTTCAGTCAAAGATCCTGATAAAGTAAAATGATCCTATTGCTTAGTGGTAATTTACGATATAACCTACTACCTACTGCAGCTTTACATATTGACTTGAAAGCACCTCATGAATGGCAATAAAATTTACGGTGTAGTCAGTCAATATTGATAGTGGCTCGAGTAGGTATAACAAAAAACGTATTTGTTAGAGAGGGAGATAGTACCTATAACTACATTAGAACCTCTAAGCAATTTTCTCAAGTTTATTTTGAACAGTTTTCCGCTCTAGTATTTCCTTGAATACGTGGGAACTGTCTTCTGTCAGTGTTTGTCCGAACTGCTCGGCTTGGATGCAGTCCGCGAGATGTTTTTAAACATCCACTACTACTGAGCTCGCGTTACTGCACACATTTAGATGTCTAGGGCTGGCACAGAGGAGAGTATTTTAGTGTAATTTTGTAGTAATCGTGAATTTATAACTACGTAACGTTGTATTAATAATTGTGGTTAAGTTTTCTACGTTGTTATTTTTCGCGTCCCAATTTTGTAATGAGAGCTTTGCTTGACGATGAAAAAGTTAATTCATTTGAAAAAAGTGATTATTTTAATCTACTAAATAAAAATGTGATCGCTATTCAGTGCTTTTTTAAATATTCACACTGTTTGCTAAAGCCATCAGTTTATTTCAAAATCCTTTTAGAGTGATAGCCTGCATTTTTTTTTAAAATTTAACTGTCGTCAACCCTGCAGCCGCATGTCTGTTGACTTGTGTTTAAAACTGTGTAAATAGAAGAGGTCTCAAGTTACGGGATCGATTTTAAAACAATATTCAGCTACGGACGGAGGCGCCTGCGAACAAACATGTCCAACTAGACCAGGGATGCTCAACTTTTGCTCTCAGAGTTTGTAGTTTATTTTTTCCTCTTCTTCTTCATTTTAAAGAGAGCAGCGGTGGCCCAATAGTGGCGGCTCCGACTAACGAACAGTAAGTCGTGGGTTCGAACCCAGCCAGGCGCAATTACTTTGTGTAATTTATTTCATCACCAGTGCTCTCAAAACGGTGAAGGAAAACATCGTGAGGAAACCGGCATGTCCTAGAATCAAAAATTCGAAGACATGTGACATCTATCAACCCGCACTGGCCCCGCGTGGTGGATTATAGCCCATTCCCTCTCATGGAGAGGAGGCCTGCGTCCCAGCAGTGGGAACATTATAGACTGATTATGCTTATGCTCTTCATTTTAAAGAGTTCTAACGTGAGGGAGGTTAATCGGTTGCTTTATTTACAAAAAAAATGATAGATGTACATCGGAAAAAGTCTTCTTTAACTTGTGAACCCTCTTATCGAGAGTTTACTTAGCAAAGTTGCGAGGATGGAGTTCTGTTTTCTAGCGGGTCATTTTATCTGCATAGCGGTTTCCCAACTATGTTGGGGTCGGCTTCCAGTCTAACCAGATGCAGCTGAATACCAATATTTTACATGGAGCGGCTGCCTATCTGACCTCCACAACCCAGTTAGTACTGGGTAATACGATACCCCTTAGTAAGACTGGTTGTCAGACTTTCAGGCCACTGACTACCTGTAACGACTATCGAAGATCGTCAAATGACAGCCGGGACCAACGGTTTAACTTGCTTTCCGAGGCATGATGGAAACTCGGTATGTAAGGGGTGGTTATTATTATAATATATTATTTAGCCACAAGCTCCTAAAGTTTTCTAGCAGGTGTAAGCAACAATTATATGACAATTGCTTGTTACGTTAAGTGATCCTGGTTATACATGATGACTGCATTATTTCAGTATGCGTCGGATCCAGATTGACAACCGCTGTCGTAGTTTAGAAGAAAAAAACACAACCCCTCCTTGGCCTTCAGTAGTCGGTGAAAAAGTCCGGAGAGTTTCGTAGAACACTTGGTTGGGACAAACAGTTTGGTTTGTGTTTCGAAACCAATCGAGATGATATGAAGATGTTGGGCAAACACGAAGTAAAGACCGGTGTCATGATGGGAGACAATCGTATTGTTTTATGTTTAATGTTATATTCATTTGTTGTTGTTTGATGAGACGGTGGCGCTGAGCTGCGTGCTGCTAGTTGCGACGAAGAGTCGCCACAACGCGATGGAGATTTGGTGAAGTATCGCCATCGATAAAATACTTGATAACTACGTTGCTTTGTATGGATTCAATTTTGTACAATACTGAATTTTCTTGCTCTCATTCTCCTTTCAGACCTTGAACGCATTGTCTTATACGCTAAATTAAAATTCACCAAGTTATTATTAGCTAGCTGTCAAGCCATTATTTTGACACATGTAGTATGATATGGATCTGCACATCATTGGTACAGACAGCGGTTGCTAACTCGCTGAATTTGGTATCCACGAGTACTACAGTCGCCTACCTGTCTTTCCAGATGTGGTCAAACATAAATGAACACCTACATATTTTATACAAAGTAACTTCGTTTGATCATTTAATCCAACAAGTTAGTGGATGACACCAATATGGTAAGGTTAGGTTTAAACCTGTCTCGCTAGAACAAAGACGTGTTACCTACGAGTAACTGCTAGTTAATGCAATAATTAGGTTCGTTAACATAATCATCAGTTGTATCTGAAACAACTCGTAAATAATACGCGGTTACGGAATTATGTCGTGTGGGAGTAGCAGAAGGGCCATTTGGAACATTGTTAGATCATGGCCCACGGTTCTTACTGACTTCTAAAGATGTCACTACGAGGCAGGGAGATCGTGTGTGAGTGTAATATGTACAGTCGCTAGCCCATCAAGTTACCACAACCTCCAAATGATTTTAGACCATAAAATCTTGAACGTTAAGTTTAAAATCAAATGAGAAAATTTGACTGTTTGTAGTAAGTTGATGCGCTGGCAAGTGTACCGCGCAGTACATAGGAGGAGCGGTTGTCTAGCCTCGGTGTTCCTCCCTATGCTGTACATTCTCCCACTCGCCTGCCTCAGGAGTGTCTCGGCGAGACTGTACAGCCACCATAAGAATGTCGTCTTCCAAAATAATATTTTAATTTTTTTTTCTGGTCTCCACTCGTGTTATTCGACTGAAAGATTAAAGCTTATGTGTTGGTGAAAAAGTTATCCATCAGCTGCTTGGAAGTTTAGTCGACTGAAGACAAAGTTGTGTCGAAAGCAGTTAGGTACTTTAAGCATCTATCAATCCTGGAGGCTTTCGCAGTACATCCTAAAACGAACTACTGGTGATCGTAACTGTACCTATTGTTGGCAGTCATAGCCGGTCATAGACAATTACTGACCAGTTCCTACACCTGATAAATTTGTGTGTTGTGATATTGAGTAAATATTCTATCCATCTATCGACCTAAGAGACAAAGACTAACCTAAAAACCCTTCTTAGAATTTAGCTTCAAGAAAGCAGTAGATTCAAGAAGCCAGATCTATCTGCAGTCTAGACTTCAGACCTTCTGCGCACAACTCCTGATGCCGCGGACAGGTGGGGCCGCAAAAAGTAGCGGTCGATCGTCCCCGGGAAAAACAATCAAAAGGCGCCGCGGCATCACAGGAGCCGCTTTGATACCGGGACAATTACCGCCCCCGCACCTCGCACACCGCAGGGAAACTCATTTTCCAACGCGGAGTAAACCTGTGCACTTATTAGATATCCACCAACTTGTGTTTGCTGCTGACGGGAATTAGATTAAGTATTTTCGGGAGAAGAATAGGGTTGAATTTGGAATGATTTTAAGTTTTGCAACTGTAACTGTGTTTTGGTTATTTTGCGCGACAACATCGTCCTATTTGCCATTGACGCTACAGTCAATCAACTGTAATTCAAAGAAGTAAGGTTCATTTCAGTAAGGCGTTAAGTTTTTCGGTAGCATATACAGGGTGTGCCAAGAGTTCTCGCGCCGCGGATCGGCCGTCAATCATCTCGCGATTCGAGTACTGACAAAGGAAAAATCCTTGAACGCGAAATAACTTGAACATGATCAAAGTGCTATGTTGACACCGTAAGTAAACGCATGGCGAGTTAATTTCGCCTTTGACTGAATTTATGGCGGGTGCGGGTTCAATTCCCTGTTGCAGACATTTTTTGTGGAGGCGCGGTGTGGATTGGAAGCGATTACTGCTAATTTGATGCTGTGAATGTGTCGCCTTAACGGCGGTGTATTGTGTTGCTCTGATATTGATTGAATAATGGAGAGATGTGAGCAATGAAACATGTGTCGGTGTGAAGTGGAAAAATTACTTATACTTATAAGGGTATTTCTTGTAAAGAGCTTTAAGAGTTATCAAAGGTATTCCTAGACGGATGATTAAGTCGTCCGAGCTGGATTTGGTAACCACCAGTTTCTGTTCAGTGAAGCACAAGAGAATATAAAAGCACTTCGAGTTTTTACTTGATTAGGTTATAATGTCACAGAACATGAAATCAAATTCAGAAAACACAAGTGCTTGAGGATTCTTATTTACCCATTTGAAGGATAAGTAATGTTAATTGCTGAAGAAACCTTAAATTATATATTGTATTACGGACGCCTGCAATCACCAATCCAGCCCTTTTTGTCACCACCACAAAAACCCGAGTTAATTTCTCTCAAACATTCCAGGACACGTCTTAGCAAGCAATGAAACTGGAGATTACTGATCCATTCATCTCATTCAGATGTCGTTTGAAACGCGATAACCCTGACAATGGCACACCAGCGACAAATATTCCTACTAATTTCACCTACCAATTTGCGGGGCACATTCTTTTAAGTGTAGGGCTGTCGCGCAATTGAATTCAGGACATTTCTATTCAGGTTCAAATACTTTACAGGACATCTGCTGCGCCCAGCAAGTAAATTCGTACTATCCTGCAGTGTTCCCTTTAACGGCAAAGAAGTAATTAAGCCATCATCATCATGATTCTCCGGTGTTTTTTGGCATTTTGCTCGAATGCTTATGATGAAAGATTTTGAATAGTTACTAAAAATAAATATATCTTGTAATAGTCTTGTTTTGATCAGCGTAAAGATCCAGAAATCTTTGAACACATCGGGAATTGTGACTTCGTTCATGGCACAGAAAGAATCAAATCTGTCTTTTAAAATTGTATAATCAGTTCAGCACAACCCTGGACCACATCATACAAATCGGTACCGTTTGACATGGCCGCTTCCTCCCGCCGTTTCATTCATTCACGAGAGCACAAAATGGCGGAGTATCGGCATTATATGTTCATTTGCGGCGCATTGCCACGCGGTCACACCACACTCTACCACACTCCAGAGCTTCCTGCCCTCACATCAATTAGCCGTCTGTGAGGACAATAGGCGGTGCATGCTAAATGCAATCTTTGTGTTATTGACAATATCTGGTGTAGGTTTTGCCCGCGGGCTTGCTTCTCATCCCATTCTTTCTACCCCATGGTTTTTTTTTCAGAATAATCATGGCATATGTCGCTTTCCGGAGCCTTGTACGGTTCATATACTATCTGCACGCAAAAAACCTCGTCGAGTGAAAGAGTGAAAAACCAATAAACTAAAACAATAATAGTTTTCGAATTTACTTGTAGCATATATTTGATGATGGTAATATTTATGCTGAAATCACTGTTCCGCACGAGAATAATGACATAGCTGAAAGAGAAGAAGAACATAGAAAAGTCACGGAATACACCTTAGCAATATTTCAGTCGGATCGTGGTCATAATATGTGAACGCTAGAAACACATCAACGGCAAGTACTTATTTATTCCTAGAGTGCTAATATTTGGTACCAAATTGGTCTATTTACATTGAATTTACGAAAAAGTTTATATATCATCATCATCATCAACATATTACTAATAGACACACACTTCCCGGTTCTGTGATTCCCGCGACTTATTCAATATCATAGACCTAATCCTATACAGTCCTTACTAAATTAGAAACACTAAATACTCCATACTGATACCTTCCCCTACTCCAGGATCAAAGTATCCTCTTCACAAAATCAAATTACTGTCCCAATCCCAATCGATCATAGTTCACTCCATAAGTTCATACCCACGGTATCATGTCACCAACTTACGTTAACAGTATAAAATATTAAGTAAATTTGCGGGCGCCACGTGCCACGTCATCAGTGCCCTTTGTTGTACTGGGGTGAGCAGTGGTCCGGGTGCAGACGAGTGTTTTACACATTTTAACATAATGTTGGAGGAAGTTGGGAGAAGGGGGTTTGTGGAAACGGTTTTGGGATAAGTAATGTAGAGCATAGTTAAGGAAGATCTGCCCACATTGAGTTAAGTAAATTCGCCTCATGAACAGACGCCAGCACATCAAGCTACCCGAAACTGTCAAATTTTCTCAATCAGCCTTAAACCTCATGCTTTGGCGATTAAGTTGAATATCTATTAAATAAATTTGACAGATTGGAGTAGTAGTCTGATGTGCTGGCGTCTGTTCAAAAATTCGTAGTAGACTTTAAAATTTGCAGTTACATTTCGGCCACCTGCACTACGGTTTTCTTCTACTTTTATTCGTTTTTGATTCTAGCTTATGTCAGTATCTACCTAAACTATATAATCTTCTTCATAAACATCACCTTCATCCATCAACTGTTATCATAACAAAATATCTACAAAATCAGCTTCAAAACGCAAGACTTTTACCACATTTCCTTATACCACCCGTTACAAATCAATATCAGCCGATCGAAGCGTTATTTTTATTCAAACGGAACCCTAAACAGCGGGTTCGGGTGGTAATTGTGAAATTAGCGCGCGCAGATCAAAGGCGCCGGCGATTTGTCGCGTTCTCATAATGTGATAAGTTTCGCGCGCGATTACGTTGGGGCGGGGTGACAGTGACAGCGGGGATGATGGGGACTTTTTTGCTTCATTAATTCTACTTAAAATTCAAACAAATTTCTTTAATTCTTTTTACGACGGTATAGTTCCGGTCTTGACTGTAGAATTATTTATAGGGTCCCAAAAAAAACTTTAATAGACAGCAGTTGATCCAAATAAGAATGATGCTAAGATTCTTATGGTTCTAAAACATATAAACAGTTTCTAAAAAATATTGAGTTGTTAAAAATGCTGTTTCGACAACAATTACAAGGAATAATATGAAGAATATTAGGGGTGGTAAGTGATATAACTGGCACATCCTTGTATATCTGAATTCGAACCTCATTTAGTGTCATCGGCCTTCATCTGTCTGTTTGAGAGGGCCTAGACGAAGGCTATGAGATGTCTTTGAGTGATAACGAAGAAAAATTCAAAGATATATCGATTTGACATAAGCTAACGAAAAGCTTACATCAATTCCGTTGACAGTCACTGTAAAAATACGCAACACTTCGAAAGCGATTATCATTTGTCTAGGCCCTCAGTTCAGAGCCCAACAACCCGTGAAGGTTCCTTCTTTAAAATTCGCTACAACTGCCGCCACACAAAGCGTGTTGTTGACTCTATTCCCCTCGTGCTTCCAGTTAGGGGAGCAAAGTATTCAAGTAGGGTAATTTGTTTTGTTCCTCAGTAACGGATTACTATTAGTAATTTTATACGACAATATGAGCCTAGTAACCTTAGCAGAAGGTTTGGAAGATTTCAACTGGAGTAACGAGAAGGTTTTAATTTAGAGATGACGATGACTGGAACAGTAAGTCTGGCTTTTCTTAAAAGAAGAGCTGGATTGCAATTATTTCGTTCCGGATTATTATTATCATCACCGAGGTGTCCACAGCTGTAGTTTGTATTGGACAGCGTATATTTTCCAGACTGCCTTAATTTTGGATTTTTAGCTCTGTCATTCCAGCCATCCATCTCCTAATATCTGGTTTGCTGCGGCCCAATCTGTGTGTCCAGGCATCTGAATCTGTACTAATACCTCGGTTTCGGCCACTGATTCTAGTTTATCTTCGAGCAAAGTTGCTCTATTCAAGTCAGTACGACGTCTTGTGTCATGGGTCTTGAGTTGAATGGCTTTGTAGTATTCATAATTAATGTGGTAGTGGGTGATTGTATAAAGCCTGGATTGTGGTCGTTTCGCAACGGTTTCAATATTGCTCTTCTTTATTAACACTTGCCTTTGTTATATTTGTCTAGGAGCCCTTGAAGATTGGTGATTGTTCGTTTAGCCACGTATAAAGACGAGACTCTACTACTTTTATTATCGTTTTTAAGTGTTCGTGTCTTTACAAGTAGCTACGGTAATTGACTACTTTATACAGGACTGTATAGATAAGGGTGTTTTAAGTTTCATAATGGATGTCTAAAAATTGTTTATGGTTTACTTTTATGGCAATGTGTGAAACCTTAGCATTCGTTACCCTTAGTATGCCGTTAAGCACTAGAACAGACTAGAATATGTATTAACAGATAAAATTTATAGGTGCAATCATTATTCTGCATGTCTCGTTACCAACTCGTTCATATCATTATCGAATTCCTCGAAACTTTAATGCCATTGTAAAACAAAAATAAACAGTTGCTATCATTATCGGAGTTAAAAACCGCCACTCACGAGCATTTGTGATGGCTGTCAGCGAGTGAGCGCTAACTCGAAAAAAAAAAGAGTTAAAAAAAAAGAATTTAAGAAATGAAATAATAATCGTGAATCGTCCGGTAGCCGTCGCCGGTCGGCGGCCGGGGCCGGTCGGGGCTGGTCGGTCGCGACGCCATTGTGCGGCCGTCACCAGTGACTTTACAAAATACTAACGACCCGAAATGTTTTTAGAAAACAATTTAAGAAGCTTCCGTTTAAAAGTTGGTTTATTTATCCTATTGTGCGTAAGCGGATCGTTTCGTATCGTAATTGTTGACTGACAGTCGCTGGTAGCTGTGGGAAGCTAAGAACTGTTTTTTTCTTGAATCAAATAAACATTAATAATATTTGGATTCAACATGGCGACCGCCACTGTAATTACTGTGCTCTGTTATTGGAACGGCAACTGACGTGTGAAACGGAATTTTGAACTGTTCCTAATGAAAATAGATATTATTTTAGTTCTGGAGTTTGATATTTATTTTGTTTGTTTGATCGGTCAGTGTGCATGAACCGTAACTGCGCCAGAAGGTTTCAAGTGTAGGATACAAGGCATCAATTAATCGTTAACTTTCTATTGAATTGAATAATATGGACGTACGACTAACGGTCCTGAAATGTTGTACAACATAACCCAAGGACAGCAAAAATTGTAAATATTAGACCTCAAATAGCTCTTTAATGCAGTCTTGACAGTCAATTGCCGCGTTAATATCACCATACTGGCATCGAGGAGCCTTCAATAGTCTTTTCAACGTTTAAATAAATTTCTGGTTTTATGCAAAGCATTCGCTGTATTCGCCTGTTAAAGATTCTTTCATTATCCGTTTCCTGGCACAATTTCTCACGAAGCTCTTCTGCCCCATCCATCCTGGTGGTCAAGTCACTACAGTATCCTCACCATTGTTCCCACCATAACTAGCAGCTAATAATAGTGTGCCTATTACCGACCCTACCGTCGATTGTACGAATTGCCGTCATCCGCGCCGCAATGAGGATGCTGCTATCTCTGCTATTGGCTGGCTCGCCGGATGCTCGCCTGTTCGCCCACTCCTGCGCACCTCCCTAGCGCGTACCGTGTCAATCTTTATTACTGGTGGTTAGTGGACGTTTATGTGATTGTTTGTAGGTATAAAGGATCTAGGTATGCTCGGTGAGCTCGGGAAGCTCGAGGCTCGAACTTTGTAGATTGACCGGTGCGGCATTATGTAATGCCGCACCGGTCAATCTACAAAGTTAAGCATCACTTGCTGAGGTCGGTCCGTGTATGAGTGACCATCTATAAAAGACCGAAACCTCGCTCCGTATCTAGGAAATCATGATAAAACGTAATATGATAAACATGTGGAAATAATTACGTTTATCGATCGTAAAAAACTACTCATATCCATGACCAGCATTGTGTTTGTCTACCAGATTTATGACCAGATCGTAATTTAATGCTCCAATTAGAACACGTTAGGTGGGATGTTATTAACGAAAGCCTTTTTCTGTTAGGGAATGATGGGGAACCTTCAATGAATCTTCATAAGTGGTTTGAATCCCAGTACCTGAATACAAAACCCCATGGTTTTGTTTTTGGGGCACAGCCATCTGTGCCCCAAATCTTGCTAGAGCAACTAAAACCAAAGAGTTTTCAACGTTTTCAAAAATACAAAGGGAAACTTTGAATGAATAATATCATAGAAGTTTACAAAACTAAGCATCTGACTTGAATCAACAATCCTCCAACTCAATATAATCTAATCAGCTTCATAATAAAATATGACAAAAATTAATGTTTATTTTTATAACAAGCTGGAGTCTTTATTTGAAAAAAAAGAAAACAATTTAAAGCTGACAGAAGCTCAGTGAGCAGCGAAACGTATTCAAATATCGAAAATTGTTGACAAATTAAGTTCCCTACGACTCCCTTACCACTTGAGAACGACTCGACGAAATTTTAAACTGTCTAACAAAGATCCTGGCACCCCTCTTAAATTGTTCTTTGACCTGTAACACCAACGGTTAAAGTTCGTTTTTGAATGCTTTTCAATTTTCAGAATGCATGCCTAAGTTTGTAAAGCTATACTGAGGGACGGTACCGGGCCGTTCGTTTTACTAGTTACTCAATTAGGCCTTTTGTATTTGTTTATCTGAGTTTGTATAGCGGCAGAAAGGGATAACGATACAATTCGATACGGATTGGAAAGAGACAGGCTATGCAAAGTAATTTGAGACAGTTCTTTTCACTGGCCTGGTAATACGTTCCTATTTTGAATGGCAACACGAAACTGGCGGGAAATGCATTCAAATTGTGTTCTGTTTTTTTACTTTTTCTAATTTGTGTAATGGCCGCCAGGCTACGGATTTTCTTTGATACTTTCTTTTCTGAAAGCTCTTTTTCCGACTTGAGTTTTTAAATGTTAAGTAAATGTTTTCATTTAGGTACTGCCGTTAACAAAGGCGACTTTGAGGTCTTTATCAAGCTTGTGTGACTAATGCGTTGACAAATACAAATCTCATCAACACCGAACCCAGCCACTGAACAATTTCACAATCGATATAATTTAAACTCCCCGTCTGAGTGAGCATTATTGACACTTGATCTTTTATTCCTGTCATACATTCAATAAGGATGGAACGCATTGAGCTGTCTGGGGCTCGAAAAAACGAAAAATGAAATTATGGCGCCTCTTACTAACATGTCTCTAATATTTGTGTTTATTAGTTTAAAATATCGTGTCATGATTTACAGTAGAGGAAATTAACAACACGTTTCTAATTCCCGAAGGGGTAGGCAGAGGTCAGGGAGGAATGTAATATAGTCTGTTATTGTCATCGACCGAGCACAAATCAGGATGCTACTGAGAAATTCCAGACGGAAAAAAGCCAATAACCTCACAATAACCATTTCAGTTACTAGCATTTGTTTTTAACATCTTCGCTTTCCTTTGAAAAGTTTATCTGTTTAAAAGACGTGCAACCCTTGTAAGGTAAATCTCCATGCCACCCTCACCCCGTCTCGCCCGTGCGTCCCTGATTGAGCAAATATCGTAATATCAATGTGACTGCGATCGCGAGTTCGCGACCGATGGTGCATAAAACATCCCCGTTACAAAGACAAACAAGACATGGATTAGATTATGTGAGATGTCATAAAATATTATAAGTAAAAGAATTAGATGTAGCATTTTATTATTACACAATGCTACATCTTAGTCTAAGTTAGTTATTCCTGACTTGATGTAATATTGTAATATAGTGTCCATGGAGTGTCTTGCCCATTCTGTGTCTGTTTATGTTTAAGTTTTTTTTTTGTTATTTCTGTTTAATGTTGTGTGCACTTGTGGCATGTGCCAAATAAATCTATTTTCTTTCTTTCTATTCGTCTGCATATAGATCTACGTCATTTACTTTTAGAAACTGGCAACTAGCTTCCACTATCTGTGTAACTGACGATCATTGCAAAGAGATAATGTCAAGGAACTCGTTGAAAATTCAGAAATGTCTGTAAAATGCTTTGAGTTTGATAACAATTAGTTAGCTGTTATGTATGTAAAGGTGTCAGAGTACCTTAGATTGTAACAGTGCCTAACTTTTGTTTAATTTGATCATTTTTGTTAACTTATTTTGTAGTGATATTATTATTTCACTACAAAATAAGTGTTATTATTTCTCGTTATTTATTAAATTTTTAACCGAATTCTATAAAGGAGGTTTTCAATTCGCCTGTATTTTTTTTTGATGAGTTATCTTCTGTAAAATATCTTTTTCCTTCTGGTTATGTAGATGATTTGATAATAACTTTTAGTAACAATGGAAAATGAATACTCGACAAGTATTTGTGTGAGATACCAAATAACATTAATGGAGAGTAACAGATCCAAATAATTGTTATGGTTCTAAAACATATACACGTAGGTACACCAACCTAACATCTAAATTATGTACCAAAAGTGGCTTGCGAACTAAAAATCCGTACGTTTCCTTACAAATTCCCTGTCACCTATTACCCCATCCTTTCACCGCTTCGCCACCCTCAACCGGTGATCCTCGGTAATGAACTGGGAATCGCGGCCGTGTGCAAATCCCCTTACATTTGTTGACGCACAATCATACACGCTGACACTTCGGGATTTACTTGACTTCGTGTGTCTTTTGAATATTTTTTTTGTCTATGATCTTTTTAAGGTAATGTGCTATTGAACAAAATTTGTCTAGAAAGTCTGGATGACAAGAAAAGAAAAATAAAAAACATTTTTGAAAATAGATTAAGAAAGAATACAATATTAATTTGGCGCATGCCACAAGTGCACGGAACATAAAAGAATAACTTAAATCAAAACAAATAAAGATTATAATATTGTGTCTTACGGCTGCGTCAAATAGATCCAGTTCAGCAAACGGCCAGCAGCTTGTTTTCAACTGAACCTGACACAGCGATGTAATGTGATGGACTTAAAACAGTAAAGTTAGTTGAAGCTCTATTCAATACAAGAAAACATTGCCGTGTTTTTTATATTTCGTCAATAAGTCTAAAACCACAGCTAAAACTACTGACATACATTTGCTACGTTCGTTCTACCCATAGACCAATACGATCTGTGATATACTACGCACATTGTCTTAGTAAAACGTTTCATTTATGACTTCTCCCGCTAGTATGTTACTGAGAGAGTGGTAGATTTATTTAATGAGTTCAGCTAATTAGAAAAGCGATCTGGAGGAAATGAGAACGTAATAACATGTTTTGATTTTTAACATGACGTGTTCTATATAACGTTACCTTATGGATAGCTGACACTATTGGATTTTAGGAAAATATACGTAACAAGGGCATAGCTATCATAATCATCCTATATTTTGTTCCCATGGCTGGGACACAGACCTCCTTGCTATGTATGACAAGGTGTGGGCCGCTGGCCACCACTCAGGTTCAGTGCGAGTTCGTAGATGTCACATTCGTCTGTGAATATGCGTTTTCTCACTAAATATTGTAAGTTTGACAAAATGTTGTTGGATAATGAATGATCTACATATCATCATCTCCCTAGCCTTTTCCCAACTATGTTGGGGTGGGCTTCCAGTCTAACCGGATGCAGCTGAATACCAGTATTTTACATGGAGCGACTGCCTATCTGACCTCCACAACCCAGTTATTACTGGGTAATACGAAACCCCTTGGTAATGATGGATCTACATATTTATACCAGTAATATTTTCATTAGATCTTATTTTATTATTTGACCATGTAAAAACAATGAAAATTCCCAGAAAGCGCTACTCATTAATAAAAAAATCAAACAAGCATAAAAGTCACGCAAACAGTTAAGAATAGTTTCTCTTAATTCCCACGTGAAACTAAATACATATAAAATTAAATTAAAACAGAAACAAAACACATATTAAAATGTTGACTTTTATTAAGAACCACTCAAAATCGAGTGCTGTTTGCAAAATACAGCTAAATTGTGTAGAACAGCCAACCCTTTGTCTTGCGAGGGTCGTTCGTACCCTTAGGAACACTTGATTAATGGAGGGTTATTCGTCGCTTTGCGGTTATGTTGGGAACTTTGTGGACTAATTGTTATATTTTGACTTTGTAGCATTGCAAGGGTTAAGCACTTGATTTTTTTTAAAGTTCTATTGACTTTTCTTAAGGAGTTTTTAATGTGTATGGCTTCTAAATTGTGACTTTATTTTATTTCTAAAGTTTCTTTTAGTGTTTCGTTTGAAAATGAGCGTGAGAGAAAGTGTATGTAAGTTAGTATTTAATAATGTACTCGACTTGACTTCTCGAAGTTTCTCACAGAAGTTTTCTTAAGGAGCAGGGCGGTATTAAGTTTGCTTAAAAAAAGCTTTTTTTTTTAGGTACGGCATCGTTGCTGTCAACAGTGCTAATACCCCTTTAATTTTGCTGATTGTATTAAAGAACGAAGTTGGGCCGTAGTCTAGTAGATACTTACTATGAACCTGAAAGTACTTACCATCGGGGTGCTAATACTTTCGCTTGAAACAGGCCGATGCTCAGCAGAGGTATTTGGGCTGATACGTTGATGATGATGAAATTGTTAATGGGTGGAGAAATGATGACTAATTCTCTACTGTAGAAATATCTTTTAAATATAATCCCTTCATCCAATCACACATTCCTGCAATGTTCAATGAATTGGAACATTTTTCCGGTGACCGGGCGCTTGTCATAATGAATGTAGCTTCGTTAAATGTTTCAAGAGCCCTCCGCTCTCATCCAGCATCCACTTCATCCTACTTGCGCTGGATATGGACAGGCGGCTGCCAAAGGGTCGACATTTTGGTGACGCCTAAACTTATTAATGCAGTGTTCCATTATCAGAGACCGTAACACCGAAATATTGACATTGTCATGTAGAAAAGATGGTTTAGAAATCTATCTCAATCACAATTAATTATTAGATAAGATTGTGTATCTGATTGGCATGTGTATTTAAAAAGTAGCAATCTTATATGTATACTTAAATTAAAAATAAGAAAGTGACTTACATTAGGTATGCTATATGATAATGTAAGTGTTATAGCATTAACAGTATGATATAGCATTGGTTTCTAAAGCTTGTTGTTGGTGTACTCGATACAGCTTCAACCCGAAATAGCGAAAAAAACACAAAGTAGTTGACTCTGAAAAAAGTATAAACGTTTGAGGCATTTTGTGAAACAAATCCTTAGTTTATCAAAAACTCACCCCTTTTTTTTTTTTTTTTTTTTCCCGGATGGGAAATCATCAAATGACCCCCCCCACTCTGGGCGGAGCGGAGGGGAGTGTCAGACTTGTACTGACTAAAACCCATCCATGTTCCTTCTTTGCCCGTTATGTTCCAGGGCCATAAAACTCACCCCTCAATCTAAACCAACATAGGCACAGTCAGTATATAAAACCTCACAGATAACATAACAAGTAACAACATTCCCATAGCAGATAGCGACGTAACTACATAGATATCTATCAAGAGGTTAGTTCCCATGCCTGCGTACGCGCTTGACTTTTGACACCGACACTCGTATAGTAATGCTTTAGTCTTTCACTTTTTAGTATGGACAGGTCATTCGATTGGTGATTGGTGTTTAAAATATGTGAATGATTTTGATTGAAAAATGGTATTGTATATTATGCGTTTTTTTACCTCCATTGCCACGTTTGTTTTTATGAAATTCTTAAGTTGGTGCATATCGGGATAAACTGAATATCATGAATGACACTATTTTAACTACGTGTAAAAATTTAATTGATACCGGGACCAACAAAACTGACTGACTGGTGACTGAAAAGTTGTGTGGTAATCGGTTGACGTGGTATGGGCATGTGATGCGGAGGAATGAGGGAAATGGCTTGAGGAAAGTTTTGTGGATGGCTATAACAATAGAGGAAGACCAAATAAACGATAGACTTTGTGAAGGATGATATGGCAAGAAAGGAGGTGTGTACTATCTGATGAGATGACGAGTAATAGAGAAGTATGGAAGAATGAGACATGCTGCACCGACCTGAAATAAATTTGATAAGGGCAAGAGAATGATGACGATGATTTTGAATTATATTCTTCGTCAAATCATATGAGGGCCATGTAAATTAGTGTCCGAGTTGGTCTTTTGAGAACAACAGCAAGACTACTAAGTACTTAGATTTCAGTGAACCTGTCAGTACACAATTTGTCAGTAATCTTTATTGTTTATATTAGCACCGGAGATCACTAACGAACAAAATCTTAAAAAAATCAACGAAAACCAAATCGAATTAGAGACAGAATCAGCGAAAGAATAAAGCAGCGACTGTACCGATGCGGCGAAGCGATAAATATAGTTAAGCGAGAATTGTTCGTCAAAAATACGAGTAATTTTAATTGCGTCGCTGATAGAGGCGGTATTATCGCGTTAATCACGCTTTCTGCTCGCTCCCCGCTGTATTCGTTCAACTTAATGCTTCTCTGATTTTTATGACAATAAGGTACTTGTTCTTTGTTCTGTCTAGGCTGATGAGTAGCTGTGTTTATTTTGACCTTTTTTGTCCGAATTTTTAACGTTTTGTCTCAGTTAAGTAAGTTTCACAGTAACTCTTGAGTCTGTTTATACTTCCAGTAAAGATACTTTACTCTTTCTGCTTAATTATTAAGCTAGCGGCTTCACATGTTTAATTCCTTTAAGACATTTTTTTTTTCATTTGAAGATCAAAAGGTTCTCAATATACTCAAATGATCCTATACGTTTGACTGCGTCGTTAGTCTAGTAGTCGCACTACTGCTGAGCATGAGCTCCTGAGTTTGATTCTCAGGTCAGGCAAATTGTCAATTAAATTTCTCATTAGTACCTAACTAATGATGCTTTCAGAATATTTCCAACATGCTGCTTAAATTATTTTTGATACCAAATCCCATTTTTATCCAAAGTAACTCAAAAATCACTCACAAACGTCCCAAACAATCTAAAAGCAAATAACCCCACATTATACACGAACAGCATCACTATAGCGACTGTAGCACTGACAATCTCAGCGTATCATCTCTGCGCACAAATCGAATCAGCCGCAATCCCACAGACATATTGTTCGGGAACGGATCCAATCTACAGATTTGTGCGCAGCATCCCCACACCCCGCAACCCCTCGCCTGAGGCAAAGGAGTCACGTTAACGAAATAATTTCGATAAAGATTTACATGAGATTTTATTGAGGGATGTTGCCGAGACAGACAGTGAAAGAAGAGGCGAAATTTAAATAATAGAGAAAAATAGTAAATGCAAGTTATGAACATCCAGATTTAATCATACTAGACAATGTGGATAATGCAATTTACAACTGTAGGAGGTATAATCCTCGATACCATTTCATTCACACTGAAAAGAAAGACTTAACTGAGAAAAAAAAAATTTGAGCTTACTTAGCTGTTTTGTAAGCGGGGAAGTACATATTTGTTCCTAGACAGATATTTTGACAATTATTTCTACCGCTGCACTACTTACGAACTTGTACAAAATTGTGTAGTCCAAAATATCTCGTCTAATCCAAGAACCAACGCACATTATAATATCCGGTAACCCCTCTATCTTACAAACACTCAATATTAAAGAAATCCAAAACCTCGCTACTAACAGATTCACCAGCATCCTCGTCATCAGGGACTTGCTACATTACTTATTCATTGGCGACTAAACGGGGCATGAAACATTGGGTTATGTTCTCATTCAGACATCATTGCTCTGCTCCTAATTGTGTGGGGATGCTGGTGTCGGATTACTGAGGGTCTGGTCTGATGGGAAATGGTTAATAGAATTTGAATTGAAAGTTTTAGAATCACTGGACGGTCCTATTGTTGAGTTTTGGTTTTGTATTGTTATGTTACTTTGTGGAGCTATCATATTTATCGTTTCGATGTGTGAGTTGTTTTAATTTGAATCCATTATTGTATTCCTTAATTTTTCATTATGTGCTGCAGTCACTATCATCATCTGTCTAGCCTTTTCTCAACTATGTTGAGGTCGCTTCCATTCTAACCGGATGCAGCTGAATACTCTACTAATCTTCATTAAGCTGAAAGATTACCACTGCTATACAGGCCCCTCCTAAGGATCATCACAAGATTAGCATTAGACGGTTAGCTTAATAGCTCTAACCTTTCTTTCTATTTTAAAATACTTTTGTATTCAATTCTCTCATAAATTCATTGTGGTCATTTTACTGACCGCAATGGATAGTCAAAGTCACGGCATTTACATCAGAACTGTTACTGTAATGACAGCTCCACGGCTCCGACAGACCCACCGCAGTGAGACGGTACTCGAACATCAAGTATCTATAGTCTCACTTACTAAATGAAAGCTATGAAAGCTCTGATCAAATGTTATAAGAGTTCTTGATGGCGAGATGTATCGCGAAACTCAAGTATGGCTTACGTAATGGAATTAGCACTAAACTATCTCCTCTGTTAATGTGATTATTTTGATTTAAAAACCGTGCAACGTCTCGAGAAAGTGTTTTGATCTATCAGAAGTGGTTTGGCCATAATACCACATCTACTGGCGAAAGATTTGGCAATAGTAGTGTCTTGGTTTATTGAAATAGTAGTACAAAAGTACCATACTTATCGAGGAGGATGCATATCCCTGGTCGAGAATGAGCATCACACTTTAAATCATCAACTTATGCTAACCGTAGGTTATCCGTTTCATAAACCCTAACCTTTATGAGTAAAACTTATTTGTTATCTCCAAATCCACCATCTTTAGTATCGCACATCATTCCAATCTTTCTAAATTTTATTTCATTCATCCTATCTCCGAAAACAGTCACCATATTACGACACAGCTATACCGAACTGGAATCGCCCGCGGCGTCTCCAATATCTGCGGCCGACGGACCGAGCTCATCTAGTTATACGAGTACGTTCATAATAACTCTTTGTTATACGTATAGTGAGCTATTGTGTCTCTTTGTTGGCACTAACTTCGTTTGTAGAATCGTTTTGATTTTTGTTCATAGTAAAATGAATTTTTATTTTTAGTATTATGATGGATTTCATGTTATTAGAAAGGGTAATGGAGCAGCATGATAATCTTGGCAATGTTTAAGAATAATGTATCTTACTGTGTTGCTGTTGGCCGTTCCTTACTGTCTTTTCTTATTTGAGTAATAACCTTATCTTAAGCGTGATCGAGAAGAATATGTAAAGAACTAGAGGAAGGATGAATGATCGAATTATTATTTCGTACGCTCTAGGTAAAACACAGCACGGTTTTAAGTCCTTGCTAAGTCAAACTACGGTTTTAACTCCTGGAGGAAGAAGATGGTCAGATGGCCGGAAATCAATTTATTATTCATAGCAATTAATGCAAATCTGCTGTGCATCTATTCTCCCAGTATCCAAACACGCCATCACCGAAACCCCAAAACAATACGTTTCAAACCTAATCCGTTCAGAATTAACAACATTATCTTGTGCCGAGATTACCTCTCGTCTCATGTAAACGAGGTTCCACAGCCCTTTGTGAGCCAGAAACGTTTATATTACACTTAGAAATGAGGTCGTATCCTCAGGGCACAAATTAGCAGCACAAAGTAATCCCTGGCTCGCATCTACTCGCTTCCTTCCTGACAGCTAATGTCATTCTGAGATAGCTACCATTGCGGGTAGTCGCAAATTGTTTTAGAAATTGCTTCGGGTCTACTGTTAAAGGTTGAAGTAATAAGTTTGTTAATGAAAATAAGGAGTTTGCAGATCATTTTCGTGTTTATTGTGAGGTAATGAAGATGGCAGGAAATTGTTATTTTGTTGCGTGGTTTTTGGATGACGATATCTTGAGTACTTCCGGCGCTCTCTTGGTAGTCAGCCTCGCTTCATTATAATTATTATTGGTTTAAGTGCTTAAGGTAACATAGCCCGCGAAATTCAATTTTTTTCTCGCTTTTCGTATTTTGCCGATCAGTGTCAGGCTGTATGTTGATTAAAATATGATTCGCGATTGTAACAAGTATGTATTTGGAGAATTATAATTATTAAAAACATCAATACAACCCTCTAAGTTCATTTAATCCCATTGTATGACTATTTTATGAGAAAGACTCCATACAACCTGACGCTGACCTGCAAATTGTAAAAAAACTTAAGAAAATTGGAATTTTGCGGGCTACCTGAGCGCATCCTCCTTACGAATGTATAAATTACTGGTAAGCATTAGCTTGCTTCATCTTCTCCGTCGGTGGCAATCTTTGATGATTTAGCTTTCCTCACGCTTAGAGCACAATCATTGTGCTCTACAAGAGTAAGGTACCAAGCGTTATCTTCATGCAAACTGGCATAAGGAGGCACCATGCTGATTCTAATTAGGGTGTTTATTATGAGAAGGCAATCCTTAAAATCTAACGACCCCGGCTCCAATAAGACCTGCTTCACCAATCGTGTCATCGTACAAGTTAGAAAATGATATTCAAACAAACGATACTTTAAACGCATACAAAAAATATCTATATTTTATATAATCGTTTATATCACACCGGCTGGTTGCAGGATGTCGTGCGACGCAACGATATATCACGTAAGATATATCGCGGGGAACACCTTCGCGATGCTATGCTAATATTTAAAACAATGTTTACTACTTTGCAGCTTTTTAGGGGTCAGTAAAATTAAAACAGATTTGGTTTTAAAATTAAACCTGAACTTATTATGACTTATACCAGTTGGAAGTGGATGACACGCAATGTTTATTTCCTCCTGTTATTATACAGGTTTTCGCCCGACATTTTAGTAACAGTCTTAATAATTCTAAATGTTTGTAAGTACAGATTTTTACTATTAGGTAAATAATAGTTTCTATATTAAGCACTTACTTGTTATGAACCGAACCGAAACGTGGTCGCTCACAATGGGCCTCATCAGATGGCTTAAAGTCACCCAAAGGGGAATGGAGAGGGCTATGCTCGGAGTTTCCTTGCGTGATCAAATCAGAAATGAGGAAATCCGTAAGAGAACCAAGGTTACCGATGTACCTCGAAGAATAGCCAAACTTAAGTGGCAGTGGGCAGGGCACATTGCTCGCAGAACGGATGGCCGATGGGGCCGGAAAGTTCTGGAGTGGCGACCGAGAACAGGAAGACGTTGCGTTGGAAGGCCACCCACTAGGTGGACCGATGACCTGGTGAAGGTTGCAGGGATCCGCTGGATGCGAGTCGCACGGGACCGGTCAATGTGGCGACACTTGGGGGAGGCCTATGTCCAGCAGTGGACGTCTTTCGGCTGAAATGATGATGATGATGATGATGTTATGAACTATTACGGGTGGAAATCAAATTTGCAATTGTAATATAAGTAACTGTAATACTTTTCAGAACTTCATAGGCTAGATCTTCTTCGTATTTGTATAATTTGTGTACTTCTTCCTAAAGCGCGCTATTGACTCGCACTTGAGACAAAAATAGTCTGAGTGATGGTAAGAATTTACGCTGTGCCGATGATCAATAGCTGCAAGTATGCAAAGCCATTAAAACGTGAGCTTCTGTTTACCTTTTAAGGATAAAACACTTCAAAATCCAATGTGAATTGTAAATCATACCTACAAAACTTCGTTACGCCATCAACATTACATTTTTCCTAATATAGTAGGTACATTCGACCTTTAATTCTCTCCTAACACATTATCTAAATCGATCAACAGCTAGTTAATTTAATTATCATAGCTCGGTAAAGGCAAAGCCAATTATAACACAATTATTCTACTCATTACTGTGTACGGAACCATTATGTGTGATGGCATATCGCGCCTGACAGATTATTTAGAAACATCTGCTTTGTATTCATTTAAGCTGTAAAATTAGTTTTTTTAAATTGCATTCGTAACTAGGCTGTCTCAAGCTCATTAATTTATTCTTTTAAATTGGTTAAATACCCGTGCATATAAAATGAGTAGCACGTGCCGTTTTGCGTCGAATTCAGAAGCATGTATACTTTGCTCGTTTTACTTAGTAGCTCGTTTAAGAATAAAGTTATCTTTTACATAAACATAACATCACACCTGTAATCCCCGAAGGGTTCAGCAGAGGTGTACTTAATAGTACACCCATATTTCGCGATGAGGACTCCTGACTTTGAGGCTGCTATTGAGAAATTTTTGAGGGATAAACCCAATAACACTTTGCCCGACTTGGGAATGGAACCCAGGGCCTCATGCTCAGAAATAGCGCTTGCGATCACTAGATTAACGAAGTGAACGCACGAATCATCTTTTATGTTGTAAAAAGAGACCAAATATTAGTTAAAAGTTTGTCAGGTTTTAACGTTACGACCATCATTACTTTTTCGCCTTTGCCCTAGCTAGGGGGCTCTATAGTCAGACAGTCCCATCGAGATGGTCCAAGATTCAATAACAACGCTGTAACGTAACACAATAATATTGAAAAACCAAATATTTTTAAAAGACTAAGTAACTATGGAATTTCTTGCCGTCTGAAAATCAAAATATTTTATTGCACAGGATAGTGCAATAAAATATTTTGATTTTGAACATCCAAATGTAATAAAGGCAAGGCTTTCAGGAGTGGATGACGTTATTTTTTATTATTTGTAATTTTGCATGTAAAAGGAGACTTTGTTTCTGTAATTTTAATTTTTCAAATATTAATGTACTAATATGTAATATGTGTACGTAGTACTAACAAATTGAATTTTGTGATCTGTTAAATTAATGATTTGATTTGATTTTTTTTATAACAGTAGCAAAATGATTTGTGAGTGTTTTTAGTCCAGATTCATATATTTGTAGTACTAACTGAATTTAATAAATGGGAAATCTATACCTCATTTATTAAATTTATAAATAATTGGGAGATCTATCCCTCATTGATTAAATCGTTTATTTACTTGTAAAATAAGGCTTGAATATCTAAGGATTCACTGTTACTACCTACCTATCAGCTTACACACCTTTTAGTCCAAATTGGGTCTAGGTTTCGTGTTAGTACCTAATTTAGTATTGAGAATTATATCAATTACCTACACTACGTATATTTTAGTTTCTTAAATACCGCGATAGGAAGCAATTCACTAAGTGTTTCCCAAACCTGATTTTAAACCCACCTGGAGTTAAAGTCTATGATATACACAAAATAAGCAAAAAGTTTTGTAAGAAAAACCTGTTCTGATGTCACGAAACATATTTTCCCTCAGTTCAAAGAACTTCTTGCGATGTAAAAGTTAATTAGGACATGCAGGTGATAAATGTTTACCTTTCTTGTACTTATATTATAATAATACAGAAATATTAACATTTATCCACGCCTACATTATGTAAACACTCATTGCTATTACAAGCGTGTACATACTAGACCTACACGCATTCAAATTAGGAACACAGAAAGAATAAAAAAAACTAAACCATAAATGACAGCTCAATAGTATCAATAAAAAAAAAACAATAATTATTATGTTAAAACAAACAAGTGTTAATTAAAGAAACATCCATGACTAAGACATTATCACTCGAATAAAGGTCATAATTGTTAACCCGAAAAAAAACGCGCGACAAATTGACGCGTCGTGTCGTTTTGCGACAATTGATCGCAATCTTTAGGCCGGATACCGATCAATTAGTGTTTTAAGCGCTGTGCACATGCGACTGTGAGACCATACAGGTTGATATCTGCGTCTGATGGATCGCATAATGTGTATGCCAAGCTTGAGGAACTTTATGGGCAATTTGAGAGTGTGTAATTTTATTTTTATGGGGGAGTACAGCGTTAAGGTGCCACACCATGGCAGATCTAGATTCTAGTTACATTTTGAAATAGACAAAACAACCGTGGCTTGATGATACGCTGATATAGATGCCTTCGAATTGAAATCGTCAGACCTGTTCTTAACTGGCTTCTCTTTCCAAGATGACAAGAGATGATCTATCGTGGTAATTGCTAATTTTCCAGCTCAGTAATAGCCTCGAATGTTCACACTGCTGGGACACCGCCCTCCTCTGTGTGAGAGGCGCCCTGTGCGGGTGGATGTTACATGGCTTCCAATATTTGTTTCTAGGACATGCTGTCCCGCCTAATCTTCATTAACTCACCAACTGCCTAGGATTCAACCAAATGGAAAACTACCAGACAAGACAACCATGATAAATACTGCCATTTAGCATGACATGTCAAAGATAGTGTTATGTCAGGACACAACAACAGCATATAACAATAGTTTAAAAATTAAAGCTTACAACCATCGACTCTGCACGCAATAAAAAGCAGCTGGGCCATAGACGGCCATAGACAAGCACACTGGTACAGCAAAATATTTAGATTTATAACCATATAACTTAGAAGAACATCGTTTGAACATGCAAGTGCAGGCTTTTTATTAATTTTCATTATTATATCATCGCGTTGCGTGTCTGGTCATGTCGTGGCGTAGTTTATTACATGTTTTGCATTAATATGTTTGATGTTCGGCAATTGTTTGAGGACAGACACGGGTCTGAATTTAAAAGATAGAACGCGAAAGGTGTTGTTGTAGTCTTACCTACTAGGTTTATTTATATGATTAATGAATCTTCCCTTGTTTCTGCTGTTTCTGCTAAAAACGTAGTAAAATCTGCAAGCCATTCAGCAAGAAGTTTTCGCAAAATGCCCAGGGTGCTCCTCTCCGTTGAGGTTATTTTCATGTCTCGAACTGCTTATCACTGCGAAGCTTTAGGATGAAATGCATAAACAACCACAGCATGTTATTTTAAGAAATGACTATGACAAAATTTTACAATTTCCACGTTTCACAATCTCGACCAGGACCACCGAATATTAAAAGACAGTTCACCAACTATTGGGTTTATACCACTCTTTACTCCAATTTCTCCACCAAGTGTACACATCCCTTAACAAACAGATGCCCACCATCTGCCTGCATCCTAATACGATATCCACATTAGTAGAACAATGCAATTGTAACGACTATTATGTTAATATCGAAGAGTTATTGTTACGCTAGGCCAATCGCCATTGCCTTCTACGTACGTAATTAGGCAGGCGGCCGGTTATAACTCATATTCAGACATTTTTTCTTAGTTTAAGTAATGTTCTTATTGAATAGGATGTGGGATTCCCTAAATAGGAAAGTATGACTAAATGGGTGTCTAATGTGCCTGGGTTATTGGAAATTCTTTTGTTTGATGTATTGGAGTGTGTTTTGAATGATGGTAGTTTAAATGCTCCCTTATTTGTTTGTGTTTAATGTATTGGCGATCAAATTGGCACTAATTGGCAGTTTATTCGTTGGGGCACCACGTTTTCTTGTTTCATTCTCCCCTCAGACGTCACGGCATCATTTACTCCTTTCTCTTTCATATTATTCCTCACATAATCCATCTATCTTTTTTTTGGCCTTCCTCTCCCTCTACATTCATCAACAATTTATTGTATTGATGTAGCAGTTTATTGTGATCAATTATTTTAGTGCGTGTTTTTATTAGGTCGGACCTATTTCAGCAGTATTATGCACCGCGGGCTACCTGCCCGTAAGTTTTCTCAAAGCATAAAGTGAACTTGGCGTAGTTAAAGGTTGTGGTTATAGATAAAATGGAATCCTTCATCATCACATCGTTAGTGCCCATAATAGGCACATATCAATAGCAGCTAATCGGCATAAGGACAAAGAATTGAGGCTACCGATGTTTTGACCAAAGAGAAGACAAACATCCAGCAAACGGGTTAGCTCGTTCCATCGTCGACCTCATCTCTGTCCTCTGGACTAGATTGAGGTAAAGAGTAAGCCAATACATTATAAAAAAAAACCTACTTTAATTTCAAAGCCATCCATCCATCTACTAAGATGATGATGCACAAGTTTAACCCACTGCACAGAAGATACCTCTTCTCATACTAAGAAGTATCGGCCACCCTTTCATATGATGTGTTGGCAATTTCAGACTACTAAGTCATGTCACTCTTGAGTTAAACAAAAAACAATATTTATGATATCACCAAAAAAACATTAACACCACAATCTCTCGACATATCAATATCAAAGTGCCGCCAAAAGAATATAAAAACGCGTATATTTTGATTTCAATCGGACTGCCAAGATTTATAGGACACCTCGCGAGCGATCCTGCCCGCCCTCTTGCACCGCGCCGTGATGATATATCATTGGTAACTATACACCATAAGATGATAGGTTACTGATCGAATCATTTGATGTGGTCTGCGAGGTGGATATGAGATCGGTTCAAGTATGGATGTCATATGAATTGTGGCAGTTGCTACAGGCGACTAGAAGGTTTAGTTGAGACGGGGTTGGTCGCAAGCAAACCGTCACTACGTGATTTTGAGGATGCAATTGTGTCCCTGCACCTCAGCCAGAAGTGACGAAGAGGAAAACCGTGTGGTTTTAGCCAGCAGGAGTCTGACAGACCCCTCCGCCGGCCTCACGGTGGAGGACATCCATCGAGGATTTACTATCTAGTTTAAACTGTCAGTTTGCTCATTGCATTCTAAATTTCACACTTCAACAACTGGTTTTTAAAACCAAACTGAATGAGAACAAAATGCAATGCTAGATGTTGATCATATGGATCTTACCTGCACTTTGATTTTTGAGTTACGAGAACGTACATGTATGACACATTATTTTTTTCGCAATTTCTCCGTTGGTCCCATCGTAAAATTTGTTAATGATGTTGAAGACATAACATAACTTTACGCCTGTAATCCCCGAAGGGTTAGGCAGAGGTGTAACTTATAGCAGGTATATTCACATTTCGCCAGTGATGTTTAAGTCCCATTTAATAGGGGCGAGCCTATTGCATTCAACGGGGTACAAATGCAGGTTCCGTGACTGCTACTTCCTGAAGAGAAATTCATAAAAGAAAAGCCCAATAACACTTTGCTCGACCGGGGAATCAAACCCAGGACATCATGCTCAGCAGTCGAGTTTGCGACCAATAGAACAACAAAGCAGTCGAGGTTGTTGAACCTACTTTGATAATCTCATCTTGTTTATTCGGAAACATTCTAGATATTTTATCCAAATCACTGCAGACGGTTTCCAGAATCCAGAATCCATTCCCGACTATGTTAACAGACCACAACTTCTAATCACATCCACAGTCCTCAAAAAGATCTTTTACCAAAAATCCAGGCTATGTTATGGCCACCCGACGACAATTAACATGTTAATGTTAGTCTGCCTGTAATTACCAGCGATAGGTGTTACTTGCCCCCGGGTGGGTCCGTTTGTTGTAATTATGTTATTTATATCTTCATTCGCCGATCATATCGGGAGTAACGTGTTGGTATCGGAGATGGGTGGTTAGATCTTCGAGCTAGAGTTCTTGTGGGGTGGGCAGGAGTTGAACTGAAAGAGAGAGCAGCTACAGGATTACTACTTTTAGGAGTACTTGTATTATGCTGCTTCGTTGGTCGAGACGTCGCAAGCGCGACTGCTGAGCATGAGGTCCTGGGTTCGATTCCCGGGTCGAGCAAAGTGTTATTGGGGTTTTCCATCAGGAATATCTCTGTAGCAGCCACGGAGTCTGGATTTGTGCCCGGTTGATGGCAATAGGTTGGCTCCCTATTACATGGGGCTTAAAACATAACTGGCGAAATGTGGGTGTATTAGGTACACCGACATCTCTGCCTAACCTTTTGGGGATTACAAGCGTGATGTTATGTCATACTGAATTTATTGGCCGGGTTGCGCCAAGTGCTCTTTTAACGACTTTTTATTTTCTTTCTGGATTTTTGATATACCATCAAGTCAGCGGATACTCTTATTTGAAGACTATTTTATTAAAGTTACTACAGTCATCAGGGCATATAATCAGGACCTTACGAAATCGTATCTCTCCCAAACGGCCTACACCCTCAGGCTAATATCTCGAGATACCAACAATACACAGTGTATATGAACCGCGTGATCTAGCATAAATCTGTCAGATTACAGTGCTCAAGATTCATGATCCTTTACGCAATGTATCAGGTTTTGTCCTTTCATGAACCTGAATCTAATAACAGTAGGTACATGGAGGATTACTCAAACATTAAAACATTTATTTAGATTAAACTATTTAGAGGCACTTTAGAATTCTCAGGCGGTTAGTTAGGCAGAAAGTTGAAGTTAGTTGGAGTAACTCACTGCCTTGTTGGTCAAGTGAATGAAAGCGCGACTGCTGAGCATGAGGTCCTAGAGTTCGATTCCTGCTGGGTCGGGGAAAGTGTTATTGAGTTTTTCCATTAGGAATTTCTCAGTAGCAGCCACCGATTCTGGATTTGTTCCCGGTTGATGTAAATAGGCTTGCCCCTTATTACATCATCTGCCTAGCCTTTACCCAACTATGTTGGCGTTGGCTTCCAGTCTAACCGGATGCAGCTAACATGGAGCGACTGCCTAACTGACCTCCACAACCCAGTTAGTACTGGGTAATACGATACCCCTTGGTTACACTAGTTGTCAGACTTTCGGGCCACTGACTACCTGTAACGACTGTCAAAGATCTACAATGTCAGCCGGGAACAACGGCTTAACGCCCTTTCCGAAGCACGGAGGAAACTCGGTATGTAACGGGTGGTCACCCATCCACGGACCAACCTAGGTAGGCACGGCTTAACCTAAAGATCGACCCGAGCGGCTGTTATTATTGAGTTCCATGGAAGTACTTACTAATATCCGAAAAATATTTCAAACAATGACCAATCAATGTCCAACATATCTCTAAACGACAAATACTCCATCCCTCGGCAAAGTCGGCTAAAGTCAAACACATTACTCTCACTATACTAACGTCACCTCGGCGGCGGCGGCGGCGGCGTGACGGTTGCAGAATTTTAACTCAACCCCTTGTGTCAATCTGAATGAAAAAAGTTTCAACCAATCCGCGAGATGAATACTGAATCAATCGTCTGGTTCTGTGATTGTTTGAATCAATATTTGGGCTAGACGAGGTGATTTTGGAGCATAAAATAATATGAAAATGTCTCCTTTTACCTATTCCCAATTTATATCACAAGAGTTATTGTTCAAAGGACGGATAAGATGCGGCCTTTAAAAAAAATGGCAAAAGGTGGGTGTACTATCGTACACCTCTGATAATACTTCGGGTAAACAAGCGTGATGTTATAAGTATTTTTTAAGTAATTTTAAATCGGTTGAAAGTACTTTCTCGTAAATAGATTCTGTAGTTAAACCGTATCGTAAGACTGTTTATGTTCCCCTATAAGTATGAAATTAGCATGGGAGACATGGAATATGAAAGCTTTGTGTGAAAACTATCATGGAATTAACTATTTCTGACCAACTGTCTTGTACTTATTTATGAACACAGAAGTGACCAAATTCTACAAACTTTTCCAAAACCATAGTCAGACAATGCCTACCATCTTTACCCCATTGTCCAGTTCAAGCAAAGGACAATTAAATCAATCTCCCACGGCCCACGGGGCACAGCGGCGACATCTCTGGGCAGTAATTAGAACCCCATTAATTACCCCCTTTCATCCCTTCCACCCCTGCGGCATGAGACGTTACGATGTAACCGAGGTCATGAGGTCACGAGAATGAGAGAAAGATTCGGGATGATGACCTTAATTTGGGGGTACTGTGAGACTTATGTATGTCACAAGAAAACTCTAATGTGTGGAAAATGGGTCTAAGAAAAGCGTCAGCGTCGGAGGAGATCGTGGCTAAATAATAACTGCCGCTCGGGTCGACCTTTATGTTAAGCCGCCTTTGCCTAGGACAGTCCGTGGTTTGGGTGACCTCTCAATACGTACCAAGTTTTCTACGAGCCTCTGAAGCACGTAAAGCCGTTGGTCCCGGCTGTCATTTGTAAATCTTTAACTGTCGTTACAGGTAGTCAGTGGCCCAAAGCCTGACAATCAGTCTTAACAAGGGGTATCGTATTATCCGGTACTTACTAGGTTGTAGAGCTCAGATAGGCAGTCGCTCCGTGTAAAATAATGGTATTCAGCTGCATCCGGTTAGACTAGATGTCGACCCCAACATAGTTGGGAAAAGGTAAGACAGATGATGGGTGTAAGAAAAGCATCAGACCAAAAATGGCGAGAGAGATGATAATTTTGGCCTAGCAAGGAACTGAACCTCTAAATGTTATGGATGGAAGCAAAGACGTGCTGCTTCGACCCCAGATGATGTCTGTAATGACCATGTTTTCCGAAGAAGAACAATTCATGAAGATAGAAAAGTCTTTTCTTTTTTGAGCAGACAGCGAAACATTTTTCATTCTTGGACAGTACTTAACAGTGTTTATGTTAAACGGTGGGAATGGGCCTTAACAATAAGGATAATAGGGAGGATATGACGCAGGTAGCCATACTAATTTTCTCAAGAAAATACTACTAGTACTTCGACCGCGACTTCGTCCGCTGAAATTGTGATAGCTCGGCTAATTTGCATGATATAAATATAAATTATAACCTATGTTACTTCCTGATAACTTAGCTTTCAATTGGTGTTAAAATCGTTAATATAGGTCCAGTAGTTTCGGAGCTTTTTCGGTACAAACAAACAAAAAAATCTTTCCTCATTATAATATTAGTATAGATAGTATCTATACTATTTATACTGATACGTGGGAAGACGAAAGCGGCATTAGGGTATCTGATATCGTCCTAGATTTTAACTTCGACGATTTTAATAATCCGTTTAGATAACATCCTGTACAAAAGGTTTCTTCTAATCTTTTTTTCTTTCTCTTCATTAAACCAAGTTCTGTTACTGTCTTTCATAAAAGCCCATCCACACGAATCGTACTAACCGCAGCGATTCGCTAATGAAGATATTTGGGGCAGTACGCTATCTCATTGTCAATAAATAATGTCGCCCGCCCCTGCCCGAGGCGCTCTCTTCCGCCCCGGTCGTACACGCCACTTTTGTAACCTCTTTTGTTACGAAATCGATATGAACACACCCCTTTAGCGATTTAAAACGCCAAGATATAATCTGAAACACCTTAATAACGTACAGGTGTTCTGATTGTGGTGTTTAGTCAGTTCAGTTTTGGTGTAATTTACTTATCCGTACGCTGCCCCCGAAAGCGAAAAACCGGCTACTAAACAAATCTGCGAGTGTGTTCCGGTAAAACTGCGAATAAGTGTAAACAGATTTCTCTTTTTGATTACAAAAAAGAAAAACATTAGAAAAACCAGCAAAGAAGAAGAACCAGCAGAAGAGATTTTTTTTTATTGTCCGATAATGACATGGTTATTTTGTGGAGGTCGATCTTTAGGTTAAGCCGTGCTTGCCTATGTTGGTCTGTAGATGGGTGACCAGACCACCCGCTAAATACCAAGCTCCCTCCGTGCCTCGTAAAGCACGTTAAGCCGTTGGTCCCGGGTGTCATTTGTAGATCTTTGACAGTCGTTAGGTAGTCAGTGCTTGTACTATTTATTGGGGTCAGTGGCCCAAAAAGTCTGACAACCAGTTTTACCAAGGGGTAAAACTGGTTGTCAGACTTTTTGGGCCACTGACCAGACGTATTACCCAGTACTAATTGGGTTGTGGAGGTGAGATAGGCAGTCGCTCCATGTAAAATATTGGTATTCAGCTGCATCCGGTTAGACTGGAAGCCGACCCCAACATAGTTGGGAAAAGGCTAGGCAGATGATGATGATAGGGTTATTTTGATAACTCCATCTAATGCGAGAAGCTGTAAGATGGTTTGATTTTTTTTCAGATAGATACCTATAGTTTTTGGCTTACGACGGAAATAAAAAAGAAAAAAAACTTGTTACGTAAGCACGTATCCTGCACTTAACATATTTAAGAAGACAGATCTAGTACAGTACCACATTCATTGCGCAAGAATTGCAGTTGCGTAGTTCATTAGTTCCCACAATTTGCATATAACATTCTCAGAGACTGCTTCGCTAAAAAGGACCTAAGTATGTTTTGTACGCGTTTGCATACGATCCACGACGGGATGAAGTCATAAAATACACGTAAGTTATGGGAAAGTAAGATTTTTGATCCTAATACACTGTAGGAGTTCAGGTATAAAAACCTAAGCGTACCCGTAATTGTAAACTAGCTTTGGCCAGCGACAGCTTTCCGCTTGATAGTCAACTATATCTCAAATGCTACCTATAGCACTCGGTAAACTCGGTAATTAAACTCGCCTGTTATCCCCGAAGGGTTAGACAGGGAAGGGTTATGTTTTTTTTAAGTCTAATGTTTTAGGGGAGGACCTATTGGCATCAACCGAGCACATATCTAGACTCCGTGGCTGCTACTGCGAAATTCTTGATGGAAAACCCAATAACACTGCTCACTCGTTAACTGCAGCTTTTTATCAATGAAATAATTCTTTTGTTTCTTTGTTTCTTTCTTTATCGTGGTTAGTACATAACCTGGTGTCAGAGTTTTTATGCCGCCCATGGAAACAAGTGATAATGAGTCAATACGCACATGAATCCAAAGATCAGATGTGCTTGTCTTGGGTTCGAACTCGAGACCTATGACTTGGCAGCCCGACGGTCACACCACTAGACTATCACTGTTTTTTTGTGAAATAATTTATGCAATCAGATCGTTACTTCTAGAGATTAGGTACTTCTTACAACCAAACAATCAATTTTATCTCTTTTTTTAGATTAGCGATATGGCTTTCAACGGCAGCTTTTTCTCAGGCTCGAATATTGTTTTAAATGTACCGTCAATTTATTTCGTCACCGCTCTTCATAATTTTATTTTATTTTTTTATTTTATTTATTTGGCTCACCAACAATTGAATACACTGCTTCAAACATATGAGATACATTCAATAGAGTCACAGACAAGTGTATCAACCTCTTACAGGTAAGCACATCATGCACTACTTATTTGTCGTTGAGTGCCTACTTAAAATCAGATGAGTACCTAAATACTCACCGCACACAACTATGGTTTTTAAATACATAATTTAAATTAAATTAAAATCAAATAAAATGAAAATGAAAATCACAGTCAGTATCAGAATTAAACTCGAAATTAAAGTCAAAATCAAAATTAAAAATTAGAATCAAAATCAAAATCAAAATTAAAAATAAAAACAAAATTAAAATTAAAATTATAAAATCCAAATTAAAATCAAGAATCACAAAATTTAAATTAAATTAAAAAAAAAAATAATTAAATTAAACATACATGCACTATATAAAAAATATATATATTTTACAAGTTTTTATAAATAATGCTTTTGAACCTACCAAGTGAGTCAGAGTGCACATCTACGAGATCGCTGCAGCTGTTTAATAGTTTACATAGGCGGGGAATAGGCGAATTAGCACCAAGTACGGTTCTGCGAAGAGGAGGACGCAAGGGGGTAATAGGAGCTCGTGGACTTTTCGTGGGCACGCGAAATTTGATCCTACTCAATAACTGGGGACAGTCAATTTTATGTCGCAAAATTTTAAATAAAAATGATGAATCCAATAAATCTCTCCTATTCTGTAGGGATATCATTTTGAAATGCAAAAGTCTCTCTTTATATGATAATTTCTTTTTAGCTATCCCGGAAGAGTATGCTAAATGCCACAGAAATCGTTTTTGAACCCTTTCCAATCTTAGTGCGTGGGTGGCATAGTGAGGTCTCCACACTGTGCTGCAATATTCTAACGAATAATTAGTTCCAATCCTACAGTACGGCCCATGTAAGTAGATGAAATCGAACCATCGGCCGCGTGCCTCAGTTTTTGTGTCAAACCTTTTCGGTGTCTTGTTTTTGCGTCGGCGAACTTGGCTCAGTAGCTCAAGTCGCAAGTGGATGCAATTTATGACGTATTCCGACGCATCGCGAGTGAGACATTACATTCCTTTTAAGTTATAACTGCGCTCAAGCTTTTTCTTGTTTGTTAGTAGATTTTGTGTTTTTTTTCGTCGATTCTGTGGATTTGTAGATGTGACTTTTTTTTGCTATTCTATAAGAGCGCTTGATGGACTTGCTCATCAGTATCCTACTCGATTGTTTATCTAACTTTCAATACGATCTCTAATTTTATTCCTTCATTATATTTAATTGTTAACACTTCGATTAGGTTAGTTAGTTTAGTAAAAGTTTTTATTGGTTCAGTGGCATATGATGAAATGCATAACATGCAGTTCGGTCCAGGCAACAAACGCATATTTGTACAAGGGAGCGACGGGACCCGGACGTTATTGTGGACAAACGGCAAAGACATGGTATAAACGCATGTCCTTTGTTTGCTCATTGCATCTTGATTAATGGCGTTGCATGGGACACAGACGGGGCGCAAGCTTTGGAGACTATGAGCCTATTTAGGTCGGCTGGAAAAAAACCTTTCTTCATCATTTATTCTTTGGTTAGTGCTTAACCTGGTGTCGGAGCTTTTATCCGGCCCTTGGGCTTCTGATTGGCTTTACATGCCGTCGAGAAAAATCTCTCAGACAGCAAGTGATAATTATACAATACGCACATGAATCTGTAAAATCAGAGGTGTGTGTCTTGGGTTCGAACTTAAGATCTATGACTTGGCAGTCCGACGGTCACACCACTATCTGCTATCACTGCTTGTGTTTGTATTTGTTAACACGAACAGTGTCATTGCATTACTTCTCGTGCAAGCTTTCACCGCTCCGCTCGTTCAAAGCAAAAACAAGTGCGAATCTAAGATTGAAATCGATACGAGCGACAATAGCTCACGAGCACAAACTTGAGTGCAATCCCACGGTCTTGCACTTTATAATTATTTTCACTACATATAAAGCTGCAATTATCTTCAATCACACTTCGTTAGGAACGAATCTGGTGTTATTAACACTTTGTAGGCTTTTTACCCGCGAACCAATCGCCGCCACCGCCATTTGCAGTAATTACTCATAAGATGGCGGAACAAGATGGCCGACTTCATTCACCGGTTTTTGTAGTGATTTTATGTTTTAATTGTAATTAGCTTGTACGGTGCGACGGCGTGTAATAGATCATTCATTTACACGTACTTACTTATAATGGTGTTGTAAGGTTGATTTTATGGGGATTAAGTTCTGTGTGGAATCTTGATAATTATATCAGTCTTATTTCGCGATAAACTGGGGTACATGCGTTTAAAATAATAACGGACAAGTATTCGTTTGCCAGTAGTCCGTAACTCCGTATATAAGGCATAAGCAGCTGTTTCATCTCAATTTACGTTCCAAATTAGATCGATCAAACAATTACTTGTCGTGGTTTTCATTATTAACAATTACATCGACTTGGCTTTAATATCATGAAAGTAGTTTAGGCTCCATCAGGCACCTACTTTTTGAGCTGGTAGCAATGTCAACACCATAGAAAAAAACACTATTATTTAATTCACGATATACTACTTTTCCTGAACAACTTCAACGACTATGTAATTGAAAATTAAACTATAAAAATAAATTAATGATGCAAATAACTAATTCAACCTATCTCTACTTTCATTACGCTCCTACCATTAAATTGATCGATATGACATCAAAAAGAGGTTAAAACCCGTAAAACGCGAATAAAACACGAATTACACTTTAACAAACATTCCTTTCCAGCAATTAATGGGTACTGTAGTAACTACGGTGTCGTTTATGCGTAGTTTAGCAGATGCGAGCGTAAAAAGACGGCTTAGCATCCTTGCGATTATGTCATTACAGAGCAGTAAAAAATTAAAGGGCATTATAGTATGCGATGATATAGTGCAATTAAATATGGCGGCAAAAACCGAAGCGCGTTCGGGAGTCGTCGGCGCGCGATCGCATTGCCGAAATGTTCGTGCGCCCGCGCTTCGTAACGATTGACGGCAATTTTCTTTTTCGTTCACGGTTTTTAGTGAGTGTCCTTTGAAGGATCAATAGATAACCTCAGCTTAAGAGGTCGTTGCTTTTGAAGAGATGATCCAATGGGAATATTTAAGCAGCTGGTTGTGAATAGACCGAAAAATAATTTGATCTTAGAACTGACGCCATTTTCTCTTGTTAATTCATTATTGTGTTTTGTGGAAATTGCCAATGTATCTTGTCAATAAAAGTCGAAAAATGTAATTCCTGTTTACACCACTTATTAAAATAAACTAAATAAATATGGCATGGCAGGCATTTGCGTGTCAGTGTGCTAGACCTCGTGACTTCCAATCGTTAGTCAGAGTCATAGCTAGCCAAGGTCCCTAAATAAGAGCCTGTAAAGTAAATGGTACAGTTAATGGCTATATCGTCGCAATATAATCATCTCATCATGTTATGATACTGTATAATTAAAGGCGACATCAAAAAGGCACAGGGGTTTTACAACCACATCTTATAGAAGTACTAGCTTTTGCCCTGGCTTCTCTCGCGTGGAGGTCAGAGATTATTCCGTCTTGTATAGACCATCAAACTGAACTTTGTTCCACGGGACCAATAGCGTAATCACAAAAACATTTGTTCAGCTATCCGACAAAAAATTTCAATAGGTACATTTCGACCCAAATGTTTGACACACCTCATTTTTTTCTCGATTGTGATGTTGTTCCCATGGATAATGTGGTTTAGTTTGATGGTCTGTATAGCTGCACTGAACTCTTAAAGATGACCACAGTTTTCTGCTATACGCTGTATAACTCCATATTTTTCTCACATTGAAGTAAGATTAAATGAATAGCATTATAAGAGATGGCGCTCGGACGGAGTGCTTCGACGGAGGCTCAAAAGTCCAAACTCAACGTTTGCAAAAGAGGGATGGATCCTAGCATTTTAAGCATCAAACTCACCGATCGAATGCGCAACTCCATGATACATGACAAGACAGGCATCGCTGATTTTGGAGATAAGTCTGCGAGGTAGCAATAGGATTGGACTGGTCACAATTCCAGGATGAACCAAGCCTGATGGACCAGAACCGTTACATAGTGGGTACCTGAAGACGGTCGTTGTCACGGAGGCATGGCTAACAAACGCTGGCGTGACGATTTGGACTCGTTCCTGACTAATTGGCTGGAGAATGCAAAACACAGGGAGTCCTGGAAAGGAATGGGAGGGGTTTGCCCAGCATTGGGATAAAAAAGACTTACTAAAAAATTAAAATAAGAGATGGTGGTACAGTTACAGCCCCAGTTCGGTAGTCGCGCATTGCACAAATATTCTCTTTGCGTCTGCGCACGCCGCCCGGTACCGATTTATCAATCGGATGAAATTTTATCAATCGGTATCGAGATCAGATTGGGGAGAGATCATTATTTTGGTTGAATACGATTTTAATTAAGGAATATTTTGGGTTTTAATCTTTAGGTTATTTTTCTCTGAAACCTGTTGCATATTATGATCTTTACCTAGAGCTAGCTATGTTTAACCGACTTAAAAAAGGAGGAGGTTATCAATTCGGATATATATATTTTTAATTTTTTTTATATTGTTTCTGTGTCATACAACAAACTTATCCTATCCATTTCTTTATAACGCTAGTGACTTATCTATGGATGGAATTAGATAAATATATCATCAAACTTGTAGTCCCCGAAGGGTTAGGCAGAGGTGTGCCCACCCACGTTTCCAGTTATGTTTAAATCCCATGTAGCGAGCCTTTGCTTTGAGAGTAGATATATATATTTTATTTTCGACTAAAACCCCTTTTGTAATATATTCTTAGGTTTATAATGTAACAGCTTTGTTGTATTAATAAGTATAGAAGGCTTAGGAGGAACTGAGCACAAGGTTTTCCGGTTTTACACAACTTGTGTGGGATGTGGAGCAGCTGTAACAATGCATTACACTTTTATAGTCCAGTCATCATCCCCAACGTTAATATTATTGTTATTATAATGGATATCTATTAAGATATCTCATTTGTTCTAATGTCTAAGTCATCATCAACTGCCTAGCTTTTCCAGTCTAACCGGATGCAGCTGGGTTTTTTACATGGAGCGAATGCCTTTCTGACCTCCACAACCCAGTTAGTACTGCGTAATACTGCTGCTATTTGCTGTATTACTTCTAATGTATAAGTAATTACATATTAGGCCCGTTTTGCATAGGGCTTATGACATTATTTATTTATACATTTTTTTTTGTAGCTTTTGAACCTTTCGTAAATTAGGTAGGTACTTTTACGACAAGCTATCTAGTCTTGCATAATACATAATTTTGAAATATATAGGCTGGCAATAAAATAAACTAATATCCGATTCATGAATAAAAAAAAAGTTTTCGTACGTGCATATTTAAAACAGTCTGCCTGCAGTTGTTTAGGAATTTGTTTTTTTTTTCACGAATCGGTTATGTATTTCTTTGGGAAATTTGATTAATATGACGGATAGACTCACCTCCTTGAAGGATGCAGGTAACTAAATCGCCGCGTTGTATAATCTAGGTTGACCATAAAAGCGTGTCTCGCGTATAAAGACGTAAGTAAAATGAACTCTAAGAATTATTTTGTGTAAAAATACGGCACAAATTGTACAGGCTAAGCCGCGAAAAGCTGGTAACAAAATAATATACTCAATAAACATAAACAAGGCAGAAATTAATTAAAATCCAGTTCTTCAAGCACCCGTACCTTTTATCAGCAAATGAAAATGTATTGAATGTAGTTGATATAGTTGTTAAAATATAATAAGCTTTAAATTAGCAAGGAATAACATTCGTATAATCCTTCCAGAAGTAATTTTTAAAAGCCTTTTGCTATTCTGTTTACAATAAACCGCTCCATTGCCCAGTAAAAATAGCCTCGTCCTATTACCATGGGCGATCTCGTAAAAATGTAACTGTCGTCTAATTTAAATTAGAAATTGCTTGAAAAATATTATTTCCTACATCGATTCAAGATAGGATCGAATAGTTATGCTAATGCGTTAACTAGGACGGTTTATTTTGCCGACGGCTTCTTTGAACTTACTTTAACCAAATGGTTAGATTATCGAGAATACCTGCACCTCCTACTTAGCTAATATTTGCAAAAAAAAAAGCAATCGGTAATTCTTTATAGAAAAGCGTTGAGTAACAAGCGTTATTTATTGAAATTAATAGTTGTAGACCATACATTATGAATAGGTAATGCTTTATGTTACACCTTTTTGCATATAAAACGACCTTTCTATAAGTTTTTCTGATAGGTACAAAGAGCCAACCCATGTAATCCTTATTAGCAACTTTGTGTTTTCTTCTTTTATGCACGAATAAACAGATAAGTACACAACTTATTGGCCTTACATCGTTTATTTACTAGACTTTCTAATAAATAACGATTTGTATGGTCAATTCTCAAGTCAACTTATTAAACACTAGCTGACCCGCGCAACTTCGTCTGCGTCACATACGAGAGAGAGCGAGAATGTGCGCGCGGTACTTGATCATTATTTTGCTGCGGAATTTTTAAACATTGTAATAATTTTGCTAACCCGTAAAACACAAAAATTCCAAAGAACAATATTAGTCAACGAATACCTTATTAATCAACCCTCCGCCTGCGACACACAATAATAACTTCAATAAGACTAAAATAGCCGATAGCCACTCTATTAACCCATATACATCAATTCGTTTTTCTTACCCACAATGCACATAAAAGATAAATTTCACACACGAAGAGAATCAATTTAAATTCTTTATAACTATAACTGCGAACATTAGTGCGTTTTGTCGCGCCATTTTAATAGGTAACTGGTTGCCCTATTATGCCCAAAAATGGTGGGGTTTTAATAAAATATGCAGGGTTGCCTGCCTATTGCATGCCCCGTCGTAATCAGATGGAATGAGGTAAAACATCGTGTGTTTTAATAGTAATTATTATTGGTAGTTTCTGTTTCTGTAATTGGTATTATTTTTATTTTTTTTACTTAATTAGTAATTGGCAGGCACTTAATTTTTGTTGATAGTAAAAGTTTAATGAAGATGACAAATGTTACAGGTTAGTTTTTTCTTGGGGCGGGCATTTTTGTGTTGTGTTATTTATTTGAAGATCCATTTAAGTGCTCTAAATGTTAACCATACACAATATCTCCTTATTTAAATAGCACTTACGTAGTAGTTATTAAATTGTATTTATAATTTTTTAGTTCAATAAATTTTATACACTGTATTAATTAGACATTAAACATTTCCTTGCCTTGCATTTTGGAGTACCATTAAATACAGGTATTCTATCTGCCTATCTAACTTAGAATATGACAATACTTATTTGTGTCATGCTGGCACTTCACTTGGCGTATTTGTCAAAATTTTCGCGATATTGGATCAAAACAAAATGTTTTTTATGTCTGTTGCAAAATAGTTCACTTTGTTTTAATGATAGAAGGTGAATATTTGCCCAGATCTGCCAAGTTTAGTGCCACCATTATAGTAATACACGAAACTTATTATATTTATAATAATGTATTTAAAACGGCCTCCACTCTGTAACTATCCAATCCTCCTCCTTATACTAAAACCTCGCCATCCCTCCCTCAAGTGAATGCACCATTAAGATTCCTTCGACACACTGGAAAACCAATAAATCAGGCAACTGGCAACGATAGTAGGTAACTATGTAAGCGGTTATCTTGCCATCTAGTCTCACACGTTTTCCTACTTAATCTACGTGCCTAATTTCAACTATTTCCACTATAGTAATTTTGCATCGAGCAGTTTAGGGTTAACACTAGTTATTTTATTTTGATTTTGTTGCTGCGGCATTGGATTAGGCTAGGTGGTTTATTTATGAACCCTGCTTACAATTAAGTGATGATTGAGTTAGTGACGTCAGTTATGACGTGTGTGTATTACCTACATTTTTGATTTTAAAACTTTTATATGCAATGTTTATGAATAATAAACCCCTCAGTGGTTATTATTACTATATTGCGAGTCGTTTAAAATACGTCTCTTAACTCAACAGCAACTATAGTTATTTATGCCAATTTCAAAATGATTAATAACCAGCGGTTCTGAAAGTAGAATTTTGAAAAGTTATACTAATTCTAAACTATTGAAATAACGTTGAGTTATTTATGTTCATAATAAATAATTAATTAAGCTGGGTAAATATTTTAGAGCAGTCAGAACGAAGATTGTTGGCAAAGATATGATGTCTTATACAGAGTGCCAACTGTTTTCGCGTCGGTGTCCCTTACCGACGCGAAAACGGTTACCACGTATTCAGTAGATCATTCTGAGCCCTCCATACAGAAAACTTTCGTCGGTTATTAAAAAAAAATCAGCTGTTTCCTACAAAAGTGCAATACCTACACGGTCAAAATGTATGGAACAGCAGATTTTTTTTTTCTCAGAGTGATGTACTGAATATGTGGTAACCGTTTTCGCGTCGTCGCCACCCTGTATAAAAATGCAACTTGTTTATTTTTTCTATTTGTTTTTTACACCAAAGATTCTCTTTGGGCTACAGTGTTAACAAACTCACTGAGCAATGTGGTCTCATGAGTCAAATTATAATTGAAGCGACGCAATCAAGGGTTACATTGTGAAAATCTGGACACTCTAGCCGATTGTTAAGTGTACATTTCGCTGTAATCAACCACAACACATCCAAAATCCCACATGCGCAAGAGCAAGCCCCTACCTCAACTATGCATTAAAAGTATGCTGTCCACGACCCTTGTGACCTCGGGGAGGTCAATACCCACCACCGGTAGCGACAATTAAACTTTCATAATGAATGGGACAACGTATACTTAAACAGTAAGTAGTACAACTTTATCTTCTAATTAAATGTTAATAAACAAAAACTGCAGGGTTAGGTTGTGGTTGGTGTAAGGAGGTAGCGGTTAGCGGGTTGCTTGTGAATATCGTCTGACAGTTCGTTTTTAACGAACCAGTGTTGATAATTTGTATGTTAGTATTTGTCATGACTCATGAGAAATGCAGTTTATAGATTTTCGCTAGAGGTTTTACGTAAAGCCACCCACCAGGGAATTTATCTCTAATCTTCAAAGTGGGAGAGAAAATGAAGGGCTCTCTGAAAACGCTGCTAAAAACAAATTATGTATGTTTATGGCAGCCCAATTGACCTACAAATATGGACAGCCAGCAGTGGATCCTGAAGAAATCTATAGTGATTGATTAGGAAGTGCCCAATTTTCTTTTCTCTCAAGTCCGGGCCCCAAAGGGGTTATATTCATCAGTAACCTATAATGAACTAGTTAGCGGCTAGAGCGCAAACCATGCAAAAGTAGGGTTCCATTGAACCGATCAATGCTTTACATAATTTGCAATCAGCTGTTTGTCATGCTACACAACGCTCCCAAACCACAAGCGTACGCGTTGAGCGTCCGCTCCGCTCGGCCGGCGCAGACCGACTGCGACAAAAACTGACCGGACCTGTTGTAACGGCCTGCGCCGGCGCATCGCCCTGTACACCTATAGAGCTGTTAATGCGAATTTGCATCGCCTTAGATTCAATTAGAGATTAAATTGAACTCGGTTTTTTAATCGATTGATCTCTTCGTTAATTTGAAAAGTATTTTTATATGAGTTTAAGTTGAGAGCTCGTAAGTCAAGCTAAACGGCGGCTGTGGATTGTACATCATAATGATATGAATTATTATCTCGGTACAGGTGGTTGCTTAGAATATTAACTATCATACCCTTTTAAAAACCTATTAGGGTGGTATATGTCAGTTTTTTGCGCTGGCAGAATATAAGGAAGCTGAAGCGTTGAAAGGCAAAAAACATCATAACGTATTTCGACTCAAGCAAATATTTTCCATGTTGTGTGTGTGTTTATATACTTAGTTATACCTTCTTGCTTTAGAAGACCGAATAGAAGTTAAAATTTAAAATGTTAAAATATGTTCATCATCATCTGCCTAGCCTTTTCCCAATCAAGTTGGGGTCGGCTTCCAGTCTAACCTGATGCAGCTGAATACCAGTATTTTACATGGAGCGACTGCCTATCTGACCTCCACAACCCAGTTAGTACTGGGTAATACGATAACCCATGGTAAGACTGGTTGTCGGACTTTTTGGGCCACTAACGACTGTCAAAGATCTACAAATGACAGCCGGGACCAACAGCTTAACGTGCTTTCCGAGGCACGGAGGAAACATCCACAGACCAACCTAGGCAAGCACGGCTTAACCTAAAGATTGACCCGAGCGGCTGTTATTATGTAGCCACGAGCTCCTCGAAATGTTAAAATATGTTCAATGACTATAAATAAATGTGTAAGATATCGGTCTCAATAGAACAGCCGTTCAAGGGGTATCTAACACCTCTATATCTATAATTCTACCAACAAAACTGTTGCACTGTAGCGATTTTTATGAAAATCAGTTGCAATTAATTAAATAAGCGTTCGCGAGCCGGCCACATATTAATTGCCGTATTGATGAGTTATGATTGTTAATTAGTGATTACACCGGGCTGGTCGCGCGCGACTGAGCGCCCTAGTCATGTGGGTCACATGCACTTAGAATTGTGTTTGGCGCTGGTTTAGATATTGATATTCTTAGAAATTATCCACCAACCCGCACAGACAGGAGGCCCGTGTCCCAGCAGTGGGAATGTTATAGGATCTGGGACATTTGCGCGAAAGACATATGCGCGAAGGACACTTCCGCGAACCCACTTGCGCGAAAAGACATATGCGCGCATGGACTTTTGGGCGATTAGACTTTTGCGCGAATGGGCTTTTGCGCGCAGAGATACTTGCGCGAATGGACACTTGCGCGAATGAACTTTTGCGCAAAAGGAGACTTCCGCGACTAGATTTACTCGCGACTGGCTACGGTTAATCTGTAGAGTAAACATAACATCATATTATTTCTTATTTTCAATGAGATAGAGCGAGAGAAGTGGCAACACTGCCCGAGTGACATGTCAAATTATATTTTCGTATCTACCATGAATAGTGTTGCACGATACCGTAAAACGGGGTGAATAGGACCGCAGGGGTGAGTAGAGACAAATTTCGAAAGGGATTTAAACGTGGAATTAACATGTTATGTTGCTAGCAAGGTCTCTAAATAATTAAGTATAACTAAGTAAATAAAACAGAGTACTTTTTGATAACATAATTAGATTAATTCAACGTTAAAACCCCTTTCAAAATTTGTCTCTATTCACCCCTGCGGTCCTATTCACCCCGTTTTACCGGTATAATTATTGTTTAATCGATTTACAATATCGATTTTGAACGTGTTTCAAAATAATTTTACTCTCTGTTCAAGCTTTTGGGTTTCATTAATGTCGATTTTTAAGGTCATTCAGTTGTTTTAATGTCTATTATGACAAATGTATATTAATATATAGAACATTCTTGTTACCTTGTACAAAAAAAGGTTAATCAATCGATTCCGATTTAGAAGAACCTCAGTGTCTATGCGCGCAACTGTCTATGCGCCCAAAGGTCCATTCGCGCAAAAGTCTAATTGCCCAAAAGTCCATGCGCGCATATGTCTTTTCGCGCATGTGGATTCGCGCAAGTGTCCTTCGCGCAAATGTCTTTCGCGCTAGTGTCCTGATACCAATGTTATAGACTGATTATTTCGTTCTTTTAACTTTGCAGCTCTAAGGACTTAGTCTGGGGTGCCTGCAAGCCATACAGAGAGACTGTCTTGGGCCCTAAACCTTCCATTGACTGCAAGGCAATAGTTTTGTTCTGTCTTATCGGTATGAACCGGTCGGTCAGTCGGTTGTTGGTCTAGTGGCCGCAAGCGCGACTGCTAAACGAGAGGTCCTGGGTTCGATTCCCGGGTCGGGCAAAGCGTTATTGGGTTTTTTCATCAGGAATTTTTCAGTAGCAGTCACGGAGTCTGGATTTGTGCTCGGTTGATGGCAATAGGGTCGCCTCCTATTACATGGGACTTTAACATAACTCGCGAAATGTGGGTGTACTATTAGGTACAACTCTCTCGGAGATTGCAGGCGTGATGTTATATAAGAACGGGCAAAATCAACATATTTTTTGCTAAAAACACGTGACATGGGAAACTGGTGCAAGTCCTTAGCTAGCATGACGATACTCATCATATAATTCTTTGGCTAATGCTGTGGATATGATGGTTAGAGCGTAATGATTCCCATGGTATTATGTTATAAGAGGACTAAAAAAAAGCTTAACCATATAGGTACTGTACCTAGGAATAAGATAAAGAGATAATAAAGTCAATACTATGGGAACACGGTGTAGAATTTAGAAATGCGTTCTCTACTGACTATTTGACGGAAATGACAATGTGGTCAGAAAGCAAACATTGTCGGAAAGCATAGCAGGAATAATGCTAGGAAAGAACTAGCCGCTTCGCTTGAATACTTATTTGCATATCTTGTTTACGAGTCCTCTTTCTTTCCTACTTTTATAATTAACTTTTTATTGTGAAATTCACGACTAGAGTACTAAGTAATAGGTATAACAGACGGAACTTAAGAATTTCTTCACAGAGATTTTCGGTATGTTAAGGGCACGATAAAAGAGGTCATGAAAGGAATTGGGGTAAGCCTTTGCCCAGCAGAGGAACAGCACATACTAATAAACAAAAAAATAAGGAAATACTTCAGGACCTAGAGTCTAGGCTCCCAGGTCCTTCCTTATTGCTGATTTCTTCATCATCATCATCATCATTTCAGCCGAAAGACGTCCACTGCTGGATATAGGCCTCCCCCAAGTGTCGCTACATTGACCGGTCCAGTGCGTCTCGCATCGTGCCGGAAAGTTCTGGAGTGACGACCGCGAACTGGAAGACGTTGCGTTGGAAGGCCTCCCACTAGGTGGACTGATGGCCTGGTAAAGGTTGCAGGGATCCGCTGATTTCTTCACTGCTAATTAAATGAATAGTCGGGACCCGAGAAAATTCTATGAGCCATAACGATGCAGGGAACGTCGAAGATGTATAGAATGAAAGTTGTTACAGTGATTTCAAAGCGATTGGCTTAGACCAGAGACAAATAGAAGAAATAGAAGCTTCGCTGTCGTTGGACCATATGTCAACGATGTTGATGAAATTACTATGACAGTACTCTATGATCACACTCACAATATCTACACTGTAGTAGAGGTCTGTGTCAGACTGCCCTCCATTAGGCGATCACACGACACGTCTCGTCCGTGCGGTCGGACGGTGACTTGTGTTAGGCATCAACGAATTTCATAAAAACCAATGCCACGTGAGATTTAAAAGTACAGCCGCCACCACATCAAGCTTCTGCAATCTGTCAAATTTCTGTAATAGATTTTCAACTTTATCGGTAAAGCATTAGGTTCAAGGTTGACTGGGAAAATTTGATAGTTTCGGGTGGCTTAATGTGCTGGCATCTATACAAGTAAAAGAGTAAAACCACTAAATTACTCAAACGCAATACCGATTGGCAGTTGATCGAGTGATACAAAACAACATACAATCGATCGCGCACGTTATTGCGATTGCAATCGTTCGCGAAATGAAGCGGGCACTGCCGCTGAAGCGATTCAAGCGAGACATTAAGACTTCAAGACATACGAGAGTTCGATTTGGGCCAGATTCGTATCTCTGTAACTGTAAATACGGCCTAATGTGATAAAGTAAGCAAGCTTGCTGGGTAAATTTGATTTGACTGAGCTAGGGAGCTTGATATCTGGAAGAGTTTTTATACCGGATGGTACTGAATTTGATTTAGGCTAAAATTTGATTGGCTCAGCGCTGTAAAATCTCCTTACGGCTCAATCCGTTCGTCTTCGTTACAGAACTTTGGGTGATGTTAAAATTCCCTGCCATTGAGATAAACTTGTATTAACTCATTTTTTTTTCCCAAAAGTTTTTTATTATTGTGAAAAAGTCACAACTTGTAATTTTTCGTTTAGCTAATTGTCTTTTTATTTTTTTTTGTCAAATTGTAAGTGTTTTACATAAAAATATGCATGCTAGATTCACATCTAGTAGATGGCAATCAGAAAAATTGTTTTGTAACTTTTTTTTATTGCATTTGTGATTGTACATCGGTTTTGTGAATTAAATAAAAAAAAATAAAAAAATTCTTGTATGTTTTTATTTTACCGATGCCTTAGAGACATGAAATATTGTGAACTTGATTTTCTCCTACTTAATATTATTGTTTCTTTTTTTGTTTTTACTTGTCATTAATACAGGGTGGAAGGGATACCGACGCTAAAACGGTTACCACGAATTCAGTACATCATTGTTAAAACCCCCCCCAGCCATAGAATTTTTTCGTCGGTTATTAAAAAAGAAACAGCCGTTTCCAACAAAAGTGCAATAACTACACGGTCAAAATGTATGGAACAGCTGTTTTTTTTTTTTAAATGCCGATGAAGATTTTCTGTTTTCTGTTTTGTACTGAATACTTGGTAACCATTTTAGCGTCGGTATGCCTTCCTCCTGTATACATTACATTTTTTTTTTGTAGTTACAATTAATTAGGTACAATTAAGCAATTCCACTTCACCCAGATTTCATCTTTATTTTCTACGAATCACGTCTTACTTTTCTCCCTAACAAATTTGTACAAACGAGAAGTATTTATCACCTTTAATTTCTGCTGACTCCAAAAGAAACCGTGGGTGTGCATAATTTCCAGCTAGGGTGTTTCTGTAATACCCGGAGTTTCTATTAATAGCGTATTCGTATGAACATCTTACTTACTTAGGTACTCGGTAGAAAGGTAGTCTCATGTCCTTTTCAAGATAATTATCTATCCGGCAGCTCGCTCTATGCACACATGAGCATTCTTACAGGATTCCGCATTGTGTAGGGCTGCTACATCAGATGGTGGTTAAAAATGTTCAACGTTTTTGACTTTTTAGATAAGAAGGAGTTTGTTTTGTCTTTATTTACTCGTAGTTGTGTCTTTATTTGCAATGATTTCTAATTTGTCTTTCCATCATTTTTGTTTGCTTGGACGTGGGACCATGAGTGGACGTTGTCCATGGTATGGTAAATTACCTACTTACTTAGCTAAAATCTATCTTTTCTGCTTCACGTATTGATTTACTGAGACCTACTAAAGCTACAAGTAACGGCCACAAGAATGACGAGGATGATGACTAATTAGCTGCTTTTAAGTAAAGGCTAATTTTAACATGCCTTAAAATAGTTATTTAGGTAATCCAAATTAACTTATTCAAAATTGCCTTTGATATTTTCCTTTAATTATAATTATAATGTGAGTCGATATTGTAACACATGTTATAAAAAAGAAACAGACATACATACATACAAGTCAAACAAATAACCCTTCATTTGGGATTTGCCGCAGTCGGGTAAAAGAGGGTACATATTCGTCTACTCTTGCGCCAGCCCTAACGCACAGACGAGCTCTTTAGTATGGAAACTAGAAGACGCTTTTTCCATATCATTTGTACAACTAGCCGGCAGGGGATAGGCAGCGACTTGTTTTTATTTTGTGCTCCAGCTAATGAATTCTAAAATTGTTGTGTGCTAAATTAATGACGTTTCCGCGTCGAGTACCTAATGTCAGGAGTACTAGATGCTTGGGTTAGATACGTTCGCTTTCTAATTAGGTTCTAATTAGAGGAAGTAATTCTGGTGTGTTGATGGGTAAATGTTTTTAAAATGTTTCTCTTTCCAGCTGTGCTTAACATGAAAAGCAGTAGCTTGATATATTTAAAGATAAACTTAGTACTTTTATTTACATATGATTGAAATTGCAGCAATTACTTTAGATTTTTTACTAAAATCGCGTCAGTTTTCAGACGTAGTCTGACCAGACTTTGTAAGTTACTCATCGTATTCAATGATAAGACTTTATTGGGAGACAACAGTTACAACGATTTATGTAGATATCACAGTTTCCAAGAACTGAAGAGACTAGATTTTTTGTATTAATGCAGGTGACCTTACCATACTCAGGCAGAAGCAAGACGGTTTTCCACAGGAGCCTAGATAAGGTGACCATCTAACAGCGATGTGAGAAGTGGCATTGGGTTTTTCCACCAGGAATTTCTCAGTAGCACCCCAGTCTGGATTGGTGCCCAGATGATGACAATAGGCTCGCCCTCTATTACATGGGATTTAAACATGAATGGCGAAATGTGGGTGTTCTATTAGGTACAACTCTGCCTAACTCTTCAGTGATTACAGGCGTGATGTTATGTTAGATCTATCAGCGATATCGATGGTGGAAGAGTTCCGTAGCATTGACTTTTAAGCTACCAAACACCTTGTGTCAATCTTGTAGTAAGTCGTTGCAGAAAAACGAAAAATTATGAAAACAATTGTTACTTTTCCAGGCCCTTTGCAACAGATAAAATTAAAACCTGTTTAGCAACAAAATTCCCCCTAACATGCCATTTCCAAAACGTGCCACGCTGGCTACATAATTAAACATAACAATTACCTACTTATTACTTTAATGCCTGATTGCAATTAGTCCGGGCTAATTATATGCTTAACGTGTTTAGTCTAATTTGCTAACAATAAATACAGCTCTGTTTATATAATTTTACTGTTCATGTGGACGTTTACATGTTGTTGATGAACAAAAGTGACAGTTTGCGGTTTTGTTTTTTTTTTGTTTTTATGGCTTACCTAGTACGTACGTGTTGTTGGTCTGTCTAGCAGGTATGTTATGTTGAGTGACAACCTATTATTTACAACAGACTATGATCACTTGTTGGTCACGTCCAGGAGAGGCCTACCTCTTGTAGCAGTATGTTTTTAATCTTACTTCAATGCAGGAATATTGAAGTCATCATCTGCATCAACTATGTCGGGGTAGGCTTACTTCTACCCGGAAGCAGTTGAATAACAATATTTTACATAGAGTTACTGCCTATCTGACCTCCACATCCCGGTTGCTACTAGGTAATACGACACCTCTTGGTAAGACTGGTTGTCAGTCTTTCGGGCCACTGACTACCTGTAACGACTGTCAAAGATCTAGAAATATCCAGGATCAACGGCTTAACATGCTTTCCGAGGCACAGAGGAAACTCGGTATGTAATGGAGGGCCACCCATCCACCCATTAAGATCGGCACGTACGACTGTTATTATTTAGCCGCGAGCTCCTGCGGGAGGATTGAAGTAATACTGCTATATGTGGCGGTGGTATGGCCTCAGGTCTAGGCTTATTATAAGATACCTACCTTATGTCCATCACATAGGTGTTAATTTCACCTGCACCGCTAGAGCCCTCACGCTATTTGCAGCCCTCTAGCTAGAACAATTAGTTGCATTTGACTATTCGGTCAGAACTCAGAATCTCTCTCTGTTTACCTACCTATCCACCACTTTAGAGCTGTTTATTTATTTAATAGCGTTTTCAAAACTAATTCTGATTCAATTGGTACACAAAGACGCACTGCACTTACTTAATTTTTCGATCATAATCTAGTTTTACGGTATTTTTTCTTCATCCTTAATGGCAGACACGGTAACGCCAGTTCAACACCCTATTTACCAACAGTAAACCGACGGTAATAACTTAATTAGAAACCTACAGAAAACATTAATCCTGAACCGATTTGTAAAGAAACATAAAACAGACCAACCTAGCATAAATTACCATAAATTACACATTTTGGCTGCAACAGTTCTAAATCAAAATAAAATATTGCTTGCTACAAATAAGTACCGAAATAATAACTTCATCGTCGATAAGAGGGAAATTATCGCCGACATAGAGGAAAAAAATGCAGTATGTAACCTGCGTTAATAAATCTATCGTGCCCATTTGCATGTCGGTGTATGCGCTAATTCATGCGACCACGTTTTTGTATCTACTACATGTACCAGTATTTTGCGTGTTTCATAGACGAATTTTTACTTTTTTTCTGCTGTTTTGGTAAATTGCCAGCTGTTTGGTAGAAACGCCAAACAGTGATTAAGTTCGATTGCATTGTAACGATCTGATAAACATTGCGCAGGAATTGGGTGTCCCTTTTCAATCAAAACAGGGTGTTTAATACCTGTCTACATGTATATCAAGACTCTTAATTAATTAAACCCCATTTGTTGTCCCGAAGCACAGCATATTTATTCTAGTATCCTCGAACATGAGAATATTGCAATTTGCATTGAATTAACTGGATACATACCTACATAAATACATAAACTCGTAATTTTGCCATGGGGTAGGCAGAAACTACAGAACGCCACCTGCTACGATCCATCTATACTCCTAAATCGTACTTAATATTTTTAATTCGAAAGTTTGTGAGGATGTATGGAGGTCTGGATGTTTGTTACTCTTTCACGCAAAAACCACTGACCGGATTTGGATTAAATTTGGCAAACAGATAGTTTATAACCTGGGTTAATACATAGGATACTTTTATCCGGGTAGTACGTCAATTGCTGAAATCCGCGCGGGTGAAGGCGCGGACATAAGCTAGTAACTGTATAATCCAAGTTGGAACAAATGCTTGCTAAGATTAAAGTTTTGAGCAAAAACCCTTCTTGTGGTAACAATTTGTAACATTCCAGCCAAACAAGAAGCCACCTTCTTTCCTTCTGGTAGCAATAATTCCTCCACACATAATGCTAGTACTCCAGCCACTTCTGGTAGTAATAATTCTAAGTACTTTGTAAAGATAGTGCTGGCTATAAAGTAGTGGGCGGCTTATGCGTTACGGCCGCCGCGTTGCGAACATTTGCATGGATGGTCGTTCATGCGACCACGGTTTTTATATCGATAAGTGTTGCCACTATTTTGAATATGTTTCAAGGATTAGCGAGTTTCCTACATATTATTTCACTATCGACACAAAAATCAGCTGTCCACCACACAATCCTTGGTTCAAGTTTGTGTCATGTCGTAAACTCTATGTAGGTATATTCTCATTCTTATTTTTCAGAGTCTCTAGTTATGGTAGGAATGCCTTCAATATTTACCCATCTTAAAGAAATAATTAGATTCTATAGCTTTGTTTTGCTTACATTTTGGCCTCTGGAGAGAAGAAGAACATACGAATTAATTTTTAAAAAACTCACTAGGTTTTGTTAAGCGGAATTTCGTAATATGTGATGTGTTTTTAATGTTTGGAATGAATACCTCATATTATGCCTAATTTCAAACCTTCAACAACTTATTTTCCCCGTCGAAAGTGTAAAAATGTCAATTAAATTCCCATCGCTTGGTCACCCTCACATCGTCGGCATCGTATTGGCATACGCAACATTATAGAGTTAATTATTGATAGTGTGGCAACACTCGCCGGAATGTCAGGTGTTGAATTTGCATAGGGACTATTGTGATAATCACTATTAAGAAACTGCTTGAAAGAAACTCGTTAGTTGCTGGGTGGCTGGTCAGAGCTAATTGTGATGTCGTTAGGTACAGGCGTGTTGGAAAATATGTTATTGATCCTGTTTTACCTGGGTTTTGTTTCTATAATCTTCAACGAACGATCCCTACTTACAGGCAATCATTTGTCGTGTTTTATAACAAGCACTAGTGTCCATAATAACAAATTTTAGTTTTCGGCGTTCAGGTGTTCAGGCCTAAATTTAAATGAGCAGCTCAGAAATGCTTAGTGTTTTATATAATTGAGAGAAGAGGCTTATAAGTCTGTGTTTATGGATCCAGGAGTGAAAACCATAATTTTGATTAGGTACCTGACAGTTTCAAGATCCCAGTCATCGTCGCGTGACTAAATCCCGTACATCATTGGATCTGCTGAGACATCAAGAGTTTCTCCAGTTATCTGGTGATCTGCAGCAATCCCATCCTGTCCGCATATCATTACAATCACCAATCCTCATTTAGATCAGCGTTAACCAGACAGGTGCAACCATATCTTCGGCACATTACCCACGCTTTATAAAACTCGCTTCACAAAAGAAATCTCAACATCCATCGATTGAAATTTAAGTCAACCCGTGCTGTAGTAGCGGTCGCTAATTCAAGCGTACCCATTTTATTTATGTCTTCATACGCGCCGCCGATAGGCCCTAATTACGCCGCCGACGCAAAAACGCTAATCGCGCATCGTACACATACGAACGCACCCTTAAAAACGATTTACAGCGTCAAGAAATCACTGCAAACACAACTTTATGTCTTCACAGTCAGATTCGAATTCCAAATGAAGTTCCTCGCGCTTATGACGTTGTTAAAGTGTGGTTTTACATGTAAATCGCGGTCGTAAAGCCTTATATGAATTTTCTTTACCCGCTCCGAATTGATCTTTAAGATCGCCGCACAAAGTTCAATTCTCAATTTCGTGTACTCCAAAGAGAGTTACACCGTTTTCCTAATTCAAATTTTGAAATCAGAAGACATCGGATTATGGATTTTGTGAAACGAGGGTGAGAGTTGAGATTTGAATGTGTTGATTTTATAGATATAGGCTGATTGCACTACGAGATAGACCGATGCGCAGGAGAAGCGGTAATGAGCGCTGGTACCTTCGGATTCCTCGCCAGCAATGTTAGTATATCGGCTTTTGTCGGCACCATACGACTTTTTGCGATGTCCAATGATAACAATGACCGGCAAGAACGAAACGAGATAACGAGAAATGTGATAATGTTCTCGTTAATTAATTAATGTTTTGCGCTACATTAAGTTATTATTAGAATACGGAGATTTTAACGCCTGCGTGGTTGCTGGTTAGATTATGTGTTAACGTAAAGCATGCGTCGCTGGTAAAAGGAATTTTATAGAAAATGTTAATGAAAAATCGGCATCTGGTTATATCCAATACCAAAGTGTGCACGCATTTTAAACCATCGAACTTAACGTAACATTGCATGGACATAATATATAGTAACTCCCGGTAACAACACTCTCAAATGCGACTATGGATGCTCCAACCCAGATAGATATCCCAGAAACAGATGCTAGAACGTTTTAATCAAAGATAGCAAGAAAATACCATATCATCCAGTTAGGTCTTCTAAGGATGACTTTGAAAACTCATGTCATTTGTATGACTCACTGAATAGGGATATAGAATCCAATAGTTACGGTAATAAATAGTAATAAACAACTCGATTATAATAGTTTCAAGAACGAATGCTAATTAGAAAGTGGGTATGCAGATGTGTGATGCAACGCGCACGCTAAATTGCGGCGAAGCAATAAATCAACTATTGATTAATGAAAATTGTTTTTTATAGTACTTAGAACTAGTGGTAAATTGAGTCGTTTCCTAATGGAATGGTTGGTTTGTTTCCCGGGGGTAAGCAGAGTTCAAATGCATAATATGATGGTGTTACGGGTGAGTCATCATCAGCCTAGGCTTTTCCCAGCTATGTTGATGTCGGCTTTCAGTCTAAATGGATGCAGCTGAATACCAATATTTTACAAGATGCGACTGCCTACCTGACCTCCACAACTCAGGTGCTGTGTTATATGGTACACGGTTGACTGATAGTAGTCCCTTCAGCTGCCCGACCAACAATTATTTTGAAATATTTTTGACAGAAATGTCCCGGCAAGACTCCAACTCTGTAGTTGTCATTTTTACTATTTATCTTAGGTAGTCTTTCGGGCTTTTTGAACTCTTCAGATTTCTGATTATTCGGCGTGGATAGCCTGATCTTGCAATTTAGGTGCAGTGAACCTTATATTGGTGGCAACAATTTGACACTGGCAGCGCCTTTAAATCGTAGCCGTAAGGTTGATTATTGTTGTGCCATTGTTACCACTGATGTGCATTTGAATGTAGACCATAAAAATGCTAGTACAAAGACTAGGATTCTTTTCTGCATATACATACTTAATGACGTAATTCAAATGATAACTTCGAAGCATACCGTATCACAGCAAACATTTATAATTATTTATCGATATCCGCCCGATCAGGGTCCAAGAGAGGTGGAATGGAGTCATTACACCGCTCGAACGGGTCCACTGGACTACAGACTCGGACCCTTAATTACTGAACATAAGTCAGTCGCGCCGTGTTTGTTTCACTCTTTGCGCTAATTTGTTTTAATGCTATCTGATCCTGTGGTTTTTGGTAGGGTTGAGCAGTTGGATGAAGAGTGTCCTGTTGTGTGATACGGAGGAATGAGGAGCATGGGAAATATCGGTGCCATAGATAAAAGGAAGAAGAAGTTTTTAAATTTTAACCAACAAAATGGACACGAAGATTTATCTACAAAAAATAACCAAACAAATAAAGTTTACAAAGCTAATATAGATAGATATTGTACATCTGAGATGACAGCTATGGCCTATGCTAAAGCTAAAAAGGTGAAGACGGGGCAAGAAACGTAGAAGATTAATTATTAGTGCCTGATTCTAGCCCGTATCAACTTACTAAAATATGAACAAAAAACATTAGGAAAAGGACCTTAACCGAAACCGTGACCATAATTTTGACAACCCTATCAAGAGTAAGGTAAATACAAATCTTTACAGTACGCACTAAAATAAATGCCTCAATCCATTGCGCCTTATCAACAACGGAAGCTATCAATGTACTCTTGATAACGAGCAATGAAAGGGAAAAAATTGTAACAGTATTATTTAATAAACATTTATTTTTATAAACATTCTCCATACATTTAATAATTGACTGTTTATCAGAGATAGTAAAAGATTAATGGTTATTCTTTTAACTGAATGCAATGAATACAATTTGAATGTGTCATTTAGTGTGAAAATAATTTATTGATGCGGAATCATAGTCATTAAAATTTTGTGAGATGAATTCTTGAAATTCAATTTAATTGGCAGTAGGTAGTGGTAAATTCGAACCTCAGCACCAAACTTAAAATACTCAGAAATTGAAGGAAGTTGGCACAAGTGTGTCTTATGAATTTGATATAGAAAACCTCTTCAGACGCATTAATAAAGATTCATAAGATAAAGACGATACACAGATCATCAGAACTCCAGGATTCATTACCAATACCAACCGCCAACAAGCAACTGACAAACTTTTTTATTTTCCATACGAAGCAAGGCATCACGCCATACAGCCTATATGATCTGACATTAAAATCGTACACGGCACATCCGGAGATATCATAATTAAGTCTTACGGGCCGTGTTCAAATTAAATTATGTACGAATTAAAGGTAACGGCGCAATAAATCGGACGCTGCGCAGGCGCCGCCGTTACGCGCCTTGTGATGTATCGCCCGACACACCTATGCGATACCGGCTGGACCGCTGCATGGTCTAAAGTGTAGCTCGGATGAGGATATCCATGTATCAATTTCTAATAATTGCTCGATATCCGAAATGAATACAGCTTGCAGAGCATGCAGTGGCAGTGAGCACGGCCCTGGTTTGTTGGAAAACCGATGGCCGATGGAGCAAACTAGTCTTAGAGTAAAGATCGATGTCCTACATTATTCGGCGTCTAATTTTTAGTTCAGTCGACACATGCAAGTTGACTAAATTAAGTTCTTTGTTTGCATCCATAGACAAGACACTGTTTCTTCCCTTCATTGAGTTGGTTTAACAACTAAAATATTAAGAAGTTTACAAAACTCTAAATCAAAAGTCATTACTTTTTCGGTTAAAATCATCACTTTTTGAACGTCGAACTTACATAAGACGGCCCCCAACGCGCCAACCCTTCACAATCGCTGTAAGCTCCTCTCTCATCCCAGCCCACAAATGAGAATACAACTTAATCTGCGCACCGCGGCTTCCATTTAGCCGTGTTTGTTTTATTTCCGAGAATCAATAAACAGCTCCGATCATATTGGATGCGGACTATCGCCAAGTTGAAACAGATCCCCGATACGCTCGGCTGCGGGCTTTTTGTTTTAGCTTTGAGTTCATGTGGAAGATTACATGCTTTTTAATGAGGATAATTTAGTTGGAGACGTAGAAAGAGCACAGGCAAAACTAAAAGAGATTGAAATCTCAGGTGTCTTGACAGAAGTTCAGGAAGGAGACTGAGTTTGTTTTCGACGTCTTCTTCGGCTTTCAACCAATACATTACTGGATTAAGATCTGATTCTATGATCCAACATTTTTCTTTTTATATTTACCATATTTGTCTGTATTTGTATAGTGTTATTGCTTATTAATAAATTATTTTATTTTATATACTTTTACCGTATTTTACCTTACCTTTTTCTTTCTCTTTTCTTTTTTTCTGATATCAAAAAAGAAGAAAGTTAATATAATCTTGTGGACAACTGCAGGACACATTGCCATCGTTATTTAATGATACTGATGACTTCTATAAAACACTTCAAATTGTAGGCCTATCTCAAAGATAGTTTACAACAAAGGTTACCATTTAATGTCTATAATCACCACTTAGCAGACTGATCAGTGATCACATTATGCTGGCATTAATACGCATCAATAGATAATGTTAGGTTTACCATACATAATAGAGAATAACTACGGTTAAATAATTCATCGTTTACGAGCAGGCCACTTCCTACAATTAATTCCAACGATCGGTCAATTATTAAGTTTACTTAGAGAAAAACTTACTAAGATATGAAAGTCTTTGAACTTAAAGACCGTTATCACAAAACAACGAATGCTTAACCTTTAATGTCGAGTTCAAAAAGCCATTAAATGTCAAACAAAAAACAAAAGAAGAAGAAAACAATAGAAAATTATGGTTTTACAATCAGTGTAAATAGATTCTCTTTTACGACTTTCATTGAATTTCTATAGATTCAATAAAAGCATTAGTCCAAGTGTACACCCTTTAGGAACACCACCGTTTTGCCTACAATTAGGTGCGAGTTCTCATGAATAGCTACGGAGCTGCATTGCAAAAAATACGAGAGACGACGGTATAAAAAGTTAATATTAATTAAATTATGTATTGAATATTTTCTCCAGTCTGCTGTTATATTGACTAGTGGACATAGAGCGAGTGATAGCGGGATTCGAACACTTCAAACGGACCATTTGGTGCACAAACTTAACTTATATACTTTGAAATGAGGTTTATATAATTATTTGGTGATTGGACCGAGTTGAGTTTGTTAAAGTACATTTTTTTTAAATATTATGTGGGCCTACACTTGACCTCAAAATTGGTGATATTAAAGGTATTTTTATACTCAAGATAATATATTTCTAAGCCATTGTGGTTGCATAAGTATGTGCAAGTTTCATACTGTCATCCTGAATATTAATTGCTCGTTTTCACTAAAACCCAGCGTTAACTAAATGAATGCACATAAATTAGTATTCCACCTCTAGTGAATGTGTTTCTACATCAGTCTAGTCAATTTATTTAATATTACTACGCTGCCACTTGCACCGCATACAATCTGTTCACAGAAGCATGTCGTGGGGTCCGCACTCCGTATCTATCGACACACAGTCAATGGTGGGTACTTTTTATTTAGTGTTTTGTTCACTCATTTATCATAGACGTTTTTGTGCACACATGCATGTGTATATTTTGAAATAAACCCAATGTTTCATATTCGCTTGAATAAAACTTACAACGTAAAAGTATCGATAACATCACGGCATCATCTGTTTTTGTTCTATAAAGAATTATCAATTACTTTAATGGTTTAGTAGAATTACATCACTGCTGGGTAAACGCTTTCCACTATGATATCTAGCTCTGTCGATCCAGGCCTAGTCTAGACCACTCGTCTCTTATTTTGCCAGCCTCGACCTCCACCATCTACGGGGTCTGCCGCAATGCCTATTCTTACGTCAGGGATTCAAATAGCAGCTATTTTGGACATGTGACATCGTTTTCCGCCCAGTCCCACTTCAGTTTTGTATCAATGAGGTAAAATCCCGCTGTCTTAATTTTCCAGGTTAATTGAATCAAACCACTCAAATATTTTCACAATAATCACAGCAGTATTTCGCTCTCCGCTATCAATTAACCCCCCTCTCTACTCTCCGAACGTAAACACCCAGTCTTCGGTCTATCGTTTACAGTTTTTTCTCCACCCACATTGTATTCTGTAGGGGTTTCTTAAAACAACCTTCCTTTGTTTACAATAACGCTCCTAGCAGTAGTTCGCTCTCCGCTATCAGTAGATCCCCATCTCTCCTCTCAAAGCGTACTCAGCAACTCTTCGGTATATCGTTCCCAGTTTTTGCTCCACCTACATTATATGCAGATGTCATGAAAGTAACACCGCTAACACTGTTCTCTTGTTTTTTGTGGGCTCTTGTTAGTCAATTATGTTGGCAATAGTGATTACAATGTTAGGAAATGTTGCCTCTGTGATAATGTTGCTAGCTATTATGGTTTACAGGGTTTTATTCGAGGTACAGTGATGGATTAGAGAGATAGTGAAGTGAAGCGTGTATGAATGTTTTGGTGATAACAAACTGAAATGAAATATGTTTGACATATTTATAACACACGGCAAGCTACGAGCCACTTTACTGTAGATTTGAGGTTTTTCTGAGATGACAGTCTTATCTTAGATTTATATATTATGAGAATCAAGTCAATGAAATACTTTTTTGTGTTTTTTTAAAAGCCAAGCTCAATACCAATTAAAGATAGTGCAATTGATGCCATGCAGCTAATAATTACGAAGGCAAAAAAAACATGCAAACCACTCAAATAAAAGACACCTCTATCAATAATTTCGATCACCATCTCAATACCAACTATGCATATTCACATTCACTTAATATTCCGAGCTCATCACCGAACAAATTGTCGATACTACGGACTTTTTGTCGCTTCCATCGATCGACAGCGATTGAGTCTTCGGCCTGTAATTAAGTGACAAAAAGCGCTGGAAGCGAAGCCTGGAGGCGGGACACGATTCATTACGAAATGCGTAAAAACATGCGTCATTACGCTCCAACGAAACGCGAATCTACTGCTGAATACTAATGCGAATGATTATAGTCTGTTTATGATTAAATTATTTTGTAATTAATTTGTTTGGGAATGGAATTGAGGTGTGGAATGTCTTGCGGTCTTGCGGTAAACACTACCTTGCAAAGAACCAGAAATTAGTAGGTCATGTTTGCAGGTGACCAAGTAATAGTAATAGTAAAGCATTTTAAAAGTTATCATCCCATCATTGATGAAGGCTTAAAAATGACGACCAGAAAACAACTTTTCTTGATATTTTAAAAACCTGGAGGTGTTTGGTTGAATGTTTGTGTTAAGAATCAGAATCAGAATCAGAATCAGAATTATTTATTTGTAAAACATAGGTGAAGAACATATATACATTAATCATACATGTTAAGGTCTTAAATAGATAAGTGTTGCACTATGCTTTGTCATTGTTGACATACAAATATTAAAGTCAGGTTCATCAAAGTTAACAAAATTTTCTATCAATTTTATACAAATACATTAAAATAATCAATTTAATAATGTCCACTACAAGAAAGAAAAACAAAAAACACACACAAGAAGATCATAACAAAAGAACATGCGAGAAATTATTCGTCCGTTACATTAATAATATGAATTAATAAAATTACAGAATTTAATCAAATAGTCATTCAAAATTAAAATAGTCATCCAAGTCAACATTAATAATATAGATTTATAAAATTACATAATCTCATAATTCATCATATCATAATTTAATCAAATAGTATTATCATTAAAATAGTCATCCAAGTTATAATAACATTTCTTAACTAATAACTTGTGAAGACACTTTTTGAATTTCTTTAATGGCATACATTTTATAGCAAGAGAGTTAAGAGTTAGATGATTTACAATGTTTTCTTATTAACAAGTTAATCTAACTCTTGTCTGTTTTAAAATCCTTCATAAAACTTAAGCAAAATACTGCGGTGTCCCACATTAGTCTACGGTTCTGCACTGATTCCACATCTCAGGTTATCAACAAAAGCACTGCCCCATCTGTTCTGTAACTCTTTGCATCGGTACCAACAGTGGTACTGTTGGAAGGTGCTACAAAGCAAAGATATCAGATGCGACACACTTCCTCGTAAACTGAACGGTTTATGGTCCTAGGATGGACACACGGCTATGTAGGTAGGGTAACAAAGTTCATCATTTTTAATTATAATTGTTTTTTGACTGCGCCTTTTACAGGAGGCATTCTTACTTCAAACAAAGTTGGTAAACGCATTTAAAAAGTTTTTTATTTCTACAACGAGCTTCAGTTCTTTCGGGCCACTGACTGCCTGTAACGACTGACAAAGATCCACAAATGACAGCCGGAACCAAGGTCTTAACGTGTTTTGTGAGGCATGGAGGAAACTCGGTATGTTACCCATCCACGGTCCAATCTAGGCAAGTGCGGCTTAACGTGAAGATCGACCCGAGTGGCTGTTATTATTGAACCATGAGGTCCTTTAGCTATGCTGCAAAATTAGTAGTACGTACGAGTTAGCAGTGTGTCCAAAGCACTAAAGGCTATCGCCTAGTCACGTACGCGGCTAACAATTAACATTTCAAGCTATAGCGATGCCGGCGGAGATGCGGACAGCTAATATGGGTTACTGCTTAATTACGACGGCGCCTTGCAAGGAGCGTTGCGTGTGCGCATCGCTTTTGGTGTGCGACATGATTTAGATGCGAATTTGTCGGTAGTGGTTTGTTAGTTTAATGGTGTGAGTTTGGTGTTTTTAAATGTGATGGGTAACTGAAAAGTGTTGTCAGAATATTAAAATACACCATAGGTAGTAGTCATCGATCGGTGGCCTAGATCGACGATCGATCGATTGATGTGGTAACACCCTAACTCATTTCCATACATAAACTTACGCCTTTTTCCAATGGGGTAGACAGAAACTAACAAATACCTGCTACGATCGATTGAATTAAGTTGCAGGAAATCTGAAGCCATAATTCATTCAAAATACAAAACACCTGTTAATACGACGCAAATTCACGCCCCGAATAACCTGAGCATTGTCCGAAATAACTTTAAATATGGCACCCTGTAGTTCTTCCATTTATCATGCCGCGTCCGGTCCGGTTAGGGCTGCCATACGTCCGGATTTTTCCGGAATTTTAGCTCTGTCCTTTAGTCCATATTGCGGGTGGAATTCTAAAACGTCCCGAATTTCCACAAATGGGTAAAGTACACATGTAGTCGATAGGAAACAGTTTTTTTTCTCTAAAATAAAATAAATAAGCTTAGACGAGGCGAAAAGAGTATGTAAGGATCGTAGCAGGTGGGGTTATGTAAAAACAATTCGAAGAAAAGAAATGTACGGAATTTTCTCCAAATGTGCGGAATTTTGTCTCCGGAAAAATATATAGAATTGGAAACCCTAGGTTCGGTCCACCCCAAGCCGTGTGCCTGACGGTCATCGGATTGACCGTGAAGGATATTCGCAAAAAATGAAATCGCTTTAAACTTAGGGGTGAAAATTGATTGAGACGTTTATGGGGTGGCTAGTAGATTTGGTTTTCAAAGGTGGGGTGTTAAATCTGTGAAAGGAAAATATTATTTTGAATTTTTTCTTGACATTTTGTCCGAGGGTGATTGGCCGTCTTGTGCCTTTTGTAGTTCAATTAGGGAAAAATAAGCACCCATCAAATAGATGGACATTAAGTCCTGTATTTCAGAACGTCACTAAAGCAGTACTTTCAACCAATCAAATAGCTTGAATCTAGTTTTAAGTAATGCTTGATCATGAAGTGACGTTCTGTAATAGGGGCCTAAGATTCGTTGAGCACTAAACTTATAAATAGGTATAGCTAAGAGTAAGTGAACAAATGAAGTTAAAATGAACTCTGCCTACATACGAGTACATAGGATTTTTGCAAACAGATTCGTCCCTTATAAACATTATAGTTGATGAGAATGAATTAACAACTAGAAACTAATATAAAGCCCTACACTTTTTTTTGAGTTTTTTCACAAGTTTAGCTGAAGTATAACCATGAAAATTTTCCATCAAAATTCTTCTCAAGCAAAAATTGAACTCATAGACAATTTTCCACCTTACTTTCTTACAAAATGGAGATAATTACCGCCAACAGTTATATCAATGTTTCCAATTCGCCATTGTTGCTGTCCGTACCGTGGGACACGCTTCTTGTGTACTAATTGTCAAGATTAGCGCTTGTGCTGCTGCCTGTACTCGTTTACTAATGTTATATATGCTTAAAATGCTGTGACTATGTATGTTTGTTGTTCTTCGCATTTTGGTTTGACTATTTTCATATTTCAGTCTCAATAAATTAAATAAAAGAGCCATGCTTTATTGACAACTGGAGGTTTGCACCCAGTTACCGTGCACATAAGAAAGTTGTTACTTTTGGAAACTCTGATTGGACCTTATCATTTTTCATATGTCACAAAAAGATCTGAGAAATAAGCAGGAGAGACAAACAAGTAGGGCAATTCTACAATAGTCGGAAAAGCAATGTAATGTAATGCTAATAAATGAAACCATAACATCTGTAACGTCTGTAATCCCCGAAGGGTTAGAGGTGTACCTAATAGTACACCCACATTTCGCCTTCGCCAGTTATGATTAAGTCCCATGTAATAGGGTGTCAGTCTATTGTCATCAACCGGGCGCAAATCCCGACTCCGTGGCTGCTACTGAGAAATTCCTACTGGAAAAACCCAATAACACTTTGACCGTCCCGGGTATCGAACCCAGGCGCATGTTGAGCAGTCGTGCTTGCGACCACTGGACCAACGAGGCAGTCAATGAAGCCAAATGATAATAATTAAGGGTAGTATTTAAACGAGCGAACATAAATTCAAATTAAAGGTGTCAAAAATATTGAAAATGGGCTACTGAAATACTAAGGGAGCGACAAACAGTGGGCTAATACTAATGTTTAAAACAGCGACTTGAAAATAGAAATTTGAGTTACTAGTTGTTCAGTACGATTATGTGATAATTCAAGGACTCCTGTAAAAAACTTAAAACAAGGTTATTAATCACTAGATTGTAGATAAGGCGTAGTCGACGAACCCCCGCTGAGCGGGGCTCCTATTTCTGTTTACAGAGTTTAAAGTAACCTAATACGAAGGGGATGGCGGGGTCTTAGTTCGCTCACTTCGCTCGCTCACTAGACCCCGCCATCCCCTTCGAACCTAACCTGTCCGAGTCGGGGTGCCACAAGTCTCTCTCAGCATTCGCTCGCTCTTGCTTCCTTAATTCTCCTTGCCGCAATGACCAGATAAATAGTTACTTACTTTGGTACAATAGTCGCCCATTTAGTATATTGGTCGCCAATTAAATTTTTATTCGCCCGATTAATAATTTCCCAATAACTAATAACTCTAAGAGTCTCTAATAGAAGGAAATATTCAAGCCAACCCAAGCTAAAAAGTGAGTGTGACATCTGATCCCGTTATAAGAGTAGGTATCTGTGACATGGAGACGACAATAGCTTTTCTTATGAGCCGTCTGATTTACTGCTCAATTTCCTGTCACTATGCTGATCTGGGAACGATGGCGTATCGAGAAACAAACAATCAATTTCTATTATTTGCTCCATCGTAAAAGGAATTAAATGATAATTAGGTAATTGTTAATTGGAGTTGGTGGAAGAAAGAAAATGACCTTATAAGTGGATATTAATTTGATGAAGAAGGTAGGAAGAACCGCAATTGAGAATAGATACTTATTTTTTAATTAATTGGGTGGCAAAAATCAGACATCTGATGAATTCATTGTAACTGTGGTTACAGGAATTATCGAACTGAGAACAGCCTACGTGAATAGTTAAGGGAGGATCAGAATAACCTAGTGTGCATACCTATAATGAATAAGTTTAGTCTGGAGAATGTGTAAGAGTAGAGGAAGACCAAAGAAACGACGGATGGACTGTGTGAAGAAAGATATGGCTAGAAAGGAGGTGACTGCTGAGATGACGATTAAAAGAGAAGTATGGAATAAGAAAACATGTTGCGCCGACCACAAATAATTGAATTGGAGAATTATATGGTGATGGAATGTGTGAGATTGGTCTATAAAATAGCAACGGCGAATGGGACGTGGAGATTAAGAAGTCAGGCTGTAGAAGATCATGATGATGTTGAATTAATCTATACTAATATTATAAAGAGATCTTTGTTTGTAAGTTTGTATACAGGGGGTTATCTCCGACACCAATGATCTAATTCTAAAAAATATATAAATAATATTTATATTACGAATTTTAACCGAGTTATCACATTTTTTGCAGACGAAGTCGCGACCGACGTGCTAGTTAATTATAAAATGACTACAAAAGTATGCATAAAGTATGCTTTTAAAATGACTACAAAAGTATGCATAAAGTATGCTTTTAAAATGACTACAAAAGTATACTAAGCATATAGACAAAAAGTATTTGTTACTCTCTAATGAGAATTATACCATCGTGTACTACAAGAACTACTTAGATCTTTATCTTCCGATACTAATAGAAATCAAGTAAGAGTTTTCTCACATAAACTATTGACATATATTTGTCACCATGAGATGTTTCCCATGTTCATAAAAAACTTTGTAACATAAACGCTTGATAATTTCCTGTCATTGTTATCTACGTCTTGACAATAAAGTCTTCATTCTTAGACCGAAGCTTTTATTATAAAGTAACGTTCTGGTTTTTTGGAAGAAAGGCATATATACTCGTACCTACCTACTAATTTGTTTAGTTTTTAGAAATTGCACGCTTGTCAATTGTCACGATTTGTTTAAAACCATCTCGTCAAGTCTACAGATTTTAGATTAATTCTAGTGGAACTATTCAAGCGAGTTTTGTCAATGTATTGTGCATTTAAATAGCGTTCAAGAGCTGTCAGTCTCATGTTTGTTATAGAATATTGTCAGTGACAGCTCTTAAACGCCGTTAAGACATCTAAACTACGTTCAAGTCTGGGAAGATTTCACCAAATAAACTGAACACTATCAGAACATGCGGAGCGCGTTCAGTTTCATTGGTGAACTTCTTCTTTAATTAAATTATATGTTAGTGTACAAATCATAACACCAAAAAACTACAATTAGTATGACATAATACTCCCACTTCTCGCCAATCCTACCTTATTTCCATCCTTAAAAACCCAAACAAAAGTAGTGTCCTATAAAAAACCACATCAGAGAGGATATGAAAAGTGAATGTCTGTTAGTGTGGCGTTAGAGTGAAATTTAATTTACGACAACTCACGGGGGGGATCGGGCTTAAGTCCGGTAGGGCACTATTACGTGTTGAACTTGCTATCATAACTGACGAAATGTTGGTGTACTATATAGGAACCTACATCCCTGCCCGGCTCTTCAGGGAATCCATGCGTGTGTGTTGTTATCAAGGCTATTGACGGTTTATTCCCATCTAACCCACCGGTCTGACCCCGCTGGTGGTAGTTGCAACTATTTGTCTCATCTACTACCACTGGTGGAGGATTCCACTAATTTAAGTGTCATCTGCCACTAGATGGGACAGAGATAGCAGCAAATGCGACTGAACAACCACCAACAGGGGTGGTAGATGCGACTAATTGTGGCAACTACCACCAGTGCGGACAGACTGGTGAATAAACCCTATGGACCTGGGTCAACCAAGAATTGAAAGAACTTTGGGATAAAAGAAAATGTGCTTGGCATCTACGACGAAATAAGGGAGGACCTATGTAGAACTGCGATAGTACATCGCAGTAGTCTGATATAAGAATACGACCGGTCTTAAAAATACATCAAACAATACATTTCCAGTAAAACATGGCCTCGCTTTGTTTAGATTTCCCGTACAATGAGAGATCTCTATAAACTGGTTTTGTATAGCTTGATTGGTAGTCGTTGAAACCTATATTTAAAACTTAAACATAAACCAGGACCACTTTACAAAGAATTTTACCAATCATTAAAATCTTCCTCCCCAACAAAAATTAAAATCTAAAATGTATGAATCCTTGTGAAAATCCTCTTATTCTTCCACAGTAATCGTGGTTTTAGACTGCGACCATCCTGGTCCCATGCTACTCGGGGTCGGAGAAACACGTTTTCTTCTTCTATTCTTCCCGGTCCTTCTTCACGCAATCATTTACTTCTTTTCTTTAATATCATTCCTCACAAAACCCATCCATCGTTTCCTTGGTCTCCCTCTCCCTCTTCATCCATCAACATTTATATTCATCACTCTTTTAGTCACATCCGATTCATCCTAGTAGCGTTATCTACACATGCAAATAAATAAAATTGAAGTGTTTGTTTGTAATTTCAAAATAACAGCTTTTCACTGAATTTATATACGGTACTTATATTCTTTTAAAATTTTTGCCTCTGTCTGTTTGGTCCGGCTAATCTCCGAAACTGCGGAACTGATTTTGACGGGACTTTTACCAGCAGATAGCTGATGTTATAAGGAGTAACTTAGGCTACTATTATTTTTATATATGAGATACCGTGGCCCTGGAACATAAAGGGCAAAGAAGGAACATGGATGGGTTTTAGTCAGTACAAGTCTGACAATCCCCTCCGCTCCGCCCAGAGTGGGGGGGGTCATTTGATGATTTCCCATCCGGAAAAAAAAAAAAAGTAAAATAATAAACCCTTGAAATTGTTAACAAGATCCGATTCAATGAGAGGAGGATTTTTTTTAAAAATTTCACTCTGATGAAAGACGTGGGCAACGGCTAGTATGGAATATAATACGTTACCTTTAAAATCCTGCAAAATTATATCGACTATTACAAGCCAAGCTAAGTCATAATGGCATAGAAGTGAATGAAATACCCGTTAATCACTAACTAAAGAAATGCAATACAACTGTAGCACTAATTAATTGTGTTCACAATACAATGTGCTATTATATCTAGAACATGTTCAGTTTCTTTTGTTCAAGTATCGCTTAATTGATGGCCAGTAATTACCGTTTCATGACGATAAATCGGTTTGTTATGTGTTAGGTAATGTTTGTTGTGATTGTAATATAACTCAATACTTTTAATTGGATTACGTTTAAAAAGAGAGATACTAAAAAGATGCCTTTTTGATCTAGTGGTCGCAAGCGCGTCTGCTGAGCATGAGATCCTGGGTTCGATTCCCGGGTCGGGCAAAGTGTAATTGGGTTTTTTTCATCAGGAATTTCTCAGTAACCGTCACAGATCCAGACTCCATAGTTGTCGTCAGTCTGACGGTTGAACTCAATACCACTACCACAGTATTCAATTTTTTTAACAAGATAGATATTGGGTATTAACGCATAAAAATCTCAAACGCAAATAGATAAATCACTATCCAGTTGTATAGAGCGATCTTTACGAATTACATTTTCAATGCCCTCCATAGGCAATAGAAAATAGACACGTAATAAGCTCCGGGCCACTGTAAGTCCATCAGAGGGAGCATAACAGTGATTTTCGCAACACCTCACTGAATATTCAATTTTGTTTACAAAGACCCCGTGTATAACAAACTGACATACATACAATTTTCATGGGAAACCTCTTTAGACATCGCACCTCTTTGTCACACAAGCGTAAGTTTCCCTAAGAATGAAAGGGATGGAAAGAGGATGATGCGTCAAAGAAATCCCGGTTTTATCCCGGGATTCAGAGGGGCAGTTGAGTGGACAGCTACAGTAAACAGTTAATTCGTTGATATTGCGGGATTAGAGCTCTCTGTTAAATAATTGATGGACTGTGAGAACGCTAATTGCGATGAAATTTTCAGAAGACGTAATTAAATCCTTGAGATGGATTTAAAAGGTGAATTATTGTGCGAGAAGACTTAAGTACGACGTGGGAATTAGATAAAATAGACTGTACAGTCACGAGCACGAATATGTATACCTACGACTAATGATGGGTGTGAAAATAAAGTTTCAAACCTTAAAAAAATACAATTGTTACTGATTGTTGATGTAACCAACTTGAATGAATGGCGCCTACAGCCGCGGGATATCAGGACACTTACGCTAAAGACATTTGCACGAAAGACATTTGAGCGAAAGACATTTGAGCGAAAGATACTTGCGTAAACCCATTTGCGCGAAAAGATATTTGCGCGCATGGATTAAATATAAATGGTAAAATTATATTTCAAAACATATATTATTGTGTTTTTAAGTATTTGTCATCGTTGAGGAGCTCGTGGCTAAATAATAGCAGCCGCTCGGGTAGATCTTCTGGTTAAGCCGCGCTTCCTTAGGTTGGTCCGCGTATGGGTGCCCACCGATTACATACCAAGTCTCCTCCGTGCCACGGAAAGAACGTTAAGCCGTTGGTCCTGGTTGTCTTTGTATATCTTTGACAGTCGTTACCAAGGGTTTTCGTATTACCCATTGTTGGCTAGGTTGTGGAGGTAGATGCCTATCTAGTAACTCCATGTAAAATACTGGTATTCAGCTGCATCCGGTTAGACTAGAAGCTGACCCTAACGTCGTTGGGAAAAGGCTAGGAAGATGATGATATTGATATGTATAAGTACCTCCGCGAGGCCACTGACGTCGCCCTAGAAGTGGCGAAGAATTGGGCAAACAAAACTTAAAATACAGTCGTGCCAGTGATATGCACTAGGAGAAGAGTTCATAATAAGTTTCCTTGTTGCTAGATCAAAAAAACGAACTTAATAGTGTTAATTAACACCTGTGCCTATCCAGTCCAATTAATAACAGCCAATTATAATAATTAATAACAGCTATAATCGTCAAATACGCAACAAAAACCTGCCAACGATTAAAGTAACATACGACTCGTAGTTATCAACCCTAACTAGCAACAAATTGAAACAAACGGTCGTTTGTGTGGCGTACTAATGTGCCATTGTTTAACAGATAACAAATAGTGTGTGACGTCACCAAACACTAGAAAAAGACAAGACAGTTACAGAATGTCAACATGCGAGACTTGCGAGGGTGGCTTAGGGTACGGATTGGTTTACGCGAACGTTTCATAGACGTTTAAGGTGCTAATGTTTAAATTGCAATAGGTGTAAAGCATGAGGCGTCTCAAAAAACAGCTGAATTTTTATCTTGTTAAAGTGGAAATGGGCCTCATCAGAACGCTTTTTTTTTTCTTTTTTTTTTTCCGGATGGGAAATCATCAAATGACCCCCCCACTCTGGGCGGAGCGGAAGGGAGTGTCAGACTTGTACTGACTAAAACCCATCCATGTTCCTTCTTTGCCCTTTGTGTTCCAGGGCCACGGTATCTCTTTCGAACAGTCCCGCAGCCCTGGCAGGCATCGGCCCTTGCGGACCCCTACTTATTTGCTGACATCTGACACGGCCTGTCGTCATAAGACGGCTGGACGGCGAGCTGACCAATAACTCGCCGTCCACAGGCCCGAGCGTACGGTGGCCGGGAGCCACCACGTGACACCCAACGCCCAGGGCGTCTCCCGCGGCGACTGGGACGTGAGGTTCTTTCCCTCACACGTCCCGCCACCTCCTTCACTAGCATGAGAAGGAGGTGACGGCTTCCCATTCCCTCTCGCTCCGGACCATGGCTTGAACCAAGGCCGGACGCGAGAGATCGCCGCCGCCAATCGCCGCTACGAGGACACGGCGGTGCTCCACCCAAGCGGGGCAGAACTCCACGGTGTGCTCCACCGTGTCCTCCGGACGATCCTCGCAGTGGAAACACCCAGGCGTTTCCTCCCGCCCGATTCGGTGCAGGAACCTCCCGAAACAACCGTGTCCGGTAAGGAACTGCGTCAGGCGGTAGGTGAGGGCGCCGTGGCGCCTCTCTAGCCACTCCTCAAAGAGAGGACTTATCGCCACTATGGTGGCGTGCCCTGCTCGGGGTTGCGACAGTCGCTCTCTCCATGTCGCCATGAGATCACGCCGGAGGTCTGTCCGCTGAGCGGCAATTTGCCGCGGCAGCGGTTTCCCCCCGACGTAGTGCCTCCGCGCGCCATTCGTGCAGGCATGCGAGGACTATCGCCTGCAGATCCCATGGCGGCAATCCGGCAAGGAGGCTAGCCGCTTCGCCGGAGATCGTGCGGTACCCCCGGATTAGCCTTATGGCTATTACCTTTTGGGGCGCGTTCAGGTAGTGGGCGGCTTGCCGCCTCAAAGAACGCGCCCACACCGGGACCCCGTAAAGGGCCATGGACCGCACGACCCCTGCGTAGAGCCTCCGGCAGGAGGCGTTTGGACCCCTCAGGTTGGGCAAGAGCCGCTTGAAGAGTTTCAGTTTGGGAGCCAAACGTCGGAAGTGCTCCACGAAGTTCCACCGGCTGTCGAGGACGAGTCCTAGGTACTTCAACGTCGACCCGACGCCGATGGAAACCCCTCCCGCCGTCAGTAGAGATCCCGACGGTGGCGCATTCCGCGGCCCATGAAAACACATGGCCTCGGACTTGTGCAGTGCCACCTCGAGTCCCAATTGCCGGATCCTCTCCACGACTATCGCAACCCCGCGTGTCATGTCTTCGGCCGCCGCCTCGTGCGACCTCCCTTGTGCCAGTACCAGCGTGTCGTCAGCGTAGCAAACTACGCTGACGCCGGTAGGGAGGTCGGCGCGCAGCACCCAGTCGTAACCGATGTTCCACAAGGCCGGCCCCAGAACCGATCCCTGTGGAACACCGCACGACATCTCTCGCCGGTTCCATTCTCCGCTTCGACCAGGGTAGACGGATAGAGCCGTCAGGCTCTATCCGTCAGGTAGTCCCCGACCACACGACGAAGATAGGTCGGCACCCGGTGATACCGGAGTGCCTCCCCAATGCAGCTCCAGGGCATGGAGTTGAAGGCGTTGGCGATGTCGAGAGACACCGCCAAGACGACCCCGCCCCGGGACACCGCGTCCCCCGTCGTGAGGGCTCTCACGCGCATGATGGCGTCCACCGTCGAGCGCCCCTTGCGGAAACCAAACTGGTGTTCCGCAAGATCCGGCCCCATCCCCGCAAGGTGCCCGGCGAGGCGGTTGGCAATGACTCTTTCAAAGAGCTTGACCACCTCGTCGAGCAACACGATGGGCCGGTATGCGGACGGAGAGTCCACAGGGCGCCCTGGCTTCCGGATGAGGACCAGCTTCCCCGTCTTCCAACGAAGCGGAAACTGGCCTCTCTCCAAGCATGCGCTCATCAGAATGCTTAAAGTCAGTCAAAGAGCAATGAAGAGGGCTATGCTCGAAGTTTTCTTACGTGATCGAATCATAAATGAAGACATCCGCAAGAGAACTAAGATTAGCGACGTAACCCGCAGAAGTGGCAGTGAGCAGGGCACATTGCTCGCAGAACGGATGGCCGATGGGGCCGAAAAGTTCTGGAGTGACCGCGAACCGGAAGACGTTGCGCTGGATGCGAGACGCACGGGACCGATCGATCAATGTGGTGACACTTGGGGGAGTGGATGTCTTCCGGCTGAAATTATGAAAGTAGAGCCGTTTTTTCTATTTCTGTATCAGGTTTTACTAAGCCGGCGCGCGGCGTCACGAGACATGTTATTATTCAGAAATAAGAAGGCCGAGGCATTACTGAAAACCAAAAAGCAATACAGGTCAGAAAGATTGAGTCAGTCTTCTTAGAACAGTTATTCTACAAACGCAGTTAAGCCAACATTTTTACATTGCGATACGAGTGATTCCTGATGGAAAATCTCAATAACACTTTGCCTAACCCGGGAATTGAGCCCAGGAACACGACTCACAATAGAACATTCTGATATCACAAAAATTAATTTAATATCAACGCGTCTCATCGGCTCGCGCAAAAGGATCTCGTCCTTACATTGCACAAACAGGGGAACAGCGGCAGGGGTGCCATTGTCTTACACGAACACTTCACTAAATGGAGTGCGTGCGTTTTAATGCACCGATGTGCACTTCACAGCCTTTGGGAATTCGACGGTTTAGTGCCCGTGAGTGTTTTGTAAATAAATATGGGTTTCAATTAATTAATATGGCTTTAAAGTTTAGAGAAAATTGGCACCGGAGATGATGTAGAAGAAGAAAGAAGAGAAGAACAAGAAGTAATGGTTGTTAGATTAGGTCTAACACGAATCTTACGGGAGATCAAACAAATTAGAGTAAAGCAAAACCTATAAAAAAGCCTACAAATCTCTTAGTGTAGTTAATATTGTTTGTTTCGAAGCCAGTGTCTACTCAGATTCTATTAGGTACCACGCACCAGGCCAAAGGCCTAGAAAACGTGACATTCTATCAGCGATAGTTAACGATGGAAATGTCACAAAATGTATTGCATTGACAAAACGACCGAAATGTTTATGTTTTATCATTGCTCTCTTTTCAGTACAATGGATTTTTTACATTGATATATTAAAAAATGTGTTTTATAGAAAGTCGTTGTGGAAATATGAAACACATTGACAGCAATTGTCAATTATTTTGGACCTCAGGACCAAAAAACAGTCTGCCTAAAAAATCCAATATAGTGAAAAGATAGCGGTCATCAATTAATTAATGTCTCTTCTCAAGTGTAACTAAAATCTAACATCGCTAAAATTCTACCTACTCAACAAAATTCGCCACCAAAACTGTCCCACGACTTCACACCTAACACCAATGTAGTTTAAGAGTCAACAAACACGGATTCAATCAGCCGCTCAAATTGTACGCCCGCGCTAATCCTTAATCTTGTGTAGTTCCTGATGGTTCAATAGAGGGAGCCACCCCTGTATGTACTTGCACTCAATGGACTGAACGGAGCGTTTCCAAATAAACTGTTGATTGGAGGATGAGAGGAAGGTTTTTAACAGCCAGTGTTGGTTTTAGAATTGTGTTTAAAATTATATCCGTGGATTTTACGTAAGTAACATAGGAATGTAATGAGACCTCCTTCAGACTTCAGGAATCAGAAGTTAACTAAAAATTTAAAACATAACATAACATTAAATCACGCCTGGAATCCCCGAAAGCTTAGGCATAGGTGTACCTAATAGTACACCCACATTTCACCACTTATGTTAAAGTCTCATGTAAAAGGGCCGAGCCTATTAACATCAACCGTGCACAAAAACAGATTTCGTGGCTGCTGCTGAGAAATTCCTGATGGAAAAACCCAATAAAAATTTTCCTGACCCGGGAATCGAACCCAGGACCTCATGCTCAGCAGTCGCAATGACGACTTAGACTAACGAGGCAGTAAATTTAAGAGTTGCTGATTATTTAATGCTCGTTATTTATTAGAAGCTTCAGACCATTTTATCGTATAACCATAAAACTAAGCGTCATAGATAATCTTAGTTTGCTAAAGTAATGTAAGAGCAAACGAATCGAAGCTGTTTAGACAAACGACAAAATAGATGAACACAGATGTTATCAAAGTGATACAGAAATATCTCTTAGTAAGAAGTTGATATTTATTCTACATATTGTAATAATTTCTAAAGTCTGCGAAAGTAGAAATTGTTCATCGAATCCTTAATCCGTGAAGGTACTTCCTGGTGTCCAAACAGAGGGTGGCTCCCCTGATGTGCACTCGATAGAAGCTTGTTTAAACGTTCAATGGAATGAGATTTAAAAAATAAAACAGTGTGTTAAAATCGGCATTGAATCTAAGAATCAGTTTCTTGATTGAAATGTTAGTTTGGAAAAAAATATATTATCCAGAAATTACATCCAGCAGGGACAAAGGTTAATAACATGAGTAATATAAGATATTAACTTATAGAAAATATATTTACATTATATACAGACTACAAATAGAACTAAAGTAAAGATAAAAATAAGACTAAGTGTAAGAAAATATAAACATCTAAACGACGACAATAGGACACTTAGGCGTCAAAGTACTCCTCCGCATTGTCATCTGGAAACGTGCCCAGAAGACTGGCAGCATTGCCACGCTGAATGGCAATGCTAATTCTTTCCAATTCTTCACTTATAGATAGATGATTACAAGGTGTTATTTGCCAGTGAGGACCAACGAATGAATTTTAAAGTAACTGACTAGTCAAATGATAATCGAATTGCTGTCTTTATTTTATTGTCTTTTACTTGTCACAGTATTTTTTAAGAGCCTGATGCTGCCTCCCTTCCCTCTTTCCATTTTTCTCTGCCTTCTGCTACTTCGGAACATTCCTTGAGGTAATAATTCCCAAGCAGGGCCAAGCACTAATTTCTGTAGGTAAGCCAAAATCTACAAAGACGATTAACCAAAAATGAGACGACGAATCTTAATTTTTTAAATGTTATGGGTCCATACGTCCGTAACAATTATAATATTGGGGGAATTGAAAAAAGCAATAGAAATTATTTCCCCCTACAACAAGACAGAAAAGGACTCTATCTATTTCAAAAGACTCCAGGACACCATTTTAGTGGTAACATAGCGAATCAATGAAAGGAGCAGTAAGTTGCTCCTGCGTCGGTGTAAGTTCACAGCAGAGAACCAAGAGACGACTGTCGTTGTGATGAGCATTCATCACGTGAACATGTCGCAAGACATGCGCAGAAGCGTCACACTGCATAATCGTTACTAGGGGCCGTTGTTAGAAGTGCAAAATATCAATTAGTACTGGACTGTTCTTCTTAGGACTGGAAAACTCGTAGATCATCTGTCAACAGGATAAAACAATGTTGATGATCTACATGTTTTCAAAGAGCACGAAGACTAATCCATTAAAAGGGATGCAAGGTACAAAAACAAGCCACAAAGAGAAAAGGCTCTCTTCATTGGCTATAGCAAAGTCACCGAATATTCATTCTTTCCGCTGTCTCTTACAACTTCTAACCTCAACAACGATATTAACTGTCACTGCAAGAATCGCTCGTTTGATTAATCGCAGCGACAGACGGACAGACAGACAGACACAGGTGAGCTCATTCCGAACTAATTGCAAACACCAACCTCCTTTGTTCAAGTGATTGTTGCCTTTTGTGCCAAGATTACATTCACTGAAATCATTTTCCGATGGCACTAGCGTTTCATTTGTCAAAATCAGATCGAGCTGTCATTGAGATCGTGTTTAAAAGTTGTTGCGAGTGAAATTGGAGTATATTGAGATGATTATATGTAAATTATTGTCAGGTTGATTGCAGCTTGTCTGGGAGGTTTCTGATCCGTCGGAAATAAAGATAGGAATTAATTTTATTTAAATTAAGGGTGAGCAGTTTGTGGTAGTGAAATATTACATGCATTTATTACAAACATTTTTCGTAACTTAAGACCAACCAACAGAACTAAGTAATTTATCGGTTCTATAAACCGATGAATTGCTTATTAATTCCGATGCGAGACGCATGGGACCGGTCAATATGGTGACACTTAGGGGAGGCCTATGTCCAGCAGTGGACGTCTATCGGCTGAAATGATGATGATGATGATGATAAACCGATTCGAAACGGTAAAGAAACCGTAAATAAATCTTGAGGAAATTGACAAGCATTCTAACAATTTGAATACACGTGTCATCCTCCACCGGCACTTAGTAGATTTTGGGCCATTCCCTTACACAAGGAAAATGCCCGAGTTTCAGTAGTGGAAACAATTACGCTAGATATGGTTCTATGATATGACTGCCTCGTTGGTCTAATGGTCGCAATCGCAACTGCTGAGCATGAGGTCCTGGGTTTAATTCCTGGTTCAGGCAAATTATTGGATTTTTCCATCAGAAATTTCCCATGGAGTCTGAATTGGTGTCCGGTTGATGGCAGAGGCTCGTCCTCTATAACATGGGACTTGAACATAACTGGTGACATGAGGGTGTACCATTAGGTACACCTCTGCCTTACCCTTTGGGGATTGCAGGCGTGATGTTATGTTATGGTTTTAAGAACTTTTCAACAACCCAAAGACAAAGTTTTCTTCTTTTATGTATGTGCACAAGCAATACACCATTTCTAAAAAGGTACCTAAACTAGATTGTCTACCTATATAAACAACATTTTAATACCCAATTACCAAAACGTGACTATAAACAAAATAAGCCCAGCTTACGAACAGATCAAAATAGACAAATTAAATCACATTAGAGTGCCCATTCACAGCTTCCCAAATATCAGTAAGCATCGTTTTATTCTCGTTGCCGGCTGAATGATATTTGATAGTGGTTTAGACCCTGTTAACGATAAATACGGCCCATTCAAATATCAATTATTTGTTCCTCTGTGTTTGGCCTAAATGTGTTTGGTAGAGCGTTAGATTTTAGATCTGTTATCAATAAGTTATGAGAAGTTTGCTGAATCAGGCGACGCTAACGTCTTGGCAACTTTTTAACTAATCACTAGCTTGTTGTTGCCATAAGATACTAATCTATGTAAACATTAGTACATCTCACCGTACGGGAGGACCAAAACTTTGTTCGGTGCTGCAATTATTTTATAGACTGAACTCTTTGACGCCTCTTGTCTGACATAAATTATGTTCTCTTAACATCAGACGTTCTCAAAAAATCTCAATGAAATCTCGGTCTCAATCTGTCAAAAATCTTCTAGTTTAGAGAGAGAGAGCTAATAATATGATTTCGGCTTGAGTACGAACATTTGTCAAGAGCGAGAGAGAATATTGAGAAGTACCGTATCTAGAGTTACCTATGAAGAGTCTCAATCAGAAAATTAAATATAACCAAGAAACTCACAATCCTGACAGGGCAATATGCTATATTTACTACAAGTATGTCTACGGTCAAATAAATCGCTCCTAACTACAAACTTCGACCAAACCCCACAAATAAACCCTATTCAAATATATATTTATTGTGGGTAACGTTAAACGCTTCAACACTCGTACTAATTATTTTGTTTGTTCCTACCACCTTTGTACCAGCTTCAATAGCTTGAAAAGGCGCAGCATAATGCAAGCTAATGTGGTCAGATATTCGTACTTAAGCTGTAATGTGAGACGCGGCTATGGTGTGCCAATCCTTTTTAATATCGGGTTTTGTTTTAAAAAAGCTTTGATTAAAACTTTGCGTTGAGAAATGCGAAACGAGTATAGATTTACACTGAGCACATCTGATTGCTTATTAGAATTGTAGACCCTTTGTTTTATTAGTAGTTTTCAGGCTATTGTCATCCCATCTCTTGTTTTATCATTTCTACACATTCATTTACATTTGTAAATATTATTTTATCATCTCATTATTCTGCCCGAATACTAGTTTATTTGTGTTCGGCGCAGCATGGTTCTCTGTTAAAGAGATCTCTCGTCATCTCAATATTCAACCCCTTGCTATGCTGTTGGCTATTATCAAGGCAACGACAAGACACCAAAAAGAAGTTCCTGTCCCTTCAATATTAAATTCGTGATAATGTAAACATTTAATTTTATCTTACCAAAGGTTTTCACATTCAGGGAGATGTCTATCCCATGTGATATTGCTAATATTTTGTCTCTAGAATATAATTAGATATATCCTTTACGACGAACCACAACACCAAAACATCCACACGCATGTTTCTAATAAAGAACAAACGACACACAATACCTCAGACCTGTCATAGAAAAATACCTCAATATACGGAGCACGAAAACGTACCAATTAATGAGGTCCTATTCATCATACGTTGTCACCTCCATCGGTCAAGCACAATACACCAGTTTGTCCGACAGTCGCACACAGAGGGTAGTTCGCACGGACAGTAATAAGCCTCCTACTGTTTGCTTAGTAAACTCCATGAATTTCTTTGTTTCTAGGGAATTTGGGGCTTATTTCAGGGACAGCAAGGTTGGTTTTAAGGGATGTTTGCTTGAAACTCTATGATTTCTTATGTTCAATGGAGTTTGAGACGTAAATCGGGGACGGTAGGGTTGGTTTTGGAATAGATATGGGGTTAGTTAGCAGTTGGTGTTGTGAATTTGTTTGTCGAATAAGTATGGAGTATGGAAATATGGTTTGAATGTAGGATAAAGTTGTTTCCGTGTGTAAAGTGTGTCAGACGGCAGTAGATTTTCAATCACGGCTGACGACCGTTTATAGAAGACGCATAATAGGTGTGAAAACACATACAATTGAAGAATAAGTCAAGCATAAATACCTGTAGCATAATTAGCTTATACAAGGTAGTTTTTTATGATATCCCATAACTCTAGGGTTATATTCTATAAGTAAAAATAATACAAAAATTCCCAGAATATGTGGTCCAAAAATGCATAGTTTCGAAGATAATTCAGCAAAAAACACGTTGTATCACATTCCCACTGCTTAGACACAGTTTCGCTGTCTGTGCGGGACGTTGAGTCGTAATCCACCACACACCCAGTGCGGGTTGGTTTTCGATTTTTTGGTTTTAGGTCACGCCGATTTCTTCACGATATTGTCATCCCCGCTTTAAAAATACTGATGATGTATGATATAATTCAACAAAGTAAAATGCCTACATAGGTTCAAACCCACGGCCGACCCTAACGCCACCAATACTGTCTGAAACTGAGCAGTACCTTTCATCATTCCTAAAATTTCCATTCATTGCACTAGGACCGAAATTCTCAAAGGACCAACAACCACTTTTAAAACAAAACAATATCAAATGAGTAACACTTCCAAACCTATCACTAATATTATTACACTCTGTCTATCCCAAAATAGTAATAATACGTCATCGTCTGTCTCTGTGGTAATCGCCCGCTGTTTTTCTACTTAATTGGGCAAGAAATCAAAGGAGAGAGAAGTGTCAAAGAAATGTTTTTCTTTTCCTTTCATTCAGTTCGCGATAACGCTATTAATTTTATAGATTGTTTGTTTTTGTGTAAGGGTGGAAAGGAAAATAAAATCAGATGATAATGTTCTCAAGTTCTTAGATAGCAACATATTTTGGCGTTTGATGTGCTGTCTTTTAAATAAAATAAATAATTGCCACTCATCTTTAAAAGTTATAAAAACCCTTCATAACGTTTTACGTAAAACGATTGAAATTATGTTTTATGGCAAGTAAAAGAAGGGCATACTTTTAGGAAGTCTAGTACTCAAGTCATTAAAATACAATGAGACTAGCTCTAAAATATGTACAAATAAAATCAGCTGTTTAATTAAAAAACTTAAAACAGATAAAAGGACACCTTTCAATAACATCGTCAATATTGCTAGCCTCATAAACTGTAAATACCATATTATATAATCGCCTATTTCAATTTGAAATAACGGACCCCAAAACCGAGCCGAACCAAGTGTTATTTCTAGATTTCTACACGATTTTCGAGATTTCAGCTCAAGAACAAAAGTTGTAAACTTTGTGTCACTGTTCACATGCAAACCTTAAAATAAAAATATGGTATGAAAACTTTTAATATTTTTAATTGTATTTGCAAAAGGAGCTCGTTCGGTTCTATCTTCAGGTTTAATTGCGCTTGCCTCGTTTGATCCGATGATGGGTTGCCAACATACTGAGCTTCCTCCGTGTCTCGAAAAACACGTTAAGCCGTTGGTCCTGGCTGTCAATTGTAAAACTTTGACAGTCGTAATAGGAAGTCAGTGGCCCGAAAGTCGGATAATCAGTCTTATCAAGGGGTATCGTACTGGGTTGTGGAGGTCAGATAGGCAGTCGCTCCATGTAAAATACTGGTATTCAGCTGGATCTGGTTAGACTAGAAGCCGACCCCAACATAATTGGAAAAGGCTAAGCCGATGATGACTGTGCTTGCAAGTGACACGACCAATCTATCAAAAAGTTGAGTCTCTCCTTTCACCAACACAGACTGTATTACTGACATGCAATAATTCTAGTATAGTTTTGCTACACTGCTGTGGTACTAGTCTCATCTATGGCCTACTAGCCAGCCAATGATCGTGCGCACTTATGGCCTGTGTCGACATCAAACGAAGCCGCCCTTTTGCGCAGTGGCGGTGACTTCAAATAAGAAGACATATCTGCAAGTTTGATATTACCATTGCATGTGGCTTCAGATTAACTATAATTCATTGGAGATTATTTTTTTAGTTCAGTACTTTTGAGCGTTTTTCTGAAGGAAATGTTAATGATTAAATCTTCTTTCTTGTAATGCAGCCTATACCATGATTAACAAAATGATTAGCCGTATTAAAATGTTCCTTAGTATTTAATTTCAGCACGCATTATTATGTTTTCCTAAGAAAACTGGCGCGGGCGTTCAAAGATTGACAGTATGCGTGTGCGCTCTTGAAAGCAGTTCAATAACGTTCGATTTCATTGGTGAATTCCGCAGGAATATTCTAAAAATCTAAACTTATTGCCACAAAAAATCTTGCGAAAGTTAACCCTGTGGCGGCAGTACCACACGCGCAGCACCCACTACGTCGTAACGAAACGCTGCGTTTTTTACAAGCGTAGTGCGTGTTACCAACGAGCGTCCAATAAATCATCCGGCGGCCGCCCCTTGATTTAATATTGTCATAATAATAAAAACGCGCGTTAACGCACTGAGGAGGACGTCAGCTGATATTGGATAGATGCGATGAAGGGATTGAGTAGGTAGAATAGTTAGGACGATTCATTTATAAATAACTTCACGATTCCCGATACGTTGGATAATCGTAACAATTTTAAGTAGTTTTTTTTTATTGAGATGTTAACTATCAGCTGATAGATATTTTTTTTATTTTTAAAGTAAAATGCTCTCTTGATAGTATTACAGTGTATATTGTAACCAATATTTGCGATCTACTAAATAATAATTACCATAAGCAAGTAAATCAAACGCTCTAAGATGCGAGAAGCAAAAACTGCATACTAAACTGTCTCATCTACATCCAAGTCTTTGCCTGCAATCCGTCTCCGCGTTTTATAGCTGATGACCTTTTTTGCCCCACTTCGGCAAAGCTTTTGACACCTGCGCGATAGCTACTTTAATTTGCCCCGGGTCGGTTAATGCGGTAGAAACATCAATAACACTTAGCACCGCGGCGGTCTTGCAGACCGGCGGCCCGTAATTAGGGGTTAAAATTGACACGTTAGCAAAGTGATGGGATATGAGGCATATATTATTATACTTTATTTTCTGAATTTTTAATATCGTTTTTTGATGGTTTCATTTTGAGGGTTAATTTCAGTTAATATGGAGGTTAGAACGGTTTGATATTGATGCTGTTTGAGAGAGATAAATAAATTAATCAAATCATGGCTGAACGTTCATCTCAGAGTGCTATTATTCTGTCTATATAGGTCTAGAATCTATTTCAATTTATTCAATAAACTGAAAAAGGACTTACATGTGTGGGTTGTAGTTTTGGCTTGTGGCTATCATCCTCAAAATACATTGATGACATGTGATTTTATTTTTTCAGTTAGTAGAGATAGAACAGAATACCTTATATTTATTTGCTTGCTATGAAAAGGTTGTAAAATATAACAAGTGCATACATTAGTGATGTAGTGAGTTACTTCCCTTTTAAGCAACTACCGGCAGTACAGGGCTCATTTGCTTTCGGAGTTTTATTATTAGTTCTTATTACTGAGCTTATCAACAGAAACCCTGGCTGTGTTGCTGATAACATCGTATCGTGATCATTAATCTGCCTGGATCCTGAGAATGTCTCCTGCAATAATTAAACGCACCACCTGCCAATGTACGGCACCTCCTTGAAACTGTGAGGTAGGCCAAAAAGTCAGAAGGCACCGAATACTGGAGAATGTCCAACGTTTAGTAATACCTAACTTGATTGTAAAAGAATGTCCACGAAGTTTCTTAGTAGTTCTTCTCCATAGAGATCTATGTTTTGGAATAGGCAAATAGCCTCTACTCACTAAATAACTGACCTAATCCTTGATAATTCAAAGGTGAAAAACTTGTTAATGGTTTAATTTAAAAAATATGATTTGAGTTTGAAGTTTTCGTACATACAGAAAAGGTTGAAACTTTCAGTAGATACTGGATATTAAAGCGAAATAAAGACATAATGCTGATTCGTAGTTTCGAATCAAGTTTTTCACAATATTCCCTAAGGGCTACTCTTAAACATCTTTTTACGAACCAAGCCAGGCCATCTTTACATCGACTTGCAAGTTCTTGCCGAGCACAATGACAAAAAGCCAAAAATATAAGCAACAAACAAGTCGCCCAAATGAAAAGTAATAATTTAACATTCCCGTTGGCAACATCAATCAGTAGGTAAAAAACACAAGATATCATCTATAAAAATTATCCGTGGTACATTTAGCTGCGCCTGCGTCGCGGTATGGCCGGAATGTCCCCCGCGCATGCGTCGAATTTGTTACACGCCCTCGTTATACGCTGAGGTAAAAACTGTGGGACTTGACGGATTTTTGGGGATTGGGACAAAGGAGAAGCGGTACTACCAGCTGTATTTTATTTATCTGACCGTTCTGGTTAGCTCGGGTAAAAGACAATCCCCAGGAACTGTATTAGCTTGTGCCAACTGTTTGGCAACAATTAAATTACATCTCCGGGATTCGTCGAGGTTCATTGCTTCGGCGCTTTCCAGGTGGTCGCCACTGTTGATTTTGGCTTCCACTAGTTGCAGTCGTAGGGTATTCCTAACGACTGCAACTACTGCAAAGCCTGCTTCACCACTCAGAGGCAGGCTTGTCTAAAAAAAATGTATCAACCACCGAATTGCCATCGAATAACCCTTCAAGGGTCGATGCACCTTTCACCTTATGGTGGCCATCTACATTTTGTTTAGAACCATGAATCCTTCGACTCCTAACACGCTGCTGGGAAATCTGTTGGGTTAACTGTTCATCTGTGATTCTGTTTATCTACACCTTAAAAGACCTTCAAGTTATATTCTTCAAATCGCTCTATAACTCAACCTTACACCACACCACCTCACTAATGACGAGTTTGGGAAAAACGTTTAAGTCGGAGGTTGCGCAGGAGTCATTCGTTACGGCGCGCGGCGACACTCACGTATAATGATCTAACACCAAATATATGCTACACAGTGTCTAGATGGATTTTTGATAGTTTTTAGAAAGGTTTTGCGAAAGATGCAGCCACTTGGCAAAGAGAGGATGAAGTAGCATGGGTACTCATGGGTCACAAAACACTGTGTACCAAGTGCTAATGAACTATCAAGTGGCGATCTTTAGGCTTTATCTATATAGACTTTTTTAAGGTTCCCAATCTTTTTAGTTCTTAGAAATATTTCTAATTCTTAAATTCACCTTTTATGAGTAATGTCATCATTTAATTTGGTTTATTGTTACAGTGTAAAGTAGCGATTGCTGTAATCCGACTTCGATTGTTGTTGTTTTGTTGGTCTTCATTTTATAACTCCTAAGATTCTGGTCTCGGTACTTTCGTAGTAGTTTTTTCAAGGTTCAACTTTAATTCTACTGATTTATAGGTGGACCTATATGCCATATACAGTGTCTCCAGCTGGAAAACGTATAATCACAAAGAATAACATGACACAGTCGGTATCATCATCTCATCTGCCTAGCCTTTTCCCAACTATATTGGGGTCGGCTTGCAGTCTAACCGGATGCAGCTGAATACCAGTATTTATGACACAGTCGGTAATGAGTTCTAAATGTGCAGGACGTTAGTCTCACGGCCTCGCGATTAGCGGTCAGCTGAATATCTGGCATTATCCCCACATTATGACTAATGTGTTCAAAGGTCACAGGTAGTGGTACAAGTGTGTATCAGTCTGAACCTTTATTAATAGCCTGAAAATCTTCAGATATTAAATCTTCAGGTATTCGTTGTTCGATCTGTTGGTTGTTGCTGAATTGTCAATTTTCTTTAGTAACCATTTTGGTTGGATGGAGTCTAAATGACTAGTTCTAACTCTCTGATTACTTATTGGTGATTTCAGATTTAAAATTGGTTACTTTGGATTAGCGTCGTTCCGAATGTTCTTATATCTGATAAGTAAACTTGCAGATGGGTACTAACTGCTGTCTGTAACATCCATTGTACTATAGTAATATCTAGACGACACACACCTAAACTATTGGTTGTTTTAAGCGTAGCATATTAGAACAATAAGCATGGAAGAACCCATAATGATGTGTTTAAGATAGTGTCCCTACTACGGTTTTCTCATGACTTCCTGATCACTCAGTAATGACTAGTAAGTAACATCTCTAGCTAAGCTACCATCAAAACTGTAAGGTTAACATGGGGTTAATTACTCACAAACGTAACGCTACAAGTTAAGTTTATTAATTACAAAACATTTATTAAGTTTTTACATCAGTCTGTCTAATGTCTGGGAACTTCTGACTGTTAAGTAGCGTTAATGTCTTCGAATATAATAAGATCTTGTTTTGTAATTGAGTATTTGAAATAGAATGATATCTCTTTTTAGCCAACAAGCCCCGACGGCTTATCAATTTGAACGTAGGTATTCTGAAATCTTGACAACCCTAAATGCGAAATTAAAAAGTACCTTCATATGAAATGTTACAAGCACCCATTTATCCTTCAAACCGGAACACAATAACTCTGCTTTACTGCAGGCTACAGTCTTCTTTTATAAAAGTTTAAATGTTTGGCCCAATGATTAGCTATGCGAACTCCGCTCACTGATGTAGTAATGCGCTAAGGACACATGACGAGCAAGATGCAAGGTGGGACATTATTAAATTAACCCCCACCTGTGGTGATTGTCTTGATGGTGAAGGCATTACAATGACATAGTGACCAGACAAGTTGCAACACACACAAAATAGCTCTACCACTTCTTCTATTTCGTATCGCATAATCAAATGCAAAAAACATTATGACTGGCTAGTCAGAAAACCCAAATGAACACCTAAATCCGGGCACAGTTCACTGACCTCACCTGACTAATTACAAATATTTGTTTTCAATCAACAATTATCGAGATAATTAAACTTAATTATATTCTTTCTCTCAGGAGCCACACACCACCGGGTGGTGTCTCGCCACAGAGTAGATTGATACAGAAAGCCGACTTCATATTAAAAGTGGCAATAGGCATGCACACATAGACGCGCGCGTACGGCGATCTTAAACCATCTAAAGCTAAAGCAAATGATAGTCGCTAGAGTGGAGAGTGGCAGCACTCGCTGTAAGTGCACTGACATCAGCTGCTTAAGGCCCCTGAAAATACTATCGAACAATCCGATAGTTCTAAGAAATTTTCAAGCCAGCTACGGTAACGGGTGCCAACAGAAAAACTATTAATAGACTTCGAACTCAAGTCACCAACTGGCCCGCAGCAAAGACAATCTCAACAAGTGTGTAAGTTCATGGACGGCTCAGATCTCCAGTGTGTATGCGGCGTCTTTCAATAGATAATATCCATACTCTGTCACCGGTGCACATGAGGATCTTGTACCTGAAGGCCTCATACATGGCCAAACAAATAATTTGTTTTTGACATGGAAAGAAAAATTCAAGTGCGAGCAGGGTTTGAACCTGCGATCTTCCGATACAAACAAACAAACAAACAATTAATAATAACAAACAAATAATTTATTAACAACTTTCTTATTAGCCATCGATGCCCTAAGAAGAAGACTCGCTCGTTCTTCTTCTTCGTGTCGCTGGTACGACATTGTCATATTTTGTGTTAGCCCAGAACTTAGCCACTTTCACTGCGTCGTCGGTTACAGCGCAAAGGTCACTTCGGCTGCATTTTTTGGCAAAGAGGGCTAGGCAGGATAGGAGGTGGAGCATAGTTTTCGACACAGCTCCACAACCACACCCGCTGTTTCCTTGAGGTAGCCCCACTTAACGAGGTTGGAGTAATTCGCTCGTTGTATGGAGCTAACATTCTGTACCTTATCTACTCAATGTCCTCACGGCGAGCGCTCGCTTCATTAATTAAGAGATGTCTTCATCTGGGCGGCGCGGGCGCACACAGAGCTCCTCTTAACAAAGCTATCGGGTTACTGCATAAGATGTGGTTTACAATGGTTAGGTGTTTTGTTTTTATCTTGGCGATGTTTCTGTGTTTCGGTAAAGATAGGTCTTTTGAAGTCATGTGACAGTTTGGCAAACATGATGGTGTCTGTATTTCCTCATTATTATCTATTACGGGCCAATGTGGCCTGAAACCAGCATAACAGAAAAAGATGAATGCTATAGAAAAAGATCTCCGAGAGTAGCGTTGGCTTTTATTTTATTTTATTGTGTTTGGGTGGCTTACAGCAGTACAAAAATTTAAGTTGAGGCAATCAACGACAAGCCATTTACAAACCACCACAGTCCGCAATAAACTATTGTTGCACAAACTAATAACTAAGCATAATATCAATAACTAAACCAATATAATAACAAATATTACGACTACATTTAATATTAAATACCAATAATAATAAAAAAATATTAAATTTATTACTATAGATCTGATCTTAAATAGCTAAATCAGAGAAAATGTATATAAAATCATGTTCTATGTAACGTACAAATTGGCCGTTTCTTTTAAACCAAACTATAAGTTAACAGAGTCATAAAGTGTTATATGTAGCTATAAAGTTAAACAAGAATGTTTATGAATTAGCGAAATAGCTGGTATTTGCCGCCACCTGCGTAGTTTACGAGAAAATTAAATATTGACGACACAGTAATCGTTATATTCTAACTTCTGTCGTGTTAAAATGGCGTTATCGTTAAAATATTTCTTAATCATATATTTTTCTATTAATTATAATTTGCTTGGTACTGGTAGCTAAGTATTTTACTTTAACTAAAAGTATTTAATGAAAAATTTAAATTATCGATCAGAAAAGAACTTTGTTTAATAGAATTTACTTGAAAACAATATCAAATTGCGACCTATAATTACTAAGTCCATTTACTAAAGAACTTTTAATTAAAGCGGCGTCTACACTATAGTTTTCGTGTCGCCTGTCAATTGTCAATCATGTGTCCTAAGCTTTATAACAAAACTGTCGGCGGTCTGTTTATTAGACCGATGGCTCTCAAAATTAAGGCCGAGCATAGATGTATTAATTTATTCTGTAAATTACACTAATTGTGCGAGTTATTAATCTTATGGTCTCTACTTACAATGATCGATAATTTCTATTTCTGATCGTAAAAAAACGTACCGAATTGTTTATTTACTGTTAATTCGGTGATCTGTCTGGGTGGTTTTTTTTGTATTCATGTAAATAAAATGGCTATTCTAGTATTATGTTTCTAGTTTAAGATTACAATGCAAAAAGGAACGAGAGCTTTTGTTTAACAAAATTAATTGAAGATCTTTTTAATCATAGAAAATATTTTTTTTACATAAATTGTTGTAAAATAACTGTTTATTATATAATAAACAAATGATACGGTATATAAAGTTTGAGATACACCACCAAACGAGACATCTAATCTATTTATCCCTATAATTCCAAGCATTCGCGTAATTTCACTTTATTCTTAATTATTAATTATCTGCATTACTGTAATTACACTATTCTTCCACCTGTTGCGAATGAAATATCATAATGATGTGGTTTTTTCCGTAAACTTTGTTGAACGGTTATAGGCAGGAGCCATGCGAAACTGGCTTAGCGTGTTGGCGGGAAAAAAATATTTGGAGAATTCTAGATTAAACCCATTCTATTCTATTGAACCCCGTACTGAAATGCCTGTGAACGATAAGACTTTCTTTGAAGTCCTTGCGTAGTTACTTAATATTGACCTTTAATTTTAAAGAATACCGCTTCGCTAACACTCGGCCTGCCTGCCTTACTGAAGCCAACCCCAAGGTCGGGTTCCAGTCTGACCGGATCTAGCTGACTACCAGTATTTTACATGGAGCGACTGCCTATCTGACCTCCACAACCCTATTAGTACCGGGTAACACGATACCCCTTGGTAAGACTGGTTTCCACTGACTACCTGTGACGACATTAATTACACAGGCTTTGTGTAATTAATGTCATCACCACAGACCGTGTGATGGACTACGACCGACTCCCTCTTATAGAGAGGAGGTGTATCCTAGTACTGTGAATGTTAAAGGTTGACTGGTAGAGAATGTCTTGTGGCATTAAGTCCGCCTATGTACCACTATTGTATGTACATGATGTTTAAATAAATAAATAAATATTATAGGCTGATTTAGTGGGGTACTCCTCGAAGCGCACGAACTTTGAAACACACAAAACGAAACGCACCAAAAGTATTCCTCGAAACGCACCATTCAGGTGGGCTAACAAAATCAAATTAAAAACATTATAATTTTATTCCTCGAAACGCACCAACGATGAAACAGAGAAGATCATGAAGGATTCGTAATAAATGATATCGATAGACGTTTTAAAATTCAACAGTCTTAATTGTTTATTTATTAAAACTACCAGGAAAGTAGAAATGAACTGGAGCTAGGTGCTTAAGCGACTTACTACTTAGCTCAATCGTTATACTATACTATAATGGTAAAAATACAGGTTTTGAAATGATTCAATCATTTGTGTTTTGAAAAGTACCAGGGTGACAGAAATGAACAGAAAATACGAGCTACCCCTTAAAAATCTGAATGCAAAGTGGCTTTCAAAAGAACAGTTTGGAAGTACCATTTAAAATCAGACAAAATTGCTCACAAGCTAGACATTAGTAGTCATTCGTAGTAATTATCATGAGGTTTCTCTTATTTTGGACTATTTGTATGTATTATATTATATACTAGCTTTTGACCGCGGCTTCGTCCGCGTGGATGTCGATTAATATCCGATTACTTACCTTCTTCCCCCTTTTAAACCCTTTAGGGGAAGAATTGTCAAAAACGCTGAGACACGTATAAATTAATTTTCAATCATCAGCCTAAATACAAAATTCGAAGATCCTAACTTCAAAACTGACGGACTTTCATATAAACTTCCATCCCCTATTTCACTCCTTTAGGGGTAGAATTCTCAAATATCCTTTCTTAGTTGATACTTACTCTTCACAAAAAACACACTCTCCAAGTTTCATGTCTCTAGGACCAGCGGTTTGGGCTGTGTGTTGATATATCACCCAGTCAGTCAGTCAGTCAGTTTACCATTTTATAATATATATAGAAGAAGAAGATTATTTTATTTATATTTACCTGTATTAGTATGGACCTATTTATGTATTTCAATGTATGTTAACAAAATAGTATTTTTCTTATTTATTTTTTTGTACTCTTACCACATTGCTGTCCTATTTGACCCAAAGGTTGACTGGTAGATAATGCCTTGTGGCATTAAGTCCGCCTATGTATCACTCTTGTACATGAAGTTTAAATAAATAAAATAGGCGCCTAAACGATCGGTACAATCTCAATAGTATAGATATAGATAGTGAAGAATAACGAATACTTTACATTCCTCTTTGTGTTTAATCGTTGGTGCACAAATAAGTTTGATTCGCTTCGAAGAATACCGCGATCAAGTTTTACTCGTAACTAGCTGTTACCGCGACCTTCATTACCTTTTCTAATCGGATTTGGTTACCAATTTCATGGGTTTTAATTTTTTTTCACGGAACTCTAATTCTTATTCTAAAATAAATGTAGTCTAATTTAGACTTTATAACATCAGCTATCCGCCAATAAAAGTCCCGTCAAAACCGGTCCAGCCGTTTCTGAGATTAGACGGAACAAACCGACAACAGACAAAAATTAAAAAAAAAATTGATTTTGTTATAAGTGCCGTACATACATTCATATGCATTCAGAAAAAAGCTGTTATATGAAATTACAAACAGACACTTCAATTTATTTATTTGCTTATCAATCAATCAATCAATCATTTTATTGTCAGGCAACTGAGGCCCATAGATAAAAATACACAAAATAATCTTATAAAATAATAAACTAGAATAGACGACCGACGACGACGACGACGTCTTATAGATGTACAGATTATTGTGGTGTTATTCGCCATATTTGTCGATTAACATCAGACAGGTATCTAATTTTACCTTTTTCTGCACACCCATAAAAAACATGTTTTCCTGTGTTTATTTGTTTGTAAACCAATCAAGGGAATCGTTAGTCGTAAACACGGTGGATGAAAGCTACATTGTCAACATAATGTCCACATTTCCTATACAAACATTGTAGTATGCCTTTTATATAATTAGATGCAAGCTGCTATCCCTACTTGCAGCATATAAAAACGTCGTAAAGCTAAATATTGTTTTTGCAAAACGATTTAAAACGACTTCATTGTTTTAGAATCGTGTTCTATTGAAATTCTTGTTCCTTTCGATCAATAAAAAGTAGCAAAGAAACGACACAATTAGCATTAAAAAGTTTTTAATTTTATTTTATGTCGATCGACTGTTGTTATTAATATGTATACAGGGTGTAAACAGACCCTTCACATAGCCGTCAACCAAGCATACTGTACATCGAACTAAACAACTTTACGCAAAAATTAATGCTGGGAATCGACATTTTTTATTGGGGTGAAAAATGACGTTTTAAGGTAGGACTCGATGGAAAGCATTCAAAGCATTGTGCTGATGGATGGATTGAATAGTACGGGGGTCGTGGAGGTGTGTAAAGTAAAAATTTTACATTAAAAACATGTATTTAAAAAAACTTAAATCTCTCCGTAACTAGAAGGTTCCCAGGTATGGTCTAGAACAAAAAAAATATCGCAAAGACGGGAAGAACAAGTGCCTTTCGGTTATGTTAAGGGTCTATTTACACCCTTTATGTACATTTGCGTTATTGAATAGGTTTATGAACAAAGGTCCCCCCAAAGATTACGTCAAATATAACGAGTAGGCATTACAAAGACCACATCTTAACAATACTCGTCACTATCATATCCAAGTTAATGGCAACAGTAGCGGTAGCCTATTGAGGCCTACTGGCTACCGGGTAGGCAGAAACTTCTGCTCCTGCTGTGGTCCTGACAGACCCCTTGTGCTTCGTCCACTTCATACATCTTACTTGGATAACATATTTATTAGCCCCTCCCGCTCTGGGCGGAGTGGAAGGGAGTGTCAGACTTGTACTGACTAAAACCCATACATGTTAGGCATGGGTCATTGACTGTTTTTTAGTTAATGTAATTTAACTGTTAATCATTAATGGTCAACGCGTAAAAAAAGCTGTTAAATAAATAACAGGTTTTAAAACTTCTATCGTTAGCGGTAATCGTCAAATTAATATGTCAACGTTTTTGTCGTGGTAAGGGCATGTGATGCGGAGGAATGAGGAAAATGTTGTGAGGAAAGTTTTGAGTATGAATGTGGATGGGTATATGAGTAGAGGAAGACCAAAGAAACGATGGATGGACTGTGTAAAGAATGATATGGCAAGAAAGGAGGTGTCTGGCGAGATGACGAGTAATAGAGAAGTATGGAAGAGGAGGACATGCTGCGCCGACCCCAAATGAATTGGGATAAGGGCAAGAGAATGATGATTAAGTAAAGATTATTGATTTGATAAGAATTTAGATTACTTTTTTTATTGAACTGGAATGACCTTTCCCTTGAACTTTTTCCAGCTGTCTTACGTTATGTCTAAATTCAAAATACCTGATTAAACGGACACAAACCTTGAAACTATAGTCTCACCTATAATCCCTTTCTTCCATAGGGGACAGGCAGAAACTACAGAATCATCCATGATTATTTAACCTTAAACATAAATTCAAAACGGCTACACTCAAGAAACTCAACACTATTCTCTCTACCGACCCCAGTAAAAGATAGCGCAAATATAAGTTGGCGAAACGGTAGAGTTTCATAGCCAGGTGGTCGGGCTTGCTCTACGAGGCGTAAGTGCAAAATATTGTGTTACATTACCTGCGCATGCGACGGCCTATAGACCTATATCGCGCTGGATCATGTTTAGACCAGTAGCTGAACAGGGTCGATGGAGGATCCAGTTAATAATAGGTGGGCAGGTGATTGGTCTATTATAAATTGTTGATCAACACCCGATGCCGGAATTGGGAGTTTGAAGTTGAAAACTTGTCAAATTCGAGTATTTCTTCAGCTTCAAATTAAAAATAAAACGGGAAACGTAGTAGGGGGGGAGCCCCCTTCAATTTTAATTTATTTTTATTATTTGTTGTTATAGCTGCAACAGAAATACACATTCTGTGAAAATTTCAACTGTCTACCTAGTACGGATCATGAGATACAGCCCACTGACAGACAGACGGACGGACAGCGGAGGCTTAGTAATAGGGTCCCGTTGAAACCCTTCGGGTATGGAACCCTAGAAACTGGGTGCAAATCGAATATCAATTTTCCTTTGTTTAGTTATAATTATGCTTGAGTTTGGTTCCACAATTTCTAGACATAACAAATTGTTGCCTTCATAGAAGTATGCAAAGGACTTATTATTGTAAATCATGCAACTTATTTGACCTTACAAATCTGTGAAGGCTTCCAGATTTTTTTGTAGACATATCTTTGTCCAATTTTAACAACCCCTCAATCATTTCAGGTGAGCGGCACAAGACCAGGTAATTCACTCCGAAATTTTTCGTCCATTCACTAATAAAGTTCTTGATATTCGCTATCCGGTTTCAGGTTAATTCCAAGTACTCGGAGGTGGCTATTGGCATTCATCCAATTGATCGGATTATAAAACGGCGAGGGAGCGGGCGGTGTCGCGTTTCCGAATCTGTATGCGACCACAATGAGCATGCCGTTTCGCGGTAAAGCGTGTTAATAATGTGGTGTGGGCGAAAGTGACTGGCGACGAGCGGGGGGGATGAAGGATAGGTAAAGAGTTTGTGTATAGTAACTTTCGCTGGCTGGTGTAACATCGAACACGTAAATAGGTGGCCTGATTTCGAAATTCAGAATCGAAAATAATATTGATACTATCTTAGAACCACTGGCCATTTCATTTGAATACGTTTTCCCAACTAAAAAACAAAACCAGCCAAGTGCGAGTCGGACTTACGCATAAAGGGTTCCGTACCATCGTAGTATGGGAGCCCCCTTTAAGTTTTATTTATAAATAAAAATTAAAGGGGGCTTAATAATAGGGTCCCGTTGATTCCGCTTTTGGTACGGAAGCCTTTAAAAGTAACACATTTTTTCCATGATAAAGGCCACGTGACAATCGAAAATTAAACAATAAACCTTAAAGTAAGAACTCCGAAATGTGTCAAAAAGACTTGCGTAGCTACTACGCCGTAGCTATAGTTAACGCTACGCCACGTCCGCTACGCAGTCGTAGCCGATAACCAAACCGCTACGAGAGATTTCGTCCGATTCTATTTGGGCCTACAAAAAGAACAATCGCTTGCCCGCTACCGCTTATCCCTTAGCCAGTAGTAACACGATACTAGTTCCCGTGGCTTTACATCCCGACCCTAATTTTATGGCTCATTAGCAGTTTTGCTCATCTTTTTTTGCAATAACCCGATGTGTCGTGGAGCATCGCTGATTTTTCGTGTGGCGTGGCCTTTTTCTTTCTTTCATTATGTCTGAACCACCGTATACCTCGAGTATCGGTTACGAGTAATTATAAAAGCATTGAGCTGTTTAAGCGTACTATTATTTAGTATGTATTGGATGTCAGAAAATTGCTGTATTATAAAAGCTGTTGTGTTTTATTGAGGCGGAAGATTTTTAACTGTCTTGTTTGTTCTTTTTGTTTTTCGTTGCGTATTATTAACTGAGGTATCCTTGCTTGTATTACTTTTACTATTTAATAACAACCCGGTAACGATCACTTCTTAAAAAGTAAAAAAAAATCCAGTATATTGGCTATACGAAAGAGGATTTTTTTGGTTACGTGCACGTTCTGCCTATTCAAACTTCCAGGACAGGTATCACCAATTGTTTTTTTGTGTTACTAAAGTATTTTTATCATCTGCCTATAAGTTTTACAACTATGTTGTGGTCGGATTCCAGTCTAAAACAATGCAGTGGAATACCAGTATACCTTTCATTTACAGAACGGTCAAAGGAATAAATTACTGACTTTTTGTTTTTTAAAGTTGATATTAAAGTTTCTGCTGTAGATGTATATGGGTCTTATGGCGCGTGGCGTCGTGGCCATCTTGTTTTTTCAATTCATATTCATTCGAAACTATTTCTCAGATACTCACCAACAGCGTCTCTGTCCACGTCTTTCGAGTGCCAAGAATCTCTGTACTGTATGTCACCTATGCCTGTTGTACTGTATCGGTTAGCTATGCCTTTTACAACATAGATGTCTGAAGCCTGCCCTATAGCCCTAATCGTCCTCTTACCAGGCGCGGGGTCACTGAGGGGTCAGTCCTCGTTAACATTACTGCGCACAATTACCGACGTTGCGCACACGCAGGCGCCGTTATAAGCACGCCTTGATTATTGTCAACACTATATTAACGTGGTTACTTCGTTAAGTTAACTTAAGTCTTGTAAGGCTTTAACTTAACATGAACGTCATGAGACAGTGTTCATCTGTCGTGTTCATGCTAAATTGACAACACTGCAAAAGAGGGATTAAGATCAGAATAGGGCGTATATAAGAGGCAGTACTTTTTAATTGGATTTATACTTCCGGTCGCTAAGACAAGAGACGTTAGTATTCAAAGGGCCTTTATTTAGGCATGCATAAAGGTGTAACCTATTGTTCGTGTATTAATTTAAGAAAATACCTAACTACTGGATATAAATTATCTCGAGATCAGTACACAAGTAGGTACTGGTCTAGCATTACTTGCATCTTGAACAAACTTTAAGATTTCAAAATCAAGATTAAAGCATTTATTTCAAGTAGGCCAGTTACAGACAACAATAAAATGAAGCTACAGTCCCAGTGACAAGGCAAAATAAATGAGAAAGTACCTACTGTAGATGCCCATTCCAAAGCGTGAATCTATATGGAGAAGAACGGGCAAGAAACTTCATGGACACTCTTTATTATTATAACCGAAGAATATGAAGTATATACTCACACACACTGTGGTCCTTCGTTCTCAAAAGTGAAAGTTGAAATTGGGGTATTATTTGCTTGGCTGCAGGTTACCGGGCTGCGGGCTTGTCCAGGTGGGCCAAGCGACGCAGTGGGGTGGAACAAGACGCCACCGATACCCGACACCCAGTATTGATCACTTGTACTGTCACCGACGGTGATGTCTTGTAGGTATCGATCACAGTTTTTTGAAGACCCTTTGTCACCTTTTTGAATGTCTAATGCATGACTTTAATGCTTCGAAGGAAATTAATTGCTTTGTATTTTAGATAATTCGAAAACGACTTCATTTCTCAAACAGAACCGTGAGGCTTTGCTTGGTAACTTAGTGATTGCAAAAATTGCCATTGGTAAATATAAAGGAATTGCTGACAATTCTACAGCTGTTCTCTCCAAGATTTCTCGGTATAGTTACCAGTTTATCATGTTGATAAATTAACCTTCGATTTTAACAATTGTGTACGTTGTAAAATTATGAATTCTGTATTCAATTTTCTTTCCCGCCCTTTTGCCACAAACTGTACTTCTCCACAGATAAGGTAAAATAAAAAGTACGCAAATCCCCGCGGATACGCGCGTAGCCGGATCGCGTTACACGCTAATGGAGCGTGCACGCGATCCAGCTCGCGCTCGTATGCCTAGCTCAAGTATCGATGCTGTTTTTTGGAAATTAAAAAACCTTTGCGGTAAGCAGATACGCTTGGTAGGTGATCTGCAAAGACATAAATAGCTTCAATTAAGTAGCTTGCCATATACGTATCTTGTGTTTTTCTGCTTTCTTGTGTCAAATTGTACATGAACTGGTCATCAATTCCTTACTTTTATAGTATTTCTTCTTTTCAATGAGCTTTCTTTTAATCCTAGTATTTCTTTTCCCTCTATCCTCAAGACAGAGAGATTCTTAAAATTGTAAAGAGTAAAGACGCTAGTAAAAGACAAACCAGTTGAAAAAATGTTTTATTGCATTAAACATCATGCAGATAGAACTACAGAGCATTGACAGTTAATGGTGACCGTCTTTTAATAAATTAAAGTGCAAACATAAACAATGCAAAAGCGTATTTACACAGCAATCATCATCATCATCATCATCATCATCATCTGCCTAGCCTTTTCCCAACTATGTTGGGGTCGGCTTCCAGTTTAACCGGATGCAGCTGAATACCAGTATTTTACATAGAGCGACTGCCTATCTGACCTCCACAACCCAGTTAGTACTGGGTAATACGATACCCCTTGGTAAGACTGGTTGTCAGACTTTTTGGGCCACTGACTACCTAACGACTGTCAAAGATCTACAAATGACAGCCGGGACCAACGGCTTAACGTGCTTTCCGAGGCACGGAGGAAACTCGCTTTGTAATGGGTGGTCACCCATCCACAGACCAACCTAGGCAAGCACGGCAATCATATTCATATTTACACCACAATCATTAGGACTAACTGATCGTCCTCCATTGCACGAATATAAAGTTGTAATTTTTAAGTTTCTTTCAAACAATTTTTACATTACAACCCAATCCTCCGTCAATCCAAACGTATATTAACAAAGCGACCTATCAGAGTCGTGATTAGTAAAACGTGTGGCATATGTAAACAGACAGTGTTTGTGCTGATGAGATCTGGCGAGTGGGCGACGCCGCGCGCAATTACTTGTCAATTGAACTGTAGGCGAGAGCACGCGACTGTGAGAGGCAGGCTGGGGCAGAAGGACAAGAAATTCTGAGACTACTTTTTTTTCTATAGGGTAACACCCTTTCTTGTGTTTATTTGGCATGTTGTATGCCTTTTAGTACAACGAAGACAAAATCAGAGACAGAGGCACTTTTGTTTGTAAGAAAGTGGATTCCAAATAGGGATCATTAAACGTTTCGACTGTACCGCTCAAGTTTTAAATATTTTGATACTCGTAGATCAATTTACGTTTTGAATTTTATTATAGAAAGCCAAGCTTCACTAATGATTATGAATGAAGGTATGTAGCCAGTTCATTTGCTGTATATGGTTCATCCTTTAATTTGCACAAAGCAATTTGTGGTTTACCATTCAAGTGTCGAATCATACTTCTCGGAATATCTTTAACGCTTTAGCAGGAAGCTGACACATTCTTTCAATCAAAGCTGTCCAGATTTCATTAATGAATCACGTAAGTCCATTCAGACTTTGCGAAGACATGCAATTAAGAGACTTATCCCACGGTATTTTCCACAGTCACAGTGACATGACATAAATATGACCAATCTTGACTTGAAGAATAAGATCAGTGAGGCATGAGTGTATTAGCTGAAGCTTACTAAAACTTTCGTTCAAACCTAAACTGCTGTCTTCTTCACTCAACGCCTCCCGCACAGTCGCTGTCGCCTCGGACAAACTAATTAAACGTCAAGCATCGGGAGCCGAAACACAAACAAGCGTGTTTGTCCACAGATCGAGACGACCCTGCTGTTAATATTTTAAACTGGCAACATTTAGCGCGCCCTCATTGGTCGCGCGCTGGCGGGAAGCGCTCGTCATTTATTTTAATTTGTCATTTGATTTGACAGCTGATGTCAATGTCAACTTGATGTAAATTGAAGTTGGAGATTACTGGCGTTGTTTGAGGGGCACTGACCAATTGCTGCTGGTTGCACTGATTGGAGGCAGTAGCGGATAGAATGGAGCAGTTAGAAGTGGGCATGTCAATATTTATTTGTTGTTGATTGGTTGTTTTTTGTTTTTATTATGGTTAGATACAAGAGGCACAGTAGCTGAGCGTTGCATGGCTTTTGGATGATTGAGATGTAACTCGAAAACATAGAAAATATTTGATAAGATTTTGAAGACATAACGATAAATATGAACATTAAAACCTTACTTGAGTCTTAAACTTATTGCCAAAATGGCCAACAACTGACAAAAAATCGTATCATTCCACTGCACCCTTTACAAACCAAACCTTATGACCTGAAGCGTAACTTTAGCAAAAGCACAATAGGCTGGAACCCAACACTACTGGCGGTCAAAACGGCGTGAACAGCTAAAAGCCTGCTTACCCCCGTACTGTGGGGCGCGTAACCGTCGGCACGACTTACGTACGGATGGGTGCTCGTATGAGGGCTCATGGTATTTGTTTATGGTTTGTAATGGTTTTAATTCGATGTGCTTTTTGTTGGAAAAATGAGTTTGTGATTTGAGACGGTATTTGCAGAGGCAATTTTGGGCAAATATACAGCTATTCATTAATGTCATGAAAGTAGAGGGGTCACAAATTTCCGAAGAAAAATGAACAAAACATATCATTACACAAACTCAATTTTCGTCGCCGTGCATTTATCATAAAAATGCCCATTGTCCATTTTGTAAAATGTGCTACCAACATTGAAAAACTGTCCGAACCTTACCGCCAATTTTCTACCAAGCATAATTTAAAATCGAACAAAAAACCTTTACTGAATCGCTGCGTCCTATAACATCACTTTATCAATCTCGTATTGTAAGACGTTGCATGCACTATTTTTAGTTATTCTCAAGATCATAAATCAAAGAAAAACACGGAATATGAGAATATGACTCAGTTGGCATAAAAAGCCACCGTCTTTTATCCCTTTGTGCCTTACGGAGTTTCAAGAGGATTTCAAAGGGTTCGAGTGCTTAATGACTGCGTTCACAATGAACCAAAACATATTGATGTGATTCATTCAGTATTTTGTTACAAATATAATAATGTTTTATATCAATATAAAATGTTTTTATATCTTTTGCGGTCCTCGGTATTTTTGTAACGTGAAGTAGCATATCCTATTCATATGATTTTTTAAAGGGTTTGTAAGGAGTATTTTTAAGGCAAAGGAGCTCACAGTTCACTTGATATAATGATTGAGAAGAAATGATGATGTTGTGGATCTCAATGAGTCACAAGTGCGGTAAGCTTTTATTAAAGCGCAGGCCACACCGCCAGCTAGCGAGCAAGCGAGCGAGCTGGCGAGCGAAGCGAGGCGTGGAAAACTATTAGTCATAGTCACAACTATTATGATAATGATAAACTAAGCGAAGCTTTGGCGAGCTAAACTAAGTGTATGGGTACAGATCGAAAACTACGGACGGACGGGCGAGAAAGCGGGTGGGCGCACTGGGCAAGTCGGGCGAGGTGAACGAATCATCGCTGGCATTGTCAGATATTTCGTTCGCATCATAGAATGAATCTATGAAAAGAGGTGAAACTATGCTCGCTCGGCTCGGTCACTCGCTCACCAGCTGGCGGTGTAGCCTACGCTTAATATTCGTACCAAATATTTAAAAGTTTTTTAACTTTTAATATTACCTTCGAGACTCAAAGTTTTGATTAAATTGAGGTGTGATGTATAATATTAATCATAGTTTAGCCTCAGGGCGAGCAAAGCAGGGCAAGCTTTTATGCCGACGACTTTATACTTCACCTGCTTTACACATTTTCTGAATCGTCTTGTTTTTTAATCAAAATCTGCAGAGCTCTACAGTCTCATACCGCTCAACAGCTCTTTTAGTCATGTGCAATCTTTTCATGATTCTCTAATATATCAAATTAGTTTCAGTTAGTATTCCATTCTGAACCTTGATAAGACGAATAGGGTTTGAGCATCATCATAGCAGAAGCTTGATATTTTGTCACTGTTTAAAGTTGCACCTTTAGGTTTCTTATACCTCCGTGCGTTGTATATTTTGCCAGATGTAGGGATGTAAAACAGATACGCTAAAGTGATGTTACTTAAAAGAAAAGTTTCTAACTCGTTATTTATTTAAATTAGAACAAGCAAGTGACAGTAGTAGGTGATAATTAAACTAATTTTTAATATTTTTATACGCAAACCCTGCGTAGGGAACTATAGCTGTGTGTGCTGTGTGTTCCTGTGTACTGAATCGGAAGGTCGCAGGTTCAAACCCTGCTCGTACTAGAATTTTTCTTTCCATGTCAAAACAGCGATAATTAAACTAGACTGTATCTTCTTTGTTTCACACATTTTTTAACACAAAAGGGACACATCCTGTATTATTTCAATATTTTACTAACACCTGACCAGTACCATTCAGAATAAAGCATAACGATGTATGCTACATTTTGTGAATATTCAAACGCCATGCATATATTAAGAACTTAACACGGCCATGTATCGACCATAGATTATATAGAGAGCGATAACGATCTCACATTCGCACAGGCAGCTTTATGGTCTATTTGCGTATTACACTATGACAAATGAGATGGGAGGCGTATAGAGAAATTATCATAAAAACGCATGCAAATTATTTACTATTTTTGCTACTTTTTTTTAAATTTAATTCCCATGTTATAAGCCGCGGACATAAATAAAATAGATAATATTTCTGAAATAGATAATTCATTTTTTTTAAAAAAGGCAGGCAGATATTTCAGGAAGTATATGCTTTGAAAATGTTAAACACAATTATTCTTACAGCACCAACCGGTCTCAAAACGTTGAAGGAAAACATCGTGAAACAACCGGCCGGCCAAAAATTCAAAGATATGGTGACATCTACCAAGCCGCACTAGGTCCGAGTGATGGATTACAGCCCATTCTCTCTCACTAGTGGTAACATTATAGGCTGATCATGCTTAATATGCAAAACCAATTAATTTGGCATAAAGCTTTTACCCCAAATTAAAGCCTGCTGAAGGATGATGTTGATGAAGTAATCCGTTTGTTAATCTTAAGATGTAGTATGAGGTACCAGGGCTACAGTCACGACAGAGGCTGACAGATGTCTTGACAAGGTTTTTTGTGCCTTTATTGCATTCTTACTCCGTCACACACTATTCACAGTTCCATAAATTAAAGACATCAACGCGATATTTTTTCCAATTTTTATCATAGAAAACGAAAACATGGTAGGTAAGTCCATAAGAACAAAACGGAATAAGTCCATAGAACAATCAAGTACTAAAAACTTTCACGCTACACTAAATAGGAAAACAAGACTAATAAATAAAACAAACATTGAATAAATAATACATTACATGTAGTTTGTCTTTTGAACGACAAGTGTAAACAAATGGCGGAATTATTGCTATATTTGAACGATGTAGGTAGCCAAGTTTTTGTTATCTGCCCACCCTTCTGATGCGCTTAACGATAGCGAGGAAATCTATAAATAATTAATGGCGAAGGAAATATTTAAATGTATTTGTTCAACGGTGGGACTTTCGATTTTAGACGTTATTTGCAGTCGTGAATAGAATTTTCTAATAGTGTGATATATTCCAGACTTTTCTAAGAAAACCTCAAATTATTTGGCTGATAAATATTATTATACAAGTTACCCGAATCATGTCAAAACCTACGTTAAGCTGCACCACTAATGTCTTCTACTTCTGGCACACCAATAAGGCAACCATTTTAAAATTTGAAATTATCATGCCATTAGGTACCTAGTTATCATATTACTTATAAAATATAAACAACATCTCAACCTGTCGAAAGGAAACCATTTTATTCTATTTAGTTTTAAAATAATCGTCCCGACGGATGGTCGAAAGCTTTCGATCCGAATCCTGCAAGTCACTGCCGACATGTGGCGACTTTAAAATTGGAACGCACCTCGCGAGCGCGCGTATTTACTTTTTAATTCTTTTTTTTTATTAATCGAAGGAGTCATTAGATTGTAACTCATAACGGTCAGCGTTTTTTTATCGTCTGACCCAAAGACTTGTCAGGTGCCTTTTTAATATTTCGACGTAACTTATTTGGTGCAAAAACTTAAAGAGACATTAAGGACTGCAACTGTCTTTTACTCAAGGAACTTATACTTTAATCGTTTGCACGAAAAAGGCTACATTAACGTTAATATATTACTGTCTAGAACTGTCGAGTGCAACAATCCTAACAACATGAATTATAGATTCAAACGTATTATTTGCATAACTAATAATATTTTAAATGAACAGTGGTAAGAAAATGTGATACAAATAAAGTGTGAGAGTGAGTGTGAGTGTGGTAATCGATAAATAAATAAATAGAAACCAGTTAGAAATGTCTTTGTCTATTACAGGTGAACTTTATAGATACAGAAAAAGAATCTATTTGCTTACTTTTAACTTAGCTAATAGATGTAGGTAATAAAACTCTGGGTAACATGTATAAGCCTTGGAGATTGATAGATTCCAAAAAAAAACAATCTCTCATTTTAAAAAGAACATTAGCGACGGGGCCTACAACTAATGCCCAAATTACAAAGTAGTAAGTGCTCAACTCAAGGCTTAAATCGTGAAATTAAATCACTGATTTAATAACAGTAGCTTAGCACTTAAATATGAAATCCAATTCATCAGCTCTACATTGCGCAGCGATGAAATAAACTGCTAGCTGAATTAATTTAGCACAAACTTATTACAGTCACTTTATACAATCCGTATTGATTGATCATCCAAACAAAAGAATCATGTGGAAGATCCCACAAGTCGCGACAAATATCCGCGTTTCATTTTATTAATTCAAAAATCGTACCTTCAGTTTTTAATATCAGATCAGATCAAGGCGCTTGAATCTATCGGCCTAATATTTCATAACAAATTACAAAGACGTCTCAATACATGACACGGATTCATCGGGCGCCCGCCGCGTCCGTCCGTCCGACTTTTAAACAAAAACAAGCCGTCATCTCACAATGGACCAACAAAAAAACCAGTATATCGGTAACACAATCTATACATATTAAACATACAATACAAACAATGCGATGCTGATTGAAACGTCAAGCAAATGACGTCCCGATTGATTCAGATCGCTGCATTGTACTTATTAACAACGTAATTACGGCACGCTGAGATATAACTATTTATTTTGTGTCCAAATTTATTATTGAGACGTCGAAAAAAACAGATCACGATGCAATGATTCGTGATTTTTGTGCGTCCGTCCCTATCGATTTTTATATCGATTTCCATATTGAGATCAGTGATGTATCGACAAAAAAAGTTATTTGTTCTTTTTTTTAATCGAAATTGTTTTATGATGTTGGCATTTTGTGCGTAGCTTTTTTAAATGCGTTGTAACAAAAGTTGCCAGTGCGTGAGGTTTTTAACGGGTCTATGGACAATGAGTTTGTAATAGAGAATTAGATACGCTGTTACATGAAAGAGTATTGTATTTTTTTTTTGATAGACGAAACTCAATGTAGATCATACGGTATCGTAAACAGTTTAAAAACTTCAACACTGATTTGAAACGTGAAAATGTTCCACAATTCCAGTGTAGCTTTTCATTCATCTACATAATTAAGTCGTCACCTGGAACTTAGCTGGTGAAATGTAGGTGTGTAGTAGTACAAGTCTACCTAACCGTCCTGGGACTACAGGCGTGATGTTATTATATTATTTAATCGCTTGTTATAAAGCTGTTAGCCAACTCCGACTCAGAATTTGAGATGCTGATCTTTCACGTCATTTAAAAATCGACATGGGCGTGTTCGCGTGTCCCAACTGACGTTGGCGATGTACTCGTAATGCTGATCGGACGATACGTTTAGAAATCAAGCTCGCCCCGTGAGACTTGCTGCAAAGATGTGGAGATCTCTTGCTAATAAAGTAAAAGTAAGTAATAGTAAGTAATTTATATTGATTGTGATTTTGGATTTAAAAGAAAAATTAAACTGTTAAGCTTTTGTTGTGTGTTTATTCAGTGCTACAAGGATTTTTTGTTGGCCTTGAATGATATTGATACGGGAAGTTGTTGCTAAACATTTGTGATTTGACAAGATGGCGGATTTTTTAAATTTGGGCACGCGCCAAAATGTCGTGTACGCCTTGCCCTAAGTTTGTACAAGTTTTGTTTGCACAACATGAATGTAGCTCCCTTATTTCTATTTATAAAATAATTAAAATAATTTGGAAAAAGCAATTGCTAGAGTGCTTTTTCCAAATTATTTTATTTTGAACTCTCAACTATATTCGAGAAGACAAAAATCTATTATTTGTCCTGTTTTCATGTCAATGCACGGTCTACCTGTTAGTTGTTACAAAGTTTGTATGTTGTGAGAAATAAGAACAAAATATGGTAGGCGCCATACGATAGGGCTACCTACCAATTTAAGCAACAAGTCTGTTAGAAACTGAAAAGCATTAAATTATTGAGAAACCTTTTGTTTGTTGAATGCAATATTTTATTCTCATGATTATGTGGAAATACTCTACAGCCAGTACTATACGCCTATTATATTTGAATTTAATTGAGTGCAGTGCAGTGTTGTAACTGCACTGAAAACTCAATTAAATTCAAGCCCGTTCCTTTCGTCTCTCTAAGTCTCGACTTAATGCAAAGGCCTTCAAGATGGTTCACTAGACGATATTATGCTTGCTTACCTGAGGTTCAAGAAAAGTTTGATCAAGTTCCCTAAATTCCCTAGTTGCATGGCAATCATTTTATATCTACACCCTCTTGAAAATCAAAATATTTTATTTCTCATAGGCCTAAATTGACATTTATAAAACGTCGAGAAAAGGTGCATGGTGCATGGTGTGGGTTGGTCGTTTCCTATGGAGAAGAACCGGCAAGAAACTCCATGGTTACTCTTTTAACTTGGTAACCCTAACAGCCACCTGTTAATTGAAAACTCGATGAATTCATGTCGGCCGTCACTCGAGATGTGTCGTTCTTTAGTAAACGGTACCATTACAAGGAGACGTCTTATAATGACAGTACGATATGAACTTGTAAACTTGTAAGAGATGGATGACAGCGATTTTTTATTACGGCTTAATTGAATTGTGGAAGGGACGAACGATTAATGCTTGTTTCTTTTAGAAGAGTATAAGGACAAACCTACTTTGTATGAGATACAGCTTTAGCTGTGAGTCACTATTATAGTCGGTATTATATCATTGGCTAGCTGTGCCCCGCGGTTTTACCCGCCGCTTCTGACTTCTTTTCTTTTTATGTAGCGTGATGTTATATAGCCTATAGCCTTCCTCGATAAATGGACTATCCAACACAAAAAGAATTTTTCAATTCCAACTAGTAGTTCCTGAGATTAGCGCGTTTAACCAAATAAACAAACTCTTCAGCTTTATAATATTATTTATATATGTATATATATATAGTATAGATTTAATTTTAACTTAGTACTTTGAAGAAAAATTGTAACTCTCTTCTTTATCTAGGCTAATCTTGTCCGTGTAGGCTAATTAATGAACAAGATAACATATTTGTCGACACCTAGCTCCGGAGCTGCTTATAATTTATTTAAGTTTGTGTTGTTACGTTTTATATTGTAAGGTTCGCTGGGACTGGCATGTACAGACGGCGCACATCAACCTACTACAATTTGTCAAATTTCTCTAATGGATTTTCAACTTTATCGCTGAAGCATTAGGTCCAAGGTTGATTGGGAAAATTTGACAGTTTCGGGTAACTTGATGTATTGATAAATAAAGACTTTAAAAAAATGCCTATTTCCTCAAAGGGTTACGAAAAGGTGTATCTAGATACCTATACTAAACCCAGGTGTCGCCAGTTGTTTCAGGCTAATGTACTTAGTAGGGGCGAGCCTAGGAAAATAACTACAGAAATCACTTCTCTTTTTATTCTTTAGAGTCTTAAGAGTATACAGTCGACTATAGGAAACAAAAAAAATACCAACGAAGAGGTAGTTTTTCAGTGTTTACAGCGGCCGGGCCGGGCGCATCAAGCAGGAATAGTCCTTACGGTGGTCAAATGCAAGTTAGGTCGACTGTACGTGTATACCCCAATTTTGATTCTACAGCTAAGTAGTATCTACAACTTCAAAGGCTTCATAGTGTCCTTTATAACTTATGCTTCCCTGAATCCTGAGTTAAGTATGAGATGTCACACTGTAAACATTAACTTCGCCATCTTCATCTTCACTATATTAACGTTTATTACACTACACTCACAAAAATGGCTGAAATCTGTGCGCTAATTAAAATGCTGTCAGTTGGTGTGCGCAAGCGACGCGGACGATAAGATCAGATCTGTCGATATATTCGCGTTGCCAGTCCAAATGCTCTGCCCAGCGTGGGACTGAGTTTTACTGGGAAGTCAAGATATCGTTGAGATTTTGTATGTGATATCACCTATCCATGTAGGTATAGGATTCGTGCCATTCTGGCTGAACTAAATAATTTGCTAGAATCAAAGAAACTACATAGGAACTTGAATAATAAGCACAGTATACATAAGTTTACACCTAACAATATTAATCTTATTATAAGTACAAATACTAACATTACTAACAAATAAATAACTACACAACACATTAAATGCTGTTAGATAAGAACTAAATGGAAGGGATAGAATAAAGCTAAATTAAATCATAAAAATAATATTTACACATAATTATAGGAATAAATGATGCCGTGACGTCTGATAGGGGAGAATGGAAGAAGAAAACGTGTTGCGCCGACCCCAAGTAGAATGGGATGAGGACAGGAAGATGATGTTGGTACGAGTATATCAGATAATTCCAGCAGACAAAAATTTTCATGCCATCAGCCTTAGACTGGTTGACACGCTGCACCGGCCGCGAATAAACATAGGACCAGACTCTGGTCCTGCGGAAAAATACTTAAGCATGCGACAACTGTGGTATTTTTCCATTCTCACAATCAAACCTTGAAGTATGTATTAGGTGCGGCAGAGCTGTACGTATACATAAAGACGTGGTGGAGTTTACCTACATTTCTCCAGATTTGTAGGTAAGTCTCGTGTAGTAAACATTGAACTGTTCTGAAAAAGTTCATAATTTAAAATAGACTCTGTTTTTTTTTTTAAATTTAAAAGTATTTAGGCCTATCTCTCGCCAGCCATATCAGAATACCTCCTAGACCAATTTGTATCATACTTACTGTCTCGTCCAAATAAGTTGAATTCCTTGTGGGCCGCTATTACTGCTCGGTCCCGTCGGGTCTCGTCGTAATGACGTCGAGCGGGCGGCGCCGGCGCAGACTGCATAGTCACTGTCTCGTACTGTGGCTGTTGAGCAGTAGGAATAGTTGGGAAGATAACGAGGTTGCGGCTTTGAGAATGGTTTTTGAGACTTGTAACTCTTTGATGGTCTATCATTTGGCGTGTAACTTATGTAAATTTACCTAAATGAATGCGTAAATAAAACCGTTCTGTCTGTTGAATTTTCAAGTCTCGGTGCAGAGTACAGCGTTGGATATCGACATGTGCAATCCATATTTAGTAATTATGTAGGTGTAACTTAGTTTCAGCAAAAGCAGGTGTAGTCCATTGTAAACTTATAAGCTTCCTTAGTTGAATGATATAAGACAGCTGTGGAAAATATTATAATCCTTTGCTAAAGTAAAAATCATCATTTGTAAACACGAAGAGAGTCACCAACATCATAGACTAAGTAGGTATACATAATTAGAGCATTCTGAGTTGTATTACTGCTCTCAACTGTGCTGTGTCATAACCCTCGATCACTCACTTACACACGTCCGTTGTTTCCCACATGCCACAGTTTGACAGCCCCAAATATGACGTCACGACGTGCCAGGCGCCACCTCGGTACCCAAGGAAATGCCCTCCAAACCTGTGATAAGTGTGCCCAGGGATAACAAGGTGTAATTGACATCTTTGGAATCATTCCATGAGATAGTAGTAGGTAGGAGGTATTAAACAACATTCGGACTTTAAGACCGATTCAATCAAAATCTAAGAAACTGATTGTTATTCTCATGTAGGTGTTTTGTAGTAAATAAGTAATTTGTTTAAGGTTTAAAAGTTAACTTTTAACAAAAAACTTCATATTTCATGCAGTTGAAGGAAATCGATTTACATTAATTATGATAGGTACATCATATTATCATCAGGAATGGAACAAGAATTTGAATTTCTACAACTAAAAAACCCGACTACTGAAAAATCACGCTCTAATTAAATTCGGGGTTTACAAGGTAAAATTGACTCCTCATATTGTTGAAGTCGGTTAAAATGTAGCCTTTGTTATCCGAGTCATAATAGCGAAATGATTGACACCATATTCATCAAAATCGGATGAATAGTTTAGGCGCTACGGAGGGACATACGTAAATACCTACATACACACATAGACTGCTAAAATCATACCCCTTTTTTTTTTTTTTTTCCCGGATGGGAAATCATCAAATGACCCCCCCCCCCACTCTGGGCGGAGCGGAAGGGAGTGTCAGACTTGTACTGACTAAAACCCATCCATGTTCCTTCTTTGCCCTTTGTGTTCCAGGGCCACGGTATCTCTTTCGAACAGTCCCGCAGCCCTGGCAGGAAAATAATACCCCTTCCGAGGTCAAAAATAATAATAGTAATACTTTAAACATTGTAAAACATTAATAAAAGCTTATTTTATGTTTTATTTTTTTTAATGACAACACTGGGATAGCGCTAGGAAGAAGAAGACTGGATGGACACAATTTTGATGAATGGTTTTTTTACTAATTTAAGCAAATAACACAAAAACACAATTTAAAATGTAGCTACTTTATCATCCTCTCGGCCCACCACCACAAGAAGACAGACTTGTCCCATACTTTTTGTGACCGTCCGACTGAAAAAGTGAATTGAAAACGTTTGACCAACCATAACTTATGCTAAACTTACTTCATTTCACTTGTAATTCGTGGGATTGACAGTGACAGGCAGCTGATACGAGCCTTGTTTTTCTTTCAATAGATAGATTAGCATAGATTACAGCTACAAAGTAACATGGTATGATATGACCACTTTAGATGACAAGGTGGCGTTGCTTGTCAAGAAAAAATGCATCGTTATGTCAAACTTCATACATTTATTTTAGTTCTGTGTTTTACCGCCTGCACAGATAAGTTGGTTGAAATGTAAAACCTTTCCTACAGTGCAATATGATTCTGTTAACGCTTGGCCATAGTCAGAAATATCGCCGCCATCTTATACAAGATAAAATTTCGGATTGATTATCAATACAATCTCCAGAGACAATTTCACAAAATGTTTACCAAACAGCCAATTTTACAGAATGCTAAGGGGGATGTGTGGTGTAACGCGAATGGATAAAATAAGGAATGAATGCCTTGTGGCATTAAGTCCGCCTATGTACCACTATTGTACATGAAGTTTAAATAAATAAATAAATAATACATAAGAGGAAATCTGAAAATGGCGCCGGTGACTGAAAAGTTATGATGCGATGCAGAGGAATGAGGCAAATATAGTGAGGAAAATGCTAAGTATGAATGAAGTTGGCTATAAGATTAGAAGAAGACCAAAGAAACGATGGATGGACTGTGTGATAGAGAAGTATGGAAGAAGAAGACATGCTGTACCTGACCCCAAATAAATTGGAATAAGATCAGGAGAACGACGATGCTTACCAACAGTCTCTTCCTCGCAATGTCATTTAAATAATTTAAATTGAAACTGCCATAACAACTATGACGCAATCTACTTACTACAAATTGACAAGAAGCTTCATAGGTACTTATTTGTAACATTACATAACATCACATGACTGCTTCGTTGGTCTAGTTGTCGCAAGCGCAACTGCTAAGTAAGAGGTCCTGGGTTCAATTACCAGGTCGAGCAAAGTGTTATTGGGTTTTCCATCAGAAATTTCTCAGTAACAGCCAGGAATTGTAGCCGGTTGATGGCAATAGGCTCGCCCCCTATTACATGGGAGTTAATCCTAACTAGTGAAATGTAGCTGTACCATTAGGTTCACTTCTGCCTAACCCTTCGGGGATTACAGGTGTGATGTTATGTAGATACCATCATCATACATATCATCACGCCTGTATTTACCGACGGTCTAGGCAGAGGTGTAACGTGTATAGGAATGATTCCATCTATGTCGTTCGCGAAAAATATTACATCACCCATATAAGCAGTTATGTTTAAGATAGGGCTTGCGTTGAGCTTATTTATTTACTTAACACTTCAAGCACAATGTGCCTACAGAGGTGGACTTAATACCATAGGCACTTTCTACCAGTCAACCTTTGGGTGTTGCAGAGACAAGCAGTGGTAGGGTATACAAAATCATTTTAATTTAATACTAAGGTAAACTACATTAAGGATATATAAAATACTATAAAAATATATTTCATCATCATCATTTCAGCCAAAAGACGTCCACTGCTGGACATAGGCCTCCCCCGAGTGACGCCACATTGACCGGTCCCGTGAAGGTTGCGGGGTACCCGCTGGATGCGAAATATATATCAAAATACTATAAATATATATCAAAATATAAATGTAATGTATGTACATTTACACGGATATACTAAAATAAAAAAAACCAACAATGAGGAAAACATTACCGTTGTGACGAAACTGCCAGCACATTGACATCGACCACGCACAAAACTACTTTTTTATTTGCGGACAAAAAAAAACCTTTTGAGCATTAAAACTTTATTCAATAACTCAATATTCATATACACTACAATTTAATCATAATACTTATTTCTATAATAAATATGACATTGATCAATCGTGTCAATGACAAGCTGTTTTTTTGGGTTTTTTTAATACATAAGTATGTATCTATTCATACGGCAATTAAATACACACTTAGCACCTTTATAGTTTTATGTACCTAATAGGAATTAACGTGGTTTAGTCTTATTCTAATAGTAAAGAGGCTGCGCTAACAATGATTTCACTAAAGTACCACCTAAGTAGGTACACATGGTTGAATGCAATCATTTATTGAGTATAGAGCCCGCAAAATATAAATTTCGAAACAAAAGACTCAATTATTAAAAAAGTATTTATCGAACAGGACAAAGTGATTTTTGGCGTGAGATACAATCCAAACACAGAATTGTTAACCCAACAGAATTCTGATACTGCTTAAAAGATTTGTCCTCTACACAAACAACTTTAACATCCCCTGAAATCTCCAAAAATCCGATATTAAAACAAAACACAAGCGCCAACTGTCATCTTCACAAAGTTTTTACAATCCACGAAGGGGAACGTTGCAAAAACTAAGGGAGCCTGATTACAAACATTATTATAAAATGACATTGGATTAATCGGGGGCCACCTTGCGGCATTCATTAACACAAATGGATTCACGACTCGTTCGCGGACAATAAAAATCGCATTTACACACAAAAAAACGAATTGATTAATGACATCAGTAACTTTACTATAATATACGTTGGAGCTGCCGTGATACACGGTCATCGCGGACGACACGCGAAACGTCTCACTTTATACATTTTATGGGCAAAAAATTTGTTTTTTTTTTTTTTATTTATTTATTTAATGAGACTATAGTACAGAGGTTTTGCTTAAGTCTAAACTCGCCAAACTTTTACGTTTGATGGCGAGAAGTTTGCAAATGATTAATCGGTGCGTGATTCATGTTTACATAATTTACTGAAGATCGCCACTTAATTTAAAATTTCAATAACGGATTTGAATTTCGTTGGGAATTTGTGTCTATGAGTTATTGTTGGCAGCTTTATTGCCGCCAAATTGCTTTAATGGTTGTCCAGTTAAATGTTCCGTTAAAGACGATGGCCAAAATATTGGTTTACCGATTTAATTCATAGTAAATAGTTGCTAGAAAGCATGACCGATTCGCATGCTAGTGAAACGTTGCCGTTTAGATGCTTATCTTAGTTGTAAGAACAAAAATGTAATATTTTGTTTTTATTGCATTGCGCACGAATCCTGGCTTACATTACACTCTCATCCGTCGTATTGAAATAATTTTATTGAATTAATCTTTACATTTACGTGATAGTTATTTTGAACTAAAAACGAATGTAGTGCTGAATTTCTTTCTTCTTGGTGTATCTTTATCATGTACTAATTTTAACTTCAGTGATGAGGGAGTTAAAACAAAAAGCTCAACAAGCTAAAGCTTTTGTAAACATAATGTAATACAGTGTAGAATCAATACGTTTTCTTTTCATATCAACCATAGATCCCTACCGATGAAACGCACTACGATATGTATATTATGTATTCATTCGAACGTTTCCTAACTGTTTTTCTCAAACATTATTTTACCTCATCTAAGTTATCCCAGACGCCCATTCCATCCTCGACAGTCATAAAACAACTCAACTCTAACCAATAAATAAAACCAATCATCACAACGACATCAAACAGAATACATTATCCACCATTACCATTTATTACGTGACTTGTTTGTCACTCTCTTCGCTCGTGTGTCACGCGACAATCAGTCACAGAGCCAGTCACAAATGCACCGTACATTTTGTACACGAGCAACTCGCTTTTGATGTAACTACTGCGATAAATATGTATTTTGCTGCTTCCGATATATAAAAACTATGTTTTGTTTGTAGTATAACCTAAATTGCTCGAGTTACGACTAGCTCTCGATTTACGATTCTGTCGTGAGCTGTTTAATGTATAGAGGTGGTTTTTTGATGTTTTTTTGAGTCGTCATACGTTGTGAAGTCGTTTGAGTTATTCTACAATTACTTTACTGCATTTTGAGTGCTGTCAGTGTATGTTTTATTATGTTTTGTTTATCTATAAAGTGTATAACCGAAGACAACTTTCTTAGATCCGTCGACTAAAAATGAAATTATTTTAGGCATCCAGAGCCCGAAAATTGTATTATTGGCAACTTTTCTTCAATATTTTTCAACTCATAAATTAATTATACAGTTGTATTATTAATTTATTGTCTGTTATAATATTAACTAGGCCAGTTTACGATACTTGAAATAATATTCTTTTGGGATCTTCTTACGTTTTTTTTTAAGTTGTAAAATGGATCTCTTAGCTAAGTAGAAAGTCTGTTACCTAAGAGATCTAACTTAGAATTTAATGTACCTACTACCTAATCTAGATTTCATCAAAATACCTATTTAGAGTGTGTGAACTTGTGAAGAGAAAGCTACACGAATTAACTTTCTATATCTGATTATAAAAACGTAACTAAGCGCTAAAAAATAAACAACATTGATACAATAAATCATCTTTAAAAAACTACCAAGAAGTGATTAAAGACTTTTTGCGATGATTACAAAAAAATGCTACCTGTTCGGTATCTTATCGTATCTTTGAATCTGCTCTCTCATAAACACTAAGTAGTAGTAGTAGTAGTAGTAGTAGTAGTAGTAGCAATGTACTTAGGTATAATAAAATCAAGTCTAGGCTCAAAGACATAACTTACCTACCTCACCTGACAGGAGATTGTTCCTAATGTAAGTTCATTACCAAAATATCTGTCAAAGAGATTGGGACCGATTAAAAATGGATTGTCGAATTCGTATGCAGATGTTCATATTCATTTAGGTAGGTATATTTATTGATAAATAATGTTATATAATACCATCTTTTGTGTCACTTTAGTCACATGGAACACCAGTGCTCCTCTTCTCCTGTTGTGTGTTCAGCAGAACATGTTGAATTTCTTAGCATCCTATCCTATGTGATTGTAACTATGGAGTTACAATCACATAGGATAGGACTCTAAACCTAATATAACTAATTATTAAATAATTCTTACTAGTACAGGTTTTATTGAAATAAATGTATTGACTTTATTTTTTTAGTGAAAACGTCAGTTTCTTACTACTTTTATCCTGTTTTGTTTCGGTTTAATCTTCTATAGATCATAAATAAATCAATCAACCTAGACTAAACTTCTAATATTGTACATGTACCTCAAAATCAATCAGATAATGACATAAGTAATCGGTTTGTTTAAAATAAAATCCCATTCCAATACCCAAATCTTTCAATTCTACGGTCTCCTAATTAAACCAAATTCGAAATAAAAAAAGCTCTTAACATAAATCGTCAGTGGGAGGATACAGGCGATGCTCGTGCGCATCTCAACAACATAATGAGGATCACTCGACTTCCGTATAATGGACGCTTTTTGTTCTAAACCGCAATGTCTTATTATCCTCTGAATTCTGACCTTGTCTACGTAAAACCTGGGAAAAACGTAGCGTTTTTGCATTTACAGTATAATTAGCAAATATTGATGATATGACGTGTAAATGGTAATTGAAGAACATGACACTGTAATTATGATTATTATCATCATCATCTGCCTAGCCTTTTAAGTTATGGGGTTCGGTTTCCAGTCTAACCGGATGCAGCTGAATACCAATATTATACATGGAGCGACTGCCTATCTGACCTCCACAACCCCGTTATTACTGGGTAAAGCGATAACCCCTCGGTAAGACTTTCGGGCCACTGACTGAGCTGAATCGACTGTCAAAGATCTACAAATGACAGCCGGGACCAAACGGCTTAACACTGTAATAATGAGTATGAGGAATACCTTAAAGAGACATTGATGTATGGGATCTCTTCTTCTTAGCGTATCGAAGGCAAAAAGTTCAAATATTCTGGCCCATAGTTCAGCTACGCGGACCAGTCCCTGATGCAGACACGGGACTCTACGCGGACCAGTCCCTGATGCACACGGGACTCTAAGTCTCGGATCTCTAAAGTTAATGATGTAAAGTAGTAACGTTTGATCTAACAGATCTAGATTGAAACAGTCACCAACATTACTGATGAAAATAGGGACTTCAATAGACATAAGATACGATAAGATGAACTTTCTGTAGCATAAGGGCAAAGAGCAACTCACCATAGTTGGTAAGATTTGCGATGATAAAAAAAACTCCAAAATTATGATTTTGTAGACACACAATAGCTAACTAAAAGATACAAAACTCTAAGCCCTGATTATAAAGGGTCAAAGGTCTAGTGGTCCGTGGGTTCGATTCCCAGTGTCACATTGGGTTTTTCGCGGAGTCCGCATGTATACCCGGTTGATGGCAATAGGCTCGCCCCCTATTACATGGGACTCAAATATAACTGGAGAAATGTGGGTGTGTATATTAAGTACATTTCTGCTTTACCCTTTGGTGATTACAGGCGTGATGTTATGTTGTTTATTACGAAATTCGCCAGCATTATAATCATCCAAAAATGGCAAACACCTCATTTTATTTAATATACAAGTCAGTTATCAGAACGCCGACAAAAGAAACAGCGACAAAGAAAAGAATTGATAAGCAAATAACCATCAATTCTGATACAATATAACATCTATATTGAATTCGCTAAATCCAATCAATATACTGTTGGAGATTGGGTCCGACTGTAGGCGGGTAGCGTGGGTTGGAAAAAACAAAAGAGTTACGCTCTTTAATGACTGATTCAATATTGTCTTAAAATGACAACGATTAGCGAAAACAGTCATACATAAATCATTTGATGCAAAAACAAAGATAAGTAGAAAGAAACCTTACAGGAATAATAACTGCATTTTACGTTGATAACTTTAAAAATGTAAATGGAAAAGCAATTAGACTATAGGTATAATTGTTCACCGCAAGGGGTACAAAACCTAAAAGATGACCATAAATAATTCGGGAAAACACCATCCTTACCGATACGATACTAAAAGCGGTTTTTTTACCCCCAAAGATAATCCACCCGCTAATCGCTCCTACTACGACCGACCCCTGGGGGCGCAAGACGCGCACCTCCCAAGGGACGTCACTCCTCAGTCCTCAGCCCCTGTTATTGTTTCAATCTCTCCCAAACTCCCCGTGAAATGAAAAAGTTGCTACCACCGTCAAACGGTGAATATTTATACTTTAACAACCACGCGTTTTCAATAAGTTTTGATCGAAAGACGAAAGCGACATTTGAAAAGTTTGTGAAACGATGTATGTTTTTCTTTTGATTTCGCGTTTTTCTTTTGTTCTACGTAACTTTTGGTTTAGATATTAAAGATTGTGTGGAATGATTATTACTTGATTTCAGAATCTGAATATTGGAATAAGTTCAAATGGTGAGTAGTGGCGAGGAGAATAAGTGGCGCTGGTGACTGAAAATTTGTGTGGTAATAGGTTATCGTGATATGGACATGTGATGCGGAGGAATGAAAAAAATGACTTACGAGCAGTAAGTCGTGGTTTCGAACCCAGCCAGGCGCATTACTTTCTGTAAGTTATTTCATCACCACTGCTCTCAAAATTGTGAAGGAAAACATCGTGAGGAAACCGGCATGTCCTAGAACCAAAAATTCGAAGACATGTGTCATCTACCAACCCGCACTGGTCCCGCGTGGTGGATTATAGCCCATTCCCTCTCATAGAGAGGAGGCCTGCGTCCCAGCAGTGGGAACATTAATAAGTTGATTATGCTATGCTTATGCTATGCTATGTTTAAAACATCACCCTAAACTACATTATCCCTAAGTAAAGTAACACCAGTAATAACTTTAGTTCAAATTTTGAGATTTAAGTTTGGCAAAACTTTCTTAATATTAAAAGGTTCGTTTCTTAAAAATTGCTGTAGCCGTTTTAATCAATAATCCAGATAACTTCGAGTTTAGCTCAGAAACATTTAGGTTTGTACTAACTAATAAATTCATTTGAAAAATGCTTCGGTTGTAAGTAAAACAACACAACTCTTGCCAAACAGTTTAGCAGTTAATCTCAGTGAATCGTTTTACTAAACTGTTAAGTTGGTGCTTCCGAGTTCCCTGACAGTCGATCACTTTTCAACCTTATTATTTAGGGCACAAGGCTGAAAAGTGGCCGACCGTCAGTGAACTCAGTAGTACTGGTACTGTAATGATAATTACTTACATAGCATCGTTGAAGTTCTAACACCACGTAAGTTAATTTTTGTGCAGGTTTGACATTTTGATGCTGTTTGCTAGAGAATCGGAAGACGCGTTGTTTCAGCCAATCGGAAACAGACAACGTCTCATCTAAATTAAAAAATGGTTTGTACTGTTACCTAGGCATAATTATGCAGATTTTTCACTCTCCAGTAAAGTTCCTATTTTAGACTTACTTGGTGTTAGAACTTCAGCGACGATAGTCTAAGTACTATCGTCGCTGAAGTTCTAGATCACCTCAGTCACTTCAAGACCACGTTCCCATAATTTAATATCACTTTACTTCCAAAACCTTGACATAATTGCAGTCAAAACTACTCGCACATTAAGCTAAACGTTCCTATATTACTTATGTGCTAATATCTAAAAATATTATCGTCATCGTACCTAATGTTACCGCTAATATACGTAGGTACTCATTATATTTGACCTTCTATATAGACTTTTATATTATGTACTTATATAGGTAGCGTATGTTTTTAAGTACCGGTATCATTTGACTTTTAAGGAAAGGTAACTAAGCATTATGTAACATTTTTCTCTTTTCTTTCAGCACTGCTGAAAAGATATTCTGGAAAATCGTTAAAGCCATGAAACCCGTAGATAAGTCATAAGTGTTGTGAAGAACCGCAAACAAAAAAAAATCAATACATACTTACATAACAGTCTCGTTGATCTAGACGTCGCAATCGCGACTGCCGAGCATGAGGTCCTGGGTTCGATTCCCGAGTCGGGCAAATTATTATAGGGTATTTCCATCAAGAATTGCTCAGTAGCAGCCAGAGTCTAGATTTGTGCCCGGGTAACGGCAATATGCTCGCCCCTTATTTCAAAGGATGGCGAAATGTGGGTGTACTATTAGGTACACCTCTGCCTAACCCTTCGGGGATTACAGACGCAATATTATGTTACTTACATAACTAACTACCAAACTACTCATAGGTCTCCATCTTCTCTTTCCTCACAGTTATGTCTGGTCATCTGGTGCTAGTGTCAGTCAGTCCTTCCGCTAGAAGTCCTACTGATATTATAAATGCGAAATTTTGTGTGGATAAATGGATGTATGTTTGTTACTCTTTCATGCAAAAACTACTGAACAGATTTGGATGAAATTTAGAATACAGATAGTTTATAACCTGGATTAACACAAAGGATACTTTTTATCCCAGTAGTATGATCCAGTGGAACAATTATCGAACTTTAGACGGGCGAAGCCGCGAGCATAAGCAAGTCAATCATACACATACTGACTCATCAACACCCAGCCCAAACACTTGGACCTAGAACGCTGTAAAGATTCCCTTTAGTAGACAAAAACTAAGGCCTGCATTTATTCACACCCCTCGAGATGTTCTAGGGCGGTCAAAGTCACTGGCAAAGTTCTAGTTAAAGCACCCTTAGCTATGCTTAAGTACACCTACACGTAATTGCCACACTTACAGGTAATTCCCCCCGAGGTTTCAGGTGTACCGTACAATTTGTTAGATTACAGTACACAGGTATACTAGCTCATATGTAATTGGAGGCAATCGGGTGCAATTCAATCCTGATCATGGAACAAACATATACGTTGTATAGAGTTCCTGACATTGCTAAAATAGCATCGCATAATTAGCGTAGATAGGTACTTCCACTGCTACAGTATCCGTATTCCATCAAGTGTGCCCTGTGCAGATTGGTGGATGTCATTTTTTATTTTTTTATTTTAGGCATTGCTGGTTTCTTCACGATGTTTTCCCTCACCGTTTAAGAGGTAATTTGGCATATCTTTATCTTTTTGTAAAATTACTTTAAAATGTTTTCTTAATCTGAAGATAATAAGATTCAAAATTGTTGGTACACCACGTAACGTTAAGCTTCGGAAGAGCGAAGTGACCTAACACAGGCAATTTTTGTCTAAAAGTTCACTTCAACCACTGGATGTAGTACACAACTTGTGAAAGAAAATAAATTATTATTTATAGTGTTCAAGAAATAATTCGCGGCCGTTGTGATATGGGAGGGGGCCACATTATAACATTGAAAATTAGTCATTTTTCTGTGAGAACTTAGTAGAGTAACTTAGTTTTCAGTGAGAACTGTGTTGACAATACCTTTGACTGTTGAATTTAGAAGTAAGAAATTAGAAGAATATTTCTTTATGAGGACATAGTAGAGATGAAGGGTTTTCAGGTAGCAGCGAGGAAATAAGTGAACAAATGTAATACAATAAATAAATATCCTTACTTCCTATCTTTACTATACTATATACTATACTATACTACAATATTATAAATGCGAAAGAAGTTTGTTTGTTTGTTTGTGACCTTTTCACGCCTAAACCACTAAACCGATCATCCTCAAATTTTGCATATACGTTGTCAGGTGTACAGAAACGGACATAGGGTACCTTTCATCCCGAAGAAAAGTACCATTCCCGAGATAAATAACAGTAACGAAGCCGCGGGCAAAAGCTAGTTCTAAATAAACGACAATCAAATCCAGTCCATCTATTATTTGACACCTTACCGCAAGTCTCCTACAACTTTAAAAAGGAAATAACTATTCACCACCATTATTATTCCAACATGTTGGCGAGCATATCCGCCGTGTCGGCTCGTTTCCGCGCCACCGGAAGTCGAGTGCCGTCGCCGGAAATCCATGAGATTGGACAAAAATTGCCAGCGCTCGCGCCTCAGTGATCGAATAACGCACTGTGATTGGTTGACGGCAACTTGTTAACGATATTCTGGAACTGGTGACTTTTATGCCTATTTCCTCTGGGGAGATAGTGCGTGTTGGCGGAAATGGACCGCTGGAGTTGTTATTTTTATGAAGATGGGTGATTGAACGATAGAAAGTTGTTAGAGCTAACACATTCGGTTTAAGAGACAAATAAAAGGTTACATCAACGATTATAAAAAAATATTATTTTAAAGAAAAAACATTTTCCAGTTTCGTGCCTAGAGGCCAACAATACGGCAAGCCCATAACGCAAGCAGACTGTTCAGAAACCCTAACATCATGAAGAGTAGTAAGTTATAAGGGCAAGCCAAGCTTTTAGGCTTGTATAAAAGTACAGCCACTAGTTATTCACTGGAAAAAAAAACTGAAATATTTCGTTACCTCAGAGCTGCGCCAAATAGTTAAATAGTGCCTTAGCTGGTTTCCAATAATATAACTTACAAATGATACGGTATATAAAAGACAAGATAAGGATAGGGAAAAAGTAACGTTGCTTTCAAACGCACTGCTGCACATTTTATTCAAAACACTATCGTTTTTTCAACCAGAATATTATTTTCAATCGACACTACTTTACATACATACAAAACAACACAATGCACTAATATATTAAACATCTGAAAAACAAAAAAATTACCCCATTGACTACAAACCTGAACACCAAATAAGTACACTTTCTTCAAAAAACGCCATAAGATGTAAAAACCGACACAAACCCATTGAAAACCATAGGATACATAGTCACATTAATGGTTTTATAGTTTTTATCAACACCATAATGATGTTTTATGGGAAAATTATACAATAAAAGGTCTCAAATAGGTCCAGCATACCAACCGAGGGCAGTTCATTCAATTTAATATACTTTTTTGATGTAACTCGAAGGGAAAAGCATTTATTTATGAAGTGTGCGATAATTTAAGTCATTATCATAAATGTCAGGTTAATATACTGTTTGTTGCTGATTATTGTATTGTTTATTGCTTCATCTACCCTGCATTGCCCCATTGGCACTATTGGTGGATGGTTGTGAGCACTAACTGGGGCGGTTAACCCTTATACTGGATAGATGTACTGCCTAGGGTCTTTATTACTGCGAAACAGAATGTTTTATGAAAACTATAACTTAACAGTGGCATTCCACAACTACCTAAGTGTTACGTGTCACAGAAAGTAAGGTACTTACTGGAAGATTTTATAAATTACCACATTATAACAAACCTTAAATTAGGCAGACTGCTTGTAGCCGCATTCATTCGGATTCTCAAAGAATTTTGAATCAAGAATAATTTAAGAAAAAAATATATTTTGTCTTTGCACTGAAGTGACAATTGAATTTTATCCTTGTAAAAATGTGGATAATTATTTTAAAATATATGGCGATGTCACTGAAAGCAAAAGTATATCAAAAGTAGATCACAACGTCTATATTCTCCAGTACCTACTCTTCTTCCTGAAATATAGTGTAGAAAAGATCGTTACTTTTTTATTTACTTTATTAGGAGGACACCAATATGACTAACTGCTTTTCCAAAATGTACAGTAAGTACCAATACTAGTAATATGTTTACATAAAGATATGTCTTACGGCAGCTAGGATATAAATGAAACTAATATTAAACCTTCCAAGCATACTTGAGGAATTCATTCCACAGAAGTAAATAATTTAATCATTAATACATAAATAGCTGCAATTTCTAACTTTGTCATATTTTTTTTAGAAAGCGTTTAGTAATTTCTACAGACACGTAAGTACTGTACAAGCGGTGCTTCTAAATGTGATAAAAAGTTTACATTACAAACTTAATAAATTAAACCCTTATCGCGTTACATAATCATGTTGCTTTATAATTAAATAATATTTTAAATAAGTAAACTATAAACTTGCGTGCTTAGCTGTAATATATCCAGTACTTTCGACCTGAAGACCTCAGGATTAAAACATTTTATCTGTGTGTTCAGAGTTATTGAAATAATTTGAAATGAGGTATTGTAAGCAGCGATGGAGTGGTTCCAGCTGCAACATATGAGTTGCAAGTCTTGTGTTCAAACCCAGGCTGGGTCTTTAGTATGCAGCATTTCTTCACTTCTGGGGCCCTACCACGACGTCTTAAAGCAGTCCTATTTTAACCTTAGTTTGCATTTTCCTACCATCACGTCCTTAAAACAAGCTTATTGTATTCCTGCTAAAATTAGCAGTTTTTATGACGTCACCTTAAATAGTTCATTCAATTGGTACCACGACGGCATGGTACCAAACAAAGTAACATTATTATAACCCTGAAATAAAATGTTCTGCAATAAGATTGTTTTGGTAAAAATCATAGTAGGGCCTCTGTTCTCAAAAAGGTAAAGGAAAATATCTTGAAGAAAACGACAGAAAAAAAAACGAAGGTATATGAACATCAGCTAATGGCGAATCAGCTGGGTTCGCGTATAGTTACGACCCCATCGTCTCCAATCCTCGAGAGGTGAGCTATGCACCAGCAGTGGGAACATTATGGGCTGATTGTAGTATATAATAGACTTTGACCTCAACAGACATCGTTTTCCAGAAAGAAATCCGCTACAGGTTGAGAAATGAAGCTTATAAGTTCTTTATTTCAATTTATAACTTATGTGCAACGGCGAGCTTAACCCATAATTGGGTTTGTCTTACAGAAAACCTTCTTCTCCTCTTTCGATTGCGAGAAGATTCTTCTTTGTCTCAAATTCAAGGTCTTTATAAATGTAATTCTAATCCATACACTCTGATTACCAACAAATTGTCGCCGTCTCGCCCATCAGCAAACAGTCGCAGCGTCTGAACCCTCACTTGCCAATCATCTTTTTGTATCGCGTCACAATAAAGGAATATAATTGCATTAACAAAGACGTGCCATCAATTCACTGAATTATTGGCCCAATAAAATTTGAACCGCTCGATATATCAGCATTGTTTTTGTTAAAGACAATTTAGTGGGTGTAGAAGGGTTTTATTATGGTTAAATGATACATTGTAGACATTAGCAAAAGGTATAGAAAACATGACAGACAAGTCGGCATGAAACGTGGAATTTTCAGCCTCAACTATTTTTGTTTGTTACCGTATTTATTTTATGGTAACGGTTGTGGAGGTCACGCGGTCAATAAGTCAGTCACCCTATGATGAATTCTGGTATTCAGCTGCATCTGGTTACACTGACAGTCGGCCCTGACATATACAATTGGGGAAAAGCTACGCAGATGATGATAACTTCAATTTCTTCCGATTAGTTTCCTAAAAAGAATAGCTTCCCTCTTTTTCCAATTGTAGACATCATGTAAGGTATTAAGGTATAATATCTAAAAGCAGGAGCAGTCCTTATATCCTGCTAATTTGAAACAAATGCAATACAATTGAACATATGCGATTATATAGGTACCAGTAGCGAAGGGTCAATTTTTGTAAGAGATAAGCGGGAGCACATATGATGCAATAAAAAAAAATATGCATATGTTGCAATGTGATTATATTATTTGTCAATAGAATACTGACTGCGCCATTTTTCAAAGGGAAGCCGGTAGGAATCGAGTTGAATGGAACCTTCGCCACTGATAGGTACACATCTACATCACGCATGTTACCCCAGTTAGGTATAGGTTCCTACAGTAGGCACACTCGCATATCGCCAGTTTTTATAGCTGGTAGGGAAGCCAGGAGGTTTTAGCAAGCATATTCAGCAGGAAAACTTGATAGCTGAGTAGTTAGGGCGTGGTGAGAAAACGGCCGAGAAAAAATTATATAATGTAAAATTTCAGGCTGAAAAACCGTCTGGGTAGTGGGTACCAAACAGGTATTGCACTTTTATCTGTCAAAATATTTATGGAAGTGCTGATGTTTTTTTTTTAATAACTGCCGTTAAATTTCATCGTTGGTATGTCTAGAATCATTCCGAATTCATGTATAGTTTATGTGCTTGTAGATAATTCCATTTATATGAGTACTATGTCTTTTTTCGCATTTCGTTGTGACATTTCGTCAATGTCACATCTATAGTAACATTGTATGTTATTTGAATGACGTACTGATAGAATTACAAAGTAATGGCAAGTTAATATTTCTCGTAAAACCATAGATTATGGAAGTATATGGAAGGGTTATGAATGTCGATTCGAATGGACATTGATGTAAACATACCCCCCGTGAGCTGACTGACATATTGAAATATTGAAATATTGATTCTCTCTTATGATACCAATGACACACATACATATTTTATCTTTATCTAGGCATCATCATAACATCACGCCTGTAATCTCCGAAGGGTTAGGCAGACCTCTGCCAACCATAACGGCGTTCTGTGATTGGGGTGTACTATTATTTGGTTTATCAGTGGCGAAGGTTCCATAGAACTCGATTCCTACCGACTTCCCTTTGAAAAATGGCACAGTCAGTATTCTATAGACAAATAATGTAATCTCATTAAAGATATGTACTCCGGCTTACCTCTTACAAAAATTGACCCTTCGCTACTGGTAGTAAAGGGGCAATTTTTATTTTTATTTTTTTTCTAGCACACCTACATTTTGCCAGTTATGTTTAATTCCCAAGTAATAGAGGGCGAGCCTATTGCCATCATCTACACAGATCCAGATTCCGTGGCTGCTATTGAAAAATTCTTTATTCTGAAAAACTGTCCAAATGATAATTTTCTCCTTACCCCATTGAATGACCTTTTTCATGAAATACATAGTTAATGAATGGGGTTAAATGAACTTAGAGGGTAGTGTTAATGGTTTTAATGATGATTGCGCGACTCATTTTTCATCAGCATACAACCTGACACTGACCTGCAAATTGCAAAAAACGTAAGAAAATATTGAATTACGCGGGCTACCCTGGCGCTTCCACCTTAAAAAACATAACTTTTAAGGCTAGTTTTAACACAGTTCAATGATACAGCAGTCCAGTAGATTTAACTAGAGTACTTGATGAACTATAACCATGTCAACAAAACACAAATTCAACTCAAATAATCAAATTGTTTCCTAAATCTATCCAACAACAACAATCTATCGAAAAACACGTCACTATGCGCCACGCTATCAGCACACTATCAGACTCAAATATCCGCAATATAATGAGAATGGCGAATTAATACATTATCATCGACATCGAGTTGTCACCCATCGCAATTTCCTGCCCCCCCGGGAGTAGGGCAGTAGGGGAACAACCCCCCATTTGAAAACCAACCTTGGCTTTACACCAGTAGAGTTGCTATCAGAATGATAGACGATATCAATTAAGCCGTACCAAAAAGGTTCTATTCGGTAAGCGTATATGTAGCATGATAAGATACTTTTCAAATTAATAAGGCTATGTTTTTTGTTGATATTGTTATGTAGTTTTTGAGTTGTAAAAACAGTAATTTAAATACTAATTGAAATGTTATAAGATGATTGGAAAGGTGAAATAGGAGGATGGGTTGTAATAAGAATCATTGTGAAGCAAGACGCAGTTTTGAGAAGCGATCTAAATTTTTTGACATCAACATCCGTGATTATCAATTATTTTGAGCTTTTGGGGAGCTCAAATAATTGATAATCACGGAAGATATCCCGTAAGTGACAACATAAGTTTAAATTTAAACCGCGAAAGCATAAAGCAGTGATCAACAAGACTAACAATGAGATCAACTCATTATTAATGTTTATTTCAGTATAACAAGCCTGTGTTGTTCTACTGTTGGGCAGAGATTTTCTCTATTTTCACTCTTATGTCGTTGTTCTTTTTGCTAGGTGGGATTACCTAAGAAGTATGTTGCCAAAGTTTGCCCATTGCTCCTCTTACCTTCTACACGTTTGCCCAGCCCAGTTTAATTTTAACCTAGCACCTGTAAAGCCAGCATCTTATTCAGCTATTTACTTTTAGGAACGAAGGATAGAGCTTCATGCGATCCGTAAGTTTATTCATACATAACATCATGCTTGTATTCCACGAAGGGAGGTTCAGCAGAGGTGTACCTAATAGTGCACCCACATTTTGCCAGTTATGTTTAAGTCCATGTAATAAGGGGCGAGTCTATTGCCATCAACCAGACCCAAATCCAGACTCCGTGGAATTTTTCAAGTGTTTTCAGATTTTATTTTAAACCTTATCGCCCTATTCAATACAAAAGGAACATTACACTCATACCTTACCTGACTTAACTACAGAAAAAGAAAACAACTGCCACAAACAAGCTAAAACTCCTTACCTATTATTCTTACAAAATCGATCAGCTCCGTTCAACTTTCAAACAAAGAAATCTGAATTGTCATTAAAATAAAGCTCAAGTCCTCGTATCTTCAAGCCAGTCGGCGGAGGGTGGACAGCAATCAAGTTTATTGAGTTTGGAGGCCAGCCCTGCGAATCATTTTACTATAATGCGATACGAGGGAGAGCAGGGGACTGGGTGGGACACAAATTGTTTTTTTTAAGGTCACTACGCTTTTTGAAAGTTGATTTGTGGGGTTTTAGAGTGATGTGTTCGTTTGTTTTTTGAATTAATGAAAGTAAACTATCTTCTAGGGGTTTTTCTATCTTCTTATATTCTTCTATGGGCGATTAGGATTGAGAAGGAGAAACCCAACAACAAACTAAGAAATCATACTACTGATTAACGTCCTGTCCACTTCCATTAAAGTTTTTAAATATGTAAGTCAATCAAGTCTGCTTGGTTTGTTTTGCTTCTTTTAAGCAAAACAAACTTTTTTTTTACAATTTGAGCGTACGAGTCAAACAATGCTATCAATGTTTGATCAAGACAGAAACTTAATTTTATTCTCCAGACCCACATCATGGTGCGAACGAGCGGCACGAGCGGCTCCTGTGACAAACAATCATTAAAGCCTGTGATTAACGCAAATCCCATTAAAACTACGGCCATTTATTAGCGATCACTTCATACCTCACGACTATTCCGACCAACATCCAACACAAAAGCTCCAACACCTTGACACCCATCCAATATTGACCGATAATGACCCTCCTAATAATTCGCTCCACCACAAATATGCCGCGAACAAGAAAGCAATAAGCAGGACAAATCCCCCAGTCCCCCGTTCTCCGAGGTGCAGGGTACTAGAGTGTCGACACTAAACGTCGGTGTCTGACACTCGTGACACTCGGCCCGCTTGACAAATAACGGGTAATTGAAAATGGACCTCTAGGGTTGGTGCAAGTGAGGAACTGATTGAGGTTGGGAGTGGAAACTGGGGAGGCCAAGGTTTAGGTGTTTTGTAGAGAAGAGTGGCAGTAAGTATATCTTCAGCTTACACATATTACTTACTTACAATATGTAAGTTTCGGATTCGGATTTTATTTTAAACCTTCGCCCAATTCAATACAAAAGGAAGGCATTACACTCATACCCTACCTTTTTTTTTTTTTTTTTTTTCCGGATGGGAAATCATCAAATGACCCCCCCCCACTCTGGGCGGAGCGGAGGGGAGTGTCAGACTTGTACTGACTAAAACCCATCCATGTTCCTTCTTTGCCCGTTATGTTCCAGGGCCACGGTATCTCTTTCGAACAGTCCCGCAGCCCCGGCAGGCGTCGGCCCATGCGGACCCCTACTTGATTGCAGACATCTCCTTGAGGCGCGCGTGGAACACGAACGCGCCGTCGACACGGCCCGTCGTCATAAGACGGCCGGACGGCGAGCTAGCCCATAACTCGCCGTCCACAGGCCAGCTCATACCCTACCTGACTTACCTACAGAAAAAGAAAACAACTGCCACAAACAAGCTAAAACTCCTTACCTATTATTCTTACAAAATCGATCAGCTCCGTTCAACTTTCAAACAAGGTTAAGGTGTTTTGTAGAGAAGAGCGGCAGTAAGTATATCTTCACCTTACACATATTACTTACTTACATATTTTAATTATTTTTCCTGAAATATGTCTCATTAGAAAACACATTCATGGCTCATGAGCATTTCCTTCACCCCAGTACATAAGCTGCCTTAACAGATAATATGTCATGGGTACAACTACAAACAACTCAGACATCATGAAAATAAACGTGAGAACAAACATTTTCCTAGCTGACTGTAACATTTTTCCAAGTGGACACAGTTGTGAGATACTCAAAAAGTAGGTAAGGGCTCTTAAAACCGGTTTACCTTTACCGTCTAATCTCAAAAATCAGCCCAGTATTAGAATACCTGCTTGAACCTCGAATCGGACTATTCGATCAATGCTTACCATTATCATTTATTTTCCTGTTCTGGAAGATCCTCTTCCTTGCCGCAACTATCTCCCGCTTACACTTTTAACTTACTCCACACTTCATCAGCCAAGACCGGGGCTCACGAGTGTTGCCAGAAACAACAACATTACGACAGCAACCCCGCAACCTTAGCCTTTTACAACCACGGCTAAATAGCCCTCCGTCGGGTCTATGTGTAGCCCTCCGTCGGGCTGTGTTGTTGTTCGGGGGGCTAAACAAATGACGAGCATTTGGCCATTTTAATGTAATACCCCTGTTAATGGGAGGAAGGTTGGGTGAATTAAATCTAAGGAGATGTTATCTAATGCGTCTGTTATTACAGAGTTATTAAGAGGTCAAGAATTATATTAAATTCTCTGATGTTTTAGGTGCAATTTTCACTTAAGGTAATTTGTAGTATGCATGGAAATGAAAATGTAATTTTAACCCTTTTTACAGTAAGTACAGCACATATTATATAGCCTAACTGAATAACTGGCACACAACTGTAAGTAAATAGAAACGTAGACTGAGCTCAATCCTACAGAGGAGATGAAACGTGTGATTGTGACCGACGACCTTCACGGGGTGGCTGCGCTTCAACACCCTGTCAACCGCACGTTAATTATCGCAGCCCACTGCTGGACATAGATCTAGCAATGGATTGCGATAAGCACAGTAAATGTAGATACTATATATTAGAGGCTTTCTTCTTTTGAGGTCTATTAAATAAAATTCTGGGATTATAATTCTCTAACTTGCCAATTCACACACTTCTTTCTACCTAGTTCAAATGAATTCAGACAAAAGTGGTTTCATACTATTTGGTTAACAAATACCAAGACTGGGCTTACGAGCTCGCTTTGCGCCCGCGCCGTGTCCCTAATAGGGTAATCTAAACATTGTCCATATTGGATACTGTCGGCGCTGTTCAAAGGCAATTCATTGCAAATAGTTTATATTTTAGGCGCTTATAATTATCTTCGATGTGTAAATAATAGCTGCTTTACGTAGTCGGAGTTTGAAAACGTGTGAAATTAGATTTATGTTAGGAAGCTAGAAAGTTATCTAACAAGTCGTTAAATCCTGAAACATAAATGTGTTTGATGGTTTTCTTATTCATCACTTTAGAATACTCTTTTAAACTTATAATACCTTACTTACAAGTAGTAGGTACTTGTCCTGGAAACAATTGCATGTAGTAACTAAACTACACAGTATATACAATATAATAAAGGTGACATATTATGTAGGTACGTGTTATCTGCTAAAGTATTTCTTAGAAACCTTTAGATATGTAATTTTCAGTATTCTTACTCCATACACTTTTTATACCAACCATGTGTATTCCCCATTTCCTAATGACCTACACATCATAAACACCCTATTTAGTTGACAGCGTGACAGGTCGAAGCGATTTATGCGTGTCGTGACCACCGGGACGGGACGTGCCACGTGTGGTCAGCGGGCAGACATCTTTTATTGTGAGGCTAACTCATCTTGTCCTTTAAGGAGATTTGTAAAGGAAATGGTAGGGTTGGGTAACTGTAGTACCTATTACATTTATTCCGTGTCTACTCTGTGTAACCGGCTGAAATAATTTAGTGAAGAGACTGAAGTAGTTAGATTTATTTAGTAAGATCACGGACTCGGGCCTATCTACTAAACTAAACACTTATTCATGGTTATGCATCTCAAGAAAAGAGGAGCTCTTGGCTAAATAATAACAGCCGCTCGGGTCGATCTTCAGGTTAACCCGCGCTTACCTAGGTTGGTCCGGGGATGATGTACTACCCATTACCTACATTCCGAGTTGCCTCCGTCCCTCGAAAATCACGTAAAGCCGTTGGTCCCGGTGTCATATCTAGATCTTTGACAGTCGTTACAGGTAGTCCGGTAGTCAGGTAGTGGCCCGAAACTGTGACAACCAGTCTTACCAACGGTTATCGTAATACCCAGTACTAACTGGGTTGTGTAGGTCAGATAGGCAGTTCCTCAATATAAAATACTGGTTTTCAGCTGAATCCGGTTAGTTTGGCTGGCAGATGATGATGCTTATCATAAAAAATGAGATTTTACTGTGGTTATTCTTTAGCAGCTCCTAGACCAGAATGCACAACATTCAGTCGCAACTCGACAGTTGCCACTAAATGTCTTTCCAACTGTCGGAAATTAGATACAGCCCTAGATTACCGATGGGCAAACCGCAACACTTCCCGATCTTCTCTAATCACTAATAAATTAATTATTTTAAAAAAGCAACTGAACACATTACACATTATGCTTAGTTTCTATGCTCGTCACGTGTTACAACTAATTCGCATGTCACGGACGGACGGACAAACATATTAATCTTAACACCGCCCCCGGGTAATTACAGACAGGGTGAAACGCATTTGTGCAGTTTTTTTATGTTATCATCGCTGATTGCTACCACTCAATTTATATTTTTTATTTAAATATTTAATGTGGGTTTATGTTGTTTTCATTGGAATTAGTTTGGTTGTTGTTATAAAAGGTATTTTTTTTTTAGTTTGCCCGTATCTTCCCACTCCTGAGCAAAGGCCCCCGTCATTCCTTCAACTTTTCATGATGGTGTGCTTCTTCTCGCCAATTCGCGAGGAAACCAAGACGTTTAGACATCTTCTTCTCTGTCTGTCCGTATTACCATTTAATCATTTCAATATAATTTTATTATGACAAAGACGACGTAAAGACGACGAAAGTTACAACGGCAATTTTCACTAAGATCTATCATATCTTAGTGAAAATTGCCGTTGTAACTTTTGCTTGATAAATATCCTAAGATTACTTCATAGATTTAAGCCTGCTTGCATCAAAACTTACTTACTTTATGCGTTTAGCGCTAAACATATTCAAATCATTATTTTGTTCTAGTGTTCCTGTCATCTTCAATCATTGTCTTGACAGAAACCGAATGTTTGAAATACCTGTAAAGCTGAAGGCATATTATAGTGGTTTGCGTTGTAAGCACACGTTAAATATATGAAAGCAAAGCTAAAATCTTTTCCAAATAACTCAAAGCGGATAATAAACATATACCTTGGACTATTCCTAGCATTATCTGCATCATATAAGTCCGCCATCTTGATTTGAATGCGTGCCATTATGCATGAAGTGACAGTCGCTCGTCCATTGTCTACGGCCACCACAATATGACATTTCCGTCGGCTAAGTTTTACAACTCTAGGAAGATCACACATTCGATCTGTGTAGGTATATTTTACAGACAATAATAGATTGTATATCTGTATTTTATTACAGAGGATAGTAAAACAAAAGATTAAGCTTTTCCGGCAGTTCTTCCGATGTTTGATTTTACGCTTCGAACAATTACACCTTAAGTCGGAAAACTTGGTTTCGGACAAATTATCATGTTGCTTAGGTACTTTTCCGACAATCTTATAGTGGTCATTTATTAATTTACTGTCTGGTTTTATTAGTTTTCCCTAATATTAAATACGGTACGTGTAGTCTAGCTTTTATTTTATAATATTATAAGTTCTTATTCTGGGCAATTCTAATGCTTTGTCTATTAATTCAGGCATATCTATGGAAATGTAATCTAAACTATATTCGAAATTTTAAGTGGGCTTTTTCCAAGCTGAAAATGTTAAAATATCCTACGTAAGTAATGTAAGTAATATCTAGAATTAGCGATAAAAGCTCGAGGTGATTCCTTTTATTTGTATGTTTACAAATGAAAAAGCTCTTGAAAATTCAAACTTGTTATATTTGTAGGCATGCGGTATTGAGATAATTATTAGTCATGTAGTTTAATAATCCACACTTACACACACGTAAAGACTGAACACAAAAAAACCTCTTTCTTCAGCTATTCAATTCTAAATAAAACTTTGTGAACACAAACCTTTTAATCGCTCATCTTTTAACCGTTAAAATCCTAATGACGCCACAACAAAACATAAGAAAGAACAACTTAACACCAGACATCTGAATAAATCCCAAATCAACATACAAATCTCTAAAATGTTTTGTCACCAAATAAAAATAAAACCTTGGCTGAATAGAGTTGTGTCTGGTTGTGTCTAAAGCTAAAAGTAAAAAAGTTACGAGCTGTCAGTTTGACACCGCCGGCGCCGGGAATCCGATACGGCCGACATGTCACTAGGCCTAGCCAGTAAATAAATAAATCAATTCATCTAAACGTTGTTTAATTCAAAGGGAAATATCTTTTTGTTACTAATTGTTCGATGATTAATGAGTTCGAACGATTTGTTTGAGTTCAAGATATCGATAGTGGCTGAAAAACAAATGGTTACAGGTGCGTGCATTATTCGACGCTTTTTTTTTACCCTACAAGCTATGCTTGCTAAAACAATGCAGATTTTAACGCCGAAGTATGCACTTCTATGATCTATGATTAACAATTTTATTGTAGACCGTAAAGGTTACAATAAACAAGAGCTGTGATTTTTTTTTCACGAGAGTCAATTTTTTCACAAGCAGAACAATCTTTGAAGAGATCATCTCTTCATTTTGAAAGATTTGTTTCAATTTGCATTGATCAAACCACTACTTGTTTGATTTCTTATTTCGACAGTCACACAAGTATTTAAAAATAATGTAGTTGTCTCATTATTTGCAATAGACAGCTTACAACCTACACTTAAAAAACCAAGTGGCGAAATATTTGCATTCACAGACAGACACGAGACACTTCGACAATGCGTTGTACTAGAATACCTGCCTATCAACTATTTAAATATTACTCGACTGTTTCATTAGCTAGCGATATGTCCGTTAATTTGTTTGAGTTGCAATTAACATGTCGGGTCGACGCCCGGCTTTACATTTTGTTGACTAAGCCTCAGAAAACAAAAAACTTAACGGCTGCGTTCATATTTGACAGCTCCTCCGCTTACTGATTCGTTTATAAGAACAGATCATAACAAAGTCAATCACTGTAATACAACGTAATAAGGTTGAATTTTGAGTTAGAAACTGTGAAAAGGCGCTTAATTTAAATTTGTCGGTGAGCAATAATCGGTTGGGCAACGTCAATACAAACTGTTTAATCCATTGTTACGATAATGTTACAATTAATCAGTTGTGAGCTGTTTATAGTTGTTGTTTATGTATCACGACTGATGACTGGTTGTGAAATGAAGCCTGTTGCTTAATATATCATTTAGCGAGCATTAGGTGCACTGGATTTGATATTGAAAAACATTATACTGTCGGACTGTAATTTGTTCTGTGGAAAACAGGTCGTGATTCTAAATGCAAATGTCACTAGTCGTGGCAAACATATTGAGGATACCTTTATTAAAACCGCGACAGATTTCAAATAAAAACCAGATCAAGTACATAATTATCCGTGATCTGTAATTTATTTGAAAGCATCAGCAAAATAAAGTAACGGTGCAAAAAAATTAAGTGGATTAAGTATAACCAATCAAAAATTTTGCTGAAACTACTGCATTTTGTAAATGATCCAAAAAGGTTTGATAATATTTCCAAGGTAAATACAAGAACATCACTCATTTACCATTTTAACGATTTCGTTTACAAAAATTCGTAATTACATTGTCTAAGGTAAACGAGGTTTCGGAGGAGAATTTCTTAATATTATCATAACATAACATCACGCCTTGTAATTCCCGAAGGGTTAGGCAGAGGTGTACCTAATAGTAGGTACACCCACAATTCGCCAGTTTTGTTTAAGTTCCATGTAATAGGGGTCATTGCCATCAACCGGGCACAAATCCAGACTCGTGGCTGCTACTCAGAGATTCCTGTTGGTAAAACCCAATAACACTTTGCCCGACCCGGGAATCGAACCCAGGACCTCATGTTCAGCAGTCGCGCTTGAGACCACTGCACCAACGAGGCAGCCAGGCGAGGCAGTTTCTTAAAATTATAAACGAAAAACAGCACTATATTAAAGTATCTGATAGAAGTGAGTTTTCTCCCTACATGTCCATACGGAAATCAGTTCCGTATTCACTTCAAGCGATTAAAATTTTTGAAGATACTTCCTATCTAAATATTTATCTAGTAATTAAACTTCCTGATTGTTGTTTCTGATTTAAGTTTTTAAATGGAGAACTAGGTGAACTTTTTTTTATTAAGTTGAGTTAACGTATGTCTGTCTGGAATCACCTTAAGGTGATTTCTTCTATACAATGTAAGTAGCACTAGCTAGAAGTTCAAAATTGAAATGTAATTTATTGGTTGTGAAAAGACCCTTAACGAAGCCGAAAGAGACTTGTTCCTCCTTCATTACGATATTTTTTTTTGTTCTTGTCCATACCTGAGAACCTTCTAGTTACGGAGATGTTAGAGGTCAAAGATCCAAGATTTTAATATTACGACTTTACTTTAAATCCTTCATGACCCCTGTACTATTCAATGTATCCATCTGCACAATGTGAGTGCGTCACATCCAGTCCTACCGTAAACCGTGATTTTTTACCCAAAAAAAGGCGTTCCTAAGCAACAACTTTTGCGTAGTTACTTAGTTTGATGTATGTACAGAATGCTTGGTTGAAGGCTTCGTGAAGGGTCCGTTTTCAACTTGTAGAGTTTGACAAGACCTTAACTTCGATTACTCGATTCAGAAACCAGCAATGTGTTCCTTACTCCACCTATTTCAACTAAGCACTTTTAAATTCAAATGCTATTTCGAGCTAGATTTTTTTCTTAACCGATAAGCATTTGCGCTAGATAGCAGTTACAACCAGCGGCAATAAATTACATGTAAATTACCCACAGTTTTATGCAACTGACACACTTAGATACCATAGACACCAATAAATAATAAGCCATACTTACACAAGCGAACGGTTGACACAAGCCCGCGAACTCAAGAAAAGGCGCCGCAAAAGACCAAATGTGACTGAATTAATATCACCCTTTAATTAACGACAAATAAATATGTTCTGCACTTTAAAATATGGCCGTCCCACTTAATTACGTAATTATTAGCGTTATTTCATCTAATTAACTGCTAACTGAACGACGCTTACGAACATTTACCCGCCGACACAGTCTAAGCGTTCCTGCTTCGCAAAAAATATCTTCAATTCAATTTCGCCATATATGACTCCCGTAAATAAAATTACATTTAAAAAACCCGGAAGTTTTTATAGACTTAATTAAATTTCTATCGAGTGTTGTCATTCATGAAATTTTATATTGCCATAAAAGTTATCACTGATTAAGTAATTAAAACATTCTGATGCGATAATTGATCGCTGTGTTGCCATTTATTGAGCCGTTGTCTATGAATTGTGGAAGGAATTCGAGGTTAATGAATGCCCGCGGCGAGTGTGCATGGTTACTCTTAAGAGGGGTTGCCATAAAAGTCGTTAGACGGATAGGGAAGCTTGGAAAAAATTGTATAGCGGTTTTGTTTTTCATGGTCGATGGATACCAGACGGTAAACAAATATCGCAAGCTTGCAGGCTTCTAGAGTAGACGACAGTTCCCAGATTAACACCTCTCTGTGCTATTTACTGATTACTCAAAAGGTCTAGGGAATTAATTATTACTTTGCAAAGAGGCGTTAATAGAGGTGTTCTTCTGTCATTGCGAAGACGAAATTCATATTATTAGGACTAGTTGCACCAGGTCTGCTAACCCCGATAGCAAATTTACTGACATATGTTGAAGTAATTTTGGATAGACCCGAAGATAAGAAGCAATGGTTGTCTCTAGAACATGCTTTAGACTTTGACTTATCTATTTAATTTTGTGTTGGTCTCAAAATTTACATAGACAAAAGTCAGAAATTTAAAAATAGCTAGCTACTATAGGTAACTACTTCCTACCATCAGTTCCTCCGTAAACAGAACTCTAAAAAATATAAAAATAATACAAAACAGGCTAAGTATAATATTCCGTGTTCTTTAGATACTTTTAATATAAGATTTTACTGATAAGCGTGTTCTTTCCATTAAGTGAGTGGACTTAACGAAGTTTGTCATAAGACATGTGTCGCTTAAAGGTTAAATATCTTTACCATATCTGGAGAACAATATCTATAGCTGGGACCGACTGTCCGTTTGTAGGACTAATTTAAAACAATACCTAATTAACTGGGCCAGAAATAATAAAAATACATCTTCAAACAAAACACTCCGAAAATAGATCGAAAATTGCTGGAATTTTTTTCTAGCATTATTGCATGACCTTTAGTCATGGCAAAAAGCTCAATCTAATATATTTTCTAATTTATATTAATAAGTGTCCTAGATGTCATTTCATACAAGTAAATAATGACTAACATACAAGGGATTACTATAGAAAAATAAAAAGACGACGCTAGGCGCGTAGTCGCGTAGATACAAATAGTGGGTTGCACCTGCGTTTTGTCCTTCAGAACATTCAATTACAGTGAAATACGCGGCGCACTATAATATAAAGTTAATTAGCAACAATATAAATTGAGTCGCCCGTAACGAATTACTAAAAATTAAACATTAATAATCTATGGTATGAAATGCTAACTTTTTTGTTGAATGCGTTCCTTTTCCCGCAAAAAGGTTTGTTTAAATTAATTTAAATTAGGAATATAGAGTGCAAAACAAGATATTTTTTAGATGACCCAGTCCCACTCCTGTATAAAAGTTGGCAACGGTAATTGATACCGCAAACGCCTGACTTTGGCGATTAACGATTTTTACACGGTCGAACGAACCTGCTCTTTAGTCAAACATATAACTTTAGCTTCCATGAAGTAAGAAAAAGGTGCTCAACCGCTTACTAAAGTTTGCCTTTTTGTCATCAATATAGGACAATGAAGCGACTTTCGCCCTATTATTTGATATTCCGTGTAATTATTAGCACAGGGCAACATATAAACTGCGAAGAACACTTCTAGAAATTGACACATTTAAATTGAAACGTACAGGTTATACGCTATGCATTATTGAAATAACTGCCTATTGACATCAAACGAATAACATGTCTGACGGTTTGGGATAAATTTCTAAATTGTTGCCTTCTTCCTTCTTAATAACGAGGAAAAAATCTTATAGATAGTTTTGTAAGGCTGGATCAAAAATAATACAAAGATGAATTGTTTACGAATATAATTTTATTAACAATTTTAATTTAATGACTGTAATGTAAGTCGATATCATATTTACAATTTGCATTTTTTGTTTTATTCATATAATACATTTTTACAAAGTTCTCTCGTTGAGTCTACCGCTAACTAGTCTATCGCTTCCCGCGTTACGTTTGCGCGGGAAATTTACAAAAAAATACAACCATAAAAGTGTTGCAAGTTGAAAAATGTAAAAAACGGTATTCTTTTTTCGTTATACGGGTGGTGATAGTGGTAGAAATGCTGTAAGAGAGTTGTTAGAAAAAGTTACAATGAACAGAACAATTGTCTTGATTTACTTGAACCAATTTCAAATCCAATCCATTTATTGGAAATAAGGTGTTGGTTTACAATTAATTATTTTAACAGCTCTGGTATTTAAACAGGTTTTCTCATGCAAAAGCAACGTGTTTCTTCAAGAAACTACCCTTCATATAGGAAATTATTTACATCACAATATTTTACAATACATCATTTCATTTAAATGTGTGTCCCCGAGTCTTAAACAATTGACAAATGGACAAGAACAATATGTATTTACAAAATAATAGCATAGGTAATAATTTGAAGCTCAAGGTTTTGAATCGTTCATTGAAGAATTTAGCGGAGTTATGGGTAAACAAGCTCCACGGGGCAACCAAAACAATATGTTAATGTATTTAACGTCGAAGACAGATGTGTTTAAGTGCTAATCGGTTGAACTTTGAATTGTTTCCAACATTTGTGACTGTTTTATTTGCTACAAACAATAAAATAAGATGAATCGAAGATAAGTAATCAAACTATCACCATGCAAACATTTTCCCCAATCGACTTTTTAACATTTCCTTTTAAAGTTATGTGGGATGCGGATGATGTGCTAAATCCAATTCTGGGTAGGGTCGATCTACATGTTACATAAATTGTACCAAAAAATAATTGTACTTTTTTTGCACACTAAATAATAGGATGTGAAAAACAATGATTATTTCCAAAAGGTGCATCTTATAAATTCTAAACGATCACAATTATGAGAAGGAAAACGTTAAAAATTATCGAATTAATTCCATTATTCGAAATTAATTTTATTAACGTTGTTTACCATTTTGAAACATTGTAGAAAACACTAATAATTTTTGCAAGTAAATCTTTCTGAGTCCTAAATTCATCTTTCATCAAAGACATTTTGAGCATAGATATCAGTTCGATTACTTTTGTTCTTTTTTTTCTCAATTTTAAATCAAGTCGCATTCAATTCTATTGAATTGAATGCGACTGTATTCGATTACAAGTGAACGTGGGTGTACTTACATTCCTTTGCCCGTTTACCATAGATACGATGTAGAACAAAGCTTTGATTGACATTATGACAGCTCAACAATACCTAAGTGCAATTAATTGTAGCGCGATTTTATTGCAACATTCACTTTAACAATAACTTTAAGGCTTAAATCTACTTGTGGGTTCGTTCAGGCAGATTTGATTTTTGAATTAATTAGACAGAGCATTTAAATTTTGATTCTAGAAAAGAAAGACATTCTCGGCAGGATTACTTTTTATGCATAGAACAATGACGCATCGTTTGCCAACAACAAATAGTATTTACTTGTCATTGTTTAGTTGTTGTCGATAGTAGTTTTGACACTGGCTGAATCAGTCAAAAGTATTACTACTACGTATATTTTACTTTTGAAAGAAGAAAGTTGTCATACTAAGTTAAACTAAACCTTCAAATAGGGAATATACATGTAATTTTTTCTTCACGTAAATTAATAAAATATAGTATTAACAACCCAAGAAAATAATTAAAAGTTAAGTTCAACTACTGCTTGCCGCTTGCTTGTCGCTCAAAAAAAAAATTAAACTCCTACAATTTTCTACGACAGTTCAATGTCCGTGACTGTTGCGGCCATCCATGTCATGTTATGTGACGTCATTTACCTGTATCTGCCTTGTTTACATCTAATTCTTTACCCTTAATGTATTAATTTTACTAATTGTACGTGCTTTATTCAAGCAAACATTGCAATAACAATAAAATATAAGTGAAACTTTAAGTACTTTTCAAATAAAAGTGTTTCTTTGACACATAGACTTTGACGTCACTACCGGCGCTATTGAAGAACGATGCGTTTTGAGTTTTTTCCGTTTCACCAAAAACACGCTATATAAAAAATAAAATTGTAAAATAAGTGTCGTATTAGAATACTAAACAAGTGTGCCACAGTTTTTTTATAGGCCAATACAAGGCATTTTTAAGAAATAAAAAAGTATGCATGTGTATTTCTTGCATATTTCCTATTCCAATGAGTATTGACAAATCTTATTTTTTTTTTCCTAATTTGCACCGTTTGAAAACTAAAACCAACATTTAAAATCTAATTTAGTTGATTTCCTAAAAAATGACGACATACTTCTACAGACAAAAATGAAAATTGGTCGTCAACTTTTCACAATTTCACCAACACACACCCTTCGTGTCCTTCGTTCGTCGTAAGTGCTGAATTTGATCTTTTTGGCGCGGCAGTGAGACACACATTAACATAATTCATTTATTTTATGTTAAAATATATTCCTTGATTTCCTTGCGCCAAATTAAACATTTTTCTTTACTTCTTTCTAAGTAATATTTCCTGCCTACAAACATAGTTCACAAGTAACTGAATAGCAATCATCATCTTTTAAAGATTTATTACCGATATTATAACACGTCGGACTGACGTCTGAATGCAACAAATGATGGATTAAGGACGTCGAGCATAATAGAGACAGGTTGAAACGATACTTGATTATTTTAAATTATTAAAACAAAGGTATATTCAGTTTTCTTATTTCTTGACCGATTTGCATGTTAGAGAAGTGATTTTCATCCCATTAGAGTGCAAAAAGTCGATTAGGGGAAAGTAAAAGGTGCTATGGAAACATCTGGCTGAAAATGAAGGACAATAATATAAAGAGTAAGGTAAGAAATATGATGATTTTAAAATGATACTCTCACCTAGATACTTGTGTGTAACCTAATCGATGGCATTAAACTATTTTTTAAAGTTGCCGTGAATGTTAAAAACAATATGTAAGTATTAACACCAACGAATTTCGCATGAGAAAAAAGTGTTAAACATTTTTAATGACAAACTAAAAGTCTGTATTTTAAAAAAGGCACGTTATTACTTGACAGTCGTATAGTTTGACTATATCCCCAAAATCATTTCGACAATGCGCGAACAAAACTATAATGTCATCTAGATATACCAAACAAATTATTTGCAATATTCTTTGAAAACTAAGTCAATTGGATTTGTAAACGAATATTAAAAACGTTAAAGTAAATCCCTGTATTTATTTATAAATTATACATAATTTGGAAACTTTTATTGCTCCCTGTAAAACTTCGAATTAGGTATAATTCTGAAAATTGTCATTTTAAGAACCCGCGCAAACAGGAATTCATCCAAAGAGAAGAAACAAAAACGCTAACCCTTACTTAAAGCTGAGAAATAAAAATAAAAAGAGGGGCGATTTAGCACGCTTTGTTTTTATAAGCTAACATAGCCAGGAATCTGTAGAGCCTGATAGGAAAATCTGTCATTAATAGTTTCTAATAATACGGAACGAATCAAAGACATTTGAATGGAAAGAAAAGCATATTATTTTTAAAAAATGATTTAACGGAACTAAACAGCCGCTATTTGGAAAATCTTGATCCTTGAATCAAATATTGGTTTGTAATTTTTACAATTTTAAAATTACTTTATTTATAAGTTTTCGAAAATCTCTTTTAAGAAAAATAACCTTGAGCCTTGGAGTAAATATCTGTTCTTAATTTAAACGATTTCGATATGATTTTACGGTTAACTTTTTATTGCTGACAAATGTCTTAGGTATTGCCGTTTTAGTTAGGCCTATATCTTTCAAAATGTGTGTGCACTTTTAAGTAATAAAAGACTTCTCGTACAGCATTTCTATAAACTTAAAACAAATGATTGCAGTCCTATATCGTAATAAATAATTTATGATATATATACTTAATTACAATTATATGAAACAACATCACTTTACAACGGGGTGTCGCGGAGTGATCGTGCTCAGGTACAAACCTTCAATAATAGCGTTACTTTACATCTACACCACGAACGTAATTATCTACATCTTTATAATTACTATAACATACAACTAAAAGCTGATATGATAAATAAAATCTATATTTACTGGTAAAAATAGTTAGGATGTATAAATATTTAGGTAAGTAAATGCTTCTCACGGAAACGCATCCATATCGACCGCAGCCGCGCGAAGGTATCAAATAAATTAGCTAACGTTCTGAGTGGGAGTATAAACACGAAATTATACGTAAAATTAACCCTGTTAAACCTTAACAACGAGTAACTTATCAGTGCAGTCGAGTTACAGCTACTAGTCGGAGGCCTAGGCCCTGGTACATACCTGAGATACGCCGATGCGGATACTTCGAGCACTCGCTTACACTTCAACGATACAAATACGCCCTAATAAACTGGTTTACAATGCCTTAACATCACATACAGCACGGACTCTGCGATCTAACTAAGATAATAGATAACTGTGGTCTATATTGCATCGTCAGTCACTGAGCGTCCACGCCCGACGGCGTCGCTTTTTAACACTATAGTCTGTAACTTTATTCTTCGTCCACGTTGATCTCCGAATCGACGGAGTCCTCGTCGTACGTGGAGGAGGAGGCGAAGCCCTGACCGAGCAGCGCCGAGCGGTTCTTAGCCGCGGCGGCTCGGTCTCTCTGTCGCCGGTTCTTGAACCAGTTGCCAACTTGCGTCGGCGTCAGGCCTGTCGCAGCTGCCAGCTCGCGCTTCTTGGTCGGATTCGGGTAAGGATCTTGCAGGTACCATTCACGCAGCAGTGACCGCGTACGCTCCTTGAAGCAGTGCGTCTTCTGTTCTCCGTCCCAGATGGTTCGGGGCAGCGGGAACTTCTTGCGGACACGGTATTTGTCGACGGGTCCAAGTGGTCGTCCACGTAGCCTCTCAGCTTCTTGGTAGTGGGCCTCGAGCCATAAAGCCTGCAGTTTTGCATGGCTCGAACGTTGAAACCGGTGCCGTTCCAGGATCGAATAAAGTTCACGATGTCTTCCAGCATGGAAGGCGACCACAGCTCGCGCTCGCAGAACAGCTTCACAACGCTCCAGTTCAGCCACATTGGGGTGCGCCACCGGTAGGGACCAGAGGAATCGCGCCAGCCGCTCCACGTCGCCACTCTCCTCGAGCGTCTCGCACACGGTGGCAACTTGTGCGGCGCTGAAGGAAAGCGTGGGCAGCGGCAGTAGAGGAGTTGGTGCAGCCAGTTCGACGCTAAGCTGCTGAGGAGCCGGCTCGGCGCAGGCGGCGGGCTCGGCCGCGCGCTCGGGCGCGGCGGGCCCGCGGTGCGCCTCCAGGATGCGCGCGTGCAGCGCCGCCGTCGCGGCCTCGTCCCACGAGCCGCGCATCGGAGCGAGTGTGCGCGCCGCGGCCGAGCGGCCCGAGTCGCGCCCGTCAGGGGCGGGCCGGCCGTGCGCCGCGATTGGCTATCGCTTACTCGTCGGGCGGCGCGCGGGCCAATCGCGCGCCTGCCCGCCCGGGGGGCCGGATAGCTTTCAACCGCGGCGCGGCGCGTATCCGGCGGGCGCGTTTAACTGTGGCGGCGGGGCGCGCGCCCCCCGCGCCGCCATGATCCGTCACGCACACCGGCGCGCCGCCAGCGCTCGGACCGCGCCTCGTGATCCACGCCAGCCGCCACCTCTATCGATTACCTGCAAACCTGCAATTAATAGCCTCCATACAACAATCCGGGTGGATTACATGCTAGTGTTTGTCCTGTGTGTCGCGCCTGATCGATAAAATAATAATTTAGCGCGTAATTTGCATACTTACCTGCCCATAAATCATGGCACGGACACCGATGATAAATCACTGCGGTTACCTATAGACTTCAACGACACATTTCATTGGGCATAGTCATTTCACGACTCCCTTATAGTTAATTATGTGTCAGAGTTGTTTAAGTAGATTTTGTTTCAACATTTCACACTTTATAAACATTTACATTTTTATTGCTATGTAGAGGCGTCGTTCTCTTTACTGAGTTTCTTTATTATATACTTTTAAGCTTGTATACTTTTTTGCTAGGTTTATTAGGACTCCCTTTGACCTCTTAACATCAGGCAGAGTTTCTTACATCTGTCCTTATCTCGTATCTTCTACAAATAATCTTTAAAAAATCACATATCTAATGAACCGAGACATACTAAAAACAGCTTATGTTTGTGCCAGAAATAAAATTCGCCTTCAAGTATCAAGATGGTTCGGTCGGCGTTGAGCCGAGCGAGATTTCAGCGTGAAAGCCTTCCGAGTGTATTAAGTTATTGAACGGCAAACCACACCCCACTGTAACGGTACACAGGTGGCCTCCCCCCTCCTCCCACCACACAGCCCACCCCCAGCACTGGGGAGGGCTAGCCCACGCACATTACGTATTGTCATCGTGTCGCCTTTTTATCTACCACTATTAATATTATTCCGATTTTTTTTCTGTTTTGTTTTCGAATCTTTTATCGCGCTTGTTATTTTTGCGGCGTGTGCAGAAGTTGTTCGAGTGCCCACTTATACGCCATGACACGAGGCATTGGCATTTATTGAATTTTAATATTGACACCAACACGAAAATAGAAAGAACATTTGACAACATATTTTTTTACTCACTGTATACAAACATTCTACAATAGGCAACTAAATGATTAATTTTAGCAGCACTTATGAGTAACGAAACTTTGTAAAAACTGCTAAAACTATGTAATTCTACCTTGGTTTGCCTACACTCAAACGTTACGAACATTCGCAGCGCTCCGTATCTGATACTACTCGTATATAGTTCGTTGAGTTCCGTCGGCGCCGGCTACGACTCGATAACGTTTGACTATTCTGTAAAACAATAACTAAAGTAAATCTTCATAGAAGTTTTCGTACCCGCTTTGATAATTTCAATTTTGTTAGTTACAGGGAGAATAAACAGAAGATAGTACATATTTTATTTTCGTACATTCCATCCAAAGGTCCATTGGAACCATTGAATTAGCAATATTGTAAAACAGTCGTGGTTCAAATTCGGTGTACAATAAAATATATTCTATTCTATATCCTATCCACACTTATACATTTCGTTAAAACTTATTTGGTCAAGGTCAACAGGACGCTTCGTTATAATTAATTCCACTATACATAGTTCTTGGAGGCACAATGTCCACTTTAATTGTGTGTTATATTGGAATGTTTCGAGCTCATTTATATTTGTTGAAGAAGCGGGGAAAACGACCAAAAGATTAAGTATTGGGTCTCAGATTGATTTCCCTTTTATTACTCCCTTAAAAAATGTTCTATTGTAGTTTGATCTCTTATAAAGTGTGTTCTATTTCGCAGCTACCTACACGGACGTATTCGGGTCACTTAGCAAAGCGTCCGGTGTGCCACACTGCCCACACTGGGCCGGCAGATGGCAGCGGTGACCGATATCTATGCCACCTCTTTTTTTTGTAATCTGCTTTGTTAATCTCTGCAGAAAAAAAAGGTAAAATGTATCTGCTGTTTATGGTTCTGCGCAATTTTTAGAATCGATATTTAAAGAGAAGAAAATGCGCCTGAAATATTCGGATGAACTGGTTTTGAAGAAAAGCATTGGAACTTTTGTAAGTACCAACATAGTTGTAGATTAAGATTTTCCTTTTCCTGTAATACCTACAGGCTAGAACGCTTTATGTATGAAATTTTACTTATCTTCAGAGAACAAAGACAAGTGGCAAACCATTTCAAAGCGTTGCGTATTTCTACAAGAGCATTGACCATTTTTGGTAACTCAAGTCATTCAATACATGTTGTGGCTGATAGAATATTGCTTTCTCTAGGCTCCTTGGTTCAGATCTGTTCGATTCTAGATTATTTGTTTAATTTTCAAGCTCAGAAAAGAGCCTACCTAATATCCTACAATAAGCAAAATGCTTACTGTAAGATATTAGGAAAACGTTTATTTTGTGCTTTACTCTACGAGGTGTACCTATCCACCCCAAAACAGATGACTCGTACACCCCGCTCGAGGACCAAACACCGTCATTAGCGAACTATGAGCAATGAAGGCATCCGACAATGGGAACACCTCTACTGACCCTTCGAGGCGCCAACCGTGACGAAACGCAACATTATTGAGTTTATATCATTTTAATTTATTTTCTACAAATGGCCGCAAAAGTTGTTTTTACACTTTTTGCTGTAATTTGTCGTAATGACCATCTTTGGTACTATGCATATTATTTTCTACAGTAAAATTGCAAATGGTGTAACTGCCATTGACCTGAATTGCCTACCTCCGCAACAGCCCATGGACTAAATAACCATAATATTATGATTAAATTAAATCTTTAAATACTTTTTATGCTAACTACAAACAGATCATATTTTAAGGAGACTGAGTTAGCAGCTTGAAGGCAGAAATAAAAACTAACATGTCTTTGTAGATACATAGGTACATAAGTCCAATACGGTCTACAAGCAAGGTAAAAATGTACGGAAAAACTGTTTTTTTTTTCAATAACCTAAAATTAAATTTGATAACCTAAAATTTCTACGTGTAATCTTCAATGTCTTGAATACACGGTAAAAATTAGCGGATCGATGACCCTACAGCATGTGTTTGAACACCACCATGTCCAAAGTAAAAGATATAATCAAGTCTGTTAAAGCGACCACTAATTAGTATCAAGAGAAAATATGGAGTCGAGTGACTAAGCGGCTTTGCCAATAACAGACGCATTATAAAACTCATTAAAACACACTTATACTCGTAGATATATTATGGTTCTCTTTAGCTAAAGTACAGCAAGTGGCAAACCACAAATTTAGATGTTGAGAAGAGGATATATTATTTATCAGATCGACAGATTCTCGTTGGTACTCAAAACTATTATAAAAAAAGATATTTCATAATAGTTATAGGTTTCGCGAGAACATACGATAAAAATGAACTCAGCAGGAGAAAATTAGTTTTAATATTTGTTTAATGGTTGTGACTGTAGTCTGTACTACATTGCCAGTACCTAGTTTTTTAATTTTCATATTTCGAAAAATTTTAAATAAAAAGTAAATCCTCTTTCCTTCACAATAAACATAAAAGAGCGACACGTAATGCTGACAACAGTTAATTCGGCAACAATTTGCATTTGTATGCCGTCCGCGTCTGTTCGGGATCGCGGGCTTCCCGCAGTCCCGCCATCCCGCTTGATTACAACAACGCGATAATCCGCTTACGGAAGCGAGTTATTTAAACTAAGAACTTATTGCGAAGCTCGTTTAGATTTAATAAAGGAAATGGGAAATTCGTCAAGTTATTAGTAATTTTCATGCTACTTTAAAATGAAATCTATGAAGAAAGTTGATAGTTTTAAATTGAGATTCATTCTAGAATTTGGACCGGCAAGTTGTCTCTTAATTATTTTCTACTTACTTCAACCCGCGACTTCGTCCGCGTCAAAGAAACATACACTATGGCATTGGGTAATAGTGTAACTTTACATCAATGAAAGAATTTTTGAAATCGTTTTTTTTTTTTTTTTGATTTTTTGAGTTTCGGCAATTACTTTCTACATCCGAACTTACAAACAACCCTTCCTTAATATTAGTGTACCTAGATGTAATAACTTAAAAAAAAAAACAAATTTTTGCTTCCTCATTATCTCTCATACCTTAACTGGTAACTTAACCTATAAAAAACCGGCCAAGTGCGAGTTGGACTCGCGTACCGAGGATTCTGTATAAACATGTAAGTATTTTGTTACTAAACTACATATTTAGGTTTTAATTTATTTCTTTACATGTGCTTTAAGACATTGCTTCTTGCCAAATTTCATAATTCTAGGTCAACGGGAAGTACCCCATAGGTTTTGATTCCCTTGAGAAATCGCAAAACATGCGTCATAAACGGTCATATCTTTTGATCGCGTTGACTTACAAGTTTGATTTTTTCACTGCTTCAAGTAGCAGACCTAAGTAATTTATATTCATTTCAGCTTGATACTTCCACGCGTTCCTGAGAAAAAGGACAGACCGACAACAAAATGATCCTATAAGAGTTTCGTTTTTGCGGACTAAGGGACGGTACCCTAAAAGTAAAAGCAGGAACCAAAAATGGGGAATATAAACATCGCTTTTAACATGTGGGTCATGTAGTTTCAGCTATTTTCTATGCGTAGGTGAAATAAGTTTACGTTAATTATCTGATATGCTTTCTAAAGTGAATTATTTAAGCCTTCCTATGTATATTAATCATTATTTCTCACATATCTCCGCCTCGCTACTACCTACAGCATTTAGTCCGTAATTCACCCATCTATTAAAACAATTCGTTGAGTCAGGTCATGCGGTCGACCTGGATCTAGAGCGGTGTCCTAATGATACAGCTCTTAAATGATCTACCTACATAGATGACGAGTCAGTATTTATGAAACTCATTAGTTATATAAACACATCCGTTTAATTTTATGTTCATAACGAATATTCGTTATGGCGTCTGTTTGTTGTTATTTATTAGGTACTAGCTGTTGCCTGCGACCATCGTCCGCGTGAAATTATAATAAAAATATTATTTCCCTATTTGAATCGGATTTTGTTAACAATTTCATGGGTTTTAAAATTTTTGCACGGAACCCTAATCCATTTTATAGAACAAACGTTAGTTACTCCTTATAACATCAGTTATCTGCCAGTAAAAGTCTCGTCAAAATCGGTCCAGCCGTTTTAGAGATTAGACGGAACAAACCGACAGACAGATAAAAATTTAAAAAAATGTGTTTTTGTTATAAGTGCCGTACATACATTCATATGCATTCACTAAAAAGCTGTTAAATGAAATTACAAACAGACACTTCTATTTCATTTATTTGCTTATCAATCAATCAATCAATCATTTTATTGTCAGGCAACTGAGGCCCATAGATAAAAATACACAAAATAATCTTATAAAATAATAAACTAGAATAGACGACCGACGACGACGACGACGTCTTATAGATGTACTAGATTATTGTGGTGTTATTCGCCACATTTGTCGATTAACATCAGACAGGTATAGATACCTGTCTGATGTTAATCGATTTTACCTTTTTCTGCATACCCATAAAAAACATGTTTTCCTGTGAATATTTGTTTGTAAACCCATCAAGGGAATCGTTGAAAGCTACATTGTAAACATAATGTCCACATTTCCTATTCAAACATGCCATTTTAACAGACAAACAGCAAGAAAAAATTTAAAAAAAAATATTGTTCTAAGTAAAATGCTGTAACATTGCCTTTATAGCTCAACATTGCCTAAATTCAAAAAAGTTAAATTATTCCCGCTGCGAAATGTTTTTTATTGTCTATGGTATTACTAAAAGCAAGTCGGCAATCTGTATGGCAACATTCGATCATACGTCACTCCAAATTTTAGTTAACAAACTGTCAGTGTCAGTTTCATTGTCAGTGCGGATACTCGCTGTTTACCGGCTAGCCGCTTTTTACAACTTTGCCTAGCATTGTAAAAAAAAATTTCTTGTGATATTCAAGATTCAGTGAAGTCTGACGTGGAAAAGAACTTCATGGCAATATGGGTGTCAAATCCGTTACCAAAATACCTATTCATTTAAAAAGATATTATGATAGGCAATGTTGTAGTTTTTACCTCAACTTTGCCTACGTTTTCAAAGCAATTTTTTGGTGCTTTATAGGTGTTTTTTTTACTAGTAGCAAATGTATTCCTATAGCTTAAAGTCCAATATTGGACAGTAATTGAAAAAACATACGACTTTCTTAACGATTAAAGATTTATCGAAGAAAAACGTCAAAATCCGTGCAAAGTTGCAGCATTTTAGGTACCATGAACTTTCATACGCATTCAGTAAAACTGCTGTTATTTTGAAATAACAAACAATCACTTCAACTTAATTTATTTATATCAATCAATCAATCAATCAATAGTCTTTATTTGTAAACATAGGTTATAACAGTGTGCAAGATGTTACAATAATTGTTATACATTATATAGTTTCTCTATGTTTTGCCATTTGGCGTACAAATATACATTTAAAGGAGGCTTTTGCCAGTTGGGTAAATTAATCTATAGGTGGTACTAGTATTATAAAGAGGTAAAAGTTTAATTCGTAATATCAATATCAATTTATAATGCATTAGGTAATGTCAGGTAATGTCAATCTTTAATGAAATAAGATAATGTCAATATTAAATGGTTATGATGTCAATAAGTTACTGCTAAGAAAAACATCTAAAATTGATATTGTCCACAGAAATGTGAGAGTTGTCATGCTTTTACAGTCATGTTACGAGCATACAAATATATTATGTCAAAGAGATGTCATCAAAGTAGTCGCTGAGAGAGTAGTAACATTTCTGTATTAAAATAGTACATAATTTACGCTTGAAATTTACTAAATTTAGATTTTTTATTGAGCAAGGTAACCTATTAAATATCCTTTGGGCCATACAAAAAAAGCTTTTCCTCGTTAAAGCCGTACCTGCATTTGGTACTTTAAGCTCTAACTTATTTCTGTCCCGTAGTTTCCTATATTGACTTTTAAAAGCTATTTCATATAGGTGCATGTTTGTTTTCACAAATACATTTACCTCATAAATATACAGAGAAGGCAAGGTTAAGATATTGAGACTTTTAAATAGAGGTTGACAGCTGTCGGTACTTTGTAAACCACACATAGCTCTGATGCATCTTTTTTGGGCTTTGAAGACATAGTCCTTATTTACTGAATTGCCCCAATATATTATGCCAAATCTTAGTGTGGATGCCACATAGCCATGGTAAGCCATTAAAACAGATTCTAGGCTAACAATTTTAGCCAGTTTATAGAGGGCATATGCAAATTTATTGACTTTTTTACAGATGTCTTCCGTTTGAGGTTTCCAGGTCAAGTTATTATCTAAAACAACACCAAGAAATCTAGTCATAGTTACCGACTCTATTTTAGTGCCCAGGTAGTTAATGTCAAGGTTTATATTAGGAATCCTTTGATAAAAGTGCATTATTTTAGTTTTTTCTAGATTTATGACAAGATTATTATTATTTAGCCAAGTAATTATTTTATTCAATGTCAAATTTATCTCTGCTTCGTATGTATTAGGATCGTCACATTTTACTACTACCGTGCTGTCGTCAGCAAATAATACCATCGGATGCTTTATTTCTCTAGGCAGATCATTTATATAAGTTAAGAATAGTGGAGGTCCCAACACACTACCTTGTGGGACTCCGTACTTAATAATCCTACTACTAGATCTGTATCTTCTTTCGAAACCAGTGCATGGGCATATACGTTTTATTTCCAAAATCTGCTTTCTGTTGTGTAAGTAAGATTCAAAAAGATTCAGAATGTTGCCTCTTATACCATATTTCTCTAATTTATTTAATAGTATTTTATAATCTACGTAGTCAAAAGCCTTTGTAAGGTCCATATATATAGCACATACGGCATTTCTTTCGTCTACATTTGATAAGATAGGGCGTATCAGATCATGGATAGCCATGTTAATTGTCCTATTCTTGCGAAATCCTTTCTGTTCATCGAGTAGAATGTTTGATTTCTCTAAGTAATTATAAAGTGCTTTATATATGACTTTTTCAAATATTTTTGCAAATATGGGTATCAAAGCAATAGGTCTGTAATTTTTCATTAGACATTTGTCTTGCTTTTTATATAGTGGAGTAACTATGGAGGTTTTGAGATTCTCCGGGAAGATACCATTCTCAATACTTAAATTAATTATATAACTTAGGTGTGGGGCTATATATTGAGAGACTGTTTTTATGACTTTTGTGCATATTCCATCACTGCCTACACTGTTTGTATTTCTAAGAGACCTAATATGATGCATGATGTCATGCGGCAAAGTTGGTTCCATAAATAAAGAGTTCAAAGTGTTTGAATGAATGGGAATTTCTTGCGTTATGCTATGATTGGAATTAGGTACTTGGTTAATAAAATATTCGTTGAAGGAGTTTGCTATTTCAGTAGGATTCGTGACGATCTTTGTGTCAGTTTTTATTTCAGTTATAGGTTCTTTAGGAAAGTAGGCTTTATTCTTGTTAATTACGGTCCATGTCGCTTTAGATTTATTTTGTGCTGTTTTGATAAAATAATTATTTTGAGATTTTTGGGTTAAAGATATAATTTTTTTAAGTCTACGTGAATATGTTTTGAATGCATTTTTGTTCTTGTGAGTGGGATTAGCTCTATATTGCCACAGAAGCACACGTTTCCTTTTACTGCATTTTTTTATTCCCTTTGAGATCCACTTAGATTTTTTAGTTAATGACTTGGTAATAGTTTCGTAAGGAAAACAGAGGTCGTAAAAGCATTGAAACAAATCCAAAAAATAAACATAAGCCTCATTAGGGTCCGAAGTAGTGTAAATGTCTGAGAATGAGAGACATTTTATACAATTTTTAAATTTATCCAGATATTCTAGGCAATAGTTCCTTCGTCTAACACGCCATGACTTAATAGCACATGTTTTTTTAACCGGGCATCTTAAAACCTGTGTGGTGTGGTCTGACAGTCCAAATTCAATAATTTCCCCCTTGCAACCTCGGATATTGTGAGCGAAATTATCCAAACATGTCCCACTACTTATTCTAGTGGGTTGAAAGAATTGCAATTGTAAATTAAAGTTTAAAAGAATATATTCAAAATCTAGGGTCTGTTTATTTCTTTTTAATGTATTGATGTTAAAGTCCCCACAAACGATAACCTTTTTATTACGTTTAATGCATACTAGATGGAGAATATTTTCCAATTTGTGATAGAAAGTGTTTAAGTCGGAATTTGGGACCCTATATATACACACAACGATAATACCATGTTCGGTTAATTCAATTGCGCAACACTCAATCAAATTTTTTATACAGTAATTGTTTAAATTTACCACTTTATAGTGATGTCCATTTTTTGTTAAAACACATGCACCACCTCTTTTACAGTCTCTTGAGAAACTTATAGCTATGTTATAGTTAGGTATATTTAAAAGTTCTTCTTGCTCAGGCGTCATAAAATGTTCCGTAATACATACAACATCGATAGATTTTTTCTTACTTTGTAGCTCTTCCAAACAGACACTTAGGATGTCACTTTTGTTTAGGAGTCCGGCGATATTTTGGTGTAGGACATATATGTTCTTATAGACGAAAAAAGTTTGAATTTTCCGTCAGGTTTGCGTTTTGCTCGTTACTGTCGGAAGAACTGTCTTTTATGTTTACATTATTCAGACCAAATAGATGACCATTTGGTGGATAGAGATCTTGCTACATGTGTTGCCTCTGTCAACGTGTCAAGTTTTATAATTTCTAAGGAAAATAGGAATTCATTATCCAGGTCATCATTTCAGGCCGGAATCACCCACTATTTCGTATAGCCGTTTTTTCTTTCATCCTCCACAGTTTCCCGGTCCCGTTGGTCTCTCATCCAGGATTTTCTCGCGACTTTGACGATATCGACAACCATTCCTGGGTTTTTTACTTCTCCAGGTTAAAATACCAAGTTTCGGCCTCAAAATGTACATCTGTATGTATAGATAATTAGGTACTAAAACTACAGCCATAATACTAATAGCCATTTCTGTAAAAAAACACCAAGGTAGATACTTAAACTATATTTAAAAAATCATTTAGAACTCAATCAACTCCTACGCAAGTCGTGTTTGAAAACAGAACATTTATTTTTAACGAGTGATTACGTCATGCCCTGAGCGATATTGGACAGTCGACGTTTGATGTCCAAGGTTCGATGCCCGGACGTGTTACAATGTGTTTTTGTAACTTTAGACGTTAAATGTATCGTTACATTTAGATGGTACAGGAATATCTTTGTGGTAAAGTAACCCTGGCTGGTAGCCAAGTTGGAACAGTCACCCTTTGGAAAGCAGTTGTATTGTCAGGTGTATTTTGCTACATATTATATTATTATCTGATAAAGTAAATTAAGTCTTCTGGTAGAAGCCTTACACCGTGGATTTATAAATTTCCCCATAATGAAAAAACCATAAATTTATTTACTCAGGTAATTAATTTACACCCATTGCCATTTATCACAATATAATCACACAAATAAAACATTAAAATTAAGATACAAATAAAATAAAATTCAGTACAAATATAATTTACTGAAATACAATTAATAACAAAAATGTTTACTTATTTGTTCCTTTTTACTTTAACATAAAATGGTTGATAGCTAATTACAAAAGCTAAGGAAAATATTGGACTTAATTAAAACACTTATCTCACAGAATTCATCCAGTAAAATTAAACTACATCCATGTTGTGTTTTGTTAAACTTATGATCGAGTCTATATTTTTATTTGTCTGTGTACCCATATAATCTGTGCGCTCTAATTATAAATTTTAATTTTAGTGTGTTTCTCAGTAAGTGAATTATCTATGTAATTCTTATGAGAAATAAAGTTGTTCTTAAACCTTAATTCCAGACATAACTTATTTAATTTCAAAAATTTTGCTAGTTTTGTCTTCTATAACTTCCTCTTAATAGCTTCTGGTGTATGGAGACAATGTTATTAGAGTTTAAGAAAATGAAAAAACTAAACTCAAGTCAAATCCATCTATTTCCGTCGGCACTTACGTTAAAATCATCTTTTTCTCCTGTCTCCTTTTTGTCCTCTTGCTGTCTTGCTAATCTTTACACCATGGCATCACCTACTCTTGTTACTCGTACCAACACAAGAAAAGAATATATATCTTAATACATAGTTGAGAGGGTGTCGGAGGGTAGACGATCGTAATCCTTGGAAATGGAGTTGAGAAGCACCCCTTGATTGAAAAGTTTCGCACTCAAAATTTTAGATACAAGTAGGTACTTAGCTGTTGTATAAGTGTGGTTATAAGGTATGTATTATGTTTTAGGGTTTAAGTATGGTAGATGGGATGTTTCAGAGCTGAAAGTAAGGTAGACACAGTGTCATTTTATCAGTAACTTTCTGTTGCCCGCGACCTTCGTATCATCATCATCATTTTAGCCGAATGGCTTCCACTGCTGGACATAGGCCTACCCCAAGTGTCGCCACATTGACCGGTCCCGTGCGTCTCGCTTATTGCTTCCCTATTTTAATCGGATTTTGTTAACAATTTCAAGGGTTTTAATTTTTTTGCACGGAAATTCAATCCTATAATTTCTAAAATAAAAGTAGCCTAACTTATTTCTTTTGATATCAGCTATCTGCCAGTAAAGTGCTTTCATAATAGGTCCAGCCGTTTCAGAGATTAGCCGGAATAAACAGACAGACATGAATTAAAAAAAATATATATATACGACGACTAAAAAGTCACGGTGTATACTTTCATTATCTTTCAGGAAAAAGCTGTTATTTTAAAAAAAAAATACAAACAGACCCTTCAATTATATTTATTTGTCAGATGTAAGATGTATCTAGACAACGATGATGAAAAGTCTATAAGATTGGTACATAAGCTACCGAAAAGTTTATGTATATTTGGTTGAAAGTCACTTTAGAAGTTAAAAATCACTTCGAAAGCGACTGCCATACATTTGTCTCGGCTCTCTGGATGATCAAAACCAAAAAATATTCACGACTGACCCACCTTCACACTGAACATTCACACCAGTGTTAACGTGGAGAAATTTCTTTCCCAGCCTTCACACTGTTACACTTTCAAAGTTCAGTGTGTAGGTGGGTCAGACGGGACTTTTTTTTCCACACCAGTGTTAACGTTGGGAATGTATGGATGATAAGAAAAAAGGGAATAAAAAAAAACACGAAAATTATTAACTACTTATAATAAAAATTAAAATCACTTACGTCGAAAGGATACTTATTCAATTTTACTTTTGATGTAAAATAGAATAGAATAGAATAATTTTATTTGTATAAAAACATGGTACATTAAGGTCTTATCAATAGGGTTGTCATCTTCCATGTTTTGCCATAGAATTGCATACAAATATTAGAACATCGTAAAATTTTAATACAACATCAATTAGTGTAAATTAATATTATAATAATTATGTCTAGGTAATAAGAATAACATTTACAATTCAGGTTTCGTATCTATTCTAAATCTTAATTAAAATAGACTTGTAATTAAAGAAAACTTTAAAAAAATATATCAACTTAAAATACTTTGTAGAACTCGGTAGCTATATCTATCGGTTCCTTTTTTTTAAGAAATTCTTTTACACTATAAAAACAATTGCCAATAAGCTATTTATGTAATGATGTAATTTAAAATATTGTATGTAGTGAAAATAATAAAAATCAACCTCTTTAAACAAGTTCAAATCTTGATGTAGGGGACCTTCCTTCAACTGATTCCAGCACTTTTGTGTCAAATAGTCATGGCACAGACGGCTGCTGAGAGGTATATACAAGTTCTTGCTGAGTAATACATTCGCTCTTTGTAAATTTAATAGCTGAGAGAGCGGTTCAAAAATGCACCTGCTTTCATTATCAGACACCCGTGCAAGCTGATACGGTTCAGGATTTTCGGCTTTTACAAAGCTGCCAAAATTATTCATTCTTCAATTATGTATATTTTTTATTTCGAAATGGCATCTCGCAGTTCAACCTAGGAGGTTGTGGTCTGCTCAACCAGACAATCCGGTGGGTGCCTTGGGTGTAAGGCCTCCAGCCAGAGCAAAAAAAAAACTTACAAACTAAGCGACTACACGCTAAGGGCACCTCCTGTGGGGTACGAGCCTCAGCTTAGGGCGTCGCTGGGGGAGGACAGCAAAGGGACAGGCTGGATCTGAGTGTTGTCATTATTTAGGGACTTGTTTTGGACTACAAGCTCAGCCACGCGGGCTGGCTCGAGCAAGGGTCGGGGAGGGCATGGGACGGGGTGGTGTACGTTATCCTAGCGGAAAAGTGGCTCCTAGAGTGATATGCTTATAATTCGTATATAAACTGCTGTGAATGTGAACCACATAAAAATTGGTGCGACAAAGCGCACCATTGTTTTATGTGGTTCACATTCATAGCAGATTATACACTAATTTTACGTTCCACTCATATCACTCTAGGAGCCACTTCCCGCTAGGGTTACGTACACGACGGGGTTTCGCGACGGGAAAAGAGAAAAAGAGGAAAAGAGAAAAAGCAAAAGAGCAAAAGGCTAACGATGAATTTCTAAAAAATGCCCAATCTCAATATCTCCCCGTACCAACTGCAGTTGCGTGCTAATAATTAAATGGTCCTTTTCTATATCAATTTGTTTCCTTTTATTTGGTTCTAATTGTAATTTTATTTTGTTAATTGTTGTATCTTCTTGTAAAGCCGAGAGTAATTTTGGGAGAGTAACATAATTTTTGTTAATTTGGGAATTCCAATTCGAACAAAAGTACTATTCCCCCATTTCTCTCAATAAAATCCATTGTAATTTAAGGATTATTATTATCCCCTTACCACGGGCACAAGATGTATGTTGTATCAGAAAGACAGGCATTAAAGACGTCGCCTGCTGACATAATATGAAACTTCATCTTACTGATAATAAATACTTCAAGTGGCCAGTGATTCTTTACAAACCCCCAGTATCTCAATTTCCCGACCTTCACATTGATGTGACAGGGTTCCCATCCGTAACACTAGTGTTATACTATATAAATATTAGTGTGAAGGTCGAGAAAGTGATTTCCGTTCCATAACACTGGTGTGAAGGTAGGGAACGTAATGTTCCCAGCCTTCACACTGGTGTGAAAGCCGGGAAAAAAAATTCTCCACGTTAACACTGGTGTGAATGTTCAGTGTGAAGGTGGGTCGGTCGTGAAAATATTCACCTGAACTTTCCAGTAAACCTTACCTACCTAGCTACTCAAAGTTTCACCTCTCAAAGTAGGTACCTATGAACCCTGAACACCCTTATACTCATCTCTACCTATAAATAGGTATAGTCCACACAATGTAAGTTTACCTTTTATATCAAACTAGTCCATCAATTCAATTTCATCTCTTTCACAAAAATATTCATTTGTAGAGTGCCGGTAGAGCCATAATAGAGCGTTATGGGAAAAGGTATACCTTGGTGTAGAGGCAAAGGTATAGAGATAGAGAGCAGAAGTAGAGCCAGTGATAAATCATAGTAATGGACGAGAGTACAATCACAAGATGTATCCCGTATGATGACCACACGACGTCGGTACATTTTTAGGAAATTTTTGGTTTAAGTCGATTTTATTGGCAGTAAACTCGCTGTAACCACTCAATTAAAAATCATAACTGTCGTCATAGTCGAGTAAAACTAGCGAACAACCTGTAGGTAATACAACCATTATTTTAAACTGGCGAAACGCCCCGGCTACGCACGGGTGCGATGTATATACACATATACATATAAACCTTCCTCTTGAATCACTCTATCTATTGCTGAATTTAAAAAACATTAAACTCGCTAAGCTATTAAAAGAGCTAAGCGTACAAACAGCGGCTTTGTTTTAAACTATGTAAAGATACAGAACCCCAAAAAGCTATCGAAGGAAAGCGACACTTTCTAATTAATTACGTACTCAGAAACCCTCTAAGTAGGTAAGTACTTAGTTTTTGTTTTTCATGGTCTAATACATATCGAGGCTAAATTTTTCCTTTGTCATTTGTGAAGTATCGTTACAAATGGCAAACGGAGAACCTAGTCATTTTTCAGTCATCAGTTTCTTATTCATGTTGTAAATACTTTATTTAGAAAAGGACAAAATTATAAGCCGCCGGTTAATTATTTTAAGTCATTACGTTCATGTCATAACACAACGCATAAGATTATAGTGTAAAACTAAGTTTAAAATATGTAATAATTATGGAGTTTAAACCAATCTGAAGACGTCATATCACAATCCCTTCATCTATCCACGTAACCACATCACATTTTTTTAAAACTGTTTCAGTCTCCAATATCCCCAAATTCATGGCCCACGTAGTTTCAGACCACACCCCCTGAAGATTTTATATGATCCAAACAAAGGCAGCGCTGAAAGGGGCCCGCACCGGTATCGATCTACAACCCCCCACCTCCTCCACCCCCACCCCGGTATGCTGGGTGCCGGTAGCTCGATACCAATACCACGGTGATACGATGTACTTAACGGAGCACCTCTACTAGCGATATCGATGGATTCATGTCTGTAGCAGTGACCCTGGTTTTGTAAGATGTCGGATGTTATTAATATTCAGAAAAAATGGCAAGGAAGGCGGTGTCGAATGAGATGACGAGTATTAGAGAAGTATGGAAGATGAAGAAATGCTGCGCTGATCCCAAATGAATTGGGGTAAGGGCAAGAGAATGATGATGTTATAACTTTCTTATTCAGTAATCGATTGTATTATTTTGTTCCAATAGATCTTCATCGCAATATACTTCATCGCAGTTAGGTCTCACTAAACTACCCAATTTCAGAAAATATTCAAGTTCTTTTTAATATTGGAAAGGATAGCCCGGGGGTGTGTTCAATAGTTCATAGTACACGCTGTTTTATTGTCAAAAATGTATGTCAAAAATATGTAATGTATGTCAAAAATGTATGCAGACGTTAGTCATCACTTAATATTGAGAAGCATTTGTGAATAAATTCCAATGTTCAAATGTTTCAATGTTTGACGATACCGTCTAATGACTGCAAGTTTCTTAACCCTATAAATTCTACTTCCCCGAAATAAATTGAGAACAATACACCATTACACAATCGAATAAAAGAAGAATAGCATTCAAAGATATTTCCCGAAGCAATCATCATCGACAGACAAGAGCGAAAGACACATCCTCCATTCTTCCACAATGGCCTATTCGAAAAGTAATGCGTCAAAAATCCCACGTCCCAATGAAGAGTTCAATCATCTAACAGAACTGTTGCAACGAAATAATAAAATATACAACAGCTACTACCACGAATACAATATGCTATTTTGCATTTGTAAATTTGAAAGTAAAATCTTTCTGAGCTACTGTCTCGCAACATAGTAGGCATACTTCTCCTTTAACAAACTAGACTTCACATAAAAATCAACCTTATATCCAGCCAGCTAACACTGTGAATGCAGCTCGTGGGTCAAATTGACCCGCAAGTGTAATTTGGTTCTACAGACAATACATAATACGTCATGAAGCGCTGTTTACGGTCGCGAGGTATCGCTAGCGGTTTGACACATCGCTTAGCGCGAATGATTTGTGAAGGGTTAAAACCCTTGGATGTGAGTGATCACTCTGTGTGGTGTACCTAGAGGCGTACTATCGGTGTTTACTAGAAATTCTAGAAAGTAAAGCGTTAAAAACACAAACTGAAACGAAACAATGTTGTTCGTTTTACGATCATGTAAAATGTCACAGTCTAAAGATGGGAACTTACAAGCTAATTAAAAAGGCACAGAAAAAATCAATTACATATTGTTTTGTGTCGTCTCATTAACTTTAGTGTTATTCACATTCCGTCCTATTTTATGGATTCATGGAAATAAAGGAAATCAAATAGAATTCATAACAACAAAAAAAATTACGTTAAAACCGATATTAACTCCTACACAGATCAACGTCTCCGTACATTTTCCGAGTCAACGTACCAAACCCTCTGCTACCCCTATAATCCGCGAAATAGCCTCACCGCATCGCCGCATAACAAGAATACCAAAAATGAAACTAGTGTGATCACAGAGGCTAACCCTTGGCCGCGGGTGCCACGGGTGCACGGTTAGTTAGGCAGGCGCAGGGTTAAGCGTAATGGTACATGAAATCACCCGGAGTGCAGTTAAATGCGATGCAATGGCGACATCAAAGATGAATTTATGAGCTGTAATAGAATTTTTGATTACTTTTGATATGGATGAAATGAATGTGGCTATGGAATTGTTAGTGGACAATTGAAATAGCGCTATATTTAAGGGTTTATTTCCTCATTCTAGGATTGTTAATAATAGTAATTATAAATCAATATTTCATGTCACATCGTTCATGTATATTGCCCTGAGCAAATGAGGTTGTCATGCTTAAATGAATGCCACATTTAGTGACTAAAACAAAAGTATTAAAACAAGACCTAAGTTTTACTATCTTTCAGAGAAAATCGTATAATTTCAACAGAATTGCATGATCTCCGTCCTCCTGCAAACCGAGCTTCCCCAGTGAATTCTTCAAAACCCTTCAAGTTCAAAGACAAACCAGAATGCAGATAGACGTCGCCGAGCAGATATTTATTAGCATGACAATGTAAGGCACAGTTCGCGAATAGAATACGCCGAGTAGTGCCGACTGCCGGAACACCCACAAAGGGACATTCGGCCGATGGCGACCAGCCTTCCGTCGTTACGCACTGTTTTGTTATCGGCTAGTCTGCGGCCTAGGGTGGACGATGAAGCGGATCAAGAATTGGAAGAACAGGCGATTGGAAACTGTGGTAGCTATGAAATGAATGAGGTCGAAGCAAATTATAATACTAACAACTGACAAATTTTAGAAGTTTTCCGTTGATTACATCTGTAGACTTTGACAAGCCGAGCGGACCGTACAGTGAACTTGCTGCAGCCACCTTGCTTTAACACCACATGTGTTAAAGCTCGGTGGCCGGGTCAGTCATGAACTACATTATCTCTCAAGCCGCTGTCCCGTCTGCTCTCCAGTCCGCTCTGTTAGACCGCACCATGAGCAATTGCTTAGCAACATCATCACCCGTTGCTTGCTTCATCAAAGGTCCATCCTCTTCTCTGGGGTAATCTGATTGTATTCTGATATCTAGATATAATGGGCTGAAATTACTATCAGATTAACCAACACATCACAACACAGATTATCAGGTTCGATTACCGCCACTGTGCTTATCATTTCAACTCGCTCCCTCCCATCCCTCGGAGCACAGCTCAGCCCCATACATTCCGCAAGCGTCCTTTGTTCAAGCTGCAGTTTAGCGAAAGCAATTTCGTGTTTTATGCGCAACCAGCAGATACAACGCGGCGGCATACGAGTTGTGAATACCTGCTACAACACTGAACTAGGAAAACTAGAAGAGGATGCCTTTTCGGTTTCGGTCCTATTATTCGGTCCTATAGTAAATACCCGGTTTTTCTCGGGTTTTACTACGGGACTGAAACCAGTTTCGCAGTTCCTTATCCAGGCGTTTCTTAACGTGACTCATTAACGCCATAGTCTCGTAGCTTCTGTTGCCAAACTATGGTAGACCGGCAAGATAAAAAGAAATGACCACTCTTCACTAATCAATGTTCCTGATTTGCATGACAGTCGGCCACTAATGATCCATATTTATGCGATCACCCGTCGCTGAACAAAGGGTGATTTACCTGCGCCTGCGCCGCCACACCTATTAGAGAAGCGTCGTCGTATATCAACGCTTGATTAGTTTATGTGACGCGTGAGCTGGTGCGCAAGAGTTGCGGTTTGGGGTTATTCCGTGTTGCGAGAAAAAGTTTTGAAGTATTGTTAGTTATGGATAAATAAGGGTCGCTTGTGTCGCGACAGAGCAAATTGGACCTTAAAACTGCGCACAGAAGACTGATTGAGTGTTTGTGTGTGAGATCAAGACTAAATTAACTCTGTGCCAAAATTCAAATTGTTTTATAGATTTCATTTCAAGCAAAACCTCTGTGACATACGAACAAGAAAGTGAGATTATAAAGGTGCCGATTTTCATTGGTTGGAAGCTTTAGAAACGGGCATTTTCATCATAATTATGTGATCGGTCTTCACACGTGTCCGCGTATTTGATACCGTAGTGATTTGGTGATAAGACTTATCCGTCACCAAGTTAAACGTTAGCGAGGACCGTGGAGGTTCTAAAAAGAAGCTTGTGGAACTTTATAGAGAGAATCACAAAGTTCTATAATTAGTATTATTTATATTAAATTGTATTTAGTATTTTCTTATCATAAAATATAGTTACTATGGTATCAAAAGCCCCAACATCCACCAGCTGCTATTACACGTAATAAGCTCCTCGCATGTTTTGCCACAAAGATAACATTCAGTTGTGCATGAATCACGCGCTAACTCTGCGGTGGCGATCAGACTTGCGGTCAGACTCGCGAGACTCCCCCGGGTTATTGCCACACCATTGTCAATGGCTCTGACCAGAGTTGCTGGAATTATAATCTTTTTCAAAGAAGTCTTGTATATTCAGTGAATTATGAGGATATATATACCTCTGGATAGATTAGCCCTTGATCCTAATTACTATCTCCAAAGAATTCATTTTATTGTTACCAAGATCTCACATTGACTGGGAGTTTTGAAAGTTTGTAACCTAAGTCTTAGGCTTTAGTGTGTCATTATTGCTATTTGATGGTATTGAGGAGGTATCTTATAAGCAAAACTTGCAAAATTAAGGCAACACGTTATTTTACAAAATTCATAGTAATTTAGTTATGACAACTTTAAAGCCTTTTTCAATTTTAATAACAAAATCAACATCTCTCATCTGTCTGGTACAATCAGTGGCCTTAATTTCCTGACCACTTCCCATCTTTTTTGTTGTAAGAGAGTCATGGCAAGGCATGCACGATCCTCCGACAATCGGCATTAGCCTAAGAATACCACTGCCTCGTTGTTCTAGCGGTCGCAAGCGCAACTTCTGAGCATGGGGTCCTGGGTTCGATTCCCAGGGCGGGCAGTGTTATTGGGTTTTTCCATTAGGAATTTATCAGTAGCAGTCACGGAGTTTGGATTTGTGCCCGATTGGTGGCAATAGGCTCGCCCCCTTTTACATGGGAATTAAACATAACTGGCGAAAAGTAGGTGTACTACTAATAGTACACCCACTTTTCGCCAGTTTTACCTAAGTACACCTCTGCCTAGCCCTTCGGGGATTACAGGCGTGATGTTATGTTATCTCCCGCTATAATGACCGTTCACTCACTTTACACGTCAGCCTACGAAAGCGTTAGAACAGTGATTACATCTAGTATTCTTGTGGGTGATCGCATTAGCTAAGTGCATTAGCATGCGAAAAATAAACCAACGCACATGCTGCTTGACGCTCGTTCGGTTAATCCCGGGAGCGTGTGCGCACTGTTGCATACGGCACGATACGGGAAAATCTTGTGAAAATTGTTACAAATCTCGACACTCTTTTAATTCGGGTAACTGTGTGACGATTTCGAATGTAGGCTAAAATATTAATGATAATTATAGAACGAACGTTATAGAGTCTGTTAGTATGCAACATGAATCCTTGTTTAACACAGCTGAATCAGGTGTCGAACATTGGTATCTAATTTTAGAGAATTCTTTATTTTAGTGTACATTAGACTACAAATAGAACTAAAATAAAAATTAAGACTAAAAGTAAATAAAAATTAAAACTAAAATAAAATTAAGCCTAAAAGTCTGCATATTATTGTATACAACGACGACAATAGGACACTTAGGCGTAGGTTGCGCCTTTCATATCTAAGTTAACGTTTTTTAAAGCCATTTTTGACGCCTGTAAGATCAACGCACTGTTATTAGCACTGCTGGGAATGAGCATAGCCTCAACTCAAGCTGTTTGGGATTCGTTGACCCATACTGCAAGGTGAAATGATGCCGATTGACTGTTTTGATTCAGTCCTTCCTCTTAAGTATGGTATGAGTTTTACTCTCCGTCCGATGTCGGCTAACCATCACAACAAAATAACATTCTCGTGTCGTATAAAACAACGCACACGCACCTCCAGCAATCATTTCCCGCGCAGATCCTCGCCCTGTTCGCATTAACATTCAATAAGCTGTAATGCCTTGTAACAACACCGCGTAAGGATTTGAACATAACATCAACAGCGCCGAATTAACTCTTATGGCGGAATATCTTGGGGATGAATTAGAATATTTGGTGGTGAAGGAGTTGGTTGAAACAGCTGTTGATATCCCAAGGAAGGGTGAGGTGGTTGTAATTATTTTTAGCCTGTTTTGTTTTTGTCATTAGGAAGTTAAATAGCTTACTTAGGGTCATGTCTAATTTTTCCAAGCAATTACTGTTTTTGTCAAAAAACTGTGTGCTACTCCAAACTCTATGTAGTGTAGATGTAGCACTTGGTGGCCAATAGCATGTACCAGAGGACTTAGACAATTGACAATCGCTTTCAAAGCGTAACATATTTCTACCAACGACTTTCAACTTAGGTCGTCCTTTATTAGCAGCGTTTAGAAGGCATAAATGAAGAAGATGATCACATTTTGTAACAAAAACTGGGGCAACGTTCTCAACTTCCTTTTCACACCATCGATTCGCGATATTATGTATGTGTAATATTATTCTCAAAGCTAGCTACTAACCCAACAATATAATATGGTAGGCCAGTCGCCCCACCGCTGTCAGCTGTCACTCATACCAGTAAGCGGATTTGTACTCCACCTCCTTGTGCGGTGTAAGTCATGAGAGTATAGCGGGTTGAAGTAGCGAGTTGAGCTAGTGTATATACGCTTTAAGGATGTTTTAATGGCTGTCAAAAAAACTCAAATATTTGCCACCAACCTTTACCACGATTCAGACCTAGAATCATGAAGTTTGTGTCAAGACGTTCCTTATACCGTGTATGCTGATTGATCGATCAAGCTTTTTCATTGCTCAACTAGTCGATGAACCAACTTTTAGTTTTCCATAGGTAAATGTAAGGCTTGCAGCTACGTAACTTATGATGGATATATGTCACATTTTAATAAGCACTAAATATATTAAACTTAGGTTTCTTTTTAATATCAATTTAGTTTATTTATCGACGTAACAACAAAATGGTGATGACTTGATTTCTGTTAACGGCAGGGAATAAAAAAGAATAGTTTAATGTTCTTTGCAATTTCACATAATGTAAACCATTAACGCTTCCCAACTAACACTTAAATTTCGTACAATCATCGTCTCCAAATTCTCCCGCTTCCCGCTCCCCGCTATCGCTCGTTACTTAACCCTCACCATAAACATATCACAATAGTAGTTTGTCGTTACGTTTTGCAGACTTTCTTTGTATGTGGGGCACACAATTACTTTCTCTGTCGCATGTCGTGTTGCTACTGACAATTTTCTGGTGATGTCGCTGTGTAATTACTATTGCTACACTAAAATAATAAAGCGAAGTGAAAATTTTTGTGTTTTCTTGTACTTTTTGTAAAAGTCTTACCGTGACGATGAATAAAGTACGTAAAACGATGTGGTTGTGTGATTTTGTGATACACATTTATTATAATGTTATTTTGGTTAGTTAGTCAATCCCTACTTACATATTTGAGATCCGTTGGTTTTTAAAGCTCAAGATGACTATGCCCAACATTACCGAGTAGCTAAATAATGTAGAGGGTATTGTTAACAATCGATTTACTAATCTCCACAAGTTTTTACAAATTAATAAAGAGATTGTACTATATATCAAAACTAGGGTGGCATTCCTAGCATTAAGCACATAGACATATTAAACTATGCCCTCAAAATAAAACCTTTTTTCTTTCCCAACAAGATTGATTTTACAACATTCTAAAACTTTTCATAACTGACCAAGAAACGAATTGATTTCATTTGCTAGAGGAATTTAAACCTAATGCCTTTGAAATAACGCCCTGACTCATAGTCTCATCAGTCCAATTGAAACAAACTTAAACTTACACACAAAAAACTAAATGAAACTTCTATCACCACACAATGAAGGGTCATAGTCGATTAAAACAGCGTAAAAGTAGGGGTAAAAGTAATATTTCCTCAGAATTAAAACACGGGGTGCTAGCTAATCGGTTGTGGGAGCTTTACTAAGCTCATCGGGTTACTAAAATAATGTTTATGTTTACTCTAAGCTTATATTTGCCATAGGGTCGCCATTAAAACCATAAACCCATACGATTCACATACAACCCCATGCATGCTCCCCTAGCAGCTCAACGCAAATCCATTTTGGTAAACTTCACTAATAGATTCTGTTAAATTAAAACAGACATAAATAAAATATAAGTTAGTGTAAGAAATTTGGAAATGTTTTCCCCAAACCTGAGAAAAAAATTGTTTTAAATGGTTTTTTTTTTTCTGAGGTTCTGTAAATTGATCGATTTCCACAATACCGTAAGACATTTAATTGTCTGTTTATTCCATAGAGTTTATTCGTTCTAAGAAATAAAATAACATATTTGAGGTCACATATTTTAGTGGAGAACTCGTCATCTTATAATTTTGCAAACCCTAAGTTTCTGTTAATAAACTGGTATGTACAAACTGTGATCTATAACTTTATCATAATAAGAATCAAATATCGAGTGTATGTGATTTTTTTTTAATCTACTCAAACCAACATCGACATAACGAGAATAAAATCTACACTCACGAAGAAAAAAAACACACAACAGCTCCTTACATCTCTCTTCTCAGTATTTATGCTAAAATGCGTTTATCAACAATGTGCATACGCGGATAAACTTAAATGCGGATATTCCGGTGAAATGTGTCAAACATCGCAGGTATCTGTGTCGGACACAATGGCGGAGTGGCCAAGACGCATTGTGGGATTAGTCGAGGTGTTTAGATAAATGCGCGTTGTAGCGTGATGGTGGAAGATAAAATATGAAGAAAAACAAGTGTCGGAGTAAGGAATAGACAAGTTTGATTGAGATTTCAAAAGAAAAATCTAAAGATGCCTAGGGTTTTTTTAGATTTGATATGACCGTCCCATAATGCCCTGTAGTAGAGTCAACTGTCAAGCCTGGATTTAACGGAGAAATTAGGATTATGACAAAATATTCCTAGTGCCCGGGACTGATTCGTGTCTCCTCAACAACTTTAAGTTAAGTGACACTTTCTATAACATAATAGAAGCTCATAATTATACTTTTTCTAGCTCTTTCAATGTCATTTTGATTTCCAGTGTTTTTGCATTCTACCTGCCTTTTTTAGTCAATTTTCCAGCACGTGCTTGTTATTTAAAATGACTACAATATGTATAGCATATCAGTGGCTTAACCCTCCGATGCGTGGGTGCGGACATTATCCGCACTAAGCTTGTCTGCTGTCCATTATCCGACTGTCCGACGCCTCTATTGTCCGACCCTGTTAATATCGATTTTATACTCGCGGTGAAACACCTGGTGACTGGTATCTAAATTATTTACATGTTCATGTAAAATAATAACAGATCATTCTAACCAGCCTATATAGTCAGTGAAACCTTATGGGATAATTGAATAAACATACTTTCAACAAGGTCCTGCATTGCGTTGATAACGTTTCAGAGCAGACGAATTTTTAAACCTATGGAGCAAGCGATTAGTTTTTTCCTTCAAAATGTTTAGTGAGAGTGTTTAATTACAATAAAATAAGGTGCATTTTAGGATTAGTACAAGATTGCCATTGATTGATTGGCCGTTGATTTTTTCAAGGATTACGCCAAAGTTGACAAAACAATCCTGAAAAGGCATCGATACTAAACTTCGAACAACTTAAGTATTTCCACAAAAGTTTGTCACAAAGTTAACTTTTACTTATAAAACTAAACAATTGCACATGTATTCCTGAGCGCATCGTAAATTTTGTAAGTGGTATACAAATTCATACGACAATCGGAAACGGCGCTCGTCCGATCCATTGTGAAATAGACAGAAGTGATCATAAAATTACTTGTTCAGGGATATCTTTCGTAATATTTTCTTAAGGCTTCTTCCTGTATTTCTAACAACGTAGAATTATTTATTTGAAAACGTGTTTCCTCCTCTTTGCTTTTTTACATAGCGGACAGTGATTAAGGGTTAAGATTTTTCTGTCGTACTTACCTACTAGAAAAGTTTTTCGGTCCAGGTACTGCTATTAAACTACGTAGGTATCTGATATAAAAATTCCGTACCTGAAGGGAAACCGACAGGACCCTATTACTAAGCATGTCCATCCGTCTGACCTTCCGTCTGTATGTCAGCGGGCTGTATCTTATGATCCGTAATAGGTAGACATTTGAAATTTTCACAGAATGTAGTGTATTTCTGTTGCCGCTATATCCCGAATAATAAAAATAAATTTAAAAATTAAAGGGGGCTCCCCTACATAATAGTACGGAACCCTTCATGCGCGAGTTCGCTTCAGTAGCGTCCATCAGCTGCTGTGATGTGCAAGCAACAGGACAGGCAGGACACGATATCAAGTGTCCCATCATCGTTTGTGAGGTAACACCCCATCTACACTCCAGAGCAGAGTCATCTAGTCATCTCTGAATCTCCACCTGAAAAGGTATTGTTATTGTTACCATAACATCATGCTTTTATTAATTTCTGATTTCGAATAATACCTGAAATTGAAAATGACATTCTCACATCCTAAGTGTATATTGCTTTGTGGACGGTGAGTAATGGGCTAGCTCGCCGTCCGTCCATCTTATGACGACAGGCCGTATCGACGGCGCGTTCGTGTTCCACGCGCACCTCAAAGAGATGTTAGCAAATCGGAAGGGGTCCTCAAGGGCCGATGTCTGCCGGGGCTGCGGGACTGTTGGAAAGGGATACCGCGGCCCTGGAACACAAAGGGCAAAGAAGGAACATGGATGGGTTTTAGTCAGTACAAGTCTGACACTCCCTTCCGCTCCCGCCTAGAGCGGGAGGGGTCATTTGATGAGTTTCCATCCGAAAAAAAAAGGATACAATGCTGGTCTCATGGATAAAGTTGTTTAGTTAGGTCTGCAGCACCCCATCAAATCGGTCGACGTCAAATGACGACAACTTTCTGATATGTACATGTTGTTTTAGCATGTATCTGTATCTTTTTACATGCATACGCCTGTAATCCTAGAAGGGTTAGGCAGAGGTGTACCTAATAGTACAGCCACATTTCGCCAGTTATGTTTAAGTCCCATGTAATAGGTGGCGAGCCTATTGCCATCGACCGGACACAAAACCGGACTCCATGGCTGCTTCTGAGAACGTCCTGATGGAAAAACCCATAAAATAACCTGGGAATCGAACCCAGGACTTCATGCTCAGCAGTCACTAGTCCAATTAGGCAGTATGTGGATATAATATTCATGCATCCACAAAACAGTAGCCCACATCACATCAAGGATTGTTCCAAGCCAGCAACTAGTACGTAGCTAAGTAACCGGATACCCAGTACGTACCGGCTCGTACCGGTATTATCCGGTAATAGCGAGTAATTGGGCGGAATAACCACATTACACTGTAACCAGACACATGCCTTGTTTAGCTAACAATCGGGCACCGATTTACAATCGCCAATCACCATGTGGGTGGATGGTGGAAACAATGGCTTTTAGCGGGTAATTTATTTATTTTTTGTAGATTCATCATCCATTTAATTATTTATTTTTGAAGATCTATGGTGGTGTCAGGAGATTTTTCTTGATGGACACTGTCCCCCTTCTAAGCAATGGTCTTTTACAAACGCAATTAAGATCTGGAGGATTCATGGCTACAAATAGCTATATCGTGTTTTCTAGTACAGACGCCAGCAAATCAAGTACCCGAAACTGTCAAATTTTCCCAATCAACCTTGAACCTAATGCTTAAGCGATATAGTTGAAAATCTATTAAAATAATTTGACAGATTGTAGTAGCTTGATGCGCTGGCCACTGTACAATAACCTACCTATTATATTGTGTCAACTAATCTATATTAATACTAATGTAGTATTCTGTGTTTTCTTTTTTTTTATTCTGGGTCTATGTTAGTAACACGACGGAAATGACTCCTAACTCGATCGACATAAAATAATTGGAACACGTCCATTTGAAACCCTCTCAAAAAACATAACACTAGTAGCAAAAACGACTCCATAAAATAATAATAGCACCACGAATCGCATTACAAAAATCATATTTAACAAGTAACTTTCACACCCCATCGGTTACAATATGGCTGCCATGGAGGGGCATGGTACATGGCTACATAATTACGTATACACAATGGGCCAGCACAATGGAGGCATTGAGATGTCGCCGTCGGCTTGGGGCACGGGTGTAACTTCTAAAGTAAATATGGCGAATGTGTCTTTTAATGTAGGTTATATTTTATTTGGTTGAGCCGTGTGATGGATGCATTGTTTTTTTAAGAAAAAATATTGTCATATTTCCCCCAAAATTGCCTAGCTTCTGGGAAAAGAAAATCAAACACTACAAAATATTCTATTGCACTCTACATAATATCACGCCTGTAATACCCAAAAAGTTCGGCAGAGGTGTAGCTAATGGTACACTAACATTTCGCCAGCTAAGTATGTTTCAATCCACCATGTTATAAAGGGGGAACAACAACCTGCTGTTGTTTAAAAAACCGTTTAGCGTTTAATTTTTAATTAGCGTAAATATCCTCTATATTAGCGTAAATTAAAACACCCTTTTCGTTAGGCTCAAAAATATACAATTCGCAGAAAACTAAGCTACAAAGTAGGTATTCAATAAAAATGAAAACTAACTTTCCCTACATAATTTTCCATATAATATACCTTACCCCACAACACATACCCGACGGACATCTGCCACCCGAGGAATACGTAACAACTATAATAATAATTTAATTAATCAATTATTATCCCCATGAGGTCTCGTTCACGAACACTGTTCGCTCTATGCCTGCTGAGACGCCATTGTTGCGAAACTGACGAGTTTCCCGCCAAATGTTATTGTTGACAACTTTGAACAATTAAAAAAGTTCTGGACAGACCTGCCAAACTTACTTTTTCGTGACCAAACTCAACAACCACAATAAATAAATAAAGCAAAATCATTAAAAAAAAAAGATAACTTTAAAAGCACATTATTTTTAAATTCAACCCTTCACGGACTACGTTTTTTTTTTGTTTTGTACTAAATAGGCTTACCTACTCATGACCTAAATCTAGTCAGAAACAAAACATTAAAAAAAACAACCACTATTGGCATATTTTTGGGATTGCGAAATCCGTTGTTGGCTAGTATAAACAAAAAATATTAGTACATAATTATTTAAAATATAGATAGTGGCATGCCGTTGTCGACTAAAAAAGTTGTAGGGCACGTTTACACTGAGTAACCCATACCATACCCGTAGCGCAAATGATCCTAAACAGTAATTCAAACATTATACCACGTAGACAAAAAAAAACAATCGGCATTCCAAACTATACATACTGAAAAAAAAACCTCTAAACGTCAAATTAAACTTTTTAAATTCGACAAAGCAATGAAACCATACACCGTGCGGCCGGCCACAGATAATTGAGCATTTTTGTACAGAACCTCAATTTTTGGATGTGTCGTGTTACCAGCAACCAGACACTCCCGGGTGCTCTTGATTCATTCACAATAGGACATGTCTAGAGGAATTACGGAATTTAGTGAATATGATAAAAGTTTTAAAAGATTTCGGTGAAAAATATCTGAGCAGAGATCGATCAGAAAGTTGAGTAGTGATGATTTTTTATTTATAATAGGTTTTATGAGATTTATGATTAGATTAAGTGTGATTTATATTAATTAGAATTTAAGGGCGTTTTTTTTTCACTCGCTTCAGGTACTACAAGGGTGACCTTTGCTTTGAAGGTTGATAAAATTAACATTGCTATCAGCCCGGTAATAATAATTGTGCTGTTTCATCAATCTACCATCAACCATTAAAGGTTTAAATAAGTGAAGCTGAAATGAATATCACCGTCACGCCTAAACTGAATCATGAAGCCCAAAGATAACCTATTTCGTGTCTATTACTTTGCAGACAGATTGGTATTTCGCCAACTTATAAAATATCTACTTATTTTAATAAGATTTAACACAATAAGTAAGGATTTTTCAATTTTCAGCTAATTTTAACGTCTATCTATAGGTTTGACTATATTTTTATGCAAAAGCAAGTCTTATTGACTTGCTTTTGCATAAAAATATAGTCAAACCGCCATTTTTACACTTCAGATCTCGAGTTATCTGATGATTGAAAAATGGACGCTAAGTCATTTTAACTGAAACCTATAAAGCGGTATCTTTCAGGAATAAATTCCAGACTTTATAAATATCGGCCATAAAATAACAATTCATACCTACTTGAACGTCGGTTTCATATATCCAAGTTGTAATCAGCCTTCATACATAGGCATTTTAAACAATAATTGCCCACACAATGGTGTGCAGCGGTTCACATCGCAGTATTAATATTATGTATCATTACAAATGCTCTCATCAGCTCGCAGTGACTAAGCGAGATCGGTAAATAACATCCGGATATTATATCATGATGTAGGCAGCAGATATACCTTCATCAGGTCGTGTATTTCCCTCACACAGAGAGGAGCCCTGTATCCCAGCAGTAGAAAAATCATAGACTGATTATGTAGGCCGTATTTTTACACAAAAGCACCAAAAATACACTATGTTCTTACGTGACAGCCACATAGTATTGGTTCGTCTTTTTCTTTTCGTTTGGTTATTGCCTAACCTGGTGACAAAGTTTTTATGTAACCCATGGGTATCTGACTTGGCTTTACATACTGTCGAGAAATATCTTTTACGTATGCTGGTTTGTTTTCCTTACAATGTTTTCCTTCACCGAAGCAAGTGATCATTACATAATACGCACATGAATCCGGAAAATCAGAGGTGCTTGTCTTGGGTTGGAAATCGAGACCTACGACTTGGCAGTCCGACGGTCACACCACCCACCGGCGGCTCCGCACCGCGGTCCGGCTTTCACGTTTTGGGTTGATTTTTTAATTTAATCAACTCAGCCTATCACAGGCCATTGCTAGACATAGGCCTTTCACAAGTTAAGCTACAACACCCGATCCTCCATCTTCCGCACCCAGCCTGTCCTAGACATATTTTTAAGGTCGATTAAAAATGATTATATGAATAAATGTACATCCACTACGCTCGAAGAATGCCAATGGGACTTCTTTGGGAGTTGAAGTTGTGTAAAAAATTCTATCGTTTTTTTTTTTATTCTGCTAAATAATTAAACAAGAATTATATTTTAATCTACGGATTTATATCCGTATAACCCATCGCCCTCAAAAATCATTCTCCATGACGGAATGGAATCATTACTGTATATTATGTATCCACTGCTTTTAACACTTCAAATATTACCTCCACTCGTAATCATTCGGATACATCAGCTAAACATGAGCCTCTTTGTGTTTCTTCCATGATCATTATGAAAAATGTAAAAAAAAAAAATTCGTTCTTATTTTGAATGTGAGCTTGTTTGTTTGATCGGTCTATTAGTTACGTACAACTTTATGTATACTTGGCACAATAGTTCATGAAAAGAAGAAGCTACTTGATATCTTTTTCTGAAATACTTGCTGACGCGGTGAACTTCGTACCGCCTAACAGTCGATTCTTTAACTTTTTTTTTTTTTCAGGCAATTTTTTAAATTTTTCTCTCCGTAAGAACCATCCTCGTACTTCAAGGAATATTATACAAAAAATTAGCGAAATCGGTTCAGCTGCTCTCAAAATTTGCGCTTAGCAACAAATTCAGGGATTCATTTTTATATTATAGATAACGTCGGGTTACTTAATTTATCCATCGTAGGTTCAGTCGTTCAGGTTTGTTTTCTTTGACTGTTCCAAGGGACGCGTTTGTCCCATTTTCAATAAGTAAATGCATCAATCAAAACCACATTTACAAGAGATATTTAGACAAATTGAAGATAATTATTCTGACAGACACTATTTGCGGCTGCGACCCGAAACGATTTAGTCCTCCCTGCGAAATATATGCGCATATTTATAGCCATAAATGTGCGAAAATAGGCTGTTGTATTGAAGGGAAATGAATATTTTAATATTTGTGGTAAAGATGATAATACACTACATAATTTTAAAATGTTATGGATCTCATCTTAAAAATGCTTTTTATACAACAAAATCTTTGTAGATACCCGTGTAGTTTTAATCAAAATTGGGATGTGATGTAATACCTACTTTTGGGCATTTTTTTTTTTTTTGTAGTCGATAATAAAAGTTTTTTTTATTATTTCTTACTTTTCTAAAGATTAATTTATCAATTCCGATGCCGATGTCTATTCCTATACTTTCATGCGTGGAAAATTACTAAATACAAAAAATGCTAACACAACTCTTTGGAAGAAACTTCTGCCATATCATGCCTAGATACATTTCTTCAGTATAACAGTTAAACAAATTATTTCTAAGAGATAATTGCGCCCTGAGAACCGAAACGGCTGCTCCCATTTTGTGAAACTTTACCTCATGTACAATGTACTTACAATTAGTTAATTAAAACATTACGATCTGATAAAAAGTAAGTATTATAGCGCTGTCGAGTGCTTGTGGTTATCAGGTAATACAATTTTTGAGAGTATTTCATATTGTTTTAACCATCTGATAACATTTCTACAAGATTCATATCTTGCTTGAAAAATTGTTGAGCTTTCGCGGGATTTTTAAAACATTTTTCTTATAAACTGTTTTGATATCATTGATATCATTTTGATACCTACCATGATTCACATTAAGGTATTAAAAAAAACTAATGACAATTACTAAGCTTCTAAGATTAATAAATAAGATATCATTAAATATTTGTATAGATACCTACTTGTGAATTACTGCAATATCCAAAAACGTATTCTTCCTGGGATAATGATCAAAATCTGTTGACAGCTCACGCCGCGGATCAAAAAACATAGTAATTATCATGCAAAAGACCAAAGTTTGAATTTAGAAACCAAGTACCTATTTCAAAAATGGCCATCGTGATAGGACAGTTAGACATAAAATAAAAATTCCTTTCTCCATCGGAAATAGAATCGTGATCTAATAGTAGAACTGCCACCTGTCTTATCTGTCCTAAGCTCAATAAACACCTCCACTATTAAGATAAGAAAACTATTTAGTTTCTACTAGGATAGGTACTTTAGATAAAGAACTAAGCAGATGTTTAACTGAGTTTATGGCTTGAACTATTGACCCCTGTTAGTGCTGCTGTCATTGTATCAGAAAATATTGCAAGCTTACATCACCTAGGGGCCTAGACAAACCCAAAAATTTATTGGATTGACAAAAGCTGATGTCAGTCCTGTTGAACGCCGTTCTAGAAATATCGTACGGAACAATTCGGGAGCGATTACCGCTCTTTTATGCCCTCTTACCTTTAACCACAAAGTGATAGTTAGTTTTAAAATTAATCCAGTAGGTACTTAGTTATAGTTTTACTAATCGCTTCTACATTTTAATTGAGGATCATTCGCGTCATTCTTTATTTTTGGCACATGAAGTTTTTATAGGTAAACAAAAAGTTGACGTTGCTGAAGCCACATCCTTGAAGAGTGCATTAACACTGGGTACTACAGAAGCCATTAGAACGAAATTCTAACAAGTCACTGGACTCCCTACATCCACATATTGACACAAACGCATAATAGGTGTGATCGCAAGCATCCCACATGATAGCAACACCGAGTGTCCCGCAAATATTTGTCGCTGGCAATCATCGCGCCGATTTGTTCCTAATCCGACAGACACCATAAAAACATTATCACAAACCCCATACAATAATGGGACAATGAAGAAGGGACAAAGCCATTCATCCCTACACTCTCGCACTATATTTATTTACAGTGAATAATATACAGATAATAAATAGTGTTTTTTTTATTTGTGAACGCAGCCGTTGGTGTCAGAATTGACGCCTGTTCCGTGGGTTAGTGTCCCCAAATCCATAGGTATTTTATGAGGATAAAATGATAATTAATTCACTTTTTTATTAATGCGTTGATGTTTTGAATTATATTAAGCCTGACTTGAGTTAAGATTATTCATTAAAGTAAGTATGCATATGAATATAAATTGCATTGCTTAACAACTCTTTAATTATTACAACTATCAAACAGTGTTAATCTTAAGATTAACATACTTAGATAGTTTTATAATTAAAAGTAGTAATCTTTACATTAAAACTTATCATCAAGATCTATGTTCATAACTTATTTTAAAGCAACCCATGTAGGTACTTAATAATTTATTTTTGGCATCACTAATTTGGTAACTTATAAATCCATAAGTATGTCCCAAAATCTCCAGAGTAGGGGTGTTACTATAAGATGCAGGATTATTCCAAAGATATCGATCTCGCCCGATCAGCGAGCAGCGGTGCCAAACATCGCCATTTGTGCGCTATACAGACACAAAGGAGGATTACTTCACGATGTTTTGATTGCACCAGGACCCCAACGTGTGATATTACATATTACAACCTTAATTTGTATCCCCAGAAAACCATATTTTACACCTTAATCCTTAAGAAATAAGAGTGGTAAATCCCGGGTGTTTAACTTGTGAAAATTGACGGAGCGTAATGTTTTAACGACTCAACACTTCTGAGAAGATTATTTAAGATCTTCGTGGCAGCTTGTATGGTGTTTTGGCTACTTTGAGGATTAAGACCCTGGAAACAGGGACAGGCCATAAGATTTAACATATTGTAAATGTAACACTTCGTTTTTTGGAGCAAGTGGAGATTTAAGTGACGCCTGCTAAAGGTGTGTGGTTTCACGTGAGCCACATTTTACGGATTTTGGGACAGATAATAAGACAACTTACGGTGTCCAAAAACGCCAGTTACCGTAATTGGGTTCGTAATTTCTCAGCAAACTCAAATTGTTATTCTGAAGTCTCATATTTTATAGGGTCAGAATAAGAATATCCCACGATTTGAGTCCAAAGTTTGAAGGTTTCCTAGCTTCTGATTATTATATCCTGCCTTGCTTAGATAGCTAATATCTTCTACAAACTCTTCAATCAGTATCTCTTAACTCAAATGGAACCTCAGCCCAAACTATCTCATCACCAGTCGTTAGCACCAAAATCTCACACCGTGAGAGAAAACGTGCCCGAAGACCAAGACAAAGGTATAACCAAACAGTAGCTTAAACCAGCTTTCACAAAAGAGCTATGCAAAAGTCATACGTATTACCAACAATGGTGCGCCACAACACTACCCTAAATCTTACCATTAGAGAGCTAATCTTTAAACGAAAGATGGGGATAATAGTCTATAATCCTCTGAACAATTCACTTTGAGTGAAAATAGGACAGGAAGACGAGTTTAGGTGAGTTTTTGGAGTAACTTTTGATGCAGTTTTGGAGATTGTCGCGAGATTTTTAAGCGTGTGAGAAAATTCAGATGAATATTAAATAAGAGTGGGTAAACCCACTGATAGGCCACGGTCCACGCTATTCAAAATTCTAAAATACCTTTAAGCTACGTCCTAATGATTCAAAATGTTACACAATAACTAAAATGACAATAGGTACTCCATTGTTGAGCGCAAAACTTGCAAAACCTGATGTGTTAGCTCTAGGGCATGTCAGGGGTTCACAACCTAACTATTGCATGTTGTTAGCTATTCCAGCATCCTTTATACCATACAGGACGATGAAAGAACCACATTCTGCCTTGTAAAGAATCTCGTTTGGTCTTCACAAAGGGAAATATAAACTGCAATTCTGGACTTTCCAAGAATTCCTTCTGTCAAAGTAGGTTAGGTACTGTCCGTCTGGACGTAATCCTTAGTACGTCCGGCATCGATTACTTGCGTGTTCCATACCATGAATAATCCTCCATTGTGGAAAGAATATGTCAAAATAATGCTTTGTACAAGTCCGGAAGGATTAAAGCTTAAGTAATAGTTAGATAACGTTTTTAATTAAGCATTATTAGTTGTTTTTTGCTTAAGGTAATCGTTTGATAAGGCAATGATAAGGATGAAGTTTTTGAACAATGACTGATCTTTTTTTTCTGGTAGTTTAGGGTTTTTTTTTGTCTCATAAATTCCTGTGAATGATTAAGCACGAGAGATGTTATCTTTAATCTTTATGTAATGCTCACACAATCTTGGTGATGGGAAATTATTTGGTTGTTTTGAACTAGAAAACTTAGTTTGAAGAGATCAATTTATTTCATTTGTTTTTTCTGAATCATTGAGTTTTAATGTTTTGAAAGAAGAGTCTCCTCATGTTCAAGTTGTAGAGAAATGATCAATTTCCAAGTAGTTTAGTACCTGTAAAAATCTCTTCAATTATTTAGAATCAGATGATTAAGCTATTCCTTCTCTCTTCACGTGAATTAACGGACATTTGGGACACTCCAGCATATGGGGCATTGGTTTGAACAAAGAATTAAAAGGCCTCAATTCGTATCGAACATTTATTCCGAAAATTGCATTCAAATAAAATAAATTAGGCCCAAAAACATTTGCAGCTGTGGTCAATTCATATCATTCCTCTATCAACGAACATAGTAGGAGTATGGAGCATAAGCGTAGGCAGAGTAAGGAAGAGCATAGTCGTAGGCGCTGTAGGAGTAGGCGACGGGTGCTGAGTAGGCTGCTAGAGGGGCATTGTAGGCAGCCACGGGGTAGTCGTATTCCAGGACCAGGGGCTTCGGCTTGGCTGAGGCGAAAGCCAGCAAAGCAGCGAACAGTACCTGAGGAGGAGATGGATTTGTAAAGACAACATTCACAGTAAGTTTTATCATAATGTGGATTAGCATCTAGGTACTAATTATTGACAGCCGGTCACCAAAACACAAAGGAAGGGGTCTCAGGGGGAACAGAACAGTTTCTTCTTAGTTTCGTGTCGAAGGCACTTTGATACAACTACAAATTTTACTGTTTTGGATGGCCAGGTTGATTGCGGCATTGGTGGCATTATTTTGATCCTCAAAGGTGCAAGTAAAGTGTACAACTTTATTAAGATGATAGCGAGTTTCAAATGTTCGGTTGCAAAAAGAGCAGGACGTCTATTTTGATAATGTAACTAGTTTGCATGGATACCTTCAGGTAGATCCTGGATCCCGACACTTTGGAAAATTCTACACGATAATTCGTATCTACCTATTTAAGGGCATGTCAACAATTCTCTTGCTGGGATGCAAGCAGAGCAATAAAACAAAAAAGTAATAAAAACAATTGAATAAGCACATAGAAGACAAAAATACACTTACGAATTTGAACATCTTGAAGATTGGTTGGTTTTCCTTTACTGATGTAGGACACGATGGGACACAAGATCCGATGTGTTAATGATTGATCAGACAATAGTTCCCTCTTATATATCATCGATCAAGTATGTACCTACGTGCCTACTCGGATAAACCGCCAAAATATCCTCCTCCTGCGCATTAGGCATGGTAATCACGCGCAGCCTTGCGTAGTGTCACCGCACGGAAAGAGTTATTAGATCAAGGACTTGCCTGACTCTATTTATAAATAGGTTCCAGTAGGCTGTCCCATATTATTATTATACTCTTTGAGTAGGCTACTGACCCTGTCATGCTAGACAAGGAAACGAGTTGACACATCTTGTCTCAAATAAAAGGTTGTGTCAAAGAGATAGATAGTACCTATGCATTGCATCATCTGACATCCCTCAATGTACTAATGACAAAGTGTATTTTGGTGTCAGCTTATGAACTATCGTTGTCCATCCAAAAGGAATTTTACTCGAAACTTACACTTACTATACTTTTAAACGAAAGAAACCTTTAACTGCTAAAGTTGCCCTTTAGCAAGAGGTAAAGTTCTTGGCATCGGGTTAACCTGGTATCTAAACATATGTTATATGACATAGGTACATAACTAACAGAGTCCCCTACCAAATTATCTCATCAATAAACGATAGATCCCCATTTGAAACTCGACTCAACATGATTAGCCTTCAATTTGGGTAATACGAACAAACCCGAGCTAAGCTCCGTTTAATAACAAATTACGTCTCGTCTAACGAACTCGTGTAACAAAACTCCTTTATTTCGTCGAGCGATCCGCCATGATTAGTGAGTTCGTACCTTTCGCGCCATTTTCGCAGTAATGGCGACATACACTCCCGTTACAGAGTAATTACCGGGCTTTGAGAGCTGAGCCGAGCATTGCCAGTAAACACCGCTTTGCCGATAGTTATACAGGTTAGTTTTACTTTTAATAGGGTGTTCTGGTTTTGTGTGGAATTAGGGTCTGTGCCTCTTCTGAATTAATCTTATTAGTATGGTATGTCAGACATACGTTGCCAAAGGTTCTCCTCATTTTATTATCATCTTACCTTTGGATAAATAGCCTTACGAGCTACGTGCCTACTCAGTCAACTGACTCATATTCAAAGAACACAGGCGCCATGGTCAAATCTTAGAATTGATGACAGAGAGGTGCATAATGTGCCTATGCTTATGCCTCAGAGAGCACGTTAAGCCCTTGACTGTCGTTTTGGTTGACATGAGGATAACACATTCTCAGCATAATTTATTTATGTACCCATCTATTTCGTTCCGTATTGGGTGGTATTGGAATCCCATCTTTTAGATAGGAGCATAGTTCCATGTTACTAAACTAAAGCGATCAGCTGCTACTTATTTTGGTAATTGTTTGAACCTCGCTATAGTATATATGTTCTGTGGTTTGAACTAACTGGAGAAATATCCAATTTACATCGAACATGAGTGGAGTTGTAATTCACAAAAAGATTCGTAGCGACATCTGTGATAAACCACCAGCGACATTCAAATTTGTTGGCAAAATAGTGTCACTAGATGGCAGTGTAACAGCATGAAAAATTGACCACAGAATAACATTTTTACAATTTTATTTCTACAAAAGCCGTTTCGAAAAAAAAAAATCTGATTTAATCATAACAATTCAATCTTAAAATAATTATTAGCAACCGTGAAAGCTCGTTGTCAGCTTGCTAGAGTATATTTACACTCTGTGGTTGTGAGTGTCAAACGCAAAAAAAACAGCTGTCAAAGTTGTTTGGTTTTCGGTTTTCTGTGTATTGACAAAAAAGCCAAAATTCTAAACGCAATGATCGGTGTGCGATTAAACACGTTTAATGATAGTTCTGGAGAGCCAGAACAAGATGCTAACTCGGCATTAACTGAATTAGACAAAGGTATTTACAACCTAACCTTACTTCCTGATGCTTATTATGATTTGCCATTTCTTCAATCACTTACAAAATATACCTTGTTCTAGGCCTCCGGTCTGGTAAAGTTGGTGAACAATGCGAAGCCATCGTCCGTTTCCCGCGTCTGTTCGAGAAATATCCATTTCCCATACTTATAAACTCTTCATTCCTGAAACTGGCTGATGTGTTTCGTATGGGGAACAATTTCCTTCGTCTATGGGTTCTTCGAGTCTGTCAACAAAGCGAGAAGCATCTGGACAAGATTCTGAACGTCGACGAGTTCCTAAGGAGAGTCTTCAGTGTTCTACATTCAAATGATCCAGTAGCTAGGGCACTAGCGCTAAGGACACTTGGTGCTGTGGCTGGGATCATACCAGAGAGGCAGAATGTACACCATGCTATTAGGAGAGGGCTTGACAGTCATGACAATGTGGAGGTTGATGCTGCTATTTATGCTACTACTAGATTTGCTGAGCATTCCAAGTAAGGCTTGATTTTTTTCTCTACAGGTTCAGTCAGGCCACAGAGAGATTGCAGACTGGCTGGAGACAGAACTTCAACTTCCATACATTAGCTAAATTAATATAATAAAGACAAAAAATTGGTTGTAAGTTTGTATGTGGGGGTATACTCCGGAAGTACTGATCCAATTCCAAAAATTCTTTCACTAATGGAAAGCTACATTATCCCTGAGGCTATATTTAATGCATTCCTATGAGATACATTCCGACCATAATGTAAACAAAACCGCGGGCAAATGCTAGTCTGTCATAATCTGATGTTCAATCTGCAATCTGACTGTACTTTTTACACCAAACCTTAATTAAATTTAGGAACCAAATGAAATGCCATTCAAGATAACTATTATAAGGCCACCATTTATAATCAACATCTGAGAAATTGTATATTTTTTAAATAAGCGGTTTAATTCCAGTGCATTTGCAGTGGCAATGTGCAATAAGCTCTGGGACATGGTAGACTGTGAGAGCACAGCCGCTGAACGCAGAGCCAAGCTTGTGAGGGCTCTCAGGACTGTCCATGGTGGAGGTATGTTATTATTGAGAAGTCATCTAATTCCACCATTAAGCAACTGTACTGGTTACTCATTTCATTATGCCTCATAATAAATGTATTAATAAGATTGCAATGTTCTATTAATTCCAGTTTTTGTTTTTTGGATAGCTTAAAATCATTTTCAATTATAAAAGCCTCTGCTTAAAAGAAACCAAATAAGATAATTATCTAAAAACCATGTTTTTGTATGTAATTCTCTAGCTGTCAGGGCTCAAGGTGTTCTCAAGTTGCTCCGCTCTTTACTGGAACGTTTCCCATCGTCCAGCTCTGTGCGAGCCGCTATAGTTGCTCTCACGCACATCGCCGCAGATACCGTTGTGCATGTGCCTGATCAAGTAAGTTATAGACTTAAAAATTACAAGACTTTTGGGAATATAGTGTTGCCATTTTAGTTGCGATTTTGAATTTTCTACACTCCGCTTGGCAGTGAACATTGTAAATCCAATATCGCTCCTAGATCAGATTACGCCTTACTGAAATTACTTTCTCGTTTTAGGTGGAACTCCTTCTGAGCATAGCAATGAACGACGCCCGCTCCTCAGTCCGGCGCGCCGCACTGCTAGGGCTGCGCAAACTAGCCGAACATGCAGCCTTATGGCCAGCTGACTGTGTAGAGAAGCTAGTGAGGGCAGCTACTGATAGCCAAGAAATGGAGCATACTATGCTGTGCTTGCAAGTTATGCAGGTCAGTCCCATAATTCATCCAAAGTAACTTAGACCAGGTGGCCTACCATGACGTCTTAAAGCAGTTGTAATTCCAGTGTGGCAAAGAGATGGTGCTAGACGACCTGTATAGCTCTGTCTCTTTCCCACACTGGAATTACAACTGCTTTAAGACGTCATTGTAACCCCCCTGATCCTACAGCAGGGCAGATCCCCTACTTATGTGTCTTACAGATCTCTCATTTAGAATTAGTATTTGCTAATAACAAGGTATTTTAAGAATAAAGTTGGATTTTTTTAAGTCAAAACTGAAAACTGCTTTTTGTTTTGTTGCTCAGAAAACTGGAACAGCTGACTGGAGATTCCTTAGGTGATTTACTGATAAAAAAGACGATTATACTTCCAGTTACTAATTTAACGTTCAATTAGCAATGTGCTGTAAATGCATATTGATCTTGTATTTTTATTCGTGTGCAGAAACTAGTATCCTGCCCAGCTGTATGTGCAGCAGCAGCGTCCCCTACCGGCGGCTGTGCAGCACTGCGTCGGTACTGCAGCGAGGCCACGTTGTCAGCAGACCTCACCCGCGCCGCCACTGCCGCCGATGTGCTCACGCGGCTCGTCGTACACTGGTGAGTTTTATCTTGGACAGAAACTAGCATCAACATCAAAACCAATGCGGTAAGGTAGGGCAAGCACTGTTCTGCAAGCTTTAAATTATGTAGAGTATTAGTTTCTAGGGGTAAGCCAAGCTTTTAGGCTTGTGTGAAAGTTTCCCTACTATACTAACCGGCGCAACAACAGCAACAACACAGCAGCAACGCAGCATTACCCCCCCGTTTAGTACACTTACCGTTTTGCGTGGCAAGGATATACAAATAACTTCTACAGCGTGTAGTGTATATTCATCATATTCTTCCCTTCCATATTCTATTATTCAATCTCTTGTTTCAGCTACGAAGAATGTCTGCCAGTGGAAGGGGGAGAGCTGATGTTAGCGCTGGAAACTTTGGTCATAGCAACCGGAGATAACAATAACCAGAACAACATCAAGCCACTTCGTGTTGCGTTGCGTTGTTTGGTAAGTAAAATGGATGTTATAATTAAATATCACACAGTCTACACACTTGAAAAACAGCGAATTTAATGCTTTATTTTTTTTTTTTGATTTTAACACTGTTTTAAGCTTTCATGGTTCTATCTAAAAGTCTAAAAGTATACTGTCACTCATTAAATATTTTTCTTTTTTTTGCGCGTTATAATGTTTTATGCGGTCCCTAGGCGGTTAAGAACACCTTAACATTGTTTACTTGCTTAGCTTGCTTAAAGCTTGGTGCAACACCAAGTACTGATTCTTATACGCTATTTCACGCATTAAGAGCATCAGGCTCATTAAGCAGTTCTTCCCAGATGATCAAAAATTATTGATAAGCTTATAATTTTTACGTGCTGAGACCGCATCCGCACGTGTCATTTCTAACGTAATGACTTTGAACGTAGGTGCAACTGAGCCGCGCGGAAGCGACCGCGTACGCGTCTCGCACGGCCAACGTGGTGGGCACCCAGCTGGGCGCGTGCGGCAGCTCGGCCGGGCCGCGCATGGCCGCGCTGCTGGAGGCGCTGGCGGCGCTGGGCGGGGCCCCGCATGCGCCCGCGCACCTGGCGCCCGCCATGCCCGCGCTGCAGCACGCACTACATCACCTGCACCGGTATGTGTCACACTCTCCTCTCACCACTCACGCGTGCGGCAGCTCGGCCGGGCCGCGCATGGCCGCGCTGCTGGAGGCGCTGGCGGCGCTGGGCGGGGCCCCGCATGCGCCCGCGCACCTGGCGCCCGCCATGCCCGCGCTGCAGCACGCACTACATCACCTGCACCGGTATGTGTCACACTCTCCTCTCACCACTCACGCGTGCGGCAGCTCGGCCGGGCCGCGCATGGCCGCGCTGCTGGAGGCGCTGGCGGCGCTGGGCGGGGCCCCGCATGCGCCCGCGCACCTGGCGCCCGCCATGCCCGCGCTGCAGCACGCACTACATCACCTGCACCGGTATGTGTCACACTCTCCTCTCACCACTCACGCGTGCGGCAGCTCGGCCGGGCCGCGCATGGCCGCGCTGCTGGAGGCGCTGGCGGCGCTGGGCGGGGCCCCGCATGCGCCCGCGCACCTGGCGCCCGCCATGCCCGCGCTGCAGCACGCACTACATCACCTGCACCGGTATGTGTCACACTCTCCTCTCACCACTCACGCGTGCGGCAGCTCGGCCGGGCCGCGCATGGCCGCGCTGCTGGAGGCGCTGGCGGCGCTGGGCGGGGCCCCGCATGCGCCCGCGCACCTGGCGCCCGCCATGCCCGCGCTGCAGCACGCACTACATCACCTGCACCGGTATGTGTCACACTCTCCTCTCACCACTCACGCGTGCGGCAGCTCGGCCGGGCCGCGCATGCCAGCGGTCTAAACATCGACGTGCTGGATTTTTTCTAACTATTTGTGCGATGAATTATTGAGTTCATTGCTTGATAGATTCATCCGCATCCCTTTCCTTTACTTGACAAACCTGGCTTTTGGGCTTCTATGAAAGTGTCGCCGTCATACAGAAAATAATTGCCTACTTGCCTAGCCCTTACAGCTCACCATGTTCACAGTGACAACGCGATAGAGAACCCGCCTGACGACGGAACTGCGTTCGTGTTGCTGTGCACGGTGCTGTTCCAGGAGCGCGCGGGCAAGGCGCTCACACACAACGTCAGCCCCGTGTGGCAGGGCACTATACTGAGCAGTATTGAGAAGGCCGATGGGTGGGTGCGGTACCGTGTTGCTAGGGCGGCGTTGAGGTGAGTTTTTACTTATTTTCCTTCTGCTTTTTGAATAAATTCCTTAAAGCAGCTTTAGTAGTAGCATTTCATGACTGCATCCAAATTTTTAATTCTGAACTGAATTTTAATTTAACTCCGATATTTTTAGCCTAACAGTTCATCATTTAAAGCTGGACATAACGGACTAAATTATGGAAAACTAAAACTGTTGAACTTTGTGATAAATTATTGGCAAAGTATTTTTAGAACAACTTTATTGGTGCTTTGCCGTTTGAGCCAAGACAAACGTTGTCATGGATATAGAGTTTTAAATAGCTTAATTTAAAAAAATCTGACAAATACTGTTATTTTTAGGTACGGCCATCATAGTCTAGCAGCGACTATTTTGAAGCGTTTGTCAGAAGAGGCGCCCAGTGAAGCGGCTCAGCGCTGGCTCACTGCGTTATACCGCGCTGCTGCCGCTGATTCTAAGTTGATTGAAGAGGGTAAATTTATCTTATCTTGATGGATGTGGTTACCTAGCAATTACTTGTGTTATTGTCAATAATTTGGTTGTTAAGGAACGGCTGAGCGACTGTTTTATTTGATTTGATTAAGGACGCTATTACATTTTTCTACAAATAACTGTGTTTTTCAGGTACCATTTTAATGTATAAGCAATCACAAATGTCAAAATATGATGGTCTTAATTTAAAGATAGTATATTCATCTCCAAATTGGCATCAGAAAAATTGTATGACGTCATATACAATTTTCGCACAAATACGTTTTTTCCATCACAATTATCGCAGAAAATTAAAAAAATAGGGTTAGAATAGGTGCCAGTTTAGGTAAATTTACAGCATATTTTATCTTAAAAAATATAACAAATTGCGGTATATATAGTCCTTTATAGGTTCAGCTAATAATTTTGTATCAAAATCAACATATTTTTTCAATTATTAGCTAAAAATAAAAACATTTGCCGAATTCTTCATACATTTTGCACTCGCGGTTCATTAATCTGCGCTCAGAAGCGCTCGTGGAAGGGCGGGTGTATCGCTCTCTCGCAAAAAATAAATACGATAAAATTACTAGAAAATATTGTAGTGTGCATGCGTGTGTATCGTCGTGCGTAATCGGAAGGAGTTGATACTTTTTCGGACTTTAATAAAATGAAGTACGAGTTTCATACTTTATTATTTCCTTTATTTATCTTTACACAAATCTTATACATTTTTAAATATTTCTTAAACTAAAAACAATATAAAAAACATTTAAAAATATAAAAAATTGTAGCCCACCGGTATCGGGAACAGGGTCCAAGCTACCGGCGGTCAGGGCTCCAGAGAGAGGAACCGCCTGACAATACGAGCCGTGTCCAGGAGTACCGCTTTCTGAATCAAACCCTTGATCCAGCTGCCTAACGAGAGCCTCCTCAGGTATTGGTCGAGGCTCTTGGCAATTAAGCCATGGGCTGATACAACTATCGGCACAATGATCGCTGAGTCCACATCCCACATGTCGACAACCTCGTGAGCCAAGTCAAGATACTTGATTTATATTATATTTATTTATATTTCATACTTTTATTATTAGAATGTGGTTTAGAAATTACATTGGGTAAGATCGGATTTTGGACGGGTGAGGTTAAGCAGTTGTTGACAAGGTTGCGGACTGAATGGGTGGAGTTAAGCAGCTCTAAGTAAGGTTAGGATTGGGATGGATAAGGTTAAGCTGTTGGCGATGAGGTTTGGAAGTGGATGGGCGCGAGGAGGGTTATGATTTTAACCGGTTTGTATGTATGTATGACAAATATGAAGACAATATCAAAATACAAGATGGTGCCGATAAAAATTTGACAACTTTTTGTCATGTGTCATTTTCATGGTTTTTGGGGTCTCTAGTATCGGATATATGATCATAACCAAAATCCAAAATGATGCCGACAAAAATTTGATAACTTTTCTTCATGGGTGTCATTTCATGGTTTTTGGGGTCACTTATATCGAACATCCATGTTCGATATAAGTCTTAACCAAAATCCAAGATGCATATATAAGGTGTATATTTTCATACACGAAATATTTTAAGAGTAACTTCTAAAAGTCGTAAAGTCGCCATAGCAACGAAAAAAAAAAATATTTGAGTGTTATTTTTTTTTACGAAATTCTTATAATTCTAAATTCTTTTTGAGACTTTTTGCATAAAGCCTTTACTCCCATATTCTAACAATGACAATAGGTAAATACGACGTAGTCAACTAGCGTAATGGATGTTCAAAAATAAGGAGCCAGTATTTATGTAGTGGGTTAAGTAATTTAAAATTATTTATTTTTATAAAAATATACTCATAAAAAATAAAAATCCCTTGAAATGGCTTTGTTATAGCTGTTAGATGATTCTCTGAAAATATTTCGTGTATGAATAGTTAGACCTTATATATACTAGATTATGCCCACGGCGTTGCCGGCGCGATGTTCGATTATTATACCACGGGAAAGTCATACCGGAACAAAAAGTATGCTGTGTGTTAATCCAGGTTATAAGGTGTGTACCAAATTTCATCCAAATCCGTTCAAAATTGTTTTTGCGTGAAATAGTAATAAACATTCATCCATTCATCCGCACAAACTTTCGCATTTATAATATAAGTAAGATAGTTAGACGATCACTGCGATCGCGATTCTGTTGCTGTTTGTTATTGAACAGTTCCATTGTCTATCTTTGAAAAACACAGATCCTAATACATTCTACAATTAAACCTTCCCTGAAAACATTTGCATTTGTAAACGAAAACCCGATCAATATTGGATCCGTAGTTTTTGAGAAAATCGCGGATACATACGGTCGAGCACCTTCTTTTTTTGAAGTCGGTTAAAAATACTAACCTGCTTATCACGACGACGGTACTAAGTAACAGTTACCAAATGCATTTTCAAAGGTCCAAGTAATCTTCTAGAATCAATAAAATTAAAAAATAATGAAATGGACCAAGATTGTATAAGTGAAGTATAAAATCGAGCGCTCAGAGTTGTTCAATGTGTGCGTACGCGTGATGTTGTTGTGTGCGACTTTAGTTACCTAAATTTGAGTTCATCGAAAATGTAACAGCGTCCTTAAGGGTCAGTGTAGCATATCTTTTGTTAACTTTTAGACGATAAAAAATATTCTGATACAAAATTAGAGGTAAAGAAACTTCTTTTCTTAAAAACAATTAAAGAACACAGTCTGTACTTTCTAGCAAAGTAAAATAGAAACGTGAAGTAGAAACTAAATGATTGCGCTTTATTTCGTAAAGAAAAAAAAAACTGTGATACTCATCACGAATATGATTTCGTCATAGGCATCGCCGGTCTAGAAGAGGCTAGCTCGGGCTGGGAGGTGTCGAGCGGCTGGGGCGGCGCGGGCGGCGGGGGCGGCGCGGGGTCGGGCGGGTGCGGCGGGGGCTGCGCGGGCTGCGGCGCGTGCGCCCCGCTGCCGCCCGCGTGGTGCCGCGCGCGCGCCGCGGCGCTCAACGCGCTGGCGCGCACGGCGCACGCGGCGCGCACGCTGTGCACGCAGCCGCCGCCTGCTATCGCGCATACTTTCTCGCAGGTACTTTGCTTCATCTAATTTCTTTGTGATCTGTAATTTAAAACAAAATGTGCGCCGAATTGATTTTCACATGCTCACTTTTGTTGGATGAAAAACAAATGCAAAATTTTTACATCTAAAATTTAGATCCAACGATTCAAACACCCGTTCCACCGCCGGTGGTCAGCGAGAAGCAAATAGTGCCAGCAATTAAAAACACATAAATATACATTTTTTGTTCGAGAAAATAATCCATAGCAAGCCGTTTAGCCTCATAAACAATGGAATTTGGTTTTAGAATTTTATGAAGTAGGTGAGGCGAAAATGGCGGGACGCCTTGAATGGCTCCTTCGCGAATTGGCGACGAGAAGCACAACAACGTGAGAAGTATAAGGGATGGGGTCTTTGCCCAGGAGTGGGACAATACGGTATAACAAAAAAATTAAGAAGATTTCGTTCGGAATAAAATTCTATAATACGAAAACCTCCAAAATTTTAAATAACTCAACTGCTCAGACTAGCACTCGCAGCAACGAGCCTACCGAAGCTATATATATTTTTTTAATTGTTAGCTTCGATTTCAAAAGTGCAAAAGTCCTACTGTAGTCGTGAGCTACCTTTAAAAGTATCAAGCCCACCCGCAGAGCTCCCGCGACCCCCTGCTGCGCGCGGGCGCGTTCGCGCTGGCGCTGCGCAAGGCGGCGCGCGCGGTGGCCGGCGTGGCGCACAAGTACGCCGCCATCGCGCGCACCGCCTTCCACGCCGACGACTCCACCCTGCGACATCTGCATATGTATCCTTTTTATACAGAGTTTATACAACATTAGGTTTTGTTCCCTATTGCTTTATAGGGGTCATTGTTAACATCATTTTTGAACCAATTTTACTATGTAACGAATTACAAAATCGGGATAATAAAATCAGAATGTAAACTGGTAGACAGGACACAAACTATTCTGAAATCGATTGCTTAAAAAAATTAACCCGTAAGCAAGGTAGGCAACGAGGCGTGCGGTACTTTTATCACAAGATAAAAGTAACACAGGCCTCATTGCCTACCTTGCAAAAAAAAAAACCAACAATAAAAATAAAACAAAAAATCCAATCAAAAACCAATAAAACCAATCAAAAGAAAGTCATATCTATAGGTATATCTATAAAATTGATTAAGAAAGAGTCAAATGTTATATCAGTGAATGCATGGGACTGCCATATTTAGCCGAAACACGACATTATTGAACATTATTAATTGATAATTTTGATTAAATAATTACAAGAATGCAAGATGTTACAGCTGGTTTACTGAAGTTTGTCCCCCTGACAAAGAATTATTTCCTGAATAAACACCACCAGTTCCCAGCACACATACAGCCAACTAGCCCAGTTCCTGGACCGCATCGCCTCCACAACCCAGGAGCGTCCTGCAGAGCTGGACCACGTAGACCTGAAGCCTACCACCCTCGAGGAGATGATAGCCTTGTCAGCCAGCAACAGGCTCACTGACATATCCAGCAAGCTATTTGATAACCCCACCACTAACCCTGGGACCACTCATAGGGTAAATATCTATCTTTTTGACCATGTTTTAAATGTTTTTCACAAAGCGTTATTTTTTGGAAGTGATATCTTCCAAAGCATTAATCAATGATCTTAGGATGAGAATTTTTTATATACACGTTGCTCACACATATGCATCGTAGGTGCTTTTCCGACATCAGGAGTTAAATTGGAAATTGTCCTCCGGCAGTTCATTTTCTGTAGTCCCATGCTTTAAAATAGAATAAATAAAGTGCTTTCTATTTATCCATGTACACTCCGGGATTGCAAAAGAATTACTGATCAATGACTTCATAATCTCACATACGAAGAATTGAAGGAATTAGTCAAACCGTAAAGATCTTTCTTCCGTAGACAAGCACACCAAATACAAGTAGCGCGGAGTGTGCTCGTGGGGAGGTTCCACAAGCACACTCTACACTCACACTCCCACATGCACATCAACTATTTACATAATACTTTTTTTTTCTACGTCAATTTTTTTTCTATTTTAATTGTTTACTATTTTATTGTTTGTATCTGGAATGCTGTCGTCTTCGTCCTGGAGGTGGGCGTTAATAGCTGTGACACAGTTTTTAACTAATGCAACTATTTACGTAGGTACGCAATTACTTTGTGATGTGTTTTTGTTCTAATAAAGATATTTGATTTGATTTGTTTACAAACATTTAAATTCAAATACACAAACAGCCAAACGCGGAACATCTATCTGAAGGTCATACTAATATTTGTTCCGTGCGGGAATCGAACCCGCGGCACGCCAAGCCGAGCGCTCAGTTACTGAGCCAACCGTGCCGTCTATTATTTGAAAGATTAATATTGTTTGTGTTGATTTACGCAATCATATATATCCACGTCACGCTTTAGGCTGGTAAAAGAGCAAATAAACTCTTTTGATTTTGTTGGTCAGACAGTACAATTAATTTGAAGTCATAGGTCTCTTTTGCAAATCATCCATTCTGACCGACTTAGTGTAATATTGTGTATCTCCTGTAGCACATGGAAGCCATCCTAGCCGCGGTGCGCGCGTGCGCGGGCGGCTGCGTGTGGGCGCGCGGCGTGTGCGCGGGGCGCGCGGGCGGCGCGCTGTGCCGCGTGTCGCTGTCGCCCGCCTGGCGCGTGGCGGCCGCGGCGGGCGCGCCGCCCGACCACGCGGCCACGCTGCCGCTGTCGCACCGCCTGGCCTTGAAGCTGGAGGGCGTTGTGTTGCCGCCCTTGCCGCTCAGGTGACGAATATCAAGTTAAAGAGAAATGTCACTACGGCTACCATACTTTAGAAATTAAACCAAACATACCCGTACTTTACAACTTCCTTTCCTTCTTTTTTCAATTATTTTCAAGTTGAAAAAACAAATCTATCTGACAAAATATAATATTGTTTATAATACTGTGAACACTAATAATAATGAGTTACTGAATATTTACTTATGTTTTACACAACAGCAAGCGCCAACGTCTGCGTCAAGTAAAGGGCGTGCAGATCACAGTTACAGCCACGCCACACCCGCGCACGAATGAAAAGGTATGCATCTATTAACTTATCAGTTGTAAAATCTTTGAACCTGGAATCCATTTGGTATTTATACAGAGTGTAAGGGACAGCCCTCCACAAACTGATATAGTGAATTCAGTATAATATCAGACTAAGATGACCGGTACAAGAAATTACTTCAGGAATGTTATAGGAATCCAATAAATTTGATTTCTTTTATTTCCTCATACGCAATATATCGTTACCGTAGCAAAACGCACGTAGCGAACGGCAAGCGCGACGACGAGTTCGATGGACTCTGTAGCTAGGCAAGAAGTGAACAAATGTTTTCACGCGTCGTTCGTTAGAGTATTTCAACATCTATGTTGGATTTTTTATTTTAGCCGTATTATTTACATAAATGGAGTGCTGCGTACAGGGAATGCAATTTTATATTGAAATCAAGGAATAGTAACTAAAAATAAATAAAAAATCCGGTGGAATTTGATTCAAAATAAGGAGCTGAATCCACCCTGTCAATTTGTGGGGGGCTGTCCCTTACACCCTGTATTTACTAGAAACTGTCCCGAATATTTCCCCTAATCTAACCTAACTTAATTTTTAAATAGATACTTTTTACGGAAAACCTATAATTTCTGTTTTATTTTATTTCGTGTTCTACCTGGATATCATACAACCATTTTACTCGGAGACTATAGCACTATATATTACACGTATTTTACTAAATCTATTTTTTTTTGCCCCACAGACGGTAGAACTAACAAACATCCCGCCAGTTCTCACAGCGGTACAGACAGTGACCCCGGTGCGCGACTTCTTCTCGGCACAGCAGCTGGTCTCGGTGAGTGCGCCGGGCCTTTACACAGTGGCCGTGGAAGCCGCCTTCGTGGACCATGCCGCCCAGCTGTGGAACACTGGCCCGAGGACTGCTATTGTTATTAAGGTAAGAGAAAAATAAAATCATTAAAGGGAATATGGAAAGGGGTTGTTTTCAGGGTGATAAAGGATTGACCGACTTTATCGACGCAGAATCAGCAGAATATGGAAGTGATAGTTATTCAACATTATTTTTAGTATATGCGAAACCTGAATATAGTTTGTTCAGAATAAGTAACTGAATCGAGTCCAATACTTTTTAAACCATGTTCTATTTTGTCCCAAAAATATTTAAGAAAGGCTACAAGTTGGATACCGAGCGACATTAAGTACTTATCGCAATCATTTAGGTATCTTCTGCCAAATTATTATTATCAATGAACTCAAGACGCTGCTGGAGGCGCGCCGCGTGTTGCCCACGGTGGTGGTTTGATGCGGACAACCAGGTAACAGAACAAGCTCATAACTTTGAAATTTTGTACATAGATTCTTTACATAAAAATACTAGACACGTGTTTCAGGTTTCGCATATACTAAAACTAATGTTGTATATGAGATAAAGTCTCTTTCTTTGTGGTCCTAGTGCGAGTTTTATTCATGGTCAAAACCCACTCACCCGAATTATTATGTTATTGTGTTGCCCATTTTGGTCATCAGACAGCGCGAGTTTAGTTTCAGTACAAACAGAACATAGAACCTTTATTTTTCTTTCAAAGTTGCGGCGTGATGTTGCCAAAATAGTTGGAAAGCAAAGTTCAAGGTCAAATAGCGATCTTTGCTTCTAAATTTCTCTACAACGCGAGAATTTAGGTGACCATATCCATCGCGACAGTATTTGTTTGTTAGTTTCCTGTGCCCGTATATTTACAAAAAAAAAGCAAAATCGCGAAGATGTGTCTATGCCAGCTTCCATAGAAAAATTTACACCCCTTAAGCACAGATAATATAATACTGCGCCTTAGCGTTAGGATGACACATTCTAATTTAGAACGCAGTCATGTTCCTGTTAGTATTGAATCGTATCGTGCGATGACTAGGTATGTAATAATACAATCCCGAAGGTCAGTATAACATGCAATAACATAAACACCGAGGCGCATTGCATCAATATATTTTTTAAATACCTAAAGGTACAGTGAATATTATTGATAGCGTGTACTTTCCCAGTAATGGACAAAGGAATCTCCATTATTTTTCCATACTCCACATAACGGGTGTAAAAATACGAAAGGCACTTGTTCGCCCCGTAATTCCGATATTTTTTTTGTTTTGAAATACCTGGGAACCTTTTAGTTACGGAGATATTGGGGTTCAAATTTCCAACTTTTCACAACATCTTTTCACTTTTTAAATACAAGTTTTTAATGTTCTAACTTTAATTTATATACCTCCACGACCCCCGTACTCTTTAGTCCAATAGTCCGTACTCCGTAAAACATGATTTTTCAACCCCAAAAAAAAAGTCTTTGCTTAGCAATAATTTTTTGCATAGAGTTACTTAATTTGATGTACAGAATGCTTGGTTGACCACTTCGGGAAAGGTCCGTTTACACCCTGTATATCCAATTATCCATTGATTTCTTTGTTCCAGGCTCACGAAGACCCCAGCGCCAAAGGGAGCGTCCAAGCGACGCGCGGAAGATTCTAAGTACATAAAATTATTTTTTAAGTTTGTATTAGTGTTTAAGGAAATGTATAGCCCCAGTCCCAATAACGACTTGATTTTGATTCGGTTAGTTAAAAAAACAATTTTTTGCAAACAAAATATTAAATCATACCTCATGTAACGCTACCAGCATTCTTCGACCCAAAAAAAAGTCCTCCAATCTTTTCTCTTTCGTTTTAAGTCCCTTGTTACTACAGAAATCTCTAGATTTGTTTTGTGGAGTTATGCTTATTTTACTTAAAATAGTTTATGGTCATAAATAAAGTAAAGAAAACAATACTCTCATTTTATTTTAAGACCGTAAAGATCTTGCGATAAGAAACAAAAGGAATTAGGGCAATGGCCGTTTCAAAGCAACGTGACGGAAAAACACCTAATCTATGAAACATGAAACGCCTAACAAAGTCATACAATTGTCCTGTTTCATATCAAAATAATTTCTAGTTGAACGCTAAAATTATCGGTCATCCCATTCATTTTATGTTTCATAGATAATGTATTACTCCTGTTGTGTCGTATCACTGATAACCTCCTCGTATACACCCGGTCTCTGGAACAATCGCAAGTGAAGTGATGCGATTGGTCCACAATAATACGTTCAACCAATCACCGCAATTGGTCCTCGCTTGACAATTTGTTAGCTGATCTTTGTGTAAATGATTTTCGTTTCAAAACCTGGGCGTAAATAAAGTCAGAATAAAAATAGACTTTCTTCTACACAAAGACGCAGTATTTGAAGTAAATGTCCTACATGTCTATCAACTGATAACGTGTCATTGTGTCGCCTCGACGAAGCAGTGAAATGACCAAATAAATATCGATAACAACTATCTAGCCGCGATAAGTTTTCATACTTATCGCACAGTACCTGAGCTACAGACGAAGGAAAATGATCGTCTACTTGCTTATTTTCGCTCTAGTTTTACAAATAAACTGTTTTTCGATATGTGATAGTGATGTTTGTTTGTGCAAAAGATATCAAAGTGAACAAAATGAAGAGTTTGAAGGTGAACAAATCGTGTGTAGGCACCAAGACCGGGACATCCTAAGAAGCAATTACACGACACCGGATATAGTGCACTCATTGGATCTATCATTTATTAACATATCTGTAGTACATTCGTCACCTTTACTAAAATCAAACACTTTAATAGAACTAATTTTAAACAATAATGTTATAACAAAAATTGATGTCGACAGTTTTCAGTTACCAGAACTAAAGAGACTCGATTTAAGTAATAACCAACTGGATTTCATTGACAAAGAGACTTTTAGAAGTGTGAAGAAATTAGAACATTTGAATCTGTCAAACAATAGATTCACCTCGTTCACAAAGTTAACGTTCCATCATTTGAGCAGTCTGAACGAAATTGTTTTAGACAATAACGACTTGGGACCTGCTTTGAGAAACTCAAATTTATTCGATAGAAGTGGTTTCGGACTTACAGATAAGATCAGAAAGGTTAGCATAAGTGGAATCCACCTTAACACAGTTCCAGACAATTTCTTTGTCGACGCTTACGATTTGCGAAAACTAGATATATCTAACAACAGTCTTAATGAAATTTTTGAAATACCATACACTATAGAATACCTGGATCTTTCAGACAATCCTATAACAGACATATTTAGCGAAGATTTCACTGACCTTATAGCCTTGAAAGTATTAAAACTGAACAATATACAAATCAAAACTATTCCTGAAGCCGCTTTTAAGTATTTACCAGCATTAAAAACCCTGGAACTAGAAAGGAACAGAAATCTAACTTCATTTAGTAAGCTAGCGTTTGGGCAAGAAGTTCTGGCTGATCCGGACAACTTCGGACTAGAAAGACTGTCTCTAAAAGGATCAAGGTTGACGAAATTAGACGAAGCGTTGGAGACGCCGTTTGGGGTGTTGATCGAGCTGGATTTACAGGGGAACCCTTGGACTTGCGACTGTGAGATTGTGTGGATTAAGCAGCTACAGATATCTGAAGAATATTATGACCATTTGAGGCAAGTATTCGATATTTTTATAGATAAAAATAAATTCATTTTAGATAATCTTGGTTCATACAATAGACAAGGTCATTCTTAGAATCTAGGAACAATACTGAGCTAATTATACGGTTTAAGACATTTATTTCTCTACAGAATACATGTTGAAAACAATTCACTTAATATGAGAAATATTAGGTAAACTTAAAACTGAATATAAGAATTACTTATAAAGAAGTTAGGTACTCGTAAATAAGTTAAGTAGTAGACTAAAGACACAATTTTTACAGTGTTGTGGGTAAAAGGAAAAAGTGAGTGTACTATTACGTATCGATTCTTGAAGGCAAGTCAATAGGAATTACACATTGATCCATTTATATGTACTGTAATGTTTCGGAAATGAGGAGCTCGTGGCTAAAAAATAACAGCCGTGCTTGCCTAGGTTGGTCTGTGGGTGGGTGACCGCACATTATTTACCGAGTTTCCTCCGTGCCTCGGAAAGCACGTTAAGTCGTTGGTCCCGGCCGTCATTTGTACATCTTTGACAGTCGTTAGGTAGTCAGTTGCCCAAAAAGTCTGACAACCAATCTTATCAACGGGTATCGTATTACCCAGTATTAACTGGGTTGGGTAAAATACTGGTATTCAGCTGCATCCGGTTAGACTGGAAGCCGACGCCAATATAGTTGGGAAAAGGCTAGGCAAATGAAAATGAATGTTTCGGAAATACAGAGTAGGTATTCTAGTGAGCTATACCCCTATACGGGTGTACTATGCCAAATCGAATACCAAATAATCGAATATCAATTGATCGACCACTATAAGTCGAACATCTAAATACTCGAACGTTCTTAATATCGAATGGTTAATAAATCGAACATTCAAAATATCGTACACTCAATACATCGAGTGTTCAAAATATCGAATGATTGTTTGATCGAGCGTTCAAGGCATCGCATATTCATTCTATCGAAATATCAATACACTGAATACTTTTTATATAGAATACAAGAAAAACACAAAATTTACTAATAAATCACATTTTAATCTTTAATTATTATCTTTTACAGGTACATTTTAATATTTTGTGTGAATTGCGATTGCACGGAGGAACTCTAATAAATCCATGTTGTTTTTACTGTTTAATATTTTTTCAATCGCATTGTCATCTCTTTTGCCTCTTTTTTGTGGAGTAGGTCTTTCCAATCCCGCGTTTGCCTTTTCAATTGTCCTATTTGTTATAGCTTGCTCCTTAACTAAAAATTCTATGGTAGCATAAAGACCCCTTTTGTGCTTATCAAGCAACGTGTTCCATCTTCTGTGCCATCCTTCAATGTTATTTTGAGTCCTAGGCAAACCCAGTGTATTATTTTGAAACACAGACCACAGTGAAGGTGGAAACATCGGTGCTGAGCGTGCTATAAGTAATTTATTATTTCCCGTCTCACGAGAATTAATATTTCCCCAAACATAATATTTTCCAAACCAGTTGGTGATATCACTTGCCTCGTCGGGTAACACTTCTTCTCTCAATTTATCGAAAGCATCTGGTATCTCATCTTAGTGTAAATAAGCAAGTACGATAATGTGTCTTAACTTGACAGCAAACTCAGCATCTTGGCCATATTTACTTTGCAAACCATTTTGTTGAATTTGACGCCATACATTTTGACCTAAGTGGAATAGACAGCATTTGTGTTGCGCATCAGGAAATTCTTCTTTTACACTATTAATGACCGCCATCTCGAAATCCGTCATTATTACTCGTGGGTTCAATGGGATATCATATTCTAGAGCATATGCCTTTAGTGCTTGAAAAAAATACAAGTAACAATTTAGCGTCTTATTCGTTAGAAACGCATATACTAAAGGTACGTAATAACGATCTGTACCCGTGTCCACCAAACCATGTATACTATATATTTGTTTGAAAAGTATAGGACATGTTGCGAAGGTACCATCCATCACCCAAAGTTGTGATTTATTTAATAGTATTAAATTCGATTTCGTTGCAAATAACATAACACAGTTTTCTTCAAACTTAACCTGACGCCCTAAAAATCTTTCACCATCAACTTTCTGCAATCTATCGGGGATGTTTATATCATCCAAAGTAATCGGCTCCTTTGGCATTTCTTTTCTTCTTGCTCGACGTATAATTTGCGATGCTGCTTTTTTGTTTGGCAGAGCACACGAACTTGATTTTGAAATGTTGGCCTCATTTCGCTGAATAATTTGACTCGGTCTATCAAGCGAGCTGGTAGCATCACTTTTTAGGGAATTCCTAAAACGTAGTTCATCTACCTTACCAGGATCTGGTGCGTGATTATGCTGCGTTGTATAGCTTTCCAACAAATGCTCCTCACTTCCGTGCAATTTTGTTGTTGCAGTACTATTACAATGGTATTTATATTTGTAGGAACAATGCCAGTAGAACTTGTTATTAATATTTTTGTTTATTGCCATTACATAGCCATCCAAAACTAAGACCGACTTGCGTTTTTGGGACAATTCTGGCTTATAATAAGACCCTACAGACATTTTTCACAAAATTCACTTGTAATGCACTACTTAGTCACAATGCTTTCTGCAGATGAACATAGTTTTATTTATGAGGTGAAAACAATATTACAATGTATGAGGGTAGCCTGAAATAAATATGACTTACTTAGTTGTTCGTTCAGAAATATACTTGTTTTTAACGAAAGTTTATGTATTGTAATAAAATTATACATTTAATTTATCTATGATTAATTTTCAATATAATCATAATACTCTTCAAAAAAAGAGGTAATCATTTTATAAAGGTGTTTAAAATCGAATAAAAACAACATCTCCGTGCAATTGCAATTCACTCAAAGTATTAAAATGTACCTGTAAAAGATAATAATTAAAGATTAAAATGTGATTTATTAGTAAATTTTGTGTTTTTCTTGTATTCTATATAAAAAGTATTCAGTGTATTGATATTTCGATAGAATGAATATGCGATGCCTTGAACGCTCGATCAAACAATCATTCGATATTTTGAACACTCGATGTATTGAGTGTACGATATTTTAAATGTTCGATTTATTAACCATTCGATATTAAGAACGTTCGAGTATTTAGATGTTCGACTTATAGTGGTCGATCAATTGATATTCGATTATTTGGTATTCGATTTGGCATAGTACACCCGCTTTATACTTAGGAAATTAGTATTGATGTAGATGTAAAATTAAATTGGTGTTGCGGGTTAAATTTAAAACCTAGAGAAATCTTTAAGATCTAGTGCTTTATAGTTTTTTTTTCGTATAAAGTAAAGGCTTGTATCTCTTTAATGTCATTAGGTAATTTATTATACAACTCTGCTCCTTCGTATGTATATTTTACTACCGTAATTAGTTCGTGGTGGTCTTAAGCAAATGTTGTTTTTTCGTCTAGTACTACGATTTTGTGTTTGGCCTTTTATTGTAAATGTTATTTTAGAGTGTATATTTTTATTTAATATCTTATGTACTAATATGAATGTGTTATATTTATATATCTGTGATAGTGTCATCAATTAAGTCTCATTGTATTTTTTTTCTGCTGGAGTTAGGTAGTGGTAATGGAATAAGAGTTTTATTATTTTGTTTTGACAGGTTTCGATTTGCTTTAAAAGTGTTTTAGCTGCAGTGCCCCACAACTCTATTAGGTTTTAATTATGCATACCTATTACACTAAAGTAATAACACAATGGGTCCCAAACTGCAGCAAACGGCAACGCGGCAGGCCCAGAAGGAGATGACGGGACGAACTCGACTCTTTTCAGAAAGATTGGCGAGCAACAGCACTGGATAGGGATAAGTAGAAAGAGGGAAGGGAGGCCTTTGCCCTGCAGTGGGACACAAATGGCTGATAATAATAATAATTACACTATACAGAAGATAATAAAAGACACATTAATGACAGTAAAGCAACAACATGTTGTATACTTCAACCTACTTATCTGTGCTAAAATAAATGTACCAAGTTTGACATATCGATGCAAATTTTCTTGACAAGCAACACCTTGAACTGTGCTCTTAAACTGGTCATACTATGCAGCAGTAATACAACAGATATAAATGAAAACAATGATATATTTCACAATGTTTGCGACGTTGCCAACTTTCAGAAAGCAGACAGGCAAATGATATTGTTCCAACCGATTATGCTAAACAGCTCAACTAAAGATCTAGTAAACAAATAGCTCCACCTAGATTATCTGTCTCTGTTTCTATTAGATTTCTCACAAAAGAGTAAAAATAGCTCAGTAACGTCGTCAATTCATCTCGTAAGCTATGTACCTGACCTTGTTCGGGTCGCACAATGCATCTAACGATAAATTAAACTGTTTACAGGCTCTTAGTCACGGCCGCATGTTGACCGACCTTATCAGATGAAAATAACTTTAACGAAAAATATGATCAATATTTGTGTCCCTACTGTAATCAGGTGGTTTTATATTTACAAACAACACGTGGTTGTGGGGAGTAAGCTTCTTTAGTGAGACGCCGTAGGGTAATTATCTGGCTTAGGGAGTCTCAGCAGACTGCAGCAATCAAACTGAGGGTATCTAACCCGACAAAATGTTGTATGAACCGACAACAAATATAATCTTTAAAACCGAGGATCTCTTTCGAAGAGAGCGCGGATTGTAAGCAATCGCTTAGTGGTTAAAAGACAAATTAGGTATTTATATAGCAGCTGACTATGTTAGGCCTGCATAAATGCTCCCAGCGCGCCAGCAACTGCTATGGCACTTCTGGAAATCCCTAAACCGACTACGAAGCCAGATGGGCCACTGCAGATATAACTTAGTCCGATGTGGGTACTCCGATAAAATAAAATGTGATATTGCGGAGCCATATGTGGCGACACTTGGGAGAGGCCTATGTCCAGCAGTGGAAGTCTTTCGGCTGAAATGATGATGATTGCGGACCCTCATCGCAGACGATGACCCACCTCCTGTCGTGTTCCTTGTGCAACTCCACCTGCATATATAACAATAAAGGAATTATCTACACGACGAAGAAGAAAAGCACCAACCACCCCCTGCTAACATGGTTCTCCTGATTCCTTTTCACTTATAATAATTGATCACAAAAGCCTAAATCAGATATAAAACGGAAGAATCGTGAAATGAGGTTAATTTTCTAATTAACCTCATTTCACGATTCTTCCGTTTTATGAATATTTTTCGTTGTGTTTTCGTGTTCTAATTGACAAGAATTAGAACATCATTCTCCATTCCAATATAAAACATAATGATAAATTAATGTGGATTGTGGTTTGATTATTACATGAATGACACATTAACGTATATTTGTTAGTAAAGACTTAGATTTCGAGCCAAACACTTACGTACTTCCAGGGTATTGCAGTTAAAAAATGTGCTGATTATCAGCCAAATTTGAATAAATGATTTTTAACTTACTACCTACTAGTCCTCTAAAGGTCAGTGAGCTAGCCTAGTTAGTTACGCAGAGCATTCGCCAAAAAAATATATTCCCACTTACAACCTCGTTTATTTTACAGATGCGCAACCCCACCCAACTTATTCAACGCACGCATATTCGACCTGAAGCCGAAATACTTCTGCAACTTGGATCAGCAACATCACATCGGCATCACTGTAGCGGTCGTCACTCTTTGCGCTATGCTGGCCTTCGTTGCAATGTGGATGTTCATCTGCTTACCCCAGCGGCAATCTAGATGTAACTTTATAAAGAACATGTATACTCCAAGCACTGCGTATATTATGCTTCCAATGGCTGCCAGTTTCCCTAACGACCATTTAAGATAAGATATTTAAAATAAATATTGAAATAAGATATTTTATGGTTCCTGGAAGGGCTTGAGAGAAGTCTTTGCCCAGCAGTGGGACACTATAGGCTAAAATAAAAGATTTAGTTTACCTACCTAAAATTTTAAACCAAAAATTTTAATTTTTATGATGGTGCTATTTAAGTTAAGTAAAATCAGTGGCTGTTACTATGGTAGAAGAAATGTTGTTATTTTAAGTGTTGATAAAAATAAATTAATTTGTTACTTTGGTATTTGTTGGTTATCTTCCTTTTTTAATAATAAATGGGTCTACTCTTGACCTCAATCTTGTCCTGAGGACAGAGATGAGGTCGACAGTGGAACGAGCTAACCCAAAAGAAGCCAGCGAAGAAGCGATTAACTCGCGACTTAAATAGATTGGGTTCATATGAACTCGAGAACACCGACGTAGGCAGGGAATTCCACTCCTTTCTTTTTTTGTCCTATTTTAGCTTTGAAAAGCAAACATTTTCTAGAGTGGGGTCCCCGGATCAGGTTAGAGCTTACTGAGACAAGTACGAAATCGCAGCGGGGCTGATAGGACTCCCCCAAGGTAGACCGATGACCTGGTGAATGATGTGGAAATCCGCTGCATGCAAGAAAAGGACCGGTCGACATGAAAGCGTTTGGTCCGAGGCCTATATATCCAGTAGTTGATGTTTTCCGGATAATATGATGTTGAGATATGAATGCTCAGGGCATTAAGTCCGCCTCTATATATTTGTGTGCATTAAGTATTATATAAAATTCCTTTTACATTGAATGAGTAAAAACATGATCACACCCACCCTTTGTGTTTCAACACTCCAGAACAATGTACTGATTATCGGTAGGTATATAAATGGAAAGATAACACAAATCTCAGTGACAAATCCTATGACGCAGCTATCAGTATAAGGAAATCTATTAATTCCGGCAAAACACCTACTGCGAGAAATATAAGAAGAATTGAGTGTGAATGTATGATCCTATAAAGGACAACATGGCATTTATTTGGTTCCTATGCGTCTTGTGCGAAGCCATTTTATATCACAAGTAGACAGTTTTTACGGTTTATATCTATATTGTGCCAACTAAGAGTTCCAGTATATACTCTTCTGCTCTACATCATCAGACCCAGATTTTTAGCTGGAATGGATGGCATGAATAGAGTTGCTACACAAACATCCCGGGGTAGAGAGATGAATTTCATATTTTTGGCCTAAATCTAGACGTCTAGTTTTGCGTCTACCCCACGTAAAATGTAAGTATAGACGTCTAGTTTTGCGTCTACCCCAGGTAAAATGTAAGTCTAGACGTCTAGTTTTGCGTCAAACCCAGGTAAAATATAAGTCTAGACGTTTAGTTTTGCGTCTATCCCAGGTAAAATGTAAGTCTAGACGTCTAGTTTTGCGTCTAACTCAGGTAGAATGTAAGTCTAGACGTCTAGTTTTGCGTCTAACCCAGATACAATGTAAGTCTAGACGTCTAGTTTTGCGTCTACCCCAGGTAAAATGTGTCTAGACGTCTAGTTTTTCGTCTACCCCAGGTAAAATGTAAGTCTAGACGTCTAGCTTTGCGTCTACACCAGGTAAAATGTAAGTCTAGATGTCTAGTTTTCCGTCTACCCCAGGTAAAATGTTAGTCTAGACGTCTAGTTTTGCGTCTACCCCAGGTAGAATGTAAGTCTAGACGTCTAGTTTTGCGTCTAACCCAGACAAAAAGTAAGTCTAGAAGTCTAGTTTTGCGACTACCCCAGGTAAAATGTGTCTAGACGTCTAGTTTTGCGTCTACCCTAGGTAAAATGAAAGTCTAGACGTCTAGCTTTGCGTCTACACCAGGCAAAAGTAAGTCTAGATGTCTAGTTTTGCGTCTACCCCAGGTAAAATGTGTCTAGACGTCTAGTTTTGCGTCTAACCCAGGTAAAATGTAAGTCTAGACGTCTAGTTTTGCGTCTACCCCACGTAAAATGTGTCTAGACGTCTAGTTTTGCGTCTACCCCAGGTAAAATGTAAGTCTAGACGTCTAGCTTTGCGTCTACCCCAGGTAAAATGTAAGTCTAGACGTCTAGTTTTGCGTCTACCCCAGGTAAAATGCGTCTAGACGTCTAGTTTTGCGTCTACCCCAGGTATAATGTAAGTCTAGACGTCTAGTTTTGCGTCTAACCCAGGTAAAATGTAAGTCTAGACGTCTAGCTTTGCGTCTATCCCAGGTAAAATGTAAGTCTAGACGTCTAGTTTTGCGTTTAACCCAGGTAAAAAGTAAGTCTAGACGTCTAGCTTTGCGTCTACCCCAGGTAAAATGTAAGTCTAGACGTCTAGTTTTGCGTCTACCCCAGGTAAAATGTGTCTAGACGTCTAGTTTTGCGTCTACCCCAGGTAAAATGTAAGTCTAGACGTCTAGTGTTGCGTCTAACCCAGGTAAAAAGTAAGTCTAGACGTCTAGCTTTGCGTCTACCCCAGGTAAAATGTAAGTCTAGACGTCTAGTTTTGCGTCTACCCCAGGTAAAATGTGTCTAGACGTCTAGTTTTGCGTCTACCCCAGGTAAAATGTAACAAAACCAGGAAGATGGAGATTTTACATTGCATGTTTCGAACATGTTACAAGTGGGGACGCAGGTTTAGGATACAACTAAGAAGTGTTTTGAGGCTTGTACAATAAAAACCAGAAATACAAAATTCACTTTATATTATTTAAAAAATACAAAAGTGTACAAATTGTTTTATAATCATTACGATATTGTGCATATAATTACATCTATAGGCAAATACTTTGTGCATTGTATTGAGTCTCTCCGTCAAAAATATAACAAATACGAAAAAAGTCTTTTGTTAAAATAATTGTCATACAAATTAGTTTTAAATACTGATGGCCAAAATCATACCTTTAATATCGTATTCTGATATACAAGCTTAGGTTTTGTTTACCGTACCTAAACCACATTTATCATAATTGAACTCATCAGATTTTTTTTCTCGATTTCAGGATTCATTTAATAGTTTAAATTGTTTATAAAGATGAATACTACGACCCCTTGAGAATTTTAGGGTTGATAAAAAAAAGCTTCTAAAAAACAATCATTTTAAAGTAAATTTTATTTAAACAGACCATCAGTTTCAAATGTCCTAATAAAACAATTAAATCAATTTTCATCTGAAAAAAAAATATCGAAAATCATTTAAAAATGTCCTATTACACTAGAATATTTACTGGAATAATTTCACATTTTACAGTACTTAATACTAAGCAGGCACAAGCATTTTACAAAAGGCTGCTATTTGAGCATTGGAGTCCGCAACAAGAGTTGCATAGCCGTTGGAGGCGTAATCTCAAAATTCGGGTCAAAATAGAGAAATTATATGGCATTAAAGGTTTCTAGGATGCAGTTCAGCTCACGGCAAATCTTACGCCCATTTTTTTTTAATAAATAACAGTACACAACTTTATGAATGCCTTATAAAACCGCTGTTGTATTTCCAGCGCTCTGCTCACTGCCGAGAGTTGAAATTGCAACACGCCATTATCATTTTGGCGTTTAGCTTAGTGTTGGCGAAAATTGGCAATGACTATTACGTTGTTTTAGTCAAGTTGACATGATATTTGATAAGCCTTCTAATAACATAGTCAATATCTTTCCATTGTAAATTCTTGACTTTAAAAAGGGAAATATGTAAAGGATTGAGTATTGACAGATATTCTTTTCAGAAACTTGTTAAAAATTACTGTGTAATTTTTTTACATATTCCTCATCTTTTTTCAAGGTTGCGTGAGATTTATTGTATACAAAAATACGCCTTTAGAAACTTTGTAGAAATATTGGTATGTCTTGCCAACCTAACATTACTTTAAAACACTTTCAAGCCAATAGTCTTTAAAGAAGTTTATATTTGAAAGTTTTAGCAGCAATTTCCGTCCTAGCACATTCAAAGCTACCAATCGATAATAAACCTTACGATATGTTACAATTAGCTACAAATTCCAAGCGCTCTTTGGTCATTTCAGCGACACCCATACATTAACACGTTCATAATTTTCCTAAGCACAACCTCATTCACTTGCAATATGTAAAGAGTTCAAAAATTTCATTAATCCAGTCTTACAACTGTCTTTTTATATGGTCAATATATTTTGAAATGCTTATAAAAAACAGAAGACAATGTTTATCGTCATTTGTCAACGATAACAATTTGTATCAATAAATAAAAATAAAAGTAAATCCTTTTGATAAATCCATACATAAAATAAAATCGTTGTTGACGGTTTGTTTGTTCATTCATCACGTAAAAACTAGTATAGATTGTTCAAATTTTGCACAAATATTTCTTACAGAGTTCTTCAACATTTAGGCTATACAACGTGACTTTTTAGTCGTCTTACAAAGGTCGTCTACTCAATGTACCCGACATAAAATAGCTCAAAGCGCGATTTTTTTTTTATCTTCCATAATAGGTACAAAAAAAAAAAAAAAAAAAATTAATAAAATTATGAAACATCCTGTTAATGATGTTTACGTGTTTTGACACGTAAACATCATTAACAGGATGTACAACATATACCTACCCAGCACTCGAGTCCAGTAGATCATCGCTCGCAACAGGGTGTTTTAACTACTTATACTAATATTTTTATTTTTAAATTATTAAAATCTCATAAATACCTATTTTTTTAATGAATGTTTAGTATTCATTGGGTACATGAAGTGGGCTGCCGTTGTAAGACGACTAAAAAGTCACGGTGTATATTATCACGCTGCTTACTTAACGGTGTATCAAGAACATTTACTTTTATAAAAATAATAACATTTCAAAATACATCACTTAACATTTTAATCTACAATTAAATAGCTGCCTTAATACTTATGTAATTACACAATAAATATAATATAATCCTATGATATGGTATAAGATTTAGTAAAAGAATATACAATACATATTCGAGATTCATTCAGATTCACCGGGCTTGAGGTGAATTTACACAATAAGTATTTGTGTATTTTGAACACCGATTTCAGTACAATCTCAGACTGTTGTTATAGTTAATTTTACGTGATTTTTTATTTCTATTTCCATTTCACTGGCAATAAAAAATGAGTAGGAATGTCAACCGTATGACCGCGTCCTAACCCAAGCGATCATCGCGCGAACACGCGACGTCCAGTTTGTTCGGCGAACCAGAATACGTGGTTACGCCGACAAAGGGTGCTTTCCGGTTTCGCGAACAAATCATTTACATAAGTGAAAGCGACGATCGTGTATTCGCACGACCGATCGCTTCGATAAAGATGCGGGGTAGAGACATACCATAGTCAATCGCGCCATCGTGTAAAATCTTCATTCATAACATTTAATCTATGCCTTACTACAAAATTGTGCTTAATACATTTGTAATTAAAATATGACACAATGTACAAATTATAACTATCACCTAGATATAAAACATTAAATGCAGTCTAGTCTTTTCTAATTTAACAAAAATGGCGACTAAATGTCTTGATACTTAAAATACTTGAGATTCACGTATATTGAGATTCCATTGTTTTAATTTAAATAGTTGGTTAAAAATCTCGATTGATCACTTTCAGCTAAAGTTACGATAAAGGGTTAAACGGCTATGCTATTGGTAGATTAACGCTCAAAGAGCAATGAGAATATTCACAATCTTAATAGGTTTTTTTTTTCAAACAAATAAATCCTAAAAATTCTTCAATTTTAGCAGAGCATACACTTTGTAAGCTCGCGCTGGGCTCATTTAATTATTTTCATAACAAAATTTTCTATCAAACCTTAAATCTATAATAAAATAATGTGACATTAAAAAAGTATTTATAATATACAACATTTTCACGATTTTCACTCTTATGAATACCATTTCACTGGTATTTTCTTGCTTAGATGAATCTTTTGCATAGAATAAGCATGTTATGAACAGCATAACTCGATAGCCTTTATCGATATTTTGAATTTACAGTCAAAAACACTCACAGACTTATATTATTTTGCAAAAGCAAAATCTCAGACCATTTTGATCGCAAAATTAGTTACATTTAGTCTAGTAAGAATAGACAATGAACAGAAGCTTAACTTCGCACCAAATTGAACACAAGCATTGACAAATATTCGTAGATTATTTAGCTAAATGCTCTATTTACGTCATTATTTCCTTACCGACAAGAGCTTCTATTACAATACCAATGTTTCCTTCCACTAACACTAAGTTTCACCTACGTAAATGTATAAATAAAGGCAAACTATGGGATTATGGAGCTTCAGCGCTCAGTAGTGCGTTGAAAATCCAAGCATAGCATAGCATAATCAGCCTATTAATGTTCCCACTGCTGGGACGCAGGCCTCCTCTCTATGAGAGGGAATGGGCTAATGGAATCCACCACGCGGGCCCAGTGCGGGTTGGTAGATGTCACATGTCTTCGAATTTTTGGTTATAGGACATGCCGGTTTCCTCACGATGTTTTCCTTCACCGTTTTGAGAGCAGTGGTGATGAAATAACTTACACAAAGTAATGCGCCTGGCTGGGTTCGAACCCACGACTTACTGCTCGTAAGTCGGGGTCTCCACCACTGGGCCACCGCTGCTCTCATAATCCAACAGCGCCCTCTAATTTAGACATTCATACAAGTGTCGCCTATAGTTTGTAAAAACGACTACAGATTTAATGAATTAGTGGTCAATCATCGTAATTTAAACCTTACACCAACATAAAGTCACAAGTCACACACTCGCAATTTGCAACAACTATGCAGGAAAAATACTGGACTTTAACATCAAGCTAAACTGTCAAAATTACCACAATAACGAACTTTCAAAAGACTGCAAAAAAACTTCTGTCCATTACCTAACTTAAAAGAACTCCGTATGTCATACGAGTCTAAAGTCTTCCCTGCTACAATACTCCTCCTGTCAAACTGACGTTTCCGAGTTCAACCGTAAAATGAACCTGTTGCTCTTGGGGTCAACGACCTCTTCTGTCAAAGAAAACTTGGGCAATTGCTTTATAGTACAAATAAGGGAGATATCACCTTGTCTTAGTTGAAATTCCACGTTATCGGCTAGTGGTCTTGCTAGTAACTCGTCAGAGATCAAAGACCATCTCTGTATGGGTCTGGTTTCCTGGTCTGCGGAGAGTACGGGACCCTCGACGAGGAACGGTTCGAGGAAGGCGCGGGGTGATGCGTCTTGTGAGAGGCAGCGAGCTAAGTGGGCGAGGACCTGGAATGGAGAGTTTATTATGTTAGCTATTTGGTTAGATTGCAATGTAAACTTTACAGTAATGACGATAAAGCTTATGATGAATGTTCGTGACATTTATGGATATGTATCTTATGAGTGATTTCGTGTAAATCAGCCAGTAAGCACAATGCAGTATAAAGGCCTTCTATCTCTGGAAGTTCAAAATAAATTAGCTAGCGAAATTGCAATCAATACGTGTGAATGGTGCTGTTGATTTCATAATTGTTAAGTTTAAGCTTCATTGTATTTCAATTAATTGTAGGTGTTTTTTTTTGTATTATAAAATAAGGGCTGGTTCGAGCAGGCACTGGAAAAGAGCTCATGGAAGGAATTGGTGGAGGCCTTTGCCCAGCAGTGGGACAGTTCACAATTAAAAAAAAAAAAAATCTAAAATAAAATAAAATGAAAAAACAAAAAAACATCAAATCATTATGTTTTATCTTCTTTAGATCATACGTTATCTAAAGAGACCTCTCACCAGAGTTTCGCTAGCCAATTTAATTTGACCCTGTATAACCCTTCTTCTCAAAAGTAAAAGTTTCAATATAAATAGGAGCTAGCACACTACCGAGTCAGCGGAGTGTCGCGGCTGCTGCCTGGTCGCGCGCAGGTACTTCTGCAGCGCGCGTGCAAGCGATGGGAACACCGCCTGTGCCGCCTCGCGCGGGCCTAAAGCTCCACCTGGGAACAAGGAAAAGGTGATGTTTAGGCAACAGGACTTAATAAACAGGTGTAGTAACTGCTAGAAGTAACAAGAAGTCCGAGATCCGGAATTGAACTATCATGGTCAATCAGTAAACATGGTAAATATCCCGTTTCTAGTTTTTCATATAGGCAGTCAGTCCATGTAAAATAATGGTATTCAGCAGCTTCCGATTAGGCTGGAAGCCGACCCTAACAGAGTTGAGAAAAAGATAGGCAGATGATGAAGACTCACGTTATACGCGAAAGCGTCCTCGGCGGCGCTACGCAGGCGCGAGCGTCGCTTGCGCCACTACGCAACACACACAACACACACTACTCACCGCTAGTAGACACCCGGACGCGCCGCACATGCGCGAAGGCGTCCTCGGCGGCGCTGAGTAGGCGCGAGCGTCGCTTGCGCCACTACGCAACACACACAACACACACTACTCACCGCTAGTAGACACCCGGACGCGCCGCACATGCGCGAAGGCGTCCTCGGCGGCGCTACGCAGGCGCGAGCGTCGCTTGCGCCACTACGCAACACACACAACACACACTACTCACCGCTAGTAGACACCCGGACGCGCCGCACATGCGCGAAGGCGTCCTCGGCGGCGCTACGCAGGCGCGAGCGTCGCTTGCGCCACTACGCAACACACACTACTCACCGCTAGTAGACACCCGGACGCGCCGCACATGCGCGAGGGCGTCCTCGGCGGCGCTGAGTAGGCGCGAGCGTCGCTTGCGCCACTACGCAACACACACAACACACACTACTCACCGCTAGTAGACACCCGGACGCGCCGCACATGCGCGAAGGCGTCCTCGGCGGCGTTACGCAGGCGCGAGCGTCGCTTGCGCCACTACGCCACACACACAACACACACCACTCACCGCTAGTAGACACCCGGACGCGCCGCACATGCGCGAAGGCGTCCTCGGCGGCGCTACGCAGGCGCGAGCGTCGCTTGCGCCACTACGCAACACACACAACACACACTACTCACCGCTAGTAGACACCCGGACGCGCCGCACATGCGCGAAGGCGTCCTCGGCGGCGCTGAGTAGGCGCGAGCGTCGCTTGCGCCACTACGCAACACACACAACACACACTACTCACCGCTAGTAGACACCCGGACGCGCCGCACATGCGCGAAGGCGTCCTCGGCGGCGTTACGCAGGCGCGAGCGTCGCTTGCGCCACTACGCCACACACACAACACACACCACTCACCGCTAGTAGACACCCGGACGCGCCGCACATGCGCGAAGGCGTCCTCGGCGGCGCTACGCAGGCGCGAGCGTCGCTTGCGCCACTACGCAACACACACAACACACACTACTCACCGCTAATAGACACCCGGACGCGCCGCACATGCGCGAAGGCGTCCTCGGCGGCGCTGAGTAGGCGCGAGCGTCGCTTGCGCCACTACGCAACACACACAACACACACTACTCACCGCTAGTAGACACCCGGACGCGCCGCACATGCGCGAAGGCGTCCTCGGCGGCGCTACGCAGGCGCGAGCGTCGCTTGCGCCACTACGCAACACACACAACACACACTACTCACCGCTAGTAGACACCCGGACGCGCCGCACATGCGCGAAGGCGTCCTCGGCGGCGCTACGCAGGCGCGAGCGTCGCTTGCGCCACTACGCAACACACACAACACACACTACTCACCGCTAGTAGACACCCGGACGCGCCGCACATGCGCGAAGGCGTCCTCGGCGGCGCTACGCAGGCGCGAGCGTCGCTTGCGCCACTACGCAACACACACAACACACACTACTCACCGCTAGTAGACACCCGGACGCGCCGCACATGCGCGAAGGCGTCCTCGGCGGCGCTACGCAGGCGCGAGCGTCGCTTGCGCCACTACGCAACACACACAACACACACTACTCACCGCTAGTAGACACCCGGACGCGCCGCACATGCGCGAAGGCGTCCTCGGCGGCGCTACGCAGGCGCGAGCGTCGCTTGCGCCACTACGCAACACACACAACACACACTACTCACCGCTAGTAGACACCCGGACGCGCCGCACATGCGCGAAGGCGTCCTCGGCGGCGTTACGCAGGCGCGAGCGTCGCTTGCGCCACTACGCCACACACACAACACACACCACTCACCGCTAGTAGACACCCGGACGCGCCACACATGCGCGAAGGCGTCCTCGGCGGCGCTACGCAGGCGCGAGCGTCGCTTGCGCCACTACGCAACACACACAACACACACCACTCACCGCTAGTAGACACCCGGACGCGCCACACATGCGCGAAGGCGTCCTCGGCGGCGCTACGCAGGCGCGAGCGTCGCTTGCGCCACTACGCAACACACACAACACACACTACTCACCGCTAGTAGACACCCGGACGCGCCGCACATGCGCGAAGGCGTCCTCGGCGGCGCTACGCAGGCGCGAGCGTCGCTTGCGCCACTACGCAACACACACAACACACACTACTCACCGCTAGTAGACACCCGGACGCGCCGCACATGCGCGAAGGCGTCCTCGGCGGCGCTGAGTAGGCGCGCGCGTCTCTTGCGCACGCGCCGCTCGCGCTCCGCCTCCTCGTAGTAGCGCTCGTTGTGCGCGGAGCCTGAGTCGCGGCGACGGGTACTGCCGCCGCCGCATGAGCCTGTTGTTGATCTGGAAAGAATTAACAAATATTTGGATATTACCCATAGAAAAAAGGGTTCAATCAAAATAATTTATTTCATTTCTACTGCTTCCAAAACGATGAGGTTTAATATGATGGAATTTTTCAAAGTTTAAGCAGCCTTAACTGGAGCCATGAACTTGTAATTAAAATGAACTCGGAAGTCGAATCCGTGGCAGAAGCATTACGATAATTATCTACCAACCGACATTCGGCAATCCGTTCCACTCTTTAAAATTCAATTCGACGCAGTTCTTTTTATTAGGCATAGCTATGGCTAATCCTTTACGCCATGGCGGAATACCAATTAATATTGACTTCCTAACTGTTTTTTATTTTGTTCAAAACAGTCTCTTTGACCTCTGCAGTTCGAAAGATATGTTGTCTGTATGTCTCGAAATAATTATGTGTCAATGATACAATAGGCCCTTTAAGGACCCAGTATACTCAAAAAATGTAATGATGGTACACTAGATATGGAACGTGCAGAACAAGGTGTTGTGGCGCAACTCAGGAGGGAGAGGCGCATAACCAGCATTTTACTGTAATAGGCTAAATAAGTTGGTTGAGTGACAAACTTGAGATACACTGATACATAGATATATATATAAGTTGTGTTTGATTTAGTTTTTACTGAAGACCTATGGTTCCTCATTAAACCTATGTGCTAATGGATTCTATTAATTTAATTTATTTTTGTTTTATTGTATTTTATTATTTACTCACCTAGCTTGTCCTGGCTGTACATTAGTAGACCCATCCACCTCATAGAACTTTATACTAGACTGCGCTTTCCTCTGTGATTTAGATATTGGTATTTTCTCCAAATACGGATTGTATATTGGAAACTCTGTGTAATACTTCTGTAGACACCACACTGCAGCCCTTTGTATGCTCAACTGCCCAATAGCATAAGACCTGCTTTCTCCATCAGGACTTCTTACAATCTTCACATAATACACAGGCTCTAAATGCCTGATTTCCATTAAAATAACAGCTATATAGTGTATAAACAGTAATGTATCCGCAAAGCTGGATACGTAAGAAACTAAGGCATTGTAATCCATGGCTTCCTCACCTACTGCGAGGGCTTTCGTTGCCTCAGTTATCTGCACAATGTAGAACAACCAGTAAGAAAATATACAGACAGCTAGAATGACCAGTGTCATAGCTCTGAACACGAATATCTTTGGCAGAATTGCATTTCTTGGCCTAAGAAATACTGCCCAAACTCCTATGGCAAGTAAGACCAGCTTAAATGCTAAAGAAAGGAGTATTCCTTTACATTCGGCTGTGCATGAAAGCAGCTGTATCCTCTGACTTGGCTGTATTGCAATGTTATCTGACAATCCTGGGAAGAATCCAATCTTTGGCAGGACAACCATTGCTAAAGGACTGACAAAGGAAACAAAAGACAGTCCAAGGGCTATTGTAGTCCCAAAATACCTTGTGCAGACAAAACCTATGCCATTATCTGACTCCAATGGCCAGTTGCTCACATCCTCCATGGATTGTGAGCCTTCGGAAGTGTTTCCTGTGACCGCAGTTGTATTTTCACCCCAGTTCTCGTCCTGAGGCAAGATTTGGACCTCTATGACTTCCTGGCCATCTCGACCCATCTCAGGATTGATATTTACACTGGTTTGGAATGGCGCCATAGTGTTGTCTGAAGATTCTTTCCTCTGTGATTTGGTGCTCCTGAAAATAATGTGAAACAGTGAAAAACTGTCATTGTCAAACCATTGATTAGGGGTGTAAAATTAGGCAATATTTCTTGCTGTAGCAGGTGGTGGTCAAAAAGTAGGTCAAAGTTTAGTTTGACAAAAATAACATTCAGACATAATTATAACAGTCTTTTTGAAGAATAGTAAAAGACAAAGCTAAGTGAAAGTAACTTCCTCATTTTAATTCCCTTTATTTAGGATTGAATTACACATTGAACATACAATATTCCATTAGAGCTACTTTCACAACTTATATCAGATTACAAGCAGAACATAATTTTATATTTATTTATCTACTTATCATACAAATTCTATCTGGGAGGTTTTTTGACCAAACAATCATGAAACAGTAGTTAACAACATTTACCTACACCTGCCATGCATACTTTATGTTTTACAATAATCCGAAAACAACTTGAGAATATTAATGAGGTTGTAGTTGGGTCTTTAAACTTTTTGGTTAACTAGCTTTGCTGGAGGCAGGGCCCTCCTAGCAATGGAACTACAAGCTGGCAATATAGTAACAGTAATTTGGTTGAAAACTAGTAATTATTATTTGATCATATCAGACTGTAATTAACTTGGGGAATTTCCCATAGGAATTCTAGCAAACTTTCAGTTTTATGGGGAGAACATTGAACTGTGACGGGTTTCATTATCAAAGCATCTAGCCTGGAGGCCTATCATACCGGGTGCTGCGATGCGTGTGCTGCCGGTGCCTTGAGCTTCTTCGCGACCGGCCGCTCAGCTCAGACCTCACAGACTCCGTTTCCATTGTACAGCGGCCACTCCCCGCACCTACCCATCAGCACTGCACCAGAAACACCTGCACCAACACACAAACATGAAACCACAAAAATTACAAGCAATTAAAATGCTTCACGGGGTATGAACACGATGTTAAACAAGTTGTCACACAGAAAACTTTTCACAAAACTAGTTAAATATTATGGCAGACTTAGTGCTATCAGAACCAAATAAGTTTTCATAGAAAATACCTTTGCATTATCGAAATAAACGGGAAAATTCTAATTAGAGCGTCTTTCACGAATGTCGATCAAACGGATTCATTCATTTTGTACAAACCAAACAAGTTTATGCTGCATTGTACAGTTTTCAAATATCGGAAGTCTTTGTCTCTCTTGTAAAACTTTGTTTCTATCTCTCCTATTCGTTCAACTAAGCGGGGTGTTCTTAATTTTGTAGCATAGCTTTTTATTTCTTTCGCTTTCGTTCAGAAACTCTTCAAATTATAAAAACAGTTTTTAAATGTTTCATTTTTTATTCTTATTTTGTTCTTCGATAAATAAACCAGCTGTTACTTCACACAATATTATTTTGTAGCTAGTAATTATCAAACAGTACTAAAGCTATAAGAATGTGCTTCAGTTGTGTGTTGTGTTGGATTAAATTGGCGCTGATTTTAAAAATATAGAGCAAGTGATTACGCGAAAAGATAATGATAAGATAACACACCCATTCCATATAGATAAGTGACTAACTACACGTACTTTTACCATGAAGTGATTGTTTTTGTGAAGAAATCATGGAGGTCCAGCAATTTCCGACCGTGAATCGATTGGAGAGAGGTGAAAGCAGGGTGGACGACCTGCATTTGGACAGGGTAGTGGCCTCACAGCCTGAAATTGGACCTACGCCACCCGACGGAGGGTATGGATGGCTGATTGTTGCGTCCGCAGTGATATATCACATCACTGTCCCAGCGTTGCTGTCGATGTACGGGCTGATCATCTTGAAGGCGATACGGGAGGAAGGCCATGAGGGGGACGATGTGATGAAGATATGGGATGTGGATATAGCGCTGGTACCAGTGATAGCCGTGGTGATAAGACTGTTACTGGAGTCATGGTGTAGAGCCATGGTGAAGATCTTCCACATGCCGAGATTCATGGCGTTGTCTGGGCTCTGTCTGACGGTGGCCGGAGTCTTGCTGTCAAGTTACTCGACGGAGGCCTCAAGTAACGATCACATCGTAAACATATTCTCCGGTATACTTACAGGTAATTACTCGCTTCATTCTCAAGTCTCAAGGTCGCTGCGTTGAATAGAATCAATAGAATAATAAAAACGTCTTTAAATAGTTTAGTGCATAGTTAATAGACAGAACGTGGTAATGAATAGTAAACTAAGTACTTGAAGTGTTGTACCTAATTGTTCTCGGAAATATTGAATGAATCGATCTTATCGTCCTAGATTGCGGTAAAGTAATAGAAATCGTAATGAGGGGTACCAACTAATCCTAAGCCGAGAACAATCTAATTATTAGTCATCCCTTTTCAAAGAAAACTCCTGCGAGTACCTACCTATAAAATGGTGCAACTACTGAATGTTGTATTCTATTTCCCACATGCAAAACAGCTTAATCCGATTTGATAAAAATTTCGCAAACTTCAGAGGAGGCACTCCCTAAAATAATACGTAAACGTGAACCCAAATGTTATTTAAACAAGTAGGTACCTAGGGAAGTACCTACATTATCTTCGTTTAGGATTACTGACAATGCAGAGGTTTCTGAATCATGATAGTTTATCGTAATTGATAAAATCATTTTAATGAAAACGAGAAGCGTTTTACCTACGAGGGTTGTTGATATAACTTTAAGTTTAACAATGTGTTTTATTTTGAATATGGTGATGTACCTAATGTTGTTTATACAGGGGGTTTGTGATTGTGAATCGAGGTGGAAGCAACTAGCTATCAAAATATTTGATCCTAAGCTTCATCACGATTTGAGACATGTAGACCCGAGTAGTTCGGCGTTTTAATGCATTGTGCAATGGCTACAGCGGCTAATCTTCAAAGGTCATTACGTCGTGAAGATTAGGGCCTTATGCACACCTAGAAACTATATTGTATTCTCAATTTGGGAGTTACCCCCACCCAGATCAGAATTCGTTTTGTTGGATTTTCTGTAAACCCCTCAAATTACCAATGAAGACCCCTAGCCTATTAACTGCAGTCATGATCAAACAAAGTAAACCCATTCAATGGCCTGTGCTGTGCGTACATAAATCAAAACCATAATAAGCCTATCACGTCCCCAGCTGGGATAGGTCTCGTCCATGTGAGAGCCACATCCAACACGCGCGCGGGCCCAGAGCGGGTTGGTGGAGTTATAATTATCATCAATTACATTATTTTTACTGAAGGTACAATCACGACATTCCTTCAAAATCATTGCTAATAAATGACTTAGTCACGAAATAGTGATGCTAAAATTATCATTTAGAATCATTTTAGAATACTTACATGTTTGCTAAGTTACAATGTCATCAGACTATCTATCCTACGCAATTGTTTCTCTTATTTACATAACGGCGGAAGCGCCTTGATGTAAATGTATTGGCATTGTTTAAATAAATAGACAGGAACGCATGTCTATTTGTTGATGATGATATCTTTAATCCAAACTCTACAAAAAAAAAGAATCCATACTATTATTATAAATGCTTTTTATCCCGATAGTATCTATATGTTCCCGTGGGAAAATTGTTTCCTTCCACCGAAACCGCAGTCAAAAGCTTTGTGCGTTATGAGTTTAAGAGTGATGGATGCATGAACCAATAAGCCTTTCCTTTCATAATACCTATGCCAACTAAGTATCCAGAAGAATTGCCAAACTTAAGTGGCAGGGGCAGGGCACATTGTTCGCAGAACGGATGGTCGATTGGGCCAAAAAGTTCTGGAGTGTCCGCGAACCGGAAGACATTGCGTTGGTTGTGGGGATCCGCTGGATCGAGACGCACGGGACCGGTCAATGTGGTGACACTGGTTGGCTATGTCCAGCAGTGGACGTCTTTCGACTGAAACGATGATGATGCCAACAACGATGAGTGGATGAGATTCTATTGGTATGTCAGAAGTACTGTGAGAGAAAATTTATCAGTGTTGTTAACCTTCTTATAATTTCACCTAAAATTTTGCTTTACTTTGGTATTTTGTATATTTTAATGTGTTATAATAAATTGTCCCTCTTATTTTTATAATAAAATTGTAGTTACTGTAATTGGTTGTAAACACAGTCGTTGTAATTAAATTAAATTAAATAAATAAATTCATGCAGAATCCCTAGGTTCTTTTGAAACCCACAGGATAATCATAACGGCGGCGGACTATTTACCTAATAAAGTTTTGTTCTTTTGCGGTAACCACTAGTACAATGACCGATTACGTGCCAGCTGTCTGGTTGTCAAAAGAAGTTATTTGAATAACACTATCGCGGTTTCACTAAATAAACGTGTTAATAAACGTTTCGTATGTTTCATTAATTGATTAACCTTTACTGCGGAAGATAAAAAGTTAATGCCCCAAATTATTTTACACGGTTGACAGATCATGATCGCGATGCTAGTTTTTCGCTAGCTGATTCATCATAATTTTCTTGCCCTTATCCCAATTTATTTAGGGTCAGTGCAGCATAGGCAGCATGTCTTCTTCTTCCATACTCCTACTATCAGCAGTTCCTTTTTAGCCATATCAACCTTCACATAGTCCGTCCATGCTAATACATGATTTTTTATTTACAGGTATAGGATGCGCTTTATCTGGGCAGCAGACAGAAGTGATCATAACCCACTACTTCAGAGAAAAGCTGACCATGGCCCAAAGAATCGTACGCATGGCGCCCTCTGTCGGCAACTGCCTCGTCCCAATACTCATCGGCTACCTTTGCACCGTATACACCGGAGACGTAGTAGTCATGATCTACGGAGCTATCGTCATGCAGAACTGCATCTTCCTAGCGTCATACACAAGACCTATCTACATTGAGAAGGTCATACGTCACACGTACAATATGCTAAGAGAGGCTGTAGAGGACGAAGATGAAGTAATATTCTCAAATCAAGCTCGTCTACATGAAAACAAAAACGCCCAAAGAACGAATTTCCAAGAGGAACCGTCTCAAAGCACAGCGCAAGAAGAAGACGGCACTGATGTAGTTGTCTTCAATTCTAAGAAGAATGCCAAAGAGATTTTAGATCCTGCCGTACAATATAGAGAGAATAGATCCGTTTCTGCTAAAGAGTCCAGGTTTTCGTCAGACTTTAGCTCAATTTACGACACAACTCCTGACAGATTTTCTTCAGATTTCGGGACTTTGGACATCACAAGTTATGCTCGAGGAGTTAACGGCTATCAGGAACTGGAGAATATTGACAGACAGGTCCCTCAGCCTTTATACAGGGAGACGACTGTAAACGCGCCAACGAACAGTGTGGTCTTTTCAGCAGAAGTATCTCTGGGCACGGCTAGACGAACCGCTTCTATGAAGAAGAATTTCATCACGATTACTAACATGCTGATGGATATCAATTTCTATCTGTATGCGTTGCTGCATCTCTGTACGACGTTCTCGATTCTGGTGCTGGGTGTGGTCTTCCCGCCTTTGATTTGGGAGCAGAATCCGTCTATGAATATTTGGTCGGTGAGTATCTTAAGTCATTTCATGATCTCAACATGTTTTCCGTTCGCCTACGATTGACAGTGGGACATTAGCTGCAGTTCATAAAATTCTCCACTATACAATATTATTTTTAGTTTATGGGAAACCTGAATATAGTTTGTTCAGAATAAGTAACTGAATCGATTCCAATAATTTTAGTGATTCGGTAACAGTGGAAATTGTCGCTAAATGCTATTGGGCAGTACCCAAATTGCGTAATTAAATAACAATGGCGGCAACAGCAAATTAGTCATTTAGACACCGTCGATTGCTCAAGAACCTGGTCGCATTTAGATAACTTGATGGGGCTGAACTTCAAAGGAAAGGAAAGTCTCTTTCCTCCATAATCATGCCCAATTCTTACCCAGAATCGGAGTAGCATATCTTGCTCTTTTTGGCATATTTCAAGTACATTAGAATCTTTTCAATTTTTCAGGTTTCAACGCTGATAGCAGTGGCTCACGGCTCAGCGTTATGCTTCATAATGCTGTGCGTCGTGCTACCTAAGTCCATCAACGAGAAAGCAAGACTGTGCGCTGCGTTCTGCGTGGCTGGTGCAATGGGCTTTTATGGTAAGTTTATGGAATCCACGGGATTCGATCACAACTTCGAGTCAATCCTGGACAGGATAAAGGTCTAGAATACTCTTCGACGTAGGTTGATCTTGGCAAGACATGTGCATTGGAATTATTTGTTCGGTTTTGACCAAATTCACTCCAAGGCCGACCCGTCAAGAGGCTGTGCAGGATTTCTTTCGAAGATCGCGTGTAAGAACTGGTTGACACTCACGCCAAAGAAACATGGAACAATAAGGTGGAGACCTATTCTCAGCAGCGGTGGAATCAGGCCGCCAATGATGATGATGAGGATTCATTCCAGCTGATCTAAAAATGCCACCCCCAAATATTTGCTTTGGCGGTGGCATTTTCATGATCCAGTCCCTAGAAAAACTCCCATCTGAAAAAAAACGAAAGCAGAATCTACAATGCTAAGATCCACGTTTTTACAGCTAAGCAATATCAAATTATCAACTACCCTATTTTTTCCCAGGTATCACACTATCAAGCAACAAAGGCCTGCTAGTAGTATGGTGCATGCTTGCCAGTTTCGCGACAGCTGCCTCAAGCATACTCCAACAGCCTCTATACAATAGTACACTGAACGAGTTTGACACTACAGCCACCATGACAGCTTCGAACACGATCGTCGCCATCTTTATCATGACATGGTCTTTACTCTATAACTATGATTATAGAACTTGTTTCATGACGGCCAGTGTTTTGCAAACTGTGACCGCTTGCATGTTCTTCGCTTTGTCTTTTAGGAGGAGGCGGTAATTTTGTAATTTATAGTTTTACCTTTGACAGTAACCTAACACCAACCTTATTCCAATGTGAATGAAAATCAATTTGATTTTGACAGACTTGGCAGGGGTAGTAACAAAACATTAACCTTGTTGTAATGTAAATAAGATAAGGATGACTTATTTTTACAGTGATCTAAAATCAGAGGTGAACTCGTTGTAAAAGTACTGTAATGTTGCACAGCTACCACCTATTTTTAGCAAGATTAATACATATGGAACAGGAGGGTTCTTTATTGATTTGCTAGGTAGATAACTGGAAGGTGGTTTCACTAACACTAAGTGGCATCTAAATAAATGCCTAAATATTATAGCCTTGTTCGAATTTCAACTATGAACGCTGATCCCAGTGTTGAAATTCTGACAGCCTATTTTAAAACTTTCATTTAAGTGTTGTCTATGTTAGTGAAAACGAGTACATCAGTAATTAAAGGTTTTTATAATGTTTATATATTTGTAGAGGATTGTAAAATTTAAGCAAGTTTACAATATGTGTACAAGGTATTTTTTTAGAGATGTATTTTGTTATAATAATATTAATTTTAGCTATTTTTTAGAAGCAATGTCAAACTGGACAAAGTTGAACATTTGTTTCTAAAACCTAGACTTAAGTGTTATTTTATATAAATAATAAACGTCTTGCCATACTTAAATAATATAACACAAAATAATAATAAAAATATAGAAAATTAATTATTAAAACCATAACATATTTAGTAAGTTGTTTATTTTTAAGAGATCACATCTGTTGCAGTCTGTGTAAATAAAATAATAATGTATCACATCTAATGTCTATGGTAAAAAACGCACTAGGTAGCATAGCTGCTTTAGCTAAAGACGATAAGTCTGTAGGAGTCGTCTGCCTAGTGCGTATCTACCTCTTTCTACAGAATATCGTGTGACAAAGGAATTTATACGATTTAAATTTTTTATTTTATATAAACATAAGATTGACTTTTCAATATAAGAAAATAAAAAACGTATATTCGCGGCTTTCTGCTGTACAAGAATAGCTTGGTAATATATTTTGAACTCTATTGACAACAGAAAAGGTTTGTAATTGGTTGGCCAAAAATGCGGAACCAAATACTAAAGGGGAGGTTGTATTTCAAAATACCAGACATAAGTAGAAATAAGTAAAGGCGTAATCAAGAGTCCCGAACTTGCCCTCTTCCCTCCCCCCCGCCCTGTAAATTCTGTATACATGTCAACCCATTCCTATTCTACTCTTTCGAGAACAAATAAGTCCTTAAGTATTTTAATTGAAGACCTCAAAATGGAATCTTCGCTACGCCTATTATTGCGCACCTGTAAGTGATGCATAATATTATACAAATTTAGAAAATAGTACATTCTGCTACAAGTGGGTGGTGGGTAGGTTAGCACCCTCGCCTACGACTTGGATGCGAATTCCGCCTCGGCTGCAATGACAAAGTTTCCCCACATATTTCAAAATGTACTATTTTAATTGTATTGTGTAATTGTTTATATTGTATTTTTATAGCATAGGCTGTTCAAAACGGGAACACCCAAATACTCCAAAATATTTTATTCCGAATTTCGATGTTCCGATTTTCAAAAGTCCGAATTTCATAATACCTAAGAATTATAATGTCTATTATTAAAAATCACGAAATTTATTTTACCGAAAGTCGTAAATCCGATTATTTTTGTTTTCCGATTTTCATATATCCGAAAAATCAAATGCTCGATGGGTTGTCGGTCCGAATTACGACATTCCGATTTTAAATACTTCGAATAAACTGCTAAAATTAGGGGTGCCTAATTGTGATACAACTGGTACTTCCTTTCTCCTAAAATTGTTAGTCCTAAAACATTTGCTAAAAATGACGTTTTAGTGACAGAAACGAATCGCTGTAAATCCGACTCCACGCAGTCTTGTCTACCCTACCCCTAGAGTGTAATTTAAGCCCGCGTAGGCGCGGAATGGCGAGGCGGCCCGCGTGCTGAGGAGCAGGTGGTTTTAACAACGTTGTGAGCGTAAAACATATCTGCGACGATAAGCTCGCGTGGGACCGCCGTAGCCCCGCAGTGCTGGAGCCCTGACAGAAACCATACCTGCTCTAAGTTGCATGCATGCTCGCTTAATTAATCGGTATTTTAATAATCAAAATTTTTATTTTTGATATTGGTTTCGTAGTATCATTAAGTCGGACTTTTTGTTATTCGATCTATTGAAAGTCGGTATTTTGAGAATAGTAATTATGAACGTTAGGAATATTGAAATTGTGAAATTTTAAAAATAGGATAAATGATAAATCGGAGTTGTTATATTCGGAATTTTGAACCATTCGGAATTATGAAAATCGGTATTTTAAAATTCGGATTTGTGACTATCGGAATAAAGTTTTTCGTATTTATGTAGTGTACTCGTTCAAAACACTACCTTATTAAAAGTGCCGATATCAGCCGACTCGACTGTACGGTTCACTCAAGTCCCTCCTTGCCCTCCACACTACTGGTAGTGTCGTGGGTATATTTTTTTCCCTTCTGCACTACTGGTCCAGTGGTATCGTAGGTATTTGTAAAATACATATATATTCGTTTCCTATTACACTACCTAATTTATTTTCGCAACTTACGATACCACTGGACCAGTAGTGCAGAAGAGAAAAAAATACCCACGACACTACCAGTAGTGCGGCTTAGTAGTGTGGGGGAAGGAGGGCACTCAAGTGACTGATTAAAAAGCGAAGCGCCCGATATTGGTTTTACAGGAAATGATATAGCATTTTTAAGGTTCCAAAGGATCTCTTACAGGTCCACAATAAATAATTCAGTGAATAAATATGATATGTACGTAAAAAGTAAATCATTTTAAAAACTATTCTACTTTTAATATTGTAATTTATAATTCGAATAAATAATATTTTTAATACAAAAGACGCCATTTTAATTAAATTATTTCATAAGCCCTCACTTTTGTTGCACTTAAGTTATAATAAATCGCAAATAAATACATAAATTATAGGAATGTATTTTATAATAATAACAAACATTTTGTTTGAAAATAAAAAGCCGTTAAAATAATTGCAAACTAAGAATTTTTAGTTAAACGATTTTTTTTTGTCAAGTGACTACCCTCACTTGTACGCATTGCGAATCACAATTTTGATTTTGAACAGTTTTGTCTGGCTGTCCCGAATAAAATAACTAATAATACTTCTCTCCTCTAACTCAACAAGTCCATCATTTCGTTATCTGTTAGTTTCTTAACATCACTATTAGGGGTCGGATTGTTATTGGCTGTCGGTAAAAGAGATTCGAATGCTGACCAGTCCTGCTTCGCTTTATTTTGATTATTTTGGTTATTCGCCCATTTGTTGTTGAAATTCGCCGGCCCGGCTGACGATGTAGACAGGGTATCGAACCCAGCAAATTGGCTCTGGTAGGAGTAGTTCGAGGCCATAGATGGGGTGCTGTATGTCGGGCTGGCCAGTGAAGACGCCGTATGTTGGTTACTCGGTTGCGAGGCTGATGAAGGCATTGGTTTTGCCAACTGGTTCAAGTTGGACTGTAGCAGCGAGGAGGTCAAGTCATTCGGTTTGCTGATAGACTTCCGAGGAGCGTGGATGGCTTTTGGCTGATGTTGCGTCGAGAACTTTCTGACGATTTCTTGCTGATGCGCTATCCTGGAAAAATAAAATGTTTGGTTGAAATCTTATTCTTTAAGAAAGTTGTATACATATATGGCAAAAGACACACCGTAGTAGAGGAAGCGATTTAGCTATCGACTATTTTCTCGCTCCAGAAACAACAACTCAGACAAACAACTTGTTTTTAGTTGCTAGCTCTAATCACTCTCGCTGCTCGGTGGGGCCTTAGACTAAGGTTTACTTGTACAAGGACCGTCCTGAGAACGTTAATGAGAATTAAAAGAAATACAAAATAATAAGATTGTAAATGTCAACTACATAATTATTTTAGGATGTTACCTAAAATCTTGACCAAATTTACTGTGCTTTTTTTCTCTTTTCTTTTTGGACCTGGAAAACGATCCGTTTATTGAGCACACACAATACCTTATTGTAATTGTTAGGCTAGGATAACGTAGCTAGGATAGGGGTGTCACTTATACTTTTTAAACTTAAAGAACAGGTCACGAATTCAGTTTTTTTGTTTATCAGGTTTACTAGCTTCCGCCTATCGCTTCACCGGCATGGAAGTCGGCAATTACCCCAACGTATCACCGGGATAAAAAGTATCCTATGTTGGGACATGGGAAATTTTTGTGTTATTGGGTCCACCTTGTTGCCAAATCAAAAAACATATTTTTAAATAAATAATATTAGTTAGGATAATACCTATCCAGGCACATAAACAGGCCTCAAGTCTACTTTATCCCTTACCTTTGCTTATCTTCCATGGTGAGGCGTCCGCCGTTATTGTTAACCGTCGGCAACGCAGGTTCCTTCTCTTTGGGCTGGCTGAAGGCGAACGGGTCTATGCCTAGACCTGTAAACATTTTGTCTAGGTCTGACTGAGGGGGCGGCGCGTTCACAAGGGTGTCATTTGGTACGGTCATCGGGATTTCCATTATCCTGAAAAGAGCAGCAAAAAATATGCATGTGTTAGTATTTTGCACCACAAAAAGCACAACAGTAAAGTCATCTGTAACTAATAGGAAAACCCGACAACAAATGTCGGGCAGTATCCTACCAGACGATTACCCGTCTGGTCGGAGGTCCTGTTCGCCACATCACCCCATTTAAAAAAGAAGGAAAAGGGAGAGGGTGGGCTTTTTGGGGGACTGTCTCATGCTATTTAGATGTTCTAAAATGCTAAGTCTCAGCCTAGTTTGTTTAAAACCTTTTATTTAAACAGAACTGGAGAATAAATTGCGAGCTTGGCCAAAGTGTTATTAGGGTTTTCCATCGAGAATTTCACATTTGCAGCCTTGAACCTGGATTTGTGCCCGGTTGATGGCAATAGGGTCTCCCCTTTTACATGAGACTTAAACAAAACTGCCGGAATGTGGCCGTTCAATTCTTCAGAAAACGTGTTTTTAAGAATTGATTGTTCCTTTACCATAAATAAGGTCCAAACCCTAGGAGGATAAAACAAATAAGAAAGTAACTCACCTAGCTTCATTATTGATAGAATTCAACTGCTCCAACTTGGCTCTATGCTCAGTCTCCATCTTAGATATCATCTGCTTGACCAAGCTTATCAGTGCGTTGAACTGGTTCAGGGTAAGGCCGTTCTCTACGCATAGAGGGATGAGAAATGGGAGAACCTTCGTGGCTAACACCTCCTTGGTGATGCCGAGTTTGGAGTCGCTTAGAGCTAGCTTGTATATTCCTGGAAAACAAGGATGGAGATGTTGGTGATTTTTGCCCCTAAAAATCAGTTAGGATCACCTAAATTAATGGACATGCATTAGTGGCATAAAGTTGAAAAATAATCCAGTCCTAGAGTTGAGCTCTTTGGGCTACTAAATGCGCCAATCCATTCGGATTCGTCTCAAATTAATTATTTTCGACTTCATTTTAAGGAACGTAATCTTGATATTTGTTCTCGTCTAGCCACATGTTCTCCAGTCCTAAATCGTCGAATTCAAATTCCCTACTACGTTATTTTCGCTAGTTTCTAGAAATTCTAGATTAGTTTATTTATATAATTTCATTCATCTAATCATTAAAACGTGCGAACCTGCTATGATACTTTACGCTTCGCTTTCTAAACATATGCTATTGCTAGGCAATTTCTTTTAGAGAGTTATTTTTAAGCATTTACCCACATTACCTACCTACAGAAAATGATGAAGTTTGTTCTTTAATACTTTGAAGTATTAAAGAACAGGAAGGGAAGGAAGGGAAGAGGGAGAGGGAGGGGGCGAGGGGCCCCCTCCCTCTCCCTCTTCCCTTCCTGCCCTTGCCCCATGTTACTTGGGGTCAGCGCAACACTGTCATTCGTCACGCTATCATTTACCCTTTCATATAAAAGATCAAACTTTTGTTACGAAATTAACAACTGTTTGGTTGAAACATACCCAAAATCCCCATCAGCACAGCCGGTTCCCTCGACGGTATCTGCGGCAAGAACGGTATAATTTCGTCCAGCACCAACCATTTGTCCAGATGCTCCAACAGTTTGCCCAAGCACAGCAAACAATTCACTCTAACGGACAGGTAATTCGTACTCAAACACAACTTTTTTATTCGCGGCAGGAGAGCATTCTTCATCGCAGGGTAATCTATCAAAGAGGCGAAGGTCGGTAGCACAGACAAACACAGCTCCTGTATTTGCTGGGCATCAGATTCTAACGCTCTATACAACATTGGTAGGATATCAGACTTAACTTCTTCTCCTGGAGTCAGTTTTAGTAGCAATTCCATCTTCTGCATAAATATTAGGAGGATCTGTATAGGATCTTGTATCAACATGACTGGTTTCAAGACTGGTAAAATATACTTGACATATTCCTCTTTAGAACTGTTTTCTGCTATCAGTAAAACGTTTGGTAGGACGAAAGGAACCATGGGCGGGTTGATGAACTCTTTCGTGAGGCAAGGTAGAACCCGGTAGAAGCAGATACGATGAGGCATCTTTTGGAGGATTTGGGGTAAGCCCTTGTAGAATTGTGACTTCTGCAGGTTGTCCCATTGGAATAACGAGTCTAAATAGTTGAGGGTTTTAACGCCAACATCTTCGAAATATGGTATCTGTGAACAAAAAAAAAGTTAGCCATAAGGTTTTTTGTTTTCACTTAAATAATCGGGACAAACTTGGCAAAATTGGGATTATAAACCAGTCTTACATGACCCACTTATTGGAACGTCCTAAGTCTCAAATGCACTTTAAGAATCTAATAAATACTGCTGAATTTGCTATTAACGTGTCCACTTATGGGATTAGCTATTAACGTGTCCATTATCTGAATCTATTATCAAAAAAGTACCATTGACTCGAAAAAAAAGGAGACCTTGGTTTATTAAAAATTTATAAATAAACCTTACCTTCAAAAACTGATGAGAGTCAGGCCTTAATTCCGGTGTAACATTCAACATCAGCTTCACATATTCCTTCAAGCCATCCGTGACACACAACAACCTGGAGTTCGGCAGATTTCTGATCTCATTCACAAATCTCTTATACTTCGAGTAATCATTTCCTACGTTACCCAAAGTCTGATGTCCAGTACTATGAAGAGCATATATCATCATGCCTAACGAATACAAGTCACTACCAGGAGAATGAGTGGCTGAAAGAACATATTCTGGAGCCAAATAATCGAGCACTGGTTGAGTCAAAGCATGCATAGCGGGACAGTACTCCTGGAACGGCCAATACGGAGATGATCCTGGCCCTCTTTGGTTGGCAATACAGAAGTCGAACCCAAATATCTTCCAAGCACCTTGCTGGTTCACTATAATGGACTCAGGGCATAGATTGTGATGGAGAAGCTTAACATCATTGTGTAGGAATGTCAGTCCTTCAGCAATTTGCATCAGACCATATTTAATTTCGAGCTCATACAATTTATAATTATTGAAATGGTTTGGAACGGGCTGTGGCATGTTTTCCGTGTTCCCTAAAATATTTGCTAGGCTGGCAAATACGGGTTCTGTGGCAAAAGCGATACTCTCCCTGCTTTCCTCAAGACTGTGTTGTACCGTGAGTATCTGTGGATGCCTCAACTTCGTCAGCTGTACAATGCCACGTTTTAAAGTTTCCAACATAATATCCCTGTCAGATTTAGACCATCTGTCTAAATGTTTTTTTTCAAAGACGAATATTGACGCCTCTTGTTTCGTTGATTTCTTGTAGCCTTTGTAAATTTTCCATAGTAGACCTATAAGATAGTAATGGTGTCTTTTATAAAAAGTTCTCTAAAAGTTTAAAAGGAAATTATGAGGTTTTAACAAAAGAGTGAATTAGAAACAAAAATGTCTCAGGTCCAGAATGAACAAATAAAAGGTATTCATAACATAACCCACTGCTGGATATAGGCCTCCCCTTTTTCTGCCACACTTCCCGTTCAGGGAATAGGGTTACATCATCTTTATTGCCATTATTTTGATGTCTTCCATATTGGCTATTCCCAAATCCTATTTTTGTAAAGAATTTTTACAATATTAGGTAATTTAGCATTCCAATGTTATCTTTATTTCAATCTTTTAATGATCTGTTTCAGTTATGAAAACAGTGTATGTCTGTTTAATTTTTCATATTTTCTTTTGATTAGGAAATTCCCAAAAGATACCTAGATCACTGAAGTAATTAATCAGATAGGAAAAGTAAAGTGAATAAAATACAAATCCTGATGTATTGTTTATAAACAGAATCATTGTTTATATGTTTGTCTTCAGATCATTGATTCTTTATCTGCTAGCTGGTTACTGACATAGTTAGTACATAAATTAATCATGGATGACTATTTCATGTACTGGTTCATGTCCCGTTATAGGAGATAAGCACTTCTTGTTACTATCCCGTCTTGTTCCTATTACTATACAAGATGTATTCTCATTACAAATAATAACATAGACACATGGTGTTACCAAAAACTTATAAATTCAGAACAACTTGTAAAGCTTACAAACTCTTTAAATAATTTTCTAAATATTTATTTAAAAACACTTTACTGTTTCCGACACTTAGTCAGCAACCTCACTACCTATTTTAGTCAATCCTAAAAATCACCGACGCATTCAATAGTATGTTGACCGTAAATGTATACAAAACAAATTGAATAAAATGTATAGCACTCCCAGCTCACCTATATCACTGAACTGAGTAATCAAAGAGTTCCGTATCAAAGCAAATAAGGTGCACAATAGACACCACCTGAGTTTGAATGCAAATTATAGATACATCAATCGTTTTTTTACCTGGACCAGCGCTGGCAATAAATTGAGTCGCCTCGAACTCTCTTGTCACTGGATTCCCAGGTAAAACGCCAGATAAATGAGAAACTGTGTTGCTGACCGACGAATAAAACTTGTTAAACACCTCCATGTTCGGATTACACTTTTAACTTCTTATTGTATTGCAAAAATAAAAATCATTACGGAGCCAGACAAAAATGTACGAACATAAAATGTCACTTTGACAAATTGACTTTTTGGTCTTAGTTCGGAAATTATTAGGTGGCTATCAAGAATTCGATAAAAACAAGAAGAGAACTATGAGGTTCATAAAATTACGTGTAAAATAATTTCAAAACGAATTTAATTTTAGACATTTACAAATATAGCTTTAACAACTATTTTGTACAAAAAAAAAAAGAAAAGAAAAATGTTCCTAATAATGAATTGGTATCAGCTGATTAAATTGAATAATATAACCATCTGAAAATCACTAAATACAGAGTTAGAGTAAAGACACAAACACAGTGTAACTATTAAAATAGGAAAAGTAATTAAAATCATTTTACTATATTATCTCAAAATGACAGCTGTTTCTAAACTACTACTAAATGTCACTAGTCTACGAAATGTTCACGAATGTGATTTGTTTTCGTAAATGAATCATTAAAAATAATTCACATGTGACGAAGAAAAACGAACGCAAAATGTGGCTAAGACGCGACATAATCGTAATATCATTATTCTTAACAATCATACCAACGATATTTACAGAGAGCGACCCATATTCCAAAGAACCATATCGGCCTCTTGGTCCACTTGTGAAATGCAACTACTTACCGCTGGAATTTTTGGATTGTGATGAACCAATCGACCATAAAGGGAACCACAGTGCCAGAGAAGCTATTGGTCACGGCTGCGTGAAGTTTGGAGGCGTTAGATACGACGAAGTGGACAAAACGAGAGTGCAGTGCAAGGCTTTGGATGGGATAGAGTGTTATGGAAGCAGGAGTTTCCTAAGAGACGGTTTCCCTTGCGTGAGGTACTCCGGCCACTATTTCACAACTACCTTAATTTACAGTATATTATTAGGATTCTTAGGAATGGATAGATTTTGTCTCGGACAAACTGGGACTGCTGTGGGAAAACTCCTTACATTGGGAGGTTTAGGCATATGGTGGATAGTTGATGTAGTGTTACTGATTACAAACAGTTTGCATCCAGAGGATGGGAGCAATTGGAATCCTTATGTTTAGACACCTTGGAAGGTCAGATTAATTAAAAATACTATCATGAAATTGAGTGATTGTATAGGACTACTGTGAATTTTGTGTTGTGATGTTTAAAAATCAAGAATGTTTTAATGAAAAGGTTTTTGTTTTCATATATAACTGGTACAATACATTCAAAACACTTTCACTCTGAATTACTATTAGTTTCTCTCACTCTGAATTACTATTAATTTCTCTACTACTACATGCCAACATGGTACAAGGTAACCCGGCAGCTTCTGTCAATGTGAAGATTCCACCACATCAATGGCAAAGCTTTGTAGAAGAATTACCTTATCCACAGGCGATACACCTCCTCTTACTGGAAGAGTACTTAATTTGAGAATCAGAAGAATGCTTATGTTGTAGAAATTCATATGTTGCAAGAAATAGAGTTTAGTTTTGCTTGCCTTGTACATCAAGCAGGTTAAATTAATGTGTTCATGAGTTCTTTATTTTCAGTATTCAGAATTTCCTTTACACCTAAACCTTATGTAAATGTATTTTGTTTGTGATAACTATTTTGTGTAAATAGTAGGTTTATGAATGTGTAAATAAATAAAAATGTTTTTCTAATAAAATTATTAGTTTTTCTTATATTTTGTCTGACATTGTCCACATTTGCAAACTAGAATTTTCATGTAAAAGAAATGATACAACAGAATTGAAAATTATTTAGTTTATTATAACTTAAGCCACCAGAGCTGAAGCGGTGCTTGACTCATACTTCCAGTTAGGTGGGAGCACGCTCTTTGTCTTGTAGTAGCGGGCTAGCCTGTGAATTCTGGACTCAACAAGAATCAGCCTGAATTTGCTGTCCTTGTCCTTCCTGTTACGTTCCAAGTGCTTCCTCATGGCAACGGCTTTCTTGATCAGGTAGTACAGGTCCTCCGGTAGGTCGGGAGCGAGACCCATGGCTTTCATGATACGCAGGATCTTTTTGCCAGTAACGAATCTGACTTGTGCAACTCCATGGGAATCCCTAAGCATGACACCTGGAATAGATGAAAAGGATCTTGTTAGTACAACATTTTACTAAATATAGAAAATCTAATGGGGAACGGAAGAATACAGTAGATATCAGTTGTATCAACTGCATGCCTGATAATAAGTAAATAAATATTAAGATATTGCTGTTATGCACTTAATAGATCGAAAGTTTAAGCTACATTTTGTTGATGGTGTTACAAAATCTTGAAATTAATGAAATTTTAAGGATTCCCAAAATTTACCCTTAAAAAATTTAGAAAAATGACATCATCATTCTCTTGTCCTTATCCCAATTAATTTGGGGTTAGCGCAGCATGTTTTTCCTCCATACAGCTATATTACTTGTCATCTCATCAGACACCTTTCTTGCCATATCATCCCTTACTCAGTCCGTCCATCGTTTCTTTGGTCTTCCTGTACTGTTATACCCATCCACATTTATGCTCAAAACGTTCCTCACAATATTTTCCTTATTCCTCTTCATCACATGGTCAACCACAAGGGAGTACCACACAAACAATGAAATTTAAAGCTGCCTGTTGATTCAACCATCAATCAGCATATTATAGCATCTAGTTATCTTTGCATCCCAGCAATTGATGCTGCTGTTGTATCTATTAGAACCAAGTAGTCTGTCAAATCACTTCAAAGTAAGTTTTTAATCCCACTTACTACGAATTGCATACTAAAAACAACTAATAGAGATGTATGGAAGGAGACCCTGTCTCCATAAGTTCCCATTGCAAATTGGGACAAGGGCAGGAGAATGATGATAACCATATAGGACTGGTTTTACCCAAAATTGTTTGCCAATCCAGTAAAGTTATCAGATAAGGAGTTTGGTCCTTGAAGTATGGAGTTATCAGTATTGAGCTAGATCCTGCTAATCACAATCAAAAGCCAATTATTTAAATTAGGCAGAGAATAGACACTAGGGCAGGACTGTTTGGATTCGAAAATGACAGCAGATAGTCCTCCAAAATGCCTGCCTTTCACCACTTCCTAGTGTGTTACTTGGGGGGGAAGAAGTGGTGAAATTAACTTGTCAGCATAATCACATGTCATACTTTGTTTACTTTAGAACCTGTATACCCGGTGCTCAAGGAAAATCAGTTCAATGTCACTATTATTTCAAGCTATGTCCCAGTGCACAGCAAAGGCTATTTTAATTCTTCCAGAGCAGTACTTATCAAAGGAGCTCATCACGCCATCTGTGTCTGGGTCTACCTTGCTAGGACATGTTTTGTATATTCATCTGCTAGGACTGATAACTAAACAGAGGAGGCCAGTACTTCATGTCTTAATCTTATAGTTGTTGACAGTTTCAATAGACATAGCTCACAATGCAGTGTGGTTGAATAATATCAATAATCATATCAGGATGCTGTTAATCCATTCATGTATTTCGAATGGACCAAGCATGGAACTCAAGTCTAAATTTTCATCCAACAGAAGATCAAAAAAGGTGCACGTAACCACCTTGATTATGATCACTCTCACGTTTTGAACAAGATTTGAAATTTTGAGGCTACAATGCTAAATGAAATGCCAACACTACTTCACAAAAGCACCCAGAACTCCTAAAAACGAATCGTGAGCAACTATTCAAGTCACACTTACTGAACATTGCGATAGAAATTTGCACTTACCGATTTGGGAGGGAGTGAGGCCTTTCTTGCCAAGTTTGAAAATCTGTTCCTTTACATCATCAGCTGTCAGTTTTAACCAGGTCGGCACACTGCGCCGGTATGGCAGCGCCGATTGGGAGATACCCTTACTGAAAACATAAAATTCACACTTCGCTGTAATGCCATGTGGTGACCGCTTGATGGGTAGGTTATGTTAATGTCACAAAAACTTTGTATAATGAAAAATTTATGCTGAATCATTAGTATGATGTTGTACACTATAAATTACACATAAAATTACCCAGGTGCGTGCATACGACCCATGGCTGCGGCTTTTAATAAAAATCGCCGATCTGACAACGACAACAAGAGAACACGAAAAGATGGTTGCCGGAAAGCGGTTATTCATTCAGTTCTTGTTACTTTATGGTCGTTCTTCGTTCATTAGTGTTGCACCTTTAAAAAACCGGTATAGCGACTAAACAGTCTTTGGTAAGGCCTGTTTGCTTTATCTTCAAAAATGTTACAACATCACTAATCGTTCTTTTGGTGTTTCGAAAATAAAATCAATGAAAGTTAAATGTCAATAGAGTCAAAATCAAATGACAGTTTTCTACCTTTCCCGAAATCCTGAACGAAATCCAAAACTCAACCAAACACTGTAATTTTATCAATAATTAGTCCCAAAAATGACGAACCCCTACGGCGTATCTGATGCTGAGTTCAACCTCATCAAGCAGCAAGCCGAAAGGCGTGCTGGGCTCAGGAAGGAGTTCTTAAAACAGAAAACCAACCCCTTTAAACATGCCTCTGAAGCTGGATATGTCGTGAGTATTAAATTACGTAATTTTATTATTGAGAGTTTAAGTGTAAACAAACTAACTCTTTATGGACTAATAATACTCGGACAATGAAAATGTTTGTTTGAATTTTCAGTTCGATCCAGCTATACAGAAGTTTCTGTCAATGAAAGTTACTGGTCTGGATCACTTCACTGCTAACACAAGAACTAGCTTGTTTGGGATCTGCGCTATTATAATCCCCATGTTTTCTTATGGATACGTTCTCTGGAAACACAGGTCGACCCGTGAAGCGAAGATCAGAAGTGGAGAACTTCTGTATAGAGACAGAATGTTCAAATTGCAGTAATGGTTAAATTCAGTGTAAGATAAAAGAATTGTGTAGATAAATTAATAAAATCAAGTAACTGTTAAATCGCTTTTATTCATTATTTATTTATTTAATTAAGGTTCAACAACAGTTATTACAGATAGGAGCATAAAAGTAATTGTTTCTTAAATCTAACTGCACAACCAATTACAGGCAAACACCAAATGCAAAATGCTCTTTTAATTATGAATTTAATTTTAGAGACAATGTATTTAAATTATTATTGTTGTAACACTTATCTCATGTTGTATTTTACCCAAAAGCACATAAATATGAATTCACTCATTGCTTTTTTTTCTATTTATATTACTACTATTGAAAATGCTACTGGCAGTTTATACTTAACAATTAAGCTAAATTAAAAAATTCCAAAATGCTGCCATTGTCATTAACTAAGTGATTGATTTTGAGGTTTGAATTGGTTTGAATAAAACTTTAATTTTTACATAATAATAAAATTATGGCTTGTAAATATGGATTTTCTGATCTGGAGTGTAAAATTTTACTGGCTCAAATTGAGAGACGCGCTAAATACAGAAAAGAGTTTCTGAAGCAAAGGACTGATCCATGTAAACATTCTAAGCAAGCTGGCTATGTTGTAAGTAATTGAGTATAAAACATAGTTTAGAAGATTATTGTATTCATATTACTATGTCCAATTTGATTTTTGGTCTACCAAATTGCACATGAAGGCTGCACAGCTATTGAAACTAGGCTGGTCACTTCTGCCAAAGCTATGCAACCAACCAGTGGGTCAGACGAATCAGGAAACAGTGCATCAACCTATGAGGAGATAGTATTCTATTCAATTCTCTAGGTCCTCCAGGTCTAGTGGAAGGTGAGAAGTCCTGCGATGTTGAAGTGATCGCGCAACAGCGTGAGTTTCGTGTTTAGTGTAGGTACTTCTTGTTTTACCTAGTTTACATATTCTAGTGAGTTTCCGCTCGTCAATAGAAACAGAACTGGAACAGCGACAACCATTCATCAATAAAGATAACACCGTGTCGATGCAGTAAGAGGGAATGTCTCATGGGCGCCGGAAGGATTATTTCCAGGGAGTGCATTTTCAGCTCCATGAAAAAAGCTCAAAATTTTTAGTAGGTACCTCGGCTAAGTTAGATTTTCGTTTGTCAACATAACAAACAAGGAGGAACTTTGTCTATTTATACAGAAAAGCCTATGAATCGAAAAAATATAGGATTTAAGAGCGAGCGTAGAGGGCTTAATCATTTTAGTACCCACCTCGAATTTGATCGGTTTTCTTTTGTCCTTTATCATTGGCGCCGCCGGCAAGATTTTTTCCAGGGGTGCGCCTTCAGTTCCATGAAAACAAGTTAAAATTTTTTTGCATCCCATCGGATAGGTTAGATTCAAGCAGTTACTTGGTCGGTCTATACAGAAAAGCCCATCAATCGAAAAAAATAAGATTCCTGAGTGAGCGTGTTTGAAAAATTAAAGCACCAACCTCGAATTTTATAGGTTTTCTTTTGTCCTTTATTATATAAATACGGCTTATTCTGCTTATTTATAAAGAAAAGCTTACGACCGCAAAATACTTTAGCTGAGCGCGCCTAAATATATTAGGATATTCTCTGATAAATCAGGTTAATTTTTTTTTATGCATACATACACTCGTACAGAAATCAGAATAGGAGTACGAGCGATTGAAGCGAGCTCGAAAATTTTTGCTTTCCACCTCGAATACATTGGTTTCTCTATAGTACCTACCTGCCTACGGCCGGGTACGGGAGGCGCGAGGTTCAGCGGCCCGTGCATGCTCAGTGTTCACAGGGTAAGAGTAGAGGACACTAACCTTATTGACAACGTGATGAACCAATTTGGGCAACAACCAATTTTGCCTTAAATTTTTATTTACTCAGTATATTAATAAAAAAAATCTGGGAGGTGCAAGTGCACCCTGCTGCCGGCGCCCGGGGTTTTCGTAGTTTAATTCATCATCATCCACAGCTTTACCCAAGGCCTGCAGCTCTTTTCTTGTGCTAATCCCCATGGTCCAGTGCCAGCCTCTTTCAGGTTTTTCCCCCGTTAGCAACTATAACGGCCTAAAATCGGACAATACGGGCGTTACACTTTAAATTTCGTTGTTGTATTTTTGATTTTGTTTTATCAACATGCTTTCTAAAATTTGCCCATTTTCATATTTCAGTTCGACAAGGGGATCCAACACTTCATATCTATGAAGGAAACTACTTTGAACTTCTTCCCGTTTAACTTTCGAACGATCAGTTTCGCATTATTTGCTATTGTCCTACCGATGAGTGCTCTTGGCTATACGTTTTGGGCCATGCGAACTGAAAAGGAACGCGATATACGCTGCGGAATACTCAAGTATAGGGAGCGGGGTGGGAAGTTGTGCTAGTTTTTTTTGAGTTGTTGTGTAAAGTCCTGGCAGAAGTTTTTTTTTTTTAATTTCCTAAGGCTATTTAGTTATTTAGAATTACATAATAATATAATGGAATCTATTATTACTATACCATGTTTACATATAATTCGAACCCATCATCTGTAGTTTTTGTATCTTGTCTATTACTCATTTGCTAGAGCTAATGACAGTTACTAGTAGAAGCGGCGTAATACCCACCTTATTCTAAATAGTTGAAATTGCAGCAAGCGTACAGTCACGATTTTAATGGCACGAACGCGATATCTAGACGCCAAAGGTTCTAATTTCATCATCACATCAGCCGAAGCTGCTAGACATAGGCCGCGTCAACCGGTCTTGAGCTTCAAGCAACCAGACTTTACTGTGAAATAGCATAAACTGGAAACATAATTTAAATAAAACATTATGTAAGATAAAAGTCTTATTCTATTGAAAACTTCATACAACATAATAGCAAAGCTTATTTATTAAGATTTTGCGTGGGTTACAATACTAGTATAGTTAAATTAATGTAGAACAGTTAGCGATCATCCAGGGACTTGTCCCGGGCTATGACGGTGTCGTCGAACTTCACCATGTAGGTTGTGCCCTTGTGCCAGTGGGCTGTCACTTTAGCGGGCTGGAACAGAAATGGGAAGGATTTATTTGTTATTATATTTAAACACGGATCTTTTTTTAATTGTAACTAAACTAAACATTTCTACATAAATTTCACAAACATGGGGGAAAGGGGCCCCCTCCCCCATCGACGCACAAACGGTTACCACGTATTAAAATAAGCTTGTAATTCCACAAGCCCACCCTCAAGAACATTGGGCCTTTTGAATATCGGGAGCGTTTTGTTTCCTTTGTGCGGAGAAAATCACTGAGGAGTTTCTCCAGCTCCAAAAGAAACTTCCCAAGTAACGCAGAAATGAGGTGCACAAAACTGAATCAATGACAGCGAAAATCTTTATGTACTCTTGCTACACTACCAGTTAGTTTAGTGACGGGAGAAGGGCTTTTCCACTCTCAGAAGGCTCAAAACTTGGCTTAGAGCTTCAATGGCAGAAGACTGCCTAACTTGACTGGCTCTTCTCCACGATCACAAAAGCATAACCATTCAAGTAGAGGATGTCATAACTCGATTTGGGAGAAGACATAAGATTGTAATCGAATTTGAGCCTGGCATGACTAGATTACAACTATGTGACCCCCCCGACATGAAAGCTGGATCCGCCCTTGTGGCTAGGACACACAGCCACTGAATTTGTCAAGGTGGAATCGCCAGGGTAGCCCGCGAACTTTGCAAAATATGTAAGAAACAAATATGGCTTTACTGAGTTCTAATTATTATAATTTAGTATGTTTTTTTTTGTGACTTTCTCGCCCATGGAGAATAGAGATCGCGCCTAAGTTCCCTTCTCACTATTTTAAGAAGAAATAATTAAATGATACTTACAAATCCACTCTTAGTAAGCACTGCCTCTATGATCCCAGCATTGAATGTGGCGCAGTTCAGAGAGCCCTTGTCCTTTGGCACACTTATGAATTTGTTGATCTGAAATTATCATTGACATTTATGGTTGATTATTGTTACAAAATGATAAAGTACTGCTATTGATTGAAGTTTAGTAGCAAACGTACGTCTTTATGTACTAGAAGTTGTTTCTACTATGCCAAAGCAAAAAGGAGGGTTATGAATTTACAAGTTTATGTATGTATGTTTTCTATGATAAAATTATAAAACAGGTACATCATCATCATCATCTTTTGAGCCGAAAGACGTCCACTGCTGGACATAGGCCTCCCCCAAGTGTCATTAAAACAGGTTCATTGATGCACAAATTCACAGCGACACCTCTATCAATGCCTTAATATATGCACATTATTGACGTTCCAACAGTGTTTTATTTAGACATTTATTTAGATATCGCCTAGTGTCCATGAAAACAGGCATTCATGAAATAGATAAACTTGCTTTACCGGCCATAATAGGGTAAGAGAGGTGAGAGCTCAGGGAGAAACTTACAATTGCATCCTTCTCAATGATGTAGTAAGTTCTCTCATCATCATTGGCATGCTCCAACTTATCAGCTTCCTTGCCAAACAGGACCTGGAATCATACACACACAACAAGTTAAAACAAAGTAACAGAGCCCAGAGTTCAAAATCAAAAGCAATTTATTCAAATAAGGCTGAAATTTAGCACTTTTTGAACATCTAAATAATATCCTCGAAAAAATTAAATAAATAAATCCTATGGAAGATTTATTTATTTAATTGCCCCAAAATGCATCCTTTTCACCACTTCCTTCAAAGTAAATTTGATAAAATAAGTTTAATTTAATTTTGAATACTAAAATATTTTAATTATTAAAAGATAGAAACCTGTAACAAACTCCCCAGCATCAAAAAAACATCACGTTGCAACCAAATAGGAGTCTTCTAAGAATGTTAAGTTGATGTTATGGAATATTATTATTGTTTATAGTACATAAAATTACTTGCCTAGCTGATCATCATCTGCCTAGCTTTTTCCCAACTGTGTTCAGAATGTTGGGGTTGGCTTCCAAACACTTCTAATCTAACCTATTTTACATGGAGCAACAATTACATGCCTAGATATTATTTAAATATTGCAGCTTGTACAAAGGCGAGTTTAATCCAGAATTGGGAGTAGTTAGCAATACTAGATTATCTTACCTTCCACAATGTAGATTTCACGAACAGAAGCATATTGAGTAGCTTGATTTCTCGCTTGCTATTTCTTTCTCTTACAAAGTATAAATCCAGGAGTCTCGTCCCTACATCATGACCGATGTCTGATAATCTGGAATTTTAGATCATAATAAATAAATGCACTAGAAGAATTTGCAATTATTTATTATTTGAAGACTGCAAAACTGGTTCAACACTTACTTGGTTTGGAGTTCATGAATAGAATGTGATCGATTCTGACAATATTGGACTATTTCTGAGAATAAAAGTGCATATAAGGCTAATGAAACCTCCCCTTTGCCTTTACTGAGTGGTTTGTCGAGAATCGACGATTTAGATCGACCTGACGACATTGTTTTTACTATTTGACTAAGAACACTATGATAACTACTTCACTTTATTTAGGATTACATTAAACCTATTAATTTTCACTTAAAAAATGTAACACCACCCAAAGAAACGACTTCAGTTACTAAATAATATTTGGGTCTTAAAATAACAAGTTTTGGAACATCTCTCTCGCGCTATTTCAGCCACATTTGTACTAAAAACTATCTATGTTATTGCTTTTAAATGCACTAAATTATTAATTCGATGAGTTCGGAACGCAATGCGTTCGTAAAATTTCGCATCAGCCAGTGGAACGTCAACTGTCAGTGTCAGAGTGACACTTATCACAGAGAAAATATGTATTTTTTTTAATGCATTTCGACTTCCAGTCTTTTGATTTTCTTAGAAGGTTTGATGGAACAAAGGTCTGATGGATTGATGGAACAAACTGGGTCATAGACTTCAGCGGCAATTAGACGCACTTTCTGAAATCTACCACAAAGATGTCATAAGCAATCTGGGATCTAGACTAGATAAATTGCCATTGCCATCTTTTGAACTAACCAACTTCCAGAGCTTATTGAATCTGTTCCTACAATGTAGCTATGTAGGTCTTACACGGTAACCTCTAGCTGCCCATATTGGGTTACAGGCGTGAATTCCGCGTGATGATGTGTGAAGGTCTTTCTAGGAGGAGCAGGAGCCCGATAGTTGGATCTCCTGATAGGTCAACGGTGTAATCCTAGCCCTCACGCAAACCTGTGTCAGGGTTGTGAAAATCACTACAGTTAGGCGCCTGCAATTATAACTATTTCATGTTAGGACTCAATGTCCTAACATGAAATAGTTATAATTATATATATTATATATATAATTATATATATTATATTATATATATTATTATTATATATATTATATTATATATAATTATATATATTCTATCAAAATGTACGAGGTCTACGAACGAAACTGGATGAATTCCGAACCTACATTGAGGCATTCAATTTTGATTTATGGGCAATAACGGAATCTGGTTGCAATAATTCCATAGGAGATCTTGAAATAATCCCTCCGGGATATCAAATAATACGTTGCGATCGAGCGGATGGTCGGAAGCAGGGAGGAGCGTTTTTAGTGGCCACACACCGATATGAGCTGCGACAAGTACAAATCGCGGACGCGTCGATAGACACCTACATTTTTGAAATGGTTAGTGCAACGGTTTATTTCAAAAATAGATTTTTGTTTTTATGTTGTGTTGTTTACATACCACCAGGGAGTTCTGAGAATGACTATTTGACATTATTTAGATTAATAGAGAAATTATCTGATAGATATGGAGAAATAATTGTTATTGGTGATTTTAATTTGTATTCGTGTCCTGTAAATGTTAAAAATTATTATGAATGTTTTGTGTCCTATTGCGAATTCACTCAGAGTAACACAGTACCAAACTGTCTAGGTCGTCAGTTGGATCTGATTCTGAGCACAGGTTTTAGCGAGGTGTCGGTGGTGGCGGCCGACGACGCGCTCGTGCCCGTCGACGCGCATCACCCGCCGCTCGCGGTCAGCGTACACTGTGCGCGCGCGCTCCCCGCACCCACCGCGTCCGCCCCGCCCTCGCCCTCTGCCGGCGGCAGTCCCGCAGCTCGTAGTTTTAGGCCGCAGTGGAACTTCTATCGAGCCGACTACGAGTTGTTATACTCTATGCTGACTTCCACTGATTGGAGTATGTTTTACGACATGCATGATTTGGAGGAAATGTTGAATGTTTTTTATGATATACTGAGTGATATTTTAGATAGATGTGTACCCTCGAAAAAGCCTAAAAGGAAAGATTCTCGATACGTTTATCCCGAATGGTACACCGCAGATATTATAAGAGATATAAAGAATAAAGCTAGATTTCATAAAACTTTCAAAAGAACAAAGCTGGATAGCGATTATTCTGAATTTTCAAAGTGCAGAGCTCGTATTAAAAAAGCAGTAGAAATTGCACACAAAGAACACAAGTTTAAAATACAAAATCAATTTTCAAAAGATCCAAAATCATTCTGGCATTATATTAGGTCCAAACGAAGTAGGTTAAACAGGCAAATTATCATAAAGGATGGTCAACATCTTTCGGATGAGGAGGGTGCTCGAGAATTTGCGTCATTTTTTGAGTCGGTGTATAGTAAAGAGCAGCCGCGGCTGGAGGCGCGGGCGGCGGGGGCGGAGGCGGAAGCGAACTGTGCGCGGGTTCACATCGAGACCCTCAGTCTTCAAGACGTAAGGGAGGCGCTCATAAAGCTCAAGCCAAAACGCTCATCTGGCCCCGATGGCATTCCAGCTTTTCTGTTCCGTGACTGTGGCAGGGTGCTGGCTGAGCCCCTGCATCATATCTTTAATACTTGTTTAAAGCAAGCAACGTTTCCGCCTAGGTGGAAAATCACGCGAGTGATTCCGGTACCCAAGGGCAAGTCAGGTCCTGATGTAAATGGCTACAGACCGGTAGCAGTGTTGTCGACACCTGCAAAAGTGTTCGAGTCTGCCATCCAACGTTGCGTGCAGGCTCAAGTGAGCGCACAGCTATCGGATGCGCAGCACGGGTTCCGGCCAGCGCGCAGCACTGCCACTAATTTGCTTAACTTTATGGCGAGGGTGGTGCCGGCTGTCGATGCTGGTGTGCAGGTAGACGTGGCATATTTTGATTTTAAAAAGGCATTTGATACCGTCGACAATGATGTATTGCTACTGAAGCTGGCAAAAATTGGTTGCACTCCGCACCTACTACAGTTCTTCGCCGGTTACTTGAAAGACCGACAGCAGTACGTTGACTACAATGGGTTCGAATCCGAGCCATACTACACCAGGTCAGGCGTGAGCCAAGGCAGCAATTTGGGCCCTCTCGAATTTATTTTAATGATAAATGACTTACCAGACGTAGTCAAACATAGTTTATGTTTATTGTTTGCAGACGACCTCAAATTGCTGCTCGAGGTCAAGGGTGAGTCGGACTGTGAGAGATTGCAGGAAGACATAGATAGGGTGGTAGAGTGGAGCCATAAAAATAAACTCTATTTCAACACAACGAAATGCTCAGTGATGACATTTACGCGCGCGAAGACTGCCTTAGCTTACGAATACAAAGTAGAGGAAGCGCCGATGCAGCGAGTGTCTCAGGTACGAGATCTAGGAGTACTGCTTACCCCGGATCTAACTTTCCGGGATCATATAGTTAAGATTTGCAAAAAGGCGTACAGAAACCTTGGTTTCGTGCTGAGACAGTCGCAGGGATTCACAAACTTAAACACGCTTAGGGTGCTGTATGACGCTTTGGTAAGGAGTCACTTGGAACACAGTGCGGTGATTTGGGCTCCTCATGAAGCGAAATACAATGTCATGCTGGAGCGAGTACAGAACAAATTTACAAGACACTTGTATTTTAAACTTCATGGGGTTTACCCTTTTTACCCGCTGATGTATCCTACACTGTTTGTTCTGGGTATGGTGGGGTACAACGAACTCAGAGTGCGCCGGGAATTTACGCTTGCGGCTTATGCTCTAAAGCTCTTGCGTGGAGCAGCTCATAACCCGGGTGTGCTGCGTCACCTGAAGCTGTGCGTGCCAGACCGGTATGTATGGAGGCGGCGGCGACCGCCACTGCTGGCCGTGCCTGCTGCCAGAACCAATCTGCTGTCAAAAACACCCCTCACCCGCACAATATGTGTATTAAACGAAGTTCATGAGAGAATTGACATATTTTCGTGCAATCTGAGTGAATTCGCAAAAGTGTTGTTGAATTGTGTTAGTTATATTTAGATATTAATATTCTGTGTTAAGATTTTTGTTGTTAGATTTTTAAGTATTAGCCGTAAGTTGATTTTATTTGGTAACCACTATTGTATTGGGGTCATCCTGTAAAGATAGTGTGTGTAAGTTAATAATAAATAAATAAATAGATTTCGATCGGTTAGAAATAAATATTCGGTTTACAAATAAATATTCTGATTCTGATTAGGTTAAAGATGCAATTAATCTACGTAATTTGTACGTCACAGATCCGTCCACGCAACTTTACAAAGTGGTCATGTAGAAATCATCGACCTTGATTTTTACGTTAAATACCGAATATATTTTTGATTGTGCTGCACCTACCTACTGCCTACGTAGTATTTGACTTAGAGCGCTAGTAAATTGAAACATGAAGTACCTATTAATACTATTATTAAAACATCCCTTCCTTTTTTACCCGACTGCTGTAGACCCGCGCAAGGAGAGTTTAATGACTATCTATGTTTTTGGTAGGTTGTGGTAGCTAGGTAAGATAAATAAAACCCCCAAAGAGTTGGCACGCTATGGTGCCTACGCGCCTTCATGGAGAACGTGCGATCGCTGGATAGGCCGCACTTGGTGATGGCGCCCGCCGCAAATGGCGGGCTGATACCAGACGGAGGTGCGTGCGATGGAGGTACTTGTACCTCCCGGGATTCTGACACATGTAGTAGTCGGAAAAGTGGGTTTTTAGTTGGTTTCCATAAAGATTTATCCACTCAAAAGAAAAGGTAAGGTGAAACCCCAGAACAAGACTTTGCAATAGGCTAGAGCACTGAATGTGCACAATCTCTTAAATAATAGCTATGTTGAATAATTCAAGACTGTTATAAATCCTACTTTTTGATCATGCAATATGATACCGTATTAAGTAACTTTTCGTCATGCTGAGTTAGCAGGGAGAGCGGACTAGTGAATTAGATTACGGAAGGCCGCGTATTTTCTTAGTTTCTATCCATATATCGTTGTTTCTTTAACGAAAATTACGGTACCTATATGAAACTATCACAGAATTCAATCGCTGTTAAATATTTAAAATTTTAAACATCCAGTTTTTCACGCGCTACATATCAATATAGAGTACCAATGTATTCATTCAAATTGATGGTGCTAAAACATAATGCTTGTAAACCCTGAAGGGCTTGGCAGAGACGTACCATAAGTACCTACATAAATACTTCGCGTAAAACATAACTGGCGAGCCTATTGTATTGTAATTCATTATCTGCCTAGCCTTTTTCCATTATTAGGGAAAAAATTCAGACACCTGGCTGCTGCCTATTGGAAAAAGAAATTGAACTTCATGGTCAGCATACCTAGCGTTTGCGACCACTGAACCAACGAGGCCAACGGACCAAGTAGGTACCTACAATTATTAGCTTAACTATGTAAACAATACGATAAGCTTGTGCATGCAGTTATAAAGGTACAGCTGTATAAATTATCTAATTAAGAATAAATTATATCCGTGGTTGATATCTTTGATGTATGCTCTAATTACGATCACTTAATAGATATTGGATCATTTACTTGACCCACTGTCTAGTAGTGCCCTCATTAGGCTTAGCGCGTACTGCGTAATATCTTGACAATAATGTTAATTAATAAAATGAGTCTAATTATCTAACTAGGCCGGGCAAAGAATTATTAGGTGTTTTCATCAGGAATTTCCCAGAGTAGCAACCGGAGTCTGAATGTGTGTCTGGTTGATGGTAATAGGTTCGCCCCATATTAAAAGGGATTTACAGAACTGGCAAAAAGTCTGCGTCTTTAGAGTAGGTACATGTCTGCCTATGATGATGTTATTGATTAAAATAAATAAAACAAGACATAATTAACAAAAAAAACTTTACTTCATATAAAGCATTATTATAACAGCATATTATAAGCTACTCAAATAAAACAAACTGTTAAAACATAAGATTAAAAAATAACATTTTAAATTATTCGTCCAAAAGTACATTTTCGTTACGACAATCCTAAATATTGTCAATCGACTAATTTTTTTTTTCTTGTTATCTTTTAGTCTTATGCGATGACCTTAAAATTATTTAAATTACATTAACTCGTGTTCAAATGGTTTTACAACATGTAGGTTTACCTCAAACCGTATAAAACATACCTGTGCCCAATATTCAAATGTCTAGAAAATGAATGAACATGTCGATATTTTGTTTTATTCTTAGATTTTTGAGAATAAAACCCAACATCATATTATATTGTGAGGAAAAGCGCTGGGAAGTATTTGTGCCGCGCAAAATTGTCAGGTTTTACCAGTAATTCTTATTTTTGTCCATTTAATCCGTTCCATCACTCGAATAAATCGACGAGTACAAAGACTATCATTAACATTAGTCATATTTTATAATTTAGAACGTCGTTATTACCATCACGTTTAACAAAGATTTAAGATCGTGTCTATGACAAATGAATGCGTAGCGTTTGCGTAACACCTTGTCATAATTATTTACGGGTTGAAACTTAGGGTGCGTTCACATTAGTAAGATGTACTTTTCTTCAAACTTAGTTTTCGTACACATTGGAAAACGTACCTATTTTACTTTTAAATGTACTTCGAACTTACGGTACATTACAAATACGTGAAAATGCACCTTTTGAACACTTTGTTGAAATACAGCGTACGTCTAAGTAAATACACATTCGTGAAATTGCGTCCTACTAGCACTTTTTGTCTAGACAAAACATATTATCATGTTGGTGTAGGTCAAGAGTTCATCGCGCATATTTCAAAGTGTTTGTACTACGCATCTTAAAACAAATTGAAGTTTCATATTTTAAAGTTGTCCATTGGACGGCTTGTTTATTAAGTTTTAGAATGATCTTGTCGAGAATTAACACCTTTATGTTAAATGAACGTAGATTCTAAATTGCGTGACAATACTTTGGAGCATAATGATGTACTTTAGCAAGTTGCTGTTGTGAATTCTAAATTTACGTAGAACAATTGTATCTACCAGCTAATTTTAAGGTTTCACGGAGAAACACAACAGATAATCCTTTAAAAGGCTTCTAAATCCATATTAACTTTACATTTATAGAGTACTCAAGATACGACGTTGCATAATAAATGGATCATCTTAAATATTTATCTAACGATTATACATGGTGATGCAGGTACAATATTTTTTAACTTATAGTTAGTAAAGGTTAGTTAATGAAACAAAAGTACATCTATACAGTTTGAAAGAAACAAAATCGTAGGGATCGTTTTCGAATTCTTTGGTTCAAATTACACGCGTAATGAATAAATCGGTCCAAATGCCACTCATTATAGTGGCAGCGAAGGAGAGCCGTTTTTGACCTTCGAATAAACCAATCTTTTATGCCGGTTGAGGACCAAGAGCTAAGCTAAGTTAGTTTAGCTTAGGTTGCATAGCTAAACGAATTGTTCATACTTGTATTCATAGTTTGCGGCACACCGGTATGAAAAATTACCTCATCTATGCGAGTTGAACTTACTCACTTTAGCTTTTGGAATGCAACTCCCTTGTTTAAAAAATTATGCTGTGTAACTCCTCTGCCCGTTGAACTAAGTAGTCAAGTTACTATCGTTTAAAACTGGTTCTCAATAAAAGATCGGTTCAGAAATTAAATGAAAATCCGTGGCATTTGGATCATAGATATACTTTATGGGCATATATTTTTTACAATATTTACATCGTCTCAAATTATGAGTCATTTCAAGCGAGAGCAACAATTTATCTTTGTTTTTAAATAAAAAGGATTTGTCAAATTATAGGTAGGTAGGTATTTAAGTTTTTTTAGAGAAAAGTTTATGATTTGCATTGCAACATTTAAAAGGACATCTGTATGAAGTACGAAAAGCTGAAATTAAGTCAAAAATATTTTTTGTAACAAAAATGTGACCATATTGAGACTAGACTTTTTAGATCAGATTAGGTCAAGATCACTTTCAGTCTAGTCTTGAAATTAATCGCTTTCACTTTGACACATCACAAACTGCAATTTTTACATCGTCGTGAAAAAACTGCCATAAGCGTTTACAAATTAATGAGTAAAAAACACATAACTCCAATATTACCATAAATGAAACCTGCTTATACATTGTATATTTGCAATGCAAATGATATTTTTTCTGATTCAATGTTATATTTAGTGCTCTTTATCTTTATTTCCTTTGACCAAAAATTATAATAATCTTGTTTTTTTTTTTAGTAATGTATGAAAAATATAATTATGACTTTACTAGAAGAGAATATTATTATGAAATTTGCTTATAAACATTATCATTTAAATTTGTGTACTGGATAACTTACTATTTGTAAAAATATAATTTTAGTCTGATGCTGAAAAATATAATCGCTTTTTTTGAAGAATTTGGAAAAGTCTGTTTGAAGTCTAATTGCCAGTTTTGCTACAATTGTAATTGCTTACTTTACTATGTAGATACCTACTAACAAAATAAATAATTGATTAGCAAAATTGTAGACACAGAAACTAAGCACTAAACAGAGCCCACATCAATGTATTTAATGATTAGAAATTCAATAATAGTTTTCTGCCCGTTTTAGTAGTCTAAAAGTATTCTATTTTTTATTATTTTTAGTAGCTGTTGCTAAGAGTTGCCATACATTTGTGTAAGTACTATTCTACGTATTTAACTACGCCACAATTTAAGTAGTAACTTCTGGTCTTAAAATAGAATGACGGTCATTGTGTTGGCTATAAATGAATGATAAAAATTGGATAAACAACAGAATCTGCTATTTTTATTGTAAGAGAACAATTTTAAATTGGCAGAGAGACCAACACTAATAGGTGTACTTTTTGATTAAATTCATGTTAAGTACACTTTTTTCGAAATAAACAACATTTAACATAATTATGACCAGCAAACAAACAAAAATGTTTATAAGTAAAAGTTCATCAATAAACCGAATGAAACAGCTTTTTCAGCAGTCGCCACACCTTATCTACATAATATATATAAAATTATGCTTACACATTGTATAATTACTAAACTATTGTGAGTCAAATATATACACTTAGTCCCCTCCTAGCAACATGTGGACTGTACTGTCTCAGCTTCAAGGAGGTTGAAGTCCATGCCATTTGGACGGTTGAAACCAGTCTTGATCCCGTCCCATCCGTCCTCCACTTTATATTCTCCTGTTTGAATGCGGTTGTATACTTCTTGAGCGACTAGCACAAACGCTTCTTCTACATTCAGACCTGTTTTTGCTGATGTTTCTACATGATGTAAACCTAAAAATACAAGGTTACATTAAATTTGCTAGCAAAACTCCACAGATGTGACAGAGATGGGTATTTTTCTTATACATGATACATGATAAAACCAAAATAATATTTTGTCCCTGTGTAGTAATTCTAGAATATTTAAATGTTAAGATTTTTATGAAGACAGTGTTCATTTTATTTTATTAATAAAAAATATTAAAAGTTTTTTTTTAATAAATTGTTATCTGTGATTGTTTTCATTGAAGTGATTTTGTGTTTTCAATTTCACAGATTACAGCCATTTTACATTTGCCATTGCTTTACAATCATTTAAGTTTATAGTCTAATAACTATTAAATCTTAGTTATCCTTATTAAGACATTTAAGTTTTCATTGTCATCATCTTAAACACTGGAAATGAACAGAAATGAGTATTTCCTGTTGACCTTCCATAGCCAATAAAATATCTTGAGATAGTGACAACCAGGACAATGTTTTATTCATGGGACTATTTTTTTTCATTCTTATTAAGTGATTTTAGGAATTTCAAAATGAATTATTTATCAATATCTTTGGCATCAGTAAGTAACAAAAAATGCATAATTAAACAAGTTTTGTTCTTTAAATCACACATGTTATGTTAATATATTAAAACACCTGAGTAACTTGAATCGCATCAGTTCAAAATAATAAAGAAATAAAAATTTCAAAGTGCTTTTAAATGTGCATAAATATTTAAAAATAAGAATTCAAAAAACATATCTATCAGGACACAAATTAGCATAATATTTACTAGTGACCTACATTTAACAAAATATCAGATAACATACTAGGACAAAACACACTATTTTTAAAATTATGAAATAGTTGAGCAACTCACCATTCTCTTCTGCAAACATTCGCGCCTCCTCACATGTAACTTCCCTTCTGGCTCCGTTTTTGTTGTCTGTGCCTACCAGATCCACTTTGCAACCAACCAAAGCAAACACTGGCCGGTGAGGCTCTATGTGCCTCTTTGCTTCCATCATCCACAGGGGTATATGCTCAAAACTAGATCTATTACACACATCGTATACTAGTAATGCACCCACTGAGTTCCTATAGTATGATTTTGTTATAGATCTAAACCTCTCCTGACCCGCCGTGTCCCATAATTGCAGTTTAATTCTTGTGCCATCTTGCACTTCTATAATCCTTGCAAAGAAATCCACACCCACGGTAGGATCCGACAGCTAAAATTTAACGCGCAATTTAAATCACAAATTGTATAAATAACATCAAAACAAAGGCGATTGTATGTACTCACCTCAGCGAATTTCCCATCTGTGAAATATTTCAACAGTGAACTCTTGCCCACTGTACTATCACCAATTAGGATAAGCCTAAATTGATAATCGAATATTGGATCAACCATTTTTTAGATGCACTTGCAATAACATCAATTGATAGCAACAAAGGTCTCGTCAAAAATTACGTATTTTAGAAAAAGTGACAAGACAAACAAGAAACATCCGTCAAGTCATATCATATCATATCACTTCACGAGTCTTCTAGTTTGTCTATGGTAAAAAATTGTTATCAGTTTTTTGAAAGAATATTTAATTACGAGACAAAGGCAGTGAAATAGTGCATATAAAATTATCTGGATATTAGATAATGTATTTCCTAATCAACAACATGTTATACTTATGGTTATAGTTTATTTTAGACTTTAGTAAAAACCGTACACCATAGACTACTAAATGCCGTACACTATCAAATAGTGCATATAAAATTATCTGGATATTAGATAATGTATTTCCTAATCAACAACATGTTATACTTATAGTTATAGTTTATTTTAGACTTTAGTAAAAACCGTACACCATAGACTACTAAATGCCGTACACTATCAAACTATCTGTGCAACAATCACATACCTATTCATTTCCGTAATTTAAAAATCGTTCAGTAATGAATGAATTTTGACTGATACGAAACAATTCATTGTTTATGTCATTCAATGCTCAATCGTTCATGCCACAAATTTTCAATGGGGGACTGTTTTAAAATTTCATTTACGCGCTTTTGTGTGGTTGTAAACTACATCTGCGTTATATAAAGGAACAATTATTGTGTTTTCTTTCGTTTACCGGTTGTATCGATAAAATGTTAACATAGCGTAAATGAATTAGAAGCGATTAACCTATTTTTTCATATGGTTTTCGCTGCCGGCCATTCCAGTCCAAATAGTTGTTGGGCAAAGTAATAAAGTAAGTTTCCATACTTTTTATTGTGTGTACAGAGGCCTGCTTTCATTTGACTCTGTTATAAGCTATTTACATACTTTTTAGACAATATAACCAATCTTTGTGATTTGACTTGGAGAAATGAACTCTATTCTCAATGAAATACTTTTTGACATATTTTTTCAGAAAGGTAGAATAGTATGATGAATACAAGCCAGAGTTATAAAATGAAGGAGAATGCAACGGAGCACGGCGATAGTAAAGCGAAATCTACTCCTATAGGTTGGTTGTTGTTTGAATTTAGAAATAAAACTAGTGTTCTATGGCGTCAGGTTTGTTTACTTATGAAATAACATTTACTTTTGTGATAATTACGCAAATAACAGCGTTTCCGTATGTGTTGTAATGTCCTTTTTTTGTAAATACTAAATTTGCAGCCTGCCTGTTTGTAACTGAAATACTAACACAAAATTATCAAATTATCAGAGGAACAGTTGGAGTGTATTTTAGTTTGTTTGAAATGTAATGCAATGAAGACAATTGAAGGGAGAACATCTACCACAGCACAGTACTCCAAACCTGGCCAAACTTCTCTAGAAATTGAATTAATATAATAATAAAAATTAATATAAGTGGCCAACCAAAGCTGAAGCCGATTAATTGACGATTGCCAAATCATTTAACTTAACTTATGGCTGTAGCTGAAGGTTCTGAATAATGGTGGCCACTTAATCGGCTTCAGTTGAACAACAATAATTTCTCAACAGCAATGGTGGCTCCGGAATTAAAGCAGTATGCAGATATTGATACAGAAATAACAAAGACTTGTGCAGTGTTAGGATGTGAAGACTTCAAGAATTTAGATGCAGAGTCCTTTTTCAGGTAAAGAGTTTCTTTATGGTTAGATATGAATGAACAGTTGTCAACTTGCAAGCTATGCATAATAGAGTATTATTTGCCATTTACACTGAAATAGTTGATAAGAGTAGATAAGAGCCAGTTTTAAAAATCTCTTGAGTTTCTGCTGCTTTTAGAAAGAAGAAATTGGAATGAATTTGTTGATTCATTGAAAGACTTTTTTAGGAATGCTGAATCCCAACACGAACATTACACATTATTACACTTACTTGTGTTGTTTAGTAATTTTTCTGTTATTGTTGTTTTTTCTAGATTTCCAGAAGACTCCAGCCTCCGACAGATCTGGACAGACCTCACAGGACGCAACAACTGGACGCCAACCGACTTCTCCTATATCTGCATGCAACACTTCTCAATTGACTGCTTCAAGTGTGACGAGGATGACCAGATGGTCCTAGTGGATAAGGCAGTACCTTCACTTAAGTTACCGAGACACGTTTTAGAGGTCAGTTATAGTTAAGTTTTCATGGCTTTTTTGACATCATCCTCTTCTTTTGCTTTAAACATTGGAAACCCATCTATTTTTTTTCTTTTCTCAAAAATTGCACAGTCAAGTTCTGAAGAAAACAGAAAAGATAAAGGTCAGTTACACATCTTGTGTTTTTTCGTTAATCTTTTTTATGTTGACTTGGTTCCAAGTTTTATTCTTATCTGGAGTCTGCATGCCATTTTATTTTGTATCTTTTTATCACAATGTTGTAGTTGATCTAGATAGTTTCTTGTTCACCCTGGCAATAACGCACCTTATTCTGTATCAGGTCGAATACATAGATGAAGAAACTTTAGACAACGAAGAGGACGAAGACTACATGACCACCGATGAAGACGAAGACAAGGCCGCTAGTGCTGCCAACAACACGTCTTTAGACCTAAACATACCTCAGAAAGAACTAGATAGTATTGAACTGCTCAAACTGTTCTCTGAAGTCCAAAGACTACAGAGACAAGCCGTTGGACTAAAAGACAAACTCAAATACAACATGAAAGTACATAACAGACAAAATAGATTCCTAAAGAGAATAAAAGAAATCATAGAGATGAAGAAAAAGGTTTTGAATCAGAAACGGAAGAAAAAATGCAGGATCTTGCTATCATTGCAAGATAAAATCAAGGAGGATTCTACAGGACTGGTCCTGGCTATGCCAATGAGACAGACGGAAGACTTGAAAAACTTTGCGCTGAGCATTTACAAATATTCGCCACAAGCGTACATATATATTAGGAACACGTTAAGAACGATGTTGCCAAGTACTGAAATATTAGACTCGTGGATCACGGCGGGTTACCAGCCTAGAAATGTGTTAGCCAATAGCAACCTGATAAAAGTGGTTGCCGAACAAACTGATACACAACTGTCGTGTAAAGTAATGATAGGATAATAAGTGTAAATCACGGAAATATTGTTTTTAAATAAATTAGGAATTTTTCCAGTCGCTGGTGGTTTTTATTGAGATATTATTTATGAAAAGCACCTTTACTGATGCAATCCATTTGAAATGAGTTGATGAGTTAGACGGGCTCTAGTACCTACAGTTCCTTGCAGTACTACTCTTTTTTTCTTTTGAATACCGTACTTCATAAAAATTCTTTAGGTATTCATTCTACTACCCAGCTAATTCCCTTGCGGTGTCCCATTTTTTTACATTGCTGAGTTTTAAAAGATTAAACGATAGAAATAGATCTAGCAGGCAATCCTTTTTGCATACCTTGCACTTTTCATTGCAAGATGAATTGATTATTTGATTATTATTAGATGAATTTTGATATATATTTATAGTATTTTATATATCCTTGTAGTTAATCTTAGTATTATTTAAAATTATTTTCAGATATACACCTACCACTGCTTGTCTCTGCATCACCCAAAGGTTGACTGGTAGAAAATGCCTATGGTATTAAGTCCGCCTCTGTACTTTTGTGCTTGAAGTGTTAAATAAATAAATTACAAGGGCACTAGGACGTATCCCTGTGGCACCCCTTTACAATGTTCTACTGATTTGTTGTGTTCGTACCAGTCTCGATTTTTTTTAAAATTAGAACGTGTGGAAATATAACATTCTAGCTATGACTCCTAATTATTAAACCAACATGTTGTGTTGTAACTGTATCCAATGCTATGGATGTTATGTCAAAACGGGCAATATAAAAGGTGAAGTCGTGTTGAAGTCTCTTTCCTTGTTGAACAAGGACATGTTTGCAACATTCTTTTTAACTATAATATAAAAATGTTTAGTTCTATGAGTATAAAAAAAAACCGTATTATTGTACTCGAAAGCGAAACTATTGATTCAGGTGCCAATTGTCTAGTAGGGCGGTTGGGAAGTAGTAATGAAAGTTAATCAAATATTAAAGTCCGGAGTCTTGTGTTTCAGTTGAGGTTTTATAAATAGCATTAATTAAACTTGAATACTCATTCTCTCTTGCCCCAATTCATTTGGGGTGGCGCAGCATGTCTTCTTCTTTCATATTTCTCCATTACTCGTCATCTCACCAGACACGCCCTTTCTTGCCATGTCATTCTTTACACAGTCCATCCATCGTTTCTTTGGTCTTCCTCTACTCATATACCCATCCTCATTCATACTAAAAACTTTCCTCACACTATTTTCCTCATTCCTCGTCATCACATGCGCATACCACGACAACCGATTACCACACAACTTTTCAGTCACCGGTGCCACTTTCCAACTTCCTCTTATATACTCATTTCTTATTTTATCCATTCGCGTAACACCACACAAGTGCCTTTCATTCATCCTTTTTGTGGCCCAACATTCTGATCCATACAAGACAGCAGATCTAACCATTGTTTTATAAATCTTCCACTTAAGTTTAAGGGGAATGCGGGAGTCGCAGATTGTTCCCGTGACCTGCCGCCATTTCATCCATCTCGTGTTAATTTTGTGCTTTACACTACGATCTATTTCGCCATCGCTTTGCACGAGTGAACCGAGATACCAAAAGTCGGAGCAGACAAGAAGAAACGCGCCATCTGGCACTATGGCTCCAGAACTGGAGAGACCGCCGAAATCGCAGAACATGTATTCCGTTTTAGTTCTGCTGATTTTTGAACCAATATTCTCCAGCTTCTGTTGCCATTTCTCCAATCTGCTCTGGATCTCAGGTCCATCTTCACCGACAAGAACAATGTCGTCGGCAAACTGCAGACACCAGGGTGCCCCTTCCTGTATGTCCGACGTCAAAGCGTCCATAATCAACATGAAGAGGTAAGGACTTAAAGCCGACCCTTGATGCAAGCCTACAGCCACACTGAACTCATCGGTATTGTCAGCAGCTGACCGGACGTAGGTACAAGATTGACTGTACATAGCACGAATTAACTCTACATACTTCCTAGGCCTTTCTCTTTCAAGGCCCACCACAACACATCCCGAGGCACCCTATAATACGCTTTCTCCAAATCAATGAACACCATGTGCAAGTTTTTGTGTGCACGTCTGTACTTCTCGCACAATTTGCGGAGTGCAAAACTGGCGTCCATTGTTCCTCGACCTGGCATAAACCCAAACTGATTTTGGGTAATCTCACTCTCCTTTCGCAATCTTTTCTCTATCACTTTCTCCCATACTTTCATACTATGTGACATTAGCTTTATCCCCCGATAGTTGTTGCAGTCCTGCACATCACCTTTATTCTTGAAGATGGACACTAGCGAACTATTGCACCATTCTTGTGGGATCGCTCCTTCATACAACAACTTATTGAAGAATAAAGTCAGCCACATACATCATTCTTCTTTTAAACACTTCCATACTTCTACTGGTATTTCATCAGGGCCCATGGCCTTTCCATTTTTCATACTTTGAATACTATGCATGAAAATGCATAAAAAACTATGCATACTATGCATAAAAAACTTGAATACTATGCATAAAAATGGTCCTATTTGAACCAGGAGCGTATTTAGTTCCAAGTTCGATTCAGTTTTTATTATTTAGTTCCAAGTTCGATTCAGTTTTTATTATTTGTTGCTTTGCATTGCCGTCTTCAAATTCCGGTCATACGCGCACGCTGGTTGTATAAAATGACATCTATACGAAAATGCTCACTTCAACAAGTACCGCACGTAGTTAGTAACTGCTCGCTAGCCAGTGCGACACCCGGTTCAACCAGTATCCGTTAGGTGGAGCTGCCGTTAAATTCTTATTAGAAAGGGAAGGCGAAGTCTGAACCAAACAAACGCGAAGTTCCGAGTCAGTGCCGAGATTCCCTCCGCGCGGACGGCGGTACGGCGTGGTATCACTCCGCACGATCTTACGTCGCGCGTCAAACCAAAATAAATATCCCATCTGTTCAAATATTGTGCAAGTTTTTTTTTTTTATTGTTTCCCCAAAAACGTACGTAAAAGGATGTGTGTGTTTTACGTTCCGCCATATGTTACAACGTAAGAGGCCCTAAGTTTCGTTATTTTTGTGTTCGCAAAGTGCTCGAGTGGTTTTTGTTTCGTATTGTGAATGGATTTATAAACCCGATTATGAGGAAGGACGCCTCATAAGGTACGTTTTTCTTAAAAAATCTTCGTTCTATTTTGGTTATTTACGTTGTCTACGATTGGTCGGCTGTATGCCCGTGTGTTTTAGCTAAAACAAGGTGAATTGGATGTCTAAATTGACTAGAATCCGAGCGTAGCGAGTGGCCAGTAACTGGACTTTCGCAATATTTATTCCTTATGCGTGTTACCATGCCTTAAGCGTCAGGCCCAACGCCATAAGAGCAGCGGTCGTACGCGCTTCACATACGTGTAATATTTTTAATGTTCACCATTATGCTGCTATAAGCAATTATAAATATAATAAAATGTTAATGTCACATTCAAATCATGTGTCTAATAAATTTCTCCTCGCTTTTTATGGCCTGGAAGTAATTTTCTACTTGTTACGCCAATTGAAAGTATCCGTTTGCCGATTTCTTTTGTGTACAATTAATTACTGTATTGTTGTTTGAAGTTTTGTGTTTTTTGGTGCAGTAACTAATGTTATTTTGCGCTCAACTGATTTTCAAGTGGAGAACATATCTTCACGCTAAGTATTTCCGGATAGCTAACACGAATGGCTGTTGTCTCTACATTTGTTTCCTTCAGTTCCAGATTTAGAACAGTGCGTAATAGGCTGGTAAGAAAAGAAATTTTGTTGGAAACAAAAGTAGCAGGTACATTTACATCGAAATGAATCCTCGAAAAATAGCCTTATATTAAGATAATCCGTCTGATTCGTATTTTGTACTCACTGAAATATTAAATTACAGCTTTCGATTCGTTACATTTTTAAGTGTTTCGAATGCCCCTCTCTCCCTATCTTGTTAATCTTACACGGGGGATTAGCCGTCCTTATGTTCTCCCTCGTTTAGCTCTTCAACATCCGTATCGGAAACACAGCATGTTTCCATGTCCCCCTGCACTTCATCTATTTTGGATTAAAGCATTCTGAAACAAGGATTGCGGTCAACTCACTAACCGGAATCCTTTATCGGAAACTGCTGGTTTCATGAGTCAAGAATTGAAAAAAATGGTTGGGAAACCGTGGAAATCGTAAAATGATGTTGGTATCAACGTACTTCCGATTTCTCGAAATCATCCCATGTGGGTCCCGATCCGAACAGAAGAATTTGGTAGCTCTTACAAATGTTCAGTGTTTTACCTATTTTGTTCGCAGAAAAATAATTTACGAACCAGAATGGTAGGTAAACCAAATACACGATACTTTCCTGTCTAAATCTGATTCTAAAAACTCTTGGACTCTGCACAGAAGAAAACAGTAATACTTTCAAGGGTCGAAGACGAGTGTGGGATGGATTTAAAAGTGCGTAATACTATGTACATAGTATCCTTCTGTCGTATAACATCACGCGATACTTTAGTCTCCAATACGATGGTTAAGGGCGATGATGACGGCTATAATTCACGTCTATCGTTCATTGTAGAGCTCGATTAGGCGACCCATGTTGACCACTGGACATTTACGGCTGACATCAACTAGTGAATCGAATTTACCGAAACCCAATATGGGCCCAAGTGTAGCTTTGGCACTCACTTTTAAGCTTGACGTAAAATGTGGTTATTTACTCCATGTACAGAAATAATGTTGGAGTAGGTAATGGGGTACCTACACAAATAGCTTTGGATTATTAGATTCATCGCCCACTACTGCTAATCCGTTATTCTCCGATAGATGAGTCATATAAACTTGCTATAAGAATATGGTAATTCCCCATCTACTACGACTTGCTACGTTTTTTGTTTGATTTGTAAATCTGATTTAAATTTCACGTGCAGAATAAATTAATTTAAATAAAGATGCATCTCATTTACCTACTTGTAATCTTAATACGTGTGACTGTATTCATAATAAATTCCTTAGAGCATTTATTTCATTCAATTCCATCTTCTATAAATTCTCAAAAGACCTTTATGTTCATCATGAATCCATAGAGATATTAATTTAGATTTTCGTAGTCGGACTGTTGTCAATACGAGCTTCCCAAAGGACCCTAAAATAGCTGTGATCCTTGCAACTCGCCTAGGCATTTATACAAATTAATTAGCGAATATCTTGACATAATTATTATCTCCAATGAATCGAGCAGGATTAAAATAGGTACCTAATTTGGTACCGAAACACAAACAGAATAAATCATCTTCTGAGGAATTTATTAAAAGTATCATTAGAGAGGACTAAAGATAGACTCCCCCCGTTCTTCAGTAGGAGTTTCTTTCAAATTCTATGCATAAGTCCAGAAACCCCAAAGCCCGGTGACGTACGCGTAACCACTGCTGGACGTAAACCTCTGCCAAGCTGCTCCAAAATACCCTGGTCCCCTCGGCATCTAGTCATATTTTTAAGGCCGTTGGTTCATTTATCTGGGGTGCGTCCCACAATCGATCATCGTGCTTCGACTATTTGATATCCATCGCAAAATCAGACCGGAACAAATATATAACAAAGTAAGCAATATCATAATTAATAACACACTAATTACAATGTTATTAATAACAATCAGTAGCGGCATCGATGAACAGTCGTGAGCCGGCTGCTCCACGTCTCCGGCAGTCAATGCTAGAAATCGCCGCAAGTTTCGCAACGTCCACACGATGCCGATGCCATTAACCAGTTTAACTGGCCACTTGTTACGCGCAATCGTAATTTGAGGGACTATTTCGGTTTGGACTGATCTGGAAACAATTGGGTAATTTGTTTTTGGATTTTTATAAATAGTACACCAAAATAAAAATGATAATGGTCTCTATGGTGTGGACGGTCTCAAAACGGTTGTTAAGTATTGGATAAAAGAGGTACCTACTGGCTATGGTGACATAACGCGGGATAGAGAATAACTTTCTAACACATCACATGTAGCCTCAATATTGTATTGAGATGAGATTATAGAAAAAAGATAGTCTAAAGCTGTGACTTCTTTGACACCATGAATAATAATAAATATAACAATAACACCCAGCAATAACCGCTGACAAACGATCAAGTATTTGAATAAAACTAGACTAATCGAAGACCTAAGAGAGAGACAGAGAGAGAGGTATTAGAAATGTGCAATATGTATTGCTAGGATTTATGATTTGTGTGGGCGGGTAGTTAGACAAATAGTGTAGCTCTCACCTACAGAATAAATTGTTGCTCAATTAGCATAAAACTCGATGAGGTATTACAAGCTTCCTTGCTCTTCCCGAAGGAAAAGACGAGCTAATATTTCATCCATATAATTCCCACTTACTCACTTACTTACCTTCGTAATTTTCCCATGAAATAACATTGTATCGCTTTCAGCTTTAAATATGCTCCTTTCAGCATTAAGTTGAAGACTGATAACGTCTTGATTTCAACAATCTTGCTTCCGTCTGTCAGGCTTTGTAATTATGTCATGCCTTTCTCAATTGAGGGTAGGTAGAGAAGCTAAAGAACGCACATTGCTATGATACGGTCTTTACCTTCCGTGGATACCTACGTTATATCATTCTTACACATGTCGTATTCTTAAGGTGTAGAGGTAACGCCTTGACCTTTTAAAGGACATCGTCAAAAAGGTCAACCAAGGTCCTAGGCATCTACGGGGTCAACTCTATGGAAAATGACATCATTGGAAGATCGCTAGTGATGTTCTTCAGAAAGATCAGATGCGTAGTAATCGCAACCGACGACAGCGACACGTGCTTGTATGAACGTGGACGAACCAAACCGACTGCATAAGAAACTCAGAATCGTAGCAGGTGCCGTTTAGTAGGGTCTGCCTACCCCTGTGGGAAAAACGCGTAAGTATATATACATAGGTACCTAACCGATGTAAGATACGGTCTATGAAATAATTGTATATATCTACAGGATGATGCAATAGGCATAATTATAAGCATGCCGTCATTTTAAAATAAAAAAAAATGATTAATAACGCAAGGCGTATAAATAATCGTATAGCGTTTACATCGCAATACGAACGTCATTCAACCTACTCACACAGTTTTAACGTACATACGCACATCACCTGAATATCTATTTATTACTGACCGAGTAGGTCAGCAGGACACAATGTAAACACTGTATAATTTTGTAGTAACGGAAGGCTAAATGAGCCCCAAGATGGCCACTATTTTCACTCGCCTGTAGGCCAGGCCCGTTTTCATGTAGAGTTGGGTCCATACCATAGGAATCAGCGAGGACACTATACTTACATTGCCACGCTTTGGCTTTCTAGTCCAATGAAGTCAATGCTGGATACAAAGAAATTAGGTATGTACTATTTGACTGCAGATCATCAAAACAGTTTTAGCCTTGGAAGCAGTAGGTAAATATGTATAATACTCATGTTAGTCCTAGAAAACAACCTAATTAAATTACCAATACACATAAATAACAACTTGTTACAAAATCACCTATTGGTAAGCAAAATTAATGTTTGTAACGACATTATAAGTTACATCCACAGTATAGTAGCATTGTGGAATTAATGCTACTTATGCTGGCGTACACGTAGGTCAATCTAGATATAGACCGATAACTGGTGGCTAGGCGCATGTTGTACTTAATTACGTTAGGCTGTGGCGCGTGCTAAGAAATTAAGTAGCATTACCTACAAGATTAACTATTTAGGCATGGCATGTTTAAGTACGGTCTAAGTGTCAATGGATAGCAGATCTGTGAGAATTGGGGCTCTACTAGACACACTTTTGATTCAGGTCAAGCGAGTTTTAAATTAATTTAACCTTTAGCTCTTTTTAGGACCAAACTTTATGTAATCAAATCGATATTGTGTTGATGATTAATTTTCTAAATACGTATTATTGTCATGAACGCTTTAATAACTTGATGAGCAAGGGCGATCGGAATCACAATAGATTTGTACAGGTAGGTGTTTGTGGAGAAAGAAGATGTTTACCTTATAACCCGAGGAGATTATGAGGATTGTTCATTGTCAATAATTCTAGGGAGTGACAATAAACATTCTCTTATTAACTACTAGTCTGGATGAATTATAATTTGGACTGTGTGGACCTACGACAATAATTGAATATACCTGAATAAGTTAAATATTCAATGTTGAAACTCCTAATTATTCCACTTCAAAAACCCGAGTATCTCAAGACCTCAGCATCCTTAGAATCGGTATATCAATTCAACCGGCAGTAGATCCCGAGGTACAAGCAAAGAGTATTTACTCAAACGTTAGAGGTAAATCGATACATCGTTACGGCGCTATTTACAGGCTAAATAACGTTCCTGGGGGATTTTTCTCGCTACACGTAAAATTAAGATTTCCTTCTGCCCCAAAGGAATAGCTTTTTTTCCGGAGCGAAAGGAAATGGTCGAATGAAGCGAAGCTGTGGTTAGGGACAGCAGGAATGTTTTTCAGATACACAGATTGGCGCCGAAGAGGGTGGACGAATTGAACGGCAAACGGCAATTGCAGCTTAATCTATCCTTAATGGGATTTAACGTGAATTAAACTGCAGTTACTGTGGTTTGTTTTAGGAGCATGGTCCTGATAAGACTTGTTGTTTGGAACTGTTAATGGCATTTACAAAATTGAGCTTAGATTCGTAAGCGCGGTGACTTTTTCATTTCTTATCCATTTGGATCGTTTGGACAAGTAGCTAAAAGGAGGAAAAACTAGAACGTGCTACTTAGTCTTCTATAATTATCCATTTTCAACAATCTTCTTCAAATTGGATCGTCTCTTTCCAAAAACCTTTGTAGATTCCAAGTAGATACACAGTTGCAAAAATCAAAGCGTTTGGGTGTTATCAGAGACACTATCTATACAAATATTATTGAGAGGTAAAGTTTTTATATTTGTAAGTTTGGATGTAGGGGGTAATTTTCGGAACTACTGCTCCGATTCTGAAAATCCTTTAATTAATGGGAAGCTCACATTATCCCCGAGTATTGTAGGCAATATTAAAACATTCCCATGGCATAATTTCTGACCATAACGTGAACGAAGCCGCAGGCAAATATTCAAGTATACCAATTCAAGATGTCCTCTTCCCATCTCAAGACACTACAAGTTCACGGATCCAAGTTATCCTTCAATGGTACCTGTTGTGTAACCGAGTGTGAGCAGAATTACCATAAACATGTCTTGTTGCACGCCTCACTGGGTCCAGAAACAAACCGTATATTGTGTGCCGAGTTCTTCACGGTGCAAATCAAGGGGATTTATTTTATTATTGAGTATGTGGCAAGTAAGATTGGTGGTTGTTAAAGCAACCGTGCGTGAGAATGGGGAAATTTCAGTGTGAGGATACTCTTTACAGATAGATGTGCTGCTGGGGAGTTAGTTGCACCGATTCTTTCCAGCTAAGACACAAAATTTTTCTTTTTATTTCAATTTCGAGCTAAAAAAATTAGGAAGTAGTGCGGGGAATTTTGAGGGAATAACTCATATAATTTTGACGTTAAGATAGTGCTGATTCTCAGCGTTTATAAATTATACTTCTGAATTTAATTTGAAAAGCGAACGAATGCACACTTTGTCAGTTAAATACTCCTCTAATATAGGCACCAAGCAATGTCTTAAATAATTTCATGGATTTATTTCATTTTAATCTTTCTACGTTAATTAATTTAATAAGCTTGAAATACTCAGATATAGCAATTGAATTGTTCAGACAGACACGTGTAGTTAATTATAATGTACTTAACAAATTAATCAACTCAGCTTTTCACGAATCACTGTTACCTACTTACGATTTTAGCTCAACGCAAAAATATTTCAGATGTAATTTGAAAAAATCCCTCCTAAAATGATCAGTGCAGAAAAAACAGACACATACTGACATTCAGCAGCTTAAGCGAAATTCCACTTTAAGTGCACGTTACGAAACAGCTGAAACGCATACAAAAAGAGCACCTGTGAAAGATTTTCAGCGCTGAAATGTTCCAGTAAAGGAAGATTTCGCAGGTAGACTAGCAGACTTAGTGGTCACTTTTGACCCAGAGAGCTGTGGTCCAGCTTTTTTTCTCTTATATTTTTATCGGATTACACTCTCTAAAATGAATTTTGGACGGATCATGAGGTGTTATATTTGGGAAGGTTTTAACCCTTATCGAAATTCATGGGGGGAGAGGGGGATTAATACGTGTTTGGGCTTATGCGATTATGAAAGATGTGTTAAATATTCATTTAGGATATTTGTTGGAAATAATAGGCGTTTCCGTTGATGCCAACGTCACACATCGGCCGTTGTGTTTTGAAGTTTTTTTTTTTGATTTTGTAACCAATTTTTGTTATGTGTGCCTTTTCCGTTACTCCCATTATTGTAGACATTGATATCTACCATTCCCTGCCCTATTTACCCACTTTAACAACGTATCATCTAATTTGTTTGGGAAGAAAAATAGGATGCTACCTTTCCTTATTTACAAGTTCATCTTGAACAATATCGTTTTAATGGCGGCGGTCCACTAGTTTAATCCATTTCTATCCAGTTTCAACCAGCGTTAATCGATGTTGACCGGTAAGGGGCGGTAATTAGTCTGTAAATCGGTGCACAGCCCCGTACATCACGCATAGGTCAGGCTACCTTCGATAGCCTGTCTAGATGGGCTATTAATTAAGAAATTAACTGGCTACCTCAAACACTCGACTGCTAGGCCATTACGCTAACTGCGCTTGGGTCCACGTTTCGCTACAATACGCAAGCTTGCTAAAAAATGCTTATATGGATTCTATCTACTTATGAATATTCTGAGTTGGTTATTTTTATACTGACATGGGAATATGCGTGTTCATGCAAAAAGTTGCGTAGGTTTCAGTTCATTCTCACGCTCATTAGAATTATATTTTGTTAAATGTGTCTGCTGACAGTTTAAACTTAAGTAAAATCGACACGATTTGTGAACGACGAAAATGTCGAGATGTGAGAGCATAGGTTTTACGAATTAACAATACTTCTATGGTAATTTGTTTTTGTGAGTGTCTCTTTATTTATTTGTGTAGATAATAATGAATAAGAATGTTTGCAGTGGTCTAAAGTCGTTATTTTAAAGACACTTGTTTAATTTCATGCTTCGACAATTGCATAATGTGACTGTCTCGTTCTATTCTAGCTAACTAGTTATTTTTATTCTAGCCTATAATTTTTTATCACGCTACTTAATCATACAATCACCAGCTAGTTTTAAGCTCTAACTTCTTGATAAATTACAGTAATAACGTTATGTTGAACAATGATGTGAATATAAACAGAAACATTTGTGAAGCAGGCATTAAATATTATTGCGATGTTTACAAAATAAATGGTCGAAAGTAGACGAAACGTGGTTGTTACTGAATTCGTGGATACTCACATGGATAAGGAGTTAAATGTATTATGTAAGAGATACATTGTTACTTTGTTAGTGTCTGGTTTTATCTAATCTATCTATCTAGAAAGAAAGAAATCTATCTTTCTGAATTGGTTTTTCAGATTTGATTATGTTTTTGACTGCTGTTTCTATTGTGGGATTAAAATGGAAGAGACACGAGAAAATAGTACTGCTATCTAACGGCCCATATTTTATGTTTAATTACAATTTATTGATCTGTCATGTCTCGTGTGAACTTAAATGATAGCTTATTGTTATTTGTATCAACCAACCATGAGAACTGACATTTATTTTTTCATGGTAATCAAAATCACGGTGTTTGACTTGTTTGTCTACCTCTTTTGACATTACAGGCGCTAATACATCCATATTAACCAATCCGCCAGAATACTTACCCAGCTAACAAAGATTCTAGCAACATATCGACGTACGGGTTAACCAGAGAGATAGAACGAGGAAAATCCTCAAGAAAATAGATCCGATCTTCACAAGTGACATAAGGCAGACTTCTGGGTTAAATGTGAGAGAGAACAAAGGTGATTTTGACGTTATAAATAGCATAAGGTCAAATCACCTTTGTTCTCACGACAACCAAATATTTATAAGCCTTTACTTATCCCTTGATATCAAATAATCGAAGCAACAAATATGATGGCCATAAGGACTTCCTTGGGGCTATTTTGGCCTTGTTTTGTTTGTCGCTAGGATGGATCAATTTCTTCAACAGTACTTACTGCTCTACTGGGTTGGACGATTTTAATGGACGATACGGAGACATGCACTTATCAATTTATTTGAAGAGCTATTCACACGCCAATTCAAGCATCAGGAGCAGTCCAGCAGGGGACAGGTGATTGGTTCACTACCTACCTCAGGAAACTCCATGGTTGGTTAGTCTTTAAAAATATTTAATTTTACACTGTTATTTAAAGTAGGGACTTACATTGTTAGTTTATGTAATTTGAATGCACTTAAAACACTGGTGCTAAATAAAGAAGTAAGGATATACCTATAATACACAATCTCACGATTTTATTACACAAGTGCAGCAATCAACCAGCGACTCGCATCACAAAGCGATCCAATCTCCGACAACCGTCGATTGTCAAGCGCAGCTAGTGATGCACGATCCGATCCGATACTTTACCGTATTCGATCCGATACTCCGATGTTTTAGGTCGATACAAACGAATACGATAAATTCTTGGATAGATATAAAGTATCTATATTGAAACGAATAAATCGTGTTACTGGTTTTAAATAGCAAAATATGGATTACAAAAAAACCTGGAATTTTACCTTGTACCTAATTTAATAAGTACGACACGATACTCACACTTGTATCGATACCTAAGATCAGTACAAAATCAAGTATCATCAGCAAATGGGACGGTACGATTCGATATTTGTAGAATCGTATCGAGGTAACAGCTCTTCGTTAGGGATTGTCTCGGGCCAGTAAATCCCGAGGATGCGATGGAGACAGCAGTTCACAAAGACTTGGATTTGGCGTGAGATGTCCTTTGTTTACCTTTCAAGTTTCGCAACCGTAGAGCACGGATTTGACGTTGGACCCGATCACACGCTCCGGAAGGATTCCGATCACATACCCAAACAAGCGATGGATTGGAATTCTCAAGAAAAAAAGGAAGTGTGGCCGTCCCCGACAAACCTGGCGTCGTACCCATGTAGGCAGAAGCGACGAGCACCGAGATGACGTGGAGCTGAATGAAGCTTGAAGATCAAGACCGTTCGCGATGGAGGACTACTGTGGACGCCCTCTGCCACCATAAGACTTTTTTTTTTTAGATCGAAGCCATTCATCGAAACAGAATTGTATATAATTCTTGCGATGGGGATCGATCTAAATTATCCATACAAATGCAAGTGTTGTGCGTGCATCCCTAGCCGCAAGCAACAGAGTCAACATGTGACTAGTTTTCTCGCAAATTACTCGTACGTAGGTACATCTCGCAAGACGGTACACTTCCCCGCCAATAAATCAACGCACCCCAGCGCATTGAATTAATGGCTGACTTACTTACACTTGAGGGCAATAAAAGGTTAACGCAGTTACGCGGCGCTTGTGTTTTCTGTTATAAATATTAAACGTGTAGACATGATCTTGTTACTTTGTGAAGTTCTGTGTTGGAATTCTTGTTTTAATTTTCAAGTGGGCCTATTTTCGTGAACTTAAGTGGTTTTCGAGGGTTTTTTTTTGTTATCATGTCGTTACTTTGTCTGGCTTCTATAAAACCTTTATATAATTTATAGAAAAGATAGACGTAGATATGCGTTAGATGGTTTATTCCCTATCTAGGTAATATTATTATGTCTGGTTAGGTCTGTTGACTGTTAATGACACCGTTTTATAAGGATATCTGACGTACCGTATCTAAAAATAATTAGTACGGTTATAGTGAATCCACGTTAACAATACGTAGGTAGCTAGTTTCAATCGACGCTTAGGTACTTATCTTTTTACGGATACGATTTAAAATTACCACACTGATACCTATTACAGTTAAATGCGCGGTATCCTGCGATAACATTCACAGAATTAAAGATAATTTAAGTTGAAAACATTAAAAAACATACGTCCTCTGCAGCAACTGGACCCAATTTATATTTACGCAGAATAAAGCTTTTGTAGATTACTTTTACGGCTTCATTTTAAACATGGATTCACTGGAAAGTCCTACTATTTCGGAGAATGTATAATTGTGGATCTCAATGAAAGCGGTTATATTCTTAAATATAGGTATTAACCTCTATCTCGACTACTTTTAGTTGTGATTAGGCTTTTCTATGTTCAATATCATAGCTTACAGGAGAGGCATGGAGTAAAAGCACAATTTTTTTTATAACCGCTGGCCTTCGCTTCAACTTGCTTGGAAAAGAGGATTATCTTCAAAAAAAATCTCACCGACAAAATAATGAAACTGACATTAGTTTGACAGCTGTGAATGTCACAATATGGCTCGTGGTCAAATAAACTCCTAATTTGCAAAACAGAAGCGGCTAGAAAGTGGAAAGTGAACACTTGACCATGCAAATTTCTACAAATAAAATAATGAAAACAAGGAATTAATAATATTACGCTGGAAACTTTTCCTTTCCATCGTTTATTTCACAGTTAAATGTCTGAAACAGTTGAGACTTGTCCAACTTCAGTAATTGGTTCCGCGGCTACCGTTACAACCATCCAACATTTAGTTCAGGGTTGACCGACTTTGTGAAATGCTGGTACACGAGTAAAAAGAAATAATTTTTACTATAAATGAACCGAGCATATTGTGTTGTACTTTTGTACCTAAGTACAGGATTTATAGGAGAGTATATTACATAGATACAGACTAAGGGTTGCTAAGTGGAATCAGTTGTATGTCCTTGTCAGGTTTCACATTCAAAAGTACTAATTGAAATAAATGGATTGAGTCTGATCTGACATACCTAATGTAAGTAAGTAAAAAGCAGACGACTCAAGGGAATAATTTCCTGGAAAACTAAAATACCCAACCAGTCGGTATTTTAGTGTCGGCTTTTAGGTTTTTCCCAATTTTTTTTATAATATTTACTATTTTTTGTAGGTATCTTTCATTCGTTAGCCATCCCTAAATAGAACGGTGCTCTCATAATATGTGCGCGGAATTGAAAAATGGAAGTCCAGAGCCATCCAAGTGCGTAATTTTGTGCTGGAGACTTTAATATCTTGCTCGTTACGAACGAGAGGAACTGAGTATCTGTTGCAATGAGCGGCTTAATATCTTCCCTGTAAAGTCTGGTCTAATAGAGAGAGTTGTGGTCTACATTGAATGGATAGCGATTCCTGTTTTTGACATTAATGTTGGCTAATGGTAAGCAGGCGGGTTGCTTCATTATCATCATCATCTTCCTGCACGTGTTTCTCTTTACTTAAGGGTCGGTGAAACACGATTTTTTCATGCAAGTGGTTGCTTCAATCGATGCTATCTAACTATCCAGTTTGTGTTTTCATAGGGATGTTAAAATATAATCGATTTTTATTTAAATCGATTATTATTTTCTAAAAAAGTGATTTTTATAATCGATTTTCATAGTAATTGAATAAATAAATTACGCGTTCATAAACAGCGGCATCTAATCTATGCGACGGATAAAAAAACTTGAAGTAAGTTTCAATTTTATAAACAGCGCCATCCATGCGGCGGATGAAAAACAATAAACATTTGTGATAATAATTATTTGTCTTCTTTTGATTGTTTGAACAAAAAATAACGAAAGATTTGTTTTATATTTTAGTTTTTGAGACCACAACGTAGTCGTTTAGTTTTTTAATTATCGTTTTAAGTATTTTATTTTAGAACTAGTTAAATGTAAAATAATACTGGACATTTATGGCATTTTTTTTTAATTTGATTTATATTTTAGTTTTTGAGGTTATTGAGGTTAATAAGTTTGTCATTTTGTTAGGATGCTCATCATTTCATTTTTATTATAATAAAACGTTTAATGGTACTGAAAATTTGTATCAATAATGATAATTATTTGGTTGCCTTATTCCTTACCTTGAAAGTTTAAAGGAACATTCGCTTTGATTTTTAGTTTCGAATTGGTTATTTTTATATTCATATCATTTTATTTGATTTTTAATCTGATAAATTGTTAATATGAATCTCTTAGGTTTAATATTGGAATATGAAAAGCAAGTAGATTTTTAAATAATAGAAAAAATCCTTTTTTCGCAGTAATCGTTTATTTTTTTTAATCGATTTTTGGCAAATCGATTAAAATTTAATAAAGAAAAATCGATTTTTATTTAATCGATTCTTTTCCATTAATCTCACATCCCCTTTTATCCCACTACAGAACAAAGGCCAAGAAAAATTCTGGATGCTTGGGCTTTGTTTGGTATCAATTAATAAACACAGACTTTGGAAAGCTCAGTTCAATACTGAACGTCCAAGACGTCTATCCAAGCTTTTGAATCTAGTTTTAAACCTGTTACAAAACTATAATAATAATCTTCAAGCCTCTCCCGTACCATCGACTTCCTATCCGTGTTGTTCCCAATTATTATTTTGAGCCTCTCCTAAGTAAGCTAGTTATTTTTAGATCCCTAATGCTGAATATAGACAGGGATCAGCCACCTGTGTTCTTAGATCACTATAATTAGGCCGGTTCGGAGACGCGACGGAGACAGGAGTAAAACAAATCCCCTGTAGCTTATGTTAGAGGTATTATGGTACAATGACGTCATTTTATATGTCTGGTTTAAGTGTACTTTCAAATTCCAATTTCTGCATCTATAAATTAACAGGTTTTCATCCGATAGTGGCAATCTATTGGAACTATTCATTAATGATAGCTTATTGTTTACCGGACGAAAGCTGAACCCCCGACGCCGACGGTTCAGTTTTCGGGTGGGTCTTTCAGTTACCCTTACCGCGAAACAGTTGGCTCGTTCAATTGAGCTGTAATACTCAGTTCCCCGACTTCCACTTCACTGTTACGATAACTTCATTTTTCGTCCCCAGCCGATTAACGTTTAATTTTAAAAGCTAACTTTTTTATGTAGCCTGTTCGGAAACTTCAGCCAGTACCTAATTAAATCATATTGGCTTTGATATTTCATTTCAATTCGGATATACTTTTTATTTTACTGGTGCAGCTCACTGTCAAAGTGACAGTGGTCGCTGCCACTGACAAGTGTGTCAAAATTACATTCAACAAAGCCTATCAAAAATCACAATTATCTTTATTCTGGTACAATATGGAACTGTTGGAATACTGCCGTCAGAGTTAAAATAACTGTGAAAATCATTATTATCAGGGGATCGTTCGATATGTCTGCGGACCGCGAGCAAACGTGGTCCGGTCGCTCAAAGTGATTGATGGGACAAAATGACACATCGCTTGGCCACCCGACGTGCTGACGGTTACACTGACTTCAATTACCACCATTTTTATTTGCGCACTAGATGTAACAACGAACTAGAATAATGCTTGATTTCCGGGACAAACGGCCCGTAGTTTAGACTTACCAAAAGATAAACGGAAATATGAAAGTAGCGAAAATTGTATCTTTCTCATTAATACAGGTTTACAATCTATGACAAGACTAGCTTTTGCGAAGCCGCAGGCAAAAGCTAGTTTCGTATTGGTCGGTTTTTTCCATTGGAACGTAACTTTCGCCGGGATAAAAAGTATCCTTTGTCGCAATCATCCTACGCCAATCTTCCAAATCCGTTAAGCAAAAATAATAGGCAGAGTAACTTTCACACATATAATTAATAAGTAGTTATGGATGTTAAGTACATATCCAGGTACAGCAGAACCAGTAAATAGTGTTGCCAGCTCATCAGTTGATTTTAAAACTCAGTCGGGATATAAACAACCAGATATCTCTCGTACTTCCTGTGTTCTCGTTTATCTACCAAGGTTGTGACTTACACCAAGTATGGAGCTATGAATAGTTTGATACAGTAGGGAGAGTACCCAGTACCTACCTATACATAGGTACTAAAGCATGACGCCACATTAATTCATTGTAGGTATTCCACAGACAAAAACTTGCTTGTCGATGACGGAAATGTAAAAAATATACAGAATTGACACAACCTACCGGAGAGTCCCTGTAGCATTACTAAACGCATTGGAAGCTATTCCTGCCGCTGTCGAGGCCCTCTGGTGGAGATATAGGTAAGTGTACATTAAATGTAGGTACTTGTACATGGATCTGTTGGCGCGTGGCTTTAATCGAATCGCTGCTATCTTGTTTTCAGTACAATAATTTTCACGGAGAATATCACAAAATAAATACTCTAATGTGTAGGTAGGATTCAACCGCCAAAAGAACCACGCTGCACTGTATCTTAATCTACAAAGAAGAACGACAGGAAGGAAGTAGGAACTCGGCTAAGTTGCGCCATCAGTAAAACACTTAACAGTGATTTTAATTGCTTTAATCTTTAAATCCGCTGCTGTTTTCCGATGGACGCGCACGGAGTCACCACTTATCGCCTCGCGAGCAGATCACCGCGCGTTAACTAGAGCATGAACAACATGATTTATATTGCTCATATTGTTCCTGCTAAATACTGTGTTTGAATGTGGATTGCTATAAGAATAGGAGATGCCAAAGAAACGACGGATGGACTGTATGAAGGATGATATGGCTAGAAACGTGGTGAGATGACGAGTAATAGAGAAGTATGGAAAAGATTGGAAAAAGGGCAAGAGAATGATGATGATGTTGATGGTTGTTATTGGTAAGCAAGTTCCTCCCCGGATCAATCTCTGCAACTTTTATAGGCTATTTTTTTATTGCTAAAGAATTTCCAACAGCTGTACAATGTATGATGTACCTGCTAACTGTTACAATTCTGCATAACCCTTCGGGAATACAAACGTAATGTTATGTTATGGTTATGGTATGTGTAACTAACTCCCCCGATCAATTTCTACAACAGTTATGGGCTATAATTTTTGCTATATCATCGCTCTGATTTTGATGGCTCATAAACTAAATGCTGAGGGGAGATTGTGATCGATATGTGTCAACCTACCCTTCGTGAGGTGTACGTTATGTGAACTTATGTCACGTTTACCCTCTGTACGAATTGTGTCAACTTGCTTATGTATGTTAATGGTGGTTTCATTCAACTTGTAGATAAGAACGACACGACACGATACACTCATAATTTAAAATGCTTTCCCAAGTAGGTACAATTTTACTTAAACCGCCCAAAGTTATAATCGGATTTCTCCGGATTTCCACGGCTTAAAAGATTAGGGTGCGATGAAACAAGGGTGGGTGGTTTTAACAATAGGTATGTTGCAGTTGCGAGGTTACGAAAATCGACAAGATAAAAATAAAATAGTATAGAGGAGATGATGGAGTATCTTGTCCATTCTTTGTCATACGAAACCTTTGAGAATGGGCAACTAGAATCTTTGTAAGGGTTGAAATTCAAAAGTGCCTTTCAATGGACTATTTAAAAAAAAGGTTTAATTTTGACATCGACATCTAACTGAAACTCCAACTGAACGTTTTAGGTGTAACAGTCTTGAGTCTTGCTCGTGGAGCTCGTGGCTAAATAATAACAGTCGCTCGGGTCGATCTTTAGGTTAAGCCGTGCTTGCCTAGGTTGGTCTGTGGATGGGTGACCGCCCATTACATACCGAGTTTCCTCCGTGCCTCGGAAAGCCCGTTAAGCCGTTGGTCCCGGCTGTCATTTGTAGATCTTTGACAGTCGTTAGGCAGTCAGTGGCCCAAAAAGTCTGACAACCAGTCTTACCAAGGGGTATCGTATTACCCAGTACAGACTGGGTTGTGGAGGTCAGATAGGCAGTCGCTCCATGTAAAATACTGGTATTCAGCTGCATCCGGTTAGACTGGAAGCCGACCCCAATATAGTTGGGAAAAGGCTAGGCAGATGATGAGTCTTGAGTCTTGCTCGCTAAGTGTGGTTGGATTACATTAAATCCTCTCATCTTATATCTTCTTAGTGTTAAACTAAGTGATAAAAAGCTTCCTAATAATGGTGGACATTATTACCCTGTTCAGCACCACAAGCGATGTGAATTGCTAGACAACTACTGCCAAGCGCTCACGTGCATCCGGTCCATCTCTTGTTTCCTTCGCGAGAACACCGTCGCGTCACGGTTACTATCAGCATGCTCTAAACCAGGGTTCCCATACTTTTTCAGTTCGCGGCGCACTTACAGGTTTAATATTTTGCCTCGGTGCCCTAGCTAGTCGAAAAAGCAGAGTTTTTATAATAGTGTTGACACACAAGAATACATTTGAAAATCCGTCTTCTCATAAGCAAGAGGAATGAGAATTCTTAGAGGTTTAGAATTTAAAGTTTGATATTCATTTCGGACCAATATCCAAAACTCCGCCAAATCGGAACAGTGAACCTTGTTTTAAGGCTGCTGCCACAAGAGTTCAATGAGAGTCTCTTCTTCTTACGTAGTAAATTCTCGCGGATCTTGTGCATGAAAATGATTTCGGATTCACGAAATAATTTTGACATCGTCTTCGGCAAAATATTTTAAAAACCATTAAGTGAATGCCAACCATTAAGCCTCGAAAGGTTTTCCGTGAAAATGGATATTAACTCTTGTGAGACAATAAGCTCATTAGACTTTTATCGAATACTTAAGAGAAGTTTCCGGAGAATAGTAAACCGAAGCGCCTCACGGCGCCCTCTTTACTCTCTACGGCACACCAGGGCTCCGCTGCGCACAGTTTGGGAACCCCTGCTCTAAACTCTTTCATTTGGTATCTCCGCATTCGCTCTGTGAGAGCGAGCTCGTGTCCGAGCCGTAAAGCTCATCCAGCACGTACTTGCAAAAACAAAACAAGCCCTATTCATAAAAACACTAAACGCAAATCTGCACGTTTAAGAAAATATGAGGTGCTAATAACATTGTTCTACACGCAGTGAAGGGTCGTCCATATATTATGTCACGTGCACGACCAGAGGGAAGAGGAGGAAGGGCGAGAGGAAGAACAATTGTGACTAAATGTGACGTGAATTTGAATGAACGGCGCATTCATAATCATAAAGGTAACATGTTTTAGTATTCGGGGTAATGTGCCGGTCCGCCATGCGCCAGTCGGCTTGGCTTATGACGATCACGTGCGTAATCAGAGATTGAAGATTATGCTGGTCTAAAGGGAAAATGTGACAGAGAGAAATAGAGACCGTTTTTCTTGGGAGGATTACTTTGGCACTGTTTTAGTATGCAGCCTTCATAGACACGTGAGTTAGTCAGTCTGATCTAAAATTTCGGGAAGCTTGAACAGCTTTTTGTGTTAATTGAACGATGTTATGAATAACACGGATGAAGCGACATATTTTAATAAGAAAAGCCGCTGCCCGCATACCGAGTTTCCTCCGTGTCAAAGATCTACAAATGACAGTTGTTACAGGTAGTCAGTGGCCCGAAAGTCTGCAACCAGTCTTACCACAGGATATCGTATTACCCAGTGCTAACTGGTTTGTGAAGGTCAGATAGGCAGTCGCTCCTTGTAAAATACTGGTATTCAGCTGCATCCGATTAGGCTGGAAGGTGACTCCAACATAGTTGGGAAAAGGCTAAGCAGATGATGATGTCGTTTCTTGCCTGTCAGTGTACAAGACAACATCATTGCTAATTTCCTGGCACTGAATAGTTCCCTGTGAAAAAAGGCTGAAAATATAAAACTACGTGATGATAAATAGCACACAATTTCACCTTCAACCTACCTCCAATATTTACAAGCCCAGTGCTTTAACCTCAGCCGAGGCCAAACTAACGACACATTAGGCTTATATAATCAACTGTTACTACACGGCGCTTCATTAATTTCATTAATCAATTCGACACGTACACATACGCATAGGGTTGCCATCCGTCCGGATTTGTCATTTGTCCGGACTTAAAAAAAAAACCCTTTTCGGAAATAAAAATAACCAAATTACGTAACATAACATTATACCTGTAATCCCCGAAGGGTTAGGCAGAGGGGTATCTAATAGTACACCCACAATTTGCCAGTTAAATGTCCCTTGTAATAAGGGCGAGCCTATTGCCATCAACCGTGAACAAATCCAGACTCCGTGCCTGCTAGTGAGAAATTCCTGATGGAAAACCCAATAACACTTTGCCCGACCCGGGAATCGAACCCAGGACCTCACAGTCGCACTTGCGACCACTCGACCAACGAGGCAGTCCAAATGACTCTCGATAAAAAGAAAGATTAAAAAGAAAAATGTACGGGCTCCACCACTTTTTGTCAATGGGAACCCTACACATACAGTCCGGGCTCATGTACTTGCGTGCGGGTGTACCGTCGAGTACATCAATCATTCGATGGCCTGATTGATGTCCTGACGTACGCTGACGCTTCGACACGCTATCGCTACGGCCGGCGGCCGTACGACGCGACCACGCGACTGTACCGTCGCTTATTTTGTGCCTGTGCCTTCAATTTCGTAATCAATAATTTATTTACGACATGAAACCGTATTATTATGGAACTGTGTAAATTATGCAGGGGCAAAGGTTCGATATAGGTAGGCCACTGTGTAACGTAGTTGTTCTGCCCTTATCCCAATTTATTTTCGGTCGGTGCAGCATGTCTAGTTCTTCCATTAGTTGTCGTTTCATTAGTCAACCTCGCTCCTTTTTCTTGCCATATAATTTTTCATGCAGTCCATCTATTATTGTGCGTAAATCGTTAAGCTGGACCTTTGTTTGACTTCATGAATGAACTTTGAATCAAGTTCATTGTCCAAGGGACTGTCTCTGCAATCACCAATCCTAGATAGATAAATATAGTAATAACCGGCATTTCCTTCTTTTTATAACAGATCTCATCAAGGTAGAGACACCATAAGTAGGTAGTGTAGTTACCAAGTCGTAAAGCAACTCAACTACAAAATCATAGTAACGCGATCCCTCGGCTTTTCACTCACATTGAATGATACCAGCTGCCAATACCGATTTTATTCCCTTGCCAGATTGAAAAAGGGGAATATTTTCTGATATTTCTTCAAAGGGACTCGTGGTCGACACATGTGTGGGTGTACCGGGAGTGTTATTGCATGTTTTTTTGCGCAAAGCTGAGTTGTCAGCGGTGGTATCTGATTTACATGTTGTCAAGTTTTTTCTTGTGACGAGTCTATTTGATGTGATGTTGGAATAAATGTAGGTTTTAGTCGTGTTTGTCTGTGTTACCATTATCTTCACTCACAGAGACATAGATTAGGTAGGTGCCATAAATAAATGCGCTGCTGATGCTGAAACGTCAGTAGGTACTTCGATAGTGTCTGTGAAAAGGTCAGCTCGGGACTGAGATATTAAATTCTTTCTTTATTGAACTTCTAAGTACGTGCAATTGTAATTCAATCCATATAGAACTGAGCTCAGACTCTTCAGCTCCTCCTCTCTTTTCCGATTCAACATATCCTCTTCAAAAGTTCTCGACAGGAAATAGAGTCAATCTTCCCAACTGATCCTTACTCCCGAAACCACTGCGTCATCGGGTGTTTAGATACGTCCAAGTTTAAGCAAAAACTTTGAAAGTATACTCCAAACCTGGTTGATATAAAGCTGCGAACAGATTCAACAAATAACGGATGACGTATGAACCAAGCCTTTTTTGCGTTGCAAAGCGTGATTTACAGAGTAAAAAAATCTGTCAGACAACGCACAGCCTCAACCATTGGGTCAGGAAGCTTGAAATTTTGCACAACAGTTCCTTTTATTTATAACGAAGATGAGCAATGAGGAAGGGATTTTGAAAATTCATCTCCAAAGTGGGTTAAACAGGGGATGAAAGTTGTATTGAAGTTCGTAATGTTTGTTGATGGAAAATGCCTTTGGACACACGGCAAGTGACATTTGCCACCAGTGGTGACAGACCGGTGGGGCAGATTGGAAGAAACCAGCTGGTACGGTAAATTAAACACGACCTTTCTTTCTGCTTGTTTTAAAATAAGAATGTGGCATCAAAACTGCCGACGACCGGGCAAAGTGTTATTGGGTTTTTCCATTACGAATTTCTTTGTGGCAGCCTGGAGTTTGGATTTGAGTCAAATCACATCACATCGAATTTAGAATATGGTACACCTCGGATTAATACTTTTGTTTACACGAAATACACTTCCTTTTGACCACAACTCGCAATGCAGGTGTGATATTATGAGATTAATATAAAAGGTATTCTTATGCCGAATTTAGATCACACATGGTTACGGCATATGCTATAGTTAGCCGTTGTTAAAATTGATGACGAGATTGCGACTAAGAATAGACCCTATCCCTTTCCGTGGGAGTCACAATGGGCGAGTGTAAGCTGCCTACGTCACACGCTGTTTACCTAAAACTCTCTGCGTAGGTGTCGTGAGTGGTGGGTGATCAAGACGTAATCAGTTTTTGCTGGACGTGGATATAATGGACAACCTGAAAGGTACTGAACCGATGAAATGCACCATACAACATAACGTGGGTTGGAGTGTTTGTACATATAATACTAAACTTTTTCTCTGTTTGTGTTCGTGTGGGAAGAATTGAAAATGGATCAGCTCAGTGATTTAGCGTGAAATACCACATGGATTTCTGACTATGTCCCTAAGGCCCAGGGGTATATTTAAAATCCAAAAAAACAAAGAGTGTCCAACACAAATATGGGAAGTATTCGGGATCTCCAATGGATCATACCGATGTCACGGCGCTGTGAATAGTAAACAGCAGTGTTTGCAAGTGACATATACGAACTGTAAATATTTATGACCAAAACATAGTCCCGTTGACGGTGTGCGACATAAAATATGGAGTATATCAGCTGCTTAGTATTCCACGCGAGAGGGGTGACTCAACCGATTGACTAAGCATACTGTACTGCAGTGGATTTGTAACCGCAGTAATGTATGCGTAGAGGCAGGTGGCTTGTTTAAGCCACAGTTGGTTACTGTTGAACAACCTGTGTCATATATTAACATTGTTCTGAACTAAGCAAGAAGTCTAGTGTTCAAAAAAAGGAGGGGAAGTTTGAAGACAGTTTAAAAATGTTTGAGTACGGAAGTGGAAGTTTATAAGAATAGCGGATGACCAAAGAAAAGGTGGATGGACTGCTTGGAAGATGATATGGTTACAAAGGGTTGATTAGGTACAGAAAATGGAACATGCTGCGGTGACCCCAAAAAAAATAGGATAACGACAGGAGAATAGTGATGATCACCTATAGCTAAAGCTAAGTTTTTTATGGATCAATGCTTTAACATTATCCGATAAACCAATAATGTTTGTGTATGATTCTTTCAAAATATCCTTCAAGTTGACCTTTGAAGCATCCGACATTTCCAAAGCAGCTGACAGAAAAATATACAACTCGCGCTTTGCATTTTGTATATTTTTCTTAACTAAGGTCACGCCACAAATCTTATTTTCGGCTGGTAACCACAGCTAACTCAAAAGCAATTTATTTAATAAGCTCATTATTCTGCAGAGCTTTACCTACTTTAATTTAAGTTTTATAGTTATTTACCCAGCCACACCGAAGTTATTTAAACTCTTTGCTAAGCGCCCAAGCTTATATTTTGGTTCATAATTAGCCAAACTAAACTAACTAGGCACTTAAGTATTTAAGTTATTGAACCTTCCTTGTATTTTTAAGCGTAATGAACTCAATAATTTAGTTAGGAAAAGTTTTCGAGAACAAAAGAATAAAAAGTAATTATTTTTCTTTTGTAAACTGCTGTAAGTAAAAGTGTTTCGAAGATAAAAAAAGATGGCGGCGTAATTATGGCAATAAAAACAATGAAACAAAGTTACCGTCAATATTTCCTTGGGATGTTAAAGGTTGTAATTTAATGGTTCCTGTTTGTTTTCAAAATGGCCGACTTCTGTTATAATTTAACGCCCATTAAAGGTCACTTGTCGGTTATTTCGTGAACTGTATGTGCTGTACTTACCTATCCGAGTTATAAAATTAAGTAGTAGTAGTTTAGTTTTAACTCAAGTTTATAAACGAGTCCTTCATTTTATTTGTTTTTCTAAGTGTAGCTATGCTCTAATGAATGACGAAGAATTTAATAGCACGGTTTCAAAAAGTTGCTCTTTTAAAAAGAAACACCAAGGCACCACTTTTAAAAGTAAGAATTCAATTTCAGAAGATTTTTTTATAATATCTACCTCAGGAACACGTGCTCTTATGTAAGGACGAAAGATGATTTTATTTGCAACAATTTTAAAACTGTTCCTTTCTGTATTGTTTGTGTTCTTTTATTGTAGGAGGCAGGTCTTAATCTGGGTCCAATAATTTTATTTTCTTTTAACGTTTCTTTTTTTTTAAAGAGAGTAACACCAAGGACCATTTTCAATGTTCCTTGTTCCTAATGACCACTGGGAATCCTAGTTGTACTTATCAGAAAGATAAAGAGCTTTAGCATCGAGTGCTGAGTATCCGATAAAAGAAAGATTAGCAGTGAAATCTTTAGAAAGATAGTAAATGTATGGCAGCCTTTAACACTTAGTTTTGTTTCCTTTGTGCATGTTCTTCGATCTAAGTAATGAAGGACTTATTTACTTAATCGTAAGATCTGTTTTCTATTATTTTCTACCCGTCAGTTTTTTATTTTTATTGAGTACTGACGAACGCACAAGTTCAAACATTTCGGCATTAAGAGGTCAGTTTTTACATACTTTGTTGTCACTGAGGTGCGGCCTGCGGTACTTCCTTCTGACAATAAATATTGTTTACCTTCGTAATATTATATTGTATTCACAGCCTAATTACTTGGTTTCCCAAAAGGGCACATGCATACTTGATTTACCTACTTGGGAAAAAATACAAAACCAATTAAGCCTAAACAACCCTTTACTTCTCAATATCCCAAAAATTCAGTAATATTTTTTAAACCCTCATTTAAAAAAAAAAAACCGCTAGTTTTTGTAACGTTCGGTAATCAATTGGGTGTTTCAGACGAGTATACCCGAAGCGCGCCGACTGCCGATCAATCAGTCTCTATCTACACGACATGACACGATGGCGACACGACATCGCTACAGGCACGCACGAACAACTTCAATACTCCAGCCTTAATTTTTCCCACTTTTCCCTTTGATTAACGCATTCAAAGGAACAAAAATGCTCAGATTAAAAGTCCGTTTTTCCCTCCAAATGTGTCAAATGAGGTTAGATGGAAATATTATTTATGTTGCTTGCGCTTTTGTTGGTAGAATAATTATGGGGCTCTTTTTAATAGTTGTTTTAATTTTCTTTCTTACCTTTTGTTTGTTTGGTGACTTGAGGAATCATGATGATAAAATATGCCACGTTTTTCCTTATTCTCTACTCTTAAAAATCATTGTTTTCTTTTAATTGTTTTCTTTACACTCACAATAAAATTCTTATCCACCTACCGATTCGTTTCTTTACCCTCAATTGAATGTCATTCTTATCTAACACTTATAAAACCATAGAAAGCAAGTCATTGAAAGTACAAAGCAATATTTGCGGCCATAAAAGAAAGTGTGCCCGCGTTGGCATAATATTACGGTGACATTACGAAACATAAACAATGGTGGAAAAAATAAAACGATAGAACGTAACCGTCACGGGTCAGTCGACGTAAATTGAGTGGGAACGATCACTGTAATAAATTCTTTTACACCATGATAAAGCATGGGCCATTCTTAGCCCAAAAACTGTCATGGTACAAGTATTTCACATAAATGTATTGTTTAGAATTCGCATAATTTCATACATGTGTGATCTTACAATTTTATTGTCTGTGGTTTCTGAATTGTGTGATTTTCGCGCGGAAATGTTTGAGTTCCAAATTCGAAATTGCTGTTCGAATTTGTGGCATCCATTTTGCTTGTTACGCAAATGCTTGAACATTGAAGAACCATTCAATTGCAGTAGGTTTTACTAAAGTATTTCCCACCACTTTTTCCTTAATCGCCTGCAACAATAATTCAATATGATACAGCCTAGTTATCGCCTTTTGAAAGGTTGCGGGTGGTTCACAGGAAAAATTTCTGAAACAGTTCCGTAGGTATACAGTACTTCCAGGAGGAAAACATCATTATGTATTCTAAAATTTTACGCCTCGTTTGCTACTGGAATACCAATATTTTACCGTTGTTGTCTCGTATCCCTTACGTGTTTTTTTAAGGATACACAATATTATCCTATAAAATATTTATAAATTCCCTTTTTTGTTTTGTATGGTAAAAAGTGGACATGTGGTTGCGTTAACATTCACTTTGTTGTTGACTTTTTGAGTGAAAATGAGTGGGTTTAATTAATGCTCTGAATAGGTTTATTAATTGAAGTGTAGTCTTCACAACTCCCACAGCTCCTATGCTCTATAAAGTTCATTATTTTGAAGCTGTCTTCTAAGTATACGAGTAATAACGTCTTGTGCAATGACCTTTACTTAAGTCTTTCATTGCGGAGGAGGAAGCTAAATTGTTTTTCTTGTTTTGGGTTGATTTTTAATGTTACAAGTACCAACCTATGCAAAACAATGTTTAATTATTACTAAATCATGAAAAAACGAATTTTGATACACACACAAATAAAGCTACATTCAAATTTTTCCAACAGGACCATAGATTAGAATGTTTTCGTGCATGGATAACATATTTTCCCTTCATCCCAAGTTCCCAACCTCACTATAGAAAAGCCATCGATCATGTTTTCCTCCATAGAAATAACATTTATCATAAATATTCCGTATACGGAGGGTATTCAAAGCGGAGGGTCCATTTTGTATTCTTTGGGCCAGTCGGTCCTCAGTTTTCGACAGTAACACAAAAATATTGGTTGCGTGCAGACGTGACCCAGTTTACTACGAGGATTTATTTGTTATTTATGCTTATTATGACGCATCGGGTGAATAACTTATGCTTATTATTAATTATGTCTTGGTTAGAATAAAGGCTATCAGACATTTTCATTTACCCATGTGGGTATTTTGTCATAAAATTATTGTTTAATGGCTCAAAATGAAATAAAGTATGATAGAAAGAAAGAAAAGAAATACATTGATTTGCCTCAGACACACGCACGTTATGAAAAATGTAGCATAAGCAATAATACTTTTGATTGTAGTTCCATTAAGATTGAATTCAGACAGCAATGGGAAATAGAAACTCGAGAACTACGCCGGAGACTGCCGATTACAATGCTACCACATTTCGCAATGTAAATTAGATTTCCTCGCACTGTAGGTACCTCTACTACTTTACCTAAGTTAACATATTAAAGGAAAAACAGAAATCGAAGTGGAAAGAGCTTCGAATATCAGTAAGAACACAAAGATCTGAGTTCTTCAAGTGTAGCAGATAAAATTTTCATCACCATAACATCACGCTTGTAATCCCCGTAGGGTTAAGCAGAGGTGTACCTAATAAATAATACAACCACATTTCGCCAGTTATATTTAAGTCCCATGTAAAAGGGGGTGAGCCTATTGCCATCAACCGGGCACAAATCCAGACTACTGAGAAACACCTGATGGAAAAACCCGATAACACTTTGCCTAACCTGGGAATCGAACCTAGGACCTTATGCTCAGCAGTCGCGCTTGCGATCACTAGACCAAAAATGCACTCTTACCATATTTAACAATGTAACTTTGATTTCCTTGCAATGTACCTCTACTACACATATTGCAGGAAAAACAGAAATCGAAGTGCAACGAGCTTTCTGTTTTTCAGTGAGCGTCGAGAAACATATTCAAACAAAAGATGCAGATCAGCAAAAATGCGATGTGCTTGCATATTTTTAACATGAAAGCCCTCTTGAAACCTGTCTAGACGACAAAAAACCAATTAAATAGAAAGTAATTACTCTTCTTAAAGCTTGTTCAACTTGAAATAGATACAAATTACGAACAATAATAAAAACCTTTTTACATTTTCGTGCTTTAGGCTTTTAAACTTCAAAGACTCACTGTAAATGAGTGTTCTCGATTCAAATAAAGAGCATTTAATGTTGAAAAGGAATGCTTGAGTGAGCCTGGGTCACCTGGGTCAAGCACAGGTTACCTTTGAAATAGGATTAGAAAAAGAAAAAATATATAGAACCTCCTCAGTGATTCTAAACTCTTTGCACCCCACATTATAAATGAAAAAGCTGATGTGCTAACAACTATTGAGAAATAAGATTGACATACGATAAGATATCGCTAAGCCAGCTACAAAATCTTAAACATTTTTCTTAGTCGAGTATTTCAGGGAACGAACTTCAACTAACGCGGTGAGACTAAAAGGCGTGATTAACGACCTGCACACGACTTTACACCTTACTTCCTTTTACCATGGTTCTTTTTAGAAAGTGTTGAGTCAGAAATAGAGGGGTTACCCCATGGTTCTTAGGCAGGAAGTGACGACGGTAATAAGGAGTTTTTATGCATGTTTCATTATTTGAATACGGACTGTTTATTTTTAAATTCGTGTGAAGCGGAGATTTTGTCGTGGCATGCGTTTCCGTGCGTTTTAATTGCTGTGAGTTTATGGGCTTTTTGTGTTACGGGGTAAGCACGACGTGTAGTGCATGCACATGTATTTACGTGCGTGAGGAGGGCATTTTAAAATAGGAATAAATAAGTTAGGCGTTAAATTGTGACTGGTAAGGAAGAGTTCTAAGAGGTGGTAAAGATTTAGTGGTTTCCTTTCACCACCATGTGATAATCTTAAGCCGACCTAAAGAACTTCAGGCTTATTTTTGTTGCGGTCTACTGTACGAAATAGTTTAACCAATAGGTTCTTACTTTGAATTTAGGTTTGAACGTATCGTGTACTAAACTGCATGAATGTACCTGGTTACGCATGTGTCATCCAGCTGAAACAAATTTATTAAAACGTGGACCGTACCCTCGTACCGACAGCAAATTCAACAGGAGCGATATATAATCCCGTGATCACCATTCACTTGATATCCACAATTTGAACATAACTCGATTGTTCGCGCCATGCTCGACTAAAATAGCATTACAATCGATCGACTAGCGCTCGCTCTATCAATTTTTCACAACACTGGTTCTGGGGTTGCCATCACAAAATTTTACGGGCGCGTCTAGTCACAATGTTGCTAATATAATTTTATAGTGGCTGTTACGTAGCCTGCGATTGTCTTCCAAGATTGATGTTCGGTTACATACGTTTTTATTAGAATTGGGTAGTAAATCCTGTCTGTTTTGTATTTTTATGTTTCTTTCTTCGTTCTCACTATAAGCGACGTCGTTACGAGATATTGGTAATGCATTTGCTATTTTCAGTAAAAGTCTTTCTATAGGTTCTGTAGATATAAAACGGAATAGGGAAATTATGGACAGGTCGGATCAAACCACATATAAAGTACCTCGAAGGTTAACCTCGCAAATGGCACAGACGTTTTTTGTATAATATGACGAAATGTTACCATAAAAGTGGTACTTAATGAAAAAAAAATGCACTTTGTTAACTTCGCCGATTTCACTTTCTATTTGAATTAACACAATAATGTTCTTATTTTCCTCAGATTTGCATTTTTATATGTGCATACACATAATATTATGTTCAGTATGCGCACCACGTAATAATTACCCGACGAATTTTAATAGTACTTTCACTATTACGATGCTGAAGACGGATTTATCAGATGTTTCAGACGAGTCCGAACATAAATATTTATTAGCACAAGAAACGGATTATGTAACAAGCTTGAGAATATCCTTTTCAGTAATCGCATCCTTTTCAGTAATCGCATTTGTGAAAAGGCTGCCACAAGGACTTCCTCAGCCAAAAAAGGCATACTGTGGTCGGTAAAATTAAGCTAATGGACCAAAGAAACACCTGGCAAAAAGGAATTATAATTTGACGGACAGAAATTCACCGTACATTACTCGCGAGCACCAATACTTTGACTGTAGACGCAATAAATCAGAACATCACAGAAAAAGAAAAAAGAAAGGCGGGAAAAAAGGCAAAAACTGTCATGGCGTCTGAGGGATTCCGACGATTTGTTATTTTGCCGTTGAGTGAAAGGTCCCGTTGAAATTGTTTTAGCGCGTTGAAATATGTTTGTTTGTGTAAAATGTGTAGTAACTGTCTTACGAGCACAGTTAATGATCATGATTAATTAAAGTTATGTAAACATCTTGCTCCATTTGCTTTATACTTGCCTGTTGCAATTTGTCTTGCCTCTTTTAAATGCTAAGAATACTGGGCTTTATGGGTGTAATAATGTAATGTAACAAATTCTATTCAATCAGTTGAGGTAGATTATAAAGTGTGTTGCATTTTAAAGTTTAGGATTTTCTTTATTTTGAATGCATAACAATTAAGAATAAAGTCATTCATTTTTTAACTAACTTTGGTATGTAATTCTTCGATAGAAACTCATTGAAGACTCATTTGAATTGTCAACACTACAGAAACGCCGTTAGCTTCATAAAATCGATGTCCTCAGACATCCGGACACCACACCAGACGGTGCAATAACCAACCAAATTGTCAGTCGAAACGTAGCAAACAAAGACAAGAGTCGATTTGTTACAATACTATTATATTGTTGTCAAAGACAATTCTTTAGTCAGTGGCCAATGAGTGGGCAGCGATATAAATACGCATTTAATACATCATTGTTATTCAAAGAGCATACAATCATGGAAACCCTTCACAGACCCACGAGAATAGTACAAGAATTACCAACACAAACAGTAACTAATCCACTCCGTCCGAAAGTAACATAAGATTAAAGTTGCCAGTTAAAATACACACGCCGAAAAAGCAATCAAACTAAGTGTTAGTGTGTTAGATAGCTAATCTTTCAACGAAGCGGTCAGATCAGAACGATCCACGGGATGTAAACACGAGTAGCTAAGTACCTACGTCTCGTCTGTCAGTAGTATGCCGAGATAACTAAGCGAAGCGATTTTATGTGCTCTGGCAACTTTTTTAATTAAAACATCAGAAAAAGAGCGCGATTTTTCTGCGCTTGTAATACTGTGTTTTTGTGGTCTGTTGTTTCGATGTTTATCTGAGATAATGAGGGATTATGTTATGTAGGTACCTAAATTTTTAATGTTTGTTGTTTCATGTTTTATGACTGATTTAGAATTTTGTAGATGCAAAAACTTTAGATTGACACTGACTGTCAAACTACTGTAGGTTATCTAGAAATTAATAGACATAACACTAGCGTCTAGTATTAACCGCTCGAAGATTCTGGGAATGCTTTGTGTTTAGCGATTGGCCGAATTTTGAGTGCCTCACAGGAAAACAGGCACTTTTCTTTTGCTTCTCAACGGAAGAAGAAATTAAGTTGGTCCTGAGGTTATTATAGCTACTGGGCTGGTGTATTAATATTATTAATGTTTGTCTAGTTAAATCCGTTTAGACCGTTGGACTATAATTCCGTCGCTATAAAGACACTAAAAGAGGTTTAAGACTGTTTCGGACAAGAAAATATCCGAATTAGTTAGGCCTTCCTTTTATAGCAAACATAAGCAACAAATGTGAATAATAGGCATAATGAAAACATTTAAAAGTAAGAATGACTTATTCAGTAATTTGCAGGTTTATGAGTGTGAATTGATTAAAGCGTAATGCCTTTCCTGTGTTTCAACATAGTCGCGTCCGTACGACAAGTGAACGCAACCTCCTGTTGAATAACAACAATACTAAACGAAAATAATATCGTAAAGATTACAAAACAATACAGCATTCCATGACATGAATTTATTATTTATGCATCACGGCTTCAAGACCCTTGCCTGCTTTTCCAAATATTTTAAAACCTCTTAACTGTCAAACGTCTTATACGCCACAGATTATGAAAAAAAAAAACAAGATTACGCAACAGAAATACGGAAGCGTCCGATTGGTCGATTTGATTTAATAAAAATCGGGATAGTGATGTGCTTAACTAGTTGAGAAGAGAGGTCCGCAGCAGTCGGGTCTAATTTTAGACTAGAATGATGGCCAGATTAAATTTTTAACGCGCTCGGTTTCAACACTGAAAACTTCATAGGTATGCACGTATAAACTTTTTGGTACAGACACGAGTGGTCTTTTTTTAATTAAAAGTTTCACATTGTTGAGCAAAACGGAAGAGATTATTTTTATGTACTTTGAATGTATATTCAAAATGATTTTATTTTTTGTGTGTGCTCAATCCTTTATCTCTGGTTCAGAGAATAGTACGATAGCGAGACAAGTGTGTGTGTGCTTAAAAAAATATATATTTTCAGTACTGAGTTTTGATCCGTTTATTTTTTAATCCCTTGATGCTTGAGGCTGTTATTTACTATGACTTTATTTGTTACAGGTATGTCACCTCAATTTGAAGGTTTCCAGTTCAAATAGTTCATGTCAACAAATTATGGTACTAGTTACCTACATAATTTCTACAGCCAAACGAGATCGCTTTGTTCATTCAGATCTATTTCCCTTTCAACCAGGATCAATATCAAAATGCTCCAACTCCCCAATTAGATCCATTTCCCTCACAAAGAACTTAAGACCAGTCACAATTTACATTTGAAATACGAACCTAGTTCCCTTAACGTCAGTTCTACTAAGAAATTACCTTGAAATTATAATTGCAGGCTCGAGATGGAATAAGAAGCAAGTCTAGGTATAACAAAGTGAGGGGAGGAGGGACGTCTTTGAGTTCCCTCCGTAATTGTGCGCGACTCGACCGAGTTTGAAAGTCTTGCTAACGTTGCATGGAATATACTTTAGTGAAGTTGCACATTGAATTTAAATGTAACGACATTTTTGATGTGATTTATACTTTGAGTAATGGCTCATGGCTCAAAGGGTTTGCTGTGAGTTGGAGGTTCGGTTCTAGTGCGGTACTTTACGATATATAGTTTGTTGTTGGAGTATTGAATTGACTTGTATTACCTACTTGTTTTGATTTATTGGTGGAGTTTATATTTATAGCTATAGTTTTAGTAATACTTTTTTTCCCACTTAGTCTGGATACGTGCCCGATTCATGACAACAGGCTTACCCCTATTATATGGGACTTAAACATAACTAGCAAAATGTAGGTACACCTCTGCCTAATCTTTCGGGAATTATAGACAGGCGTTATGTTGTGTTATGTTATGTTAATTTGGTAAACAGGCTGGTAATCACTAGTTATGGGATGGGATTAATTGTTTAACACCCGAAGAACTAATAAGTTTTTCAATGCATTGACAATTTTAGACATGAAGTTGAAAGATCTCACTCAATGCTCTCCTAAGTTCCCATTTTACTAATATAGCTGACGCTATTTTAGGTACTAAACCCATTATTTATTTTTACCCTATAAACGACTGCCAAAATTACCATATACAAACTCAGGCCGGACGAAGCTTAGTGACATACAGTCAGATCTGAAACCGCTGCGACGGGTCGGACTGACCGCCATATAATCCAACTGATCGGCACATCAGCACGAACACAAACATAGAACTATCAACGAACAATGTCGGTTTAGGATTTGTGGAGCTAACTTTTAATACTTGCTACCCTTTATGGGTGTGATATGTGTGTGTTTGGACAATAATTTGTCATGTTCTGTTGGTATTGTACGGTTATTGAGCAGAGCAGTGCACACAATATTGGAAATGAAGAGGACAACGGGCTAAATGTGTCCTTTATTGTTATTTTTTATGCGTTACGTTTAGTGGAAATAAAAGTGTTTTTCTTTTTTTTTCCTTCTTTAACCTCTGCGGGGAATATCTAGTTACATGGTGTGATATTATGTGTGTGATTCCCTGTAATGTTAGTAGTCTTCTTCTTAGCGATGGCAAAAAGTTCAAATTTTTTGTTTAGTTAAAACTCAGCGACGCGAACCCCGCTCATTGATGCAGTAAGCAGATCATCAAGTGCGGAGGTGATGCGGTGCAAGATAGAAGGTGGGCCATTGTCTGGCAAATATAAATGTTAGTAGTGTTTGTGATAAATAAATAAATATAAAGTCAAGGACAAAACTTTTATCAATAACTAGAAGCGCGACAAAGATAAAATCTGAGAAAATCGAAAAAAAAACAGGTGCATTTACAGCACCGGAGCGGTAGACCATGGTTAAAGTTGACAATGATGGTACAACAATCATTTAATAGGTACTTTCAAAAGCTCAACTTGCGCCACGGCAGATGTTCCTTTAAAAGCTTTTAGAGGACTAGTGTTTCAACTGAAGAAGAATGTGACGTTTGAAGTCAATTACAAATCAAAGCAGTAAAGAATGTTCGTTCAGTTTAAAATTGAACCGTGTGTGTGACCCACTTTATAACATCGTAAATCGTAATCCGGAAAATGTTTTAAACTTTTATGGGCTGTTGAAATTAGGACAACTGGAACTGAAACAATGAAGCAATCGCTACGTACTTACTATTAGAATTTTAGAAGACGGAACATAATAAATAAATAAAAATAAATGTTGATGGATGGAGAGGGAGAGGAAGACCAAGGAAATGATGGATTGTGAGAGGAATGATATGAAAGAAAAAGGAAAGCGTGAAACAAAAAAGCTTTTTTGTTTCACGTTTTTGATTTACGCACTCAATATCGATCCGTATTTTGACTTCAATATTACAGTGAAATAGTATCCAACAAAACTGTACAAATTAAAATGTACATTAAACTTTTTGTAACCGTTGATTAAGTTGACACATAATGTGCATGGATACGCACGGGAGCGGCATATCGCGTTCGCGTACGTATACGTGAATTGATATAACTTTTGTAATTATCAAGATCAATGATAATTATCACGTCGAACCCTGTTAAACATATTCGATTTTCTCGCCCGGCTATGGCGAATACAGGCGAGCCGCATGTGTGTGCAGCACTCCTAACTTATGTTATACAATGTAGCAAGTATTATCCAAGCTGTTGATTAGTATAGATACATAGGTAATTGTTTGCGCAACCAAATTTAATTGATTTACACGTACTTTTACCGCGCGGTAATCGAACCGGCGTCCATTAACGTGGCTATCGGGTTGCGAAACATCCGCTAAGTGTTGGGGAAACAAAAACGTGGTTTGTTGTTTTTAGTTGAGTTCGGTTTTCGCGGTTTCGCCTTTTTGGGAAAAGTGGAAAATATTGTAGTTAGCAGCGTAGGTAGTTCAACTGATTGTATAAGGATTACTCCATAAATATCTCCATCATTCTTCTGTTCATTTTTCCGGTGCCTCTCCAATTTTCTTTAGGTTGGCCATCAACACCGAATATGCTGTCTCCTTGTCCTTTGCAAGCTCGAACAGCTCAACAGCACGCGCGATTTCGGTCCATTCGCGAATATTTCTGAAACTAGACTTGATCTTGTCCTTATTCTGATTTATTTGGGGTTGGCACAGCATTTCTTCCTCGTCCATACTTTTGACTGCACGGTTGGCGCAGTGACTGAGCGCTTGGCTGCTGCGCTACGTGTCGCGGGTTCGATTCCCGCACGGAACAAATATTTGTATGGCCTACAGGTAGTTGTTCCGGGCTTGGCTGTTTATGTATGTGAGTGTAAAAGTTTGTAAACCCACTTGCCCCTACTGTTGGCATCCCCAACATTTACATACATACACGATACAGGAGAAATCCTAGATGGGGCAACGTTACTTAAATTGTAAATTTTTAATTATGCGTCATCTCACGGTTCATTCATCGTTTCTTTGCTCTTCTCCTACTCTAATACCATACTCAAAACTTTTTCCCCAAAATTTTCCTCTTTCCTCCACATTACTCGTGTTTAAGTAACTACCTCGTGACGGTTCGTTAAATTCAATCCACATAAGGAGAGGGACAGTTAGTAGGTAACTAGCTAACTTATTTTAACCTACTTCAATTGGTAGATGGGTTGCTGATGTTTGCTGCCAGTTGTTATTGGTTTACAGTTTAATGCTCATATACGTCTTCTGATGGTTCCAGCTGCTACTAACGATGTAGGAGCTTATAATAAACGTTCTTTTGTGCTGCTGATAGAGTATTGAGATTTATCGCCAGGTTGATGGCAATAGGCTCGCCCCCTATTATTACATGGGACTGAAACATTACTGGCGAAATGTTGGTGGACAGGTACACCTCTGCTGAACCCTTCGGGGATTACACGCCTGATGTTAATGTTCTTTTGCGAATTCCGAGCAGCTTCAATAGGCAGCCTGCGATACTTACTAGTTAGCCATTACTTACGAACAAAACTGTAGTTCGAATAACTTTTATTCACAAAAGTTTCTCTGCAAGCGTGCGCCGCATCACAATTGGCTGCACAGTTCGCGAGATGTAAGTGAAAGTTCTGAATAATATAAACAAATAGATGTTTTAATAATCTTTCTATTGAAAAGGAGTTACCTCACAACTTGTGGTAGGTATAACGTAGCATTTGGTATGTTTTGTAGCAAATCTTCTGTCTTAACTTGCTGGTGGGTCACTATGATTACCCTAAGTATAGTTCTTTCTCAGACACGAAAGAAGCACAGCATTGATCATGTCTGAAAATATCTTTGGCCAAAGTCCGTGTTTAGCTTTACTATAACAGACGAAGTACTTTGATGGATGCATGATGTCATGTTTTATGCCTGTTTTCGTCAAAGCTATAATTAGAACAGCTTCTTTATATGAGTTTGATGAGCCGTCACTTTTATTTTATTTATACTAGGTAAGTAATAGATGAGTCGTTCGTTAGTCTGTCTTAAAATAGAAACTAGATTAAGACCAATTGATGAGGACGTTTTCATTATTTTTTATTATTTTCACGATGCGCGGGAATGGAGGTAAACATTGCATCATCTATTTACTTTACCTCCTAAGAATATTAACTTTATTCGTTTTAGGAACGATTTAAACAAACACAAAATACATAGATAAACAGTACAAATTATGTATTTTATTTCACAATGAACTTGAATACCTTTTTTACAATAAAGTATTTATTGAAAAGCCATGAAATGAAACTCGATCAAATTGTTTTCAGGAATTTTACTACATAATTATATCATGCATCTCACGGTCATCTTCGTGATTGTTTTGAACCTATACATTCATATGAGAACTTAATTACGAGTACAAGAATTCCATTTATGTTATTCAGTTAATTTTCAACAAAAAGTAAATCAATTTGCTGTAGTTTAAACCTTTTATTTATTGAAAATAGGTAAGTACCTGCGCCAACAGCACATACATTTTACATTCAACAATAAATGTATACATGTTAGGGTCGTTATTTAGGTACCTACCAATTACAGGTGTACACAACATTCTCTTAAGTTCAATAAAGCTATATCTTTTATGACTTAGTTTGTAACATAATTTGTAGCAAGGCAACATAATTTGTTGCCTTGCTACAAATTATGTACCTATTGTGGCGTAAAAGCTTTTTGTTTCAAAATTAATTTTAAATGGAGGTGTTGTAATAATTAACAGCATTAATGATGGGCATGATCTGGGAATTTGCAATATAATTTTTTTTTAATCAAAACCTTGGAACCTAGGAAGTTTGTTAAATGGTGCATCCTCACCAAAGGTAGTCGTCCGATCAACCATAGAAAACCAGTATAAGCGGATCTCTCATTGTTCGTAAAATCTATTCAAAGCAAGACCATGTTATACTGGAAACGTATAGATTGATGTGTCGCCGTGTGTACTTTTTGTAGAGCAACGTTTTGCAACATGATAAGTTCTATAACTTTTGGGGTTCTGATACCCATAACTTTATATCCATAGCTATTCGTTGTTACCACTTGCAAACGTTGCTCCACAAAAAAAATACCTACTTCGGTGTGGACCTTAAAAATATTACACGACAAAGCTATGTAAGAAAAATAATAGGTTCTATTCCTACATTACATAAAAATATTTTTAAATATAATGTCTTGTGTTACCTACACTTAAATGATTACTTGAAGAAATCCAATTACTTAATAATAATCAATCTTCATACGCGAGACGAGACTAATTTAATTTAAAACAGGTTTCAGGTTATAAATGTAGGTAAGCAGTGTTTATTAACTGAGTTATAATAATATTAACTACTGAATCTCTTGTTGATTACGATAACTTGATTCTATTGTAACAAAACAATCACTTGTGTAAAATACACCTCAGAAAAATTGTCGCAGTTGATTGTAAAGTCATGGAAAATTCAAACAGGGTCTTTGGGTAAGGAATGCTCCTAACTGTTTATTTGTCTGTTTAATGATACAATTATTCGGCTTTACGGTGAAAATACGAAGCATCCCTGGCATTTCAGTAATTGAGAGGAAATTGAAGGTTACACCACAGCTTGCAGATATTTCTTACAGGCCGAGTTGCCATTTCAGCGTTAGAAGAACCATATCATACCTACACATACTACCATATCTACCAATATTACACAAGTAGAGTAGAGTAGATGTATCTGTAATACTAATAAACCACCCTTTCTCCAATCATCATTATCATATTTTTATCAGCCAGGAACCACCCACTGCTGGGTATAGACCTCCCCTTTAACCTGCCACACTTCCCGGTACTGTGCGTCCCTTATCCAGGTGTTTCCCGCGACTTTGACGATATCGTCTACCCAACGAGCTTTAGGACGTCCCTGGTTTCTTTCTCCAGTAGCGTCACTCAATCACACCTTTCCGTCACATATAAAACAAAAAACGGTCGTCAAATCACACAATTTACGACTAGCAACATTGGTCTTCCGTTCCAGTCGCTCACACCACCATTACGTTATACTGGTAACATTGATCGATAGTTATACTGAAACGGTAACGTTAACCGTTGCTCGAATACTTCGTGTTATAACCGTTTGGCCACGAGCTGCAGGCTCGAGCGACGTGCTTGCTGCGACAGCAACTGTGGAGACAACAAATGACAGAAATTTCTTAGAGCGTGCCACTCATGGCATGTTACGATGGACGGATTCGGATACGGTGTGAAAGATGAGGAAGCCTAGAAAGGTGGTAATCACTGACTCAGACGACGAGTATAAGAAGAGAGTGTGGAAGAAGAAGAGAGTGTGGAAGAAGAAGAGAGTGTGGAAGAAGAAGAGAGTGTGGAAGAAGAAGACATGTTGCGCTGACCCCAAATAAATTGGAATAAGGAGACTGATGTGGCATGCAAAGAGTGCACGACTTGCGACGCGACGGTATTACTCCTATGAATGAAACAAATGACGCGCGCGTGCCGCTTGACACGTCTCGCATCGTCCGAAGTTGTGAACGAGGCGTACTGTTTGGGAATTTAAACACGCTGCTACATAAGAACAATTAAGTATTATTTGAACTCATAATGTTGATTGTTTTCCGTGAATTTGTGTTGTAATGTTTTTTTAACGTACGTTTGGGGGCTTATACTAGTTACCTACATTGATATGAAAGTGGGTTTGGTTAAATGCTGTTTCGTACGTGTATCAATGTCAAACTTTTGATTGATAGTTTCATAGCAATTGCTAATCGATTTCACGGTGGTACTTTGGCAATTAAACAATCTCTATTTATTAGCATCACCACAACCAAACATCGCACTTCTGTTTAACCCTTCGGGGAATATAGGCGTGATGTTATATTATGTTAGTGTTCTATAGATAAGGTATGATAAGATATGCCAAGGTATTAGATCATACTAAGGCCAGACATGAAGGGTTATACAAAACAAATCAGAGAGAATATTTTAACCCTTGAAATTTTTCAGAGTTTTACCGGATTGAAGCTCCAAAATCATTCGTGAATTTTCTCGAATTTCTTTGGACCCAATGGACGCTTTACAACTTTCAAAGACAGCATTAACTAACTAAGGAAAACGAGTTACGGACTCTTTCGTATTTTGAGCTTCCTTTCTCCTTCTAATTGATTATTTCCTTTTTCAAATTTTACCCCAGTAAAGATACGCTTTACAAAACAAATACAGATTCAAAAGAACACTTAATTTAACTAATAAGAAATAAACAAAAGGTCTATGGAATCTGATAGCAGCATCAGGAAAGGATTTCCTGATTTTAAATAAGAACTCATTATCTTTCAGGAATCGTGTCAGAGAGCCCTCGCGGGACAGACCCCTCCAATTTCAAGGGATTTGTTTTAACGAACACTACAATTGAGAAAGAAACAATTCAATTGAACTGGAAATAATAAAGTCGACCCGTTTAAGTCGTTCTATTACTGTGGAGTGTGAAGGAATGGCGTCCTCAGTGCGAACAATAAACTGTTCATAGAGCAAATTGCGAGATGGAGGGAAATAACACCGAACAGTTTTTAAACTTGTGCAATTTAAAATAGGGTCGAGAGTCAAACCGACCGCTGCAAAGCACCTGTGACGTTCAAGGCTCTCCATAGACAACTGACAGCTTCCGTCAGTAATCAGCCCACGTAGCATGAGCAACGTGGAAACGGTTTTTGACGGCGGAATAATCGACAAAATGACAGATTGTAGAAAGATTTCTATCGTCCTAAGCATGGCGATGTTAGACATGTGGAAAAGAAAAGTTTCTATTCTTCTGTCAACAAAAGTCGACAACGTCGAGCACGGCGATGATTTCTTCTCTACTTTTGGCACTTGGGTGTAGAAACGTTTCTTCTCAACCAATGTCAAATAGTAAAAATAATAGGCAACCTTATTAGTGAATAATATATATATATATATATATATATATATATATATATATATATATATATATATATATATATACACAATATATATTCCAAAGGTTTTAAAACTTGTGCATTTGACACATTTTTTTGGTTAACTAAACGTAATGTCATCGTAGGATTCGTTGTATATCTACATCACTAGCTACCTATCCGTTGCTAAGGAAAGAATTCCTATGTCTTTGTCTTCGTGAAAACTCGAGTCTTCGGCTCGCCGCATGCTCGGGCAGAAGACATGTCGAGTTGTATAGAAAAAGCTTTGTCGATTCTTGAAGAATAGAGATAGATAAACGCCATGCTACGGGGGCTGGTCACGTTCCTTTTTTGAAATGCGCGCGGTTGTCGCGTTCGGTTCAGCGTAGAGAAATTCTAACGTATGTGAGCCGCTTTGTGCGCTGTGTATGGACTTGCCCAAAATAGATTTTATTGTGTCCTAATACGATTTGCGCGTTACTTTCAAGGAGCGTAGGTCCAACACTTAACGCTGCGAAATAACCGAGCCAGTCAATTTAATTTAGTGTAGGTAATAGTGAGGAGAAGGGAAGTGGAGGCCTTCGTTCTTTTATTCTGATTTTATAAAATGCTCGTCTTACTCGGTTCGCCATTTTCCGCACCAGTGCTTCCATCCGCGGTGACACAAAAGCTGTGAACGATTATGGACGTGGAGCGGAATTTCGCGGAGTGTAATGTAGTCTCCCCTGACGTACTTGAGACGGCGAGGCTGCGGAGGTTCAGTAATTGTCTAATTTTCGACTTTTCCACTCAAATGGGCACTGGGAACAGCTGTTAGGGATATAATTTGAAATAGTTTCAGAAACGCTTTGAATATTTTAATAACAATAAAAGGACAACGAGTTTCGGAAGGAGTATGTTCGTCGTAGCAATTCTGAACAGAATTAAATGTAAATGAGAGCTCAATTTGTATTTTAAATTTTAATTTTTGGCGGAATATGAACGGAATTTAAGATTGGAGCCTGAAATGTAAATCGCGTGGTTTACCAGTGTACCAGATTTCTGATTTCTTGACATTGTGGTTTTAGCCAATTTTGTAAAATGTAAACAAATAGAGACTGCGCTACTTTAGCTCATTCTTTGCCGAAATAGAGAGTTAATCAGTTTAGTTCTGATTTTAATAACAAACAAATACGATTGAAATTCAAAAAGAAAATATTAAGAATAAGAATAAGAAACTTTTATTTGTAAACATAGGTAGTTACACGGCACGGCACGGTTATTAGCTCAAAGTTACTTTCTTAATTAAATACAACTCTCCAATTTCTGACTCAACAGTTACTATCTCAAACTAAATGTTTTTACTAACTAAAAGTTACGATGTGTCCGGAATATAAACAAACCCCGGTGCATTGACATACACACAACTTATGCGTGCATTCCTTTGCGTCTAAGAAAGTACAATTGACGTTTGATGTTTTCTTTTTTCTTTTTAAACCAGGTCGTCTGTCAATTGAATATGATTGTCACATTGGCATATGACAGGCCTTTTTGGCGCCAGAGGTGCAGCTGTTGTTGGATAATTAAAAAAAAAAAAAAAATTTTTTTACTCATCACCTCATGTGTTGGAAAATTCGACTACGTTTTTATTTAAATGGACTGCAAATTGAATATTAATTATGCTTTTGTTTTTTGTTAGTGCACAATTTTCCGAATCAATATAAATTGTTGTTCGTACCTACCTGTGACAAAGTCATCAGATTAATACTTCAATCAAATATCAATTAAACACTAAAATTAGTCGTTAAAACAAAACAATCTTGAACACAGGCAGACGCTGTTAAATTCTCATCCCAGCTTAAGACGCCGCCGTGATATTATTACGACGTGTCTTTACGAGGTAGGCAAACTACCAAGTGGAGGCATATTAAGTAATAACTTTGTACTCAAACACTCAAGAATTTCAATAACTAGTGCTAGAATAGAGGCTGTTAAACTGTCGCGAGGCAGAGATCCTGCCTCCGTTGACTTTTAGTACTTGGTGAAATCGGGGGATGCCAGCTTAAAACTTTACGGCATTTAAAACTTGGTGAATATTTTGAAAGTTTCTCGTTGTTGTTCAGAGTATTTTGAAGGGAGGTGATAATGAGATGTTGATGTTTTTTTTGTTTTCTGTTTTTTTTTTGTTGTTTTGTTGACATAAATAACCTCTGTGATTGTTTTGTTTCCAAAATTGACAAGTACAAATGGCAAACTGACATAAATTTCAATAGCATTTAAGTCAGTTTTGACATTTTCCCTTGTCAATTTAGTCTCCGAGATTAAAAAACAGACTATAGGTATTTATCACTCAGTAATAAACCATATACTAAAACTAAATAGGAGAAGAATATCTATCAGCGGTCCTGATTGCACACCTTTAATCTCTATGGTTCGCAAATTGATACCTACCCATAGACACCATCCTCCGTGATGCAGAGTAAAGGGTGGCAACACTGCCTGTATAAGTAATTATGCCATGGGTTGCCATCCTATACATATTCATGGACCCGGAGGGGATCAGCAGAGTACCAATTAGCGCCGATTGTGCATTACACTTTTCATAAATGTGGTGGGTTAATGGTTGTGAAACTCGTGTTTGTCTCGTTAATCATATAATCTCTGTGTTGAATAAAATATTGAATGTAGGTATATGTAGGATTTAACGAGGATAAATGTAACAAAGCCTGCAGGTTTTTTTATGATGATTAATTATTCATTCATTCTTTGGCGGTTTATTTTTGAATAATTTCTCTACTTTCCCTCAAAAATATTGACTGCGTACCTATGTATATCTAATGGCAGTAATATACTATTTGAATTCTTACATACAATTGCGTATCATACATATTCTTGGTTCTAGATCGTATTCTATCTAATAAATCAATAATCATCATCATCATCCTTCTGGACTGCAATCTTTTTCGTTTCTAAAAATACATAGTGAAAATATCGTAATTCTTTCCCAAACCGGATATTAACCGTATGAAATATTTTAAATCTTGCGTCAAACATGCACAGAGATGATTGACATGCTATTAAGTACCCCTCTGTTTACAAAGGAATTTAAGTTTAGAAGATATGGGGAATTTTCCCATCGGCTTTATAGATCATTCTTAATTTTTGGTGAAGCATTACTTCACATCATTTTCTGCGAGAAAAGTGTATTTTAAAAGCTAAATTGACTGGATAGAACTTGACAGTGGTGACGTGTCCCTTAGGTAATTCAAAGATAGTTACCAAGTGACAAAACAAAGCTACAGGAAGTCCTTAGAGGACATGGTTTATTCAATTGTTTCTGTCTGTCACTTTACTTCGTTGTTCGCCTAAGCTATCACCAAATTACCTCAAAAACAAGGCGATACTTTTGATAACGTAGTTAATACCAGAGAAAAATGTAATCCAATGCGTCAGAGGCCATTTAGCAAAATGACATAATTTTGTACACTACACTTGTACCAACAGCCCCGAAAACAACAAACAAAGCTCTTACAAAGTAGTCTTCGATTTTGGTCGCGTTCTGCTTATCGCAAACATATTTAAAAAATGTCTTTGCACGGTAGAAAACGCGACAGAAGAAGCCTGAAAACGTCCCCAAAGGATTAGACTTCAGTTCTTACTAGAGTCGTATTGCAATAGGTTCGTCTTGCCCGGGGACTTCGCACAGGCCCTAAGGTTACGCTCGAGACCGCAAACTTTGCGACACTCCCTATTGTGTTACACTGATAACACATGGATGTAGAAACTGTTTGACACTCTGTGACTTGAGAATTTATTGTGAACATAAAATTACGAAATGCTTAAAATTTATTTGTTTAAACTTCATGGCGGACATTGTGCCACAAGGCATTTTCTACTAGTCAACCTTATTTTCTAATTTGTTGATTGTCAAAACTGCAATAAAGCCATCAATGAAAATGCTGCTTATTAAGTTTTCGGACATTGTTGAATATGGCAGTTTAGTGTCATTAAAAGAAAAGCTTAACTTGCTTGGGGTCAAAATGTTAACCGGGCTGAAGCAAATAAGTAACCAGAGGGACAAAGTGACGTTGTATCAGCAATAACGATATTACAAAAGTCAAAAACACATTGGGTTGACGAATTTGTCGTATCCATTCTTCTCTAGATCTGTGTTAGAAACTTTACACTGTTGCCAATATATGTACCTAAAGGCTAACTCAGTTAGTTAACAAGTATTGTGCTTTAGCTCCTAGTTATAAATAATAAATGCAATGTTGAATGATATATATATTATTAAAGAGCGAAAAGAGAAAGAATAAGATTTCAACACATTTTATGTGAATTTTGCGCCAGTATTAGCCAACGTCCATACGTTAAGAGTCACTTGGAAGTGGTAGATATTACTTTATTATGTAGATTATTTGCCACTTAAGAAGTTTTGAGTTATTATTTAAAAAAAAAATCTTTCATAATTATTATACGGGGTGAAAGGGACACCGACGCGAAAACAGTTACCATGTGTTCAGTACATCATTCAGAAAAATTCTGAAATTTTCAATTGGTTATTAAACAAAAAACAGCTGCTCTATACATTTTGACCGTGTAGGTATTGCACTTTAGTAGCAAACAGGTGATTTTTTTTTAAATATACGTAATACGTGGTAACCGTTTTCGCATCGGTGTCCCTTCCACTCCGTACTAAAATTGCGATGTAGGGAACGGTAACGTTCTCAAGACACATTTGCAACAAGTACTTACAGGAAAATCCAAATGCATATTTGTTTGGTTTAGCATCACAAATCCCTAACAATATCTTGTCACGGTTTTCCTTCCAAGTCCGCTGCAAGGTAAGCCGCCAAACAAATCAGGTTCGAAGGCACGATCGTCTCATTATTTGCAACAAATCTCTTTATCTTGCTCAAATTGATTGTCTATGGTCGACCAGTCTGGTTACTAATGCCGTCGTAGTCGGTAGGTTGTAATAATTCATTGTCAAGGCTTCTTGTGCAAGTTAGATTGAATCTTTTTATGACTTAGTAACCAGAGGGAATAGACAAGGCTACGCAATAGCTTTCAAATCGTTTCGTATCATGGTATGACCACTTTATTTAAGTGTGCAACTCAAGGTGGTTTTGCTAGACATGAAAATTTGCATCGATATGTCAAACTTATCTGTGATTTCCCGCCTGAAATCGAAATACAAATATTAAAAATCGTTATACAATTCAAACAACTTCAGATAAGTTGGTTGAATTGTATAACGATTTTTAATAGGATTGACATAAATATTTCCTTAGCAATTAAAAAAAAAAACACTTCTATCATAGCGCTGACGTACTCGTATAATGTCACTTTGTTAACATTCTCAAGAATTTTTTTGAAGACTTCTAGGGGTATTTTTACGACACTATTTTCATTTTCCCTTTTCTTTTAATTTACTGCCCCTCGCTGGTTAATTCTAAGAAATTTGTATTTTTACAGAATAACTGAGGATAACCAAAGCATTGCCTCTTACAGTACACGTACCAATATCAGTTTCACAAGTGAAATTAGATTACCCGCAAATCTGTTCAAGCAGTATGGAGTATGTTTCAAATATAGATATTAACATAACATAACATCACGCTTGTAATCCTCGAAGAGTCATAATCCTCGAAGTCGGATGTTCAAATAGTTTGTAAAGCTATATTTTCAATCACAATTTTTCCCATCAACATAGAAAGAACTTCAATAAAACTCTGTTTACTTACCGCATTACTCGTAAGTCTGGCCAACAATTTGTGAGGAAACATTCCTTAATCCGTTCGCCGGAGAAAAACCGTTCCTACAGCCGGGAGGACGGCTTAATACCGGATTAACTGAGCCCGTCACTACTGACGGAGTATTAATGAGACGAGCTTACAATATGCATAAGGAATGATGGTCCGAACAAGAGTAGACAGCGATTTTAGCTGTAAAAACGTGGTGGTAATCTAACGGAAAATACGATTATGGAAATTCAATGCTGCGGTCTAGCACCGCGCTGTATTTAGTAATGTTTTTTCTAAAATAAAAATGGTTCGAGTTTATGCGGTTATCATTCAAGTGAAGGATCAGTCACGTGCGCCTCAAAGAGATGTCAGCAAATAAGTAGGGGTCCGCAAGGGCCGATGCCTGCCAGGGCTGCGGGACTGTTTGAAAGAGATACCGTGGCCCTGGAACACAAAGGGCAAAGAAGGAACATGGATGGGTTTTAGTCAGTACAAGTCTGACACTCCCTTCCGCTCCGCCCAGAGCGGAGGTGGTCATTTGATGATTTCCCATCCAAAAAAAAAAAAAAAAAGTGAAGGATCAGTGCGTAGAATTATTTGAATGACGTAAAAATATTTGATTTTAATCCGTTCTGTTAGATGGCTGAATATCAAGTGAGCTACTCAAAATGAAAAAACACAGTTATAATTTTAAAATGACAACTGAAACGGCACGTCAGTTGAATACAGATAGTAAAATTTAACATCGATTATAAGTGACGTCGATATGAGAAATAACTCGACTAAATATTACAAGGCAATATTACAAGCATCAGACATGCAAAACTCCGTATAGCGCCACTAAATATTTGTCTGCTGTAACTTTTCATGTGTATCTATCTAATATTGTACAAGTCTATTGACCGTTTTCACTTACATCAGGCGACAACTGAACGAATATCTCGATAAAAGCGCTCTGTTGGAATTTTAATGCTCGGTCCAGCGACGAGAATTGAAATTCCAACACTGTAATAATATTGAACCTTTCGATTACGTTTCCGTTAGGTACATACGTCTTTTAATATTGAATGACGATACGGTCGACGATGTGGTGTCATGATTGCCTAGAAGAAGCCTTTTTACTGATTCCCAGTTTAAAATAATTATCAGAAAACATGGAGTTCACTCCCTAACGGTACGCATAAGAAAACCTACTCTAGCCATCCGTCCAGATCGACGCTCTATTTCCCATTCATACTTTTATCTCCGTCGTAACTCGTGCCAGTACTAAGTCCGACTGAACTAATCCCAGTACAAGTTGACGCGTTCATTGACGGCGCGCGGCGGGGTGTTGTGGTGACGTTCATTTGTTATTCAATCTAGTCTCCTCTTTAATTGGGATTGGAATAGATGTGGGTGAGGTTGAGTTTATGTTGTGTTGTGTCTTTCGCTAGCTTCCCATTAAAACGGACTTATAACTTAATTTAACTTAACTGGCGAAATGTGTGCGTACTATCCAACTCTGTTACTACTGTTATGTTAGTTCATCTTATTATTTTAAAGGGGCTGTTGAAAATTAAAGTTTACGCCGGACTAAAGCTCCTCAGTTTTATTTTCCTGGGTTCTATCTTTATAGTCTTCAACAAAGTTAAATGATATTATGTAAAATAAAAACAGCTTAGGTTATATAAAAGCCTGGCGACTGTATGAAACAAAAAGCATGGCATCACAGCAAGCCAACAAAACATTATAAGAAGCTTATAAGGAATACAGGACCTATGTATTTCGGTTCGAATTGAGTTTCATTGCCCACAAAAGACTTCTTTTCTATTCTATTTGTGTAAGCACCGCATCAAATCCACTCCCACGCTCAATTTTCTCATTTCAACAGCCATCCTGCTATCCCTCTTCTAATCCCTTCATCCACATCTCCATTGACAGGTTTAGACAGATTATCCCCCGTCGGAAAGTTGAGAGATTTGGCTTATGAGCTCCGAGCCTCCGATTGTTCTCAACTTTCTTTTAATGAAAACATTTTAATTAAACTTCACTGCTTCGTTGGTTTAGTGGTCGCAAGTGCTGCGCGGCTGAGCATGAGGTCCTGGGTTCGATTCCCAGTGCGGGTAAATTGTTATTTTGTTTTTTCATCAGGGATTTCTCAGTAGCAGTCACAGAGTCTGGATTTGTGCTCGGTTGATGGCAATAGGCTCGCCACCTATAGCATGGGACTGGCGAAATGTGTGTGTACCATTAAGTTCACCTCTGTCCAAACCTTCAGAGATTACAGGGCGTGATGGGTTTTTTAATTAAAGTTTGTTAAGAGGTTTCTTTGACAATGTATGCGGTGTGTTTATGAGTTGGTTATTAGACTTGTTGAGGTGGGCTGCCATGTTTGTTCTTCTTTGATAGGTATTTGTGTTCTTGTTGGAAAGTTTGTATTTGTTGGAGTATTGTTGCTTTGTGATGTTTGATGGTTTTACTTTTGAGTTGAGGGATTGTTATTATGATGATTTGATTTATTGTTAAAACAAGTTCTGTGTGTTCATTACCCTTAAAGGAAACACTATAAAGTTATTAAGCTTTTCTACCCGCTACCCATACATATTTGTGTAGTTTTGAGCTTTTACATAGATATTCGCCTTATATGTTTCTGTAAACCTACGCATTTTCTCTTTAGTTTTGGTAAGAATATATCTATGTGTATAAAAGTAGAGAAAGACCAAACAAATGATGAATGGGCTGTGTGTCTTGTGTGAAGGATGATATGGCAAGAAAGGAGGTGTCTGAAGAGATGAGGAGTAATAGAGGAGTATGGAAGAAGAAGACATGCTACACCCGCAGCAAATGAATTGGGCTAAAGGCAAGAGAATGATGATTTGAAAAAGTTTGTGAGAAAATATATTGTAAACTTATACTGTCACTGACGGGATATCTTCCGTGATTGTTCATTATTTTGAGCTCCCGATATTCCCGCCCGCCGCTGCTCCCGTAAGTGACAGTATAAGTTTAGTTGTAAACCGTGAAAGCTTAAAACAGTGTTTAAAATATATTGTGTTTATAAAACTTAAACAATATGAACTTCTTGAATCGTTTACTATCAACAACAATTGACTTAAGGCCTTCAAAGTTTCCACCACAGTTTGCCACCCAACCTGAACTATGACACGAATGTTCTGAACTATTCCTGAGATACAGACACTAGAACTGGTCTGAATATTTTAACCCAGGACTTCAGTTTGGCTTGACAGGAGGAATTTCATTATTCGCTGAGTTATGTGCTTTGAAGGATACCGCGCAACTGCTCAACTATTCGGCTTAGCGTGTGGAGATATTAATAACTAGAGATGGTCATCGCGGAATGGCCTGGTTTCGTACACAATGGCTGATAGTGGTCAAGTAGAAGTTTCTGTTGGTAATATCGTTTTAATTTAACTAATAAGTTTGTCTTACTTCTTCATAACTTCACGCCTGTAATCCCCGAAGGTTTAGGCAGAGGTGTAACTAATACTACTAGTACACCACCACATTTCGTTGTGTTTAAGTCCCATGTAATAGGGGGCGAGCCTATTGCCATCAATCGGTCACAAATCCATACTCCGTAGCTGATACTGAGAAATTCCTGATGGAAAAACCCAATAACACTTTGCCCGACTTGGGAATCGAACCCAGGACCTCATGCTCAGCAGAGGTCGCAAACGCCGCGCTTGCGACCGCTAGACCAAAGAGGCAGTCTTAGTTTGGCTAGTATACCATTATTAATAGTGACCAGCATTGGTTGCTTATTTTGTAGTGTGTAGTCTTTGAGCTCCTATAACGTAACGTAAAGATATAAGAAATACTAGTATACAGCCGCATCCTACAGACGGGAAGCGGATGACTCAGAAACAAAAAAAAACCAAAGAGCCAAAAGTCTGGGCAGACGATGATGATTTTTTTGCAAAAGTCTTCTATTTGCAAGCAGTTGTTAAAGTCTTTATAATCACTCCTCCACAATTAACTTTCAACACCTTTTCACACAGAGCATCCTAACCTAACTTCATTCCAAAAATCCCGCTTACCCAAGGATATCCAGACCATTACAGAACAACAGGGTCCTCCCAAAAGTTGAGCAAACAATGCTATTAATACAGTAATTGTGTACGGAACCCTTCGGTCCGTTTGTATGCTGACGGGCACCTAATTAAATCTAAGGGTTATGGCGGTTGGTGCCGTTACATGAATTAAACAATATTTAGAACAGGGTACGGATTTTTTAGCGGCATAAATAGAATGGTGCATAATGAGAATGAGATATGCAGGATTTAGTGGGTGAGATGTGTTGGTGGATGGTGAGCTGTTGGTCCCGGCTGCCAACTGTATATATATATTTACCAGTCGTTACAAGTAGAATGTTGCCCAAAAGTCTGACAACCAGTCTTACCAAGGGGTATCGTTTTACCCAGTCCTAACTGGGTTGTGGAGGTCGGATAGGCAGACGCTCCATAAAAAAAACTGGTATCCAGCTGCATCCGGTTAGACTGGAAGCCGATCCCAACATAGTTGGAAAAAGGCTTCACAGATGATAATCTGTTGGTGGATCGTTGAATGCAAGCGGGATTAAATGGTTATGAAATTATGAAGGTCTGCATCCAGGCTGACTGGCTGAAATGTTGGATTCTGCGCATATCTTGGTTATCACGACACAAAAATGCAATACATACACGGTCAAACCGTGTGTAGCAGCGATTTTTTACAAACTGTTATTTATTATTATTTATGTTTGTTTAGGTCAAATCTTGCAACTGAATTTTAAACCAATTATCCCCAACCGATTCGGTTGAAATTTTGCATACACGTTTAGTTTCGATGAAAATGCATGGTTGGCTAAGTAACGTCATTTTAAATCCGATATGGCGAACTCCCAAAGATGGCGGATACCCTCATAATATGAGTGTCAATTAAAAGGGTTTGCAGAGAAGAAAGAAAGAAAAAAATGACGGCACACCTATATTTGATGTTTTTTTTTTAAATGTTAATCAGCTTGTTTTAATACCTAACCGACGAAAACTTTAAAAGTTGTGGCTCTAGAATCGTGTTATTACAAAATCCATGAAAAAAAAATTTGTCACAATGTTTTTTTTCCACTGTGTATAATTGACTTACTAGCGTTTTTTTTCTAGTTAAGTGTTAATTTTACAAACGGATAAATTACCTTTAAGAAATTATCAAACTGAACCAAAGAATAATTAACTACATACATACCTTCATAAGAATAAATTATGCTTGGTTTAATCTTAATCATAAATCTAAAAGCATTAGCGCTAAAGTACTGATGTGTTTTATTACAAATGCTAAACAACAAAATTACGAATAATAACTTTATACGAATCGTAAAATAACTTGACACTCAATTTCGGTGAGAACACATTAGCAAAATGATGTTATGTAGAAACACTCAGGGTTGCCAAATAAACAAATAAGTAAAAAAAAAAAAATTGCAACCATCTACCATTATTCCTAATTTTTACACTGGCAATATTTTTAAAATGGGAGTGTTTTAAAAATTGTGAGACGCATTTTTAGTCCTGGCAACTTTAACAATTGCGGTTTTTGTATAAAAATCTACTACTTACCTGGCAACCCTGACAGCCCGAAGTAGATATTACGCCTTCAAAACCTAAACATAACAGTAATAACATTTAGCATTAAAGTCGTTATGTGTCTGGGGGGAGACAGAGAGGTCAATGTGACAATACCACGTGTAATGATCAGTTCTAGAACGTTGTTTTACTTTTTATATAGTTCTTACTACCTACCTGTCTTCTCATTAAAAGTTTGGTGTCCATTGAGACAAAACTTATTAATTTAAGTATAACTTTTATTTCCGTTAGAATTTTCCTAACAAAAATGGCGTCGATATCCATCGTCAGTGTTTTGCTCGGAATAACAGTTTGACTAGGAAGTACCGATATACTTTCCGTATCGATAATGTAATTTGATAGCCGAAATTCTGTTCTTCAAAAAGTTCTCCGAAATTCACTCTGCAAGTTTGCGCAACCAAAACGCGTTCTCAGTATTATCTACGTACAATAAGAATCTACATAATCATACTAATTACAGCGCATCGTTGTAAATTCATATTAATGCTAAACCGAGTCTTGATCCAGTCGCCAGATCCAATCACGGGAGATAGAACACATTGAACAGAAGGTCGACTTTTATGCGTCATTACTAGTAGACCCTGCGCATTGATATCTACAGAACGAAATAGAAAATATTGCTATGGTGGCGTAACTATAATAATTCTCTTGCCCTTATCCCAATCATTTGGGGTCGGCGCAGCATGTCTTCTTCTTCCGTAATTCTTTTTATTCGTCATCTCATTAGACACCTTCTTTCTTGCCATATCATCCTTTACACAGTCCATCCATCGTTTCTATGATCTTCTATACCCATCCACATTCATACTCAAAACTTCCCTCATTCCTTCGCATCACATGCGCATACCACGACAACCGATTGCCACACAACTTTTCAGTCAAGGTACAAATAAGTAATTTGTGTTAGATTTTACAGAGCAAGCCAAACGTCGCAAACATATGCCTTAGCTGTATTTTACCATCGCAACCGCACAGGTGGTGAAATGGTTAAGAAAAAGTAGCTATTCTTTTGGCTCATCTGACATACCAATTGTCTATGACAGGAAGAGGCCATGACCACAACTGAAGACCTCATATACATTATGGAGGTTTTACTGTTGTTTGTTTTCGTCCTTTATTCTAATTTATGCTAGTTTGGTAGCCGCAGCGTTTTCGGCAATACATTTTCTACTTCTTCTAAGTCTAAACCGTCATCTGGTTCAAACTAGATCGCGTGTATGTCTGTAACTATTGCTTCGCCGGAGTAGGCCTTCTGATCCTCGTGTGCTCGTCGGTCAGAAGCCAGGCAAGTGCGTCAAGTGGTCAGGTCAACCGCTGCGTATAATTAGGATCATCTCCTCGACACGCCACGCTATGATTGGCGCTGACTAAGCGCGACTTGATTCACGTCCCATTTCAATTCATTTTTTAATTAAATTAAATAATTATTCAGACTAGCTCGCTGGTTCGCTACTTATAAAATCACGCTGAAAAAGAAACATTTTATTTTCAGACATGAGTGAGAATTCTAAAAAATGGTAAAATATATGCTACTTTTTCAAATAGAAGGATTTTTTTTACAGAAAACAGCACTAACAGAAAGCATTTACCTTTTTATTTACAATCATCATCATCATTCTTGTGTCCTTGTCCCAATTTATTTATGATCGACGCAGCATGTCTTCTTCAATATTTTACTTTTAGTTGTCATCTGTGCTTTCTGCCTACCCCCATGGGAAAAAAAGCGTGGGTTTATGTATGTATGTGTATGTAGTTGTCAGCTTAGTAGACACCCCCTTTCTAGCCATATCACAATTTCTAGTTGGCTCTATCATCTAGCTACAGATTCCTGTACCAGTACCCCGTTCAAAACGGAACTCCCAATCTGTAGTCAGTTTGCAAACCTTGTTCAATATCTGTCACAAGATTGGGTCAATTAATTGCTTTCCTGTCACCCCTTGCTCACAAAGATAAGGGATGAAACTGAACCGATTAGACAAGGCAAACCTACAAGCTCATTAAAGGCATCTATAGATATAAGGCTGGTTGGACCCAAGACACTGTTCAGGAAGATTTGACTGAAAAGGACTGAATATATTAGGTACTAGTTTTTGCCCGCGACATCGCTCGCGTTACGGTCGAAAATCGTCACATGAGAACGTTTTATATATAGCCTATGACATTTGGGGATAATATAGCTTTTCATTAGTGAAAGAATTTTCGGAATCGAATTAGTAGTTCCGGAGATTATCCCCTATATTCAAACTTATATATATTACCTTTTTATAATCTTAGTATAGATCTCCCATACTAAAATGTTCAATGTTTTCCAATACCTGTTCTTCTAATCAGGAGCTGGTCTTTTCTTTCGTTATGACGTCACCAAAAACATCAGATTTACTTTAATAGAGTAATACATCTGTGATTTTGCCATGTGCCTCCCAATAATACGTTCATCATTTGCTTACCCTTATCCTTATCCTATTTTATTTGGGGTCGGCGAAGATCTTCATGTATCTTTATTATTCGTCATCTTAGGAGTCACCCTCTTTGTAGCCATATCATATTTCATAGGTACAGGCCACTGTCCATCCATCGTTGTTTTGGTCTTCCCCTACTCTAAGAGCTATTCACATCGAAAGAAAGGTTTATATTCTAAAATATTAATAGAACTACGATAGTTTTCACAATAGTTTAATGGCATATTCACCTTGCATTAAACAAAGCGTGACTAAAACAAATAAGTTTAACAAACCGTTTAACCTTAGATCGTTATTTTCTTAATCAATTGCCGAGCAATCTATTTGTGGCATTAATTAACATTGGAAGCAGTTTCAATGACATTTACTCACGAACTCACGATATAAAAATATTTGCGAACTTTAGTGGTATATTTTGGTAACAATTTAACTAATGATGTCACTTAAACAATGTCATATCTTGCTGGTTTGTATGACCTTTACAAATTAACACGCAAACTGTGCGACTTCTATATTTGTGTGGTGTTTGGGTCACCAAAATACAGGCTGTGCCTAGTTTGAAGCTGTTAAATGTGTCTTCAATAGTTTTCTGTTAGTTAGAATTTTATATCATCCAACTTATGAGAACTATGCAGGAGATAAATGAACGACTACTTCAAATTGAATGCTAATTATTTAACCAACGCTATCCTAGTTCATTGTTCGATCTCCTTAGTAGCTCCACAACGTTCTGATCTTAAGCTGCCCCATCCAATTTACTCTACCTTAATAATATGCAAATCTCTCCAAGGATCCGCTCTTGACACCCAAAGATTTAACAATTCATACTTGAAAAGAACCCCCAAGTAAAACTTACGTAAGCTGAGCATTTTCCTTTCACCAGCACGTTCCCCGAATAAAAAAGGGATCACAGAATTCGGATCTTCAGCAAAACTTTTCACACCTTCAAACAAATATCTTAGATCCGTCTAAATAAAGAGATCTACGGAAGAAACCTGATGTTCTTACATGCTTTATTTCAATGCAAACTTTTTGGTCTTCGGGGAACTTCGGGGAAGTTCGTAGGAACATTAAAAGAGCTTCGTAGCCCGACCTGTCACACGTGTGGACAATAAAAGCGGACAAAGGTTGATATTGCGGATGCCGAGCATTCAATGCCGTGACCCAGTGTAGCCCACATCCATATGTACTCCATTCTTTGCCCCCGACCCGCGATATTACTCTTTTTTATTTGGTCACGTCGAAATAAAACATTTGTCTTATTTATAGTGGTCGGAATTGGTGAAGTTGAAGTTATAACAGTGTCGGTCCTTTTTGGTCAGTTTGGTCGGTGGTTTCATAAAATGTAGTTGTTATTTATGATAGTAAGGAGTACTAAAATATTAGATTTCTCTTTTCCAATTACAATGCCTTTTATAGGAAGCCCTATTCTTCTGAGTCATCCGGAGATAATATATCAATGGTATCATCACCATATCCATTGAATTGCCATAAACAAACATTCTTCAGCTTTATAATCTCTTTATTGTTATTAGCATAGAAGAGAGGCTGCTGTCCAGCCTTTGGAGTAATCCCTGAGTTGTTGATAATTATTGTCTATCGCCTAGAACCATTATGTCCAAGAAAACGAAAAACGGTTTAAATATCAAACAAAACTTTAGTTAGTCCATAGTTTATTTTGGTTGGCTTCATTCTGGGATTAAATCCAATCCCGTCCTAAAAAGAAAACTTGTAATAACTTGAAAGAACCCTTGGTACGTCAGCTACTTCTTGTAAAGTTGTAACAGCAGACTTACAACTTGGATTGAAGAGTAGTTTCTGAAAGACACTGATTAGTTTTGTATAGAAAAGATCCTAACAAAAGGGAAAGAGTTTTTAAAGTATAGGTATGAAGACTAGCACTTCATTCTCGACTTCTTCCGCAAAAATTGTGGCACCTCGGCTAATATGCATGATATTAATATAATGTATAGCTTATAACACCTATGAATAATGTAGCTTTCAGACAGTGAAATACTTTTTAAAATTGGAATATTGATTCCGGGGATTCCCCCTACATGCAAACTTACCAACAAATTATAACAAAAAAAAACAAAATCTTTATAATATTAGTTTACATTATGATATTGTGAATCTCTTATCATCGTTTCGAAAAGAGTATTTACTAGTATTTATTGTATCAGATAGCAACAGTGTTTATTCCTTTCAGAGAGAGAGATTTTTAAGATCAATGAATTATGTTATTCTCGTTACAAATATATTGCTGTTGAGTTTTTGCTATCAGAGGAACAATTTCTGTAAAATAGCTGTAAAGGAGTTCCACCGCACCATGCTTACTGCTTTTTATTCATAACATTCAACCAAAGGTTTTCCTCACCATTTTCCCTTCACAGTAACTCAACAGTAAAGACTTATAACTTACACCTACTTAACCGACCCCAACATAACTAACTTACGGAAAATCACTTACGAAAACTTAGAGTCAAGTGCGAACCTTTCCGTAAAAAGGTCGGAGTCCATCAAATCTTCGATATTGTCGTGAAGAGTGACTTTATTACTGAACGAAGCAAAAGCTCCTGTATTATTCCACTCTGCCACATCAATTTGTCCCACCGAATGACGAAGTGAATGTTTAATTATAACATCCCCTTAGTCCCAATTGTCGATAGTGGAGTAAAAACTATATGCCACAGCGGATAGTTTGGATTTAAGACACTGTAAATATAATAATGAGAAAAAAAATATCGAAAAAGAAAAGTTTATTGAATTTACTTTTTTGTGTGATTTACAGTAATTGATCTCAAATCCAACTTTGCCAACCCTACTTTACTTAATCGATTTAAGGGACAAAGTGGCAAAAAATCCCTTGGGGCAACTTGATGGGGCAGAGTGGAATAATCCAAACTCCGTCATACATGCAAAATATGGCGCCATTTTTATTCTTGCACTAAAATGTTTTATCGTGCTTTTATTGCGAATAGATTCCGAATTATGAAGCTCAGAAGGTTTATCACCTGAGTTTCATGGTGTGTGATAGACTGAACTTTACGGGTTTTCGTTTTAACAGCGATATGAAGTGTATTGATATGGTTTTTGACTGCAAAGCTGCGAGAGATTAAAATCTCTCAGATTTTCTTCTACATTTCATTATAGCTATAGAGGAGAGGAAGAGTAACTCGTCGTTAAATAATAACAGCCGCTCGGATTAATCTAAGGGTTAAGCCGTGCTTACCTAGGTTGGTCTAGGGATGGATGACTACCTATAACATACCGAATTTCCTCCATTCTTCGGAAAGCACGTTAAGCCGTTGGTTCCGTGTGTATTTGTAGATTTTTGACAGTCGTTACAGGTAGTAAGTGGCCCGAAAGTCTGACAACCAGTCTTAGCAAGGGGTATCGTATTACCCAGTAGTCACTGGGTTGTCGAGGTTCGTGTAAAATACTGGTATTGAGCTGAACCCGGTAAGACTGGAAGCCGACCCCAACATAGTTGGAAAAAGCCTAGGCAGATGACGATTTCATTATAGCTAATGGTATCTTCATCAATTTTATGTATAACTGGAGATTTGACTTTATGGAATCCATCAGCTTGAAAGTCAAAACATCCTCTTGGTCAGTACCTATGTTGAAAATGTTCCGCCTAAATTATTCCGAATAGATGCGGATGCATTGTATCGTACGTCCCCAAACAAAATGGTGTTTAATGTTGACGACTTCCATTTCCTCTCTAAAATCAAAAGTAGGAAAGATATTGATGTCCCCTTGTTGATGGCGGCGCTAGTTCCGATTTGGGCGTCACACCAAAAGATTCATAAACAACTGCACAGTCTCGGTTGTCTAGTGGTCGCAAGCGCGACTGCTGAGCACGAAATTCTGGGTTCGTTTCCGGGTACAAAGTGTTCTTGAGTTTTTACATTAGGAATTTCTCAGCAGCAGTCACAGAGTCTGAAATTGTGCCCAGTTGATGGCAATAAGCTCGCCCCCTATTACATGGTACTTAAAAACATAACTAATTGTACTAGTAAGTACACCTCTGCCTTCCAACCGGGGATTACAGGCGTGATGTTATGTATGGATATACATGACTATTTGTAAGTAGTATCAGTTTACAGTCTAACCCAATTAACTCCATTACATATTGTGTAACAATAGGTAAGTAGATATAATGACCAGTAACCGCACAGCTACAACACAAGTACAGCACAGATGCGGTCAGCATATTGTGTTGCGACTTGCGATCTATACGGGCGACTAGTCTGACCGCTTTCCATGCAACAGACCTGTCACTTTCTACAGCAGGAACTGAATCACCTTCCTACCTCCTCTGTACGTGACTTCCATAGTAATAGAATTGCTGGTTGAGACTGAAATTAAAATATTAATGATCACTTATTTGACCCCGTTTGTGTAGTAAATTTGCTCGGAGTGTTACCATTTTGGAATTTGAAAAGTTCTGAGTAAACGCGGGACATTTACTAAAACTTCCGGATGTTCCACTTTTACAGCTTTTTTCGTTAGTTTTTTTATTTCGGAAAAGAAATAACCATAACATAACATCACGCCTGTAATCCCTGAAAGTAAAGGCAAAGGTCTACCTATTAGTAAACTCACAATGGCAAAATACCATACGTCGAAAAATCCGGACATATGACAAGGTCGGTCAATGTGTAGATCCGTTTGGGGGGGCCAAAACGCATGATATATCTCAACAAATTCCGAAGGGGTGGCCCTATGTGGTCCCTAGAATGGGTGGTATTACTCAATCTACGCTTGATTACGCGTGACTTATCTTACATGTGGAAAAGATAGACTTTCCAGTAACTACAAAAGCAATCAAGCAAATCAATAAATCGTTCGATTTGGGTTTAATTTACTCCTTTCCTCCGGCGCTTAGATACAAATCGCGTATACCTACCCAAATCCAATTAATCACGAAAATCAAATACAAATTATAAATAATCCAGTCAGACAAATATACCCAAAATCCTCTTCAAACGTTATATTGTTTTCAATATAAAACAAAAGTCCATCCCAGTCTGTTAATTATAAAATTCAATTATCAAACTCAATTATATGCTGGGTTCGGTTACCTACACAAACGTTTTGGACCCTTTCTACCCGCAATAAATGATAATTCAGATTATGAGAGACTCGAGGCTGGTAAACGTTTTACTGCTGAACAAATGGACAAGGGCCGAGCCAATTGCCATCACAATGGTCATTAGGTACAATGATTGTAATCACTTTGCTTTATTAGGTTTGATAATACTAAGTTATCTTGCTTTGTTATCTCTAGAAAACACTATGCTACGCCTAAAGGTAATGCTTACAGCATTTTTAAGTCTCTAGAGAACAAAAAATATTAGGAAAAGACTAAAATAAATAGACTGGGTAATACAATACCCTTGGTAAGACTGGTTATCAGACTTTCAGAAAACTGACTAACTATAACGACTGTCAAAGAGCTGCAATTGACAGCCGGGATCAACGGCTTAATGTGCTTTCCGAGGCACGGAGGGAACACGGAATGCAATAGGTGGTCAACCATCCACGAACCATCCTGGGCTAGCGCGGCTTAACCTGATGATTGACCCGAGCAGTTGTTTATGTTTCTGATACCATTAGAAATAATTAAAATATCACCAACTGATCGTAAACACTCACCATGACGTAACACATAATATAAAGATGGTACATTAGCAACAGGTTGACCTTAGCCCACGCAATGGCGCTGCCGCGGTGACTCATACGCATCATAAACAATGTGCCTAATGCCATGTAATTGTTATTTGTTACCGCTGGGTTTTGGAGAGACTGGCTCTTGTTAAGTTTTGTGTATGAATTTAGATGGTTTTAAGAGTAGTAGAAGTGTAATGAAACTATGGACAGACTGTGTGAAAGATGATATGGCTAGAAAGGAGGTGAATGCTGAAATGACGATATAAGAGAAGTATGGAGTAAGAAGACAATCTGCACCGATCTCAAATAAATTGGAATAAGAAAATAATGATAATGATGAGGTGGATTATATCATATTGATTAGAGTATCCGGTGATATAGGTACAGCTGTGCCCTGAGGCCGTGGCGTCAAGCTTATTGTTACATTCTCGCATTCTCACTCACACTTGCTTTCGTTTTCTCTTTGAACATGTACCCAGATTCTGCAGTTACACTTTCTATCACAATTCCAAGAATTTTGAAGGAAAACCTTAAATTGCTCATTTTCTTATTTGGTCAACTTGCTATTTAATGAGACTATCCTGGTGGTTTTTATGAGCTTATCCTTAAGTTAGTTATGACCATCCATTTGTGATATATGATGGCTTTGTATGTGTTGGAGTACTTTCATCTATCTATGCATTGTGTCAAAACTAACTTTGCATCAAACTGTAAAACCTCCGTCGGTAGAATTTATTCTCAAAATAGGAAGATACAAACATATGTACGTTTACTCCCATAGCCCCGTTAGCTAAATTAACTTTCTTATCACCTGAAGAACTTCCGACACGGACTTCAAACGCCTTATCTAACTTATTCAATTGAGAATCAGGTCACTGAGTTAAGACACCATCTATAGTTGCTATAGTAATTTCAAGAGGTCGATGGCAATTGATTGAGGATGAGTAATGCTGTTACGGAAATCCTGCGACCTGTGTGAGTGATGAAGTGTTTGATGTTAGAATAGAATAGAATAGAATATTCTTTATTATGTACACCATACAAGCAACATTCATTAAAGAAAACATTTCACATAGGGTGACACTAGGTGTTTATTCCCTTTCGATCAAAAATAACTTTATCGCAAATAAATTATGTTGCTTTTAGAATGACCAGAAATACATATTTGTTTACATTTTTGGAAAACAGACTGATCGCGAATTTAGTATAGACAAATGACATTCTATCAGCGATACCCCACGATGGAAAACTCAAAGATATGTTAGATTGACATAAAGTACCGAAAAATTCATGTAAATCCTGTTAAAAGTAATTGTAGAAATATGAAACGCTTAGAAAACTATTGTCTTATCTAGGTCTAAATGTGTAGTTGCTATATCATCCTCAAGGAGTCGTCAATTGACCAAGTGCTTGCTACGGAAATCCTTATTATTCTAACAGTGAAAAGTTGTTCCTTGTGAATTGAATGCAGTCATCTGTGTACTGATAAGAGTTAGGGGGTATCTGTGTTCCCAGAGGTCAGAAGGTCATCCAGTGATTATCGATCCACCATAATTGAGAGGGGAAGTAATGGTGCGTGCGATTTACTATGGTGCTCATCATGAGCATAACACCAGTCTATTGATAGAGATAATCCGAGGAAATACATAATTCCCAAAAGCGTGGGGAATCAACTTTTTCCTTGACAGGATGTTTAATAAATTACAATGTGTCGTTGCCATAGTTTGATCTAACCGCCGTCATCTTGTTTTTTCAATACAATTTCTACGGACAATGTCACAAATGTGTCATTCCAGCGCCTTTGGCGCAGAAACATGCTGCACAGTCGTTTTTTATTTAGTTTATTCGATATCTAAGACGTTTCCATTCATTTCTATGCTTCCAGCAAGCAGTATTTCAAAGAAAATGTATGACTTTATTAACTTGCATTATAGCTCTTCATGACTTCGTCGCGTGACCAGCCCACTTCTACCTCCAGGCTCTGAAACTATTCGCGTTATTCCCATTAAATACACGTGAGCAAAGCCACACATACCAGTATACCACTAAACATTTCCATTATTCGTATGAAGTATAACAGTCTATTCACTGTATAAACGGAGAATTTCCCTTAACCGCGATTCATCAAAATTAATTTGTCGTCACTTCCGAGGGCAAAGCAAGTTCTAAAAGGTTAAACCTCGTGAAGGAAATGGAACAAATTTTGGACTATAAAGGTTAACCGCGGCGACCTGTGGATCAAACTTTAACTTATAATGTTACCTGGTTATAACTTAGTGTTCTGTGAAAGTTGGGTGGTTTACTTGTGGAATAGTTAAGTTTAAGGAGTCCTGTAAATTAGGTATGTGATAAGACAGATATTGTTCCCTTGAGGACAGGCTACCTCACTGTATTATTGTATCGTCGGGTTTTAATATAGTGGGTTTTCAATACGTACCTTTCATAAATTCTCCCTGTTTATTTAAAACACTTTCATGGCTGAACTGCAGAGTTTATTTCAGTGAAATATAGCTAAATAGGTTAAACTTTAAAGTGGCACCTATCTATTTCCAGAAAATTCAAGAACATACATTTTTGAAAAATATTTAAAACACCTAATAATATTATAATTTACAACAGTTTCACAAATCTGTCTGTAAACATAAATTAACAAGAACAGTAATCAACATGGCTGCCAAGTGTGTAACTCATGGTAATATTTTTGCTGTAGCGTTTGGAATACCATCCTATGGCAGAAGTTGGCTCGTAGCTGCATCCTGCAGCTTTAATGTTTTCAAAGCGACTTTACGGAGGCTTTCGGTAAAGCTCGTCACATGTGTCAAAGGCAAACTGAGGCTTTTTTGTAAAGTTGCAGGCACAGAGCAACGTGTCCTACAGGATACAACCGTAGGACCTTTCAAAAATGTTAGTCTGTTAATCGGCTTTTTGTCTGTTAATGCTTCCTAGCTGATTCAGTAAAGATAATTTTGCCATTGTTAAATTAGTGTTAGGAAACCTTACCATCCAAGTACTCGTAAAGTTAAAAATCGAACACTTGATAGTCATGTAATACCTAAAAATATAATAAAGTATCAATGATTTTCACAAATACGGCAAGTATTCTACTACTGGGTTGCCAACTTAATATGTACACTTAAGTACAGTATAGGCAATTAAACAAATAAACTTACCCAAGTTTATTTCAGAATATCCAAAATTAAGTCTCATGTAGACTATGAAAATAAATCTAGACCACTTGGCATAAGGCCCTCAACATTTAACACTTGAATTAGACCCAGACATTTAAAGCCCCAAAGGTCAAAGTTCGTTTCCCACATTATCTGAACAATGTGCCGAGTCTAGATCGAGCAGGACCTAGGGTTCCCAGATCTAAAAAAACTTTTCCCGAGAAAAATGTAACATTTTAAGAAAATTTCGGATTTTCAAATGCAAATATCGTTCGAATTGTTCTGTGTAATTTCATACTACGATTTTTTTTCTAAAGTTTTATTAACAATAGAGAAGTATTTAGTAAGTAGTATTAGTTCTAAAAAAATGCCAGATGCCTAAAATATATAAACTACTCACATTATAATAAAGTAATTATGTGTATACTTAATGATACTGTTGATTGTGTTTTACTTTTCTTGTTTTTGAAAATTTTGGAGGGCGTTTTGGAATGTCCTCCGCAATCTGGACACTGAGCTAAAATTCCGAACGTATGACAGCCCTGGACCGGGTCCCGCCTAATCAGCTGACATTTACTGCCCTTTGAATTGTTTCAACTTTTCACTTTAAAGGCCGCCCCGACATAAGCTGCTGATTGGGTCATTCCAACTTGGACGTATGACATTCGGGATATCTCGGATCAAATCAACAGGGTGCGAAGTATTGTTTGTTAGAACTTGGAAGTAGGGTCCTATATTGTTATTGGGCGATTCAATATAAGTTGAACTTTATTACGTATATTATCAATTAGGACTAGTTTACAGTGTGGTATGGCAATAAAGATTTAAATACTAGGCCGAGTAGAATTTTTAAAATTAGCAGTTTTTAGTCGAAAGGGTACGTAATTCTTTAATTTCTTGTGTCTGTCATGCATGACCAATAGTAGTAATATAATTTATATTTGAACAAAAATTGAATTTATATAATATATAATTTATTTAAAAAAAGTCGGATAACAGAAATCCATAGTGTTAGTAGCGTACCTTATATCTACTGTTAGTAAATACATAAATAAAACAATTTGAGTTTGAGCCACTTTGCACAATAGATGAAAACAAGTTTCTCAAGCGGCCATCCTCTCCACAAAATGCCTTAGAAAAGGGGAAAACACACTCTGGTCACTGTTTTCAGAATGCTGTTGCTACTGGCCCGGGTTCTCGCTGCTACAGACGCTATTTTCTTCCGCACGATTGCGTGGAAGCCGTCAGTACGATTCTGTGTGAACATCTCGGACGCACCACAGAACCGGGGCAGTCTCAAGAGCATTCTAAAAACATTGTTGTACTGGACGCGCAGGACATCTAGCGACCTTTTGGTGTAGATGATCCACAGACTATTTATATCAAATAATTGTGATTTTAGCCCAATATTTTCAATATATTATTTAATAATTTGTATGCCCAAGTGGCTGATCATGGAATGAACATTATTATTATGTAATTATATAATGAACACCTGCATGTTACCCATGTATCACAAATAAAAGATTTGATTTGATTTGAAATTAAAAAGTTCCTAACACAGTTGAGACTCCAAGTTATCGAAGTCATTTGCAAATTAGCTCTGGTATCACCTATCTCAAGAAATCTCTCTGTATAATTATAGTAATCGGGAATAAAATATCAAATTCAAAATCAAGACTTGAAATTGTTTTTTTCGTGTATGAGTGTCTTTGTTTGTGTTTGTTAGTATCAAACATCTTTCTTTGGTCTCTATAATTGACAAGGTAAACACGTTCAATTTGAAACTATCGAAGAACAACCTACTCGAAACACAATTGGCACCCACCCAACTCCGATACGATGGATTGAAAGTTTCAAACATTATGAATGACGCACCTGATGCTTTGGTAACAATAATAAGAAATAGCCTACAATTACAATTAAACCAAGATAGTTTGTGCACCTTGCCTATTATGATAAGCTTACCCTCAACCTTTAGGGCTTCATTAATATCCTTCAAAGAACGTTATTAAAATACAATAATGAAAGGTGCAAAATCAATATTGATGTCACTCACAACTTCACAAGGAACAACCCCAATTATTCCCTTCTGTATTATTATACTTCCTTATTCTTATTTATATTCGTCTGACTTCCGCAACATCGTGAATAATTAGGTTACGAGCATATTCTTACAAACATGTTTAGTCTATAAAACGTCAGTTGTAATTTTTATTAAAACAATAAAGTTTATACCAACTGGGTTGCGTTCACGAAATCTGTTCATACAATTACAATGCAGGTCAATGACCGGCTACCTGTCACATAAAACTATGCTTATCCCACTCTAGCATGTTGATTTCTCTATCACCTATCCTTCTCTTTCCTTGACGTAGAATGTGTAACTGACAGGCATTGTTAGGAGTTCTTAATCGTTGTTTTCCAACAAGATACTTAGTTACATGCTTAGTTGGCGGTTTATTCGGGCTCTGTGTGAGAATTGGCACCGTGTCAATTTGATATTGGACACGGCGTGGTTCCGATTGTGTGTGTTATAATAGTAAGGCTTAGAATTGATTACTTTCCGTTTAAAATTTTGTCCTTTGCGTAATTCTGTTGTCTATTTCCTTGTCATGCTACTCTGATTTTGAAAGAGAATCTGTGGCCTGAAGTTTCAAGTTATTTTATAACGGGTTTTGTTGTACGCTTTATTTATGCTGGCAAGTTTTTCACTATATTGCCATTTTACTGTATGTTTCTTGTAGTGGTATCGTGCGGTACTGACGTATGTATTGGTACCGTTTTGTATTTTACATACAATGTGTTATTGCGATTGTGTATGCTAATAAAGGATTAGAATTTAAGTTAGTGGTACCTACTTGGCCCAAGTATTTATGCAGACATAGGGATTCATGTGTTTAAGTCTACTATTCGTAACAGTTCTGAGTTAATCAAAATTTGACACAGAACAACCACCAAAAAGATGAGTGACCATAGCGTGAGGTAAGGAGGTTGGTACACCTACCTATTAGTTTTGTGATGGTGACAAGCGCATAGCGGCAGTTGCATTTTTTAAGAAGATCCAGACGTAATACATAGTAATTTACTGGACGTATCATACTCGGTTGTGACCGTTTATCTGCTTAATATGATGACGACAGTCTGTGGACGAACTGTTATTTTTTTACAAGTGTCTTAACTTTTGAAGGTGTGGATTCAGAATTGTCGCATAATTATTAGTTGTCTTGTTTGTTGTTATTCTTCATTAAATTTTGACTAGCTAGACTGCTAGACTGACTAGCTTTGTATTATTATTCCTGATTTTTAATTAACACTTTTGTATTATTAAATGCTGGCAAGAGCGTCTCATAATTCTACCATAAAACCATATTTCCTTATCGTGATATTACGATATATGGACCCGGAATAGCTTGTGACAGTAAACCGTAATATGTTACTGAACTTAATGAAATAGTTTAGCTTCACAGTACTTAACGGGTTACCATTTTATTTTGAGGTTATATTGTTTATTATAATTTATGAGGAGCTCGTGGCTAAATAATAACAGCCGCTCGGGTCGATCTTTAGGTTAAGCCATGCTTGCCTAGGTTGTCTGTGAATGGATGACCGCCCATTACATACAGAGTTACCTCCGTGCCTCGGAAAGCACGTTAAGCCGGCTGTCATTTGTAGATCTTTGACAGTCGTTAGGCAGTCAGTGGCCAAAAAAGTCTGACAACCAGTCTTACCAAGTACTAACTGGGTTGTGGAGGTCAGATAGGCAGTCGCTCCTTGTAAAATACTGGTATTCAGCTGCTATCGGGTAGACTGGAAGCCGATCCCAATATAGTTGGGAAAAGGCTAGGCAGATGATGATTGTTTATTATAATTTATATTATGAATTTATGAGTAATAAGTATCTTTAACAAGTACTTTGGTTTAAATAAAATTGACTGTTCTTTATTGCTATAAATATTCATGACAAAAGATGACAATTTCCTTATAATTTTTTTTTAAACTTCCTCAAAATCTATGGCAGCTGTCCGCGGACATTTTCTTTGACATTTTCCCTTGACGGTCGGAAATTGTTTGCATCATTTTATAAAGAGTCAGTTATTTAGAAAACTTCATGCGGAGTCCATTACATTAAATGCATCAGTGATTGTCTAAGAGTTCCTTTAAACGGACTTAGAATATACTGATATTTAAGTCCGTTATTATGTTATGTGGGTAGTGGTTAAATAAACTTCGCTATAATTATAATTACGACGACAATCATCCCTTAAGATACAACTACTGAGTTTGTAAAAGAAAGTAAATTACCTTAGTAAAACGTTTGATACTGTTTGATCGAGACAGTTGTCGCCACCTGGTGGCGTAGCGATGCATTAATTACTGCACCGCGCTAATACGCAGCTGACAAGTGAATTATCGTGATAGACACTCAGTTAGCTATTCTATTAACTTTGTTACATTGTGCATAGGTAGGAGATAACGTGAGAGAACGTGTTAATAGTATTGAGCTAAATAATTATCAGGATTATGACAGGATTATAACCTTATAAGAAAAGATTTTTTTAGCGCCAAGAGTTTAAAATCCAGCAGTGCAATAGCACTAAAACATCTTTTTCGGTGTTTCCTAGTGTTTGTGTAAAAAGAAATAAGTCTTCTAATTGATGAAAATAAAACAAGTCAAATAACGTACCTACGTAGATAAAATACAACAAAAACAAAATAATAATCACAAGGCGGATTAGCTTGAATTTATATATTTTTATTTAACCATCAATATTCAAAATTACATATTCAACGACAGCTGATGTGATACAAATGATGTCGAAAAAAAATAGATTGGCGTGAATCGACAATATGGCGTCGTTTAATCCTTCCACGTCGTTCCAGAGACAATGGTGCTGGCTGGAGTTTTTATTGAAAACAATTTACGAATTCCGAGAGCAGAGCGCCACGCCAGTCCGTAATCCTTCCTCACTGAAATGTTGTTTTATTGAAATAAGCACGGAAATTAATTTTTAATGTTCCGAATGTTTCAATAATGTCCTTTTCATGTTTGTGTCTCTTTGTATTTACCGTCAAAGATTTCAAGCCTAATTGACCTCGCGCTTGGGGACTTTCCTTTAACAGAAAAGGACCAAGAATTGAATTCGCAAACTTGTTCTTGGTTTGTTTTAATCCGGACTTGACCTATATCAAACAGTGTTACAAAATCCGGCTTCACACACAAGAAACAATATTCAATTACCAAGTTTCTGGTTCAACAGTCTGGTATTATATCCGACCCATTTATTCAAACCGACACGCACCCGCTAAAGGTTATCTTACCCTACTTTCCAAAATAACCTAATCTCCACTTTATCGAGTGGGCAAAAAAGCGCGCGTAAACAAAATGCCATCGCGAAAATGGCGTCCATTTTCATTCATATTTCGTCCGTCGCGTTCCAACGATTACGGTTTGCGAGGGAACGGTCGGGTTCTTTTTTCGCGGCAATTTTGGCGGTATTTCCAGTGGACTTTTTGCGGCCAGTTTTAATCGGTGTTGCCATTTTAGAGAGCTCGCCGACGAGGGCGTTTCATTTGTCTGTCCTTTTTTGAAGCGTTGTTGTTTGAATGTCTCGGATGGCCTACCTGCTGTGGAATAATTTTGATTAATGTTTTTGCTTCATTTGTTTTTCTTTTGTTTCAGATGAGCATAAACTTAAATATGATACGATGACCTGAAAGAGATGCTGCTGCAGCAGGCGTCGTCGTCGCCTGGTCCCAGCGGCACGGCGAGTCCGAAACAAGCTCCCAGTCCCAGACCTAACCCGAGTCCAAGTTTTAATAGTAGAGCGACTGGTAGTCCAAGTTTGAGTGATGGAGCTTCGAGTTCGAATAGTCCCAAGTTGGGCGGCAATAGTCCCAAGTTGGGCGGCAATAGTCCCAAGTTGGGCGCCAGTCCGAAGTATGGCAGTCCAAGGTTGGGGACTGGGAGCCCGAAGCTGGGCCGGGCGGCGCTGGAGGACGAGGCCGCGCTGGAGAGGCTGCAGGCCGAACTGAAAGAGGGCTGGACGGTGCACACGGGGAGAGATGGCAGACTGTATTATTGCAAGTAAGTGATCTGAAATATTCTTCTTCAAATTTTGTCCGACCAGTACGGATCGACCTGGACAGTTCTGTCATTTGCCTCATTTAAGCCCAATGAACATAATGTGAGAGTGGAACCCCGACGCAGGACCTGACATGCCGCACCCTCTCTCCTGCCAGAGGGAGGCAAATAACAGAGTAAGTTATCAATTCGTATTACAATCAGCATTTACATTTCGCAAATACATATTTATATCTCGTACTGTTTGTGCGGACACTCGCTGTAATTACAGAACGAATTTCATGAATAAATGAAAAACCAATTTTACAAGGACACTTTTTGTAAACATTTTATTACACGAAACATTTTTATGTACGAAGTTTTTTTATGGCGGTCTGTAAAATCCTTTGCATTAATTTTTGATCGTCCATTTGGTTGATGATACAAGGGTCTTTAAACTTGAAATGTTAAGTAAGTATGAAATTTATTGCTACTTTGTTCATAAAAGATGAACACATGGATGCTACGTAAAATTATCATAAGTAAGGTCAGCGTGTATGGGACCGCCGATATTTTTTCCAGATTACGATGTTTTGGTCCCATGGAGATAATTTTTCATGTTGATGGTCTATACTGTAGGGATCTAACTGTGTTGTGTGCGATTTTAGTGTGATTTTATTTAAATAGAACACGTTTTAGGCCGAATTATTGAGATAATTACTTTATAGAACCATATTTTTAGATGTCACCCCTTGACGGATGCCTAGCTCTATCTGAACTTTTCTTATTGCGAATTCCAAAGTTAGTGTTTATTTCCTTTTCATTTACAACGTGCCAGTTAACTAGGTTTACGTCTCTACAGTACCATACCCTTAAAAAAGACTACACCTTTTCAAGCTGTAAAATAAAAATAATCAATTCGAAAGTAACTCTATCTGTCTGTCTAGTGTCTATCACCTTTTCACATGTATCGTATCTGAACGGATCTATGATCCCGCGTAAATAATTCGTAAATATCCGTCGTCCACGGGAGTGAAGGTTCGGGAAAAAGCTAGTAAAATATAAAATTGTCTTCTATTTCCATTAAGCGATATCTGGGATTATCGGTCGCCAGTACAAAGTCTAGAAAAAAATGGAGTCTGGCTTAGGAATAATTGAAATTATTTTGCGCTAGAAGTTATTAAGAATTTCATTTCACATCGATTCTATTAGCTTCTAGTACTAAACGATGTTAGATTTTTTACTTCTTTTATTAAAGAATAACTGGTGAGTGGTGACCCGTAGTTCTTTTAATGTCTGTGCTATATCTAAATTAATAAACACACACACAAACAGTCCGGATTAAATTATTTAATGATGAATAAAATTCGTAGTGTAATTGAAAACAACTAAGTGGTCAGACAGACACTACATATTTACAGATATACAGATTGCTATATTTTTATAAGCATACCTAACATACCTGCACATCTATATCCTTCCTACCATAATGTCCATAATATCTACAATTCTACATTCATTCTACCTACTTTAAGATTTATTCTCTTTGCTTCCAAGCACTCAGACATAACCGCGTGTCTAAAGAGAGAACGGGAAATCGGGAATCTGTTTGAACAGTGAGAGTGTTCAAAGCCGAACAAGAGATCCAATTATCGAGGCGAATGCAACCGCACTCAACTTTGAAAGTTCGGGCACAAAGGAACAGGCGTAAGAAGGATCACTCGATCAGGCAGGTGCTGAGGTTCAACTGCGTTAGTATCTAGGGCCTAAACAAGGGGCGCTTTCAAAGCGATTCGTATTTCAGCAACGACTACCAACATGGTTGACATATGCTTAACAGTAGGTTAAGTCAATACAATATAATTTTGACTTATTCATCATAGATGATTCTGCTAAAAAACCGCTCAATATTTTTGAGAAAAGATTATGTGCGCTATCAATTTAGATTTAAATGTTACTCGCTCACAAGTCTGCCTGATAGTAGACCCACACGTAGGACCCTCATTCTAAATTTTTCAACGGTAAATTAGACTTTTAAGATGTTATTTTTCGAGATTTGTTTGTTTTCTAATTTTTTGGCTATTTCCTTAGGTAATTTATTCAAAATGCTTGGAAGAGTACTAAGCATTTGTCTAGGCGCTCTGGTTAAACTGGTATTTGACCAAACTAAAGCTAAAAAACCTAGGCCGATCAGCAAAAAGTATTTCTAATAACATGCGAAATGTACAGGTACACATGTAAAACCAAGAATTTTCATATCCGTAGTTTTGCTTACCATTATGTGTGGAAGCTTTTTGTTCCCCATATTGAGTGTGTTGATACTTCTGATGATCTAACTTCGAGGTTGGTATTTGCAACTCTATGCAATTTAGCTTGCTCTTTATAACAACCTCCTCCCTCCTTTCTAGCCTGTCTAAGAATTCTGACAAAGTAAACGTACAATGTGAAGTGATGTTAACTTAACTGTCGGATGCATTATTATTAAATACTGCTCCTGAAACTACTTTTCAACACTGAAAGTTCACTTGAAGTTTGATAGTCTGGAGCAACATTTGAAGTATTTACGAACATTTATTTGTATGTACGTTCAGACCAAAGGGGTACGCAAGTGGTAATCGTTTTCAAATCTTCATATTATTCTACGATGACTTTCAAAAAGATTTACATTATAACTTTTCGGTACCTTATGTCAATCACAACTTTAGTTAACATTTCTATCGACAACGCTGATAGAATGGCAGATCTATTAACGTTAACGAAGCAAAAGAAGTGTATAATGACAATAGCAGGTGACGTTCTCTAGTTTCTGCCTACCTTATGGAAAATAGGCTTGAGATTATATAGAGTGGAAGGGACGCCGACGGACAGGCGGTTACTACATGAATTTACTTATTTAGGACATCATTCTGAAAAAAATGCTGTTCCATGTATTTGACCGCGTAGGTATTGTAGCTTTGTTGGAAACAGCTGTTTTCTTTTTAATAACCGATAAAAAATATCTGTGTTGGGGGGTTCGGAATGATGTACTATGAATACGTGGTAACCATTTTAGCGTCGGGGATTTCACCCTGTGTGTGTTAGTAGATTTATTTAATAGAATACATCACATACTTTATATTTCAACAAGAAATCTAACATCTTTGGTAATATTTCGGCAAAACTATTTCTATAGTACCATTTATCTAACAAAAGACAGCAATACTCGTATATAGTTGGCCACGGCAGTAAATGGCGAAGGTCGAAGGAGCAGAATTTATTGGTTATTACCCGTGTATCGATGCTTCGAGATGATTTGATCGCAATAAGAGGTCGAACGTGTCACCAATATTGTATCGTACTTGCTTATGATAGCAATATCGAATCGATTTAGGTAGATAGTTCGATGGGATTCGTATATCCGTTTTTAGAATTGGCTAGATTGTGTTTGTGGATATTATGATATGTTTTCCGTTTCTAGCCATTCATATTATGCTAATATTTTAGATGCCTTGACCAAAGTGTATGTTGGAAGTATAGTAATGATGAGAGGTACCACCTTTATATGTTTGCAAAAACATTAAATAAATATTCCATTCTTTTCTAGGTTTGCGGAAGCTACTAAGTTCCCACGATAATTTGCGTAAGCAAATTGTAATGTCTGTTTTTTTACGAAATTTTAATTTAGATGCTGTATTTTATAGCCAAAAAATAATCTACCAAGGGATTTTCTTTAGAAGAGATCACTGATCGGGACGTTTTTTTCCCACTAGTGACAAAGTTGAAACTATTTCACTGTCGACTTAAATTCTGTCCGACCAGTACGCCTCATTTATGTCTCTGAGTCAAGTACTAGGGGCAGTCGGACCCCTATCCATCTTTTACAAGATGGGGGAAAACGCAAGTCCTAAGCATGGCTGTCTTCGCCTAAGACTTACGAATTGTTCCCTCATAACTAACAAACAAACAAACGTATCCATACAAAATTACTTGCAACACCACTGTCATCCGAGTATCGATTACGCACCACTAGTTCATAATCATCGAGTGCGTTGGACGGCCGGCTCGGATGGGCTCGCTCGCAGGGAGGCGGAGCGCGTCGCTATATAACAGTCCTTTCACTGTTATTGTACCTCTGACAACTGCAGTACAACAACCTCAATTTTACGAGAATAATGTACACAGAGTTCTCAGTGATAGTAATCTTGTTTATCTTTATCATCTGCGTAGCTTTTTCCCAACAATGTTGGGGTCGGCTTCCAGTCTAACCGGATGCAGCTGAATACTACTATTTTACAGTGACTGCCTATCTCACCTCCAAAACCCTGTTACTGGGTAATAGCACTAATAGCGACTAAGTATCATGTAAGTGTCATGACTGGTTAGGTATACCCACGTATGAAAACATGTGTTTGCATATGGTGTAGGCACTTGCATCAAGTTGACGGGGCTAGAAGAGAGCGAGCTTGCGTCAATCATGAAATTTTTATCCATCTGTTATAGTATAGCTGTTGGTTCTCCTATTTATAAATAAATAAAAATCACCATATTTTTGACAGTGATGCAGAGTTAGAGGTAAATTACCTGTAAGAGGACTATACAGCTACAATGGAACAACTGCGTCGCCGGCTGTGAACACGCGCTTGTGACGTCAATATTTTCCCGCCATTGTCAGATGGTAGGGTTGCTAGTGTTTAAAATTACATTTTGAGACGATCAAATTAAAAGCAGAACAAAAAAGTTGGTAGAAGTTTGACATAGTAATATTGCAAATTATCGATTTGTTCTAGTCAACCGTGTTCCACCCTAGGCCTCGTCATCGCTTCAAACCAGGCGAGTTCCGGCCAAAAGCAAGCCTAATTAGTAATTAAAAAAAAAACAGTATCAACCAAAATCAGTCGTAAATATTTTCAATAGGAAAAAAGCTTCTACAAAGTTACAAAAATTGTAGCGACAAATCTAAGGCGGGAAACGAGAGGAATTTTCCCGCCTGTAATTTTACTGATCGTTTTGTTCGTCCGGAAATGGCCTTTTTGGAACATTTTAAGTTGTCGTTACTATGCTTAGACCTGTCCTCTGTCTAAAAAGATTCATTATAGTCAATATCTTCAGTGACAGAAATAGAATTAATTCTACATTTTCTTGCGACATTAAATCAGAAAACTTTTTTGTACTTCTTTTGGATAAACTAATGAATTATGACCCACAGACACACACGCAAACACTGAGAGTGTTTGCGTGTGTGACTCAACACAGTTTTCTTTAACTGCTTTTTTTTGTTGTTATAGTTTTTCCGTTTGTTGTCTTATTGTGTAAGACTCTGTAATACCTACTCTTGGGAGAGGGCACTGGCTCAGGGGTCAGGGACCCAATTTGTAACCATTTTCTTGTGTAAAAAGATAATTGATTATTGTTTATTGACCACTTAAAACAACAAATACAAAACATTATCATAAAGAAAGCAAACATAAATCCGTCAGCCAGTATTAGTTCAGCACACACCACCCAAGTGTTGGTACAAGATTTGAATGTGATTGCACGAACGTTCGCGACGAGCTATTTCATTCAATTTGCATGCAAATACGCGTGTCTATGGGGCTGTGAGTAAATAAACACACGTTGGCTGTCACTATGTGAGGTGTGGCTCCTTGGAACTTGGTGTACGGTTATAGGACGAGGAAGTTTGTGAGTCAAGGGTTAAGACTGATTTTATTGCGAGAGTTCTATCTTCATTTCAGTGATACATTGCAGTGGTAATTGAATAAATGTTAGTAAGGACAAAGTACTAACTGCGTTGTGGAGGTCAGATAGGCAGTCGCTCCATATAAAATACTGGTATTCAGCTGGAAGCCGACCTCAGCATAGTTTAGGAGAAGGTTAGGCCGATGATGATGAAGGACCAACAATCCAAAGGGCGTTGGATATTTTTATGAATCGCTGTACCCGTAACAGTACGTATGGAAGCATGGAGAATTTAGTCAGTATTTAAATGAAATGCGAAGACGACGGATTTGACTACTATTATTGACTAACAACTATGCTGCCAGTTTGCCAAGATGAAATGGGGACATGACCAAGCAACTTGGTTTCGCCTCCACGGAGTCAGTAGGCTGCGCCTGCTTCAATTTGTTATGCTACAACCCTAATGCTAAGCCATCATGGCGGACGCGCGTCACTCGTTCCCGCCTTCATTAGACGGATTGAATTGAGACAATGTACGCTATATCCGCTTGTAAATTATACGCATACATCCGCCTATAGCGAAATAATACCTTTGATTATGGTGTTCCTGCTATAAACAATGGGATAGCGAAATAGTGAAATACTCTCGTTGAATTGATATCTGTGTTGAAAAAGTTACAACGTTGACAGATGTCACATTGTCACGGTTCAGGGAATGCGCGGGAAAATTTTGGCGGCAATTCGGATTTTTGGCCATGTTTTTAACTGTGAATTTAAAAATGTTTTCGACGAAAGTACGGGAATTTTATACGTTTATGTTTTTAACAAAAGGAACTTAAACTCGTTAACTGATGCGTTAGAAGAGTTATAGTGTTGACACTTTGACAGCTGTCGTAATTGACGCGGGAAAATGGCTGGATTTTTGTTGAAATAATATTTTAGATACAAATTGATCATAGGTTGACGCACATAGAGTTGAACATGGTTGTTTTGGCGGGTGGCCTTGATTAGAAGTAATACTGCCACTTTGTTTTTTTCAATGCATTTTCCATAGACAATAATTCCATAAATGTTTACCAACCGCCTATCTAATAATGTCATTAAAGTGTCTCTAGGTCTTCTTCAACGTGTCGATGATTCCCTTTATTACAGTCAAATAAGATTCGACCAGACCTTTGCTACCTCGACGGCGTTGGTGGTGGCTTCGGACAGGTTCCTCAAAGAGCAGTAATGCAGAGTCCAGCTGGTCAATCTTCTCACCACGATCCCTTTCAGGACCATCGACAAACGCAGTTTTCAGAGCAAATAGGTACCTAATAAACCTGCGTATTTAGAGCCTTCACCATCTTCCACGTTGGAAGCTATTACTTATCATTTTCTCACTAGAAGAGACGCATACAAAGGGAAGCGAAGGGAATGCCAATTCATACTAGCGCTAATGCGAATCTCAAAGGCAAATGGAAGACATGTTTTAATATCAATGGCGCGTTGCGATCTTGTTTTTATTTTCCGTTCCGTTTTATTTTTATTGAAATAAAAGCTGCTTGGAAGTAGGAAGCCAAATCTCCTTACGTTGTTTTTCGATTTTCCAACGCTATTTTTATGCGTTATTTTTTTGTTATTTGTTAAGGGATGATATTTTTCTTGTGTAACAACAGTGTAGTTTCGATGCTCTCCAATTTCTAACTAGGCAAATTGGCATGATTATGTATTTTTTTAACATATGCATACTGTGTGTACAATATGAGAATGGCAATGTATTCTTGTCGCTGTATATAAGTTAAGCTGCAAGAATAAATTAAAAGTTAGGTTATGGTTGGAAGCGGAGCTGAGTGCTGAAAGCCCAAGGTATGCCAGTTGGACTTAAGTGTAATTCAAAATTTATTCGTTTCCTGAATTCATCAACATTATACACTTATAGCCGCGGCTTCGCCTGCTTGTAGTTCTGTATTTGACCCACGGGATCGTACTACCGGGATAAAAAGTATCCTATTTATCCTAGTCTTAATCCAGATCCGTTCAGTAGTTTTTGCGTGAAAGAGTAACAAACGTACTCACAATCCTTCGCATTATACAACATAGTCTAAATCTTGAATAAATTAGCATCATTGTCTGTCCTTGTCTCTGTGGTAATCTAAAGATAGACTTTCTATTTTTATCCTTCAACATTATAGGATATCAACAGGAATAAAAAAGTCTATAACATAGTGGGGTATCGGAAAACGCTCTGAATCTGTTATCTAGGCGGTTTTGCGCTAAACCGCGCTTGATTATGCAGGCGAATTCATTTAGCCATGAAAAACGATGTATTTTGACCACACTGAGCATAGTATAGAGCTATTTATAAATATTATCTATCTATACTAAAATAATAAAATTGAAGTGTTGTGCTTGTTTGTTGGTGTTTTTTTTGTTTGAACGCGCTAAGCTGTGGAAGTACGCGTCGAATTTGTGTGTGAGTGGTGTTTGGGATACCATTTCGGGATATCAGAAATCCGAAAATTATATTTTAATTTATTATGTGACCGCGAAGTTGTATTGCTCAGTATTTCTTTTTAAACATTTTGTGGATTAATGATAGTAGATTTAGTTTGTTGTTATTGAATTGATTCTTTGATTGTAGCAACATTGACTAAATCTATAGATTAGCATACATACCTATATAAAATCACGCTTTTTTCTCATGGGTGATAGCATCTACTTCGATCCGTACGTATACTCCTTTCGCCGACATAATATTTTAAATTAAACTCCGTTGTCATTAAATAATAAAAAAAACTTTAATGAGTCTATCTGTAAACACATTATAAAAATCTACGTAAATTCACTACACTTAAACATTCTTCCATCTGGCAACACCAGCCTTTATTTGGAGTGTTGCCAGTTAATTACTGGCGTCGTGAACAGACGACAATCATACACAATGTGCTTATGTGCCGGAATTTGCTGACGTTTCAATGTCGTTTCCAAATCTCGGGGAGTTAGGGCTGGAGCTGATATATTAGGCACTAAAACGCTTTGAGTGTCAATGGCCTAGCTTTCAGCGAATGGAGTTTCACGCCTGCGTAAAGCATTTATATAGTACAACCGATTTTATAAGCGTCGTATTTCTTGATGGTGTTGGATGGTGTCGTGTCCGAACTAATATACACCATCATCATCTTTTTGGCTTGTCCCATTCTACTTGAGGTCGGCGCTACACGTTTTCTTCTTCCATTCTCCCCTGTCAGACGTCACGGCATCATTTACTCCTTCCTCTTTCATATCATTCCTCACACAATCCATCCACCTTTTCTTTGGATAGACTGATAGACACCGCAGAAACTCAATCGCTGCACGCTGGGTCTAGAAACCTGATTATTTGGTGGTATGACTTCGACGCACGATGAAGAAGTCTATGTGGGGTTTGGAATGATGTTTTAAATACGTGGTAATGCATCGATGTCCCTTCCACCCTGTATGTGACCAGTATATGACGTAGGTAGAATTTTCAAAAATCGTTTCACTACGGAAGGATTTTCCTTGATTATATGTTGATGGTATAAGTAATTTAAAGCTGATTATAATTTTAAAGTAATATTTTCTCCTACAATAAGATGACCTCAGTACAAACGCAGTCATCAAAGTTCGTGCGTTCTCCATATGAAGGGAACTAATCAAGTCCTTCAGAGTTACTCACTATGTTCATGTTGCAGCTCTATTCTATATCACCGGGGCCTATTGTTTTATATTTTCACGTGTTCTACAAGGGAATTGGGAAGGGGTGTTCGGGTAGGGGTGAAGTGAAGGGGGTGTGTTTACGGATCATTAATTAAATCTTTGATTGATGTTATCACAACGCAAATAGTTGCCTTCGTAACTTTATTAGCTCGAGGCGTAGGCGTTGGAAGGTTCGTAACTTCTTGATGAAGAAAAACAAATCGGGACAATAAAGATAGTATTTATTGTCCCGATTTTTTTAAGCTGAATGTAAATTATGTGTAAATAGAAAGGCGGAACTAAATATAATGACAATGTTCTTTTTGAGGGACTAGCTCCTGCCTGCCTCGTCTTTATTCAATTTACACTATTTTTCGTTTCGAAGGCGTTGGGGCCTTCGTGTTGGTCAAGTCTTCACCCTATTATCTACTTAACTTTTTCCCATATGATGGAGTTGACTTGCAGTATTACCTGATGCAGCTGAACACCAATAGTTTACAAGAAGGGACTATCTATCTGATCTACAGTACAAACAATAAAATGGTATGGAAACACATGAAAAGCCTCCTGGTCTTTATAAATGACATGTATTTTGTGTAATAAGATATGTTATGTCCCTACACATTCTCCTCAGGAATAAAAAATTTCCTCGCACGAAGAGAAGAGCCCTCACACATTACTAAAAGATACAAGAAACTTACACGCTGATAGTGGTCCGAAACGTCTTGAATGGCCAATCAAGATGCCCTGAGACGTTACAAACCCTCTGATAGACAGATTAAGAGGTCTCAGGAGAATTACGTCTGAATGTAGAAGGCAGAAGTGCCACTTAATACAATAGCCAGTAGCCAGGACAAATAAATTTACCCAATGGCCACGAGCTTCACGCTCAAGCGACATACATCTTGCAAAACAAATGAAAGATATTGTTTTAGAACAGGCCACGGACCACCAAGGCTGCAACCAATTATGAGGTTTCCGATTAGTCATATTACAGGATTCTTAACATTTTTTCAATAGCGACCATCATGGGTTTTCGTATTATAAATCTTGGTAACTTAATAATGCTTTTGATGGCATTTTCACTACTTTATTATTGTTCTAAATAGCCGAAATCAAACTTTTTACTTTCTGTTCATGTTTGTCTATCATTCGGCATCATTCGCTCGAAATGAAACGTCTAAACAGAAAATGAATAAAAAGTGAGCGTGTAATGAAACAAAAATGAACATTCACTCGAGTGAGGCCTCTGATATCGGGTTAAGTAGTCCTTCTGTACATACAGATTTGGTGACATACCAAAGGACATCCCCATTTAAGAGGGTAACAGGATATTGGACCTTCAGGCCTTTGAAACGAAATGAGTTTCCGATTCGGTTTTTTCAGACATTTCAGCGTTGAAACTGTGTCCATCGATACGTTTGTAAGTCTCTATAATGAGGTCGTCTGTGTTTGGTTTAGTGCGACTAGAATTTTTAAGCATAGAATTTATGGCCTTGATAAGAAGTTTATGTGCCTGTTCTAGTAGAAGTACCTAATCGTTCTGATGTATGTTGCCTATGAGAAAGCTTGTGACTTTTATACAGACCGTTGTAAAGTGATTGCCGCTTGTCTATGTCCTCACAGATATATCAAAATGATACAAAAACAGAGGCTAGGAGTATAAACAAAAGCAGTCTCTGTTAGATAAAACCCCGTAATACAAGTTTGCTCATTGTCTGAACAGTGGAGCATAGTTTCTCCCCTGTAAGCTCGGCTCAGGAGCCGCCAAATAAAACGACGGAAATCAGCTTTGTTTTTTATACGAGAATAAAGAAAGGCTTTGTTATACTAATTTTCTATCTCACGACCCGTATGGCATTCGAAATTAAAGAAAAATACGCCAAAATAACACGTAGGTAAATGAAAATTGTCTACGGGTATGTTAGAAGTATAATCTACCTGTTTAATTTTTTATGATAGCCTCGATACGGTGACCGAAATTGTCTTTTTAGTCCTATAAACCAACAAATTATGTTGAAAATAAACTAGTATGTAAGTATTACTTGACATGCAATTTTCCTGTGCAAATATTCAGGCAAAGCGGAAACGGATATGCATATGTAAATGACTACATTATGATAGCTGATCGTACAGCTACAAACTCAGTACCAAATAAATATTTAATTTATTCGTTAACTGGTGAAAATTGTAATAGGTATATCGTGACACAAACATTTACCATTAATTCTGTGTTTCTGGACCCTTCAGAGCGACGCAAAATGAGTACAAACATGACTTTAGAATGACACCGAATGGAGCGTAAATTCCACGAATCATTTTACGTTACTCACAGCTCAAAAAATACGCTCGTTTGGCCTCAGCCTAAGAAATAATCTACTTAACTGTTTTATGCAAAAGTATGGAACAGCTCTTTTTTGCAATGCATTTTTTGACCTTCCTCCATATTGAAGCAGACACAATCGCCTTGAGCCTTGTGTGGTTCATGCGACGGGGAAAGGTTTAAGGGATGTATAAGATCATTAAATACCAAATTACTTTGTCCGTATATTAAAATAGCAACGGTCATTCTTTGACAGTTGTACGTAGTGACTGTACCACCGTAAATTGACATGTGACAATATCTAATGTCAACCTTCACAATTAACTTCTCCAGCTCATCATCATCTGCCTAGCCTTTTCCAAATTAAGTTGGGGTCGTCTTCAAATCCAACCGGATGCAGATGAATACCAGTATTAAGAGCAACTGCCTATCTTACCTCCTACAGCTAAACGTGCTTTGCGAGTCACGTCTCCTTCGTACGTCGAAAAGCACTCGCGATACGTAATGGATGGTCGCCTATCCACGAAGTGACCTCGGTCAGCGATGCTTTACCTTGAAGATGGACCCGTTCGGTTGTTATATTTAACTGCACATTCCATTAAGGCCAACAACCCTGGATTAGGGCGTAACACTCGCTCCATCCAACATATCCGTCCGCGTATAGGGATGTGCTTGAGGGATGATAGGGATGACGGCTTGAGCCGTTTTATGACATGCCGAGGAACACAACTACTCATTGTCGTGTCTAAGCAAGGATGTATCCCACATCCTTGCTTAGACACGACAATGAGTAGTTGTGATAATTGATGTTGTGTAATTTTGAGTATTGTTTTCATTTATTTTATTTTACTCCGTAGCAGCTTGTGCTAAATAATAACAGCCGCTCGGGGTCAATCTCCAGGTTAAGCCGCGCTTGCCTAGGTTGGTCCGTGAATGGGTGACTACCCATTATATTCCGAGTTTTCTACGTGCCTCGGAAAGCACGTTAAGCCGTTGGTCCCGGCTGTCATTTGTAGACCTCTGACAGTGGTTACTGCCATGCCTGCTATTCAGTAGTCCGAAAGTCTGACAACAAGTTTTTTCAAGGGCGTATTATACAGTACTAACTGGGTTGCAGAGGTCAGATAGGATGTCTCTTTATGTAAAATACGGGTATTCAGCTTCATCTGATTAGTCTGGGGAAAAGGCTAAGCTAATGATGACAGACCAGAGCCTGGATTTGTGCCCAGTTGATAGTAGTAGGCTCGTTCCCTGTAACGTGGGACTTAATCATAACAGGCGAAATGTTGGCGTACAATGGGTACATCGCTGTCTAACCCTTTGGGGAATACAGGCGTGATGTTACGTTATATATGTGTTCTTTTAACTTACGATAAGGTACTACTATGTTCCTGTAGATTTTTAATTGCAATGTTAGCCTTTCTTATTTTTCTTTAGTAGGTATATAAGTTACAATGTCGATTGCTTTAGCTTTTGTAAGACTTAAGCAATCAATTTACAAGCTTTTGAATAAATAAGCTTAATCGTAGCTTTCAGCAATCTTCAGTGACAACATCTTCACCGTAGATTGACCTATCACATTCCGAAAATTAGTTCGTCAACAGTTTCTGAGTGGTGGCTAGGTATAATTAATTTGACAAAACCAAAGAGTAGCCTGCCCCATTTCTGCGTAAAGGTAGCCTTGACAAGGCTTTGAGCTAAGCCAAACTAGCTCCACAATACGAGCCGGCCTAAGCATGAAATTACCTTCAAATTCCCCGAAAACGTTCCATAGTGCATATTGTCAGTGTGGCTATGTGTCCATCTTACGCTAAACCATAACCTCTGTTCACATAAGCTCCCTAGCCTGCTCCTATAGATAACCGGGATTAAAGTATTGTCAGAGGGTTGAGAGAAACGCGGCGATGATGAATTATTCAGTGCTTTGCCGGATGCTGAGACGCTGCTTACCAACTTTTTTGGTAGTTTAGCGTGATTTCCGTTATGTGGGTAAATTTTGGAATGTATTTGGCGAAAGTTTTGTGAATATTTTCTTGTTCTTTTGCTTGATAGTTTTGGGGCAGTAGTTATTGGATGTATCAGATTTTTTCTTTACATATAAGATTTGTAAGTACCTAATCTTCAACTGTCAGGTGGGAATCTCCCAACTGAACATGAGTTGCCTTGACCAGACCTGGCAGTCTATAAACTGACTGAACACAGGTTGGTCGAAGCAAGGAAAACCTGCCCCGGTGGAGATTTATACGCGATTCTAGCTTGCAGATTAAATGTGGCGCTGTTCCACAAACAATTGGATACATGATGTCGTACCGAAAACTAACGAAAGCACCCTTACAACTAAGTTCTAGGTGAACGCAGTATAAAGGCTGTAATAGAGATTCTTTTGCAAAAACTAGCACTAAAAAGTGGAAATTAACTTTTGCGCAGTATTACTAAGTTTGACGTACAGAATGCTTCGTTGACAACTTCGTGAAGGGTCCGTTTACACCAAGAAGACTGACAAGTTATGCGTATTCGATGTGACGACCTATTCTGTCAAATTTCTTTAATAGATTTTCAACTATATCGCTAAAGCATTAGGTTCAAGGTTGATTGGGAAAATTTGACAGTATTGGGTAGATTGATGTGCTGACGTCTGTGCCATGCATAGTTGCAGGTATACAAGTAATCCCAATCGCGGAATAAGCCCGCATTTCTCTCTCGTCTAAAAAATCCAGATGACGAGTACAAATAAACCGCACGGTGGATTGTAACGAGCGATCCGTTTGTTGAACTGACATAAATAAGCATTCATTATCATTTGTACGCACTGAGTTTATCTCAATCGATGTATCAATCTCTGGGCTTAGTGTATTGACCTGTTCTGGTCGACTATTTCTTGAATAAATATGGATAAGTTGTATAAACATAACAGGCATTAATATCATTCTCCGCCTCCTTATCCTGAAGAATTGTGGCGATAACAAAAGCTTTTTCAGGATTGCTGGGGATTTTCTTTCATGAGTACAGTCACATTGGAGAGCTGAACGAAAAAAAAAATAGGCAAAGAAAAATTGAGACGACAAAATCAGATGACGGAGATTATTTATTTTTACATATCCTAAATTATTTGGGCTCGGCGCAACATGTCTTCTTCCATACTTACATTTTACTCATCATCTCAGTCACCTCCTTTCTAGCCATTCTTCATGAGTCCATTCATCGATCGTTATCATCGCATCGTATCAATGCTTCAGTTATTAACGTCAGTAACATACAGACAGACAGAGTCCATTACTCTATAAGCCGATTCGTAAAAAGAATACAAAAATAACGTACACAAACAAACCCGAACGGTTCCGATCCTAAACGATTCCATTGTTGCCTCTATAAATAGTGCCCATTCACGATACGTCGTCATCTCACTCGGTTTACGCAACGTCTACTATCGAGTAGTTACATACTTAGTACCTATGTAGGTAGGTAGGTGCTCTCCTGGATACAGAAGTGTCGGAGTGTCGGCACGTGAATCAAAACCGCTTGATAGAATGAAAGCTTCCGAAAGGTGAGGGTCCATTGTAGTACGGTTTTAGTATGTTGGTTTTCAGAAGTGGGAAGATCAATTTTCAGCATTATCTACACCTACCTACCTCTGCGCCACTTCCTCTCTGGTCATGTGATCAAATCCGACACGGGATGGTACATAATATCAATTTCAGAGCGGTCGATCATTAGTCCTAGCAAAATGTATCATTATTTTATGTTTCCCAGCAGTTTTAAAAATCAATAAATGTATGAAAATGATGAATCGTCGAACTTGTATAACTTGGTTCAGAGCGATCCTACAACTTTTGTGCCATATTAACTATTGCTCCAAATGGCTAGTTCTTTTTTTGAACTTTCAGAAAAGGCCCAAAAAAAAAATGATCTCCTTTGATTTGCCTTACCCTAAGGTTGGCTGGTGGAAAACGCCTGTGGCATTTAGCCCGCCTTTTTAGTACAAATGTACAGAGGCTCGCTTATAGGTGTATAAAGAACTAGAACAGGGTGTAACTGTCCACAATATTCCATACAAAAGGCAGGTTCTTCGACCAGTGGATGTTGTGTCTGGTAGGCTACCGCCGGACAGCTGTTATCGGGTTTTTCTATATGGTCTTAAGTTACGAATAACTTTAATAGCTCGATTCAGAATTTGACGTTAGTTCTTTCTTTGTGTCATAGATGGCGCTGTAGTACTTTTTGTAATGCCGCTCCAGGCTAAATACAAGTAAAATTAATTCTGTAGCAGTGTTCAATAGCTAAAATGTCAACTGGAGAGCAAAAAATTTGAGCCTCATTTATTGTATTTCGGACGTCAATCCAAACTAAAGACTGAGTGTAACCTAAATTCAAACAATCATTTATACGTTTTCTATTTTTTTCACAATAAAACTTGGTACTGGTCTAGATTTACATTCACTGCATCTCTTAGATTAAATACACACTTTACAAGTCTCATCCTAAACCACAAAACAATACTCTGCTTCCAAGAACCAGTTATCAATAAATTTAACACTGCACCTCTTCATTTATAGATTGTACGTCACCATTCTGGTTCTAACCTCAAAACTATGACGTGATGTGCGTCATTGGGCACGCTCACTGACACATGTGGGTCACCGCAGCTGATAGTGAGATGAAAAGATGTTGTAATGCTTTATTGTGGGCACAGAATAGATCATACGTACAGAAGAACAGATCCATACAAGGAGCAAAAACAGGCGCACGCACATACAGATGCGTACTGAAATGTTCCTTCTTTGGTATTGTTCGTGATAGATTGAGGAATTAAATTATAATACAAGCACGTTGCGGTTAAAAGGAAGAATTGACAACAATTTAAATATTTTGGTCATGTTTAGAGGATGAGTGAAAGGTGACTAACTAAGGTACTTACAAGGCAGAGATAAGTGGGAACTCCGGGAGGAGCGACTTGTTGGGGTTCTGCAGAAAGGTCTGGTTCGTAGTACCCGTAGAACGTGGACGTCTCGAAAGGGGGTATGTTTTGTTCATGTTCATTAGAGCTAGAGGATTACTGCCACATGTGTGCGCTGACTGAACAGGTCCACTCTTTCCTCAAAAGACCATGCATGGTCCTCACAGTCATGATCTGATACAGACAATGTCTACACTTTACAAGATACCACCCAGTTTTTTCTGTGTTTTCAGAGTATCCAGATAGGAAATACTGACGTCATCTAGTTTAAAAATGTTGACGTGTACCAGAGTCTGTACAAACCTACTCACTGAAATAAATATCATTTCACGTTTATAACCGATGGATCATAAACAAATGCCAGTCGCGAGTGCGCTTGCACTCACTGTACGTGAAGCGTGTCTGTGTGTGCGTATGTTTTCACTCGTTGTCAAGACCTTCTGTATCAATTCTGTGATTGTGGGTATTCGAGAAGTATCCCTACCGGGAAAATATCACGTTTATTGTGTGCCGACCATTCGGTATTGTCGAGAATAGGTTGAACTTCTATCATATATACTGGGAACTTTCGTATTGGAGTCGAAGGAATTTATCCGCCGTGATAGAATGCGAAGTGCTTTGGAGTATTTCTGGCCATGGCAAGCAATAGCTGAACATTGCAGTGTAAGTATTTGTAATCACCACAATCATAAATTCTAAAAGACATTATCCGCTAAGGCGCTTGTCAAAGCTGTCATTTGTAAAAATTGACAGTCGTTACGGGTTTAGAAGCCTGAAAATCTGACAATCAGCCTTACCGAGAGGTGCCGTGTTACTCAGTACCTAATTGGGTTCTGGGTGTAACAAGGTGACATTCGGTGAAGGTCACTAGAATAAGCAGTATTACCTCAAACATACCTACTGGGATATTCAATCAGTGTGTATATCTGGTTAACTTAGCAATAGATTTAATGATCATTCTTGATTCTCTTATAAAATGCATTATCTTTACATGGAACGTCTTTTAATCGGAATAATTTAAACACACAACCTCTTTCTTAAGGCATTTAATTACCCATTTTTGAACCATTATCGCATACAATTATATCGGAAACATTGTTTCTTTGTGGCATAGTAAAACAATGCGCCGTTTGTATGTGTTCTATTGATTGATTTCCTTTGTTAGAAGTTCATTGACATTTGTACATTCAAATGATACTTATTCTAAAACGGATTATAGCAGTTAAAGTTCAATTTAGACTCAGCCACAGTCATTTGCTAGGTGATCAGCAATTCAATATTTCAACACTAGCTTTAACCCGCGGCTTTGCTTGCGTTATGGTCGGGAATTGTCCACAAGAACGCTTTAAATATATTCATATTCATTTTATTTGCGCTCCACAATGTTAAAAAGGATTACAGCTAAGAACAATATTATGGACCCTGTTAGGGCACAGCAATATACATATTATATTAAAATAAAATTTTATGTAGTTAACGATATAATTAATAACCATTCCAAATTACAATTTACAATTACAGAGTTATAAGTAACATACTTAGTACAATTACATGAGAACAATTTTAATACAGACATAAACCAACATCATATTATTACATCAATATTATTTATAATTGATTTAGTCTAAGGCTGCGTTTCCACCAGAGATGAGCGAGGACGCGTAGCGAGGGATGCGTGTGAAACTAACCATTTTTAAAGATAAAAATATCGTAGTTTTTTTTTCTTAGCCTGGGCTGTCCCACTCCTGGGCAAAGGCCTCTCTCCACTCCTTCCATTTCTCGCGTACCCGCGCGTCCTCCTTCTGATGGAACCTGTCGCCTCACTGTGTCAGGGCACCAGTTTCCTGTTATTTTGGCCCACAGTTTGTCCAGCATGCGGCAGACATGTCCCGCCGAGTCCCATTTGAGTTGGGTAGCATTTTGAGCCACGTCAGCTATATCGTATTTATAGTGTGATAAAGTAAAGATAGATTCCCTTTAGATTAAACAACTAAGTATTGCGATTGAATTATAAAAAATTCTAACTTAATTTCACACTTTCCTAACTCACTCCAGACAATAGATGCTATCACATTTTAAGGTCAGACTGATAAACAGTAAACTGAACTATTACTTTGTAGATAACTATAGTAATTTGACGTAACCGTAGCTAGGGTTACCAATATGTTCGAAAAGCTGCGACAAAAAGAAAATGCAATAGAAAAAGATTGAAAAATAATAATAAATAAAATAAATAATTAAAGAAGATGTATAGAATGAAGAGAATGATGAATGAATGAAAGAAAAGCGAGTGAATGATAGCGTCACGTGACAGTTGACAGGAGAGAATGGAAGAAGAAAACGTATTACACCAAATTCAAGTAACAAGGGACAAGGACAGAAAGATGATGATGATGGTAAAAAATAAAAGTTTTGACAAACTATAAGGCCTGACAAAGTCATGTCTGGGAGACAAAAAGCCCCCATGGTAACCCTAACCGTAGCCCGGTCAAAGATAACAGTGGCAGTTAGTAATTGACGTTATCAGATCGGCCAGCTCCTCGACTATACTCACGGAGGTTACGAAACTCCGTCTAAATTGAAAGTTATTTAGTTTAGATTGAAAGTTAACTGTTGTGTTTTAATTGAATTTAATTAATTGAAATGCTTTCTTTGGAGATTAGGCAATTTGGGCGTGGCGGGCTTTAAATTGTTTGTATTTTTTCTTTTTGCGTTTGGGTGCTTTGTTTCTGTCTTTAAAATGCGTCACTCTAGTGCAAATAAACGTATTTTCATTCCTTCTAGTACTTATTAAATTAGTACTTATCTCTACAGTCTCAAGTGCAGCATCCCCGGTGGAGCCTATTCACAAAAAAGCTCCTTTAGTTTTCTCCACGTTTTAATTTTTCCATCACATTTAAATTTTTATTCACGTAAGTATTTACATCGACCTTAAGTAGGCCTCCAAACTTGATTAAATTTTAAAATGGTCGACGTAGAGGTGACAGATGATTCGCTGATACCTATCATCCTTTGACTCAGGGTGACTTCATTAGCTCATTATAAATCCAGTAAGCCATTCATGACTGTAATGTAATATTTTTCTAAAAAAATTCTATAAAGACATGTTTTTTCTGTCTTGTATTACGTGGTAGAAATCTTGTTAATTGTATATTCTATCTCTACAAAATTATCGAGAAATCTGCAAAAGATTGCACGTGTTGCCACCACCACCTCGTGGTCTGCCAGAAACGGGGGCTGGGTCGCACCAGATGAGCGGTCAAAACTTTAAGACGTATGGAAATACCTCCTAACCTGTGAATACTCCCAATTTCATTAAATAATCAACAGTCAGGTGTTATGTATGTAATACGTCAAAAGTAATTTCCGGATTAAAACTATCGCATGTGTTAATCCGCCGAGCTACCCGCGACTCGCGAGTGTAGTTTATATAGAGTATAGTAACTGACTTTGTTGTGTTGTCGGATTAACGCACGGATTATTCGCGGAACCGGAAATAAGGAGCTTTAGCATAAATAAGTCTAGTAGTTACTTAATGCGATTTCTCAGTAGAATCGTGGAAACGACGGCGTCGCTGGTAGCGTGAGTACTATTACAAATGTGAACACAAAGCCCAACGATTATTTTCATACTACCACCAACAACGATTATTTTCATACTATTTATTATATATGAGTTTAATATGAATGTAAAAAACATTTAAAACTTCTGGATGAATTCGCTAAATAATGGTGAAAACTCATCTTCTGACTCCTAAGTCACAGGTATTCCTAGTTTAGGAGTCAGGGTTTCAACTTCTGTGCGCGTTTAAATTTACTAGACCTTGTGAACTTTAGCTAGATAGTAAGCATATTGTAAGGAATTGTATCAATAAAGTATATTATGATTTAAAAAAATGTTTTAATTAGAATAGAATGAGAAATCTTATTACATATAATTATATTTACATTATATACAGACTACAAATAGAACTAAACTAATAATAAAAATAAGACTAAAAGTAAGAAAATATTAAGTAATTATCTAAATCTGTTGCACATTTTAAAAGAATATCGCTGTCACGCGGACGGACCCGAAACCTTGTGGGTGTCATTTGTTGTTCCTTCTAGTTACGGAGATATTAGAGGTCTCAGTTCCAACATTGACTAAAGTTTAAAGAAAACACAAGTTTTTAATGTTATAAAATTACTTTAAATCCTCCACGACTCCTGTCCTCCTTCAATCAATAATCAGCACAATGTTTGAGTGCATTACATTTAACGTGAACCGAGATTTTTCACCCTAAAAAAATTAATTTCCCAGCAACAACTTTTGCGTAGAGTTACTTAAATATGTAGTTAATAAAAAATGCTTGGTTGAGGGTCCGTTTACACCTTTTTTAGATGCAAAACAAATAGAACACGGTACAGCCATTTCACTATACAATACCAACAAACAAAGTCACCAACTTAAACTAGTCTAACATAAAATAAATCAACTACAACAGTTTAACTCGGAAAATTGGCAGCACGTCTTCACAATGGCGGTCGAACGGCAAAACAACGTGAACCCTTTCAAGTCCAAACAGTCTCTATGCATTTAATCAGGTAGCCTACGTGACGACGGGGAGGGGACTAGGTGGGTAGGTAGGTAAAGGCTCGTTTACACTTATGCAGTAGCGAGTTTAGTGGCCGAGGTAACTTGAACGGAATTATAACATGGAAATATAAAACATAACGTGATGGTTGTAATAGTAAGTCATAGGTCTGAAGTTCGAAGCCAGGACACGCAGCTCTGATTTTTCGGATTCATGAGCGTATTGTATAATTATCCCTTGCTTCGGTGAAGGTAAACATCGTGAGGAACCCAAATCAGCATGCCTGAGAGATATTTCTCGATGGTGCGGCATATCAAGTCAAGACAGAAGCCCGTGGGCGGCATAAATACTCTGACTCTAGGTTATTCATTAATCACACGATAAAAAAGGAGGGCTGGAATTGAATATCCTGAAGGGCAGAGGTGTATCTTTATTAGGTACCCACATTTCGTAAGATATGTTCAAGTCTGATGTAATAGAGGGGAGCTTAATGCCATCAACCGGCCACATATCTTGACTCCGAGCTTCCGAGAAATTCCTGCTGCAAAATTCCAAGTTATATTTAAAGAGCGTTCAAGCATTATCATTAAACGATACAAAGTCAAGATATGTGACTGATTGATGGCAACAGGCTCGTCCTCTATTTAGCTATTGAAAAGCGTACGTTTAACTGTTGAGAGTTGTTTTAGAAATACAATAAATACCATTGCCACTTGTAGAGGCCCTCTGCGCTTCTCGCATACAGCGGATCTCCGTAACTTTCACCAGATAACTGGTTCACATTGTCACCCTAGCTGCTCCAATGGAATTAACCTCCCTAGGGACCGAATCTAAGACTCCATACTCCAACAGTAACTCCTGCGACCAATAGACCAACTAGGTTATCGAGTTAACATAATAAATCCCGCACCTGTACTCGTGGAGGTGTAATCGTGTATATCGGCCTTAAGGTGGGGTAGGTAGGAGTGTAGGACATCGAGTGGTTTGTATTCATTAGCTCGTGGTTCACCGGCCGATACTCTGGGACACACAGGTTGCTTAAATGGGGAATGTGATTGTTTAGCCTTCACCACTACACAACTATGCTCCCCATTTAACTAAACATGTGGTTAAGCAAGGTTGGTGAGGGTTTAAGGGGACTGGAAAGTCTCAAATCTCAACCCTGCGTTAACTAAGATAAGGTGAAAAGCTTGGACATTATTGAAGACAAAACGATGGATTCTGCTACCAGCTGCGTATTATCCTCAGTTCCAATTGTCGCGGTGCAAATCTACTATCACGTCATAGGTGATATATTTTGTAGGTTAAAGATTTACTGTGACTGTGGTTATGTCACTGATTCTGACCGCTGTTGTATACTTGTAACGAAGATTCCCAATTATCATTTGATGATGAAATCCACAGAATCAAAGAAATTCCTGATGAGAATACCCAATAAGACTTTGCTCAGCCTGGAATTCCCTCTCATAGAGAGGAGGCCTGCGTCCCAGCAGTGGGAACATTAATAGGCTGATTATGCTTATGCTTATGCTTATGCAGCATGGAACTCGAACACAAGGATTCATGTTCCGCAGTAGCTACTACGTCAACGAGCCAGTCATTTAAAACAATGTTTATAATCTGTTACCCATCCTCCTTGTCCGTATAACCCGCTTTCCGCCTGTCTGCCTCCCCCCACCCCTCCCACTCATCCCCTTAAATCACCTGGTTCATATTCGAAAAGAAATTCTTCACTTTTCACAGTAAATTTAAATGATTTGATAAAGTTATGTCGAGGTCCCAGACCTTTTCATTTGTACTCTTTTAAGCTTAGGTACTTTCGAGTTGAGGTTTAAACATGCAGGATTCGTTTTATTTCAACACTTTAGTTTTTAATAGGATTTAGACTTATTTTAAATGGCTTATTTAATAAGATTTTTATTTCAAACCAGCTTTTGCTCGCATTTTCGCCTGGAGATCTGAAATTATCTAAACAACTTTCGAGCAGTGTCAGAATAGGAGCTCGTGGTTAAATAATAACAGCCTCTCAGGTCGATCTTCAGGTTAAGCCGCGCTTGCCTAGGTTGGTATATGGATGGGTGGCCACCTATTACATACCGAGTTTCTTCCATGCCTCCGAAAGCACGTTAAGCCGTTAGTCTCTGCTTTCTTGTTACAGGTAGTTGGTGACAACCGGCTGACAACCAGACTTAACAAGGGATTTTGTATTACCCAGTACTAACTATGTTGTGGAGGTGCGCTGCATCCGGTTAGACTGGAAGCCGACCCCAATAAAGTTGGGAAAAGGCTAGGAAGATGATGACGTTCAAGCTTTGTCAGTGTCATCATTGTTGTGGAATATTGACGATGACAGCTTTTAAACGCAGTTCACATGTGCTGAGCGCGAATAGTTTTATTGGTGACGTTAACCCTTAGCTGTTAACCCCGGTATTACGTCCCCGTGGGATAACTTCTGACCTTGATCGTGATAAGTTCTATTGGTGATATTTGCCGATATACTAAGTATACTAACACAAGCCATGGAGTATCAGTATGTCTATCTTTGAAATCCGTTTAGCCGTTAAGAATTGCAGCCCCTGTTCCCTACAGGGGCTGCGATTCTTCATACTAATGTATTCCACTTTTTTCTTCCTAAATTCCTTTTTTTTTTTCATAAAATCATTGTCTGTTGCAGACACGTCCCTGTCATTTCCTTTCTTTCAGCAACTAATAAGTAAAAAAATATCATAACCATCCAAAAATGTCAAAAAATGGCGCATTTTTACCATACAGACAGACACAGTTACTTTCACATTCATAATAAATAGTATGGACGCTGATAGGTCTGCCCTCTAGACAAGGGGAGAAGTGTCAATGAAACGCGTGGGTTATTCTTTATTGAGCCATTTGTGATTTTATTGAATGTCTCTGTCAATTTCAGACAGAGTTTAATTTAGAATAATCTGCTGTTTTTTAAACGTGTGAAAATGTTATTCATATTTTTCGTTGGTTTTATTTGGATTGTGTAGCGATTAATAAACTGTACAAAGAATTACTTCTTTGATCTTTTGTAGAAAATGTTTTAGTAGGTGTTAACAAACTATTGAAGGAATAAGCGCTGTTTTCAATGTTTTTATAACCTTTTGATTTTAATTTCCTAACCAATAAAACGGCATTTTATTAAAATAGACCATCGAATTTCTGATTAACTTTGCAAACTCGTGTAGGTCTAGATAAAACTAATAGTAAATTTTCCCCAAATCGTTTTTATAGCCCGAAGCAAACTTTGTTCGTGTATGTATTAAAAGTACATAAAATAAGTACTTTTATAGATACAGTAACGAGCACCAAAATCTTAGCAACTTTTAAAGTGATACTGTATTGTTTGCGGTTGGAACCCATTTTATTATGAAATAAATATCCCAAAGTTGCAGTCGTTATTCCGCGAGAAAATTGCTTTTAAGGTAAGTCTAGATAGATAATTATTATATATTTTATTTTACACCAAAAATGTTATACAGCTCTTTTACAATATTGCTAATTCTCTATTCCATTACTTATTAGCACTCGTGACTGTGCTATGCGAGAATACTTCCATTTAGTCCACACCTGAAGTTTATCAAAGGCGCTGTCTTGTATTTTCAGAGAGAACAAGCAACCAAAATAAATATCTAAGTTTGTTATTGAAAAACTGAAGCGTTTCTTCAGATAGAGAACGTTAGAGCTCCGGTACACTAGCTACTTTTTTAGTTGACTAAAAAGTTTTGTAATAGCAAAATGGCTGTTGTTTCGAATTGTTGCGCTTACACAACTATGTGAAGGTATTATTCTATCAGGCGTTTGAACATGCGTTTTCTGAATATATCCAAGCATATGTATCAATATGCTGTATATTTATAACAGTATTTTATTTTTCTGGTTTGACTGCCTAGTTGGTTTAGCGGTCGCAAGCACAACTGCTGAGTTTTAGGTAATGAGTTTGATTCCCGGGTCGGGCAAAATGTAATAGGATTTGTTATTTTTTCTAAAAGGAATTTCTGTAGCAGTCACGGAGTCTGGATTTGTGCCCGGTTGATGGCAAAATGTTACATGGGACTTAAACAGAACTGGCCAAATGTGGGGTGTACTATTAGGTACACCCCTGCTTAACTCTTCGGGGATCATAGGCGTGATGTTACATTATTTTATTTTTCCTTTAATTTTGTCTAAGTAGGTATAAAGGGTGTGCATAGACCCTTAACATAGCTGAAAGGCACTTGCTCTCCCCGTCTTTGTGATCATTTTTTTGTTCTAGACCATACCTAGGAACCTTCTAGTTACGGAGATATTGGGGGTCAAAGTACCGACTTTTTCACAAGTTTTTTAATAAAAACCTGTTTTTAATGTAAGATTTTTACTTTACACACCTCCACGACCCCCGTACTATTCAATCCATCCATCAGCACAATGCTTTGAGTGCTTTCAATCAAGTCCTACCGAAAACGTGATTTTTCACCCCAAAAAAAAATCGATTCCCAGCAATAATTTTTGCGTAAAGTTGCTTAGTTTGATGTACAGAATGCTTGGTTGACGGCTATGTGAAGGGTCTGTTTACACTCTGTAGAGTGAGAGAGCGGGTCTTGATATAACTATAATAAATTGTGTTCGATTATTATTTTAAATCCTGTGGTGTGTCGGAACCCTTAACTAATTCAGCCAGCCGTAAATCTAAGATAATGTTGGTTTTTGTTTATAATTTAGGAATTTTTGGAAATAATATTAGCTGGTAAACCAAATTACATTGAATTTACAACAAATTTATAATTTCTGATTTCAAGTAAAACTTTTCTGCGAATAACACAAAAAAGTTTTAATTGTAAGCACTATCATCTGCTGAACAAAACTATGACTTTTTAAGTGAATTCAAATTTTAATTCATTTCAAAATAAGCTAATGTACGATCCAACTGACCACAACAGTCAATCAATCATGAATCCTATCAGCCAATCAACATATTTATCAATCGACTGACGTTTCCCAATTTGCGCCACAACACCCAACTGAGTAAATTGATTGCAGCATTAGTTCTGCTATTAATTGTCGTGTTGTCACGACATACTTACGCGAGAATAACTCATACATAATCTGTCTACAATGGTCTGTCTGTGGGATCCCACTCAGGCCTCCTTTTGGCAATAATTTACCACGCGGGTCCAGTCCAGTACGACCCAATTGTAGATCTTCGACAGTCGTTACAGGTAACTGGCCCGAAAGTCTGACAACTATACTTACCAAGGGGTATCGTATTACCTAGTACCAACTGGGATGTGGAGTTCAGACAGGCAGTCGCTCCATGTAAAATACTGGTATTCAGCTGCATTTGGTTAGACTAGAAGCCGACCCCAACATAGTTTCGAAATGGCTAGGCAAATGATGATGATGTCCAGTGCGTCTTGGTAGATGTCACATGTATTCGAATCGTTAGTTCTTTATAGACATGCTTGGTTCCTCACGATGTTTTCTTTCACCGTTTTAAACGAAGTGGTGATGGAATAAATAATACAAAAGTCCTTACTTGGGTTTGAACACACGACTTACGAAACGAAAGTATCTCGTACCTTCATAGCTATCTAGGTTACTGACTATCTAGTCGGCAAGCTCGCAAGAATGATGGAGGCCGGAAGGACTGACTATACGAAGTAGGCTAGACAGACATTGTAACGGTTAGGGCTCCAAGTAGGCTGCAATTACCTTTAAGGTAAGGTAAGGTTGGTACAGGAAAGGGGAAACAAGGCAGTCGGATACTGAGAAATTGGTTAACTTGGCCCACCAAGTTAACACTTTTCTTAGTAGACCATTGCCTACCGTTTAGGTAAATGGAAATTGCGCGAGTTCGCCTGTTCCCTTTTAAATAGAGTTTCATAGAAACCGGGTCGGTGTGGTCTATTGCGAAGGTGGCTTCGGAATGATATTGGTTCCTATCTCGGTTTTAACACGCTATACTTTTACTCTATTACAATTCGTTAACCTCGGTATCGTCACTCTTTTACAGCACCCCCTAATCCAAAAGCTATGTCCATGCTTTTGGATTATGAACCAGAACATCACGCCTTTAATCCTCGCAGGGTTAGGCAGAGGTGTGCCGAATAGTACACCTATACCCTCATTTGGCCAAGTTCCATGTAATAGGGAGAATATACCACCAACCGGTCATAAATCCAGACTCCGCTTCTGCTACTAACAAATTCCTGATGAAAAACCCAATAACACTTTGCCTGACCTGCGAATCGAACCCAGGACCGCATGCTCAGCATTCGACCACTTTTCCGACCACTAGACCAGTAAGGCAGTATCAACCACTAGTTCAATAAATCACCTGGACACCAGCCCACCCCAGAATCTCTAAAAACCGTAATAACAAGAAAGAGGTACAGTATCCCTAATTCCATTAAAGCCCCAGCAGGCTAGCGAAATGTATCGGCTGTCGACTGGTTATCTTTTCGCGTCAGCAGGAAGGGTGGCTAATGGTGCCTGCAGGCTACTCGTACCTGTCGACACAGAATAGATAGTGTACAGAAAACCGAGTTCATATAACGAGCTAAAATAGGCGTACGCACACATGGACGAGTACCCTAAGCAATCTTTAACATTCCCTCAGTGTTGCCCAAATTCAGTCTTGGTCTTGCAGTCTTGGTCTTGTTCTTGCGTTTTTGCAAGACCAAGACCAAGAACAAGACCGCGTGTTTTTAGCAAGACCAAGACCAAGACTGACCGTGCAAGACTTGAGCAAGAACAAGACATAGCCTGCAAGACTCTTGCGTCTTGCAGCTAGGACTTAGCGCTATTTCACTGAGTAGTTAGGTGTAACAGTTCGGTGTATAGGTAGGTACGCTTAGGAATTCTATGAGACGCAAAAAACTGTATCAAAGAATATGAAAAACTGGACCTATGCGCATTACGACTAATACCATAAACATAGCGAATAAAAAAATATCTATTAAAATCAAACTGAGTGCATGCATAGTTATGTTTACTTTGATAATGCGGCATCAAAGGTTTTGTACTTACTTCTCAAAGAAATTTGCCGCTTTTCGGAAGTACATGGTTATGATACACGCGCCGGCGGCTTCTTTTGAAATCTAAAACAATCGTTGCCGCCACGCCGAAATCGTAACATTTGTGACACTATTTGATTGCCGCCATAGGGCGTAGGTATACTCATGCAAAATAATTTCGAATTTTTTTAAGAGCTACAGGTGTTCCAAAGAATAAATAAGTTTCAGAGTGCTTAGAATGAATATGAATACATTATACTGATCACGCAAGTAGTATTATGATTAGGATAAAATGGTAAGGATAGGTAGTAGATGTCATATTAATTCATTCTAGTAAGTATATATTATAATATTGATTACTTATATGGTTTTAAACTAATTACTTAGGTACTATTATTGTACATTTAGTCATTATATTTCTTAAGTTTTTACAAGAAAAAATAGCAAAAAAGTGTTCAAATATCACCCGTTTAATAAATATTGTAGCCACTTTTAAATATACTTGAAACGTGTAAAAAAATTCTACAAAACTAATAAAATAATATAAAAAGCGTAGGTACTTACCTACTAATAAAATAAAAAGCCTGCGATAAGAGTTTTGTATTACTTACCAGCCCGAATATCTCTGAGAGAGATGATGAGAGTAAGTATTTACTAGCTGTGCCCGCGACTTCGTCCACGAGGAATAGTAACTTTGGAGGTATAGTGACGTTCAGGACTTATTTATTTATTTTAAAACTTCTGTCATCAAACATACAAACGAACTCTTCAGCTTTATAATATTAGTATAGATGTACGCCAAAACATTCACTTATATGTAAAGAATAGTGATTGGCACTAATTCTATTTTATTCACGCGTCGCGTCTGTACAAGTAGGTAATATTTAGTGTGTGTTTGTACGCCGCACGCGGCATTGTTTGATTTGCGGCGGCATCCTTTTCATAGAGCCGGCACGTGGCGAGGCGGCGCGGTAGAAAGCAAGGAAACGTACTATAAATAAAGGAATTATTTTAATTCCAGTCATTTCCAATTGAGCTGTGCTTCGAGTCTAACTTAATAATTGTTTTTACTAATTCTCGTTGTTTTCTAAAAACGTATCACGTGTACAATTTAATATGAGTGACGAAGATTCAAATTATTCTAGTCCGAGTAACGAGAGTTTGAGTCACAGATCTAAAAGACCCAAAAGCAAATTTGAGGAGTATTTCGAAATAATTCATGCATCCCAAACTGCCTTCTGTAAATTGTGCCAACATAAAAAGATTGAAATAAAAATGAAAAACAGAAACACTTCAGGCTTAAGGAAACATCTAATATCTTTCCACAAAAAGGAATCAGAAATATTTCTTCCTGTTAAACCAAAATTAAGTGGAGATATCACAAGCTTTTTAGTAACCGCTGGAAGAAGTGGACAGGTAAGAATATTTTTTTAACAGTTAAAAGAATTTTAACTCCGCGTAGCTATTCATGCGATACTTTCAAAAACGCCATTAACTTACGTAAGTATTTTTGAGTTAGTGGTGTTTTCATCTAGGGGTGCGACATATTAAGTATGTAATTATCGTCTTAAATATTTTTTATAAACACCCATATTTTCTTTTAATCGGCCAGTAACAACTAAGTACTTTATTTTGGTAAATTACAGTACAGTGCAACCTTAATATAACAAATATCAATTTAACGATTTTCTCGATTTAACAACAACAAACCTCCTCCTCTTATACGCTCAAACCTAGTATGTTTTAAATAATAACACAAGATTTATTGTTTTGTTTCAGTCGGAAAACAGCAGTGACAACATCACGACAGCTACAGTTGATTGGGTGGTGAAAAAATATCTTCCCTTCTCATTTTTCGATGACGAAGCTACACAAGTATATTTTCGACGTATTTGCCCTAATATGGTGTTTCCTAAAAGGTCTACACTTAGAAGGAAAGTCAAAGAGCGATTTGAAGAGCTCCAATTGAATCTCAAGGAACGACTTCAACAATTATCATCTAAAATATCTTTTACCATTGATGGGTGGACGTCAATTGCTGGTAGGAGTTACTACGGGGTTACTATTCATTATATAGACAACGAATGGAAGTATCAATCTGTAGTTCTTGATTTTATACCATCACGCGGTCGACATACTGGGGAAGCTATTGCAACGATTTTCCATGAATGTTTATTGGAATATGGCATAATTGATAAAATACAAGGTATCACGGTCGACAACGCAACTGCAAATACCAAATTTATGTATGAACTGGGCAAACAGCTGCCGCCACACTTTGATTCAGACAATCAACATTTCCGGTGCTTTGCTCACATTTTAAACATTGGTGTACAAGATTTATTAAAGACCTTAGCATTACACTGTGAGTCTGACACTAACGCGCAAGATCAGCAGTACGAAGACTATGCAGACGAAGCTGAGGATGAGGAAGATGAAGAATCTGCACCAAATATTGCTGACTCGCGTACATCTGTAACAAAGTTACGCAGTATTTCCAGTAAAATAAAAAGAAGTGAGATAGTGAAGAAGAAGTTTCAGTCTGCTTGTGAAGCAGCTGGCGTGCCATCAAATCTAAATGCCATTCTTGACTGTCCAACGAGATGGAATTCCACACATGACATGATTGGATTTGGTTTAAAAGTGAGAGCGGGCATTGACATATTGTGCAGTTCTGTCACCGAATTAAATGATTTTCAAATCACAGCTAATGAATGGCAGGTACTCGAAAAATTACATAAATTTCTAATAAACTTTAAACTTTTAAGTACAAAACTTGGTGGAGACAAATATGTTACATTACCGCTAGTCATTGTATCATTCAATCTCTTGCTAGATAAAATTGAATCCATGGTAAAACAGTTAGATGAGAAACCTAATCGATCTGAAGTGGATGAAAGGCTCATTCTAGCTTTCCAAGCAGCTCGAGACAAAATGCTTAAACATTACAAGAAGAGCAACTGGATTTATTGTACTTCTTTAATTTTAGACCCAAGGCATAAGGCTCAGACTTTTGACCTGACAATGTGGGGGAAGCAACTTAAAACAGAAAGTCTGCGCAAGTTCAATGAACTTTATGAAGAATATAAAAGTCTACACTCACTGAACAAATCTCTGGAATTACCAGAAAAAGAAAATAAAGTATGTGATGAAGATGAAGACGTAATAGACTTTGATAAACTCTATGAATGTCCCTCGACGTCATCTGGATCTTGTCTTCAAGGCTTAGTGATAGACGAGTTGGAGGAGTACCTGAGAAAACCAAGAACTGCCAGCTCGGAAGACATTTTAGATTGGTGGAGGACGCATGAGACAGAGTATCCGATTTTATCGAAAATGGCCCGTGATTTTCTCTCAATACCTGCAACTTCAGTACCTGCTGAGAGGTTATTTTCTAAAGCATCATTAGTAATTAGAAAACATAGAAATAGGTTAAGTGATGAGTCAGCCAGATGGTTACTTTGTATTAATTCTTGGTCAAAAAAATTGATATAAAGTATCATAACCTAATGATAAAGCTGTTGATTTGTGTTGTATTTTATTTTTTAATCAAATAAATGATAAATCGTAAAACTCTTTTATTAAATTTCTTATAAGTTGAGGGTTCAATCTCTTTCTAGACAGATAAGTATTGTTCTTTAAAATACAGTCAAGTTATTGTAATTAATTTGTTTTTTTACATGTTTTAGCAAATGTAAGCTTATAAATCATAAATGTTTATTAAGAAACAGTTACTTCCATGGAAAACGACATATAGGTCAGTTGATTTTTCGAATTTCTTATCAAATCTTCAGTTATTTATTAATCTGCTTGATCTTTACTATGGCTATGTTAATTCAAGCTCACAATGTTCCAATTCTAATACGTTTTTCTAAGATTTAAAGTAAACTTTAATAAATAGTAATAGACTAATAGGTAATTGCAAGACTTGCAAGACTCTTGCTGCAAGACCAAGACCAAGACCAAGACTGGGAGCGCAAGACCAAGACCAAGACCAAGACCAGGTGTATTGGCGCAAGACCAAGACCAAGACTGGCTAAGTCTCGTCTTGTTCTTGCATTTGGGCAACACTACCTCTGCTGGGACAAAGGCCTTCTCTCCGTAAGAGGAAGACGGCGAGGGCTACTCTAGGGTGTCACTTTTCTTCGAATTTTTGGTTCTAAGACATGATAAAATAATTTACACAAAGTGTAAACCTGAATTCGAACTTACTGTACACCCACTGGGCGATCACTGCCTCATCATGTGGTGCACATAGACATGAAAGGCTCGCATAAAAATCTCAACGACAAACAAATGACAGTCGCGAATGCGCTTGGACTCGCTGTACGTGAAGCGTGTCTATGTGTGCGTGTGTTTTAGCTTGTTGTATCGAGTAGACCTTCTGTATCTATTTATTCTGTGGTATTAGGGTGATTCGCAGGTATAGGGGTTGATACGTAGGAATGTTTCAGGAAAAGGTACGGGGTATTAGTTCCGGTTGTAAGGGTGTAAATTGGGGAAACGCGGTACTGTGTTATTTGGGGGGCGTGATTTAAGCGTAGTGTTTGGTCCTGGCGTTGATTTTGTGGTTACGGTGGAAACAAATTATGTGACCACAACCATGTGTGAATCGGAGATACATGTACTCGTTCATGACATACTTGTAGTCCATTTGTCTTCTTCTCTGTGTTATAAAATACAAGGTCAATTCTTTTAATCTTTTTATTGTTTTTATCGTATTTATAGTAGAGACACGAGGCGTCTGCGGAATTTCGCAAATCAATTAATTTAAACCTGTACGCATGAAAAGATCTTATCTTTACAAAAAATTAGGACAGCACATAATAGAATTATCAGGAACAATTAATCCGAAGTAATATTCTTTAAAATGAAATAATTACAAGACCCAAATTAAAAGCCATTATAACTTTTAACAAGGTTAAATTATCTTTTGCCCGAAGAGGAAACTTAATGAACTCCAGTCCATGTTCCCTTTTATACCATCATCAAACAAAACCAAATTCCTAAACTGAATTAGATCCATTATAATCTGTGGCCGCTATCAGTCCTGCCAACTTTCTAACTTGATTACAATTACGTTAATACCAACCAAACAATGGCGAAAAACAAATATTTTCAATGAATTTTGTAAAGTTTTTGACAAATTAATTTATCAGTTTCTATTACCTGGCTTGATGAAGTCGTAAAGGGTTTAATATTTTGTGTTTGGTATGTGGGATAAGCTTATAGCGTTTTGATTGTTGAGAAAATAGTTTTACAAAATAGCCAAAATAGTTTTAAATAACTAACTATTTTTATGTTGTCATGATTTTATGTAAGTATGAAGAATTTTCTTGTGACTTGTTGATTAACAGTTTCTTTTTTTTTCCAGGTAAGTGCAGTTATAAATTGAACATCCCAGATTTAGGTAAAGTACACACCAGTCAATATTTCAATCAGTTAAAATCTTCGAGATTTTCCACTGCAACTTAATTTGATTTGCGTTTCATTTTTTTTCTTTCTTTACTTAGCTTAAAAAGACGGCAAAACAATAATCCCTTTTAGACAACAAATATACCTCAACACCTTCAAACAACTTTCACCAATAACCACGTTCGCTCTTAGCCCATAGCTTGCAACGCCGCGTTTTAAGTTTCCCTAACTAATTTACGTGACGACTTGACGAGATGGGATTAATAGAATTCCAGGGCGAGCCGCAATACAGTTAGGGACGGCTACGGGTATCTTGGAAAATGGAGGACGCTCAGGCATAATGGATTAAAAGAGACCTTGTGATTTTTGTTTTTAAGGACCAAGTTTGTGTGGAAAAATTGTTTTATGTTTGTGTTTTTATTGCAGGCTATGTTTGGTGATAAAATGACGAGAGGACAAGTGGTTTTTTATTATTTTAGTAGAATTGACGGTCTGTCTCCTTGAACAGGGATTAAAATAACATTTCTGTTGAAAGACGTTGCTGTCCATTGCTGGACATGGGCCTCCTCCAAACATCACCATATTGACCGGTACTATGCTCTCGCATTCAGCGGATTGCTGGCTTTCATCGGTCCATCTTGTAGGGGGCCTGGCCACACTGCGCTAATAACACTTGGCTCGGTCCGGATGTTGAACCCCAGAACCCCATCAGCAGTTACTCTTGCAATTACTCCATCACCTAGGAATAGGGACGACTGAACTCGTCATACATGCCATATAATTTGAGGAAGTACAGTCGCCAGCGCATCAAGTTACTACAAACTGTCAACTTATGGTTTAAAATCATTTGGAGAAATTTGACAGTTTGTGTTAACTTGATGTGCTAGCGACTGTACAAATCATCCTTATGGCTTATTATCGTCCTGTTGGATGTTGAGTAGCTTGTTTCCAATAACTCGGAGAGGTATTTTTTTTACGATGCACCCTATTCTATATTCAAGTAACTATTCTAAACATTTCTGACAAAAAATAGCTCCCAAACATCCCATCAGCACATTCCAATTCATCAATGTAAGCTCCAATTCAATGTTACCAACATCTACCACTACAAACCTTTCAACACAAACTCGTAGACCATCAATAACATTTTTCCATTTATCCCTAACATCGATCATGCTGTAATCCCGGCTAGGAATACTCGGACGGACTCAAAGACGCCATATTAATTACACTTTGAGTACTAAAGCACCTGTCCTAACGATGAAGAGGCGACTAGTTATAGTTTCTATAGTTTTCTGGCTCAAGAAAACACGATTGATTGGATTGGTTGGTTGGTTGGTTTGGTCGATTTGATTGGTGGATCTTTGACAGTCCTTAAGTAGTCAGTGGCCCAAAAAGTCTGACAACCAGTCTTGCCAAGGGGTATCGTATTACCCAGTACTAACTGGGTTGTGGAGGTCAGATAGGCAGTCGCTCCATGTAAAATACTGGTATTCAGCTGCATCCGGTTAGACTGGAAGCCGACCCCAACATTGTTGGGAAAAGGCTAGGCAGATGATGATGAGTTTTCTGGCTCAAGAAACTTACAAAAGATGTTGATAATGTAGGTCCTGTGCCAAAAAAACAGATACCTACATAATGTACCTACTTCCTCTCAGAAAGTGGGAAACGTTATGTCAAATCCTCACACCATTATAAAAACAAGCAGCTTATCAACACTAACATAAACTACGTATGTTAATAGTTGATCGCTGAGTGTTCACACCGCCATGCCACCGTAGCGACAAGAGCTATCAAAGAGAGTACTCGCTCAGCGACGTTCGCTTAGCGGGCAGAACATTCGCTGAGACTCTCGCTTGCTTCATACGCATTTCAACGCCAGTAAGTAATCGCTCGTCGCCGTCGCGCACACGCTCCTCGTTGCTCGCCTACTCGTTTTTAATTACAAGTGGCGCAAGAGTTACTGCTGAATATCCTAGGTTTGACATCCAGGTCGGGCAAAGTGTCAATTGGGTTTTTCCATGAGAAATTTCTTAGTAGCAGGCACGGAGTCTGGGATTATGCTCGCTTAGGGTCGCCCCCTACCACATAGAACTTAAACATAACAGGCGAAAAATGGGTGTACTATATTAGGTTTAGGTACCCATACCTCTGCCTAACCCTTCGGGAATTATATGCGTGATGTTAATGATAGCTCTACTAGCGCCTCGCTTTCCGCTGGCTGTGTGACCGATACCTTACCTACATAGACGATCTGGAATTCTAGAAATTCTCCACTTACTAGTATTTTAATTAGGGCTGATTTCAAGCTTATAATAATATTACTATGAAGTTAATTAAGTTATTTAATGTGTTGCCACGTGGTTTATTAATTACGCTGGAAATGTGGCATTCTAAGAACGTGGATTTTTAGGTATTTGTAGTTGATATCACATAACATCACGCTCGTATTACCCGAACACGTAGGCAGGGAAGTATTGGTACATACTCACACATTTTACCTCTTATGTTTTAAGTTCCTTGTAATAGGAGGCTAACCTATAACTTTTAACCGTGATAAAATCCAGGCTCAAATATAACAATTCGATTTCAGCTAAAATAATACTGAAAGTTTAGTAGAACCACACAGATTTGAGTTGACCTGTCCAGTCAGTGCAAGCATTTGTCTGTTATCGTGTAGCTTAACTCATAACTCAAGGAGCTCAACGACACGGTGAACAATGTCATAGATAAGTCAAGGCTCATGAAAACAACAAAAATACTCACCGAATAAGTATAGTGACTTTATCATTGGTCTGTCTGTATATCTTATGTCACAGCTTCTTACTATAATAGGGGATTATCCCGCGCCCGCATCTCTGCTTAGACCGCTTCTGAGCCAGATTGATGATATTATTCACTCCCAGCTGTGACGTTTATTTGAGAGGCTGGAATAAAAAGAAAAATAACGAAATACTAGCCAAGTGCGAGTTGTAGGGACGGTTGGATGTAGGGTTCCGTAATTAAATCTATACATATAGAATAAAGCTGAAAAATTTGTTTGTACGCGCTAATCTCTGGAACTTCCGTCTGGTTTGGAATATTCTTTTTACATTTGATAGCCCAATTCTTGAGGAACATTACGCTCGTTACGCTGAGCGAAAAGAGAAGCGGTGGTGGCAGCTAGTAAAATTATAAAGAAATATGTATATCTATACATAATTCAAAATTATGAATGCCAAAGTAACTCGGTCGGTAACTTTTTTATGCCTTTATTTTTATCCCGGGAGTACGTTTCAGTATATTATAGTAATTATTTCATTTAAATCAATTACAATACATCATAATTTCCAAGTTCCACGCAGATGAAGCTAGCGAAAAGGTAATATTTTATAATGTTAATAAAGCACTCGAAACCTCAAACCGAATTGTAAAGCGGTAGCGCAATGTGGCGGTCTCTAGTGGCAATAATTGATGGCAACTGAACTCCATATAATGGCGTCAATAATTAAAAGCTTTAATTTACGCTTTAATTTAATATTATTGGTCATATTCACAAGGGTGTGAAAAAGCGTTCAATATTTGTTGTTTACCTTTTGATGTTAAAACGTTTACCGACAAATAACAAGTGAGCGACCGATAAGTGACTGCAATGCGTTTCGTACTTTTAGAACTAACTTCTTTTTCCATTTTTTACTTTTCCAGCATTGTACCGCCTATAGATTTTTACTTTTTCTTTAGCTTTGGATACTTTATTCCTAGCCAAGTCTATTTTCTTCAACAAGGTTAAGTTAAAAAACTAATTTTAAGACAGTTAATAAAGTAGTCAATTTCGCTATAGGATCTTTACCTCATAAAGGTTCGAAAAACGAAAGCTGGCTCGAATAGGGGCCAAAGTTAGAACGCATTTTGCAATTAGATGGCGTTGGATAATGAATAGGGTCACCGCAGGGTACGGAACCCCAAAAATAAAATCCAGACAGACGCGTTTAATTTCCGACGTTTGAGGTTTGGCCTCTTTAAATGATGGAAATAAACGTCTCCATTTTTCCGGAGCTCTTTTAGGGATAATAAGATAGCTAAAATGTGGGTGTGTTTTTAGAACATGTTGAGAGGGCGATAAATAAGGTTATTTCATGAGTTTTGTTGAGTTTCTTGAATATTTAACATATAATGGTAATTCTGAGTAAGTTATGGAGTTAAGTAATCAGTTTTATTTGCTTCTTTTGCAATTGTGGTTTTCTATTATATTATGGTTTCTCTATGAGCTTCTTTTGTTGAAAATTATGCTTGTTCAAGTTACCAGAATACTTCCTTTGAAATTCTCGGTTAATTTACTTTACTTTGGAATTCTTTTATTGAAAATTCAATGAATTTGAGATGTCTGGGAACGATAAACATAATTCGGCAATATTTCATCAATTAATGGTGATGGTTCATTGAAAATGGAATCTGATTAAAAGAGCCAAATTCAAATTCTATTAATTAATATTTAGACACACATATTTGCCAGTTTTCGCCGTACACAAAAGAAGACCTTTTGATTAACTTTCAATCAAATGTCTAATTTAGGTAGGTACATAAATGACATCACGCTAAAGATTACCAGCGTAATCTTTGAAAGATTAGACAGAGATGTGCCTAAGGTGTATATTTCGCCGGTCGTAACTTAGAAATTGTGTGTATTTTCTAACATAGAAGACACAGAGACTAAACACCAAATAATCCCAAACAAGCGTACAATTCTAAGTACACATTATTCCCAAACAGCTCAATTCCCCCGCCGCCTTAAGTCTCGCATTGGCGGAAGTGGAAACCATCCGGACAATCAGCAATGTAGCCATAAATAAATATTTAAACTGCGTCCCTGTCCCTTGGTGCTTACCTGTAATGTTTTGCCACTGAGTATTTATAAATGGAGTGCTTTGCGTTAGCTCTATGGTAAAAATTGTTGAGAATAATCACCGATGACTTTAAAATGTTGCAGATTTGTATTGAAATTTTAGAATACATTAATCACTTCAGTAACTGAAAAAAAACCAAACTTACTCTATTGGAGTCTGACAGAGTCCATCCATACTTACTTACTTACTTATATTTTCCGATACTTTTCACGCCTTAGTAACCAGAGGGATTTCTGTAAAACTTGCCACACATGTAGACCGTGACCTGGGGTAGGATACTTTTATCCCGGTAGCATGTGGGATGATCTTCAATATCCACGCAAGCGCCACCGCGGGTAAAAGCTAGTTATTTTATATACCTGCCTCAAAACTCTACACGAAAGTGAACTAAATGATTTGGTTAGAAACGTACTTAATCAATCAGTCAAAAGTACTAAATTTTCAAGTAGCTCAGCGACTGTACTCTTCGCCCTTTTGAGTGCGTAAGCATTCCATTTACTAACTTATCCGTGGATGTGGTATTGGATTCCTACCGGAAGGTGCCCATGTTGTTACCGTAAATTACAATGACATCTGACTTTGACCCTAGATTATAATTAATTATTATTTATGTCGAAAGTATGTAGGTACTTGTTTTCGTTATTTCCATAGTCCGGGTTATTGAAGCCTTTTTAGCCTCTTCGAACAAGTTTACTCTGAAAGTAAAAAAGCTTTAAGATTTCCCTGAATTCTGAATTCTTCTTCAAACAACTAAGTATTTCCAACAATTTATTTAAAACATTGAATTTAATTTACCTTTTTTATAGGGGCTTACATTAACTTAACTTCCATCATTCCATCAGACCTTTCATCCTTCCATCTTTCATCCTTCCATCTTTCCATCATTCCATCAGACCTTTATTTCATTAATAATAATCTTTAACACAGCACAGGTGTTTCATTTGAAGGTTCCAAACAAAAGCAAGTCGGCATCATTATACCTTCATACAAGCCTTTCTCCCGTGGGGTAGAAACTACTTAATACCCCCTCTCTCCTTACATACTTCTTTCGACTCATCCACGTTCATACAGCTGGTCATACACGCAAGCTGGTAGCGAGTACTCGCACCTGACCTTTCTGAAGAACATCACCAAAATGATCAGCCGGGACCATTTAATCTAGTTTTTTTTAACAAAAAAACTATCGTGTGAAATTACACCCTAGGATGTTTATTCAGGCACATTCAGGCTTACACAATACTAAATGTAATTCCGTTTTTGAACTCACAAACTCAAACAGCCAAACCTGGGACAACTATCTGTAGGCCATACAAAATTTGTTCAGTGCGGGGATCGAACCCGCGACACGCTACGCAGCAGTCAATCCCTCAGCCACTGCGCAAACCGTGTCGTGAAATAATAATATACCTGCGTACCTATTTAATTAAATAATTGCTTTGATACATCTAACAATATCCACTAAGTAAACTTCTGAAAAATTCTATCTTCTCCTTGAATAATAAATGTCCTCAAGCAAGCCCCTGAGATACTCCCCAGGATTACAAAAAGCAAGAAACATATTTATTCAAACAAATCTGGGGAGAATTAGAAAAAGCCCGGAGTATATACGATCACTTCGTTATTATCGTAAACGCAATCGCAGATCGTTAGGTTTCTGCAAATAGGGGGAAGCGAGGCAGACTCACTGGAGGAAAGGCAGTGGCTCTCAAACTTGACGTAATACATCCTCTTTAGAAGATTGAGAATTTAAAGTGTGACTATAAAACCCGCTGATGCCACTCATTTACACACGTCGAAGACTAGTCTTTCCAGAAAAGATTGGAAATAGTTATCACACATATCATCACGCTATACTGCGCCCACATTTTGCCAGTTATGTTAAAGTCCCATGTAATAGGGGGCGAGCCTATTGCCATCAACAAATCCAGACTACGTGGCTGCTACTGAGAAATTCCTGATGGAAAAACCCAATAACAGTTTTCCCGACCCGGGAATCGAACCCAGGACCTCATGTTCAGCAGTCGCGCTTACGACCATTGGACCAACGAGTCGGTCACGTTTTCGACCTGTTGTTCAAATATTAGATGAGGGCGTAGCTACAACGTTCTTTTTCTACCACGAGGAGACGAGGTGGCGAAGTTTAGGGCCAAAAAAACAAATCAAATACTGCCGTACCGTCAACACAATCAAGAAGACATTTAGATTTTCGTAAGGCTTATTTACATAATAAACAAATAAGTAGATATTAAAACTTTGAGCACCACTGCTGCAGACGATGAAATAAAAATATGAAATACCTATATTGGAGCGGCTTTGGTTACGTCGCTTGCGGATGTCACGTTTATATTGAATCCTAGATAAAAAAAGTTAATTTATTCCGAGATTATCGTATAATAGACTGAAAAACAAAATGATAAATGTTTTGGGCTAGTTATTTATTTTGGTATGAAAGTGGTGGTATGACCAGATGTATGAACGTGGACGGAGTAAGAAGAGAACTTATGTAAAGGTCGTTGTTGATGGAATTCTGTAGTTCCTGCCTCATCATAATCATTTCATCCGAAAGACATCCACTGCTGGGTATAGGCCTCCCCCAAGTGCCACCATATTGACAGATCCTGTGCGACTCGCATCCAGCGGATCCTCGCAACCTTCAACCAGGTCATCGGTCCACCTAGTGGAAGGCCTTCCAACGCAACGTCTTCCGGTTCGCGGTCGCCACCCCAGAATTTTTCGGCCCCATCGGCTATCCCTTCTGCGAGCAATGTGCCCTGCCTACTGTCACTTAAGTTTGGCAATTCTTCGGGCTACGTCGGTAACCTTGGTTAGTTCCTGCCTACCTCCATGTTAAAGAGGCATGAATGTAAATATTCCATGACTATCATAGTATCTAACGGACTGAAAATAAAAGTTTAATAATACAGTTGTTGGCTAGCTAAGGTTTTTTGGTAAAGTGCTATAATAATGTCTTTATGATGAATTATGTGAGCGGCTGAAGTTTGTATTCCATGATGATTGGCTAACCGACTGAATATAAAAGTACGAAAAGGTATGAAACAGCTATGTGCTAGATACGATTTTTGGTCGTGATAAATAAAATTATGTCTAGGTCTGCAGTTTGAGCGACGCGTGACATGTTTTCGCTTTTTTGTGAAGTTCAGAATATAAGTATCATTCACACGAGTGGTCTCATACTCGCAAGTGTAATCAGTATCTACTTATCGAGCTTGAAGAAGCTTAATATTTATGTGTTCACGACTAGTTTTGCATAAGTGCCATATAGCAACACTCGAGCATAATTATAGTTGGCACATCTACCTACTCATCCTTAAGTTTAAGGAACTCAACTAATAATAGGTGCACATCGGCCCAACCCTTCGTGAATAATAGGCGTAATGTTACGATATCTACCTACAGAACTGCACAAATTGAAGACGTATCTAAACAGTAATAAAGTCTTCTTCAAAAATGCTCCTACATATTTGCAACCTTTTCCCTCCATCTATCAAAAATCTGGACCACTTGCCCACAAGTACAGCTCACCCTGGAGGCCATTACTATTAATAACTCATATTTTTACTTTTTACCTCAGCTGGTATCAGGCGCTCTCAACCCTAAGGGTCGCTAAACAAAATAATTTATTTACGAGCAGTTTGCCGCCGGAATGAGGAAGTCTGTTTCATTCACATATTTCTTTGGTGCCTTTGGTGTATTATGTACTTTTAAAATATTATTTGTTTCTCTATTACAATACAGTGCAAAAGCCTGTAACGTTCGCAATGCTGGGACACAGGCCTCTGTCAGGAGTCGGACGAAATTAACCACGCGGGCACATACATGCCGATTTTCTCAGGATTATTTCCTGCACCGTCATCTTAATGCTTCATTTACATAAAGAAACACTGTTCATGAACAGTCAGTTAAAATACAAGTATTAAAAAACGAAGGGGAGAAAACATTAAGATTTTCAATAAAAAAATTTTTTTTACGAACACTTTTCCATGTGATCATCTGCCTAGGCTTCTAGTCTAACTTTGTTTGTAGGTTTCTTAAAAAAAAGCATAAATATTTCGTTTATCAGAAGGATTATTTAGTTGGAATAGAAACATCAAGCTCAAAGATAAAAAAGTATGGTATGTAAAGTAATTAGCGGGCGTTTGGCTCCGAGCCAGTACAGTACACTGACGCTGTTGGCTTGTTGCAGTGGTAGATCGTATTAGTGATATTTGATTGAGATATGCACGGGTTGAGGCAAAGAAGCTACGCGTATTTCCGTAAAGAAAAAAGGTAGGCTAGGCCTTGTACGGATGTTTGCCAAGTCATAGGTCTCGAATTCGAACCCAAGACACGCGCCTCTTGATTTTTCGAATTCATGGGCGTATTGTATAATTATCACTTGCTTCGGTGAAGAAAAACAGCTTGCCTGAAAGATATTTCTCGACGACATGTAAAGCCAAGTCAGAGGCTCATGGGCGGCATAAAAACTCTGACACCAGGTTAGGCACTAACCACACGAAAAATAACGAAGACGGAAGTACTATTTGAATAAAAGAATGTCATTGCATTGAGGCTTTCAGCGTTCTTTGATCTTTCTTGACATCTCTATCATGTTACAGCACTATTGTTTATTGAAAATCATTCATCCGAAGTTTGGAGTAGATAAACCCTATCTAATTCAACCACGAGATCGTTTACGGAAAAACGACTTTAATAGAATAGGCAAGTAGATTAACTACCCATCATTTGTGGTGTAGTTAAAAAAGTAAATAGAACACCATCACCACTGCACAAAACACATTAACAGTTCCCAGTTCACTACACTTCTGTAGAAAAAGGAGATGACCTTATAAGCAACAGAAAAATCTAGGTTGCACAGTAAATACTAGGTACTCCCGCGTTCCCGTTACCCTTCCAACTAGCCAGAACAACGTAGAAATCTAGATAAAAAGCTAGGTTCTAAACAAGGCAGTATAAAGTGTCGTGGCTTGGCTTGCGGCCAAGCGGTCGCAGGTCCAAACCGTCTTTGTTTTACGAAGGTGCCTCTATTAAATCAACATTTTAGTTCCCGCTCATGTTTTCGTTTTGGCAACCCCCTGTTGTTTGGGCGGTAATTCATGCATGTTTGAGGTGGGGTTATATTTGCTTTCTGAAGGTAATTCGGTTTTGAGTTTTGTGTCTGGGTATGACGGTGTTTCTTTAGGATGTTTTGGTTAAGCATAAGCATAAGCATAATCAGCCTATTACTGTTCTCACTGCTGGGACGCAGGCCTCCGCTCTATGAGAGGGAATGGGCCACCACGCGGGCCCAGTGCGGATTGGTAGATGTCACATGTCTTCGAATTTTTAGTTCTAGGATATGCCGGTTTCCTCGCGATGTTTTGGTTAAGGACTTCTTATTCTAATGTAATGATCAATGATGTCCTATGCACAGTGAGCAGTGGTTAACAAGTAGTGGTAGGTTCGATCCAAAGTAGGAACTTTACTTTGTGTAATAGGCATATAACACCATCCCTGCTATCAGAACAGTGGAGGAAAAGATAAATATCAACAACAAGTCCTAGAATTGAAATTTCAATGCCACATGCATTGAAGTTGAATGATTTTTAAATTCACCGATCCAACTGGGCCCGTGGTGGATGACGGCCCACTCTCAAACATAAAGAGGTCGCCTGTGTCCCAGTTGTGGGAAGGTTGTAGTCTAATTATACTATACAAAGTCAACCTAGTTATGAATTGCCAAGATTTTATTTTTATTCCTATTTGCTTGCATTATAAACTTTATTTATGATGTGTATAGATTATTGTACCTATATACTTTCTTTGATTTACTTCCTAGTTACTTATTCTGATTTATTTATCTTGCCCCTACTCTTTCCACATCATTTCGCACTTCATGTAATAAATCTGTATGATCTATGTATGGCGCCTAAAAATAAATATATTTGTAATCACGCACGCGATGATTCAGAATTTATCTATACTTTTCAATACTAATAATATATAAAGAGGTATTTATTTGTAAGTTTATAATTATGTAGGAGGTAATCTCCGAAACTAATGATCCAATCCTAAAATTTTGAACTAATAGAATGATACATTATTCGTGGGTACTATAGGCTATACATTGTATTTATGTCATGCATATTAGCTGAGCTATCACTATTTTGCAAATGAAGTCGCGGGCGGAGAGCTAGTTTTTATACAAAAGAAGGCTCCGTAAATATTTGTTAGAAGATAAATATAAAATCAAAGAGAAGTATTTAGTTAAAACCTTTACGATAAAGTATCGACTACAAAGAGGTCTGTGTTGTTTATTTCATAACTGGATATTATTGGCGGAAAGACGTGGAATGTAGCGAGAGCGTAGCTACAGCGTCTTTTATAGTTTTTGGGTGATTTTGAACTTTTCAAGATTTTACAATAACAACAGACATTGCTCGTGGCTAAATAATAAAAGCCGCTCGGGTCGATCTTTAGGTTAAGCCGTGCTTGCCTAGGTTCGTCTGTCGGACCACCCATTACATACCGAGTTTACTCCGTGCCTCGGAAAGCACGTTAAGCCGTTGGTCCCGGCTGTCATTTGTAGATCTTTGACAGTCCTTAGGTAGTCAGTAGCTCAAAGTCTGACAACCAGTCTTACCAAGGGGTATCGTATCACCCAGTACTAACTGGGTTGTGGTGGTCGCTCCATGTAAAATACTGGTATTCAGCTGCATCCGGTTAGACTGGAAGCCGACCTCAACACAGTTGGGAAAAGGCTAGGCAGTGGATGAACAGACAGTACGTTGCTGGGGACTTTGTTCCGCCACAGAATATTATGAAGAGTGAGCGTTTTGGGAAACTTTCTTATGTCACTTTGACGTTTAAAAACGGCTGATGGTCAGCCTAATTTGATACCATTAGGAGGTACCTCTTCCACTTGAATGAAGCAAGAGTTTCTTTTTCCTTGTTTTATAAAAAAGAAGTTGTTACACGTGCTGGGTTTCCGCATAAAGTAGTTCCTAATTGCTGCCCTTCAAACATGCGACTCCACATTGTAAAAGCTCCGCATCTCAGCCGTGTAGCTTACTCTGTGCTTAGAACACAACAAGTCGTGTGAGCATGTTATGATGAGCATTCAATAAATCTGCTACTTTACGTATGTTTAGTTTACGGCGAGGCGTTTATTTGCCCAGCTTCGGTATAAACCAGAGCACATTGTTATTTGTATTATTAAGTCATACAATAGATTTATTGGCTTATTATGTAGGTTAATACCTGGTTGGTGTACAGTCACCAGCACTAATATCTTACCATTTAGCAACTTTTCAGAGTGATGTTCTCCTACTGTGTATGTATTGGTTGTAGGTAGTTTTATGCTGTTACGATCACAGCATTTTGTAACTCATACTATTACGGAATAGTCTTAAAGTTTTCTCATAGTAACAATCTATATTTCAAGTTTGTCAACATTCCAATGATTTTTTATATTGTCACAATTAGCTTGCTATTAGAGGTAAAATTACTGAGCACGGAGATAGAACCACTTTAAAAATTACTGTCAAAAACTATCGCTAGCTCATACATAAAGTATACGCTGACAGCTAATCTAAAGCGAAAGCCTATGCTATTACTCCAAAATAAAAAAGCTATTCACGGAACAGGAAAAATGTTCATGCTGTTTTTTCTGTTGTCACAAGAAAATGCAGTCAACTGTACCCTCGCATTGTGTGGTCCGATGGGAATCCGGATACAATGTTTTGGTGTTTAGCTTTGTGATCTTGTTTTTATAAAAATGTACTTATATCTTGTATTTCGTAAACGAAAAACGATAAAGAATACGACGACGAAGAACAATATAATTGAACGATGAAGAATATAATTGTAGGCTTCTAAGTTTTAACCGTGTAGTTTGTGTTTTTTTTTTCCAAGTATATGTAATATCAAATAATCCCTTATCTTTAAATGGAACTAGGCCTTAGCCCTGCAGAGAATTGAGAGATACAAATGGCTCATATAAAATAAAAAAATAATAAATTAGGACAAAATATAAGTAGGTATGTAGTAAGTTTAGTATTTGTCTTAATGTAGTCTTTTTTCCTGTGAATATTTAATTAGTATTGTTAATTTAAGATAGTTCATAGTTTGTAGATAGTTGGTAAGTAAGTACTAAATTGATTTTTCAGAACTCAGATTCAATTCATGCTTCGTATAAAATCCGTATGTTTTACATACCTAAGTAAACATATCAAAACAAAACATAACCATTTAACTACCCCAGTTACCCCCACCCCCCAATTTAAACTCAACCTTAAAACTTTCATTCCCAGAATCGCGGTCATTTCAATGTCTAAAGAGAAATTAATTTTCCGCTCCGAGTGAACACGAAGTGGGCCGAACTTGGCCGAATCGTTCCGAAGTTGAAGCAACAATGCTTGATGGACGATTTTATTCCTCGGAAGACCTCAAAGGGTCAAACCAAATTAGTAAATCCTAATACTATCTAGATGAATGAAGAAAGGTTTCATTTATTAATTTACTAACTCTAGTTATAAGTTATTATACTACTAACAAATTGGATCCTAGTGATCTTAAATAAACGTTTATTGTATTGTAAATGTGTGTTCGAATGGGTAGAAGGCCCGTTTTTGAACCCAAGTCAAATCATTTAATTCAACTAAAGTTGTGACACTCAAAAGTGACTTTTAATGAAAAGGCAGTTTTTAACGTTAAAATTTTCTACAAAGGAAATATAATTGATTCTATTGCCTGTACACAAGCTTAGTTTCGTGCGGGGAAGAATGGGCAATGAACTGGAACCTATCACCATGATTCGCCTTATTTGTGCACCAAGATTTCTTGGTAGATTTCGGTAAGTAAACTTTACTTTATTAATCGATTCATTGGAAATAATTTCAATATTGGCAGTCCATTTATTTTGTGCTCAATTTATACTGTCACTTACGGGATATCTTTCGTGATTGTTCATTATTTTAAGTAGCAGCCGGCATCGTAAAAGGACTCCAAAAAACCTGGTGATACTGTGAGTGTGTTTTGCCGTGACTTAGTGTCGAGTTCCAGTAGTGCGCGTAGCAAAAGACAAAGAAAGAGGGTAGATAGATTTGTCTGCTCTTAACAATTTATTTCCAACCCGCGATCATGGCGCTTGCAACAGCGCCGAAATATAGGGAGCTCAAAATAATTAGCAATCACTGAAGATATCCCGTAAGTGACAGTATAAGTTTAGTTATAAACCGTGAAAGCTTAAAACAGTGTTTATTTTGTCCTGTTGCTAACGAAAATTACTAAAGAAAAGTATTTGCTTCAGTTTCTTAGAACTAGCTTTTGCCCGCGGCTTCGCTTGCGTTAATTTATAATTTAACAATCAATTCGGGTTGTACTCTGCTTGTAATAATATAATTCAATCATGATTCGAAAGACAAGTGGCGCCATCTATTTTCATAACAACGTTATTGTGGTTTTCCTCGGGAACTGTACTTTTTTTCGGGATGAAAGGTACATAGTATGTCCGTATCTGTACACCTGATAACGTATATATGCAAAATTTCAGGATGATCGGTTCAGTGGTTTAGGCGTGGTAAAAGTAAAAGGTAACAAACAAACAAACGAACAAAGTTACTTTCGCATTTATTATACTTGTATGGAAGTATGGATGGATTCTTAGATTACATTTTCCATTAGAAAACCCGTTTTGAGATTCTGCCCATATTCCGTATAAAATTTTACGAAATATGTATAATTTCTATAAAGTTATTTCATATTATGCAATAAACCCAATAAACGACGATAGTGCATACATAAGGGTTGAAAAGTAATGGGATATACCCTGGGGCTAGATATTCTAGACCTTTTTACATGAGGTAATAGGCAGCGAAGTTTTGTACCTTGGAGACACAAAATCTTTATTCTCCAAAATGCCGGCGGGTGTGTGAGAAATGGATTCTACCTTCATATTTATGTTTACCTGTCAAAAGATAAGGTTTCTTCCTAGGCAGTTTTTAGATATGATATATGTATAAAAGATCATGATTTATATAAGAAGTCGGTCTTAGTATAATACAATAGTATGATAATTCTAATTTACAAAGTACAACTAAACTGCTACATGCCACAAAATTCTTTCAACTCTTTCTTAATCCTTTTCCAAATAAAAGACGTTAGCAAAATATTCATTCAAATCCTATCCAATGGAATCGACACCATATTCATTTTATTGATAAACGTTTGCAACGTTGTACTCGAGTATACTTCCCGTGCTTGCAGGCACAGGTATACAAAATCAGGTACACTTCGACACAACACGCTTTGAACAGCCGATATCTTGCGAAACACCGGATGCGTTCCGTGCTCGTCGAGACAGTCAGCAAATATTGTACGTCGACTGTACTTGTTTGCTTGCAGCGGATTGAAAGTATGTTGTAGGAAGAACTTATTGATATAGAAGACAGGTAAGCTGTAGTCTGTAGTTCCTTAGGGGTTTAGATTTCAACGTCATTGGGATGTAGCGTTCTTAGTCTAGCGTAGTTGTGGATGGAGCCTCATTTACTCCGTACATTAATTCTGATGTCTTTTGATTTTGGTCTTAACCCAAAATTAAGACATCACCATTATTGTTTAACCCTAACAATGGTATATTTTCATGTCGCCTATAATCCCTGAAGAGTTAGGCAGGGATATACCCTATAGCACACCCCTATTTTGCTTATGTTTAAGTCTCATGTAATAGGGGGCAAGCATATTGCCATCAACCGGGCACAAATTTAAACACAGTGCTGCTGCTGAGAAATTCCTGCTGAAAAAAATCAAAAATACTTTGCCCGACTCGGTAATCGAATTCAGGACAGTGCAGAAGTAGCGTTTGCAACGACGAGACGTTCTTGATAAATATCAAAACATATGAAGACTAGAGAAGCGAGATATCTGTTTAGTCGACTGTACTAGGATAGTTTTTGTTCAGTAAAACTATCCTAGTACAGTCGCCTAAACAGATATCTCGCTTCTCTAGTCTTGTCACATGCGCGCCATCTAGTGTTTATTGTAATGAAACAAACAGGTGGAAGTTCCTGTTTGAATAGTTGTTGGAAATAAAATTGTATTGCATACTGTAGGAAGGTATGGAATGAATTTGTTGTTGCTCTTGTTTTATTTAGTAAGACTCGCTAAAGTAGACTCATCTTTCATGGGGTACTGTTTGAGATGCTATAATAAATTCCACAAAGTATTCTTGAACTGAATGAAACGAAATTTAAATCATGCATTAAACGCACACTATGTAAGAAAGCATATTACAAGTTGGACGATTATATCACTGATAAAAATGCTTGGCTCAATGCCGGTCCTGCTCCACAAGAACAGGGGCGCCTAAATTGATAGCATTAAATAGTATTGTTGGAGCTGCTGAAGATTGTATAACTATCTTTGCATTGTATAGATTCAATCTCTTTTGTATTATATAGCCGCCTAGCCCATATTGTGTGAGTACTATGTACTAGAAAGCTGTCATTCGCTGGAAACCTGCGTCTTTTCTTGACTTGAATGTGCCCTGGCGGTTAGGAGTATGTCATGCTCACTCAAATGTCTCGCTGATGGTGGCACGTGTGTCGGATCATTTAGTTCCCTTCAAAATGGTGTTGAATGGTGCTGATACATGCGTCATGTTCGTGAACGGGCGCTGTCAGTTGTGACTGGTCATCTCTTATTTGCCACGGCTTATTTGAATTAATTATTTGATTTTTGAATTGTTTTTATTATGGACACTTTTAACGTACTCATCTTGCTGCATCGTTCTCACATAATGTACCATCTCAAAATGAATGATGTAACCAAGGTTTTTGTTAAAGTATTCTGATTTTTTATTTGCAAAATTTTCAAAGCCTTTTTAATAAACAAGATACACTCGAAGCATTTCTGGATAAAAATTCAATGTATAAAGCAATATGTATCTCAGAAACATGGCTAACTCAAGAGAAACTTGATCTCATCCAATTTAGTGGATACAAATTTGCATCTTCCTTCTGTCGTAGCACTAGAACAGGTGGCGGTGTTTGTATACTTCTACAAGAACATATCGACAGCATAAATAGAAAGGATATTTCAGACATGTCTTTAGAATATATAATTGAAGTGTGTGCCACGGAATTACCAAAAGAAAACCTATTGATAATAACTATGTACTGGAATAGAAGAGAGGAGGAAATATTTTACCGACAATTAGAACAAATTTTAAAATACATAAACAATAAATACTACAAACTAAATATAATAATAGGAGGTGATTTTAATATTAATATAAAATCAGATAATTTAAAATCTAATAATTTTTTAAATCTTATGCTAGAACATAACTATAGTCAACACGTAAAAACTCCCACACGTATTACACCAAACACTGCAACATGTATAGATCTAATATTCACAAATTTTAACAACAAAGCCATGTACACATCCACTGAAGAGCTAGGTTTCTCCGACCACAATTGTGCAATTCTAAATTTAAAAATAGCCGAACAGTCGGAAAAATATTACTGGTACACAAAGAAAAGACTGTTTAATAACACAAATATATCAAAATTCAAAAAGGAAATACAAAAACTCAATTGGAATGACATTCTTACAAATAATAACATTGACATAAATTATAAAATATTTCATGACACTCTTATTTCTATCCTAAACCAATGTATGCCGCTGCGTAAAATTAAACTAAAAACTGATTATAAAAAATATTGGCTCACTGTAGGTATAAAAAAATCTTGTTTAAATAAAAGACTATTAAAAACGTTAACAACAAAAATAAAAAATCCAATATTAACAAAATATTATAAAAAGTATGAAAAAACATTAAAAAAAGCTGTGATCATTGCAACAAAACTTCACTTTAAAAATAAAATGATGCAATCTAACAATAAAGTTAAAACTATGTGGGGAATAATAAATGAACGCACAAACAAGAAACTAAAAAGTGAAAAATACAACATAACCCTACAAATAAATAACTGCCTAACTTCAAAACCAAAAGAAGTAGCTAATATATTTAATAATTTCTTTGCCTCCATTGGTGGGAATAGCACATTGTCTACTACCAGCCAACCAAAAGGCCCCACGGCGATTTCAACTACTCAAAATACACTGTACCTTAGCCCAGTAGATCCTTACGAAGTAAATACAATAATTAAAAGTCTAAAAAATAAAAGAAGCCATGGATGAATTGACGAACTTCCACCCACCTTATTAAGACAATGCGCTGACGAACTAACTTTGCCATTTTACGTACTACTTAATCAATCTTTTGAAGAAGGCATTTTTCCCGAATTATTAAAAAAAGCTCTTATAAAACCGATCCACAAGAAAAATATAAGAACTGACCCAAATAACTATCGCCCCATTGCTCTTCTACCAACAGCCTCAAAAATATTTGAGAAAGCCATGTGCAATCGTGTCTATGCATTTTGTGAGAAATATAATATATTCAATGACAGTCAGAATGGTTTTCGCAAAAACCGATCTACCGTTTTGGCTGTTTATAAATATGTACAAGAAGCACTCAATATAATTAATAATAAAAAATATGCTGTAGGATTGTTATTAGACATGACAAAAGCTTATGATAAGGTACAATTTGATATATTATTAAATAAACTATATAACATCGGCATCCGCGGAAAAAGCTACGAATGGTTTACATCATATTTAAAAAACAGAGAACAAGTTGTAGAAGTAGAACATTACAATCATAAATCAAAAGAAATAGAATTAATACGATCACAAAACACACCCATAAATGCTTCTATACCACAAGGAAGCGTAATAGGGTGCCTACTATTTCTTGTTTACATAAATGACCTTCCCAACCACATTAATGAGTCATGCGTATTATTCGCCGATGACATCTCTATCTTAACATCTTGTGATAATAATATAAATTTAAACCAAAAACTTACTTCTATACTTGACACTACAACACAATGGATGAACGAACACAACCTTGAAATTAACTTTAATAAGACAAAAATAATAACTTTCTACCCACGACAAAAAGTCCCTTTAACTATAAGTTTCAAATACAACGGATTAAAATTAGAAACAGTAAATAAATTCACACTTTTAGGCCTCGATATAGATTCAAACACAGATTGGAAATCACATATTCAAAAAGTTAAAACGAAATTGTCTAAGTTCTCATACGCACTCCGAGAAATAAAGAAGACAACAGACCTTAAAACAGCAATGGTAACATATTACGCATACGCATTCGCATGGCTCAAGTATGGAGTTATATTATGGGGAAATAGTACAGACGCGCCAACATTATTAACTCTGCAGAAAAAAATGGTTAGAATATTAACAAATATCAAAGAAACAGACTCCTGTAAGCCCCACTTTAAAGAACTTCAAATATTAACACTGCCTTGCCTCTACATACTTGAAATTTGTAAATTTGTACGAAAATATCCCCAGTTCTATACCAAAAGAGGAGACATCCAAAATAAAATTTTACTCAGACATGAAAATAGACTTAACATACCCACTTCAAGATTAAAAATGCACTCTTCTAGTTCATTTGTTATGTCTATAAAAATATACAACAAACTACCGGAAGACATTAAAAATACTAATAACAATAATATATTCACCAATAAACTTAAACAATTACTAATCAATAAAAGCTACTACACCATTAACGAATACTTTGACGATAAATTTAAACAATAATAAAAACCATTGTGACATTTTTCTGATATCATACCGACATTTCAATTTAAATTTGACTTTGAATTTATTAATTTATTTATTTTAAAACTCGAAAATACTGTTCATTAAAAATAACTATACTAAATAGCGCACCTTTCAATCCAATTATCCAATTTATTTAAAAAATACTGTAAAAAAAGTTAATTTTAGATTATTATTATAACTTATAATTTTAGTATATAATGGTGCAATAAAATAAACTAAAACCAAATATTACATTTAAGACTTATAAATGTATTAGTACTCAATTAAATATAATTATGATCTATAATGTAAATACCACAAAAGCCATTTTACTATTTTAATTTAATATTTCTTAACTTTTTAAAAAGCGCCTTCATCCTCTCTCCTATTACCAATTAATTTAACTTTGCTGTGCCCGACAGGGTCCATAATTGATTCAATGTTTTAACATACCAACTGTTTTATTTAACATTATGGAATGCAATAAAGAATTGAGTATTGAGTATTGAGTATTGATTTAAAAGAGTGTCCATGGAGTTTCTTGCCCGTTCTTCTCCATAGAGATCTACGTTAGGGAATGGGCAACTACAGTACTTTCACAGTTTTCGTGCCTTGTGACTGGGACTGTAGCTATATTTTACTGTTGCCTTTGTTTCGACAATTCAAAAGTGCCTGTAACTGGCCTACTTCAAATAAATGCTTTGATTTCGATTTTGATTTTGATTGATTTTAATTATTGTTTTGTGTGCGAAAAAACGAGCAGATCTACCCATCATTGCGATATTTTTTTTGTTCTGAACCATACCTAGAAACCATATAGTTACGGAGATTGGAGGCCATTTTTCACAAGTTTAATTCAAGTATTATTATGGTATAACTTTACTTTAAATACCTCCATGACCCCTGCACTATTCAAAGCATCCATCAGCACAATGTTTTGATTGCGTTACATTGAGTTCTACCGTAAAACGCGATATTTCACCTCAAAAAAAAAGTCGTTTCCCAGCAATATTTTTTGTGTAGAGTTACTTAGTTTGTTGTACTGAATCCTTTGTTAACGGCTTCATGAAGGGTCCGTCTACACCTTGTAGACTGTTTACGTTGTCAGTCCATGTCGTCCAACTTACCAAAATGTCGGCAAATATCGATATGGCAACACCTATAAGAAAATTTCCTCTAATGTAGCTTAAGCTCACGTGCTTTCCCCAACGTTCCTCACAGCCGGCAGCGATGGCACGCGGGTCCTAACGTGACTGTCTGCCAACGCCACCAGCTGTTTGTTGTGTTACTTTGTTTGGTTGTCGGTTATTTACTTACTAGAAAGTACATTAAGAACAATCTTTAGGGAGATTTTGTGGTAAATTCTGTGTGTAATGTAATGGAAGTTTATTTAAAACTCACAAAGTCACAGCTGGACATCATTGGAGAATGGTAGTGTGATATAGAACACAGCGGAAAATGTTAGAGGAGGTCTATGCCAAGAGCACACAACTACGGGACATTATATAATGAAACAAAATCACGTTTAATATTTTATGTAAGTTTCTAATAGTTCAGAAAAAAAAAGTTTTGTTAAAAATTGGTTTCTGTCTGGATATGGAAAACCTCGTAGATCACATGGGGAAATGTCGTTTTACATGGTCATTTTGATTCCCAAACTGGAGATTAACATCAGTCTCCCTCAAAAAATATTTAATGATATTTTTGATTGAGTTCCATTAGGTACGAGTACTTATCCTTTTCTTACTCGATTCATTATCTTTTCTGCGAACCTTTGTCAAAAGATTCAATATTAAGTTATAGAAGTAAAATATTCTTCTATTTGTAGTTCCGAAGTAGAACAACAAAAAGTTACTTTGATCAAGAAATTACTAGAACTACAAACTCGACTCTAAACAGGAAACTTCTACAAACGAAGTAGAAAACAAGAACAATTTTGAAGGCAACACGAGCAACAGCTTTAACACAACATCACGCCTGTAATCCTCGAAGGGTTAGGCAGAGGTGTACTTAATAGTAAACCCACATTTCACCAGTTATGATTTACTAGCTTATGTCAGCGTCTTCACCCGCGTGGAGTTCGGTTATTGTCCCACGGGATCGTACCGGGATAAAACATATCCTATGTGTTAACCCAAGTTATAAACTATCTAATTGCCAAATTTCATCCAAATCCGGTGACTAGTTTTTGCGTGAAAGAGTAACAAACATCCATACATTCTTAAAAACTTCCGCATTTATAACATTAGTAGGAAGTTCCATATAATGTAGGTCTTGCAAATTCCTAACAATACACCCAGTTACACATACATCGTCATAACACCCATACCTGGGAATACTCCACGCAATATTGCCCCGAACTATGTAGCTCTGAAACTCAGCGCTATGCGCGGTCCAGTTCCCAACTATTCCAATCAGATGAGCGTCGTTTGCTGAAGAGTTCGTATAAAACGAGCGTGTGCTTGGAGTTGGAGGGAAGAGGATAACAATGTTTGTGAAAGAACGCGTCGTAACAGAAGTGGATCGACAATGTATCATAATATGCTAGTGGTCGCAAGCATGATTGCTGAGCATGAGGTCCTGGGTTCGATTCCCAGGTCGGGCAAAGTGTTATTGGTTTTTTTTCATCAGGAATTTCTCAGTAGCAGCCACGGAGTCTGGATTTGTGCCCGGTTCATGGCAATAGGCTCGCCCCCTATTACATGGGACGTCCTAAATATAACTGGCGAAATGTGGGTATACTATTAGATAAACCTCTGCCTAACCCTTCGGGGATTACAGGCCTGATGTTATGTCATGTCTTCATATTAGTACGCCTGTGTTCCCCAGATAGTGCGGGCAGAAGAGTTTCCTATAGCCGCTGTTAGTTAGGTGCGAGTTCCATATAAAGCGTGCGAGCCACGAGTTTACATCAATCGAGTACATAACATAATATCCAGAATGTACAGAATAAGTACAAAATACAAAACTACAGTTTGCTCAACCTGGGAATCAACCGAGGAGCCCAGCTCTCTCTAATGATCGAGTCCCTTTATAAATTAACATCCTGTTGATTTTTCCGAAGTTGGGTAAAGCTTTAACTTAAAGGGAAAATCATCATCATCATCATCATCCACAGCCCGAACTCACCCACTGCTGCCTCGATAGGCCTCTCTTGTCTTGTGCCAATCTCCAAAAGGAAAATGGGTATGGCAAATGTCTAGCAAACTGTTTCATGTAATAACAATAAGAGAAACCGAAATGTTACGTCCCAATTATAATTTAAAAAGGGTTGTCCATTTTTTCTGCGTGATATAAGGTTATAAAGGGACCTCCCTGTAGTATGCTCATCAGGAGAAGAGGGTCGCCTATTCTTATATCAATCTGCCTAATTATAACATTGGGTATATTACCGTAACCCAATATTGATTGTGTGGCGGCCTTGGACCTTGAGTGTATTATTCTGAAACGATAGCTTTGGGAACCTTTTGAAATTGTGCTTTTTTAATGTAAATGGACAATAAACCGTTGATATAAAACTAATACACAGAGTTATTTTATACACGTTTCTAAACAGTTTTAGTCTAGAAGCGGTCTGGCCCACTTTAAGTTAAACGATGAGCAGTGATAGCCTAGTTGTGTGACCGTCGGACTGCCAAGTCATAGGTCTCGACTCTGATTTTTCTGATTCATGTGCGTATTGTATACGTCGGATATGTCAAGATTTACTCCGTTAGACTTGTACATCATGTGGACATACGATCGGTTTCGTGCTATGAAAACACACTGGGTGCGATACACTGTTTCTAGCAAAACTAACGAATTACTTGAGATTACAACTTAACACAATAACATGGGGCACAATGAATTGGATACAGTACGACGACCAAGACGTCTCAACCCTGCCGCGATCAGACATTGGCTGTCGCCCTCGCCTCGAGCTGAACATCAGGGCTCTGTAGAAACATGCTGAGGTGTGGGTAGACTGGTAAGTATTTCGCGTCATGTCACCAGTGCCCACTAGCGCGTTTGCCGATTCATTTTATGTCCGTACTAACGACCGGATCCGACATATACACCGTGACTTTTTAGTCGTCTTACAAAGGTGATCCACTCAATGTACCCGACATAAAATAGCTCTAGGCGCCATTTTTTTTTTACCTGCCATAATAGGTATAAAGAAAAATAAATAATACATTAGAATAAAATTATGAAACATCCACCCAGCGCTCGAGACCCGTAGATCATCGCTCGCAAAAGGGTGTTTCACTACGTTACGCGTCATAATACTGAATAATATTTTTATTTTTAAATTATTAAAATCTCATAAATATCTATTTTTTTGTAGTCATTGGATACATGAACTGGGCTGCCGTTGTAAGACGACTAAAAAGTCATGGTGTATATTATCATTTGCTTCAGCGAAGGAAAACATTGTGAAGAAACCAGCATGCTTGAGAGATTTCTCTCTATGATGATGACAGTTATTATATACTCACTAATAACTGTCGAGCCATATCACCTTTAAAATGATAAAATGACGAAAATTATAATCTTCCCCTTTATTTCTAAAAATTAAAAAAAATTAAAACTAAATATATATCATTTTCTTGTAACCTCACTCCACAAAATACAAAAAACCTACATCCGTCACGGTATCGTCCGAAACTTTCCGTACAGATCCTCTAATATCCTTGATACCGGAACATCGTCCGTCATTGGTGGAATCCGCACGGGTCCGCGACCCACTGATCGTAATGCCAGATAGTCTGGCCGTCTGCCGGCCTGTTATCGTGTCTGGCAACGTATGCCATGCTGCTGGCAGATTCGAATTGAATTCTTATGAATATGGGGACGATTTAAATCTTTTATGTGGGGGTTCTGGGGACTTTGACTTTTGTTATTAAGATTAGCAGTATAGTTCGTCGTTTATCTAGAGTGATCTCGGTATACAGGGTGTAAACGGAACTTTCACGAAGCCGTTAACCAAACATTATGTAAGTACATCAAACTAAGTAACTTTACGCAAAAATTATTGCTGGGAAACGACTTTTTTTTTGGGTAATAACATTTTACGGTAGTACTGCAATGTTACGCACTCAAAACATTGTGCTGATGGATGGATAGAATTGTACGGGGGTCGTGGAGGTGTTTGAGTAAAGTTCTTAAATTAAAAACATGTTTAAAAAAAAAACTTTTGAAATAGTTGGAACTTTGACCCTCAATATCTCCGTAACTAGAAAGTTCCCAGGTATGGTCTAGAACAAAAAAAAAATATCGCAGGGATAGGGAAAACATTTATCGCATTTCGGTTTTGTTGAGGGTCTTGTTACCCCCTTTATGGTATTCATACCTGTTTCTAGGCGCACTAAAAAAAGCGCGTTATTAAATTTCTAGCTTTAGGCGCTAAGCTGAACGTGGACTATCCAACGCCATTATTTTGTCTAGAAATTCATTTAGGTGTGACTTTTCAACCGCAGAACTGTTCTGTGCATAGAGAAAAACAAGGATATTAACGTGAATATGTATGAGAATAGTCCTGTGCTCCAAACTTATTTCAATTATAAATCCTATCAAAATTTTAAGTGGGGTTAAATTGCCTTCCTACGCATTCACTGTGTATGTAAATTATATTTTAATAAATCTCATTCACAAGGAGGTAGGAGAATTATATTAAATAATTGTTAACAAAGACTATGCCAAACGAGCTGTGAGCCCAACAAACACAGAATTGGTGCCCTGAAACAGTAACCCGAGGCCGCAGCAGTCCACGAAGATGATGGCGGGATGACCTGGAGAAGAAACGCAGAATCGTAAAAGATGGAAGGAATTGAGAAAGCCATTTGCCTAGATGTGAGACATTAGGGCTAATAATTTGAATAAAGCAGAATTTCTCAGAAGCAGCGCGGTTGAAGATATTGGCTCGCAGCCGTTTGCAAGGGACTGAAACATATTCTGCGCAACGTGAGCGTAGCTACTGAGAAACTTCTCTGCCTAACCGTACGGAGATTACAGGCGTGATGTTACGTTATGTTAAAACACAAAGCCTTTAATCCTATGAGTGTGAAACTGAGAATAAAAGATAAAACATTCGAAGTTTGATCCAAAATGCACGGAAATAAACGAAATCCATGTGGAAATTGAGACATCGCAGTGAAACGCCGGAGTTGAGCTGATCCCAATTCCAGATAACTGCGATTACAACTGGACGGATGACTGTCCGGTGACCGGGATATGTCCGGCCGTCGCCGGGGACACGTCCGGAAAGCGTGCGTCACACGAAAAATGGAGGCAGAAGTAAAAAAACAGACTACAACCTTTATGGTTCTATAGTTTTAGCAATCCATATCATCATTCTTCGACCACTGTCCTCTTGATGCATTCTCAAGTAGCTACCTGCTTAATTGCACAAAATGACGATGCCCATCCTCTTACCGATATTGATTCACCCTACGCGGGCAAGATTAGTGGTTATTTTTGTGTCTGTCTTTTCGCAAGCTTTTACTTTTATGTGATTGGTTGGTAAAAGGTTGGACCTGACAGTTTTAAAAGTGTTTTGTATTTCTACAAAGACTTTTAACAGAATTAACATCGGTGGCGTGCCTAGAGGCCATCAATTGCCATAAGGCAAGCAGAGCAGGCTGTTCGAAAACCTGAACATCATGAAGAGTAGTAGGTTATAAAAGCAAGCTAAGCTTGTGGGCTTGTATGAAAGTACCACCACGAATTGACATGATCTTTTCGGTAGCTAATGTCAACCCAATACACTTTTGACTTTACCAACATCGTTATCGGAATGTCAGAGACATTCTATTACCGATAAAGATGAAGATTCTGTATTTCCAAACTCGAAAGTGTTTACCCATTTTGTGACCATATGGAACTGGAAATACTAAATCTTTGACAAAGACTAAGCTTTGGGTATTGCCGGGTATTGTTCACAAATGTGTAGTAGACTTTCTGCGTCGACCTTTATAGCGGCCTGCAATACTAATGGACTGCGGGGAATCTTTATAGATTTGACCTGAGATTTCGCTAGAGGGCCGCGGTTGGCAGATCAGACGAATTGACTGGCTCGTCAGTTCGGCTAGATCGTTCGAATAGTTCAGGAATCAATTTATGAAAGCTTTCGGGCTTGGTAGTTTCATGCTTCTGTTTTCAATTTAAACTGATCCGAATTCCATGAAGTAGATTGATTTATCTTATCTTTAACTTTACAAGTAACTGACCGACTTGTTGACAATTGCCAAATTGTTACTTTTTGGTCAGAACCATCAAAATCTAACATGCTAGGTCCAAATTCAAATTCAAATTCAAATTATTTATTGCAATCCATAATGTACATATACAGGTGGTAAAAAACAATTAAAAAGAAACAATTATGGACCCTGTCGGGCACAGCAAAATTAAACTAATCAGGAAGGAGAGAGGAAGAGCGCTTTTATCAACTTACCATTTTTTATTTTAATTATATCATTTATTTATTAAGAAATTAATTATTATATTTGATTATATCATTCGTTTTTTTTATTCTATATTATGATATTACAGTTATATTTTTATAACCGTTTAATTCCGTAAGACTAAAAGGAAATTGGAAAATAAGTAGATTATTTTATAATATTTATATCAGAGTTTTGTAGAACTGAGGTGTACTCAACGTATACTTCACAATCCCATAATGAGGATTAACAAAGTGACATTAGATCAGAAAAAGCGACGATAGAAAGTCAAGAAATTGACATAATCAAACGAAAAGCTGTCTATCCGTTGGCCCCTTCTTAAAGCCCTCAAAAAGAAAATTTCTCTGAAGTTCTAAAGAAAGTCCGTTTTTATTTTAAATACCTACACTACAGTAACATTTATATAAACCACTGGGTACTTAATTTGTACTTACTAGAACAACCTCGTAGAGCTTTAGACAAATGTTAGTCCATTGTCTAGCACTAATGGATCGCCAGAGTCTTCGCAGTTTCAACTGAGGTAGCGACAACACCCAAGTGATAGATTAGGGGATCTGTCGACAGCTCTGTCCGGATTTCGGTCGATGGAACTAACGGCCTAGAGTAGATTATCTTGGTTCCGTATGTGGGAATGTTTTACGCGTCGATCCGGGGGTGTTATTCTGTAACTGAAACTTTGTATAGTCTGTGTAGTTTAACATTGTGTGAGATTCATTCACAGATTCAGAGACTGCATTCTGAAAATTGACAACGTCTAATATAGCCGTCAAAGACTTCAATGTTTGAGTGAATTAATCAATATTACTACATGGAATTGTGATATATCGCTCTGTCATCAACTGCCTAGCCTTTTCTCAACTTTTTTGGTTCCCGGCTTTCAGTATAAATAGATGCAGCTGAATACCAGTTTATCATTTCGTGACACCAAAATTACTTGGAAACACAACTTGCTAATGAAAACAAATACAATTAACTGTCAACATTTAGTAACTACACAAACTACCATCAGTGTAATATTGATACAAATAAAATTAAACACAAAGCCCCGAGGGATCAATAGTTGGCACACAGTGCTGAGAGACCATTTTGTTTTTAAACAACTTTTGCGTGCGATCCAGCCTGTCAGCAAGTTGCAGTGATGGGAAAGGAATAGCGATAATGCAGAAAACGTCAAGGCAAGGGCAAGTGCCTATCTGACCTTCATAACACAAACTAAACAAACAACTTTGCGAAAATATATAATAAGTTACCCATAGACATTAAGAGCATTCATTTAATTGGTATTTTTAAAAGAAAGCATATTAGCATATTACTCTGTAAAAGAATTCCTTGGAGAAAAATAATTATTTAATATTAAAATAAGAAGAGTATGTTTAATATAAAATGTTTGTATAATGTTAATTAATGTAAAATAATGTTAATTATAATATTAAGTATGGATATTTTTTTTAAAAACCATTTAAATTGCAATGCCTTAACATGCCACTAAGTTCTAAGAACCTACCTATTGTTACCATCGTCAAAATACTGTACACTTAGTTCGCAATAAAGAATTTGAATTTGAAACTACTTCAAAATATAGAAGACCGGTCTTATATGTATAAATAACTGAACTGCTTGTTCTTACCAAGGTTATCATTTAAAAAATACGATGGGTGGCGCCTACAACCCGTACTTATCTTCATACGATGCCGATTTAATCGAAAATCAATGCATGCAAGGCGCGTCGATTTATAGCAAAACTTTTGGCGTTGGGAGTCGTCGCCATTTTAACTGCTGCACTTGCGAATAATGTATGGGTTCGAAAGTTTTTACATATTTAAAGAACACTACGATATATTATCAGTTACTAACTCTATTTAAATGAAACCTATTATCTACTGAGTTAAACCTTTTCTTTGACTGATACTAGCTTTTGCTCGCGTAAATTGTAAATTATTCCACGGTAACGTGCTACCGAGATAAAAAGTATCCTAGTTCTTATCCCAGATCACAGTCAATCATCATCACCTGCCTAGCCTTTTCCCAACTACATATGTTGGGGTTGGCTTCCAGTCTAACGGGATGCAAAGCATAATCAGCCTATTAATGTTCCCACTGCTGGGACGCAGGCCTCCTCTCTATAAGAGGGAATGGGCTATAATCCACCACGCGGGCCCGGTGCGAGTTGGTAGATGTCACATGTCTTCGAATTTTTGGTTCTAGGACATGCCGGTTTCCTCATGATGTTTCCCTTCACCTTTTTGAGAGCAGTGGTGATAAAATAACTTACACAAAGTAATGCGCCCGGCTGGGTTCGAACCCACGACTTACTGCTCGTAAGTCAGGGTCTCCACCACTGGGCCACCGCTGCTCTCAATGCAGCTGATTACCAGTATTTTACCTGGAGCGCCGGCCTATCTGACTTCCACAACCCAGTTAGTACTGGGTAATACAATACCCTTTTGTAGACTGGTTGTCAGATTTTCGTGCCTGTAACGAATGTCTGTCAAAGATCTACAAATGATTGCCGGAACCAGTGGCTTAATTTACAATATTGGTATGAATTTTAAAATTGAACCTATCCTGTTCGTACACACATCTGTATACTTATTTCATTGCTCTATCTCGTATTTTCTTTTAACACAATACTCGTCAACTTGTATCCTTGTTACATTGTCATCTGCCTAGCCTTTTCCTATGTTAGGGTCGGTCCAGACTAACCAGAGCAGTTCTAGTAATTCTATCCTAGTTACAAAAACATCGATACATCGACACTTCCCATCACTAAATCGGTGTCGACGGAAAAGTATTTAGCGGAGTGAAGGACTGCGCATCGCTTCTCGTCAGAATTTCAAGCGCTTCGTCGCAACTTCATACCTTTGTTTATTTAGAGGTAGGCACGCTGGCAGGTGCTTTGAATATTTATTTTAAAGGAAAATATGCTAGCTTTTAGCGTAGTTTGATGCTATATTTGATGCTATGGGGTAGCTGAAAGAATCTTGCTAAGACTTAGGAGAGTCAGTTCAGTTAAATTACAGTGATTCTATCAATACTGTATGCGTCATGTTTTTTCAGCAAATAAATGTATTTTCTTTCTTTCTATAAATCTGCTTAATAATCAAGTTTACTGACTGTGTCGTCCCGCCGTGTGTCATCTTCAAGTGTCTTTACTTATATTTTTTTGGGATGGGAAATCATCAAATGACCCCCGCACTCTGAGCGGAGCGGAAGGGAGTGTCAGACTTGTACATAGGATAAGATAAGGATTTATTTCTCACCACAATACATAGGTACATTATTAGGTTTCGTGAACAATACATACGTTTTTATACTGTGGGAGACTGGTGCCTAAGCTAGGCGAAAAGCCTGTATTTCAAGACACCAGGATAAAACGTTTATTGTTTATTAAACAATATAAATTTTATAAATTCTACTACAGGAAACGACAAACTTTCTCTTTACACAAAACACCCACTGCAAACCATTTATTTCGTCGGAAACCACGCGTCGGTACCTGCTTCCTGTGCTGGTCTCATAAAACGGGATGTGAGCAAAACTTAAGGTCAACCTGTTGCTCCGACGATTCGACCTAATCTTTATGTGACAGACATAAAATGAGAATGATCCTCTGAAAGTCGGTTTGATTACAAACTGGCTTTCTGAGTTTAAAGATGGTCTTATTTTCAGATAAGAACCTTTTTCTAGCATCTGTGGGCCTCACACGAAGTAGCGCAGTAAATTTAGATGAATTTGAATGATTCTAGAAATTAAAATTCTCGTTCCGCACATAATGTTCATGCTTTCTAGACTTCATTCATATCTCTGGATATACTATTATAAGGGCGGTCATCCTTGAAAACAAATATTCTGGGTATTCCGGAGCATATTTCTGCGTTAAATAAAATTAAAACAGCATGTAAAGCCAAGTCAGAGGCCTCTGAGCGGCATAAAAACTCTGACACCAGGTTAGGCACTAACCACACGATAGACAAAAGAAAAGCATCTTAAAATTGTATAGTTACGAGATGACCACACGATAGACAAACGAAAAGCATCTTAAAATTGTATAGTTACGAGATGAAACGTAAAAACATGTTTTCACAAGCAACTTTTTTTTCAACTTCGAGCAGCTGAATTGTGCTTGACGCAAAAAAAAAAAAAACACTGTTAGGTTTTATTGTTTAAAATTCGTTCGAATTTTAATTAAGGTTTTTTTCGTGACAGCCTCGGGAGTGTTCTTAAAGAGAAACTTAAATCCGGTTGATTTCCTGCAGAAACAAAATAATAAAAAAAAACAACTAGCAGTTACAACTAAACTTATACTGCCACTTACGGGATATCTTCCGTTCTTCCGTTGTTGGTTTTTTTTTGTTGTTTTTTTTGGTAAGTGACAGTATAAGTTTAGTTATAAACCGTGAAAGCTTAAAAGAGTGTTAGCAGTTACATATTAAATACTGTGAAATAAGTACACGGATTTTATGTGAATTCTACGTTAAGGATATAATTAAAATTCTACCCCGTTACGTAGTATTATATTATCTGTGCCCGTTCACAAAATACCCAAATCTTGAATGCAAATAATCCAAAAAGCGTAACTGCCATAAATTATGGTTAAATACAAAATGTTTATGTTCTCGAAGGAACTCAATCAGATTGACAAAAAATAGCTAGGAAAATTGATGCGCATTTAGAAAAGAAAGAAAAGAAAAAGTATTTATTTAACCCGCACAGGACAAACCAAATAAACAAAATTAAATAAGAAGAAAACAACCAAAAAAATAAAAAATAAGATACACTTAAACTAAACTGGTCCTGTGCGAGGATGACTTTCCTAATTTTAAAAAACCCCCAAGGAATTAAAAAAAAAATTGCTGTTTCCAACAAAAGCAATATATATCTACACAGTCAAAATGTATAGAACAGCTGATAAAAAAAAATATCGATGAAAAATTTATATGAGGGGTTTGCAATGATGTACTGAACACGTGGCAACCGTCTGTGCGACTACCCTGTAAACAAATCGAGCACGGTCTCATTAGTATGGCTCGACTAGTCCCTACGCATCACGAATTTGATCGTCCAATTCAGAATTTACGTCTTTTAACGTTAAAATAATTCAGTCCGGGGTCTCAATCATAAAGTGGGGTTGTAAATATAAAATGTTATGTTCTCTGCGGGGCTCTTAATCGAAGGCTCTCGAACATTATTGCTGGGAAGTAAACTCCACAATGCCGCCGTGGCTTGGTGGGCGTAAGTTACAGTGGAAATGCTTATTTTGTTTACATTTTTGTTGACATCTGCTGAAGAGGACGAGATTCAATATTAGACTATTATTGTAACTGTATTGTAGGTAGAAGGTCTGTAGGCTGATGTGCCAAATCTACACTTTACTGTTACACATTACCATATTTACCCTACTAGTATTCATCTTAAAAAATCTCTCCGCTTAATCTCCCAACTCACACCATCTTCAGGCGCATAAAGAGGTGTATTATGTCCTCTTGTCCTTGCTGAAGCGTCTCGTAACGTAAGGCTGCAAAAGGCTTCTTTCTGTAAGCTCTAATGAATAGAATTCAGCATTTAATGATGGGGCAAATTAATGTGCTTTATGTGCTGAACCCAGCCTTTTTGTGGTGTATGAAAACCGCCTAAATTAAGTGGAGGTTCAGGGCAGGTTATTTTGTTTACAAGAAATATTTTGATGGGTGTGTAGGTTAGTAGGCACAATGTTTTCTTAGGTTTATATACAGGGTGTAAACAGACCCTTCACATAGCCATCAACCAAGTATTCTGTACATCAAACTAAGTAACTTTACGCAAAAATTATTGCTGGGAAACGACTTTTTTTTTTGGGTTGAAAAATCAGGTTTTTTTTGGTAGGACTCGATGGAAAGCTCTCAAAGCATTGTGCTGATGGATGGATTGAATAGTGCGGGGGTCATGGAGGTGTGTAAAGTAAAAATCTCACATTAAAAAATGTATTAAAAAAAAAACTTGTGAAAAAGTTGGATCTTTGACCCCCAATATCTCCGTAACTAGAAGGTTCCTAGGTATGGTCTCGAATAAAAAAAATATCGGAAAGACGGGGAGAACAAGTACCTTTCGTTATGTTAAGGGTCTATTTACACCCTTTATATATTTTTTGTATTAACACTTTTTAGGCCTTTTCACAATCTTTTACAGTGGCTGAAATGAGGACAAAACTAACATTTTACTCTGAGTATGGAATAATTAGTAGTAGTAGGTAGTTGCGTAACATACAATGTAACATACTAAAGTACAATGGCAATGCCGTTCACTTTGACATGTCAAGTTCAACATTCATTGCGTTATTTACTTAGGTGGTTGAACAAACGAATTTTTGAGCACAGGAAGTAATTGATTAGAACTTTGCTTTCCAACTTTGAACAAAGCTGACAATCGGACTGTCATCCTAGATATCAGTGTAATGGTGTTACAAAAACTCATCTGACATTACTCAAATCCGCCCCAAAATTCAACTCTCCAGTGTAAAAATGTTAAAAACAAACCCAAAACTCTATGACCCAGTCTCCCATAGCTGTTGGCGCGAAATACCGCCGTCATTTAGAACCCTTCACAGCCAGTTCATTTAAACTTGTGAAATATTTGCACAACTTCATAAACTTCTGTTTTTCATTGAAAACACTCCCTTTTGGCGATTTTCGTTTGTTTCATTAAGATGGGGTTATTTTTAGGAGGCACCAGTTTTAAGGGCGGTGGAATTTTTGATGAAACTTATGTTAAGAAAGACGGAAGAATTTTTAAATGGTTTTTTATTATTATTATAGCTAGCCCATATTGTCGCACTGCTGGGCAAAGCCCTCCCTCCAGTCCTTCCAACAGTCACGATTCCGATTCTCAAGGAAGACATCCAGTTCATTTTGCCATCTTCTTCGTGGTTTGCCGCGAGCCTTCACTGTTTCAGGGCACCAGTCCTGAGCTTGACGGGCCCACAGCTCGTTCGGCGACAGACTTGACTCCTGCCCAGTCCCACTAAAGCTGGTCAGCCTTTCGAGCCATGTTTATTTAATTGTAATTAAAACCAAAAGGTGATACAAACCCATAGAACGTCGCGGTCAACGGGACTTGAACATAACTGGCGAAATGTGGAGCGAAGTCTACATAAATAGGGGTGCCCCACTGGCTAGCCTTTTGGGAATTACAGGCGTTATGTTATTTTCTAGAAAGCCGTATTAGAAAAACACAACTCCAAGTAGCTTTTGCATAAAACATAAATGTAACCTATCTGTTTTCTTGTTTCAGGTAAGTAAAGTTCCAGTATAGATAAAATATTGTCGTATTTAAATGGTAAGTACATCATGATAATACATTTCTGACCATAGCATTTAGAAAGCAGGATATTAATTTAATTTAATTTAAAAAAAAAAAACGAAAAGAGGCCGAATCCTTTCCCTGTAACATTTTCAATCGCCTAAGCCAAGTAACTTTTTCTTTAATTAAATTCCATAAATTACTTGGAAAAACAATCAGACTGACAATGTATCCATCCGTCGAGTTTTGTCGATTTTTCTCGACGCCCCCAATTTTCGCGAGGGGATTAATTCTCGTTCATTTTTATCCTCATCCGGGTTTTAACCGGCACCAGTGACCTGGATAAATTATCGCCCTGGCTGGTACTGAAACGGTACTTTTAATTATTTTTTCGAAAGCCCTATAATGTAGAGGCGTTGTAATGGCTAATTTTGATGGCATTTAGAGCCGACGATCTAAATATTTATAATATGTATATAACCTAAATAAGTACCTATCTTTATTCCAGCCTTAGAAAATGAAACAGGATAAAATAATTCGATAGAACTTTAAAAAAAATCTAAGTAGGTACCTACTTTCTTAATTTTGTTATCACACTCATTTTTTCAAAACTCTTATAAAAAATTTAATTTTTGCTTTGTCCTGGATATAGGTGTTCCGAATCTTGTTGATTTTTATGTTTACATCGTCGACATTGATATCAAAATCAAACCTATCAGACGCTGCACAGCCGCGTTCCTGGCGTTTTTCTTTTTGTATTCCTTTAACCTTACGTTACAGAGAACCTCTTCTGCTTTGTAGTTCTACAAATCTAGATGTTTCAGGCCCTGACTGCTTTTTTTTTTTGCGAGACGCTTTTTTGTTTTTGTTATCCGCCATTTTTTTTTCACCTACTCGGAGCCTACTCGTATCCGAGCTAGTTTAGAAAAGTAGGACGCGACCCGAGTCTACTCGGATCGGACGCCGTCATCCGAGTGCACTTGGATTATGGGTTGCCATAATACGAGTTACGTCCGAGTAGGTCTCCAAGTCCACTCGGTCAGAGCATACTCGGACCGTGTCAACGCGGCTTTATAAGTTTTATGTCCCTGGCTGGAGGCCACTCAAGGTATCCACAGGATCAGGACTATCCTGTGGATGCCTTGAGTTAAACAGAAGCCAGTCTAAAGGTTGACCTGATGATGAGGCCATGTCGAAAAAACATATTTTTTTACACTAACCTCAGGTAACCTGGCCAGGCGTAAACTAATTGTGAAAGGATTTATATTGTAGTGATTTATATATATATACACCGTGACTTTTTAGTCGTCTTACAAAGGTCGTCCACTTAATTTACCCGACATAAAATAGCTCAAGGCGCAGTTTTTTTTTTTCTTCCATATTAGGTACAAAGAAAAATAATAATAAAAAAATAGAATAAAATTATGAAACATCCTGTTAATGATGTTTACGTGTCAAACGGGAGAACATATACCTACCCAGCACTCGAGTCCAGTAGATCATCGCTCACAACAGCGTGTTTTAACTACGTCATGCGTCATAATACTGAATAATATTTTTATTTTTAAATTATTACAATTTCATAAATACGTTTTTTTTATGAATGTTTAGTATTCATTGGATACATGAAGTGGGCTGTCGTTGTAAGACGACTAATAAGTCACGATGTATACTGCAAGAGAGAATTAATGCGTGAAAAAACAAAATAACCGCTTATTCTTGTTTTTATAAAAATTTTGTCCATGTCGTAGCGTTATCGTAACGTAAACATTAAAAAAACATCGTTTCGCCATTAAATCTGCTACGGAATCTGAGGAATAGACCGTATTAGCTCGCAAAGAATTTTAATTCCTTTTATTATAGGCACTGCTAATATTTTTTCTTTTACAATGTTACTTTAGGAAACACAATTAAGTAAGAGTGGGCAACAAAATAAGCAATATTTCTTTATTAATTAGCTTTGGCAATTAATTTAAAATATTGCTTTATTTTATAAAAGAATTTATCTTTTATTTTTATAAGGTGAATTTATTATACTTTTCAGGTTCAATATTTGAATAATGTAAACTGTCAAACGCCATTTTGCGTTTATAAATAATAGTTCTCATAATTTTTGTTTATTATATTTTAAAAAGGTTTTTAGTAACTTTTAAGTAGGTTACACACACACATAAAGCTTAAAATAATCGTTTCAAGCTTAGCGAATGAACGGTGAGGGAAATTAATTGTTTGGCTGATACCCTACGCAAAACAGTTATTTCATACGACGAATAAACTGACAATTTAAGTAAATATTCAATTTGACAAGCAACCTTTTTCCCTGACTTTACAGTTTACCTAAATAAATAAATCAATTTATTTATTACTAAGTATTATAAAATGATATCTTTTTAGGACCCAATTTGCTAAAACCGTGTCTAACTTTACTTACACTTTTAATTAATCAATCAATCAATCAACTTTATTTTCTCACCACAATATACATAAATTATTTTACATCGGTCAGATTCGACAATGATACACAATTCAGGTAAGTATATATTGTGGGAGACTGGTGCCTAAGCTAGGCTCGTGGCCTGTGTTTCAGGACACCAGGATAATATAATAATAATTTTATTTCATATATCATTTTACGTCGATATAAACTGTTAGTAAACATGAACACAACTTGACAGGCAATGCATAAACGGACAATCAAATTTCACATAATTTGACATAATTTTATTGCATTGTATGTATATTTTAAAATAATGTACGGAGCTTTGTTCAGCTCATATTCATACTAAAAACGTTTTAGCGTTCATTGCAGTAATTGCTTCATGAAAATTTCATTATAAATTGGCAAACCTGCTTTTGGTCGCGACCTGTTCTGTACACAATTATTAATAAAATTAGTTTTTGACAAACTTTGTTTACATTCTATAAAAGTTGTAATTACTAACACTGCAGGGATTTCAAAAATACTGGGTAGCTGTTGATACAGTGTAGGTCCACCAAGTTCACTTTTCACCCTTATGCACTGATCAATAAGGTTGAAAAGTGGTCGACCGTCCGAAAGCGCGATAGTACCTACTAAATAAAAGCCTCGCTAATAGGTATATTTATGAAACCCTGCAGAACGATTCGTTTGTTCCTAGGGCTTTGGACTCTCTTGCAAGGAGAAATTCAGGTCGTGGTACTGCTCATCTGGGTAAAGCAGAATACATCTGAAAGTAAAAGAATAATGTTTAATAAAAATGATGCTCTTGCAGAAATTTGTATAGGTACTGGCTGTTAGTAGTATTAGAATATTCTGTTTTTTTTTTATTTATGGGAGAAGCACCAGTGTAGGCCGCGAAATTATTATTTTTTTACGTGTTTTGCAGTTTGCAGGTCAGTTTCAGGTTGTATGTTGATTAAAATATGATTCGCGACCGTAACAAATATATCTTAACTTAGACTATTTCATAAAAAAGTAATTCGAAGGGATTAAATTTACTTAGGGGCATGATTTTAATGATTACTATTCTAGCACTATTTTAAGCTTTCACGGTTTACAACTAAACTTATACTGTCAGTTACGGGATATCTTCCGTGATTGTTCATTATTTTGAGCTCCCGATATTTCGGCCCTTCAAATTTCAATCGAGAGGATGGCTTCAAATTGTCAAGTACGTGGAATTCAGTTTTGAGTAAGCTCAAAAGTAGCAGCCGGCATCCTAATAAGGACTCCACAAAACCTGGTGATACTGTGAGTGTGTTTTGCCGTGACTTAGTGTCGAGTTCCAGTAGTGCGCGTAGCAAAAGACAAAGAAAGAGGGTAGATAGATTTGTCTGCTCCTAACAATTTATTTTCCATCCACCCGTATTCTCCAGTCAACCCGCGATCATGGCGCTTGCAACAGCGCCGAAATATCGGGAGCTCAAAATAATAAACAATCACGGAAGATATCCCGTAAGTGACCGTAAAAGTTTGATTACTATTCTGTAAATACACACGATACCAAATTAGATACCGCCACAAAAAGACAGAAATACTAAATATAGAAAGAAGTTTTCAAAGCATGCCCACAGTCCTTAAAATAAACGACGAATACAATGTGACCTCAAGTAACCTTGAGTAAAATTTTCACGAGCGAAACTCTATTTTAACGGTTATTGTAATGAAATATGGCTACTGTCAGACCGCGTTAACCTCTAAAACTTCGCCATTGTTATTCCGTTGTTATCTATTTCCATCGGTCGCTTCGCCTTCCAAACATTTTATAGTTATGACCTTTCGTACTTGGGCTATAGTCTTAGGTTAATATCTACAAACTTAACTTAGCCGTTAGTATTTTTGCCAAGCGTTACTCCTGTCACTTTCAAACTACATTTACCTACAAGATAGATATGGGAATATGTCTAGGCCAGATCATGGTTATGCTAAGTGACGTTTGTAGATCTCGACTTAAGCTTGGTCTTTAGTATTCCCAATTTACTTGATGTTTTAGGTTTACTTTGAAAGAATTTTAAGTAGGTAAACTTTCTTTATTACGTCGGAAACAGGTCTGAATTTTCTTTAAAGATAAACGGGTACACGAAGGAATATAAACGTTTAAAGTAATAGGTAGCAGTACTTCGGGATCCAAGACTTACGTTTAGTTTCTACCCTCGTTTCACAACTCTGATCTGTAAAAGCCATCCTCTGTCAGAACAACGCATTTAAAACCGTAGGTACTGCTGAATACAGTTACCTCTGCAACGGCAGCTGCTCCATCATTTTAATGAGCGTGCGGGTGTAGGGCAGCGCGAAGTTCTCCGCGGCGTTCACATGCCGCACCACCTCGTATGCCTACTCCGACCACTCGTACAGCATACCTGTGGATATAACTGGATGAAAAAGAAAAGTCTCCGAAAAATAAAATAAAATAACCCTCCTTTTGGGTTTTGCCGCAGTTGGGTAACAAATAGTGTAATCTAGTGGTAACAAGCGATACTACTTTGTTTGTTGTACTTTGTTTCTCCATTACGAATTTCTCACTAGCCGCTCGACGCCTGGATTCGTGTCCGGTTGATGGCAATAGGCGCCTATTCCTACTAAATGGTACTTGCTAATATGTTTGGTGGACTTTACGTCTGGTCTAAACATCTACCTAACGGGAAAACAGTTAAGGTGTTATGTTATCTATACAAATAAATAAAAAAAGTATCTGTTTGTAATTTCAAAATACCGGTTTATTACTGAATGCATATTAAAGTGTATACGGTACTTATAACAAAAAAACATTTACCTTTACCTTTCTGTCTGTCTGTTTTCTGATTTTAACGGGACTTTTACCGATAGATAGCTGATGTTATAAGGTTGAGAAATATTAGGATTCCATGCAAAAAAAATAAAACACATGAAATTGTTAACAAAATTCGATTCAAGCATGGAAAGTCATATTTTTATAATAATTTCACGTGGAGGAAGTTCGTGCCAGCAGCTAGTGAGAAGTTTTGTTTTATAACTGTCGAGAATCTATTGGTGATGGCAGTCTTATTATAAGTCTAAGTTACCTTCAACTTGACTCTTCTTATGGAAATGACTCAGGTCCGGGATGTCTATGGTGACGTCCAAGTTCTCGTCTTCCAGGTTCATGTAGATGACGCATTTCTTCTTCTTCAGCTTAAAAGCGTATGTTATGTTGATACTAGCCGAAAAAAATATAATAATATCATCATTATCTTGCTCTTATCCCCATAATAATAAGGGTTTCTGTTTCTTTGGTCTAGTGGTCGTAAGCTTACTGCTAAGCATGAGGTCCTGGGTTCGAGCTGGTTCGGGCAAGTGTGGGTTTTGTCATCAGGAATTTCTCAGTAGCAGCCACGATGTCTGGATATGCGCCTAGTTGATGGCAATAGGCTCTCCTCCTATTACTTACTTGGAACCTTATCATAGCTGGCAAAATCTGGCCTAGTTCTTCGAGTATTACGTTATGTCTCAATTTTCATAACTTTAGGATCACAAACATTATCATTAATACATCAAACAAACTGCAATAGGATTCGGAAAGCATCAAATTACTAATGATTGTTTTTGTTAATTGAAAATACATAATAACGAAAATGTTGAATACCTACTGGAATTAATGTTGTCCTCACAACTTGTTTAATTGCTAACGAACTAATTTAGCGGACGCGGATAGATTTGTTTTTTGGTTTAATTTTGAGCGTGTGTCAATTTGTTTTGATAACTTCGCCCTAGGCTACTGCAGATTTACATCCCATGACCCATGTCAACTAATGTTTATCATTTTAAGCATAATAAGCCTATAATATTCCTACTGCACCTATGGTCTAGTGGTCGCAATATCGACTGCTGACCACGAGATCCTGGGTTCGATTCCCGAGTCGGGTAAATTGTTACTGCATTTTTCTGTCAAGAATTTCTCAGTAGCAACCACGGAGTCTGGATCTGTGCCCGGTTGATGGCATTAGGCTCGCCTCCATGGGACTTTAACATATTACTGGCGAAATGTGGGTGTTCTATTAGGTACACCTCTTCTTAACCCTTCAAGAATTACAGGCGTGATGTTATGGTTCTACGGCTCTTTGTGCGAGGGAATAGGTAAGCTACCACGCGGGCTAAGTGCGGGTTGGTGGTTGTCACATGACTTCAGATTTTTCGGTTCTAAAAAGTGCCTGCCTATGTTTGGTTGTTATTAGTTAATACCGACTCATGGATATTTAAAAAACCTTAGTTTGCTTCAAGTGCTTTTATTGATTTACCTACAAGCATCTAACGATTCTTTTGGTTAATTTCTATTGTGGCTAATCTTCGTTGAGATTGCTTGCTTTCTCCTTGTTGGTTGTTAATTCCTTTATAAGACGCTTGTTTTGCACCAATTCCCAGCCCTCGTCCCTGTCTGGTTCATGCCACAATCCTCATCGTGCACTAATCTCTGCATACGACTGACTGTTTAGAATTTTCTAAGACTCGTTCTTCAAATAATCCCCGCGATTAAAATTCTGCCAAGAGGATATACTTTTTCACGCGTGCCTACAACACGAGTACATCCCAATATCCACTTCTGCACAAAAGCTTCATACACATCACCTCTCATATCAAGTGTTAATCTTTACAAACTTATTCAAGGATGTCTCCTGGTCTTGATAACAATGGGGCTTCTAAACAATGACCTCTGCAGTACTGGAGAGCTCGCAAGACATTTACGGGAACCCATTGAACCGGGCCCAATTAGTGCGTGGTTGAGCATGAACAACCGCACTCGTGGATGTAGGCATACGGTATAGTAACCTATAGATGTGCTTGAGTGGCAAATGCTTCAGCCATCGACATAAATTGAATGCAGGCATTGAAATTGGTTTCCTATACACACAGTTCGTGATTCGGAGGCGTCGTAGATACATAAAAACAGCCGCACTACTGCGCTTACCGAGGTCGGTCCGTGGATGGGTGACTCATTAGTCATAACATAACATAACGAGACTCCTCCGTGAGTTGGAAAGCCGCGTGTCCGGGCTGTCATTTGTAGATCTTTGACGGTTGTTACAGGTAGTTAGTGTCCCGAAGCAAACGCAAGGCATTTAAAGGAGCTGTTTCTGTCATTTACCCGTATCCCATTCTGCGCCCACAACTGTTTGCCACTATGTATGTCACATTACGTCCTGACCAGGGTCCTAGGTACCAGATGCGACACGTACATGTTTTAAAATTAAAGTCATTGAATTTTCGAACCTTTCAGAATGAATATTATTCTCCCTCTCGGAATCGCGTTATAATATGATTAATTTATTTGAGTTCGTCGAAATCGTCTTCCTCCATTAAATTGAGGCGACCTTTTAAGACTCGCCCTGTATAGTATTGTTCTATAATCTTGGCCTAATTCTATTTATAGGTACCAGTGGCGAAGGTTCTATTTAATTCGATTCCTACCGGATTCACTTTAAAAAATGGCACAGTCAGTATTCTACATATAGGCAAATAATTTAATCAGATTAAAGATATTATGTACTCCGGCTTACCCGTTAAAGTGATTAATAAATAACACTTACCATTTCCTGAATACCTTATCAGACGATCTGAAAATGTGTAGAAAAGTTAATAGATATTTCATAATATCTATTTATTTATCTGTCCTGAGTGGAATAAGGCTGTTATACAGCCTTATTCCACTCAGGACTAAGTATTGGCGTCCTCTCTTATGCCATGGTTCTCAGGCCTGTGCAATATGTATGTATGAATTAATTACATGCAAACTGGCGAACACCTCTGTCTAACCCGTCCAGGAAATACTAGCGTGATGTTATGTTGTTATGTTATATGAAAACTTATTATCACCCGTCTCTATTTTAGTACTTAGTTGTCTAAAACATAATTGCTGGTGTGTATATAACCAATTTAGACAAATTAATTGTGATCGAGTAAATGGAATACATTGGGAACATCCTATTTGCGTTATTAATTGATATGTATATAGACTCATGAAATTATTGTCAGTGTGCAATTTATTTTCAAGTCCCAAGTGACTTGATGAAGGCATGGTTATACTATTTTCATTTTATATTAACTGTTATACGAAAACAACTACGCTGTTTTTTAATAATCTAACAGTAATTAGTAGGTTACTATTAGCATGTGTCATCCCACTGCTGGGCAAAGGCCTCTTCTCATGACTTCCAAATCATTCGATCCAGGGTCAATGTGGACCACTGGCTGTTGGTTCTGTCCAGCTCGTCACGGCATCTCCTGCGAGGCCTACCGCGTCGCCTTGCAGTTAGTAGGTGGTTACTTAAAAAAACCTAAATATATGACAAACTTTTTGAGTACAGTCAGTTGCCTGTATTACTTGGCCCTCTTCCCCTTTTATTCTTCGTAAGAGGGGTGTAAGGTATCATCGCAGGGAGCTAACTGTACCTACGTCATGCTGTCAGAGAGCTGGTTGCGATAGTTGTGGAGAGGATCCGGCAATTGGGACTCGAGGTGGCATTGCACAAGTCCGAGGCCATGTGTTTTCATGGGCCTCGAAATGCGCCACCGTCGGGATCCCTACTGATGGCAGGAGAGGTTCCCATCGGCGTCGGGTCGACGTTGAAATACCTAGGACTCGTCCTCGACAGTCGGTGGAACTTCGTGGAGCACTTCCGACGTTTGGCTCCCAAACTGGAACGGACGGGGGCTGCTTTCAAGTGGCTCTTGCCCAACCTGAGGGGTCCAAACGCCTCCTGCCGGAAGCTTTACGCGGGGGTCGTGCGGTCCATGGCCCTTTACGGGGCCCCGGTGTGGGCGCGTTCTTTGAGGCGGCAAGCCGCCCACTACCTGAACGCGCCCCAAAAGGTGATAGCCATAAGGCTAATCCGGGGGTACCGCACGATCTCTGGCGAGGCGGCTAGCCTCCTTGCCGGATTGCCGCCATGGGATCTGGAGGCGATAGCCCTCGCGCGCCTGCATGAATGGCGCGCGGAAGCACTATATAGGGGGGAAACTCCGCTGCGGCGACAAATTACCGCTCAGCGGACAGACCTCCGGCGTGATCTCATGGCGACATGGAGAGAGCGACTGTCGCAACCCCGTGCAGGGCACGCCACCATAGTGGCGATAAGTCCCCTCTTTGAGGAGTGGCTAGAGAGGCGCCACGGCGCCCTCACCTACCGTCTGACGCAGGTCCTCACCGGACACGGTTGTTTCGGGAGGTTCCTGCACCGAATCGGGCGGGAGGAAACGCCCGGGTGTTTCCACTGCGAGGATCGTCCGGAGGACACGGTGGAACACACCGTGGAGGTCTGCCCCGCTTGGGCGGAGCACCGCCGTGTCCTCATAGCGGCGATTGGCGGCGGCAATCTCTCGCGTCCGGCCTTGGTTCAAGCCATGGTCCGGAGCGAGAGAGAATGGGAAGCCGTCACCTCCTTCTGCGAAGCAGTCATGCTAGTGAAGGAGGTGGCAGGACGTGAGAGGGAAAGAACCTCACGTCCCAGCCGCCGCGGGAGACGCCCTGGGCGTCGGGGGTCACGTGGTGGCTTCCGACCACCGTAGGCGCTGGCCTGTGGACGGCGAGTTATGGGCTAGCTCGCCGTCCGGCCGTCTTATGACGACAGGCTGTGTCGACGGCGAGTTCGTGTTCCACGCGCGCCTCAAAGAGATGTCAGCAATCAAGTAGGGGTCCGCATGGGCCGATGCCTGCCAGGGCTGCGGGACTGTTCGACAGAGATACCGTGGCCCTGGAACACAAAGGGCAGAGAAGGAACATGGATGGGTTTTAGTCAGTACAAGTCTGACACTCCCCTCCGCTCCGCCCAGAGTGGGGGGGGGTCATTTGATGATTTCCCATCCGGAAAAAAAAAAAAAAAAAAAAAATGCTGTCAGAGAGCTGCTATTATTATGAAATACACACAGTATTTACAGCATCAGCATTATCATACAAATTATGTAATAAAATTAATATTATCTTAACATAAAATATCATAATAAACTTACATTGGCTTGGTTTTATGACAGTGAATTCTGAAACAATAAAATAATAACGTCAAAATTTGTGAATCAACAAAATAACTTAGCTTTGGTAAATAAATTGAAGTTGTTAACTGAAATAGCCTTGTTTATTTTCGTGTTATGAAATGGATGAGGAGACAGACTAAAATGTGTGTAAACAACTCCATAATTACCGTTTTCTGACAGAAAGATAGCCATACTCTATTCTAATATTATACATTCGAAAGTAACTCTGAATAGAGGCCCAAGCACGAGCGCGCGGTCTAAACGTAACGTAGATACGTCGATTTTCATCATTATCATCATCATCATTATTTCAGCCGGAAGGCCTATGCCCACTGCTGGACATAGGCCTCCCCCAAGTGTCGCCACATTGACCGGTCCCGTGCGACTCGCATCCAACGGATCCCTGCAACCTTCACCAGGTCATCGGTCCACCTAGTGGGAGGCCTTCCAACGTAGCGTCTTCCGGGTCACGGTCGCCACTCCAGAAGTTTTCGGCCCCATCGGCCATCCGTTCTGCGAGCTATGTGTCCTGTCCACTGTCGATTTTAAAATAAATAAAATAAAACGTTTGTATTGTTTCTCATACAGTTGTGCTACAGCACAAAATGTAAAAAAAAAATATAGTAGCATGTTCAGGTTCATTTTAAAATTGAAAATATTGTTTCACATACAATATTTTCATAATTTTAAGAATGTATCATATGTATGTTACGTTTACACCGACGTTTTTACGCTACGTTTACAACGCTCGCTTGTGCTAGGGCCTCAGATGTCCAGGAAAGGCATACAATTACTCCAGTTAGAATACTTTTACATCCCAGTAGTACATTTCCGTGAACTGATTTTCCACCTGTATGCACGCGAAGTCGCAAGCTAAAGCCAGCTACTTTAATATTAACTTTAAAAATATAATCACACAAAATCTTTTATTTAAAATAATAACCAGGGAATCTGGATTTGTGCCTGTTTGATGGCTATAGGCTCGCCCCTTAATTCATGGGACTTTTTTTAAAATACTGGATGGCTTGCGTTTGGCCGCAACTCGCCTGATGTGAAGGATGATGCGGCCTAGTATGGAACATGACTTAAGCATAACTGGCGAAATGTGAGTGTACTATTAATTGGGTACGTTTCTGCCTTACTCTTCGGGGATTACAGGCTGTTGTATGGTGGAAAATATCACAAGGGTTATCATCATCTGCCTAGCCTTTTCCCAACTATGTTGGGGTCGGCTTCCAGTCTAACCGGATGCAGCTGAATACCACTATTTTACATGGAGCGACTACCTATCTGACCTTCACAACCCAGTTAGTACTGGGTAATACGATACCCCTTGGTATGACTGGTTGTCAGACTTTTTGGGCCACTGACTACCTGTAACGACTAAACAAAGATCTACAGATGACAGCCGGGGCCAACGGCTTAACGTGCTTCTCGAGGCACGGAGGAAACTCAGTATGTAATGGGGGTCACCCATCCACAGACCAACCTAGGTAAGCACGACTTAACCTAAAGATCGACCCGAGCGGCTGTTATTATTTAGCCACGAGCTCCTCAAACAAGTGTGATTATCGTAAACTAAGCAAAAATAACCCAGTTCAGGTTTGGCGCAGACGTTGGTATTGTTCTTCAGTTGAACTAGCTTTTGCCCGCGGCTTCGCCCGCGTGGATATCGAAAAATAACCGATGGGAACGTACCGATCAAACATAATTACTTACCTTCATCCCCCTTTTTAACCCTTCAGGGGTAGAATTATCAAAAACGCTGAGACACGTATAAAATGATTTTCAATTGACAGCCTAAACATAAAATTTGAAGATACTAACTTCAAAACTGACGGAGTTTTATATAAACTTCCATTCTTTATTTTACCCCTTTAGGGGTGGAATCCTCAAAAATCCTTTCTTAGTAGATACTTACTCTTTACAAAGAACACACCCTCCAAGTTTCATGACTCTAGGACCAGCGGTTTGGGCTGTGTGTTGATATATCACCCAGTCAGTCAGTTTACCATTTTATATATATAGATTGTAGGTACACTGAAAGAATTGTTTGCGTACATTAGTACACAAACGGAGTTACATAAAACGAACAAGAAAAATACATATGTTTGTTTTATACAATGAATCGTCGTATAAGATTCTGGAACTCATATATTAATAGTTGGGAGATATTTAAGGACACCTAATTTGAAACTATAATTAAGTAGTCTAGACGATTCTAAGAGGGATCCCTCATTGGCCTTGTGGGCGTTGGGAGTGGGAGGGAATGTGTCAGGTTAACGGCAGTAGGTATTGAGTACTTGGAAATTAAAACTTAAATTGTAGGTGTAAATTGAATAGGTACCCTTCTTTGAAAGACGCTCAATTAAATAGTGGAGGAGTATAGTCTGTTGGAGATGTCTACCATAAACTTAGAAAGTACATCTAAATTATAGGTAAAGTAAATTGTATTGATATTCAGTACCTAACCGACCGCAACATAATAAGCTGAATGGTGTTCTGACTTCATACAACAATAATGAGAACAATCGCTCTAACAAAAAGTTAAGATATTACAAAAGAGAAAAATATTCTCATTCAAATTCAAATTCAAATCACTTTATTTGTAGATCATAGGTGAAAAAATACATATATGCAGATGTTAGTGCTCTTAAAATTATCGCTATGTCTTGCCGTCAGCGGCGTACAAATATTCTAATTTTAATTCTAAAATATTCTAATTACAATTACGAATTATTACTATGTCAATCTCTAATTAATTAATATGTCAATTTTCAATTACTAATTATTACTATGTCAATTTTCAATTACTAATTATTACCATGAAGTAAAACACTTGTGAAAAATGACTGGCAACATTTTCTATACTATAAATGTATTTTTTTACGTATTGTCACCCAGGAAACGGAATAAAGATAATTGTAGGGGATGTCTGTGTGTCCAATTTGAGTGTAGAATTGCTACTGTTATTTGAAAAAGGACACGGCTGTGTTTTAAAAACAGTCTGGCTGTATTTTTCACGTTTGTTATATTTTAATTTGAGTGCATTGGATTTGGGTGTCAGATATTGAAGTAGGTACCAATGTTTTATACAAGAAAAAGGTAAATTCACAGGTCACATTTATTTATCTCGTTACGAATATTATTTATAGGGTTCCATACCTCAGTCGGTAAAACGAAACTCTTATCACTCACTTTGTTATCCGTCTGTCTGTCAAGACCCTTTTTCTCGGGCACGCTTGGAGGTATCAAGCTAAAATAAATATCATAATATACTCAAACCTTTAAGCAGTGACAAATCAACGTGTAAGTCAAGGTGATCAAAAGATACTAATGACCGTTCATGTCGCATATTTTGCGATTTCACAAGGGAATCAAAACCTATAGGGTAGTTTATGTTGAACTAGAATCCTGAAATTTGGTAAGAAACAATATCTTACAGCATAAAATACTTACAAGTTTATATGGAACCCTCTGTGCGCGAGTCCACTTGGCTGATTTTTAAATTAATCATTGGAAATTTACATAACATTAGTGGTGGTAAAATACATGTTAATCCTCTATGAAACTGACAACGTCGTACTCATATTTAAAAAGGGTCAAGTAAATTAGCTAGTGAAACTCCGCATACGTGAAGGTGCTATTGAGGTCCTGGGTTCGTTCCTGATAGCAGCCGGAGCCTGATTTCATGCTCCGTTTGTTGGCAATGGGCTCTTTCCCTAAAAGACATGGGATTTAACGATATATGGGTGCACTTCTGTTTATACTTTCGGCGAAAACAAGCATGATCTTTAGGCGACTTCAAAAATAAGGAGGTTATTGTATTCGGTCAGCATCTTTTTTTTCATGTATGTCCACCAACTATTTATTAATATTAGTTAAATGTATTTCCGACTAAATAGGAAACTATAAAACACTTGTAATCTCCATACTGCAATAACACTGTTCTTTTGTTTATTTTCTAAGAACAAAATCTCAACTGAGACATCCGATACGCCAGCTGTTCATGGATGTATTAGTGCCCGCGCACCGTCAACGCTGATGCAAGTGCATGTAAATTATATGCTTGTAAACTAGACTTTATAATACAAGTTTATGATGCAAACACTTGATGTTATCGGGGGGACCAGACCTGGGTGGATTTGTTTGTTGGTGAATCAAGGAAGATAAGGGTTGTGGTTCTGTGAGAGTCTACTTAGTTTAATGTTAAGTGGCTTTTCGCTGCATCTAAATAGGACTCGTATTCGCCTACATTTTAATCTTTTTTTAGACTGCCCCATTATTATTGATGGCAAAAGGGAATTCCAAAATATATCTGCCAATATAAAATTTCCATAACAAAAAGCTGGGATCAACATCGATATCATTAAGCATAAACGTAAACATGAAAATACCCCATAACATTTGAAAATGTTGGCATTTTCAGCTCTCATTATATTCCCCTTTTCACTTAAAGCGAAAAAACGTGAGTTTTCCGAACGGGGTCAGAATGACGCGCCAACAGATAATGTCCTATTTAAAAGGCAAAAAACAATTGAACGAGATGCTTACAAAGGGTGTGTTCGTTGAAAATAAAGCCTCGTTCTCGCCCTCGGGTGATGCGGCTTGCATTAAGCGATACACACGCTCTTTATTTGTTTCCTTCACGTGATTACAGTCCTATCACTATTATTATACCTTTAACAAAATCAATCTGATTTTACGAGAATAAAGATCATTTTAGTTTTGACAGACTTATCAGTGACACCGTTATTGCATCTAGAGATCAATCTGAATTGACAGTCAGGCAAAGTCTGAGGTATAATTGGTGTAGAAAGACTGTACCTTCGCTCTTCAAATCGCGTCGCTTTGGGTTGTGGCTTGCTCCAAAGCACTCCTAGTTTTTTTCACCGCAATCACAAAACGCTTGTCGCTTCAACGTGTGGCTTGTGACTACAAGCTAAAGTTGGAGACACACATTTTACTGCGTCTAAGGACGTCGAGAGAACTTTACATGGGATAACTTACAATAAGGCACTGCTTTCTTTTGCTATTCATGAAAAAAAAAAACAGCTATTTCTTCGGTATAGCAACAACCGTGTTAATCACTGTTTATTTTTCAAAGCTAATTGTATTTCCTTGGAATATTTTGATAAATATGTTTTTTATTAGATTTACAAAAGACTTACTTTTGCCCATGCTTTCACTCACGTCGATATAATTCGCTCTTTATTAGTCGCTTGAGCGTGTAAGTCGTGGCCAATGCGTAAAACAACACGTTCCCAGTACCCGCTCTCATAAATATTTATTGCTCGCGAATTTTTGATATCGGGACCAACGAGCCGTAGGACCAACTTCGTTTATCATTTCTGCCTTACTCCCTAAAGGGACAGATTAATAATATATATGCTGCCAAATCCTGTCTACCTGTGCGTGCTTAAACTCAGATTAAATTAATTTACTAACCCTTTTCTTTTCTCGGTTTTCACATGAATTATGTCGGTTGGTCTCAAGTGCCGGTAATTCCGTTTTTGTCTCGTTTTTCTTAGGGAATATAAAATTAAGGGGTTGAATTTTTAGGAGGGGAGAATAATATTTTGTTTCCCGAGACGGATTAATAATGGAGATGGTGACAAGATATCCTTATCTTTGAAGGGAAATTGTTGTTGATGAGGATTTTCTACGCATTTTGTGATTGGCGTGTTGTAAATTATTCTTGAGACGCGTTGATGCAGAGTGAAGGAGGTAACAATTTTTTTTTGCTACATTACCCCAATTTTTTATTTAACTGTATGTATGTTGTCATGAACGACATCTTATCGATTTTCTCCAGAGCTACCTATGGTAGAGCCAGCCACCAATGACCAATGAGTAGATGGTGATTATGGTAAAAAGGTTTTTCACGAATTGATTCAACATTAAAGTACACCTTAATGTAAAGCTTAAATAAAAGCTCAACGTTGAATTTTCACCCAGCACCGGGATTTATAAATCCAACGTGCAATAATATTAATGGATCTATTTAAGTTTCGGTTGTGTAGTGTAAACGGATGCATTGGTTTTGTTCTTTACCAAAGGACTTAACGAATGCTACCTACGCATAGATGAAGGTCAGAAACTATTGTAGGAAACTAGTTTATCGTTAACATGAAGTCCTAACAAAGTTATGTCCGAGGATCGTCGTAACAATGTTAATGTCATGACGACGCGTTTCGTGCGATCTTATATACAAGTACATACTGTAGACACACTGCTGTTATAGAAGACGGGATATTTACCATGTTTATTGTTTTCTTTGAGTTCCCGATATTTCGGCGCTGTTGCAAGCACCATGATCACGGATAAACTGAAGTTATTGCGGGTGGGTGTTTATGAGCAGACAAATCGGTCTACCCTCTTTCTTGTTCGTTTTTTGCACTCAGTACCGCTACCACTGTCACTCACAACTCGATTCTGTTCCCGACACACGAAACAAAACAATAAACATGGTAAATATCCCGTCTTCTAGTTATAATAATTTTAGTGACCATGAAAGTTTAAAATCTTACACTGCTGTTGTATAATATGTTTACAGTATACAGAATTAATTTTCCAAGTGGGCGGGGAAACCAAATCCGAAACTAACAAATAACCAAGGATACTCAAAGCCAGGCATTGAGCCCGTTGATTTTGGAAATAAACACATACTGTATTATTACACCATTCGATAGTGTCACTAATAAGGCTTCACACCCACTTGGAAATTCAACCAGCATTTGTTACTTTATATACTTACGTATTTGTAGGTGTAACATACTAATTATAGTACAGCAATTTGATCCACTTTGGCTGATAACACCCAACGTGGAAATAATTCCACCAGGTTTAGTCAACGGAATTAGTGATACCAACATTAGACGCGAAACTACTGTTCAGTTTTCGTGTTTCCGTAAAAAAAAAAAAAAAATGCTTCTGCAATAATTCAATTTATAAACAAAGTTGTTGAATCGTAGGAATGGTAACGAAAACTGGTGAAGGCTCGTACCTGAGAAAAACTATCTAAAAAAGTCACGGCATTAAAATAGATTCAGCGAACCCTAACCTGAAAAAAGTTTTTAATTTTCCGGCATGAAAGGTTGCCAATATTCTATACTAAGCTACTTCTGTATCAAATTCCACCAAAGTTGGAATAGTTAAGCGGGATAGTTTGCCTAACTGATAAGCTAACTTTGGTCATCATCTGCCTAGTCTTTCACGGGTGACCAGTAAAAACCAGCTCTGTGCTGTGGGCCCCCCATAGCACAGCACCATGCTGAGTTAACGTTTTCTCTTTTTTTTGTTTTGTTGTATTTATAAATATTTTTTATGCGTTGTATGTTTATTGTTATTATTTTGTCATTTTATATGACGGACGTCATTCATGTCTCTGCGACAAATTATTTTTTCTTTCTTTCTTTTCTTAGTCTTTTTCCAACTATGTTGGGGTCGGCTTAGAGTCTAATCGGATGCAGCTGACCAGTATTTTACATGGAGTCAGTGGCGTGCCTCCCTATACGTTAAGCCTATAAGACAAGCAGACTGTAGAAACTCTAACATCATGCAGAGTAGTATACAGGGTGGAAAGGACACCGACGCAAAAAGGAGTACCATGTATTCAGTACATCATTCTGTACCCCCCACATTTTCATTGGTAATTTAAAAAAAACAGCTGTTCCATACATTTTGAACGTGTATTGTAGTTTTGTAGGAAACAGCTGTTTTTTTTTTGAATAACCGACGAAATATTTCCAGATGGTGCAAATGGTGTACTGAATACGTAATAACCGGTTTCCCTCCTTGGGTAAGCCAAGCTTGTAGGCTTGTGTAAAAGTACCGCCGCTAGATGGAGTGACTGCCTATCTGACCTCCACAACCGAGTTACGCGGTATTACCTCTTGCCTCTCTTGGCAAGACTGGTAGTAACTTTGGTCAGTTATAATATTAGTTGTAAACGAAATTATCTAGGTACTGAAATTCACTGTGCGCACGACGACCAAACAAGCTATACAAAACCAGTTTATGCGGATCTCTCATTGCACGGGAAATCTATAAAAAGCAAGGCCATATAATACTGGATATGTATAGCTTGATGTGTCGTTGTGTGTACCATAAACGAAAAGGTAATAGCATCAGCAGCATTTTCCGTTATACAGGTCCAAAGCCTATAACAGTGTAAACACGTTCTGAATAATTCTGTCACACTTTCCACATTGGGGCAGTACCTTATGTAACTTTTCCAAGGGTTCTCGTGAATAAGTATGTATGTGCTAATGGAATAGCTTTTGTACTTGAAAGTTTAAAGAAAAAAGTTTTTTTTTAATGATGCCCCTTTATATTGATTCATTACAGCTGAATTCTGTAATGGCATTTTAAGTTTTTTAAATTTTATTTTAAACGACAACTGCCCAGTTATTGAAAAATTTCTAAAAATACGTCATCATCATCATCATAACATCGCGCCTGCCTAACACTGCCTAAATCTGCCTAAGCCTAACTCTGCGTTAGGCAGAGGTGTAACTAATAGTATACCCGCATTTCGCCAATTACGTTTAAATCCCATGTGACAAACCCAATAACACTTTGCCCGACGGGAATCGAAGTCAGGACCTCATAAATACATACGTCATTATAATGTCAAATTAACTTCGATCGGTTCGTATACAAGATATAAAGGGTGTAAATAGACCCTTAACATAAACGAAAGGCACTTGTTCTCCCCGTCACTGCGATCATTTTTTTGTTCTAGACCATACCTGGGAACCTTCTAGTTACGGAGATATTAAGGGTCAAAGTTCCAACTTTTTCACAAGTTTTTTTTTAAATACATGTTCTTAATGTAAGATTTTTACTTTACACACCTCCACGACCCTCGTACTATTCAATCCATTCATCAACACAATGCTATGAGTGCTTTCCATCGAGTCCTACCGTAAAACGTGATTTTTCACCCTAAAAAAAAGCCGATTCCCTGCAATAATTTTTGCGTAAAGTTACTTAGTTTGATGTACAGAATGCTTGGTTGACGGATATTTGAAAGGTCTGTTTACACCCGGTAGTTGAAATATTGTACTATATGGCCCACACTAAAACAGAGAGAAAAAAATTCAGGTGTTGCCTATATTTTATCGAGTTATGCGAACATACCTAAATGTATGGAACAGCTGGTGACTTCAGGTTTAACGTTGTTTGAATCCCACCTGCTGTTCCATTAGTAGATTCATTTGGTATAATTATAACTGCCAATTCAATTAACACGGCATAAGTCTATGTATGTATGTAGATACAACTACAAATATAACCGACGATAGAAACTGTCGTATAAATTACTCCAGACTCGTCCTGTCATCTGCGATCTAATTACAGCACATTGTCAGGATTCAGGACGAAGCGCGTTAGGACAATACAACTCTGGGTAACTAACGGGTTTAATGTAGATGTAATTAATTGTGGTGCTTGTACATTGTAAGTGTGAACACCCTAGTTGTTTCTGAACGGTTGGGGGTCAAAGCAATAGCCAGTTGAGTTCACTTGACTAGGTTAATGTTGTGGTCTGAATACCAATTCTCGTAATAAAAAACATTCAAATGTTATCGCAATTTTATCACAGCCACAATCAATGGCAAAAACTTGAGATATTTGGAGGCGAATTTTCGTCTGCAAATTTATCAAAAGCTGTAAAGTAGCTGCAACTCTCTAAATATGCAGGCCTCTAAATAAGTCAGCCGTAGCAGAGACAATTTCTACAGATGGTGGTTCAGGGACGGCGGGTTCATCAAAAGTGTGTCTCCACAGTCAATGGCCCATCTTCCACCTTGCGCTACATGCCCTGACACCTGCGCTCTTGACGATCTTATGACTGCATCAGCAAGCGGAGTTCGCAAAGCTATCCGGCCTAATACATTTAATAAAAATTTGCCATCGACACGCTAAGAAGAAGAATTAGCTACAACTTTAAAAAGCTTTCGAAATCTTGCGAATCATACCTGAATTATGTCAGAATCCAACATTATGAAAAAAAATGTGTTAAGAAATAGGCCCAAGCTCAGATACTTCAGAAACCCATTAATCAAATCACGAACTCCACGAAATTCTCACACACTTAACAATAATGCCCAATATTATTCTAGCAGCTCAACAAAGCTCAGACAAGCTCAACACATAACCTTGAGCAATATTACAAGATAATTGCGTCGACATTGCCACGCGGAGCAGGGAATAATCTACCGGTAAGGATTAAAAGTGATTGCCCCGTGGTTGCGGTACCTACGCGGTAGAGAAGCGGTGTATACGCGGTCTAACCGCTTGGCCACAACCCACACGCACAAGCGACACGCGGGGCGCGACAGCAGGGAGTCAATTAATGACAGAAAATTACCGAGGCCGTGAACGCCTGGTCCACAACCTTAGGTGAGGCAAATTGCATCATGTAAAACGCGCAAGGGCATCTTGTTGCCTTCGCAAGGGTTTTGTCGCTCGACAAGTCGCTTCGCGGTGACTTAAAGCCTATGGGTCTTCTCTACTCCCTCATAAAAATATTATTTTAATATTAATTCAGTGTCCTGTTATAGCTCCGTCTCCTTCCCTTCCGAAGTAAGATTAAAGTAATACATCTACAAGAGGTGGACTCTACAATCTTTTCACAGTTGTTCTTCCTCTGACAGCTGCAATCAAAAATCAATTTTACTGTCTCGCAAATAAAGATCACTATAATTTTAACAGGCTTGTCAGTGGCAGTAATCCAACTGCAACCTTATTGTAACGCAAATGGATCACTGTGTTACATACTACATACATTTTTTTTGGCTATTTCATATCATAGATAAAATAACTGTGGAAGCTGTTAAAGACTTCTTTCATCTATTTCCTCCACATTCGCAAGACGCGTGTTGCTTGAGCTTGTAGGTCGTGGCCAGGAGGTACAAGTTGTTTAAAAGCGGTAGCGAATCTATTGTTCACAAAAGTTTTGTTTAAGAGAAGGATTTTACGAAACGGCTTATGGTATTAAAATAAGAGTTACTTCTTGCTGGTTTTGGAGGTATTAATCTGGGTAATGAATAGCAGCAGCCTGTCCAGTATTTTGGTGGACTTTAGAACATATCTACACTTAAAATATTATAAAGAGGAAAGATTTGTATTTTTATATGTTTGTAACGAATAAACTCAAAAACTACTGAACCGATTTAAAAAATTCTTTCAGCCTTAAAATGCTACATTATCCCTGAGTAACATAGGCTATATTTAATATCGCAAAAAACAATATCCACCCGTGCGAAGCCGGGACGAACAGTTATTTATATTTTGAAAGATGAGATGTGGAATCCGTATAATTTTGATTTCCGTGAAACTATGAACTGTGGAAGGCACCTAACTCTTTTTTAAATCACTTTTACAATTTTTGGATTAAGAAAAGTGTAAGAAAAATCACCCAGATTTTCTTCTCCATAGAGTTAGACGCTACTTAATTTAAATTTACATGTTTATAAATATTAGGTAAAAGACCAAATGTTTAGACGCGATCAAAAGGGCTGTTAGAGGCCGCATGTACCTACCGAGCGATCACCCCTTTAGAACATACTAGCTTAGAGTCGCGTCGTATGTGGTCACGATCCATAGCATTGATTGAGTGACAAGAACAAAGATATAACAGGAGCTGATGGACGCTTCTGAAAGTGCGAAACTCGTCGAACACACTAAGAGGAAGGAAGAAAAATGTCACTTACTAAGAAGCTTGTGACAACATAACTAAGAACCACACACCGTTCCTAAACTGTAACAAAATTAACAAATTTATTAATTACAACTACTAACAACGACGAGCACTCCAACGTACGCTAGAGGCTGATTGAAACTGTTTAATATTTTTTAAACGCAGTATGCGTCCGTTGCAACAACGGACTTGGCGCAATTTGCAGGCATGTTTTTTTTTATATTTCATTGTTTAAGTTAATAGGAGCTTTAGGGCATTAGGCGCAACCATTCTTCATCTTTGAAAGTCGTTATAAGTACCGAAGAAGCCTGACAGACTTGTAAAACAATAACTAGGTTGTAGATGTCTGGCAGGCAGTCACTCCTTGTTAAAAATTGGCTACAACCGTTTAGACTGGAAGACATCATAGTTAGGAGAAGGCTAGGCAGAAGTTGATATTTACGATTCTATCAATAATTTTGCTTTTCGGCTCATTGACAATGCTTCGACCTCAATATTTATTTAATTTCTTTAAAAAAATCTATTTGCAATAAGTTAGATCTACCACTAACTCAGTTCTCCTACTTCCTACTAATATGATAAATGCAAAAGTTTGTGAGGAGGGACGGATGGATGTTTGTTACTCTTTCACGCAAAAACTACTGAACGGATTTGGATGAATTTTAGCACACAGTTTGTAACCTGGATTAACACATAGAATACTTTTTATTCCGGTAGTACGATTCCGTGGGACAATAAGCCAACTCCACGCAGCGAAACCGAGGACATAATTTCGTAATTATTATAACAAACTGTCTTTCATGTACTGGTCTTTCTGTCCTCTAGTAAATAACAGTAAAATAAGGTCACTCTTGTCCCACACTCAAAATACTTCCTTCTAAATGGTTGCGCGAACTCCTTAAACAGTAACTATTAACTGACTAAGCAGGCAAGATGGGTTCCGAGATAATGTCAGTGTAAATTCCCTCCATAATATATGTAAATAGCGGTCCCTCTCGTAATTGTGTAACATAGGGGAGGACATGGTCCGCATTCGAAGGGTTTTGCGTGGAAACTTGAAGGAATTTGTGATCCTGAGAGGTTACGAACGATTAGGGACGAGATAGGATAAAAATTAAGGGTGGATAGTTCTGAGATCTGCTTTCCAAAGTGCGTATGCTTTTGGACATAGTTATTTAACTTTCGAACATCGCTTACCTACGCATGATAAGCTACATCGTTGCAAAAATAGTGGTTCCATAATCGCTATGAATTAGATGCTGATTTGACTCGTGTATCATGGAACTATTGCCATGAACGTGGATGGAGAAAAAGGATTATGTAGGGACCGTAGCTGATGGCGTTCGACCTTGCTCCAAGGGGAAAGAGGAGTTAGTTTGTGTTTGTATGAAGATAAGAAAGATAATGAAAATGAAGTTCAAACTAAAAGATGATGATTTTTCTAGCACCGGTATTAGAAACACAATTAAGTTGAAGATATTTAAATTTGATTTGTAACCTTTCTAAATGTTCTTGTTCTAATGATGTTTTTTCTTTTGTTCCAGGTAAGTGACTCGTTTATTATGAAAAATAGAGGTTCCATTGTCAATGAACGTGAACGGAGCAAGAGGAGTATGCAAGGATCCTGGCAGGTGGCGTTCTGTCGTTTCTGCTCGTAGGATTTACTGTAAAGTATTGGTATTGAGCTGAATCCGGTTAGACTGGAAGCCGACCCCAACATAGTTGGGAAAAAGCTAGGCAGATGATGAAGATCTGCTTAAAATCATTGAAAGTTCTGTGAAATTCCCTCTCTACAATTGAAAAGAGAAGGCAACACTGTATGATTCCCAAAACTGTCCATCTTTTCTTGAGCAGAATAATCTACCCAACTCCACATTCACGGTGATCTTCAATATCCGCTACGAGACAAAATGTCGTCACGCTAATGTTTATATTTTGCTTCCATATCGGTTTCTTTGTGAATGTTTGTCATATGAAAGTAAGCCACCTGTCCTACAGCCAACAAAAGAGAATGAGCAGGAACTGAAAACGAGTTGATTGTTTGACAGAGATTTCTCCGGTCGGTATACAGTCAGTGGTATGCTTTTGTTTTTTTTTTGTTTGCCTGAACTGTCCGACTCCTGGGCAAAGGCCTCCCCCCATTCCTTCCACTTCTCTCGATGTTGCACCTCTCCTTGCCAACTAACGAGAAAACTAGCCAAGGCATCCCGCCATCGTCTCCTCGGTAAGCCGCGACCCCGTCTAGCTGTCTCAAGGCTCCAGGCTTGCGATATGCGAGCCTACAGCTTTGCCAGACGTGGCCTGCGCAGTCCCATTTTAGATCAACTTTTAATCTATGCAGTTTCATTCATTGAAAGCATCTACGATTTTGTCGTTGATCTAGATTTTACGGTGCTGCCAAGATCTTTTAGTACTTGAATTACTTGAACATAATATTTCCGTCATCTACCCCAGTCGGAGCGGAGAATGGAACCGGCGAGAGATGTCGTGCGGTGTTCCACAGGGTTCGGTTCTGGGGCCGGCCTTGTGGAACATCGGTTACGACTGGGTGCTGCGCGCCGACCTCCCTACCGGCGTCAGTGTAGTTTGTTACGCTGACGACACGCTGGTACTGGCACAAGGGAGGTCGCACGAGGCGGCGGCCGAAAACATGACACGCGGGGTTGCGATAGTTGTGGAGAGGATCCGGCAATTGGGTCTCGAGGTGGCATTGCACAAGTCCGAGGCCATGTGTTTTCATGGGCCTCGGAATGCGCCACCGTCGGGATCCCTACTGATGGCAGGAGGGGTTTCCATCGGCGTCGGGTCGACGTTGAAGTACCTAGGACTCGTCCTCGACAGCCGGTGGAACTTCGTGGAGCACTTCCGACGTTTGGCTCCCAAACTGGAACGGACAGGGGCTGCCTTCAAGCGGCTCTTGCCCAACCTGAGGGGTCCAAACGCCTCCTGCCGGAAGCTATACGCGGGGGTCGTGCGGTCCATGGCCCTCTACGGGGCCCCGGTGTGGGCGCGTTCTTTGAGGCGGCAAGCCGCCCACTACCTGAACGCGCCCCAAAAGGTGATAGCCATAAGGCTAATCCGGGGGTACCGCACGATCTCCGGCGAGGCGGCTAGCCTCCTTGCCGGATTGCCGCCATGGGATCTGGAGGCGATAGTCCTCGCGCGCCTGCATGAATGGCGCGCGGAAGCACTATGTCGGGGAGAAACTCCGCTGCCGCGACAAATTGCCGCTCAGCGGACAGACCTCCGGCGTGATCTCATGGCGACATGGAGAGAGCGACTGTCGCAACCCCGTGCAGGGCACGCCACCATAGTGGCGATAAGTCCCCTCTTTGAGGAGTGGGTAGAGAGGCGCCACGGCGCCCTCACCTACCGCCTGACGCAGGTCCTCACCGGACACGGTTGTTTCGGGAGGTTCCTGCATCGAATCGGGCGGGAGGAAACGCCCGGGTGTTTCCACTGCGAGGATCGTCCGGAGGACACGGTGGAACACAACGTGGAGGTCTGCCCCACTTGGGCGGAGCACCGCCGTGTCCTCACAGCGGCGATTGGCGGCGGCGATCTCTCGCGTCCGGCCTTGGTTCAAGCCATGGTCCGGAGCGAGAGGGAATGGGAAGCCGTCACCTCCTTCTGCGAAGCAGTCATGCTAGTGAAGGAGGTGGCAGGACGTGAGAGGGAAAGAACCTCACGTCCCAGCCGCCGCGGGAGACGCCCTGGGCGTCGGGGGTCACGTGGTGGCTCCCGGCCACCGTAGGCGCGGGCCTGTGGACGGCGAGTTATGGGCTAGCTCGCCGTCCGGCCGTCTTATGACGACGGGCCGTGTCGACGGCGCGTTCGTGTTCCACGCGCGCCTCAAGGAGATGTCAGCAATCAAGTAGGGGTCCGCATGGGCCGACGCCTGCCGGGGCTGCGGGACTGTTCGAAAGAGATACCGTGGCCCTGGAACATAACGGGCAAAGAAGGAACATGGATGGGTTTTAGTCAGTACAAGTCTGACACTCCCCTCCGCTCCGCCCAGAGTGGGCGGGGTCATTTGATGATTTCCCATCCGGAAAAAAAAAAAAAAAAACATAATATTTAACTACTGTAAAACTGTTTTGTCAAATACATTGAAAAAACATATCGGCGGCATTAGTTCTGATTTTGGCCACGTACCTTAAGAACCACACAGCACTGTACCACAGAATACATAATAGTATAAGTAACTAGTACTTTTGTATCTGGTATGCAGCTGTTCATTCTCTACCCTTTCATCTAAGTTAAGTTCGCCTTCAATATTGTGTCTGCTCGTCTGCGTAGCATTTAGTTTGTCGGATGATTAAACAAGTTATTAATCTAATGAGTTTAATATCCTGCATAGCTCTGGCTAGATGCTAGAGTACCTATAGAGCAATAACGTTGTAAGTGAATAGTTAAGGAGAAACATGATAGGTAGATGGGCTATGGAATATTGACAGTTTTGTCTTGAACGGTGCAGATCGCGTTCAAATTCATTGGTGAAATTCACTCTTAGGTTGCTAACAATAAACGTATTTAAAATTACGTTTAAGTATATTTTTGATCTCTCCGTTGTTATCGACCAATCACTTTCAGCTCTTTACGTGAAATTGATACCAACAGTGTAGTGCACAGCATACTACTAATAGAAGCAAAGGTAGGGTCACAACTTCTCAGTATCGAATTCCACAACCTGTCAACATTCCGTTACCAAAATTGCGCGATGTTGTCAATTTTCGCTCAGAGAAGCTCAAGATTTTATTTAAATACTTCCTAGAAAATCTGGCTGGTGACACTATATCGTTCAGGATAGAATTTATTAGTTATTTTTAAGTCAGCTGTTAGTTATTTTAGCTAGCTATTAGTTATTTTTATAAGCTAGCTGGGATTCCTTCCCCGCCTATATACAAAATGTACAAGTAGATAGATAGAATAAATACTTTATTAACATAACATCACGCTTGAAATCCCCGAAGGGTTAGGCGGAGGTGTACCTAGTACACCTACATTTTGCCAGTTATGTTTAAATCCTATGTAATGGGGGCGAGCCTATTGCCATCGACCGGGCACAATTCCAGACTCCGTGGCTCCTACTGAGAAATTCCTGGAAAAACCCAATAACAATCTGCCCGACCCGGGAATCGAACCTAGGACCTCATGTTCAGCAGCCGCGATTGTGCCCACTAGACTAACGAGGCAGTCAGTCAAATTGTAACAAACCTCTTAAGTAGTCGAATCTAACTGGAGAACATAAGCAACTAACTATGAATAAAACAAACACGTAAATTAAACAACTGGTTCGCAAGTTATAATTGCACTAACGGACAGTCAGACAGAGAGACTTTCCGTTTTATAATTTGTAAGGATAAGACACAAGTACTGCAGTTCTATTTGTCAAGTGCCAAAGTGCTTACTGCAACTCATAGAATGAGCAATATGTTGTAATCAATAGATGCTTGGCGCAGCTATATTTCAATCCAAGTTGCTGTCCAAGTTAGTGGTGCTAATAACTCACGACTTGACAGCAAAACTTGGCAACGGCATGATAGGGTGTGGACACACTACAGCGTGTATTAGAAATTTGTGGTAATATAATCACATATCAGGCTGAGATAAAGACCATCAAACTGTCAACTTTCTCAATTGGAAAGAAAACATAATCTTGAAAAAATAATAAGGGATCATTTGGATCGAGTAGTGAGTACTCTATTAACGTTGATTGTTTTTTGCGATCATGATGTTGGTCCCATAAACAACTTTCTATGATTTAAGGACACGTCCTTAAATATGATCACACGTTTTTAATATACGCTGTATACTCAGAAAATACCTTATTACATGGGTTAATGTAAAAAGAGTAGCAGCCTTTAAAAACCGAAGAAACATACAATAAATATTTTCTAGGAAAATTATCATAAACATGTTTATCTTAATATTCCTAGAAAATACAAGATAAGCTCTGCAAAATATAAGAAAGTAACAAAACTGTTGCATTACAGGAGAAAAATTGCTGTTTTTTCCATGAATAAGTAAAGAAAACAGTGTCTTATTGTGAGTTATATGTAAAGTGCTCTCGACGCCCTTACACGTCAGTGTAATGTGTCTCCTTTATCTGTTGCCCACAACCTATAGACACAAGCTCAGCGCGTCTTACGACAACTACTGCACACAAAACAATTGATGAAATAAGTTGTTCAGAGCATGTCACGAGTCACTGCGACGCGACTTGCGTCCCACAAAGTAAACATGTTACACACACGTGTCGCTTGACGCAACACGCATCGCGCGAGGTTGTTATCAAGGCCTTATAATGAGGGATAAGGAATGTTTGTACTTACGCTAGTCTCGCTTAGCTGTTCAGATTAATGCAAGTTATTCTTGTTTCCGGGAACGTAGTTTAAGGGAAAATATAAGTATAATAAATTATAAGGAAGTATGTGGGCGGTGTTGAAAGTTAAGTAGAAAACTAATTGATGTAATTTCTTGGGGATAATCAAGACGTTCTTTCAGAACCACACAACGTTATTTTTTAAGCCCAAAGATGATAAAAAAACCTTGTTCTTTCCATGAAATGTTGACATTATTCTGTTTCTCTAGTTTTGAAAAAAAATAAGACTTTTTTAAACCCAGGATGCACACTACCTAGGATAGGAATCATCGTTTTTGAGAGCAACAAGTGGCCATTGCTTTCAAACCGTTTTGTATTTCAACAACGATTTTTAGCAGTATTGACATAGTCATAGTCATAGTCATTTATTCATTAACAAGTAATTCGTATCTGAATTTAAACATAAAAATTACACAATTACAGTACATACACTAAAATAAATTACATTGCAATGTCATAAACTACATCAATATTTTCAAAATAATAACTTCACATTTCATCAATATATTTCGACATAAAATATGGCCACCTTAAAATTTAAAAAATAATAAAATAAATAACTAAAGATAAATAAATTGAGAGAATTAATAAAAAATAACAACATGTGGTTATCAAAACTTATACTGTTACTTACGGGATATCTTCCGTGATTGTTCATTATTTTGAGCTCCCGATATTTCGGCGCGGTTGCAAGCGCCATGATCGCAGGCTGAGTGGAGAATGCGGGTGGATGGAAAATAAAATTGTTAAGAGCAGATAACTGCCTACCCTCTTTCTTTGTCTTTTGAACTTAGTAAGTTCCAGTAGTGCGCGTAGATATCGCGTAAGTGACAGTATAAGTTTAGTTGTAAACCGTGAAAGCTTAAAACAGTATATGGTTATCAGTAGCTTAATTATCTTAACCGAATACATTTTTAACCTTTCCATCACCACACGTTGACAAAATGTCTCTTCGACTGGACCCGCAAATGGCTCTTTCTCATCATCATCATCATTCTGCTGCCCACAGGTATCCCAATGTATTTGGGGTTGCCGCAGCATGTCTTCTTCTTCCAAACTTCTCTATTATTCGTCATCATATCAGACACCTCTTTTCTCGCCATATCATTCTTTACACAATCCATCCATCGCTTCTTTGGTCTTCATATACCCATTTACAGGTTTCCTTACCCTGTCCTCACTCACTAGAAAAAGTATTATATTCACATATCCAATGTATTATAATTTAACCAACGGCTTGTAGTTCGTCTATTTACACGGCCGTACCGTAATATTGAAGTACTCGAGTCTCTCAGTGTTAAACTGTTGAACAGATTAGCACTAGTTGTTGTTGTTGTTCCGGGTTCCGCAGTTCAGGGTTATGTACGAGTACATTATTTAGGTATGTAAGTGAAGGGTTAGGCGATGAGTGCCGCGTTATTAGGTACTTGATGAACTAAGAGTTCCTTTAGGAAATATGTAGTGTTGCGTGTAGTATATAACTATTTTGACTAGATTGACTTCAGGACGTGAAGACGACAGATAAGTACCCTATTATTTAAATCACTAGGTTATGTCCCATAGGATCATAATACCGAGATAAAAAGTATCCTATATGTTAATCTAGGTTATAAACTATCTATGTGACAAATTTAATTGAAATCCATTCAGAAGTTTTCGCGTGAAAGAGTAACAATCATCCATCCATCCTCACAAACTTTCGCATTTATAATATTAGTAAGAAGTCGATGACGATGACGATGTCGATGTCTTCTCGACGGTATGTGAAAGCCAAGTCAGAGGCCCATGGCCGGCATGAAAAACCGACACCAGGTTAGGCACTAACCACACGATAAAGAAGAAGTAAGATTCTTTGTTTTTTGAATGGTTTATGTTACAGGTTACCCACGTCTCCTATCCCGGGAGTTATCAACTGTAAGATTTATCAACGAACAAAATAAAGGTAAAATAATTGAGTTTCAAACCAAAAATAACAACGCAACGCAACGCAACGCAACGTAACAACTCGCCCTTCATTTGCGTAATAACCAAAGGATTATGAAGGAAATCTTAATCCATCGCTTCATAAATGTTTGAAAAATTCGCCTACTTGACTCGTAAATAATGCAATTAGTGTTGTTGTGTTCTAAAAAAATAAAGGTGTTTGTAACTAAATTATCGCGCTGGACTTAATTTCATATTCTAAATCAAACTCCTTTAGAATAAGCTGTGAAAAGCTCCATCACAACATTACTGTTCCAACGACCGAAACTGGATAATACACCTAAACATTATTAAGAGCTCATTCCCCCCTCTAAGAAAATCAAGCTATAGATACCTTTGTGGTTGATTACTTACGCCTTACTGCGGCTGAACAGAATCCCAAGCAGAGTTGACATGAAACGTATTAACGCCTCCCAGTGACGAATACGAATAACGTGTCGCGAATAATGTATGGCAACACCACATGCACACGCTTTTAGTTTATTTTTCTTAATGGAAGGAAAAATAGGTACTTTTCTACGTGAAAAGATGGGATTTTTATCTTCTTCGAGTTTGCTGTTGTAAAAATGTGGAGTTGATTGTTTTTGTTGTATAAAAGTAAATACGTAGCAGATGGATTGTTTAATTAGCTGTTTTACAAAACCGTTAGTTGTTTTACAAAAGCTCCGTTATGTAAAATAGCTAAACGTTCAGCTAGATTTCCATTGCGCTACGTTTGTACCACTAACGGCTTTGTCAAACAGCTAAATCGGCAACCTATCTGCGACACATATTTCTCATGTATTTTTTCCGGTCGACAGAAACTACAGAACACCGCCTGCTTGCATACTCCTTTTGGTTGGCCCATATTTAAAGGTACATCTGGTCATGCACATGTACAGTACAGTTGCGACTTGCGTGTATTAAGCACCAGACCTTTCTGGGAAACATATACATTTTAAACTAGACTAAAATCTAAGTACCTGGGTATGCAGAAAACCACGGCTTCCACATCACAAATTATTACACTTTGCATAATAGAATAGAGCGTAATTTCCCCTCACAACCGCGGTACGAATATCGGCACCAAAATCGAAAACCAAGAGAAGATCAAATAAAAATCTATCAAAAGTCCATTGTGTATGCATGGAAAAATTCTAATATTCTCGTAGAAAGAGATGGCGACGAAAAAATATTAAAATGTATACTTGGCGACGTTTCAATGGCGGTGCTGAGTCTAGGGTTGTAAGGAGCTCTTGGCTCTTGAACTTAGAGCCTGTGGTTCATACATATTTATGACGTACACATCATTGCGTTGTTCTTTTACCTTATAAAGCTTATCAGATTCTCCTGGAAAAGACTGGGAATTAATCAGAAGTTTCGCAGCAGAGGCTGTGTGCGCACAAGGACTTAATTATAACAGCCTTACGGGTCGATTTTGAAGGTCAAACAGCGTTTGGCGAGGGTGTTCTGTGGGTGGTTGACCGTCTGTTACATGTCAAGTACCTTTCGTGCCTCGGAAAACACATTAAGCGTTTGGTCTCGGCTGTTGTTTGTAAATCTTTACAGTTACACACGGTAACAATGGTCAGAGGCTTGAAAGGCTGACTACGAGTTTTGGATGTCGTGTTACCCACTGATTGGATTGTGCAGGTCAGTCAGATAGGCAGTCAAGTCACTCCGTATAAAATACTGGTATTCAGCTGCATCCGGTTAGACTGGAGGACGACCCCAATATAGTTGGAAAAAGGCTAAGCAGGTAATGATTTTGACTCAAATAAAACTAACTAGTCTGCTAATGATGAAATCTAGAATGAACATTGATTCAGTTTTGAATTTCAACCCTATCGTACTCGCTCCCAGTAGATAACAAGCGGTCACGTCGATATCCCTCGTGCCAGCTTCTTGATTCCTTTAATTACACGAGCAGTACAAATTTATTTTTGAGCTGAAACTGCACCGAGTTTTTCTAAAATTTCAGACACTAGTAATATTTCAGTAATAAGATGTAGTTGGCAATGTATCGATTGATATATATAGTGATTTAAAATCGTGTTTACTTGAAATATCGCATTTTCGTTAAAAATCCATGAAGGCCATTTACTTAGGCATTCGTCTAAGTGTCGCCTAGCGTTACTGAAATAGCTTAACCACTATTTCAGTAACGCTAGGCGACACTTGTTGTCAGATTTCGTCATCATTAATGACTGCCTTCTTTATCTGCTTCACTGATTATGTAGCCAAAGACATTGCAATACTACAAGTGACTATGATCCTATCAGAACGCCTACCATATCTGCCTATCATGTAACACAACACAAGCGTGAAGAAGCGCTGAAGCAAGCCTGGCTCAAATGTTTGCTCCAATGCTTCCAATATTCCACCCAAATTGGTTGACGACATCAAATTCTGGGATATATGTACCTAAATAGACGGACAGAAATAAAACGATCCATGTCAGATGTAAATAATATATTAAATAAGATGGTAGACAAGAGGAGATGAATATAAAAGTGGATATTATTGACACATTTTAGGTGTAAAAATATTGTCTCATTCTGCGACTGTTGAAGTAATTTTGTGCGTAGGCATCAGTAGAAAAAATAATACCAGCCTCGTACTGTCCCACAACTGGGCTAAGACGTCTCCCCATGCAGAGAAGGCACGAGCATTGATCACCACGCTCAAGAAAGGTTGGCTTATATTATTAAGTCCAGGTTTCCTCACGATGTTCTCCTTCACCGATGTCTGTAATGTCCAAGATACACTTAGAAAGTTGAACTCGGATTTGAATACTCGAGACCGAAAAAAAAAAAGGAGTCACGAGGTTGTGTATTCTAATGCGGGTCTGTACCTTCAGGATCATGTTACTTGTTACTGAATTCTTATGCAAGATAGTTACCATACCTAGCCCATATTAAGAAACACGCCTCAATACTATTGACGTGGTTATGTACAGTGTTGACATAAACTTTTCAGTAGGTTATGAGAGTTAGACACATTTTTCTTTTTTTACGTCTACGCCCTCGGATTTCATTAATAGAATTTCTAACAACAAAATCTTCAAATAATAATGTAGAAAACATATCTTTTCACCAACTCTTGAAGCTGAAAAGGGTGTAAATAACAAAGTTGTGCCACAGCAATCCGTTTAGCTCCCCCTCTGTGCGCAGTAAATGGCGCTTACGATGTGAAATGAAATTACGTTCGCATGCACGTCGGTTTGTATCAAGCGACATGAATGATAAAATGGAGTTATGTTTCGCGATATGACCGGTATCTGTGTGATAATCCTTGTACAGTTGAAGCAATATTTTCAAATATTTCATTAATAAATTATTTTTCGGTAGAAGTCAGGCATTCTGCCTGGTGGGTGGTAAACCAGCCACAGATCAAACTAGGGAAGTCCAATTATTATTTTAATTGTTTTCTTTGATTTTTTTTTTTGCCCGTTGAGAGTCAAATACATACTTTATCTATTTTTTCTTTTCTCACATTGTGGATTAAAGCCCACTCCTTTTCAAAGAGAAGAGGCTTATATCCCGGTGATGGGAACTTTGTACAGGTACTGATTATGCATTACTATTTCGTCAATATCCGACAAGCACCTTATCTAAAATTTATCTCACATATACAAAGTCTTTGCTCGCAATATGGCAACCTAGTGATTATCTGTTTACGAGCAGATTCCCGCGGATACGGTGGATATTCGCGGTAAACGGCCCGCAGGCGGTTATTAGTTTCCCCGTTCAAGCTAGACGCAGAGAGAGGGTTAACGCGGATACTAAGAAGAGGGATACAGAAGGGTTAGAATGTCGTGAGATAAGGAATCCTCATGTGGAAATAGTGTTCACGATAAAAAGGAAAAGTGGTTTAGTGGAACACTGGTCTACACCGTTGGCACAATATAGAGGTAGTTAGGCGTGTATAGTAAGGACGCACATTTTTTGTCAGTCTTTTAATAATATTTAATAATTTATTAAGGTACATAAAGGTCATGAGGGACTTACGAAGTATGCATTAATAATTATGTAAAGGCAATTGTATTTGACATTTGGAAATAGGCTTCCTTTCATGTAAGTATCACTAAATAATGGTGGGATAATAATAAAGGTGAGCATGAGCTCACCCCCTTTTATATGGAACCACCATCCACCTACCCACTACAAGGAGGACAAGATGTTCTGGCAATTGACCAACACAACATTGAATTACTTTTCTTGGTAATAAGATCTCATCAGCTCAATTTAATAAAATAAAACTAAAGCAGTAGACTATGGCTGGTCGGAGAGATGCAGAACTTAGCATTTCTTTGCTATTACTTAAGCAGAGGCCTACATTCACCATTACTTTAGGATCTTTTAAGTTTTAGGTGAGCCTTCTCTAACTTATTGCACTGTGGTAAAGACAAGCACGGTTGTGAAGCGTTGAGTGCGTTAACTCCAGCTCGTACGGGGATCAAGCACCTAATAAGCAGGTGATCACACACCATGCAGCTTGGGGATTAGTCTGAGTGTAACCGGCGGTGCGGCTGCAGAGTTAGCTACTATTTTCTGGAAATAAAGTAGAATAATGATGTATATTTAATTGTAGGCTTAATGTATAGTTGTATAGGTTTTGGCGCTTGGCTAAGATTGGAAGTAGCACCGCCATCTTGTTTGTGTATTATCCAACAAAATACTCTCAGTTAATGTCATGCAAGCGCCAAAATATTCCTGTATTATTTTAAAGGCACTTTTATTCATTTGAATAAAAACACATAAGGACATACATACATACATTAGAAAAAAAACACATTTACACACTTTAATTTTAAAAATATAAATTTCTTATTCTAAAATATTTTTTTAGAATAAGAATTTTTTTTTTAAAAGTCTGGAATTAAAACCAAAAAACCAGTAGCTAACGCTCCAGAAAGATAGTTAAGGAATCATAGCTTTTAAACTTGCACCCACTAATAGAATTATCGCTACATGTTAGATTTATCTCAAAACTCCAATTCCAAAATTTCACTCACTACAAAATCTCAACCACATTATGACCAAAATGTCTGCTAGACCCTCTATTCTGAGGTCGATCCACACACCGCGAATCTCAAAGACATCCCTAAAATATCTCCGTCACCCCGTTCGTAGGTAAATTACGACTACATAAATTACCGTCAGAGATACGTCCTGTCAAGGTTTCGTGATGTGAGAATCGACCTTCGTCTCAATGGAATGGGTGTACCGTGATGCTATGGATCAGGTAGGGTAATAGGGTAAAAATCAGCCTGTGAAATAGGCTTGGTAGTGACGGTTTCTTGGGTTGGGGTTACTTAAAAATAGTTCTATTTTGTAGGAGTTTCTGAGGTCCGCTTTGGGTTACGGGTGTTTATTTTTTTCAGGAATAATTGCACTATCTTAATTTCACTATCACCATACATTACGGCTATAATCCCCGAAGGGTTAAGCACTATTGGAATTTCTATCTCTCTCGGCCATCTCTCTGCAAACAAAATTCAACAGTGTGCTTTAGTTTAGGCATTCATTTAGGTGCAATGTAGTGTTAGTGAAACCGAGCACAGTCAACAATATTTTTGTTAGTCTTAAAAATTATAATTCAACTCAAAGCATTTATTTCAAATAGCCGTGCAAGCACTTTTTCATAGTAAATAACACTCCTTTTGGGTTTCGCCGCAGTCGGGTAAAAATAAACTACGAGTAAGTGCTGTCCAGCCACAGGCATAATAACTGTATATCAGTGGCGTAGGTTCCATACAACTCGATTCCTACCGGATTCCCTTTGAAAAATGGCATAGTCAGGTTTCTATATACAAATAATATAATTAGTTTAAAGGTATGTATTGCGGCTTACCTGTTACAAAAGTTGACCCTTCGCTACTGCTGTATATTATAGTTGTCCATTCGAAAATCGTAGATCTCATGGAGAAGAATGAGCAAGATAGTCCATGGACACTTTTTTCAATTGTATATGAATTCCACGAAATCAAATTTCAACTGTATTACTTTACAGTATAAGCATTAAAAACAAATATTATAAGGGTCTTGAGGCTCTTACACGTCAAATTGAAAATTGTGATTGAAAACGTTGTAAGGGCTCACATTTTTTATCTTCAAAGTCCCCACTCAAACAAGAACAAAAAGGAAACAATTTCGCAGTTTCTTTTTAATTAATTCTCTCTGCGGTCGTGTTGCAGCGTGAGGCTATTCGTCTGACATACAGTCGCGGACACAAGTCGATCGTTATTGATTAATTTTGATTGCTTATTACCTTGTTTCGAAATTATTAGTTTACTAATATTACAAGTGTAAATGTGTGTTTGTTGGTTTGTTCCTTTTGCGTGTTATTTTGCATGGAAAATAGTTTCAACGTGCACTGGGGCGTTGTGATGGATCTTAGCTCCCGCTCTACTCCCTCTTGTAGAGAAGAAGCCTGTGTCCAAGAAGTGAAAATGTTATAAGCTGATTCTGTCGTCTGTTTACCATTTTGGAAAGCTAATACGAATATTTCTCTTTTGTTAAATTAGTTATATATTGTAATTCTAATTAGTTAAAATAATATTAATAGAAAGAAAAATAAATGAATAAAATCTCTTCAGAACCTTTGGTAACCATTATCCTACTTCAGTCCCTGACTGTACAACAGGATTGTAATATACCCCGTAATTAAGAGTTCTGGCACCCCTGCCTTCCGTACATTTATCAGGGAAGTTCAACCTTCGTACGACCCTCACAATCATCACGGTATTGCTTCAAGCAGGTAATTAGTTTGGGACTTGGCTGAAGTGGTTCATTCTGGTTGTTTACGTGCTGTATGGTGTAATTAGAGAGGTGGAATATTCATGAAGGGTGGGACAAAAGAGAAACAAGTATAGGGGCTGTAGGTACTACATCTGATTTTTGAGGTGAAGTGTGCTGAGGAAAAAGTGTTTGTGAATTTGTAACACAAATAAAGTATAAAGCTGTGAACCCAAATATCGCAAGACTGGAACGAGACAGTTTGACGGCAGACCGAGGAGAAAATTGGACGGCTTGGATGGCTTCCTCACGAATTAGCGAGAAGAAACACACCATCGAGAGAAGTGGAAGGATTGGGGGAAGGCCTTTGTCCAGGAGTGGGACAATACGAGCTAACTGAAAAAAAAAGTTGTATATGTCAGACACTCTTTTGGCACTTGAGCGGTATTGACAGTGGTCGTTGTGGGCAAACATTTGTGTATATTCAATCGAACAAACAAGATGGCGACGTTGGATCCAAATTTCAATTTCATATTTTCAAAAGATATTTGCTTAGTAATATTCAGCAGTTGCTCATCGTACATTTTCGTTGTTTTCGACAAGCATACTAAATTTTTTGAAGTTTCTATTGTATTAAATTAAAAGTTCTTTTCACCTTCAAGTTGCTCAGTCACGATAGTGTACAAAATATGTAGGTACGCGAGTACATTTACAATGTTCTTCAAAAACCCCTTCTAGTTTCATTAAGTCCTAAAAACTACCAAGAAAGGTAAAAGCTCCAGCCATGTCCTCAAACAGAAACTTACTACGAGGACAGATGGAAAAACTTGACGCAACTTAGAATGGCCTTCCTGCAGCCGGATCATATTTCCTTGTGTACTTCAATGAAGATTGCTTTCACACTGTCTTTTCTTTACGGTGTTTTTCTCGCGAGTTCACAAATATTTTACTTGACAGGCTTCGCTTCTCTACCCTCTTTTCGCCGTATCATATTTAGCCTGATTTTGTAACTATTGTTCTAAAAAATATATATTTTATCTAAAGATATATTTTCCTAGCCTTCGCCTTGCGCAGCTTAAATAAAATCAAATGAATCGTTCTATGTATATAGGCTTCAACATATCGCCACCGCAAAGTTGGGTAAAAGTTAGTTACTTATTATGACTATCCGGCTCGAAGGACCCTGTGTGTGTGCCTGTGTTATTGGTTCTATTTAGAATCTTTAGTTCTGCAGGTGAAATTGGTATCAACTGGTTCATTTCATGCTTCGTTGGTGTGGTCGCATGTACGACTACTGAACATTAGGTCCTGGATTCGATTCTCAGGTTGGACTAAGTGTTTTGGGTTTTTCCATCAGGAATTTCTCAGTTGCAGTTTGTGCCCGGCTGATGGCAATAGACTTAAACATAACTGGCGAAATGTGAGTGTACTATAGGTACGTAAGCCACTGCCAAAACCTTACCTAAACCTTACCAAGATTAGAATCGTGATGTTATGATTATGTTATGGTTCGATTTTTGATTCATTTATATACATATTTATCAAACACTTTTGAAATAGATAGTAATACTCAGTACACTGTTAGATTTGATAAAGTCAATTTATCCGTCGTACCATTTATCTGCCTAGTTTATTCAATCATCGACGGAATACAAAGTTTTGTTGAGCTTTCCGCCGCTCCTTCAAACGTTTACCGAGGAAACTTTAGCTGCCTAGTTGAGATTGCAACAAACTTAACTTTGCAAATTGAAAAACAGTATCTTTTCTAAGGCAATAAGGAAAACACGAACAAGTTTATTTGTTAAACTTGGTGTTATTTAGGCTTGGACTGCTCACTTAGTGGCAGAACTCGTGGAAAAAGTTCAATTTTAATAGTTATACACTTAGTGAATTCTCACCAGTACGTAGGTAACGCTACTGCGGGTTAATTGCGTTTCACTCTCACAATGTCAATGCTATTCACATTGACAATATTCAGTAATATTCATTGCGTTATTTAGATCGTAAAACAGACGAATTTTTCAAACATAGGGTGCAATATTGCAAAATCTTTCGGATTGTGACAGAAAAGTGTGCCACGCAATTGGTCGGGATAGAACTCAAGACCTCTCCGTATGAAGTCTGATTTCATTGTTTGGTCGTTATAAATGACGTTTGATGGCGCGGTTCGCGCAGTAGCTGAGCGATTGACTGCTGCGTAGTGTGTCACGTGTGCGATCTCCGCGTGTATGTCAGTTTAAATATATGTAAACGCACTCAAAATACATGAGAAAATCAAAGAGTGGGAAAGCGTTTAAAAAAAAAATTACAATTGCCCGGGCCCTTTAGTCAGTACAAGGCTACTTCTGTAACGAAGTAATCGATAGGCCTTTCATATTCCCAACTAGTATGATGGGTCGGCTTTCAGTCTAACCGAATGCAGCTGAACATCAATATCTTACAATGAGCGACTGCGATCTGATCTCCATAACCCAGTTACTAGGTAATACGATACAATTTATGTACCCTCATACTCAAAAATAACATAAAAAAACGAAACGAAAATAATCTACAAGCGTCTTCAATGTTTCATTATTATAACATTCACCAAAACTTGTGAACATAAGTCACCCCATAGATTACCAAATCAATCAGTTTAGACCCGCCTCAATCCCCAAATCTTTCACGACCACTATTTTCAATAAAGGTGCGGCCTCACTGCCGCGGCGTCCCGTTGACGCGGGTAGCCAGCGGACGCACCGTCACGCCGTAATGAATAGTTCTCGCAAATCACGCACGGTACTTGGCACGGTAAAAAGATAACCAGTAAACCAACTCGGCCCTTTTTGGTTGTCAATTAAACTTTTTGTTACGTTGCACTGCACACTTTATTTTTAATATTGCAAATTCTCATCGATGTCCGGCTTGGGCTGGGCGAAGGGGTCAGACTCCTAGTAACTGTGTTCTTATACCTACTACCTTTGGCTGGGGTGCTGGAGTATTTGCGCAGTTCGTTACGCTCCACTGGTCAGATGTTGAACTACACAAAAAAAGACTTGTCTTGATGCGACAGCACCGACTTACTCACGAATAACTTGGTACCTGAAGCAGGCTTGCTTAGAATTGTTATAAACGCCTTTGACACACCAAAAAACTTTCAACAATTTGTTCCTAGTTGAAATACTGTAGGCGTGTTAATACTATGTATGTCTACTGCAGTCATGTCCAGTATGAGGCGGGATAGACGGGGTAGTGAGTGAAAACGGATTTTTATTAAACGGATTTATTTTTTCGAGAGAATTTTAAGGAATGTATGGAAATGGTTTTTTTTTGTTTCGAGGTACTGGCGTGCCCTCGTATCTAGTGACCAGTGGTCTAGTATTTTTTAAATAATTTTATATCGTTTCTGGGTTTTAGAAAAGTGATTTTCGACAGTCAATGTTATACTCGCTGACTACCATTTTGTAGTGTAATGATATAAAACATAATAGAAATCTACGTAATTTTTTTTTTCAAGAAATTAGAAGTTACGCCAAGAGGGCCTATCTATACAATAGGTCAATTTATCGGCGACAATGATGATGGGAAAGCCAAAAAGCGTCAGGTACTAGGCGTCTGGCAGTTTGCTAAAATGGGCCACTTTGGCGCAGCCGTAAGTCACCCAAAATTCTTCCCACCGTTTCTTGTATTTATATTATGTGTGGCACATTCTTTCTTTTCATTTAAAATTGTATTGGATTTAAATAAACACTGACAGTGTTAATTCCAATTGAAATTCGTTGTAGAAATATGAAGCGGATTGTGGGCCAAAATGTGGCCAATTACCAATTTTCCAGACACTAGTATCCCTGTAAAAACCGTGCCTACAAAATATAACGCCTTTAACAAAACACATGCAACATAGCAATGAACATGATAATACAAACAGCAGTAAAGCGAGTGTACGTCCTTATTACATCTACCCTATATTTCTATGTCCACTACCAGGGGATGACCGCTCATGTTTAAAGTAACGACCACGCCGCACGGGGCGCGCACTGCATTATTAAAAACAGCCATTACGTAGCCATTATAATCAAGTGCGGAGACCGCGCCATGATTTAATTATAGTTAGTACTTAGTAGTGAAGCTTCTTGTCGAAGAGGTCGGATAGGAACTTGTTACCTTACTTTTTAGGGTTCCGTACCCGAAGAGTAACCAACGGGGACCCTATTACTAACCCTCCGGTGTCCGTTCGTCTGTCTGTCAGCGGGCTGTATCTCATGATGACAGTTGGAATTTTCACAGAATGTGTATTTATGTTGCCGCTATAACAACAAATAATAAAAATAAATTAAATGGGGCTCCCCTACTACGATGGTACGGGACCCCTCATGCGTGAGTCCGTTTCACACTTGGAAGGTTTTTTTTACCGTAAAGTAACATCGCTGTGTTTTTGTACGGAAAGTATACTAACTGTGACGGGATTTTAATTTTATGATAAACAAGCCCTATGGAATTTTCTACCCGCAGAAATGAAGAACTTCTGTACGAACTTTCATCCCTTATAACCCCTTTAGGGGATGAATTTTTCAGAAATCAACTTCATATATTAGGAAAACTCCAGTGCATTTTTTTCTTCTAGATGTAGCAGTCAAGGGTGCGCGTTGTCTGTCAGTCTCAATGAATTAAATGCAGATTTTTATTAAGAAAATGTTTGCAATCCCCTGCACTGATTAATAGTCAGCGTAGCAGTTTCAACCTATTTACCGAACTTAGGACGCTGCAATCGACCATTTCCTACATAAATATATGAGCTCGGACATTTGTTATGAATAATTTGTGTAATGATTAATGTGTGCCTAAGAATTAATATTTACGCATAATAATAAGTAAAAGATTTCATCTTTCCAAAATAAAACGTGAAATAATAAATTCCTTGCTAATCTCTCTTGAATCTTTTCTTTTTCTTTTAAAAAGGATTATATCCGACGTCTTTATGTTCACGGCTTTGCAAGCAATTAAAAGTTTCACTTAAGATAACCGAGACCCGGAGTCCGGGGTCCGGGACATACAGTCCGGGACTGAACTGAGTAAGTGCTGGACGCGACTTTTAGCGAGTTTAATCTTTAGACGCCTCGCATAATGTGGAGGTGGGTGTTAAATAGACTTTGAAAAGATGGTGTGGGTAACTTTTTAAACGTTATTTTACCTGAAAATTAATGTTATTGTTTGTTATTATGTTAATATTGTAAAGAAGTTTTATTGCATCGCTGGACAAGTTCCTTTTTCTCTCAAGCTGCCACATCTTGTTTTGGTTCTGTCCACAGACAATGTTTTTAATCAATCAAGTTTATTATTCCCAACAAAGAACCTCCACCCTTTCACTTACACTTATAAAAAAATTCGTTCTTCAGACTGTCCTGTAGTGTTTCTGGTTTTTTAATACATTTAGAACTCGTAAGGCTAAGGTGTACAGTCACGAGCACCAATATGTAAACACTTAACAACTTTTAAAAGTGTTTTTCTCCTACATGTTGTTACGAACATAGCATTCTGGAACTCATATTTTTAAATGAAAAAGATCCTATCCTAGCTACAATCGTTAATTCTCGCGAAAATTGCTTTTAAATTTAGGAAAGTGTATACATATTGGTGCTCGTAACTGTACAGCCTTCAGCTTCTGCTGAGTTGGCTATTAGTAACTACAGTAGAGGTATTGTCCGGATGGTATTGCCAACCGAACTCTTCGAACAGTTAATGAGCTAATGGTATCTCATTAAATGTGAAGGCTAGGCATACCACGAAGGAAATGGTAGGACGAACTGGACAGATTCCGTCAGAACTGGAAGGAGGACACGAGTTCGCGAGGAGTGGAAGAAGAAGAGAGGGGCCTTTGCCCAGGAGTGCAAAAGAGCTAGCAAAAAAAACAGTACCAGTTGTAGTAGCTATTGCAAACCTATATTTACTGTCCCAGATATCCATAAAAAACTGCAAGAATAAATTTAAAAACTTGGCCCATACCACGGAATAGAAGCCTTTAGCCAAGAAAAAACTGCAGTGTCCTATTTTAGTTTTTAGTGAAGTGTTGTTGCGTGTCTAAATGCAATAAGGATCACTTATTATTCATGGGATCGATATTTAGCGTCGCACTGCGCATTATGGTGCAAGCCAGAACACCATGCTCGAATAATTAGAAGAGTGATTTATTAAGTGGGCCGGTATCACCATTATTATAGGAACAGTCACGAATAACATAACATAACATCACGCTTGTAATCCCCGAAGGGTTAGTCAGAGGTGTACCCAATTGTAGTACACCCATATTTCGCCATTATGTTTAAGTCCCATGTAATAGGGGGCGAGACTTTTGCCATCAACCGGGCACAGATCCAGACTGTGGCTGCTACTGAGAAAATTCCTGATCGAAAAACACAATGACTCTTTGCCCGACACGAGAATCGAACCCGACCAGGACGTCATGCTCACATCATGCTCAGCGGTCGGCCTTGCGACCAGTCGACCAACGAGGCAGTAACGTGTACTATTATGGTCATAAATACGTTTAACAGTTAAAACGATTAAAAAGTTTGTTTTTTAAAAGTTTGGAACTGATTGTCTCCACTGCATTAGTTGTAATTGTATTTTGTTACGAACATAGTATTCCGTCATCATCATCCACAGCCCGAACTCACCCACTACTGGGTATAGGCCTCTCTTTTCTTGTGCCGATCTCCACGGTCCTGTACCAGCCTCATCCAGGTTTTTCCCCCCGATATGGCAACTATGTCGTCTTCCCATACTTCTCTATTACTCGTCATCTCAGCAGTCACCTCGTTTCTCGCCATATCATCCTTCACACAGTACATCCATCGTTTCTTTGGTCGTCCTCTACTCTTATAGCCATCTACAACATGTCATTTTCACAAGGCACCTTTCCTGAAAAATTAAAAATGTCTTTAATAAAGCCTTTATTCAAGAAGGGAGATAAATGTGACATCAACAATTACCGACCTATAACTCTTATACCCAGGAGCTCGTGGCTAAATAATAACAGCCGCTCGGGTCGATCTTTAGGTTAAGCCGTGCTTGCCTAGGTTGGTCTGTGGATGGGTGACCGCCCATTACATACCGAGTTCCCTCCGTGCCTCGGAAAGCACGTTAAGCCGTTGGTCCCGGCTGTCATTTGTAGATCTTTGACAGTCGTTAGGCAGTCAGTAGCCCAAAAAGTCTGACAACCAGTCTTACCAAGGGGTATCGTATTACCCAGTACTGACTGGGTTGTGGAGGTCAGATAGGCAGTCGCTCCATGTAAAATACTGGTATTCAGCTGCATCCGGTTAGACTGGAAGCCGACCCCAATATAGTTGGGAAAAGGCTAGGCAGATGATGAACTCTTATACCCATATTGTCTAAAATTTTTGAAAAATGTATGTTTAAAATGTTAACTGACTTTTGCAATAAATTTGATATAGTAAGTGACCAGCAGTTTGGATTCCAAAAGAACAAGTCCACGTCGTTAGCTATTTTCTCCCTCATGCAAGCTATACTTTCAAATATTAATAATAATTATATAACTACAGGCCTTTTTTTTGATCTATCGAAAGCTTTCGATCTGGTGTCACATGACATATTGCTACAAAAATTGGAAGCTGTTGGTATTAGAGGACTGGCACTTCAGTGGCTGTCGTCCTATTTAAGCAACAGAAAACAATGTGTCATCATCAATAAAAAAAATGAAAATAATGTCATTATATCCTATTCATCGGAATATAAACATAATAAATATGGCGTTCCACAGGGAAGTGTGCTGGGCCCAATATTATTCCTCATTTACATAAATGACATCATAAAAATAACTAACCATAAATGCGTATTATTTGCTGACGATATTTCTATTATAGTGACATCTAATAAAAAACTAAATACCATTTCAGAACATGAACTTGAAATTAATAATACAATTGACAAATTATTGCATTGGCTTGACATTAACCATTTGATGATAAATTTAGACAAATCTGTTTACATCCAATTTAATCGATCAAATAATTCCAAAAATGACATTAAACTCAATATTAATAAAATCAATGAAGTAACGCGTACCAGATTTTTAGGTGTAATAATAGATAAAGACATTAACTGGAAAGAGCACATAGACAATGTTAGCACTAAAATCAATAAATTTGTTTATGCATTAAAACAAGTTAAAAAAGTAACTAATATAAAAACTGCTGTAATGTCATACCACGCGTACGTCGAATCGTTGTTACGGTATGGGCTAATAATGTGGGGTAACAGCACTGACTTCCAAACAGCATTCATCGCTCAAAAAAAGTGCATGAAAGCAATTTGTGGACTTAAGCCCGACGACTCATGTCGACCAATATTTAAAAAACTTGGTTTGTTACCGTTACCGTCGCTTTACATTCACGAAATATGTGTGTTTGTTATGAAAAATAAGCAACTATTTAAGACTGCAAATGATGTCAATCCTCGGAACCGACGAGATCCATATAAACTAGTGTTAAATGATTTGCCTAGACTATCTAAATACAATAGTAACTGCTTGGCAATGTGTGTGCGCATTTATAATAAAATACCTAGGCATTTCAAAGCTTTAAATGCAAAATTATTTAAAATTAAATTTCATAAGTGGTTACTCGAGTGTAGTTTTTATAGTTTAAAAGAATTTGAAGATAAAAAATGTTGATGTTTAAAAAAAAAAAAAAAATGATTGTTGTTGCCTTAACTTGTCTTTAAAATTTTGCATGCTATGTTTTATCCTAGCTAAACATGCTTGTGCCTCAATTTGTATTTAACACCCTTGTATACCATGTTTTACGCAAATAAATATTCTATTCTATTCTACATTCATACTCAACATTTTCCTCATTTAAAGAACACTCTCAAAGCTGAAAAAATCACCAGAATCCCAAATAAAAATGCAGGCACTATAAAAACTTAGCACACGTACTCTTGCCCCTCAAGTAAACACATCAGCTACCTAATCCCGGTTGAATTTCAAATCTTTAGTAAATACTTAATCCTGCGTTTGTGGGACTATCAATGTGATCACTTCCCCGGGGCCACTCAAATCTGCCCGGGTCGCGTGTAAGGAGCGAGCTTAGTCGACTTATGAATAAAAGATGGCGACGTCCACTCCAATGCTGGACCTTATGCTCTTAGTGCAACTTTCGCTTATTTTGTTGGAGATTCAAGTTTTGCGAAAGGGGTAAAAAAATTGTGGTTTTATGTGGTGTGGCAGTAAAATATGGTATTTACAAAAATAATATAAGAAAAAAGAAAATAAACTTAAATCTAAATAAAAAATGTAACACTGTGTGACTCACGGCTGCGCCAAAAAGGCCAAGTTAAGCAAAATGCCGGGCAACTAGAGCCCGACGCTGGTTTTCAACTGGACCTGAAAAAAGTAGTTATCTTTCCTGAGCTTTGTCTTAGACTACTTAGCGAAGAGTTTTAAGATACTTACAAAAGAGAGACCATAATAAGAAATATCAGAGAATAAAAATGTACTCCAATGCCTAAACCTATCGTAGGTGTAATATCTAAATTTCTTAGACTACAAGTAATTTTCCAATTTCAAAGTAATAAGCCAAAAGCTTCTCCCCATACTGACAAAAAACGACCATCGAAAATACTCTTACCAAAAACGATATTTACTTAAGAGCCAAAACAATGATGCACTAAAAGTCAACAACCCCAATCACCCCATTAACTCCCCTGCCAACACAAGCATCTAATTCTTTTACCCACAAATACACAACAAAGCCGGCAATGGCCATGTGTCTCAATTTGTTAGTCTACTGCTCGCTGAATATTCCTGCACTGCGTATTACCATATTGTGAAAGCAAGGTGTTCGGGTAAGAGGCAGTTTGTTCTGGATGCAAATCTACTACAGACACTAAAATATAGGGCGAGAATATTTTGCAGTACTGTACTGGGTATATAGATTTTTGAGACGGGGCAGAATATGAGTAGTTTGTTTATTTTCTCTAGAAAACATACTTGTTTAGCAGTTTGTCAGACAGAATACTTGCACTATTATTAACACTAAAACCGAGTTATTTACATGTTTACTATTTGTCCGATGTCTATAGTATTAATGATAGTGTTAGTGACCGTGTCATTATAAAAACTAAAACCAAAGCTAAACCAAATCTTAGAATAAACCATACAACTAAACGAAGCAGAATAAAAATAGGAGTTAGGAAGCCTATTCTCCTCCGTGAGCGGAACAAGACTACCAATGATGATCTAATCATAGCAAGAGTAACGAGTGTTTCCGTCAAAATAATAGTATATTGCTAGTTGCTGTGTTATGGCAAATTATAACCAGCATACCCAGACCAAGTAACTTAGGTACTATCAGCGAAAAGGCCGACCGCGGGGACGAGCGGTGTCGTGTGAGAATCGTCTAACGATTATGGAAAAGTCTTAAATGCTAATTTTATGTATGATGTATTCTAACGATTATAATTGTTTTTTTTATGTGGGACAAGTCTGCCACAATATTCCCAAACCACTACAACTTTTGAAACCCAGAATCTACAGTGGCGACCACCAGAAAAGCGCCGAGACAACGAGGATGATGACGATAACAATCTATACATGACTTATAATAAAATTGTAACATGCCGATGTCTGTACACTGAAAGTATTGAAAAAAAAATATATGGGGGGGTCTTTATTAGAGCAACAGAAGCCAAAACAACAGTTTTTAGAAATTTGTCTGTCTGTCTGTCTGTATGTTTGTACGCGCATCACGCAAAAACTACTGCATGGATTTGAACGCAGTTTTCACCGCTCTACTGCTATATGTTTAAAATATAGGCTTCATTTTATCACAGGAAATGATCTTTTTTTTTTCTTACTAAGTCGCGGGCAAATGCAAGTAATAAATATATGGATTGAAGTTGGCATCTACCAGAAGCTTAAGTTAGTTCTGTTGCAACTTTGCATGTCCAATTGCTACTTATCGATTACCTCAGAAACTAAGACAAGATATTTAAACGATGTCTTCCTTTAGTACAATTTGTTGGTGTTATTAAAATAAATATTTTGTTTGAGTACTCAGTCTCTGCAACGCTTGCGAAGTAGTCTTATTAATTCGAGAGTACTTTAGCGAAGTCTTTCGTTTTTTGCGGTGTGCTCCAGTTTGGTTAGAGTTTATTTTTTATTAAAACTACGTTTTTCATTACACCGCGACCGCTCTCCGGAAAGGAACAATAATTTTAAATAAAGCTAGCTATTGCCCGTGTCTTCATTTGAGTGTATTTTTAGCCCCTAACAAAAAGGGGGTGTTATAAGTCTATGTATTTACTTCCTTTTTTAAGGAACTCTTAAGGCTAGTAGCTGGTGTGTATCTTCCAAGTCCCAGACAAACTGTCTCTCAAACATGACTATCGATTCTGGGATTTAATTATTACGTTAGTTAGTTTTGCATTTCAATTATTAGGTACTTAGCATGAATTCCAGCTGTGCCTTTTCTGTGTATTCCTATCTACTTACCTATGTAGCCTGTTTCTTTGTGGGACTGTTCTGCAAATGGAAAGGATATCTCTTCTCCACCCATGGCTAGCCCCTGCCATTGTGGACAATTACGAGTTTTAGGTCGGTCGTTCAAACCCAGACTTTACTTTGTGTAAATCATTTTATCACCACTGCTCTCACAAAGAACGACAGTGAAAGAAAATATCGTTAGAGTCTCCTCTGAGAGGAGAGGCCTATTTTCCAGCAGGTCCAGCAGTAGGAACATATTTTTGTTCAAAATCGAATTAAAATTGGTTAACATGGTTCTGGAACATCGGGCTGTGTCTTTATGGGTATAAGCAACGAAGAGTACAGTTCCCCATACTCCATAGAAAAGGGAAGGTCATCCGACTAGATGGGTGTTGTGTCTTGTGTGCAAGCGCACGACAGGTGTTCATGTTCTTGTATATACGCTAATCATGATAATTATTTCGATGCAGGATTTTTAATTCTTCATTGACGTCATAGATAGGGCTAGCATTCTTTTTGCCAACTTAACTATGTCCGCTACATGTCTATTCTGAGAAGATTGTTGTTCAGTACTTATTTACAATGTATCAGTAGTACATACCAAGGTACTCGGTGCTTTAGATGCAGCCGTTGCATCCATCTCGGACAGTTTTGACTAATGAGGTGTCCATCGATCCGTTTCAGCTAAGTTAGTGTCCGAACTTGTAACCAGTGCTACTTCATCCATCGACGCTAATGTATCCTAGACTTAGTTAATTTGAGTTTCAGTTTACTCTGGTCCGTGTTGATAGGGTTTAATCATCAAAGTTGAGGTAGGTTTTTGGAATAATGAAAGCGATCAGATTTTAGACGGTGTATGGGGGTCTCGTAGTACCCAGTTACCGTGTTGTGGAGGTTAGATGAGCTGTATCCGGTTAGACTGGAAGCTAACCTTAACATAGTTAGGAAAAGTCTACACCACTTCGCCTATCGGCATTAATGCCTTTAAGCTTTTATTATATTATGGACGAAACATTTTATTTATTTATTATTTATTTATATACCACTAATTATAGCAACATTACAGACCAAGTCCAATACGATGCTATAAGACAAACTAAATCAATTTAAAAAGTAAAATTACACCCAGTAAAAATAAAAATAGTTAAAATATTAATAGTGAACATGACCAAGTTTGTTAGTTGATTGTTTCGTCCATAATATAACAGCTAGACAGACTATTTAATTCTAAATTATTTGCAGTCCAAGTCCCGGCGGTATTTATCAAAGACAATTTGTCTAATTCAGCTAGTCCCGAAAATCTTGTTGGTAAGCCTCGTTCCCAACTCAATTTGTCTATGCTCTAGTTAGATTTGATTTTAGTCCGAATATGGCGCAAATGGTGCTATAAATTCAAATATCGCTAATTCTGGTTTTAGTTTTCCATCACGGGACTGCTTTGTTGGTCTACTGGTCGCTTTCGCGACTACTGAGCATGAGGTCCTGGGTTCGATTCTCGGGTCGGGCAAATTGTTATTGGGTTTTTCAATCAAGAATTTATCAGTAGTAGCCACGGAGTTTGGATAGCCATTTTGAGCGTTATTAAACTCAGAATTTGGTCTTCTGGTTTTCAAACATATCTCATCATCATCAGAACAGAATCACCCATTGCTGGTTATACTTCCCCTCCCCCTCCTTCTGCCAAATTTCTCTGTCCTATGCGTCCCTTATTCAACTGTTTCTTAGGACTGACGTTGTCATCAACCGCACGCGCCTTTTCACGGCCCCTGGTCTCCTTAGCAAACACGTCTAGTTTCAAAAAACGATCATACTTCAGACTTCTAAAATAGACGTTGTCAATCTATCTAATCACTATTGTATTGTATAACGGGCTGGTGTCCGCGACTCCAGGTCCAAAGCGCGTATTTTGCGTGCGGATCACTAATACATATATGTAGACTCATTTGAACAGTGTGACATTACGCTGTCCTGTTTTACGAGAAGGTCGCACGTGACATAAACACGTTGTCTACGGTTTACAGCGGCTTATAGTTCAGTGTCACGGCACGAGATAGCCTTTGCTTTAAATTAGTTTATGAAAAATATAGGTATAGCACGATAAATAATTCAATTTTCTCTTGAAATACGAGTGTATTTTTGAGAGAAGACCTATTTCATCATCAATGCTATCTGGAGGAGTAAATCGATTTTGAAACCCTCGAATCGAAAAGTCAACTACAACGTCAACGTCAAAATAAAATTATGGAAATAACTAACGATACAAATTGAATGACGTCAATTCCTTTGGCGCCCTTCAATTCGCATCGGAATGCTTTAAATATTGAGTTAAATAAACATTTTTGGTTTGGAGATACTTTAGAATACTAAACTTAGCTAATACTTCTTAACTAGCTTTTGCACGCGGCTTCGCCCGCGTGGATGTCGAAAAATATCCGATTACTTACCTTCATCCCTCATTTTAACCCTTCGGGGATAGAATTCTCAAAAACGCTGAGACACGTATAGCTTAATTTTCAATCGTCACCTAAACACAAAATTTGAACATCCTAACTTCAAAACTGACGGACTTTCATATAAACTTCCATCCCCTATTTTACCCCTTTAGGGTTGGATATCCCAAAATCCTTTCTTAGTGAATACTTAGTCTTCACAAAGAACACACCCACCAAGTTTCATGTCTCTAGGACCAGCGGTTTGGGCTGTGTGTTGATATATCATCCAGTCAGTCAGTCAGTCAGTCAGTCATTCAGTTTACCATTTTATATATATAGAGAAAAATCAGTATGCGAAACACAAACCGAAAACTAAAGTTACCTTCAAAACTGATTTAAAATTCTAGTTCCCTACAAAAGTATCTTGTCCAATTATCTCAAAAGCTCTATAAAGCCTCAAGACCTATTCGAAACGGTCCTAAAATGTTATCCCGTAATACTGACTGTAATATTCAACGATTGGGATCCGTGTTTTGAATCCAGATGGTTTTATTTTACCTGGGAGCTCCAGATTTTGAGGGTGATTTAGAAATTGAGAGTAATGTTAGAATCTGGTTGAGAATTACAGAAATCGTTTACTGTAAGAGATATGTGTATTGAGCCAAAAGTAAGGTAACAGATTTCTAAATAAGCATAACACATCTGGTACCTATTTAATAAAACTCCATCTTCTTCTTAGCGTGCCGATGGTAAATTTCTATTAAATATATTTGGCCCAAAATTCAGCTATGAGAATTTTTGCTCGCTGACGTAGTCATAAAATTGACAACTCCTAACAACTGCGCACAGTTATCAGGAGTTGTCAGGGCATGCAGCGCAAGTTGGAATGTGGGCCATTGTCTGTGAAGACACACACTTGAGTTCTGAGCTTGTCTGTCCATGAACCCTCATCTGTAGAGATTGTCTTTGCTACGGCTGACTTGGGCTCCGAGTTTCCCATCTGTAGTAATCAGATCGTTAAATTGTAGTGTTCCAATTCCCGTATTTAAAACGTTTAAAAGCGAATGCCAGGTATTTAGGTACTGTTACACAGCAACCCAACAGCATCCTGGTTTTAAGGAAAATTAAAATCCTGATGATGATTTTGACTGCAAGGCAAAGTCAGAGAAAAAACCTGTGAATCGAGTGAATTTTAAAACATAACGTAACAATACGCTTGTAATCCCCGAAGGGATAGGTGGAGGTGTACCTAATAATACACCCTCATTTCGCCAGTTATATTTAAGTCCCATGTAATAAGGGGCGAGCCTATTGCCATCAATCGGGCACGAATTCAGTCTCCGTGGCTGATACTGAGAAATTCCTGATGGAAAAACCGAATAACACTTTGCCTGACCTGTGAATCGAACCCAAGACCTCATGCTCAGTAGTCGCGCTTGCAACCACTACATCAACGAGGCAGTATTTTAAAGAAATGACAAATAGTAAGTACATTTTGACAGAGATTATGATGCAAATCACGTCCTAATAAGGGAATTAACCCTCAGATACCGTACCTGAGTCACCTTTACGCAAAGAAAAGATTCTCACTCAAGAACACACTTTTTCTTACGCTATAAGGTCACGTACCAAAAATATTTGCCTCTGCTTATGCAGAGACATTTAAGACCCCTGACATTCACCCAATATTTAAATGTTCTTTTTTCTTTGCAGGTAAGTGCGACCCACTGACCTAAGGACCCTAAGATACCGTTCGTGTCACCTGGGACCCTATCAAACGTAAGCACACCAATATTTGCGAATACCCTCGCTTGAATGGCTGTACTGATTGTTGACACTGATACTTGTAGACTGCATTAGTTTGTTTTAGAATAATTAACATTTGAGATTTTGCGTTTTTCTCAGAAAATACTAATTAGGTAACACAGCTGGTAGGAGGACGCCCCGGTTCGCGAGAAAGGGAAAGAGTGGAGGAAGGCCTTTGCTCAGGAATAGGACAGAGCAGGCTAATATATTCCTTCCTAATTATATTAGAGGCTCATTAATCAATAAATACTTATAGGTATTATGCAAAAAAAATGTTTTCAGAAATAAACTTTCAAAAGGTTTGGAGAAAGAAATACCGCACTAAAATACATCATAGACTCATGGCATCGCGATGACTGCCATTGATTGTGTCTGTCAGCGTCCGTGTCCGCGCGTCCACACCTTGTCCGCTCCAGTTTGAGCGATCCCTCACTTAACTGATAATTACCAACGAGGTTTCAATGTTGTCTATCCCAAAGCAGTTAGCAGTTACCACTAAAACCACTAGTGATGCGACCAGCCCGCCACTATGCATAAATAATGTCGATGCTATATCAAGTGCCGATCGAAACGTCGACGCGACGTCGACGTCGCGGCACACCACTAATTCATGCCGACTGTGACAACTTAATCTATCAACCATCGGTGGTGATATTTATTGTAGTTGGCGGTGGAAAGTTTTGCTATTAGACGTTTATTAATACACATAAATAATGGTGTTAGTAAATCAAACTTTGCGTAAAGAAGAGGCCGAGTGGTTGTGAGTGCGGTTTAATTCGTTAGGCTTTGTGAAAATCTAGGTTTTGGTTGTATTTATTGTTACACAAACGTTTCTTGATCATTTATTTCCAGTAAAGAAAATATATTATGTAATACAAGGAGTAATCTATGCAACGAGTGCTTGATTTTCGTGATTTCACTGATAATTTTTATGAATGACTTTTCACTATTTTTTTTATTATACGTAGTTTCACATCCAATGGTTCCACCTGAAAGTAACAGTTATAATTATTATTTTTCTAATATTTTTATTAACCAATCATTATTGTTTAAGAACAATTATTAGAAATAGTGAAAGAATATAGACAGATCTCATAAAACCATATTCCCAAATACATCCGAAAGTAAGTTATCCCAATAATTTGCGACGTGCCAAATCCTCGACGTGAACGGTGAAACTCCCCGCGAAGGATTAACACGTCGAATAGTTAGAAATTAAGTTTGTCGTACAAACCGAGCGAGGGCGGGGCAAACAATTAGTTTCCGTGGCAATGTTCACTTCCTTAAGCCGTGAAATGGCGAGTTTCTGGGCTTAGATAGTAATGAGGGGGAACTATATGTTTTGTGGATCCGGATTTCTGTAACGTACTGTTGGTAATTCTTTAGTTTTAAGACTTTTCACAATTCAAAATAAATCATGAATTAGATTTGAATACAGAAGCAACAAAAGGCCATAGACAACTGATGATTGGTTTCAAGGTGTTTCGTTCATAGATTTCTACAATGAATTTCAACAGGAAAACGGTTTTCGTTAGCTTATGTCAATCCAACACATTTTTTTACTTTTTCGTTATTGTTATAGTATGACCACTTAAACTGAACAGTTCAAGGTCATGAAAATTTTCATTGATATGTCAAACTTGGTACATTTATTTTAGTTCTGTGTTTTCCCGCCTGCACCGATAAGTTGGTTGAAGTGTCCAAACCTCCAGACCGCGGACTATTGACTTCGACAGACGTCATCTAACATAATTATTTGACATAATTGTGCTCCTCTTATAAAATGTACCGTAATTTTTAGGAGGTGGTTGACATCGATCGACCACCTTCTGCTTGTACCCTGAGGATAAGAATCAATACTTTTTGAACGTCAAAAATTGCAAAAGACAGTTTCCAAAACGACCACCGTTTACCGTTGCTAGTGGGAAGAAGTGGTGCAACAATCTTCCCAAAACTTATGTCTGTTTAGTCTCTATTACCTAGTACTCAGTTACTCGTTGTGTACATTAATCATGTATACACAATTATGGTAATCATATTATGACAATGTGATAACCGAATATCAGTCAATTGGTATTTGATATGTAGTGTCAATTATATAACTCATGTCCAAGATGACAACGCGATAGTATTGACACATTATGATAATTTATTGATCATACATAACTGTGATAATATCTTATGAGAGATGTAGGTGGGTTATGATAATATTATATCAAGCTCTGGAGAGGTACTTATGCTTAGTAATTGAATCATATTGGCGCGTGGTCATAGTCGTCACTAAATGCGCCATTTTGTTTTTTTTTTTTGCAATTACCATAGACAATTTAAAAACAAACAACAAAGACAATGTAAAAGGCTGAACGCGTTTGGGTATACTTTAGCACACAGAACTGATGTTATCTTGAATTAAGTTATTGGGTAACTTGACTAGAACGTGAGTAAAACTGAAATAACTAATACTTTTAAATTAAATTTTCAGGAATGAAAAGTATAGCATTGTAGTGGTTTACTATGTATATGCCTTTTCAAAATAGTTCAGAAGCCCTAGCACGAGTGCGCGGTGTGAACACGTCGTTTTTAAAATCGATAATATTAAAAATATAAAATACTTGTTTCACGTTTAACATTTTCATAATTTTATCATTTTTTCATATCTATTAATGATACTGATTGTACTTGTTGCGAACAAACAGATTAACTAAAACGCAAAAAAATATTTGTATTCGCGATTCAAAAAGCGACGTATTTACGTTACAGTAACACTGCTCTCGTGCTAGGGCTTCAGTTTTTTAATCATGCAGACAGACTCTGTATTCACTAATAGTGTGATAAGAAAGGAAAAGTCGTTTCAGTCTCTTGAATTTTCTTATCTAAAGTCCCGAGGCGCGAAAACAAAGCCATTCAAAGAAGAAATTTACTTTTCCCTAGCTAAGTCGGCTGAAGCCGCTGAAAAACTTGTTTTTTCTGAGGTGTACCATAAAAGCCGATTTCAAAACAATTCCTCCTTTGTTCGTTGCTCAGAATTCTTAATGACAGACAAGGGAAATAATGAGATAGATCCATTATTTGAACCACAATACTGCCACCAACTCATCTTGAATACTTGACACAGAAAACGCTTTGAAAATAGCACCTGTGCTGTGGTCATTTTCATATTAATGAAGAGGACCTAGGCGACTGAGCTTGAACCAAATTTCCCAGATGAGAGGGAGATGAGACCCGCCCGTAAACGCCTAGGTATATTTTTAATATTTAATGGTTCAGGATATAGCTTCAACACAACACCATTTAACACACGATATACAGATGCCGAATATTCGTCACGAAAATTAAGTCAGAGATTAATTTACTAGTTACTACCCCTAGTTTTACTTTCAGTAGTCGTTGCTAAATAATAACAGCCAGCTTGTCAAGGTCAGTCTGTCCAACGGGACCCTATTACTAAGCCTCCGCTGTCTGTCCGTCTGCCTGTCAGCAAGCTGTATCTCATAATCCGTAATATGTTGACAGTTGAGATTTGCCGCTATAACAACAAATTATAAATAAAGGGGGCTCCCCTACTACGATGGTACGGAACCCTTCATACGCGAGTCCGACTCGCACTTAGCCGGTTTTTTTTAAGGTCATTGGTATATCTAACTGGAGCTAACGTAACTCCAGCGACTCATACTGAGCTACGCACAATACGCCAGTTTCCTCTGGCATTCCCATAAGGATGTCACAACTATCTGACAGCATTAATCTCAACACCCATTTCCGACGCGAACTGTAAACTGGTTATAAATCTATTAATGTTATCATCCACACGCCGACTATGTTAATTTGTAGCTCGATTTATACGAAGCGTGGTCCTGACGTCTATTGACGTCTGCCTCGGGAATGCTTCGCGTAAATAGGCAGGGTATTGTTCGTTACTGTTCTGATATAAGGCAAAAGCATGGTAAACACTAATAACTAGGTTAATTTATTAGTGTCAAGCATACGACTTTAGATACGAAACCAGGCAGGCGCTTCATCGACACTGCTCTCACAACGATTATGGAAGCTTTGTAGGCTGATCACGATGTCTGCCTCGGGGATGCTTCACGAATTATTTGCTAGTGTTTAAGTGCATCATGAGAAGAGGACTGTTGGTCTAGTGGTCGCAAGCGCGACTGTTGAGTATGAGGTCCTGGGTTCGATTCCCGGGTCGAGCAAAAAGTTATTAGGTTTTTCCATCAGGAATTTCTCAGTAGCAGCCACGGAGTCTGGATTTGTGCCTGGTTGATGGCAATAGGCTCGCCCCCTATTACATGGGACTTAAACATAATTGGTGAAATGTGGGTGTACTATTAGGTACACCTCTGCCTAATTTTATGTTACGTTATGAGAAGATGATGAAGAGGCTTAGTTCATATGTTAAAAGGCGGAGGGTTTAGTGCTGGGGCATATTTAAAAGGTTTGTCAGTGGATGGCACAGTACTCCATGAAGTAATGGTGTAGGCTAGTACGTTTATGAAGGTTTAATACAATGACTACTGCTAATGTTTCACTGTACTTGTTATGGACCGATTTTTACTTACGATATATCATCAGCATCGTCACCATCTGCCTACCCTTTTTCCAACTGTTGGGGTCGCCTTCCAGTCTAACCGGCTACAGCTGACACCAGTATTTTATATGCAGCGACTATATATCTAACCATACAATTACGATACTCTAAGACAGGGCTTCTAACCACCCGTAACGACACTTAATTCAGAAATTTATTATTAAATAGATGGGTCGAAACAATGAGTGAGCTTGAACAGTGAACAACTCCCAGTTGTCATCTCTATCAGTAAAAGCATTAACCCTAAGCTACGTACTCGTATTAATCACAGGCCACATATACTTGCTTTATACAATACAGACTAAATAATGTAGTGCAGCTTTCAGCTTCAGCAGACAGCGCGTCGTTTCAACGCATTAAAGTTGTTTAATCTGTGTAATGTGCGCTTAGATTGTAATGCAACAGAGTGGGGCTGTGGTAATGTATGGGTACCTTTACAAGATGGCGTATAGGACATTAATTGTGAAGTGTATACTGCACGTGTGCTGGAAACTTTAAAATAAATAATAAGTGTTTTGCAAAGGAGAAGCTCAACAGTATACGAGCATTTTTAAGGTGGTATTATAAAAGAGTACCGATGGAGTTCTTTGTCCTTAGGAAACTACCTTTCGAATGGGTAACTGGAATCAATTCTATGTCTCTCAGCAGGTGCATATAAACTTGACTTTTTAAGTAGGTAGTAAGTACTAGCGAGTTCTCTGACGGTCGACCACTTTTATTTATTATTTATTTATTTACCACTAATTATAGCAACATTACAGACCAAGTCCAATACGATGCTATAAGAATAAAATAAAACAATTTAAAAAGTAAAATTATATCCAGTAAAAATAAAAATAGTTATAGTTAAAATATTAATAGTTAAACATGACCAAGTTTATAGTTGGTCATTTTCAATTATCATTTGTGCCCTTGTTTTTGAACCTTATTATCTAGGGGCATAAGATTGAAAAGCGATAGACAATCGGTGAACTCTATAGAACAGACGCCAGCACTTCAAGCTACTATAATCTGTGAAATTTCTTTAATAGATTTTCAACTTTATCACTAAAGCATTAGATTCAAGGTTGATTGGAAAAATTTGACTGTTTCGGGTAGCTTGATGTGCTGGCTAAATTGTATACAAACAATTTATCGGAATGTATTCTACTTATAGGTTTGGCGCTTTGCTATACATATTATGTACCATCCACAGTATCCACCACTGCTAAATGTAAAGAGAATAGTATTCATAAACTTACCTATCTTTCATTGTATAGTACCCCCATATTTTACTGGGTATGATGGATAAACCCAATAACACTTAAGCCGACATTAAACTCGAAGCCAGTACCTCACGCTCATGTGCATCGCTTACATCGACTGTACCATGAAGGGAGTCAACTTAATAACACAGATTTTATAAGGTTCGTATATTATGTAGTAAACTGACATGTTATCCTCGCCATTCCCAACAAAACAACAAGTTTACTTGTAATCTATTCAGCGTGAGTTTTTCTGGTCGTGTGTGGGTTGTAGCTTGGGACCTCATTAAGCCACCACCTCGGTAATTAGAGGGCAACTTAATTACGGAGTCTCAGGACTGCCTCGGTTGCGCCCTGCCATCAAGGATATAGGGCGGGGATAGAAAACAGATTTTTAGTAATGTTTAGTATTCTTACTACTACATTATTGTCTCACTCTTACGTGATGTATCTCTCTCTTCCGTTTGTGTCTCTAAGCAGCACACAATATAAATCTCTAGCAGTGGCGAAAGTTCCATATAACTCGATTCCCACCGGCTTCCCTTTGAAAAATGGCACAGTCTTCTATAGACAAATAATATAACCACATTAAAGATATGTACTCCGGCTTACCTCTTACAAAAATTGACTCTTCGCTACTGATCTACTAGTCTACACCTAATTTATAAGTCTATAATAACCATAAAACAGTGTTATGAAGATAAGTGCTCAGTTTAATAATATAGTGTTCGTGTAACAATTCGTGGTTTCATTACAAATACCATACAAGTAGTAAATAAAAAGCTTGGCCATATTAATTTCATTGACTTGATTTCCATAGAAGTAGTGATTCAGAATTCGCCATTCTTTTAGCTTAGATATTTTACCGCTTTCAGTTGTAGCAACTAAAAACTACCAGTTGAGAAAGATCCCTGTGTCTTGTACTCTATTCCGAAATATATATTTTTGGCTATCGAATTTTACCTCTAAATTATGGTGGAAACACCCGGGCGTTTCCACTGCGAGGATCGTCCGGAGGACACGGTGGAGCACACCGTAGAGGTCTGCCCCGCTTGGGCGGAGCACCGCCGTGTCCTTGTAGCGGCGATTGGCGGCGGCGATCTCTCGCGTCCGGCCCTGGTTCAAGCCATGGTCCGGAGCGAGAGGGAATGGGAAGCTGTCACCTCCTTCTGCGAAGCAGTCATGCTGGTGAAGGAGGTGGCGGGACGTGAGAGGGAAAGAACCTCACGTCCCAGCCGCCGCGGGAGACGCCCTGGGCGTCGGGGGTCACGTGGTGGCTCCCAGCCCCCGTAGGCGCGGGCCTGTGGTCGGCGAGTTATGGGCTAGCTCGCCGTCCGGCCGTCTTATGACGACAGGCCGTGTCGACGGCGCGTTCGTGTTCCACGCGCGCCTCAAAGAGATGTCAGCAACCACGTAGGGGTCCGCATGGGCCGATGACTGCCAGGGCTGCGGGACTGTTCGAAAGAGATACCGTGGCCCTGGAACACAAAGGGCAAAGAAGGAACATAGATGGGTTTTAGTCAGTACAAGTCTGACACTCCTTTCCGCTCCGCCCAGAGTGGGGGATTTGATGATTTCCCATCCAAAAAAAAAAAAAAAGTTACGCATCCAAATTATTTTAATCTATTCTAATTAAAATAACTACAAACTTTGTAACCCACAAAAAAAATAAAAGATTGTAACAAGCTTCCACTCCTACATATTTAATTAATAAAACCCTATTCCTAAAAACAGTACCTACATAAATAAAAACTACACAATATGTGTGTAGCTAACCCTTTTTACTCGCCAGACGATAGCACCCGTGTCACGCAGACGGCCTATCTTAACATAGGCCATGAATACTGAGTTATGTGGAGATTCCACTGTATTGCCGAGATTTAGGGGCTTATGTGGGGGTTGTGTAGGTTCTTACTTAGGTCAAGGGGGGCTAGATATAAGTACATATGTATTTGAATACAAAATCCTATAAGTCTGTTAGACCTTAGACCAAGTGGCATTTGCTACGTATTTCTTTTTCAACACGATTTGCGTTTTGTTGGATTTTATAAATCCAATACTTTTATTAGTTTTTTGGTGGTTTAGTTTAGTTGTTTTAACCCCAGACCAAAAAAAAGGGGGGTGTTATAAGTTTGAAGTATGGATCTGTGTGTCTGTCTGTGGCATCGTACCTCCTGAACGGATGAACCGATTTTGATTAAGTTTTTCTTGTTTCAAAGGTGTCTTCTATATTTAATCGTTTTTAATTGTTTTTATTTTTTTGTTTTTTCACCATCGACATTACTAATGGTCTGTAACTTTGTCTATGCCCCCAGCTTTGCACAGCAGAGTTAATCGCTCTTTTGATCATACCTTCTTTTAAGCATATATTATTACGCTATTGAAGGCTCTAGATTCATTATCAAGATAAATCTTTTGAATCCGGGCTCGAGGCTACTTTTTTACAAAAAGGATAATCTTAATGTTCCCACTTTTGGGTCACAAGCCTCCTATATGTGACAGGAAATATATATGACGTGGATCCAATGCGGGTTGCTGCAAGTTGTTTTTTTACATTGTTTGGTTTTCATTATTTTTTGCATTGAATTTGTGTAGAACTATATCTGTATAGTTCTACACAAATTCAAGTCCGTGAGTTTTCAATTTGACCTGAATCTTTATCTATTATACTAAGCCTTATCTGAATTCACCGAATTTTCCTTTAAAATATCAACCAAAATGAATTGCGGATCAAAAGTTTTCGTACAGAAAGACACGTGTCCACGAAAATCATTATCTAAAGTGGTCCGACCACGAAAAGCCACTTCAGACATCGTTGAGTACTTGCCAAGCTATTTCAAGTGCCGTAATAATAAGGCAAATAGAACTTTATATACATAGTCTTGTACTTTTCCGGGTTTAAAGGAAAATAAAGGGCGAATAAAAGAAAACAAAGCATAGAAATTCTCTTTGTTTTAGTGATTGTACACCAATTTAATCTCTCTGGCTGTGGCTGTTAAAGTTAACATTACAGCGAGTATACAAATAAGTAATTTTAAATATATGTCGGATATGTCAGGATTTACTCCGTTAGGCTCGTACATCATGTGGGCGAACCATGGGTTTCGTGCTTTGAAAACACACTGGGTGCGATACACTGTTTCTAGCAGACTAACACATTACTTGAGATTACAACACAATACCACGGGTACAATGAATTGGGTACTGTTCCAGGACGCCTCAACTCCACCGCGATCAGACACTTAATTTCATCCTCCCTCGAGTTGGACCTCAGGGCTCTGTACAAGCACACCGTGTGGTTAGACTGGTTAGTAAGTCGCGTGATGTCACCACTGCACACTGGCGCGCTTTCCAATTCATTTTATGTCCGTACTAATGACCGGATCCGACATATAATTAAATAAATAAGAAATGAATAGATGGACTTGCATGTAAAATATTAATAGAATAAGTAAAGGAATGGAAATATAAAATACTTAATAGGATATAAAATAATTCAAACTTAACAACAAGGAAAAGTAATAAAGCGCTCTTCCTCACTCTATTTATTTAAAAAAATTAGCTGTGCCCGACAGGGTCCATAAATGTTTCTATTTTTTTTTATTTACCACCTGTAAGTGTACATTATGGATATAGCAACAAACGATTTGATTTGATTTGAACTAGAAGCAAGTGTTAAAACACTGTCTGAATTGTTACTCTACCTCGTTGGTCTAGTAGTCGCAAGGGCTACTGGTGTTCAAGAGGTCTCAGTTTCGATTGCCAGGTCGAGCATAGTGGTAATGGGTTTTCGCATAAGGAATTTTCAGTTCCGGCCCGGAGTCTGGATTTGGACTCGGTTGATGGCAATAGGCTTGCTCGTTATTACACATAACTCGTGTATGTGTCTACATCTCTCATGACGGCACGCACGCAGTGGCTGAGCGATTGGCTGCTGCGCTGGGTGTCGCAGATTCGTTCCCCGCACGAAACAAATATTTGTATGGCTTACAGGTAGTTGTTTCGGGTTTGGCTGTTTGTGTATGTGAATTTAAATGTTTATAAACGCACCCAGGACACAGAGGAAATACCATTCCTTTCCTTTTTGTTAAAAAAAAAAAAACTTAGCCTAACCTGTCGGGAAAAACAAATGTAATTTTACGTATACCTAAGTAAAGTAATTTCCTGGCGCGCGTTCAGTGATAAATAATGACATTATTTAAATACAAATTCAGGTTGTCACATGAACGTCTGATATAACGAGACATTTTCTTTCATATTTCTTCGAGTTTTCGAGGAGAGGAAATAAAGATGATTGGGTAAATAATGTGTGCTTATGTTGCTCGTTTGAATGAAATTAATGTTATATGGAATGTTTTTTTTGGAAATGGCAGAAGTGATTTGTATTTTGAGAGGATCAAATGTTTTTTCAGCGCGTTTTTTCTTTCTTTTTGTTGTTCATTAGGTGTAGTGGCACAATATCCAATTGCCAATGTGAAGTATGTAGACATTTTTAATCGATGTTTTTAAGGCAACGTCATTGAGGCGCCAAAAAATCCTTGTAGCCATGTAGATGGTCATTTACATGGTTATACTAAGTATACTACAAGGATTTTTTGGCGCCTCAATGACTTTGACAGGTGTCCGTATTTGGTAGACATTTGCGAAATTGTCTGTGGACATTGTATTTTAAAAATAAGATGGCGGCGCTTGTTCTGAATAAGGCTAGTTGTTGAAATATCCAAAAAAGCGAAATATCAATTTCTAAGGACGTCTTACATCTCAGTTCCACAGGCACCCATTTCGTTTAATTAGATCGGAAAGCACTTCTTAGCTTAAAAAATAAATCGAAAACTCTTTCCAATCTATTTTTTAATCAGTACACACCTCAAACGATGTTTCCTTTAATTTATTTTTACTTTACATTTAGTACAGCGTACCAGCTTATAAGTACAAATTAAACTCCCTTTTTAAGCATAAAAGCTGAGCTTTTCAATTCCTCTTGAAACTTAGTAAATTTCAACTTGTTCATAAACTAGGTACATTTTTAACTTCGCAAGTAAAGTTTCACGGAGAACTTTATAAGGCTGTGTAAAACCTCTTTCGTACGTTAAACTGGCTTATATCTGATGTGAACTGGCTGCAAACAGGTTTGGGGCGGTTCGGACTGGATCGAGTGAACGGTTAAGGATTCGAATGATTATTGAATTTTAATTTGCATTTGATGAAGTATTTTTAGTAGTTTGGTAATATACCCAATAATGAATAGGGTATCGCTTTTATTTTATAAATTCTACTATGCTTACTAAAAGTGGAATTCCGTGTTTTGTGATTTGTTAGGCATTGTTTGCAATTTTTAAGGAGCAAAAATAAAAATGAAACGGAATATAAAAATAAAAATATGTGAAAATGGGATTGGATTTTTTTACTTTATTGGTGGAATGGAAATGAACATTTTTATGCATTTTAAGTACCTACCTAGTACCAAAGTACCAATAAACTTTGGTTTACAAGTAAAAAAACACCTAGACATCAAGATCAGCGACGCTCCACAAATGACAGCTTCCCAATAAAGGCTTATCGTGCTTTCCGAGATACGGAGACAACCAGAGCTCACCCATCCACGGACTGACTTTGACAAGCGCTGCTTAACCTTGACGATAGTCCTGTGCGGCTGTTATTATTAAGTCGGAAGCTAATCAAACCATTACATGACGCTTCACCTTACAAATTAAACAGCTCCCACTACAAATAGTCACAAAATAATACAAAACAAACAGCTGAGTGGAGCGATGCATGTTTGTTCACCTCTTGACGTTTAATATCCGCCGGAAACGGTGCCTCATATGCACACACTTATTGTTAGTCACGGCGCGGGGTAGGCAGAAGCGCCAGTCATACTCTTTCATATATAAAGGCTGGGTTTAAGTTTAAACTGCTCCGTCAATGCAGTGGGTTAAATTCATAAAATTGTTGTCTAATTTTACAATCGTGGGCAAAGAATATATATACGAGTACTTAACTGGATAACAACTCAAGTTATTATGTCTTGTGACTGTGACTGTAGCTTCGCTTCTTTTTGTTTTTTTTTTGACGTTCAAAAGTGCCTGTGATGGCCTAATTGAAATAAATGCTTTTGACTTTGACTTTGACTTTGAACAGACATCATCATCAACGGCTAGCCTTTTGCCAACAATATTGGGATCGGCTTCCAGTCTAACCGAATGCAGCTGAATATCAGTACATGGAGCAACTGCCTATCGACCTCTACAACACAGGTTAGTACGGGTAATACGACACCTACCCTTTGGAAAAACTAGTTGTCAAACTTTTGGCCAGTAGACTGTCAAATATCTACAATTGGCAGCCGGGACCGACGGCTTAACGAGATTTCCGAGGCACGGAGGAAACTCGGCATGAAATTGGCAATCCATCCACAGACCAACCTAGGTAAGCACTGCTTAACTTAAAGATCAACCCGGCCGGCTGTTCTTATTTAGCCACAAACTCCTGGATAACAGACAAAACAGAGAAATAGAGAGAAAGTGTTGAATAGATAAACTATACACGGTTTGTGGGTCATCTAGACCAACCATTTGGTTCTAGACCAAACCGTTAATTTCTTTCGTAGATTATTAGAAAAAAATGCAACAATGGTGGGTCTAGAATACTCTAGAATCATCATGAACTGAATTCATGGAACCAGTTTGCGCACCCATGTCCTTTACATCGTGTATATCTGATATACTACCTAAGTGGTGCTAAACGAGAACGTAAGGAAAACAAACTAAAGTTTTTACTGAATGAATATAAGAACGTGAAGTTGGTACATTTATCTCTCACAGTGGTTTTACTGCTCTTATAGCTACACTGTGTTCGGCCCAGATATTATTTGCACAAGCATCATCCAAGTATCGATGTTTGAAGCGCTCTGTTACGAATGTATAAATAAATTAGTATCTACTGGCAAACTATAAGCATTCATGTTAACTGAACATGAAGCAAATGTACGAAACTAAGTTTATTAATTATATTTGTTTTTTTTTAATTATTTGTTTGTTATTTATTATTACCGAAATAAAATAATATTATAATTATTTGGAAGATAGGAAGGGAGGCATTTGCTCTACAGTGGGACACTATATAACAATAATAAATGAAGACAGCACCTCGCAAGCCCTGTATGATGGCGTTTCCATCGGCAAATATTACGAACTTCCATATAAATTGTCATCCTCTAAAGGGTGTAAATAAACATAACCGAAACATAGCCAAAAGCCACTTGTTCTCACCGTTTTTGCGATATTTTTGTTGTTCTAGACCATACCTGGGAACCTTCTAGTTACGGAGATATTAGGGGTCAAAGTTCCAACTTTTTCACAAGTTTTTTTTTTTTTTAAATACATCTTTTTATTGTAAGATTTTTACTTTACAACCTCCACGACCCCCGTATTATTCAATCCATCCATCAGCACAATGCTTTGAGTGCATCGAGTCCTACCGTAAAACGTGATTTTTCAACCCAAAAAAAAAAAAGTCGATTCCTAGCAATAATTTTTGCGTAAAGTTACTTAGTTTGATGTACAGAATGCTTGGTTGACGGCTATGTGAAGGGTCTGTTTACACCCTGTATTTAACTTGTTCAGGGAATGTATTTTTCATACATGTACTCAGTCTTCTAGACCCAGTTTAAGCTTTAGATTTAAGCTGTACGTTGTCTGACGGTGATTGAAGTTAAGATTTTTATTAAACAGATCATCAGATATCATCTGTTCGTAAGAGTTTGATTGAATGCATTTAGAATACACATTCTTTTAGAGAGACTTCATGACAGATAGCTTTTAATAAAGCCAGAAAGTTTACAAAATAATAAATTACCTAATTTAAAATTTAAGGTGCGACGATAAACTACCGTCAAATGAAGCAATAACTCACACTTCAGTCAAACATCGACTTATCTGTACAAAAACGGCAATATTTCTTGTCCGGGGCAATAAATTAGCTTGCTGAGCAATAACGTGGGTGCCGGCAATCGGCAATTAACCGGGGAACAACATTAACTTGACACATTGCCTTCTAAACTGCGGAGTTAGGGGTAAACTATTTACTGTTTACCTTGAAGAAGTTCAGTATTAATTAACTAATTATGTTGATTAATTTTATTTACCTATATACCTACATAAAGTCACGCCTTTTTTCTATGGGTGAAGGCAATAACCACAGAACACCAAGTGCACTACGATCCTTAGATAGTCCTTTCAATATAATAAACAATATCGTATTTTTACCAAAAAAAACTCGTGACAATTAATCAGAAACGTTGTTTTAAGGTTACACCTCTCTTACCTAGATGGCGCGGGGATCGAATTAGATTTCGCTATGGTTTCGTTCACGGCGTGTTTATAAGTATCAAGTCTGTAAGTACATATCGCTCGTTTGCGACAAGAATGACATAACTCAAAAAAAATGTTTTTTTTTGTTTAATTATAAAATTAAAAAGAAAGTGTAATAAATTAGTAAGAATTAAATTAGGTAACGAAATACGTAAAATGAACCTTTCATTATTTAAAAAAAAGATTTCTATGCAAACAATATATTGGCAATATCATGAAAATATTTTTAGTTTAATTTAAACGCTGTCCTATATTTCTTATTTTTCCTAGTTATGTCATTATTGTCGCAAACAAGCGATATTAGTAAACTAGTACCTTACCAATAACAAACCATATTTAAATAGTATGTATTTCTGGGGAGTCAGTTAATATTAAAGTTGAAAACTGACTTAATATGAATGTTCCTGTTACCCTAAGTAGGTAAAATGTTAGGGTTTTCCTGAATAAAGTACCTGCTCCAGGTACTTTTATTTGTTTTATTTATTAACAGTTTGCAAGCATATTGATTTTGTCACCATTTTTGAATTTCTTTACGGAAAAAGATATCCCTCCCTACCAATTGATTTGTTTCTTAAAGCTTTTAATTTTTCGTTATAATGGTATATATTTTCAGAAGTGCCCTACAAATATGTGGACTTGTACATATTTTTATGTACATCATCAAAACAACAAAAACCAAACAAACTTACACTCCACAAGACAATAATAGTAATACTATTTATTTATTTATTTATGTACACACAAAATACTCAACAAGACATAACATTAAGATAGAAGAGCACAAAGGTACTGCTTATTTCATGCTATTATCTTAACATCGACAACATTTTTAGCTTCAAGCAAACAAAAATACTCTTCTTACGTTACAAGACCACAGACAACATATAAGTTGGATGTGACAAGTCAAGTCCGGGCTGTCATAACGTTAGATATTGCGAGACAACGATGTAAGACATGCTGTATATTAAGTTGTGTTCAACCAATGTGAGGAAGGAGATATTGTGTTTCAGTGAGAAAAAGAGATAGATTACAATGTTTTGCAAGCCTGTAACAATAGTTAAATAACCGTCTGTAATCCTTACACATACAACAACATAACATTATGCCTGTAATTCCTGGAGGGTTAGGCAGAGAAATGTGCAAGTAACTGTCTCTCTTTACTAATTACGTCTAAACCAATAAACTAATCGTTATGTAATTTGAAAATAGGTAGACTATCTGTAGAAAAACAAGACTGCTATTATTTCTATATTGAAAAATGACTTTGAATAAAAAAAAAAAAAGAAGTCGGAGAGTAGTAGTGTTTTAAATGAGTAAATCACAAAAAGACCAATCAGTGCTTTCTTCGTTTAAAATAAGTTCCATTATGCTTGAGAAAAGTGACAGAAGTCACCATTTTTCACAGGTTCACGAGATGTTAATTATAAAAAGGAATTTTAATGTTTGAAGCCCTTATTGTTTTTTGTTAGTTAAGAATAAAATGGTCACGTCTTATATTGAAAATGGCCGTGCTGAACGTTGAGTAAAAAAAGATTAATGCCCCTGTTACCGCAATTAATGCCTTAATAAAAGTGAAATTCCAATAGCCGTATATAATAATTAATGCCTAAATAATATAGCATTAATATTAAGGCATTATGTCGCTTTGTATTACTGAAAGGGTGCATTCGTTTTTCAATAACAAAAGCATGCTTAGTTCATAGCTAAGTAGACGTACTGTCAACCTAACCTCGCCAGACATTATTAAATATCTACACCACACAACACGAAAGTTTTCAACAAAAACATTTTTATTAAAAACATTTTACATTTTCACACAAAATAAAAAGTTATGCGGCTGAGCTATCTATCCCAGCTCATTATTATGAGCGACATTTTATTAAAATTCTTGCAACGAGACGTGGTCGCAACTTCGCGAGTTGTCCTTTGTCATTCAGATGCTGGCTGGTAGGTGAATATGTGGCATGAGGGGGACGGCAGTAGTCTTGGTAAAGAAGTTATTTCATGAAAATAAGAAATAGTTTTGTGTCTGCACTTTTGGGTAAGTCAGCAGACGGAATTCATAAAGGGGTATTAAAAAGCTTAACTGACATCTGTCTCCTGGACTCTTAGTTCACTTTCTTTGGCAAATATTATATCAATTTCGACAAAAACAAAATGGCCAACATGTTTTGTTGATAGGAGATTAACTAATACAAATGCACCGTTCAAGAAAAGTGATAGATATAAAAAACAACCATTTCACAAGTGAAAAAAACGAATACTTACTTAAAAAATAACTTTAGAATTTTAATAAATTGCCACTACCGTTCCCACCAATGAATTTCATTGTAATCTCTCATACCAAACCATAAATTGTAGAACCGCATCTCGTTGACGTGTTACAAAATTTCTCCCAATTCTCCCGCGCATTCCCACGCCGCTATATTTTTTATTGGAGTTGCCGAGACTTGGCACTTGGCGGAATGGATGTTACCTTTGCTTGTAAAAAAGTTTCGAGGGCACTTTTCACCAGGTTTCTTGGGATTACATAGTAGATGAGTATTTATTTTTATGTTGGTAATAAAAAATGCTGTACGGTGTCTGTTGATTGCCCCTATAATTTGTGGTTAAGGGCTGGTCACATTCTGTTTTCAAGTTTTACGAATATATATTTTTTGTTTACTTTCTCGATCAGACAAATACGGTATTCGGTCGCATCCAGAAATACTGGAAGCCGATCTCAACCTAATTGAAAAAAGCTAGGTATGTGATGGATTTTTGAGTATTTAAAGACTAGATATACCAAACCAAAACAAAGACAAGACAGATGAACTGAGTGCAAGAAGATATATGGCTAGAAAAGGGGGTGACTAAATAAAATAAAATAACTTTTATTTCGGACAAGCAACGTCTATAAAAGGTTAGTAAAAGAAAACTTATAAACTATGTTAGTTACAACTTATTATTTATGTAGACACAAGCTTGTTGTTCGAGATGCATATACGAACGATGGCGCCAAATATCGGGGAGTCGAACCGCCCTGCTCTAATCTTCAGAATGGAGTTGAACCTGGCCCGTACTCTGCAGAGTAACAACGCAGACTTCTTCCTAATGTGTCGATCGACGAGTGCCTGCGCGAACATACCAGATGCACTGCAGAAACGGGACAGCCCCATCAACATCCTGAATCCATTATTATACTGCAACCGTAAGGTGCTGATGGTCCGCTGAATATAAGAAGACTTGGCAATAAACTTTGAAAAGCGTTATTCTAACTTACTACAACGTACAAACCTGCGGGCCAACATGTTCCACCAGACCGCCAACGCCCTACGTTCCCTATCCATAATATCTGCTGGTCATTAAGGTCGTCGGTTACGTAGTGCCCCAGATACCTGAACTGATAGACCCGTTTTAGTTCCTGACCAGTCAACTTAATCACAGGTACAGTCACGGGACTGCCTTAAACACCATGAACTCACTCTTTTTAACATTATAGGACAAGCCGTGCGGCAGCGCAAGTTCCTCGCAGATAATGAGCAGTTCTCTAAACACTCTGACCGTTGGGCTCAGCAACACCATGTCATCTGCGTAACTGTGACTAAAGATATGATGACCAAAAAGAAAGCGTGCTGCGCCGACTCCAAATAAAATAGGATCATGATGACAGATCCATGTTAACATAATAATTTACAAAAAAACCTCTACACTAGCTATCAACACATCGAATAATTGCGTACATGTTCACTTATACACAAATAAAATTATTTCAACGCAACCCACATCAAAGGAAATCAGGCTTATTGAGTGCGATGTTCAGCAAACGAATTCGAATAGCATTCGACTCGATTATTCGAAAATCGACTAATTAGTCGGTTGACGTTTGAACCGGTTTCCGTAATGAATGGAGGTGCGCTGTTTTCTCTTGTGTTCATAATTCGAGGTTTGCGTTGCATGCAACGAAAGGGTTGATGGCTGCTAGCTATTTGTAATGCTAATTTAGTTTGTTAGAGGTGCTTTTGATTGTAAAACATGGGAAAATTGACGATGTTTGTTTCCCATTAATTCGAAAGCATGCAAAGAATGATTAGGTCTCGATCATGTCAAAAGTATTTTAACCATTCGACGAGTATTGAATCAAGATCTATATGTTAGTCAACAAGAGAAAAATCAGGCATCTCATAAATCACTGGATTACATAAAAGTAATCGAACTATTTGCTATAGTAGGTATTAAGTCTTTTTTTAACCTACCCTCCCCGTAAAATGCAAAAATACGAAGCTATTTAAAACGCTTATCTCAAATTGACCCTAACAACAAGAAGGAGACATAACCAAAATAAAAACATTTCACAAAACTTTCCACATATGTATAAACAAATTATTTACTTCCCACCCCACTACAACACAAAAACTCCTCAAAATCCAGTCCAAACCAACAAAAAAGTCTGAACAGCGACAAAAGTAAATTACAGCGAGCCTTGTGCTAAAAAAAATCATTCATACACGCGAATAACCCAGTTCGCGAGTTGAGAGCGCAACATATACATACACTCGGGCGGGCGCACACTCGACAGAAACAGGGTTTATTTACATTCGCACTTGTTAGTTTAGTCTGGGAGGGCTTTAGATGTTGTGCTGTTTTCGTGCTTAATTGTTAGGGGATTGGCGAAGCGGTAAAGCGAGGTAAATTGCTTGTTTGTCGTTGTTTTGGAATAGGCGTCATTTCTGTACTTGTTGCATGTTAAAATTAAAGCTTTATATTCCCGTGCTTTTACTGTTGCGAGTGCAAGAAAGTTAATTTAGAACTAATCTCTGTCTAAAGAAGGTTGATTTCGCAGCGCTTCTTGATTCATTTTCTTACTTTATACGATTATCTGTTTAATTTTGAACATCAAAAATTAGCTTCTAATTGCGTTCAAAATCTGTCGGTGTCAATAGCAATACACTGATAGCTCTTGAACGAAGTTTAAATGTACGTTCAGTTTAATTCGTGAAATTCGCCCTAATTGGTTTATGCCTAGGCCTTGAAGTACATTCTTAAAAGATATGTCTTAAAAGATTTGACTGTGTGTCAGATATTCTTAAGTTTAAAACGCAAATATAAAAGCTTGCTGTCCCTACACCTACGTCCGACACACACGTCATGAACGGATGCTGTATTACAAAAATACTGCGTGCACTACACGCGCTCGTTAGTGCTCCGCTATTGTGCTAGTACTATTTGTGCGTCCTAGTTAAAATCACTACGTGCTCATTACTAAACGGTAGTGCTTTTTCTGTTTGAGTGTTATTCGTATTTTCATACTCGTTTATATTTTACATAACATACACACAGAGCTACCTATAACACATTTCGCCGTTTAGGTTTAAATCCCATGTAAAAGTGAGCGATCCTATTGCCATCAACGTGCTACGAACCCAGATTTCGGCATGATACTGAGAAATAACTGATGGAAATATCGAATAACACCTCACCAGAAATGGAAATGGAACCAAAGAGCTAAACTAACGAGGCGAGTAACATAAAACATAACATAACGTCAAGCCTGTAATCCTCGAAGGGTTAGGTAGAGGTGTACCTAATAGTACACCCACATTTCGCCAGTTATAGGGGGCGAGCCTATTGCCATCAACCGGGCACAAATCCAGACTCCGTGGCTGCTACTGAGAAATTCCTGATGGAAAAACCCTATAACACATTGCCCGACCTGGAGTCGGGCTTGTTACGAGTTTTCGTTTTATATCGTTTATGATCTTAATTTCACATAATATAGATTCAAAAGTAACCATAAATACCGTAGTTTAACGTTTTCGTTGCTCACTAGCTCAGTGTTGTCTTTGACTGTAAATAGGTAATATCCTGAATGTTGCCGCACTTCACTTACCGCGCCGGAAATGACAAAGATTACTAGCAATGTACGTTGTATATTGCTTATGTTCCTTAATAAACAGGTACAATATTGTCAATCTAAATTACTGATAAAATTAAAGACACAATCTGGAGTAAAATATATCCTACTTGATTGCCATAAAATCATAAAGGAGAAGGCCCGATTATGACCCACCTTTTTTAATCATTTTAAAGAAATATAAATTAACGAAAATAACATAACATCACGCCTGTAATCTCAGAAGGGTTAGGCAGAGGTGTACCTAATAGTAGACCCATATTTTGCCAGTTATGTTTAAGTCCCATGTAATAGCGGGCGAGTTTATTGCCATCAATCGGGTACAAACCCCACCCCCACTTTGCACGTTATGGGAATCGAACCCATGACTTCATTTCTAAAATTATCCTATGATAATATTTTTGAGGTCGGTATCATTAACCTAATCAGAATTGCAACTAACCTAATGCTATTTAAAAAACCAACCTAAATGCAATTATTATTGTTCTTAAACAGAAACCGCAAGTTCTAAAAGCATTTGAATAAAGTTTAGTTATCAGTAATGATCATGTTTAACATTCGACAAGGGCAGTTAGATGATGATGATGATGAATCTTATTCGAATAACTTTTGGGAGAAGACAACTACCCAACTGTTTCGTTCATAATGTCTATTTTCAGCTGGGCAGGCCAAAATTCAAAGTGTAAGAAGAACAAAAGAGTTGTAGTGCATCACATTGCTTCGCTTGGGGAGAGGTGCACTTGTCAAATCAGGTAGTGCAATGTTTGTGCTTCATGACTAGAGTTGCTAGGGTTCCGTACCCGAAGGGTAACCAACGGAACCCGATTACAAAGCCTCCGCTGTCCGTCCGTCTGTCTGTCAGCGGGCTTTATCTCATGATCCGTAACAGATAGACAGTTGAAATTTTCACAGAATGTGCATTTCTGTTACCTATATAAGAACAAATAATAAAAATAAATTAAAAATTAGAGGAGGCTCCCCTACTAGAAGATACGGAAACCTTCATGCGCGAGTCCGACTCGCACTTGGCCGGATTTTAACTTTTGCTGCAAAAATGAAAACATTAGGCTCACTCGCACGACTTTGTACCTAATACAATAGCTTCACGCCATGACTGAGCTATTTCAAGTTTCCGTGAATGTGGCAATTAAAACAAGCCCCATCTACAGGACTATTCACTGTATGTAATTAGGGCTGAAGAATTTTGAAATGTTTAATGAGTCAACTAGAAATATTTAACAGAAATAATATCATCACATTTTTCAATGTTCTCCGGTATTAAGTAATGTCGTGTATGTTAGCAGTAGGACGGATGACCGTTGAGGTAGGTGTGTTCTTGAGTGGAGACCACGAATCGGCAAGGGTACGGTGGGACGCCCTCAGGCTCGGTGGAGCGACGATCTTCGCAGGGTGGCTGGCAGCAAGTGGATGAGAGTTGCTGAGAATCATGTTGAGTGGCGTGCGATTGAGGAGGCCATGTCCAGCAGTGACCTGGTGAAGGTTGCAGAGATCCGCTGGATGCGAGTCGCACGGGACTGGTCAATATGGTGGCACCTGGGGGAGGCCTATGTCCAGCAGTGGATGTCTTTCGGCTGAAATGATGATGATGACGTCCAGCAGTGGACTGCTGTAGGCTGATGATGAAGAATGTCCAAATTGAAACAGTTACGTTTTTGAGGTTAAGTTTTGAACCAGTAATCCAATCCATCACGCCTAAAGCCTGCTAAATGTGTTTTTGTATTTTTTCACAACTATTTCCAACTTTATTTAAATCACCCTTTTGAGTAGCAACTATTATTTTTCCGATAGCGTCCCCGATTCCATTTTGTAAAACGTGCAGAAAATGTGTCGTAGAGAGACACTTTAAACCAAGTCCTTTTAAACGAACCCACTTAAAAACCCTTCACAATAAAACTAAAAGATCATACAAATTTCACAATAAAATTAAACTCGACTACAATCCAATCAGTGAGGAAACTAATGGCTACGGCGTAGCAAAGCGCTACGCAGTCGTAGCACGCACACGGACTTTCGTAGCGAGTTAGTGAGCGTAGAACGAGGCGTAATGGAATTGTTTAGATATTTGTTCCGTGCGTTACTTACACGTGGCCGGGGTTTTAGATTATCGTGTATTAATATTTTTTGTTGAGGGAATGCAATCAAATTTATTACTTGCGAGTTTGTAGGTCGTGGTTTCGATACCAGTAGACACAGGTTTCGTCGAGGGAAGGATCGACAAAATGACAGATCAACAAAAGAAATCTGTCATTTTGTCGATTCTTCCGTCGATAAAACCCGTTTCTACGGTGGTCATGCTACGCGTGCAGGCAGATCCTTAACTTTATGTTGCTTCAAGAAGCCGTCACCCAAGCACATCAAACTAAGTCACTCTACGCAAAAATTATTGCTAGTAACATCACATTTTACGATAGGAGGACCCATTGTAACGCACTTAAAACATTGCAGCATATTGTGCTGATAGATGCATTGAATAGTACAAGGGTCGTTTAGGTATTTAAAGTAAAGTTATAACATTAAAAACTTGTACTTAAAAATAAAACTTGAGAATTAGTTGGAAATTTGACCTCCAATATCTCCATAACACCGACCCTAACTAAATTCGCCAACTGACATGATCGGCTCAAACCGATTCTACGTCAATAAGTGTGGTTACCGAATGAATACGTTCAGTTTCTTGTGAACCTTCTCATTATTTTAAGCAAGCCGTATTAACAAGCCACTTTTTATAAATGAGCTTTTTTTCTATAATTAATGAGGCCGCTGTTAATTAATTTCGGCTTCGAATGTAATTAATTCAGCACGCCCCGATTTTATTTTAAGATTTTTCTTTTTTTTTCAGTCCCTACGACTACGTATTGATTATATTTTCTGGTTATCATTATTATATTGACAATTTAAATTGGTAGTTGGTCTAGTGGTCGTAAACGCTACTGGAGATCCTGGGTTCGATTACCGGAACAGGCAACGTGTTATTGGGTTTTTCTATCAGTAATTTGTCAGTAACAGCCAAGAGTTTCAATTTGTGCCCGGTTGTCGTAAATAGGCTCGCCCCTATTACATGGGACTTAAACATAACTTGCGAAATGTGGGTGTACTATGTCACTCTTCGTAGAAATATAGGCGTGATATTATGTGAAGTTAGTACTTAATTTTATTAACAACTAAATTTTGCCCACCGTTTCGCTTATCGTTGCTGTCGTCAGAAACTATCCCACGCGTACGCTTTAAATATAGCCTATGACACTCGGCGATAATGTAGCTTCGCATTTGTGAAAGAATTTTCAGAATCGGATCAGTGGTTCCGGAGATTAAGCCTTATATACAAACTTACAAACAAATACCTTTAATATTTTTATACGCAAACCCTGCGTAGGGAACTATAGCTGTTGATTTGGCTGCAATGTCAACGTGTTGGTTTAAGTTAGTTCAATACTTTCTTAAATAGATGGCGCTAACGTCACCGTAAGACGTTATTAATGGAACGAAAATTTCGAGAGCTGTGAGCAGGGTGCGATTGTCTAATTGGTTAAGACATCCGTTGTACTAAATCGGAAGGTCGCAGGTTCAAACCCTGCTCGCACTAGAATTTTTCTTTCCATGTCAAAACAAATACCTCTTTATATTATTAGTATGTATTAATTTCACTGATTTAACGTATTGAAAGAGCCAAAGTACAACAATTTTCTTCAAAAAGCACTTAACAGATTCTCTACAAATTCGATCTACGATCAAAGATTCTTAATTACTCCTTGTAACTTTAAAACCTCCGTTCCGCTGTTGACATTTTCCATTTTATAACTTTTGTTATGAAAGAACAAAATGAATTTCTTGTTTCCACAAGCTTATTGATTCTGAAACGTGATTGGGTTGGCTAAGAGAAATTGTGTTCCACTTCGGATCCCTCGGGGATGCTGGCATGTCGGGTGGAAGACTCTTTGACTACTTTTTAATAACCATTCTGCAGTTGCTTAAATGTGAAAGTACTCTGTGTTTTGAGGTGAAAACACTTTCAGGTTTAGGTTTTTTTAGGTTTTGATGGCAATAGGGTCTCCCTTTATTACATGAGACTTAAACTTAACAGGAGACAATTGGGTGTATTGTACATCCACCTCTGGCTATCCCTTCTAGGATTATAAGCGTCATGTTATGTTATGTAATTTTAACCTTAAATAATATCACCTATTGCTCAGTTCTTCTATTTGTATGCTTATGTGTGATAATATCTTTGAGCGCAGAACATTGAATATGAATTCAACATGGACTGGAGTTAGGAGTGCTAGATAATTGGTTTATCCGTGTTTCGTGCTCTATGACGCCGACAGGACTGCATAACTTACTTCGTAACTCACATATCCGTATGTCCGTCTGTCACTACACTATCCCAATATTAAATCAAGTATTTTGTTTGTGATAAAAGGTACCTTGCCATCATAAACGATCGATTAAATACCTAATGGCTAGGCTAGAATCAGTGGAGCTATTAAATGTTTGTATAAAAATATTATTTTTCCTATTTTTTTAAATTCTTGGACTGAACTACCATTAACAAAGAAGAAATAATATATCTAGAACGCAGTAGACTATAATTACCATACCAGGCCACATTTTTCATTCCACGCTAAAAAGCTCTGTCATAAGTATACAATTACCATAAATCACTTTGCAAAAACAAAAAACTCACGCAAAGTAAAACCTTCGCAAATATTCAAACCACACAGCAACTAACTTTCGTAAGAATTATGAAAACTTTGTTACCGTACAAATTATGCTAATATAATTCACTTTTCGCTTTCAACCGAAAACTACGAACTTGAAACATGACTGTAGCAGAACTACGAGTATTTAGTTGAAAATGCAGGATTCTTGAACACTCTTGTCTGTTGCAGACATGAAAGTTTTGTACTACCATGTCAAAATTGGTATTTATAAACGTCACTTAGCACGCTTTTGTTATTTGCCCCGTGTCTTGACATTCGTTACGTGCTCTGGCTAAGATCCCGTGGATCCCGTGGTGGTCCCGTCGTGGTCTGGTTATTCTGTTCTATTCTAAGATGATTGTGTTTTCATCTCTAATTGCTCTCGTAGTATCACAGTTGTGCGACAGTGATAAGAATAATCATTTATTTCAGATATCATTTTAAATTCATATAAATTGTTGTTCTTGTAGAATATAGTCCTTTTGACTGTTCTATCATGGTGGTATTTTCTCTAAAACTAACAAAATCATATAGGGAACTGCCAATCAATCGTTTTAAAACAGCATTATTCATATGGCTTCTAAACAAATCATTTTATTCTGTGAATACAGAAGTTATTTAACTTTAAAGATTCCCGTTGACATTTTCCTATTATAAATTGACAAACCATGGACATTATTCATATTATAACATACCAATTCTATTAGCTTCACTTATTTTATTACAAACTACTACAAATAAAATTAAAGTGTCTTTGTTTGTAATTCCAAATTAACAGCTTTTTACTAATCGCATAAGAAAGTCCATACGGAATTAAAAAAAAAATAAAAAAATGTCTGTCTGTTTGTTCCCGATAAACTCCAAAACAGCTGGAACAATTTTGAGTGTTTTTTTTTAGTAGTTTCATTTAAGAAAAAGGATTAGGGTTCCTTACAAAACTATTAAAACTCATGAAAATGCCGTTTTAAAAAAAACTGGACCATCTGTAATGTAATCGTAGCAAATTAAAAATAAAATATTTTATTTTATTCGAAACAGAATTGGAACGATGCTGGGGCAAAGTAAGTTCTAAGTAAAGTTTGTTCATCTCGGCCTAATATTGTTTTGTAGCAAGTTTTTCATCATTGTTTTCAAACAGCAATAGCTGTCTAAATATTAATATTGTCTTGGACTAAAGACGGTGTTGAGCACAGGCCTAGCCGTTAAAAGCATGATAATATTATTCACTTTTCGCTTTTAACTTAAAACTACAAGCTTTAAGAGTTAAAACTTAGCACTTTTTAGTTTAATATTCAGTAAAATGTTGAATACTCTTAACAAAATTCAAATATTTGAATAAGAATCTCTATGTATTTAATTGAGACAAGCAAGATTAGTCTTTATTGTAGTTTTGAAGAAAGTTTTACCTAGCTAATGACACAGTAGAATATTAACTTACAGTATTTCAACTATAAACAAATTATCGAAATCGGCTCACACTCACGCAAAGCGTTCACAAGAATTCTAGCTTGCATCAGTCGCATCGAGGCAAGTTTTAAGGTTAAGATTTATTTGTGAAGTGCAAAAAATAAAAAGTTTAGTTGAAACCCTTCTTTGTTTTCACAAAGAGAGCCTAGTTTCCCCAAAGGAAATCCTCGAATGGTTAGGCAGAGGTTTACCTAATAGTAGACCCACATTTCGCCAGTTACCTACGATTAAGACCCATGTAATTGTATGTACTATTCAGTATATAACAAATCATTTTTACATACATCTATTATATTATTTACTAGCTATACAGACCTAAAATAATAATAAAAGTATGAACATGTATCAAAAGCAGAAAAGAATTAAAGGGCGTTAAAAAGTTCGTTCGCATCGCTGTCAGCGGGGCAAGTGTCCAAAAGGCTGGCAGCATTACCACGTGGGATGGCAAAGCTGATTCTTTGACAGAGAAATAGACTAGCCCTCTGGTCACGAGAAGAGTCGACAAACCGCTTGGCGATGTCCCGAAATACTACGTAATATTTTGTGTTGGTTTACTGGTTATCTTTATACTGTGCTAATGAACACAATAGAAAGTGGAGACTGTTTGATTAGATGGCGGATTGATGTTATGGATAAAGTTTCAAGTGAAGTGCCTTTTAGCGACGTCTCCGTGTTATGAGATATCTGGATAAAACTTTGACATTTAAAAAGACTAACTTAAAGTGGAGATGTTCAATTTCAGGTTTTTGGAGAATAATCACTACCATTTTGCGGTGAATTAGGATTAGATAAATAATCTAAAAATAGTTTCTTTATTTTGTTTATCTATGTGGAGTGTATTGTGTTATTACGTAATATTGCAAAGGACCTTTAGTTCGCAGGCCTTTTAATTTGCAGTTTAAATATTTTTACGAGTTATTTTAATAAGTTGTTTGCCCTTCCTCGCATTTTACGTTTTATTGACGAACTGACTTTTAACAAAATGGCCAAACATTTTCAACCATTTTAAAGCTTCACAAATAAAAGCGATTTCGCTTTCAAATTAAATAAGTAAGTGAACTTTATCGCACCGCTGAGGTTTTACGAGAAAAGCTTAATCGTTCGGGCGTTAAACTGAAATGGCTGTAATTAAAGGTTTTTAATGAAATGTGATTGAAATCGATTTAATGAACGTAGAAGTAAAAAATATAGGTAGGTGCGGGTTTCAGAGTTCCGTATTGCTAGAGGAAAATCGATGCGTGTTTTTTTACATTATTTTTAACATTGATACCTATTCCATACTACGTTGACGCTAATTTATACGACGTTATATTTTAATGCAAATTTTCTTGTAACTTTAACTAAAACTAGTTACTTTGTAAATCTAATTTAAATGAGTGTCCACGGAGTTTCCTGCCCGTTCTTCTCCGTAGACATCTACACTTTGGAATGGTCAAGTACTTACAGTACTTTAACAGTTTTTATGCCTTGTGACTGGGACTGTAGCTACATTTCATTGTTGTCTTTGTTTCGACAATTCAAAAGTGCCTGTGTAACTAGCCTACTTGACATAAATGCTTTGATTTTGACCTATAAGACGCTTTCATAGAGTTACATAAACTTGATATTAAATCCTTCGGATCGATGGGAAATGGTAACCACTTGCCATCAAGTAAAACATCGGAATGTTTACCAAATAAATACCGAATCGTACCAAGAAGAGTGAGTCAAGCGAAAAAAGAATACTCTCATGCCCAAAGCTTATTCTTTTCTTTCTTTTATTGTATCATCGGATATCCATTCTCTCCACATTGGATATTAAATTCCGATCATTCAATACGGAGGGAGATAAAAAATAAATGATATAAAATATTTCTAGATGAGAATCGGCCGTCGTGTTTTATGCCCGGGGCTCCTTGAGGGCCTTTAATAAACTGTGAACGAGCTCGGCCCCGGGAAATGTATGAAATACCGGTTTTTTATAAACCTTTATAGATAGCAACATTTTGTAGGTAAAAAGGAGTGTGCGCTGATCACACGTGATTGATTGTGGTGATCGCCTTTTTGCATCATTGATAAAATTAATTGAACTTTAGTTATGTCTGTGTTAATCCTCTTTAAATTTTGTTTTCCATATTATTAATGAAATGTATTGTTGTTGTCTCGGCAACTTCATTTAACATGTTTGCATGTAATATCACGAACTGCTTTCACTGTGTCATTTAAGGGCAGCTGGTACTTATAGCTCAGGGTTTCCTTTTTTAAGTACCAGCAGTACATCATCTGTTCATTCTTGCACATAAATTTGTACTGAACTTGTATGTCACCTAGTTTGTGGAACAATAAATACATTATTATTATTAATTATCATCTGCCTAGATGGGCCAAGACCAAACGGTAAAGGTAAGTTACCACACGGTAAAAATAGCAAGTTGGTTTGTTGCTTTAGTTATACGAGAAAATGAGGCCAAGCATTTAGTACCCAGTAGACATCAACTGAAGCAACAACTACTTTTCCCAACTATGTTGTGGTCGGCTTCCAGTCTAACCGAATGCATTTGAATACCAGTATTTTACATAGAGCGACTGCCCGTCTGTCAGTGTTAACAAAGATACTCACTACCAACTGTACAGTCACTGTTTGTGTGCTGGTTATCGCAATACCAGCGGAAAACTTTCGTTTTAGGTTTAAAGTGACAGTTTTGCTGCTTATCACTAAAAGCTTAAGCTGTTCCCTACTCTAATTATTTCTATTCGCTTCCTTTTTAGGTTTTGCATGTCGTAAATAGTGACAAAAAATCGACGACGTGACATCTACTAACCCCCATTCCTCGTGGTAAATTATATACCCACGGGCCACTCCCTCTTCAGGTCCTAGATCCTAGGCCTGGCCTGGTCTTAGAGGGGCGGAGGGAGCTTCTAGGACATTATTATTATCTGTGAGACAATATACAGGGGGACATTATAGACTGACAGTGCTCACTGCTCATGTACCTAATGAATGTCGGCCATTTCATGTTTCAAGAACCTCTATACCTCCTCGTCCTCTATCAACTTGTTTTTGAAAAACAAATATCTATGTTGTATTGTGTTTTGGAGCCCACATAAGTCTAGTCATACATATCTGTGGTACCTACGCGGTCACCAAAATAGATCACTACGTGGTCAATGCGTGTGGTCCCAATTCGATATCTGTGAAGCGTTCCGCGGCTAGCCATCCGGATTGCGGTTTTTATCAACAACACACAAATAACATACGCCTGTACTACGAGTATATGTCGATTCCTATGTATTTACGTGCAGGTTGGTATATGTTGCCTCTATGCGAAGTGTCTACTGGGAAGCTTGGTATCTCACACAAATTCTTGTCAAGTATCAATTTTACACTGTAACTAGAAGTTATTAGCACATCATCCACATAGACGAAGAAGAAAAAATTCATATTATAGAAAGAGCATAACTCATAAATTGCCGAAGCAAACTTAATATAATTTATCTGGGATCAACGCGCGAGCTTAATTCTTCTACCAAATGAAAAGAATCACTGAAATCGGACCTATAATCACGGAGAAATCGGTGTAAACGTATGACAAAAAAAAATAATGTTGGTGAAATATATACTAACAACCTCTCCCTTTTTTAGAAGTCGGTTAAAAATATAAAATAACTGTCGACCCTAGATTCGATAAGTTACTCTAGCAACATCTGGATTAAAAGTCTACGACATGTATAACGTGATCGGGAATATTGTTTGTTTGAGCGTCATTTTTAAAATTACCATGGACTGGACAGCTACAGGTAATGTAAAATACTTGTCGAAAACATGTTGTATACAGGACAGGAACGGAAGAGCATGATGCGTAGACTGTTACCATGGATTCAGTAGGAAACTCACACGATTGTAGATCCTCGTCTAGTTAGTTATTACGTTGTTTAAGATTTAATCGTTCACAATTTTGCTCACCTTTTTGTCAAGTACCGTAAAGTCACAGATGAAAACAGTATCCACAACATGAATACAATGGCTTCATAATCTCACATACGAAGAATTGGAGAACTTAGTCAAACCGTAAAGATCTTTCTTCCGTAGACACACCAAATACAAATAGCGCGGAGTGCCCTACATAATATATTTTGTTTTTTTTTAGTTCTTTTTTGCTATGTAAATTTTTACTATTTTAATTGTTTACTATTTTAGTTTTTACTATTTTAATGTTTGTATCTAGAACGCTGTCGTCTCCCTCCTGGAGGTGGGCGTTAATAGCTGTGACACAGTTTTTAACTAATGCAGCTATTTACGTACGCAATTACTTTGTGAAATGTGTTTTTGTTCCAATAAAGATATTTGATTTGATTTGATTTGATTTGATTGTGTATGTTATACTTTTTGGCAAATTGTCATTGGGTTTTTCCAACAGGAATTTCTCAATAGCACCCACGAAGTTTGGATTTGTGCCCGGTTGATGGCAATAGGATCGCCCCCGAATATGGAACTTAAGGTATGCTTTAAGTTGGTGAAATGTGTTTGTACTATTAGGTACACCTCTGCCTAAGCCTTCGGAGATTACAGGCGTGATGTTATGTTATAATTTTATGTAAACGCAGGGTAAAAGTAAGAAGTCCTCTACCTGTCCAAAAAGGCTAATATAACTTCACATAACAAAAACTTCCTCCGTCTTGAGCAACACGTTACTGTAACAAGTTCGTTGCAAACTTTCGAGCAGCTAATAAGTTACTGGGTACTACCCTCGGGCCTTTTTACATACTTACGTCTATTGTAAGTTTTTTTTTTTCAGAAAACTTGGCCGGACGACATTGATAAAGTTTCGCATAGTCGATGGACTGGCTGGTTTTATGGACTGGACGTGTGCTTTTCCAAACGGGTATTTCGGATAGCTTTTGTTTTTTTTTGTTTTTTTTTACGTTAGCGTGAAATTAATATACAAATATTACTTCACTATTTAAATCGGATGTTATTAACCATTTCAAGGCTTCTTTTTTTGTACGGAACCCTAATCCTATTTCTGAAATATAAGTAGCCTAAGTTATTTCCTTATAACATTAGCTATCTGCCAGTAAAAATCTCGTTAAAATCGGTCTAGACATTTCGGAGATTAGCCGGAACAGACAGACATTGAAATTGTTAACAAAATCTGATTCAAATAGGGAAGTAAATATTTTTATGATAATTACACGTGGACGAAGTCGCGAGAAACAGCTAGTACTTTCATATGCATTAAGTAAAAAGCTGTTATTTTGAAATTACAAACAGACACTTCAATTTTATTCATTGTTATAGATTATTTGTGACTATTTGGCTATTACTCGAGACTAGGTCCGCGTGTATTACACATTTCATAATTTTCTAATAGGATCACAGTAGATGCCCTATGTCGTTCTTCAGTTCTCTAGTCTATCTATCAAACAGGTTGGTTAAAGCTAACGGTTAGACAGACAGAGTTAACTCGCATTTAAAAGATTAGTGATATAGATGCTGAAGAATACAAAACGATCCCATGGATTCGCATGTTCATTTTATCTGCTGTCTACTCAATTATGTCTGCTGCCGATGTTGAGCACTTGCTTACTAAGTTAGCAAACAAACTATCATGAAAATAAAGAGGTCCCTATCAATAACAATGTCGGACTTTACATACTCTAGATGACACGTTGATGTACGCATAGAGAAAAGCGTCCTGTCGTGTTTTCAACATTTAAGCCGTTGGTCCCGGCTGTAGATCAGTAGATCTTTGACAGTCGTTACTGTGGGTCAAACTCTGACAACCAGTCTGACCAAGGGGTATCGACCATTACCCAGTACTAACTGGGTTGTGGAGGTCAGATAGGCAGTCGCTCCATGTACAATACTGGTATTCAGCTGCATCCGGTTAGACTGGAAGCCGACCCCAACATAGTTGGGAAAAGGCTAGGCAGATGATGAGTGCCGAAAGTTGAATACTAGCAGCGCGCTTTTATTAAGGGGCATAGAAATTATAAGACTTGATTCACAAATCTTTAACCCCCAATTAAGCCCCTGCTTAAGCCAATGAGCGATGTGGGGAGTCCCACATCGCTCATTGGCTTAAGCGACATTTCATAAAAAACATTATAACAATACATCAATTTATGTAATATTGTATTGTGTCTTCCCGTATTGATCGATACTCTTTGTATATGTGTTCCAGGAAGTTATTTATATGGCCACTGGCAACAGCACAGGTTTCACCCCCGACGATATATTTAGGATTATTGGAACAAAGGATTATTGACTACGTACATTTATGTAAGTTTATAAAGCTATAGATATAATTTAATGGTTTTGTTTGAACCCAACATCATTCTTCTACCCTCATTCCACTTTATTGGGAGTCGGCGCAGCATATCTTCTTCTTCCACAGTGCCGTACTGGCCGTCAACTTCAGTCACCCCAATTCTAGCCAATCAATCTTCCCCATATCGTTTTTAACACAGTCCAGCTACAGTATTTTTGGTCTCTCCATACTCATATCCACATTCATACACAAACAATTCTTACGATATTTTCTTTATCCCCTCCGCATTACATGCCCATACCATGACAACCGATTACCACATAACTTAACGAAGTAACTCGTCCAGAGCAAATATACACCATTTTTAACTAATTTCCTATTTATACGATTAAAAACCTAACTGAAATAGCAAACAAGATTCATTTTAAAAGGGCAAGGAGTAACAACCGAACCACATGTCAACGTTCAATGAAGCTTTCATACGAAATTTAATAAACTTCGACACTTTAATGCGTCAGGTACTCGTTAACGTTAACGCCAACGTCAAACGTTGTGTTTCACACATTTTGACGTCATTCAATGTGTTATAATTGCGTCAAATTGCGAGTGCTTCTCGTCGAAATAATTATTGTGAAATTAATTACATGGCTGCGTCAGTCAACGGTTTTATGAAAGGCAACAGACTACATAATTATACATACACATAATATATGCTGTTGAGCAGCGTTGTCAAAGATAATACGTAATATATTATGTGTTAAGGTTGCTTAGCTTAGCTTTTATAATAATATCACCTGTGGTACTATATGCATAACTATACTATACGCCTACGTACGCTGGCATCGTGGTTGGTCGTTCGTACGTTGTCCCACTGCAGGGCCTTCCCCTCTTTTCTCTATCTAACTTGATTGTAGGTCAATCCTTTAAAAATGAGTCTAGTTCATCCCGCCAACTCCTTCTGGGCCTTCCACGTTGTATTTCTGCGAGTTCGTTTCGAATTTCCTAGATTGGTTATTTTCCGACGTGCGGCAGATATGACCTGCCCAGCTCCAATTTATAATCGAACCTTTTCTTGTGATGTGTAATCTCTCAATAATAGAGTTCAATTGATTTTGGCAATTTGAGATTGAGAGTGTGCGAGAGTTTGGGAAAAGAGGCACGAAAGAGTTCCAGTACTATTAGCGAAGCAAATCACGAATTCCAACCAAAAATTTGTCCCACAAACATAACTTAATAACCTTAAAAATACTGGGAAGACCCGTGGCCTTGTCTTAATCAAGGATTTCGTTAATTAAAAGGGTACGTCACCAAAATATCAAATACTTAGGCTGTCACAGATGTTCTCCCACAATATCTCTTACTTCTTTAATAAAACAGAAAAGGTTAGAAATAAACTGGGCCCAGTTACATAACGAAGTTACGGACGAACGGGCTGGGTGTCCGGATAATTTGATATTCGCGCCCCGGACAGCTGTCCGGTGTACGCTGTCCGGAAAGTATGGAACGCTGTTACATCCTTTTGTTTTTAATTGTGTGTGTTTTTACTGGAGTTTTATGAAGTAGGTTTTATTTAGTTTTAGATTTTGTGTTGAGTTGTTAGCGGTTTTTTATTTGCAAATTATGTGGGTGTGGGGTTCATGTTTGGTGGTTTGGAAATGGGATAAACGGAGCGACTAGTCTGTATAAATATTGTGCCGGTGAATAACATTCTGGTTTTTTGTTAGTAAGTTTGTAATGTAGATTAGCGTTTATCTGTAGTCAGACCATTTCATAAGCAAGGCCAAGATGCCTTGTATGAGGCTTTTTAGGTTTACCTATGCCAAAATCTTTGTTACTCTGAATGAAAAAGTTATATCTGTTAGTACATGAAGTTTTTATTAAATTTCCTGTCTAATGCATCGTACAGAATGTAATCTTATACTAACAAAGAGAACGACTTCTAGCGTTGTGTTATTTCTCTTTATAGAACACAATAAAATGTTACATTCAGCTCTACTGAAACCAAATAACTTTCTAACAATTACATTGCACACACACACACAACAGTACCCACCCCCTTACATACACCCCACGTGTGTGTGCACACTGCACACCGCACTACACAGCCACACATTGCCCAGTTCTGTTATTACGTGCACTGATTAATCTTCCTTTTTCTTGGACACACTATTTGTCCTGAGTTCACTTTTATTCTATTTGTACTCAACAAGGAACATATATTTTATAAAGTGTAGTTTTACAAAGAGAGCGTAACCTACATTTAATTAAAGGAGTAATTTAAAACTTTATTGTGTATTCCTTTTGTTAGTTTTTCTTGTGTGTTAGAATTATTAAAGAGGTTGTAATGGTTGAACGGCTCTCCAAGTGGCAGTCGGCCGGCCATATTAGACGTAGAACCGATGACCGTTGGGGTAGACGTGTTCTTGAGTGGAGACCGCGAATCGGCAAGCGTCAGGTGCTACGTCCTCAGGCTCGGTGGAGCGACGATCTTCGAAGGGTGGCTGGCAGTAACTCGGTGAGAGTTACCGAGGATCTATTTGAGTGGCGTGCGATTGAAGATGCCTAAGTCCAACAGTAGACTGATGATGATGAATGGTTGAACAGTTATAGCGTTGGAGCATCAAGAATAAGGTTGTGAATTTGCTCCTGCCGTTGCACTATTGGCATGACGCATCATAGGCTGTTGAGTAGTATGTCGAAGTTTAGTTATATTATTAACACTGCGACCTTAAATAAATATAGCATTAGTACTATAAATGTTTACAAAAATTGTACTGAGGAGGATCCATGTGTCACCATGGAAAATTCTCAATTAGGGTATATTAGTAATAGGATTTTATTGTCTGGTGATGGCACGGGAGTCTCAGGGTTCACTCCAGATATTAATATTAATTTAAACTAGGAAGTGAGACAACAGAAGGTACCATTAACAATTTTGTTAAACCTACCAACATCAAGGTACCTTCTGGCACTCATTTAAATATTAAAAAAGGGCCTCAGCAGAACACCTTAAAATTATTCCACCAAAATATCCAAGGCATTTCTTCCAAATTATTAGAAATTGAATTATTTTTAGAAAGAAGTATGTTTGATATTATTTGTTTTACTGAACATTGGCTAAAGGATTACCAAATGCTTATTAATTATGAGAACTATGCGGTGGGTAGCTGTTTTAACCGTAAATCTATGCTGCGTGGAGGTTCCCTAATATTATTGAAAAATTGTGTTAAATATAAGCAACGTAATGACATAGTAGGTCTCTCGGCGGAACATTGCGTCGAACTGTCTTGTGTTGAGCTAGATAAGCATGTAATTGTGTGTGTGTACAGACCCCCAAACTATCAAAACTTTTCCTTATTTGAATCAATAATGGAAGATGTCCTGGCAAAACTTGCAGCCAGTGATAAACCTATAATTATTTGTGGTGATTTCAATATCAATATTTTAGAAGAAAATTCTAATAGCAGTCGATTATTAAATCTTTTCAAGTCATTTGACTTGACTAACATTTTTATTGAACCTACGAGAGTCACTTCATCTTCTGCTACTTGTATAGATAATGTTTTCTGCAATTGTGATTACTTAGATAAAGCCATAGTAAATTGTTTGCCGTCTGACCATAGCGGACAAACTGTAACTTTTAGGTGTAACATACCATTGCAAAAAGTTCAGATTCAATTTAGACCTATAACTACTAATAATTTAAAGAGGTATAATATTTCCCTACAGAACAAGTTAAGTGTTATGAGCCATCATATGGACGATATTAATATAAATCAATTGTATGATAATTTCTTTTCAATAGTTCACACTGAATTTAACAAAACTTTTGAAAAGAAGACAAAATGTATTTGCCCTAAATTTATATTTAGTGATTGGACAACTAGAGGTATCAGAAAAAGTAGGGAAAGACTATTTGAGCTTTATGGCCTTAAGCCTTATATAAACTCTGAAACTTTTAACAAGTATGTTGCTAAGTTTTCAAAAATTTTTAGAAATACATGCAAGGTTGCCAAAGCCTTGCACATTAGCAACAAGATCAAAACAGCTGAAAACAAAATTAAGACAGTTTGGAAAGTCATAAATAACGAGACTAACAGGACGAAAATACGTAACACTAGCTACACATTAGATACAGCATGTGGTCCTAAAAGCTCTAATCAGGAAGTAGCTCATGAGTTTGTAAATTTCTTTACCGATATACCGTTAAAAACTACGGAGGCTCTTAATTCCTCTCCTGAAGTCTCAATTGGTTTATTAAAGGCGAATGTGTCTGACTGCCCGGCTGAATTTAAATTTAAACACATAAACCCTATGATAGTTAGTTAGTTAGTTTGCTTTCCGGCAAATAAAAGTCAAACTGACCGAAGATCTTTGGGGAATGTCTATCAGAGTTTGTACATCCATAGTTGAGACTATAGCACCATACTTAGCTTAAATTTTTAATTTGTGTGTTGATCAAGGAGTTTTCCCGGACTTAATGAAATACAGTAAAGTCATACCTCTGTTTAAATCCGGAGATAGTAAAGATACAAATAATTATAGACCTGTATCCGTGTTGCCAGTTTTTAGCAAAGTGTTTGAAAAGGTAATGCTAAATCAAATGCTCAATTATTTTAACACCAACAGAATCTTACACAATCAACAGTATGGTTTCACCAAGGGACGTTGTACAACTGACGCCGGTGTAACCTTATTAAAGCACATATTTACTGCGTGGGAAGAGTCCCAAGACGCCATTGGAATTTTTTGTGACCTCTCCAAAGCATTTGATTGCGTAAATCACGACACATTACTTTTGAAACTTGAGCATTACGGACTAGGGAAACTTGCACTTAGTTTGGTAAAATCTTATTTGAGTGATAGACAACAACATGTGCAAATAAATGGTGTTAATTCACAGGGTTTAAAAGTAAAAATGGGGGTACCGCAAGGCTCAATATTGGGTCCTTTCCTCTTTCTAGTATATATAAATGATCTCCCCTATTTATTGAAAAACCAACCTCAAAATATGGTGTTATTCGCTGATGACACTTCCCTAATTTTTAAGATAAATAGACGGGCCCAAAATCTAGATGACGTGAATAATGCCCTACTTCAGGTCCATAATTGGTTCACAGCAAACAACTTAGTGTTATATTAAAAAAAAACGAAATGCGTAAGATTTGCTTTACCGAATGTTAAAAGTAGCGATTGTGATATAGTATTGAATAAAGAGAAACTTGAATTTGTAGATAAAACGGTTTCCCTGGGGATTACGCTTGATTCAAGGCTACAATGGGGTTCTCATTTAACATCTCTTGCGGGGCGGCTAAGTTCAGCAGCGTATGCTATAAGAAAAATCCGTCAATATACTGATGTAGATACCGCTAGACTGGTCTATTGTAGTTACTTTCATAGTATTATGTCTTATGGCATTTTAATGTGGGGACGGGCTGCAGACATTGAGTCTATATTTATTCTGCAAAAAAGAGCCATCAGAGCCATATATAATCTTCGTAGGCGCGATTCTCTAAGGGAACTGTTTAAGGAAATTAACATCATGACGCTACATTGTCAATACATCTACGAAAACATAATGAATGTAAGAAAAAATCTACATCTTTTTAATAAAAGAGGTGACAGACACAATTACAGTACTAGAAATAGAGACCAATTAGTTCAGCCAGGCTTCAGACTCGCTAAAGTAGACTCATCTTTCATGGGGTACTGTTTGAGATGCTATAATAAAATTCCACAAAGTATTCTTGAACTGAATGAAACGAAATTTAAAACATGCATTAAACGCACACTATGTAAGAAAGCATATTACAAGTTGGACGATTATATCACTGATAAAAATGCTTGGCTCAGTGCCGGTCCTGCTCCACAAGAACAGGGGCGCCTAAATTGATAGCATTAAATAGTATTGTTGGAGCTGCTGAAGATTGTATAACTATCTTTGCATTGTATAGATTCAATCTCTTTTGTATTATATAGCCGCCTAGCCCATATTGTGTGAGTACTATGTACTAGAAAGCTGTCATTCGCTGGAAACCTGCGTCTTTTCTTGACTTGAATGTGCCCTGGCGGTTAGGAGTATGTCATGCTCACTCAAATGTCTCGCTGATGGTGGCACGTGTGTCGGATCATTTAGTTCCCTTCAAAATGGTGTTGAATGGTGCTGATACATGCGTCATGTTCGTGAACGGGCGCTGTCAGTTGGGACTGGTCATCTCTTATTTGCCACGGCTTATTTGAATTAATTATTTTATTTTTGAATTGTTTTTACTATGGACACTTTTAACGTACACATCTTGCTGCATCGTTCTCACATAATGTACCATCTCAAAATGAATGATGTAACCAAGGTTTTGTTAAAGTATTCTGATTTAAAAGAGTGTCCATGGAGTTTCTTGCCCGTTCTTCTCCATAGAGATCTACGTTAGGGAATGGGCAACTACAGTACTTTCACAGTTTTTGTGCCTTGTGACTGGGACTGTAGCTTTATTTTACTGTTGCCTTTGTTTCGACAATTCAAAAGTGCCTGTAACTGGCCTACTTGAAATAAATGCTTTGATTGATTGATTTGAGTACCACTTCAAGTCAAGGACTATGGCTATTTGGGCCCAATCCTTTAAGAAGGAGTCCTGCTATTGACATCATGCACCATACATACATGTTAATAACTTAGCTAGCAACTATCTATTACAAAATGATATCATCTTAAGAATCTAACAACATTATTATCATCTGCCTAGCTTTTTCCCAACTATGTTGTGGTCGGCTTCCAGTCTAACTGGATGAAGCTGAATACCAGTATTTTAAATTGAGCGACTGCCTAACTGACCTATGCTAAATGCTAACTGGGTTATGAACCCAGTTAGCATTAGAAACCGTATCTTAACCAGTCTTACCAAGGGTTATAGTATATTATTATACGATACCTCTTGGTAAGACTGATTGTCAGACTTTCGGGCCTGAGGCACGGAGGAAACTCTGTATACAATGGGTTACCCATCCACGGACCAACCTAAGCAAACGCAGAATCTAAAGAATCTAACAACAATATATAAAAAATCCCTACAGTAAATAGCCAACATCGTTCAACCGATATGCTGTGAAAATTAACCAGACATATTGAGTTACTTTTGCATTTAGGATATGTGAGAGACCACACAAACTCTGCACATCTGATCCTACTCGCTTACGATATCGAAGCTTTAATTATTTAATATTAATAACGTAATGTAACCCACACCGCTAGATACATTATATACTCCTGAGCGCGACACATGGGAATCACAACAGCCTGACATCCGACGATCACATTAAATACTTTAAATTAATTCCGCAAATGATATCGCTGACGACGACAGATATTAATGAATGAGATATTATGGAATATTAATTCCTTTACAGATGTCGGAATTTAAATATTTATATATTCCGCGTGTAGATATAATATCAACGCTCTACGGATGTGAATCACGAATAATCTGGGTATTTTTCAGCAAAAGGTCTGAACAAATAAGAAGCACACTCGTATTTTATAAGCTCGGTTTTTTGGTGATGTAATAAGTAAAACATTATTTAACATCATGGTATTTTCTTTATTTGTACCCAGTTAATGACAATGACTCATCTGTAGGTGTACTTTAATTACCTAGACTTTGGTCTCCCTTCGGGGATTTCAAGCGCGATATTATCTATACTTCTTTGCTAATATTTTAAAGATGATTCTTGAGTTTGTATGTAGTGGGTAATCTCCGGAACAATGATTCAATTCTAAAAATTATTTCACTGGCAGAAAGCTACATTATTCGTGGGTGCTATATATAGGCTATAATTATTTTTATATCATGCACAGTCCAGCATGAAATAAATAGAATCTTGATTATTTTCTTTAGAGTGGGGGCACGTGGTTGGTTTTAGTTTATACAATGTATAATGCTCTTGGAAAATAACCTTTTATTTTCCCCGTAGTCGGGTAATAAGTAGTGAAGACATTAAGATCCGTAATCAGCAGCGACGTTTATTGACCAATCATTACATAGTCTTTGAATGATTGCCAATTATCTACCACGTAGAATAAAAAAAATAGGTAAGTAGATATAATCTTCTCTCTGCCATTAACCCTTCAATTTACTTCCTTAATTACTTACCTTATGTAGGAGCAATATGTGCTCACTTAATATAATAATGTTCTCCTACATTTTGACGCCATCGAGAAAATTCATTAATTAATTAATAAACCTTCCTCATATTTTGAATTTAGTGTCTAATTAATTTGCGACCTAGTTAAAGGCAAGGAAATCTTCTGTCGCTGGAAATCTCTTGCTTTGTAAGGAATTCATCTACTTTGAAATACAGCCACATTTATTCTTGTGGTAGGATTTGTTGCTAAAGACTTCGCTTGGCTGAGTTACACAAATAATTTTGACTTTGTATGAAATATAGGTAGGTTACCATGAGATTGCTATAAATGGGGTGAATAATGAAATTAAAGAACATGAAGTTGGAAGAAATATTGTCGTACTGGCCCCAAATTAGTAAATTGGGATAAATGCAGAAGGACCCTTTTTTTTTTTTTTTTTTTTTTTTTTTTTTTTTTTTTTTTTTTTTGGATGGGAAATCATCAAATGACCCCCCCCACTCTGGGCGGAGCGGAAAGGAGTGTCAGACTTGTACTGACTAAAACCCATCCATGTTCCTTCTTTGCCCTTTGTGTTCCAGGGCCACGGTGTCTCTTTCGAACAGTCCCGCAGCTCTGGCAGGCATCGGCCCATGCGGACCCCTACTCGGTTGCTGACATCTCTTTGAGGCGCGCGTGGAACACAAACGCGCCGTCGACACGGCCTGTCGTCATAAGACGGCCGGACGGCGAGCTAGCCCATAACTCGCCGTCCACAGGCCCGCGCCTACGGTGGCCGGGAGCCACCACGTGACCCCCGACGCCCAGGGCGTCTCCCGCGGCGGCTGGGACGTGAGGTTCTTTCCCTCTCACGTCCTGCCACCTCCTTCACTAGCATGACTGCTTCACAGAAGGTGGTGACGGCTTCCCATTCCCTCTCGCTCCGGACCATGGCTTGAACCAGGGCCGGACGCGAGAGATCGCCGCCGCCAATCGCCGCTACAAGGACACGGCGGTGCTCCGCCCAAGCGGGGCAGACCTCTACGGTGTGCTCCACCGTGTCCTCCGGACGATCCTCGCAGTGGAAACACCCGGGCGTTTCCTCCCGCCCGATTCGGTGCAAGAACCTCCCGAAACAACCGTGTCCGGTGAGGATCTGCGTCAGGCGGTAGGTGAGGGCGCCGTGGCGCCTCTCTAGCCACTCCTCAAAGAGGGGACTTATCGCCACTATGGTAGCGTGCCCTGCACGGGGTTGCAACAGTCGCTCTCTCCATGTCGCCATGATATCACGCCGGAGGTCTGTCCGCTGAGCGGCAATTTGCCGCGGCAGCGGAGTTTCCCCCCGACGTAGTGCCTCCGCGCGCCATTCATGCAGGCGCGCGAGGACTATCGCCTCCAGATCCCATGGCGGCAATCCGGCAAGGAGGCTAGCCGCCTCGCCGGAGATCGTGCGGTACCCCCGGATTAGCCTTATGGCTATCACCTTTTGGGGCGTGTTCAGGTAGTGGGCGGCTTGCCGCCTTAAAGAACACGCCCACACCGGGGCCCCGTAAAGGGCCATGGACCGCACGACCCCCGCGTATAGCCTCCGGCAGGAGGCGTTTGGACCCCTCAGGTTGGGCAAGAGCCGCTTGAAGGCAGCCCCTGTTCGTTCCAGTTTGGGAGCCAAACGTCGGAAGTGCTCCACGAAGTTCCACCGGCTGTCGAGGACGAGTCCTAGGTACTTCAACGTCGACCCGACGCCGATGGAAACCCCTCCTGCCGTCAGTAGGGATCCCGACGGTGGCGCATTCCGAGGCCCATGAAAACACATGGCCTCGGACTTGTGCAATGCCACCTCGAGACCCAATTGCCGGATCCTATCCACGACTATCGCAACCCCGCGTGTCATGTTTTCGGCCGCTGCCTCGTGCGACCTCCCTTGTGCCAGTACCAGCGTGTCGTCAGCGTAGCAAACTACGCTGACGCCGGTAGGGAGGTCGGCGCGCAGCACCCAGTCGTAACCGATGTTCCACAGGGCCGGTCCTAGAACCGATCCCTGTGGAACACCGCACGACATCTCTCGCCGGTTCCATTCTCCGCTCTGACCGGGGTAGATGACGGCCCTATCCGTCAAGTAGTCCCCGACCACACGACGAAGGTAGGTTGGCACCCGGTGATACCGGAGTGCCTCCCTAATGCAGCTCCAGGGCATGGAGTTGAAGGCGTTGGCGATGTCAAGAGACACCGCCAAGACGACCCCGCCCCGGGACACCGCGTCCCCCGTCGTGAGGGCTCTCACGCGCATGATGGCGTCCACCGTGGAGCGCCCCTTGCGGAAACCAAACTGGTGTTCCGCAAGATCCGGCCCCATCCCCGCAAGGTGCCCGGCAAGGCGGTTGGCAATGACTCTTTCGAAGAGCTTGCCCACCTCGTCGAGCAACACGATGGGCCGGTATGCGGACGGAGAGTCCGCAGGGCGCCCTGGTTTCCGGATGAGGACCAGCTTCCCCGTCTTCCAACGAAGCGGAAACTGGCCTCTCTCCAAGCATGCGCTTAGGAGCCCTTTCAGTCGGAGCCCGAGAGCCTCAGAGGCCAGGACCCAGGCTTTGCCAGGCAAGCCGTCGGGTCCCGGGGCGGTGTTTCTGGCTTTCAGCCTGCGTACCGCCACTCTCAGGTCTACCCCAGTCACCTCCGGAACGTCGTCATCGTCATCGGTGTGGTCCGCTTCCGGCACCGCACGCGGCGGCGGAGCCATAGGCGGGGGAGGATGCTCCCCTCGCGAAGGGAACAGAGCGCTCACCACGTCCTCCACGAGCTCAGGCCGGAGACTCTGCGTTAGCGGGGGGGCCCGGGTGCGGAGTTTGTCCCGCACCATCTTGTAAGGGCGCCCCCACGGATCTCCGTTCAGAGACTCCAGCATCTCCTCGCGGGCCAAATTCTTGGCCCGCCGGACAGCCTCTTGGAGGGCGGTCTTCGCCGCTCTGTACCCCTCGTACAGCTCCGCCTCAATGGCTGCCGCATCCGGAGGGCGGATGCGGAGCCTGCGATGCCTGGCGTACAGGCGCCGCGCGGCAACGCACGCCTTGCGCAGAGACGTCAGCTCTCGCGACCACCAGTACACCTGACGCCGGGCGCTTCCTGGCCGAACTCGGGGCATTGCCACGTCGCAAATCTCGGACATGGCCTCCTGGAACCAACCCGCCTCGTTGTTAATGTCAGCAGGCCTGACTGGTGATGACACCCAGGCCTGCACGATCGAGGCTTCCAGGAGGAGCTCCCGGTCCAGCTGCTTCAGCGCCCATCGCGGACCACTCGGGGCCTGTAGGACCGGCACGCTTGAGGACTGGGTGGAGACGTCGAACCGGATGTACCGGTGGTCGGAATAGGTCTCCACCCCCTCCATGACGCGCCAGTCAACGACACGCGGCGACAGAGCGGGGCTGGCGAACGAGATGTCCACCACCGACTCGCCCCGCATCCGCACGCACGTGGGGACAGAACCCCGATTTAGGACGACCAGGCCTGTCTCCAGAGCCCAGTCCTCCACCATTCTACCCCGCACGTCCGTGTAACGAGAACCCCAAGCCAAGTTCTTGGCATTGAAGTCCCCGAGCACAAACACGGGGAGGGAATGGCTTCCGATGACGACACTCAACTCCGTGAGGGAGTTGTGGAACTCGGCGAGAGTTCGACTCGGGGAGAAGTAGACTCCCACTACAACGATCTCCCCGAACCGTGCTGCTACGCACCCCTGACCCTTCCTGACACTCTCAAGGGTCGGGGTACCGGCGGCGACCGACGCAATTAAGGTCACTGAGCCGCTAAGGTCCTCCACCCAGTCATCCCTGGGCGGGACAAAGTACGGCTCAGCGACCACGGCGATGTTAATCGACCACTGCGCCATGCTCTGGAGCAACAGATCCTGAGCGCAGGCGCAGTGGTTGATGTTCGCTTGGAGGAGGCGTAATGGGGCCGTTACTGGCACTCCATTTCAGCCCCCTCCCGGGCCCCCTGCGAGGGCTCCGCTGCGGAAGTTGCAGCAGTAACGGCAGCGGCGGCGACAGTGGCGGCGGCTGCGGTGGTGGCGACGGTGGGGGCTTTGGCGGTGGTGGCGGAGGGCCTTCCCTTGCCCCTGGCCTTGGCGGGAGTACCGCAGGACTTGCTCCCTGCCCGGTGATCAGCCGGCTTGCCAGCTGCCGCACATGCGGCGCAGCGCGGCGCGGCGGAGCAAGCCGCGGCCATGTGACCAGGCTGGCCGCAGCGGAAGCACAGGCCGCTGCGGTCCACCTCCGAGGTGCACCGGACCGACACGTGGTGCCCCACATGGCAGCGGAAGCACCTCAGAGGTCTGGGTTCCAGCAGCTTTACCTGCGCCGAAACCCAGCCCACCAAGAGCCTTCGGCCCTCCACAATGACTTTCGCCGCCGTCACAGGGCAGCTTACCGTTACGGTTCGCATGCCCGACAGGTCCGGACGTAAGGTGCCTGCCTTGACCTGCTCGGCAGGGCACCCACCGGTCCTGGTGACGGCGGCCACCACCTCCTCCTCGGTCACCGAGTCGTCCAGACCCAGAATGCGCAGGTCTGCGCATTTGACGGGCCTGGACACTCGGGCCTCTTCCGCATTTAAGGACGCTCTAAGCTTTTCAGCCAGAGCGTCAGCGGACGAGCCACGGGTTTCGCCGGGGATTTCCAGCACTCGAGCCCCTGTTGCGGTGACTCTAAGCCGGAGGCCCCCGGCGATCCCGAGCTCCCCGAGATCCACCATCGTCTTCGCCTTAGCGAGCACGTCGCGATAGGTCACGCCCCTCTTTTCCGCCTCCGGCTGTAGTGTTATCACTACAGCTGCGGTCTTCGGGGCGCTGAGCCTAGCAGCACCATTCCGCTTCTTTTCTTGGCGCTTCCGCTCCCGCTTCCTGGCCTTTTTGGCCGCCCTTCGCTCCCTCGCTCTCTCTCCGGCCACCTGCCACCCGGTCTCGGCCACGGATGGCTTAGAGGGCGGGGGGGGCGGCGGTGGCGGCTGTCTCGCGGCTGGCGCTGGCACATTCGCCGCCTTGCCCTTCTTGTGGGCCGCCGCCTTGCCCTGCCTCAAGGCCGCCGCCCCCCCAACCGGGGCCGATTTAGCCGGCTTTCCAGGAGCCGACGTAACCCTGCCGGAGGGCTGGCTGGACGGCCCCGCTGCGGAAGCTGCAGCAGCCGCATATGTGGCCGCCCTCGGGCCCGAGGGCGCCTTGTTTGCCGCCAAGGGGGGGCGCAGAACAATGCCCTCCAGGACGGAGAACCGAGCCTGAAAGGCAGCCAGCTCCTGCCGAACCAGGTTCAGGACCTGGTTCTCCACCGGCACGGCCTGGCGTGGTCGCTGCTGGCCATTTTGGGGCGCCTCGCGAGAGCCGGACTCACGCAGACTGGCCAAGTCTGCTCGGAGCCTCCTGTTCTCCTCTTGGAGAAGCTCCGTGGCGGCCGTCAGTCGAGCGACCTCCGCCCGCAGTTTGACCATGCCTTCTGGCGGGGGCGCCGCATATCTGGCCTCCGCTGCCGCCATGATAGAGGCGACCGCTGAGGGTATAGCCCTTTGCCTGGTGGAGGGCTTTTGCTTGTAGGAGACAGCCCTCAGCGCCGCCTCCACCTCCTTCGCAAGCCCGGCCTTACGCTCCGCTTCGGAGCCGCCGTCTGCGCCCGCCTCGTTACCAGAGGAGCCCGAACGGGCCACTCCGTGACCAGCAGCCACCCCCGGGTGGCGCGCCTCCGCGGCAAGCCGTGCCGACCTCTCGGTGGCAGAGAGGCCTCTCCCCTTGCCGCGGATCCCGCCACGCTTGCTGGTGGGGATCTTGCGAGCCGAAGCCAGTTCCCCCTCTGATGACGACTCTCGGTCGCCTACCGGCCTGGACCGCTTGCGAAGGAACTCCCTGTTCCCCGCAGCAGCCCCGGGCCTTCCGCGCCGGGAGCTCTCTGAGCCTCCCGCGCTCACATCGCCGGATGCGGCGCCGGACTCCGACCCCGCATCCCTCTCCTCCCTTCCTTCGCCGTTATCGGCCGTTTTCTGGGTTAAAATATTTTCCATTTTGTTCCCACGAGTATGGGGGAAATAAAAGTCCATCTGGGCAATGCCCCCTGTACCCAGATAAGCCATAGCCAGGCCCGGCAGTGGTTCGCACTAGCGACTGATTTTCCAAAGGAACCCGTCAGCCATACATCTCCTCGCGGTGCGCCGCCGCTTGAGATTCGGGGTAACTTTTTATAGAGGTTTTCTACCTCGTGGTCCGGGCGGTTAAGCCAAGACCCTCGGTCCCAATCGAAGCCGCGAGACGTGTTCCACGTCACTTCGACGGTGGGATTACGATATCGACGGGGACAGTGAAGGACTGCATCCTTCACTGTCTGCTCGGAGGCAGAGTAAGTGCACACCGAGCCCGCCCTAGCTCCTCCGCTGTGCCCTCTGCTTTTCAGAGGGTCACACGGAGCAACGCCCCCTAAGTCCAAGATGGACCCCTCCCATGTCAGAATATTAGCCATGGACAGTAACATTCCCCGAGGAATAAGAATCTTTTCCCATTCCTCGGGGAAGGATACTGCCCACGCCCAGGGTGCACCGGCCCAGCAGCTGCTATTCCCTCCAGACGTATCGAGAGGGACCGGCAGCCATCAAGCACACGAGGAGGAATTCTGACAACGCACCCCGCAGAAGGACCCTTTACGAAGCCTTCAACCAAGCATTATGTACATCAAACTAAGTAACCCTACGCAAAAATTATTGCTGGGAAACGACTTTTTTCTTGTGGTTAATAATCACGTTGTACAAACTCAATGTAACGCACTCAAAACTTAGTGCTGATGGATGCTTTGAATAGTAAACGGGTCATGGAGGTAATTAAAATAAAGTTAAACCCTTTAAAAGTAGTATTTAATAAAAACTTGTGAAAAAATTGAAACTTTGACCTCCAATATCTCCGTAACTAGAAGGTTCCCAGGTTTTTTATGAAATTCAAGAACTCTTTGAACAAAACTTGTTCATTTTCATGGTCCGACAGACCACACGGGAGGTCTTGCGTTTATTATGTTACCTTTTATAAGTAGAAGCGGGTCACTGTTTATACGACAAAATATTTCTATTTTTTAAATAAATTTTCGTAACCTGACCCACTAATGTCTAGTCCGACCACTAATTGATAAAGCAGTCCCAAACTGAAACACAAACACTTTTATATAATACCCACACATTAGCCTTCTACATTCTAATCACCTTAATAGTCCACGAGCTCGCCCAAACCGTTTAAACTTTAATGATGTCGTCCGTCCCGTATCGTGAACGTTCCACTACATTTCACACGTTGCCGGAACCATGTCCGGCCGATTCACGAGCGATAAACCGTAAGGAGCTATTGCTTGATATAAGACGGTTTTGAGATATTATGGTGACGTGAAGAAACGGATTAATGTGATATTGCTGAACATGAAGGTCCTGAATTCGATTCAAAGGTCGAGAAAAGTATAAGCGGGGTTTTCCATCAGGAGTTGCACACTATTAGCTCAAAGTCTGTATTTCTGGGGATGGCAATGGGTTCGCCCCCTATCAGATGGGACTTATTTTTTTTTTTACAATTGTAGGTATTTTACTGTGTGTAGCAGTGGTGAAGGTTTCATAGAACTCGATTCCTACCGGGTTCCCTTTGAAAAATGGCTATAGAGAAATAATATAATCACATTAAAGATATGTACTCCGGCTTACCTCTTACAAAAATTGACCCTTCGCTACTGGTGTTAGGTAATTACACCTCTGCTGAATTATTCGGGCATTTACATGTGTTTCATTGAATGGTGTGATACGGTAATCCTGTAAAAGTGGAATCATATCTCTGTTATTTAAACGTCCGTATTTTACGGTAAATATTTTTAGGAATTTTTAAAATGGATTGTTACTTTTAGCGCATTGGGCACTGTAAAAGCAAAATATAAATAAAGACTAGCCAATATTAAAACACTTAGTGTGCAAAATGGATAATTTTATGCATATAATTGTCCTACCTTTGTCTGATTGTGTTCCTTAATTCTTGCCGTTCTCCGTAAATATTGTTTAATCCCATACAGCAATACTATTGTTCAGTAGAACATAGAAATCAGGGTGGTTTTTTTCCATCATTATCATCATCGTTTCAGCCGAAAGACGTCCACTGCTATAAGTAGGCCTCTCCCAAAGGGGGGCTTTGCCATAATAGTTTTGGCGATTGTGTTACCATAACACAGAGAACGCTGCTGCCCATTCTCTGGTTAGTCGCCTCTTACGAAACCCACGGGAAGATATGGGATGGTGCTATTCTTAACGTCCAACGCCATACGATATATGCATATTTGCTATAGACACCGAGAACCAATAAATACCCAGTTCCTTAAACCTACGGCAATAAATAGCACTGTTTAGCTATTTTTACCAAAAAACCAGAAATACAGCATCAACACTACATATTTCTTCTAAACAGTTTGCTTTAAAATTATCATAGTTTTGACTTTCACCCCAGATCCAGTCAAAAATTCCCCCCCGTATAGCAAAGGCTACCACTATCGTCCTAACCACTTTATCCACATAATCTTTGCTTTCTACCGCAAACTACTCACTTCTAAATCCTCAAAAAACTTTGGTCCTACCCGCAATCCTTACCAAAACACATCACAATGAGATAAGGTATTTAGGGGCAGGACTTGGCAGTATTACCCTAGGGTCTTCGCCCACGGAGATTTTTTGAAACAACAGCATCGCTGTTATCGCGCGTTAGTCGCATTTGCAACGAGCCACAGAAGCGGCGTAGACGCGCGTTCGCATCGCTACCGCATAATGCCAACTCGTGACTGCTTCTGACAACATCGAGGGAACGAAGAGTGACGACGGAGGCAATTTTGTATCGATGCTGAATCGTGTTTGCATCGCCACTGAAGCGTGACAGTATCGCGATGACAGAGATACAGAACCGCGCGGTACACAGCCAGCAACAGCAATTAACAGCATCGCGACTGTATCGCAGCCGTGTTGCGTTTGCATCGCTCCTGCATCGCTGGGCGAGAGCCCTAACTTGGCAGTATTACCCTACAATAACTTGGCAGTATTACCCTCAACCCTGCTAAATCCCATTCATATTTATATTTCCAGGCAAATGTGCGCCAAAGTGCTAAAGTAATAACACAGCCTCGTTTAGGGGTGCCTCGTGTGGAGACCAAGTTTAAATTAGCCAATTATGTAATATATATTTGAGTTTAGTATTAAAACTAGAGCTTATTACATGTTGGAACTTGTTTGTTATGAGTTGTTGTATCGTAATGATGAAGTTCTTGTAGGGACAGGTGATAAGTTTACTTCCTGTTTGCAGTTTGCATAAGAAGTAAGAGAGGAGGATATATAGGGTGTAAACAGACCCTTCACATAGCCGTCAACCAAGCATTCTGTACATCAAACTAAGTAAATTTACGTAAAAACTATTGCTGGGAATAGACTTTTTTTTGGGGTGAAAAATCATGTTTTACGCTGATGGATGGATTGAATTGTACGGGGGTCGTGAAGGTGTGTAAACTTAAACTTTTACATTAAAAAGAATGTACCTATTTAAAAAAACTTGTGAAAATTTTGGAACTTTGACCACCAATATCTCCGTAACTTCCCAGGTATGGTCTAGAACAAAAAAATGATCGCAAAGACGGGGAGAACAAGTGCTTTCGGTTATGTTAATGGTCTATTTACACCCTTTTGATAGATATTGTGATCATTTAATAACTGTGACGAAGAAGATCAATCTAGTTTTAACACGAGAAATATCTGTTGATGAAAAGTCAAATATTTTGAGGTATAAAAAAAGCCTTGGCGATGGCTCCAAAACTAAAATTTTGAACAAAATGTTTTCAAAATTCTTGTCCAAAATTACGTTTTTATATTATTATTTTTTTCCAAAACCAATCGGTGGTATCTGTATTTTATTGCTGTGGCAACCCTACAAATAATCTCAGCACTACACAATAGCCCAGCTACGATCTAGCTAATCCTGCATTGTTGTGCAGGCTCTCAAGAGCTCTAAATGTGACCGCAGACAGACCGTATCGTTCATTTTCATATTATAATCCCTCCTTTTTGAATGCTAGCTCTCCAAGTCGTTTAGCAATGGGGGACCAGTTTAGAGTAATCATAGGGCTTTAGTGGGCGGTTTAGTTCTTTTCTTGTGCATTTTTATATGCAAACTGTGGTCCCTGCTGATATGAATTCTTTCGAAGATTTTATAAAGCTCTAGCTCAAAGGCTTTCGGCGATCGGCGCTTGGATTGCTCACTTTTCAATTAAGTATATTTGGAGCCCCAAAAATAAAATAGAATCCTGTAATTGGCTTATTGACGTCGGATAGGCACCGGTTCCATGTAAAATACTGATATTAAGCTGCATCCGGTTAGATTGGAAACCGACTTCGCGAATAAGCTAGGCAGATGATGAATCAAAAATATAGTTACTAATCACTGATTGAAATTATACCGTCCACGCATGATGGATGTGGAACTGTGTCGCAAACTAGGTCCAACCTCTTATCCTGCCCTGAAACGTGTAGTGAAAGTGATTTCTGCGCTGCCACCGACAACGCCGTGCAAGTAGCGAAGTTTAGAGCCACAAACATTCGAAGTACTGTCACGCCAGCGCCACGAAGTTTGTTTCCTACATTTTACGATAAAATCACGCCTGTAATCCAAAAGGATAAGCGGAGTGCACCTAGATTTCACTCACATTAATTTCGCCTGTCGTTTTCTAGAGTACGGCGGTAAGTTATAATTTATTCATCAAAGACATTGTGCCAAGGACAACAACATGACGACAATTTACAGAATCGTTTATATACATATAGTGTACAAAGACTAGATTAAAATGGTGGGTGAGGTGCTGTATTCCTAGCTAGGTTAGTAGATAACCTGTGTTAAGTATATTTATTTTTATTTAAAAATGGTATTACTGACAGCCTTTAGAGAGATTTGAGGAAGACCAAAGGAACGATGGATGGACTGTGTGAACCATGTTATGGCGCAAAGAAGGTATCTGATGAGACGACGAGTAATATAGGAGTATGGAAGAAGAAGACATGCTGCGCCGACCCCAAATGAATTGGGATAAGGGCAAGAGAATGAAGATTACTGACAGCCATTATTATCACTGTAAGGAAAAAACTTCTCCTATTTTGTTATTAAACATAGTAACTATACATTTACTCCTACCTAACACGAAACAATTCACAAAACATTATCCGTTCAAGTGGCCCTGTCCACCCAGACTTCACACGTAAACTCCAAGTACTCGTATTTCTCTCAGCAACAATTTTCAGGTCAGTTTTCAAGCATTGTGCACTTTCCCAGGCTTCATAGTCGCTAGGGGACGCTCGTCGGAACGACGCGAAATATACTTGAGATGTTGGAAAATATAATAAACTTTAACCACGACAGAAAAATCCTGTGGAAATATTTTATAGGACACAAGTAAAATGCAAAAAGTGTTAGATGTTAGAGTGATTTTTTGTCAAGAATTTTAGACATTGAGGAGTCTTGTTAGTGGGGACTTCTGCTTACGTCTAACATAAGATAAATCATGTAATCCCCTAAGGGTTAAGCAGAGGTGAGAGGTGTACCTTATACTACAACCACGATAAATTCCTGATAGAAAAACCCCAATCCCACTTCGCCCGACCTGGAATTCGAACCTCGACCTCATGCTCGGCACTAGCGCTAGCGAGTTCTACCAAGGAGACAGTCTTGAGATATACCTATATCGAGATCAATTTAAATCCTGCAGAACAAAAGTCGGGAAAAGCAAAGCTAATCACATCTATATAAAGTTCAACCAAAGTAAATAAGTTACCTCTTGCTTCCAATGACCACATAACTTAAAATAGTGGTCTACCCCTCCCACAGCTTACATTAGATTGATAATATACGGCTACAGCTTTTACGCTTAGCGTTAATTCAGTTAAAATGGCGACCACTAAGCCTAATGGATGATATGCTATTTAAACTAGAATGTAAAATGTTGGAGCGGGTGCAACATACCAACTAGTTTAGAAAAGTTTATGTTTTTAGATGTTGGAAATCTTTTAATTAACATCTGATAGATAAATAAGAGCCTAATTTCTCACAAAACAGAAAAAACCTTGAGTCTAAACTAAAATCAAAACGAACACGAACTCGTGTCCATTTTTTTTTAATGTGTTTAGAAGGTTCACTTCGAGTGAAGGTAATTTAATTGTCTGTGCTATTATTTGTAATTGAAATTACTACCTAACACAACACTAAATATTGAATATGCAATTAGTTCAGTTTGGTGCACCTTTATTTGTCTTACAAATTGGCTATCCCATAGATGGTTTCTAGAAAAAAAAATACTGGAACATACCATTATCTAGCACTAGAGGAAAATTGATTAAGTTTCGATCGAATTCGTTGTCATGACAACAATTTGTTGTAATCCCCTTTGGTATAAGTATTCTACTCGTTGTTGTAATCATCAATAATACATAAATCTGTGACGGATTGTTATGCTTTTTCTAAGTCTCAATTGTCTTTAAAAATGCAAACAGTATCTATAAATGATTCCTAAATCACAAAAAAAAAGGACAATTGACGAAAAATCTTCCTTATCCTCCCCTTCCACGTTTCCCAAATTGATCTAATCTAGTAAATGTGCCTATTTTCTCTCCTGTCCTCAACTGACTGGACTCAGATGGGCACAATAACAGTCACGTGTGTTTGAGGAGGGAGCACAATCAGACGTAACTACGTATTCGGTCGGTGATCAGCGTCCGGTCAATGCGTGCTGTACTGGGACCATGATTTGTAGAATAGTTTGAACACACTCCTAATTCCCGAATGGTTAGGCAGGGGTGTACCTTTGCCACTAACACAGCACAAATCTCGAATTAGGACTGCTATTGAAATTCCTGATGGAAAAATCCAATAACACCTGACCTGGGAATCAAAGCTAAGGCGCCTGTTGGGGAAACAACAGATAGTTTCGTCTAAATCAAATAAAAAGCTGAACTAAATGTTAACTACGTCCTAGGCATTACAGATCATTTGTACTTTTCTTGGGCTATAATTTAAACTCTTTTTCACGCTTTCATTTCTACCAGTATCATCTCGTTGAATTCAAATCGCCACGATATTAGAACCTTCTTTAGTTAGGTTTCTGGTAGTGTAGCGGATAGTAGAAAAAGTACTACAGCACCATAGTACGAAAAGTACTACAGCGCCATCTATGACACAAAGGAAGAGCTGATATCAAAATTTCGAATCGCCGTATTAAAGTTATCCGCGACTTAAGACAACCCGACAACAACTGTAGGGCAGTGGCCGACCGGACAAAACTGATCCCGTCTGGTCGGAGGATTCCCATTATCGCATTTTTTTCTCATAAAAACAAATACCAAACCAAGGTAACGTCAAAAGAAAAGTTTAAAAAACAAGTGACAGTCCCAACTACATTTCCATCATGGCCGCCGCACCCGTGCGGCCGTTCCTGCAATTTGTCCGGTCCCCCAGGCCGCCGGTCCCCCGGGCCGGTTCCGCTGCGGGACGGTTATTAACCGTTTACCAGGGCCGCTTGGTGTTAACCGCTTTTTAGATTGCTTTGCTTTGTTTGCTTTTAGGCTAAAAGTTAGGTACGAAGTTTTGCATAAGTTTTTTTAAAATGTTTTTTTATTTTAAATTGTGGTTAAAACTGGTCTACAATATTGTTTAACCATCTCTAGCATGCTACGTGTTTATGATTAGTTATGCCTATGTTTTTTGGACGAAAAGAAATGTATTTTTGGGACACGCACAAATTACAAAAAAATAGAACTTTTTCTTGAGACCAACGATCCGAGGCTGCGTTGGTCTAGCGGCCGCAAGCGCGACTGCTGAGCATAACGTCTTGGGTTCGATTCCCGGGTAGGGTTAAAAGTGTTATTGCGTTTTTCCAGCAGGAATTTCTCAGTAGCAGCCACCGAATCTTGGTTTGTGCGCGGTTGATGGCTAAAGGCTCGCCACCTATTACATGTGACTAAACAAAACTGGCGAAATGTGGGTGTATGTACTATTAGGTACACCTCTGCCTAACCCTTTGAGAATTGTAGGCGTGATGTTATGTTAAAAAATAAGAATTTATAACAAAAACCTTGAAGGAAGGAAATTGGTTATTCGTTCTACTCTCGTTCTAATATCGTTCTACTTTCTTTCTAGTTTGGTAAAAATGAAGCCTCTATGATTATTCCAGATATAATGTATGTGCAAAGATAGATACGCTTTTAGATATTGAGGAAAATACAATACAAACCCATCTTATATGGAAAATTTATTGCATTTAACAGGCAATTTGCTTCTCAAGACACCGGTGATAATGGAATTAACCGCACCGATTTTTCAACTAACTCCTAAGTCTAACATTACATAGGTTTGTCCGTAAATTGCTCACAATTGCTCGGGAAATTCCGTATTAGTACGCTTTTCATTTAGATTGATGATCGCAGTATAAGGCCGGCCCGGATAGGTGCAGTCGTCAATCTGCTAGATTGAATTACCTTTTACGACAGCTGTAGAACGACAGGTGTGACCTAGGCATCGTAGGTGATGGCAGGAATAACTTACGAGTGATATCGTCAACCACAGCACAAATGAAAAGCCGACTTTTCTTGGTAAAGTAAACTCAAAGACTGGTCTGGGAATTTTTACCTTACTGATACTGATACTGTTACCCTGTTACCTGCGTCATCGCACTGCTGGGCACAGGCCTCTCCCTACGACATCCAGTTGTTTCGATCCAGGGCTAATGTGGACCACTGGTCGGTGGTCTTGTCCAGCTCGTCCCACCGGTGCCCACCATCTTCTACGAGGTCTGTCGCGACGCCTTCTAGCTGTGTCAGGGCTTATTTCTCCCTAAATTTTTCCCCACCCTAAAACCTTAAAAAAGTGTATTTATATAGCAACCCTAGATATAGCAGGAGCACATAATTTTGCGGAGGGAAAAAATGCCACAACAAGTTATGAGCATCATGATTTTTTTAGGAAATGTTCGCATCAACAAAATGTGTGTTAACCTTTCTAAATAATGAATGTAGATAATATAAAAAGTGTGGGAGGAACCCTAATGTACATCAGGTGTGTCACTGATCACCGGAACATATTGTCTAATGGAGAGTTTTAAGAAAAGAAAAGTCTCATAAGTTTTCTTGGGTGTAAACAAACTCCACAGACTATATACCCAAGGATATGAAACAGTGAATCTGTGTTTAGTATGGGGTAGTATTTAAACGAGCGAACATAAATTCAAATTAAAGGTGTCAAAAATATTGAAAATGGGCTACTGAAATACTAAGTGAGCGACAAACAGTGGGCTAATACTAATGTTTAAAACAGCAACTTGAAAATAGAAATTTGAGTTACTAGTTGTTCAGTACGGTTATGTGATAATTCAAGGACTCCTGTAAAAAACTTAAAACAAGGTTATTAATCACTAGATTGTAGATAAGGCGTAGTCGACGAACCCCCGCTGAGCGGGGCTACTATTTCTGTTTACAGAGTTTAAAGTAACCTAACACGAAGGGGATGGCGGGGTCTTAGTTCGCTCACTTCGCTCGCTCACTAGACCCCGCCATCCCCTTCGAACCTAACCTGTCCGAGTCGGGATGCCACAAGTCTCTCTCAGCATTCGCTCGCTCTTGCTTCCTTAATTCTCCTTGCCGCAATGACCAGATAAATAGTTACTTACTTTGGTACAATAGTCGCCCATTTAGTATATTGGTCGCCAATTAAATTTTTATTCGCCCCATTAATAATTTCCCTTTAGTATGTAAGATTGGTTCTATCCAGGCCTGTCATCATCTGCCTAGCCTATTCTCAACTATGTTGGGGTCGGCTTCCAATGTTACCAGATGCTGCTGAATCATCATCATCATCATAATCATCATTCTCCTGCCCAATACCAATTTTTCTGGGGTAGGCCCAGCATGTCTTTTTCTTCCCAATCCAATTACTGGGTAATATCTGGAAGATCATGAATGATCCATTCCCAAACCGAGATTTCCACAATGTTATCTTCCAAGAAGATGGAAAAACTTCGCGAAAACACACATTACGCCCTAGGGTAATAAATAAATTTGAAAATAAACCAAAATCCTATCCGGTAATATGAAGCACCTTAAGCCAGAACGTTGGCACAATAATTTGGCCGGCATTACGGCATTACGGCGGCGTCTCGCGTAACGCGTAAACGCGTAATGCGTGCCGTTACGCTAGATTATGTCGCGTAACGTAAATAAAAAAAAGTTCCGGCGATGTTCTGTAATTGAGGTAAGGCTGAGGTCGCAAAAAAAGCGAGATGTTGTACTTCCCTGTAAACAGTAAATAGAAGTCACTGAAAAATTTCCTTTAGCGTTAAAGATGTTTAAGTTTTTGCCTTTGTTCCGCTTCGCAAAGTGTAATTTATACACATAACGTCACGACTTTAATCCCCAAAGGGTTACGCAGAGGTGTACCTAATAATACAACCACATAATTAACCCAAGTTATGATTAGGGGGCGAGCCTATTGCCATCAACCCGACACAAACCCAGACTCCGTGGCTGCTACTGAGAAATTCCTGATGGAAAAACCCAATAACAATTTGCCCGACCTGGGAATCGAACCTAAGACCTCATACTCAGCCGTCACGATTGCTACCACTAGACCAACTAGTGTAATTTAAAGTTTTATTTGTGATCAATTCATCCACATACGTACATTTTTTCTCTCTGATTGATTGTATATGGCTATCTATGCCTGGCAACAGCTAACAGGCCAGGGCCACTCCGGATATTAAAACGCTGATCCCTGGCACTGTGTCCTCACCCTGACCTCGTCAGGCTGGCTACAGGTTGGCGGACGCGCGGGCGTTTTCCTCCGGACCCACATAAATTTTATTACGAATAAACTTTATCTTTATTTTTTGGTAACAAGTTATTTGATCAACGTAATTTTCTATTTTATTTTAACATGAAAGGGAAGACCCCTTTTCTTTGACACAATTTTCTTTTTTGTGTTTACGTTTAAGAAGTAAGTTTGACCCCCTATGTCTTGAAGAATACGCCAAGTTTCGAGTTGAACATTCGAGCCAATATCTACAAGGAAATCTACTTAAAACTCTTAATTAAATCACTATAAATCCAGCTCGTCTCATTTTCTGTGAGTGAATCGGCTCACATCAGGCGAGTAGCAGCGGAAACGCAAATCAATTTTAGTGACAAAAAGGTGGAATTCAGATTAAACGATGATTGATAATTGCTTACCAATTGGTTCGTATAACCAGTACCAACTAGGTTGTGGAGTTCAGATAGGCAGTCGCTGCGTGTAAAACACTGGCATTACATACAAGACAGGAAGTCGACCCCAACATAGTTGGGAAAAGGCTAGGCAGATGCTGATTGATAATTGCTTCAGTTGATGTCTACTGGGTACTAAATGCTTGACCTCATTTTCTCGTATAACAATAAACTAACTTACCATTCTTACCTTATTCTTAACTTAGGCCATTACCGTTTGGTCTAGCCTCATGTCTTGCCTCAGTAGTATCAATGATCTACACCCAACACAAAAACAACAAACTCTAAAGAGATTACAATCATTACGAACCAACGAATCAAACAGACGATTCAATACATATTTAACTAGTGATCTCCTGGAGAAGTAATGAGAAATATATGCATACAGAAGTCTCAGTCCTAGGTGCCTACAATAAAATATCGTTTATTTCGATATAACATAAAAAACATCACGCCTGTAAACCCGAAAGGTTAGGCAGAGGATTTATTTATTTCGGGAAAATTTTCTGTGATGTAATACGCGAAACGTGGGTGAACACCTGTGCCTAACACATCAGGGGATTACTGAGATGATGAGTCAAGTACATCCGTCGTAAAGTAACCTGGCTAAAGAAATAATTCGTCCTATAACCAGTTACCCGCTTCTATTTATAAACATAACATAACATCACGCCTGTTGTCTCCAAAGGGTTAGGCAGAGGTATACGTAATAGTACATCCACATTTCGCCAGTTATGTGTAAGTCTCATGTAATATGGGGCGAGCCTATTACCATCAACCGGGCACAAATCCAGACTTCGTAGCTGCTACTGAGAAATTCCTGCTGGAAAAACCCAATAAAAATATGCCCGACCCCGAAATGAACCAAAAACCTCATGCTCAGCAGTCACAATTGCGACTTCTAGACCAACGAGATTTATTTTCAGCGCTAAAAATGCATACTCCACGTTTTATGCCCCTTTATTGTGGCATTTTATATGGCAGAAACTGCTGTTACCAATAAGTGCATAAAATTCTACTCATCCTAACGCAAAAGTTACTCATAAGTTATACTTCTGAAGGCCACAACCGCACACTTAAGCGGCTGACAATAAACGCAAGTGGTTGCGGTCTGCCGCTCGACTGCAGTGTTCTCATCGCGGCTTGTTATAACGATTGAATGGGCTTTGCCGCTGCGGTTTGCAGGACCTAATAAATTCAGAACTATTTGACAAAACGACACCATGAATCAGAATCTTAGCTACTATTCGCTGTGTGGCAATGTGAGGTCGGTGTTTCATTCATTGCTATCCTTTCCACATACCGTTAAGAGTCGCCCTTCTGCACCCTTAATTTTATTATCATTAGGTAGTAAAAAACAGTACGGCTATGTATATTTAAGGCTCCCAGGGTATTGTTTCTCACAACAAAGCGATCGTGGCGCTACTGTTAAACATTTTTCTTGGCTAAATTAAAAAGTAAGATGGATGTCACAGTGACCCGGAGTTTGGTTGTTTTCAGACAGTGGTTTTTTATTGCCGTGCCCTACTGAGGCTTGCCAGTTGCCCATTTTTTTTTGTAAAATCACAATTAAAATGTCAAATTATATGCAGAGGTCAAATGCAGAGTGTGCTTGAAAATCGAATGATTTTATAGTTGCTGTTTTTATTGTTCTATGTTTCTCAAAGTCTCTAGTAGATTTAACGGCATTGGCAAAGGCGTTTAGCCCTAAATGAATTTAGCAATTTTTGGTGCAAGTAAGTATTGGATATTTCAGATGTGACAAAAAGTAAAATAACGGCTCACAAATCGCAAATATGTTGATAAAACATTTCAGTCCAGTAAGGTGTCGGTGTATATTAAATATTATACCGAAAATCACCCGTGATTTTCCCATAAAATGTTACTCAAATCACGACAAAGTTACTGCTGTACTTGTTCATAAGCATAACGTTTTTACTGCTTTATCTCGGTCATTGTGACGAGCCACAAAGGGTGCGGCGACATAATACTAGCTTGAAATACGGCTGATAAGGGTTTGAGCTGTTTTAGGGTTTATAAATTGAGGAGGGTGTTTTTGTTATTGTTTTTAAACGTGTGTTATCGTGGCGAGATAATTATGCGTGGCACGTGAATTTAAAAAGCTTTAACGAATATGTAGAACGGTACTTATTTAATGGTTGTTTAAAACTTTCAAGTGCATTTTATAAGTAGGGAAACAACAAGTAGGAAACAATTGGTAAAAATAAATTTAAAGGCAGATTTAATAAAAAAAATATGCAATAATAAGAAATATTAATCACAAGGTTTCACCTGAGACCTAGACGTGCAATCGTTTCGATAGCGTTTCGTTTTTCTACAACGTCTGTCAACAGGATTAAACTTTTCGATAGCTTAAATTGTGTCAATTCCTCAAGGCAGTAGATCCATGTAACATACTGGTAATCAGTTGCTTCTGGTTAACCTGAAAGCCAATTCCAACACAGTTGTACACTCCGCAGAGAGCACAATCCGCGAGACGCAGTTTTGTACATCTCAACATGAATGATGTAAGCAAGATTTTGTAACAATATTTTTAATTTAAAAGAGTGTCTATGGAGTTTCTTGCCCATTCTTCTCCATAGAGATCTACGCTTTGGAATGGGCAACTATAGTACTTTCACAAGTTATTATGCCTCACGTACCAAGGTCCACTTTAAGGACTAAGTGCGGAAAACAAAGCCCTAACATAGAAGTTATTATGCCTTGTGACTTGGACTGTAGCTTCGTTCGTTTATTTTGTTTTTTTTTTGACATTCAGAAGTGCCTGTATTTAAATACTTTGAGTTTCAGTTGGGCAAAGGCTAGGCAGATGATGGTTTTGCTGATAACATTTATCTCTGTTCTTATACAGTCTTTCTTCAAACATTACACATTGTTTCTACGATTACATGTCACTCAAAGTGCCATAACCCCACTTGGTGGATCAAGGCCAACTGTTCTGCAGTGAGGAAGCAGCCAGGGTCCCTGGCACTCAGCCACACGGATCCTCTCCTCGTTCGTTTTAAATAACCCCTATTTATGCGGCTATAATACTCGCTGGTACGCTCTTTGTACATGACTCACGGTAATTTTATTGTGTGCTGTTTCGTGGATGTTTCTGTGAAATTAGTGGGTTGGACTTTTTGTTTGCAAATTACGTAATTTTAGGGTAAGGTTATGACTTTACCAAGTTTAGGTTGACTGGTATAAAATTGCCTATGGCATTAGATATTACTCTGTACATTTGTGATTATTTGTAACCGTATATACCGGTTTATGAGTGTTGAAAATCAACGAAATCATCCATTATATTTCATCCAATACGGGTGTGTAACGTTTTTTATTTGTGATACCCAAATTTTTTTGGATTGCTACTTTGAAGCAAAATTTTCTTATAACCAATACACGTAATTTTCCTTCATCCTAGATTTTCTTTAACTAATAACAATTTTAATTTTATTATTTTATCTTCGGTGTTATTGATAACAGGTTCCATATTTTGTATTTAGATTTAAGCCTTTTGTAACAACTGCTAAACATTATAGTAAAATGAATAAAACTATTACAGCTGGTAATTTACCTAAACTTCTAACAATATACTTCAATAACATCCTCCTTTGTTTCCTTGCAGTCACATCACAAGAACAGCAAGCTGGTTGCCTCCTGCCGAGAGCTGGCCCAGCGGTAGGGAAGGCAGCGGCAGTGGCAGCGAGCATGATGAGGAAGAACTGCCCTATGGCTGGGAGCAGGCACTCGACTGCCATGGCAAACCTTATTATGTCAAGTGAGTTATATGAGTTGCTTATTTTGAAGAAAGTGAAAAGAAGACAGTGTGTAAGTGGGAGTGTAAGTAAAGAACGTGTATGGTACTGGAAATCTGGATAAATAAAATTGAGGGGCAGGGATGATTATAAATAAAAACATTTATCGGAACGTTTAAGGGCAGAAATGTTACCAAAAAAACTGTAATATCTGCTTTGTTTAGAACTTTTAAAGTACAAACTCTTCTATTGCGGTTTTTGAACGGTTTTTATAATGACAGTTTGGTTAAAACAGTCTTGGGTTGACTGTGCAGTCTGAGGTACTGACCAAAGTTATACCGAGATGTTGAATTTTAAATACCAGCTTCTTCTTTTAATTTTATAAAACAATGAACAGTGAAAAAATATAAACAACAAAATAATAAAATATGAACAGTGCACATAAAACCACTCTAAAACTCAACCTACCACTCAAAAGTTTTGGAAGACCAAGATCACATTCGTTTCAGTGTGCATATTCATTTCTATGTACTCCTCTCCACCTTTCAGCCACGTCAACAAGACCACGACGTACGTGGCTCCAGAGGGTTGTTCCTGCGAGTCTCCCCCCGCGCCCAGAGACGTGGTGCTGGAGAGGGACTCCGAGCTGGGTTTCGGCTTCGTGGCGGGCTCCGAGAGGCCTGTGCTGGTGCGCTTCGTGACTGATAACTCGCCTAGTGTGGGAAAAGTAAGGAAATCCTAACTTATATTATAAAAAATGGAAAAATAACGTTTTTTTTGTCAAGACTTTTTATTCCGGTAGGACGATCCCGTGGTTATTACCGACCCCACATGAGCGAAGCCGCGGGCAAAAGCTAATTATTTAAAATTTTGTCATGATTAAAAGAAGTAGATGAAGGAGCTGTGGACCATCTCCCCAATGTATGAGGCGTTTAGTCAAATTTTACAGTGCCTGCTAAAATATAAGATTTTAGGACGACCCCTAATTGAGTGGGATAATGGCAAGTGGATGAAAATGTTAGAACTACTAGAGACAATCTTAATACGCACCTGGACCATACGCGCTATGTTTATTAACTAAAACAACATTCTCTCATGCATGTAACTTTTAAATTTTGTCAGTCAGTCGTAGTCCTTCCAACAGGAAATAACGAGAAAAGGAACACTTATATCAAAGTACTATTAAACTTAAACTAACAATTTCCAGCTGGAACCCGGAGACCAGATCCTCTGCGTAAACGGCGAGGACGTCAGCATAGCAGCCAGAGAACACGTCATCACCGCAGTGCGAGCCTGTTCCGAACGAGTCACCCTCCGCGTCTGCCAGCCGGCCAGGAGTGGGAACCCTGCCAGGAGATCAGCTCTGCTGTCTGCTGCTAAGCGGGCGCGGTTACGGGCCAGGCCGCCAAGGGTCCGGTTCGCTGATTCTGTGCAGTTAAATGGTGCTCCTATGTATCCTGTAAGTTTGTTGAATTCTATGTTTATTTGATGCAATTAAAATGTGTGATTTTTTTTTAAGACCTGACGTCACGACGGTGTATTCTCGAAGGGTTACTACACATGTCCCATGTAATAGGCGGCCAGGTTATTGCCATCAACCGGGCAATTCCAAAATCCGGACTACTACTCAGAAACTGTTGTTGACATGAAACACCTTTTGAAAGGTTGTTATGTTCCAAATGCGTTGTTACGTGTGACTATTAATAGCTTGTTAATATTCAACATATTCGGTTACTTTTTGCGGTTAAGTCAACCCATTAGCTAATTGATAAGGATATATGCGCCAACACATAACAGTTGACCTACTTATTAATTATCCCGTCCCTAATACATGGTTCATTATTAATTAGGAACTAGAGTGATATTGTGAATGTGGTTGCTTGCATTCAGGGAGAAGCGTAACATTATTAGGTGTAGTATAGTAAAACTGTTCCTTAACGTAAGTACGCTGGATTCTATGGAGGAAGTTTCTGCCGTGAAGTAAATGCTGCAGCTGCGTTCTAGATTCAAAGTTAGTGTAGCTACTGGAGTCATTGAAGTTACTGGAGACATTTCAACTTTATCTCTAAGTTAGGCAATGCAAGTGTGTATGTTTTACCAAGTGGGCATGTAAAAATGGGTTACAATTTTATCTGAAAAACTAAGGTCCTTTTTTAGGGCTCCAAATGGTAAAAAACGGAACCCTTATAGATTCGTCTTGTCTGTCTGTCTGTCCGTCCGTAAAACTGCAACAGTAACATTTTTTTTTATTAACATACTATGGAAAACAAATTTAGCAAATTGACCTGTGAATGAGCGTAAAACATATTGTTTGATGCTAAAAAACCCTTTGTGTGCGAGGCCGACTTGCGCTTGGCCGGTTTTTGGTAAAATAGGCTGTTGATCCAATGATTTCTATCCGATGAATCGTCAGCCTATTTACTTATCAGAAAAAGGAGCTTAATTTAAGACGCAATAAGGTCTCTTTTCTCATCCAACCACTCCAATGTTCTATTCCAGCCCTCAGCCTTCTCCCTTGGCGATCTCTGCTTACCTCCGATGGCCAACGTCTTGAAGGTATTCCTGGAGAACGGCCAAACAAAATCCTTCAAGTACGACACTACCACCACCGTGGCAGACGTGGTGACCAGCCTGAAGGACAAGCTATGCATCACAGCGGAGGAGCACTTCAGCCTGGTGGTGGAACATGTCAAGAGTCTGAGGAGGAACAAGCTGACGTTGCTGGATCCGAAGGAGTCTTTGGCCAGGGTAACTATGAAGTGATCTTTTAATTTAGAGTTCAGATTGTAGTATTGATTTATTTATCCTGGAGTAGTGTTAAACTAGAGTTGCAGTGAACTCAAACCTTATAGGCCGCGTCCTAACCAAAGCGATCAGCTGAATACGAGACCGCCGCGTTCATTTGAATGCAAGGCCGTGCCTACAGAGGGTGGCTTCTGGTTATCATATGAAATCGACGACCGTGTATTCGCGTGTCCGTTCGCTTTGGTTAGGACGCGGTTATGTTGTATCGATTATTGGGAGGACCAAAGTATCAGCTCTGATTCAACTGTACCTTGAATAAATCTGCTGGGAAAATAATTTTATTGACTTTTGGGAGTTGAAGTCATTATATTAATGTATTATCTACCCTATCAAACCCATGCAAATATGTATAACATAGATGTATTTTCTCATCCTCAGGTAATCAGTTGGGTAAGTCGAGTAGTCGTTCAAATAAGTTAATTGGTGAAGGTCTAGCCAATCCTAGGTCTGATCAATGGCTAGTAGACAACCTTTAAACCTAAGTTTTTTTTGGGTCGAATGTTAGATCATCTTATTATTATCATTAACACTGAAAACGGGAGATTTACCATGTATGCTATTGGTTTTGAGTTCCCGATATTTCGGCGCTATTGCAAGCACCATGATCACGGATAAACTGAACTTATTGGGGGTATACCTTCTTTCAACTTATTGGGGGTACACCTTCTTTCAACTTATTGGGGGTATACCTTCTTTCAACTTATTGGGGGTATACCTTCTTTCAACTTATTGGGGGTATACCTTCCTTCTTATTGGGGGTATACCTTCTTTCAACTTATTGGGGGTATACCTTCTTTCAACTTATTGGGGGTATACCTTCTTTCTTATTGGGGGTATACCTTCTTTTTTGTTCGTTTTTTGCACTTGGTACCACTGTCACTCACAACTCGATTCTGTTCCCGACGAACTCACTGTGTCCGCTCGCGAACTCAAATAGTAAACATGGTAAATATCCCGTTTTCAGTGTTAATGATAATGTTAGTGACCATGGCAGTTTAAAACTTACTATCATATTATTGCTTGGATTTTTATAGGAATAGTCCACTCAGAACCAAAGTTGGATTACCACCCATAAAGATTTGCATAAACAGCATAATATTCTGAAATACATTCACCTCTCACACGGCAATGGTAAAAGGCGCATCAGGGATTTAGTGTAGAAGTAGCATTCTCTTGTACAGCAGGCTAAGGGAGTGACTAAACTTATCGACACGGAATTGGCTTCAGCTAGTCAGGAAGAGTTTTATGTGCAATTGTGCAGGCAATTAAAGCGAAAAACACGTCTTTTGCCTCCTTTTGGTTGGGATGACGCGACTTGATACCGAGCCGAACCAAATGCGACAAAAGTAGTGAAACATGATCGGCACAAGCCGAATCCGCGTCGTTGTGTGGTCACTCCCTAACACAATGCGCTTAAACCCATCAAGTAGGTATTACTTTCTACAACGACCAACACAATGTTTCCAGATCGCAGCTCGGCCCGGCTCGTACAAGATGCGGTGCCTGTTCCGAGTGGTGTTTATGCCGACGTCGGCCGCCGAGCTCGCGCAGCGGGACCTGGCCGCGCTCGACTACCTCTACATGCAGTGCTGCAACGATGTGGCGCAGGTACTGTAACACACATCCACACATATGCTCACAGCTTTTCCCATGATGAAGGCAGAAATTACAGTACGCCATCTGCTATGAACAAATTACTTTTGCGTCATCGAAATTCATACATTCGGTCTTACACGCACGTCCGTTGTGTGTACTTCGCACCTGACCTTTCTGAAAAGCATCTCTAATAAGATATGTCCTGCTGGTCTAGGGCATCCTTTCCCGGTGTTGCGACTGGCATCTGCCTTTTTTACCTTTTGTAAGTCGTCTACCAAAAGTTAATTTTATATCTCACACACTGTTTATACGAGGAAGATCGATCAAAGATCATTCTGGATGGCGTGTCTATGGTTAGTAGGTCCCTATCTGACTAAAGTAAAGCTAAAATTACATTTACAAATTATCAAACAATGACGATACTTGGAACTAGCTACACTAGCGCTATTAGTTACCATTCTTATTCAAGAAGAAAAGATAAGAAGAGATTCTCATTGTATTTCCTTATATATTGACGTTCAAAAGTTAAAATAAATAATTTGGTTTCCCAGGAGCGGTTCGCGCCGGAGCTGCAGCCGGACGTGGCGCTGCGGCTGGCGGCGCTGCACATGCACCAGCACGCGCTCGCTAACAACATGGCGCCGGCGAAGCTCACTGTTAAAGCTGTCGAGTGAGTATAGCATAGGTTTATAACAAGAACCCAAAAATTAAATAGAGGTGTGTTGTTTTTGTTGTTGTTGTTCATAGTTCCTGTAAAGTTGCTTTAAGGTAACTTAACTTTAAGCATCTTTTATACACCCTTAAATAACGATCAATGTGACGTTCATAAAATGAATGTAGCTATAGATACAGTCACGTCAACATGGTAACAATTCAACATGGACAGCGCGTTAATCTCGTACTATCGTTATCGTGCTTACTTAGATTTAAGAATTTCCCATTTTAAGGGGCACTGCTACACTTATTTTGGGGTGCTTAAAGATTTGTACAAAAATCTTCTCATTCAGCACCACTTATTGTAAACCTAAAGTTGGTGTGGTAGGTAGTCTATTCTAGCAATGTAGAATTACATTGCATAAAGTGTTATAGATTTTTGTTATTTTTCATTGCTTTCATAATTTAAAATCTAAGTAACGTTATTCTTAACCCATTCCAGGAGAGAGTTCGGTTTAGAACGGTTCGTACCCAGCGGACTACTGGAGAGTATGAAGCGCAAGGAGCTTCGCAGACTGATCGCGCACTTCCTCAAGATGAACTCGCAGATGACTGGCAGTCAACGGCAGCTCACGCAGTTACAGGTTAGTTATACTTAGTTAGTGATCAAATAAATACTTGTGTTACGGTACATGGGCATTGTCTAAAAAAATCAGATTTTTTTATTTTTTTTTAGTTAATATATAGTAACTAATTTGAATATTTTTTTAAATTCAATGGCTAGTTTAATTTTAAAGTTTTAGGGCTGATGACGTCATCACTGGAAAAGATTCCTTTACTCATTCAACGGTTTAATACGTGAGTGACACTCTAATGACAGTTTGTTTTTAATGGCATCCACATAAAGCTAAGGGCTCGTACGGACGCGCGGGAACCGCGCGATTGCCATATCCATATCTGAACGCAGGCTTAAAAGTATTTCACGATACTCCTTCTTGAGATAACGTCATTGAAGGTCAAATAAATGTTAACCACGTTTCTACAACAGATATTCCTCGAAACAGTTTTGCAATTAGCACAATTTTTGAAAACCTGACCATCCCCATTATAGGACAAAAGAATTGGTGATCGAAATTCAAATATATTATCATGGAAAGACGTTGGTTTTACCAAATCTTTCACGCCACATCAGAATTACAAATCAAACCCGGCGCCACGCAAATCCTTCCTTGCGGAAGCAGAGTTATACGACAGACCGCCAACGAACGTCGGGCAGCAAGTAGCCCGCCAGAAACAACAAGTGACTGGTCCCAGAATCCTTATCTTGCTTTCCAATGGAAGATGAGGATCCCCTTACACCATATTTCTCTTACGCCTGAGGCTGAACCTCCAGCTTATTTCTATCTTTATGGTTTCAGGCTAAGCTCCACTACCTGGACATAGTGGCAGGCCTGCCCAGCTACGGAGCCAAGTGTTTCAGCAGCAGCAGACCAGAGCGAGTGCTTCTAGTCTCTCCACGATTTGGGCTCAGTCAGATCGTGGGCAGAAGTAACTCTGTGGTAAGTAGGAACAACGAAACGAACGAAACTTCAAGGATATGAAGTTTACATATAAAATTTAATGTATCCTGACAAATGAAAAAAAAATACAATTGCACGTGTTTAAAACCAGAGCTACTAATATAATTCATTATCTAATGGACTAAATATGTGGCGACATCTACATATAACGTCACATAATATGAATTACACTAGCGTACCGTAGGGTGCGCTATATTATGTATCGCGAAATCAAAATTATGCAGAGACCCGACATTCCGACAACTGTGGGACTAGGACCGTAGCCTTTTTTTTTTTTTTTTTTCTATAGACAATGAGAAAGGTTCCACTACATCTCTCTATGCTCTTAGAAAAATCATCAGTTTTACTTTGGAAGTCCAGTCAAAATTAAAAAAAAATCAGACACCCAACCTTACCAGATGATTTTTTCTTAGCCTTGTAGTCGCCTCTTCTAGTCGTACACCAAAATAAGAGAGCATAGTCAGGCACCTCTTTTCATCCCAGATCTTTTACTATTCTAGCCTCAACCAATCGCCTCTCTAGAAGAGGTGGAAGGCATCAGAGTAAAGCGCGACTGGTCCAGTGGCGGCGCAGACGTCGCCATCTTCTTACAACGAGATCGCGTGCTAGCGCTTCTGATGGACGAACGGGATGCTGCTGAGATGCCGCTTATCATTGCTGGGTATGATATTAAAAATAATTGAATAAATCAAATCATTATACTAAAAAAACACCACTAATTTGGCCAAACTTTATCTCATGTCCTAATATAAGCGATCGTCAGTTGAATAAGCAGTCATTGTGTTCATTCGGTTCAGCGAACACGAACGCGTCTTTGTGCCGACAAAGGGCGCCTTAAGGGAATTAAAGACTGAGTAATTATTTGAGTTAAGCGATATGTTATGAATGTCAAATAAAAAAATACTCATTATTGTACGTTGACAGGTACTACCGCCTAGTGACTGGTCAAGACTTGAATGTCGAGCAAGAAAGAGAGCCTATGACAGAAGACATAGGTAAGTAATCGAACAACTCGTGTTCTTTTTCACTTTATAAACTATACTCTCAAACCAGGCAACAGTGCTAAGTGAGCATCTCTCTCTGTTCCAGCTCCACCATACTTGTCCCAACACAACGTGGTGCCAGCTAAATGGAGCTACCTCCACTACGATGACCCCAACACGCTCTCCAAGAAGCACTACGCCATCTTCAGCATGCCTCCGCCCTACCACTCCACACCCGACCAGAATAAGTCCCTCGACACCAACATGAACACCAACATCAACAACAGGAATCACAGCAACAACTCTAGCCCTATAATAGGCTATGACTCCAAATCTGGTCTCCTTGGACACGATGTTCACTTCGAGAAATGCAAGAGAAACGATGATTTCAGACTCTTTGATCCCAACGATGCTTGCTACCTCGACGACGGCATGGGCTTCGACCTTCAAAGCGTTCTATCCATGGAACTCTTAGAGAATGCGTCGAACAACCCAAGGCTTGTAGAAGCCAAGAACGAAGAAGTCCTTAGAAGAGTAGCAGAAATGCAAAAGCTAGTAGAAAACTCCGAACAATATTTGACTGAGAATAGTGATTATGATGCTTATCATGAGAATTTAAGAGATGAGCTAGTTGGTAAAGAAACTTGTGTAGATAATATAGAGAGTGATACAGAGTCTAATACTAGTAGGATGACGGACGATGCACCTGGTATATTGAGACATAGTGATTCCTTGCTTTTGCTGACCGAAACTATAAACCAAGGGCTGAATGGTTTAGGTGTACCGGAGAGTGAAAAAGACAATAATAGCTTAACCATGCGACAATCACAAGGTCTCAGTGCTATACTGAACAACTGTGGCCTGACTGATGCTCTGATAGCTCTGAACAATGATATAAGCCACTCAGAGAGCGACAATGATTCTCTATACACGCCCACAAATAGTCCGATACGTAAACATCAAAACAAAACGACCACGACAACTAAAGGGGTTCGGACTAGTTTTGGTCTAGTCAGCCCCGACGCAACGCCAGACAATAAGGAACCGAATCTCAAAGAATACTTGAAGCAACTTAGAGAGAAGAGTAGTAAAGAAGAAACGAGGGCGGCCGAGTACCCATACTTGTACCAGGAAAGCGTAGTTGATAATGATGCTGAGCTTATAGATTTAACTTTGATACCTCCCCCACAAACGCCCGATGAATTAGACTGTGCAACGCAAGTGCCTCAAATTTTACCCGTAGTTCCACCCTCTTTTGCTGACGATAAAGTAAATTCCCAAGAAAATTTATCGAATGCACCAAAAAAGAATGCACTAGAAGAATTTATAGCTAATGTTACGATACAACCACCGACTGTGAAGGTCACGCCAGCGATAGAGCTAACTCCAGAAGAAATCATGTCATATATCATTCCACCACCACCGGCTTCTAACTCATCAACCTTAGATAGAGAACAAGTTAGTTACGCTAATCATAGTCAAATACTTCAAGCAAAAAACGAACAAGCAAATGCCGAGGCAGCAAAAACTGCCAACGGTGACGTCGTGAAAGGAACCTTAAGTGTCAGTGAGATTAGGAATATGTTTGCAGCAAAAAGCCTCAGTGATGCCAGAAATAGCCTTCTGCTTAAAGATAAGAACAAAGTTTCCAATCAAACGAAATCAGATTCACCTAAAGGGAAACGAAAAAGTGTATCCGGTGATAAGCAGGCGAATGGAACAGCGCATGTCATAGAATATCCAACGGTTGAGAGAAAAGGAATGTTCTCTTGCTGTAGTAAAGACAAGAATAAGTCAGAAGAAAATTCAGACGAAAATGAACAAGTTGAATCGAAAATTCAGAACTCAGATTCCATTCCCGACGTTTGTGAAATTAGACCACCGCCGAGGAGAAAAAACTCAGACTGTAGGAAAGCTCCGGAAAGACCACCGAAGATACCACCCGTACCTGCACCGAGACCACGGTCGAACTCATTTACGTGTATCAACAACGAGCTTACAGCTGTGGAGATAACTAACAATCACTTTAGCACACTGACCAATAGGAAGCTGAACTATAAAGTCGTCTGCGATATTAACGAGCAACATATGCAGAACGCGCCACAGATCCCTCCAAGATTAGAAAACAGAGTTCTTTCACCACCACCGCCTATACTTCTACCTCCGAAAAAGCCACCACTACCTCCCGTCCCGAGCATCGAAGTGCTTCGACTGAAGAATGCGCAAAAGCAATCACCAATCAGGAACCCAGAACAGAGGTTAGCCAGCATTGGCTCCCCACACTTTCAACGGAACCTAAACACTTACAGAAACCTTGAAATCGAGAACAGACTGACCGACGAAGAGACGCAAAACATCCGATCAACACCGAATTACAGTTCAATGACTTTGCAGACTCGTCATGTGAGATCGAACTCGGAAACGAAGAGTACTATTTTGAAGAATAATACGGCCCTTTCTTTATGTTCTCCGCAGATGAATAGACGATTTAGCAACCGTCCGGACTTACTAAACGGTGCGCCAGGCGAGAGGGTCTTCAGTCCTCCCCTATCAGAGCGACAGTCCTTCCGTAGAGACAGTGCCAGTCCGACTCCTAAAGTCCAAAACCACGTGAGGTTCAAAGATGATGTAGTAGATGATATTCCGACGCCCCCTTCGCCCCCAACGGTGAAGTTCCCGGACTTCCCAGGGAACAACGGGCACGTGTCGATCGAGAACCTGCTGTGCAAGACCGAGGTGGCGGTGGAGGGGCTGCTGCAGCGCCTGCACCAGGTGGCGCAGAGGTGCTCGCACCAGCACGCACATGGAGGCGGGGAGGATATCGATGAGGCTAAGTTTCAGGTAAGTTTTCTAATTAAGATTTGTATCGTTTTTTAGTTATCTAGACGGTATCTAACATTTGAAAACCTTTACTTTTTAACACTAATTGTTATGTAAGCCAATATCACAAGCTTCACTGGAGAGAATGGTGCACTCAAGTAACGTTAATTTTTGTTTCATTCCACACGCAATAGACAAAATAACAAAGGAATTAAACTTCATCTACATCAGCAACATTTGATTCCTTTTGAAGTTTCACTTCGATTAAAAAAAAGGTAAATTTGAGTAGGCAGGTAAACAAATAGTGGAGCGTCTAATATCGTTTGGAACTCATAGTTCGTTTGCTTACCGAAATAATTTTTTAGAAGAAACAGTATTAAGATTAGTGGGATTAATTTTTGACCAAAGATTTTTTGTGTTTAAAGCGTGCTCGCAGCGAGCTGACAGCGTGCGCGGTGACGCTGGTGACGGCGTCGCGCGCACTTGTAGGAGCGCTGGGCGGCGCGGTGGGTGGCGCTGCCGCAACTGCACTTGCCGACTGCCTCACACCCTTGAGAAGATTGTCTGACTTGGCACAGGTACGTGTGGGTCGAAAGTTGACAGATAATTGTTTGTAGGGAGTTGAGAATCGGTAGGTATAGTGTAGGCTCAAACCACTGGATGTCACAACTTTAGCTTCAGTTTTCATTTCTTTTGATTTTAGCTTGCTTGCTTTCAAGAGAGCCTGCAAAGTGACAATGTATCAGCGATAACGATGGTGGAAAATACAAAAATGCATCACTTACAGGGTCGAAAGACGAGGAAACAAGAAAAATTTAAACGCGATTGCCATCTGTCTAAGACCTAATATAAATCAGTATGGGAAATTATTTTTTAATTTATTCTTCTCAGGCCCTCGGCAGACATACATCAGCCCCACTCCAAACACGAAACCTGGTCCTTCGCGTCCACGACGTGACAGCAGCCTTCAAAGAACTGGCCGGAGCAGAAATGGCACAAATCATCCACGAGTACAACGCCAAGAAGTCCCAAGGTCAAGGGCAGGAGAGCAACTCGACATTGGAAGGTCAACTGGCACTAAGGGCTGAATGTTTAGCAAATGTCCTCGCTACCTTACTGAGAAGCCTTAGGGTATTTTCTCCATAGGACAAAGGACCAAATTCAGTCCTTTGAGTCGAATATAATTTGGTAATGAAAGCATAATATTAATGAGAATGGAATGATTTAAGAGTACTTTTAAGTACAAGATAATGTGAATGGATGTATGGAATTAGATAGGAATGATACTAATATTTGTATAGCGCAAATCATGACGTACAATCAGATGACGCATGCGTCGTCCAGCGATTTATAATAAAATCGATTTAGATTTATTTGAATCGAATTAATCTACTCACCAATCGATTTTTTAAAACATGACAGACAAAATGACAAGATTTCTCTCAATATCACGTGAGTTGAAAGTAATTGGAGGATAAAATCTGAAAAAAAGCGAATAATTATGACGTTCAATATGAAAAGTTCCGATAAAGGAAATCAAAAGAGCAGCTAAAAATACGAAATATATACTGTAAATCTATTCTATGTATAGATTTAATTTGTTAATCGATTTCTGTTGATAAATAAATAACCGTTACTAAAATGAGACCAAATAAATTTAGGTACGTTTTTTAAATAAATCAAAAGTTTTTTCGTAGTTGGCAACATTTGTGTTTTTTATGGCTCCTGTATACAATGACCTATGCTCACAATACGGGCTCACAGATTGATGGACAATTTATAAAATTTCTTCGCAATATAAGAAGAAAACAAACTTTGAAAGTTACGTCATTGTAAATTGGAGCCATTTTTTTGTAGATTGTAAATTAAAACGTTAATACATTTGTTGTTAATATAATTTTTGTGAAGTAATTTTAATTGTAACTATCGCTTATTTTTAACTTGATGCATAGTTTCGAACTTGCGGTTGATACTAGATCAATCTTCGTTGAATCTATACTCATTATGATTCTTTAACAAAAATTATCATATCGCGTCTAGGCAAAACTCTTCCTAGATATTGTATAATACCATATCAAAGATACTAGAACACTTTATGAAATTCTATGTCTTATTCCTATTTTATGAATAGGCATAATCTGAAACAAACACCCATGCGTCACGTTAAAAAACAAACTTCTCAAGCAGAAAAATGAATCCACAGAGTATATCAGTTTTTCTGGCTTCTATTATCTATGATTCTGTAGACAAAGTGTTACCATAGTTTAATTAATTTTACCTTAATACATATCTATTTATACAAGAATAAAATGTATATTTTCTATTTTAAGATGTGTGATTGGATATAAGGTGCGAACTCTGTAATCCTTCAGTGTCTAACTTACCATATCTTAATACTTTAGGCATCTGTAATCAAAGATACCAACTAATACGTATACTGTTATTCAGTGCATATTTTCTCTTCGTTGTTTTACACCTAAATGTACTAAAATACTTAAGAAATACTCCAGTAAGGGTTGTAATGATATTATCGCGCGAATTTGCATAAAGTTTGGTGTTGCTAGCTATTAATTTGTTCAACAATGTTGCCAGCAATCGTTTTTTGGTACACGCGATTTGCTGATATTAAAATATTGGTGCTATTTTGAAAAAAAAGTGTACGTTTTTTGGTATTGTGATCGGTTGAACTGTAATTATTATTTGCGAGTACATAAATAATAATTATGTAATGCACCAGTGATTTGAATTTTTTATGTAAATATCAAGTAAGGTTGTTTTTGCAACGCAATAAACTAAACTAAGGCAAAGTGACGCAAGATGTATTGACAATGATCTGTTTCTATTTCCTCGCCTGTTTAGTACAATTTTGTGTTATTTTTCTCTGCTGGTATCCCAAAGCTTTTACAGGAACCAAAGACGAGAGTTTTCATATATTTTATGTTGTTTCTTGATTTTGTTTACGAGTATCGTTCACTTTCGGCTTGATATCAATTTCTTCATGTATTGAACAGACTATATAGTTCTGAAATGTTGGATAGATTCTCATATTTGTTAAATTGATACACATGTACCTAAAGATCAGGCATTGTTGTTAATTTTAATTAAAATTAGTCCATCGTGTTATTTTATATTTCAGTTCACAATACCCTACCCAAAATTTTAATAGAAAATCGTTTCATATAACTTGGACTATTAATTAATTTTATAATTTGCTGATGAATGGCTAATATCCTACGTTTTTAATTTTTTGATCCTTTCTACATAATTATATTCTCATAAGGACCAAATTTTCCATTAAATCAAAATTGCAGCTCAATACCTGACATTTCTATCAATAAATATCTACATGTGTACCACACTTAACAGCAGTTTATGTGTATAAAACGGTTGCAAACATAGTTTATCGTTATACAAGATAATAACACACCAGTTTATTTATTGTTCCCAAGTAACAATGCAATGCATTTGATGTAATAAACGATATAAATATTTGAGCAACTTTGTTTATTTACCCTTTTATTCCGAAGATAGGTTCAGTACATGTTTCTAAATCCACCAAAAGATATTGAAATATATCGTCACTTAATAAAAAAATCTAGTCATTTTAGGTTTTGCCCTTTTGTATGAAATAGCCGATTTTTTTATACCCTACGGAAAATTTGCAACTTAGAACCAGAGTCCAGAAGGATCAAAAAAGAAGTATTGGTTAATTAAAAACAACGTTTGACTTGGAAACCAAAGATTTGCTTACTCACTAACACATCGCTCGTTTGCCAAAATGATGATATAACTCAAAAATTTAGGTTTTTCAATGTTGATTGTAGTTGAATATAAAATAAATAACGAAATACGTAAAATAAACCTTTCATCTTTTGATAAAAGGTTTCTGTGCAAAAAAATATTGGGAATACCTGTGATGAAAATATTTTTCGTCTAATTTTAAAAAAACGCTGTACTGATTTTTTATTTTTCGAGTTATGTCATTATTGTCGTAAACGAGCCATATAACAGTACCCTAGTTAATGGAGAAAATACGTACCTTTACCTACTTTAAATATGGCATCATCAATTTCTGACAGACTCAACTCACTTAAGAAATTCTCTGTAAAATCCAACAGACACTTTCTTAGGTCTTTAACGATAAAAGGTAGTGGACTTTTTTCCACTGCTCGACTTATATGTTAAGGATTCCATTAAAGTAGATAGTGGACAGGCAATGGACGTACTTCAATGGCACTAAACAGCCAATGTGTTCGTGTAGAACTAAATTTGCTAGGACGATACGCTAGTGATATCTATTTAATTTCTCATTCTGATAAAACTCGATGTATGTTGTTGGGGCAATCGAGCTGGACTAGATTTATCTATCTACCTTCCTGACCACTTTATTATATTCTGAAACGTTTGCTGAAATAAATATTGAAAACAAATAGCTATCGTGCATTGGAAGAATTTCATAATAATATCCGATATGGGTTATATATTGTTTAGCCCAAAAAAAAATGTTTAGATAAGAAATGAAGTACACTGTTACGCAATGAATCTTTGGTTTTAAAGTGATTTCACGTCGTGAAGTTCCCTACATTATTATCAAATAAATGAATTCGTACAGAAGGACCAAACATTAATTAGTGGTCCTAATGTAATAATAAAGACTACCTACTGCAGTAGATACTGTATCGTCCAATACTTAATTGTAGGTAATCCACAATACATTAGTTTGTCTTTTAACTATCGATTAATCGGCAGAATAAACATAGTTGTCTTTATTCTTATGCCAATTAGCAACTAGCAAAAAATATACCTACCATCCGCCGACCAACACTCGAGTCCTAGATACAAAATAAATAAAAGCTGTGCAAGAAAAGAAAGATGTTTTAATTAATTCAAAATGATACGGTAAAGTAATTGGTCTCGGTAATTTAATGGTACCGATAATGCTGCACAATGTAGATACAGTCACGAGCGCTTATATCTATGTGTTACTGTAAAAGCCCGCATATTGGTAAATTTTAGGTTTTACTAGTAAATCTTAGGGTTTACCAACATGAGTCAGTAAATGTAAAGATTTTACAAAGAAAAGATGATTTTTCGGTGTTTTACCATTACAGTTTGGGACTTGCTAGTTGCCATCAATGGCAGTTAATAAATGTTGAACTTGGAGATAAAACAATGACTATTTCAGGTATTAGGTATTAAAATACCTGACAACTGATGATGACATATTATATTACAATGAGCGACCACATGGCTAGTTAAGAATCATGACCAAGAATGTGCAAGTCGAAATGGTCGCGATAACTAAGCTAGGGCAACCCAATATTTGGTAGGGTTAGATTAAGTTAGAACCGTGACCAAACACATCAAACGGCTACATCCAAAGTGGATGCGTATTTTCTATTCGCCGACTTCACGATTTGTAGTCACCCACAATATTTACCGTATCTCCGAGGTAAATCTTTAGAGTGTATGATGGTTAAAGTCCGATATAAACGTTAATCACAGAATAGTTCCGGCTTTTACCATTACATAACATAACCACACCACGCCACGCCACGCCTTTCATCCTCGAAGGGTTAGGCAGAGGTACACCTCTGCCTAACCCTTCGTGTTGTTTTGTTTCATCTGACTCTTGGCCCAAAAAATAAAATGAAGGTTGCACGTCTGAGTACCTATTCCTTCTCAGTCTGTCATCAGTATTTGGTTTTTCTCATATTTATAAGCTTTCACAGCGGCTTTCCATGAGGTTGGAAATGAATGCACGGGAACGTACTACCGAAGTAAAAGGATTCTTTGTCCTAATCTATGTCTTTTACCTGAAACCGTTACGCCGTTAATGCGTGAACAGGTGACAGACAGATAGACTCGCATTTGTACTTACTCCTGTAGTAATTACCGGATCTTTCCATTTTATAAACCTGACACCAGTCGAAAACAATCAATCCTTTTTTGTGCCGCCTAGTTAACACCAACTTCGTTTAACTTGAATAAAATTACAATCAATGAAATCGCAAATCGATATCCAGATCATAACTACATTCCTTTGAAAAAGGAACCAATTGAAGTGTTGAATGGCCATGCATTACTTTCGCACCTTTAATTGAAAAATATGGGGTATCATTCATACTGGCCCGTAAGTCAAACAGCGGTAACTCAAAAAATATTTTTTTGCGAAAACAAGGGAACATAATGTTAAGTACAAAAATTAGATATTGTACAAAATATCATCATCTTCGTCACTCTTCTGCCGTAATCTCAATTTTGGGGTCGAGCAGTAGCTTTGTCTTACTCTTCCATACTTCTGTGTCATGTGTTTATCTCGTGAGTGAGTGCCCTTTACAGTCACTCATTCTCTAGATATTGTACAAAACGGTGTGTTTTATTGGAGAATATACAGTTTTTCTTGCTCGTTTTCAAATGAGATTTTTGATTAGATTTTTAGATGAGAAATAATTTAAGGTTATCTTGACAAGTCAGTCTGATGTGAAATGTATCAAGCTGTCAAAAGCAAAAAAAAAACAGCATCATCCTCATTATCAGCCTCGCCTTTTCCTAACCATGTTGGGGTCGGTATCTAGAAAAAAAAAACAAGATTTTCGATGTTTCTGAGATACCGCATTTTAGTCTATGCGGTCAGCATAGGTGGTTGACCAGTTAGGAACATAGGTACTAGGGGCACATAACCTACGCGGCGTACGGCCGTCGAAGGCGTTTGTCACGGGCACTCGTACCAAGCCAGTATTATTTTCACACGATTGCTTACGACCGGTTATAACACATATAGAAAAATAAATTCAATAAAATAGATGCTAGATCGATGGGAGGGTTCTGTAGGGATAAATTAGTAGGGCTAATTAAATAGACCTGAATTTAAAAAAGAAAAGAACTGATTGAAAGAATTGATAGGATTTATTTTCGTTCTAAGTATAATTTCTTCTGTACTTTAGTCAATCGAACCAAATATTAGTAAACGATGGCTGGTATGGTATGGTTAAATTATCGATCATCAGCTCTTAAGAGCCTTTGCACACCACGTTTTTTTATGTGCTGACGACGCCCGTAGAACGCAATCAGGACGTTCAGCAAACGCAAGACTGAAGTCACGTTGTGACATTTGCAGACGATCCTTGCGTTTGTATCGCTATAAACGCGCTGATACATCGGTACAAACGCGCTGTAAACGCGCTTTTGTAGCGATGCATTGCGCAGAAAGCCGCCACGCCATTTGGAACCACAGTATTACGACGGCGTCGCTCGAGACAACTCTGCTTACGCTACCCTTCATGCTGCTTTTAAAACGATGACCAAGAAAAGAACAGCGTATGGTTACACCCATTTATTTAGAATGAATAATAAAAATTACAGTTGGAACTGGTGTGTGAAGCGCAGCCGGCGCGGTGCCATCGCCGGCGCGGCGTATGCGCACCTTTCCCCGCATGACCTCCTTCCCCGCACCACCAATGGCACAAACGCGCTATGAGCGCGCGTTTCAATCGATACAAACGCGCGTTGCATTTGCGTTCGTACCGACACAAACTTGTAAAACGTATTGATAACGCGCAGAGGACGCGCAAATCAAAAACGCGCGTCGTCAGCGCATAAAAAAACAGCGTGACGTGCAGACTCTTAATCAAAGTCGTCTAAGCATTATAATATTCATTCGATTTTTTTTCAGATTCGAATTATGTGGACTGAAATAAGCGGTATCCATTCTCTTTGTGTTTTTGTTTTTTTTCTAATGGTTAGGAAAGAAAGAAGAGATAGTTATTATTATTTTTGATATTTTATCATACAGACTGAACTCCTGCAAAATTATTTTTGACGTAATAGGAAAAAGTTACGGTTGCTTGTAGCATGGTCGACTGGGCCAGAAGGGCCCGGGTGGCTCCCCAAAGCCCGGAGTCCGAGACTGGATAATGGTAGATGAGATAAAATCGGAAAATAATTAAATATACCTACAAATTAATAATTATAAACGATATATAATTATTAGGTAGGTACCTAAGTGCAATTCCAATTATATAACAAATATACAACATTTTTTAGAAAGAGAACTTTTAGCTACCCTTTTTTAATATCTCTGAGACAATGTCAAATGTATTATAGACTAGGAACTAAAATAATTAGGCTCTCCACTCCAGACAAGTTAGCTTTTCTGTAGTTCTTTTATTGAGAAATTGATGTTATTTAGTCGACTTAGGGACACAATGTTAAGAACAAAGCCTCTAAGAACGAGCGAAGCGAGCTCGAAAATTTTACCACCCTACCTTTGACATTACTTTTGACTAAAATTATTTGGACCCTTCATACACGAATTACTTGGTCGACTTACAGACAAAGGCAAGATACAAAAGGAAATTAGCTAAAGAGCGAGCGAAGCGAGATCGAAATTTTTTGACACCTTGCCTTGGACAGGTTAGAATTGTTTTGATCGTTCATACAGAAGTTACTTGGTCGACTTTTAAGCAAAGTCAAAATTTAAGAGAAAGTAGCGAAGTGAAATTTTGATCACCCTACCTATCTTGGATAGGTTAGAATAAAATTGTTTCAGCCTACCGGCATTACTTGGGCGACTTATACACAAAATGAAGATTCAAGACAAAGTAGGCTGCAAAAGCGAGCAAAGCGAACTCGAAAATTTTTACTTCTTGTCTCGAATAAATTCAGATATGTGAGAGTCTAAAATTTTTTGCAACCTTGTGTAGTGTATGTATGCCATAATTGCCTATTACGGTCCTAGGGCAAGGGCTCCTAATTTATTAAGCCTCTGTCTATATCGGTCGATCACGTGAAAGTTCAATAGGCGTGCCAATCCACAGGCAGAAAAAAGGAGCCTATATGTTATAAAAGCTTTTCTCAGGGTTCAAAGAAAGAACCCTAAGTTAGTTTTTAAAAAAAAATTGTAACTTTGTAGCTGTAGTACGAGTACTCAGAGGCTCATTTATAGCCTTAAAAATATTTTAGTTTGAGTGATTCTACTATACGCTACAATTAATTACGTACTTACTAATTGTGTGGTATCGGGCAGAATACGTTTTTAAAACTTTTAAAAATCCTGAGCCGCGGGCCAGCCTATGCTGCCTACCGCCTGGCTTCCGGTAAATCCCGCAAGCCAGGCCCGTGGGGGGCCCGCGCAGCCTGGGGCCCGGCTGGCAAACGCCACCTTGACTATATGGCCAGTACGACCCTGGCTAGTAGTATCATTTTATGCACAAGAAGAGATAACTGTTTGATACAGTTATCTTCCATTTCATTTCAATACCTATAAAACAAATATACATGTAGAATTAACGATTCAACACTCAACCGTTATACTATAATAAACCGTTTACCAACATTAAGTAGTGAAATACAATGTTGCCAACTAGAAAAATAATCATCTTACGGATCTCCGATCAGCCTGCGACTAGGCTTGCTAGCAAAAAGATGTCCACGACTGCTGGCCAAAGAAACTGTCGCACAGTAAAAGCTATGTTTTATGACTGAAAGAAAACTATCTTTTTTGTTATTGCCTTTTGAGATATGGCAGTGAACGTCGGCCATTGGAAGGGTGGACATCTAAAATACCAATAAAATAGACGTTTTGTGAAGAAAATATGAATACCTGGATTTTTTATTAGAAGTATTTAATTGATGACTTCACTAACTTGATGTATCCGATAGGGATTGCCGATTACTTCCAAAGGAAATCGGCTGGCCTACAAAATGACAATTCTTAATTTATCCAAATTCTGTCAAGACAATCAAGAGGATGCAGATTTACGTTTTTTTTTAATTTTAGGATTATATAAAAATAGGGAAAATACACTATTTATGGGTTTGGTTTCGTAAACAAATACTGACCAAACAAACTTAAATTCATTCATTAAGAAAACGCGCAGCCTATGCCTCTGGGTTAAATTATGAAATTTAGCACAGAGGTTTTATTATATTATACCTCATTATAATAAAAGTGAGCATTAAGAAAGTATTTTTGAAAATTCAAAACTTTGTATCGAAGTTTATTATTTTACATCTGGTAAATACATACATGCAAGCTGGAGCGAGAAGGTTCTCCATTGGTACCCTTGAGATACACCACGCACTCGAGGCAGACCCGGGCGTCGGAGGTGCGATGAAATTGAGGCCGTGACCCAAGACAGAGAGGAATGCCATAAGATGGAGGAGGCCTTCGTCCTTTGGCAAATAAAAGGCTTAAATAATAATAAATATATACATATATAAAACCATAGCACAGCTCACACAGTGTAACCCAAGCTTTTAATATCGGCTGCTACCAATGTTTACAAATAAGGAGCGTTCGCCCGGCGTTTGTTCAACCCTATGTTTTATATCTTATTTCTCTGGCTACAGGGCTGGGCCTTAAATGACTGGACAGAACAAGAAAAAACAACGCCCTTTACATAATGTATCTAATGGCGGTTCCCAGGAGACAAAACAAGCAGAATTGTACGATGTTTTTTTTTCAAGTTGTTTGTGTTATTGTTGGATCCTGTACGTCTGATGCTAATGTTTGCTTAAATTGAGAGCTTCGATAAGTTAGCCAATATTGCCACGTGGCCATCTTAGGTTAGGTTAGAAGAGAAACGAATAATAAATGCAACAGTTTTGATACAGAGAATACTGCAATAAAATTAATAGTTGAATTAAAGCTAGGGTAAGTTGACTACGCAGATTTAATCAGAAACAAAGCAAAGCCTCGGTTTTGCCAAAAAGGCAAAACCGATGTTTTTGAAAAGCCCGATGCCAGGACAATTACTACAGACGGAACAACGCGAACAAAACCGCAATCTATTTGCAATAACCTGGCCGCTGTCGGTAAAAGTGAACTTGGCAGTTAGTTCATTGTGATCTTAAGACATGATCACATTTATTCTGACATTTCTGATAACCTCTCTAAGTCTATAGTAGGTATACATACAACCACAGCACACATCTGCCTAGCCTTTTCCAAACTTTGTTGGGGTCGGCGTCGAGTCTATCCGGATGCAGTAGAATACCAGTATTTTACATGGAGCGACAGCCTATCTGACCTCCACAACCCAGTTAGTACTGGCTAATACGATAGCTCTAAGTTAAGACTAGTTGTCAGACTATAAACTACTACTAAACAAACAACGTGATCATTTATAATAGAAATCCTAAAAAAGACCAATGCTGCTTTTCTTCTACGTTATCAGTGCCACCTTAGACAACATTCAAGGATCGCTTTCTGGTTGTCTATTTTATTCGGATCAGATGACAATTTAAGGGATACCTACACAGCAGCCCTAATTGGCTGATTAAGCAGTCATCCCTGATGGATTACTCGAATTATTATAATGACAGTAATTCCGAGGGATGTAAAATTATTATGATAATATGGCTGTTAGTATGTGAACATGTTGATATTTATATAGGCAGGTTGACTTGTCAAGTTGTTGAACAAGCTGATGTAGGTAATAGTTAACTTGCGCTGTTAATTAAATGTTTATGATCTTACACTTTGTCATTCTTCGTTATCGTGTGGTTAGTGCCTAACCTGGTGTCAGAGTTTTTAAGCCGACCATGGGCCTCTGACTTGTCTTTACATGCCGTCGAGAAATATCTCTCAGGCATGCTGGTTTGCTCACGATGTTTTTCATCACTGAAGTAAGTGATATTATACAATACGCACAGGAATCCGAAAAAGCAGAGGTGCGTGTCTTGGGTTTGAACTTGAGACCCATAACTTGGCAGTCCGATAGTCACACCACTGGACTCTGCTTTTACACTTTGTCATCATAAGTACCTAATTCTCCTAAGTAATTGATGCGAGTTAGTCGCTGTCTGTTCGGTTTTGTTCAGCTTTTCCAGGCCTCCCGAAGATTTAATGGGAGATGTCCGGCCATTCTACAAATGTCTGGCTTTTTCTTTTATAGGTATGAGATAGGTTAGGGTTGTTCTAAAAATATATCTAACCTTCTTGAAGGAATTAGAGCAATGTAACAAAGGATCTCTTGCCGGCTTCTCGAAAGGTCTGCGCTTTAAACTTCATCATAAACTTACGGAAAACAGACGTATCAAAATTTTTGAAGTTACATAGTGATGTTACAAAAGTTTATTTCCCCCTAAACCTGGTTTTTAACATGGGGCTGCTATTTTTGCACCTGACTTACCTAGTTATAGGTGAGTACCCTTTTCTCTCCGACACCAAAAGGAATAAGATGGCGTGCGAGTACTAAGGGGCGCCTAATGGCATTTAAAGTTCATAATTATGACGGTAATAACTTCTTATATAAAAAAGCTAACTGGTAATTCATTAATTTAATCAATTTCAAGGATATGGATAAATTAAATTAATATTTCCTGTTAGTTTTTAAAACTATCGTGGTTTATAGATATTTAACAATTTATTTATGAAGTTTTTTTTTTCAGTTATGGCACAATAAAACTATAATTCAGAAGTTCCTCACACGACAGAGCTCCAAACAGAAGTCATCTTCATCATCAGCCTACAGCAGTTCACTGCTGGACATAGGCCTCCTTAATCCACGCCCCTCAACTCGATTTTCAGCAACTATCATCCAGTTGTTACCAGCGAACCTGCGAAGATCGTCGCTCCACCGAGTCTGAGGGCGTTTCACCTTACGCTTGCCGATTCGCGGTCTCCACTCAAGAACGTCCCCAGCAGCCATCGGTTTTATGGCTTGGTTCTACGGTTCTATCAAAATCAAAAAATCAAAATCAAAGCATTTATTTCAAGTAGGCCAGTTACAGGCACTTTTGAATTGTCGAAACAAAGACAACAATGAAAAATAGCTACAGTCCCAGTCACAAGGCATAAAAACTGTGAAAGTACTGTAGTTGCCCATTCCCTAACGTAGATCTCTATGGAGAAGGACGGGCAAGAAACTCCATGGACACTCTTTTAAATCAGAGTACTTTACAAAACCTTGGTTACATCATTCATGTTGAGATGGTACATTATGTGAGAACGATGCAGCAAGATGTGTACGTTAAAAATGTCCAAAGTAAAAAAATTCAAAAATAAAATAATTAATTCAAATAAGCCGTGGCAAATAAGAGATGACCAGTCACAACACACAGCGCCCGTTCACGAATATGACGCATGTATCAGCACCATTCAACTCAACCATATTGAAGGGAACTAAATGATCCGACACACGTGCCACCATCAGCGAGACATTTGAGTGAGCATGACATACTCCTAACCGCCAGGGCACATTCAAGTGAAGAAAAGACGCAGGTTTCCAGCGAATGACAGCTTTCTAGTACATAGTACTCACACAATATGGGCTATGCGGCTATATAATACTAAAGAGATTGATTTTTTGGTAATATGGTAATATGGTCGGCCCATTGCCACTTCGGCTTACTTAATCTGTGAGTTATGTCGACAACTCTAGTACTCTGTCAGATCATCTCATTCCGGATGCGATCCCTCAGTGAAACTCCAAGCATAGCCCGTTCCATAGCTCGCTGAGCGACCTTGAATTTATGGACGTGCCGTACAGTGCCCACGTTTCGACCCCATGAGTAGGCAGTACGCTCTGGTTGAATACCTTAGTCTTTAGGCTCTGTAGGAAAAGAAGGTACCCCCAAAAATAGGTTATTTGTGACCAGGCTGTGGAATTCACTGCCAGCTTCTCTGTTTCCATCATTATAATCTGGATCTCTTCAAAGTTCGAGTAAATCGGTTTCTTCTAGGCAAGCGTGCTCCACCCTAGGTCGTATCGTTGCTTCATATCAGGCGAGTTGCGGCCAAACGCATGCGTTATTTAGTGTAAAAAAACTAATTTGCAGTTTCGATAAAATGCATTTCACTCAGAAGTGAAAACTATCTTTCTATTGTTGCTCTACCGGAGGCAGGGCCTAAACAAAGGTAAATTCTATCAGCACGCGTAGTAGTAGACGGAAGCATCGACAAAATGACAGATCAACAAAAGAAATCTGTCATTTTGTCGATAAAACCCGTTTCTACGGTGGTCAAGCTACGCGTGCTGAGAAAACAATAATGAATGTATCTAGTATGTTTGGGACTGACATAAGCTATCGAAAAACATGTCAATCCCGTTCTGAAAGTGATTGCCACTTGAAGAGGCCCTCAGGTTTTTAGTTCCATGGACAAGCCAATGTCAAAGATTTGATTTCTAAGGCTGAGAAAGTACATGTTTTTGCCTAAGAATCCCACATCTCAGTGCGAGATTTCGTGAACTTACGTAAGTATTTCCTTGCTTACGTTAACGTAAAGTTCTTGCGTAGAATCCACAATATGACAACGAAAAAGAAATTCGTAAGGTACTTCTGCACCCTATCCTGCCATACGAATTACAAGGTATTTAAAAACCATCATGTCAGTTATTTGGTCAGTTTTTGCTTTAGACTACCCCTCGTCATAAAGGTCACGCTAGCTAATTAAACATAGAGGATATTATTATCTAAATGTCAGTCGCGTGAACTTTCCTTACTGACCTAACACATAGGCTATTACTTTACTTTTTGCATTGTAACGGATAAATACGTTACAGTTAGTCAGTGCCTCAAAAAGTTTGACCACCAGTCTTACCAAGGGGTATCGTATTACCTAGTACTAACTGGGTTGTGGAGGTCAGATAGGCAGTCAAATACGGGTATTCAGCTGCGTCCGGTTAGAATAGAAGCCGACCCTAACATAGTTCGAAAAAAAGCTAGGCAGAAGATGAACGGATAAATACGTCACTGGGGGAAAAAGAGCAAAAACAGAGGTATATACCCTTTTATTGCAAGTCCTGCTAACAAATTTACACAAAAACTTTAAAATACAATTTATTTTAAACGATAGGATGGGATTTCCCGTCGACAAAAATTGCGAGCTACCATACAATCTTTCATTCCATTTAACTGCTTTACGGGATAATTTTTCATGATTCTTCCTCAGTGTTCGCACTTTCGTTATCAGAACATTCAGAACCCTTGTGCAACATTTCAAGCTTCTGGATTCAGCAGTTTTAGCTGCACATTATCAGCCAGCAATCATTTTATTAAATGATTATTAAATTCATTCAGTCAACAACACACAACACAACACAACACAACACAACACAACACATAACAACACAACACAACACAACACAAAGACACAACACTAATAAATGGCCATTTTACATCGCATTTAAGTTTGTACATAATCATAAGTAAAAGCAGTTAATATTATTTAACCAACTTAACAACAATCAAAGTAGTGGAACAGTGACCCCAACACTTTAGTATTGTTTTTCTAGTTTCTTAGCTTTACTTATATTAAAAAAGTTAATAATTATATCGGACATTAATAAGACTTAATAAATATTCATAACATGGTACGGTTATGTTCTTACGTGTGGCTTTTAGATAATTATTTATTTAGTTTTAATTATTATTTACTGTCAGAAAGTATTTCATGGTCTACTCGCCTAGCAAGATACTTGTGACAGTTCAGTTTTGCCAACACCGATCGACTGAATCACCATTTATAACAAGAAAAAAGTAACCAATTGAATTTCATGACGTTTCTTATAAAAAATGCGTTCCATCTCTAAGCTTTAACTAATGAACTTGTCCAAGAAGAAACTTCTAAATTAACGGCTTATAAAAATGGGTCCAGGTAACCTATCATCACATCCAACCAAGCTGAGAGTAATTATCACCTCCACTTGTCTCCGAGCAAACGAACCCTAACAAAAACTAATGCCGTTGTATCCAAAGGCGTTCAATTAGCATACTAGCCTTCCCTCTAAAAAGCACCACGACCATGTTTTTCAGTGTAAAACCTAGACTTTTAAAAAAGCATCTAGCTTCACCTAATCCAGTCTAAGCAGCATATCTGAGCCTCATGACCGATGTCAATGAATCCCACTTATTTTATCGCTAACCCCCTAGTCTACAACGAACATTCCAACAAAACCACACGTTAGCTACAAGAACTATATTAGAAACTATTGCAAAACCTTAGGGAACCACGTTTCGCTAACTTGCAGACTTGAATAGAATTCTCAAGTCTATAAGTGAAGTTGACGCTAACGTGCGCGTTTGCGTTTAGTTCGTCAGGGTTTGTGGTAAGGGTTGAGTCGGGAACGCATTCTGGAGTCGAGTTTAGGAGTTAGCGAGTGCAATGCGCCGCTCATGCAGTTCCCTAACCGGTTTCTAATCGTTGTATTTCGCCGCCGCCGATCGGGCTTTGTGTGTCTCGGAGAAAAAGTTAAAATAACTTCAATGAAAATGTTCCTGCTCGTTCTTTGGAAACCGAAATTCTTACCACTTTCAATCACATTAAATTATGATGGCTTTCAATGGGTCTCTTCAATCTTTCACCCGTACAAATATTAATTTTCTTCCACGTTTCGAGTAAAAGAATCTTGCGGAATAGACAGGTATGTCGGTACCGTTTCCCGCGTGCAGTCATAGCTGTTGTTCAAAAATCACAATAACACCTAGCCAGAAACAAAGGCCTGCCTAGCAACACTCGGAGACCATTCTATAGCATTCCTTAAACTCGAGAATGCACCTGACTACTATACACAACTATTGTACAAGTTTCAAGTCTTGCCATGACCGTCGCACTCATAGACATCGATCAAATGTAATGTCGCGGTTAGAGCTGGGGGAACAAATCTGAAAATGAATTTAGCGAAATTCGATACTTTAGCCAGTCAATGGACGCTAGGTACTCTGATTCTGCAAAAACAAGTTACTGCTTGCTGGGAAGAATTTTTTCGTGTTGATGTTTTTTCTAATTACTACCCAACTTATTCCCAGAAGATGGCTTGGCCATTCACTGAATAGAGTTAGAGATTTTAACTAGATTGTTAGTTTCTCTCATACTACTTTATTTATTATCCAACGCGACACTCTCTAAACACTAAAGTTTTACTGTAAGTACCTAATACCTAACTATTACTCGCACATTATTCAAGTCTTCCTCACTTAAACGATCTGAACATACGAATGACTCGTACCTCATCTTATTCGCATCTATCAGTCTTATTTAAGTCTAATCAGTCTTATTTAAGTCTAATCAGTCTTATTTAAGAATATTGTAAAAGCTGTGCAACAATGTTGGTGCACAATATACTTTGTCAGTCTATCTTTCTAACATTTAATTCGAAATCCATAATCCTCAAAATGAACCTCAAATCCCAAAACTGTCGATCATAAAAATTCTTATAGCCAATCAAGTGCTATCAGTTATTATAAGTTAATCTTCACTGCGCGGGTACAGGGCTGCGCGGGTACAGGGCAGCGCGCACTTTCGCCCGCTCCGTGCGCGGGCGCGGCGCCGCATTTCTCCCCAAGGACATCGGAACCTGTCTCTACTGCCGACATATCAGATTGTCCGAAGAGTACATGGGAGCCATAAATTGTTTAGCTAATTTTTAGTTTTAAAATGGTAGATTTTTGTGTTTTAAGCACGACTAGTAAGTCATTTCAATTCAATAAACCTTTCTGGAGCTCATGGCTCCATAATAACAGCCGCTCGGGTCGATCTTTAGGTTAAGCCGTGCTTGCCTAGGTTGGCCTGTGGATGGATGACCACCCATTACATACCGAGTTTCCTCCGTGCCTTCGAAAGCACGTTAAGCCATTGGTCCCGGGTGTCATTTGTAGATCTTTGACAGTCGTTAGGAAGTCACTGGCCCAAAAAGTCTGAAAAACCAGTCTTACCAAGAGGTATCGTATTACCCAGTACTAACTGGGTTGTGGAGGTCAGATAGGTAGTCGCTCCATGTAAAATACCGGTATTCAGCTGCATCCGGTTAGACTGGAACCCGACCCCAACATAGTTTGGAAAAGGCTAGGCAGATTATGATGACTTTATTTGGAGAATCTGATATGTCGACGTAGAGACCAGAACGGAACACCCGGCAGATGCGAAACATCGAAATTGCAACGATGTACATACCTATGTTTAATACGCGCTACGCACCATAAGGAAGAAGAGAGCTGAGAGCGTCATGACTTTTGCGGTCACGGCGTATGAGTCTGTCTTATTCCTAAGGCGCACCAATAGATGTTTCACATGAAAACCTAATAATATAAAATACCAATGCAGTGTTACTGCAGGAAAAAATACCTCTTTACATAACGAGATGAACATTGCACTTCCAGTGATAATATCATCGACTTACCCGTATTAACCGATTGTTAGTTTGATACACCGTCGAAAGATAACAATCCGTTAGGGAAGTTATAAAACTGAGATTAAATTATTGGTCCCGGCGGCCACTGTGGCCATTTCCAATCATTCAGATCGTTATCGCAATTTTACGGTGCCTAAGCAGCCTAGAGGATGTCGCCGTAAGTACTGCTCACTGCTCAGACAGACTAGTTAAGTTATTTTAACATTATTCTGGGACTCTTTCGCTTAAGAATTAAACATTATTTATTCTTCTTCGTAAGAAAAAGCTGTAATTCGACTAGAAGCTAGGTCATCGGTACCCAATTTATTTGCGCTGGGCGCAGCATGACTTCTCCTTCCACACTTCTCTATTGCTCGTCATCTCAGCAGTTTCCTATTTAGTAACCATTTCATCCTTCACATACTCCATCCTTCGTTTCCTTGGTCTTCCTCTACTCTTGTAGCCATCCACATTCATACTCAAAACTTTCATCCCCACATTAAATAATAGAAGCTAGATATTTCAAGAAAAAGCTGGTGTCAATATAAATACGCATTTTAGTGCAGAGAATGGTTACTATATATTTTTTTATATCCATCTGCTACGTAACTTCCGTTTTTAGTCTAAAAAACCCCATTACTTTATTTTATTTTATTTTTATTGTATTTGGGTGGCTTACAGCTAACAATACGAAAAATTATAGTGAGGCAATCAAAGACAAGCCTTTACAAGCATCCACAGTTAGTAGTAAACTATTGTTGCACAATACATAATATCAATAACTAAGAATAGGACTAAACGTAATATTAAGTTAAGTACCTGCACAGGTAGGAATGCAGGCACAACCACTATTAAAATTCATCAGGAACAACACAGCTTTTAGACAAGGCAGTACTAATAGTCGCTAAGCTGCTTGCAAACAAATCGATTGAGGGGTGTTCGTTCATTACAACAAAGGTTATTTTAAGGAAGTCAGTCAACCAAAAACTTCATGCGAAATAGTCAGGACACAGCTATCGTAATTTACAATTTAAAGACTCATTAATACTCATTATACTACCTCTGGACGCATTACAGATTTTCAATAAATGAAACTGCATCATCATCTGCCTAGCCTTTTCCCAACTATGTTGGGGTCAGCTTCCAGTGTAACCGGATGCAGCTGAATACCAGTACTTTACAAGGGGTGACTATCTGACCTCCACAATCCAGCGACTGGGTAAAACGATACCCCTTGGTAAGACTAGTTGTCAGACTTTCAGACCAGTACCCGTAACGACTGTCAAACATCTAAGTACAAATGACAGCCGGGACCAACGACTTAGTATGTTTTCCAACGCTCGGAGAAGTGTTGATATGTAATGAATGGTCACCAATCCACGGACTGACCTCGGCAATCGTAGCTTAACCACGATAAAACCGTGCAGCTGTTATTGCTACAAGCCTCTCAACAAATGAAGCGTATTCGAATAAAATTACGAGCAAACAGTTGCACAGAAACAGCCGCGGGACACAACAGTTGACAAATTCTTGTGCAGATCATAAAATATATTGCCCACAAATTCTAGCCCGCGGGTAGAAAGAGAAACAGTCTCGATCGTGGACGCATCAATATCTTTCCAATTACGGACGATTTGTAAGACTTAAAAAGACTTTGGAATACGATATGTAAGTATTCATCGCAAGAAACTAATAATTTTGCAGGGGTTTATAGCACCGTCTAAATGCTTTCTGACATAGTAGGTACTTGTGAGAATCCATACTTGCAAGTTATATTTGATGGTAAAATACATTATCTTAATGCTTTAACCGATAATGTGACCGATTTACACATTTTTTTTTATATTTCTGAAAAATCACATTAATTACACGTCTTCACTAATTTCGCAACGAAGACAACGTTTGGAAACAAACAAGGCAGGTAGTCCTTTCAAGTGACCGTCCAGAAGATAACAATAGAATATTTTCGCAATAAGTATTAGTAAATGCATAAACCCCGAGAACTTTCGAGGAACAAAATACATCGTATGATATAATTAACTTCAAACCTATCTACATTTTCCATTCAGTCCCACCCAAAAAAAAACTAACAACTAAAATTAATTACTAATTACCATAAAAATGCCTGCATCCCTTCTGGAACTTATAAACAATGCGAAAATCATTACAAATCAAAACGACGAACAATAATCACGTTCAGCAAACTACCTGACGGCCAGCGTCACTAACACAAGAACTTGCGGCCTCTGAGTACCAAACCACCAGAACACACCATCTTCCACCATAAGAACCAACGACTCCATCGAAAACCAGGCCTTCCTACGACGAGTTTAAGTAAGGTCTTGCTTGACAGGTGACTGGTGGTTACGGTGTTCAAGTTGATGGGCCATGCTGGTCAATAAATGTATGTAAAAACGTCCGCAGACTCCGGCGACATTCTTGTGAAGAGTCTGTAAGACGTTAGGGCCATCTAAATGGTTAGGACGCTGGCCCATAGTTGTTTGTGCAGTATATGAACAATTTTATATAATTCTATATCAATTGCTGTTGATTGCCCATCGTGGAAGATAGTTTCTCATGTTAGGTGAGATGTTTTCACGTTCTAATTGTATTTTAAATTAGAACGGCCATTCTGTAATGGGTCTATAATTGGCTCGGTTCCACATTCCTTGTAATTGATATGATTGGCAATTAATTATATGTCTATGATTATCCCTCAATTGCTTTGAAAGAACCTTACATCACAGAAAAAATAACTGTAAAAAACATTTCTTTATGAATTACTATGTCGCCTAGATAGATGAGTTTATTCAACTAAATCGTCAAATACTGTAAAGTATCAAGTACCTACTCGTAAAATAGCAGAAACACCAAACTACTTAACTCAACATGCATTAGAAACATTTAACTCAACGCCAACTAACCATTACAATATCCCCATAAATGTTAGTCGCTTACTTTTTAGCTATCCAGCCTCACAGGCCCAATTTAACACGGCATCTAACTCGTAGCTAAGGTCTAAGACCTACAATAAGACGAATGGGACGCTATAGGACCTTATAAGGCGTATGTCAATTTATTGAACGCACCCGATCGCTCGTTCCCGCGCATTCGATTCAAGATGGCGATGGTCGCCATCTTTTTTACGCTTTTTATCATGTTTTAATATATTTCTGTTTATTATTAGATGTGTGTGGTGTTTGGTTGGTAATTGGTAGCTGTTAATGCAAATAGTTGCGATATTTTATGAAATAAAAATATGAAGCAGATAGGTATTTCACTAGTGTTTTAAGAAGTTTTCTTGTTTTAGTCAGTGCTGCTAAGAATCTGCTTGCTTTCCCATAATAATGAAAGATTTAGACATCCTAGAAAATTTTATTTTATTTTTTATATTATTTATTCGGAAGAACCAACAATTACACATTATATTTTACAAAAAAATAGAATATAAGGAGTTATACAAATGTGCAACCAACAACGTTCTCCACAGATACACAAAAGACAAAGACAATGTTGATGAAGTAAAAGTCGGACAGAGTAGACAAAATCATGAGAAAAAAATATAGGAAAAAAAAAAATTGCAATCTGCTCTATGTGAATAGACTGTCACAATTTCTGGAGTATTTTCCATTCAAGGACAGAGGAAGGAGGAGGGTTTTGTTGTTTGCAATTTGCAAACAACAAAATTTCACGCGAGGGGACGTGTTCCAGAACCATATTTAAATTCCTTTATCGGCATTCTTCTGAACCATAAAGGGTCCTAGGATCACAATAGTAAAAATGCAAAAGAGAAATCAAAAGTGTCAATTGCCTATCTTCCTACGCTGATCGTTAAAACTGCCGAGGGCAATGGCCAAATCGTAAAAAAGGTTCAAGATATGAGTGCTAGCACCTCTCTATTTAAGGCTTTATCGCGTTTTAACAATTGATTTATAAAAGCGAAGATAGTGTACATTTTGCACGGTATAAATAAAAGAACCTAGCATTTTTTTTTTTTCGGATGGGAAATCATCAAATGACCCCCCCACTCTGGGCGGAGCGGAAGGGAGTCTCAGACTTGTACTGACTAAAACCCATCCATGTTCCTTCTTTGCCCTTTGTGTTCTAGGGCCACGGTATCTCTTTCGAACAGTCCCGCTGCCCTGGCAGGCATCGGCCCTTGCGGACCCCTAGTTATTTGCTGACATCTCTTCGAGGCGCACGTGGAACACGAACGCGCCGTCGACACGGCCCGTCGTCATAAGACGGCCGAACGGCGAGCTGGCCCATAACTCGCCGTCCACAGGCCCGCGCCTACGGTGGCCGGGAGCCACCACGTGACCCCCGACGCCCAGGGCGTCTCCCGCGGTGTCTGGGACGTGAGGTTCTTTCCCTCTCACGTCCCGCCACCTCCTTCACTAGCATGACTGCTTCGCAAAAGGAGGTGACGGCTTCCCATTCCCTCTCGCTCCGGGCCATGGCTTGAACCAAGGCCGGACGCGAGAGATCGCCGCCGCCAATCGCCGCTACGAGGACACGGCGGTGCTCCGCCCAAGCGGGGCAGACCTCCACGGTGTGCTCCACCGTGTCCTCCGGACGATCCTCGCAGTGGAAACACCCGGGCGTTTCCTCCCGCCCGATTCGGTGCAGGAACCTCCCGAGAGAACCTAGCATTTATGTGAAAGAATATCACTATATTTTTTTAGACTTTTGATTGAATTCCAAAAAAATATAACGATAAATTCTTCGAATCCATTGTTAAATGTTATTTTGCAACTCAAGTTTTACTTAATACGAAAGAGGACAGTAGACTGGTGCATCATGTATGCTGAAAGGTTAGACGATCCGGCAAAAATAGTCTGTATAGGATTAATAATTGAAAAGATAAACAAAAATAAAAATAATAACATAACTTACAACATGAACGTAAGTATACTTAATAGAAAAACTAGTGAAACGCTCATTTAAGATAGCTTAAAGATATGCATTCCTTCATACTACCCAGGGTCAAAGCCGGCAAACACACAAGCACGACGACTGACACCTAAGTACTGCAGGGTCAGACAGTAGCCCCTTGCGTGCACCAAGGTTATGACAACATAAGACACATACGAAAGCCATAAGAGAAATAGATAGATATGTACGTTAGAAGTGCAAAGGTTACCAAAATTATTATGTCCTGCAACAAGTGGTTTCATTTTTTTTTTTTTTTTTTTAAAAAGAAACGTTGCCCCACACTAGGAATTTCTCCTGTATCGTGGGTGCGTTTACAAACATTTAAACTCACATACACAAACAGCCAGACCCGGAACAACTACCTGTAGGCCATACAAATATTTGTTCCGTGCGGGAATCGAACCCGCGACACGAAGCGCAGCAGTCAATCGCTCAGCCACTGCGCCAACCGTGCCGTCATTTAACTGTATTATGAAGCTAAAACAAGTTCTGGAGACCAATTAAATCACCAAAGTAGGTACTAAGCACCAAATTGATATTGTAGACACTTTACAATAAAACTTTGTGACTTGGAACGGGTCTAAAAGCTAAGGAGTGGAGCGAATTGCCTTGCGATGGAACGCATTCACGGGGCCGCGCATTGCGGCGAAAAAAACGCACGTTTTGTCATTCGAACTCCAGCTGTGGTGCAGACACGCCATCGTTATGGACTACCATACAAGAGTCACTATCTGCGTATATTTATTATTGCGTAAAAAAGGGTGCCCAAACGGTATTGGGTACATCCGGGCTTCTTTTTCGTAAGATATCGATATTCTTTTTAACGATCTACTTTGCAGCGGGAGGGATGTCTTTACCGCATGCGTTTATTTCACCGCAGTGCGCGTACTTCTATGACACCACTTCTCCACCACCACCGAAGTCCGGTTCTTCTCCTTCTCCTTCTCCACTTATTCTTCTTCTTTTCTTCTTCTTCTTCTCTTCTTCTTCTTTTCTTCTTTCTTCTCCTCACTTTTTTCTTTTCTTATTTTTCTCTTTTTCTTCTTCTTTCTTCTTGTTCTTTTTCTTTTCTAAAAAAACGCAAAGCAGTGCGCGTTAGGCCTTACAGCTACTTCCAATAATATTGACCTAAGGGGTTAATTAGGCTTTTGATAACATAAATGTTTATCCAATACAGTGTTGACTTTTCCATCATAGATCTTGTTAATAAGATGTCATTTTGTCTAGTCTAGGTCCACAGGCCCCTTCTTCAGTAGCTTTCCAGCAGTAACAAATAAAAGGACATTATCATTTATATAAATTGTAATAAACAAAATAAACATGCCCGGAGCGTGAACCACATACGTTTGTTCGATGTCGCACAGCAGTCGCAAGTCGCATTGCACATGAATTATTGAAGCAGCTACAAATTATACTTGTCTTAACACAGTTTGATACACAGGCTAGTTATGTAATTATTTGTGCTAACTGGGGGCTTGGGTGAAAGAGCAAAAAAGATCTTTAGGACCAGTGTCAGGTTGAAACGAAACGGTTTTTGAACTGATATCGTTTATTTCTGACTGCGTCGTTGGTCTGGCGGTCGCAAACGCTACTGCCGTGCATGAGGTCTTGGATTCGACTCCCAGGGATAAGTGTAATTGGGTCTTTCCATCAAGAATTTCTCCGTAGCCGCGTTCCCAGAATTTGGATTTGTACCCGATTGATGAGAAGAGGCTCGCCCCCTATTACACCTCCACACCTAAACTAACTCAGGCTAAGGTAACTCTAGCTGCCTCTAACCAAACCATTTCTACTTTGCCATCTAAAGTTTTGTTTCGAAGGCAAAATATTCCGTTTGTTTCCTTTTGTAATTCCTTGTCAGCCTCCTCGTATCACATTCAAGATTTGAGACATTAACAGAAGTCATAGTATAAGCTGAACCTAAGTTGCGAATAAGGCCGAAACTTAAGTAGTTGAATGCTACTGGATTAACCTGCCACGACTCCTACAAGAAATCGAATAAAAACAACGTCGCCACCCATACATTAATTCACACTTGCGCAAAATCATAAACAACAACACGTATTTTTTCTACCAAAGAGAAAAATAAAAACCCTAGCAGGTTGATAGAATATTTACAATCGAGTCGGGATCGGTAGCCAGCCTGCGCCTGCGGTCCGCTCGAGCTAGACCTTAGCTCAATGCTCGCAAGCATGCATTAATCTAGGATACTTATAAACAGCTATAACTTGAAACTTATCTATGGATAAGCTCCTGTTAAGGGTACTACAGGTTTGCGGAAAAAACGCTGCGTTTTTTGTCGTCAAGATTTTGAAAATATTGGATACGGGTTTTGCTATATTTATATAGATTAAAGATAAAGTTTATATGCTCATTACAACATACAATTAACTAATACAACTACCTCGTTGATCTATTGGTCGTAATCGCTACTGTTAAGCATAAGGTCTTGAGTTAGATTTCCAGTTCGAGCAAAGTGCTATCGAATTTTTCTATCAGGAATTTCTCAGTAGCAGCCACGGAATTTGGATTTATGCCCGGTTGATGGCAATAAGATTGACCTATTTCTCGGAGTGAGTAAGGATACTAGCAGGTCGGCGCGCGGGCAGGCGCTCTATAGTTTATGTACGTAATTAATTAAGTAACAGGATGTTTGCAGGCCAATATAAATGAAAAGGGAGGATATTGGCTGTTGTATAGCACTCTGACAGTATCTTTATTTACCTTACTGATTGATTTCAATCAGAACGGCCTGTAGCAATGCTGCTGTATTGCAGCAATTGAATCGACAATTTGATATGCCAATCTAGGTATGCCTTCATCAACTGATTAATTGATGGCTACACCGAAGGGTATTCATCAATTTAACAATTTTAGGGCGACAATAACTTCATCTATTTCAATTATTTGCTGTATATTCCAATTTAAAGTTGTAACAACTACGCAGAAGTGACAAGAGTATTTTTGATATAATTGGATTAAACTACTTAATTCTGCAACTCTAGTAAGAAATAAAGGTTAGTAAGGAACTACACCGTTGTTCAAGGAAAAGGCGAAGTGCCCATTTTCCATATGCCCAAAACCAAACGCCTGTAGCCGCTGAAGAGGCAGTGGGCTATCCATGGCTGTCGAACGACAAAGACTAGCTCCTATTTCATGGGACTTCAAATAATTGGCGAAATGTGGGTATACTATATGTACCTACTATATTGTAGTCTGTCTAATCCTTCGGGTACAGGCGTGATGTTTTGATGTTAAGCGGAATCCATGTGTCATTATCCATTCATTTGAGTCCAAGCCAGGATTGGCTTTTGGGGACCCAAGCAATTCATCATCATCATCCACAGCTGGCAGCCCGAGTTCAGCCAGTGCTAGGTATAGGCTTCGCTTTGTTTATTCAATCTCCCCGCTCCTGTGTAAGCCTCATCTAAGTTTTAGCCGCGATGGCATTAACGTATTTTGCCCATCTCGCTGCCGCACGACTAGCACTTCTCTTACCATTCCTTGGATGCCTCTCGGTTACAACTTTGCTCCACCTGCCATCACCGCGCCTTGCTAGGTGTCCTGCCCAAAACCATTTCCAACGGCGAAAAGCAATTACCTAAAAACATTAACTGAAGCATCTTTTATTTTTTCCGTAAACTTATTCTTCAATTCAATATTTTCCATTGTGAAAGTTGCTATCTTATCTAATAAAATAAGCTAATGAAATGCAAGTAGGCGACGATCCGCAACGGTCGCAACGTTTATTGTTTAGTGTTTGTGCATAATGTGGTTATTAAATCTTTAATAGTTTTAATATTGTCTAGCTGAAAGGTCGACATTACAATAATATTAGTCGATGCGCAAATTAAACACAAGTTTTAAAGTCATGCTTTGTGTCCCACCCAAACAATTAAATAGATTATTATTTATGATATAAAACGGCCCGTCATTTCTTAGCGTTTGCGTTGGGTTTACAATGGTTTGGAATTAGCTCCCTCAAAAATTTTCAATACCTAAATATTTTAAAATTGTGTCTATAAGTAACACACTAGAGAACACGATTTACTTTGCTAACATTTCCCTAACAAATAATGATCTCTTGTTTGACTATTCATCCACCTCACCTGCCCTGAGGTCGGCGCAGCATGTCTTCTTTCTCCATATTTCTCCATAGGCGTCATCTGATCCTTTCTAGCCATATAATCTTTCACACAGTCTTTCCATATCTTTTCTTGGTTCTTCATTTACTTTTACAGCCATCCATATTTACACTCAAAACTTTCCTCGTAAGTTGGGGTCGACGCAAAACGCTTTTTCTTCCATTCTCTACTGTCAGCCGATATATTCTTCATTATTCTTACTTACTTTTCGACTCTAAAACGCGAAGTTTTCGCAACGAGTGTGTTCTCTCCCTAGTTCCCGGGAACGTGGTCAAGCCGCCTTAGAACTTGTCTCCTGGCAGTTATTAGAAGTTATTAAAGAGCGAACTTTTTGCGCGCTGTCGCTGCGCCCGCGCCACCAGATTGCGCGTCTAATTGCACGCTGCGTGAGAATAACGAGACCAAGTGCTCGTGGATAGTTTTCAGGACTTTAGTGTTTAGTGGTTTGTTTACAGGTTTGGAAATTACGTAGGCGCCTAATTCGATTGAGAGAATACCAAAGAACCTCTTTTTGGAAGAAGTCTTTTTTCGAACAATAAACAGAAATTAACATCACGCCTGTAAGTAATCCCACAAGAGTTAGTCAGAGGTGTATCTAAAAGTATACCTACATTTCGCCAGTTAAATTTAAGTCCCATGTAATAGGAGGTGGACTCCGTGGCCACTACTGAAAAATTCCTAACGAAAAAACAATTTCAATTCAATTCAATTCAATTTATTTACTTCAGACACTACGATCCATAATTTTGTTAGTAGGTACACTCAAAAATAATGTTAGTAATTAAAATAATCAAAAACAAATCACACCACACAATACTATTACTTCAAAATTTAACATCAAAATAACCTATAATAACCACCACCACCACCACCCACCACCACCACCTATAATTTGCGCGACCCGAGAATCGAACCCAGGACCTGATGCTCATCAGTCGCAATTGCAGCCACTAGACCAACGAGGCAGTCAATAAAACTAAAGTAAAAAAAAATATGTTTCAATTATTTTGCACCTTACCAAACACAACAATCGTTTTGAACACTAAATCAAACATGTCCAAAAGCCATCTTCATGATTAAACAAAAACAAACAAATTTAATTATGCACTTAGTCTTAAGAAATTTACTTGAGAAAAACTTAATGAAATGCGGTACAGGGTGCCCACTGTTGAGACCTGTCCTGCTGATACCTGTTGTGGCGTTATCAGCGCCTGTTCTCGTCATTAGCCGTTAAGTACTAGATCACGCAATCTATGCTGTGTTCGCAGTATTGTATGTCGCGCGGATATGTCCGTCCAAGATTAATTTGCAAAAAGTTACGGCAATAATGCCTTAGAGCCGTTGTAATTGCCCTGTGCTATCGGCTGCAACTCAAGAGAGAGTCGTGGGTTCCAACCCAAGCAGGAACTTTACTTTGTGTAATTCATCTGGGGGCAGAAAAACATCTTGAGGAAATCACAAAAAAAAGTAAAACCTTCACCAACCCGCACTAGACCGGCGTGGTGGATCATGCCCATTCCCTCTCACAGAGAGCTTGGCCTGTGTCCCAGCAGTGGGAACATTATAGACTGATTGTGTATGTGTCGGACAAGAGACACCCTGTTGAGAACTGTCCTGAACTGTCCTGCTGATACAGGTATCAGCATTACAGTGCGTCGAGAACAAGCTCATGCAATCTATGTTGTGTGTGCAGGACTTTGTATGACGCGCGGATGTGCGCGTGATTTTGCTAAGAGTGATTAGAAAAACATTACCGTAGGTAATGTTCAGGTTCTAGTAGCAGCCGGAGCCCGGAGTTTGGATTTGTGCCCGGTTGTTGTCAATAGGCTCGCCCCCTATTATACGGGACTTAAACATAACTGGAAAAGTTATGGTCTGCATAAATACATACGAGTATTTATGCAGACCGTAACTTTTCGAAAAAGTAAAAAAAGTTAAAAGAAACTAATTTTAATAAATAAGTTTCTTGTACTTATGCGTACAACTAAACTAAGGGTTTTTATTACTTAGTGACAGACGGACGGTACGATATACTTTATATGATCTAGATTAAATATTAGAAATATACGGCATACCGCCTCTCGTAATATTAATGACACAACCAATGATGCTCAAACTTTTCTTCAATACACAGCTTATTTCACCCGACTCTTCCTGAAGGAGGACTGTTTTAAATGGGATTGGGCAAGCAGGATTGTGGCTCAAATGGGATTGGACAGGTCACGTGAGCGGCAAGCATACCGACCGCTAGGCAGAGGTCTCAACACGATGGGTACCTGAGGACGGACGGCGCCGCCGAGGCTGGCCTAGAGTGAGGTGGCGAGATGATCTAGACGCGCATCACGAAGGCTGGTTCGAAGTGACACAGGAGAAGTGTACCAGGAAGGATAAGTTATTAAAAAAAAAATGTGAATGTCTATTTTATGACACGCTCTGGAGCTTGATGAGTTTTGTGATGGGTGAAGTTGGTGGTATCGAAATTGACCTAAAATTCCAAACTGTATAGACTGCCGTTGAAAATAAACTTTGCATCTTGTTTTGAACCAAAGACGCGATTAGGATTTTTTTGATGATGAAAATGAATCATAATACATCTCTAAGAGGTTTTGTGAGTTTAGCCTACGCCCCCTTTGCTGGTGGTGGAGATAAATGATAACTCGCATTAATTACACAAACACGTTACGACTTTTATTGGATAATTATTACAGCGACCTACTTAGTCCGAGGCGTGAGGCTAACTGTCCCAGTTGCCAAGCCGCGCGTCGAACTATTACAATAATGTGTGCGTCAGCCCCTTACAGTTTTAAAATCTCTAAAAGGTGTTACAAAAACTTAAATTCAGTCATTTGGACCAATGACCAATAAAACTGGGCTTTTGACGAAATACTTACCAGTTTTCCAAGATACCCAGCTACGTGCTTACCTTACTATGCTTAGAGCAGTTTCATTTAAAATCCTTAACTTTTTAACTTACAAAAATGAGTTTCGAAACTATATTTTACTAAGAAAGAGTATGTATGATAAAAAGTTTATACCACGTATTTATGTACATTTATAACGATGCCGATTGTTACAAAAGTTGCACCCCTCGAGCTGTTAAATCAAAGGCATGACGAACATACAATTAAGATCATAATTTTATGTTTTACGTAAGTACACATAAACTGAAATTAATTAGTGGGTAATTTATGAACCTTTTATATATTTTTGATCCGTTTTGAAAGAAAAGAAATTCTCACGTGGTAATTAGATATTTTACAAGTAAAGAAAAAATAACCCCTAGACTTTTTATATTCGGGAAAAAGGTTATATACAATCACAGTTTTTTTTTGACAAAGGTAAAAATAGAAACAACACCAGTTCAAATATTTTTGAAAATAACTTTTGAAATGTAAGACCATTTCAGATAAGAGTTGATAGACTGTTTGGTAGCAGTTTGACCTGTTTTTCGCCAATAATAAAAGAACATGAAAACTGGGGAACGTGAATCAGAATTTTGAAATAAAAATCAAATGTCATTTATACAAATTAGTTTGTGAATTAGCATTTTACCACCAAAATTACATAACAAGTCTCCCAAAACGCCTGCCCTTACCTCCCAGTGTTTTAAATGGCACGTAGAAAAGGCGCTCCCAGCACACATGCTGTCTGTCAATTCACCATAGACATAATGCATAAGTGACATCATTCTCATGAATTAACAAATGTTTTTTAAAGAAATTTCAACAAATCACAGGCTCAGCCTAGCTCAGGCACAGTTGCTCATATTAATTCTTTGTGCTTAAACTGCATTTAAATATTGTTGAACACGTAATGTTTTAAGGAGCAATAAATAAACTTAAAAAAACTAAAATCTCCAATCTTAACACTTTGACAACCACAGCAAGATTATCTCCGTTGATTAACCTGTTGAGTAACTCTCCGGCTGACTAGCGACCAGTGAACCAGTGTCCGCAGTGAGGTAGGACCACACCGCCCATGCTAAGGTTTATGTTATCACTACTAATTATACCTATAAACAGAGGTACATAGGTAGAGAATATTAACTTTAATTTGTTTGATCATCACCCTGTTGACGGTCGGATTTGAACAGATTTTGGGTGATACGTGATTCATTTTTAACCGACTTCAAAAAAGAAGGGAGGTTCTTAATTCTTTTTTTATGTATGTTCACCGATTACTCGAAGGAATCGATAAGGAAAATTCTTTTTTGTTTCAAAGGGTTGCTTCCTAGGAGGTCCCATTTAAATTTTAACGAAAAAAAAAAAAAACAAATCTAAAAATTGTATACATCGATTATATTTTCGTTTACTACGAAACCTCGCCATATTTGTATAGGATATTAAAAAATAAAAAAAACTTTTATGCAAAAAATAAAACCGACTTCAAAAACACAAAAAAGTGAAAAATAAAAAACTGAATAAACAAACAAAAGTCACCGACTTCTGAAGTTGAAGTTATTTATTAACTCTGTTTTTATAAACTCTACTGACGCCGTGATTAACGTAGCCACCTGCTGGACCCAAAAACGAAATCGTACCATCGATACGAAAGAAGAATAATCTACAACACTCACAGAAAGTCAGTCTCCCTCAAATCAGGCATTTCTAATGCTGACCTATGAAGTTACCTAAAGGTCACGACACACAATAAAGCAGGTTGTAGACCCACGGGGATACAAAAGGTCACACAATAACTGTGACAGGATGTTAGCATGCGAAGATCTGACCTATTGTAACCATTTTACCATATAGGGATTGCCCAATAATTGTATTAATGATGTGAAATATGATGATGAGTGAGAATAGTAATAATTACAATACTTGACTAACGAATTATTAATTGCCTGAAGTCATAAGTCCAAAAATCAGACAACTTGTCTTTGAAAAAACCGGCCAAGTGCGAGTCGGACTCACACATGAAGGATTCCGAACCATCGTAGTAGGGGAGCCCCCTTAAATTTTTAATATTTTTTTTTTTTTTTACCTATTACAGATCATGAGATACAACCCACTGACAGACAGACGGACGGACGGACGGGCAGCGGAAGCTTAGATATAGGGTCCCTTGGTTACCCTTTTTTTTCGGGTGGGAAATCATCAAAAGAACCCCCAAACAGGAAGGGAGTAAGGGAGTGTCAAGCTTCTAATGACTAAAACCCATGCATGTTCCTTCTTTGCCCTTTGTGTTCCAGGGCTGCGGTATCTCTTTCGAACAGCCCCGCAGCCCTGGCTCCCTTGGTTACCCTTCGGGTACGGAATACTAAAGATCTCGTGTTACACAGTAACTGGGTTGCGAAGGTCAGACAGACAGTCGCTCTGTGTATAATACTGGTATTCAGATGCATCCGTGACTCCTGCGACTTGCAGATTTTTTTGCCAAATCGACTTGTATTTTGTATTTTACGAAAGTCTACGACGACGTCGAGGATCGGGCGATACGCCTAGAGTAGAGTTGGGCTGGACACCTGTCTAGACGCCGAGATGGCCGATGGAGTAATGTTTTGACTGAATGGTGGCCAAAGTTGGGCCTAAAAAACAGGGGCCATCGAAAGGCGCGTTAGGTTGATGATATCGCTAAAATCACGAGAAACAGGTGGATAAGGGACGCACAGAACAGAGAATGGCAGAAGAAATGGGGAGGCCTATACCCAACAATGGGTGATTGCGTGCTGAGATGATCACTTGTATTTACATGCTTATATACTTACATATCTCAACGTTCTGTGAATCACGTCTTTGCTAAATCAAATGCTCAATCATTTTAACACCAACAGAATCTTACACGATCGACAGTATGGTTTCACCAAGGGGCGTTGTACAACTGACGCCGGTGTAACCTTATTAAAGCACATATTTACTGCGTGGGAAGAGTCCCAAGACGCCATTGGAATATTTTGTGACCTCTCCAAAGCATTTGATTGCGTAAATCACGAGAGATTTAAGATAAATAGACGGCCCAAAATCTAGATGACGTGAATAATGCCCTACTTAATGTCCATAATTGGTTCACAGCAAACAACTTAGTGTTAAATGAAAAAAAAAACGAAATGCGTAAGATTTGCTTTACCGAATGTTAAAAGTAGCGATTGTGATATAGTATTGAATAAAGAGAAACTTGAATTTGTAGATAAAACTGTTTTCCTGGGGATTACGCTAGATTCAAGGCTACAATGGGGTTCTCATTTAACATCTCTTGCGGGGCGGCTAAGTTCAGCAGCGTATGCTATAAGAAAAATCCGTCAATATACTGATGTAGATACCGCTAGACTGGTCTATTTTAGTTACTTTCATAGTATTATGTCTTATGGCATTTTAATATGGGGACGGGCTGCAGACATTGAGTCTATATTTATTCTGCAAAAAAAAGCCATCAGAGCCATATATAATCTTCGTAGGCGCGATTCTCTAAGGGAACTGTTTAAGGAAATTAACATCATGACGGTACATTGTCAATACATCTACGAAAACATAAAGTATGTAAGAAAAAATCTACATCTTTTTAATAAAAGAGATGACAGACACAATTACAGTACTAGAAATAGAGACCAATTAGTTCAGCCAGGCTTCAGACTCGCTAAAGTAGACTCATCTTTCAAGGGGTACTGTTTGAGATGCTATAATAAAATTCCACAAAGTATTCTTGAACTGAATGAAACGAAATTTAAAACATGCATTAAACGCACACTATGTAAGAAAGCATATTACAAGTTGGACGATTATATCACTGATAAAAATGCTTGGCTTAATGCCGGTCCGGCTCCACAAGAACAGGGGCGCCTGAATTGATAGCATTAAATAGTATTGTTGGAGCTGCTGAAGATTGTATAACTATCTTTGCATTGTATAGATTCAATCTCTTTTGTATTATATAGCCGCCTAGCCCATATTGTGTGAGTACTATGTACTAGAAAGCTGTCATTCGCTGGAAACCTGCGTCTTTTCTTGACTTGAATGTGCCCTGGCGGTTAGGAGTATGTCATGCTCACTCAAATGTCTCGCTGATGGTGGCACGTGTGTCGGATCATTTAGTTCCCTTCAAAATGGTTGAGTTGAATGGTGCTGATACATGCGTCATGTTCGTGAACAGGCGCTGTCAGTTGTGACTGGTCATCTCTTATTTGCCACGGCTTATTTGAATTAATTATTTTATTTTTGAATTGTTTTTACTATGGACACTTTTAACGTACACATCTTGCTGCATCGTTCTCACATAATGTACCATCTCAAAATGAATGATGTAACCAAGGTTTTGTTAAAGTATTCTGATTTAAAAGAGTGTCCATGGAGTTTCTTGCCCGTTCTTCTCCATAGAGATCTACGTTAGGGAATGGGCAACTACAGTACTTTCACAGTTTTTGTGCCTTGTGACTGGGATTGTAGCTATATTTTACTGTTGTCTTTGTTTCGACAATTCAAAAGTGCCTGTAACTGGCCTACTTGAAATAAATGCTTTGATTTTGATTTTGATTTTGGTCTTTTGAAAAGACCCTGAAGACAAACTTGTCAACCCTACGAAAGGATCGAATGCCCTGTGCTATAAAAAGCTACGATATTCGCGATGATGTGAGTATTAGTTAACCAATAAGCAATGAAAGACAGGAATTCAGTATTAGAGACAAAGTTTTATCGCCGGAATGTAGCATTTAATAATTATAAGTACACAAGCTTATTTCAAAGGTAAAATAATTATCTTCCACTTCATCTAGCAAACAGACCAGCATAAATCAAATACCCATGAAATATAGTCAACGTTTGTAGACGAGCAAATCCATACCTACTAATATTATAAATGCGAAAGTAACTTGGACTGTCTGTTGGTGTGTCTGACTGTTACGTTTTCACGACTTTAGATGTAAGGATCTCGATAAAATTTGGCACGCTCACAGGCAGACCATGTTAGAACATAGGTTACTTTTTATCCCGGAGTCAGTGTGTTCATTTTCAACTTCCACGCGCCGAAACCGCGGATATAAGCTAGTCCATAATAAACTTACATAATTATATCGTAACTCTTCAAAACACACCTCTCGACAGGTATACCAGAGTTTCAACGTAAATTAAATCCAACATCCAACGAAAACCTGTACAACATAGCATTGCCACTTCCTGGCAGGAGGGATCCATCAAGCGTTCTCTCATAACCTATGGGATTTACGTTGCGACTCGGTAAACGTAATTACGATTTGTCATTTACATAGAAGTCTTGAACTAGCTGAGTTCGATGCGAACACTACACGGCGAGGGCGCCAGTTACACCGTTCTGTAAGGTTTGGTTGGCTAATGTTCGCTGTTTTTCTTCTAAATTTCGTATCGATGATACATTCGTCCAGTTAACTTGATTACGTTGGTGTAGGTGTCCATATTGATCGCAGCTTCAGTAGCGTTCTTTATGTCCTCATATTTTCGCTTCGGTGTTTAGCCTGCCATGAATTGAACAATCTTGCCGTAATAATGATTTTTAATGGCAGTGCCAATTTCAGGATGGTGTATATAGGGCCCACACTGGGTTTGTGTGCTGAATTACGCACTACCGTCTACTGAAAGAAATCCTGTGCCCCAGATGTGGGAACATAACTTATGGGCGGATTCTGTCTCCTTATATGAAAAGACTTTAGGCTGTGAGAACCATTATCAAGAACAGACAGTAGACGCCACGTTCTCTAGTTATGATGATAATGATTACGTCTTAAGAGCCTACCAAGACCTTAAAGGTTTTATCTAGTGGCTTCTAGATACCAAGAAAAAGGTTGTCGCATGTGTTTATGGTGGTGAGCATTTGCAATCTACTGATTGCGAGAAGCACAGAATCGATCGATGTAGCGTCGCTTGGGGATGGCTCATATCCAGCAGTGGACGTGCTTCAGCTGCAATGACGATAATGAAGAACCAGATTTTTATTACAAGGGTAATAAAAATCTGGTTCTTCATTATCGTAATTCTACATGATACAAAAGAATAAGGATTCTTTTGTATCATGTAGAATTTATCAACACTATTTACCATCAGACTTCAATAAGGAAATTTTTCTGGAGGAGTCGCCGCAACTTGGCCAATATCGTGCTGTGTAATCTGGAGTTACAGGCATAGCTTGCTAAGATAAGCAAGTTGAACTGGTAGTGGACTGAACAAGGTTGTCGTAGGCCCGATGGGTGAAGGAGTCTTCGAGACCGCGTATTGTTAAGCGTAACGTTGAATGCCTTCCAGGGTTCAGGTAGATGGACTGACAACTTTAAAAAGGTTGCTGGGACAGACTGGATACTTGTGGCGCAGCTTTAAAAGAGACCTGTGTCCAGCACTGAGCTGTGTTGTTTGATTGATACTGTGATAGACTCACTACCGAACTTATTGACGACATTTTCGTTTTTTTCTGGTTACCACTTTCGTCAACCAAAAAAAACTAACCGCCACACTTCGGTGTAACACACATTACCGCATCTGTGTGCGGTGTGTACTTAGGCCGCGCACACACCGGCACGGTTACGTGAGCGAACATAATAAAGGCGCACGCACACCAACGCGTACCGGGCAACGTCCCTAACTCGCTATGTGTACCTACCTACCCGATAGTTGTGTTTTATTTATACTTTCTTAGCTTAGGGGATACGGGCAAGCGGCGGTGACTGAGAATTTCTTAGTGCCAAAGTGCCAATGTCCATTTAATGGAGTTTGAATTGTGCTGCGATAGAATCGTTGGCGGGTTATTTTTTTGTGAAAATTGAATTTTGGATGGTTTTGTGTTAATTTTAGTAGTGAAGGTATTTCTTTTTATATTTTTTTCATTTATTGGTTCATAGCACATAATAAAACTAAACTTCATAAAAATATGTCACAAAACAATTTTTGAAGCAGATTTGTTTTTAATAATTCTTTAAAGTTATGGAAACCTCATGAGCGAGAATATTATAAGAAAATTATTTTATCATAGTTATAAAATAACAATAACCTCATGTTGTTACTTGGTTCAATTCACAAAACACTAAAAATCTAACGTGGCCTATTGATATTTTCAGTCTGAATAAAATGTTATAATTTTTTGAACAGGGTTTTTCTTTCTAATACATACCAATTTAACACACAGCTACTTAGTTTTACAAAATTATACAAGAATCCAACAAGAAAAACGTTCCATTCTATTAAAAAAAACTCCTAACAAAAATTTAAATTTCACTTACGCCATTTTCCCCTGACATTCACATCGGCATTAGGAGCGGCGTCTGTGTCACGTCTCGCGTCGCTTGCGTGTGTGCGCACGCGCATCTGTGTGTGTGAGCGACTCTTGCGCAGGTAACCGGGATCGTCTGCGGTGCGCCGGGATAGGCCGCGTTCATACTCCGTACAAAAACGTTAGATTTTTTTCTTTTAGTCTTAGAAGATTCTTAGTGGGTTGGTTATTTAGAGTTAGGTTTAGGATTTGTGTTAGAATGCCTAGTATTCTAAAGGGAGTGGGGATTTAAGCAAGATGAGAAGTAAATTAATTGAACTCTAAGCGGAGAATGTGCTGTGGTGTGCCTGTCAATATAACTGTATAAACTGTTCTATTAAATACGATAGGACGATATTCGTGTATTTTCCCGTATTCAAGTTAATTATTGTGTTCTTAATTACGTCAGAAAGAATTAAATGTGTTCCTCCATGCGGTTTTAGTTAAAAATACTTTATTCCCCAAAATTAAATCATTATAAAATACTTCCAACGCAAACGCACTCGAAAACGGCTACCCATTATCGCACTGGAGATCATTTATTAAAAAAAAATCGCATCGCCAAAAATCTTACAAGAAATTAATTACAGAAAAAAAAGAAAGGGGTGTGCTCGGCCAGTGTGTGCGCTGACGTAATTTCACTGACGGCGGGAGCGCGCCGGCGCAGTGGCATCCGAGCCCTCGCGCGTCCCGGTCGGCGCTTGCGCATCTAGCACATCCGACCTAACCTTACAACATTGACAAAATATCGTAACATCACATAAGCTGTTAAAAAAATCATTGACAACTAAACCATCATTTTTTATTTGAAAAAAGTGATTTTTTTGACGTTTCTGATGTGTCGATATTTTGTTCAGTCCCACACAGTGTTGCACATCGCCCGTGCACGTGTGTTGTCGTCAGCAGCGGCCTACCCGGAGGGAACGATGTAAGTTTTTTTTAATTTTCTTACTTTTCTAAGACTCCAATAAGTTTCTAGTCGGTTGTTTTGTCCGATTTCTGGGAAAAATAATAAAATGCTACTTTAATTTTTTCTTATTCGCAGTTTTCTTTTTCATAAATATGTTCAAACTTTTCCTAATGAGAATATCTACCTAATAATATTTGCTGTTTGTTATATTATCAGGAATTTTCTATACAAATGAGAAACAAAAGTTAATTACCTACCTAAGTGAGAAATAAAACCGCATTGTTTTCACGTTACCTATTTCTCAATTATCTAAATAAACATTTGATCACAAAACTTTTAAATGGGTATCTAGCGTAGGTTCCTTCACCAGAAATCAATTTTTAATATTTTAGATCTCATCTGTCACCTACTAAAAAATATGCAAAAAAATTCTCACTGCTTTTACCGCCTAGGCACATATGCATGCTAATCTTTTGTTTTTTCTACACATACCTACTTATAACAAAGAAATTCACACTCAAACTTTATTTTAAAAACAGAACCTACCATAAACAATACCATCCAAACTTAAAACCTTGTTCCACGAAAGAAAAAAAAAGCATTTTCCCGGCATTTTAACATTAGAAAGAAAATGGCGGCAAGACCACGTCACCGGTGCAGTGGTGACGCGCGGCATAACCTAGGCCAACATAGTCGATAGGAAGCACAGGTCAATACACCCGGTCATGGTCATGCGCTTTCCCGGGAATAGAATTATTCTTGTTTAGTCTTATGTAGGAATTCTAATTAGAAGTTGGACGTGGCAGACGGCGTACGGGTTTCGGTTTTATTGTAAGTAGGTACTAACTGCTTTGAGTATTGGAATTTCTAGATTTTTGAGTTGGAAGCGTGGGATTTTAAACTCGGAAGTTGAGGCGCACGTTAATTACAGGTTGATAGTGATATCTGATTTTGGAATATAACGCTATATAAAATATTTCCACCGTTTTTCGCTAATCCAAAACTGAAACTCGTCACCATTGAATAAAATTGAAATAAAAAGACTTTACAAACTCAAAAGGTAATTTTACATACCTAACTACTAACTAGGAGCATAATCCAACCTCCACTTTTCTATTAATTATAAAAACGATAGCTAGTAGCTTAACGGTGTCATTTAATAATCATTTGACAATAAAAAGCATATCCTAACTAACAAAAAATAAGCAGTTTTACTAAGGCTTTTTTTCACGTTTGCTTATTTTACAAAAATGAAACAAATATATAATTATTGAGTTAATTTTAAAAACAACTATAAGTACTCAAGTCACCAGAGCAAAATAAAATTAACCCAGCATTCCGATTCACATAAAATGAAAAGCAAGTCCACACTGCCAACCCTAGGCTGTGTTAAAAACGGTTTCTAAGTCGACTCGAGCGCACTCATAGTTGCATGTTATCCTAGGTCACTGGCACGAGCTTTCACGATCATTGACGAAGGCGCCCGACGTCGCCCGAACGCAGACGGGCTGTGTCAAACGATAGACGTGCGATAGTGTTTCGTAGTAAGGTGACTAATTCATTCATAACTTGTTGGAGATATTTGGAATGGGTATTACTTTTTGGTAAGCAGTCTTTTAGATACGAGCTTGGCGATTTAGACATTCTTCTAGTGATACGTCTTAGCGTACTTCTAACGTTTAACTGCACAGGCTAGTCCAATTACTTCAGGGTACGTTGGCTCACACCTACCTACGCTTCTTTCATGCGTTCTTGCTACAGATTTGACTGTCATGTCTTCTAAGGGTGAGATCGACTTCTCAATGCAGTTCCCTACAAGGAAAAAATGAATTGAATTATTGAATATAGGTTCCGTAAAGTCCAATTAATCGGAGTATTTCACTCAAAAGATCAGCAGCTTCCGCAGCGGAGCCTTCCTGTCTGATATAATACTACAAACCACGATCAATCCGTATACCAAGCATGGTGCTTTGGGCAACGACCAAGGCCTATTTAAACGTTAATTAAAAAGGCTTTTATTTCCAAAAATCTTTCTAAAACCTATCTTAAAACCTCGACCCTGATGTAATTAAAATCACCACGTTGAAAGTTTTAAGCGTTTTTGTCATTGCAAAAACCTTTTTCAGCTATTAAAAAAATAACATTAAAAAAAGACTTCTAGCTTTCCAGCTTCTTCTTATTCGAAAGACGTTCTCAACTTCTCCAGTTCATCGAAACAGAAAAACGACCTAGTTAAAATATAAACCATACCAATAACAAAGAGAACAGTGTCATCTCTGTATCCTGCAATCAACCAGCACTTGGTACTTCGTGACAACCAGTTTCTCTGCCTGACGATTTCTGGGAAATGAGCACCTGTTTTACTACCAGTACCTACGTGTGTCAACGTTCTAACTGAAGTTGTATTACTGCTCATCTTTCTGTTCAAACGCGACGAGTGATATATTTACTGCGGGTTAAAAAGAATGGCTACTTTTAACTTATCAATCCATTCACAAGTTAGCTAGGATATTTGAAAGCTTTGGAAAAACTTAGCACAAAAAGGTGATCCATGCATTTGAATAGCATACCAGTCAGGTGCATTTTTCGGAAATTGTCTATTTATGAGACAGTCGCCAATACTTATTTGGAATTGCCACGATCCTTATTGGATTATTAATAATTTAATTTAATCCAATTATGAGAATTTTTAGGGACGAATACCAAAATATTTTGTTCGCAAACATGAAAGAATGAAATATCTGATCTATGAGAAAGTTTTAAAATTAGCCAGAATAGATAGACCCGACTAACCGAAATTTTGGTAAACGAATGAATGCAGTTAGGTAGTTTAAGGTAACATTATAGGTTAATAACATAGCTGAATATAAGCAGGCTAAATAATAACAGCCGCTCGGGTCGATGATACTTGCCTAGGTTGGTCTGTGGATGGGTGACCGCCCATTACATACCAAGTTTCCTCCGTGCCTCGGAAAGCACGTTAAGCCGTTTGACTCGTTAGGTAGGTTTGACAGTCGTTAGGTAGTCAGTGGCCCAAAAAGTGTGACAACCAGTCTTACCAAGGGGTATCGTATTACCCAGTACTAACTGGGTTGTGATGGTCAGAGAGGCAGTCACTCCATGTAAAATACTGGTATTCAGCTGCATCTGGTTAGACTGGAAGCCGACCCCAATATAGTTGGGAAAAGCCTAGGCAGATGATAATGCATATAAGCAAGAAATAGTTGATAGTTACTTTATATAAGTTTTTAAACGAACATGGTCACTAAACACCCACCCGCAATAACTTCAGTTTATCCGTAATCATGGTGCAAGCAACAACGCCGAAATATCAGGAACTCAAAACAAATAGTAAACTTCGAACAAATAGTAGTAGTTCTCAGTGTTAATGATAGTTATTTTGTGGACGTGTCTATTTAATGAAATACGCAGCTTTCGAAGAATATAATATAATTTAGTAAGCATGTGAGAACTGATAGCATGTATTAGAAAGAAGCAGAAGAAAGAAACAAGAAAACTTTCATAAGTTGGCAGACACTAAAATTAAAAACTTCGTTAATTTTACTAAAATTACAAAACTTTCTTTTTTGTTGTTAAGAAACCTTACGACGAATGAATACTTACCTAACTTAAAACGAAACCTAATTAGTAAAATTATTCAATTCGAATTCCACCGTTTCACATTAGCCACCTACTTGCTCCGCCATATTGGATTCAACTAACCTAAAAAATTTATGTATAAAGGCCAGTCAAGGGTTACATGTGGCCATAAACTATAACAATTTGTCCCAGCGAGGAGTGAGGTTGGGAGGGGGAAGCAGGGACCCTACCTGGTGAGGTCATGAGTGACCAGCAGACAGGTTTTTTGTTTCCGATTATAGGGATGGGGGATGCTGTCAGCTGTTTTAGTTAGGATATCGATGTTTCGATAAAAAGTTAAGAATTCTAGGAGCACTATCGATACACTTCTGCCGCCTAAACCTTTGAAGAAATACAGACGTGATTTTATGTGCCATTTGAAAATTAATGAAACTCTTAAATGGTGAGATGTAATTGCAATAATTTTAAGCTATGAAATCCATCAAAGGCATTATTCGGCACTTGCATAAACGTTAAAAATACGCAACGTAACGGTAAAAGGTTAATTTTATTGACCCCTTAGTAATAATAATGATATTCACACTCTGTATTGCGCATTATTTAATTTTTTTTTTTCATCATGTCGATGATAAATTGATTATTTAAGTTAAAATAGCTTGATTGACTTGTTTCACGTCGTATATATTATACTTCAAATAGTGCAGTGTTGATAGGTAGGTAACTATTTATAAATGAATGACGATCAATTTATGATAAAGAATATTAAGGTTAAAGTATGATCGTGATCAGAACACGTCGCGTTGTTAGATCAAAAAATCCACCGACTATTTGCAGACTATCGACACCATCTCATCGCTACGTTCACATGCCGGCAGCCGACATTTCACTGCCAAGGCCCCGCCACCCCATGCTCTATAGAGCAAACATTATATCCAACAGCTTTTTATTATGGCCGTTGCCCATAACCTATTGAAACACGAAGGTCGGCTACAGTTTTGCTAGTGAATGAAATGAAATTAAAAGATCAAAAGGATTATTTTTTGCCTCATTGGCAACTGACATCTAAAAGTTCTTTTACATTTTAAAACGTATTGTCTCGTTATATCAGACTGTGGTTGAGCTGAAAGCGAACTAATGTATGGTTATTTGATGCTTTGAAAAAATAGGTACGCAAATTGTCACCATAATTTTCGTTTTACTTTTATGTCTGGCCTAGCATTGCATGTAGCAACAGTTCGTCCGACAGCCAATATTGGTAGTCACCTAGCAACGAGTAGTCATATGAACAATAACTCATTTAATCTATACTAATATTATAAAGAGTTATTTGTTTGAAAGTTTGTACGTAAGAGGTAGGCAATCCTCGAAACTAATGATTTAATTCTAAAAAATATTTCACTGTGGCAGAAAGCTACACAGTTATTCGTGGGTGGATATAAATTATATTTATATCATGCATATTAGCTGAACTATCACAATTTTAGCGGACGAAGTCACGGGGCGAAGTGCTAGTACTAAATAATTGCTAACTCGCGAGGCAAGAAACATTTAATTAGATGCATATAGAAAGATCTTAAAAGCCTATGAACGTATCTAGCCAGGAGTCTACCTTTTTGATCGCTCATTTTGTCTGCATTGCTGCTAGAACCCCGTCGTAATCCTTCTGCAGTTATTTCAATTAATTTGACTCCTTCCATACATCTCTTTAAAACCGTATCATCTTTCACACAATCCATCCATTGTTTGTTTTGTTCCTTATAAGTGTATAAGGAGACCTGGGTTGCAATACTTTTACATAAAACTTCGCTACTCCCAAATTACGTTTTGACACAAAGAATCGTTGAATCGTTCCCTTACCATTAAGGCCACCCCACACCCCAAGACGACTCATAAACTGTGTTTGTTGTATATTGTGACTTGTAACACGTGGCGGAAGCAGATGCCAGTTTATTAGTAGATACTGTAGATACAAGGCGTTATTGCTTTAATTTCGGTACTTCATTGTTCTAAAAAACGTTTCAGCAATGTTGATGCGGCTTGGGGTGATGATCCTTAGCAAGAGCAGCCCTCTTTCCACTTTCTTTATGATTTTTTGTCTTCTAAACTTGGGCTGAATTTTAGGCTTGATGTATTTAAACGATAATTAAAATGACATTAAATAAACAATCCGGTCAATGTGGCGACACTTGGGGGAGGCCTATGTCCAGCAGTGGACGTCTTTCGGCTGAAATGATGATGATGATGATGATTAAATAAATAAGAATTATATAGATTGCAGAATAGTCTTTGAGCTACTGCTTGAAACCCGTTAATTAGTCGATTCACGATTACCTTGGTGGGCTAAAAATAATGTCAGTCTTGGTGAATCTAAATTTACATTAGGTAGGTATCAAATAAGCTGGATCATATCCTAAATCAGAACTATGAAGTGTTGAGTCCCCAGTTTTATTCTGTGTGTTTTTGGAATGGACAAACACCTCTTATTTATTAGAACCACTATCGATAAAAAATGAGGGATTAAAACTTTAACCAAAAATGGTCCCGATTGCCCCATTTAATAACCGCCACGAGGTCCATATATTCAAATTGTCCAACATACCCAACGAAACATTACATTTTTATATTCAACTTTCAACAAAGAACACAGTCAGGGCTCTCGGTGTGATAATACCAACACGATAGGGATGGGATGTAACTCAAACCGGTATCACTCGATACTAAAAAAATAGACCGCTTTAAACGAGTCTAAGGGGTCAAAAAAGTTGGATACTTGAGAATAAATGGACGTTTGTTATTATTCGTACTATGGAGGCTTTTGTATTGACGAGAACTTGTCTTTAGTGAGCGGTATGCAGGACATGCATACCAAATAAGTTTGACATCGGGTCGGTTAAAGCGCAAAATTAACCGTCTATAGACTCGGGCTATATTTTGAAAACCAAAAAAAAAAGAACAGAAACTCAACACCCTCTCTCTCGACTCTTTTGAGAAACTCACTCACTCATTGGAACCGATGGCAAACTTCTGTTTAACATGCCGTGTGCCTGATGGATGACACTTATCATCAAAAATGACTAACCATTCCATACAAACTTTCATCCCCTATTTAACCACTAAAGGAGATGAGTTTTCAAAAATCATTCCACAGTGCTCACCTCAGAACTCTTGTCCCAGACGGTTCGTTTGTGCGTTGTCTCTCAAAAAATTTATTTAAGATTTTTACTTAGTAGCTTGATGGAATATAAATCCACAAGATAGTGATTTGAACAAAATACCCTGAGGTAGAGGAACACAACGGTGCAGTGAAGAGTAGCTGCGAATAACCTTTTATTTATTTGTTTGTATAAGCACTTCAATAACAAATAAAATAATTAAAATCATTGCAATTTAATATCTACGCCTGTTTATTCTTAGTCATATTCGATGGATCTTAATTTTGAACATGCATGCAAAAGTAACATAACATTAACAAGTTATTAAATAAATTATTAAAATGAGCATAATCCCATAACCAATGTAAAATTATGAATGCTGGTAGCGACCACACCGAACTGGTATCGGTATAAAGATACCAAGTTTATGGCACCATGTATTATCTTAACAGTTTCGATATAAATAGGGGGATAGAATATTAATACTGGTTTAACATCAATGAAAGTTATTTTTACGATAGGATCAATTCATTATTTAGTATTCCATGGACGCATTTGATGATAAGCTAAATTTTTTAAGGACCAAATTGTTATAATTGAAGATAGTAATTAATAGAAACTGTTTCATAGCCGGAGTATGTATAGGTAGGGATATAAAGGTTATAAGGATACTCCACCATTCATTCTAAATATTATCACTAAGTATTAATTTAGGCTACCTAAAGTAATTTTTAAGCTACCACTGTGTAAGCAAGGCGACACTGCTTGCAACTCGTTCCGTAGGCGTATAGGTAAGTCATAAATAAATAATAAAGCTATTGAAAGTTTCAAGTTTCTACAGTTCAATTCTGGTGCAATTGCCTAATCTTAGGTAACACACACCCAAATATTGTAACCACAACTTGTACTGAATCTAAGACTTGGGAAATCACTAGGTATTCGAATATTGCTGAGGCCATTTTGAGACCATTGTTTAAAACTGATTGAACCAGTCTTACCAAGGGGTATCGTATTACCCAGTACTAACTGTGTTGTGGAGGATAAGCAGTTGCTCCTTGTAAAATACTGGTATTCAGCTGCATCCGGTTAGACTGGAAGCCGACCCCAACATAGTTGGGAAAAGGCATCCGAGCCATTTGTGGCATTCCACCATGGGAATCCTAAATCACTGTTCCTAAAATTAAAGCTTGTTACATTATCCAGTATGTATATTTTAGAATGCGCTCCGACAGCACTTTGACTTGTTTAAAAAGTCTGAAGACCGTTGCCCTTGAAAAGTAAGAGAAGATAGAATAGTTCTACCTAGAGCGCCAAGGACTTCTTTATATAAAAAGAACTCTTTTAATATGTGTGGAATAATTTATAATAAAATACTAAAGAACTTTAAAGAGTTAAGTAATAATTTGTTTTTATAGTTAAAATTATGGCTGCTGGAAAAACGATTTTATTCTATTAATGAATTTATAAATAATGTTAATAATTAATACAAATCAGATCCGATCCGATTCGATCCTTTTAGATAGATGCCAATCAAACACTTATGATTTTATTTGTTTACCTTACTGATATATTTTAAATTGAATAATTTTTTTCTTAATGTTATAATTGATTTTTTATATTAATTTTGTACGCCGTATATTGACAAAACATAGACAATATACTATCTGTAACCATACCTGTGTTTAACAAAATAAATGATTGATTGATTGAAGGCTAGGCAGATGATATTTAAAACTGATTGAAGTTTTGTGAGTCATCATATTTGTGTATTTATTTGTATATGATTTTGTATTTAATTGAATAACTTAATAATGATTCCAGTATGAGTTATGTACCTGAAATAAATGAATTTAAATTTGATTTTGAATATCGTGTATCCTCGTCATATTATTCTCTCATCTACCTTTAAGTTTTTAAATTACCTTTCTAGGCTTGTCAAGTTGTCATCATAACCGCGATAATTTATTTTGACTAAGTATCGTGATATTTTATTGAAACAATCTATCTGTGAAGAAATATCAATGATATTATAGAGATTAACCATACTTTTCAGAAGACTATATATTTTAAGCCTACCTTTCCAGCTGATGACCTGATTGTCCATATAATACCATTAGGCACTTTTTTAAACATGCACAACTTAAAAGTGAAAACCCAAATCATATTCATATTCCTACAGAACTCAGACCTACTAAAACCAGTCTCATAAAGCCACCAGACCAGACTTATAAAATAAAAATATTATTCCCAATCGAAACGCAGCCAACATTCAGGACCGGCCCTATTATCGTTAGCATGTTAAATTTTATTTCGGCGTTTACCGTTTAACCACGCTTTTAACCCTTCCCTAGCGATTAACGTTTGAAATTCGAACGCAGCGTAGTGAATGTGAAATCCTTATCGATTTCCCAGATGTAAAAATTTTTTTTGGAGGTTTATGAACATTTTATATCCATGGCAATGATGCTAATTGCCTGTCAGTAAGTGTAGGAATTGATGTGACACATTTTTCAATGGGTAAGTCGGTAGCTATGTAATGTGAACTGTGTGTTTGTGCTGCCATTGCTTACAATGATTATTATATAGCCTTTCACTTTAAAAAATAGCTTTGGGATAAAATGCAGTGAATTCTTGTGTCTAGCGAATGATTTACCATGTCTTTGGCTAGAAAATTTCAATGAAATTGAATGCCTTCTTCCTCTAAATTCGTTAGATCTGTAAACACAAAACATTTAATTGTTTCAATTCACTTGAAATTCTCAGCAGAACTAATACGATGTTTAATTGTTTTGTATTTATTTCAATCTCAAAGGGCTGGAACAATTTCAAGAACGCGAAATAGAAACTAAGACATTTTATTCTTATTCCTAATTAGTTCTGGTTCCAATCAATTTCTATCAGACGAGGCCGCGGAGTGGAGAAACTGATATTTATTAACGGAGCGGAGCGGAGATTTTATGCAATCCCATTGGTTAACATTTCTCCGTTTCTCCGCTCCTCAGACTCGCTCCGCTTCAATGGACAGGCAGCCTAACCAGAGAAGATTTTCATAACAATTAAAAGTGATAATACAATTAAGCTTGTTAACATTAAACTGACAACAAATAAATAAAAACGTATATTCCTACAGCCTATTAAAACCATTCATTCATACTCATTTTATTACAGACTTTTAAAACACTTCGTTTATTCTGCATACATCAGTTTTAATAGTAGTTTTACATCGAGTCTCCTTATAGAGCAAAGATGCCATCTTAAATTGACGTCAATCAAATTCCGCGTTCCCAACGGGAAAAGTAAAACAATAGTGGGACCTATCCCGTCCCTATGCTAATATACATTGTAATTAGAATCCAGTCTAGTGTAACAACTGGTTTACATTTCAATTTCAACCTTAGATTCTCAGTTCTAGAGCTGGTTTTTAAAAGGATGAAAGTGTATGAAAAAATTATAAAAATGTTATCATTTATCTTTCTGAAAGTGATTGTAAATTTTCTGAATAAATTCTGTTGCTTTTTATTAATGATTTTAATTACTTCGTTTTTATACTATTTAAATTAGTTAACAAACTAATTTATGTGGCGTATCGATTGGGAATTCGTTAAATTATTTTATTCGAAGTTTTAGCCAAAGATGGTCTATTGGTTTTTTCTTTTTCCAATATGAGTTTATAATCGAATTGATCCTTTGCTACTGGTCCTGTAGGTATGGTCAGTCTGTGGGTTAATATTTGCGTGTTATTAAAGCTTCAGTTCAAGTTCAACGTTGAATTGGTAGCTTTTAGAGACACGTTCAGCAAACACAATTCTTAATAGTGCATGTAGAATGACGGGTACCTACACAGGTTCTTGAGCACTTCCCTAGAACCCGAGTCTGCCACCATTTTCTTCAGCCAGTTTTTATTTTATATACTTTGCATAGGTGTTATGTGAAGTAGACTCCTGAAGCGGCAGGTTTTCAATCTGAGACAAGTTTTCTCGGCATTTTTTTGATGAGCCAAGTTGTGTTTATGTTGCTAATGATTCGTTTCTGCTACTACTCGAGTGGACAACATTCTGACTATTGTAGTTCTAGGAATATGAAAAACATTCACTAGTAGCCATTTCCATTGACACGTCATCAGGTTACAAATAGATGAAAAATCTCCAAAATATACGAAAGCGCTAACAATATCATGACATTTCGACAACTTCCGTGTCACTCGCATGTCAGTGTTCACTTGTAGTGTAAAATTAGTTCAAAATAATTATACTACGACCGTTTTCACACTGCGTCGGTCCTGTCAACATGTACAAGTGTCAAGTTCCTGACACAGTAGGACTTTTTTGTGACAAGATGTTCCTACATCTGTGAAGTGCGACATGACATGTATTTTAAACTTTTAGCTAGTCTGCATATATTTTGAGCCCATCCGCATCACTCTGTATCTTTATTGGTGTTTCGGCAACGAAAGATTTTTTGAAGATGCGACTTTGTAATTTTTTGATTTTACTAAAACCGTTTGTTTTTTGGAAAATATTTTGCGCTCTTGCCAATTAACTACTATTTGATCAGGAAAGGCCAATTTCAGGCAGTTTTTTTCGTTGCTGCAAGTTGCTTCAATACAAAGTCTAGACATATTAGTTTTCAACATCTTCAGATTCTTTTTGTCTTTATCATCAAAGATCGCTCGAAACTTATATTGAGATAAGAAATACAGTTTCTCCATCATCCAAGAATGGCGAATTTGTAATCAACACTTTAATCATGTCAATTTGGCCAGCAGTTCGTTCAACTGTTTACTAACCGTGTATTTTCCGTGATACCTGGGAACCTGGCTATTTGCTAGTCAATTGGTGTCTATTAAGGTGCCAACGTTTTCCTCATTCCTCATTGAAACAAGCTGTTAAATCTTTAGGACACTCTTGATCGATGGATTTGTTACTTGGATTGGGTTTCTGCTCCTTAGATTTGGAATTCTGTTTTCATCTTCTTAGTCGTCGTGTATGTGATTCTTGTATAGAAGTTCAATGCATTTCGGTTTCTTTAGATCGTGTATGCATATTATGAATTTTCTTTGTCAATTTCGTTTTATAATAAGGAAAAGAATATGTTTCCGGTTAAAATGTTTAGTTTGCGTTTGTTGCAATAGGTGCCTTGTAGCTCCACCATTCGATAAAGTAAGTGCCTTATTTAACAAAAGATTGCCTCTCAATTGGTCCATAATACACTGGGTCTCCAACCGTATTGTAGCCACCTATCCATATACCGGTCACTTTCAAATCGTCATCGTTTTCATTCCTTACCTTGGTCAACCTGTCGCCTAGCAACACGATCCCACTGGTTATTGGTTCAAACCTCGTCGAAAAACAGTCAAACACAAGATCTTTTAAACAAGTTTTACCAAAAACGGGTAGCCGGCACTACACAGACATGCCTCCCATATTTGTTCCACCATTCCACTTGAACAGCAAATATCTATACAAAGAGACTGGAAAGTGGAAAAAAAGATGATGAAAGAAAAACAAAAGGGAGTGTGGTGTGGAATAAGAATAGGATACTGTGTGTTAGTGAGTTTTATAAAATAAATCATTATGTATTCGAGCCACGAACGCTTAGCAATAATAATAGTGCTACACGGGGTGGACACAGGGCTGTCCACACGGAACTCTTAACTCATTTTTATGATGAATGAATTTTCAATGATGAAGAAATAAGAACCGTTGTAGTTGTAGATTCGACAAGGACCTGTTGTAGTGTCCATCAGATCAAAACCAGGCAGACTGAATGAAATGAGACAGATGGATGATATGTTCAAACACTTCAGTGCAAACTCCGTAATTTCTCTGGAATTTGAAATTACGTAGATAGTTGAAGCATGGAAGCAGCTTATTAAATGGTATTATAGGTCAATATAGATTGGTAGTAAATGACAAGAGTGATTAATGTGATGTCCCGTATTCCTCACAAATTCTGTTAAGAATTATTTTAAATGAGAGTTATGTTGGGTATCAATAGTGATGCCATAAAAGTCATATAAAATCTTTAACTACCAATGAAGGCAGCGGCAGCCCTACCTAAATATCACATGGCTAACTATATTTGTAAAACTTAGAAAACGTGTAATGAAGTATTAAAATTCCATCCGACATTAATGCAAGCTAGTTCCTTTAATTAAGAACAAAAAGCTCGCATGAGAGCTTTAGAAAAAGCTGACACCCCTAACGATCCAGTTGAACAAACGACGCGCGCCGCTGCGCTTGCGCCTCCCTCTCATTGGCCGATGCAAGTCGCTGCGGCGGGCGTGCGAAAGAGATGGCACTACGTTTTAGCTGCAGCGAGAGTGAGATGGAGGAGTGCAGTCGACGGATGCGAGGGTTTCCGATCATTGACTCCTTTCAAGGCCACTAGCAAGTTACTTTTTTGTTGTATGTCATCGTAACGCCTGTAATACTGACTAAAGTGACCTTCACTACTTTCTTTTGAGGTCGTTTTGGGGACGAACGGCTTTATATTTAAAGGTGTTATTAATAAACTGATCGTAGGGGAAAGTATTGCGAATAAAACTGTGTCACTATATTTAGTGCATGTTAAGTATGAAATGAATGGTAAATATTCTGATCCTTTTATTCTGATTCTTTTTGATTAAAAAGAGCAATGCGTTGGTCAAAGTATGCTTTTACTGAGTCACATAGTCGCTTCCCTATATATTTTTGCTATTGGTCTACCTTTTTTTACTAAGCTCCATTACACCTTAGATAGGTATACCATTGAATAAATTTCTTACCAAATGAAAATTATACAGAAAGCGATAAATATCAGATGAAAATATAAACCCGAATGACTGTACAACTTTGGTTGCTACGCACCAACAAAATGATATCAGTCGACCAGTCGGAGAGTCCCAAGTAACGCTCCTTACAACACACTTTCGTTTCACACGTAGCCACAACCTATCCCAATTCCGGTTCCCCATATTAAAAATAGATAAGTAACGTAAACAGGGGTAGGCAGATACCATGGTCCTCAACTGAGGTCAATGAATTCTTATCTGTGTGAGTTTTGTGAAGTTTTAGTGAGATTGATTCATCATTTTCATTTTAGTAGGTTGCTGTGCGGATGCAGTTTGGTGCAAGATTTTGTTTGTTGTGTTTTAAATAACTTGTTAAGGAGAAGGGGATAGTGAGAGAAGTATGTGGAGATACTCGTATGCTGCTAAACAAAGACTCGGTCAGAAGAAGAGAGAACGAAATACTAGTCTCATGATTTGCAGAGGCTATACATGGAGCTTTTGATATAATTATTTAACACGAATAGTGACTGTCTATTCAGATTCTAATAATTACACACGACGATCCGAAAGGTGAAAATACAGAGTCCTACTAATATTTTAAATGTGAAAGTTTGTGAGGATATGGATGAATGGATGTTTTTTACTCTTTCACGCAAAAACTACGGAACGGACGGACTGGATAAAATTTTGCACAAAGATAGTTTATAACCTGGACTGTCACATAGGATACTTTTTGTCCCGGTAGTACGATCCCGTGGGAAAATAACAACGTTGGGTACAGTGCAAAGTAAAGATTATGTACGTTGAGGATGATACGTGACGAATTAGGTGATACCAGAGATATTTGTATAATACATTGGTACCTACAATATTAAAGCATATAATGATGCATTGACTACATAGGAATTCTATCTTCACGTGTAAATCCGTCAAAGACCTTCTTACATCATTCAGTTTATTATTTTATAGGAAATTCCTTTGTTTCCCCTTATTCAACATAAATGTAGGCATGTTGATTCCGTCATTGCGAAAGAATTTGATCTATTATCCTTTGATTCAGACCTTGTTGATTAAACAAACTGTTCGTGTGATGTATTTGTATTGAAATTGATTATTATAATTATTATATTATAGTATATTCTCGGAAACACGTGTCCCTCTTCTATATAAAGACATTCTTGGGTAATCTATACTGATATTATAATACGAAAGATTTCTATTTTTGTATGTTTTTAATGTAACGAATAAACTCGAAAACTACTGGACGGATTTCAAAAATTCTTTCACCATTGAATGCTACGTTTTCCCTACGCAACATAGGCACCCGTGCGAAGCCGGGACGAACCGCTAGTGCTCAATATCATCGTTGGGTTCACAGGTAGGGTGGTAGTAAGTGTACTAATAATACGTTCTTACTATTCAGGTTGCCAAGAAAATATAATGGCAATTACGACTGTAACCTTTATAATTTCATTGTTCGTTGTATTCCAGTGAGGGGGAGCCGTCTCCTTTCTTTTTTTTAGGTCACGGTATCATAAACTTGTATGTACTCAGAAATGGGGTTAATTAAAAACTGGAGCTAATTGGAATTTAGTTTCAAAAGATTCTATTTTTTTTCGTTATATTTTAAAAGCAACCTACTCTTCTTCTTATTTAACTATTGCCATTTTACCCCGTGGCTTCTGGTACTTTTTATTGATCATAATTAACTTTTTAATCACATGAATGAAACCTGACTTGATCGTAACTTCAACTCAATTCCATCAGAAATAATAGTTGCTGAACACAACTTAGACAACAAGAATTTAATCAGCCTACAATCCCATACAACCTGCTACACGATTTCAAACTTTATCGCTGTAGCTGTAAGTATCAAAAAATTGTCAATGTATAACAATTCAATGGACGTTAATGCGCCCACGCTAAAAAACTGTTGACTCACAATGTGAAATGAATTTAGTCGCACAAGCATTTCAATTTTATCTCATTGTCATTTAATATTACTAACCTACTGTTAGCATCCAAGTACATGAGACGGTTAATGTTCTACGTCAATAACTTGCAATTTGAGAGTATCTTGGTACTCGTAAGCTAAAAAAGTATAAAAAGCCTGGGAACAAACAAACATAACTAAAATTGAAACCTTCAGAACAAACATTATTTCGATGTTTGAGAGATGGAACCCTCTGAGGCATTCGATACGGCTTACTACCTACTTACTAATTTACTACGTACTAATTTATACCGTTGATAAATCTTTATGAAATTCTGCTAATCTCGCTTTTTTATATTTCACTAAAATATTGCATTATTGGACGTAAATTCAATGTCCTTCATATTTTTGAGATCTTTATTTAAAACCGGCGAGCCCCAAGGCTCAATTCTTGGCCCTTTCGTGTCTACCCTTTAGAACATGGTCTTCTTGCATTGTGTGTTAAAATAATGCACTATATTCTTATAAAGCATGGTTTAATATACTACATTAACTGTATCATCATTTTCTCAGCTTGAAACTGGCATTCTAAGTAAGCTCAGAATTTCTGTTTCCTACATTATTATATTGTAATATCACCTAAGAATCTTATGGGAAAAGAATGTGTGAATGAGTATCTCATTTACTTGGTTATCCAGAGCCCAGCTTGAGAGAGATAATACGGCACATATTATTTAAGTAAGTAGTGCTTGTAAGAATTTTACCTCAGTGTGGGAAGCGGTGTAAATGTTTCTAGGAAAAGTTAGGCCTCACATCTAGTTGCCTAGGTCCTCTAATTATAGTAATTGCAGAATGACTTCTTCATCTTCGTGGAGAAGTTCTATTTGCTTAACAAAAGGACTAAGAGAAGAGTAAGTACCCTTATTAGCTGCTGCGGTTAACTTGTTCAGTCTGTGCGAATCGTTGTTTGTGTTTAAATTAGTTTTTAGAAATGGTAATATGCTGATCATAGGGATTGTTTATAAACAACCTACGTAAGCATTAGTTAGCTGAATGATTTTCTTACTTAAATTACGGCAGTGTTAGCTGGTGGTAGTATTTACGAAGATTTATTTTTTTTCTTTTTTCTCTACATGATCCTAATTTACTGTGATCTACTTACTAATAAAACTTGTAAATCTATCGAATATTTAAGAATAACTTGTTTTTTTTTTACTTTTCAGAAAACGCAGTCGCCAGGACAGTCATCCTTATGGACACAGCAGGACTTCTACAAATTGAAGATTGGCCACAATAAAATTTAAGTATCCCTCTTACAATATTTTCTTCCAGTGGTAGGGACCACGGACTACCGTCTCCTTCTGTTACCCTTGACCGCGTTCCACCATGTTTAAAGTCAAGCTCTTCTTTGTCCCTTACCTAACCACAAAAGAAACGAACGTCAAAACATGTTCTACTAACCTAGTTACTGCTCTATAATTAAATCGCCCCCAGTATTCCACCCTTCATACCAGCATGCCAATAAACCACAATTAAACACCCTCCTTATATAGTTCACATAATCAATTTAGATCGACACCCGGCAATTTATTTACGTGCCATCTTTATAGCTCGACATGAATTAGCTAATATAATTCCACAAAAGCTGCATGCAATTATTCAGGCATTATTTTATACCCTTTAGAAACCAAATAGGCCCATGAATTAAACAAACGAACCCGATCCAAGATGGCGGCCGGCGCGAGCGTAGCTTTTTCGTTCCTTTTTTGAATTTCGAATAGGCGGTCGTTGTGAAGGGGTGAGTGAGAGAGCGGATCGTATTCCAGTTAGTTAGAAATATAACACAGTGTCTAAATGGACGTAGGTTTCTTTTACTGGTGAATAACAAAATTCTTTGTGTTTGTACTCCGTACAACTTGTTGGATTTTGTTGGTGGTGATTTTGGGGCAAACATGGTTAGACCTATTGTATTTTTGTCCTTGCGAGCTATTTTTCATAGCTTACATTTAAATCACATCTCGTGTGTGACTATTTCTAAGTATTGGCCTTCCTAATAGCTTAAGGTTTCATCTCTAAATATTTGCTTAGTCTGCAGAAGTTTGTCCCGCGTCTGGTGGTTGTCCTCGAAACGTACCCACGGCCTGTCAACTCAGTTAAAATTATGGCGTACCTACACAGCCAAAAGGCCTATTAGCCCACAAGGCCTCAATACACCCCATTATCGCGTTACGCTCACTTGCCGCTTCCCCAATTTACGCGAAATAATAAACGTTATAACCATTACTGCTTCCGGTGGTTGAAAGTTTACCGCTGTCTTCCCATAAGTGTCATAAAGGGTGCATAATGAATTAAATGAATTTATTGCACTTGTACAGCAGTTAAATAAGCAGTGGCATCGTCTTGAGCGGTTAGCCAGACTACTTCATCATATGCCTCTTTTTCCAACTATGTTTCGGCCTGCTTCAAGTTAACCCGCAGGATTGCTAAATATCAATATTTTTCAGGTAGCAACTGCCTATCTGATCTCCAGAACCCAGGTCACGATACAACGAGGCTATTTAAATCAGCAAATCGGTTGCTAGGCTAGTGTCGTGTTTATGGTGGAACATATTTTTTTAAGCCAGATAAATTCTGATTGTCCTATTTAGATCGGTAGGTATATAACCGAAAATGATTTGGGATAAGGGTTTGCTAAAATAAGCAAAGTTGAAAGCAAGTTTGAAGTTGAAAAATAACCTCATTTCAAAAACCGACTGACTACCTTATAAGCAAGGTAAAATGTGTAAAAGAAGAGAAGTTCGAGAGGAATAGCAAAACGAATTAGCTACCATAGTAACAATGAATTTCCCGAAAATAGGTGTGGTGTTCAAACAAGAATCAATCATAGCAAACTTAGTATTTGCTGCGAACTTCAACGAAGAAAAACAAAATTAATAGTCTCCATAAAACAATATTACAACCATCCAGACATTTACATCGTTCAGACCTGTGTTAAAGTAAATTATATCTGCCGCAGTTATCAAGAGCGATAGTAAACCCAGCCGACCGTGCCGACCGTGCTGTAGCCACTGAACGGAAAACACCAACGGATCGCACAGAGGAAATTGTTGAAAGCCAAATGCGGGTTCCGGCGTTTTATCAAATATTCTATTGAATATTAAATACGAGACTCGAAATGTTTGAAGACTAAAACGTTTTAATATTTTATACGCAAACCCTGCGTAGGGAACATAGCTGTTTTTGACATGGAAAGAAAAACTCGATCTCGATTTCGAGAACTGTGAGCGGGGTGCGATGGTCTAGTTGGTTAAGACATCCGGTGTACTGAATCGGAAGGTCGCAGGTTCAAACCCTGCTCGCACTGGAATTTTTCTTTCCATGTCAAAAACAGCTAAAACGTTTTGTTTGAACTTAACAGACTTTTTTTTTTAACTATTTAGAAAACCTTTTTGTATCAATTTAATATTATTGTTACACATGGGCGTTCTCTTAGACTGTACCAATACACGGTCTTGAAAAATTTGGTTGATTCGGAGCGGATGCCAATAATTAATGATACCATAATAGGTACTACAATACAATACAACAGGAATAACAATAGTTGGTGCCTTTACAGAGAAACACTTAAATTATTTTCAATTCTCAAATCCTGTTTATTCTCTATTTTCAGAGTTCTCTTCCCTGCGACAGCCCCTCGACCAAGTTCCTCAAATGATCGAATCTCACCGATTAGAATAAACAACAAAACTAAGAGATCAAGATTGCCTTCTCACGAAAGTCTTCATCATCACATTCTGGAGTGTTCTAGAAGTTCTCCAGACGTATCTGGGCCTGGTAACTCCACCACCGTTGGCTGTGCTCATACGCCAACGGGGGCGAAGTTCCTACTCCTAGTTGCGAGTATCCTCATGAGAAGAATTACAATTATCAAGAAGAGTACATGAGAAGACAGAAGATTTAGAAAAGAAGAATACTTATAACATTAAATTAAATTATTTATTTTTAAACTAAACGTAACTATTTACAAATAAATTAAATACAATATTGTTGTTGCTAAAATGTCGTGATTTATTCTAAGATTATTTACTTGGATACCCTAATAATTAAGACATAAGCGGAGCCGCTAATATAAAATCTAATATAAAATAAAAGATCACTTCGTAATGTTGCTAATGGAACTGATGTAACCGTAAATAAAATTTGATTTATTCCTATGTCTTAGATAAATAATATGAGATACGTATATATTATTCATCTCATTACTATGGCACACCTCTGCTTAACCCTTCGGAGAAATATAGGCGTGATGTTATGATATTATCCGGTATGCAAAAATATGATCTTCCGTTATCTGTTATGCTGGTCTTAATTATTTCTAGGAGCTTACAAGATGATAGCGATTGTATTAACTTGATACCATCTGTACTTAGGCGATCCTAATTTAGCACACATTACCAACTTAAGAGATATCTTGTTACTTGGATTAATAAAATGAAGTATTGGTATTTTTTTCTTATTTTATAAAGTTAAAGTAGGTTACGTTAATAAAATAGAAAACAAACGATGTATCACGTAGTAGTTAGCATGCCTCACTTATGTTAACTTGTTCAATGTTTAAGAATAATATTTTATTGTTTTAGGTGAGTGAGTAATTTGTTATAAATCGATGTATAATCATTTATTTTCTGTAAATGTAAATTGTGTGTTATGATTTTTTAATCAATAAGTAACTCAAGAACGTCCCAGTAACAAATATTTTATTTGAGTTTTAATTTTTTTTATGTTTCATGGTTTTAAAAGTCTAGTTGGTTGCGAAAAGGCCGAGTAGTCGGTCATTGCTTTCGGTGGAATTCAGGGTGCATAGGCATGTCCATAACGTTTCATGACCTGCTGAGTCGCATCGAATCATAAGTACAGTCGCCAGCACATCAAGTTACTACAAACTGTCAAATATCTCCAAATGATTTTAAACTATAAAATATTGAAGGTTATGTTCTAAATCGAATGAGAGAAAATTTGACTTGATGCGCTGGCGACTGTTCAAGTGTACAATGCTCGCTCACAACCGCCGTGTGGTCGCAGGAAATTTATTTTTCTATTTTAAGTTGAAAATCTACCTAAGTATCCATATAATATAATCTATCTACCTACCTATATCTAATTTTTAATATTTTTATACGCAAACCCTGCGTAGGGAACTACAGCTGTTTTGACATGGAAAGAAAAATTCTAACTATAACTCTACTTCTTATTCTAAATTCTAATGTTATTATAACTTGGATGACTATTTTAATGATAATACTATTTGATTAAATTATGATATGATGAATTATGAGATTATGTAATTTTATAAATCTATATTATTAATGTTGACTTGGATGACTATTTCAATTTTGGATGACTATTTGATTAAATTCTGTAATTTTATTAATTCATATTATTAATGTAACGGACGAATAATTTCTCGCATGTTCTTTTGTTATGATCTTCTTGTGTGTGTTTTTTTGTTTTTCTTTCTTGTAGTGGACATTATTAAATTGATTATTTTAATGTATTTGTATAAAATTGAAAGAAAATTTTGTTTACTTTGATGAACCTGACTTTAATATTTGTATGTCAACAATGACAAAGCATAGTGCAACACTTATCTATTTAAGACCTTGACATGTATGATTAATGTATATATGTTCTTCACCTATGTTTTACAAATAAATAATTCTGATTCTGATTCTGATTCTAGTGCGAGCAGGGTTTGAATCTGCGACCTTCCGATTCAGTACACCGGACGTCTTCACCAATTAGACCATCGCACCGTGCTCACAATTACTCTTGAAATTTTCGTTCCATTAATAACGTCTTACGGTGACGTTAGCGCCATCTATTTAAGAAAGTATCGAACTAACTTAAACCAACACGTTGCATCCAAATCAATGTTGTATAGAAGTCGCAATACCAAACTAATTTTTAATATTTTTATACGCAAACCCTGCGCAGAGTTTGAACCCTGCTCGCACTAGAATTTTTCTTTCCATGTCAAAACAGCTACCTATATCTTGACTACCAAAGGAAGACTTCCGGTTCCTATATTATATAAGAAACTGTAAAGCTGATTATGAAATAAAAATTATTAGCAATAAAGGTTATATTTCATTTAAATCACTCGAGCTGATTAATAATCGGCGCTTTTAGCCGACTACAAATGTGGCCGGATATACCGAGTAGTGCCACTCGGTATATCTCTATTTAAAGCCATTTATCGACATTGTTGTTTCTTTTCAATTAACTTTGCCCCCACACTAGGTATTTCTCCTGTTTCGTGGGTGGATTTACAAACATATAAACTCTCTGACTCAGACCTGAAACAACTATCTGTAGACCATACAAATACTTTTTCCGTGCGGGAATCGAACACGCGACAGCAGCGCAGCAGCCAATCGCTCAACATGCCGTTGAACTGTCTCAAAGTCGGTCAGTCAGAAAGTTGAAGGAACAGGCCCAGCGCTCACCGGCCGCTCAACCGAGACAGTAACCGAGCTAAGCTTTGGAGTACGTAACAATCTTTTATCCTGTTACATAATCCTTTTACCTTCAATCGAAAGAATATTGTAAAGCAGTTTTCAAAAGAAAATCGTTTCATAATCAAAAGCCTGCTTAACAGTTTTGAGACCTAAGTAAGTGGTAATAGAGCCGACACACGCTCCGTTGACATACTAAACAGGCTCCATAACAGTGACCTTGCACTGGCCTAGGATACCCAAAATATATAATAAATCTCAAACGGTCTTAAATCATTTATTGAATACTTGGTAAAAAGAAGAACGATCAAAATTCACCTACGTTCTACAGCAACGAGAAGTATCTCAGAAAAAGATAAAAATGAGTATAAAAACATAGCATATTTCCAACTCCATCCTTACAGTCTAACATTAAAAAAAAATGCTATGAAAATTCGTTCAGGGGAATATCTACAATAAATGTACTAGAAAACTACATGATTTTTATTTGAGAAATACTTGACTATCTTGACTTGACTTCAATTATTGAGTTCCATCATCGAACAACAAAGGTTGCACTTGTTCGACCACCGAACATCGAACTAGTGAGAATTATAACTTGATTGTTTGATCATTAACATTGCTAAATAGAATAGAGTAGACTACGATAGAGTAGGGTAGACTATGATAAAATCCACATAATAATCGATATGGTAATTTCATTTGCAATACTGTTATTGTTTTTTTTTTTTGATTAGTTAAAAGTTTAGTGTTAGCCAACTACTGACTAACTGACTTGTGATAAAGCTCTATTGACCGCAGAAGGAATTTTTTAGAAGAACCTATTACTTTATGATTGTAAGATATTTAAAGAGTTTTAGTATTTCTCAATATTGCAGTACATTCATTGTAGATATTAATGCCCCTGAACGAATTTTCTTAGCAATTTTTTTTAATGTTAGACTTTAAGGATGGAGTTTGAAAGTATGCCATCTTTTTATACCTATTTTTGTCAATTTTTCGAGATACTTCTCTTTGCTGTAGGAAGTGGCTTAATTTTGTATGAACCGTTCTCCTTCTTCTTTGTGTCACAAATCACAATGTCCTTACTCCGTGCATTTTAATGCGCTAAAAAACTTCACACGTCAGCAACAACAGTCTTCAGCACGGGCACAAGAACCGGGATTCGATAACCGAAAACACTATTGACCTCGACCTTACCGCCAGCAAGACGCATAAGCAGCTGGACCGATTTATCGGGTTGAAAGGTTGCCCGGTTAGACCTACATATTTATAAGCCATACGTTTAATTAATTATACATTACACGGTTTTTTATTTATTTATCCTGTACTATATTACTGCTGGGCAAAACCTCCTCCAATTTCTTCCACACGAACTCTTTTCTGGCGCCACATAGAACCAGTCCTCGTAACCGGTACCGTGTCATGTTGTCTGTACCAAAACTAGGCGAACGACATCCTTTTAGCTTTTATTGCACGGACATACAGATCGCTCTGTACAGCTCAAGCCGATTCCACGTCGATAAGTTCGGTTCGTACTTCACGCAATTCAGGGTTTACCTACACCAACACAAACCAATAAGAAAAGAAACTCAAACAAGTTTAATGACTTCTTTTATTAAAAGTATACCTCTATTTTATTCTCACTACCATAGACAGCCCTCATTGTCCGCTACATTATCCATCCTTAGTCAGTTGCTTACATTCTTAGTGAGTGTTCCCACTGTGTCGTGACTACAAAATCAAAATAGTCTTTATTTCCATAAGTATAAAGTATAATTTAACGCGGCATAATAAGAGGTCTGCGATAATTTTATGGTGAGTGTTTTTTCATTCTGTCGTCACGACACCGTGGAAAGAGTATTTACTATGATACAGCAGATTATAATTATGGCTATGACTCATGATTATATATCAGTTCTTGTAACTAAATCTATGTCAAATATATATTAATAAATATGTTTTATATTCCAATATAAGTTTCACTAGTCTCTTCCAACGTTTTACATACAAAATAACTCCGTACATCTATCTACCCGTCCCTTAGCCACCAATTTCTTAAGAAACATAAGAACTAAAATTTCCAAACAATTTATATTATTTAAACTCTAAATTGACATCATAAAAAAACTTAGAAAAGGGGAGTAAAAACAAAACAAACTTGGCACCTCGACTATACTCCGCACTCAAAAAAAACTAAATTGACATCCGTGTACTACGTACTAGACACGGATTGAGCAAAACATAATTATAAAGGTAAACGCACAGTCAGCACCACATGGGATCAGCATCGCATTAACTCGAGCCGTTCGGAAATCTTCTATAAAACTCCATATAGCGTCCACGCATCCGTTCGGGATGGACGCATACTGGACCGAAAATCAAGTTTCGAAGACTTAGTGCTTTTGGACTTGAAATGGCATCTGTTTAGTATTACTATAGGCCCAGCAAAAAAAAAAACTTTGGTCAAATATGTCACAGGAAGTAAGTTTGGCTTGAAAATTGAGGATTTTTTAAAAAAAATTACAATTTTTTACTAAAAAATGTATTTTGGAGCAGGTATGCAAAACCAGGATATGTCTGGAAGTGCATGCATCAATTATTTATGTTTTTTGACATTCATCATTCATTTTTCAGTTGTTTTTATTTTAGATATTTTTTTCGACACACTAGGTGTGATGTGTAGCCGCTAGCGCAGCCACCAATGCTAAGCCATTCCGGTTACGTGAACAACGCCTGGTTGACGAGCGGTTGAGCAGAGAAGATGCTGACCCCGTGTAGCACTTATACAGCGTGTATAAGTGTGTATTAACCTTAATACACACTCCTAGCACATAGTTTTCTTACAAATGAGACACAAGTACAGTTTTACAATAGTAAACTTGTAACTTACAACATACATGCTCGTAATAACATCAACATACCAGAGAAAAATAATAGAAAGACCAAGGAAACGATGGATGGGTGACCACTGAGATAACGCAAGATAAAGAATTATGAAAGGAGGAGACGTGCTGCACCGGCTACGAATACCATAAGGGTAGGAGGATTCATACATTCTAATTGTTTCATAAAACAGATGATGACTTCCAAGGTTTGAAATTACTATTGCATATGGGAGTAACTAGACTCATCGACGCGTAACCGGCTTGAGCCAGCCAAAAAGAGCTTCATGTCCATGCAATATTCCCCGGGAAGATTCCGCGTCGATTAGTGTGATCACTTACTAAATCAAGATAAGGGGTTAACAACTTTTCAGAGGTTCTGTTTTCCGGGTTTTTTCAAACTTGGAATAACATTTGTATACGGATTCCGTCACAATACGTAGGTCTTACAACTATTCTTTTATTTTACGGAAGTCGAACCAGCGACTTGACACGACGACGATAAATCGAGTTTTGTAATGTAATTACAAAAGATGTATGGACAAATGGAGTTCGCCTTCTTTTATGAAGTATTTTATTTACTTACAAAAAACTCAAGCTTTTTTCCATGACGTAGGCAGAACCTACAGAACATTAATTATACCTAAATCCTAAATAAATGGAATATATAATTCGTATAACACGTCCCTAGTACGTAACACAGAAACGTCGTTGAGTATAACTTAAAAAAGGTGAAAAATAATGATAACGCCGAATTAATAATAATGTATATAATAATAACTATTTACAAATGACTCGAAGTGATGATTACAATGTTTCTTATCGACCGCGTTTCTATAACGCCTATAAATATTGTTTAATAATTTATTTGTGGTGTTACCTGAAATGAAAAAGGGGTAATTTAATTTATTTATATGTCGAACCTCATTCTACACGAGTCCAAAGTAATATTACTAAGAAAGATTTTACGATTTTTTTAGTAGTATTTTGTGACGAATATTCCAATCTTTTTTTTGCTAGCCTGTCATGAGTCCCACTGTTGGTCCAAGGCCTCCCCTTTCTCTAAACAAACCTCTCTACCCTGTGCGCTACCTGGCCATGTTAGCCTCGCAAACAAGATCAGATCGCCACGCCACCTTCTGATTCATAAAGATCGCCGCCGAGGTAGACCGCGGCGATCTTTATGAATCAAAGTCACAGCTGGAAAAAAATGCGGAACTAACATGAAGTAACTCGGGTACCTCACTGACACACGGGATGAAATGTTCCTCTAACAACTGATGACTATGAGGTCCCTAATATTTGTAGTTCTAGATTTCCTGTTATATTTACCTAGGTAGGTCTGCAGGCGGGCGAGTGCAGGTCCCGGTCGGAGCCGCCCGCGAAGCTGATGTTGAGCAGCATGGCTTCGAAGGGGTCGCTGCGCATGCGCTGCTGGTTCGCTTGGGCTGCGGAGCCCGAGTCGCGGATGATGCGGGTCTCTTCTTTACCGTCCTGTAAGCGAAAGAAAGGATTTTTTTAATGCGAAGAAAAATAGAAGAAATAAGTATTTCATTGATGCTTATACAATTCTTCTTTCGTAATCAAAAACACAGTAACTTCAGTTACCAGTTGACTTCAACTGAAGTTACTGTTAAGTTTCAGTTACGAGAGCGGAATTATACATCATCACATCACATTTATGTAGTTAAAACGAGACGCTGGACCGCTAATGTGTCGTAAAACGGGTTGGGCCTTGTAGGTTGTTTTTTTTTTTTAATAGGAATACAATTTTAATAGTAATGTTTGTATAGTTTAACTATTTAAGTTGTGCGCCTCGGCAATCATCGCAGATCTATAGAAAGCGTACGAAGATTTCTGAGGCTATAATATTTGGTTTCAATGTTTTCTAATAAAGCCTACCTCGGGCCTAGGGCTCCAGAGCCGCACGACGGTCTCGATGCCGCTGGTGGCGAGTAGGAACATGGAGGGGTGCAGCTGGATGCAGTTCAGGATGGAGTCATCTCCGCGAAGGCAGCGGATGATGTTGCCGGATTTGCGGCACCAGATGAACATGCTGCCGTCGTCGGAACTGGAATAAAATTGATTATATTAGTGCATACGTCATCAAATGTAACTCGTCAAAAAAAACTGTTGATAAAGGCCTCGAAATAACAGTAGATCATCACAGTACCACGTTTGGCATCCGGATTGGTGATTGCAATAAATGTTTAGGCGCTAGGGAGGAACATACGTAAATACAAATATCCATACATAAGACTGCTAAAATCATAACCCTTCCTTTTGGCTTCGCCGTAGTCGGGTAAAAAGAAGCTGCATATAGGGTCATTATCCGTAAGACATCTACCTACCCGGCTGCAATATAGTTAGCATCGGGGCCCAGGAAGCTGGCCTCCTTGATGTCAGTGGTGGTGTTGCAGTGGCCCAGGAAGCGCTGCGTGTAGTCCAGCGCGGCCGTGCGGAGCTGCCTCTCCAGGACGCTGGTCGGCTGGCTGTCTTCGGATTCCGCGGCTGCTGGAGTCGGAACCAGAAGTTAGAATACAGGTAGTTCCAAGGTCGTGAGGTCGTGATTGGCGGTGGGTCGCTAGGTATGGCGGCAGTGGTAGGAACCTATGGTTAACCTTATGGTTTTAGTTAGTAGGACTTCGACATAACCCTCCTGTCTCCCAAAACGGAGGATTTGCCCACAGAAAAAATGGTGTTTTGTTTAACGTTAAGGGCGAGAAATGTTTTGTTACAAAACAAAATCAATTTACGATATTTTTTTTTAATTATTTGTTATTTATCTTCTCAAATAAACTTCAGAGCGCTAATTGCTATGATCTGTCACTTGACTTCTAACTGAAGTCCTAGCTACTTGCATTCTGCATACCTATCATAAATAAACAATAACATCTAAAAAATACCACCATACCTTCATCAGGCGTGGTCTCCATACTCTCCAACGCCACATTGATGTCCTTTTGCAGCAAAAACACGGCGTGACTGGTCGCATGCCTGGGGAATTTGTCCTTAAAGTACAGGAGACACTCGTGGGCCTCCCGGGCCCTCTTGAGGTCCATCAGACCCTTGGCCAGCCGGAAGTGGGACTTTACGTGGGAAGAGTCCAGCTTTATGGCCTTGTAGCAGTCTTTTATTGCGGCGTATGTGTCGCCTGACCTGGAAAGGAGAGAGAATGGGGTAACTGGTGGGTTTCAGAATGTTATCGGCTTTATTTCAAGAATTAGATTAGATAAGAATAAAGAACAAAACAATTACAAGATTATTAAAGCATAAAACATCCCATAAAGGATATCGAGTGGGATATCAAAAGAAACTGGAGAAAATTTAAAAGTATAGTCCAAATAAAAATAACGAAAAATAATTTTAAAGCTGAAAACTAAAACCCAACTGCGACAAAAATGTTGAAACAAGACGTTGATATCATTGTCATTCGCTTTCCCTATAACCGCAGCCACACGAGCTTATTATTGTTTATTGTTTGTGGTTCCAGTTATACGGAAACGAAAATACTGGTATTCAGCTGCATCTGGTTAGACTGGAAACCGTCCGAAACATAGTTGGTAAAAGGCTAGGCAGATGATGATGTCTTACCATCCGCGTCGCATGAGCGCGGCGGCCCTGTTGGAGTAGAGGATGGCGCAGTCGGGGCACGCGGCTATAGCTTCGTTATACAACTCCACTGCGGTGGAGTAGTTGCCTTTGTTCACGAAGTCATTCGCCTGGAAGATAACCAAAAATGAGAATGAGGTAGGATCAAAATAAAATTAAGTTGAAATAAAATGTTTGTACAGATGCCAGCAAATGAAGTTACTTCAATCTGTTAAATTTATTTAAGAGATTTCTTTTTTTTTTTCATTTCAATTTTCAAAATTTTCAGTCAGGAGCGCCGCGCTTTTTTAAACGAGCATAAAGCATATAGCATAATCAGAATATTAATGTTCCCACTGCTGGGACGCAGGCCTCCTCTCTATGAGAGGGATTGGGCTATAATCCAAATTTTTGGTTCTAGGACATGCCGGTTTCTCACGATGTTTTCCTTCACCGTTAAAAACGAGCAGCAATTTCTAATAGTAGAGTATTTAAAAAAATGGGCCAAGTGTGTTAGACTAGCGCACCGAGGGTTCCGTACAAATTAGTAGGTATTTTGTTATTAAACTGCATATTTACGGTTTTTAATTTATTCTTTTAAATTGCTTCTTACCAAATTTCCATGATTGTAGGTCAACAGGAAGCCCTATAGGTTTTGATACCCTTGTGAAATCGAAAAATATGCGAAAATATACGATATAACCAGTCATCTAAAAATGTACAAAGTATCTCACCATCTCTTTCAGCTGCCGCACCCGATCCGGCAGCTGCGGCGGCGGGTCCAGCGCGGTGGTGCCGTTGGCGCCGCTGGTGGTGCCGTTCGTGCCGTTGGTGCCGTTGGTGCCGTTGCGCGGCGACTGCTTGCTCTCGCCGGTGCGGTTGCCGTGGTTGTGCTGGATGATGAAGCTTTCGACCAGGACTGGACGCCTTGCTGAGTTTATATCGAACAGGTATATCTGTGAACAAAAATAAAAGTTCTTCATCCTTTATAGAAAAGGTAGAACTCTCCGACCAGACGGGTGTTGTACTTGAGCCTGGTATCTGCTAATCTCGCAGATAACTCTACAGAAATTTCAGTTTCAGAAATCGTAACTGAGTTAGTCAATTGTTTTTTTCAAATGAGAACCATTTATCGTGCAGCATGGGTCGTGTGACGCGTGGGAATAGTCGGAACTAACTCCGTCATCTTTTTTTTTTACAATACAATGTCCAAACACAATTTCGGAAATATGCCTGTCAATTTTATTTAAACGCCAAATGAACCATGCTGCACTACAGGTATTCAAAGGTAATTTAAAAGTAAAAAGTTGAATTGAAAAGACTGCGCTTACCTGTTCAGAACCCAAATTGACAAGTAGTTCGTTGCCATCATTGCTGAAGGCGAGGTATGTAGCCGCCTTCTTTGGGAACGTGTGTTCATTTGGCTCCATTGAGAGGTGACCTGTAAACAAGCGTGAATTGGAGTCAGAAGAATTGAATTGGAGTCAGGGTTGAACTTAGGCACCGAATATTCTGTGTCGAATGAAAGAAAGAAAATGCGTAGAGCTCGTTTTGGGGCACAGTGGGCAAGATTGGAGGTGGAGCATAGTTTGCAACGTGGCTCCACACCCGCACCCCGCTGCCGTTCCGTCCAAGTAACCTCACTTTACGAGATTGGAGTCACATACTACACTACATTTTACGAGTCAGGCAATGTTTCAGGGACTTCCAGGTGGACCACGGCAGGTTAGACACTGCAGCAAGATTCTCACTTGGTGGTAGAGAATGTGTGGGGGATTATACAGTAGCGCGATGGTTGTACTAATTCGCAAACACGAAGATTACCGAAGCGCATACATTTTCTGGTTTAACTGTAGTTTAAATCGGTTTTTTTTTTTTTCAAAAAAATCTTATAATTACAGGTACATTCTTGCAAAGGTTTATCAATCTAGAAGTATGTGAAGTAATGAAGGTGTAGGTGTACTCACCAGGCGCGAAGTAATGCACGGCGGCGCGCGGAATGTTGTTGTCAGGGTCGCCGTGGCCGGCGCGCGAGCAGCGCATGTTCTGTCGCTCCCACATCTGTCGGGACGCCGGCGCGTTCACCTGGACCATACAGGAATATCGTTAGGCTGAGGTAATCTATAGTCACACGCACATCGTCATTTCATTCTCCTACCCTTATCCCAAATTATTCGAGGTATTTTTCCAAACTTTTCTATGAGTCGCTGTCTTATTAGTCACAGTCCCTTTCTAGCCATATCATCTTTCAGACATTCGGGCTAGCTGCCTGGAGTTCGAATTTGTGCCCGGTTGATGCCGAGAAATTCCGGACGGAAAAACCCAATCACACTTTGCCCGACCTGGGAATTGAACACAAGACCTCATGTTCAGCAGTCGCGCTTGCGACTACCGAAGACCACGACAATTTGATAACACAGAAAGAATTTGTTTCCCAGTCTGCCCCATGATTTATTTATTATTTATTTTATTTATTTATTTGGTTGACCAAAATTGTTTACACTGGTATAAGCAAATGAAACACAGCAACAAATCAGAATAGAGTGTAACAATCACTTACAGGTAAACTCTGCATGCACACAAAACGTTGTCGTAACTTACAAAAAAAAATTGAAATAAACTTAATTAATTAATTAAACTAAATTAAAACAAATTAAGCTAAATAAAACTAGGTAATTCAAAAGGGTAATATTATGTAGCCTTAATTCACCCACCCAGTGAGATAACGGAGAGCTAAGAAACTCAATGTTCAGGGAGATACTTATAAAACTGGCTTTCAATTTGCCTAAACCGTCAAAGCTCGGTCAGATCACTGCACCCGTTCAAAACCTCGCGTAGGGAGAATTTGTACCTAGCACCGTTCTTCTCTGCGGAGGGCAGAGTGGCGTAATAGGACTGCGAGGAATTCTTGAGGGGGCACGGAAGTTGAAATTATTTAATATTTGCGGACAGTCGATTTTATAGGCCATAACGTTGCACACAAACATCGCGTCATTCAGGCGGCGACGTTTGTCTAGAGAAGCCATATTAAAATGTTTGAGCCTAGCACTATATGAACGTATTTTCTTGGACAACAAATGATTCGGCAGGAATTCTATGATCCAAATCGATGACACAACTCTAAAATTTATACTGAAGTTTGAATCTCGGGTCAATCACAGCAATGAGAATATTTAGCTACTTTTTAAAACCTGCATATGTTCAGCGCTTACTTGTAATCTCGCCAACTTAATCATTCTGGTATCATAGAGCCGCACATAAAAGTCGTTGGCCCCCACGGCCAGCTGGTAGGGGCGGCGGGGGTTTACGGCCACGCACTTGGCCTCGGCATAGCGGCCCAGGTGGTTGAGCAGGTTCACCAGCACGTTGGCGGAGTCAGGGTTGCAGCTGTGCGAAGTACGCAGGTCGTGTTGGCTGGAGAAGAAGAAAGTTCAGCTTTGGCCCTTTGAGACGAAGTAAAAGGAGTATGCATGTAGGTGGCGTTTTGTTATTTATATCTATTTTCAAGAGAAAAAGAGTTTAATGTTTATGTATCTATTTGGCACTTCACATCGTCATTTTCGGCGAAGTGTGGAAATTCGTGCTCAAGTCTTATTACAAAAAAAAAACCATTTTACAAGTCTAGAAAATACATAACCAGGAACTTCAAAAAGCCAAATTAAAAGCTGAAAACTGTCGCTGTAGAACGATTTGGCCTCTTGCATGGCTAACGACTTTTTTTTTTTTGAAAATGAAAGCTGTATGGCGGCGTACTCCATTGGTAAAGCCTTAAAGTCCAGTTCTCAGTAGTGAGTCTAAGTTTCTACCAAAGCGGAAGGAGACGCACAAGATCTGACCCATCACAGGAGAGACGCGATGTGGAGTTCAAGCAACAACGTGATTGGTCGAGTCTCGCGCGTCCGCTCGTTTCTGCTCTGGTGGAAACCTGACCTGACTATTTCAAGAAACCCAGAACTTTACTTACAGTATGAGCCCGTCCTCTCCCGCCGACCACAGTAGATTCGGGTTGTCGGGCGCGGTGGCGAGGCGTTTGACTCTGGCGCAGTGGCACGCGCACTCCAGCAGCGGCGTGTTGGAGCGGATGCTGCGCACGCGCACCGACCCGTCTGCCGCGCATGTCGCTATCAAGTCCGGGGCCAGGAACTGGAGACAACGGACACGTTTGAGATTTTTTATTAGGACGCGTCCGCCATACTATTCCCAACGCCTGCAACTCCTGAAAGCCAGAACCAACAGTGAACAACGTCTAAGCAATGGAGCTCGCAGTGTCCCGGAGAAACACTTGTGCCTTACGTCAGTGACACGTGTAATGTTCATAAAGATAGTGGTATCTGGCCATTTTCTTTACTTCTTCATTATACACACACATACTTGATGCAATTGGATTTTCCATCAGGAATTTCTCAGTAGCAGCCACGGAGTCTGGAATCGTGCCAGGTTGATGGCAATGTCCCATGTGGGACTTAAAGGTAACTGGAAAATGTAGAACCCGAACTATTAGGTACACTTCTGCCTTACTCTACGGAGATTACAGGCGGGATGTTGTTTATGTATGTATACTTGATGTTATGATGTAACTTTTGGACCACAAAAGCCAACAACTCTGGTGATACCTAAGCATGTCATAGAATAAATGACACCTGAGAAAATTAAAATCGCAGGTTCTGTTTATCGATTTGTTAAAACTTAGTGTAGTGATCCAAGGGGGTTTTTCATTTAAGACGACAAGACAGAGAAATAATTTTTATGCTGATGTCACGATTATAACAGTAATTTATGGAACTAGCATAGATGCAGTGTTATTCTCTTGCTTTCTATCTCCGACGGTCAGATGTCGGTAACATAATTGTCATTCATCGCATTCATGTAGTTTACAAGTTGTTACAAGAAAATAGGTGTCTTACATGAACCCAACTAGGGCACAGCAATATAAATATATAGTTTAAAGTGCTACAGTGTCACAATAATAAACAAACCACTGTGCTTAATTAAACAAAAATACTAATTTTAACATGTTTATCAGGTCTCCATCATTTGTTATTTAGAAAGGGTAGGGTAAGAACAATTAATTGGTCATTTCCATTCACAAATTAAAATAAGATAAATAAATTAAATTAAAACAAATAGCGATAACATACCAATCATACCATATCCTATACTGTGTCATTTAACTTTGTAAACAACATTTGGAAATTCTAACAATGAATTCACAGATTCACAGATATAGATTCAAAATGGATTCACAACATAAATATTAGGTATGTATGTAGACTTAGGCTTTGCTAAAAGCACTCAAACTACCTTACTTGAAGTTTAGGTGTGGAATCGAACCCACAACCTCAGGCTCAGCAGACTGATGAAATTACAATCAATACAGTAAATCACTTTTAAAGTTGCAGTGTTAGGGTATATGACTGTACAATCACTCTATATTATGTAGTGTGATGACTACAATTGCCATTGAGAGTCCAATTGCTTATGAATAGATGTGACTCTGAACTATTTAATAATTGACATGTTATTGTTAGCACACTCAGTTTTAAAAATCATGTCTCTGATACTGTTATAGAATACTGCATATTGACTTTTATAAAGGATTTACTATAGCCTAATAAATCATGTGTTTTTTGGTTGAATGATGATAGCTTAATACAGCTATTAAAGCTGCGAAATTAAGTGGACTCCGTGTTTTTAGTTGATGTCTACCAGCAGAATTGAATAACATATTTTTAGTTTTAATACCCGTTATGTCAGCGGAGTCATTATTTGCTTAGTTTTTTCCTAACTATGTTGGAGTCAACTCACAATCAAACCGGATGCAGCTGAATACCAGTATACAGTACCAGTTACACGGAGCGACTGCCTATCTGACTTCCACAACTCAGTCAGTACTGGGTAATACCATACACCTTGGTAAGACTGACCATGTCTTCAGAGTATTGTTAGCTAATTAGATTTGACTCTGTAGCAGCTGAATACCAGTATTTTACATGAAGCGACTGCCTATCTGACTTCCACAACCCAGTTAGTACAGGGTAATACCATACACCTAAGTAAGACTGATCATGTCTATGGAGACATCATCTGCCTAGCCTTTTCACAACTATGTTGGACATAACCGACCCCAACTATGTTGGGATCGGCTTCCAGTCTATCCGGAAGCAGCTGAATACCAGTATTTTACTTGGAGTGACTGCCTATCTGACCTCCATAACCCAGACAAATACCCAACATGTCTATGGAGTATTGTTAGCTAATTAGATTTGACCCATATAATCTGTTGACTAGTGTTTACAACATAGCCCTAAATGAAGACTGAAAACAATTTATTCAATGAGAAATCCTCTCTATCAATAGGGTGTCAAGAAATAAACCACACATCATGAACACAATTTTAAAAATCAAGGCAGAGACATGTAGGTCACAATGAATCATTGTGGGTTATCAACACTTAAGTAAACACAACATTCTCTTTACAGCTATATCTAGGTTATGAGAATATTAACTAAAAATCAATGAAAACCCTGCCGATGGAAATAGGAAAAAAACACTACAAATAGTAGCAGGTGTGGATCATGGCAGGTAGCGTTTTGTAGTTCTATGGGAAAAGACGTGAATTTAAGTAAGTATGTAACACTACAAATAGCCAAATTATATTCAGAATTTCATCATGATCTGTAGCAATCTCAATTTATCAGTAAGAGCTTATTATCACATAAGATTTGTATGTAACTGGTGAGTTGTGGGTGTCCTACCTACAGGTATGTCTCCACTCAAACCTTTGGGAATTACATTTGAGCTGGTATACGGGGTGGAAGGGACACCGGCGCGAAAATGGTTACCATACATTTAGTACATCGTTCAGAGCCCCCCCACGTAGAAATGTTTCATGTTTCCTACAAAATTGCAATACCTACATGGTCAAAATGTATGGAACACTTGCTGCTGGTCTCAGAATGATGAATTGAATACGTGGTAACCGTTTTCGTGTTATGATAAAACACAATTTGTTTCTGCGTCTACCAATATCACTGTTGGTTATTTGATGAGGAATCTAAAATGGACTCTTTGACGCTATTGTAGACACATGTGCCATCACATGACCAAGATATTGACCCTTACCTAATAACAATATTATATGTCGGAGAAAATAATATGCTGGATTAGCCATGTAGCAGGTGTAGCTAATGCTGTACTTTAGGATATTGGTATTTTATGAGTAAGACTTTAAAACTTTAAGTATTAATAGAACATCATTAGACACTGGTAAACTGGTAGAAAATACCCAAGGGTTATGTCCACCATTGCATAGATAAAGTTTTAGAAAATAAAATATACAATAGAAATACACTGTACAAGGTAACTTGATTATTATAATAAAAACTTGAGCACTCATTGTTGTGCTATATGCAGGTTTATTTAAATGCCTTGTCATGTCTTTCATTGATAATCTTTAATGGATTCTAATTGGCATTGAATATTATCAAATAGAAATGTACCTAACAATAATGTTTCAATAAAATGACTTAAAGTGTAAATAACTTTGACATTTTAATTTCTGTTAAAATTATCCCATGAAGATGATTGATAAAACAACAACAAACATTTATTCCTGGATTTAATAGAATTTTAAGGCAAGTATTTTGTCATACTGACTCACCTTCACAGAGAATATGTTTCCAGTATGTCCTGTAGATATGTTCATTAGCTCTTTGTAGCGGAACGGATCCCACAGCATTACGTGGAGATCATCAGATGCTGATGCCAGTATTCTGTAATTATATTCATGATTTTTGTACCAATTTACAAACATAAGGTGAATGAGCATTGATTTTGTAATACTTACGACCCATCGTGGTTCCATTCCAGGCAATTTACGCATCCCATATGCCCGTGAAGTTCCTTCTCTAGACCCAATCTGTCGATCATAGGTCGGGTCACTGTGAGCCGAGTCTGGAACTTCCTGTTCAAATCCCCCCGCTCCCTCGCCGCCACCAACCCCACGGTGCCGCTGGCCCAAGCGGGCTCCTCTCTTCTGCCCATTTTCGCTAAATAACTCGTCAATATGTCTGATCAACCATCACAATCAGACGATTCATCAAACTAACTGCGGATCAATCTATTAATAGTATGAGACATCGTACTTCACATTACTAAGTGGTGCAGGCAAATATATCCACGAAAATATTTAATAGTTCAAGGCGAATTACACAATGAACAAACAAATACAATCAACAAAAAGCTTTATTCCCGAAAGAAGGTATTTCTCTTACGAAAATAAAAGTGGAGCTGTCAAACAGCTGTCACTGAGTTGCCAGCATTTACTTTTCTTTTATTTTAGTCTATGATGAAATGAAAGTTGTTCTGTCTCAGTCACATGAATTTATTTTTATTGTAGTCATAAATTCGTCTATTATCCAAAATTTAAGTTGAAAAACTATTCTGTGTGTGTTACATTATTTGCAAAAAATAATAAAAGCCTTTATTGAGGAACAACTGAAATTGCAGTTTCCCATTTTGTGTGTTTCTTTGTTTTTCACAGCTGACAGCATTTTTGAAAACTTAGTTTGACGTTTCGTCAAAAGATAATATGTTTTGCATTGCGGATTATTCCTTCGATCACTGAATTTGCTCACAAAACAGCATTACACAAAAAACTACAACTCAAGAAGTGTTTAAAAGGTATATTAAAAAACTATGCTTTCTTATTTACACGTAATACACCTTTTAATTTAATAACTCAGCGGTGAGGCCTTTTTCCATTAAAACTAAAACTAACCTTATGAAACTGCATAATTTTCTAACCTACTTTAATTTTACCTTCGCAGGCTAAAAGATGGGTGAACGCAAGGGCCAGAACCTTTACTACCCCCCCGACTACGACCCTAAGGTCGGGGGCTTGAACAAATTCATGGGCACACATGCATTACGAGAAAGAGCCAAGAAGATCCACTTGGGGATCCTGATCATCCGTTTCGAGATGCCGTACAACATCTGGTGCGATGGCTGTAACAACCATATTGGAATGGGAGTCAGGTATAACGCTGAGAAGACCAAGATTGGGATGTATTATACTACTCCAGTTTACCAGTTTAGGATGAAGTGTCACTTGTGTGATAATCATTTTGAAATCAAAACAGATCCAGGTGTAAGTATTCCTTGTGGTTCTTGTGTACCATCTTGCTCTTTGTTCTAACTATATTTACACTCCCCCATTCTTTAAAAAAGATGCATGCTATATAGTCAGGCTACTGAATGTTTTATTTATTTAACTCCTGGAAATCCCCACGATCCTAGAAGAAGCGAAGCGCTACCTAGAGAATTACAAAGTTAGATTAACCAACCATCCAAATCCCCTTTCACATTCACTATTGATGCCAAATTGTACTAAGAGACTCAAGAAAGCTGATATTGTGCTGCTTGATTAAGTACAATTAGGACACTGGTCTTGATTCTATAAAAAATGATGCATCTTTCCACACATCTGATCATAGTCAAGGATGATTGATAGCAGATGAGAAGAGGAAAAAAAAAAATTTACTTTGTTTACAATTGAATATTTCTAATGCATAAGTACTAAAATCCACCTACTAGATATGTTAGACTTTCTAATAATGAATTGTATTTTATATTTTCAGAACCTCGACTATGTCATTGTATCTGGTGCTAGGCGTCAGGAGAACCGCTGGGACCCCACACAGAATGGCCAGATTGTGCCAGAAACTAAGGAGACCCAGAAGAAACTGTTTGATGATGCCATGTTCAGGCTTGAGCACAAGACAGGTGATGAAGACACTGCTAAACTTGATAAACCAAGGTTGGGAAGACTTGTTGGAAGGAATGAGTCAGTCTGGAAAGATGATTATGAAGCCAACTGTTCTTTGAGGAGGAATTTCAGGGTGAGTAAACAGTTTAATTAACTTCTTCTCTTACTTTTAGAAATTCTCTAAATTAAATAAACATTTAAAGTAATACGAATAACTTACACAACAAACTTGGATTTCGTAAAGTCATTGTAACAATTATGTTTTATTTACATGACAGAAAAGAAGAAAAGAATTAGAAGAAGCATCTGTAAACGATGGCCTACTCCTCGCCAAATCATCGCTCAGCATAAATCTTCTACCAGAGAGTGAAGACGACAGAAACATGGCCTCCCTTCTCTCTCTCAGACCTTCAAAGAGTATAGAAGAGTCCCAGAACCATACCAGGAGTAAGATCCTCAATATGCCAGCTTTACCCAGCTCTCGTGGACTGCTGACCAGCTTTGGAGGATTAAAGAAAGAGGAATCATTAGGTAAGAGCACTTCCCTAACTAGACAAACTTTAGGCATCACTTTTAAAAGAAATAAGAATGAAAATAATAGTGGTTCGAGTAAGATAAAAGATGAAATTAGTGGTGTGGAAAAAGATAAGAGTCCTATTGAAAAAACTGAAGTAAAAGAAGTTTTAACTGTTGAGAAAGATGGACAACATCACCATAATAACATCACACCTGTATTACCCAAAGAGGTAGACAGTGTAACTGATGATAATGAACAACTTAGTGAAGATATAAAAAAAGATGAAGATCATACAATAACAGAACCTGTACTCAAAGATGACAATTATATTGAAATTGAAGTAGATAAAGAGGAAATAGACACTTTGGTTGCAGTGAAAGATAAATCAGACATTTCAAAAGATACCAACACTATTAAAGAAAAAGAAACAAAAAAGATATCTTTGGTTTGTGACTACAGTTCTAGTGGGGAAAGTTCAGATGGCTAACACTAAACTGAAACTGTTGAACTTATTTCAATGCAATTTGAAAGCAGAGAGAAACTAAATACCTATGGGTTTTGCCATGCAATAGATTGGTCTAGTCGTCACTGCTTTTGACCCATAAGAAGAATGCGCTTTTGATCCATAAGGGCTATTTGCAGTACCCCATACAGTTATGGAGATGAGATGTTAGGCCTAGAAATTACTATTTATGTAAAGTATGATGTAGTGTTATATTGGTTATTGGTATGATTCTTAGTTAAATAGCAACATATACTTATTTTTTTTACACTGAATGCAGTACTTTTTTTAAGATGTACATGGGGTGGCTTTTAAAGAGTGCTTTTGTAACAGCTATTGGGATGGACACGATTCATTATATATCGAATTTGCTTGTTAAGAAGTTCAGAGATACCTATGATTAAATGTGCTGCATTGGGTTTAGCAGAGTATGCTATAGTCTTAAAAACTTAAAAAATATGATTTGTATGAACAGAGCACCTGATGAAATTATATGAGTATAAAATTGTACACAAACAGAAATATATTTATTTACTGAAATAAAAATGCCAAACATCAGAATCACATTTTATTTTCCCATTTAAAAAACATTCAATTTCATGATTTATCTTTCGATGTAAGCAAATATACCCTTAACTCGCGTCGGATGAAGCGTCCTTACGTATGGCCTGCCTGTCAGGGGTTCTACGCACATGTTCGGTTCGGTCGGCCGACTGTTCAGGAAAAAACTGCTTAGAGACCGGCTGGCTTATTGTCGAGCCAACCCCAACATTCGATGCCGAACGGAGTTTGCCGATCGGCACGAGCCGAATATGTGTAGTATCGGCTTCGTTGTTCAAAAATACTACGAAACGAAAGTACCGACCCGAACAAGTGTGTAGGATCCCTAAAATTAAAAGGGAATACCTACACTCCACCAAGCATTCTCAAATAGCTCTATAAAGTGGGTCTACATTATTGCAGCTAACTTACAGATAAAAGTGGGTTTTATCATAATGCAGATAAGAATCAGAATCAATATAGAAAGAAATGGCAACGCCCCTATTTCTGTACTTGTTTATCTCTCGCTTACATATACAACGTGTAACTATCGAAACCTTTCATTTAACTATCGAAACCTTTCATAAAAAACTTTATTTAACTCCAAACCAGAGAACAGCATATTAAAATTCGATATATTTTTCAACCCACACAAAATCAATGCCAGCACACTGCCTAGACCAAGAAGAAACTACTTTTGCAAATTTTTCTACATAATGTGAAACTTAGAAGGTTCAAAAATATTTTAATTTAACTTAGTTCTACTACAAGAAAAGTTAGAGTCTGCCCAAACAGAGGCAAAACCCGCGCGTGTCTTTTGTTTTAATGAGCATACACGCACTCGCCAGTGAACACCTCCGTACAAGTTAGCTGATACAATCGGGGCTAGCGAATTTCGTTCCGCACGGGATACGCCTCTGTCTGACCAGAGCTGTACACAAGAAACTTGATTTAAATTAGGGAAAGATCAGAAAGTGCAACCTAATATAATAAATTCAATTATTTCAGTGTCCTACAGGTGAAAATTAGATGAGAAATGCTTGATGGAGTTAAACTAAAACATATGTTTGTGCATAAAGACAACACTTCTGTCTACTTTGATACACTCAGGACACAAACAAATATCTATAGATTGACACCAAAGAATCGAGAGAGATCCAATATCTTGTCACCCTATGGGCAAACAGAGTACAATACCCAACCGTTAATATGGCCCATTGAGATAAGAAAAAGACGAGCCTTACACCACCCGTATCTTTAAACAATTCAAAGTGATTACTTGAGTACCTAAAAGATTTGATTTTTATTCTGTAGTTCAATAGTTACTTGAAGTTAGAACTGTCAAAAGTTAGAATTCTTAGCTTTGCTTTCGTTAACGGTTCTTACTACGTTTAAATTCTTGTCTATGGCATAAAAATGTTTGCATAAGTAATTACATAAACTCAAATAATTACTTTCAACTTGGCTATAGATACCGGTGTTAGTCCGCTCAAGAGATCTCAGCCTTACTTGGAGATCGCATACCGGTTCAGGTGTAGCGTGGGGCGCCCCCAGCTAGAGAGGCCGCCGACAACCTGAAGGTGGCCGGGCGGGTCAGACAGGATGGTAGCTTGGGATAGGCTATGTCCAGCAGGGGATGACAGGATTTCAGGGCTTTGTCTCACCGGAATGGCAGTCTCTTTCTCAATCTCGTTTTGCCATGTTAATGCCCAGATACCATTAGTTGAAATACTGGTAGGTAACTTATAAATACCTACACTAACGGCAAATGATTACATGTATTTATTTATTAACAGATAACAAGCTTACGTACTAAAGCTTAGATATCGAATACATAAAACAATATAAATATTTATGTAATTTATTATGAAAATACTTTTAATTTAACATTTAATACAATATCAGTGAGTTAATTACTAAAATAATTAGGCAATGAAATTGCACAGTTTTAATATAATTTGCGCTAGATGGCGAAACTTTGTTCGCCGATATTTTCTACAAATTCGTTTTTACAACATCCAAATTACAGTTCACGACAAATATTAGTTAATTTTATTTATTTGAAGGATGTTTTTTTTCCGATGTTTAAGTTGTATGTCTTGACAGCAAGTGTCCATAGCTGCTATAGATAAGCTGGCAGCAAAAATTCCTAAACATAAGTGGTTGCTTTTGGCTGCAGCGGAAAATATTATTTGGCGTGATCATTGCAAAAATATAATTATTTAAAATACATAAGTAATCAAAATAAATTTACGCAAAAGTTGACTAGAATCTGAGATCAAAAAATATTAGTTAGGTACAAATATAGTTCAAATTATTGTCGTTTTAAAACAGACGTAAGGCTCAGGATGTTGATATGTCCCCTGCATTATTCCAAACGAAAACGATGAATAATATAACAAATTAATACATTTTTAACAACATATTAAAGATGAGATGATTTTTATATAATGTAGAAATATCCCTGTTACATTATTCTATGCGTTAAACAATTTATATAAACACCTATTTCAATTTGGCAGAGGGAATGTTTGCCTGAGTTATTTTTATTTCTGTTTATAAACAATTATGATGGGGACGAAGTACATTTAGGAAGTGACCAGACTTAGCGACGCAGAATTGACTTGAGCCCGAGAAAAACCTAATGCCCACGCAATAACAGCGAATAGTCCTACGTGATATCAAGTAGCGTCGTCCGAACCGAAACGAGGCGAATTACGTCTTCGCTTGAAGCCAGTCTCCGGCTCAAGCCGATTATTCGTCGATAAGTGATATCACTTACTTAAACTTCACTAGGATGCGATATTAGCACTGTAGGTTTTGCTAAAAATCCATTTTAATATTCAGTAATACTTCCTTTTCTGGATTAAAGATTTTTTCGTGCCATCTAGACGCTCCTAGTTATTAGCTCCAGCCCCATTACCAAATATAATGTCAATATTAAAAAGTTTTTCTTAAACGTTATAAAGGAGCTGTTACACTGGTACGGACATATTGCGAATACCTACTGATAGAAACTTCAGTATAATATCCGTGAGTGTCCGGATAAGCGTCCGCAGTTTGTCCTCACCGGTTTGTCCGAATCTTTAGGTAGGTAGTACAAATCGTTTATTGAAGGTATAGTGTAGTTATAATCAGTGTAAGTAGTTTAGTGTATTTTCCTTTGTTTATTCGCTTGAAGCGCATCTCTTGTCTTCTAAGGCCAGGATGAGGGCGCACTCGATCTTGGAGTGTAGCCAGGTGAGAACCTCGGGGTCTGATACTTCTACCACTTTTTCGTCCGTTGAGAAGTAGTTTACAAGCTCGTCCTGGAAAAATGAACGTAATAAAATCAGGACGAATCGTTCATAAACTTTAATACTAATACTTTCCAAAACTTTGGCATTTAAGTAGGCCGTGTCATAGCTTCACATCAGGCGAGTTGCGGCCAAACACAAGACGATTTAGTAAATATAAAAAAAACTTCTTTTGGACAACACTTGAAAGAAACTGCTCATCAGCTTAAGAGCCAACTGGTAAAACAAGATTCAGAGGAGATGTGGTTCAATGGGCACGATGGCCATCCCATCCCAAATGATCTGCCAAGTTCACGCACACTGAACTTTACTCCACTGTTTTCTGATCTAATGGCTGGTGAAAATCTAAGCTTACCACTGACGACACTTCCTAAGCTGAAAACTAAAACCGCTAATGAGAAGACCTTAATAAGCAAACGTATTTTAAAAAAAGGACACACGCTAACAGGAAAGCGGGAAAATCCCTAGAAGAATAAAACCAAAAGACCTGGGAACGGGGGGTCATTTGATGATTTCCCATCCGGAAAAAAAAAAAAAAAAAAAAAGACCTGACAACGACTTGATGGCCGAGATCTATAACCGTAACTTAGCACGTAGGTACTTTGGCTTAGACTCTATCTTACGCTTGTAGTTAGACAGTTGTGCGACAGTTACAGAAATAACGCTTCGCTAAAGTACTGCCGTAGCCTGCAACATACAAACCTGTTTAATGTTAAGCAGTAGCTTATCGTCGTGCACGATGGGCGAGCCAATGACGTCATCCAGCTTGACAGCCCAGTCCACGTGCCAGGAGCCGCTCGTGCCGCTCGCCCTCACCATGAATATGTGTCTGGAGAATAAAAGTAACTTACTGTCTTGATCAAACATTGATCGCTTTTCTAATAGCAGTATTAGATAATCATTAGAGCCTGTGCGGCGTTACATACGGCGTTTTCAGGCGCTGCAAGAGCAACAAAGTGCTGCTTTTGCAAGGCAGAAACATACATTAACATAATTGGTGTAAAAAGACCCTTAACGAAGCCGAAAGGCAAGGTTTACTCCTTGTAAAATGTACCATGTGTTGCCACTTAGACGGATGGAAAAAGCAGTGTGAATTAGCCCTTAGGTTACTGGTGACATTATCATCGACTCGGCCAGAGATCCCTCTGCTACCAACTATGCTGTCATACTTTTCAGCTCGGTATGATTAGTCTCTTGGTCGTTTGAAGTCTACTTCTCCCTTGTAAAATACTTACTGCGTAGAAATAAGCAGCGTACAGTTGGAGGTGGGCCCCAGGTGCGCGTGCGCGATGTACGCGTCCGTGTCCGCGTAGTGGCCGCGCGCCAGCAGCGACAGCAGCTGCAGCCCCAGCGCCGCGTGCTGCGAGTACGGCCGCACGCCCTGCTACCGACATAATGCCATGAAAATAACCTGACTTAGGAAGGAACTTCAAAACTAGTCAAGAACCAACGAAAATAAGAAGGTTGTTGGAGGCAGCTGTATCGAATGCTCATCACTGAAGCGTGAAAACGTGTCGTGTGTGGTCGCGATCGGCATTGAGGGAACGACGATCAAGAACACAACAGCCTTGTTTTGGACTAGTGAAAAATAGCATCGGCCTAGTTTTGGACGAGTTACAATCTACAACGGACTCATTAGTTTTGGACTAATCCAGAGTTCTAGTTTACTAGTTTTGGAAAAGTCTCAACTGCCGAAAATTGCCGTTGCGGTGCCGGTTGCCCATCTTTATATGCGATAGTTTATGATGCAATTTGAATGAAAAATATAAAGGACTTAGCGTTGCGAAGAGGCTCTCCTCAATGTGCGCAATCTAAACATGAATTTCGGTGTCGCCCATTATTACTGAAAACGGGCATTAATCATCATCATCATCATTCTCCTGCCCTCCTCTCCTCTCCGTATCCCAATTTATTTGGAGTCGCCGCCGCAAGTCTTCTTCTTTCACACAGGTTTCCTTGTGTGAAGGATGATACGGGCACTTATATAACATCAATAATCAGTTTTAGAATCTCACCTCAATAGGAGCGCAGTGCCTAGGCAGCCGTCGCCTGGCCAGCAGTCGGCCTCCGCTCCGTTCGACGCAGGCCTTCAGGGCGCTCTCCGCACTGCTCACGTTCAGCTGCCGAGATAGAGACGCGCGGGCGGCTTCGCGACACACGTCTGAGGAATAGTAGAAGATAGTCAAAAAGTGATCATCAAACTGAAGCACTTTAATAGCGCGTACAGCTAAGGAGCGGATTTGCCTGCCGGAATCTGTGTTACCAAAGCTGATAGCTATACACCTATGTGACCTATGTCAGTTCGATATGGCACCTTCTTGATTTGCGTTTGAATGGTAGCTGTCTACGTGATCTCCAACGCGGTTTAATGTACGGACCGCCTAAGCCCGTCGTGACGTCGTGTGCGGTGGACAAACGGTCTACGAAGATAACGAAATCGTGGCACTAAAGGTTTGACCGAATTTTAAGGAGGAGCAGGCCGAAGCCAGCTGTCTGACTGTCTTGGCCAACTAGTATTAATGGTAAATAGAAGTTTGTCATGCAATAAAATAAAGCGTATATGCATGCACTACGATACTCACTCCTCACGACTACACAGTCGTCATCTGTCCGCATCGCAGACGAAAACAAACGAGAAACACAATTAATTTACAGTAGTTAACTACATACAATAGATAAAATATTAAAACACTTAAATTTATTAAAATATAAGTATAAAAAAATCATGAGTTATATTAAGAAAAAAAACACAGTCATGCTAGTTATATACAGTCAGGACCATGCATTATCTATCCCCTTTCTCTCGTTTCTTTTAAGTATGTAGGGGACTGACTGTACATATTTTAAGTAACACTTTGATTCTGTAAAAAAAAACGATAGTTCCCAAAAAATGGCATGCATAAGATATTTGAATAAAACGTAGAATTAATATTTACTGTGTCTGAATACAAAAAAGTTAAAATAACTTTAAGTGATATTTTTTTCAGAAATAATCTTCTACACATCTTATAGAAACACTTATAGAAAGGTATAAAAAGAAACACAAAAAAAAAATAGTTCTAGACTCACCAAATGTAGGTCTTGCGACGAGAGCTGTGAGGGCTAGCGCGATGCTAGCTTGATTACTGCTGTCCCCCTCGATCACACTTTCAGGGATGTCGTTGCTTAGTTGGGGGACTTCACCTGATACAAATAAATCAGTTGAGTAACTCTTCTATAATCTTCCGAACGATACTGAAGGGTTTAAGCAAGTGACAAAGCGTTTCGAGTTTACACATCGCCTTTCAACATTATCTTTTTCGACTTCTTACTTTTCAGGTACTGTTTTGACATGAGGAATCATGTCAATTCAATACGTTTATGAGTTTTCCATCATCACCAGTGTCACTTTTGTCTAGACCCTATAACCTTGTTAGTTGAGACAACCCTGAAAAAAGTTTTGCAAAGCCAGGTCTAGTGTACCTGGTTTCCTCCTCGGAGTCTGTGGTTTAGGCAAGTCATCGAACATGGCGTTTGTCCTAGTACTAGGGCTCGCTCGTAGTCCGAGCAAGGCTGCTGCTCCATCTTCCAGGCGAGAAGCCACATCCATGACCTTGCGGCCTAGAGCTGTGCCCTGGGAAAAAAAAACGGTTTGAGGCATTCCATGTGCCTGCTTCGTTAATAAAATACACCTGCGCTTTGAAGAACGCTACTGACACCGCGATTAACGTGGTCACCTTCTAGGCCCGTCATTTGAAAATTAGCACTATTGATACGAAAGAAGACGTGATGTTATGTGTTGATGTTTTGTTAATCTCATCAGCCCTAAATTAAAATTCTCTGGCTAAAAACTTGGGTTCGTGTCTCGTGAAACCCTGATGAAAAATACTTCAGATTATTGACCTTGTTCTTAAGTTTTACTTGTAAGCTCACCAGGCAGGGTTCATAATACTGCTTGAGTCCTCTGGAGAAATCTCCTATATTGCTGTAGGGGTTCCCGAGAATGTTGAGGCCGAGCACCAGCACGTAGAACTGCTGCACTAGCTGCGTCCAGTAGTGGCGGGAAGCCTGGTCCACCAGCGTGCACGCCGAGATCGGAGCGTTGCGGAATTCCAGGTAAGACATTCTGAAGTTATTAATATTACCGTAATTTAAGCCTGAGGTAATTGTGCCTATGCAGGGTTAGATAAAAACCTTTGGTTATATGGATATCCATGCTTCCACACGGTGTATCATACATTTAGGATGAACTTTTAAATCCAGCAGGATAATTGCGTAACACATTTAAATAATGGCAATGTTATGACCGTTCAACAAGATGGCATTGGTAAATAAGGTTGTTGAGCAGACCTATTTTTCAAATATACGAAGCAATTAATTGACAATTCCTTTCAAATTCCTTCGGATTGTTATTAAAATTGTGTTACGCAATTGGGATTCAGATTCAGAAAACCTTTACCGCATCGCAAGAATTTTGAAATTGAGAATCACATTAAATTTTAATTACGGTCCCTTCACTCAGAAAATCAATAAAAAATAATTAACTTTAAATTTACTTACTGTTATTACAAGACATAATGAAAGGGATTGGATTACGACGCCCGTAGGATAATAAAGATTATCATGGTGAAAGCAGTCTTGCACAAAAAAGGAACTGTAATATTACCACAATATAAAAGTGTTGTAATCCACTTACTTTATAACCACATCCTTCATGTCACACAGCGAAGATCCCCAGGAGTTGAACAGATACTCAAGCAAGTCACTGTTGAACAGTTTCGGTCTATTCTCCTTCTTGTTGCCAAACTTCGTCTTACTGGGACTGTTGGCACTCTCCGCAGAATACCCTCGAGACGACAGACTCAACACCAGTTTTATAGGAGATAGATGGACATACTCAAAGAGCACATTCCTCTGAGCAGTAATCTGACTTTTGATAGCAATCATTGGCAAAGGCATGTGGACCAACGCAAGATCTGCCCTCAACCTCACAGCAGGCTTCTCCTGTATCTTCCAGTGGTTCAGAATATCGAAGACATAGTTCACAAAACCACGATCTAAATTCACACAGTATTCTTGAACTAAGATCTTTACGTATTTGTAGTTATCCTGGTTTAAGCTGGGACGATGTTGCTTTAAAGCGACAATCTCTATGCAAGGTTTTACGCCTTTGCTTGATCTGATGTCATTGGGTATCGGTGCGGGGTACAGAACACTTGGGAACACAGCCTCATGCAGCTGGTTGTCGATTTGTAACCTCTGACATTTTAAATGACAATAGGTATAAGTGTCAGATTTGCGTAACTGCAACCAAACACCAGGGTTGTAAGTCCTACGTAATTCTGAGAAGAAAGGTTTCGTCATCTGCATTTTCTCCAAGTCCAGATGAATGTATTCTTTCAACTGGCACTTCTTCTGCTCCGTTTGGTACTTATCTTCAATCCAAGATGTTAGGTCAGGGGATAGTTGCTTCCATTTATGATTGACGTTGACTTCCCACCTGGGTAGAGAATCAGTCATGCTCACATATGCCAGTTCCTTAACTCCTGTGTGAGTTGGCACGCAGACGGACATACTGATTCCTGAAAGCGACATGTAGACCTCATAGTTACTCCTCTCTGCGTTGATCCTTGTTCTGTACTGGAAAGCTATTCGTTCGTCCTGGGCTAAGGCGAAGACTCTCTGGTACCCATCCATGTAAGATATCCAGTACACGATGACCTTATCCTTCCTCATCTTCTTGGTCTTGGCGTGGGCTTCGGGAAGGTCTGAGCTGTCGGAGTCATCACTGCTTGAGGAGCAGGGTTCAGGGGACTTGGGGGTTAGTCTCTTGAGGGTTGAGGATAGTTTTGATGTGACGCTGCTGGTGGCTACCAAGGTCGAGTGCTTCACTGAGTGGAAGCTTACTTTTTCTTCGCCATATCTGTAAAGAAATAAGAAATATATATATATATATATATATATATATATATATATATATATATATATATATATATTTCGGCTACCGATATTATATATATATATATATATATATATATATATATATATATATAATATCGGTAGCCGCGAACTACAAATACTTCATTGTCTTGACTCCCTCTTCCTCTCCGTCTTTGCGTGTCGATAGACTCAAATAACACCCGAACAGTATATTGCCACCAACACAACTCTGTCGTTGCATAGCAGCAACCTATAATGTTCCCACTGCTGGGACACAGGCCTCCTCTCTATGAGAGGGATTGGGCTATAATCCACCACGCGGGCCCAGTGCGGGTTGGTAGATGTAACATGTCTTCGAATTTACGGTTCTAGGACATGCTGGTTTCCTCACGATGTTTTCCTTCACCATTTTGAGAGCAGTGGTGATGAAATAAATTACACAAAGTAATCGACACACACACAGAGTAGTCGTGGGTTCGAACCCACGACTTACTGCTCGTAAGTCCGGACCGCCACCCACTGGGCCACCGCTGCTCTACTCCGTCTTGGCTTCGTTTAAATTCTTTAATATGCCAGGTGGTTGTACAAGATGGGCAAGAAAGGAGGTGGGGCATATCCTGCAGAGGGGTTCCACACTGACATTGTATTTGGGACGGATCCATGATACCCCATTTGGCCAGATTACTCCCTCTGCCATGCCGCTTTCCAAGCATTGTTATTTTCTTAGAAATTAATGAAAAAATCTTGATAATACGTTTTGATTTGAATTCAATATATTATACTCCTTGCATTCAGATTAAGACGCCTTGTCAAGGTTTTTAATATTAATTCTCTTATCTGAATTTTTTTGAAGCTCCGACATTTTCAGGACTATTACATTATTTCGAGATTTTTCTTAATAAATTCCTAGCTTCTTCCTTAAACACACAAATGTAGTTATTTAGAAATAAAACGTTTCTTACCCGTCTTGCCCAAACGCAGCATCAAAACCTTTGCCCTTATTGTTATAAATATTCCACATCAGCCTCCTATCCTTAGCCGGATCATCCCAAGTGTAGAGCAAAGACTGGTAAGGGCTCAATAGCGCCACCTGGCCTGAATCAACCTGGTGCAACTTCAGAAACAAGTCATCACACAAGTTGTCGATACGGACTGGCGAGTCCCCCACGGTGTATGGCTTGAAGGTTATGGTGAATGGGTGGTCTGTCCCGCCTGTCACTTCAACGCAGATTGCCGTCTGAAAAAAAGGTTTGATTTTAATGTTGTTGATGCTTCTAGGGAAACAAGATGAAACGATAAATGCATTATTACCACCATTGCCAACACCATTGGCGAAGACCATAAGGTAAGGCAAATAGCACGCAAATAGGTACAAAGAATGCGGTGACATGTTATAATACTTATGTAAAAGACTAAACTATTTAATTTAGCTTAAAAATCATCTACGCCAAACATTGACACAACCTAAATCATAGATATATTTGACACCCTACTTCCCAACTTCCCACACAGTTGAAAAAAGTTCACGTAAACATTTCACATATCCGCATAATAATACCCTAACTTGTAACATAAACATGAAAGCCGTGACGTAAGACTTATATAACAAGAACGCGACCGCGGCCGGGGCGCAAGCACTAACTCAATTAGCACCACTTTCATCTCAACTTTTATAAGACCCGCACACAAACACACTTTCCCTCAGTTTTCAGCAGACTACAGTGAAACGATGTTCAAAATAGTGCTTCTGGTAACGTTTTCTGTGTTATGTGTGGTTGCGGAAAATGATTATGGATGCAGACATTCAAGATCGTACACAAGGGTGAAACGAGGGAGGTATCCTGGCCCACCGATAAGGTTCTACAATCGCCCGCCCATGACCTTTCCTATCAAAGGCCCGTTCTCCTACACACCCCCGCCGTTCATGCAGGATGATGATGCCTCATACCCCGGCAGCAGACCTTACAAGGTTAGTAAACGTCCTACTAACGAAGGTTTAGGGGACGATGACATAAGTAACCTAGTTAAAAACTTATCTAAACAAGACTTGGACAAAATACTTGAATTCGCTTCTGAGAAAGATAAATATTCCCAAAAAGGAAATGTGGACTATGAATATAGCCGACCGCATAAGAGAGAGAATTCACACATTTTCAAAGGCAATGCTGATACCAAATATCAAGCAGAGAAACCTTATGAAATGGAGTTCAAGAAATATATAAACTATGTGACTGAAGCCACTCCTCTAAATTATGCAACAAAAGATGAAAGGAGAAATCCATATTCATTAGAAGCAGAACCTAACCAAGTAAGCTATTATGGACCTCAGAATGATGGACCACCGCCGTTTAAAACATACACTGTGCAAGACAATGCTCCTCCACCTTTCCGATTTGGCCTTCAAGGTGTACCCACTGAATCCCAAAGGTTTGGTCCTGAAGGTGACAGATCTACTCAATTTAATGGTTTAGGTTCTCAAGACATTCAACCTATTCAATACAAACCTTTTGTATTCCAAGATGATCAACCCACACAAAAACCGTATGGTCCACAAGATGAACAAATGCCTACATCTTTACCTGATGACAGTCTTACTAGCCAGAATTTTGGAAACCCACAAGGACCTAATGCTTATTCAGACTCTAGTTATTCGGATTATACTGAAACAAATGAAGAAGAAAAGCTACCGCCGCCAACAAACATGAGAGAAGAAGACTTTGATATATCTTACACGAATAATGTGCCTACCGTAGTGAAAGCTGATTCTGATTCATATCAAGTGGAGAGTTTCGGTGATTTGCCGCTGATGAATTATAATTCTAAGTTGCATTCGGTCAGTTCGTATCATGTGCCACATTATACTGTAAGTATTTGAGATTATTTATGCGATCTGGGAAAATTAACACAACAATTATTGCAGATAAGAATGATACGGTATCTAATATTTCTTGTGCAATATAAAAGTGGGAGACCACTGACACGCATTAAATAAATAATGAATGAAGTTCTTTTAAAAATCTGCAGCTCTTTTAGGAATGTAAGCATCTTAAATTGCCAAACAAATTACTAAATGTGCGGGCTCCAATAGTCCAATCTGAAGCCAAAATCATCATAATAATGGATGGGAGCCCCAAACGACGATTTGGTACATTATTAAAGAGTGATTATTAGAGAATTCTTAATCTCAATGACCGGTTTTATTGTTTCAGGTAACCCAATCAAAATCACAGTCACCCACATCACCATCATTCTCATCATCACAGTCCTACTCCTCATCGACTGGCCTGAAGCCGTCACCAGCGGCCGCTTCTATCAAAGCACCACCATTCGAACCTGCCCCTCCAGTATCAGCTGCTAAAGCACAGAGCGATGCCCATCTGAAGGCCATTAAGATCTGGTCTCACAAGTCTAAAGGCGCGGCGTATACGTTGCATGATGATGGAACACTGACTCCGGAGTGGCCGAGACCGAAGTATGGGAAGTGATGTTTTAAAAGTTGTAGTAATAAAGTAATTTATTTGTAGTTGGTAGTTTTATGAATCCCTTTGAATAGTATTCGTTATGGTGTATTTAACATGGCACATCGTTCTTTAGAATATATTCTTCTTTTTGAAGCCCTTACTTACGAGATCGATTCTTTCAAACTCAATGAATCTCGATCTTAGCATCTGAACTTAGCAAAGGCATTAATTAAGCAAGCCATGTCATAAAGAATATTCGGCTTGAGTCGGTTAGAAAAAGTCTAATGTCTTTGCAATAAAAGCGAAAAAGACGTCAAAAAAAGCAACAAGTTAACTCACCCCCTTATCCATCCTCAACACCGTAAAATGATTCTTTGTAATCGGGAAGTGTTGCGACACGACAGTCGAATCCCGATACTTGCAGTGCATCGACATGGAGTCAGTCTGCGGCCAGAACGGCGTACATTGCTGGGGCGACAAGTCGTTCCACAGGTCGGCTGCTTCGTTCTCCTCCATGAACCGCAAGTGACGCTTTGTGTCGTTGTAGACGAGGAAGTATGGCAGGAGAGTCACGATTTTTGTGAGTTGAGGGCAGAGCTCTGATAGGGTTACCTGTAGAAAGGAAACATTGTGTTACAGACTTTACAATAGTTCATCATGTCCTTATCTTACAACAAGATATGACTACGTACTCATCGTAGATAGCAATAGTGTAAATAAGAGGTGCAACAAAACTACTACTACTGCTTTTGGCAGTAGTAATGCTACTACACATAGTAATTGTGTTGCTGTAGCAATTAGTAAGCCACATATGTATAGCACGTGCGGCTTTATCGCCGAATAATGTTCAGACTGACTCGTGGCTAAATAATAACAGCTGCTCGTATCAATCTTCAGGTTAAGCCGCGTTTAGCGTGCCTCGGAAAGTACGTTAAGCCGTTGGTCCCGGGTGTCATTTCGACATATTTGACAGTCGTTACAGGTAGTCAGTGGCTCGAAAGATTGACAACCAGTCTTACCAAGGGGTATCGTATTACCCAGTACTAGCTGGGTTGTGGAGGTCAGATAGGCAGTCGCTCCATGTAAAATACTGGTATTCAGCTGCATCCGGTTAGACTGGAAGCCAACCCCAACATAGTTGGGAAAAGGCTAGGCAGACGATGAATGTTCAGACTGACTCGGCAAGATTCGAGCTTAGTTGACCGGTTTTTTACCAAATGTTTATTGAAATTATTAGATTTTGCCGCCCATCTTTGCGAAATCATGGCTACTCTCTCACACGTTACACTGGAACTTACAACTTAATATTCTTCCGGGAGACTATTAATTACCTTCTTCATTGATAAAATTAAAACGGTAAGAGGAAGTACTCACATTGAGCAGCAACCTGTAGTTGGTCCTCCGCTCAGTATGCGGACACACGACGAGGCCGGGCGCGGCGGCGGCCAGGCGCGCGGCGCGCGACCAGGCGGAGTGGTGCGCGCGCCAGCGCACGCGCGCGCCGCGCCGCCGCCCGCGCGCGCCCGGGCTCCACAGCAGCGGCTCGTCCGACACCTCGTACCACGTGTCCGACTGACCGCCCTGGCAAAAACATCGGAGGGTCAGACACGAAACCGGCTACAAAAAAGGAGAAGGTGAGATAGATACAACAAAACAAGAAAAGAAATAAATAAAGTTTAAAAATAAATGGATAAGGAACTTTAAGAGAGATCAAACAAAAAAAGAACAGAAAAAAAAAATTGGGATGAAATGAAAATTAACAAGAGTTCTAAGGTAGGATTTGAACGGAGGATTAAAAAAAAGAACGAAGCACAAGAAAATGAATAGGGCCCGGCTTATATACTTGTAAACAAAGTGCTTGACACTTCATTTAAGTATGTTTGAATTTGCCGCGTAATAACTTTGATGTATAAGTTATCTGTGAGTGAACTTGGTCGTTTCTGAGCTGTCTGTCAGATTGACGTATTGAATACCGCATGCGAATTAGGTTATGAAAATTAGATTGAAATTTGAATATTTAAATAATACTGATTAAGAACTGGTGAAACAATAGCTTTAAATGTTGTTTCTCTTTTCAGGTGAGTTTGTTATTAATTATGGTTAAAGAATGTATTAGTGTTGAAGCTGGTTTTTGTAACAGAATAAAGTGTTCTCTTTTCAGAGCAACTCAATTTAAGTTAGAGTTTTACTGTTCACCATAGTATCCAAGGATACATAAACCCATTATATACTCATAAAGGCTTCCCCTGTGATGGAAGCCGGGTCATACGCTAAATTTTACGTTAATTTTTCCTATCATCGATTATGGTGACGTGTGCTACTTTGACCTGAATGCGGATCTCCTCGACAAACTTGACCGTCTTCTAAATAACTGCATTCGATTCATTTACAATTTGCGTAAATATGATCATGTCTCCGAGCACCGGACTCTTCTTAAGTGGTTGCCCATACGTCAGCGTAGGGAGCAAAGGGCGCTTAACACCTTGTTTTCTTTTCTTGTTTCTCCCACTTCCCCTAGTTACCTTGCTCCCCACTTTCAGTATATTTGTGCCAACCATCATAGGAGCCTGCGATCATCGCAAAACCGTATGCTTCAATGTCCCTCTCACCGCACTGACTTCATTCACCGATCATTCTTTGTCCAGTCTATTTCTCTGTGGAATGCACTTCCCCAGGAATTCAGGATGCCAACTAATTGCTTATCTTTTAAAATTAAAGTTCGTGAGTACATTCGGAAGAAGCTGACAGTTTCGTCACAACGGTAATGTTTTCCCCATGGTTTGTGTTTTTATTTTAGTATATTCGGGTAAATGTCTATTTACATTAATCGAAATTTTGATATATATTTATAGTATTTGATATATATTTATAGTATTTTATACAACATTTAACATAATTAACGCACATCCTGAAATTAGTTTGTTCAGAATCGTTTACTGAATCGATTTCTATAATTTTTATTATAGGTATTTTTTTTTCCCAAAAATAATTAAAACTACGTAAATTACAGTCACACTATCCCTACACACACAATCAAAACAAACTGAAATAGACCGTAACTCAAGGCAATAAGACTTTTAAAAGTGCAGTTTTATTTGTATCAATACAAATTAATTCATTCAATACAAAATAAAGAAAAATTAACCTTATTTCAAGGAAGTTAAAGTCTTTACAAATACATTTAAGTAAACTTAGCGATTTGGCCGCACGCACACACTAACAGGCATTGGACAAAGGACACAATAGATAAACCAACGAAATACAAAATATGTCATGTTTGTTTTCGTTCCCTTTCTCCTGTAAACTAAAATCCTGGGATAGAACGAGATAGCCACCATGATACCGGCGGCGCGGGCGCTAGCGCGGTTACGATGAAAGCTAACTTAAATGTAAATGTAAACAATATTAGTTACGCGCGGACATTATTAGTGGAAAGTTGAGTGTTTGCAAATAATTTTTCGCGTGCGATGTCTTTCCATTACACAAATGTTCAGTACACCGAAATGGTGAGGACTTTGGCACGGTGTGTTGATAATGTGGCTCTAGCTTGCAGAACATTTAACCAAAAGTATGGTACAAGAGTAGACCGCAGGACTATGTTAGCTGCTACTCAGCGGCTACGCGACCACGGAACGTTCCGTCCGAACACGGCCATCGACAGGGGAGCCAATGTGCGTACACGTACTCGTCTTCAAAACGAAATACTGGATTATTTCGATGAGAATCCCCATGCCAGTACCCGAGAAGCAGCGCCACGCTTTGAATGTAGTCGTATGCATGTGTGGAGAACACTTCGTGGTGATAAAGAACATCCATTCCACCTCAGAAGATGCCAGGAGTTGGCTCCAAACGATTACGCACCACGCTTGCAGTTCAGCCACTGGTTATTAGAAAATTGGCAGCGGAACATAATTTGGACAGATGAAAGTACATTCACACGTGTGGGGATGTACAATCAACACAACACACATTTATGGATGCACGAAAATCCTCACGCATGCAGAGTGGATTCCTACCAACACCGTTTCTGAGTTAACGTCTGGGCCGGTGTCATTGGTACAAACATACTGGGGCCTGTGTTCTTACAAAGATTAACAGGAGACGCATATTTACAGTTTTTACGAGAAACTCTACCTACACTGTTAGAAGACATACCTCTTCATAATTTACAAGAGGTATTCTACCAACACGATGGTGCCCCTGCTCATTTCACTAGGACTGTTCGACAGCACCTTGATGATGAGTTTGGAGAGCGCGGGATCGGTCGCGGCGGCCCTGTCCAGTGGCCTCCCAGATCAGCTGATTTGACGCCTCTTGACTTTTTTTTGTGGGGACGTATTAAATCGTTAGTTTATTTTAGTGAGACAACAAGTGCCGAGGACCTGAGAAACAGGATAGTGAACGCTTTTGAAATAGTGAAAAATGACACTGAAGTGCTTTCTAAATTAAGACATCAATTAAGAAAACGGGCATTAAAATGTAGGTATTGAACAAGGTGGTGGACATTTAGAAAGTGTGTTAAAAATACAACGTCGTATGAGTGTTTAGGCAATCGGTAAGTTATGTAGGTATTTGATTTTTTAAATTATTGTTAATATTTTGATTCACATCTTTTAAACACGCCGTCTTTGAATAATGTTGTCGTATCGCCTCTTATTGTTAGCAGTTCATTATGTAAATAACATTAGCATAGCATTTTGTAACGAATATTGCCTATAGGCATTGTATCATAATCAATACATAAAATCATTCAGAGTCGACAGTCCAAAGCCTGAAAAGTGTGATGGAAAGATGCAATCAAATGTTTACTAGACAAAAATAAACAACTCGATGCTCGCAGTTCGCACATCGGTTAATGTTCATATTTCTTTAACGTAAACAATCGTGTAATGTCGGCTTTTTTCGGCACTAATACCTACGAATTGTGTCGGGCGGCGTTAACTCGTTTCAAACGCGAGAGAATACCTACTAGTATAACAAGACCCTCATACCTACGTGTGCGACTGTCTGCGTTCGTGGATTTGTACTGTAACCACAACATTCTTCCGGAATTAGTATAACTAAATCAATCAATAATCAATGCTCATATATGTTTAACTAAAAATTCAGTGTACGGTATGTATTATGATTATAACATAATATACTAATTGGGGTGTCTGAGGGTGTGCGTTAATTACGTTACATGTTGTATATCCTTGTAGTTAATCTTAGTATTATTTAAAATTATTTTCAGATATACACCTACCACTGCTTGTCTCTGCATCACCCAAAGGTTGACTGGTAGAAAATGCCTATGGCATTAAGTCCGCCTCTGTACTTTTGTGCTTGAAGTGTTAAATAAATAAATAAATACGCTCGCGACAGCCAGGATGTTTACCTGAAAGTGACTGGTTAGCAATAGCATAATATATTTAAATATGTTGGCATTTAAGAATCTAGGTACCTTCATCTGCAGCGGCAGTCCCGTCTTATTAATGAGCCAGTGCTGCGCGTGCAGGAACACCTCCCAGCAGTCGTTACGTTCCACCGTCACACAGACCTGCACCTGCTTGTTACCGCCTTCTGTATCGCATTCACTACTAAGGGTCACGCTCTTCTCTGTTACATCTAGAAAAGGGGTAATTATTTTAGAAATAGGGATTTCAAAATGAAATGTCATAGTGCCCTGATGATGATGGGATCATGGGACATAATGCCTAAAAAGTTTTTCAATAATATGTGTAATGGCGACTCCGATAGTAAAATGATGTTGATCATCGACCTACTCATTTAAAAGCGCTTTTCCAAAACCTATTCGTAGTTGCTTGGCGATCAACTGGAGAAAATTCATTAAAAAAAATAGTTATACTAACCTGGTGACAGCGTAAAGCTCCCAGTCCACGGCATGCCCATATAGTGCATATTGATGGTGATCCTGTGCGGCTGCGTGAGCGCCAGCGTGTAGGTGTGCGCGCGCTCGCCCGCCTCCACGCGCGCGCGCCACGCCGCGCCCGCGCACGCCACCTCGGCCGCGTACGGCAGCCGGTTGTACAGCGCCAGCGGCGGGACCACGCGCAGCACGTAGTTGGGGATCGAGCGCGTGATCCGGTGCGACTGGCAACCTAGGGATGTGGGCAGATGAATCATTCATTTTTAGCAACGCGTAACAAAAGAGTAAAACACACAAAAGCTCATTTCAATAGTAAAAGTACTTAAATGTCTTTATAACTATCCACCATCCCACTCTGGACTCATTTTCATTACATAGTTAAGTCATCATTGTTTTCTTTAAATCTTCTTACCTTCCACAGGCAGTATCCTCATAGCAAATATCCTCTTATCTTCTCCATCCTTGGCAGGACAGATCATGTCTCTTGGTGTGCCCACTTCGTTTGCCAATTCCATCCACCAGATACCTTGTGTGGCCGTTTGGTAACTCCTGGATAAAGAGCATACAACAAAGAAATGAAGCTACCATTGTTTCTGATCAATATAATCTCAGTCTACTATTTTTAAATTAAGAAAATAACGTATTTTTGTGTGTGACATAGACCGTTTATAAGAGCACTCCCGAACATCACCCACTTACTGGTATGTCCTAACAATTGCACTCTTGAAGACCTTATAAACGCCACTAACGCTGTTGCTGCGTATGGCCACTTACTAGGCCTAACTGATTTGAGAAATACCATTGACTTGAAAAAAAGAAGACCTCAATGAGAAATTCATGTCTCAAAAATTTTTGCTCGAAATTCGTCAGAGCAAATGCTTGATCAACTATTAACTAGATGTCATCATGTCCAAACAGATCTTTTTCAAGCTCATATGTGTAAAAGCTATCAGTGACCATTGACTTCAATAAAATAGTCTCATTGTTGTTTTAAATAACTACTTACTCAAAGTTAGAAGGCAGCAGGAACAGCTTGCAATGGTAAGCTATATACAGCGGCACGTTATACGTCTCTTGCGGCGCTATCACTGCCAACCGCATCTTGTCATCGAAGGGGTTAGTCAGGGAGCCTATCAGCTCAGCTCCGATGGCTAGGAGGTCTGTCTTCTTGTAGAAGAGCTCGAGGGCGTACGAGGTTTCGTTTCGGATCTGTAAAAACAGACATTTGAAGTACAAGTAGTGTAAGCGAAAAAAGTATGGGATCATCAGCATTATTTTAGGCAAAAACGTTCACTACTGGACATAGTCCTCCAATGGTATAATGGGGTATGTAAGTAACTCCTCTGTGAGATGATCTCCTTATCTAACTACAAACATCTACACATCGACAGATGCGTCAGCGGACGACGACAGATGCATCAGCAGATGGAACAGTACGAGCCGTCCATACGTCAACTTAACAATATTGTAAGAGGTGTATAGCCGTATCGTATGTGGCGCGGTTGCCCAAAAAAAAAACGTGCTGACGTTTTTTGAAACTGAATCCCCATACACAAAACTCTGACCCATTCTAATTCATTACCATTTTTGAGACTTGTTGCCAGTGCCCACTGCCACAAACCTCACAAAAATCCGTGCTAAAAAATCAAGTACACACCTGTAGTGGAGACCTGACAACGATCTTCTTGTTGTTATACTTGGACGTCCTCTCCACGGCGATGTAGTAGCGCGTGGAGTTCTTGCTGGGGTGGAGGACGTGCAGCTTGGACACGCTGCGTTGAGGGCATAAGATCTACGGGAAAAGGTTTAGTTATTATTTTAAGTAATGCTTTTTTCTCTGTTCTTGAGTTTGTGTACTCTTATTTGAGTTTAGACTGGTGGGTACGTCTTGAACAAAAGTTTTTAAAGGATCTGGTCTGTTACTGATAGATATTAAATGGTACTTACAGTTAGATGGTCCAGGTCGTGCAGTCTCACGGTGAGCGTGAGGTCTGTGAGCTTGGTGCGCAGCGCGGTCGGCGGCGGGGGGGGCGCGGGAGACCAGGCGCACGCGTCGGGGGGCGGGACCAAGCCGCCGGGGAACCCGCCCTCGAAACTGTACCAAACGCAAATTATAGCAATCACTATAACTACCCAACTTCCATGTTCTCTTCCCATTCAAAACAAAGTCACGTTCTAAAGATCGTAATACGCCATCTATCGACTTAAGCACTACGTGTGACGAGCTTGACACATGCTCTGGTTGGTCTGACACAACCCGGCCGGAAAATAATCATTCAATTTGGCCACTCGGTTTGTGCCGAATCAATCAAAACCCGGCTGACCCGAATATGCTTAAAGCACCCCTGAAGCAGTCTTTATGTTGTGTACCTAGATGTTATAATGAACATCAATTCAGTTTCTATAATAAGTAAAGTAACGTTGCTCACCAGTCCCATTCTTCACTGACATCAGTCATTAAGGGTCTTGATTTTTTTAGTGGCTCGTCAAGAATTTCAGCTGATGATGTATCACAGCCTTGAAAAATTTAAAGCATATTAGTGAATAATACAATATTTTGCAAGACAGTTAACCCCTAGCTTCTGCAACTCCTAAAAGTTACAATGAATAGTTAAAAGTTACAATGAATAGTTAAAAGTTACAAACTCCTGCATTTTTAATGAGTTATAAATTAATCTGTTATACTTGGTAATCACTAATTTCTTACCTGGCGTGCTAGGTCGGCTAGTATCCACATCATAATCGGCTATGGCTATGATTCTCTCGTTACCCGCCAAATCTGTCTCCGCTTTTGTTTTCAAATGGACGGTTGATCCAGGACCTTTAACAAAATAAACTTGTAAATATACCACACTCATGCTCCGAACACGGCCTCGGGAGATGCGACTTGAGACAAACGACAGGCGTGTGTGTCCCTAGTTTCCTTCGAGTCAGTATTGCCGCTTCTCAAACCGCGCGAGTATTGTCGCGGTGGCTCGAGCCATGCTCGGAACAACCTCTTGCATTGTTTTCTCCGCAATCGTCGTCAGAACGCGCATATCGATTGAGCGTATAGAACTGACCAAGGGTAAAACCATCTCGATCATATTTATGTGCTAGATAGACAAGTGAATCTGATCAATTTGCTACTTTTGCGTTTTTCGCTCTTACAAATCTGGTGTAGTACCATGTGGTAGTAATTTCCTAAAAACCCTATAATTTTCATCAAGGACTTACCTATATCATTGACCAGTAGCAGCCCACTCTCTCCAGTAACAATAGCAGTGACGACAGCAGTCCGATCAGTGCAGGCAGCAGCTAGGTCTAGTAAAGCTCTGGCTCCAGCTGGAGTCACGGTCACATTGAGCATATCCCTTGCCTCAACTGCTATGTAGGTACAGGACTTGTCGGCGTAGCTTTCTGTCTCGAGGCCTGAGTCTACGCTGTCTTCGCGGGCGACGGGGTCCTGGGAAAAGAAATTTGGTTAGTAAAGTTAGGTACAAATTAAAAAACACGTACAGGGAGGTCAGAGGACAAAAAAAAAAAATATTATAGTGCTCATTGCAAATAATACACGTCTTTGAGTTGAGTATTTGTTTAGTCTTTGATTTAGAATTTCTTTTAAATACATAATAATATATTGTTGTACAATTGTTTGCACACAAATATATTGAGTGTATTTAAAATGGGTACTGAGACTAAGGACCCAAACAAATTATGTCATGAATTCCAACTTCAGGCTCTTATAGTTCGTTATTGATTTATTACCAAAAGTTTAAAAAGAAAATGTAAATAGTGTACCTGCAACGTCACAGTCTTATGCTCCGTCTCTTTCTTCCCCTTAACTTCTCCATCTGTGAACGTGACAGCCTTCTCGTTCTCGTCATGATCACTGCCAGCTTCCACTTCACTGTGTTCTGGGGCTGAAGAATCTTCTTCATTGCTCATCTCTTCTGCACTTGAGTCACTGCAAACAATATGATTTGTAAAACGGATCGAAGTTCCTAAAGTAAAATGCATTGGAATTTAATATTTGTGGTGATTTTAATATTGACACTTTGTCACAATCAAAACCATCTAATAATTTTCAAAGTCTCCTTTTAAACTATAACTTAAAAATTGGAATTCATCAGCCTACACGATTAGCTAGTGGTAAATGTATAGATAATATCGTTCATAATATCAGAGGTAGTAAGTGTGCAGTACTTGATCTTGCGCTATCTGATCATACTGCCCAAGTGATCAAATGCCCTGTGAAAAAAACATGTTCGATTAAGCATTGGTATGCTCTAAAGCGAGACTATTGCCAAGAAAACTTGACTAAATTCTTTGATTCTCTTTATGATCTTACTTTTAGTGAAGTCTTTCTGCACGACAATCCTGAGGATGCATTCAACTGCTTCTACGATCAATTTTTGCTTTTTTATGACCTCTGTTTCCCTTTAAGGAAAATAAGAATCACTTTTCGTAAAAAATCAAACTGGATTTCCAAGGGAATTAGGCTCAGTAGTAAGCGTAAAAGAGAAATGTTATGGCAATACAGGCGAACCCCTACTTTTAAAAATAAACTTCTATTAAAGCAATATACTGCTCGATTAAAGAAAATAATAACACTGACCCAAAAATCTCAGAATGACTTTCACATAAATTCGGCCAGGAATAAATCTAAAGCGGCTTGGAGCGTTATCAATAAACCTAAGATTAACTACCCTAGAGAAAATATACCTGAATATGTAACAATAAATGACAATAAAATACATGAACCTCTACTAATTGCACAGGCTCTTAATGACTATTTTATAGACGAAATTCAATCGAACAATTCTACTCCTTGCTATAAAAATATTGAAACTAACTGTAACTCCATATTTATTCCTCCTACAGTACCAGCAGACATAGTGACTATAATTCACTCTTTAAATAATACCAATAGCCATGGATATGATGGCATCATTACAAAAGTGGTCAAGCATGTAGCGCCATTAATAGGACCTGCTATGAGTTATATAATCAATATTTGCATTGAATATGGCCATTTCCCGAAAAAATTAAAAATAACTGTAATCAAACCTATTCATAAAAAAGACGATAAAAGTATCATGGGTAATTATAGACCGATAGCACTTATTCCTATTTTTTCAAAAATTATAGAAAAGGTGATATACAATAGCCTTACGTCGTTTTTTGAAAAGCGTGATCTCATAGCCAAAGAACAATTTGGATTCAGAAAAGGTAAATCCATTAACATGGCGATTTACGACGTGATCAAGAAAATTGTTTCAAGCGTTGATACTAGAACTCCAGTGGCGGCCTTGTTTATGGATATGTCTAAAGCATTCGACCATGTCGATCATGGTATACTGCTAAACAAATTAGAGCGTTATGGGATTAGAGGAACTGCATTAAACCTATTACAATCTTATCTTACAAACCGCACTCAAATCACAGCGCTTGATAGGCTATGTGCGAGCTCGAAAGTTGAGAGAACGTACATGTCACGTCCTAGGAAAACTACTTATGGTGTTCCCCAAGGTAGCATTCTTGGCCCTCCATTATTTAACATTTACATAAATGATATGCCTAAGGTCAGTAAACATCAGATGGTCTTATATGCTGATGACAGCACTATTTTATTCTCTAGTAATGACATTAATATTCTTGAAAATGACATAAATGATGATCTTAAAAATATAATAAATTGGTTAGTTAATAACAATCTAAAAATAAATCTTGACAAAACTAAAATAATGACATTTAATCAAAGAACAAATAAACCGAAACTGAATATAAAATATGGCAACGTAGCAATCTCTGAAACAGACATCACAAAATTTTTGGGCCTTTACATAGATAGTCATCTGACTTGGAAAAATCATATCGACTCTTTGTCAAAGAGGCTTAGTCAATTTGCGTATGCTCTGTACAAACTATCAAAAACGGTTAACCACATTACAGTTCAAATATCTTATAATGCTTATGTGGCTTCTAGCATTAGGTACGGAATCATTTTCTGGGGTAACTCCACTGACAGAGACATTGCTTTTAAAGCTCAGAAGAAATGCTTGCGATCGTTTACCAAATTACAAGCGATTGATAGTTGTAAACCATTGTTTAGGGAACTTTGTTTGCTCACTCTACCGTCTATGTACATATATGAAATGGGAGTGTTTGTTCGCTGTAACCTGCATTTATTTGAAAAACTACGCTCTCGCCGTTATCAGAATACCTTTCATGTTACCTCTCATAAAACCGCATTTTTAGGCAAAAGTGTGCTAGGCCCCAAAAATATATAACAGTATACCAGAAGCTATCAGAAATAAAGAGTGTCTGGCGTCCTTTAAGAGGTCTTTGTTTAAATTCCTTATAGATAGATGTTACTACTCCATCACTGAATTTACTACTGATAAACAGAGGTACTATGACGATTCCGACTTGCCAATGAAACATTTATGATTTTATTTATTGATTAAGTATAAATGTGTTTATTTATCTAAAATTGTAATGACATGTTTACCTAACTGACATATTTTTTGTTCTGACTGTTTTTTTTCTTGTTCTTAATGTAATCTATTGACATGCCACCTTATTTGTTAATTTTGTACGCCGTAAATTGGCAAAACATAGTGCGCATATTCTAGACAATATACTATCTGTTATCTGTAACCATACCTATGTTTAACAAAATAAATGATTGATTGAATAGTTCTAGCAATTTCTTTATTACCCTTAGGTTGATTGTCACTTGCATTTCTGAAAACAATAGGGTATTTATCTAGTTACTTTCAACCAAACTAAACTTTCAATTGTTTGACATTCTTTGTTGCAAATGGTTAAGCAATTATAAGGTTGAAAATGCACTGTGAACAATGCTTGCGACAGGAAGTCGTAAAATATGAACAAATGATTTTGTGATCAAACAACTTACTCAGTAAACAGATGTCCAATAGCAGTCGCCAGTTTATCCATAAGCCCGCTCTCATTCTCCGAGTCTGACTCATCAGCATCCAGTAGTCCTAAGAAGGACATGTGTCCAGCACTGAAGTCCACATTGTAGTGTTTACTCTCTCTGGCATTAGGGATCATAATAAACGTCATCTCATTGTCCGTATCGCATTCGTCCGCTGAAGTTTCGGATTCGAAACCGTTTCGCTTTTTGGGACGCTTGGTTTGGTCTGACGTGATGGAAGAGTCTGCTTCTGTTTCTTGGTGGCTTGAGGTGTCCAGCCGAGAGGACATAGGGTATGCTTTTGCCTGTTGGAAAATATTGATAGAATTTAGTAAAAGCAAAAGAAGTTTAAGGTCTATTCAAATTCTTGATCCGGATGATAAAACATATTTCCACTTAATCGAATTAATCAATTTGTTGGTTTGAAATAAACTACTAGTAGCGAAAATTGAACTTTATGGGTCGATTTAAAAATAGTTTTTCCAAAAACACATATTTTTTGACACGATTCAAAAACCAATCGCGAACGAAAATTAGTGTCTTTAGTAGTCTCTAAAAAGTTGATTTATTGGTTTTAGTAAATGATGAATTTGTTTTTAACATCTGATGAATGCTACCGAATCAGCTCTGTTTCAATGTCAATTTAGATCGACACGCTAACAAGAAGAATTATTATAGAATCCAACAAACCTGGAACAGTGTAGCAGTAATCTCCCAAGGTCGGTAAATATTCTCGTTCTGAACCACTGGCTCGATGAAGGGCTCCCAGGCGTCCACGCGCTCGTTGTAGCACGACGCGATGAGGCTCAGCGACGCCGTGCCGTGCAGCTGCTGAGACCAGTCGTGCAGGGACACCTCGGACTTCATCTGGTAGGTAGATAAAACTTAGTTATTTATTGGTAAAAAAGGAAGTTTGCAACTTATATTCAAATAGTTGAGAATTTCTTCATAGTACTTCAAGAGATTATTTCACACTGTCTTGAGGCACGATAAATGACATAAAACCGAAGTCGCATAGTCACCCCAACACCATTTTGATTTCCCTTCAAAGATCACTATATGTATAAGACGACGTCTGAAATAAATGTCTTCTATTCTTCTACTCTATAAGAATGTTGCCTCTAAGTAAGGCGGAAACCTAATCTATATGAACCCAGTTCTGTCGTAAGCTGTAACTTAGGAGAAAAACCTAAATAGCGATGATGGGGTGACAATGTCAGCTTTCTAGAAAAAAGGTCACACCCCTTTCGAAAAAGTCAATAACTTATCCGGCAGAGGTAAAAATCCAAGCCAAAATCCAAGGAAAAGGACAAAAAAACATGTAACGATAGATACAGCACTAACCTTCATCATCAAAACCGGCACCCTAACCGTATGTTCCATCTCAAACATAACCCTGACGAGAGGCACAGACATTATGAACGTCTCCGAAGGCCTGACGCTCGGGTACTTCGGCTGCGTGTACACCTCCTCAGGGCTTATCATCACGAAAGGTGTCAGCTTCTTCGGGGACCAGAGGTCTTCCTCTTGCTTCTCGACTTTAGGATTGTAGGTCGCGAAGTTGAAAGGTTCTTTCTCGTCAGGAATTGTTAGTTCTGATGTTATTTCTTCGATTATGTCTGTGGGTGGAAAAGTTGGTAAAGATGGTTCATTCTCGCATCAGTAAATGTGGGACGTACCTACCTATTTTACCGAGATTAAAAATGGAATGGTCCCAGACAGACAAGCGACACAGCGGTAGCATCTAAAGACAAGAACATTCGTGGCACCGTAAGGGCATTGGGCGTACAACTTCTGTTACGAACCGTCCGCCTTCTAAGCCGTTAGTTTCTACAGGTCGTCATGTTTTTATCGGTGAAAACAGTGATACGTTTGATTTGTTGGTTAAAAGTTGACAGTGCCGCCTTTAGCAGCGGCCGCTGAGAAATATCTGTGTTCGACGGATATTTGGTACTCACCCATAACGGTATGAACAGTAGTAGCAGCAACATGCACCTCAATCTCTGATACGTTCATCTTAACCCATATACCCTCCTCAATATTCTTGAAAGCCTTCGAAAACTCTATATCACAAGGCTTCAAGACCAGTTGTGGTGGTAGATTCTTCAGCTTCGACTGAAGCTTGGACATGATCTGAAGACCTGCCAAGGAGACTACGAAGGACTCGCTGTTGGAGTGACAGGAGTAATCTATGAGGAGTTCCGTTCGAAGAAGGAGGGCATGACCCTCGGTCTTCGTGAGGTCCGTGAAAAACATGATCTCAGGCTGACGGAACTGGATTGATATTGATAAGCTTTGTTGTTCTTCTGATACTGATGTTGCTGAAACAAATGTAGATGGCAATTAAGTTGTTGTTTAAATTTTTGACCAGGTCAATTATTATTTTCTTGACATTTCATAGGTTTGTCTTGGGCGATGCACCTTGTGTCAAGCGACACGGAAGCGTGTCTCTTGTTTTTTTGGCGTGTTTACCGTCGGTCGCGTCGCAAGTTAAGTCACGGTAACTAAGGCCATACCCTAAAAAACTTCTTCTCTGGCCAAGAAGTAAGACCTTAAGTGTATCATGTTACGTAATCAAATAATCTTACCTGTAGAATAATACCCGCTAGTAGAATCACTGGAGCTGGGTAACCTGGCTCCGCGGTTGTTGTTCTTTGAAGGATGCACATCACCCACATACCCGTGGTTTACGACACCACCTTCCATTGTCTTCTCTCCTGTTGATGTGAAAAATAGTCTAAGTAATGCTTCGCATGAGAGAGAGCTTCCTAGAACATTTTAAGAACTTACCAGGCATAGCATCCAGCAGCGTCCTCGCCAGTTGCAGCAAGAAGGGCAGAGCCAGGTTGAACCTGGTGCGGTCGACCCGGACGTCCGCATGCCTCGCCTTGGCGCCCGTGACGCGCAGGCTGGCGTCGATGAGCGGCGCGCGCCGCACGCAGATGCACGCGTCCTCCGCCTCCGCGCGCGACCCGCCTTGCGACTGGAAGATCCTGGGAGATACGTCAAGTGTTACCATTGCGATGGATTTAGAAGATGAAAGGATGAAAATTAACTATTAGTGTTTCTTCTTCGTCGCTTTCTTCATTACTAAAGTTCGAGCCCGTCCTAGAAAGCCTCGGCGGAAGAGCTGAGCTTCGTGTTTTAAAAGATAAAATTAAATTTAAAATAAAACCCCCATCGCAACAAAGAAAAGCGAACAAACATTTGAAAAGTCAATAAAATGGCTGAGCCGGTTTTGATAAAACTTGTGTAATTGTAATTAATATACACATCATGCCCTTTCATTTGATACCCCCCAGTGGTGATGAATAATTGAATATTTTCAAATATACCCATATATTTGAAAATATTCGATTATTCATAACCACTTTCACCCCCATGTCTAAAATGGCTGAACTGATTTTGATAATACAATTATGTCGGAACCGGTCATTAGTACGGACATAAAATGAATCGCAAGTCCGCTGGTGCTGACGTCACGCGACCTACTTACAAGTCTACCCCCACCACAGCGTGGCTTCTACAGAGCCCTGATGTCGCAGCGGAGTTGAAACGTCCTGGAACTGTACCCGTTGTGCTCCAACATTGTGTTAAATTGAATTTCAAGTAATTTGTTAGTTCAATAGAAACAGTGTATCGCACCCAGTGTATTTTTATTGCACGAAACCCATCGTCTGCCCACACGATGTACGAACCAACGGAATAAATCCTGACAAATCCGAAAAGTATAATAGTAATATAGACATCATTCGCTTTAATTTCATTTCACTTGGGTATATTTGAAAATATTCGATTTTTCATCCCCCAAATCTAGTAAATGGCTACACTGATTTTGATAAAACATGTCTAATTGTAATATACACATCATGCATTTTCATTTGATACCCCACTTGGGTATAATTTTTTTTTTTTAACAAAAACCTGCGATGGAACGATCTATAAATGGTTTGACAATGTGATGGACTTCTTACTACTGCATTCTTTGGCTAAATTCTCCTTAGAAAATATTATTTTTATTTGGATTTTTTCATTCACTACATTCGTCAGAAGCAGAACTTCTATGTGGCGATCCAACGCGCCACTCGTTTAATAGCTTAAATTAAGACAACCTATATTAAAACTTACCTCTTAATAACAATACCAGGATCAGGCCTAATATCCTCAACGAGCAAGCTCTGAAGACTAGCCTTAACCTCCAGACTTCCATCGGAGCTGTACTCCATCTGAAGCATCGTTTCTCCAGCAGTCAGCTTTGCTAGCCCATGGTTCAGATCTCTGACGGGAGAGCTTAGCACCTCGTCCATATCTGAGAATAGTTTTAGTTCTATGCCGTCTAGGATGAACCTGGAAATAATGCTTCAATTAAAGAATGTTTTCTTTGCTTATAGGTGTACGTACAGCACCGCACAAGATCAGTATCGCCTCAACTCAAGCCTTTCGTGATTATTTCTATAAAACTATACTGGAACGCACACTTGGATCTGCTAGTAAGAATGAGGTGAGGTGATGAAGATCTGGTGCAGTTTTTATAGGTGTGCTGAAGATTTATTTTTTGCTAGTTCTGCAAACTACCTTGAAATTAATTAATTTGCATTTTGCTAATGTGATTGTTTCAATGCGATTATCGATTCTCACCTTACAACGGCTTCCTTTCTAATTGGTTCTCCTTGGGCCAAAAAAGCTTGCAGCTTCTTGACTGATGAGTCTGAAGCTGCTGTGTCAACGGGTGAATTTGGGACTATGCTTCCTGCATAAAATAAAATGGAATATCATTAGAGCATCTCTAACATGAAATTTGTAAGATTTCGCTAAATACATACGCAAAACTTTACTTTACACTCCATTTTGGCCAGTTTTCTAAAAAACATGCTCTTTTCAGTCTTTCAGTTTTCCATCTTGGTAAGCGATAGCATTTTGTCAAAGTCTATTAGTGTTGGAAGTATGGGCAGAGACAGCAATTACAAGAGTAATATTTAGCATTAATTTGAGTATATTAATATGAGGCTTTTATAAATATGATCTTCAGTTGCGAAAAACGCATGGTGTTTTTCGTCCAATTCCATACGCTCCAACGCCTTTTCATAGAAATATCGCCTTTTAAAATTTCGTACCAATATAATGTCCCTCGCTCAAGTTATCAGTCCACACTGCCAGCATGGTGGCCAGATCCTTCTGCCCCACATTGAGCAGCACAGTATCCAGCGCCACGTCGGCCTCACAAGCGAGCAGCTCGCGGTACAAGTTAATGCTGACGAGCTGCTGGTAGGAGACGGCGCGCTTCATGTCGCAGCGGATGGACACGGGCTCGAGGATTGGTTCCTGGGGACAAAAGATAGTTAAGGTTATAGGAATAGATAGTGTTTTAGATATACTTCTTGTAGAAACTACAAAATTACTCTGAAAGAAAAATATATTTGTTTTGTTTTGAGAATTTTGATTTCTCTAAAACTTTTGATTGCTATCACCATGATAAGACTATTCTTAAGAGAACTCAGCTATTATCTAGAAAATGCTTATTTATGCAATGTCTCACTACATTTTTAAAAACCTCATTTGGATGATGTAAGGTATGCTATACCGCGGCGGTAGGTTCATTTCTAATTCGTTACAAATGAAACTGCAAAAAAGAGAACTCATAATGAAATCACAAACCTGCACTTCCAAGGTGCCAGCAAGCGTCATGACGGCTCTGGAGAAGGTGATGTTAACCAGTTTGATCAGAATGTTGTCTATGATCGCGTTCTGTATGGGACTAGTCGGTTCGTGACCAGTATTCAGTTGTTTGAAGAAGTTTTCGATTAGAAGATCACCTGGAAGGAGAAAAGTCTTGTAAGGTTTTTTTTTAATAAATAAATGATGAGCACGGTCTATTTTAATCAGAAGATGGTGTATTATAACAAGTGAAAGTGTCCCTTTTCTGCTGTAGAAGAATGATGACTAGACGTTTATGGCGTTGCACTTACCCATATTGAGAACTAGTAGATTTGGTGATGATGGTTTCTGTGGTAGCAGCAGTACAGGAGCATGGATCTGTAAAGAAAAAGATTATGAGTAAAAATCTTCGTTCCTTCATTATTACATGCATGTGGTCGTGTCTCTGGTTGACAGCATTATGCTGGGCGATTGCCATTTTACGTGAATGTGACGCATACTTTCCTCTGTCTTTTTCTTTATGTGCTTTCTTTTTAGTGTCCATTATGTCAATATTTTTTCTATCTTTCCTTCAAATATAGACGCTTCGCTGATTTCAAAGTAATGGGTGTACCTACCTCAATAACAAGGTTGAGGCGAGTGCTGCAGGTCCTGGCGTCCTGCGCGTGTCGCTCGGCGGCGCGCTCGGCCGCGTGCGCCGCCGTGCCCGGCAGCGCGCTCGGCAGCAGCGGCTCCAGCAGTTGCTACACATCACAGTAAATAACGGTCAACATTTTTTTTTTTCTTTCGTAGACTGTGAACAAAATTTGTTAGTAAATGGTCGTTGTAGCCATGCTCGTAAAAGCATATCCCCATCAGTAGACCTATTTGCGCTAATGCACACAGGCCCAGTGCGGGTCCAATTTTTAATTCTAAGACATGTCGGTTTCCTCAAAAAAATATCCTACATCTTTTTGAGAGCACTGGTGATAAAATAAATTACACAAAGTAACGATACTGCCTAGATTAGGACTTAAGTCGTGGCTGTTACAACTTGGCCACCACTACTCTCTCTCGTAATCTTCATCACCCACCTGCAAGTGATGCATCACACAGCAAAACACGACGACATGCAGCCTCCCCACATAGACGCGCAGCTCGCCGTGCGCCTTCATGCTCTGCTGCTCGCTGGAGCCTGCGCCATACACCCGCGCGGCTGCTCGTACGTACTTTATCTCTAGCACTTTGTCTTCGTCGGGCCATACCAGCTGCAAATTACCAAGAAGTAACGCATTGGTATGGTAGACAAGATAAGGTGAAAGAAACCAAGGCCGTCCATAAGCGAGTTGAATTGACAAAATCGCGACAAACACGGGGTCTAATTCTTGTGTGTCCTTTATGTGGTAGAAGAAAAACTGTTCTAGACATATACAAAGAACAGAATTTGCATCAAACTAGATTATGAAGCATCATCGCAATGTACAGAAAAGGACCCCTATCTTCAAGATCCTGCGTCTGTTTTTGCACATTGCGTCTCGTCTCGTTAAATGCAAAAAAAAGATGTTAAGTAAAAATAAGCTGGCAGCGTACAAAATTTTGTTAAGACCCAGTTTTTCTAAATGGTCTGCTTAAAAGGTACTCATCCTAATTCAAGTCATACATTCTTTATTTCAAACACATCGTCACTAACCTTAGGATACAGCGTAGCCTCAGCCAGGTCATCGATCTGCAGCGAGCTGAGATACAACTTGAAGATCATGCGATCATTGGCTCTGAAGACACAGTCACTCTCCAGAGATCCTAGTCGCATTTCTAGCACAGCGCTCTCCAAGTGGCAGAGTTTTAGTGATACTGATGAGGCTCTGGAAAAGATATAATAGGATAGATAGAAAATACATGTTAGTATAAAAAAAAAAATGTTAACATGTTCTAACTGAATACAGTTTGTAATGGAGGAGTCCTGGTGACCTGAAATATAGGCCTCGAGCCTAGTTTAGACACCAGTCTCCCACAATATAATGCCCGTCCTATATGTCACCGTAGAAATAAGGTAACTAGTAAGATTAATATTGTGGAGAAAATAAACTATTTTATTATTATTATTACTATTTCCTTTATTCATTCTTTCTCTTATCTGATAAATTTTTAAATATTTTTACAAAGAAAAGTAAACAAAACATTTAAAAATATAAAAAATAGATGGCCCATCGGCATCAGGAACAAGGTCCAGGCTGCCGGTGGTCGGGGCTCCAGAGAGAGGAACCGCCTCACTATGCGTGCCGTATCCAGGAGTACTGCTTTCTGAATCAAGCCCTTGACCCAGCCGCGCAATGAGAGCCTCCTAAGGTGTTGGTCGAGGCTCTCTGCTATTAGTCCATTAACCGTAACGACTATCGGTACAATGATTGCAGAGTCCACGTCCCACATGTCGACAACCTCGTGTGCTAAATCAAGATACTTGATTTTTTTATCATTCTCAGCTTTCACGAGATTCTCGTCATGAGGGACAGTGATATCAACAATCATTGCACGGCGCTCTCGGCGATCTATCACCACAATATCAGGTTTATTTGCTAAAATAGTCCTGTCTGTGATGATAGATCGATCCCAATACAATGTGGCATGACCATTCTCGAGAACTGGGTCGGGCACATACTTGTAGTATGGTAGGAAAAATTCCAGTGCGAGCAGGGTTTGAACCTGCGACCTTCCGATTCAGTACACCGGATGTCTTAACCAACTAGACCATCGCACCCCGCTCACAGTTCTCGAAATTTTCGTTCCATTAATAACGTCTTACGGTGACGTTACACCACCACCACCACCTGGAATTTTTCTTTCCATGTCAAAAACAGCTATGTTCCCTACGCAGGGTTTGCGTATAAAATATTAAAATTTGTAGTATGGTACTTCAGAACTCACAAGGTTGTATTGCAAGGCAAGTTGCTGGTGAATAATCCTAGCTACTAGATTGTGTCTGTGCAAGTACTCACCGTTAGCAAGACGAGAACAACCAGAAACAATATGTCGGATGGATTCACCGGGACGGTGGCATGCATTTTTATTATTACTATTATTAGTTTATGCTGTACGAGGAGCTGACTATGAAGGCCTTAAAATCGGAGATTAAAAGTTACATGAAAAGACTTGGGGTCTAAACAAAGTGACATACTATCAGCAATAACGATGATGAAGGCAGAATGTGGATTGACTTATTCCACTGGAAAGCAGTTGTAGAAATATAAAAACAATTGGCAATCGCCTTCAAACGCTTTGAAGGCGATTGCCAATTGTCTAGACACTCAAGGCGAAGTTCCTCCAGGACACATGAAGGATCAACACCAACATTTTCACCAAAATATTGTTTGCAGCATAACATTTGACTGTCATGGCAAGAAAGTGCTTCCAGAACTTACCTCACGGAGTAACTGAATTTAGTAGCGCCGGGTGGCACAGGAGGGTCAGCTTCGGGCTGCATCATATAGTCCCACAGAGACTTGGATTTTGGTACGACTACACCCTTCACGTTTATTGAGTGCCGGTTCTGGATTCTAGAAAACGGACAAACATTAGAAAAGGGTACTGGTAAATAAATGACGAACGCCTTTGAATCGTGTAACGAAAAAATGGCACTCAGGGAGTAACCACACTTTTCGACGCGAAATAGACTTGAGTCGCGTTGCCCGACCCGAAACGAGAGATTTAACGTCGTTTTCTCTTATTAGAACTGCTACGATAAATGTGCTCACTCGCTCAGCCTCTTGAGCTTACACAACAGTAGAACAAGACAAATTGCAGTTTAACCTTTGACCGTAACTACTTACTTGTCACCAATGTACTGCAGGTATTTTAGCAATGCGGGCAGTGCATCCGCATGCAGCAGTAATCCTAGGTGTCCTACGTCTGCTACTAACGACTGTTCCACACTGTGGAAGTGGGAGCGGAACTCTGGACAATCTGCGCGCACCTGCAGAAATAAATTACATGTTTGAAAAGGTACTTAGGCTACGGCCTTTAACCTGATGATGATAAAATAAATGTCATTAATGATGATGATATTGTTGGTTATCAAGTGCATAACAATCGTAATGTTCACCAACCTGGAGTTGGACTTAATTTGTTAGAAGAAATAAACAATTTAATCAATTAAAAAGTTTTCAAATGAGAAGAACAGAGTCTTGATGTTTTTTTGAACAATGGAAGCAAAAAAGTCAAATAAGGAATGTAGGTATGTATGTTCAACTCCGTCAAGTTTAGTTTACCTTAGGGAATAGAAAAGCGTTGGGATATGGACAACATTAATCGTTCTCACCTTCCTATACAACAAATTAAACAGCTCCCCAGAACTGGTGATCAGCTCAAGATACTGTCCAGTGCTAGAGTGATGCTGCTTGTCAGTCAGGAGCACCTGGCTGATGGACAGCTGGACAGCTGGTCCAAACTCCATGAGAGCCACGTCCAGGCAGACCTTCGTAATGCCCAGCATTACGTACGGCTTATCCGTTTGTTCGGATGTACGGGAGAGGTTGATTACGATTTCGCCTAAGAAAAAAAAATCGTAATCTTTTAGGGACTGTTAGAATCCTATCTAAATAACAGACAGAATGGAAGCCAGAGAAAGAAGTAACTCTCCCTCAAGTAGTTGAAAAACTGATTTGATAGAAACATTATAATTGATTTTATATTAATTTTTGTTTTTGGTATTAATTTAGGAGTTCCAGCCGACCAGCAGCACACTTTCTCGAACGCTTTACCAAACCATAGGTCTTCATAGTTCATCCCAACATGTTCCAAAACGTCGTATCATACTCACGAAATTCTCAAACTGTCTGAACAACTCACCGACAATGAACCTCAGCAGCGTGTTGATATTGTTGCTAGGCGACACATTGTCGTCGAAACCAGGTAGGTCCACACTCCTGGCGTACACCTCCATGTCCTCGTCGCTGTGCTCGGAAGTTGCCGACGCCTGCTGTGCAGCTTGGAACCCAATTTTGGCTGTCGCGACGTCGAATGTCGTTTCTGCTGCCCTGAAGAAGTTGATTAGAACAGGCATCAATTTCATTGATACTTTCAGCATCATTGCTTAGCAGAAACTATGTAATTCTGGATACTTAGCTAATTAATACTAGAATATTAGCTTACAATACGACTCACAAAATGTAATCACTACTGATACAATTTCACACTATCTACCTGGTAAAGTGGTGCCACCACTTATACGGACACATACACTCACACACACTGACATAGATAGACACACACATACATAGTGTTTTTGGGGACACTAACACTGACCACACAGTCCCAGTGACAGTGATAAAAAAATAAGTATTTAAGTTCACAACTTACTTGCTCCTACTCAAATACGCCGCCACAATCTTCTGCCTCAAATTCATAAGATTCTTATACTCCGGATCAGCAGTCACTCTATCAATACTTAGTACTTCTGCCAGCTCTGGTTCCTCCACCTCCTCGGTATAATCTCCGGAGTCCATGAAGGAGACCGGCACGGTGTTGGGCACAGGAACTGGTAGGTTGTCGCAGAAGTCCAGGAGATTGGCGATGATGCGGTCTGATAGGTTTAGTTTGATGCTTGAGAGGGAGATGTTTAGCTTGTACCTGGTAAAGGACACAAAATGTTTTAAGTGAATTCAGATTTTAACTTGTAATTGATGACTCTAGCAAGACAATATGAACCATTGACAATGTGTAGTATTTAAAAAGAAGGTACAAGTGGCAACAAAAATTAAAAAAATCTTGCCATGCATAATAGAAGATTTTGTTAAAAACCAAGAACAAGTTAATATATTGAATTGCATTATCTAGAACTATTAATAAGCAACCTCAAATGTTCGGATTAGATAGGTTTACATGAAGACAAAATCTTAGTAGACAAACCGACCAAAAACTCGAAGAACTGTGGACATCCACCAACCCGCACTAGGCCCACGTAGTAGAACATTCCCAGTTATGGGAACATCGTTGGCTGTTTATGCTTTCGCTAAACAAACATACAAACAACTAACTTGGGCAGTAGCTTGTAGTCCTTCTTGATGCTGTTGGAGAACACGACCTGCATCTTGATCTTGGGCACCAGGTGCAACTCCGAGTCCGCGTGTCGTCGCGCCTCGCGCCACGTTTCTGTCCACTCGCTGAACAGGATCTGAGCAGACCAAACAAAATGTATCATCATCAACTGCCTAAAACCTAATCTGGCATAATGAGGTATTATCGATTCCTCCAAAACAAAGAGCAAGTGCAGCGCCCACTCCCGAAGTAATCCAAATTTCCGTTTACTTGCATCCTTGACGATATGAACATCGCTTCAGACGCTGCAATAAATGTGGCTACCTACTGGCCCTATCATCATTTGCCTAGCCTTTACCCAAACATGTTGCGGTCGGCTTCCAATCTAACCAGGTGAAGCTGGATATGCTTTGCATGGAGCCATTTTGTTTTGACCTCTACAGCACAGCTACTGGGTGGTTACCATTGGGTAAGACTAGTTCTTTTCATAGTTTTCTTAAATGTTTATAAAGCTGAATTATTTGGTGCTCGAAAAATGAGCTCTCCTGCATTTTCTATAGTTAGTCCAGCACCATCCAATTATTGAGGATAATTCGTGGTCCTCAGAAACGCAGATTTTGGTGGTATTACTCTGAGTTATGGTGTTCTACTTTGTGCTTGTGTCTTATTTTGCCATTTCTCCTGGAAGATGCAGGTTGGACCGATCATCATGTCTACTTTCATAGCCAGGTTCTTACCTGACAAGAGCATTCAGCGTGCAGTCTGTCATACAGCCTCTCCTCTAGCTCCATACACGTAGCGTCTTCCAGCGTCAAATTGGATGGTTGCAGATCAGACTTCACTATGATGCGAGAGATGTCCAGGATCATTACACGACCAGACCTGTGAAGAAGCCAATTAATTCTAAGAAAATGCATCTTCTTCTTAACGTAATCAAAATCGAGTCGCCGAGGGCTAATGAAAATGCAAAATGATTGTTTAGAACGTCTACTGTGAAACTGAAGAAAGGATTGACAGATTGCCTGACTGAAAGATCAACTGCGCAATGACACAAGCGAAGAAAAACATTACGCAGTAAATATAGATTAAAAAGTGATTTTGAACTTGAATACAAACTAACACATTGTATTCAAGTCCAAAATGGCGCTTTTTGCTTGATACTTCAAAATGACTCCACCGACTATTGTTCTGTCAATTGTCCTTTCCAAAAATGTCAAAACGTTTTATTAGAATGTCTGATGAAATCTTGTTATAGATTGATCTTTTAGTTGTTCTCGTATGGATGATTCAAAGCAGTACCTTACTTAAGCTAGTTTTTGAGCGACCAGTACGTGGCTTCCTGGACTGCTCTGTCATTTGCATCATCAAAGTCCTGGAGGACGCAGGTTTTCAGCTAGATATTAAACTATCCACATACTTATGCACACATCCATGCTCCGGCACGACGACGCAGGGCCCCTTGACGTCCACGTTGAGGTGGAACAGCTTGCGGCGGCTGACGGCGTAGGCCAGCACGGAGCGGCCCACGGCCCCGGCGCGCAGCGCGGCGCGCGACGCCTGCGCGCCCAGCTGCGCGCCCGACATCGAGTGCGTTTGGAAGAAGTTGATCAGCTCCGTGAACGAGTGCTGGGGACGTAACAGGGATCTATGAATATTACTGATTTTTATTATAACTAGAGGTCACCCTGCAGTCAAAATTTGACTATTATTCATTATTTTGTTTATCTTTCTACCCTCCTTCTTCATAATGAACTTTAACCAAGGCAGTCGCCAGTCTCACTCACCTCCGTGTGTGCAAGGTGCTTAAAAAGGGGTACACAAAGGTTTGTCTTCTGGTATTATCGTATCGTATATAATATGAGTATGTAGATGTGTTAATTTGATCATGATCAAGGTTTTGAGTCAAATCGATTTAAAACAAGTGAAGAGGCTCTATAGCACGAATTTTAACTTATTATGTCGTATCGCACATTTTGAAGTAAGTTTTGAGATAGCGTTTGATCTGTAAGAAAAATATTCCGCTCAACAGAATGTCGGTACTTGACTTGTATTGCTTCCCAGAAGGCTACTAGGATATTAATCTAATATGACAAATCAACTTCTCAGTTCAATAAACTCGTAATAACAATTTCACCTCAATGTAGACCAACTCCACCGGTTCCATGAGACAGCACAGTCCATAATCAGCCTCGTTGCTGCAGGGGTTCTTCTCCAGGTCTACGGCCAGTAGGTTGGGGCTGGTGACACCGGCCCCTCGCTCCGGAGTCAGGAGTGGCACCAGGTCTCCGTCTGATGTCACTCCTTCAATCACGACGCTCTCTGCTCGGGCTGATAGCTGTTGGGTAAAAGTAAAAAATTGCCTTATTTTTCTGCTCAGGGCTTGCAAAATAATTTATCAGGAACTAACATCCACGCTGTAGACTGTTATCACGTCACCGTGTGGATGCGTCATTACGATCAACTGCAAAAGAACTGCTTCTCATAGGAGACCGCTTGCAAATAGACTGGCAATTTTGATATGTCAAACTTCACTTTTGTGTTGTACCAAAATTAGAAAGAAGAAGAAAGAAAAAATATTTATTTGTCGCAAGGACATGACATGCATCATACAAAATTACAAAAAATAAACAATAAACTATAAATTCAACAGGACGGAACAAAAAAAAAGAAGAAAGTTAACAGCTTGCACGTCGTGACTGCGACAAGCAGGTTACCACTCAGCATGATGCTGTGCTAAGGGGGGCCCACAACACAGCGCTGATTTTCAGTGGTCACCCGTGAAAAAAAAACGTTAAAAATTATGTAGGTACCTATTGAATTCAAGATATAGTTCTGTTGAAACTTTATGACGGCTCGGTAGTTAGTTGCGAGTGTCGGTCTGCGCAGGTATAACGGTTCAAACTTTATGGCAGCTTGGAACATCTACCGTAAAACTGCGCAGAACACAATTTTAGGAATAATCGGGGCACAAAACGCATCGTCCTGACTGTATAATGCACAGACCATCACGTTGCTATCTTCCGGGCAATAAAGTTTGAACTGAACTATCTTCTAGCTAGTCTTTTGCGCGTCAATGGCTCTTACACACAAAATAACGATAACAAATCGGTAACCTTTTAACATAAAACATTATTTAGCTAGCAAAACTGGACAGACGTTATGAGTCGATAACTAAACACGTTAAAACTTAGAAAAAAGCGTTGTCAATGTTTTTTATGTCAATAATCGCTGGTAATGTAGTTATTACTAACTTCAAATTTACGGGTTTATTGAATTCGAAGTTAAAGGTACAAATGCCGGAAATCCGTGCCCTTCACGAAAGTCAAGTTTTGCTAGCTAATTCAAATTGAACTATGATTTTACCTTGTATGCTTTAGCCGAGGGTCTGGTCTCCAAAGACGCAAGGAACTGAGTCAGGGTCAAAACTAGAACCTCCTTGCTTCTATTCATCATAGTCAACGAACAGTTTGCCAGCGTTAGGTTTATTTTGTGCTCTGTAATTATTCAAAAAGACAAATGCTTTGATTTTTTTAGCAATAATATGGATTGGACCTTTCGGCTTCGTTATGGGTCTTGTTACACCCTTTATAGCTATCCACGAGGGACAAATTATAAAGCACAAATGTGTTCGCAGACTGGTGCACTCTCTATCAAGCAGCAAGGCCGATTTGGCCTTTTACATCTTACAATTACTTACAATGTCTTAAGGTAGCAGAAATCACTTCCAACTAGAACTAGGAAATGCTACTCACCAATATACTGCTTCGACTTATCCTTCTGCGGCGCGCCCTCCACATATCCTATCAGCTCACAGACCCTCTTCTTCTCAGGACTGGACAGATGGCTCCACAGGGTTTTACTCCTCTCGGTCTTGACACACAGTTCCACATGGTTCTTGGGCACTTCCGGTTCATTCTCAGTTGGAGAGCTCGTTGGCTTCCACCAGTCAAATTCGGTTTCTACTACTTCTATGCGGTCGGGTTCTTGGGCGAGCAACTAAGAAACAATAAGATCACCATTAAACCACCATGATTTGGAAAAGATCGAACATATAAAGATAGAAAAGGACAACACTAACTTCAAACTTCGCCTGCTCCCTAGCAATGATCACCGACACGATCGGCAGACTGTCCTCGCACTTCTGGAGGTCTAGCTTCAACTCGATATCATTAGGACTCCTCAGTGTACTCTTGTAGATCTGCTTGTACACATTGTAGTTCTCCCGGTGCTTCTTGATGGCTGCCCAGGTGTAGGGCCTGACTCTCTGCTCCACCACCACGTTGAAGGCGTATATCCACCACTTCTTTATGTTCTTGGAGAGTGGAATTCCTGGGTGGAGGTGCCGGTATTTTCTGGAATAAAGATAGTCAATTAGTTTTAGTCTTAGAGGTGTAGAGATGTATTACCTGGCTAGAAAAATGGTGACTACTGAGTCGACGGTTGACAGAGTTGTATGGAAGAAGACATGCTACGCAGACCCTAAATAGATTGGGAACAAGAAGATAATGATGATGAGGTAATTCATAATTCTTTCTTCCAATTTTACAAAACAAAACGTTCAAAGTGAAAATCGACTCACCTATTCAGTTTAATTCTGTCAAATGAAGCCAGCAAGTTATTTATTGACAGGTATTGACGACGAGACAACTGCAGCGCGCTATCCTGAAGCACAGCATCCAATAGCAGGCGAGGAACGCGAGCCTCACCAGAGCGGTTGATCAGAACCTTCACCTTGCACGTTACTGGTTTCAGTACTGGAAAGAAAAGCCAGGTTAGTCACCAGAACGATCTGTTTCTCATGTATTTTAAAATGGGCATCAAGATTTGTGAAATCTGAATAGACTACCTACATAAGTAAAGTAGGCATCGGAATAAATAATGACATTCAATCTAGATCGCCATTATTGACTTAGAAGAATTCCTTTATTTCAGGAAGGATAAGTAGACCCTGCACAGCATTATGTTCTAGGTTCGATTCCCAAACCTGGCAGTTTTAATAAACAAATAATATAAAAAATCACTCACAAAATTCAAAGTCCTCATGATGCATGGAGAACTTGTCCAGCCCAGTGAGCATGTAATGCTTCCAGTTGTAATACTGCATGGGCGTGATGTGGGCGGTCTCGTTGTCGTCCAGGGCGGTCGCCGCGGGGTTCCAGTACGCTGACATGGACTCTATACGCATCATCTGGTAGACCGTTGATGCGTTCGCTGGAGTAACTGAGGCTTTCCATTTGCTGAAAGATGATATGGTCTCAGTAGATAGTAAGAAGTAGTCTTGTTGTTATAAACTGGAAGGAAGAAATAATACTTTCAGACACTTCCCGTCTGAAAGTATTATTTCTTCCTTCAAACTCAAACTCGAAGGGTTGAATTGTCAGGGATTTGATTTGATTTCCAAGACGTAGATCTATCTCTATGGAGAAGAACGGACAAGATACACCTTTAAGTGAAGTTAGGCATTACAATCCTGGGTTAACTAACGTTCGACTTGGCATATTCAAAAAAATGTTTCATTGGAGTCCTTTTAAAAGAAAGACAAATTAAATAACCTGACGTCATTACTAACTCACCTATTAGTAGTCTCAATAGACAAACTTTGAAGACAGAGTCCACACGCGAGAGGTCCATCCTTAGAGCTGATGGAGTCCTCATACCTGATGTGGACATTCCTCACGTAAATCTGAAGGTTATTCACAATCGCTGTGAACAAATGCTCAAAGAAGTTCTGAGGACCTTTTAAGACCTCACTTTCCGCTTCTAAATCTTGAAGAATCTTCCTTTTCGCAGCTCTGGTGAGCCGTCGTTCCCTTTCGGGGTCGAAATGACTGTTGGATATGGCTGGGCCCACCAGGACCAGCACATCTTCGATATTGACCACGACAGGCTGCGTGTAGAGGCCTGACCATGGTATCTGGAGGCCAATGCGGCCGATTGTGCCAATTTTCACATCAATTGGTAGGTCGAGTTCGTACTGTGAACATGAAAAAAAAAAAAACCGAAGAGGATGAAATTTCCATTATCACCGAATGTCGGTAATGGCACTTACTCGCTCTCTGAGTAAGTGCCATTACCGACATTCGGTGATAATGGAAATTTCATCCTCTTGCTAATATTCTACTACAGGTAAACCATAGTTATCTAGATATGATTATGAAACACTCAGTAACTACTCAATGAAATAAGCCAAGATACTGAAATGTTTCCATTTTGGTACAAAGGCCTCCGCTGTGCGAGCGGGAGTAGGCAGTAATGCACCACGCGGACCAAAATGCAGATTGTTAGTTGTCACATGTCTGAGAATTAGTGGCTCTAGGATATGCCGGTTTCAACGTTTCAAAAGCAGTGGTGATGAATTAAATTACAAAGAAAAGTTTTGGCCTGGGGTCGAACCCACTCCCTATAACAGAAAGTCGGGGCCATTGCCTCTATCAGGGACGTTTAAATACAAAATTATTATCTACAATATTAAAACATCCCTTACCAAAGCCTCAGGCTTAAGCTTCAAATCAGTAAGGTTGACATTCCCGGAGAAGATGCCCACGTTCAGGTTCTCTGTGTCCAGGTCCTGGACATACTTGCCGAGCAGCCGGTTGAGGATGCCGGCGACGGCGCCCTCGAACATGGTGACGGTGGCTGATGATCAGCTGAAAAGAGACGAAGGTATGTTTATTAGCTACTGACACACACTTATTATACACGTAGTAAATAATATCCTCCCGAACCGGCCACGACGGCCAATCTCAGAAAGATTAGGCGCAGGACGTTATTTCCGAGGCACGGGGGTGTCAACCGCTATCTTCCAAACTCCATGCTGCTAGTGAGAACTTCTTAATGGAAAAACAAATTCTTACGAGACCATCAGGGCGGAGCATGGACTTCTCGACCGTCCGTCGCTAGTAGAGGTGGCTTTGTCAACACTTTCCATAAATGGAGACCAAGCGTGTCACCATTTACTCGCACTACAACACAAGTGACGTCTGGAACTGGAGGAAACTTTGGTGCCGGTTTGTGATTAAAATAGTGCGCTCGACGGAATTTCGGCGACACGAGTTTCAGACATAGGTCGGTCTTAAAAGCTGTCGGGAGCGGCGATTTCGTGATCTATATTGTACAACCTACACTGTATACCTACTGATTAAATGTTTATCATATTTCGTCATAGTTAAAAATTGGCCAAACAATCCCGAAACAAACACGTCATTACGAAGGTAAGAAACATAAGAAACAAAAACAATCATCGTTAAAGAACTTGAGTAAAGAACATTACCCATCGAACAAGTTAGGTGTCTTATAGGAGTTTGTGTAGTTATTGTCCTCTACGAAACTCGAAGTACACACCTACAAATATAAATTTGCTATAGGAAAGTTGATTAAAAACATCGTTCGATCGAGTCGATAGTGGGGATTCCCCAGAAAAATTCTACTCGATAACCGTCAGTCAGTCCTTTATAAACAGATGGGTGTAACCTAACCAGCTTGAAAAAAACCGTCTGTTGGACCACTTTTTTTTTTCAAATGACCACTCCCCCCCCCTCCCCTGCTCTGAGCGGAGCAGAGCTGAGTGTCACTAAAACCCATCCATGTTCCTTCTTTGCCCTTTGTATTCCAGGGCCGCGGTCGGGCGCCGATGCCCGGGACGTCTCCCGCGGCTGCTGGGACGTGAGGCTCTTACCCTCTCACGTCCCGCCACCTCCTTCGCTAGCATGACTACGTCGCAGAAGGAGGTGACGGCTTCCCATTCCCTCTCACTCCGTACCATGGCTTAAACCAGGGCCGGACGCGAGAGATCGTCGCCGCCAATCGCCGCTATGAGGACACGGTGGTGCTCCGCCCAAGCGGAGCAGACCTCCACGATGTGCTTCGTCCTCCGGACGATCCTCACAATGGAAACACTCGGGCGTTTCCTCCTCTCCGAGTCTATTAAAATCATGCCAAATGTTACGGATCTATTGCACTGCAATTGATAACACATGTTCACTCTTGGCTTTCGAATGTGTTACGCAATAACCTCGCTGGTTCCCAAGTCCCTATAGATAGACTCTTCCTAGGAAACCAATCTAGAACCGTGTAGTTTCTTGCCAGTTCTCTTCTACAAACAACCAATTCGAACCGTGCAGAGGCTTCTGAAGTTTTATAAGTATCCAAGTACCGTCAAATAAAGTTAACTGTTTTTCCTATCCCTTACCAATAAGCAAGTATTGCGAAAGTAGAAGAAATTCATCAAATGATAAGCAAAGATAAATAAAGCTGATTCACAGTATTCAATCCCATGCGCCCCATGCGCCCCATGCGCCCCATGCGCCCCATGCGCCCCATGCGCCCCATGCGCCAGCACCCTGACCTTTGTTACCCTCAATAATTCAAATCGTGGCAGCAATCATGGCTTCCACCACTAAATGTCATCGATGAATAAGTTAGTGGCAGCACCCTATTCCGTAGCAAGGTGCTGCATAACTTATTACCTAAGCTAGGGCTAGGAAAATGTTATATAGGCATAACCTAATACTAAACAACATCGGCACACACATAATGCTTTGTGTAAGTAAGAATTTCCTTCAATGCAAGTCTTACAAATGGTTTTGAAAAGAGTTCTTGTATTCTAGTCACGCCTCTATATTTAACATAGGTAATCTAAGCTGCCTATAATGTTTCCACTGCTAAAACACACAGAGGGCTCTTCTCTTTCATCCATCACGCGGGCCCAATGGGGTTGGGTGGGTAACAGAATATATATTTGTAACATAACATAACATCACGCCTGTAATCCCCGAAGGGTTACGCGGAGGTGTACCAAAATAGTACCTACACCCATATTTTGCCAGTTGTGTCTTAGTCCCATGTAAATGGGGGCAAGCCTGTTGCAATAACACTTTGCCCGACCCGGGAATCGAGCTCAGCTGGACCTCATGCTCAGCAGTCGCGATTGCCCCCATTATTGATTGCCACTAGACCGACGAGTGTCATATATATTTGCAGCTATACGTGTTTTCAAATAAGGATGCAGCGTACTCGATCATTATTTCTCACATATTTGACATCTGTCCGTAGATAATGTACGGAAGAAGGAAAATAACCTAAGCCCAAATAAATTAGGATAAGGGCAGGAAGATAATGATTAACGAAGACTATAGATATCAAAGTTTAAAAATCACAACCGATTTGAATTGACAATGTGCCTTGATCATATTAGGCTATGAAATTGCCGTTTTTTTTCTCACATTTTGTTCTGTTTGTAAAATTGACGTAAAGTTATATTTTTTCATAATTCCATTTTTATTGGATTAATTGTTAAATGACGTAACCGTACAAGTAGTTGCATATTACCTCAAAGGGTAGTGTGTCAAACCACCTGTTTCAATGTGCCGTCGGTTTCACTACTTCAAGTAGGTACATTTTTGTCATAGACTGTGTTTTGAGAATTTAAGATACTCAGTGCACCGCAGCTTTTTTCACTCTAACTATTGCAATAGCATCATACATAATCGGTCCAGACGTTTCCAAGAAAAATAAAAAATATTAGTGTCAAAATATCACTTTTCACGAAATCGTCCATAAAAATCGGCAATTTCATACTTTAGCCCCTAATATATTATGTAAAGCACAGCTGCCTTCTTTCCCTCGTAAGTTGCAACGAAAACACTTTATTATTCGGAATCGATGCGGTGAACTATTTTAAGAACGGTTGTCGGTACCGATACTCCACTATTGACTGAAGTAGAAGTCGATTTCAAAGACAGAAAAATAAAGGAAAATAATGTAGGTACCTATTTTATATATCAAAGGGCCCGTCCCTTATTACTTGGCGTAATGTGGGCTTATGTGGGTGTAGGTAGGTACACCTACACCTCTGTCTAAGCCTTTGGGGATTACAGGCGTGGCGTTGTGTGTTATGTTACGTTATCAGATTAATTCGATACCCAGGGGAAAATAAAAGTTCGAAGTTATTTAAATTGCATGTCTATTGTAGTTTGAAATTTTGCTGAAAAATGGCGACGACGTGTCCATTGACCAATATTCACGCAAAGCGATTATGTAATCACGGGGTTAATATTTTCGGGAGTACCTACCAATATTATTAAGGCAGTACTGTACTGCTATGATCAGGGATTGGCGATTAAGACTGGGGAAATATTCTGGCAACCAACTTTAAGACAGGTCCTTATTCCTAACAAACATTTTAAGCTTTCAGGGATGCTGCCAAGACAATATTACAGGCAGGGACGGGGGCCTCCCTATCTCTACTTGGAAATTGAATCAAAGAGGGAAACCTCTTTGATTCAATTTCCAAGTGGCCAGACATCACTTCAGATTAACATAGCGATGAGTACAGCCGCACTGAAGGACCAGTTGCTCATGCACTGATGCACTAAGCTAGTTTCAAGAGCTATATGCGATTACATACTACATTGACAACTTGTACAGTACAGTCATACACATTAGAAATGCGTGCACGTTTTTTAATAAGTAATTAAGTATTCAGAGCTGCGTTTAATATTAAAAATACTAAAGACAGATGAAGGCAATAATTTTCAATGAATTTTACTTGGAAGATTTTATGAACAATGATTTATCTTATATGATATCCGTGTCCTAAAACAAAACAGATATTGAGGCCTATATTTCGTCTGCTGATTATGGTAAACAAAGGAGTAGGTACCTAGGTAAAAGTTTTGAAGATTAAAAACCGTTAGATAGTAGTTTAAACAAGCCATTTACACAAAAACTCATCATCAAGTATTGTATTAAGATCCCACAGCTGGGACACAGGCAGGTTTTAAAGAGGCAGTGGGCCGTACTACACAATAACACAACGCGCGCCTGCTGTGGTTTGAAGACTCTCGCAACCAATAGCTAACACAAAATCCACAACACCAAACTCAAAGCATTTAATTCATTCAAACCATTAACAGGCACTTTTGAAGAGCCAGTCAAGTAGCCAGAAAGCTGAAACTAGTTCCCCATTTCAAATAAACGTACCTTTGTAGAGAATAACTGGCAAGAAATTCTGTGGACACTACCACATCACAATTCCTGTCACATTCACCAATTAATAAACAAAAGATTTACCACAAATCCGATGAGACGTCTTAACACGATGAGAACAGGCGTACGATTCGCGCGCTCCTAACAATAACAAAATCGATACCTGCTATTGGTCGCCGAGCTAGTAAACATCGGACACGCTTGCTCTAGTAAACGTATATTAATCCGGTATCGATGTTTTATCTTCAGATAACGTATCTCGAGATTTATCGATGCGCTGTATGACGTGTGTGTAATGTTGTGTTTAGCAGTGTCAGACAAGAAAGGGTTGAGTCAGTTTTATGATAAGGCATTTTGTGGTAAAATCTATGGATTTTATGGGTTTTTTGAGTCAATTAATGCACCCGTTAAAATTGCATTCACAAGATGGTAAAGAAAATATTTTGGTTATTATGTTGAGCTAGCAAGCTGAAAGATCTTCGATTGCAAAATGTTTCGCAATTTTAACGCAAAATTTAAGTCTTGCAAAGATTGTATCGCTATTTCACATAAATAAGTCTAAAGAGGCTTAACTGTTTTTTTAAACGTCTGTAAAGCCATGAAACCACACAATGTCCACACAATACATTAGTAACCATTATATATTATAATATTTAAGTTGAGTGGCCCCTTTTCCCTCAAAACATGAAAAGGGAAAACTCACTTTGATGGCCAATATCGGTAATCAATACAACCTTACAGAGGATCTTTCGCAACGATGTACACATAGAATTCTTTGCTCACTAATTGCCAGGATAGGAACCCCTTTTATGACATCTCAGAATTTTACAGTCATTTATTTACTTGTCTAATGGTCATTTTCACTTACACTAAACGAGTCTAAACCCGCTCTAATTTAGTTAACGACCGACCCAGTGCTGACAGTTGAAAATCCAATACCGAAATAATATTTAGGTATTCATTTAAAAGTCACTTAATGTCAGTGAACACGGGGATAAGTTCTTTACCTGTCCAACTATAAGTAACTCTCTGATATGGGTAAATTGTTTGGGTACTTATTTATAGCAAGCGAAATAGTATCGACGTTTGACAAGCTTTGTAAGGCCCCCAATTGTGGGCGTTTCCAAAGTCGAGTAAAGGGTTCAAGAGGATGGAGCAGTAGCAGGCAGTAACTGGGGTGTGGATAAGGAACTAATGTTACCCCCAGTCCTTCCTCATAGCCCTTCCGGACAAAGTCTGGTCTTTTCATTAGTCCAGTCTTTTCGACTTAAGATTTTTGTTCCAATGAGTACTGAGAAAAGAATGCCTGGGCGTTTTCTGCAAATCTCCAGCGTTTTTTTGAGGATTTATTTGAAGTATACAGTACAGTAACCTAATGGTGGAGGTCAGATAGGCAGTCGCTGCATGTAAAAATACTGATATTCAACTGCGCTACGTCCGATTAGACTGGAAGTCGCCTACTAAAGTACTTAATTGGGAAAATCCTAGACAGAATGGGCTGTTTAGCAGCCTATTATCCGCTAGTAAAAACAAATTGCGGCTACCAATCCCTTCGTCAAGCGTAACCATATGTTTACAGAGTGTAAAAGGAGCCATCACATTACATAGCCTAACCAAGCATTCTGTTACTCTGTACATTCAATTAAGTAACATTGCGCAAAAATGATTGCTGGGAAACGACATTTTTTTTGTTATGAAAATTCATGGATTACAGTTGCTCTCAATATAACGCACTTAAAACATTGTGCTGATAGATGCATTGAATAGTACAGTGGCCATGGAGGTATTTAAAGCTTTAAAAGAGCATTTAAAAAAAAAACATAAAGAGGTGGCCGTGTGTCCCAGCAGTGGGGATATTATAGCTTATGATTATGCTTAAAAAACGTGTGAAAATGTTGGAACTTTGACCTTCAATATCTCCATAACTAGCAGGTATGGTCCAGTACAAAAATGATCGCAATGAAGACGGGAAGAATAAGTGCCTCTTCGTTTATACACCCTTTATTGTAGACCCATATTTGGAAGTAGACATTTCCAATATGTTAACATTCAGAACGATGCTATCGTGTCTATCCTCTATTCATAACTGTATGACAGGCTGTAATAGTTTAATTTCTTCAAGCAGCCATTATTGATCCGACGTAAGTGGACGTCGTAAGTGAATCATTTCTTCCTTACCACAATTTACTTAATGTAATTTTAAGACTATCTAATAACAAGAAATGAAATATCTTCGATTTTGTGACTCCTAAAAGTTAGGGAAAACCGTGGTCCTTTTAGATTTAGTAGGTAATCCTGATTTTGTGATGTTAGAGGCATCCTGCCTTTTACGACATTCCCATTGATGTGATATACTTTAATCCCAGACTTAGGACCGAATAGTAAGGAGGAGCTTGATCAATGTGTTCTAACGTGAAAGCGCCAGGGTAGCCCGCCAAATTATTTTTTTCTTATAGTTTTTGTAATCTGCAGGTCAGTGTCAGGCTGTATGCTAAACAAAATAACATTCGTAACCGAAACACGTATGTTGTTATAGAATTAAAATCATTGGACTTCAATACAACCCTCTAAGTTCATTTAATCTCATTTAATGACTATTCTATGTAAAAGTCATTTAAATTCATTGGTTTTTTGCAAATTGCAATAAACCACCCTGGCGCTTCCCCCATAACAACATGACATCACGCCGTTAATCCCTCAAAAGTGAGGCAGTAATAGTACACCCACATTTCATCAGTTATGTTTGAGTTCAGTACATGAAAAGGGGCGAGGCTTTTACCATCAACTATGCATAAATCCAAATTCCGGGCTGATTCTGAGCTACTGTGTTATTCCAGGTGGCTACTCCCAATGACTCCTTTCCCGATCCGAGGACCGTGCCCAGGACCTCGAACTAACCAGATCAACGAGCCAGTCAACCATATAATCATTTAACCTTTTAGTTTTAAACATCAGACATGGCGGAATATGACCTTCTTTAGGCTATACATGTAGAATGTCTCAATTCCTGCACGTCCCTGCCTTGACCTCAGATGCCAACCTCGGTCCTTCGATACGCGCCCTGTTTACTTCAAGACCAAGGCGACCGATACGCCCTCGAATTAACTTAGTTTCCGACGTATCGTTATTACTTAAATAATATCTAACGGTCGTTAGGTTAATCAACATAAATACTTTATGGGAAATAGTACCAACTTGAAAGTGAAAAACCTTCACTAAGGACCCAAAGGGGGTGACTACTGAAATGATAGCCTAGAGGTGAGATCATCGGACTGCCAAGTCATATTTCTCATGTTCGAACCCAAGACGCGCACCTCTAATTTTTCGGATTCATGTGCGTATTGTATATTAATTATCACTTGCTTCGGTGAAGGAAAACATCATGAGGAAACCAGCATGCCTGAGGGATATTTCTCGACGGCATGTAAAGCCAAGTCAAGAGGGCCCATGGGCGGCATAAAAATCTGACACCAGGTTAGGCACTAACCACACGATAAAGAAAAAAGACTGAAATCACAACTAATAAGAAATATGGAAAAAGGAGACATGCTGTTCCAACTGGGCTCAGCTACAGTGACAAATGCTAGCACTGAATGGACGGGTCCTCTCAAATCTGTATGGTTTCCGAAAAATATCATCTCAGACACTAACCTGCGTGGTCCTCATGATGACTTGACCAAAATTAAATGTCTGGACTTTAAAAGAGACTGTGACATCTGGGTTTGTTTCAGATGTTTCTTCTCAGAGTTGGATAGAAAGCACCGAACCCATCTCGTTTTAAAACATAAGTTAATTTTGATGTGTTAAAGTGTTTTTTTTTATAACCAATTTACGAAAACCTAACTCTGGGTTAAGCTCGCCATTGTAGGTACATAAGCTATATATTGCAATTTGTATGTATATTTGTTATTTTGTGTGCAATAAAGAATACAAATAGGAAAACGAAATAAAAACCATTTCACAGGAGAATGCTGATGGGACAGACTGAAAAAAAAGGACTAATGTTTGCATAGTAACAGTTGGTAAATTTCATGAGTACAGGACGATACTCCCTTTAATTATGTCACTTGTTTAACCGAATACACTATATGTATAAATCTGAATAGACGTTTCATGGACCTATAATGTAGTTTTTCTCACCAAATATAAGACAGGTAAAGCATATTCCACTTCACATAGCAACAAAACCTTACCTTGGTAGGGACCAAGAGGTACCGTTCTCAAGAAACGGAACAACTTGAAAACTTACTATTTGTGTAGCATGAAACTGTTTTTCCTGTGTCCGTGTTATGTAAACGGGAACACTTGTGTCCGGACTCCGGGAACCGGGGATAATAGCTGTCCCGGCGTAATGAGGACAAATCCAAACAGAAATGTACAGACATTATGTTACTGATATGTTTCTATGTTTATTCGTAGTGTTTTTCTCGTTTACCGCATCATTGAGATAAAATCGGAGGAGATTTGTATATTGTCAGACGGTGAATTAGGACATAAAGCTTTTGAAATGTATTTAACTGAGAAAAGGCCAATATGTTGTAATTTTATACAGAAAATACTAGAAGGAGTACATAGGAGTTCATCAAGTTTGACTTATTTTCGTGGCTTCCTATAAAGATCACAAAAATATGGAAAATCCCTTGTGGCATTAAGTCCGCCTATGTACCACTCTTGTACATGAAGTTTAAATAAATAAATAAATAAAATCTAAATCTTTAATGAACATCACGCATGAAATCTCCGAAGGGTTAGGCAGGGGTAAACCTAATAGTACACCCACATTTCGCCAGTTATCCCTGTAATAGGGAACCTAAATCTTTACTTCGATAAAGATATCATCCAACAATGAATGTGGAATAAAAGTAGACTCGTCCTTATCATATAGCTGTACGGGCACTCGAGACCTCGTTCCTATTTACATCATATTATTTGAATGAACGACGTAGGTAGGTAAATAGAACTATACATATTATGTAGAACTTCAGACTAACCCGATTCCAAGAAATGATAGTTTGAGTAAACAGAAAGCTTTTCTGCAACTACGTTATGTAGGGCAACTATTTATGTTTATTTTCCTTAGAAAATAGGTAGGTAAGTAAGTTGTAGTTGTGAATAAAAACAAATATTTATTCTTGTTTTGCTTGTGTTTTAATGCGAATAAACAAACAAAAGAACTGCAATAAAACGAAATTCATTGCTCTGTAATACTTGTTACCTATACCTCAATGAGGTATTTATTTAAATAAACGATTGTGTATTTAGGATTATGTATTGCTGCCTAGTTGCCTACATAAGCGTTTATGTAGCTTCCAATAGACCAATATCACCCTGAATGCAGGGAAGTGGAAACTAACCGATAGCACACTCAAATTCTATTCAAATATTGACTGAATATAAATCTGCGTGGGCACCCCGAGTTATTGTTTACTGAGCTAGACTACGATAACATAGAAATGTATAAATAAAACAATAAGTAAATAATATCATGTATATACAAATATCATATCATATGAATATTTACAGTGTAAAAGCTTTCCTACTCTTTGGGAGAACAGGTTTTGTTACTGTAGCTGTTATACGGTACTGTTTGACGTCATCCGGATAAATAGGAGGAGCTGTCCGTTTGTTGCCCGTGGTACTACCAGAGATTAAGAATTCTTGATTAATTAAACGTTTGATATTTCAAGGTGTTGAGTTTTTGAATCGTTGAGATTATGGTGTTGAGATTATGATTGTAGATCTTATGAATCCCGAGTGTACCACGGGCAACAAACGGAGCTGTCAATAACAAGGCTGATATTGCTTATTTTTTTATCTATTTATTTTTAGCAAGACGTGCTTCAGCGTGACCAAAAGACGCGACAAAACAAATGACTCTATCAACGGCCTCTTCTAAATTTAAAACGATTAGGTATTAAATTCGCTTGAATAAACGAATGCATGCGAGACACGGGACCGGTCAATGTGGCGACACTTGGGGGAGGCCTATGTCCAGCAGTGGACGGCTTTCGGCTGAAATGATGATGATGATGAGTAAACGAATTAAACCAATCATCTTTCACCTTATGTGTAACTTTAAGGTTGCCTTTAGCAGACAAACTGTCTTGGGAAAACCCGAACAGCACAATAAATATTTCTTATAAGACATCGCTGCAAAGAAAACACGTAGCCTCCAGCCTGTAAAGTTCAGTTGCTAAGTTTCATGAAACGTTGCTCTCACATAATAAGCAGTTTCATACAAAAAATAATGTCCATTACATTAGCACAGGGAATACTCAAGCGCGTAATATTACACAATTTTGTGCTGATGCCTCACCGACAGACCGAAATTCATTTAAATGCTAATGGCTGCCGCCGGCGATGTAGAAGCTAATGAAAAATAAAAATAAATACAATCACGGCCATCTTGGATTCGGTTACTTACAAAATTGATTCTAAATTCGAAGACTGCCGTCAAATCATCAAGGTTTCAAGAAAATAGGTTCACAAACAGGCTTTGATAGAAACTGCTGAGCAAAGCTCATGGCAAAAAGGTCAATTTAATCTATCCTTAGAGAGTAAATAATTATATTACCAGGATTCATGACAATCGTCATGGATCGTCAAGAGCATAGAAGTCTGACAACCAGTCTTATCAAAAAGTATTGTATTACCTAGCAACTAAGTTTTGACGATCAGAATACTGGTATTCAGCTTCATACATTCATAATCATTCAACAGGAAGCCAACCCTAGCATAGATAGAACAGAATATTCTTTAATATGTACCTAAACCATACAAGCATAGTTGAGTATAGACTGGTGAAGATGTTGAGAAGTGAAAAAGTATGTGTGATGGATTTCACATCCAACTGGTAAAATGTTGCTTGACGGCAGTAACACGATTGTAGAGTGATATTAGACAGGGATGAGCCATTTTTCATGAAGCCTAACAATCAATAGATTAAATGTTTACTATGGTAGGTTCTCATCCAAGGTAACTTTCTTTTTCAACAATGTTAAGTAAGTAAAGCTTCTAATCTAATCAGGCGTGGAAAAAGGCTTTCACCAGATTATAATGTGGCGGTTTCAACTTAAAAATCTCCAGACATCTTCTGGCAAGTTACAAAAATAGATGTGGAAAAAATAAAAGACTTTCATGTTAATGTATCGTAAGCGGCTGAGGTACCAATATTGTTATGTGGCGTATCTTCGATCAACTCATTCCCCGAGTTTGTATGAGATATGTAGCAACCTAAGTAAGTATATTTAGGATCATTTCGTTTAACCAAATCCTCCGACATTATGTATGGAATGGTATATTATAAAACTCAGTAAAATTATATCCAGTAATACGAATATTGGATTCGGCCGAAAAGGATCGTACTCGTAAATAGTAATCCACAATGGATTTACCCCAAAGTGACTCCAAATTCAATCAATTATAGGGTTTAGGGGATGAGCTGTATACAAACGAGATTCAACATATTAATAACATTGAAAAGCCTCCCCGAAAGATTAATCTGGATCTTGGGGTTTCTAAAGTCATTTGTGTGGATATGCCAGAAGTATCAGAGCGAAGGACGACTTTCTATTCCACTGTTGTCCGGATCGATTGTATCATCATTGTGACAGACCTTGAGAGAGGTCCATGACCAGCAAAGGACTGAAGCTAATGATAGACTCATCATCAAGAAGAGAAGAGGGCCAAGATAATAGTACATGCTCACTGCAATAAAGATCATCCGACAATCTTCCCAAATTATACTTTACAATAATGACCGTTCTCCAATTTTGAATTTCGGCCCTCCCTTTGCCATTTCCAGGCAGTGGAAACATTATAGACTGATGATTGTAACATGTAGTCGTTGTATTGGGGTAGGTCAAGCCCAAGGAAATTATATACTAACTGGAATGAGGACGTGCAGCGGAAAGCCGTTCCGAGCGAGAAAAATTCGAGAGTGGATGTCATCCCTTTCTAATAGGGTATCCAATATTTGTTTATTTTTGGGACAGTTATTCTTTTATAATCAAAAACAGGGCGAAGCCGAAGCCTACGCATACTGTCAAACTCAGTAATGGGATAGGTCTATGAAGTGAAGAATACGTGACACTTAGGTTACATCCTTCATTTGTAAAGAGATTTTAAAGCGTACAGGGCTGCAACATTCACATAGATGAAGCATGAGCATGTAGCATTTTCAAACAACATAATATGTAATATTTACGGTTTAAGACATTTATTTCTCAAAAAGAATACATATCACTTAATATGAGAAATACAAGGTAATCTTAAAACTAAATACAAGAATTACTTTTAAAGAAGGTAGGTACTCGTAAATAAGTTAAGTAGTAGACTAAAGACACAATTTTTACAGTGTTGTGGGTAAAAGGAAAAAGTGAGTGTACAATTACGTATCGATTCTTGAAGGCAAGTCAGTAGGAATTACAAATTGAACTATTTATATGTACTGTACTGTTTCGAAAATACAGAGTAGGTTTTCTGGTGAGGTTTATACTTAGCAAATTAGTAATTAATGTAGATTTAAATTAAATTGTTGTGGTGGGTTAAATTTAAAACCTAGAGAAATCTTTTAAGATGTAGTGTTTTATAGTTTTTTTGTATAAAGTAAAGGACTGTATCTCTTTAATGTCATTAGGTAATTTATTATACAAACTTTCTCCGTCCGCTCTTTCGTATAATATATTTTTCCTACCGTAATTAGTTCGTGGTGGTCTTAAGCAAATATTGTTTTTTCGTCTAGTGCTACGTTTTTGTGTTTTTTTAATATTTGATAAATTTATTAATCACACTATAAATTATAAAACTTATGGTTTTATGTTATTGTTGGTTTTAGTATGAGTCAGTTATCTTAAATTTAAGTTTGAAGATTCTGATGATGGAAGACAGTTGCAAACTAGGCAATAGGTTGAATACTTCTTCTTTAAATGGACAACTTCAAGCCCGTTGCTGAAGATTCTTATTGTTAGGAAGTCTGCATGGAAACAAAACAGTATTATTAATACACAAACAATAAACAGTATTTAAAAAAGTAAAGATAGAATTCGTTTATTTTCAAGAAGTTATTTTTGTTATTATTAAAATGGAGTAATTGATTAAGTTTTGCTACTGCATTATTAATGATGTATTTTGTACGCATTTTCAAAAGACTATAAATACCGATATGGATAATAGAAAAGGCGTATTCTTTAGAATATTTTCTTGATCCCCGTTTACATATCTAGAACATTGTCACCCTAGTCGTAATTTGTATACAAAGTTATACGAACTTACCTTAAAAAAGAAATTCCACATCCAGCAAACACTTCACTGTTACACCCCTTCACGCAACTCGATTACACGACATATAAAGAGGAAGATTTCACTTAAGTAATGTAAAAAGAAATTGATAACACAAAAAAAAAGACTTCAGCGCGAAATTGTATCGGCCATATTGTTTGTTTATATGAGTGTCATCTATGTTGCCATTCAGAAATAACATAATTCATAAATAATTTAATTTATTTAGGCTTACTGTATTTCGCAAGAAATTATTATTTTAATATTTAGTTTTTGAATATTAAATTAATCCCGATACGATTTATGTGTTAGTTTAGTTATCAACGTGATTTCCGAAAAATTTACTAAAAAAAAAAAAAAAAAATATTTTTTGTGTACTGGCAATTATTAGACAAGGACACAATCCACTCTTGTTCGCGTTCTCGCTCTGAAGTATTTTTCCCCTTTGAATTAATTAAAGTAATAAGTTCTCTATTCGTTTGAGATAAAGTTCATTTTCAAACTGTTTTTTGATATCAATTTTTTGTTCGTACTCATTCCAGTTAGTATATAAGTTTCTTGGTCAAGCCAACAAGTGACACATGTCACACGAGCCATGATTTTATTCACAGTTTTTATTTTGTTATTTTCACAGTTAACCTCATTGATTCCATTCTTTTGTGTTAGCCACCGTTCCAATCAATGTAGTTACTGCTGTAAGTCCCCTAAGCGACAAAGTAATCCTGAATAAAGGTCACGTCTTAAAAGCTTGCCGGGGTTGCCAACATTAATGAGTTTTGATGACTTTGTTGCCAAGTTTATTTTTATTTAGATTATATTTAAGGCGCCGCTGTAGCCCTGAAGGGATGATCAAGATATCAAAGTGGATTATGTTGCTGTGGTGACAACACTTAAAGACTGTTTTAAAAGATAATGGAATTTTCTAATTAAATTGGGATGACTGAATAAGTTTTAATTACTTTTATAATTTAATAGATGGGCCATGTGTATCGAAAAATCTAGGTACAGGAGCAAGTCATTACGCGGAACTACAAACTAATTATTATGTAGTTATTTCGATATCCGTAAAATCCGTGAGCCTAGTGTTGTAGCTTCGAACCCAGACAGGCGCTTTCATCATCATCATTTCAGCCGAAAGACGTCCACTGCTGGACATAGGCCTCCCCCAACCGTCACCACATTGACCGGTCCCGTGCGTCTCGCATCCAGCGGATCCCGGCAACCTTTACCAGGTCATCGGTCCAGCTAATGGGAGGCCTTTCAACGCAACGTCTTCCAGTTCGCGGTCGCCACTCCAGAACTTTCCGGCCCCATCGGCCACTTAAGTTTGGCTATTCTTCGGGCTACGTCGGTAACCTTGGTTCTCTTACGGATTTCCTCATTTTTAATTTGATCACGCAAGGAAACTCCGAGCATAGCCGTCGGATTCGACGACTAACCTCTTTCTCGAAGTTAGACCTACCTAACTGGATCGTTTGTCCCAGGTAGACATAATCGTCTACAACTTCGAGTGTAAAGTCTCCGATCTTGATAGGAGTGGGTGTTACATGGCCATTCAACATGACGATGGTTTTGTCCATGTTCATTTTAAGACCCACTCTTTCGGAAGCTCTACTGAGGTACAGGCGCTTTACTTAGTGCAAATTATTAACCAACCACCACTGCTCCCATAACGGTGAAGGAAAACATCGTGAGGAAACCATTGGAAGAAACCGACATTCCGAAGGTATGACGTGAAATCCGCCAACACGTAACGTTGCCGCGTGGCGGATCACGGACGGGTCACTCACAAAAGAAGAAGCCTGTATCCAACAGTGGGAACATCTAAGTATACCAGTGTCGTTGAAGTGATGGACATGGCCATACTACACATTACGACTTCCCAAAAGATGCATGCTATGTGGCCTTTGAAAAATTTAAATTTTCTAACTTGAACCTGTTCTAGACCTCGTCCTCGAACTAGACTGTCGGACTGGAACTTAAAAGGTAAGCTAGTTTTTGGTTAAGGTAGGTAGGTACTAACTAAAACTTTTGGTATCGTAAAAATCTGTAAAAGACGTCAGAAACTTGGATGTGTGTTGTTCAATGACGAAAAGATCGATGATATTATGTAGGTCTACCGACTTAGATAGAACCGCGTAGCGAAAAATAAGCAGCAGTAAGCTACTGGTCACACTTATGTCAACCTCTCAAGCAAAATGAAGACGCATATTATGAAAAGAAAAAACAACATAATTTGCAACACTGTTGACTGTACTATGCAGATGGTCATTTTCCCATGAACATTTCAAAGTAAATGTCAAGACTTCAAAGGCAGCTAATAACTATGTATGTGCGATTATTTCTAGAAAATACGTAAAGTGAATATAGAGCAATATTTATAAGATTAAAAATATAGAAACGCCCCAAGTTTGTTATTGCGATAAAATGCAAGTCATGTGGAACGTGGAACTTCGTATTGCTATGACTCTCAACAAGATATCATCATCTGCCTAGCCTTTTCCCAACTTTGTTTTGGTCGGCTTCCAGTCGAACCGAACGCAGCTGAATATCAGTATTTTACATGGAGCGACTGCCTATCTGACCTCCACAACCCAGTTCGTACTGGGTAATACGATACCCCTTGGTAAGACTGGTTGTCAGACTTTCGGGCCACTGACTACCTGTAACGACTGTCAAAGATCTACATATGCCAGCCAGGACCAACGGCTTAACGTGCTTTCCGAGGCACGGAGCAAACTCGGTATGTAATTGGCGGTCACCCATCCACAAACCAACATAGGCAAACGCGGCTTAACCCAACAGGCTGTTATTATTTAGCCACTCTCAACAAGATAGTCATCCCTAAACTTTGCTGTAGCTTTTGTCAATCCAATAGTTTTTGGTCTAGGCCTTGTGTCCAACCTATGTACGGAAAAACAAACAAAAGTAATATATAATAAACTTTTATTTGTTTTTCAAAATGAGTATGATATCATCATCATCAATTCTGCCTAGCCTTTTCCAATTATTTTGGGGTCGGCTTCCAGTCTAACAGGATGCAGCTGAATACCATTATTTTAGATGGAACGACTGCCTATCTGTCATCCACAACCCAGTGGGTACTGAGTTAGTTAAAATGAGTATGAAATATGTCTGAAAAAGATGCTAGCTTGATTCGAAGTAGGGATCTACTGCGCCTTCGATGATTTTACGATACTCTATGTATTTGTTACGGTAGATGCAGATGAATATGCAAAATATTGCAGAAGAGTAGGGAATTAGCGTTTACGATAGTAATGTTTATGATTGTAAAATCATAAACATTACTATCGTAAATTGACGGTCGTTATTTCGCCGATTCGCGAAATAACGACCGTCCCAGAGCTTTTCTAGCGTGCACGACTGAAAAGTGGAAAGTAGCATTCGCAAGGAATTTAAAGTAGAAAATACTCATTTGTTTCTATTTCCTAGGTTTTCTGTTTTAAGTGGATAGGGAAAGGGACCTAGTATCAAACGCTAGGTAGGTTCCTACACATACCATCTTATCGAAACTATCCTATATAATACAGCCATGATTCAAAGGAAAACGTTACTTAATAGATATCGACGAAGATCAATGAAGTGTCTTTAATCAATTACCATCAAATCGGACACTGATAAGACTAAAGGTCACGAGACACGCGCAATATCAGTCGTATACCTACAGGTACATGGAATTGTTATCACATAAACCTACGGCCTATTAATAGACCGAAGGCTGTCATAATCGACGTCTCAAGTTTATTTCATCGATCGGCGAGACTAGGGACAGAAAATGAGAAAGTTGACATTTTAAAATTGCGATCACCACGAAAAGAGATTAAAACCATCGACATTTTAAGATACGAGTAACACCTACCTATATGCCGCAAATCCGTACAAAAACGACACAAAATTCAGACAAACAGTTAAAAAAACCATTTTCTTGGATTTAGATTGAAGTTTTCCACTTACCTAATTTTACATGTTTCACCAAAATGCACTTGGATTTCTCGTAATTATGCTTGCAATGACGTCAAACAGTTCACGGCACTGGGGAGGGATAGACTGATTTTGACAGGTGTCAGAGAGGGCACCGGGCGAGGCGCATGCGCGGGAAAGCAGTGGAAAATTGTGGAGAGGGCGGGAAACAGTGGGTGGGAAGCGCTCGATACTCGAAAGGATATGACGTGGCGCAGGAAATTAAAGCCTAGATTGAAAAAGGTTTTAGTTTTATTTGCGAAAGCTTATGATTGTATTTTATTGCTAGTTTTTTATTATATCGCTTTAACGTAGGATTAATTTTTTATTCAAATTAACTGAAAGGTCACTTAAGGCCATTTTACATTCTGACTTTATTCTATCTCAATTGTGTTTATTTCATAATCTGCGGAATTTTACGAAGTCAATCGATCTCTTTCGTCTTATCGTTGAAAGCTGTGAAGTATCGGATTGTCCTTAATTTATTTTATGATCAAAGCTTTTTATTTTCTCCACACTCATTCGACATGGGAGTCGACCACAATGGCCCAATGTGTAGAGAGTGGCACCCATAGACCTGGAATACATTGGCCATCGTGTCACGTGTCGCATTTTCTATTGCCTCGTGTTTCCAGTTTTACCGGAAAAACACAAATATTGTATTTCAATGCTCGTATTTTATTATAGGGTTTCGCAACTTTACGTTTTATAAATAAGCATTGACGGCTCCAATTTCTGCATGTTTTCAAGTGTGTTGAGTTTAGTAGGTATGTACGTTCGATTCCCGGTTTGATGAATTATGGTGAGAGTTTTTGTTCTACCATCATTATAAACTATTACGTTACCGGTGAACTATCTTTGGTGTTCTCAAAAGTATTAGTAGGTATGCCATTATTTTATTTTTTTCAAAATCATGATGTTTTGCCGCATGTTTTTGTTTTACATAAATTTGCCGCATGCCATTACTTCGCAGGATTTGATCCCTATTAGTGACACTATCAAATGGATATAATAATACAAAGTGTGTTTCTTTTTCAAAATCAACGGGTTCGATTCCTGGCTAGGAATATTGATTTTTCAAAAATGTAATGGTGCACTTTAATTTTCAACAAAATCGGACTCTAGACTCCTTTGAGTATTATTCGCTATTCCTCATAGTTTCGGATTTGGTCATCCATGCCCACTTAAAAAAATCTCGACTAAAAAGGGTAAAAATAAACATAGCCATTTAGGTAGTAGGTATATACTTATATACGTACTACCTACCGTACTGGAGTACCTACCTCATAAACGATGCTTTGTTATCTTTATTTAAGGGTGTGCCATAGACAGGAACATCCAACAAAAACAAAAATATTAAGTTAGCATGAATGAGATAGGTAAGTACCTATATACCTAGGGTATGTGCAAGCTTCCTTACTTTAGGTACTAAGTATTTGCTTACTACGTTCAACCCTTCGATCAACAGTACAACCCACGTTGTTTGTTCTGTTTTTGGCAATCCAAATAAAATTAACTCGTGGACACCTGTTTGTGTTATTTTTTTTTAATATTCAGTAAGAATGATGCAAGCGCTTCGCAAAGATGTATTATTATTACCTGCACACAATATAATTTAGTTTATTAATGTCTTTAATTTTTTTTTGTTGTTCCCTTATTTATTTTTTTAAATGTAGCCCCTCTCTAGGAATGTCTCCAGTATTGTGGCTGCGTTTACAAATATTTTAACTCACATCACAAACAGCCAGACCTGGAACATCTACTTGAAGGTCATACAAATATTAGTTCCGTGCGGGGATCAAACCCGCGACACGCATTCTATCGCTCAGCCACTGCGCCAACCGTGCCGTTAAATACACACGTCTTACTTATTACAACATATTTGTTTGTGTTTTATTGTTTTGTCCTGTGCGTGTCTAATAAATACTTTTTTTTATTTCTTTCACACTAAAATCTTTTGCTGGTAATACAGATACAACCAGAAAAAATAAAACAAAAATTCATTTTGCAAAATAAAATGTATTTAATAATTAATCACTACACTGCATTTAAGGTGTTCTCGGCTGCGAATAACAGGCGTTACAGGATCCGAGGGGCACTTGTGGGGCGAAGCAGTCGTTCGGGCAGACGGGGCAGGCGGCTGCGTACGCGCGGGGGTACGAGCAGGTTGTGGAGGTAGTCCATTGTGATGGGGTTGCGTGCTGGAACGTACAAACAGAATTTGGTCTTTCTCCCCGGTTGTTCTCAGTACACAACGAGCAACCCGAAGCGTGCACCTAACTTAGAAATATCTAGTGTCAGTGCTTTTCCGGTCAAGTTCCTCACCCGGAGCTTTCGCCTATAATAATGTACGTTACAATTCAGACTCGAGCTGTACAGGGCGAAACCTTTAAATCATGACTGTTTTTGACATGGAAAGAAAAATTCGAGTGCGAGCAGGGTTGACACACAGGGTTACATTGATTTGACTGCAATGTCAACGTGTTGGTTTAAGTTAGTTCGATACTTTCTTAAATAGATGGCGCTAACGTCACCGTAAGACGTTATTAATGGAACGAAAATTTCGAGAACTGTGAGCGGGGTGCGATGGTCTAGTTGGTTAAGACATCCGGTGTACTGAATCGGAAGGTCGCAGGTTCAAACCCTGCTCGCACTCGAATTTTTCTTTCCATGTCAAAAACAGCTATGTTCCCTACGCAGGGTTTGCGTATAAAATATTTAAATCATGATTTTCCCCAAACGGCTCGCATCGCATCGGATCGAAACGTATTTTACAATCGTTAAACGATATTAAATCGTGTACACAGTATTTAAAGTCAATATTACCAAGCCGCTATACCGCAGGTGTCTTCCGCGACACGCGATCGTAGCCGATAGTATGCTGCGACGCACAATGGGCTCCGTTCGCCTAACGACGTATCCGATTGAATCATTCAAACGGATACATTCGCAAGCGACAGTACGGAGCCGATCGTATGCGTCTATATCCTGCCAGAAGCGATCGGCCGTCGCCGCATCCGTTCGTATCCTTTCCGATCCGACGCAATGCGAGCCGATACAATTTGTAACATGCACTTGTTTCTGTACAAAATCTAATTTTGTTACATTACAGGAGAATGCTCCCCTTTGTTGCAGATTTGTGTAAAGACACAAATCAGAAGAGCATAACAAAACTACTTTTAATTCGTAAAACGGGAGCCGAGAATTCTATAAAAAAAAATTAGACATATTTTTTTTTTTTAAATAAGAAGAATCAATTTAACTAACCTTAATAAAGCTACCCGACACACATTGCATGATATCATAGGCTGGGCAGTTGAGGAAGATCCCCTGTGCCTTCAGCTCCGCCCCCAGGCAAGTTGTTTTCGCGTGCTGAATGGCCGGTCCCCACTCCGCATGATCCTTCTCGAACTGATCCAAGTAGGCTGTCACCTTCGTCTTGTCTACTGCGTTGCCATTCAGCCATTTGGCCTCACGGAAGACGCAAGTAATTCTGTCACACTGGAAAACATTTTTATACATATTGAAAAGTGGAAATACTTGGAAATGTACGAAGGTAGCGGTTTCAAAAGAATAGCAACCTATTGTGTAAAAAAACTTAGGTAGATGCTAATGAAGCAAAGGATTTATGAATTTCCTCGAGAATCGTGCGGATCGTGGGTGGTTTACACAATTGGATCCTGATCCTGATCTGTTGAATATTTCACCAGTTTTGAAATCGTAAAGCACAAGACTGTAGATAGAAAAATGCCGCAATATTATTATAAACTAGCTGACTCCCGCGGGTTCACCCGTGAAAATTGTTTTTATTAACCACAGTATTTTTAGAAGCCTATATTATATTGTTATTCTGACGTATGCTATATTACTGTAAAGTTTCATCAAAATCTGTTCTGTAGTTTTTGTGTGAAAGAGTAACAAACATCCATCCATCCGCACGAACTGTCGCATCTATTTATATGTAGTAGTCAGAAGATAGGAAGATAGAATAGGAAACTACTAAGATGAGTAGGTGTTCAAGCTTTCATTACCTCTTCGTTGTACTGGGTACCTGGGCACTTGGAGGTCACATCAGTGCTAACAATCGGCGGAGCGCTGAGACAAGTGAAGATCTGGGAAGTTAAAACAAAGAAATTATAATGGCTTGTAAGTAGGTAATTATTTTGAACCATAGGGACCCTAATAATTCTTATTTTGATAAATTCTAAACATACTCATAAACGCACTATTTGGTCGACTTTTCACTATATAAAAGTTGGTGGTGAACTGGTGATTAACTTGGATGTAGCTCGCTCAGGTAGCACCTACGCAGTTCGTCACGTTTCTATCAAAACCTAACCCATTAGGTCGGGACTTGTACAGAACCTTAAAAAGACGGCTAAGCAGGTAGAACTACGTGAAATTGCTATATAAACCTATTAAAATGTAATTCTTGTTAAATCTGGATAGCTTTGGATAACTTACCTCACGCGGTGTTTCCCCGCAGTAGGTGCCACCTCCTGGAGCCGCGGAACAAACCTGAAATAAACATGAAAAACTAATTAGTATGAACATAAAAACCAAAGAACAGAAAGGTTCATCGTTTCAAAAGATGTCGTCCATAGAAGGAAGCTGGGAAATGCTCTATTCAAAAGGACTTTTTGTGTAAGGTTTTAGTAACAACTTCTTCAGATTTATTCAAAACTTGCATTTGCTCGCGGCTTAGCTCCCGTTATGTACGGAAATTAACCCTCGGGAACGTTTTAAATGTAGCCTACGACACTCGAGGAAAATGTAGCTTCCCGTAAGTGAAAGAGTTTTCGGAATCAGATCAGTAGTTCCGTAGATTACCCCCTACGTACATACTTACAAACTATAATATTAAGTATAGATGTAACCCCACCTTTCTGAGTTTCTGACAAATCATTTAACTGAAATATTTTCTTCATGGGATAGGATCATCATCATCTGCCTAGCTTTTTCCCAACTATGTTGGGGTCGGCTTCCAGTCTAACCGGATGCAGCTAAATACCAGTATTTTACATGGAGCGACTGCCTATCTGACCTCCACAACCCAGTACTGGGTAATACGATAGCCCGTAGTAAGACTGGTTGTCAGACTTTTTTCCATGGGACCATCATCGTAATCCCGAAAATATATTCAACTGTGTACCTATTCGACCGAAATGACACCAGCTTTTTTTAAGCTCTTGGTCCCATGCAGAAAGTGATTCAGAATGATAGTCTGTACCGCATCCTTAAATACGGCCGCGCCTTTCTTACATGCTGTATAGCGGACGTTATGCCTCCCTGTCTAACATAATCATGTTTCCACTCCTGCGGCACATGCCTTTTCACTGAGAGAAGACCCAGTATCTAGGGATAGGTAAGAGGATTTCACAGGTCTTCGATTTTTTGTTTCTAGGGCATGTCGGTTGACACGTTGAAGGAAAACGTCATGAAGAATGACGTTTTCCTTCAACGTGTTGAGAGAAGTGGATACCGTGAAACGTTCCCTAACCAAACTTACTTTGCTCAACTGAAAATCGAATTCTAGGCCTGACACAAGACAGGTCTGTACACTAGGTACAGTCTTTACACTACACGCGTAATTGTACTTACAATTACAACGTTTCTTAGTGAATTTTCTCTAATCACTATAATTATTGTCCTTTAAATAATTTCAACGGCTTTCTACTTTAAATATTCCAATTAGTTCCACAATTTTGTTTTTACTCTTCCATTTATCTCTTCCCAGAAATTTGAAGTCATTATTTCAGTTTTAAAGCAATGAAAACAAAGTTTAATGAGTACCTACCTACTAAAATAATTATTATTGTCCACTATATTTCGTCGAAAACTGGCTCTTATCACACTACGACTAGGTTAAACATGCAATGTATTTCACACTCGTGATTTTTTTCATTTATCGCAACTTGTGCGGAAAAATTTCCACAGAAAACTATACCTATACTAAGTTCAAATTGGTTCAATTCCTATAGTCGGCGGTGATTGTTTTTTTTTTTAGTCTCGGCTAAGAGATAAGTCTTTACGGCGTAAATATGTTAATATTTAAATTGTGTTTATAAATAGAAAGTGTATTGGAAAAAGTCGTTTCGTACACATGGGCATTTGTTACTGCAGCTCTCGGCTTCATAACAACCTCGCCTGGGGCTCGGATGTAAATTCCGCCTCGACTGCAAAAACAAAGTTTCCCCACTTACATCAAAATGTACTATAAAAAAAAATAAAATCATTTATTTCAGATGTCTAAAAGATCCATATTAGTTTCAAACATTCATTAAAATTATTAGAATTAGATACATTAAAAATTACATTTATCAAATTATTAAAATTAAATACATTAAAAATTACATTTATCAAAATTATTAAATTAAAATACTAAATTACCCTTCTCACAAAAGACCTCCAAAGTGGGGATGAGATCCTGTCCGCTACAGTCTCCAGGATTTTGTTCCTATATCGCTACGGTGAATAATAACAAACTCAACGAACTAGGAAACCTGCTTAACCCTTTAGTTTTCAACTCTAATATTTATACAATTTAATTTAATTTACTTGTTTATTCAAGCAAGAATTAACATTCGATGGATGAAATGGCGGCAGGTCACGGGAACAATATGTGACTCCCACTTTCCACTTAAATTCAAGAGGAAGATTCATAAAACCATGGCTAGACCTGCTGCCTTTTGTGGATCAGAATATTGGAATAGAAAAGGGACGAACGAAAGGCAATTGCATGTGCCTGAGATAAGAACGCTAAGGGGAGTGGAATGTGTTGTGTAACGTGAATGGATAAAATAAGAAATGAGTACTTATGAGAAAGCCTGAAAGTGGCGCCGGTGACTGAAAACATGTGTGGTAATGGGATGACGAGGTATGGGCCTGTGATGCGGAGGAATGACGAAAATTTCGTCAGGAAAGTTTTGAATATGAATGTGAATGGCTATAAGAGTAGGGGAAGACCAAAGACACGATGTATGGGCAGTGTGAAGGATGTTGTGGCAATTTATTCTGTGGTTGTTGTTAAAAGGAGGTGACTGTTGAGATGACGAGTAATAGAAGTATGAAAAAAGAAGACATGCTGCGCAGACCCCAAATAAATTGAGATTAATAGGGCAGGAAAATAAATAATGGTGATTAATACTCCAATCAGTGGCGGATTTACCAGCAGGCTGAGTAGGCTTGAGCCTAGGGCGGCAAATTTGGGGACCGAACTTTTTTTTTTTGCTCCCTCATAGTAATCAAAACGATTTTGGCATGACGATTTTCTGATGTTTTACAGATGCAACAAATTTTGCCGATGACGTTCCCCTCTCACTTGTCATTGCACATTCCGAGTAGCAATCTTAAATATTCTAGAGTAAAACAGCTAGTCCGCCGCCCCCCAACCAGTAATCGGGCTCTGCGCCCTCTGCCCACACTTTGTATGAGTGAAAAGAGCGAAATTGTAGAAAATGTATTTCCCTCTTCCCACTATCAACCCATACATGCCAGTCCTACTACTGGTTGGAGGCTGCAAACTGGATGGATTAGAAAGTCTATCTTCGTTTCTGCGAAAACAGAACGTTTATCCGAACTTGGACATAGCCCTTCGTATGGCCTTATGTACACCAGCGACAAATTGTTCGGGTAAGAGAAGCTTTTCTTGTCTAAAAAGGGTAAAACAATTATCTGAGATCGACCTTGAGTCAAGAAAAATTAAACTTTTATAACTTGACTGAGTTGATTATTTTTAACTGTTTGTAAGCGCAATAAAGATTTTATTCACGTTTACCAAATGAACATTATTGTGTAAGTAGCATACATTACCCCGCCTTACTAACCGTACATGATTGAGCTTTGATTAGCTCAAAAATATACTCAAAAATTATTTTACGTGCAATTTCAACGAAATTGTTGGACTGTAAAAATAATGTAGGACATGACAATTGTAGAGGCAAGGGCGGCAAAAACTGTACAGCCTATACCTTGAAAACTTGTAAATCCGCCACTGACTCCAATGCAGTTAACTTTGAATCTCATTACAAAAGTATACATAACATCACATCTGTAATGCCCGGGTTTGGCAGAGGTGTACCTAATAGAACACCCACATTTCGCCAGTTATATAAATATTTAAGTCCCATGTTATCGGGTGAGCCTAATGTCATTAATCAGGCATAAACTCGAGACTCCGTGGCAGCTACTAAAGAATTCCTTATGAAAAAACTCAATAACACTTTGCCCTACCCGACCTCTTGCAGAAGCACACTCACACATAATCGTCTGCGACGTTACCATGCACTGCTAGGACCAAGGCATCCTGTCTGGGATGGTGAGTATGAACTTAATTCACCACGCGGGCCATAGTGTTTACCGGTTGTTCCAGAAATAACCACACCATTTTACCGAACTGCATCAGAAGGAGAACCAGCCTTCGAATTTCGTCAGATGAAGCGTTACAAACCGAGTAATGAAGGTGGGTCCGCGGCGAATCCCGGGTTTGACTCCAAGTCCCGTACAAAACAAACATGATAATGATAATAGTTTGAGTAGGGATAGGTACTTTTAGTGCAACTAGTTTTATCGGATCCTATTTTTCGTGTAAGTAGGTAGTAAATGCTTCTATATACACAGGAAAATATCCTTGTGGCCATCACCGTTTAGAATATGTGTTAGTGACATCATCTGACCGATGAATGTTTTATTAGCAGACAAGGTCGCACGTGGTAGGAAAACAATTCGGCACTTTTACATCATTCAGGAACTCTCCTTTGTTTAAAAATGCAGCATCATAATTATGGGCACAGGCTGTCATCATTACTTTTGTATTATCCTCTTTTATTTAGAATGACTGCGGTCTTTGTAGAATACGTCGGATACCAACTACTTTTGTGCCACCTCGTATAGATACAAGACCGCTGGCTAGTAGGTACCTACCTATCCAGTCATAAACGTAAATAAACTACGAATGACCTCACTTATGTCTCATCACATGGGACACTACAATACTTGAATAAATGTTAATTACCTACTTAGTAATAGCTTACTAGCACAAAGATTTGTAAATTAGATCCACCAGAGCAATATTTATAAAGATAAAATAAACAAAAACAAAAGACTGTTCTCACAATAGCGCGATTGATTAAGTAAACGGTGGTCAACAAGTCAATTGGCACTCGCTGTTCAAAATCGGAAATGATAGAATAATAAGCAGTGACTATAAGGTAGACCTAGACAGCTTCTATACCAAATCACATTACACAGACTACCTAGAGCTTCAAATATATTCTGTCATGTAGGATATATTGAGGATATCTAAAACTCTTTGGACTGCGCTGCTAATAATTTCGTCATCAAAAACGACAATTGGTCACCACAATCATAGATCACAATCGCACACACATCAAAACACTACAAAAGTACTGAAGAACCCCGTAAACTATTGCTAAAGAACTTACCGATACACAAAACGCAAAAAAAACACAAAACTTAAACATGTTTAAAACACGATCGTCCTCTCTAGCCGTAATATGGAGACTGGAGAACAAACGAAACAGGCCCAGATATTAATCAGTAAGGTCAAGTCAGAGGTCAGGTTAGCACGGTGATAGTGCTTGTCAAATTAGTCAACAACCTGTTTTTTGAACCCCTTAGCAACGCAGATAATTACGAACATGAATAGGTTCCAAACTCACTCTCTTTCTCTTCTTGGTACTATAAGGTACACCTCTGCCTAATCCTTTGGGGATTACAGACGTGATGTTATGTTATGATTAGGTTCTACTAAAGGGTTCAACGTTCGATCACTGATCAGTGATGCATGTTTTCTCTAACACTACGCGGTACCTAAGTGCAATGCGTAAAAGGTATAATCGCACTGTAGGATTTTGAACTCTCAGATATGAATTGAGTGTTGAAAACCTAGGAGTGCACTTAGGCAATTCATTTGGGTGTCGGGAAGTGCTTGTTGAAACGAGCATGAGATTTCTTTAGTTGGGTTTGCACTGTTGGTATTACACTACATACCTAAGAAGTGTTTATTGTTTTTACCCCTATCCAAAACAAATTGCAAACAATAAGGGCTAGCACAACTAGCTTAGTACCTAGATATCTCATCGACTAACTCTAGCAACAGGTTTTCACTGAGAATCGCGCACCTATATATCAAACTGTCTCTCTGGCCCACACACACACACAACACACAAGCCAGAGAGAGTGTTTTATCATTCCAATATTTATTGAAATATGGATTTACAATATTATCTCTTTATTTTAAACTGATACATACATTTTAAACCTAAGTAGGATAAGTCGATCTAGCTGAAACTTTTTACTTTCAGACTCCTGTCTGGGTTACTGTTTTAGTTGCTAGTTATCAGGTGTATTCGCGAGATGGCACTAGCTACCACTTTATCAAAGAGACACGATATTATTGTGTATAGTGAAACTGTGAAACGTTAGAAAAATAAAATCCAGATAATATATAATTTCTTTTGTAGGAGACTGTAGTTATAGCCGTCAGCATTGAATATTAGATATCATCGCAAATGCCTGAAGCTCTGAGCTGTAAAGCTACAGACTGCAGGTATCTTTTTAAATTTTACTGCTTCGAGTATTAACAATTAAATCCAACTCATAAAATGATAATAAACTGTACGTTTATGCATCTTTGATCTTTACTTGTTTATATTCTACATTAATTATTAACTGTGCCTTAGTTTAATTATATTTTAATAAGAAATTTTGAGCGATGTAATGTAAGATTATTTCTTTATCCTAAATATAATTGATTTTTTAATAACGATAAAACCGCTTTTTATTAGTTTAGATCTAAAACATGAAAAAAAGATATACATTTTACACTTTGTTCATAGCATACTTTGTAAATTTCATTCATATAGTATCGTAACGACCTCTGTGGACACTACGGGTAAATGGAGGCAAAGACTAAAAAATGTCGAGAATTCAAGATAGGCATGAAACTCATTCCTGAACTGATAGCGTGCAAAAGGAAAAGTGTTTTTAAAATAAATCTGACTGAAGGCAGTTTCCATTTTTGAATCTATTTTGTGTGTAAATAAAGATCAAAAGTACTTAAACACAATCATAACCGATTTACCATTTTCCTACGTCATGACAAATTATTGTTAGATTGAAGCAGTTATTTAAAATCCCCTAAATTTGTAACTACTGAATTAAATTATATAAATTTAATTTGTTTTAGGTTAGGTAGGTGTCTCTAATCACACGACAGTCACATTCAAATTTTGCAATGCAATTCGCTTTGCCTAAGTTTCTTTCCCAAGTAACACAAGGCTGAAAATAAAAAAGAATGTAAATACTACTTTTACACTTCATCAGCCACTCATCGCTTGACGTAAATGTTCTTACTTCTGAGTTTATTATTTCTTTTCAACCACGAGAGAGTAGTGTCACCTCTACGAGCAGAATATTATCTTTAGTGCTACTCTTTGTTCTGATTGACGTTCCATTCCAAGATGGCAGACATGCCGCTTGAGCCATGATAGTATGGAATCGTAGGATTACGATTTTTAGGTGTGTCTTTCTAAATATTGAACTAGAATGTCTCCAGAATTCTTAACTAATGTCTTATACGAATGTTCTGACGATGTGAAACAACTCGCTTGCGTCAAGTGCGCTAGTTTTAGGTAACGTTTGTGCCGGGACATATGTAATAAAACGGTGATCGAAATTGTGTTTTTCGGTGTGTCGTGTACGATAAGTATTCTGGTTTGATGTTAAATTAAAATGTGGAATATGATGTGCGACGTGATGCCCACTATATCGGAGGACAGTATCAGTCAAAGGAGTTCGCAGTTATCCGGTGAGGATGCGAACTTCGAGCAGTTGATGGTGTCGATGCTCGATGAGCGCGATAAGCTGGTGGAAAGCCTGCGGGAGACGCAGGAGCGGTTGGGGGACTCGGAGCTGCGCCTCAAGGAGGTGGAGAAGGAGCGGGACTCGTTGCACAGACAGATCGCCGCCAATTTGCCTCAGGTCAGTGACTTGAATGCTAATACCTTGCTGCTTATGTAAAAGCGGATATTATTTATATTGCAGGTCATGCTCATTTACAGTTACGATGTAGACAAGCTTGGGGTTATGTTCAAGTTCATGTCTACAATATTTTCAAGTCTTTTTGAATGCCCCTTATCTTGAATTTTTACTTGGACCATGTAGTTGATTTTCTCAAACAATAATACACTGGAAACTGAATGCTCTCAACTAAATCTTCTTTAAACCTTTAATTATCTAATTCAACAATAGTGCCAGTCTATTGTACAATCAGAATGAACCAGACGTCATTGACTGTGTTAGATAATTACTGTATTAATGAGCTATTGTTATTTTTATTGCTCTGTAACTGTGATTAGGAAATCTGATTAGAAGACTATGTCACCTATTAAGCAGTTTAAATGCGTTTCGACATCTGTGGGCTTCCTGCATTCTGTCAATTCTAAAAGACTGCAATAATTTCTGTTTTGCTCATAGGTGTGAACAAGCTAAAAAAACATCATAGCTGTGATCAAGATAATAATTGTCTGCCTTTAATCATAGCAAATTATGATGCCTTTTGTTTTGGTATAGTCCGTAAATGTCTTGTGAATAAGAGGTTGGTTTGTTGCTTTAGGCACTTCATCTTTTGCTGTGTGATAGTAGTCAAATTGGAAGAACGCCAATAAAATCGTGCTATAGTGATTTATAAATTGTTAGTTTTTCTCTTAGAAGGTGTTGATCAATACATGTTTTTATCAAGACCCATTACTGTCTCATTGCTGGCCAAACGCCCTCCACACATTTTTCCAGGAACTGTTTTTCCACACCATCTCGATCTTGCTCTCATATTGCATGAAGCCTCTTGTCCAGGTTTCATTTGACATCATCAACAGGCACATGCCTAGCAGCTGGTAAGACTCTGCCAGCTGCTAGGCAGCTAATGTAGCAGTGATTTAACTTAAATGCTTTCAAATAATTGTAAGTCAAATAGTCACCATGGTCTACATTTAATTTATGCTCTAATTTGACTTCAGTAAAAAGTTATTTCAGTCGTTATTTTCTTACCTTATTCCAATTTATTTTTAAGTAAAGTATTTGGTCTTCTTCCATACTTTTGTATTAGTCACAATCTTAGTAGTAGTATAAAAAAAGTATTGCAGCAATTGTAACTGCTATTGACCCAAGTCAATACAAATCTTATGTTGGTTCTTTATCTTAAATAATACAGTATGCTTGTAAAGTAACAATGAATTTTGTTAGTGTGCAGACCATGTCAAGGAGAGTTGCAGACATAATGCTCAGCCAACGGAACAGAATTAAATAAATGTACATTCTGTAACTGAGATGAAGAATTATACAGTATTTATTACAACCTTGTTTTGTGCTGTAATTCCAAGTATTATTTAGCTGTTACATCTTTTGGTTGTGTTAAAGCTTGAGGAAAGAATCAATGATTTGTTAACTTAAACTGTAATTAATGGTATCTTACTAATGATTCTGATGGTTTCCACCTTTTTGAAAAATTCCTGAAATGTGTCCTCAGTCCAAAGAAAATGTCATTGTCCCTGTTTTAGCTATAGATGAAAAATTAGATATGCTTTGGCTTTTTTTTGATAAGCTTAGTTTGAGACAGGTTCTTATTAAAAAAATTTCTTACATGACATACAAAGTAGTAAGTACAAATTTTTATACTGTCCATACCTACAAACAATACATTAAGAATTAATGATTGCTACTAAATTAAGTCTGCGGTATATTTATGAATAGGTACTTTACCCTCTGTGGTTATTGTGGAAAAACAATAACATTTCATTATTCAGTAGGTACAAATCAAAATTATTATTTTAACAAGTAAGTTCACTTTATGTAAATCCCCTGCGAGAACCTAGTCCAATGATGGGATGGAACAACATGGTACCAAACTTTGAAATTATCATAAATCTCAAACTAGGTAAACCTAACACCCATTATTATAAATGCAAAAATAACACTGTCTGTTATCCGTAACATTGTCCTCACGGGTAGACCACTCCCTGGGTAAGGACACAGAAAATGCCCCCATGGAATAATTTCCGCTATCAAAACAGGCAAAGCCGCAGGCAAAATCTATTTATTCAAATATTGATGTTAGGTCAGCTGTCATTCACATAATACATGTAGATAAAATCTGTGATAGACTGAATACTATGTAAAATTGTCATGGCTCTGATAACATAATGTACACAGTACTATGATAATGAACATCTACTCTGTGGCAACGGAGCCTGAATTTAACTAATCACTGTTATCAAATCAGTGTTGTATTGTAACTGGTCAGGCCTGAAACATTTGATCCTCTGTGTGTTGCTAGCTTATTTGTGTTGTCACAGTTAACTTTGCATACTATTAATATATGCTAGTAATGATTCTGCATTATAAGGGTGCATTTACTTTATCAAGAATCAAATATTATTATCTTAGGATTGATTTGGTCAGGCAGTGTTACTATGATTTGCATCTGGAAGTTCTTAGTTAACAGCCTTGAGTCTGGGTTGGTGTCTGGTTGTTGCTCAATGGCAATAGGGTCACCCCGTAACCATCAATCCTTGTTTGTCAATAGGGCGGTACCTTTTTCACAACACTTGTATTGATTTTCTGTGGTATGAATGAAAGGTCGACTAATTATTATTTAATAGTATGGATGAATAATTTCATTCTCTAATAGATGTAAAACAAAGCTGAAATTAATTTACCAAAAGCCTTCAAAACAATTATATATTGGTAAGCACTTGAAATCACCAAATTGCTAAACATTTTAGGAGAATGACGTAAACATCGCCAAAAACAATGTTTTCTCGCCCACGTTTCCCCTTTACATCTGTTGTGATTTGCATCAGTTTGTTTTCATTCAATTTCGATACAAATTAAGCTAGCTTCTTGTCGGATGTTTTGTTCGATGGTCAACGAGCCAAAGTTTCGGCTTCAAGTTTAGGATTGCGTATCTTATAGAAACAGCATTGGCCAGAGTAGGTAACTTTTTACGCTGTGTTTTTTTTTTTCATACGTTTAACACGTAAACGTAAGGTGACCGTCAACGAGTGTCCGTTACATATCGAGACCCCTCGGAGCTTCAGAAAACACGTTGAGCCAGTGGTCCCGGTAGGCATTTGTAGATCTTGACTATCCTTACAGGTAATCTGAAACCCAAAAATCTGATGGCAAGTCTCACCAGGTTGTATCATGATACCCAGTCACTGGGTGGTGGAAGTCAGATAGGCAACCGCTCCATGTAAAATACTGGTATTGAGCTGCATCCGATTAGACTGGAAGTCGACGAAAGGCTCGGCAGATGATGATGGTGAGCACGTAAACATGACAAAGCATGGCCAATTGGCCACTTTTATATCATCATTCTCGTAGACCTTTATGTCCAAGATCGTTCATAGGATGCTACTGCTTTTACTCTTGGCATAATTCTTGTATTATTTGTTGGAAATCAAAACGATCCACAAAGCACCAACGAACTTTTATAGTTTAGTAACAAAAATCTACAAAAAATGTTCACAGGAAACAGGCACGCAAAGCCCCAGCTAGATCAGCGATCAGCCCTAGCTAGATCGTTCATCGAAGCGGCATGATGTAGACCTATGTTCAGCACTGTCTAGCTCAGACAGACCGATCGATTTCGCTCCCATGTTATCTAGAAAACGGTTAAAAATAGGAGTGGCGTTACACTTTTATTATCATTAAACAACTAACAGTTTCAATTGGGTTATCATTGCATTCCTGGGTTATAAAAATATTGGCTATTCGATATGGTAAAAGGCTCACTAAAAGTGTGGGCACAGTGTCATTTCTTAGATGTGTTGTAATATATTTGCAGTTATTCCAACTCCAATTTAACATCTAACGTTAGTGTTCCGATTTGTAAGGATCCTGCCCGAAGAGTTACGATGTCGGTTACATTTGTCAGGAAGTCGTGTTCCGCTAAACAATGAATATCGCCTTCAAGAACACACTTATCTGTTTTAGTCCGAATATCACACCCACGAATATCCTCAACATCCACGCTTTTAAACTTTACTGGGCCTTTGAAAATCCACCTTAAAATCTTGCAAATTTACAATTTCATGCTACCTTTATTCAAATGCAAATTACGACCTTGTAAATGAAAATGATCCATCATTTACGACCGCGAAAATTTTAAGGGACCCCACACTCACCAAAATTTCGCAATCTTTTTTATATTCATCCAAATAATTGTGTTGAGTTCATACGAAGTAATTTGCTTAGGGAATGACTGGAGTTTTCCTCGCAGTGATTTATGAATGTATCCGTAGCGCAATTAGGCTGGATTGTCAGCGATTTTGCATGAATTAAGCAAGCTATAAAGTACCTTAAGGTAATTCAACGGAATTTTTCACCAAAGAATGTTGCGAAGCCGTGAGGGGTTTCAAAATGGAGTGTTACTAACTTGATAATGGTTTAAAAAGGTTTTAGAAGCTGTCGAGGCGGTAGCAGCTTTGTTTAATGAAGATATTTATGATTATGAGCATAGTTTCGGCTGTATCATAAAAACTTTTTAACAGCTTTCTGTTTACGCTATTATTAGCACTGTCTTGTTGGCGGGAACAAGCGTTGTGATTTGTCCCTTATGTTACTTAATGTGTTTTCATCCTTGAATAAAAGACATGCTTTGTTAAACAATGTACTCAAGAGGATATTATATCATAGAAGGCCGTTTAAACATTAACTAAAAACATTTTAACCCCGTTATTTCAAGGCAATCCTAACAAAACTTTCTGGTTTATCTCCACTATTTTCTCAAGCATCCCGTTCCACAATCTTCTCTAGCCCGCGCCTACATTCCTGATAATCAATGTCTTCCTAGAATGCCACTACACATTTCCGGAAGAATCTATTTCGGTCAGCATCGTGGCCGAGTCAAAATATCAATGAACTTCTAATGCCCCCTATATTTAGATCGGAGATAATTTGGAACGCTTTCTACTAATGTCGGTGCCGTCAAACGGTAGCTATTAGTGGGGTTTGCTTTTGATTATATTTTAATCATTAAAAAAATATTATTTGTGGATCATTACAAAGTTAATATCGTCTCTGGCGATCAAATCAACTAAGCCTGTTTCAGTATTGATCTCTTCCAAAATGCGAACACCTGTTTCCTTGTTTGCCAGCAGAAGTAAATGTTAAACAATTGAAAATAAGAAAGTTGATTAGTAAAATCGATAATTGAAAGAGACCTAATACTCGTAACCCAAGTAACGGAGTTAGACAAGTACCGTTTTAAGTTTAATAGCTTGTGGTTTAAAAACTAATTAGCCAAGCAACAACTGCCTGACTGCTTTGCGTAATTAGTTTTTTTCTGCAAGATCTATCTTGAGTACAAGAATGAGTTACTAACAAACTAAGAAATAATTAAAAGAGAATGCTTCGCTGTGGGGTTACATTTGTCGTCGTTAGTCACAATACTCGAATCACATGGAACATCTGGATTTGAAACAAACATGTGTGGGCCACACAAATATTTGTCGCGATGCCGCATTCAAACTGGCGACCCTGTGCAAAAGCGGCCATTTCGCTACTACGCCGACACTGTTAGTATTTGCTGGCTCAAAAATTGCTTTTTTCTTTTAGTTGTACAACATTGTCTGTTTTAAAAATATTACTCAAATTCAACTAATTGAAACACATATTATATATTATACCCTATTCTGTGACATGCAACCATAATGGTTATTAATCAAGGTTTCTTTTGCTTTTTAACCGAAACAAATTGTGGACAAGTGGACATTGTGAGAAATCCAATCAAAATCTGATCAAGCACAGGAAGCTGTTTCGTAAGTTCACCGTTAATTAAATATCAATATACTCAACAAATTTATTCAATATGAGAATTACACAAGCTCTGTTTATTCTGCGGGTCCCGTGAAATCGTTGGAAGTTGTGATGTAACCACAAACTAACTCGAACAAACATAAGCCTTCGACACGTTGTTAGGTAAATGATAAAATTCCCCGATTCCAACCCGTTTTCGACCGCTGAGAATTTAACCCAAGTTTCTCTTACAACCATGCCGAATATTCGAGCCTGCTCCTTGTAGACTCGTCTCGTCTAACCTGTGTAATTCGACAATTTACGAGCAAATATGAATGTTTGACGGTTTTGTTAGCAAAACTTTTATTTTTAAAGTTTGTAACGTGGAACTGCAGTAGGGTTATAGCATTGTTGCCAGGGAAGTCTGAATCTGTAAACATATTTTCTTAAAGTTCACTTACGTAACTTACCAATGCACAACTTGATGGCTGGGTACGTAACCTGCACATCTTTAGAAAACCGGTTATAATCGTTTGCAATATAACACTAATGCCTGATTAACCAGATATCGCTAGTGCAACATCTGCATCATAATACCATTCTACCTGTACAAAACAACACAATATTTTCATCATAATGACTCAACAACATCTCCGAATCTTCACCGGACATTGGTCTCTAGCTTTCACACCCTTGAGCAATGTCATGACCACAATCATTCATTTATTTATTTGGAGCATTTAATAAACTCGCTGGTAACAAAGTCGATATGAAAACATCCCTATTGGCTTTGAGCCAGTGCGCGTTAGAGCGCGAACGGGCACATAAAGTTGTACACAATCCGCCATACTCTTTTACACGACGCTGAAGTTTACGGCTGCAGATATTAGGATAAACGGACACGTTATTGTTGGGATTTGGGAGATGTCGCCATGATTGTTTGTATGTTTAACACGTCTTGGTAAATACTCTAAGGCGGCCGTACACAAGCAGCTCGAGCGTTTAGTACTTGGACAACTTGCACGGACCGAACAAGCAATCATTGTCTACTACGTTGAGATCGTTTTCAGTAATTTAAATATGTTTACTATGTACACAAAACGTATTTTACCGCCCGTACCAATTGTATAAACAAAATTCTAATTTGTTACTGGGAATTTCTTCACAATTTTCAGTATTAAGACGCCTTCGCTATAAGTATTTTAGTTCATTAGTAAGAATATTTACTAAAACTATTCATCGAGGACGAATTTTTTTCATTGCGACGGAAATGGGGCTTTTTTTTTTTTTTTTTTTTTTTTTTTTTTGGATGGGAAATCATCAAATGACCCCCCCCACTCTGGGCGGAGCGGAAGGGAGTGTCAGACTTGTACTGACTAAAACCCATCCATGTTCCTTCTTTGCCCTTTGTGTTCCAGGGCCACGGTGTCTCTTTCGAACAGTCCCGCAGCTCTGGCAGGCATCGGCCCAAGAGCAGATACCCTCAAGTGTCAACTGTCTATTAACTGTAGTTAGCCGTCCGGAGAGGTGTATTCCAATAAATAGAATATTGTAGTTCACCCACTATGCAGTCACAGCTTGTAGCGGTTGGTCACGACAGCTTCAAGCTGCCCGTGTTAGGCCGCCCTAAGTTCTATATCTTGCGAGGATGTTAGTTGCGCTGCAAGCCAGATGTCAAGCAAAATTTGGAAGAGCATTATTCTAACGGAGATCCTAAGTGCAGTAGGCAATAAAATTTAAATCATTAAATGGTCTAAACAATTACGTTTGAAGTTTCAATCGTTATTACTTCAACGTGGTAGTTAAATCCCTATTATATTGCTGTAGTTTAAAATGATACCATTGTATTGTACACTTACAGCTGCAACAAAATTAAAGAGACAACCGAGCCAGAAGAATGTTTAAATTAAATGAAAAGCATCTCTATTCAGAGCTAGTCACGCGTTCAATAGTGACAAAAGAACCATTTTGAAAACGTGTTCCCCGATAATTGTCTACAAATAAACGAGAAATATCAATTGAAACTTGAAATGGATTTTTAAATTAAATACAGGCCTTGTCACCTGCAGAACATTTAATGTAAGTATACAATTTATAACTGCTACACATTTCCGCTATCAGATAAACTTGGAACCAAGCAAAATTCCATCCGTCCAAATCTTTTCTCAAGTAAATCTGTTGACTCTCTGTATGTACACAACAAGCTGCGCCTGATTTGCAAACAAACGTCAAATATTTGAACAGAAAGAAAGTAAAATGATGGTGAAGAGTACGTAATGAACAATGCTGAGGTGGTGGAAATAGTACCGAGGGAAACTTAAAGGTATAACTTGGTGAAGTCTTGTGATTAGCATCGATCTTGATAAATCAGAATTGGATTTCGGTTTTTTTAATGCCCTAACAGAAAACAATAATGGTAGAAGGATTCATTCAAAGAGGAACCAAGGCAACTAGCCCGGCCCTTCTCCACCGAATATTTCTGCTAACCATCAGTGAATGGTGACATACTAATTTGCAAACAAAAGAAAGTACATACCGACGTAGGCGCATGCGCGCGTAATGAATTACATGCTAAAGTAATGGCAGTCGAATGACGTGTAGAGTTCGTCGTTGTATTGCGTAATGCAGATCATTAAGAGGAGCCTGGATTTGTACTAGAAAATATTATAGAACGACATATAGTTTTGTTGCGAAGATTAAATATAATTGGCAATTTTGAGAGCGCCCATTTCAAAACTTTCACAACAGGGTAGTAGGGCTACCAGATTCTATAACTGAATCTATGCTAACCATTTGATAGCGAATAAGCTGACGTCGCACCTCCCTCATGGTAAATGGTCAACGCCGCCTATTGATGTCTACAATACCGGCCAACACAGAGAGCCGTGATCCAGTAAAATTCATCATCGTTCAGACATCCTAGACATCTTACGTCAGTCGCAATCTTGTGACGTTACAGATTTTCAAACAAAAGAAAATGTTGACGCGGACTAAGCGCGTAATGAATTTCATGCTGGAGTAATGGAAGTCAGACGAGTTTTACATCATTATAATAGTATTGCGTAATGCAACTGTAGTTAGAGAACACGTATATATAATATTGACGATAGCGAAAAAACTTTCTGCTATACTATTCAAAAGAAGCATTCGAAGAAAATGAAACTATTGAAGCAAACTGCAGATTCAGAAACACGGTTTTTGTAATGAAACAGAAACGGGACCTCTTAATTAACTAAGTATGTTACCTAGGAACCTTTTAACACGAGACTTTGTTGAGAAAATGTTTACGCATTCTACAGTTGATCCCACATGGATCTCCCTTTCAGAGCAAGCACAGATTTATCTTAGGAATATCAGTAATGCAGAGATGTCGACCGAAACGAACCTTTAGACTGTCGGATTAGGCGACCGAAGTTCTTAGCCAGAAAGAGGCTTTACCGTAGCTTCAGCTCCATTCGAATATTTGCAGGGGATTTGGACCTCAAAGCCGGCCACTTTTGTGAAGTGAAGATTAAATACTGAAGTGACTGAGAATCTTGAGTTTAGCACAGAAATGTTTAATAATGAAAGACCTAAAACTCACCGCACAAGAAACGAAATACGAAGTACAAAAACATTGCCAAAAACGTAATTAATTTTCCATTCCACGTCAGAGCTTTTTCGCAGTATTTCAGCCGGTGCTTCACCTTTCCAAGTACTCCAAGTAGAGCCGTATCAAAATCCAATTGCCATTTGGTAGAATGCCGTAATCATAAGTTGAATACCGCTTAACTTCATCCGTGCCCGCATAAACGGCGCACCGGGATGTTTCTACGATTATGGATCCCTATATGGGATTATTGATCCTGATATTGCACTTGCGTATTTTGCGGATTAGGGGGATTTATCGTTATTGTTTGCTATGCCACACTGAAATGGCATAGCGTTTACCTCGTTGATTTAGTTTGACTGCATTTGAAATCACATCTTTGAAACAAGAACGAGTATGTCTCCAATAATTAGTATATTGATTCAATACTAATCGGATGCTTGTTAAACTGGTACATCCCTCGACGCTTCGAAAGTTATTTTCGATTTTGTGGGTTCCCAAGCAACCTGTTGTCATAATTCGATCCCATCACGATCTTCCAATCAAATTGTCATGGTGCTAGTGGAGTTAATCGCTGTTAGTTCTGGTTGATATCACATGGAAATCTGTTGGTCAATTAACGGGAAATACTAACATGTTGCAAGTTTTTAGTGTCATGTTTTTGGTTTGATTATTTTGAACTTGTAACTGACTTAACTTTAACAATTACCAACCATCGGAGTTCTAAGTATCTTTAGTTATATTTAACTATATAGTTTATTTTAAACGTTTTGATAGACAAAAATATCAGTAAATCGTGAAGCTCTGTTTGTGTTTTCTCTCAAACAAAGAAACGTGTTGCTCTGTTTAGCGATCCCATTTTAGTAATTAGTGAGCCATGAGCTGGCGATGAAAGCAACTCGCAACAGAAATGGAACGTTTGTACTAAATATTTAATGATCCTCTAACGAAACTTCAAGCTATTAAAACGTTTTGGTACTAAAAAAGTTTGCTGTGGTAAACGTACCAATGAATATAGGGCAAAGGGTTTTCATCCTGTTTTGTGGATTACTATTCATCAAATCCAACTAATTCCACGCAGCCGCGGCATCCACACAAGAGTAATGCTTATCCGTATTCTCAAAAGAATTGACTGTAATATAACAAAGGGTAGAGGTGTACCTATTCGTAATACACCCACATTTCGCCAGTTATATTTACGTTTCATGTGATAGGGGCGAGCCTATTGCCTACGACTGGACACAAAACCAGACTTGTAACAAATCCTTTAGTTTTAATTTATCTTTTAGGTCATATAAGTGCAAATGAAAGAAACGACTTTTGTGGTATATTTGACCAAACCAAGTGAAATCTCTGTTTCTTTCGTCACAGTTGATAATGCAAACAAATGATATTATGATCGTGAGAAGATACGCGTGGCTGGACAATGGTCACCGCTTGAGCTGCACTGTGTTGACATTATTGTGAATGCATGATGTAACTGTTGGATAACCGTTTTAGAAAACATCGTGAACCGCAGAATTATGAATGAGCGTAGAAACGCTGGCTTTGTTTGTTGTTGCGCATCCGTCGTAATAATTATGCAGACGTTGCCCCTGGGTCGATTTCACACCTAGGCTGTCTGTCTCATCTTGGTGAAAATCCTTACACTCATAGATGTACTTGTACATAGTATATCTAAAACGAACTTTGATTCGAACGTTCTTTAAAATAGTAAATAAAGGAATTATTTGGCAGTTTTGTTATGAATTTGTTTGTAAGTGCTTGTGCCAATTTTTTTTTCAATATTGACGATCAATTCCCAAGTGTCGGTTCGTCAATAGTCGTTTTTTTATAATTATCCTAAGCGAACTTGCTTGTTACCAAGTCCTAGTCCTAGATACTACTACCTTTTATGTCTTGCACCAAATTCCGAGCTGCGCCCACATCGCGAACTAATCAGGGCGCGACAGCCTCTTTCATAGCCACTGACGTCCTAGACTGGCCGTGTCCTTACTTTGATCTGTAAGGGCTAGGCGTTTCTGTACTTCAACACTGTTTTGTTTAACATTTTTGTACTTTTACTTGCTGTCAAGCCTAAACTATCCACACATACTTTCCAAAATATTAACACTGTTATAATTATGACTACATTGTAAGAGACAAATATTTTTAAAAGAGTAACCGTAGAGTTTCTTGCCGGTTCTTCTTCATGGAAAACGACTATCTAATTCAAACGGGACACCTAGCTTGTAACGTTTCATTAGTGCCGATTTAGGTTTGTGTAAAATAAAAAATGATCATTCTTTGAGAATTCGACGATGATTAGTAGTTTATCTATATGGATGATACGATTTTTCCTACGTTCGTCTATTAATATAACTGAGAAATCGCAAGTTTCCTACGAAGACATCAGCTAGTATTTTTTCCACTCCATCGTAAAAATGCCATTCATATCGTTATAAAGTAATAAATAAGCCTGCTGTTCTGAAAATATTTAGCGCAGCCTCTAAAAACCAAATAAGAATCTAGCTTTTGGACCGCAGCCCACATTTTATGCACAGCTGCAATTTTATAACGACGTGGAATGTGGCAATTTTATAAGCCACTATTATTACCAATTTTTGAAATTATTGCGCTTCCAATAAAATTAAGTAGCAGTGGACGATTATGGCTCCTAAAAGTACTAATGATGAAACCACTTTGATCTTAAATTGTTTAAAATGGATCCGCCGCATCTTCTATCTGTAAATATATTCAGATAGTTCCTTAAATCTATGCTTTTGACTTTTTATGGTTTCCACCATCCTTTATAAAGTTTTGCTAAAACTGTTTGTAAGACATTAGTATTCTTAATTTCGAGTGATGCCCGGTTCAGTTGCTTGTATAATCTATATCCTCGCTAAATCCGTGCCGCTCTAAGCTTGCACCATTCGCGTCTAGCAGATAATCAGTGCGCAACGGGCGTTCCCTTTCATACAAACGTTCACTCGGATATTGTTACGCGTTTCAGTCGTCGCAGCAACGCCGTGTTGTGTTAGGTAATGGCAGAACTCAACGGTAGCTACGTTAGCAATCTAATTAATTATTTCAGCTTTGCCATTTACATCAAGGAAACGCGAATTTGCCAATTTCATGATTGCTTCAAAGATTCTGATTGCTCCGTTTGTAGATTTCCGAGGGTGTTATGTTCAAAAGCTGATGTTTTGGTATGATACTGTAGTCTGTACCTACATTTTTTATGGTCTTTAATTTGCCTTATTTTTTTGTTTTAATACTTAACTTATTTCTACCCTATTGCTCTTGTATTACTGGGTTTTTCTAGGAGGAAGTACCAGGTCGTTATATATTTAGCGAAATGTGGGTGTACTAATGTGGCCACCTCTGCGTAATCCTTTGGTGTGAAAGGACGTGATGTTATGAAGTAATAATTTTATCACAGATGCCAAATCGATAGTTTAACAACTGCAGTGTTCAGACTAGAGTCGAAATCTTCCAATAAAATGCCGTCTTGGTTTAATGGTTTTATCGAAAAATAAACAATGGGTGTTTGCGGCCTTTATTTCTTTACCGTTCAGAGATAAATCGATGAAGAGTTTGACTTGCATTTTACATTTTGGTCGAACTTGGTTGTTGTAGAAAAAAAAACCTTCATATTCTTTTGCATTGAGGGGCCGAGTAGTTTTAATTGCTATCTTTGTATCATAAACAATGTAGCAGGCTTTGTTTTATGCAAAGAATCATTATCATTTAATAATATTATTTTTCTTCAAGTTAAGTGAGCAAAGCCCAAAGCTGCCCAAAGATATCAAGAACAAAGTTATAAAACATTTCATAAATCCCCAAAAGAAAATCCACCCTATATTGTATTCCTTAAAAGCGATTCTTGTCCGGGTAAATAATTGATGTCCTGTATATAGGGTAATGCAGCTCGGTAGAACACCATTAAATATGAATTAGATCTGACCCATTACAAAATCAATGTTTCGGGTGCCTTGTGAATACGAAATACAAAGTTGTCGATCGCGTCAGTTTCTATTTCAGGACTAATCTTTGAAATTACTGGGTAGATTTTGATAGGGTTACCGCTCGAATTGGCTTCACTCAAAGGAATGTGTGATACGCCAAGTATGCTAAAATAAATCCAGAGACTTGTCTTCGCATAGCACTCGCTGGTACCTGGTTTTCTGAAGAAGTTAACTGTACCCAGTTAGCTTCTTCGTTTTTACAAACAATTTTTGGCTTTGTTGCTTGAGATTTTCATTTCTTGCGACGACGTTTTCGCGAAATCTGCGTTCTTCACTTCTCATATCTTTATGAATTCTCGTTCCAATAAATCCTTGTAAGTTTAGCTAGAAGCTACCCAATTTAGAAACTCGGTAACAGTTGGCAAAGAAATAGATACGATAAATTTTCCAAATAAGACTATTTCAAAATTTATTGCTTTCCCAGCTTTACCTTAATTTACCGATACGACAGTCTCTGGAATTGAGCCCCAATCTATTTGGAGACTAATTGCCCGATATGAATATCTTCCTTCACAAGCAATGCTTTACTTATTTACCGTAATTTAGTAATGGTTATTGTCTCAATATACCCTTGATAATACTATAAAATATATTTTATTGTTTGATTTTAATACGTAACTACATCAAATATCGATTATCGCTCCTTCAATGCAATGAGGCAAGGTCGTTAGGGTAATCAAAAATCTGGGGGCCACTTCAATTGCAATTTGTACTTTAAGGCAGTAAGAAAAGAATTAGATTTCTTTGGCAGTGTCTTGTTCATTTTCCACATGCCGTAATGGTTTTGATGATGAATAGGGTATTGTAGTAGTATACGAATCTTGTTCTTTGGAATGTCGACGGTCGATGAACCTGTCTCTTTCTCCGACGTCTCTTGAATTTACTTTTGTTGCTTAGATTTTTAATCTTGAAGATGTTTCTCGCTATTTTTGACTTGTTACAGAGATTTGATTTGTGATGTTTTAATGATATAAGGATGTCATTTGTCAGCTTCTTTACTGTGTTATTTTTGAAAATATGATGTTTAGGTTGATAAGGACATAGCCAGCCATGCTTTGGATGTGTTAGCATTTACCGCAACATATTTTTGGCATGGCAAACCTGGTGTATTGTCAACCATATCTTATTTTTTTCTTCACTTGTAAAAAGCAACGCCCGAAATCAGAAATTGGTCTTGCTCCAGCTTTAACATGCCAAGATTTTCCTGTTTTTCTGTCCATAAAAATTAACGAACCTTCGCCAATATCACAGACTCCAACGCCTCTCTCCCGGGAGGACATGTATTGATTATGTAACTGATTATCCGGCCATGTATACCATAAGTAATGACATACGACACTGAGGGGAATTGCTGCCCAACAAATGAACAGGATCTACCTCGATGGTTTCATGAGCTATTTACTCTGATAAAATTGCACGTGTAACGCCACTGGAAAAGGTCTTACGCAATTAAAAGTTGCGAGGTTTATTTTTAGAATGAAACAAGCTCTGACGATTGGATCGGGGCTATTATAATTTACTACTAAGGTCTTCTGCTCGTTTCTAATAGGTCAATTAGGCATATTGTAGGTAGTGATTATTCCAGTAACCTGTTGCTTCGTCAAAGCCATGTAGCTACACATCTATTAGACTACCACGTGTTAGAACTCACTCAAAATCGGGAAGTACAAGATAATATTACAAATCATTTTTATACTCTCCATAAATTAGTATACCTAATTAGAAAACCCACCCAATGTTTACTATGGACTCGTCTGTTTATTGATCTTATCTTGAGATCGTTTTCAGTAATTTAAATATGTTTACTATGTCCACAAAACGTATTTTACCGCCCGTACCAATTGTATAAACAAAATTCTAATTTGTTACTGGGAATTTCTTCACAATTTTCAGTATTAAGACGCCTTCGCTATAAGTATTTTAGTTCATTAGTAAGAATATTTACTAAAACTATTCATCGAGGACGAATTTTTTTCATTGCGACGGAAATGGGGCTTTTTTTTTTTTTTTTTTCCGGATGGGAAATCATCAAATGACCCCCCCCACTCTGGGCGGAGCGGAAGGGAGTGTCAGACTTGTACTGACTAAAACCCATCCATGTTCCTTCTTTGCCCTTTGTGTTCCAGGGCCACGGTATCTCTTTCGAACAGTCCCGCAGCCCTGGTAGGCATCGGCCCTTGCGGACCCCTACTTATTTGCTGACATCTCTTTGAGGCGCACGTGGAACACGAACGCGCCGTCGACACGGCCTGTCGTCATAAGACGGCCGGACGGCGAGCTAGCCCATAACTTGCCGTCCACAGGCCCGCGCCTACGGTGGCCGGGAGCCACCACGTGACCCCCGACGCCCAGGGCGTCTCCCGCGGCGGCTGGGACGTGAGGTTCTTTCCCTCTCACGTCCCGCCACCTCCTTCACTAGCATGACTGCTTCACAGAAGGTGGTGACGGCTTCCCATTCCCTCTCGCTCCGGACCATGGCTTGAACCAGGGCCGGACGCGAGAGATCGCCGCCGCCAATCGCCGCTACAAGGACACGGCGGTGCTCCGCCCAAGCGGGGCAGACCTCCACGGTGTGCTCCACCGTGTCCTCCGGACGATCCTCGCAGTGGAAACACCCGGGCGTTTCCTCCCGCCCGATTCGGTGCAGGAACCTCCCGAAACAACCGTGTCCGGTGAGGACCTGCGTCAGGCGGTAGGTGAGGGCGCCGTGGCGCCTCTCTAGCCACTCCTCAAAGAGGGGACTTATCGCCACTATGGTGGCGTGCCCTGCACGGGGTTGCGACAGTCGCTCTCTCCATGTCGCCATGAGATCACTCCGGAGGTCTGTCCGCTGAGCGGCAATTTGCCGCGGCAGCGGAGTTTCCTCCCGACGTAGTGCCTCCGCGCGCCATTCGTGCAGGCGTGCGAGGACTATCGCCTCCAGATCCCATGGCGGCAATCCGGCAAGGAGGCTAGCCGCTTCGCCGGAGATCGTGCGGTACCCCCGGATTAGCCTTATGGCTATTACCTTTTGGGGCGCGTTCAGGTAGTGGGCGGCTTGCCGCCTCAAAGAACGCGCCCACACCGGGGCCCCGTAAAGGGCCATGGACCGCACGACCCCCGCGTATAGCCACGGAAATGGGGCTCAATTTACCATTTCGGCATTTTGGCGCCCAACTGGGACCATTTTCAAATAATTATTTGCGTGTAATGATAGCAGTAACTGAAAAGAAATATGTAAGACGTCTACAGTTTGAAGCCAAAAAGTAATATTACTTGTGTAACAAGAAAAAGATTACTAAAGTAAGATAAATTTTATTTTCGCCCTCTGACTTGAGTTAGAAGGGCAAAGGTCATCCCGTTGCCATGATGGTAATTGAGCTATGCCGGAGTTGCTAAGTTAAATGCTTTGTTATTTCAAGTACTAAATAACATCAATTAAACACAATTGGTTTCATCTTTGCTCAATTAAAAGACTACTTTCGTTCTACTTGGAACAAATGAAAATTGAACCTGATACTTAAGAGTAAATTCAACAAATAGGCGATATACCCATTCAGAATGAAAATATTTATGCTTCTTACCATATGTTGACCAGTAGGTAATTAGTAGCACTTATTAGACCCGAGTGAACGAGCCTTTAATATCCTTTTCATTAGTTGACAAATGAATCAGATGTCAGACTAGGTTCTGAAAAATATTTAAAACAAGAGCATGAAACATATCACCTCAATAACAATCTTGCAGCAAAAGTCAATAATATAAAAGATTGTATTCCTTTGAACTGTGAAGCGGTTTAATTTAATTTCTCGAGGCAACGCTCTAGCTGGAGCACCACCTACTCGCGCCTTATTGAAGCCGTAAGTGAATCAAGATATTTTGCAGTATTCGGAAGAATGCTTGCCAAGTTTTTGGGTGACTCGTCATATTGTTAATGTTATAGACTCTAAAGACACTGTTTTTCTCTGGGACATTATATTGGCTCTTGTAAAAATGTCAACAGTAAGATGTGTATCAAATATGGTTTTGTATCTGTTTCGGACTAGTGTTAGATTTTGTCACTGCCAAAACCGACTCCGCATTAACGCAAACGTCAATTAGCATGGAAATTGTGTTCTTATTTTTGTCAACAGACAGCGTGATGTCAGTTTCAGTAAAATTAATTAAGTTTAGGTTAAGTAACGCGATCGAATAGGTTTAAAAACTCAGGAGTAACTCCGCTGAAAGCCAGAATCTCGCTAAAACATGGCTTAAATAAGACATTCGGAATCCTGGCGGTGAAACACCTCAGACATAATAAATGCCTTGACTTAAAATACTCGAAGACTAGCTCCTCTGAAAGAAAACGGCTCAAGTCTATAAATAAAACAAATACAACATTCCTTTCGGTACAATATGGGCATGGTCACGTTTTTAGGGCGGTATTTGCATATTATGTTTGAATAGTATTGAAGATTAAACTTATTGGTGTGGTCGGAGGATGTCAGGGTTAACATACCCTATCTCTTTGCTCTCCTTAAACATCTAGTTAATAAAAACAAATTCTTTGTAATGGTATTTTTTGTGGAAGGCGGGCAGTCGCAATTTTGACGGCATAAAGAATAACGAGGGCAGTCTTTAGAGACGAGTTCGTAGAAATATGCACTTTTGCACTATTAAAATGAGAGACGTTGGCGAATCTTAGCCAATTAGGGTGCAGAATTCTTTCAGGCTCAAGCTCAAAGCGAAGTCTGCAGACAAGCTAATATGTACCATGACTACAGCCATAATAATGATAGCAGGTTCACAGGTGAAAGCGTCATTTCGATTCAAATCAGGCATAACTATTCACAAACACCAATTTTCCACCGTAACTAATTATATTCACGAACTGAACCATAAGACTGTATTCACGGTGATTGTAATTGATAGAGGGTTCCGCAGCTTCATCAATCAAACGTTTTATAGAACGTCCCGCCGTAATTAGGGGCTTTCTCCAGATTCCTCAAGTTTTTGTTAAAATTTAATATGAAAAATCGAGCCGAGATTTTATGGGATCAAGTAATATATTTTTGAGTGTTCTTGGGTGGTTCAGCTCTTCAAACAAAACACTAATTGTAAAAAATGTTTTCTCGTAAACTTTCGTTGTTTAACTAGTGTTTATTTCTCATTTGCATTTGATAAAATATTAATGGTTAATAAATTACACAGTACCTGTAATTAAGATAAAACAACTCGTTCTAGGAGAGTATCTACACAAATATCGTGACAAGTTTGAGGTGGGTGTACCCGCAACTGGACTCGGCTTTAACATAAAGTTAAGGATGTCCTTACCGACCTTATACGTCCTTTGACTTGACACCTACTTGTTATATTGTTAACCTATATTTTATTATTAAGTTACAGTGCTTTCAGTATCTTTTGGCGTTAGAATGCCAATGACAGCGGCTTTTTTTGGACACGCTCCAAAAGATCCTTGTACAACCATAGAAACTGATCTACACAGAATATAACCGAATGGAAATTGTTAACGTAATAATGGGGATCCATTCGTACCCCTCTGTACGTACCGATAATGATTAGATAAAACTTGCACGCCATTGATTGCGAATCAATACAGTTATCACCTTCAAAGTTTCGTGAATTCATCAAATGAATATTTTTAAAAGTCCCCATTCATTGTGGCGCCCTTAATATTTTATTATCTCAACTCAACAATGACTTAAACTCGAAAAAACAACGTAAAGAGGTTTTATTACAGTGAAACGGTTGTATTTCTGTTTTGTTGTATAATAAAATTGAAGGCTTCGAACCTTTTCAGCCGCTCATAGCGGCTGAAAAGGTTTTGTAATAGAGTAACAAGAATTGTTAATTTGTCTGGAAAACGTTGCAGAAGCAGCAATTAATTATTAAGGGCGACGACAATGGGTGGCCAGCACCCAGTACTCGATCCAGAAGCTGTGTTTTTCAAGTGATATTGTGGGCACGTTATTCAGAATTAAGAATTCTTGAGAATTGTGAAGGTCGTGTTTCCTTCCATATCCTTCAAATATTCATTTTCTCTTAAAGATTGAGGTTGTAGTGGTAACCTATGAATCACAAACTCTTGTTCCTGAAGCAGTTCATTTATTACGAGCCAAAATTCGTTCATCGTTTGCATCATCCCTCTTACCGTTCACAAAAAACCTCTCTAATAATTTTATTCAATTTACAAAATTTTCTGAATACCCAGAAAGGGGCTTGGCCCAAATGCGCAGGTCCCAACGCTCGTTTAGGGCAGAGGTCAGTTTTCACAAACCCTCTGGCTGCTGTAATATTTACAAGAAACACTCAGCACGGCCTTCCCAAAGTATTTACAAGCTGTTTTTGTTTAGATTTATTCATGTTCAGCGTTTGCTGTGGCTTTTGACGTTATGTTGTCAATTTTGCTAATTATGTAGTGTCGGGTAGGATACGGAGCGGATGAGCAGGAAATTATGTTGGAAGCTGAGCTAATAGACTATTCCTGTTGCTATTTTCTGTGACACATGATTGAATAATGTGACTGTTTGGCGCGTGTATTGTTCGTTACCCTCCAGTGTTTCTCGAATTAGAGGTACAGCGGCCAAAATGAGTCTCACGAGCGCATTTTGAGACCGACTTCATAGCAGTAATATTCAGAGCATTTATCCGAAGTTTTAATCTCAATTCTGCAATCCATTCGTTTGTATATTGCTTAGAAACTTAACCGTATTTCTTTGTCTGATTAATTATTAAGCCCTGCTAGTATTATTCGGCACACTATACGCTTTTTGTATTAAAGTCCTTTGGAACATCAAATAAGAAGTTAGATTTGCAGCGGTTTGGACCAAGTACCCATCTTATCGACCTTGTACTTGACCTAATTTTATTCAGTTATCATTCACTTGTCGTATTCTCCGACGAAGCTTCCCGTACTTATTTGAATTCTTCTTGAATTCTACTGAAGTCACTGATCTAAATATCAAACAAAACCAGTCCCAATGCAACTAGGTTATCAGATAATGCAGTTCCAAAAATATTACGATGCACTATTGATAGTAAATTCCAAGACGAGATAAACTTTCCGTGAATAAGATAGAAACGATTATGGCATGTCTAGATAAACTATCAAAATGAAATAAAGTGCAGTCAATACCCTGGCCAATAAACAAACAGGGCGGGGAAATAGTAATAAACGTAGATTGCATTTACTTTGTCTGTCGACGTTGACGGTATGCTGTGTCCAGGGGACTAGAATCGTACCCGGGGCTATCTTTAATAATGAACTTAATAGAAAAGCTTGGTGCTTTAAAGAAGATACTTTTTCTACAATCCTTAAGAATCTGGTGTCAGCAATTATAGTATGTCTTGCTATGTGTAGTTTATTGCTGCTATCGTGTCTTAGCACTAGCATTGATGGTAGCTTCTTAGACTTAGAAAAAGAAGAGACTGGCGAGATAAACTCGAAGCTGATTTCCAATTTGATCGATTCGTCTCATCACACGTGTTTATCAAAGGATGAAAGCCCAAAATTGATCTTAAAATATCGTTAAGATCGACGAAAATAATACTGTTAATAGTACTGTTTTCAATTAATAGGGTCATGTGTGATCTGCGAAGTAAATTACTGACGACCCAAAAGATCGACCTGCAAGTAATCCTTGCAAATCAACTCTTAATTAATTCAAACCGTCTAACCAACTCGGGTGTTACAGAATCAAGTTTTAAAGACCTGTCCTTTTCTAGACCCAGCTTACTATATTTGTATTGAAATAAAAAAACTGTATCAGTGCCGCCGGTTATAATCGTGTGGGGCTCTCCGTAGGGCCGACGTCGATATAAATAGCCTGGTCGATAGTCATTCCAGACTCGATGCTCGAAATCAGACCTAAATGCGTGGTAAATCAGTCTGCTTACTTTGGAGACTAATAAATACTTTGTTACGCCACAGGATTAACGAAACCAGTAGGTCGATGTAAAAGAAATAAATTTTGCGTATTGATTTTTGATGGATCTACTGCGTGGGTTTTAGCAAGTAGACATACTATGGTTATCGGGACTGTAAGCCATCCAAAGGTTGTCTAAAGGTTCATTTTCAAAAAATAGGCAGTTAAATTGTCTTAATTACTACCTGCAATAAAAGATTACTTTCCTAATTTTGATTATTCAGTCATATAGTCTAGCTATCGTCGACGTCGCTTTAGTGGATCCTTATCGATTTATAAAAGCATCTTATTACAGATTGAATCCTGACGAGGCAGCTCAATTAATAGAGATACGAAATTAATAAACTGATTGACTAAACCCGAACAGGCTGACAATATCAGTCAATGTTATAATTAAAAAGGATCATTACGGGCTTCACTTACATTTTCCAATTATTTTAAGTAGGTAGCGGTTCAAAAGAATCTTTGTAGAGAAACATTTCATCCATCTTGGTTTTTTTTCGTTTTCGTTTTTCGAAAAACTTTAATATCTAATGGCACGTGTAGTAACAGCAGTAATAATTAAAGTATAGTTACGTTAGTAACAGGGGCAGATAATTACTTGTTAACTGTTACTAATTGACGGTAGTTTTACGTTAATTCTTTATTTCATTAGGAATTGAATATTAGCATTGTTGCCTTTCCGCACCCTTTGTCTGAAAATCATTTCATTTAACTTGATCAGGTTGGTGTTTTGGTAAACTTAAATCTTTCTTTTGAGTTATTTCTATCAGATGACAACAAAAAATCTTTATAGTTTAATATGCCTGTACTAGTACGTGGTTAAGAACATCCAATTCTTCTCTAAGGATCTGATTAGTAATTGCAATGCAAATGTATACGCTTATAATTGTTATCCTTTTCCTGTATAACCGGCACAACTAAACTATTAAAATATTAACAACACACTCATAACAATAATTGTCCAACACGATTGTGTACACAGTTATCAACCAAGTGTGATTTAATTACTTCAATTAATCATGTCGAGTTTTTAACGGTACTTACTGCCTACAACATATGGATACTAGAAGGACCACCGTTTTTAGTGCTAGGCAAAGAGCTAATTCCAATGAAGTGAATTTTTTTTTTCAAAACTTTGCCCCTCGTTTGGAATTTCTCCTGTATCGTGGCTGCGTTTACAAACATACAGCCAGACCAGGCAACAACTACCTGTAGGCCATGCAAATATTTGTCCCGCAGAATCGAACTTCCGACACGTAGCTATTAGGTGTACAGTCAAATCATGAATATCACATCGTTATCATCAGTGATGTCACACACATTTTGGAAATTAAGGACCTTTGGAGTTTTGAACATCTTAGCGTGAGATGGTCTTTTGAAGAAAGAACACAGGTTTGAGTGGACCTGTCCCGTCTGTGAAAGCATTTGTCAGTTATCGTGTAGTTCGATTTATAACTCAAGGAGCTCAACGACACGACGAACAATACCAAAGAAAGAACATTTGGGTAGGTCGCTTATTAGAACTCAAACTGCCAGACAATAAAAACAAATGGACGAAACAAACAAATACAAAATTACCGACATGGTCCTCACATTCACAATAATCAAATAAAACTATTCAGTAGCGTTCATCAGTTCCTGTAAATGTAAACTATTCGCTGATCGTTGTCAACCACTTACGAGTGCAATAACACTGCTATATTGTTGCTGAGAAGTTTGTTCCGCCACTTCTTGTTCCCAGCTGAAACAATAGGAACCAGCGACGGGCGGGCGTTTTGGGAGACTGTCTTGAGCAATTGACGTTCAAAAAGTGCAAATGCCTATGGCATTAAGTCCGCCTCTGTACTTATGTGCTTGAAGTGTTAAATAAATAAATAAATAAATAAAAAGTGCTGATTTTCGTTCAAATAAATGACTTGATCAAAACACGATATTATTATACGCTCCATTCTGTTATCGCTATATCACCGTATATTTTGCGGAAATTATATCACGTGTGGTATAAACTGGGTCTACTGTATTCATCCATTCTGCGGCGAACATTGATGTGAGTTCACCATTATCTGCAACATCAGCGTGAAATATTGGGAGGAAGTTTTGTTTTGGAGTGTTTTAAGTGCGGAGTACTTAAGGTGCTTTGTTGTACATGTTACGCAATGTGCTACTATGAGAATTTTGGGCTTTAACACGTTTCAAGGACGAGGAGTAAAACTTTTTCGAAATATTAACCAGGCAGATTTTAAATACGTTGATTTTGGAAAATCTGATTGCTTATGACAAATAACTTAGTAGAGTGAGAGACAATCGTGGGGATTGGCTCAAGCAGAAACTTGGGCTTTGGGTGATTATGAAAGACGATCCGTTTTCCTATAAAATATTTATCTGCAGAGAAAAATCTTCAAAATGTTTCTGTAACATGTTTTATGTTACTTACTTCGTTTTAGCGAAAAATTGCCCACTTATTCAATTAACTAAACCACAAAAGAAAACCCAACCTCAGGAAAAAACCCCTTACTAACACCAACCTAGCCCTTATTCCTAAAATACTAGTAGTCACCGAAAAAAACCGACGCCATAACGTAAAAAAGCGTCACAAACTCACAATAGTATGAATGAGTAGGTCCCACGGTATCGAGTCGAACCGGTCGCGGCGACCTTGTCAAGGCGAGCGGGTTACATATCGCACCTTGCCGTGGAATGTTAATAGCCATCTCTATTTGGTGCCTGCGTTAGAGCAGTCAAGGGATTGACAGAGCAGATGCTTTGTCTCATCTGTGAAGTGGTTTGGATTGGTTAATGGGATTTGTAATTATGAGTTGGTTGGGAAATGGGTAGGAAAATTCTCGATGGGTGGGTAGAATATACTTTATTATGACAGCAAAATTGATCGGTCTTGATTTTTAGGTCCAAGCTCTTCTTAATCATCAAAAGTTAAGTAAAGTTAGTTGCAAAATTACTTACATGGTTGTTAAAATGTATCCTTGAATTAAAGCGAAAAAAAAAAAAGTATGGACTAGTAGTTTCCACGCCTGCCTCGTTGGTCTAGTAGTCGCAAGCACGACTGCTGAGCAAATGGTCCTGGGTTCGATTCCCGGATAGAAGATCCCAAGAGATGTTGGGTTTTTCGATCAGGAATTTCTCATTAGCAGCCACGGAGTCTGGAATTGCGCCCGGTTGATGGCAATAGGCTCGCCCCCTATTACATAGGACTTTACCTCTGCCTAACCCTTCGGGGATTGCAGGCGTGATGTTACGTTATGTAGTTTCCACGCTTGTTTTGCAGCAGTTTTAAGGCAATTTGATTAGTGTTCGGTAGGTACATCTCTTCTCTCTCACACACATTCAGTGCATTAACTGAACACAGTTCTCGTCGTAGGCTTTAATTTGGGAACGCTACATATTCTACAACTCAACAAAAAGGTCTCTGAAATGTTGTTTAGATCTTGTTCTGGTTTACCAAATGCTTGGCCTAGATATTTATCTTAATTAACATACATGGTAATGAAATTCATACATTTAGTAAGTATTCAAACAATTTTGTTCTTAATTAATGAGCATTGCACGCACACAAGATTTTGCAAACAGAATCAAGATCACGCATTACAAACACTAAATTAATGAATATTCATTAACCACTGGTGCTGGTTTTATTTTATTACCTTTAATAGTAGAAGGCCTCAGATGATAACATTCCTCTTATTTTGTACTGATATGAATAAGGTCGTTCAGTTTAACGGTAGCAGGGTGAGGATGTGAAGCTATGTCGCAAACAATGTTTCACCTGTTATTCTGCTCTGTGTGGCCCAAAAGATGTAGTCGGAGTGACCTCTGCGCTGCCACCCGTATAACCGACTTTTGGGCTAACATTTTTTAAATTCTGCCATGCTAGCAAAGACGAATAAGATCACATACAAGGTGAATCCACTAGGGTACATAAAACATCGAAATCCTGCGTTTCAAGTGAGTTCACTAACAGTATCATCACCTTCAGAGCACGAATACTTTCTCTGTAGAAAGACATGTTTGACTTTAATAACTATTATCTAATGGAACAGGTAGTCGATGGAAAGAGAATCTACAGATAGACATACATACAGAAATGGCCTATTCACATCAAACTCAATTTATTTGTACTAGCGCACCGCGAAATACACTTACCTACATTGCGTCTGCCGAAATACTGATTGAATCATCGAGAACTCAATTTCGGAAGTACACATGTTTCTATGACGTCACTCGATTCGAGCCCAATGTACTGTATACGGTCACTTGAATGATCAAAGTTGTATTCAGATAGTTAGTAATGTCTCAAGATATTAGGAGATTAGTTCCATGCCAAACCGTCTGATGGGTCGAGAACGCTCATAAACCTTTTGTGATTATTAATGTCATTTTTTAGCACAAATATAGTACTTTTTGGTTAGGAGTTTCTCAAGATGGTCCAGACGAGTAGTCTGAACATTACTATAGGTAGCCGTCATAGCAGTAGTCGACGTCAGATCAGATTGGGCCTAATATTAGCATTTTGACAGTCTAATATCTTTTGTTGTGGCACCAAGATTGTTGATACAAATATTGTTTCCATAAACCAAGACAAGAAATCTGCTACATTACCATCAAACTATCGGACTATCGTCCAATTTAAATACTATCTTCACAAAAAAACGCAGTAATCTAATTTATACTTTGTTCTATGCTCAGTCATCCTTAAAATATGTCCTGTATGTTACGCTTCGCCTAATTCTTCACCTTGACAGCGTGTACTAGCATTGCCATGTCGTAAATCAACAGTAAATGTACAGTAGATGAACAGAAGGACCAATCGTAAACAGTGTCTGAGCAAGCTCACGTATCTACTTTGTGCTTAACGAAACGTAAAATTCAATGAAGTGAGTCCGATCGAGGCTGTTTTTGTTGTGTCATGTAGATGCGATTTTTTTGCCCATAAACGTTGGGATTGAGACCCTTTGTAAACTATGTGATGTGTAAATGAAAGAACATTATGCGCTGAACTTAATTGCAGTGTGCAGTTCTATTTGGTGCTATGAGAATTATAAGATCATCATCATCATTCGCTTGCCCTTATCCCAATTCATTTGGGGTCGGCGCAGCATGTCTTCTACTTCCATACTTCTCGATTACTCGTCATCTCATCAGACACCTTCTTTCTTGCCATATCATTCTTTACACAGATTAATTAGATGATCTACATGGTCCAATAAAGGTTACGTTTTCGTCTCATTCCTCTCCTGAAGAATATTTTTTGACTCGGTAGTTGACACGGTTGGCACAGTAGCTAAGTCATTCGCTGCTGCGCTGCGTGTCGCGGGTTCGATTCCCGCACGGAACAAATATTTGTATAGCCTACAGATATTTTTTCCGGGTCTAGCTGTTTGTGTATGTGAGTTTAAATGTTTGTGAACGCATCCACGATACAGGAATAAATCCTAGCAAATATCAACGTTAGGCCTAATTTTTTACAAGTTTTCTTGTCGTGAGCCACCTCTTCCTACACCGTCCTCCATATTAATGTCATTAAAGTCCATTTTTTGGTATACTAGGCCTTCTGAATCTTCTCATTGATGATCATACCGAGTCCATTAGCCAGCATACGGGCACTCAGCTAAAATTTAAACGCATTTGCCAGTCGGCTGTGCGGTTATACGTAGTGACCGTAACGTTGTAGATAACGAATGTGTTCTCTGAAGGATGGCGCATGAACGAGAGGCGGCGAGAAGCCCCAAATTGTGCTGAAAAGTGGGTGCTTGAACATTTTCAGCCTACTGAACATTTTATTGAATTGAAAAAGTTCCTGTTTTTTTTCTGATGTTGATAACGTGAATATCTTTTGTCAAAATGGTGCTTGTGTTTCAGGTGATGGAAAATGGTGTTTCATTGCTTTGCAAACAAAATCGTGGTTAAAACTAAAACATACGCACATGCATAATTTGTGCACAATGCTTGAATTATGCTCATAAATATTATAATACTTAATCCACAACACGTGCTCAATCGACAAAATGTGGTTTTACCTTTTAAGTAAATTATGCCGAATTAATTATTAACTTTCACATGTTCATTAAGCTTACAGTCGATCATTAAAATTATAACTTTGATCAATAAACCGTCCATCGTCGGCCAGTGTTATGGGCATCGACTTGCGAATTGTAGATCGTGGTTTCTTACCCAGGCAGACATTACTTTGTGCAATTTATTTCATCATCAATGCTCTCAAAACGGTGAAGGAAAACAGTAACCGGCATGTCTTAGAACCAATCATTCGAAGACATGTGGTATCTACCAACGTACTGACCCGTGTGGAGGCCTGTGCTATGTCCCAGCAGTATTACAACATTATAGGCTGATTATGCTCATATGTTAAACGATCGCTCGTTGAACTGAATAGCTAACTACCCTGTGGCGTTTATTCACCATGTGGCACAGTTAGCAGATTACACGCGACTTAGCAGCGTTTAGACAGGCTAATTACTGATGAATTTATTATCAGAAGCTGATAGCTTGTTACGAGGTTTGTGGGCCAATGTCTCACAAACATGCGGATTTTCAATGAGCTATGATATGGGTTCTTATGTGAAGTTCTATGGAATCGTGGTCGATGGAAGTTTTTGGCCGACTGACAAAAGAATTGCTTGCGTCGAAGACTTTACGTCTAGCTAGTTTTGGGAAAAGCCTTTCTAAAATGTTATTCTTCTAGATTCATATATTCTCTCTTGATTCCTTTCCATTCCATCCATGTTTCTCAACTTTGGCTAAATAAAAATGAACTGTTAATCAAGACCAGGTGGGCAGGCCACGTGCAAAATGTAAAAAAGTTGTTAAATATAACCTCGTTACGAAGTCTGAGCTTTCGGCTCTAACACATGTCCACGTCTGCGCCCACACGAGCTTATATTGAAGGGCAATTTTAAGTTCTCAAAGCTTTCAGCCAAGTTTTTAGTACAAGTTCTTCATTTTTTGCCTTGTAGTTCTATTTTTAGGGCCAATAAAAAAGACAGGCTAATTTTAATGTTAAGTTTCAGACTAAGCGAAGAAAAAACAAAAGGCCGAAGAAAAACGTGCAAATTGTAGAAAGATGTTAAATATAATCCCGACGGGCGAACTCTGTCCAACCGTAAGCTTCACAGATGTCTTCGCCCACTTCTATTTTAACTTTAATTCCCTTTAAAAGTAGGTTATTTCTGGCCAAGTTGAACACTCCAGGCGTACTGTTTACCAAATTATTAATTTATGAAACGTATATTATTTATGTTCCTTTTGCCAAACTGATTTATGAATGACTTGAATATCTCTGGTTTCTGGTATACTGCAGTGGTTATTTTGAATGGTCATAACTTGAGCTACTTGTCACATTGGGCAAGTAATATTGACGTGTCCTGTTTGTCAAATGACGTTTATAATAGCTCGGGTTGATGTATTGGCAGGCATACAGTTGGAGCTAAGATATTGGGTCTACTTGCTATTGAAGTGATAAATATATTGATTTAGGTACACGTAGATTGACATAACGCAGTGTATGAAGAGGAAAGTCTTTGTCTTTGACCAATGTCACCAGTGATGATTAACGGCAATGAAAGAAGTCATCTACAATAGATTATTATATTAGAAAGCTGAAAGTCACCCAAAAGGCAATGTAGGGAAAATACATATATCACGAATAAAATCTCATTTAATAAATATTCTAGTAGGTAAAAATAAAATCGATTGCATATAGCTTTTAAAGTAAATTCTAACACGTTCAATTTTCTCGTTCATAAAGTTTAGGGTTTATCGGCCACGTATACTTTCGCAAATGTGAAAGTCAATTGAGAGGAACGGGTTACTTATGTGCTACGTTACGTGTATTGTAATTGCTAAACCTTAAAGCTGCGACTTTATTACAAAAACCAACCTCATTTTGGACTAAGATTAAAAATTAGCGATCTGCCCTCACCGTACTTTATAGGTCGCGAATAAAAAGTATGAAACGGATTTTCAGTATGTCTGAACGAAACAATACTATTCAAATGTCAACGAAACAGGAACCTAATCGTTTTTTGACGCAGTAGACCTAATCTAACGATGGTTAAATCCTTGATTTTGAAAGAAATTTAAAGTCTAAAATTGCCCGAAGGCAACAATGTCTCAAAGGGTCTTTAGTGATTATCTCAGCCTGTTCAACAACTGTGATAAATTCATACTTGATACAAGCATTCTCATCCTAATTGGGGTTAACATCAAAGGGATGAAACAGTTAATTAGCCGATTTTCTGTTAAGACGAGCCTATCGGCAAGAAAAACACTTATAATGGTGTGCTAGACAAAGGCCTTAAAGCCTCAGCCCAGCAGGCTTTTTCTTTCCAATTTCTCACTACAACAGTTAAGTTATTGTTCTACGGCGTGGGCCCAAGCTAAGATCGTGGATGACTTAGACTGTATCCATCAGTGGTTTGGCCGACCTCGGCTTTTCAAGCCGTCCGGTTTCCTATTGAGAAAATCCTATCGTTTGAGTGCTCTAGTCTCGTCCATTCTTACATGTCCTGCCCATCAAAGACGTCTCATTTTTAACACGCTTTTATTAGCTTCACCTGTAACTATGTAAAAATCTTAGAAGTTAAATTTGATCCACTTCCCGGATTCCGATTGAGCTTAAATTTTGCATCCATGTTTAGTTTGAATGGCAGTGCATGGTTAGCTAAGTGACGTAATTCTAAATTCAATATGGCGGACTCCCAAAGGTGGCGGACTAGTTATTTCCATGATTTGGGTATCAGTTGGGGAGAAATAAAATTATGTCACTCAAAAGCGTGTTTTTTTAAACAGTTATATTTTATTATAGTTAAACCGTTTAACTCAATGAACGACGACGAAAATGAAGTGTTCATAAAGAGTGTTCTACAATATTCATCCTACTTACGGGCCTCAAACTTTTCCCCATAGAATCCCCCTGCGACCGACTGATCAGCTAATTTGTATACGCAGTTAAGCTTGTTATGCTGTTTGTTTGTTTGAGTCATGTTAGACTTTTTATGCACAAACTTGGGTGTTTTGTAAATGTTCCTGTTTTCATCGTGATTTCACGGTTAACGAGTGTTTGTTGTATTTTAGTCGTTTAGGATGTTGTTTGTTTTTAAATTAAATAAAAGTAAAATTCGAACTTAGGTGTTGGTTTGTGGGAAAATGTGTGGATTATCTATAGTTTTACCCACGTAAGATTCTATACTTAAATGAATGTGACTGCAAAATAGGTAAACTGAAGGGCTGAAGCCTAGAATACGAAAGCCTTGGAAATTGGCGTTGCCTATTGAGGCCTACGAGTTCCTCGTGATGGTTTCTTACCTAGATTTCTATATTGCAGAGCCTAAGCATTGTCTTATTCCCGATCCAATTACCTAAAACCATTCTCTCTTCAATACTCATAATCGCCAAACTTATCTTATTCAAATGAACGTCTTCACAATTCCGCGACTCCGTTGTTCTAACTCGGAACTGGTTTCATCCGGCGCGATCCGCCGTAATCCGGTTATATCCGGCCGGCGGATATAGGACACGATGGGAAAAAGCTGAGAAAAACCAGTGTTTCGTAATATTTAATGAGGAACTTCATTAATAGACACGAATTAATCTAAGTGGTAATCCTGAATGACTCAGTGTTTTCACACAATATTTTTTATTTTATTTTGTAGGTAGGTGACGCTTGTTCAATAATAAAGGTCAGAAAGAGTCTGGAGCGAATAAACTGTAACCTGTTGGTATCTCGTTGGACATCCTTGTTATCTAGTTGCTATCAACTAACATATTTACGTGTCCTTCGCAACTCTTTCCCGAATTTAAGCTGTCCATTTGCTTCTTTCTCTATTGGTGTGTCAGTTTAATATCTTGCTTTTCATGAAATGGATCTTCTTTACTTTATCCAACGTGTGCATTGTACGCCGGTTAAGTTAATCGTTGGCGAAGTAAATGGCTTTTAACAATCGACGCCGAACTGTAAACAGGGATACGGTTTATTGGATAATTGACTTTATTTTTGTTCGCGCCTGTCCACTTCTGGGAAACAGAGGAGTTTATGGTGTAATCGGGAGGTATTTTATTGCCAGTGTAACTTAGATGTTATTGCCCATAGCTTGTGAAAGTAATCGCTTATGGAGTGCCCATAAGACAATTGTTAGTTTCAAAGGGGTTTGAAATTATTTGTATGGAAGCTAGCCCCATCGACATTTTTATTTTTTTTCGAAGTTGCGGCCAGTTCTGATATCGATCTCATTGCTTCTAAATAACTTGGCAACGGGTCACTTTAAGCAACAATATCTCTGGTGACTGGTTATTTTTGTTGGTTTGAGTGTCCTCTATCTATAAGTGCCAGTTTCATCGTGGGCCGTACGTTTACAAAAATCAAAATGGTTGGGCGAATGGGTTGATTACACTAATTCGGTTCTAGGCCCTTTGAACTTTTCTGTATACACTCGTGGAACATCTCCAATCCATTATATCTGTCACAATTTATATTATGGATTTATATACTTCTAGCTTTTGCCCGCGACTTGGCGTTATGGTCGGCTTAATTATCCCTCGGGGTCGTTTTAAAGCCGATAACGTCGCTTCCCAACTGTAAAAGAATATTCGGAATCAAATAAGTAGTTCCGAATATAATCTCCTACATTCAGACTTACAAACATACGAACTCCTACTCTTTATAATATTAGTATAGATATTTACTTATACAGCGATAATGACGGGAACAAGTTCTGTTGCTGCGGCTACATCATCATAAAAACGATGGGGCTATGCTGTGTCTATTGTACAATGTACATAGATTCTACAGCTAACGGGCTTGGTTGTCTGTTGCTTTTGTAATTTCGTCCATATCATTTTAAGGCATTAAATAAACTTGCTTTTTGAGGATTTCTTTGTTCGAGACTAAATCTTTTAATTGTTATTTGTATGGTGTACAAGTACAGACGATCCACTGACCGAATATTCTATCTACCTATCATTCCAATTTATCACACCATCCACTCTCGTATTGTAGTCAGAACGAAACCCGCAAGCCATTTGTCGTGATATCGTATTGTGATCACAATTGTGTCGATGAGCACCCCAATTACCCATTCCCCACAATTGGCTTATCTCGTGGGATCACAAACATCTTGAGGTGCACAAGAGGTCGTTTGTTATTAAGTGTTATATGCCGATCGTTTTGCAGGACGGAAGTCCGAGGATATAATCATGGTTGGAACAGGTCTTAGTTATCCATTTCGTGGCATTGCATTGGTGTGAATTTTCTATAACATTGGAAATTTATGTTGATGTTTTGGACAGGTAATGATCGGTAACTACATGATTTTGAGACGCGTTTACGATTACGTATTTAAGGTATATAAATATTTATTAAGCTGTAGGCACAAATATGTTTAGTTCGATGCATCTTATTTCTTTGTTTTGTGATGCGATGCTTGGGAAAGATTTGATAATGTATCGTCTTTGAGTGTACCCCATTCGTAATATTTCTGGCAAATTGTTTCAGTTTTCTGTAAAATCCTTCTGACTGATTATGTTACAGAAAATGTGTTGTTTTACGTGATTAATTTCACGTTAACACGTACGTTTGCTTTTACGGGCATTCTGTTACATTATATCCTATGTAATAAACTAATCAACCGTTGTCTCGGCTCCTATTACATTCCTTTACAATTTTCTACGTGACTTCGTTCACATCCACGTGTCGCGGTCGCTTCACCCCTGGCTATGTAAGCTACTGCCACCTAGCGGAAAAGGTTTAAACGGCTCACTGAAGCAACAGGGTGTAAGTTCAGCAACAGGGTTGTTTGTTTCGAAATAGCGCCCTCAGTCGCCTTTAGTTCTATCACCCTCCGATAGATGGCGTTTGTAGTATCATTTGGTCATTCTTTTGAAGTTTGGTCTACTTTAGGGTTTTTTTTTAAATTTGATTAATTTATTGATGTAAATTAACTGTCAAAGGTATAGTTCGCCAAGAGTCATGAAAAGTTTGCCCTTAATAGCAAGACAATCTTCGAAGAAGATGCTTTATTTAACGTGAGATTCTACAATAAAGCAATAAATATTCCATGTTTACAATCAAGCGCAAAAAAGCTAAGTACTAATCATCCCAACAACAATCTTAACACCTCATCATCATACAATAAATTCTCACTATTACTCTCGTTACAACATCATTTCCATACAATAGCGATAAGTTCCCAAGATATGTTTACATCCGTCCGTCATCGATAGATCCGACCAATATATCTTGATACGCGGTGGAATTTGAAACTACGTTTTATTGTACTGAATTTGACAGGTGAATGACGCTTTTGTTAGCAAGCAGCGCCACCCTGATGTCTCAAGTTATGTTGGTTGAGTAATACTGCATTATAATTATGACGTTACTAGCAGTCATGTCAGGAGTACTTACGATGCCGGTTATTATAAACAATTCTGGCAGATTGTGCATGCGAACGACGTCAGAGGTGTAATGTTATATTTTATAGTGCTACGTGGTTCTGTTGGCACGTGGCTATAATCGAAACTATCACCGGCATTTTTTTTTTTAATACCTTTTTTTTTCACAAATGTTTACCAATAGCGCCTTCCCATCTATGTCACTCAAACGCCAAAAAAACCATGATGTATTATACGATGTCGGTTATTGTAAATAATGCTGGCAGATGGCGCGTGCGAAGTGATGTCAGAGGTGTAATATTAGATTTTAATAGGGAATTGGAGGTCTAGACGAATGGGGTTTTCGGGTCGTGTAGTTTAGAAATTTGGTACTAGATGGCGTTACTACTTGCTTAGAAGGGGCGAAAGCGATTCTTTGAATTCCATGTTCTTGCTTGTAAGTGAGCTTTTACTACGGTGTTGGAAGTGTAGCTTATTTAATAAAATCTCTTTTACTATAGCATCTATAGATTGTTGTAGGAGATCCTAGACAAACAAGATTTGTCTGATGAATTTGTAATTGCACCGATACACATACCTTCCGTGCCAAAACAGCAATGCTGCCTAGTAACATAAACAAGAGTACCACAAATTATTCAAATGAAAGCACATATTCGAATCTAAAATTCGACACCAATGAATCGATTTCTTGGAAACTGATGAAGCGGGCATGTTATATTTGTCAATGTTCCTTGGTAATGGTCGAGAGGGGTAGGGGGGAGGGAGGAATACGTTTATTGAGTGTTAATTGTGAACACGTGGTGGCACAGGCGTTCCATTGAGCTGTTCTTGGTATAGATGGGTGGCATGCTTCGGGTGTTGATAAGGTCTCTATTACAAAGCCAAAACTAAAAGAGATTTAAGATATCTATCATAGAGAGGATATCAGAAGAAATTTCGTTGAAAAATGTGATCTTGAGTCTCTATGAAGGCTTGAAGCAAAATTATATAATCATCAATTTTGACACGATACACTAGAACTAGACGAGTGCGCAATGGCATATATTGCGGTTTTCGTCCCATTGTCCCATCTACCGTAATTGTATATTTGAATGCCCTGGTTCCAGCTGTGGACTTGTATTGGTAGTGTTTGATGTAGAATTTACATTTGAAATAAGATTCTTTCTAAAGTTAATCACCTAGGTAGAAGTTGTGTAAGAGCTGCGTTTATTTTTTTAATTTAGACAAATGTGTTTTAATTTTTTCGGCAAGCTGTAATACATAGTAATTTCATTCCAGCTAAATAAATAACCAAATTTTTTGTTTTTACAGGTACGTTCCTTTCGCATGGTCGAGTTTACAACGAATCACAATCGAGATCTATCGTCGAACATCAAAGTAAGTATTCCCATCCCATTAATCATTAAACACTTCTTAAGCGTTTACTAAAATCAACAATAAGAAATCAAAGAATATAAGTCCAACACACGTAAGATCTACGTGACAAAGGTAAACACAATTTAAAATATTTAAAAAATCAATAACATTCATTTGGCACACCGCCTGAGGGTCACGGCACTATTTTTGTATGCGCGCACGCATTTAGAGTTCATTCATTCACGATTTAAAATTAGAACGTGACGTTTCTCGTTGTACTCGGTCAGTTCGTTCGTAGCTGTGGGCGTGTGCGGTTGTCATCCCAACTAATTAGATAGGCGATAAATAATTCGATAAATACGGTTTCCTTCCGTTGAATGTTGACTTTTAAACTATTTTAAGAATTGAAAATAACGAGGCGTGAGTTTAAACGATAAGATGATTGAATTATAGCACCTATGTTACCGTAACTGGTAAATATCCGGTGTAATAGTGTAGTTTGTAGTTCAAATGAAGATAGATCGATTATATCAGCTGTTGAACATCCCACACGCGGCGGGTCAATTGTTGGGTCAACAATCTAATATGTTACCATTAGATGTAACTTTAGCTGAACTGATACAATTAGTAATGGTTGAATTGAGATTTATCTGATACTACACGTCGGTAGGATGACGATCATTGCTGATTTACACACTAAAACACTTAAAACGAATGCCTTGAAAACATGTGTCGGGCATTGGCGATTCAGTGCAAAGACAGAGAACTTACCCTATTGCTTGGGAGATACCGTCTAGTTTACTTTCTTTTCTTAAGACTGCCGCGCCACTGTAATCAATACGTGAAATCAAAGCATAAGCCCTGTAAGTATTCCAGGTCCATGTAACCAAGCAACAATCTCCAATAAAATCTAAGCGATTGACTTCTCGAACATATGATTTGCTTGTGCTAGTTCACGTGCAAAACCCTATCCTACATAAATTCTAGGATATCGGAAAGGTCAAATGTGAATGAACATTGATGCCCTCAGGATCAGAATCCAATTAACTTGTCATTGAATCTGAGACCTGTTCGTCACCTAAGTCTATAGGTACACGTGTTACTCACATAGATTGATTGCTTCCGTTAGCACACATTCGCAGTATTTGTTAACGTATTATGATGGATTTGCGTGTGAATATTATAATATTATAATCGATGACATCTGTCTACATTCGCGACTGATTGGTTTCCCAAAAATGCGGGTTTTCTGTCCATTAATTTTATTATCATGGAACATTTCTATAATTATCAGCTTCTTGAGAGTAGAGTTAGACAAAGAGCAGATTTAAAGACAGGTGTCTGTCCAGAATTGAACCCCAAATATCGCGTTGTCTATTTCAATCTTCAATAATCAGATTCTCGCCAATCCCTTCCCAAATTGCGCCACAACAGAGACACTTCCTACACACCAAATCTATGCTTTACATTAAATTCTGACCAATAAACAAGCTGATCATACTTCAGCAACACAAATACAGTCTGACAATAGAATCGGTTGTACAAACACCAGTTATTATGTGGGTTAGTGCGTGCCCCACCCACGGCTTCGATAAATGTACAGTTGCCACGGGTCCATGTGTGCCGGATGGCCTGTGACTATTGTCATAGTCAGATCAGCGCAGAATTAATCGGATATCTGTCTAATTGAGGCCGCGGTTCATGATGTTGGCAAGTTGACAAAATTATTGGGAGAAGTTGATTAGCGTTGATTTGAAATTCAAAAATGCTGCCGGGATGGTTTCGTTTCTTTTATAAATGCCTGCTGACTAATCAGATGTTTCAAAGTATTTGTGTATGTTGACGTTAATAGCAAAAGATGGTCGTGGCTAAATTCACGCTGATAAAACATCGGTAGGTCTAAGTAGCAGAGGCTCTCAAATGCTGGAACATCACGATACTATAGATATTCAAACCAACGAACTTACAAAAGTGTATCTTCCTAAGCTTGACTGACAAGGTTGTCATTTCAAGGAGTCCCTTAAATACGTCAGGCGTGTATAAGAGGCTTTTTCGGGACTTGAATTTATTTTCTCCACTTGTACTTGTTAACATGTCTATGTGTTCCGCACCCACGCGTTTCCTACTTGAGCGGTACTTCGTAAGAGCTTCCTAATCTTGACTGACATGCTTCAGCGGTTACAGGTCAAGGTTGAGGCTTTTGGAGTACTTTAGAATTCGACAGTGAACTTTGATGACCGACTTACATCCGGGATTCGGGCAGATACAAATCGACTGTAAAATTGTATCTTAGAGGAGCGTAACACTGAATTTGAAGTCGTTTTTAATGGGAAAGAAGTGGATGGCTGTTAAAAAGAATAACTAGGGAGCTAAATGCTGGCTAAGAGAATTGAAACCTAAACTCATAGTGAGACCGCTTCCAACGATGGAGACACTTGTTTTAGGCTTGCACGAAAGATGGACATTATATTCGCTCCTGTCGTGTACAGACTAGACTAAGATATTCGTGTAGACGATATTGATATTACCTGCCACAAAAGAACTGAAATCAATACGAAACATAGCTAAATAATTCCCCAACCCCGTCGCCAGATATCGCTAACTACAAACAACAATAAGTTCAATACACCTGCTGGTACATGCGATAGCCTGCATTGCGATAAATCTGTCCCCGTTCACAATATGACACAGCCTGCGCTGCCCGACCAATTGCAGCGCATAAATCAATTGTCCTACCACCAATGTTTTGAATTTCGCTGAATATCTTATTAGGCTGTGATGTATTTATTTTGAAGGTAGTCAAAGTATCTGTTGTAGCTGGTTTACAACTGTTGAGGTACAACGCATTAGGGGTGCTTCATACAAATTCAGGGAGAGGGCATAATTCGGCACAGTCGTAATCACGGAGTAATCGGTTTACACAAAAAAAAAATACGGTCGAATACCTCCTTTTTAGGGTGTACCAGAAGGATTACCAACGGGATGCTATTGCTAAGTCTCCGGTGTCCCTCCGTCTGTCTGTCAGTGGGATATATCTCATGATCCGTAATGGGTAGACAGTTGACATTTTCAAAGAATGTGAAAATACACACACATACGCATTCACACACACACACACATTTGTATACGAGGGCGGGTCAATAAGTCCGTGACTTTTTGAATTTCTGACCTCTTTACTGAAACAGCAACACTGCTCCTGTCAACAGGCATCTGTCAGTTGACTCCTGTCAAAATTTAAACTTGCTGCGTCAGTTAGTTTGTGTTTGACAGCTATTTTTATCAGACTACCCACTAATTTGAGGAGAAAATGGAAAAAAGTGAATTTCGTGTGCTTATTAAGCATTATTTCTTGCGAAAAAAAACCATTACCGAGACCAAGGCTAAGCTTGATAAATACTATGGGGACTCTGCACCATCGATTTCAATGGTAAAAAAGTGGTTTACTGAATTTCGTTGTGGCCGTACAAGCACTGAAGATGCCGAACGTCCTGGACGCCCAGTTGAGGTCTCTACACCCGAAACAATCGAAAAAATTCACAATATGGTGTTGACCGACCGAAGATTGAAAGTGCGAGAGATTGTGGAAGCCGTAGGGATCTCGCATGGCTCAGTGGTTTCAATTTTGAATGATCACTTGGGCATGAGAAAGCTTTCCGCAAGATGGGTGCCGCGTTTGCTCACAGTCGACCACAAACGCAATCGTGTAACAACTTCACAGGAAGCTTTGGCGTTGTTTAATCGCAATATGGAGGAGTTTTTGCGCCGTTTTGTAACCGTGGACGAAACATGGATCCATCACAACACACCAGAAACCAAACAACAGTCAAAACAGTGGGTTTCTAAGGGTGAATCGGCGCCAAAGAAGGCCAAGGTGGGTTTGTCAGCCAATAAAGTTATGGCGACTGTTTTTTGGGATGCACGCGGGATAATCCACATTGACTACCTTCAAAAGGGAAGAACAATCAATGGGGAATATTATGCCAACTTATTGGACCGATTCAATGACGATTTGAAAAAAAACCGACCTCATTTGGCCAAGAAAAAAGTTCTTTTCCACCAAGACAATGCAAGGGTGCACACATGTGCAGTTGCCATGGCAAAAATCCATGAATTGGGCTATGAATTGCTCCCTCATCCGCCCTATTCTCCAGATTTGGCTCCGAGCGACTACTTCTTGTTCCCAAACCTGAAGAAATGGCTTGGTGGAAAAAGATTTGACTCCAATGATGAAGTCATCTCGCAAACAAAGGCCTATTTTGAGGACCTCGACAAATCATTTTTTTTGGAAGGGATAAAAAATTGGAGAAGCGTTGGACAAAGTGTATAGAGCTCAAGGGAGACTACGTTGAAAAATAAAATTATTTTTTTATCAAAAAATCTGTGTTTTATTCCAAAAGTCACGGACTTATTGACCCGCCCTCGTATGTACACATTCTGTGAAAATGATAAATTTAAAAATAAATTAAAAAGTGCAACAACAAATAAATTAACTGCAACAAATACCTGCGCACAAATCGAATGTGCCGTTCTGAACCTGTATGTAACGCCCACCCCTCAAGAAAGAGGCTGCTGGCTTTTGTTGACCAGTATTCTCTTGACGATATAGTACGTTAATTTCTGGATCTCATTAATAGTTGGTTGACAAACGATGAAGTTGATGCAATTTGACAATGGCACTTAAGTCGTAAATGTGTGACGACGCGAGCTTGTTTAGTATGAAATCGTTTGTCACTGTGACACGTTACTATAACAATTTATCACTACTATACCTACCTACCTTTATCTCTAGGTTTGTTTACAGGCGGGCTAAAAGCATTTTGTCGACAATGTGGATTGAACCTATGCAGGTCAACACACCTCATCACCAGTTCCGCCTATTCCTAAGTATGTTGTCGTCTTCCAGTCTAACTCAAAACATTTCTATATTGTCTAAGCAGGTTCTATACGCAAATCTCCATCACCAATACCATCATCGTTCTGTCTTGACGTGAAAATGTCTGTCCTCTCGGTGTACCCGGTAGTTCGTTCAATATTTCCGACTGGGAAATTATTGTAAGATTTCAATCGTCGTTCTTTTTGGGTTTGGCAATCTTACCAGATGTGACTGAATTTGTCCCGGTTAGCCGAGCAACAAAACAAATATAATCAGTTTGGAGATGTTTTTCTTATCGTGAAACGCCTGAAACATGAGCTTCAACAATATTTTCGCTTTCGAAATAAGAAAAATGGATCTCGGCTTGTTTTATTTATTCAGTTGATTCTAGTTATTTACGTAAGATCATCCGACTATGTCACGTATAGAGTTTCTGTTGTAGCTTGAATATATACGCACAAACATTGTTGATTTTGTTACTTGTTGTGTAAACAAATAAATATAAACATAATCGTTACATAAGGATCATGTGGTGTTGTTGTACACCCACCGTTCTCGATAACGGGATTCAGACTATTCAGTCCCATGTTATAGGGGACCGGCCTATCGCCATTTAACGAGCCCCACTCCGACTCAGGGTTATATAATTGTAACTCTTTCGTCTCTCGTAATAGAAAAACACAAGGGCCAAATACTTGTCGGAAAATTAAGGTTATGTCATGTTGTGAAAGGACCAATATAACATTAAGGCTACAATGGTGGGTACTTAACACGTTTCTTATACATAATCGTACGTATACATTCATTGGAAGTGTTATTGTATGCTTATTTATTTGATCAACATCATGATTATTGGCAGTCTTGTTCCACCCACTACTGAGTATATGTATCCTCCCTTTTGTGTTATGCTTTCCTGGTCAGTGGTTGTTCGTGATTTTCTTGTAAACGTAATGTTTAACTGCATACCATGCTTCGAGTTACTGCCATATCTGAATTTGTATTCATTAAACCTTGGGAAAATCACGTTTATCTCAGATCTTCTTCAGATTTAAACACTGCCATTAACTGTACTGAACTTCCATCAAGACGCGAGATGGAAAGGTCGTAAGGTCATCGTGTAGTTTCACAGTACATTTGTTTGTCCAGAGGCACTTACGTCGATTTATAGCTGGCCCGTTAGCCGCAGAAGCCTGGCTGAAGCTGAAACACACGCAATGCTAAAGGGGGATAAGTTTTCACTTTCACAGCTTTCGTGTGGGTTCTTCCAAAGGAGATGAGACAGAATATGATTAAACATGATCATCTACATTTCAGCCGAAAAATTATCCAGTGCTGGAAATAAGCTTCTCCGAGCAAATGCAGATCGATCATCCTCCGCTAATAATTGAAATAATTGTGGATTCTGCTGCACATCTCTCTCTCTGTCTCATCTCTGTCTTTAATTTATTTTCTCAGTGGTTACTTAGGATTCTTTACAACCAGCAACCATTGGAGTCATTATACCATCTAATGACTAGAATACTTCACATTGTTTTTTTTTTAAATAAAAATCTTTTAGAAATGTGCCATTCAATGCCCAATTAAATGTTAATCTCCCCATAGGCAATTTGGGGTGTGCCAAATAAAAAATAACCGTCCAATACAGACGAAGCATGGATAAACCGTTTTATTGCATCCGTAATTTGATCGACGATTGATCCGAAATTCTACATGCGCCTTTATTCGTCTGCTAAAAACCTTGCCTTTATTGCCAGTTTTTAGGATATTTTTGATGTCAAAACACGTTTGATGTCTATGAATAGTAAAAAAGAAGTAATGGAAAGAAATGCTACGATGCCATAAATACTCTGTCGCTTTCAGTTATAGCCGCGTCGGTTTTCACAAATAAGCCTTTGAATATCTCTAGGACCATCCAATATAAGCATATTCGGCCTGTAACCTGTGTCCTCCCTGCTGGAACACAGGCCTCCTCTGTTTGACGAGTGGGCCATAATTCAAAACGCAGGCCAATTGCAGGTTGTACCAAATATCACTAGAACGAAAACTACCAGTGTGTAGTCTCACAACCGGTCGGTATTCGATCCGTGTGTTTTCACACACTTAGTGTCAGAACTCCACATTAAAAGGTAAAACTTTCAGCCATTGTCCTCTCATCATGGGCAATAAACATTGTTTTTACAAACTTGTGCAATTAAGAACATCTCCTGTACTTAGTTTTAAAACAAAAAGGTAGTTAATATCTTGTTTAATGGACGGACTATTTTAAACTTCCACACTTATGAGGTTTCTCCTAGTGTTGAGTAGCTCTTCACGACCACCTTCAAAACTTAACTGATGACGTAGCGGCACAAGAAACTGACCATTGTTGAGCTACCCACGGCGGACAACGCGCATTATGTTAAGTCTATTGTTGGCCTATCTAAAGAAGACCTCCTGCTCCCAATAAACGTTCTTTCTACTAAGTCTTCAATCCATTACATAGAGGAACATATTTTCAGAACTAGCGCTTGAAATCTAATAACAAATCTTACACTTGCATTGTTTTCGAGATTAAAAAGGTAAATAAGAAGAGTAGCGGAATAAGACTCGCGTATCGCGGGGGATAGACGCCTCCCGGTACAGAGCGCCAATCAAATCTACTGCCTCCGGGTGGCTATTCAATTAGAAATGCCCCTCTACATTTTTTGTGGAACAAGGTAGAGGAGGCAGCGGGGGAGGCCTCCCTTCCGCACTTTCGCCACTTGTCATGTACTATGACCCTTAAAGAAAATCTTTTTTTGTTATTCGTTCACTGATAGACAACGCACAGCCTAAACTACTGCATCTATAAGAATTTCGCTTGAGAATTCCTTTTGTAACGAAGGTATTATCTCTGTTACAAAAAGAATTCTGATGAAAGTTTGTGCGTTAGTTCTTCTTTTTCATCGGGCATATAGCTTGTAATACCAATAGACGGCTCACTCTAAAATCAATTGTGATAAGAATCGAACCGTTATCACTAAACCACCACGATAGGAATCCCTCTCATATGAATCACTGAACGCTAACATCTTGCGCCGCCCGCTTACAAACTGCTCTATGAGACAGGCGTGCGCGACGGTCGCGGTATGTACAGCGCACCGTACAGCGGTGGGTGAATCGGCCCCCAACGCATAATACGTCTTTTTGCCAGCCCCGCTCACATTTCCATATCCAAATGACCCCTTTATTTTCTTTTTAGAATTCCGTTTAATTCCGATTTCAAAGGGGAACGCAGTAGAATAGATTGTTGATGCTGGTTTCACGGTGAATTATACATTAATCCAAGTGGATTTCGGTCTCTTTTATGGTAAATGGAAACATAATATAAATCTGTTTCTTTTTCCAGACTGCTGTAAAAGTTTAGTAACAAAAATAAAAACATTCGATACTGTCCAATTTTAAAAAAATAGACAACACAAATCACAAACCAGTTTTGCAATCAGATTATTAAGAATACGCAAACGCGACTAAAACAGTCGATATGCGCATTCGCCAAAAGCTCCATCTTCAGCCAACTTGATAGTCAAATCTCTCAGAATTCCCAGGACTAATCAAAGAAAAGACACAGTCTTCTTTCCTCGCGTAGTAAAGTAAAAAACAAACAATTCCCAACCTTCCTACTACCGTATAAAAGTGTACAGAACAATTTATTTTTATGTGTACACGGTATCAATAAGGTATACATAACACGACGCGTTTGTTTACGAGGCTGGGCGTGTCGAATGTGGTGTGTTTTGGTGGTTCTACCCTGTGTTAGTGCATGGTTACATGCCGTTGGGATATACTTTTACTGGGCTGTCACATGCGATAGGTAAATGGCAGACTATGCTTGGGGTTTTTGTATGTCGATGTTAAACTGGAATATGGAATTGATGATAGGCTTTCTGATTTAGTGAAGGCATACCTGGGATTTATAAAAGAAAGGCCGTGTGTCTGATGGAATTTTCCATTAGCAGAGATGACGCAGAGGAATTTTAAAAATTCGTTAATGCTCATCTTCGTTATATCACGAACTCGAATGGAAACTTTTGAGCTTCTAGCTAGACCCAGCGGTTTGGGCTGTACCTTGTCTTTCAATGAATTTTAGATCTTTAGTAAAGATGTAGTAAAGATGAAAACAGACAACGTAAAAAAGAAGGTAGATAATTTTAATGGTTAATGCAACTATAAGTATTAAGTGGTATTCGTTCCATTCGTTGTTTATAGTATGTTTTCTGCAGTTTCTCGCTTCACCACTTGTGATTTAACAGCAAACTAATGCTGGTCGTAAAAAATGTATTGCTCTTCTCATAGCCTGGGTCCAAAAGCTAAATCTCGATTGCTATCCGGAAATGATGCTCTAACAACAACAGACGAGAAACTCGTAAAACTAAAAGTCGAGAGAAGCACGCTCCTAATTATGTTCCCACGCCTCAAGGGCTAAATATTTTCACGGCTACAATAAATATAGATCTTGATAATAAAATAATATAAGAAGTTAAGCCTGAGGCTTCAAAAGTAAAAGTGTAGTTAACTCGATAAGCTTTGATTTTGTTCATATTTTACGTGCCTTGAAAGTTTATACTAACAATGAAATTTTAGAAACTTTCTTTCTATTCAATTAGCTGTTTACAGACCATGATAAAAACCAAATAGTACCAATCCACCTACAGAGTACGTCAAAATCAGTTATGGCCGTAAAATAACAAAGGCTGTAAAAAAGACTTCTTTTCATCCAAGCAGTGGCTGTGAACTGTGGTGATCACTTTGACTTAAGATCATAGACCGAGCCCATCAGAGACCATCTTTCCTCAAACCCTCTCGCAATAAGCAGTCAAACTAGTACAGACAAATTGTGGACTGGCTGCAGACGGTGGACACTGACAGAAACTTCAGTAGATATTTGTATGGAGGTTTCCGTGTCTAGAGCCGCATTCACAATTTGTTTAGTACCAGCTTGTGTGCATCTAACCCGGCTCACCGTTATATTTGTGTCCTGTACAGTGCTTATAGCTGGTCTCGTCTGGACTAAGAATCACGATAAATCATGTACTTTATGATAGCCGTAGTCTCTAGAATTCTCCATATATTCAGCACTTAACGATGTTAGAGTATGTTCTTTGGGGGCGTCTAAGTATCAAATATTCATCAATATCTAAGTAACAGGCTAATATCTCCGAGCCCAATATCTTGCCCTAATGTATTCCATAAGCGATCCGTCCTTTTAACTAATCTAAGTAAGTTTGTAGCTTGTCAAAGTCTCTGACAGCTTCGCAGGACGTCCCCCGAATAGTAAATGTTTCATACTTTTTTTATTTGAAACTGGATTAAAGGATCTACGGTCGAATGAAGCCGGTAATGTCTTTCTTTTGTTTTCCTTTTGTCTACTCGGATGGGTAGGACGAATTTTAGATTTATTTCAGGACTAACTTTTTAACTATAATTTAATTTAATTTAATTTTAATTTCAGTGTATGGATCAAGTTATCTGAATTAAATGAATTTTATTTATTTTATTTATTTAACTGCTTCGAAAAGTTAGTGAGCTAATATCAATGATTAGCTATAACATTGTTTTTCTTTGGCTTCGGATATTTAAAATCAGTTATGTTGTACTCGGTTGTGATTGATGGCAATAGGTTCGCCCGCTATTACATGGGAATTTAACATAACTGGCGAAATGTGGATATACATTCCGTTCCCTGCATAACTTGACCCAAGAACCCCTCTTCTGCTCCATATGATGGGTCAGGTTATGCAAGTAAATGAATTTTCTATAGGTATTGAGTATACTTCTGGCTAACCCTTCAGGAATTACAGGTGGGTTTTATGTTTACCTAAGTTATCTTTTGGCTTGACGATATTTGCAATACGGACCAAAAGGTAAACTCAATATGACCTTTTCACTGTTTCAAAATTAAAAAAAAATCTTAACCCCTAAACAATCAGAGCACCTTCTCTTTAAATGATAAACAGCTTATGAAGAACCCTCGTTACTTAAAGTTTCGCGATCCCAGCCTCCGCGTCTTATTACATCTGCGCTGTTATTACGCCTTTTTTCTCGCCCGCTCCAGGATTAAATGTTTTCTTTGTGAAATCATTTCTTAGTGAAGAAATGTACGGGGGACAAAGTTTGAGCGGGTGCAACGAAGTACAATACTAGTTTTACCTAGTTAAACGCTTTCAGAAAGAAAGCCCAATATTTTTTACTTTATACCAGGTAAAAGGACCTGAAAATCTTTTTTTTAATTTTGTGTCTATATTCTGCATTAAAAAAAAAAGTATAAATAGTAACTACGTAAGATATTTCAAATTAGCTGCTACAAGCGTTTATGCATTAACCCATTATAAATGCAATCTGCAGCCCGCAATACTCGTTAAAATTCATAGTTTGAATTAGAAAACTCATTCCTGTACCTAACGTGTTTATTACAGGCGGGCCCGTCGCAATTTGCGTCCACTATCTTTTTACAATAATATTGTAAATGGCGTTTGTTCAGCGCTTGTTTTCAGACGGCTATTCTTACTTATTCTTCTTGAGACGGTTAATGAAGCCGGTCAGAAGATTTAAACAAGGATAGTCTTAAGTTTATTCACGACTTAATTAAGTTGTTGGTTTGCTTCCTCATTTTTGTGGAGTTTCAACATGCCGCTGACAGTTAAAAAGATATAAAATGTCTCGACAAAGAAATACCTTCACAAAGTAATAAGAAAGCCATGTTTATTCAGAAAGGTGCTCGGAGACGGAATGCAGCGCATCCAGATTAGACGGATCGCACAATAGCGAGTGATTGCTACTAAACTGACTTGCTGGAAGATTTTCCATCGCAAGACACGCTACATACCACACTTTCATATTTCAATAAAGTTCAAGTCAAACGAAATGCAGTTGGCCGGGACACTTTAAACGGCCGGGTGCTAAATCATGGCCGGCCCACTGATCTAAAGTCTATACTTACCCGTTCGGCCATTATCGCCTCAAAACTTCGTAATAGTTTCCAACCCCGAACGCTGCACGTAATATGTAGCCACATAAATTGCACACTGCACATAATTCAATTCACTGAACAAAATTTTGGTCACCATTAATTTAATTTTACATTTTATTATAAAGTAGATATAATCAATTGGTTCAATTTATCAAATTGGTTATCGAGCGGAAACCCGATACTTTTATCTCGTTCCCAATTCGGCAAACGACGAATAAGTGGGAACTGGGTAGATCGATTTCCCAATTCTTGGAATCAGAAAGTACACTTAGTGTGAGGGCTTTCGTCAGTCGTCGAGGATTGACGGGAGATTGATTGCTGCGAATGCGATCAGCAGAGGACGTAATCGACGAGACTTTAAATTCGCACTGGAAGAAAAAAGTAAAATCTCGTAATACGCGATTTACTGAATTTAAAATAAAATTAAAAAAAACCTAGTCTGTGTTTCAGTTCACTAAAACTGCGATTTGTCTTCGCCAGAGAATCTGCCTACTTATAAAATTTCTTTTTTTGACACTAATAAGTGTCATCATCATCTGCCTAGCCTTTTCCCAACTATATTGGGGTCGGCTTCCAATATAGTTGGGAAAAGGCTAGGCAGATGATGATTGGGGTCGGCTTCCAGTCTAACCGGATGCAGCTGAATACCAGTATTTTACATGGAGCGACTGCCTATCTGACCTCCACAACCCAGTCAGTACTGGGTAATACGATACCCCTTGGTAAGACTGGTTGTCAGACTTTTTGGGCTACTGACTGCCTAACGACTGTCAAAGATCTACAAATGACAGCCGGGACCAACGGCTTAACGTGCTTTCCGAGGCACGGAGGGAACTCGGTATGTAATGGGCGGTCACCCATCCACAGACCAACCTAGGCAAGCACGGCTTAACCTAAAGATCGACCCGAGCGGCTGTTATTATTTAGCCACGAGCTCCTCTAATAAGTGACACTAATAAGTGTAATAAAGAAAATATTGACTACCTACTCTCTCCCCCAAAGTCTAAAGAAATCGTAAGGCCTACTATCAGCCTCAGGCAATAGCCTGCTATTACATCGAACGATCCCATACAATCATGGAACACATGAAATACTGAACTTGAATCTTGAATTATGAATATAACTTCACGATTTTAGTACTTTCAGGAACTGCAGTTTTCGATATTGAGGAGTTAGCTGGTTTCTACTTTATGATAGTGAAGAATTTCATTTCACTGTATCTTACATTTCAAGTTATTACTGAGATAGAAGTAAGGTGGGTCGGCTGCCTATTTTATCTAACTTTACTTATAGAATCGTACGATATAACAGCTGTTGTAAGTTATAGTAGTAATATTATTTAATATCTAAGCTCTATTCCGAATGAAAATTAATTTTAAGGCTGGATGGGGGATGACTTATTCGATTTTTAAGCAACTGGTACTAGAAAGGTAGTGTACAGGAGCTCAGTGAATTAAATAATAGACTTAAGTTAATAACTTACACGTAAGCACCACATGGAATCGTCATCACTTCATTTTTACAAGCAAATCCCGATCCGAAGCGATGCCTTTACGGTGATTGTAACTCTATATTGAAGTAAGTCTAAAGTTTCATAGGAAGAATCCCAAACGGCTCGAGGCGATGCTGGCCTGTGCAGTGCTTAACTGTGTTTTGACCTTTAATTCACTAATGGCAATTGTACTACAAACGTACAGAAACCTATTAAAGAAACGACAATTCCGTTGCGCACTATTCTAACTTCAATCAGTATTACCACAATTAATTGACTCTGGTCCTAAGAGTGCTCTCAAAGAAAATGAACTCTAAAATGTGTTCTACGTTTTAAGCTCTTGAAAATGATGTTTCCAATATGTTTCTCGCTACTGCCGATACAGTAATCCCATTCAAAGGTTTTAACTCCATGGAAGCTTTCAGAAGGGTTTTAGAGGATATGTTTTGGTACGAGTTCCTTACCAAAATGCTGGTTGATTTTTATTTATTTATTTAATTAAGGTTCACCAACAGTTGTTACAGATAGGAGCATAAAAGTAATTGTGTCTTAAATCTAACTGCACAACCAATTACAGGCAAACACCACATGCAAAATGCTCTTTTAATTATGAATTTAATTTTAGAGACTTAATGTATTTAAATTCTAGATAATTATAAAGAAAAAAATAAAACTAATACTAATAAAGGAAACAAAGAACAAAAAATTAAATACTAACGATTTTATGTCGTGTAGGCTGTTACTGCTACTAGACTTAAGCCTTTGCTCCCAGTTTTGTTACTGTCGTTGTAAATGTAGGGTAGTTGTTGTAACGGTCGAGTTTACGACCCCTCTTAAGTGATATTTATTGGATCCTCATACGTCATCGAAAATATTGGGTTGGTGCTTAAAAATGTAGGGTCGCGACGACATAGTGGCTATGTCTATGTCTTCCGCTTTTTTTTCTTAAACTTGAAAAGATGTATGGATTTTGTGAGGAATGATATGAAAAAGGAGTAGATGATAGAGGTAGAGATGTGACTGCAAGTTACCATAATTATTATAGTTTTATAGAGCTACATAAAAACACCCCTGTAATCCGGTGTAGTTTTACAGTCACGTTTTCAGGTATTTGTGAAAGGGTGTTTTTTTTTTAAATAGGTACTTTGTAGTTTAATAATATTTTGGAAGAAAATGTAGGTATACCTTCTTGCTCTTACACCTTAAAGTCACAAAGTTACGTTATTACATACACTAGATTCACGTAAGGTAGTTTCGTCAAAGATTTATATCTCTAAATAGATTTCGCAGTTTATGACAAGTTATAAACATAAAATGCTAGAAAACTAACGAAAAGCTCTTTAAAAATCCTTGCTGCTTGACATTTTAAATCGGAAATTAGGAAGGTTGAAGAAAGCAAGCTTTTGAAACTACTAATATCTACCTACATTTTCTGGTCTTTAAAAGAAAGTTTTTAAAACAGCTAATACTTTCCTTTTCTCGTTTCCAGACGGTTTCAAGGTTTGTGTGCCTGCAATCTAAACGGTAAATAGATAAGACAAGCTAAAACGAAGGCAGTCGTGATAGAACCTTGGCTTAGTTCTGGTCTAGCCTTGGCCGGGATACAGCTAGAACAAAACTAATATCCTCTGGATTATATAAAAATAAAACTTTATAACTCGTTTTAAGACAAAATCACGCCTGTAGTCTCTGAAGGGTCAAAGATGAGAAGTCAGAGTCAGAGATGAACTGATAGTATACCTATGTTGCGCCAGTTATGTTGAGTTTCATGGACGAGCCTATTGCCATCAACCGGGGACAAGTGTGACTTCGGAATGGGCTGCGACGACTGAGAAATTTCTGATGGAAAACTCAATAAGTCTTTGCCCGACCTAGGAATCGAACCAACGACCTCATGCTCAGCAGAAGAGCTTGTGACCACTAGGCCAACGAGGTTTTAATTTAATTACTATACTTATTTCTTAATCCAATATCCACTTAACAAACTTCAAACTCACCTGAAAAATATACCAAAGACTAACTACACAAAGAGATTAACAATAATTAATCTTTCCGGCTGAAAGTTTTAATTATCAGCTCGTTAAACTAGAGGCGTTCACTGAACGAATTATTAGCTTCGTTCAGTCTCGTTCACTCGTAGGCCGGCTGACAATAGAATTGTCAATTTGTAATAGTTGACCGTTAGTTAGGCGACCGTTTTGGTAAGCCGCAGGATTATGATGTTAACGGTATTTTGATGAGAACCCGAATTTCACACACAATGTAGAAATACATGAAACACTGACTCTGCTACGTAGTAATGCACAGATATTGCTCGTAATGCAAAATATCTATCATGAATTGAAATCGTTTTCAGTGGTAGCAAAAAGTTTAAGAAGCTCGGAATTTTCTCGCTATGTTGTGAGAACTTAATTTCAATAACATGTTTGTGAGCTCAAAAAAAGTTTATTTCCACACGGGAGGCAGCCCGCCCAAAACGTATAAATGGATAACACCACGTGCCCCGAATACTTCATAGTTTGACAAATCATGGCACTTATATCCTACAACTGATTCCACATTTTCGGCTGACATGGGAAAAATCGGCTTTCGGCCATTACGTCATATTCGGCGCGACCTTTCGCGTCGCATTGCTACGAGCGGCTCGTAGCGGTCGCGTAGCAGTGGCTACGGGCGCGTCAGACACGCTGGGTGAACGCTACGAGAAGCTACGAGCGCGTAGCGTTTGAAGTTGACGAAGCTAAGTGAAGTTTATGTGTTTGTTTTTGAAGTGACGAAAAGTGTAAATATAAATTTAATCAAATAACAAATATTCAATTTGGTGAAGTTTATGCTGATTAACATCCTCATTTCAATTAACAATAAATCTCATTTATTCTTATTGCATATTGAAATGTGAGTGTCACCAATATGTGATCGCTGGCTATGGGTGAGGGCTCACTGCCGGGGGTGTTCTTCTGCGCCGGGGAGAACGGCAACGGGTACAGGCTGTCCGTGCAGGGCATCAGGACGCTGCAGGGCTTCCTCAGGGAGCATGGCGCTGACTGCGTCAGGCAGTTTATGCAGGTATATAAGCATAAACTAGATTTTTAATATAGAATGCAAAACAAGCAGGTTGTCTTTCGAAAGTGATCTCTGCCACCTGTAAGGCATCATACGATAGATGGGATACAGCGAACAACATCGTAATCAACTTGAAATAAACTTAGCAATCATGTCAGCTTATTATATTACCTCACAGACATGGAATCGCAGTTTTTCTATTAAATTTCTTCTAATAGCTTCCCTTTTGAATGTGACATCTCTTTGGGTTATATTATACCAATGGCATCTTAGGTGCGTTACGATCCTAGAGACAAACCTGACATAATATGTGTCTGTAATTACAAAGGCATGTGTACCTTCCAAACTGGAACAAAGTTGTAACTTGTAGCACAAACAATGACTTTTCTACGATTGATAGTATAACTTCAACTACCAGTTAGAGTTTAAATTAAATATTCTGGACGTTGGGCTAATCCAAATAATTTTAGCAAACCCTAAATCGATGATTGCAAAGAAATTGTGTGGCTTGGTGAAGATTTCTACTCAATGATACTCCGTCTAATAGGTACATAGTGAGTAAATATTCCACATACGTAAATAGTTTATAAGGTACGATGGGGTTGGCGTATCCGTATGGATAAAAACCTCCTTTATTATTAATAAAGACTAAAAAAAAGAAACTACCAGTTGATTCTTAGAATTTAATCTAGAAGTGTTTATTATACCTACCTATATAAATAACTACATAGATGGCTATCACTGTCGCGGAACTCAAATTACAAGCTGTAACTGACTGAAAAAAGTTTTAATTAGAACACAGAAAGGTATCGTAATAACAATAAAATTATTGTGAGTTTGTTCTCGCATACTAATGGCTGATTAAAGTCGATGCTTTCTTTCTTTTCCTTCTTTTTTAGAATCAATATTCAAGTTAATCTTTTCTAAACTCGTGTAACACTTACAAAAAAATAATAATATTTGACACCAAAACTAACCTAACATAGTTTTATCTTCTTTTCATTTTTCCCATGGTAGTAGGTGACATAGTATTGAAAACACACTTTATAAAAAAAAAAAAAAAAAAAAAATGTACAAGAGCTCTGTGACAAACTGACAGCCGGCGTTGCCGCACTAATTCCCGCCGGCACCCTTTACGAACTCCAAAAAAAACGCATTCATAACATCTTGTCTTTGAACTCCCGCCCTAAAATATCCTTATCTTACTTAATGAGTCTACCGCTTTAGAAAGGCAGTACTTACCTACTTACTTCAAACTTTGTCACAGCATCCTTAGATCTCCTTGATACATACCTCGCAGGGTAGGTACAGTCACGACCATGAATACTTTACACTAAAGGTTCGATCAAATAGGGACGGATAAATTCTAGGCGCGGCTCCAGACAGATACTTTATTGAAATACACTCGTATTTTAATGTCTGGATCTTTCTCACAATATTCAAAAGAGATTCGCTCTCGGTATTGTGTTACGAAAATCGTATTTTCGAAGCCACATAATTATGAAATGAGTCTTAAGTTACAATCGTTATTTCACGAGATAATTTTGCGGAAGTGTAAGGTATTTATGCTCGTGACTGTACTCGTACGTTGGACGTATTGTCTACACGACGGCTGCCAACTGACGTCGTTTGTCACAAAAGAGGACGAGAACTTCCAAGGATCATTGTTTTATGTGAAATTGTGTAAGTACGTTTAAAGTAGGTTATACAACTTCTTTCAAAAACTCGTACGGTAGTATTGAGTTTTTATTGATACCAACTTGTTTGTGCTGAAGGTCCCTTTCGGTATCACTCAAATAAGTAATTTACTTTAAAGATCATCAATGAAACAATATTTTTCTCTTTTATAATTAATTAAACCCATAACGTACTCGAAACAGCAAGCTTATAATCCTCGACGGGTTAGATAGAGGTACACTTGTAGGGACATCAACATTCCACCAGTTAAGTTTAAGTCGGTCCCATATAATAGAGAGCAACTCCCTTCCCGTCAACAGGGCACAAATCCTGGCTCCAGTCTTATACTGAGAAATTCTTCATGGAAAAACCCAGTAAAACTTACATAATTATCAAGTAGGTATGTACATAATTAATAAGATAGGACTGGTAGAGAATGCTTTGTGGCATTAAGTACGCCTATGTACTAATTTTGTACATGGAGTTTAAATATTTAATTTAATATATAAAATTTAATACGCAGAAAAGAAACTGCTACATACAACACAAACTTCTTGCCTTACCTCCTCAATGATAATACCGTCAGAATTTCCCTCTAATTTCCAACCCAAATTCAAGACACCGGACACCTAGGTGTGTCCTAGTGTCCGGTACACAAATCTGAGCCGTCCGGAGCCCCATTCATCTTGTGGCACTTGATAGCCACCGAAGTACCGATATAATTACTACCGCAGCGCTACCGTTTGATAAATTGCCGAAATATTTTCACTTCTAGTTATATTTCAGCTGAGATTTTCCTTGGAGGATTATAGCGTTTGCATTTTAACTTGGGGATTTCAAATGGCAGGTTTCGACGTAAATTGACGGTTTTTAGCCGTTTCAAAATATTTAATGTAGAGGTAAATTTTAACAAACAGATATGTTGCTGGGGACTTTGCGCCTCTTCTGCAAGATCTCACCAGGAAATTGTAAAAAGCGGTCAAGTTCTCAGTTTGCTGTTGTTTATGCTGAAAAACGGACATTTTATTACGATATTGGTTTGTATTTTCTACGGTGCGGTTGCAATAATATTCAGGTAAAGTTGTGGTCTAGAGAAGCTGGCTAATTAGGAAATGGAACTACCAAATATAAATTAACATAAATATACTGAAAAATTGTGTTGAAATCGGTTGGTTTGGTATGGGCATGTAATTCAAATTCATTTATTAACTTACACAACAGAATACTGACAGGTTTAACAGCGGGTCCCAAACTAGGCATAGCCTGTATCTTGGTGACCCAGACAATACACAAGGTTACAAAATTACAATGTTCTGCTAGCGCAAGAAAAATAGATTACATTAAATTAGCAAAATGTGATTAAAGAAATATAACAAAAAAAAAAGTTATGAGTATGATTGTGGATGGGTATAAGAGTAGATCAAAGACACGATGGATGGACAGTATAAAGCATTGATTCCCACACTGGGCTCCGCGGAACCTAAGGGTTCCGTAGAATAGGCATCAGGGTTCCGCCAAAATTATTTATTATTAGCTATTACAAATATTATTTTGAAATAGCGCAAAATATGTGATGAGAAGGGACTCATTACTTTTATGTAAATTTCTTTAAAAAAAATGTTCTTATATAAACAGTGCTGATTTGTAATCATCTGATATGGGGTAAAATAAAAGGTATTTGGTTGGTGTTCCGTTATCTTTAAAGTTAAGGAACCCCTGGTGTAAAGGATGATTTGGCAAGGAGGTGTCTGATGAGATGACGAGTAATAGCCCAATAAATTGGGATAAGGGCAGTAAGATTAATGATGATTTTAACTGACAGCACTTTGCCCAACTTTAGTTCTTAGATACGAGTATTTACATAATACATCAACTTAAAGTGGCTAAACTTCTACAACTAAACCTAAATTAGTCAGAAGCTGTGTTGATAATTAATTAGCTTTCAGCGCACCAGAACCGCACGACTGTACGTACTTCCTACTCTGATGCATCTTGCGAAGCTGTGTGAGCCTTGAGAGCGGTACTCTTATCTGTGAGCGGATTGACTTTGATCTATCGCTCGCTTGTTTCTACGAATGTGGATTTGGATTTGGCACGAGCGGAGATGGGGATGGTTGGATGGTTAGCTTTTGGGTGTTTATTGGGAATTACTCTATGAATGAAATTATAGGGGTTTTAGTTGATTTTATGAAATACCTACTTTTTTATTATCCTGTTCAGTTGAAATAAATGATGTCAATTCCTAAATAAACATGCCGCAATTGTAAACAGACCCGTCAGCTGCAGTCGTTTTAAAAGCTTGAATCTTTAAAAATGTTTACAAATCGACAGAAGATTACGCAAATCTCATCATGACTTCTTACAAAAATTCAAACGAATCGAAGTCTAGCTAAAGTAATGTACGCAAATCCTTAAATCAATGAAACACCAAGTTCTCTCCGAGCGCTCTTAGTACCCACCTACAAGTTGTACAATCAACCAAATGTATTGGTAACAAGAGAAGTTTTCTTAGTTAAAGTATTACTGGTACCACTGACTTGCAGTTGATCGTAGTCACAAGCATAATACTTTAAAATTACAAAAAATGCGAACAAGATTTTCTCCTAAAGCATTGACTGAAATTTCATGATGTTATAAACATTGTCTATTCTAAATCATACATAGATTTTGAGTCAAAGCTGCAATGGTTATTTCACGAGAAAAGTCGCTGTTAAATGTCGTGTAAGGTATTTCTATTTATGCTCCTGCCTGTACAGTATGAATACGCCTTTACAAGTGGTAGCTTTTAGTCGTTCGCACTGTGTACACCATGTAGGGACCGATGTTAGTGTGTTTGTCAAAAGACTACGTCACATCGATTTTTGTGGCCGTATCGTGTTACGTGAGCTTTGAAACCAATTGGGGACATCGGGTTCTTTTATGAAGGGAGTTTGTGGATCTGTAGGGAGAAAGATGGGGTATAGATAGATTATATGATACTGGATATTGATTAAAGGTTCTGAAATGGCAAGTGATTTTAACGTAGGTAAGTACTTGTCGGTGAAACAAATGCTTTCATACAAGTCTACGTCAAATTACCTAATAGTTTTGTCAGTATTTTGGTTTAACACTTAAAAAATGCTTGCAAGCTTACGTTTACTATTTATTTTCCAACAATGACTCAAATATCCTGTTTTTATACGAAACCAGTAATAGAGCTTTGCAGTTTTCTACATACTGGTCGTTGAAAATTTTTGTGAAATCGCCACGTAAAGAAAAATAAACGATACATTCGCACTAAGTACTCAAGTTTGAATATAAAACGATATTTTTCATATAAGAAATGACGTCGTTTAATCGTAGCTATAGAACGAAACTGCTGCTACTAATATCTGAAACTGCGTCAGATACAGTAGATACTTGATCGCAGTTCCAAGAACAACCCTTTGTGCCACCTGGTGTAGTTCTGATAACTTTGATATGAACATTCCTATTCTACAAATCGCTAGAAGTCAACCAATAGTTGCAAACATACACGAACTTTGAACTAAGTCAAGCAATTGTTGCATAGGTAAGCTTACGAAATATAATTAGCCTTACTTTTGCCCGCGCCTTTGCCTGGAGGTCGGATGTTATCCCACATCGTAACGAAAAAAAAAACCTATATTTAAACTTAAATCAAGGTCGATCGGCATGATAATTTTCATCCAAATCCGTCCAGCCATTTCATCGTGAAGGACTAACAAACATTCACAGACACATACAAAATTTGGCATTTTTAATAGAAGTCCAAAAACCGAAGGTGGACTAATTACTTGGCGATGGCCACGGGAATCGCTGGATGCGAGAAACAGGACGGTGCTGAGGCGACGCCTGTGCGAGGCCTACGACTAGCTGAGGACGTCTTTCAGCGAATAATGATTGCGATGATGAGTACAAGCATTAATACCGAAATACATACATATTCTATAACATTTCTAACACACACAAAATCCACAGCGGACTCAGGAATTTATGATTTATTTACGGCACCCATAGATGTGCCAAATGTTGGAATACAGTTCTTTCATGTGTTATTGAAAGGGTTCAAAGGTAAAATTGTACCCAAACGGCGGCGTTTAGATTTTATTTATTTTGTTTATTTAATACCAAAATTATGTTTTATCATATACATACATGTGCTGGCTCCTAGGATATTCTCATGTATGGTCACGGAAATTATTTTTTTATCAAACTGACTTACATTTGTCCCCATATTCAAAAAACAACTATCATTCTTTGACTGTTAAATTAAATAGCTATAAGACAGCAGCCAATTTGATTAACAGTTAATTTCCCTGTCTTTGTACACAATTATAAGATTATTTTTTTACCTGTCGATATCATGTTACTAACTACTTATTTATTTCGTTACAGGTAATCACTGAAAACCTAGCTGAAATTGGGTAAAGCTACAATATTTCTTCAATATCATTCCCTTCATTTTACTGAAACAAAGAGAATCTTTAAAGAAGATATTTCAAGGAGAATTTTAACTGAGTTACCGAGTATTTATGAAAATGGCCATGAAAATTCTATCATGCCGATCACGTCTTTGTTCATGAAACTACATAGAATATTCTCGAGAACGGTTTTCAGAAAATTGCTTTGAATGTCCGTTAACAGTAGAATATAAAATTGACGATATAATTTTGCACAATGAAACGTTAATGTCCGATTGGACAATGTAACTTCTTCAATCACACGTGTATATAATAAAATCATGGTAGTTGATCAACACCTTTCTAGAAAATAACATGGGTGTCTGGCCTCCTTAGATTAGTAACCAGTAGAAATCAGATACTTGTCTTAGATGTAATCAATCTTTTTCACAATCAATTTCGTGTTACCTGTACCTAAACTGGCCCTTTTATACCTGAGATGCATGTACAGATAACACCTAACGCTTTTCAAAGGACCTCTTTGACTTTAATAAACACTACATTTGGCAACAAAACTATCAGTTCGAGGGTTAGAAAGCAAGGAAAACGCAAAAAATATCGCGAATCAAGTCCCAAAAGATGTTATTGTCGATACTTCCACTTAATATTCTCCGTGTATGAGCCTATATGGTATATTGAATAAACCATTTCCTCTCACAACATGTGAAGTACTTACGTTCATACGGGTGTAGTGGGCGTCACATAATCTAGAATTTGACGATACGTTGGATTTTTTGCCCGCCTCAAATAATACGTATATTTGCCCGTAAGAATGCCCAATGTTCTATCGTATAGGTAGAGGTACCCCTATTAATATTTATGAGGAGTCGTAATGCCTTCATATTCATATGTGGGAGAGACTGCGCTGACCCGCGAGTTCTTGAACTAAACTGGGCTTGTACCACCGCCTATTTAAGAAGTATACAAGGTGTAAACGGACCCTTCACGAAGCCGTCAACCAAGCATTCTGTACATCAAACTAAGTAACTTTACGCAATAATTATTGCTGGGAAATGACTTTTTTTGGGTGAAAAATAACATTTTACGGTGAGACTCAATGAAACGCTCTCAAAACATGGTGCTGGTAGATGCATTGAATAGTACGGGGTTCGTGGAGGTATTTAAAGTATTTTTTTTTTTTAAATTGAAAAAGTGCGAACTTTGACTCCCAATATCTTCGTAACTCCTTCTAGTTACGGAGATATTGGGGGTCAAAGTTGTATAGTTCAAAACAAAAAAAATGTTCGCAATGACGGGGAGAACAAGTGCCTTTAGGCTTCGTTAAGGGTATTGTTACGGTTGCGATAGTCGTGGAGAGGATCCGGCAATTGGGTCTCGAGGTGGCACTGCACAAGTCCGAGGCCATGTGTTTTCATGGGCCTCGGAATGCGCCACCGTCGGGATCCCTACTGACGGCAGGAGGGGTTTCCATCGGCGTCGGGTCGACGTTGAAGTACCTAGGACTCGTCCTCGACAGCCGGTGGAACTTCGTGGAGCACTTCCGACGTTTGGCTCCCAAACTGGAACGGACAGGGGCTGCCTTCAAGCGGCTCTTGCCCAACCTGAGGGGTCCAAACGCCTCCTGCCGGAGGCTATACGCGGGGGTCGTGCGGTCCATGGCCCTTTACGGGGCCCCGGTGTGGGCGCGTTCTTTGAGGCGGCAAGCCGCCCACTACCTGAACGCGCCCCAAAAGGTAATAGCCATAAGGCTAATCCGGGGGTACCGCACGATCTCCGGCGAAGCGGCTAGCCTCCTTCCCGGATTGCCGCCATGGGATCTGGAGGCGATAGTCCTCGCACGCCTGCACGAATGGCGCGCGGAGGCACTACGTCAGGAGGAAACTCCGCTGCCGCGGCAAATTGCCGCTCAGCGGACAGACCTCCGGAGTGATCTCATGGCGACATGGAGAGAGCGACTGTCGCAACCCCGTGCAGGGCACGCCACCATAGTGGCGATAAGTCCCCTCTTTGAGGAGTGGCTAGAGAGGCGCCACGGCGCCCTCACCTACCGCCTGACGCAGGTCCTCACCGGACACGGTTGTTTCGGGAGGTTCCTGCACCGAATCGGGCGGGAGGAAACGCCCGGGTGTTTCCACTGCGAGGATCGTCCGGAGGACACGGTGGAGCACACCGTGGAGGTCTGCCCCGCTTGGGCGGAGCACCGCCGTGTCCTTGTAGCGGCGATTGGCGGCGGCGATCTCTCGCGTCCGGCCCTGGTTCAAGCCATGGTCCGGAGCGAGAGGGAATGGGAAGCCGTCACCACCTTCTGTGAAGCAGTCATGCTAGTGAAGGAGGTGGCGGGACGTGAGAGGGAAAGAACCTCACGTCCCAGCCACCGCGGGAGACGCCCTGGGCGTCGGGGGTCACGTGGTGGCTCCCGGCCACCGTAGGCGCGGGCCTGTGGACGGCAAGTTATGGGCTAGCTCGCCGTCCGGCCGTCTTATGACGACAGGCCGTGTCGACGGCGCGTTCGTGTTCCACGTGCGCCTCAAAGAGATGTCAGCAAATAAGTAGGGGTCCGCAAGGGCCGATGCCTACCAGGGCTGCGGGACTGTTCGAAAGAGATACCGTGGCCCTGGAACACAAAGGGCAAAGAAGGAACATGGATGGGTTTTAGTCACGCCCAATAGCTGTGCCTCGCGGTTTCACCCGTCGTTTCTCTTTTTGCTCATCTCCTGAGGGTCGTAGCAAGATGTTAAATAACTTAACCTACCTCAAGAACTGGGCTATCAACTGCTTCATTCAAGCGCGTCAAACAAACAAACAAATAAAATCTTCAGCTTTATACCATTAGCATAGATTACTTAAATGTCACTTCAGTGTGGAAAAAGATGGAGCTACACAGGACATCTATCTCTTTTCCACACTGGCCACCCAGGCCTGAACTGAACTATAGGTTGGAGTTCACTAAATGGAATGGTTTCTAATGGGATCGCGTGAGTTTGTCACTAACTGTCGGACCCCAGACTAGAAGTTTATGTAGGTACTGTAAACTCATTTGAATTCGTTAAAGCTTTAGTAGAGTCTACTGGAAGGTCTCATCAGTCTGTCAACAGTCCGTGAGTACAGGTATAACTACATTATATGCCTGTCTTGTTCGCGAATTTCCGCGCGACAGATTTCCACAAGTATTCAGATTTAATAAGCAACTTGAGAATTCCTGAAATTTTTGTCTGCTAAAGAATTTTCCCTTTGAGCTGCTAGAGGCGGCTCTACCGTCATCTCTTCCTACACAAACCAAGCTTATTACCATTTACTCGCACTACGAAATTAATGGTTTAGAAAGCAATTGTTGACTAAAGATGAGCGCGCAACACAGTTTCACTGCCACTAATTTTAATAATTAAATTAATTGTTTAACAAATTGATTACCAGCTTAAATTGTCCGTATTTTTAATTTGCCAATGTCATAATTTAGTAATTATATGAAGTTCCTATAACACGCTAAATTGACGAAGTTTGTCAATTCGATAAACAATTAATTTCGTTAAACTGGTTGCGCCAAAAATATTTGATATAGGTACTACTACTTATGTCAAATATTTTTAGCGCAACTATTAAAAATTGGGGAGTAGAGGAACGGCTTTACCATCTTACACGGAGTTAAGACCTATAATTTTAACAGAAAGGTAGCAGGCGTATTGAAGTACAGGACTGCCATTCCCGTCTAGTGGATAATAGCGCTGTAAAACCATCTATCGTTATCAACTGAAACTTTTATACAGAATACTCTTTGGTTTGGTACTTGTATACTAGTGGTTGTTCATAAAAAGTTTCTATCTATAAGTAACTACTAGAGATTGAAAGCTTTCCTAAAGTCATTCATTCTCCTGCTCTTTTCCCCCTTATATTTTGGTTGTTTTGTGAGAATCACTTACAAAAACTTGTAAGCCCTTCTTTTTTGTGTCTTCTCCAAACAAGTTTTTCTTGAAAACATTTCAGGAGTCATCATGACAATGTTTCCTAAATTGTATCGGTTCCTCAGTAACACGCTGAGGACGAGGACACGACTAGCTATCGACAATTTATTTGCTCAAGAAACTTACAATAGATTTAGATATCGCTTGTCAATAAAAGTAATACATATACTTTTAGTTAATAACATCACGCCCGTAATCTCCGAAGGCAGAGGTGTACTCATTAGTACTCACATTTGTCCAGTTATGTTTAAGTCTCATGTAATTAAATGTACGAGTGTGTGTGTGTATGTATGTGTATATGTATGTTGTAATGGGAATTTGAATAGGGGACGAGCCAATTACAATTCAACCGGGCACAAATCCAGGCTGCTACTGATCCCAATAATACTTTGCCCGACCTGGGAATCGAACCCAGGACCTCATTCCAAGCAGTCGCGCTTGCGATCACTAGACCAACGAGGCAGTAATAGTTCATAATATTTATTTATTTAATCACTAGCTCTACTCGATTTTCGCTAATCGTCTTCGGTGGGACAGGTGCCTCAACAAGCAGTCTTTATAGAAAGAAACAAAAACAACATGCAATAAAGCTCTTTTCCATCGATATAACAACTTTTAAGTACTTTCAAACTATACTATACGAGTTTTTTTACAAGCACATTAATACGTTTTTAATGTCAATTGGTAAAGAATAATATCGATTCGTGTTTATGTTGCACGCCATTGTTTTATTGGCATTGTTACTCATAATTTGTTGTAATGGCGTTTCCTTGTATCAATGCTGTAGTTATGACTAATGGTAAAGGGTTAATAGAATATTAATAAATTATACTTTCGTGCATATTTGCATAATATAGAACATCGTCACCCTGAGTTTACACTCAAAAGATTGTTATCTAACTACAAATCGTGTAACTTAATAAACACTTGATACTATTATGTTCATCACCTTTCTTACATTTTAATAAGTTTTTGCAAAACAAGTATGTTTCGAGGAGAAGTAAACGGTAAAAAGAAACAGTAAACCCAACATGTTCAATACATTTTTAATACGTCGGTCTAGACACGGGGTCAGAGTAAGGTACTTTCAAGGAAGATGTTGAAGTCGAAATGTAGTCAGACGACAAAGTTGAATAGTTATTGGGTTTCTACTTACAGTCGCAAACTTTCCACAATATTCCAGGTAAACATTACATTTTCATTTCATTCTCAACTAACTAACTTTAATCCTGATACGAGAAGAAGAAATCCTATTTGAAACGTTGTCCCAAATCTACAGCGTATAGGGTTGAATATTGAATACTATTTATTTAGTACGAACCAAACATGTTATTGTAAACAATGACATATGAAAAGGTAGTAAAAATTCGATCAACTGACACTCTCATACATAAATATTGGTTACGCTTGGGCACAAAATGCCATCATGGAAGTGACGGCACCGATCTATGGCTCACAGATATGTACAGTGGACAGTGTCATAAAGCGCTCCCTATTGGAACGGCTGTAAAGTCAGGGTACCACTGTAAAATAAGCTTAATGGGCACCCGAGTCCAGTTCTTATTGCACTATTGAATATAGTACAGTTCACCGGGTAGAGGACCTAGAGCCCTAGATAATAATTGGTCTTGACTTAGTATTGTTTGCCGACCGACTTGGCTGGGGTCGTGTCCTGCTTGGCATGCGAGCAGTCTTGAAGTCAGACTGTCTGGAGACTAGATCTAGTATCCAGTGGAATAATATTGACTAAAGTTCAATATAAACTAGGTTACAGGGGCAATACCAGCTTAGAAAAAGTTGACTACTATAGTATTCACAATTGAAAAGGGATGCCATTTGACAATATTTCTATTTAATTCTGACTGCTACTTACCAAGCGTGTGCTTTTTGATCTCTCGATAATAGTAACTACATTCTTTGGTTTCAAACAGTACAATTTCATAAATTAAATTATTTTAGTGGAAACTTGGGCTTGGCTACGAAATTAAATCTGTTTTCAGCGCCATCTGTTGCATAGTTCTCAAACTACGCGCTTGGTGCTGAAGCGTTTTGTTTCCGCCGTTCTCCGCAAACATTGAAACTAGATTAGTTATGCCTCTGTTTATGCTCGCAAGAGGGATATTATATTAGCTTTTAATTTTTTGTTGGAAATGCTATAGATTATAAACAGCTTGGACAATGTGTACTGTTTACTATTTCATGAAATCATGACATTTGAGGCGAATTCTAATTTAATGAGTTGTATCGGTGATTCGATTGATTTAATTCTATAAGCCCTCAAATCATATCGTGATATTTGTAATCAACTAAAAACTTAGGTAAAACGAAAATTGCATAATTCTAAGAAAAAAATAATTTCACAGGCTACCTTAGCTCATCCCCCTTAATTATTATTAAAAGTAAATAAAAGCTGGTCCTTTTGTTCTCGTCGTTCATAAAGCCTATACCTATTCTATTTTCATCAACTTAGAATAAACGAATTCCCTTTATTCAAAACAACAGCCTAAAGATAGAAATCTCGATTTCCGCACAGACAACTCCCTTCAGCCCAAAAGCCGTTTTTATTTTACGTTTCAAGAGTTTCGCTTTCAGTCTGAAAGGGTTGAACCCTTCAGGAATAAGAATTGGTTTAGGGGCTACATCCTAAATCATTTGTAAGGTCTAGCCTGCTAGAATATTGTTAACCTTCGTTTTTCGTTTAGATTGTGTACATAAATAATCTTGGATCTTGCCATGTTGTGTTAGCTGCGAATTTTGTGGAACCAAGAAGGTTGTTTGTTGGTTATTTTATGGTCTTTGGTACACGGTTTATTTTCTTTGGGAAAAAGTAATATCTTGGACATCCTTTCATGAGATATCACACCCATCTTTCAAACGTGGTTGACTGTTCCTAAGGCAACTAAAATATTAAATCCACCGTTCAATGACGAACCAAGCAATACGTGCTAGTTTAGTAAATAGTAGCAATAAATAAAAGAATGTAGGGACTTGAAATATATTTCACAAGTTTAATCATGTTGCCAATATTAGTGCTGATCTTTCCCAAACCGTACGCATATTAAACCTCACAAATCGGCTATAACCGATTACCCAATTAAACCGACCATAATGCTGTTGTTTTTACTTATCCACATAATCGCTTTAACACAGCTTATTACTTACATATTCCTTGTAACCGCATTAATGAGTACCTACAGAAGGACCAGAATTACTCTTGCAACTTGAAGCAAGGAGATAAATACGATACGAAGAAAGATGCTCCGCAACGTGGTTGCCATTGTTAATTGTGGTATTTCCACCGTGACATGTCTGCCACACTTCCTCTTACGCTAAATCACTCCTGAGGGCTATCACGAGCGCGCGATATAATCGTAACGTAAATACGTCGACTTTTGATTCGAAAATACTATTATCCTATAACATTTTAGTTAAATTATTTGTAACAATCACAATCAATAATAGCTGTTTTGATATGGAAAGAAAAATTCTAGTGCGAGCAGGGGTGTCTAATTGGTTAAGACATCCGGTGTACTGAATCGGAAGGTCGCAGGTTCAAACCCTGCTCGCACTAGAATTTTTCTTTCCATGTCAAAACAGCTATAGTTCCCTACGCAGGGTTTGCGTATAAAAATATTAAAAATACAATCAATAATATCCATAGATATGAATACATTTTTTAAATTATGAAAATATTATATTATATGTAAAACGGATATTTTTAATTTTAAAATCGACGTATTTACACTACGTTTACACCGCGCGCTCGTGCTTGGGCCTCTGGTATTCGTACATATTTCTTCGAATATTTGTCTGAAGTTTTAAATTATTGGGAATTTTTGAAAAAAATGGTAATGACAGGTAAACTATACCTCTTACGCAACCGAACCCACAACTGCTTTGATATCCAAATAAATTGATCTTACTGGATCTGGATTTCTTCTCGCTTCTGATTTTCACATGACGCGACAGACTGGTCCTTCTACACCTAAGCTCTCTCCAACTATAACTCACAACGGGGTTTCCGCCATAAATATTAACATAAACTAATAACAGCACCGCGTCTCTAATCTGCCGCCGCCGATATTTCTCACGCTCCGCCGAAGGGAATGATGAGCCGCAATCGATGGCGCTTGGTAATAGTTTTAGGGTAAGCAGTAGTTATAGATTAGCGATTGAAGGTTTCAATTAGATAGTTAATGTTAATTTTAAGGCAGACTGTCTGAGGTGCCGTGGTGTGAAAGTAGAGTGATTGGGGTATAAAGTTTAGTGTGAGAAATGACGAGACTATGACAAATGCCAACACACGCAGCAGCATGCAGGACAGATTGCAACGTGTGGTGGAGAGGTGAAAGAACTTTAGATGATTGCTAATATGTCTACAATTAGATTGAATGAAAAGTATTTCTGATTCCAAAAACAATACGAATACTGACTACTTCTTATTTCGTTCACACATAAAAATTATGTGTCACACTCACGATTCTTTGAATAAAATAAAACTAATAACAGCTTAGAAGGACCAGCCACTGTGCATCCTACTGTACTGACAAGTTATAGTAAGAACTGGGTAGTTTTTCTTGAAATTACAACGTTCAAAGTACTTAAATTAACAGCCATCCCACGTAAGACCTTTATCTAGCTGTAGGCGAATTTCGAAGAAGGGAAATCTAATAAAAGCCTGCCTTATAGAAACAACAGTCCAAACTATCTCAAAGCTAACCTTTATTTTACGATACTCCCACGACAAAATATGATACTTTATCGACAACTTGTACCTTCTCTTATGATCGGAACAATATCTGACAAGACAATGGGACGAGAAACTTTATCTCGCACCCTTTTGTTTAACAGCCTCGTAAATATTGATATTATTTCTATTGTGACTGTTGAAAGAGAAGAGGGGTCGTTTGTCGAAATGTCACTTAGAAACATTAAACTTTTGATTCGGTATTTAAAGCAGGAAATGGTGTGGTACATTACATTTACTATGAACGGTATTCTATATAATTAGTGCCAGAATGGAGTGACCTAATTTGCTTGCTCTGAGTTTTTCCGCTTTAATTGAATCCTGTTTAAAACCTGCTATTAGCTTTTAATTAACTACTGAATGGCAATTTGCCATAAGCATAGCATATTCAGCGTACAATGTTCATGTTTACAAATTTTGGTTTCTAAGACTTACACCGCGAAGTTTTCCATCACCCAGTGATCGAATTCATACACTCACTTTTATCATAATACGACAATCTGCAAATATCGGCCCATTTTTCTTTCCGCAATGCTATATAAACTACATATTTTTCCGTATACCTTCAAGAAACATACACCCAACATTACTAACACAAGTCGCGTACCTGAAAATCGAGACGTATCACCTGAAAAGACGTTCTACGTTAAAAAAAACTCGTGAGCGCTCCCGGCTGTCCCGACGTCAAACGGCGTCGCGTTATCACCTCCCCAGATTAAGCCCTAGAGAGGAAACATACGTGGCAGCGGTTGGGACGGGCACGAGTGACATAGGTACTAAGTAAGTGATAAGACGTGTCATGAAAGGTGAGGGATGAAAGTTCCGGGACACAAATTCAATTTACCGGTAGTTTGCATGATGAAAATATTGAGACGTACATGGTAGTTGTAATAAATAGTTACATTGCAAAAGAAAGTTAAGAGAGTGAACCCGTGCATTTCTATGCAAAATGTCGAGCAGCATGCTTGTTCACCATTAAAACTACTTAAAAAGACAATTAAACAAGCCAGTGTTTCTCTATCTATTCATGATCAGGCTATGACGTTCTCTTTACTGGGACACAGGCCTCCTCTCAGTACGCGGGGCCAGTGCCTGTTGTTACATATCTCATATATTCCAATTTTTTTACTCTATTCACCTATTATCAGTTACTCTAACGATATCTCCATATTTTCCTACAAAAACTATTACAACAAAACGTCTCGACAAGCCGACGCGCTTCCTTCCGCAACCTTGTTACGTATACACCCATAATTTCCATTTTTCGTCTCATCCCAGTCTAGGTACAAATGCGTTGATCCTCTAATCTTCGCGTCACCTGTGACCGTACTACTAATGAAATGCTGCCTCGAAGGGCCCCGTAAAGTAACCTTAGTAAGTGACAAACCTACGTTAAGTTATGCATGATGAGGCAGGATGGAAATTAGGTGTGATGTGGGTGAATGTTGTTGGATGTGGAAAGTGTTGCGCTCTTTATGTGAAGGTCGTCTTGTTTCCTGTACGAATGGTTGAATAAGGATGCTGAGTGAATGTAGACTAATCGTGTTCAAGTTCATGATCGTGGTACGAATATTGCGTGCATTTGGAGATTTATATACCTACCTAGCTTGTGACGTATGTTTATGTGAAATCAAAGATTTTGAATTGGAAATACTCCGGATCAATAAAAATGCTTTAATCTGGGAGTTAGATCTTGTTGAGGCAATTTTTAATTACTCAATGGGTGCTTATTAAAATTAAATTACCCACTAAGACTTTTAACTTGAATTTGATTGAAACAAATTTCAAGAAAATCCTTATTCCCCACTACGCAAAAAGCTAAAAACCCAACTACAATTTTATTAAAACACATTTTAAAATCTGGTCATTTTCTCTTACCGTCAGGCGTCGACTGACATTGTTAAGTGCAGTTTTTCACTATAGCTAACAGACCAGCCAAGCTGAAGGCGTCGCTGAAAATTGTCTGAAAAAGCTGAGAAAATCTATTGTTAACTACGCTGCAATATAGCAGTGAAAAGACAGAAATATTGCGAGCTTGAAGGACGAATGAAATTCAAAAACTTTTAATTTCATATCCTTTGAAAGATTTACTTTAAAAGGCAGTACTTGGTAACTCTAGTTGTGATTGGATCTAAATAATGATGACCAATAGCTCACTATTGCACCTATGTTCTGCCCGAAACGTCATTCTTGTGGAAGAAACATAATAGCATAATAGCACTAGTCAATATTATAGCTAATTTAATACTTACTAGCTTATGCGCGCAGCTCTACCCGTGTGAAGTTCGGTAATTATCACACGGGATCAAAAAATATCCCATGTGTTAATCCAGGTTAAAAACTATCTATGTACCAAATTTCATGCAAATCCGCTCAGTAATTTTTGCGTGAAAGAGTAACAAACATCCATCCATCCTCACAAACTTTCGCATTTATAATAGTAAGTAAGATTAGTTCAAACAGATTCTTATTCCTTATTTTATTCCTTTGATACATTTTTGTATTTATCAAAAAATTACAAGCACATTACATTGACGTCATAAACTACAGATCAAGCTAAAGAATAGACTCGCACAGTAAGGCTAGAACAACACTTATATCTCTGGCAACAAATACACGTGTACAAAATACGTTCCCCTTTGCTATGGCACCTTTTAGCTCATACAATGCAAGCCTCGACGACGGTAACATAGGCCAGTGAACTTGTACCAAGTATCTACACAATACAACTTTTTTTTTAACTCGAATCGTAAAAGGCGGCATTATAATTAGGGCAGGTTTGATTGTATTTATATTTCTCTTTGACTGAAAAGTTGGTAAAAAATGTGGCTTTGATGTAGCTTTCATAAGAACCTCATTAATCTACCGACTCTTCTAGTATGAAAGATTTTCCTAGAAAAAGAACTTCCTTTCTTAATATTTTTCTTTTACTGCGTTTGTTGTTACCATTTTTCATCTGTGTATCTGCTTTTGCAGACATACCTACTCAACACAGCTAATCTTCTCACATCATAACCTTCAATCGCCAAAATAAAAAGATCAAAAATTCAAATAACCCTATAACAGCGAGATGAAAATAAAAGCATGAATTACAATACAGCCATATTTCCATTGCAGAACACATTCTGGTGTTATTGGCCTCACAAACGACCCCTGTCCTGAAAAACGCAAACAACAGACGACCGAGCACAATAGGATTTCAATTGCCGACAAAAGTTGAGGCCAGGTGGCGGAGACGTCGCGGTTCGATTCCCGACTCGTGCATGTAAATAGACTCATTCGACGCGTCTATAGATAGACTAGAGCTTTGTTTGGCGAAGCATTCATTTCCATACACCTGCGAAACTCCGACAAGAAATATTCTGATGAGAGTTTGTGCTTTGAACATCGTTGGTTTTGTTTTAGCACAAACTTTGACCAAGGTATTTTATGAATAGTTGATTCTAGACAAGATAGCGTTGAAAGTTCTTCGATCAGTTAAAATAAATCAGCTGTTCCATACATTTTACCGTGGCGGTATTGCACTTTTCTGCAAAACGGTTTTAAGTTTGTGTTGATGGTTCTAGAATCATGTGCTGAATCCAAAAATATCATAACAAACTTTTACCGTGTTTTCAAGGTGAACTAAGGACCATAATGAACGCTCTAAAACGTCATGAAGGTAAAAAAAACAGACAATTACGATCCTCAAAAGTAATGTCAGTGACATTTCATAGTGAGGTGTTGTTAATTATTGGTTAAAAAATACATAGTGACAGACAATTTAATAAATTGTGATTAAAGTCAAAAGATCCAAACAAGTTAGTATGGTGCTTCCAGTCGAATAACTAGTCGCCTAGGAAACTTTATTATTATTTCAAATAGAAAATCGGGGTGGTAAAGCTAATGGTATTATAATTGAGTTCGACTTTGTTGATGTTATTCTTGCTAAGTTTGTTCCGCTGAAGTTTACTAAGTTATTTCTACTGCGGATTTGCTTTCGAGTTTAAAAACCGCAGGCTGTTTTGAAATGAAAATCAATGGGAGATTTTTCGATTGGCAAGTTTCAGTTAGTTCTCTTTTATCTATGAAAGAAAGGTGTCTTAAATCCTCTATTCGCATGATAAGATAAAATATGATCACTAATTTAATTTAAAAAAGTTACTAAAGTCCTTTTAGCAGTTAAGCGAAATGTAATTACTTGCCAAAGCAATGAATCCACCCATTCTGTCTGAATCTTGACTATCCTGAATACTTGTGAGCCGCTGACGTCATTAGCGAGTCAAAACTGTACCCTCACCCCCTCGCACTACTCTTTAGTGTAACTAAGTACTACGTCCTAGTACTAGCGCGTTTTTGTGAAGAAGTCTGGTTTAATCCAGTCCAAAGCAGTTGCGACCCGATTCAACCGCCTCGTTCCAGACTTGAATGCATTTTGTTACTGTTCGTAATGGAATTTACTTACCGCATTATTGCTGTAATATTTGTACTCATTATTATAAACGACTTTTTTAACAGATGTCGTGGAAAGGAAAATGTATTTTCTGCTTTTCTTTAATTGTATTTAATTTAACTGTTGTTTGCACATTTCTACGTTTCTTTGTTGTTGACGACAAACATTTGGAGATCTCATAACACACAAAAAACTCATAAAGCAACTCTCAAACAGTTGAAACGTCAAGAGGTCGGGCTCCTTTTTAATTTTTGCTCCCAAAACGATAAATCTTGGATTTATTACGAACGTTTCCTTCATTTGGGTAAAGTTGGCGTGTTTTACGTATAATTGTATCCTTGGAGGGAAGTCCGAAACGCTCGCCACAGTCGCCACTTTACTCACTTGGATTTCGTGTTTCAGATCTTATAAAAACTGCTAACGGTCTTGTCTGAAACAGTTATTTCCGTACAGAATATGGAAAGCAATTATTTCTAATTAAATTCTGCAACACTAGAGAATAAAAGCCAACTGATATCTAGGATAAGCAAGGTCAATGTTGATTAGGTAAGATAACATTGCAGTTTTGCCTTTCGTTTTAGTAGTTGAGGAGAACCGTTACTTTTTTACCAAACGTAAGGGGTTATGGACCCCTGATTTTAATTAAATAAATTTCATAATGTTTGCGGAAGCAGATATCCACATTATAAATATGTATTCATGCTAAACTCTTAACTCTTTTTAAACTCATCTATGTGGAGCGCTAGAGTCTTATTATCAAATCGTCATCATTCTCTTGCCCTTATCCCATTAATTTGGGGTCGGCGCAGCATGTCTTCTAAATCCAATCCAATCTGAACAGTAAATACCGTATTCAAATACCTTCATAAGAAACGCTAAATCATTATCAAATTAAATTGCAAGTTAACCTGAAACTCAAACAACATTACAGTACTAAACTACAATCCTTTCAACTTGTCGGCACATTGTGTAGGGCTGTCGCTCTTGTAATTAAAAGCCATGAATATGGCAATACAACCAAAATGGATAGCATAAAACGGGATAGTAATAGTTATACTTACTTTACCTGTTGTTGAGTTGCGTCATACATATGCAAAAATGTGGGGTTCCCTCGGTTTTTATAGAAAATTCTCCATCCAGACAAGTGATAGTTAGATACCTTAATAGCAAATATTACATAACACAACAATTCAACTCTGCATACAATTTATATGGACTCGTTCACATAGTGCTATGCTTGCTAAACATAAATTAATTTCGTATCCAAGCCTGAGCATCTAGGTAAGCTAGAAGTATGGCTACCTAGTCTTCCTACTCCATCTTTCAATCGCAAAACTTTTACCAATTCTTTACCAAACAAACTTGCAACTTACGCACTTTTAAAACCTACCAGCCCTAAATTGCCACAGATGCGAGTTCCGACCTAAACTAGATTTATAGCTCTTATGCCAAAGTTGCGCACTAGGCGGCGAGTACATGAAACCTCTATTACGGTGCGGCCCTACCTTTTGTTTAGCGCTTTGCATATAAAATTGCAGCGTTCAGTTATCCGCTAAATGCTGAATTATCTTGGCAGATTGCTACGGTAATCGGGTTCCGTGGAAATGTACAAGGCTTTTGTATTTAGTTTGATGGAACTATAAGGAAATTGTTTTGAATTAAATACTTATTTGTTTGGTGAAACAGTCGTAGTTTGGGAGAATTGGTCATTAACTAAAATATGGCGTTGTCGTCCATGATTTTAAATAAATCTGACACCGATAGGCGATGCAAGGGTTTTGAAGCCAACTAGCATTACAATCATATTCTACAATATTTCTGTTAAGTCTACTTTTGCAGCACCTATCAGTTTTAATTCAATCGATAATGAAAAAAGTCATACTAAACTACACATCATGAAAATTACGGTTACTCTACGAATAAGTTTAAAGATCACATTTTACTATTCTAAATTCCATATATTTGTTATGCTCTCATATTCTTAAGAGCACCTGAGTAATGCGAAATATGACGCACTCGTGTAATGAGTAAAATGACCGGTAATGATAGATCAGCTCAGTCTATGAATATAATCAGCCGTTTCCCATTATTAACTTCTTAGAAATTGCGCAAGAACACGCCAGGCTGGATGCACTAATCTTTTTGTTGTTCTAGCCTGTCTGTCTGTATAACGGTAGGTTTATTATACTCATTTACCGAGTACCTAATACTATGTGCGCACCGTACGCAGAGTTAAGCGGTGAGGAGACGATGGTTTTGTCGACCGGACAAAAATGACGGGTCCTGTCCGTTGGTTGTCGCGTTGTTATTTAGCCATCGGTTGACATCCATCTTTTCTTGCATTTTTTCCACGGACAGATTGTATGCCAACAACCAAATAACAGGATTCATTTCAGCTGTTATTTCTGTCCGTCAGACACTAATCCATCATCTGCTAAGAGCCCTAAGTTCAATGAAAACCACAGGCGGTACTGTCAACACTTTACATACAAACCAAGCATGTCACCGTTTAATCGCACTACTATACAACTTACGTATGGAAACTGACGACTTTGAGTGGCGGTAGTCACAGAAGATATGCGTTCAACGCACTAGCAGCGTCAAGAATTGTATTAGTACTGCCGGCTGTCTCTAGACTGGCAGTTGGCAGTTCCGTGCTCTGTGGTTAAAACAATTTGGTTTGTCTCATTCTTGTTGTCGTCAGTGACCATTTTAATGTAGAAAACAAACGTTTCGTGTAAATGAATATTCAAATAATTCTTGGGAGTCGTGTTGTAAACTAGATTAGTTGTTTTGTAGAAAAAACATTGCAGATTAAATAAGTACGAGTTTATTAAGAATTCATCAGAGTTTCTCAGTATAGCAGCCCAGAGCCTGATTTTGTGTCCGGTTAATGGCAATAGGCTATTATTACATGACTTAAACATAACTGGTGGGCGTACTACAAGTACTTCTGGCTTACCTGATCGTATGTAATGAAGTAAGGAACTAAGCCTTTGAAGTCCTAACAAGGAATTGACTACAAAAACACCTCAACATATAACAACATGAAACAACTGTTAGTTAGTTTCCCGACATTCGTGCCAAGTAGACACAAGAGTGAAGGATACATACTCAACAAGAGGCAAGTCATCTTTGATATACGATACTGTTGCTTCAACCCAAGTGTTCCGTATGAAAACTAATTTTGTACTGGAATTTATAATACCTGATGTCCAAGCTCGTTAGCTAGCGGAGCTTTTACGTTTTTAGACTACAAATTAACGATGCAATCTGTCCCATACTCGTTAAGTTTTTGCTTTGACATACGTGATCTTTATTACCAGTCTAGCCAATGATGACTAGGAACTGGGTTGTGGAGGACAGCGGGCAGTTGGTCCATGTAATTCCATGCTGGTGAATCTGGTTAGATTGGAAGCTAATCCCTACCTGGTTAAGGAAAGACTAGGCAGATGATGATGATACTTAATCTTTCATACCTCGATAGCTACCTTGGTGATTCCCAATTCGGAAAAGTATTATTAATTCTTTTTTTTTTTCTCATTTATTGGAGCTCATTAACTGAACACAAAAACAATGTCTGGGAGTGTACAAAATGTGTATAATATGTATTAATAAGTGAAAATTATATTTGTATCCCAAAAGATTCTACAGCTGGACAAAAGAAAGGCTTCTTGAAACAACAAAGTAGTGTCAATAGAGCTCGTTTCACCAAAAATACGGTAACAATAATCATAAAAGATCCAACAAAGCTTTCCTAAACAGCTTTAACTGTATTAATTAAATTATAATTGAACATTTAGGGATGTGCGGCGGATCCCGCCTCCCGCGGGATGCATACCGGGAATTGAATACAACGGACGCTTGTACGAAAGGTTGTAGTATGATGTTATGTTCGTACGTTGTAATTAGCTGTGAGGCAGTTATGTGGTTTTCATTTTTAATAGCTATAAATAATAATGTATAATATTTTTAATAGCAAATATTACACTTACATACGTAAATATAATTATAATATTTTTAATAGCAAATATGACACATACATACGTAAAGTCACGCCGCTTTCCTATGGGGTAGGCGTTGACAACAGGACGCCACAATACTTCTGTCACCTTGTCCACGTTTATATATCTTGATATACTGGCTACACTTATCAACTTCCCGTCAGTAAGAGCCCTTATGTTCATGCAATAATAGCGAAAAAAGAAAGCATTCGCCTCATTTCGTTTGGTACGACGCAACTTGTAATGATACAGAGTCGAACTAATTGCTTGCCTTGTGTCCTGATCTAGCCAATTCCCGCACCTATAAGTGTGAGTACTCCCCATAACTGCCAACGATAGGAGGACTACGCGAAGGACCTGTATGAGACTCGCATTGATTGTGAGTGATTGGAACAAGGCTGCCAATAATGTTGATGTTCAACAACGGTTTACCGGCTGATGTAATACAAGTTGGATAAATCTTCGAAAGTGATGTTTCTGGTAACTTTTATACGGAATTTGCGTTGTTGAACAGTTATTCAAGATTTTACATCAGCAATTTGGTCTCTTGGGGCAAGAGTGGAGAATTGTTTTATTATCAAGTAATTTTAATAGATAAAGAAAAGCTGGCTAGATCTGTCTGTTCGTAAATCAAGCAAATTGCCCGTATATTTAAATTAAATTTTTAGACAATTAAATGGAATTGCTGTTACTCAGCAAATTGACGTAGGGTATCAATTTGCCAAACAGTTAATTTCCTTGATGGTACATAATATTGAATATCGTGGCAAGAGTCGGTTATGACTGTCTTTTTTTATACGTATTGATCCAAAGAAAACAAACTCTATTAACTCTGACCACAAAGTGTTTATTGCTAGTGAATCCAATCCACAAAATATTGTGAAAGAAAATATGTATTTAACTTATTGCACGCTAACTTCCATCTAGCTAAGTTTATAATCCAATTTAGCCAGCGCACATTGCAGAATTTTAATCAGAAATATTTCCAATCGATTGCTAATCAAACTACGTTGTTTTCTTCTTCTTTTTACCCGACTACGGCGAAGCCAAAAGGAAGGGTTATAATTTTAGCAGTCTGTGTATGTACGTATAGATGTATGCATGTTTGTATTTACGTATGTTCCTCCGTAGCGCCTAAACTATTCAACCGATTTTGAAGAACAAGGTGTCAAGATGTCGATTCGTTATTATGGCCCGGGTAACATAGGCTACATTTTAACCGACTTCAACAATAAGAGGAGTCGATTTTGCCTTGTAAACCCAGAATTTAATTAGAGCGTGCTTTTTCAGTAGTTTTTTTAGTTGTTGTATACCACACAAATTCTTGTTGGTTCACAATACCTATTTAATAGAATAAATGCAATATTATTTTGTTCTAAGTACTACGTTTCTCATACCTAAACTAATCAGACTGAAGTCTTCTTCATCATCATCAGACTGATACCCTGTGCTTACCGAGTTACTTAATACCAGCCTCCTAATGATCGTTTCAATGGACGGTCAACTCAAAAGAGAACATAACCATGATCATTACACTTGGCAAACTGTTTAGTGATGATGATGATCTGCTACTATTTTGGTACACCAGACTGGGTCCATAATGATCTCATAAAATGTAAGTTAACACCCTAAGTAAACATTGTGAAATGCAATAAACGACTGATCATTATTGATCGCAGTACCATAATTGTTAATATCCCCTTACGTAATCTTGGTAACTATGCTGGAGGCCTCTAATCACCTAAATGACATCAACCAATTAGAAGACTCATTCACTATGGGATGCTAACTACATTGGCTATAAAACTTGTAAGCAGAATCAAAATATGATAATAATATGAATCACGTTTAAATTCTTAAAATGGTCACAGACGCGAGTAATATTATGAATTGTTTACGAATTGTAACGTATTCGACGGTTCTGCTACAAAGGCTATTTCAGGCACCGTATTCATAGTTAAACGAGAACCAAACTCCGACACATAACAAGCGTCTTGGTTCAAGTAAAAGACGTCTAGTGTTACTAACGAGTTAACGACGGACATTGTTAATCAAACGTCCACTAGACGAGAGTACAAATAGACCTACAGTTACCTTACTCCAAAGCATCAGAAGTAGTAACAGAGTTGATCGTGAAAACGTCTTTATGTCGTAACAGTAAGGGTTGTTTTCGTAGAAGAAGCTCCTGCAATTGACAGTGACTACTGCTAATTACTTGATACATGTGTCGTGTTTCTGTGTTGCACTGATGGCTTTAGGTGCTAAGAGACGAAGATGTCTGGACGCAAAGGCAATCAAAGAGGCAAGGGTAGTTACAGTTCTGTGAAAACGGTGAAAACAGTCCGTTATCTCATATGGTGGTACATTTAACTCTTATTATAGAGATGTAACTTTCTTCCGTTGAAGAAATTTCTTATGAAATAAGCAGTACCTTTGTGCTCTTCTATCTTAATGTGATTTCCTGTATTAAGTATTTGGTATGTACATAAATCTTATACAAAATTACACTCATCGACAGTGTTGTGGAATATAGGAGAAGTAATTCTCCATCTTTTCTTATGATCCATGATCTTAGCCAACAAGTTGGCCAAAAAATATCCTAGATGAGTCCTCCTATTGTGCTTTCCTCAGCTGACCATATGATTTGGTTTAGGTCGGTATACTTACAAGGCCTCTTGAAAACGGAGGGCATCTTTAAAGAATTTTGATGTAACAGGAGTTGTGTAACATTCCCCCAGTGGCATATCAGTGGCATACAAACAGCAACTCATCTGAGTATCTAGCATTACTAACGACACCGCTAATCGCATGAACTGCAACATATTTACTTGTACATGGGATGTACCTATCATCAATCTTGCTCTTAGGATCGTCTTACCTTGTCCTCACAATTTCCCTGATTTCACGCGGATTTGGTGTTGTGTTTTGTGTCTTCATGAGTGCAGTGTTTGTTAAACTATGAGTACGGAGAAAACAGCTATGAAGCTGAGGTCCATCCATTACACGACTTTCAACAAACATTGACGTAAGCTTTTCAGTAGTTTATGTCGGTCTAATACTTTTTTGACTTTTTCATTGTAATCGATGCTAGAATGTGACTGTTTGGGCCCTCTGGTATTGTATAACACAAAGCAATGTTACATGCTATTATGATGGACTTCAAAATATAGATGGATATAAAGTCATCGGTCGGCGCAACACGTTTTTTTCTTCCATTCTCCACTGTCAACCGTTACGCTATCATTTACTCCTCACACAATACATCCATCGTTTCTTTGGTCTTCCTCTCCCTTTCCATCCATTAACTTTTACATTCATCACTCTTTTTGTCACATGCGATTCGATAGATGGATATAAAGTATTTGTCACAAAATCGGAAATGTGTTGTTTTCATCACCTTTTTGGATAGCTTACTTTGTTTGCATTTAGAAGAAGACACCCTTCACTACTAGTACTACCTACTAGCTGCATCGCAACGGTATCATAAATCACATTTAATCTAATTAAATAACTTCACTTTGTCCCAACAGTGGCGCACTGTTCGTTTTATTGCCGGCGGTAATAAAACTGCTAGAAAGTTCCTCTAATTTCCATCTAATTATTCTTGGTTACAGCTCGCATACCGACCAGCTATTAACTATCTCGCTAATGCTAGGATAATTTGTTCATTGTACCATGTCTCTTTTCATAGTCCCATCATCCCATCCCATGGGACCGTACTCAGGGGATAAGTAGTATCGTATGTCCTACCTGTCTGTATATCTTTGTTCCAAAAAAGTTGTTGAAATCCGTTCAGCCATTATGGCTTAATGGCTGAACGGATTTCAACAATTTTATTGATCAAGGCATCAAAAGATAACAGACAAACAGTCAGTGTTACATTCGCCTTTATAAACTAATATTTGTATGGATTTTTTCGGCCTCCTATAAATCACAAAAGGATAACGTTTTTCAATTACAAGGTGTGAAAGAGCTTTTGTTTGGAACATTACTGAACCGAAATCAGTATTTATGCCACTTGGGAAGTTATCGAGCGGTAGGGTCTAAATTATGATCTAGCTACGCTTAAGCCAATTTTATATCGCGCTCTTTGTTATCCGGGCTCCTGGTTAAATAATAGCAGTCGCAAAGGGCGATCTTCAAGGTTAAGCAACGCTTGCAGAGGTCGGTCCGTGAATGACTGACCATCCATTACATACTGAGACTCGAGACTCTGAAAGCACCGTCCCGGCTGACAATTATAGATTTTTGACAGTGTTAGAAGAAGACTGACCATTTCATCCAGATACTTAGTCGTGGAAGTACCACAATATAGTAATAGTGTTACAAAATAATCTTATTAAGTAGTTATATATTTAAAACGAATCTTACTAATATCTTTGCTACGAATAGTCCTGCAACATTGAAACACAGCCCAAAAAACTGCCACCAATTCGAATAGCTAGACAGAAGCCCAGAAGCCCTAAAAATCAAACTCATGGTTTCCCTCTAATCACAGTGACTGCTAAAACAAGCAATTTAATCAGGACTACTATTGATATCACTATCAGTATCTAATCACAGCCGAAGCCTATAGTGCTTCTGAAAGGGATGGCGCGAGCGTTGCCATGGCAACCCACTTGTATGTGAATGAGACAGCTGATGAAGGAAACGTGTAACTAATGCTGGTTTTATACTGCAGTCTTTTTGGTGGCAATAAAGGTAAAAAGTTGTCCAATCATTGAAAATATACGGGGTGTTTTTTTTCAAGCTCATGTCGGTGGATTTTGAACTACTACAGATCAAAATCCACTTATTGGCTCTCAGAGAAAAATTCTACGCGGGCGATGTTTTGCATTGTTTTTTTTTTAAGGTCGTATCTACATAGCAGAAAGTGGCACAGTTATCTAATAAAAGCACTAGTATGGATTGACCTGCAAACAAATATCGTCAAAAACCAGTAATAATGTTGTTCACTGAGAATAATCAGTGATTCTTCATAAATTTCAACTTAATAAATGGCCATTGGAATAAATGCTGGAAGAAAACCTCTTTATAAGCACTCTATCATAACATTATTTTTATAACCACAATCATAATAATTATGTCCGTCTATCTTTTCAATTATATTTTATTCCAATAAATATTAATTTCCATCACATATCGTGTCAATAACGTTTTACCGGTATGTAGGTTAAATCAATTAAGCAGTAAATTAATCGTCGCAGCACACATGTCATGTCGCATGTGTGAACATTTGTGTAAATGTCAGATATATACTAATGCATTTTATAAGGAGTTTATGCACTGATAACAATCGATAGCGCACTTAAGCAGGCCGCTGCAAACACGATTTGGCCAAATAGGGGATTAAAGATCGTTTTGACACTCTGTCAACGGGTTGTTTCTGCTAACCAGTCCATAGCCCTCTTGCTGGAGTGTCTGAAATGTACACCTGCACTTTAAAAGGACATAAAACGCCACAATTAACAATTTAACATGGCCACCGACCGGACTCAAGTAATTAGACAAGATGTACCATCCATACGAAAGAAGAAAATCCATGGGATTTGGCAGAAATCAATTAGGAACGATTAGAAATTTCTTAAGTGGGTAATCGATGAAAGGACAAAAGAAATTAATGTCCTTTTTCACCACCTTCTGTCCGGATTAGTACAGGTTAATTTGATTTGGCAGATAATAATTTGTTACAAATTCTGTTACTAATCTGCTTGGAGAATAGTGCTTAATAAAAGACCTAACAATACCATACTACCTACCCTTAAAAATAGACCTTTTAAACAATATTTTTTAAATCATACTTATGCATTTTTACATGTTCTAATAATAGTAGTTGATAACAAATGTTGTATATTTTTGTTACAGGTAAACTATTCAAGACATTTTTCATCGCGGAAATCAGCTTCGAGCTTCGAACGAAAAGTTTTTGGATATAAACATTTTTTAGCTTACGTAGAACTTGCTGTAAACATTGGAGGCGTTCCAATGCAGTACACACGTAAGTAAGCTATGAAACATGTGCAGTATGATCGGCGGGAGCACTTGGAGGCGATGACCGCCGCTCCAATCCGACCCTGACCCCGATCAGTTATAAATGCAGGGCTGTCGCGAAATGAAAACAAATGTTTTGTAGTTTAGAAGGTACTTCTTTTAACTTATGCCAAAGTGATGATGAGTTGGTACCGAAAAGCTTATAATATACATTACCACTTGTCTAAACCCTCAGGATCATGTTGAGTTTTGGTCCCAGAAATGCAATAATAGCATCAGTAGTCATGAAGGACATTATTTCTTCCTATTGTCTCTAATATACGCTAAAAGTTACTTCCTAGATTTCAATAGCCCAGTATTTAAGAGCGTTAACGTCTTACGGCATTTCATACAATTTTTCATATGATTTTTTTTTCTAAATGACTGAACCGATTTTAATGAAACTTCGTACGCATAAGCGGGATACATAAGTCCAAAAACTTGACAGAGAACTTTTCGAAATGTCTTTTAAAAAAAAGATAATTGGAAATTTATTTTTCTATGGAAAATCTAAAATCGGTCTATTTAGCTGTAACACTATTTTTCGAAAATGTTCTCTGTCAAGTTTTGAGACTTATGCGTACGAAGTTTCATTAAAATCGGATCAGTCATTTCGAAAAAAAATTACTTGAAAGTTTGTATGAAATGCCGTAAGCCGTTAACGCTTTTAAACTGAAATCAGTTTGTTCATTTTTGTCTTACACTCTAAGTGAAACATGAACACATAATGAATCGAACGCAAACGTGAACAAAAGTGAACATTCACTCGAGTGAAGTGTCTGAAATCATTTTTACAGGCACAGATATCTCAAGAAATAAAAATATAAGTTACATTACACGCAGTCCTACAGGCGAGGCGAACGAGATTGTTTTGAGCAAAAAGTACGTAACGGGGCAAGTGGAATTGTGCCTCCCTCATCTAATCTTAATACCAAAGTTTTTACGTTGCCAAGATATTCGGACCGGGTTAATCCCACTTAGGATTACTGTCTAGTTTTTGTTAAAATTGTTAGATAAGTGGTACTTTTTTTTTTTTTTTTTTTCTCTGGATGGGAAATCATCAAATGACCCCCCCCACTCTGGGCGGAGCGGAGGGGAGTGTCAGATACTGACTAAAACCCATCCATGTTCCTTCTCTGCCCTTTGTGTTCCAGGGCCACGGTATCTCTTTCGAACAGTCCCGCAGCCCTGGCAGGCATCGGCCCATGCGGACCCCTACTTGATTGCTGACATCTCTTTGAGGCGCGCGTGGAACACGAACGCGCCGTCGACACAGCCTGTCGTCATAAGACGGCCGGACGGCGAGCTAGCCCATAACTCGCCGTCCACAGGCCAGCGCCTACGGTGGTCGGAAGCCACCACGTGACCCCCGACGCCCAGGGCGTCTCCCGCGGCGGCTGGGACGTGAGGTTCTTTCCCTCTCACGTCCTGCCACCTCCTTCACTAGCATGACTGCTTCGCAGAAGGAGGTGACGGCTTCCCATTCTCTCTCGCTCCGGACCATGGCTTGAACCAAGGCCGGACGCGAGAGATTGCCGCCGCCAATCGCCGCTATGAGGACACGGCGGTGCTCCGCCCAAGCGGGGCAGACCTCCACGGTGTGTTCCACCGTGTCCTCCGGACGATCCTCGCAGTGGAAACACCCGGGCGTTTCCTCCCGCCCGATTCGGTGCAGGAACCTCCCGAAACAAGATAAGTGGTACTTAGAAATAGATTTAGTTTCAAAGATTAAAGCTTTATTTGTGTGCATTCAAACTAAACGCGATCTGCACATCGAAACGAGTTTCAAAAGCTGTCAGTGTCAATATTCTAAAACAATAATTATAACATTCTTCACACGGTTTAATTGTTTTTTTAAATTAAAATTCTACAAAATTGAAGTAATTTGTCAGCGCTAATCGAATGATGTCTGCGAATTGAGTCAAACCCAAATTACTATTAAACTAAAAAGATAAAAAAATGCATTAAACTTTCAGAAATTATTGATAAAACTTTAGACAGCCCTGTCCACTGTCCGGTCATGAGGAATGCGCTGAACAACATTACCGTACTGTGCCGGACGTATCCTGCATCGTTTTTGATCCTATCTTTTGTTGGAAAATAAAACAAAAACATGCAAGGAAAGCCTTGCACCACAAACTCGCTACTCTTCTGGTGTAGCGATAAAATGTGAAAGGTTAACTATAGTACTTTGGCATGTACTTTACCGCTTTCCTCTATTAAGTTGAGGATTCTGATCCTCATTATCATAATTAGCTGCCTTGTTCCACTCACCTACTGAGTATAGGCTCTCCTTTCGCGCTTCCCTTGCATTCCCTGACCAGTGCTACTCTCAAAGTCTCAACCAAGACTTCACTTTAAAGAAATTTCGTGAAGACTTTTCTCTATGACATAAAGGAATATTGGTTTGACAACCATATTGCACCGACTGCATTGGATGTGACACACATTATGCAATAAAGCAGGACAGGTGTGGGCGATATATATTCAGTTACATCATCTGTCCTGTTTCATCCTCCAATCATATCTAATATGAAAACACTTACGACTATCCGGTAAAGATATCTCGACTCAATTCCCTTCTCGTGTCTTGTCGATGACATAAACATGTCTGAGGATACATCGTGTCGTTTATTTCCTTTGATCCTCGGATCATTTGTAATGCTACACTAGCTTCAGTGCCATATTCAGTTAAATCTACGACGATATTTTCTTATGTCTGTTCAGACACAATTTTCACTACGATATTTTGAAAAATATCAAGATTACTGAAAGAAGAATTGTTTTTGTTTTCCCGATATGAAATTTTTTCAGCAGCTCGGAGTCTGGACTTGTGCCCGGTTGATGACAAAAAGCACGCTCTATGGGACTTAAATATAACTTACAAAATGTGGAGGTACTGTTTAGACCTGTTTCTAACCCTTCTGAAATTACAGGCGTGATGTTATGGTAGGATTGTTGTTTATTTTCTTGGTATGTAAAATACTGCGGGATTTTCGGAAATGCAATACGTCACATTTTCCGATCCATCTGTCGCCCTTTCGATTATATCAGATGTGACACGCTCCGACAAGTCCATCGAATATTTGCCTAGAACATTACGGAATGCCAATTTATTTTCAAAATCTATGCGAGGAATACTGCTATGTTTGTGTATTGGTTTTCCCAGAAACATCTGCTAGTTTTTAGACGTTATCGGAGAACTTTTTAGGGCGCTAGCTTTTTTTCGTTTTTTTTCTTCAGTACAGCGCCATCTATGCTTTAGGGCTGGTAAAGCCAAGTTTCCTACCCTACATAGGTTGCCCTTAGCATGAAGTCGTTAAGTTGTTTAGCCATGGCTAGAAGTTTATTATTATAAGGTAATCACAGGATACGCAGCCGACAACCTCCAAAATTGACTTGCAAGATGACATACAGAAAAAAAAGCTTGATGGCTGAAATCAATAGTCGTCACAAATCCTTGTTGATCCTGTTTCTTGTAAAATAGCGTAAATTCCCCATTCGTGATATAGCACACTTACACCCCTGCTTTTACACCACACTACTCTTAAACTATATTTATGATTAACCAGCCTCTTTCCTTTTGTTTCCTTCATATAAATTAGGACCCATTAACTTTGACAGGCTAAGAATGGTAATAATACCTTAGGGTTGTTTATTAAAGGTATATTTTTTAAGGGATTAGTTTTCACGACCCACTTTGACCTTTTCATCGGAAAGATTTTTCCGGTAGCTTTTTTACATTTAATTTTTAGGGCTTTCTTTTACTGGAATATCGTGTATCGGATGTTGGTCCTATTCCTTTCGTCGTTATCCACTAAATTAAACGATTTAAAATTTGTGAGATTTTCTCAGTAGCATAATGAGACTGAGCCTGACTGAGGAATGAGAGGGAAGCCGAAGAATGATATGAAAGAGAAAGGAGTAAATGATGCCGTGAGGTCTGACAGGGGAGAATGGAAGAAGAAAACGTGTTGCGCCGACCCCAAGTAGAATGGGACAAGGACAGGAAGATGATAATGAACATTCCCACTGCTGGGATACACACCTCCCTCTTGTGAGACGAATTTTCTCTTTATTGTACAAATTTTTGCCATGTTCATATTCTCATTTTGGACAGATTTACAAATGCTCGATTTACTAATCCACCATCACATAACATTAGCAAACATTCATTAAAACTAGATCATAAATTAAACGCCAATGCGTGTCATTAAAGCAGACAAAGCCGTTGGTTTAATTAAAACTTTTAGGTCCGATACTCACAGAATTAGGCTCAGCAATAAAACCGGCTATTCTGGTGAATATAAAAACGTATGGTATAACGAGTAGCAATTAAAGGTAGCCTTATAGGGTGTTTGGTCAACAGACTGACACAGTTTACAGGGGAAGTCAAATCCCAGTTTTCAGCCACAGAACTCTTCTACCTTAAGTGCCACAGTTATCTAGATTTTATTTTCTTTACTGTGCGAAATATCACAACGCAAGTCATCAAAACTTTTTTGTGTGAGACTGTATAGCAATGACTTTCGGTGTTATGTACAACTAGCTTTTCACCGCGGCTCCGTTCGCGTTATGGTCGAAAATTATCCCACGGAAATGACCGGTTTTTTTTCTTAAATATAGCCTTTGAAACTGAAGGATAATGTAGCTTCCCAATTGTTAAAGCACTTTCGGAATCAGATCTATAGTTCCGAATGTGTTCCGAAGATTACCCCTACATTTAAACTTTACCTCTTTATAATATTAGTAATACACATTTCTTCTAGAAAATGAAGTAACCGTTTTTTTATTGTAAATTTATGAACGAATTAACAATAACTTTAAAAAATGTGTCGTTCCTTCAACCAAACATCCTGTATAATGGTTCAGTACACTCAAACAAAACAATATACGGTAGTTAAGGAGCGTCAGTGAATAAAATCGATGTGGAAGGGAAATATGATAGTCGAGTTATATCGTTATTGTCCGCGTTTAAAAGGGGTGTTAAAACTGTCACGATAATTTATCATTAGGGATTTTAACAAGGGAGCTTTTAAGCTAAGCTTTGTGGAAAACTTTGATTGGCTTTGAAAGGTAAGTTAGGGAGTGACTACACTTATTAACGCAGAATTTACTTAAACCGGTCAGTAGGCACAGTATGTCGATGCAACAAACGCGACACAGAAGTCATTCGCTTCGTCTCTCTTCGGATGACGCCACTCGATACAACGATGGAAATATTGGACATAGAGCTCTTTCTGAACAGCTTAAGCCCACTTTACGTCGGTAAAGTGTAGTCACGCCCTTAAATGGTTATTAACACTCTTATTATCATTTTTTAGTTACTTATCGCATCAATAGACTTTTCTTAAAACCAAATAAAATGGTTCAGCTCAGTAATAACTACATTCTAGTGTTATTAAAGCTACCGGCAAAATAATCGATAACTGCCAATTTAATTCGTCATCATCCTCGCTACAATTGACAGCGCTATAGATCGTATCGTCCGTTTGTTAGCTGTACCGATAGATAATTATTGTTGTGGGTCGACAGCCAGTCCGCCGCATGTCCGCTTAATGTCCGGATGACATATTACGGAGCCGCACAAATGGTGCGACACCCCTGGGAGCGAGGCAGGGATGTGCAATCACTGGCTGTATTATTTTGATATGATTATGTTAAGGTCGACAGTGTTGAGATGGGAATTCCAAGAATTTTTCGTGTTACGTTTTTGGTTAGATAGAGAAATAATCATCACGCCTGTTTTTTTTTCTGAAGGATCAGGTAGAAGTGCACGTACACCTTGTTGATTCAGTCTTAGCCAGTTATATTTTAGCGAGCCAATTGCCAGCTGGGCTCAAATCCAGACTCTGAATAGGCTGCCACTGCGAATTTTCCAACGGAGAAACCTAAGTACACTTTGGTCGACCTGAGAATCGAATCCTGAACTTCATGATCAGCAGAAGTGGTATCGAGCACTAGACCAACGAGGCAATATAATCTGTAAAAAGTTCTGTTTATAACCTGGACAATGACTTTTTTTTGGTAAAACCTAATAACTCATACAGATCTTTATCTACAGCTTTACTCTGTATGTCCACCCTTGAGATTCATTACATAAGTCTAGGGCAGTTAGTTTTAATAACCCCATTCATATTCAGATAAAGAGGCAAAAAAGGGTTTTTCAAAGCCCCTTAGTCGCTAAAGATCTATTTTTCCTACCTTTCTAAGTCCCAAACCAATTATAAAAAAGCCATAACCGTCTGAACTCATCATACCTAATATGTTGAAACGTTTTAGACTAGAATCTTCTCCTTGAGCAAACTCAAACTCAAATGTTTCCCTCCACACCCAAACTCTCGCTTAAGAAGATTTTTGCTCCTTGAAACGGAAATTCGTTTGCAATTGAAGGATGCGATCGGAATGATTGGCATGGATCAGGACAAGGCCAGGCGTGTTACTGATAAGGGCACAGCGGTGGGTAAATACGGGCTCATTAGCGTCAGATAAAATGTAGCTCTTTGGAGTGTATGTAGAGCGTATGGACTTGTGGAATGGTGTCTGTAGTATGTATGGAAGATTATTGAGTGGGAATTATCTGCAATCAAACGGAACACGTATATCGAAACTGCGTTCAAGAGCTGTCCATGTCAAAATTTTATTACGTTGTACACTGACTACTTGTACTTTGGTGAAATTCGCTTTGATTTGATAGATTGGTTCAGAATTCTTAGGGAAAAAATCATAGCTGCACTGATATGTTGGGCCAGTCCAAGTCCAGATTCCTATGAAGGATTCATCGTCAACTTATCGAACTTTCCCAATTAATATCGGAACAGCGCTACACGTCTTATTCTTCCAAAGATCAGTTCTCATCGTAAAGTTCAGGAATTGTAACATCCACATTATTTATCACAACATGCATCGACATTCACCTAATCGTGAACATCTCCAAAAGTTTGACCTGCACTTTGAAATTTTCTGGCTAAACACACTCCACACCTCAAACATCAGTCCGCAATTTCCTGCAACACCTCTAGCAGTGAATGTCCGAACGAATGCACTCACTGCTCAATGATACGGGACACTCTTGTACAGTTGTACACACATCCACACACAGTCAGGCGTGTGTGGATGTGTGAACTCCACAGGGATTCAACGATGATGTGTTTATTTGAACGTGTTTGCACACATCTTGGATCTGGACCTGTGCTAAAGTTCAGAGATAAAATGCATTACCGTTTTGGAAATGTTTTTGAATGTTATATTTTTGGAGGCTCTCGACCGCTTCTCAAGTGTAGACATTAAATTGAAATATTTTTCTACGTGTGTAACTTTTACGTAAGGTGTACTAAATAAATTTACCTGTAAGTCCGAGTATTATAAAAAATGCTAGCAAAGTAACACGTACGTTGTAAAATAGTCTGGAAAAGTTATAACAAAAATGCATCCAGTAATTTCCAAGATACACTACGCGAGTTCAGCTGAGTGCCCGCTAAAAGCATTGAATATAGTGCAAAATGTGGGCACTTCATAACCCTTGTCGCGTTTTATGAAATATACAAACAAATAGCTAGACTATATCAGTTACCATTATCCATTTTCACATAAAGCAGTATTGACACCACTGAAATCCTATTAACCTTTTTTGCGTATAAAATATTCAGACCAACAGCTACTCTATCACCTTTCGTGCATTTATCGCATAAAACCAGAATTGACACCGAAATTCTATTAACCCAAAATCCGTAAAAACTTGACTCATTCCCGGGAACTCCCAATCCCAATGGTAAAGCCAATAACCCAATTTTGAACATTTCAGTGGTAAATCATTGAAATGCATTTGGGCGTGCCGTGAGCCGGGGCCTTTCAGCGAATGTTCATTAAATGCTGAAACCTCATTACCTTTACGCACGCACGATGAGAAGAATGCTGTCAATGGATGGCTTCGGTACGAACTGCTGAAATATGGATATGGTAATTTGATGAATGATTGACGGATTCGGTTTTGAATATATTTTAAGCAATTTCTTGCTCCTATTTTAACAGTGGTAGAGTGTCTGCAAACTTATTATCTTCGTAAAAATACGAAAATAGTAATTTATTGCCAGGGAAAGCGGTAAGACATTTTGGTAAACTTTGTTTTTGTAGAGTCGAAAGGGACTAAAGGAAACAAAAAAGATTAAGAAAACGCGTAAAGAAGTGCTTTATAATATATTTGCTCGGAAGAAAATAATCAGAGACTTTCAACATTTGAAGTTCTTTCGCGAAAAACTGAACCAAATCGCTTTTATCTCGCCACTTTTAAACGATTACGTAATTTAGTGTTTCTTCAGACAACCGTCCATCAGACGGTTGACACTTCTTCTCAAATGCGTACGACGGTAGACCTTAAAAACATTACGGACAAGGGGACGAGCACTTAAGGCACTTAATTGCATGAAAGGGGTGCAACCCTATGGACGCCTTGAAGCTATAGGTGGTTGACGGATTTTGTTACGGGAGAATGAAGAAAAATGCCGGAAAAAGGGGAGCAGAAATGTGGGTAACAATATAAGTGCGGTTGAATACAAAGTTTGTACTGCAGACACCCGGTTTGTTGAAACTTGACATCATGCGGTTTTGCGGTACAAATCCGTAAAGTTAACAACACCACAAATACAAATAGCAACTTTAGCGTGTAATTGAAACCCCCAATATATTGGCAATAACCAATACAACATTTAAAAGCTCATGTAACACAACATTTAGCCGGTCCGATAAGTCTGCAATGTTATCGTACGTCACCGAGGGCGGCAAGCGCGTCAGATGGGCGGGAAGCGCGCACCGACCGCCCGCGCCGCGCGACCCTCGCGCCGTGCATAAACTCCCTACCCAATTGACCACCGAATTCAATTTTGAAAATAGAATAACGGTTTTATTCTTCTACCTTTTTTATTACTGACAGCCAGTGATTTAAGTGAATTTTAGTGTTGGGATGTGCAAGTGATGAATAGTGACAAACTAGTGATTCAATAAAGGAAACTTTTTAATCAAATCTTGTGCCAATTGGATAACTTTTTATCGCTTCAGTGGTGCTATATTATGTTAACTAAAAAATAGACTGTCTGTCGTACAGTCTCTGACTAATTGTGTTAAGGTTCTTCTTGTAAACGGATAAATTAGTGGGTAATTGAATAAAATTAGGTTTGTAGGCTCAGTCTTTGGATAAAATAAGATTAACTAGATGTTTGATCTTGTTCCGACCTAGTGATGACGTAACATTGAAGACGATTAAATGAATCGAAATCGGATAAGCCGATTAGTTGACAATCATCGCGTTTGTTTCGGTTCGTTATTCGTAATGCTCCGTATCTCATTTTAGTATCGGTTTTCGGATGGATAAGCCTGGATAGGCCTACACAATTTGACAGAACCTGATAGGTATCACTAGATTTCCTCGCCTAATTGCTAAACTACGTAGCTTACACATTCTACGATATAGATCCAGAGACGTTTCTTAGTCAAATCGCCAATCCAATCTAGTAGAAGTATCTCTAAACCTCTCCTTAGTGCTCAAGTCGCGAACGTCCAAGCTCGAATCCAGTACTACAATACATCCTAATTGAACAACGCAATTTGCAAGCTCCTACCTCCGAAGTCATACAAATTGTATTTCATTTCCTACCAACTGAAGTGCCTATGTATTTCCTGTAGGTGCCTCTCCTCGGGTATCCTTCGAGATTAGCAACAAACACCCATTGGTACCGGGGGTGCAATAAGACGGGGTTAACGCACGAGATCGCACAAATAAGAATTACTACAAAGATTTTTTTCTTTCTCCACTTTGTGTTTTATCTGCTCGACAGTGTAGAAGCCGTTTTTCTCGAAATTCAACGTAAATGTAGGTAGTTTTGGTGCAAAAGCTTTAATATGGCGGTGGCGTCTGGGAATGTAATAACGTATTTGTTCAACCATTGGAATGTTTTTCATTTGATCTTGAAAGAAATCCGATGTCTTCAGTTTTTATCTTGATTGATAGAGCTTTTCCATCACTGACATTTGGCCCTTAGATTGAAGTTTAAACGTAAGGTCATAAGATCTAAACTTAGAGGTAACGCCGTACGACTAGCTTTCATCGTGGGTACTACGACGTTAAAAAAACACTCTACGGCCATCTAGCAATAAAAACCAGAATGGTCAAGCAACTTACAAGCATTTGATTGCTATTGGTACATACGACTACATGATAATTTGAATATGACCCTATTCTGACAGTTACTAGTTACTATAACAGTCACATTGAAACGGTAAAGGTTAGAAATAATTATAACTGCGTGTACAGTTGTGGAAAAACACGACAATACGAGACCGTAATAATTGATTTATGACTACCCCTGTATGGTTTTCCATTGTTTCAGGACTTTTTTCCGTTTTACCGTACATTCAGGAAATTGAAATTTGAATAAGCTTTTGTTAAAACCCTGTTATTAACATACATATGGTCGTCCTCTAGTGTACTAAAACACTGTCATATTAACATATTTATATCATGAAAATGTGAATAATTTCCGATTCAGGATCATGACTTTGATTCATAAGATGAGTGTCGAATATCATGTTCCATTCATGCTTGTTTGGATAATACATTCTTCTTAGCGTGTCAAAATTTAGCGCCCAGACTTTGGTTACGAGTTTGGCGCCTTCAGTAGCATTCGCAGTTAGCAGTTCTTGTAACGTGCAGACAACAGGATATGATGTTTTGTGTCTAACAACACCGCTTTTACGCTTTTTGAGCAGAGTCGTTTTCGCTTCTAACAACCTGATTCCGGAGTCTGCTGAAACACTACCAGGTTAAATTCAGGTGGTTGATTTTCATCAGATGGGTGTTACATTCAATAAATATGTATATCGTACACAAGTTACGCATGCAATCCGTATCACTTCTCTACGCACTCCGATTCGTCCCACTAACATACATACATCAGTACAGTCACTACTTCCACCATTGCAATATTCAAACTTGTTCAACTTTGCCGTTTGAAGTACAGTAAGCTGAGTCGCACTGAACTGCTTATAAGTTATGATGCATTCTGTCAGTAGAATAAGATATAAGATATTCAATCAGCTAAGAAGCTGCCTATGTTATGTCATTGCTAGATGACATTTGCGCTTTGCGCAGCATGTTTCCTTCTGCCATACTTCTCTATTACTCGTCATCTCAGTCCATCCATCATTTCTTTGGTCTTCCCCTACTCTTATAGCCAGCCTCATTCTTACTCAAAACTTTCCTCATGATAATAATTCCTCCGCATCACATGCCCATTCAGCTAATGGAGCTATGTTGTTGTAATCAATATCTTAACTTTGCATCAGTGGAGTGGCAGTTAATATTTATAAGCTAATCCCCCCTTACAGGTGAGGTAATTGAAAAGAATTGTTGTCACATTTTCATATTTACGGAAGCTTTCCCCGATGGGGATATCAATTTTTGTTTTTTTTGCATCTCTTCGGTCTGGTAATTAATTGCCTGTTACCAAGGTGTGCCCTCCGGATCAATTTTCACTACGGCCCCGAGCACCAATAGAAAATTGTAACAGAATAACCGAAAACTGCACATATGTAAGTTCAACGTCCTCCCCACGTTGAACCTTATCTCTCTAATAGTGATAGTTTCCAAACAGGCTTTATATTTAGTCTTTTATCTCAGCTTTCTAAGCCCATATCAAAGTACCAACATTCAACTAGAGTATCCTGCCTAACATAATACATACAGTTATAAAACCTCCGTATCCGCACTTTTATTGCCTCCAGCGTGCTTTATAGCGATATTTAATACCGCCCTTGGGATTGACCGATTTCGTTACGTCACTACCGCCCTATGTTCGTTTGAATGTTAAAAGTATCGGGAAAGCCTGTTGAAAAAGTACGTCGATTTCAATGTGTTTCAATTCAAGGATGTATTTTTGGAGGAGCTCGTGGCTAAGCAACAACAAACGCTCACGTCGATCATCGAGGAAAATGTCGTGAGGAAAGTTTTGAGTGTGGATGGGTGGGTATAAGAGTACGAGGAAGACCAAAGAAACGATGGATTGACTGCGTCAACGATGATATGGCTAGAAAGAAGGTGTCTGGTGAGATGACGAGTAATAGAGGAGTATGGAAGAGGAAGACATGCTGCACCGACCCTAAATAAATTGGTATAAGGGCAGGAGAGTGAAACGTCCATCATCGGGTATAGCAACACTTACCGTGAATCGAGGGACCGTTAATTGCATAACGAGTATCATCCGTACCTCAGAAAGCACGTTCAACCGGCTCTTATATGACCTTTGACAGAAGATGTGGGTTATTAGAAACCTGAAGGCCGGACAACTAGTCTTACCAATAGGTAACATGTTACCTAGTAACTGGGTTGTGGAGGTCAGATTGGCAGACGATCCATGTAGAATACCATTACATCATTGAGCTGCATCTTGTTATCCTGGAAACTGACCCTGACAGAGTTAAGAAAAAAATAGGCAGATATGTGATTAATAATAGTCTTTTACAAACACTGATATTGCTGTTGTCCATCATTTTGAATAGGCTATCAAACACCAGGTTCGAAGTTAGGTACCTTACGTTTTTCTAGCCTACGAGAACAAAGTGTCTTTACGACACAGTAAAAATGAGGATGGCCTTTAATCTAAGACCTCGGCAAGTTCCCTTATAGCCTTCAATTTTGTAAACTGCTCAATTTTATATCTTGAGTTAAAAGGGATTTTATTTATAATTGATTATACCGAAGGATAATTATCTTAATGTGTCACGAGATATAATTTAAAATATTAAAATCATTCGCATAGTGCATCAGTGATCTATTTTTTAGCATTCCGTACAAAGAGGGTACCAATGGGTCCTTGTTATTACTAAGGCTGCGATGTCTGTCCGGTTGTCACATGGCTGTAACTAAGGTAAGCATAAGGAAGTTTTTTTCTTAAATTAATCACAAAAAGGGGTTAATAGTGGATTAAAGTTTGGCCAGATATTCGTATTTTTTACCGATAAAACGAGAAAACTCCCATCGACCACACAACTTCTTTTGTTAATTCTATTCTATTCTATTTTGCTATTTTCTCGACCAATACATACATAGACGATCACACCTCCCCGTTTTCTTTTCCAAAGCTATTTCCGATTAGAACCACGTACACCGTAGAGTTGCTAAGTTTTCTAAAGTGCACTACACTCAGGTACATTTATTGTTCCTTACACAATGGTCACAATACAAATAAAACCGATATTTCAAAATGTCCACTAAAGCACATTATTCTTACATTTAATGTGGTTGAATATTCCGCTGTGTTATTTCATTAATGACTGCCTTATTGGTCTAGTATCGATACTGCTGAACTTGAGTTCCTGGGTTCGTAATTTAAGGTCGGGCAAAGTGTTCTTAGGCCTGGAGTCTGAACTTTGCCTAGTTGATGGTAATAGGTTCGTCCCCTATTACATAGAACTTAATTATAACTTGGAAAATGTTGATGTATGATGATTACAGGCGTGATGTCATGTTATTTCGTGGATCAGTTTAGTTTTGATTATATTAGACCTTGCCTAGATGTAGGAATGTCTCGGGGCTGACCCGTGTTAACCTGAATATGAATATAAGACTAGCTTAGTATTTTGTTATGATAATTGAAATATTAAGGATTATTCGTGGTAAGCAGTCGCATGTAAAATACTGGTATTCAGCTGCAACGGTTAGACTGGAAGCCAACCCCAACATAGATGGGCAAAGGCTAGGCAGATGATGATGATGATGATTCGTAGCAAGCATGAGTTGCGCAACATTGTTTACTTAAGACAAAAGATGCACACGAAAATACAATTGATAAAGCTAGTTTTAATCCAGTTCACTCCTTCAGCAATATGTTTTGTGTTTCTGGAAGGGAACATTGTTCCGAAGAACGTATTATCTCAATAACAAGAAAATTTTGCTTAACTTTATTTAGTTTAATGGTGGGTTCCATTAAATGTAAATGAAACTTAAAGTTGTTGACCCCTTTTGTGCACCTGTATCTACCAGTTCCAATTACCGCCAAACACCGATTACTTCAGATTAACTCGTCGCAGATAATTAGCTTATTAGCGAGCCTTATTTATGTTATCTAATTCGACACTGACTAATTAAGCATCTACATAATTATGACATCTGAAGCTACCTATTGATTACATTAGCTCATTAGTAGAAACGGTATCCTAAACATAGACTATACTTTCCACATACACGAATAAGGTGCAATTAGGAAATAATTAGCAAGCAATATGGCTGATTGATAGCCATGACATAAAACTGCCAAAAGTAGAGAGATTTGGAAGAGGCCTACACTCAGCATTAGATGGCCAAAGGAAGTAGAAGAAGATAGCTGATGGAGTTTCCTCTGAGTATTCATAGGTTATTGAAACCAATAGACCAGTTGGTAATTTTCGAAGAGTTTCGTATGTTTACAATGATTCTGAACAGGATTGACATAAGATTTTCGCTTATACCACTTATAGTTTACCTCATTTCTATCTAAACATTTTTTACTTTTATATTATCGTTGTTATCGCGGATTATAATGACACTTTGACTAAGACATCTGGAGATTAACAGTTCAGTTCAGATTCCTACTCTCCCTACTATGCCTGAAATCGAAAACCAAACTTGTAACAATTTCAAGTTATTCTTAAAAAACCACTGTCCGAACACTGATTGAGACAAAATGAAACATAAAGCCAGCGTAAAGTTAGTATAACTTGAAAATTCGCCCATCACAAACCAGGGTCAGTCTCATCCAATCCAATCCAATCTCGGCCCAGACATGTCCCAAGATAATTCACTTTAATATCGCGCACCTATCAATCCTGCAGTCCAATTTACTCAACAATAGCTCGGCATTCACTCAACTACATCGAAAGTCCCGCAGCAATTGTTCGAAACCTCACAAATAAGTGTTGAAAATTCAAACGGAATTAGGGTTACCATCATTCCGGAGATTTCTGCACATATGCAGCTTTTTGGCCCCCAGTCCAGACTTTTTTCGGACAGGAGTTGTTTTTTTAAATAGGAAATTATAAGTTATGGAAGTAAAAGCTTGTTATGGACAGGAGCAGTTGGAACTTTGCGGAATCCACGACATTAAAATGTCGTTAAAGGCCTGCGCAAACTAGGGACAATTTGTCCGCGTACAATTTACAACAACCAATAGAAGTCAACCAATAAATGAAAAAACAACACAACAACCATGAACAGGAATGGTCATTTCTATCCGGCGGTCAAAACTCCCTCGTCTGCGCAATCCCTTAGTCAGCATCTTTTGAGGATGCCCTGTGAATGGGCAAAGTACATGTTGAGCACATAGGTTTAGGTTGTATGTATGTTGCATGCACTTCCTACATAGGCATATTTTTGCACTGCCTCCTGCACCGAAACCTGTATATCTTTTCGGAATTAAAAGTAAACAGGATAGACGGGGACTGTGTCCCTTCAGGAAACCTTGTAACATAGTTTGTCGTCATAAAAAGTCAGGACTTTATTTTTGCAAATTTCCAACTTTTCACGTGGACTTTTCTTTCGAAATGGTAACCCTAACTATACGGAATTGAATGCCGTGTGCAATGTTCGGTGCAGTTACTCTCGTCAACTGGTGCGGTTGTTCGCAAACTAACTGCTGAATTGACGAGCGCTGTGACTAACGCTTGCTACTAGTTGATCGAGTTTTGGATGGGTACGTAAATAGAGGTGGGAAGTGCAGTGTGATGGTTAAGTGAAACTATGTGTGCGCGTACGTACGTATGTTGATACTGTATAAGAGCTGCAAATATTTTATGTTTCCAGCGAGCAGTGGTGGGCCAATGTTAATTGACCCGAGTTAGTGTTGTGCGTGAGTTATTAGCCGTTGCTGTCCTCCAAAACCCATCCCCCAAGTCCTTCCAAGTACCTACCCTTTACCACGTGTTATTTATTTCATCACCACTACTCTCAAAATTGAGAAGGAAAATCTTAAGAAAACTGGCCTGTCATGACATATCCTTTCAAGATCAAATACTAAATTCAGTTGTTAGTCGAAGATTGTTTTTCCTTGTGTAAGAAAACACGTTTAACTTTTGTTATAAATGGATCAGACATGTTGATCTGCTCCCTAAACACCAGAGGGTTTACATCCTCTTACTCAAAGCGACTTACGGCTAACAAAACAACCCTTCAACCCCTTAAACCCCGAAGATTTAAACAGTGCTGTACCCTCTAAATAACAATCACAAACAAAAGTCATTCCTATCAATAAAATCGACATAACTAACCACTAATAGTAAGTAATGTGCTATAAAACCCGTTACGGCCTGAAGCTTTCCCTAAAGGAACTGTTATTAGCATAATAAGTCGTACCACGTAACGATGATGGCGCAAGACATCGGGGAACTTCTCAAACTTTTATTTTACTACCCCCAGATCAACAGATAGGGTGATTGCTTTGTTATCTTTCTCATCTTTCTTTCTTTTCCGGGTATGGTGGAACACATGAAGCCATTAAATCGGTCGGTCACGCATACAGTGTGCTCTTATCACACGCTATGCGTGGTTTTCGGAACAGCGTAACATGTAAAGTGAACCCTCAAAGGATTTTCTCACACATATGTCGTAGAAAAATAAAGCTAAATAAGTAAATATGTAAAGAAAAACGAACAGAATATCATCAATTTAGCACTTGTGCCATTTTCCAATAAAGACTATTTAAATTCACATTAATATTATAAATACGAAAGTCACATGACATAATAAAACTTTTAATCCCGATACTGCATTCTCGTGTGATGTCCGATCGTCACGAGGGCAAACCTACAGGCAAAACCTAGTACTCCAATAAAAAATTGTTGCCTACTTGGAAAAAAGGAAACTCCTAAATTTAGCCTAGCCTAGCATTTCAAACCCACAAACAACCATCCAAAGCACTTAACAAGTCATCAACACAAGTCAAAGGCACTAAAAGTCAACACCTAATCCATAACCTGAATGCCGACAGCTCCCTGTGATCAATTCTATCGAAACGGTCCATCTGACCACCGCAAATCAATAGCGACCGTTACAGCCAACAAATGATTGGGCTATTGGGAGATATGAAGGCACAACGAACGAACTAACTAGCGGAATAAACTCATTCGTATCGGAAATTGGTGTAAATGTTGAAGGCATTCTTGAGGATTTTGTAACTGTCTAGGGATTTTAGTCGTTGATTTTGTGGCATTCTGGAAGCTTTTTAAGGCGTTTTTTTTGTTAATCCCTTGGGTTTTTTTTTCTGTTAAGGATTTTATTCTGTGTTGTTTGATCTATTTTCAGCGATAAAAACAACATATTTTCAACCGATCAGTTGCTGCTATAGTCGATAGTAGATTATATTTTTTCTTCTCTGACCAATCTCAAACGCCAGCTTTTCCTAGTGGTTTCTCAAACATCAATTTATTAACATCTTGTATTATATTTCCAAAAAAGTATGTATCGACAATTCGACCAAATTCCGGTCCCAAACCACGCCAGACGTTGATTCATAGTGAATGAGCACACTCCACTAAACCTCGGCCGGTTTGACCACAAACTGATCAGATGTAACCGCGAGCCATCTCAATCAATAGCTTCCATTAGCTCACGTCAAATCGTGCGCTCATTAATTCTGATCACGCGCGCTATCCCGTCTCGCTTTCACATGCAAATTGTTCATCGAGCTCTGATGGAATATGGAGCCCTGGTACCCCAGGAGCCCAATTTTTCTCACGTATCCGAGAGTTTTAAGTGGAAAAAGTTCTTAGTCGGAAATTAATTTTATTTTGTGTACGAATTTTGGGCAGTTTTTTACGGAAATTGATACATCCTCACAAATAGGTATAAAAATGTTCGCCCAATTTTACCGATGCCTTTGATTTACGAAGGCCTAAAAATCTTATTTAGGAGGTAAAGTTAGAATCAAATATTGGATTACCTTTACTCTCGGTAATTGCTCAAAGGTTTCTTTCTATTGGAGAGAAAACAAGTATTCAAAATAACCAAAAGCTCTATCTGCAAACTGAATTGTAGCATGGACTTTGTGAGTAGATACTCACTTAGATTTATAACCGCTTTCATAGTTTATTCAGGCTTTAACAAGCTCACCGCTACAAGGACATTTATCTCGAGGATTCACCATTACACTAACGAAGCAGTCAGTTTCAGTTTCCATAACAAGACTGCCACTCTGATCTACGAGCAACTCAGCGTTCAGAATATTATCATATTGTTCAGAGCACGGTGAACTGGCTAATTCCTAGCTCTTGCATAATATCGTAGTCTAAGAAATATTAGTTTATGTTGCTGAGTGAATTTGCTGGAGTTATAATAGCAAATAGTTGTCGAGCAAATGGGTTCTAGGAAAAAAATGCCAGTCTCAACAATAAAGAAATATGGGACAAAACAAAAGATCTATTAGATCAATCCCAAAACTTGCAAGTTATTACTTCTGTGAGACTTTTGAACACCCGAAGTCAAACTTACAACCCATGCATTCAAACGTTCAGAACTTTTCCGTCCATGATTTAGTTTGTACAAATCTTCATAAGTTTTCCTTGTTTGCCGAAAAACTTTCTGCTATCATGATCCAGAATACGAAATGAAATCCGGACACCTCTATTGTAGGTCTTGGCAATCATTTCACCTGGCCTGTCTAGCTTAGTACCGTTTTTAGGGAGGACACTTTTGTTTGGCTTGTCTAGGTCTAGATAGGTGGTCCCAATTTACCTGATTTTGTTTTTTGTTTCGTAGGCCGCAGTTTTCTTGGGCCTAGTCTCCTGAATGAATAGAATTTATGACTTGGTTGTAAATCTTGAAGACGGTGGTTAGAATGTTTTTGTAAGTGTAGGAGGAGGAATTAATGAAGGGCGATAGATAAATGTAGGTCCGTAATTTATGTTTTTCCAAAGCTTATTCATATGCCAATGGAGCCTGTGTGTTTGAGGTTATCTCCTAAAATGGGACTATATTTGTATCGTAAGAGGCAGTTTTCTTTTGGTCTTTCACTAAATCTCCAGCTAATTTGTGACCTAAAAAGTCCTCACGTCGTTCGACAAAGTAAAAGCCTCTTGTTAGTTCTCTCGTTTCCTAACGTTTACAGAAGCTAGTTTCGCAGCTACTAACTTAAAATATACTCTTGCGGTTTGCCTAAAACTTGCTTCGACCCCGCTTGTTATTTCGCACATGCAAGCATTTCTCATTATGCATATTTAACTTTGTAGTTGAGTTTAGTTTAGCTAATGCGCCTTGTCGGTAACTGATGGTTTGACATCGCTTTGTGGCTTTATTTATAATGGAAATTGGAGGTAACTTTTCTATCACCTTTGAAGTTAGCTGGTTGGATGATATTAGCAGCATGGCTGCTTAAGTTCATTTCTATTTTTTTGCGATCAGTACCTACTTTCATTTTATACGGTTAATTTTTGTAATGCTTCACACGCGAAAGTTGAACAGAAAATAAAGATAGAAAAACTGCAACCGCACTGTTAACAAATAATAAGTTTCAGGACATTAACGAGGCATGCTGTCGTCAACAATTAATAAATTTTACCTTCCTCCAAACAAACAACTCAACTCCATAGATCCACCAGCTTTTTTCTTACAAAATTTTCCACAATCAACTCAACAGACATGCCAGACGTACCGCCAACTATTAGTTGAACGTTTTTAATAGCTTCCCCGGGTCTATTGTGAGCCCGTCTATTAGGGGATCACGCGACAAACTTTAATTTAATTTTAAATCCGCGACTTCGCCCGGAGCCGTAGTGAGACGTGCTTAGTTCACTTGTCGTGTGGTTTCACCGGCCTTTGAGACAGGAATATAAGTTCTGTCGCTAAAGAAATTAAATTAAAGCCAACAAAGTGTAAAACCTCTTTTGATAATTTTATTTTGCTTTCTTATACTTTTTTTTTGTTTGATTGTCTTCTTAATCCAACGTCTTGTTATGAAGTGAATATACATGAAAAATGAAAGTTTCATTTAATTTTTTAAACAATTATTGTGTTTACAATGTCTGACAAAAATTGTATTATTACTAGTATAAGTCACTGTTATTTTGTCAGCTAGCCATAGGTCATGTTAACCTGTAATGTAAGCAAGTCTCCTAATATAGTTCATGAAAGCTCGAAACGGGCTCTCTCGGTGTCATTAATGCATTGTCATCGCCTTTTATTACTTACCGTTGTCTACTTTTAAAACACTACTTGAAATTGTGACTTTGTCTGTACCGAAAGTCCCAATTCCTTTGAGTATCAAGGCAAACTATTGCTTAAGTAATACCTGCATCTCTTCACATAATATCTTCTTTGTTAACTTATCTACCTTACTCTCCTATCCGTTCACTATTAAACTTTTCTATTCTTAAAACTCTAGTCCGTCCTTCATTCATCATCTTAAGAACGCCATGTTGTACGTCAGGGGCATTATGAATGACCTGCAAAACGACACTTACATCAAGTAATGCATTTTTTTCTGGGCTTTATTTAATTAAAGTGTTGCTGGAGTTATTAAAACATAAACTTGGACAGATCTATCGGGTTTTACAACAAATCTAACATGTTCAGTGGACCCTTTCTGAACTAAAAGAGGCCTGTGATGTAACAATGTTTACACATGACCGCCTACTAAGGCAAACCTAGATACACATAAGTTTGCTCTATTTTTATCTGCATCTCTACCTACAGCTAGGAGCATCTTCACCGTAAAATATACCTAATAATATTTAAATCGCCGTACGCCCCGGTTACGTACGTCCCTCATCCAGGTGTTTCCCCCGACTGACCATATCGTCAACACAACGCGCGCTTTTGGACGGCCCTTTGGCCAACATTCGGTCAAAGCTTAACTTTCTCGTGTAAAAGAGAACATTATCACAAATGAATAACTTGTCTCTCAGACTTAGTTTATCATCAAAACATAAATCTCTCTTCCCAACAATAATACCTTAAATAAATCATAGAGTTAAGTTTCAGATTCCGTGCAGTATTTTAACAAAGTAGTTGAAAGTTGTAATGCATTTTTCAAGGAATTATTGCCTCGTCCAGACATTGAACCCGTTGCGTTCGTGCGGCTAATCATTCGAGACACGAATCACGTTTTGCTTTGAGGTTTTTCTTGGTTTGTTGACAAGGATTTCGTTAATTTGGCATGTTGAATTCTCTAATTAAGTTTTGATTTATGAATGGGAATTTCGGTGGACCTAACTTATAAATTTTTGCCATAAACAATCCAAGAAATAACCGTTAGAAGTTTTCCATAGCAAAAAAATGCATCCCTTATGTAACTCCTTTAGGGAGAATTTCAAAAATTCTTCCTGAGTCCTCACCTTCGTAAAATAGAAACTCTTTTACAAATTGTGGTGCTTCTAGTCCCGGCAGTATTGTCTGTGCTTTGTCTGTCAATAAATTTAAGATTTTTATTAAAACGATTGCATCTAATTTTAAGTTATCAAAACTCTGACTCGTTCAATAAAATATTCCCTCTTAGTACCAACTCCAAAGCAAAGCAAACTAAAATATCATTTCTAGCTCCGCTTCATCCACGGACATCATTAATTCCCGGCTTCCGCTAACTTCACAAACTTGATCTTCGCAATCCTATTTTCAGGCCCTTTTTAGCTGTGATTCTGTTCTGTAGGCAATCTATTCCTTCACATCTTGCTTTATGTTTCATTCAAACAATATAGGAGGATATTCCTTGGTAATTGGGCTCCTTGTACGTGTGTTACTAGGTACAGCCAACTACACTTCAGTGGTAACAATTTACTGCTTTAGATCGTTGCAGTAAAGGCGATCTTCGTACTACTGACATGCATGTCAGTGTGTGGATTCTATCTTGAACGTACGTCATTTGGTATGCAAACAGAGGATCCTAAGTCTTTGTGGGTGTCCATACGTGGTCTTATGCTTTACCAGCTGAAAGCTGGACTAATTGGAGCCAAGGCTTGAGGTTGCTCAGGAGTTTTGAAAAGAAAAAGGTAGCCTGCCTAGATCTAACTCTGTAAATATTTTATCGTATTAACTGCCCTCTGAATTAATTGCTGCAAATATCGACCATCTACACGAACAACAAATTTTATATTTACTTCAGTATTTAGGCTGCTAAATACTGTAAAGATTTTTGAATACTTATTTGATTATGGCCAGTAGGAACTACAGTTTTAGATTACCCATTAAAAACAGAATAGAAAACAATATTAATTTGTTGTTGTTGTAGGTGGATAACAAACAAACGTGTAAAAATTAAAAAAAAAACCATATCTTCAACAGGATATGTTGAAGATATGGTTTTTTTTTTAAAGGGTGGTTAGGGTGTACAATAATAATAGAAAGAAAGAAATTAAACAGAGTAAAACTAACAGTGATTAACTATGAAGAACTGACCTTGATAAAAGTAAAAACTTGACTAAAACAATACCAACTTTTCTGTTGCCGTTTTCGTACTGACTTTCCCCGTAAGTGCTACACCGGAAGTACTTCCTCACTCCCTGCCTTCACCCAGCAATTAACTACGCCCATGTTTGATTGATTTCAATGTCTAAATTAGTGGTTGAAATAGCAAGTGTGACCTTGTAACCTTCAAAGTTTGAGTTCCTCCGCAAAAAGAATTAGTTTTTTTTTGTCGCAGAAAATCTCGGACTTAGCCCAGCTTTGGCTTATCTGATTAATTTAAGTGTAGAAAATGTAACCGTCGTAGATTTTTTGGATGGACAATGTTCAGTGGACACAGGCTACACAAAATGTATTTCAAGGATAAACTTGTGTTATGAAGACCAGCGAGAAAATTGGCATTTCCATTGCCAATGCATTTTGTCAATTTAACAACTTATGTTTCATTGAGTTTTTCATGTTGTCGAGCTGGAAAACTTTTTAAACTTGCATTTCTTGAAAATCCTTCGGAATGCGATAGAAAAGTGTATCACGCAACTGAGGTGGTATACCTAATCCCGGTGTTCCATGTTTTCATTTAAAACTAGTTTGATTATCTCAAGCCATAGGTAAATAACTAAAGTTAGTAATTTACGCAAACTGTCGTAACAGCTGTCTGTGTAGAACTCATCCAGAGTTTGAACTCCCATGAATAAAATTATATTACCTAACCAAAGCTATCTAGATTTTACGGTATTTTGACGACTGCCACCGACATACATTACACAAATTGCTGGAATCCTTTGAACGGGCATGTCCCAGAACCGGACATTTGTAGATTTAGTGACATATGCCAACCCGCACCGGGCCCGCGTGTTTGAATACAGCCCATGCCCTCTTACTCTGAAGCCGTGTTTTTGCTGTGGAAACATTATAGGCTGATTACGTTTATGCAAGACTATACGATATCCTCTATTCTAGACCCATTCCATATCTGCAACTCTTACCACATTACCTCTCGTTGGCACAAGCTACACGAGATAGCTCGTCTCTTGTTTAGAACAACAATGTCGGAGCTGAGCACTAAGTATTGTTACCCAAAGCTCCTAATGCACCCCAAACTTTTATCACTGGAATGTCACTACCAAGCTGGAAGTACGAACACGCCCCACAAAATTAGTGATGTGTAATTCCTATGATAGTGATGACAGTAGACACAGTGGGGAGGCTCGACTACATTATTTGAATAGTGTGTGAGTCGGTAATATTTGTTGTGATATATGTTATTGTATTCTTAGCTGTTGACAACACTATATAGTGTAATGTTTGTGTGTCTACTGGCATGAAACATGAGATATAAAAAATAGGTGGAACATTTTTTTGGCTTGTCAGAAAATGTTTGCTGGAAATTGGTTTCTTAGTTGGTTATTATACGAACACAAATGAGAGAAAAAGGTTTGTGTTAGTAAGTAATTGCCAATCTATTGTTCCTTTATAATAGTGATACTAACCGGCTCACCGCTAGAGAAATAATGAGTATCTGTAATTATTATGATGAGGTAATTAAGCAAGGAATAATAACAAATGTCTAAGGCTTAGGAATCTGGATTTGTGCCTGGTTAATGGCAATGAGGTTGCCTTCTATTCATGCTTAGGACTTAAACATAAATGGAAAATGTGTGAAAGTTACAACCGTAAACATAGCGTAATACGAGAAGTTTTTCAACGCCACTTGAAATCTGTAAATAAGATATAGGCTTCTGTGCCCCAAATAATAGTCACAAAAATACCCGTTAAAGAATTCTTAATGCCAACTAACTTCAAATAGGTCGTCGCGAAAGTTGTGAGCTACCGTCTATCTTCACTACTAACGTAAAATGCTCCACGATCGTCACGAATAGTCTCGTAAAAGAATAGGATTTAGAAACGGAGTCGGTTTCACTCTCCTACAATTGAACCCACTATTTAGATTGAAGAGGATCAGGGAAATGGCTCTCTGAGTGCATGTGTTAGGAGGAGAGAAATTACTACTGAAGCTTGAGAAGCTACGCTGTGATAGAAATGGATTCTAGCTTTAGGATAAGTAGCTATATTTGTACCTGCTCTTGCAAGTAAAAAATAAACATGCTAAAACTTATTTGATAGTACTTCAGATTTGTTCTTCTGAATCTGAAGGATTACCCGAGGCTGGTAACACGGATGAATATGTCAATACTATAAAAAACACAAGAAAAACAAAACACATATTTTGGAATGTTTACTCACGGTTATTGCCATTACTTGCTGTCTATTTGAAGAGAGAGCATGTTTTAACTTAAATTTGATGTCCTGCCGGATGAGCTGAAAAACTGGTCCTTAGTAGCATATCAATGCAATGAGATAATAGGTTTTTTTAATAGTATCTTACAAATTCCTTAGGTAACAAGCGACTCGTAGCATTCTTTACACTAAATAAAACCAGGTCACTGTTTGCTAAGTTAATATAAACAGTAAAAGATAGCACAAAGTGGAACTTCACTAACTATTCCCGCGTTCAACTATAAAGTTGGCAACTTTAGTTTAAAGCCAACAAATTACGTATGAGATCTTATTAGCCGTTGAACTAGCGACTAGCGAGCTCGCCTAACTTGATAACTTATACAAGTACGCATATACTGATACTTGAGTGAGCTGTGTTTGAGAATTCTTGCTAGAGGAAAGAAGATGCTAAAGTACTGGCTTTGAAAATGTTTATGGGAATGTCATTAAGATATGATGTACATTTGAGTGCTATCGCCCGTTTTCACTACTGCTAGGCGACAGCTAAATCAAGGCCTAAATTACAGCGCTTACTTTTAGTCCAAGTACTACAAAGAGATAACCTAAACACAATCCCTGGCCGGGGCATTCGCTCGTAATGTAACAATCCAAGATTCGTTTTTATGCAAAAACATGTGATTGTTACAAATTGTATCGTTGCGCACTGTAATGCACGGTTCTCTTCACTCACTGATGTAACGCTCTAGTCTAAACTGTTACATTACAGGCGAATGCTCCCGGTGAGGACCCGGTGCCTTCAGACATTTGACAACAGTCGGAAAGCAATTGAATATTGCCTACAATTTTTTGAACTCTTTTTGAAACAGTTATTTCTTAAGATTACAACACAACAGTTCGAAGAAATTTAATTAAGGTGGCAACTTTTACTTATTAACCTAAACTTAATAAAAGTGACTTGAGAAGCGTCTAAAAATACAAAATCGGAAATTAAACATAATTATAATGAAAATAAAACAACATACATTTTAATATAACAGTTGTATTGCTTTCACTTGTCACTTTTCAGGCTCAGACAATTTAAGCTAAGCCTGCTCAAATTGACTGAAACTGAAAAGTTGATCCCTGTATCGATCCTCATTGTTATGCCAAACTTTACAGTAAACATTTTTGGAAGAAAATCCGTGCTTGTTTTGTGAACAAGGTAGTTTTCAGTTCAAATCCAAGCCCAGTGAACCGCACTAATCATGAATAATAAAGAAATATTGGTAGTAATATTAACCGTAGCACTGAGGCTTTTCTTTTTTATTACACCATAGTTGAAACTCAGTATACGTTATATATTTCGTTCTACCTGCAGTTCAAGTTAAATAATACTAGGCGACTACATAGCATGCAACGCGGAAATAATCATATTTCAGCAATCTAGAAAAGTACCTGTAGCTTTGTATACTACTATTGATCAGATAGGGTTTAACCTTCAATGGCTAGGCCAAACTGGCCAGTGGAGAAACACACACAGTACAGTCCCAGCCAGTTAGTTTCGCCACAATTTAATTAAATTTATTAAATTCCCATTTCTGGAACAAAAAATATCTAATTAGGAGAATAATCATTAGCAGTTTAAAGCGCGCTTGGTGTTTTGTTTGACTAACAAAGGGTCAAGCGTGCGTAAACTTCTGTGATTGGTTGAACAAATAATTATTCGACCGTTGACAAGCTGTTTGTTGATTATAATCAACCGCCAATCGCATCACTCGACTTGCGTTTAATTTGACACGTCAATGATTTTCATCCTAGAATCCCTTACAATGCGCTATTGTCATCCCAAACTATCGCCAAAGTCCACTTTGCACCCCATCGTGCACCTCAACATAATCCTTCGGTGTATAGCTCAACTCCCAGCTTAATCCTTCATTGTACACCATAACTATTGTCCATCTATTCTACTGGCCAGAATTCATCATAAAATTAATTCAGCACTCAAACTTCATCATAAGCCTTCTGTAAGTACGGTCAAGATGCATGTTATGTCGCAGCAGAACTTCTTAGGACCCGGTTTCTATCAAAGCAGATATAAGCGGAGCAGAAACGTGCTAGGTTCAAAAAATCACAGAAGAGTCGAGAGACGCAATGTTGGTTACGACAAATTTTAATATGATGGGTCGATTCAGCCGCACGGGTTGTACTTGCCACGGTCTGTCCGTGGATGGGTGTCAGTCCATCACACATAGGGACCATGCCTAGTAAAGCATGATAGGCCGTTGGTTCTAGCTGTTATATGTAGATGTTTGACAGTCGTTACCGCCCAGAAGTCTAACAACCACTCTTATAAGGGGTCGTCGAACTATCCAATAACTGGGTTGTGGAGGTCGGATAGGAAGTTCATCATCATCATCATTTCAGCCGAAAGACATCCACTGCTGGACATAGGCCTCCCCCAAGGATCCCCGCAACCTAAGGATAGGCAATTGCTGCATGTAAAATACTGGTACATCCAGTTGGCCTGGCAGCCAAATCCAACATAATTGGGAAAAGGCTAGGCAGATGATGATAATGTGATTGATCTAGAACCGGCACATTTCCTCTATGCTCCGCTCGTCTACGCTTTTGAAGGAACCGGTTCTAAGTCGGCTCAACTCGTGCAACTAAAATGTAGCCATAATTTAGTTTATAGCCTAAGCTAGAACTGTGGTCCCCTAGAGAAGCGTAAGTCACATTAGGGTTTAAGTTAGTGTTTTAGAAGTGACGTATTTTGTAATAATAATATGGCGTTAATACTTCGCTGCTTTGTTTGCAGGATTAGCTGAAATAATCTATTAAACTTAGGTATAGTTATGGTAACAGTAAGCCGTTAAAATGTAAGTTGCAATTTCTGAAACTAATAAATACGAAAGTAACTCAGTCTGGTCTTTTTACTTTTTCACGCGATAACGATTGAACGGATTTTGATAAAATTTTGTACTTTAAATAACATACTGTAAGAACATATACTCTTTTTTACCCGCTGGTACGATTCCGTGGGATAACTTCCGACTTCCACGCCGGAAAAAGCTAGTCTTATTTAAAGTCCTGTTTATTTTCATGCTGTATGTACGTGCTGTGACCGAATTTCTGCCCGAGCTAATCGAGTTTTTCTATTTTGCGGTACGATAGGTATGTTACCTGAAAAATACGGGAAATTTTTCTATATCCTTTTTGCAGTACTGGACTAGTTACTGGCAAATATTATAATAATCGCTCTGGTAGTTTATCGTAAAGCAAACCAGACTTCCTTCTGCTTTTTTCTCCTTAATAACACGTGATATTTTTAACGCGATGAATTTTGATCGCGCACTAGACATGCAGCACCTTGTACTACGGTTTGGTTGAGCCATGAAAATCAAAGAGAAATTTCCATCTGTTTTTCTCAAATTATGCCTCTAAGATTTTTGAATCAAAGATCCTTCATTACATATGAGTCATAACCATTGCAAAACGACTATGGTGTTACCTTCTCCCTTACTTTTTATATGTGTTACGTGACGTCACAGTCCCGTCTTTTGTGGCGCGCGATTTATAGGCATACCTCAATGTTTTACGGGGCTAAAGTGCTACTTTTACCGCCTTTAACGACTTTATTTTCATCGCTGGACAATTTTTAGGGATCCTGTAAAACTGAAATTGTGTCTGGAACCTAAATGCTACATGAAATCGGTGGTAACACATTGCCCTTGCACTGGTCTTGCGTAGAACAGAGTTTCATACAGGGTGGCTATTTAATCACCTGTATCTGAACCTGTTCATTTATGTTTTTCGCCTGGCGTTCCATAGCGAAAGTTGTTTAGTATGACGGGTCAAATCACCCTATTTACTAATGCAGGTGACTTAAGCGCCCTAAATTTGCAATCCTGTATTCACTTATGCAGATTTTATATCCTCTGATGAGCAGCCTAACTTGATGACTAGTGTCCTTAAAATTATGTTCTCGGCAAAAGAGCAACGTCGGCATTTGATATAACGTTCCCAATTCCAAAGTCCCTTTATTCATTAGCACATAGACCGCTACAATTCACCTGTAACCTTTCCACCTCACAAATCATAGCCCCACCACACCATCATAACTCAAGATCTAAACAATTCACAGGTAAACCTCACCTCCATTATTTATAGGCTCATCCATTGCTTACCAGTTAGCCCAGACATCTTCCGTTGTTCATAGAGATGCTGTGAGATACAGATTTCAGACGTCATGGTGATAGTCTGAACTGGAATAGATGTAATTTGTAATGTTTCTGATTGTTATTCTAAGGCTTCTTAAGGTTGTTACACACATCTGTCCAAGACAGCGCCTGGATTTTATTAAAGACTGCGCTTCTTCTCAGAGTGATGAAAAAGGAAACTCCGACATCTAGTTTAAAAAAATGCTGACGTTTAAAAGGGTTGAAATAACGTAGGTACAAAAATAATTGTCATTTCATGTTAGGGTCGGTATGTCTCGGCACAGCCGTGCGGTAAAAGTTCGAATTTTGCCGAACCGACCTTAAAATGACTAACTAGCGATGGTAGATTAGAACGAGTAGTTTAACGAAGTTTGCCGATCGGAACGAACCGAATGTAAACTGACTGTATGTAGTAATTGCTTAGGGACGGCTTTGTTGTTCAACAGATACTGCTGAATCGAATGTGCCGAACCGAACAAGGTGTGTACCATCCCTTATGTACGAGTTGGTATAATTTCTTTCGTTATATGACGTAAAGCAGACACAGAGACAGTACATTATTAATTACCGTCTTCCCTTTGTGAAATTAACATAACACAAATATTTTCCACTGTATGTACCCGCTAAAAAGGTTGTGTGCGTGAAATGTTCTCAAAATTAGCTAAAAGTGTGATTTACGATGCAAAGAACATTAAGTTCAGTGTCCTGTCCGAACTTCATATAAAATACACTAATTTTATTCGCGGTGTAAGTGTATGTTTCATAGTTTATTCTACTGTGTTGTTACATCCGGTATTCGCGCGATTTGTTGGCATCCCAACCTCTCGACTCCATGTAACATTCTCACCGGTTTTCGCCACAAATGCAGACGTGCATATCGTGTTATGTGAATTGAACACACAATACGAGTATATAGCAGCACACGTTATCTCTCTTGCTGTGCCATTTATCTGCCTACATTCCAAGGGTGGGTAAGTTCAGTGAATGTATCGTTAACGTACCAAGTATGAAATTCGTCTTGTATTTAATCTAAGTCATATCTTGCGACATGTTCGTCGTATTGGTAATCAGTCGAAATTCTTCTCACATGCTAAATGTGTCTTACTTCGTAAGAGGTTTAAAATAGTTCTAAAGTCATGCTTATAAGGTTTGTATATTCGTCCTTTCGCCTAGGTTTCCTAAATTCTGGGCAGTATGGAGTCAGCTTCAAAGGTATAATAACAACATGGACTTTCTTTAAGGATTCACTGCCGAGAAATTCCTGCATGCGAAGCATAATCATCAAAATAGATTAATGCAAAAAAAGTCATGAATTCTTTTATCAGTCCTAAATCATCCCAATATACAAAACCCAGACTCTTATTAACACTACCGTCTTTAAATGAAGGTACCGATCTAAAAAAATAAGCACAACAGCTTGAGCTGGAGTGTGCAACCGCGGCAGCTCTAATGAACCGATGGCTCGAAGCTTCGAAGGTAATTGTATGGAAAAATTGTGCAATCCGACCCCGACACATCACCGCCTCCCGGGAGGACTAGTTAGCGAACACTCCTTGCGAGAAAAAATAGGGGACCCAACTAATTTCACGTCTTTCTCTATCCACTTAATAAGCTGGGTGTGAAAACTAGGAAGGAGTTCTTTTTTTAAACGGTCTGAGGAAATGTGATCTGACGATAAGTAGTAGTGAAATCACTTAAAAGTATAAACATAATGATTAATTAAACCGCACATCACGAGCGCTTATATTTTAATCTTTTTCTATTAAAAAGCGTCGCAAAAAAACAACGAAAAAAGAAATAATGAAACGTTGTTGTTTACGGAAAGAAGAAATAATAAACAACAATTTTCCAAGATGAAAAATGAAAGCGGTGTACAGCCCTTGCTGTGTCGTGTACGTTCAAATATTATTGTATTGAATCGAGTCTTCAGTGTGCAACCACTAGTGGGATTTGGTCAATTTTTCTCGAGACAGCTTATGTGGGATGAAGACGTGTTTCATGGAACTTTTAGGTTTTATAAAAAAACAGTTAATTCATGGGCCGATCTTAGCATGTTCTACTCTTACTTCCATATTTATTCAGTGTGATTAATAAGTGTCTCAAAGTTCATATCTGTATTCTCCTAATAATTAGAGATCTAAATATTGATTAATATCGTATAGGTATGGTATAGGTTCCACACATAAAATATGGCTAGTAAACTCTGTAGTTCCAACCTCTTTGAACTCATTATTTCACTCATTAAACGTAAAACCATCTTTCCGTATCTCGAGACAAGAATTTCCATTGTTTTCGAAACTCACGATCCGCTGAACATACTCCAGACGCATTGCGGTCGTGTACGAGCACAACTATACAGCATTTAGTGAAGTTATTATAAAAGGTTACATTTGGACGGGGTGAATGCGTCCTGCCGCCGCCGTTTATAATATTGTGTAGTCCTGTGATTTTGACGCGTTATTACTTTTGAAACCGCTTTGGCCACGAGATACGCGATCAAGCGACACGCGTGTTGAGACAGCACCTGCGGAGAATACAAATGAAAGAAATACATTACACATCACCGCGACGCTACGCTTGACGGTTCTCACGCGATGGAACAAAATTACGAACCTGCGGGTCATTTGACGCAAGTCGCATCGCCTAAGGTTGTGAACAGGGTGTTACTATTCATAACTGTGCGGCCTCGTGATTTTGACGCGATATTACGTTTTCAAAGGTTGAAAGAGAAAATTTTAATTTCATAACTGTGCAGTGTGGGGTAGCTTAATCTTCACTAAGTATGCTGAGCGAACCTAGGATGTGGAGTAAAAAGGAGTATATAATTTTAAAAACAGCATTAACGGCTGACTATGCTGTGGTTATGGTTGAAATTTCATTATAACCGTTAAATAGCTTTAGCTGTACAAGTTACCACTAAGTAGTTCATGCTATGCTGCTTCTTCTTTCCCTACAGATTATTAACATTCATCTTCTTTCCTCTACTTCTCCTCATAGTTATCAAAGTTTCGGGGTAGAAGCCTTGCTCCACTTTAGTTCGTTATCATCATCCACAGCCCGACTTCACCAACTATTGGGCATAGGTCTCTCTTTGCTAGTGCCAGTCTCGACATTCCTTTTTTTTTAAATCCTCAGTGTATGTCCTGTGCCGTGAGGCCGGTGGAAGGGTCTGTCAGACTCAAAACCCACACGGTGTTCCTCCTCGTCACTACTGGCTGGGGTGCGAGGACAAAATTGCATTCTCCACAATCACCTCAGCAGAGTCTCGACGTTCCTGTGCTAACCTCATCCAGTTTTACCCTCAATGACAATAATATCGTCTCGCTGCCGGACGTCCAGCACTTCTTCCAGTTCTTGGACACCATTAATTCACAGATTTGCTTCACTTATCATCACCGCGTCTTGTTAGGTGTCCTGTACAACGCAAAATATACTGCTTTCTTCTTTAGTTATTAATTACTAATAAACTCCTTAAACTGATGACCACCTCTCTTACCTACTACATTTCACTTTCCACTTATTATCCATCACTGCTGAGCAAACAGCTCAACACTTAGGACACTCGGTACACATCGTCACAGACCTCGTCTCGATGGCTCGGTGTTCAGTTACTTTTAAAAGCATTCTCCACACTGTTGGCATCTCCATACTAGCCAGCCTTATCTAGATTCGAGATGGGCTTTATTAAATTTCAGATCCTTGTGTCAATATTTTTTAGTCATCATTTTATAAGAATTACCATCAAGTAAAAAAAAACTTGGGGTTTTAACAAAGGACCTTATGAATATGCAATAATATTTATTTATTTAACACTTCAAGCACAAAGTATAGAGGCGGACTTAATGCCATAGGCATTTTCTACCAGTCAACCTTTGAGTTATAATAATACCTTTTATCTAAACACAATTTTAACAGTCAAAGAAATATCAATAAACTGCCTTCGTTTAATTTTCTAGCTAATCATTACTAACGTTTTTATCTAACCTCGTGTAAAGTGAAAGGTTGAAAATTGTCTATAATATTTTAATGGAAATTCATTTCAATAGTATGAATTTCCATTAATGGTAGGTTAGGTATACGATACTTACGAAAATACAAGCTATGAGGTGAAAACGATCACGTTTTAAATAAACACAATAGTGAAGAGTCACAAAATGACAGGAGACGTAACATTTGAAACAAACCTCAACCACACGTTACAGATGGAAATACACTCGCGGCTCACAAAAGTTCTATCCTCCAAGCGAGACAGACTGACAACCTGAATAATAAAGCTGTACGGGGAATAATTGTGCAGGTTGTGGGTAACAATGCGGGCGGTACAATTATGTATGATATTATGGAACAGGTGATATAGATAGAAAGGAAGTAACTACTGAAATAATGACTAATATATGTGGAAGAAAAGACTTGGAAAAGAAGAAAGATGACTGTTTAAACAAAAGTCATTTATTCAAACATTTAACTGGGAAATAGAAGTGGCGGACTAAATTTTCCATAAACACATTTGTCTGTTAATTGAGAAATTGACACAGTTTTTATAAATGAACATATCTTACATCGGCTACTTCAACAACTAAAGATACCATTGGTTGTGATACCTTAATAAGTCGTCAATGTTAAATTCAAAGTGTACCGAGCAGGGAAACTTGCAGACAACTGTTGAATAATAAAGCAATTACGATAGTAAGCGCCGTGCTGATGTTGAAACTTCGTTTTCCGATTGCAATACAGTTGTTAGGGATCTGTTTCCTGGTAGATACAGGTTTAAAGACATCTTTACAAATATGAAAACACTTTACATAATGATATTATGGTTGATAGGACAGCCAAATTCATGGTGAACATTTCTTTTCATTTTGATGCCTCTCCAATTACTATTGGCCGAATATTTCATTGATGTATTTTTGAAAAATATCAGCCGCGAAATATATAGTTGATTTTATTGACGTGACAAGTTTTCATATTAATATCGACACAAGGGCGTCAGGCCACAGGAACTAAGATGAAATCTTTTCAGGTAAAGGTTCTAAAAATGCTCTACGCTTTAGTGAGAGGCAAAACATTTTTCAAGTCGGCTTGTCCTTCCGCCAGTCAGCTTATTGTCACTCACCTGAGGTTGGCAAACAACTCACAAATAGGCATCAATCTGAATGGATTTTTGACAAAATATACCCGTGCCTTACCTATGCATCAGTTACTTATTTTTCTCATACAGACATAAACTCACGCCTAGTTGCCGTGGGGGCTGGTGGACACTACAGATAGATCTGGTTATACACGCGCGCCCAGTGACATCGATACGCACTTGACCTTTGCGAAGAACATCATCTATAAATAATTGGTGTTCCTCATTACAAAACGGGGTCTTCGTCAGAAAAAAAAAATCGCTACTCCGGCAATAATTAAAAAACCAATGAGTTTTGTCTTTTCTCAATCAATAAACAAGCAATTTTCTAAATCCTGTAGACAGGAGGTACCTCGTCTACACAATGCTTTGACGTAGCCGCTCTGTAAACCCGCTGTATTGCACCCGACCACTATGATACCCATTTCTTATTGTTTTCTTAGCCCCTGGCGATTAAACGAGCTTCCATTGAAAACGTATCAGAAACAAGGGGATTATTGCTTCATTTTTCTCAAGACAAAAGGAGGAAAATATCTACTAAGAGTATTAAAGATTGCTTTTTTTGCCTTTAACTGTAGAATATTCATGAATAATGGCTTTAGGGGAAATGTTTATTATTTTGGGGTGACATAAAGTAAAGTGCCTTTGGGGAAAAACAACATGCTTTTGAGGCAACGAATTAGGACGAGACAATATTGTAAGAATATGAAGTGCTCCAAGGCTCTTATGTAATTTAAACAAAATTAACATTATAAAGGTTTGTTTTTGTATGCTAAAAATTACAAAACTGGAGAATATATATTTTACTCGTAAGAGAAACAGTTGTTGAAAGTTCGAACTTTTAGACATACATCTTTAGGGACCTGGCGCACTACGCAGCCACGATCATGAGTTGACGCATGACCGGCCGCTATCTTGAACTTAACTGTTCGGTCATGCGACCAAACTTTCTTCCCGGTCCGAGCTTCTGCGGCCAAGTCATGGTCATGCCCCTTTAATGCCCAAACATCAATCATACCAATGGACCTTGGTATGATAGATGTTTTGAAGATGAATCAAGTGACTGGTGCGAGTAATCGACTAAAGGACTCCTTTAAAACTTAAACCAAGACTGCACCCCAAAATTGCCCTTTTCCAAACAAACAATCGGCATACAGCAAGTAACAATTTTGACATAAATCTCATTAATACTGCATCAGTTCCTGGCAGTGGTCGTGTTGGGGGCCAGAGGGGCCCGTTGGGGCTGTAACTAGTAATTGGCGTGGTTTACGATGCTCTGCCCTCGGTAACACGCCTGCTCGGAGTGAACGCTGATAGATACATGTCGGGGTTAAGGCGATTTGTCAAACGACGCGTACGAAAGGGGAATTTGAGAATGAAGGCTTTTGGTTTTGGTAGAAATTTTCTTTGAGGTAGGGGAAAATGAATTGGGTATTTGACTTTCGCGTGTAGGCTGTCGATATGTTTACAGCAATATGTGTCACTACAGAGATGATTAACAGTGAAGTATGAAAGATGAAGACATGCTGCGCCAACCCCATGCACTGTTCGGTGTTCCGGGGACCAATGAAAGTAGTCTTGCTTGAAGTATTAATGTCTAATGATACCAATTACATACTAAAGTACATTTATATAGGGTGGCTATCTACACACACTGCACTCAAGGAAATAGAGATACGGACAGGAGAAGTAGCCCACATTTCTGAGTAAACAATTTTATTTAAGATAGTTAGTCACGTAAGTTTCGTCTAACAAATCATTCCTTGAAAGACTTTATTTGGAGATTACAGTCCTTTCAAGGCCCCTCTTAATGAATTGTTAGTACAAACTGTACTCTAGTGTATAATTGGCACCCGCAATGAGACTTCCAATAAACATGACCGCGGTAACTTGCAGTCGGCACCTGGCTTAGTGGCCGACTGAACTCGATATCGAAGCTGTCGGTAGTATTGAACCGTCTTACTGAACTGTTCCTGGTAGTTTGGGGTTTTAACAATCCGGTTTTCAGATGTCTTTGTGTTTCGTCGGATTTGAATCGTAAGATTTTAGTAAAGGTTTTGACAGATTCATTTTCTCGTTATATGTAGGTATGTACCATTACAACTTTTACCCTCATTGGATACTCATCGTCTTCCTGCCCTTGTCCCATTCTACTTGGGGTCGGCACAACTCTCTCCTGTCAGACTCATCGGATATAGAAAAACTAAAAATAATAATATTTCCCTAAATCAAATATTAGCACTTTTATAAACATGTCAAGATCAGAGTTTCTTAATTACTACCTAGCAGTCACTTCATCAATTAAGATAAAATTGAATTAGTTAAAAATATTTTTTTTCTATTTAGTTTTATCTTTACCGTCTTTGGGAAAAGATACATCATGTTTAAATAAATAATTTTACATTTAAATGAGATACGGAGCTCTTACAGCTCATTACGTCTTATCAAAACATTTAAAAAGGTTTATATTGAAGAATTCACTGTTCAATCAAACTGAACCTCATTCACAAGAGAATCTAAAAACCCAGTGAAAGTTCAGTGTCCATTCAAAATGCTGGTCTAAGAACATTAGCGCGTTAGCACGCGCACGAGGGATGACCGCGCGCTATGAGGCGTGGCGGCGGCGCGTGCGCGTGGCTCGGCACGCCCTGCGCGCGCAAGAATGGCGCCGTGTGTGCGTGCCGCGTGCACACTGCGCTGTTACAGGTAAATGTAGGAGATATGTTCTTCCAGTAGACTATTTATTGTAAGTACTAATTAAAAATTACGCTTGACAAACAAACTGATGAATAGATCTTTTTCTCTTTTTACTAAGATGGAGTGGTGTTGTCTACTGAGATCACTCATTTATGTTAGGAGTGGTCCTTTGGTCCAACTCAGGCGTAGATTTGCAAATACTAGCTGATAATCCGAGGACCTGTTTGTGATTATGGCAATATTAGGCTTTGATCGTATTCTGCCAAGATTGAAATTGGTGACACAAAACTACTATACCGTAATCCGAACTTCCTTTTGCTGTGACTTTTCAGAAGGGTAGCTCAACTAGTTAACAAACATGATTGAAAGCCTCTCCTCTATAGTTAGCATACTCCTTATGCATTAAATACTTGAAGATGACGATAAGGTGTGAAACACTTTCAAGTAAGCTGAAAGTCTATAATTACACCGCGTATGTAATGAGGTCAGTTCCGAACGCGTGTGTTCCTGTGAAAGGTCTGGTACTTAAACGTGAATTAATTTCCCACCTCAAAGTCTGAACGCTTCGCTTTTATGCTAATAACAATGAGTATACAGAGAGAAAAACTTAAAAGTGTACATTCACGTTTATTTTAATTAACATGAAGGATATAAGAGATGTCTAGTTACAGAATTTAATACAAGTGAAGATAAGTATGTAAATACCAATTTGTAGTATCCGGTTGTTAAAATGGGACTTGCAATTTAAGAATCAGTTCAGCTCTACAAAGCGTCGTTTTTGCCACAGAGACAGTTTCTGTCTTAAACTTCATGGGTCATATATACGGCCGCGTACCTACTGTACTGCAATATCTGGTCATGACACTACTAAATCAAATGCGACATGCACCAGAAATCGATAATTATTTTTACTGATAAACTCACATACAACATTGTTCTACGTTTATATCGTCCAAAGACGATAAAGACAGCTTTATGTTTCATTTAAGAGGAAACGCGGTCGGAGAAATTTTTGAAAATTAGGTATTTGAAGATACTATCGCTGTCGCACTGCGAGCGCGATTTCGACATTGATGCGATAAGGACAACTGCAGATCCGACTGAATAGCCTAAATAAAAAGTCATAATTCGATGTTTGGCTCTCGACTGTTTCCTTCCCAATATTCGACCAATTTAAAAATCCTGTGTCTATATGTTTTTCTTTTTTCATTAATAGTTGTCAAATTTGTACACTAGGCCTCTGTTGACAGCGGTCTAAATAGACAATTTTGAGCATTTTGTAAAGGTTCTAGTGCTTATCAAGATTATGTATCATCAAAAAGTAAAACATAGGGACACAGAAGAAGTTGATATTTATTTTACTGTAAAAATCATTGCTTTAAAGTCATCAACCAGGAAGAAAACAGGCGAGAGCGTTTGTATGGAGAAAAGACCATCTTTGAAAAGACACTTGGCATATCGTGATGTGTAGTCGGACTTCGGAGCCACTTTGTCCCGATTTGATTCAATTTGACGCCCGCGCTGCCGGCAGTAAATAGTTAGTTCCAACTGGTAACAACTTCCACACACTTTCCCCGCACTGTCTAGTTTACAATTTTGAGATTTTCACCAAAGTTTGCTCCCACCCAAGTGATGCAATTTTAAATTGTCGCTGCATCAGTACGTAGATATTTTGCCATGTGCAAAGATATGAATAACGTTTCATTGAATGTGTCGCAAAAATCTTTTGGTGTTTATTCACGCATCCACATTTTCTGCTTTTGAGTTGTTCCTGTCTTTTGTTTACCTGATACGGACCCAGAATGCATAAAAGCGATTGCCACATGATTTAACTGAATAACTGATGCACTTTACGTTGTGAGCCTGATGAGATTAAAAATGTTTTTTACCAAAATCAATAAATAAACTCATATTTAATTCAGCTTTTGAGGCAATCTGTACCATTCCAATTGCCAGTGGAAGTGTGGGCAGACAGACTGACCAGAAATAGATCGCAGCGCGCCACTGAATAAGGAATTGTAGGCTTTTAGTGTAGAGTTCAAGCTTATTTCAGCGTTGTAGTAAATCTGTAACGTTGAATAAGCTATATGTGATTTCCTTTTGCGTATATCATACACGGCGTAAGGACTTTGACACAAACTTACGAAAACCTGTTATTCGTCCAAGATAAACGGCTAACGTTGACAAAATACCTATCAAACGTTGAGAAAATTAAGGCTGAGGCACGGCCAAAGGTAGTTTTAGGAATAATAACCGCAATAAATAACCATTTGTTAGTTTAGTATAACAACAGTTCTCAATCTATACAATTAAATTACACCACAAAACCTGGGACCGGTTTATTGAAAATCCATTTCCTCAGCTTATCTCAGAATATAATTTAACGAACCACAATTGGAACCGCTGTAACACTGACAAAATACACAGTGTGACTGTACAGTCGAGGGCAAAAATATAAGGACGCATACACATTTTCAAAGATCTGAAAAAGGAAGGGCTAACTTCACCTATGAAACTGATCTTGATTAAAACATTTTAACTGCGTTCAAGAGCTGCCAGTATCAATATTCCACATGAATGATGACACTGACAGCTCTTGAACTGATCGCGTACAGTTTTATTGATGAACTTCTGAATCCTGAGAAAATAACACTATATCTTCATAAAACAAAAAGTACACGACGCCTATCATGATTGTGAAAAGAATTTTATCCAATAAAAGTGAAGTTTATTTATTATTTTCTTGTTAGTTCAGATCCTTTTGAACTGTCCATTCTTCCCTTTTTGCCGCTGTCAGTACTAGCCACATCTCGGTGGCCATTCCGCTCAAAAGCCGTAAAAACGGATCGGGAACGTACCGGAAAACCGTTGTGTGTCGAGTGTCATGTTTAATATATATTTTTTGTTCGTATCGCCGGAAATTGATTCGGTTGAAACTATCCGGCTGCTAATTGGAACAACTGGCGTGGTGTTTGTAGAAGGAAATTGAACTTATGCGGGGAATGTGGGAGCGAGTCTTGGTGGAAAGTGCCTGATAATAACCAATTGATTATTACACGACTGTTCAGTGCACTTTTTAAGACTATGTTTTGAAATGTCTGATTTTGCGACACTGCCACGGTGAGTGGAATGAAAAAGACAATAGCCTTGTTAGTCCGAGATTTTTATGAAAGCTCCAGAGATTCGGGTTTCTCGGGAAGCCGAATCCCGGAAGTGTTCATCAGACGTGTACAAGTACAACCACATTGCGCCAGTTATGGTTAAATTTTGTTTAGAGACTGAATCTAAAGTATGACATGACATGTTGACTTATGATAGTTGAAGCTTCTCAAGGTCAAAATATCCTGTAAATTATAACTTCAGAACTTCTAATTAAATATGCAAACTATTCTTGTAAGCTGCTTAATTACTAGATGCCTCGCTTAGCAGGATGACGTGTTAATGAAATTCCACCGGCTTCACTGAGGACATGGGTCAGTTCGGTTAGCTACTACGGACTTGACCCGTCACCCTGACATTATGACGTCATCTATCAAGATTTGTAAATTTTTACCTGAATATGGTAAAACGTGATTCATGATAATGTCTTTTTTGACAAATGCGTTCCAATGCGGGTCATACATCATTGGATCTATCGTTCGTGATGGATAACCAAATAATGAATCCGTTGATGGCTGACATTTCGGTACGGGAACGTTTTGTTCGACTGCAAAAAATATACAAGCGCCTATAGTTCAGTTTAACGTTTCAGGCGGCAAGTCTGCCTGCCTGTCTGTCATTATGACAACAATCCGAAAACAACACCAGGACCACAACCTGTCACAATAAGTCCAACATAACTGCGTTATCAGACTTGGTCCCCTGACTGGTTGAAGCAATCGCTGTGAATATTCATAACCGATAGATATTCAAAACTCAAGCCATTAATGTAGAAACAGTCAATAAGCACTAACCTACACTAACACATGAAATATTGTTACTGCTCAGCACCCAAATGCATAATATAACCATCATCTGACGATACCAAAATCGTCGCGTTAGATACTCGGTTTATCGCTACTCTGAACACGTGTTCCAGGTGTAAGTTCCTGGCGACCTGCCAGACACACTGTTTTCTACCCAGACACTACTAGAATTTTCAATTGAATCTAGTTTCAAAAAGTACCATTGAGGCTGTCGCTTGCTTAGCTCGCTGAACGTCTTAATAGGTAAGTCCGATAAGACAGAAAAGTATTTTGTGTGGTTATTAAAAGTATATTGAAAAACTACACAAATATTAACAAGACTGAATAACTGATATTGCTAATAAAGGAATTACTAAACTATTGAGATGACGAATAGTAGAGAAGTATGGAAAAAGAAACTTAGGCTGCGCATACCCTACGTAAATTACGATAAGGCGAGGAACATAATGATGAAAATGATAAAGACTACTTCAAAAAGTTCCTATTAACACAAAATTCATTTCGTTGAAACCCATATCACAATCAACCAACGTAAACGAGCAGAAAAACATCAAAAACAACAGATAACCAGTGTTCATAGCCACATGACGAGGACGACAGACAAATGAAAGCGAATAAACAACTCAATAGATCTGTAAGGCTGTCAATACAACGCGGGAGCGCGGTGGTGCCACACTGCAGAGGAGTTAGAAGACCAACTGAGAAACTGTGGTAAAGCAATCTCTTTTACTCTTAATTATCCGAACTCAGGGAAATATTCGAGAGTGCTCCTCTTGAGCAGATGATAGCACATTTTAGGTCGGTAAGAACGTTACAGAGGCCGCGATAATGTGGTGTGGTGTGGTGTTACAGTCTGAGCTAAAATGATTTAACGAGACATGTTAATTCGAAAAGACGAAAAAGAAGGACTTTGGCCCTTTTCCTGTAAAATGAGATGGGATAAGTGCGTGAGAGATTACCTGTCAGTTCTTGTAAATGGATATTGATGAGTGGCTTGGTTGCTAAAAAATATGCCAATGAAATAAACGTTGTTGAACCATTGTAGCAGTCTTGAACTAAGTCTATCGAAATCCACCATCATTATCATCATCATCTTCCTGCTCTTGTCCTATTTTACTTTACAAGGGGGCGGTGCATCTCGTCTTCTTCTTCCATTTTCGCTTGTCAACCATCACTCGCTTTTCTTTCATTCCTCACACAATATCCTTTATTGCGCAGTGTACCTTCTCCGTCTATCAGTTGAAAGCTGCCGAGTAACGCCGCAGGGTGCAAAGTGCGCCGTGGACGATGACACCGCCGGAGGGGTCGGGAGGGGGAGACCTCCCACCGTGCACTATTGCTAGGAATAGGATAAGCAGAATTGGGCCAATGAAGAGTCGATCAATTGCTGAAATGTTTATTGGGATGAGGCTCTATTGCTTTTTAAATGGATGGGTGTGGTAGGGTGAAAATGGAATATGAAAAGCCATTTGGCAAGCATTTGCAAATATTGATTTGGGATTTCCATATAATACGGACTTTTTTGGAAAGCAAGAAAAACTCAGAAAGGGAGAACGGAAAATTTCTGTGTAAAAGCCTACGAAGCCCGAATAATGAAAATATATTTCTGAATAAATAGATGGTGCCATACGGTACTCTACGAGTATGTATCGTGTTGGGATCATATCCATCAATAACTACAGATGCTTCTATCTCATAAACTTTAGTGAAGCCTTTTGCTATTTCGTTTGTTCGTTGACTTGACAAAAGTACAAATACAATAGTTCTGTAGAGTATATGTACCAACACTGCACACAACTCAAACAGTGTCGGCGTCCCTTTCATCTCGTAATTCAACGTTTTAGTTTGTTGTTGAAGATAAGAAGCTACACTCCGATGTTATTCTTTCATTAGCTAGCTTAAACAGAAAGCATCAGAAGTGCGACTTCTTGAGGAAACACTCACTTTTGAATGCAAATACCAACAAGATAAAGTTTAATTTACATTTTAAACGTAACTCTTAGAAAAACTACTGAGTAAAAGGTTTTTGTTTCGTCGGAGAAAGGGCCGTGCCCTATACTACCAAGTGTAAACCATATCTCTACACTTTCAAACATTTTTTATACCCAGCTTTCAAAGACACAGCCTGTGTCCAACAGTGAATGAGTAATGACAGACCAATTAAGGTAAATAATGTCATTACCGAACAGGTGCACTAGCTCTTATGACAAGCATTAAACACTGTTATTATGTTCACACACACTTATAGACACGGTATATGCACAGTTAATTGAATGTCAGTACGTATACGGAACGCCTGACTCTGACAATGTGTAGGCCAACACAATAGCTACATTAATTGTCTACATGAAAAGGCTTTTAAGAGCAAATAATTATCAAACAACAATGGGAACCTCTAAAAAGTTCTGCCAACAGTTTTCGATACATTTTTAACGAATTTGAAGCGAACTTTTACGCAGACATAAAAAGGATCTCAGGGCCTATACAAAGTGACATTCTGTCAGCGACAGCTACTGTCAACGGTATAGGGGTTTGAAGAACAGGGATCGTCCGATCAGACGGGTGTTATGAGGGGTGGACTACTGCCCGACGGTTTTTTGGGTTTTTCCCACATAGTAAGTAAGTAAGTCACGGATAGTGGATAGTGTTGTTAGTTCTTCCTTTTAGCTCGTTGCTCGCTGTTTTAAGCTCGTGGCTAAATGATAACAACCGCTCGGATCCATCTTTAGGTTAAGTCGTGCTTGCCTAGGTTGGACTGCGGATGGGTGACTACCCATTATATACCGAGTTTCCTCCGTGCCTCGGTCCGGTTGTCATTTATAGAACTTTGACAGTCGTTACAGGTAGTCAGTGGCCCGAAAAGTCTGACCACTAGTCTTACCAAGGGGAATCGTATTACCTAGTACTAACTAGGTTGTGGAGGTGAGATAGGCAGTCGCTCCATGTAAAATACTGGTATTCAGCTGCATCCGGTTAGACTGGAAGCCGACCCTAACAAAGATGGGAAAAGGCTAGGCAGATGATGATGACCGCTGTAGTACTTTTTATTGTCGTACTGTGTACTGTACTGTCTGCTTCAACAGTGTCAAACAACACAACAACGACAACGTTTCATATTAGTACGATTCATATTATCGCTATACAAATGCACCGATAAAGTCTCACTTCATACTGCAAAACTTTTACAGTTTCACACAACACTCTAAATTCGCAACGTTAATGCGAAATATGACTACATGAAATACCTTTTCCCGTTCCCCCGCCCCCAGCTTTACCTATCGACGTGTCTGCAGACAGAAGGCTTTGCGATATCCTCCTTAATTTACAACCTCAAGTGTGGAGCCAGATCGATTTATTGAGAGGATATAACTTAGTTACATAAGATCGCCTGATAACAAGTTTGATCCGGTTAAAAGTAGTCAAAGCATTCGTTGATTAAGTTATTTGTGTGTTCGAGGATGCGGGAATAAGGTAGTAACTTATGTGTGTAAAGAAACATATTTTCGCCGTCGTAAAACTCAGGACACCGATTTTTGAGGTTTATGAAGATTGAAGCATTAATGTAGAAGCTTATTTTTATACTATTATGATCAGAGATATGATAATCTTACTCGGTATGTTATTGAATTATGTAAAAATGGCTCGAATTTGTGCGCATATTCAGTAGTAGCGCCAGCTGATTCCTGTCCTCGAATATCACATTATTGGACCTGTATTATTCTGATCTCCTTTTTATATCAACACATATACCGATTACCGTGGCTTAAAAAGCCTTGTTTTCCAAACCATAAACAACTGTCCAACATGTATCACCCAGTCCACAAAGCGTTAGAGAATATTTTACTACGAGGCACATTGCAAGCCGACTATAAAAGTGAGACGTGCAGGCAGTAAAACATACCGCCATGTACTGTGATCTAGGAAATGCACTCGTTGTTTGTGTGCATTAAGGTTTCAAAGCACTAGTCCCAATCTCCCAATACTATACTAGGAGTAGGCCTTTGTGGAGATAAAGAAACTGAAACAATTTATTACAGGCAGGCGGAGCTATATTTTGTAGACGGATACTGATTAATTGAGACATTAACGCCGTTAGAATTCAAGGGAAGGGCGTTTCTGCGGCCTTTTCAAGACGACCTGAGTTATTAGAATTAGTCGTGAAATTTCCTACAAACGGAATTTACGAACGAATATCGCGATATCGGTGTAAAGTACTAAAGCACCTTTCTTTATTCAAAGTATGCCACCATCACAACGGTAACTCATTTATACCTCTATTGAAAACTAACTCCAGCTCCAAAGCAGACTAAACCCTTAAAACTTTACTGATCAAAATAATGTGGAAACTGTGGTTAATGCTCTGTATAGTTAGTGTTCATTATTAAAATATTAAAGACCGGCTCTTGCTTGTATAATTCTCGGAGATACAAGGGAGATGGTTAATTAACTGCTAGAATATGCGGGGACTATTTGGCAAGTTTATGTGTACTGCTAAGAGCAGTCCGAAGCTCCTTGCCCAGTTAATTTATATGGTGCCTTAAAATATAACGAAGTACTAAAAGATTGGAAGCCGACATGCAAGAATAATGCTAGCAGCAATATAATACTCTAATATTCTTGTTAATCAAGGATTTAGCTTTTGACTTCACCTGTTATGATTGACTCTACCACAGTGTGTTGAAAATCTCTATCACCTCGTCACTCGCTAGTATCGACTCCTTTCGAAGAGTTTCGTTAATTTCACGAACACATATTTCAGTTACACAACCTTTCCAAAGTACTACTACTATCAATATCAGCACTTTTTCAAACGGAATATGATTGCATGCCACTAAAATAAGGTCGATACGTGGAAATGAATCCCGAGTGCAGTACATCTGTTTGAGTGTCACTTGCTAAAAGCGTACGAATTAATTTATTTTACCGTACAAATAGTATTTTAGTCTGACGCGTTGTTGTTCGGCAGATTATAAATGTCTACTCAACAAAACGCAAATTACTGACGTTGCTCAAAAAAACACTAAGCTGAAGTGAAACTGGGCTGGCCACGCCTGAGATATTACCAAATGAGCTTTGGGCCAAAATAACCACTAGGAGCCTAGACACAACCAGGCATCGTGGCAGCTCTGGTAGAATGTGGCGGAACGCGGTACGCGGTAGACAAAACCAACGACTAGTAGTCCCCATAAGCCCTGAATCAAAATAACTGAATCTCATGGGTCTTTCCCGAGCAATTTGACGCAGACTACTAGTAAAAGTAGGCTGATTTTGCTGGATTCGCCAGAAAAATTAATGCACCCAACAAATTGAATTTCGACTACGTTTCCCATAATTATAATATGCAAATATCAAAACGCCTATTAAAAGCAAGTTCTCCAATTTGCATGCTGAAAACTCGAGAAAAGTCAGCCAAAGTTGGAAAAACCGTACGATTGAGAGAATTTGTTTTAATGATTTGAACTACTTTGAAGTTGGAAATCAAATATTAGTATTGTATTTCTGATCTGATCTCGTTATGGAATAGTAGGTTGCTAGTGGTTTGTAAAGTCCAACCGTTTTGATAGTACAGCGCGTTAAGAATCGCGTGTTGCCACCACCAACGTACAACCACATTGAAAGATTAATTACAACATTAAATACATTTTAAATTTCTTTGTTCCTTTTGGTTGCATCGTCAATATTTAAGCGGATAGACTGTAAACCCCGGTGGGGTGCTGGCCTTTCGTTCCGTGTCAGTACCGCGACCTCGTTCATCCCCGAGAGGCTTAAACTTACTTTGAGGTACACCTGTGCCCCGTCTAGACTCGAATCTTCTTAGCCTCACTTCGATAAAGTGATTTTTACAAGTTTTCTATGAGTTCCGCGGATTAGGTGTTACGTGTTTCGATGTTATACTTGTGCTCATAACACATCTTCGGTTTCATAAAATTTTAACTTCACTTCATTTCTAATGCAGCGGACTTTCAGTCGCAGTTATGTTTCCGGATTTGATTGCTTGTTGTCTAAGAGTAACATAAAATATGAAATTGAAAAATGGTGACTGTTAAGAACAACCGTTATGCCTTTATCCGTATAAAAGCTACTGGCCAAAGGCTTTTAGATGATTGCTTTAGACATTTTTCTAATTTAATTTTTTTTCTTTGCAGGAATTCGCAACTCTCACAAAAGAGCTCAACCAAGCACGGGAACAGCTCCTCGAGAGGGAAGAGGAGATTTCAGAGCTCAAAGCGGAGAGAAACAACACCAGGGTAAGTTACAAAGATAATGATTATAGAAATATTTGAGGATAACAGATATGTATATTGTATCGGTCCAAAGCTTGGGACAAACGTAAACGGTAAAACGCTGAGGAAATTCACGTGCGTAATTTCACTCCATCCGAGCTACTTGAAATGTTTCACATTCCACTCATTACCGACTATAGGTCCCGTCCCTGGTCTGTGCGAGTCTCCTTGCGATCATCTGTAGGTTGCCCATCTGGCTGTTAGACTGCCAAAACTCCTTCTGCCATCTCTGGCAAGCATTCCGTTAAGGTTCTGTTCTGTTCCAACGGCCATTTCCACTTCTATCTACGTGCCATGTATATAAACTTCTATTATTGAGCAGAAAACAGATAAGTATATCTACGACGCTGCCACGATCTCCAATAAAGGGTTTAATTGTCGCCATTGAACAGAGAAAAGTGTCCAAAAGCTCCAAAGATAAAACTATCACTTTCGAAAATACCAAGCTAGGATAGTATAAAGCTGACACCGCAACGACATAGTTGTTCCCTGGTCCGGATGAAGAGTGCACGTCACCTAAATAACCTTTAGAGAGCAGGCGAGAAGCCGTTTAGAACGCTCACCCGACCAGACGCGATGCACTCGCCGAGCTTCTTCAACCAATCTCAGCATTTTTATACAGTTTTCACTTTCGAATTATTTGTGGGAGCTTTCGAGAACTGATTTGTTGGTTGAATGATTCAGTTTGGGAAAATAGCAGGATGAATCGAATCGTTTACTTATTTGTCGACGTAAATCTAGCTAATTTTGACGACTGATTGTGCAACGACTTATCCGATCGGCTACAGTGCCTCATCATGTACAACCTGAATTCCACCACTGTTGAGAATAACCCTCTTATTATTTGTACCATTCCTCAAAGTCCTAAAATTTCAATATTCTGCAACGAATATTTCGGTGGCGTTTATTAAGCCTTTCCGCCCATATTCGTAGTTGCCAGGGCACACGAAAAGATGAAAGGTCGTCCATTGTCATTAATACAATGAACTAGACAAAAGATTTAACCAACGATGGTTAATTAAATTTTGACCAGTTTTTAAATGAAGTTTGTTCATTGATGAACTCTTGTTTCGTCGGGAATCTTAAATCTGTCAGAATCAGATGATAGCCAAGGTAGTCTTCAGAGAAGAAATTAAATTACAGTTACCAGCACTCTAATGATGTGCACATAAGTCAGCTTTTACGACCATTTCAACAATGAGTTTTTCTTAACTCTTGGATATCTGACAGTTTAATCAAAAGAGTAAAGGCTACACAAGGTTATAAGACCGTATAAGTGAAAAGTTTTATCCAATCTTACGGGAGTCTCATCGCAAATCTAACTCCGTTTTGATTTACACGATGTACCCTTACATGTTAAGCCCATTCTATTCACCGTAACTTTATTAACTATGACCCATCTGACTGAGCACCAAAGACTCTTACTTAACCGTAACCCAATCATCTAATAATAATCGATCAGAATTCAAATATGGCAACAATGTACCCAACACACGAGAATACTCACCTCACCTCAATACCATCTACAAACATGACATTAGAATATTTTCCCATATATCTTAGCGCTCCATATAAAAGGTACTCCAGCTATTCGCTGAAAGATGTTGAATAATTCACGAGGTTCCGTGTCTAGACCACGCCTCGGTCTCGGCTCTCTGGGGCTTTCGCACTTGATTGAATTCGATGCGCTAACTAGATTAGCGCTTATTACGTGATCCCTTTTAGTGCTGAACCCTAAAAGTTTTCATGTGAACTTTGTCGAAAGCCTAGCCAAAATCTCAAGTGATCGTAGGAATGTTTTTGTTCGACATTACGTTGTTTTATGTGGCTTCACATCATGGATAATAAGGACAATATTTTTTTTTTTAATTAACATAAACCAGTAACTGGGTTTCCTAGGTCAAATAGGCATTTAAATACTGTATTTAACTATCTAACCGGGTGCAGACCTGGTTAGACTGGAGATTTGCTAGGCAGATGATGATGTACATAAAATCTAGAGGTTTTTAATACACCCCTGAAAAGTATTTTCTTCTATTGCATTAATTTTAATTCCTATAGTCAAATCAGTCAGTTTTATATGTCAGCATCCGTAGTATCTTCCTCCTTCATATTCAGGCTATTATATTTCGCCTATACATGGTGTAACAGAAAGGGTATAGTCATATGAAAGGATATTCTGCAGACCATCAAACTGAACAACTTTCTTCTTGGGTCCAATATCGTAAATGCGAAAAAATTATCAGCTGTCCCACACATGTGGACATAGTCCTCTCCGAATATCCCCACAACAGGAACACACGTGATGTCTAAGTCGCGTCTCCTGTATATCTCAAAGGCTCGTAAGAGGCGAGTAAACTGTGATCAGCCACTAATCTCTTTATCTCGCCCGTGTCGTTGACCCGGCTTCTTTCGGTTCAAGTGCCTCCTAGTTGACTCGTTTAGTTTTGTCCTGTTTCGCTTTTGTTATGGGTATTTACTAATTGACTGTTACGATGTATGTTTCGACCCGAATCGTTGTCATAAAAGTATACAAATATTCGTTGTTCAAATATATCGTTTGGCCTTCATAGACTGGAGAGTCTCACTAATTCGAGCTTGCAATTATGGCATTATCTAAATGGTTATTTATGGCGGAATCGTTAAGCTTTGAGTAAAAGTATTCGTGTCTTCCGTTACGCGCCAGTTAAGATCTTCCATGGATTAAGAGGTTTTATTAACTAATAAAACGTGAATCGGATAAACATTTAATAAACACAACTTATTTGCATTGTGGATTAAAACAAATACGTTTCGAATAATTGTTTTTGTATCCGTCGAAACTTTGCATATTGCAATTTTACGGCCAATTATTAACGGATGCAGACTTTATGCATCCCTTAACTGAACATATCAACATAATCAGCTTATAACGTTCCCACTGATAGGATACCAGCCTAAAACTGCCTGTGAGAGGCAGGCTATAATTCACTACGTGTGTTTTTTACGGGTTGAGACATGATCGGTAAGGAAGTGACCACAGTTCGTCGAAGCGGATTTGACCTTTACTGGTCAGAATGAGCTTTATCATGCGAAAAACACGTCATGAGCCTCATTTCGGAACGGTCGACGTAACTCGATACCACGCTGGACTAAATGCCACAAATATGGTGATCGTGTCAAGCCGATTCTGCATCAATAATGTCGCTCCCTATACCCAGCGCTCAGTATTTTAGTCATACATGAAGTGGGAGATTTAGATTTTAATCGTTTATTTTTATCTACAGTTATTGCTAGAGCACCTAGAATGCCTGGTATCAAGACACGAGCGCTCGCTGCGCATGACAGTAGTGAAGCGACAGGCGGCTGCGCAGTCAGGAGTCTCATCCGAGGTCGAGGTGCTGAAGGCGCTCAAGAGCCTCTTCGAACATCACAAGGCGTTAGACGAAAAGGTAAGTTCAAATACTCACGTGACACTAGAAGGATCAATGTGTGTTTGAAGATTGAGACAAGTATGCAAAATACGCTCTTTGGGCGTACGAGTTGCGGACATCAACCCGATATCTAATTCAAGTTGGGATGATAAGAATCAGTAAAGTGTACTTAAAAACACGTTCCGTCAAATATTGTCGGTGACAGCGCCGGTGGTGCGGTGGTTAATTGTCAAAGAGTACCTAGGGACATATGTTCTATTTCTGGCAGTATCAAAAATTACCGTTTTTTTTTCTATACAATTTATTATTTCTTTGGTAATTATTACAGAATTCTGGACTAGCACTATGAATTAGCGTAATTACCCTAATAAGTCCTCTTCATAACTAAGTTTTAAATCAGGTTACGACGCTCACTGTTTTTTTTAACACATAAAATAAATTTACATTTATATAAATAGACTGAAGGTACTGACTGAAACTTAAAACAAAAATTAGCATACCTACCCAGCATTTTTTTCTGAATCTCAAATTGCGTAAAAGAATAACGCGAACAATTCTCACGTATCTAAAACTTATCGCTACTACTTATTCCCAATTTCCTTAGCAATAGAAAACGTTTTTCTTTCATAGATATGTTTCCAAATAAGGTTATTTCTATCTACAAACAGATACGAGTACCTTTGTCTGTGTCGGTTTGTAGTAAAAGTAAACGTGTTTTCTCTTGTAGGTATGTTTAAAAATATAGATGTTTCTGAAATCTGAAGTAATATTTAGGAATTGACGGGAACTGACTGCTTCGTTAGTCTAGTGTTTACAAGCGATTCTGCTTAACATGTGGTCTTGGGTTCAATTCTATGCAGGGCAAAGTTTTTTTATGTTCTTCCATTAGGAATTCCAGCAGCAATTTAGGAGTTAGGGTGTGTGACCGGTTAAGGGCAACCCTGCGGGAACAACAGGCGCGGTTTTATGTTATTTGTGTAAATGTCTTTAGTTTAACAATGTGTGTCGGGACGTGTTACAGGTGCGGGAACGATTGCGTGTTGCGTTAGAGAGGAACACGGCGCTAGAAGAAGAACTAGCGCTCACTAAAGAAGAAGTAAGTTGTTTCATTAATTAGTTCTTTATTATCGTTGTCAAAATGTTCATTTTTTTAATGCACTCATGCCTGCGTGTCTTGTGTAACCCTTGGAGTTGGTTGCCAAACCTGGCAGCGATTTCTCACGAAAATTAAAACAAGTTATATTGATAGGTACCTAAAACATTCCTTAATTATGTTTGCAGTAACACAAGTCCCTAAAATTGTGTTGTTATAGTAACTGACAATCAAATCCTATTGACGAGTAAATTAGAGAACACTACAATCGTGTTCCAAATCTAGTTTCCTAAAGCTCAATCGCCATATTTCCGATTGCTCATTATGTAAAGCAGAGCTGTGTTCCCATGAACTGTCAATAGGAGTTGGATTAAGCGCTACTAACGAACTGCCCTGCCAATAGTGCAATCACGTTGTTTTGGCACGGGACAAGTCGCTTTTGACAGAAAAGCTGTCTATTGACTATTGAGGACTTAAATCAACACACCTTATACCTGTGCATAAGTAGTCTTCCGAGAGGATTACTATTCATTATAAAGCTTTATCGAGGACTTCTTTCTCTTTTATAAAAAATATACCGCAATCTCTTTGAGGCATTTCTTCATTACGAAGATGAGTTAAGCTCTAGCTACACAGCTGAGCTCGTCGATTTTAATGATAAGGAAGGCACGCGACTATTCACTCTAGTTTCAACAATTACTTACAAATTATTTGACACAGCGCGAGCGACTTTTGTCCCACATCCCGCGCTTCAGTTTGACCAGAGCTTTATTAATTTTTAACACAAACAAAACCTCCTAACATATAACTTCCTCATCAGTTACAGCAATACAAGTCATCACAGGACGACAAGCCGAAGGAGAACGGCACCGTGCCCACCGGCTCGCCCGAACAGAACGGGGAACAACAGACTACTAAGGTACGGTGCACACTACAAGTACTACACAGTACAACATGATTCTGTTAAGAGTTGAAGTACATCTTGTATAATTGGGTGTTGAGGGGTTGTCTGTGAATTACATGAAGTAATTAGACTTGTTAATGAAAGGAGTGTTAATGTTGACAGATTTAAGATATCTTCGAGTTTTAAAAGAGTTTCTATTGTAAACTATTATCCTACATGACAGTTTTCTATGAAAAACGTTACATAAAGAAAGATGTCATTTCGAGCTTTAGAATCATATCAAAATTTTCTTCAACAATTTTTTTATTCGATCTGAAAGTAATGTTATGATGAATCTTTTGTGTATTTATACTTTTGCTAAAATTCTTGTAATTCATTGGCAATCTTAAACAAAGTCACGGGGAAACAAACAGCACCAATAATAACGTAAATTGTAAAAGATTCTACATACACACAGTACATGACACTAACAGAAAATATGTAAAGAAAACACACACAAAAGAATATGTGTTACTACTTAATCCCTTTAGATGCTTAGGCTGCGAATTTATTGAAGGCGTAACATCTTCTTTATAATTTTTGGCCATCTTTAACGGTTCAAGACATACATCTTTTCACATTCAAATGAAACACTTTGAAATAACGACAAAGAAATCGTCCGAAAAAGAGGCTCTTTTATCGATCCTGCTTCAATTAAAACTCGGTAAAAAGCTCGAGGTGTCGAGAAGTTAAAAGTACTTTTAACAATTTCCCGATATCTCGACCTTTCTCGCCATTGATGTGTTCGTAGCCTTAGTGGTTGGTGATTGTGCTCTTTTATGAACGTACCTTTTCTGAAATTTTATATCACGCCTGTAATCCCCGAAGGGTTAGGCAGAGGGGCACCTACAGTGCGCCCACATTACCTCGGTTATGTTATATGCTTTCGTAGAAAAGTCTTTCTATAATGATAACAGAAAAGGTATGTGTGTGTTGTGTGTATTAATTTTTTTGAATATTATGTTTTACTTAATTCATAATTTTATAACTGCCTACGTACGATTAAGTTGACGTGATTACCAAGCTACAATATAACATTAAGACTTGCACGACAATTTTTTTAATGCATAAAACGTTAATCGTTTATAAAATATCGTTATGTGTCAGTTAATCGTTTAAAAATGACAGAGACAGCACGATGTCTTAAATACTTTTCGCACTAAACACATAAACAGATTTTTAGTGCAAGTGTGCCCTAAACTTGGTTACCAAATTACGAATTAAGTAAATCACTTCTAGCAAAAGAACCGCTTAAAAAAACTAAAGTGAATAGCGTTTAGTTTGACATTGAAATTTGTTTTTTGATGGACGACCCAGGATCCAAATAATGTAAACGGCGAATCGGAGACGACAAGGAAAATCAGTGAGCTCCAAAATACGATCGCCAAGCAGGTTAGACACATGCTGAAGCATCATGCTGTACTGATGATTCGGTGGTGGGCAGGACTTGGCTCCATAGGCTGGGAGATGGACGTTCTATTGTGTGGCCAAACCGGAGATCATGGGCTAGACAAATAAACATATTAAATGTCTTAACAAATCAATAACTGCTGAAAATAGCCGGTGTGTACTGTGACTAGGATTAAATATGTAAGCCTTACGGCATTACAGTCGGATAAAAAATGAAGAGGCACTTATCATAACGAAATATCATTATGAACGAATTCAAGTTTGCAATTGAAAACATCTATCTGGCTTAATATGCAAAGTATACATTTTCTATCGATATAACGTTTCGTCTAGGCTCCCTGTTATTTACGATGTAAATATTTCAACGTGATACATCGCACCGTATCTACATCTACATAAATCTGTCTTCCGCTTCGGTGACACTTTCATCAAAATTGGCCGTGAACCTAAAAAACGGCAAGACACATATCTATGTAACTCTCATTAACCTTGTCTGCCCTTGTCATCCCTTTCGGGTTAAAAGGAGCAATCATTTTCAGCTACAAAGAAAATAATATGACTTTTTTGTTAACCCAGCGGGGATCATCTGCTTTATCTTTAAAGCTGACTTTAGTCTATTGCAAGTTCATTAGGGGTTTGAATACAGAGTAATTTGAAAAATACAAGCAAGTTTTAATACGATTAGGTTTGATTAAAATAAGCAAAACGAAGCTTTTTGAAAATTCATGTTTTAGCTCAGATGTAATACTGTATAGTCGAGTTTGGAATCGCTTTACCGCCCTTAGGGTGAAAGTCACTTGCACATCGTAACACGACAAAGTCGCTTTGTCTATCTTCTTCTTCGTCTCGAATCAACGACTTAAATCTTGTCCGAGCAGTAAGTGCGTGGCGGCCTCGACAGCTCTGTCATTTGCCTGATTTAAGTCCTGGAGGGTGCAGGTAATAACAGCCGCACGGGTCGATCCGTGGAGGGTGATCATCATTACATACTGAGTTTCCTCCGTGCCTCGGAAACCACGTTACCTTAAGCCGTTACGAGTCGCCTCAATCGTTACGAGTTGTCAGAAGCCCGAGAGTCTGACGACCAGTTTCATCAAGAGGTATCATATTACTCTGGTCTAGGTATCTATTAACTGGGTTGTGAGGGTCAGATAGGCAGTCGCTCCATGTAAAATACTGGTATTCAACTGCATCCGGTTAGACTGAAAACCGACCCCAACATAGTTTGAGATTGATTGTTTGTCGTGGTGCACGACGGCCGGGGTCTGTTTATGTGACAGTTAAATGCTCTTAGTTTCAACCTCGGTAGAACCAAATTATTCAATTTTGTTTTTCCGGGATTTTCAATAGGTAATTCCTTACAGTCACACCTAGAATTTTGCTAGCACTAATTCGGTACCCTTGTATAAGTGCCTGAAAAAGGGGATTATGTGGAAAACTGTAGGTAATACGCCAGCAAAAATTATTGTTACTAGAAGTCCATCCTCACCATTGGAGCCAGATCCACAACACCACCCAATCAAGCTAACAGGCCCCTAACACTGCGGCCTGATCGCCATGCACGATCGTGTCGCCATCTCTAACGCATACATCGTACTAATACGCATATCAACTTGTACTAATGTATTATATCGCTAACCAAATATATTTAGTACTAAAACCTGCTAGATTAAGTAGCTCTAAACCTAAAGGCTTCTGGTCATTGCATCGTTAAACATTCTGAAAGCAAGTTATTCTGATGCTGTTTAATGTCTTGTTTTTCTTGTTCTGTAAAACAAAACTTATAAAATACTTTGACAGGAGAATTAGAGATCAATTAAAGGAGTTTCGGGAAATCGGAAACCTGTTTATATAATTTTTAGATAAAAATGTTGGATACTAAGCCAATTAGTATGCTTTAAAAAACAGTTTTCCAAGTTATTATCATCTCAGCCAGATAAATTCTTGTTTGACCTGTAGCTTATCGGCTATTCAAATGAAGCTTGACAAGTTTTCCCGCTCTTATGATTATCTTGATGCATAATATTAGTCTGGAAACTGAATATGAAGCTGGAAACAACTGGACCGGTAACGGCCGATATCGTCCCTGCTTTCATATCTTTACATAGCAAATATCTTTTAGAACTCATTTGGCGTTCTACCAGAACTCTTTTCACTGACTAAAAGGTGCAACGACCAGAAGGCTTGAACTGTACAATATAACTATAACCTACTAATTATCGTATGTTATTTTAGTTTCATTTGTATATAATTATAGCAACTACGAGTATATTAATCTTACTGTTTGTGAAAACTGGATACATTGTACCGTACAGACCTGAAATTGCTAAATCTGTAGTGTTGAAAATTCAACCTCAAAGCCTCATTATTAAGGTTGGCAAATGGGAAAAAAATTAGTTGGTCACTTTAAGCCTCCGCACGGCAGTATTCGTAAAGTTTACTACGACTTCTTGGAATCAAAAGGAACCTATCTGTTGGCTCTGATATACAAGAATGAAGGAGCATGCTGCCTCTTCTACGGCTTAATAGCATATTATTCTACATATAGCTTGCCTTTGCTTAATCTCTAATCGCTTTGCTCCGCAAATGAAATAAACCGGTTATAATTAAATGTAAAAACAGTTTTGACAAATGGTATTTATAGGTCAGACTTAAGCAATTTGTCACCTGTATGCCTGATTTCTCGAGCAAATCGCTCTGTAGAATTTCCAACTATCGACTTTGAGGGTTAAAAATCTTATTGTTCAATAATAAGATGTTCTCCAAGGATATATTGCTCAAGCCAACCTTGAACTACCCTACTAGTAGCATGCAACCCCCTAGACTACCATCGGCGCGCACTGACATCACGTAAAACTACCATAGGAGCATAGGATCACATTCATTGACACTAACACTGACCATCACCGGTGACCACTGTAGTTGGGATTCTCCATGGTAATCTGTATTTTGTACCGTGTTTACATGATGGCTAGCTAGGATTACGCATAGACTGATGAGAATGTAATGCTGGAGATTTTGTGATGCCTTTGAAAAATAGAGTTTATTGTGCGTGTTGTAAAGTTCAAATTCGTATAATTATTACGTCGCCGTCAAATTACTGCTTGAATGTCGCATTTGTACTCTAAAGTCTGATAATAAAGTTTATTTTTCAATGTCTAGAAAATCCTTAACACTGCTTTCCTTTTGGTCTGCGTTTATTCCAATTGGGATCAGTTTCGTCCATTGCTTCTCTTGTATTGAAAGGCTATATCAATGTAGTTAGTAAAGGAGCGATGGATGTGGCTTGAAAAAACCTAGCCAAAGTGTAAAGGTAGTGTAAGAATGTAATTTAACGGTAAGTATGGGTCGACGCATTTTGTAAATAATATAAAAAATAAAACATCCCAAAACACCACATTCGAATGATTAATCATCTATTGTGAACTAAATTCAGAAGCCATCACCAGTAAAATTCTAAATTAACCCATCCAACTCTTATGCCGAGAACTATTACCGTTACTTAACACGTCTGTCAAACTACAATTACAAGATCGAGACGGGAACATATCTAAGGGCGATTTGGACCAATAAAACTAAACGCGATCAACACAAAAACCGCGTTCAAGAGCTGTTAGTGTCATAATTGCTATGGAATATTGACACTGACAGCTCTTGAACGCCATTTGGATGGCCTAATCTAGTTCAGTCTTTGGTGAAATCCGCTCTACCTAATTCCAAGCACGAACTAAGTAACGTTAACAGATCTCGTCCTTACCATGACCTGACCAAATTAATCTAACACTGCATTCCCTATACAGTCAGCAGAGTTAAGCTCGTGGCAGCGCCGCGTGGCCGAGCTGAACAACAAAGTGTCTGAGCTTGAGGACCGCCTGTCCAAGGGAGAGAAGGAGCTGGCCAAGAAGCAAGACGAGTGCGTGAAGCTGCAGAGGGACCTGAGGGAGAACGTCGCGCAAAAGGAAGACCAGGTGAGTGCCTTAATCAGCTTATTAGCTGATCTCTTAGCGAGGGAGCTCCAGGAAAGTAATTCCACTATTCCTTATCGAGCAGCCGTCTTCCTGTGTTCCGGTTTGAAGGGCTACTAGTGTTGTATGGATCTCGAATTGGTTTACCACCCTATTGTTGAATATCACTTTCACCTTATCAGTAAGGTGAAAGTGATAAAAGTTTCAATTAGCCGGGAATTGTTGTCAAAAGTGGTAAAGCAATTACGATTACAATTACAGGAGATATTTCAGCTTTATCTCTGGACTTGCGTGCGATGCCTTTGGTTTACTGATGCCGGTAGTTGGCGATGACCACTATCTACCAAGTGGGCCATCTTTTAAATTCCTATCCATTATCTTAGAAAAAATAATATTTAGAAGTCTGGCTACTCTTGTCTAAAACTTATCTATACTTTTCAATAAAAATACTCGTATCATCCCCGCCATTAACACAATCACGTCCACAATAAACAACGTGCTATCTTCATCCAGGAGGAGCGTATAACGACCCTGGAAAAGCGGTACCTGAACGCGCAGCGCGAGTCCACGTCGCTGCACGACCTCAACGAGAAGCTGGAGCAAGAACTCAACCACAAGCAGGCACAGCTTAAGGTAAGACTACTAGTATAAAGGCTAAAGGCTTTTTAACCGAAAGTGATTGACGCGTTCGTTTATATGCGTTATGGCCTACAAACGCGACGAAATTGGTTGTGCGAGCATACGATATTCGTATAAACGAAAACTATGATTCATTTGGTTATGACACAGCCTAAAACAGGTATCGTCAGAATTTTTCCAATACTCGATGTGTCGTTTGTATGGTGGGAACCGTAGTTAGTTGTTGTATTCTGGGCTAAAGATAAGGATATATCTTGAGATATAAAGTAGTTCGAGGAGTGAAAAATTGTTCTTGCATGATTACTTATGGTCATGAGGGAGTGAACCTATGGGTTGAAGCGAGATAACTTTGTAAAAGTATCGGTTTTAATTGTTTCAGAAACAAAAAATATGTTGTCTTAACTGAAAATCAAGTTAGAATCTGGAACATGGATTGAAATATTTTCTATAAGGCAAATATATTTACCTATCATTTCCTTGTAGATTGACATGTAGTTAGTTTTATGTCCTTTCCATTTCTCGGGGCAGATCAACGAGTAGATAATTCTAAAGTAAGTTGTCTGAAAATACCTCGAAATTATCGTCGGAACAAAACTCCTAACCCAATTCCTCCAACAGAGCCTTGTAACTAACAAAAACTAACCTAGCCCCGCTTCCAGTAGCCTGCACTCTCATAGACCATGCCACGTCATTCGCATTGCAGCTGCAAGAGGAGAAGATCGCGGCCATTGAGGAGAAGCTGGAGCTCTCCACGCAGAAGCTGGCGCAGATGTCCTCGCTGCCCGAGATGGAAGAACAGCTTAAGGCCAGGATGGAAGCGCTTAGCCAGGTGGGTTGAGGACGGCATGTGGTGGAGATGTAGATTTACGATAATGGGGATGTAAGGCAGTGTGGGTGTAGGATAATTGCGGTTTTGGATAAGGTGATAGTGACAGTACAGTTTGGTGACAGTCGCTGTTTAATAGGGAGTGATATTGGAGCTATCAAAGTTGTGGAAAAGTTTGATGGGTAATAAATGCTTTGGAACAGACTAGTAATTGAATCTGATTCTGATGGCTGTTAACAATCCTGAGAACAAGATCTGAAGGCTTATTATTGTATTCAAAAAGTTAAAATTCAAGTCACGATCACATCTCACCTTTTTATATAGATTTATACTCAGGTTAGTTAGAGACGTCCTCAAACTACGGGAATTGCCCGTCTGAGTAGTTTAAACATGTTAGGTCGATCTTCTGGTGATTGAGATTACAGAAATGAGAGCTACCCCAGTCACCCTTTTCGTCAAACTCATGTGAATGGCTTGATGTGAGACCTGACTGACAACAGATTCTGCTTTTCAGAAACTAGTGAATTGAATAGGCTGCTTCGTAAAGAACTAATATGATCAGTATCTTTCTAAATATCTGAGGCCGAGATCTACAAACGTTACTTAACACATACTTTGGTTAAGCGTTATTCTTGTATCTGCCGCTATATTGTCAAGCTACAAGGGCAATATAGAGACGGTACACTGGCAAAGCACGTACGAAGTAATGTTTATAGATTTCGGCCTATGGCTACTATGGCTATAAAATTAAGTAATTTAGACTATTTTTTTGTTTTTTTTTTATGTTGTAGTGATTAACAGAGAAACTCGTGCTTTATGCTTCTCATATTCCATTCCCCATTTTAGTCTTGTGACATTAATCCTCTTCACAGTGGAATGACCCTCAACTGATATTAATTATTTCGTTGCAGTAGCTTTTATAAGTTTGTTGACTAACTTAATAATCTATCTAAATTGACCTTATGGTTGTTTCAATTTTACTTTATTGTAAAAATGGTGCTGAAGTAGATACTATTATGATGTTTAAGGAGTGACTTTACTTACCTCACGCGGAAACGAGTTGATTCGGTCAGAAATAGCTTTATTCTCATGCAATAGAAGCGAAAAAGAAGTCATTCACCTCGTTTCCGTTCGGACGTCGCAACTCGACCGCGTGGAACTATTCGCTTTTATTGCGTGCAAATTAAATTGTATCTGACTGGGTCGAGCGCATTCAGCGTACATAAGTGTGGTCACTCCTGCAGGCTGCGTTTCTACCAGCAAGAATGTGGAGCGTACCCATTTCCACAAGATATGCGCGATGTGTAGAGAGGAAAGTGCGCTAAACTAACCAATCACATAGCTAGCTAAACTAGAGCTGTGAAAAATAAACGATAATTGGTTCGTTTCACACACATCCCTCTCTACGCATCGCGCATCTCTTGTGGAAATGGGTACGCTCTAAGGCCGCGAACTTAGAGGAGCGTAGCGTGCAGCTGGGCGCTACATGGCTAACTACACTTAACGCCTCGCTGCACGTTGCAAGACACGCTCTGCCCCTAAGAATTTGCAGCCTTTTAGGTCGTTATACTTATTATATAGTACATTATCTATTCCTTTTTAACATATTATTATGTGAAAAATAACATGGCTTTTTTTTATAATGCAGGGTATTTGTCCGCAGGCACAGGAGCGGCACGGCTCGGCCGAGGACCGCATCCAGCGCCTGGAGGCCAGCGTGGAGGAGAAGAACGCCGAGCTCATGCGCCTCAACCAGCGCCTGCGCATGAACGAGGAACACAACACGCGCCTCTCCGCTACCGTGGACAAGCTGCTGTCCGAGTCCAACGACAGGTTACAACTTTATCTTGATTGATCTTTCTAGAACGCCTATTGCAATTCAGAACAATTTTGTGTGGATCTCATTAAAATAAATGCTTGGTTACTTTTTAGATAGACTTTCGTTCCCATGATATTGGTAACTGGGGAATTGATTGGCTCAAAACCCCAGCCCGGGCCCAGGCTGCAATTTATCATACCAAAGCTACTAAAACTTCCTCAATCAACAGCAGATTGCTGCGTGTGCTAATTAATTTAGCATTAGGGACATCTAAATAGATTTTTTTTAATCCATGCATGCGATGTATTCCATTGCAGAGTTTTAAAATATCGGGGACTATCTTATTAATTTTTTGACGTTCAAAAGTATTGATTCTCTTTCTAGTTTGAATAAATGACTTATTGTGATTTTACTCACCAAAAAAACATTGTTTGTTTCAGGTTACAAGTGCACCTCAAAGAGCGTATGCACGCGCTAGACGAGAAAAACGCTCTGACGCAGGAGTTGGAGAAGACGCGCAAGTACGCCGACGAACTGCTCGCCGAGAAGCAGGAGATACTCAAGGAGCTCGCCAAGTGGCGCATGGAGACCGAACAGGTATTAAAAGGGCTAGTTTAGGAACTAGAATGGCGTTATTGAAACTTACCATGCAACTAACTTGATATAAAGCAGTAACTTTCCAAATAGTAAAAAAAAAAACAGTTTTTATAATAAAACAATATAAATCTTCATGGAATTACCCCTGCGGAGGGTGCAGGGGAGAATTACATCAGTGTTACGTCAGACTCTTACCAAGTAAAAGTTCACAGTCGCTAGTAGCGTGAGTCCGCGCACACAGCCTCACTCGCACCTACTTCTATTGTTCACTCTATTACGATATTCCTGTACTACTGGTTTTTTTTTATTTTATTCTACTATAACCTCCCTTTTTTCATTCCAGCTAAAACGTCAAATGTTGGAGCAGGAGATCGCCTTCAACATCCAGCAGACAGACGCGCTCACTCGTTCCTTATCACCCGCTGCGCAGCCGCAGCCCCCTCCCGGATTGTTCCAGCCCAAGGTATAACATTAACTCCTCATTGATGCTTTTTTACTTACCTTCCAAATGGGAGTGGCCGTCATAACATCATAGCCGCATCCTTCTGTTCCTGGAACTGAGGCCGGATTTTGTAAACGTCTCTTAACCGTATCTCTTATCTAGCACTTGTGGCGACAGTTGTGCGACAGTGACATGAATAAAGTCCATGTTCTGTACCATTTATTAATTTTGGCCTCGAATTCTTTTTGGAAGCAAGCTGATTCTACCACGCAAGCCCAATGCGGGTTTATGAATTTCCGATAATTTCGAAAAAATTCCACAATATCAACCAATATCATCTGCCTAGCCTTTTCTCAACTATGTGGGAGTCGGCTTCCAGTCTAACCGGATGCAGCTGAATACCAATATTTTACGTGGAGCGTGGAGATATTTAAAAATGATAGCGATCAAAAAAAAAATCTGTTGAGTGAGCTCAAAGCAAACCTCCAAAGTCCTAGCTGATGGTTCATATTAAAAAAAATCAATATATTTGATGTTGGTGTTATTAGAGTCTCAAAAAAACCTGTCATTTTTGTAATGAAATATGTGATGAAAATCGAATCAACCTATTAAACACATAATCACGTTATTTACTCTTAAAACTAAACTCAAATAGTATGTTTACCCGCAGCTGGACGGGTCGTGGGAGAAGCTGCAGCAGGCGCACGTGCTGGCCAACGTGCAGCAGCCCTTCGACGTGTCCAGCGACGCCGAGGTCAGTTCTCTATACGAAGTTAGTTGCACCACGTTTTATACCGCATGCTACATTATTTATTTTAAGGCAACACAGCTGTCAGACCTCTTTTAACATGTTTAAGTGTGTACAGTCACGAGCAACGAAATGCATACGCTTTGCCAAATTCAAAAGCGATTTTCTCCTACTGTATCGATTAACGTTTTCGCGAGCATAGTTATTTGGAGGCCAAACTATTACGAAATAGGTTTTATCTCGAGAGTAGTAACCGGTATTTCACTTTTGAATTTTTGGAAGTGTATACTTTTCACTGCTAGTGACTGTACTTATTTGGCAAATGCGTCTTTTGAAAGAGGTTAGCGAGTTGCAAGGACCGCACGCATAAGGCCCGGTTGCATCTGAGTGGGGACAAGCGCAGCGGAGAGGATGCGTGCAAGATTTTATCAATCACAAGAGAGACGAAAGACGTTATGTGGATTTCAGCCAAGTCTCCTATCCTCTCCACTCGTCTTCGCTTAGTGGAAATCGGGTCATATTTTGTGGTTCTTCGTGAGTTGTGAGACTAGAAACGCAAAAACAGTTGCAGTAACTGCGCACGCGCAGCGCATTTGCAGCGCATGTGCACACTATAAAGGATTCAAAATAGATGATTAAATAGATTTCTCAAAAATATTGTGTCAATTTTCCATGTCTTCTATTTGGTAATAAACTAATACTAGTCATGATCGCACTTCAAATATCTTATCTTAGTCGAACACATACACCTTATTGTGATTTACTATTTTATTTTCGTAGTTACGTCCCTATCAATCGAATACTGACTAAACGGCGGCAGACGTATTCGGTACAGCTAGTTCTAAATACATCTGCGTCGTCGTTAGGAAGTAGTCGTAGCTACATGATGTTGTCCACCAGAACGAGGAGTCAGACGGCGGCGTGGAGGGCGGCCACACGGACGCCGCGGCGCTGGCGCTCATGCTGCAGGAGCAGCTGGACGCCATCAACACGGAGATACGGCTCATCCAGGAGGAGAAGCAGACCACGGAGGCCCGCGCGGAGGAGCTGGAGTCCAGGGTGAGCACTAATTGCGTTTTATGGGGTGGGAGAAGGAGATAGTAGGAGTTAGGTGGCATTCAAGAAAATGCGACGGTTCATGTGTACAGTCGATTGGTAGCAAAAAAAAAACTGGTTTTGAATGACATTAACTCTTGAGGGATATAAGGCTAAGAATGTAATGCGATTGACCGAATAACGTTTGGATGGAATCTGTTATTCGAATTGATATTACATAAGTAAGAATTGAAGACGTGTTTTAGCCTATTAGTATGTTTACTAACGAGAAGCAGATAAAGTAATCAATAAAGCATTAAAAAGGTAAGATAATCTTGTTCTGGTGGGGGTTAGTATAAAGACTAGATACATGGTGCCTTTCATCTTGTCTAGAACTATATCTCAATGGTTGTGGAACAATAACACCTCAGCAAACATCTGTGTATCATAAATTGTATTAAAATGTTTCAGCTTACATTCTGCTTATCCACACTTGTATTTTTAAGTAAAATAGGAATAGAATTCTCGGTGATGGCTCAACTACTCTGTTCATTTCATGGTTTTGATCGGTGTTCAGTAGTGGCGGCGCAACAGTTATTAAAACATCTTTTGTCCCTGGTAACAATGAAAATAACTTCTGTTACTTTGATTATTTTTGGTATTCTGTTCCCAACAATAACCCAGAATCCCAGCAAAATTGGGAAAAGATATAAAAGACAAAAAAAAAATAAAGGATTTTCAAGGTTTTATAAGGGTTAAGCGCCGCCACATGATGTTTTCATTTCATCTTAGTGGGACTGTAACAACTCCATCGCCTAGAATCTTCTCTTGCTACCGACTACATATTTGTACTACGTGCTACGCGCGATAAACTCCACCCACGGGTAAAATAATAAATTAAATAAATGAAAGATAAATTATTTTCTGGGAAATATCGTAACGCCTCAAAAAAATAATGCTCAACCACTCTTCCTAATTTTAACATGAATGAAACTGAAATGTAGCACTCTGCAAAGGCTACAAATATCAAATTTACTGTATATTTTTAAGAACTCCAAAAGCTCAAACTATAAAGCATTTCTGAAATAAACTGCATATTTTGCTTAGGTTTTTTTTTCAGTTTGATTTTTATAAGCCAAAGTCAAACCGTTTATTTATTTCAATTATTCCATTAAACGTTATTTCAGAAAGTCAACATGTGGTACCAAATAACCTAAGGACGTATGTCTACATACCAGGCCCGAAGGCACCTAAGATGCCGATTCCGCTCGGGAACAAGGCACACTAAGGAGTGTCTACTGTAGTCAAATAATATATTATAAATAAATAAATAATAAAACGTTTATTTATCTCCACAAATTACAATCGTTATTTGAGATATAGTTGACAGGTAAAATAATTTACAGCAGAAAGTTGTAATTTGTGGGAGATCTGGAGTCTAAACTAAGCCTAGGCCTGTATTATGTACGCACTGTGGGTATCACATCACAAGAAAATAGAAGTAATATTAGTTATTCGTTCGCAAATATAGTTTCTATGGAGAAGAATGGGTAAGAAGAAAAACAAAAAATAAATAAAATAAGACAAGAGTTTCAATATTTCTCAGGAAACTTAAATAATTTTTGATAGTTTTTTCGGTTTAAACATTCTTCCTCGCTGTTCAATATGTACGCGCGTAGTACGTGTACGCGTGTGGGTCGGGTGCTGAGGCCCTAACTATTAACAGGATGTATATAAGCGGGTGTGGTCCGGGCAGGTGGGCAGCTACGAGCACATGAACGTGCTGGCGCGGCGCGGGGACTCCCCGCCGCGCGCCGCCTCGCCCTCGCGCCACCACGCGCAGCACCACAAGTACCACACCGTACGTACGCACCACACACCCACACACCCACACACCCACCACGCGACACCACCTGACGTGTCTGCACTTTACACTAAAACCCAAAAGATAACCGATTAAAATAACATAACACCCTGTCAGACATCGGTTAGTCACGGTCGATTACCGAAAAATGAAACCTAAAGGACACTGAAAATTCTCTTGTAATGAGCATTCTAGCGAATGAGACATTAAATGCTTTATGTTTCAATGCGAGAACATTTAAAATCAACAAATGCTCGTTGTTCTGTTACAAGAGAAAGTTCAAGCTTTACCTTAACGGAGAAGCGACAGAGGTTAGCCCGCGAAATTCAAATCTTCTTACGGTTTTTGTAAGTTGCGGGCCAGTGTCAGGTTGTATGGTGAACAAAATATGATTCACAATCGTAACACGTATGTATTTACTGAATTCTATGATATTGAAGACTATTTTGTGAAAAAGTCATTCAATGGGATTATATGAACTTATAGGGCTGTATTGATGATTTTAATGATTATAAATCTGTAACTACGTACGTGTTACTTGCACGAATCATATTTTCATCAACTTACAACCTGACACTGACCTGTAAATTGTAAAAACGTTAAAATTTGAATTTCGCGGGTTACCCTTGCGCTTCCGCCTTAAGGTTGTTGGTTGTTGACACGTTCCATATATCAACTAAAGCTTCAGATACCTTTATCTAAACTGTTTATTTTAAGCTACGTCCACACTAGCGCAACTCGCGATACAATTATTAAACATTTTCTTTTCCTATAAATTACAGTCTTGTGTCATGTTTCGGACAGCTTAAAACGATCAACTTTGTAGTTGGATTTCTTGCATATTTACTAACATTATCAGGACAAGACAATCCTGACTCGGTTTTGGGAATATAATTTATACATTTGTAGAATCTAACTGTAACATTTCACATAACTTGAGTGTTTTAGGAATATTAATGCGTTTATACCAATAAGAAATTTCATTTTGATTAAAAAAATGGTTTCTATTCTGGAAACAAAGTAACGAGAATAATAAACACTTCCAGTTCTTATTTGAATATTTATAAATACTAAAACAGGGTCAAATTTATCTATGTAGCGAAATTCTGCACTCGAGATAGCTAAATACGATAAAACAAAATGTTTTAATTTTGAGGACTCGGTCGCGCCCGCTGAGTTGCTCTAGCTAGTTAAATTTGACCTTGTATTGCAGTAATGAAGCAAACCTTACTGTAAGTAAGTGTAAGCTAGAGTAGCACTAACACAAAGTCCTCACGGTTGGCTGGCGCAGGCGCCGGCGTCGCTGTCGCCCGCGCAGCACTACCGCGCGCCGCCCGCGCCCGACAGCCTGCCCGCCAGCCAGGTCCGTCCGCTGCTACTTCTAAGCCATATAGCAGGACCTGTTTGTACTTAGATTGTACCGCGAGACTGCTTTTAAAACTTCTAAAGGAAAATGGTTCTTTTGGTTTTATTTAATTATTTCTTTTATTTATTAGAGACCACAGACAATGTTGATTGATCCAGTTTAGCGGAACATTCTTGTACTAGAAAGGTATGCACGCATTCACAGGAATGGCTTCAGCTGTGTGGAAGTTTGCGTCATTTATAAACTTTTCAATGTACGGTGAAACAGTCTGCTACAACTTTGAAATGTACAAAGAAATACAAATTTAGAAAATATATTTCATTAATTCTACCAATGTTCTTAGTTCTAGAACTTATTGTAAACTACGGTATAAGTTTCATTTATATAGTATTGTCATGTACACCTAGATGATATATCAAAAAACATAGTTACTATTTTCCCGGCAATTGATATGAATTAGTTTTGAGAAAATAAAACGAACTTTTTCGTAGTCGTGCTGAAGCAGACTGATTCACCACAGTATCGTATAAAATGCGAATGTTCTTCTTGTTGCCTATATTTAGTTATAATATCTAAGTAAAATATAAATATATGACATCCTAGCATTTAGCATGACACGCCCTCTATTGATATTATTATTGTGATCCAATGCTCAGTATTATATGCCATATTGTCAAATACTTAATATTTATTATGGCTTTGCCACTTTTCCATTCGTCTTTAAATTACCATATTAGCCAAAAACATGGTAAAAACGTGCTAATATTTGTTCCCTTTTATACTATCATAATATTTTAAAACTTATAAATTAATTATCATTAAGACTAGAAACTGGATATTTACCGTTGTAGTTACCGTGTATCGTTTACTGTTTTCTTTGAGTTCCCGATATTTCGGCGCTGTTGCAACCATCATGATCACGGATAATCAGTAAACATGGTAAATATTCCGTTTGTAGTGTTAATGATAATGTTAGTGACCATGATAGTTTAATATCTTATAAATTAACTACAAAGTGGTCAAGCCAGCCTTTTGTTAAAACAGCGGCATGCCAGCCATATTCCTATGATATATAAACATATGTATTAGCAAGTAGTTTATCATATTATTAGCTATATAGATATTGTAAACGATTCGATATTGTCATCTAAGTGCACAGCACTGCTTGACACAAAGTAGTTACTAGGCGAGGCTTGTATGTGCAGGATATAACGAAGCAGCGATACACTACTTTTCGTACAAACAATCCTAAATTAACATTAAAGTATCCTTGTTACAAATACATTTTGTAAGTCGAACTTGTATTTACGGTTTTTACTTTAAAACATAAAAAAAAAAAAAAAACTTTATTTATACAAAAACCTTCAACATTGATTTAAGACTAGGTCACATAAATTTCAGTGAAATAAAGGTAATACAGATAGAGTAACCCTGACTCCCAAACTAGGAGATCCTGTGACTTAGGAGTCAGTGTACTGCTGTCACTATGATACAAAAACCTTTTACTAAAAAGTGTGTTAACAAAATCTTGGCAAAAAAGAAACAAATTTGAAAGTACAACTAAATTATTTTAACAGAGATTAAACTAGGAGACACCCTGGTTGACTACTAGACATCTCCCTTGGACACTGTTCTAAGCTTTCACGGTTTACAACTAAATTTATACTGTCACTTACGGGATATCTTCCGTGATTGTCATTATTTTGAGCTCGGTAAGCGAGTTGAGACTAAAGATCTGTAAAATGTAATACCTACAAATATACATGAAATAATATTTAGTTTATTTTTATATTTTTTACAGATTGTAAAGATTTGTACATTTAGATTATATTATTGTGATAAATTCATAAAACTTGTTAATTTTAGTTTAATATATGCGTAGTGTAAAAGTAATCCTATAAATTGTCATTTTGGCTGTTAGAGTCAAAACTATTTTAACAATAATAATTACAAGTAGACTCACCGGCTAAATGTAGTACAATTAAATTTAAATTAATTTGTTTAGTTTCAGAATATATGGTATATCAGAAAAATAGCTTATTATATTTATTATTGCATGAAGTATTAACTTTAACAACAGTTGAGATAACTTTAAAGATATTTTCCTAATGTCTACCTATTTTCTAATCACACAGGATAACCACGCGTGCGTATCACGCTACCGTAGGTATGACATCCGCTTAGTGCATTTGTCCAAAAACGGATAAATATAGCGCCATCAGCTGCAGCATATCTGGTATTTACTATCATGACAAAAGCTAACGTACTGCAAAGCCTAGTCCCCTAGCCTTAACTACTGTGGCTTTTAATACCGTAATGTCGTGCCGTCCGCAGCTGGCGCTGTGCGAGGAGGGCGCGGCGGGCGGCGCGGAGTCCCCGCTGACGGCGCGCTCGCTGCGCCTGGAGCGGGCCGCGCGCGCCATCCACGCCGAGCGCGACCGCCTGCGCGGCCACTACCAGCCGCCCTACGACTCGTGAGTACCCGCCTGACGTGAGGGCCTTTTGCTGTGGCGAGTGTGATTAAATACTTCTCATACAGGCTAAATTGCTGTGCCCCGTGATTACAAACGCCGTTTCTTATTTTGCTCTGCTCCTAAGGGTCGTAGCGTGATGTTAAATAGCCTATACACCCTTTCTCAAGAATTGGGCTACCAAACGCAAAAGATTTTTTAAATCTGACTGTAGTTCCAGAGATTAGCGCGTTCAAACGAGCACAAAAACTAACTCTTCAGCTGTACTAAATAATGTAATATGTGTATTATTAACATAACCTTACAACTTAAGTGTGTCTATAAAGTGTCTTAAACTTTCCCTTCCACGCTACCAGGACTTCAATGATGTCAGGCAGCCTCGCCCGGATCCCCATGCACAGGTCTCCTTTGCCCGGCGCGGGCGTCAAAACCGCGTGTCACCCGCAAGTGAACCTTGCTCACTTGTGGTGCGACTGTCCCGACACGTTGTTCAACTATGTACCACATAGATTATGTCTTAAGTCCAGCATGTATAGGATCGTTGATAGTTATCTGTTCCATCATCCGTGTTTGGTTAAGTCTGCTAGTTATATTTGAGTTTAAATAGGAATTAAAAAATAGTTAGGGTTGCTACACACTGGTTTGGATAAGCATGATACGGCGCAGCCTTTGTTGTTCAACAAATACTGCCGAAATTGTGTAGCACCCCCGAGGGTGGTTGGTTACAAAGGACTTAGTTTGATACATATTGGACTTGACAGGTTGAAGACAAAGTTATTTTAGGTATGAAAGTATGAAACTAAGCTCTATAGCAATTAACTACGTCATCGTTTATGTGCCTTAATCCTAGCACAATTTTTAGGATTTGATAAGTGGGAAAATCCTATAAATAACTAATTAACCAGGAGCCCAGAACTTGATAGAGACTTGTTATGGTAGGTGTATACAATTTAATCATTTTGTTCTCGATTTAAAAAAAATTGGTTGAACAATGTGTCAGGAGACTCGGCTCAATATTGTGTTTTATGCTTTTATGCATGCATTTTCTTTTCAGGCAATATAATGAATTTAATGATTTGTTATATTTTTTTCTATTTTGACTTTAATAAATATTAAGATTTGTTACAAAATGGAATTACTAATTCTTTCCACCCTCAAATCTGCCACGTCATAGAAATGGCATTACAATAATTATTCAACGGTATGTTTTTAACTATTTTTCTATGTGTGATCCCCGATTCCATAGTAGAAGTCGATTGATGGCTAAATATTTTTAGTAATTCCATTTTAGCTAGAAAGTTAACCACTGTCTAGGAAAGCACCTGCGTTAGTTAGAGGAACAGTAATACTCAAACTTTTTGCGAGACAAATAACTTGTGAGTAACGAAAGCAAGAAAACAGGTGGTCAACCCAAACATCAAAGTAGCTTTAACGGTTCCTTTTTTCTGATGCGATACGGAATTTTAAAAAATGTTTTGAGTATTGAACGTTGAGTTACACTGGTCGAGGTTTAGCAAAGTTTTTAGAATTACTGTTTTATTATTATTTTTATTGGCTTAAAATACAGAACAGCTAAAATTGTGTTCCCACTATTGCACTCTTTATTATGTTAAGCTGCATTATCTCAAACTTTCTTTAAAACACTTTTTGCTCCAACCTAGCTACACAAATATTGGCACTGTAAATGTTCCGTGAGCTATTAGCTAACGATGCGATGTGTTCCCGTACAGCAACATCTCATCCAGCTCGAGCCAAGAGTCCCTGGGCGGCATGTCGGTCCCGCTGGCCAGCACGTGGGGCGGCGGCGCGGCGCGCGCGGGCGGCTCCGCGGCTGCGTCCCTCGCCTCCATGCACCAGCAGAAGAAGAGGGGCATCAAGAGCTCGCTCGGCAGGTTCTTTAGTAAGAAGGAGAAGGCGGGGATGCCGGTGAGTAGATCATTTATTTGGATGAGGGAAGTTACAGTTTCACTTTTCGTATTGTTGGTTAATTTATTGGTGGTAGAAAGCCCACGGGACACATAAAAAGAAAAAAAAAACAATTGTGCAACACAAACATAACGTTTCTGTTTGTTTAATACTATTAATAATAACACAAAATGACAAAATGCAACAAAATCAACACAACGGTCATCTACGGGTGTAGTCGAGCGATGTGTGTGTTGACATTTTAGAATGTGTTAATCATTTATTTATTTTTATTTGGTCACACGGTGTTCTACCAAAACGTTGAAGATGTTGCTTGTTATAGTCTTCTATTACATTGCCCTAATCTAAACAAACCTTGCGACCTACAGATGGCCGGAGTTAACAATTGTTTTTTTCCCATCTACAGCAGGGCCAGAGTCCTCGGTCCCTTTCCTCAGCATCGTCGCTGGGGCTGTCGTCACTGGCGGACGACCCAGCGTGCAGCGAAGCCATGACGCCGCACGCGCCCATGTCACATGCACCCATGTCGCACCAGGACTACGCCAGGACCAAGAGCAAGTCAGTATTAGCATTGGTCTACAGCTACAAAGTATACCGTGTCTGTCGTCATATCTGTAGTTGACGCAACATCGTTAACATTCAGCCATTCCACCACCATACCGGATTGACCACCAATAGGAAACCACCGTACCATCTGGTGTGGCGTAATATTTTCGTTGAAAAAGATTGTTATTGTTAAATCGTCCGTCCATCTGCTATGGATCCCAGAGACCGCGACTACCGGCACGAGCTGCTGGGCGAGGCCATGCGCGCGGGCACCCCGTTCGCGCTGTGGAACGGGCCCACCGTGGTGGCGTGGCTGGAGCTGTGGGTGGGCATGCCGGCCTGGTACGTGGCCGCCTGCCGCGCCAACGTCAAGTCCGGCGCCATCATGTCGGCGCTCTCCGACCAGGAGATACAGCGCGAGATCGGTAGGTCACGCAATAAACGAACTACCTAAGGTAGCTAATACAATTTGAGCTTGTTGAAAAGACGTCTGCATTTCACTACCCGCGAGCCCTTTATCAGCGGTTACTTGAAATCTGAATTTTTATTTTTACTCAACTTTGCACAAAGCGGGGTCATGTTTTTTCCATTAATATTAAATATCGATGCCTTTCATGCCTATGAAGTTTCACTAGTTAATTCAATTTGACTCAGCATTACGAAAATATAGAATAATTATACGCTATAAATTATGCCTATCAGCTTGATTTGACTATCGAAAAATGTCTGAAAAGGTTTTGTTTTTTGTCACTATTAAGATCAAATTAACTGCTCCTTTGGCGCACAATTTCAAACGTTTGAAACTTTACAAAGGAAACATCGTTTATACTATCATCTTCCTAAAGAAACGTATATCTTGAATTCTGAAGCCTTGAACCGAACCTGCTTTTGTTACTTAGGAATCAGTAATCCCCTCCACCGGCTGAAGCTGCGCCTAGCCATCCAGGAGATGGTCTCGCTGACGTCACCATCGGCACCTCGAGGCACCGCGTGCGCCGCGCTGGCCTTCGGAGACATGAACCACGAGTGGATCGGGAACGTCTGGCTACCCTCCTTAGGTAAGCAACCGCCATAGCGTCCAAGAAGAAGAAGCCAGAGCATTGGACTACTCTGACAATGAAGGAAAACCATTAATTGTTGGTAGCCTCTATACTACTATTAAGGGCATTTTCCACTATCTCTATCTTTCAGCTTTGTCTATAAGCTTCTTAGTATTTTTCCCTATAACCATCTGCAGTATGCGTCCGATTTAGCAGATTTAATCATTTTGAATTAGCCTAAACAGCACATGATAAAATCATTTCTATCAACGCATTTGAGTAAGAGTCTATATGATAATACTTATTTGTTGGGCAGGTTTACCACAATACAGAACTACTTTCATGGAGTGTCTAGTGGACGCGCGAATGTTGGAACACCTCACGAAGAGGGACCTACGGACGCAACTCAAAATGGTCGACAGTTTTCACAGGTAACGACTATTTCTACAACTTGTTTCTCTTTATGTTTAGATTACTAAGCATGTTTATATTTGCCGTGTGTTTAGAGAAGGTCCGAGAAAATGTCCTTGCGGCATCCCTAACGTCGTGTTTTACATTATTTCAATTTGAAGCTAAGTTACTTGGGCGATTAGTAAAACAAAATGATTGTCGGTTACATAATTATGGGTTTATAATCTTAGTAGCTACCATTAGATGACTAGAAAAATGGAATCTGTATTTTAAATCTCTGTAAACTATGCTCTACTTCGTCACAAGCCTTCGAAAAACCCAAATATTTTATTAGTCATTGACATCTTTGTTTGACTTATGTAATGTCATGTTTTACAGAACGTCGCTACACTTTGGCGTAGCGTGCCTGAAGCGTGTGGGCTACAGCGTGCGAGCGCTAGAGGAGCGGAGACGAGCCGCGGACCATACGAGCAGAGATGTGCTCGTGTGGACCAACGAAAGGCTGCAGCGCTGGCTTATAGCTATTAATCTCAAGGTAAAGTTACCCCACCTTCACTCTTCATAAATCAATAACTCTGCTTAATGATGGATATAGTCATTCTAAGGTTGCAAAACTACAGACGGTTTTGTGCTTTTTGCTTCCATTCAGTTCCTCCCGCTTTTATGTACTCTATAATTATGTGACCCAGCAGGTAGGTGCAGGAAGGGTCGGTTTTGGGGATCTGGCTTATGTCTTGCGCTAGGCCAACGCCGATACAATTTGTAGTATTGCTGTGACATAAATGATTGTGTATTGCAGGAATACGCGAACAACTTGTCGGAGAGCGGCGTGCACGGTGCGTTGATCGCGCTTGACGACAACTTCGACGCCAACAGCATGGCGCTGGCGCTGCAGATACCCACGCAGAACACGCAGGTACACACATATTACATTCATTTATACTTTGTAAGTTTACTAAGAACTTTTTAATCAAATTGACGCGAGCAGGCGAGGGTAAAAGGATTGCATAACGTCGCGTGCAATCGTCGTAGAATGCGCGCGACGGGCGCGTGAACTGAAGAGACGCCAGGCGGGGCGCAGGTGCGGCGATCGTCTGATACCTACCTAACTTTGCGATGGAATATGGTACCACTCTATAGTGGCGTGTAACACCTGTTCGACCATCGGATGAGTGTATTTGAGATTATATCCAGTCGTTGTGTTTCCCCCCAGGCGCGACAGATCCTGGAGCTGGAGTTCAGCAACCTGCTAGCGGCCGGCACGGAGCGCGCCGCGCGCCTTGCGCACGACCACGCCGCTTCCTGACACCACACGCTCAACTAGGTAAACCCTCTGACTCTCACGTCACCTAGACCTTCAATATGCCGCAGGACCTTGCGACTCTGCGCTCTGATAAATTTCGCTAGCTAATTTAAGATTCTTGACATGCAGCAAACTCAAGCTACGGCCGATGAAACTATGTTTCCTTTGCTCACCAAACATTGTAAATCAAACCGGTTCCTTGATAAGACAATATCATTGCCTCTACTCGAGCATTAGTCACAAATGCCACATAATGTTGCAGGCCACGTCCTACCCGCGCTAGCGTGGCGCGGCCCACGCCGGCGACGGACCACAAGTGAAGCGCGTCGCGAGGCGATCCTATAGTCATACGATACGTTATAATACACGACACTATTTATTTGGTACAAATTCGTTCACCTCGCTCCCTCCACAGGGCGCGGGCGAGGCAATATGGCGGCATTTTATAGTAACGCTTCATTTAAAACAAGTCTTAACATGTTCATTATGTAAATACTTCGTTATCGGTATATTTACCGATATTCTGCTTCTTAAACATGTAAGTCTCTTGTCGCCACGATATCTACCAAAGTACTATAAAATGCTATCATAGTGTAAGTTGTTGATACAATAATATTCTCCGTAACGTGTATATTGAACTAAACAGTCGTAGCTAAGGCTTCACTATAACAAAGTGCTCTGAAATCTGTAGACTATGTACTTAACTTGTAATCTGATTTATTAATTGTAACTTGGATACAAATGTAGCTATGGCGCGATGTACCGTGTTCGACTATGATACACTATTAATGTACTAATGTAAGTATTACTCGCCTTAAAGTATTCTCTTAGATGTACAGTATACTTGTTATGAAGCAATATTGGCTGTTATTTGTTGTACTATTCATCTGAAAACACATACATAGGAAAATATAAGTATTTGACGTTTTGAGATGAATAGCACTACAATCACCTATACAAAATATTTAAACAAATAGCCTTATATCGCAATAGTTTATAGTGTCAGTCTCTTAGACTATCATCTTGAACGGTGATAGTCCAAGAGCCTGACAATAATTGCCACTTTATTTAAACGTTGACAAAACACGGTACACGCAAGTAAACATTGTCATACTCTGATGCCAAATATTAGTTATATTTTAACTAATATACATTTGTATAATGTCGATAGCACAGTCTGCAAATTGTCAAATAAACCTTTGCCGTTGATTTTCTATTGCTTACATACTTCTTTAGTAACAAAAAGTTTTAAATAACAGAAAGTAAAGGTTCGGTCAAACCGGTACGGACATATTGGGGACCGACTACTGATACCGGACACTGACAATTATATAATATTTGTATATTATTTGTTAGAGTCCCGTGTACGGAGTCTGCGTCTGCAATTTGTACGTACAGGTTTGATGGTACCTTGCATGAACTTGAAACTGATTCAAAATTCAATGTGAAATGAACTTGAAAGTACAGTAAAGAGTTTGATAAATAGGTCAAAAGGGCTTTCCACTATACTTTAATAATATTAATTTTTACCATGTAAGTAACAAGAAATATCTATTAATAAAAGTACAATATGAAAAAAAAATTGTCATTAAAAAAAAGTTAAAATAACGCGAGTTTGCAGCCTGTGCGCTCGACTAGCTACTCGTAAAGTTACTGTGTTGTGAGAGATGACTTTATAGCTGACGGCGATGCTGTGTCGCCGAGTTCCGTGTATTTCAACTGAGGACTGTGGCGCGACTGTGATTGTGTGTTAGTGGCCGCACATTTAGCTGTATACTTTATAGTTTTACCTGTTCACCTAACATAAATCTACTGACCCTATTAATTTGACAAGACTTCCGCCGATACGAAAGCAGACATAAAATAACATCATACCTGTAGTCCCCGATGGGTTAGGCAGGGGAAAGAAAATGAATAAAGGTGAATGTGACAATGAAACATTTAGAACCTAAATTTTTTCAATTATTTTTTTAACTCATCATTATGTTAACATAGCTAAAAGCGGGTGATGCATCTTTAAAGAATCGCTCAAACCAGTACGGACAAATTGTGGACACCATTCGGGACAAGGACACGTACATATACTTTAGTAAGTATTAGTGTTGAGGTGTCCGTATCTGGAGTCGCGTCCACAATTTGTCCGTGACCAAATCTTCACTAAAGGAGCTGTTGACCTAGACTGGAAAGAATAGGAAAAACTGTCAAGTGTACCGAAAGGTGTGTGGCCGTCTTAATAGTTGGAATACATGCTGTCTCTCTGTGTCACACAATTTAACGAGAAGTTTTCTAAGTTTTACATAATGTACCTTTGAATTTCACTGCCTGTTATAACAAAGATAATTATGGCTACAAGATCAGAATAAAAAGTTTATTTGTTAGTTTGTGTGACACAAGGAGGTGTTTCGTCTAACCTGTCTACCAAGTGCCTCGCCGAGGTGTGTATATACATAGCTTTATGTAGTTGAATGTGTGCCTCTCAGGTGTCGAGTGCAGACACACGAGTGCACAGTTACTAGTCTTATGTACAGTGTTATTACATTGTTTTGTAATCTTCTATTTTATTAACTCGCTACTAGATCAGCTGAAACTTAGCTAGGTATATTTTTGTTAAGCGTTTTACAAATATCCTGAAGTACGACAGCCTTACCACACTTGTGTGTACAAGTCTTCGTTATGCTGTGAGTGAAGGTAAGGCTGCCGCGCGTATAACATGAATGTTGTAGTTTTATTTGGTCCGTCGACGTGCGGTGTGCAATTGATATACATTTTGTAATGGATTCGACTGTTGTAATTTAATTGGCGTTATTACCACGCTCACCACTAAAATGGCAATATTGCCACAATGTGTTTTTTTTAAGATAATTATATGTATAATTAAATGAATGAGAATGTTTAAATTTTTATCGGAATCATGCGCACACCGCACGCCGACTTCAATAGATAATGAAATAAAACTTATGAAATGTATAGCTAAAGCGATTTTAGTTTGAAAAGTGAATCTTTTGAACCAGTAGCGAATATATTGTAAATATTATTGTTTGAATATCATTTGTATCGACTGTAGGTGTAATAGCAATATTTAGCTAAGATGTGTTCAAAACTGAAAGGATTTTTATTGTATTATTACTTTGTAATGATAACCGCTTATTTATTAACTAGATTTTATTATTTATTAAGTTATTATAGGAAATGTATTAAATATACCGGTTTATTATAAAAATTACCTCAATAATGGTTTGTCTTACGGTTGTCGCGTATCACAGGTAATGTTAACGCCGTGGAGTCGCGGACGTCGCGGCCGTGTATAGGCCTCAGCTAATGTATGTATAGTTATCGAGTAACAGTATTAATAAAGTAAGGTGAGAGACGGCGCCACCGGTGTGATTTTTTTATAAAATTAATTAATTTATAATCTTAGATAAACATTTGGATATATACTTCTCGGAGTAAGTCTGCGCCGGCGTCAAAGATTGCAAGATGTTCAATCATACATATAACATTCACGCCTATCCTGTTCAGCATATTGCTCATAATCCTTCAGACGTGTTGCAATAATTGAGGCGGCGCATTTTCAAAATTTTTCATAATCAATTGGAAAGTGAATGGTATCTACTTTGTATGCGACGTGACAGTAAGCGTGTCGGTACACGCGTGTGAGGGACGTGAGCGAGTGCGCTCATTGTACACTTGTTGTTTATGTGGCCAAGGCCAGGGGTTAAGCTTCAGCGGTTCAAAATCAAAATCAAAAATTTCCAGTAAACTACAAAATAATGATTTCAGGGGAGCTAGATTAGAAACTTCGTCAACCTTATTTTTTTAATCATCATTATTTTTGTCTATCGTTCGAAGAAGGCAGAGCTAGAATGATGTTAAACACAGCAATGTATGGCGCTAAACACATTTAATGATTTGTGGTACAAATGTAGGTCCGTTTGCACCATAAATCACAAATGTGAATCAATACTGCCGACTTTTATGTAAGTATTCACTATTTTAAAAGTGGGTAGTTATTTTATCACAATTTTAGTCTTACTAATCTGAATAGCAAATTACCCCTGTAATATAGCTGGATTCGTTTGGAATGTGACCCTGGCCAGGTCGCACGTCGTTCTGTCACACACTGTGCTATATGTGTAGAAGTGCGGCGGCTAGTCAACGCGGTGCGGGCGTGGGTAGGTTAGTGGTGCGGCCGGCTGGAGTACGGAACGAGAGATATGCTCTGATACCACTGTCTGTATCTCCCATACGACAAGATGTTGGGGTGAAATCATTAGCTAAATGTAGACTCATTGAATTTAAGTTTATTAATACTAAATTATATGCAGACACATGAAGTCCTAAGAGTATTTCTATGAATTCCTAAGCTGCTGAACTCGTAGGAGAATAATAAAGTATCAAAACTCTTCGTTTCGTACTTTGGTTGTTCGTCGTTCTGACGTCTCGTCAATAAAGCCTGACTCAATATCATACGTACACATCATCGTTTCATTATCAAAATATAAATAAATTATATATATTAGCTACATAAAGTTTGTATACAATGCAAGTATGGAGTACTATGGAGATGGTTATTAGTTTACTGTTAGCGTACTTATAGCTTTTCGACGTAGCTAATCAAGTTTTGTATAAAGTGGTTTGGATGACGTAGTATAGCCGAAGTGTCATGGCCGCTGTGCGGTCTCTTTGTAATCATACACTTTTATATGTTCCCGTCAGATAGCTAAGATATCGTAGATAACGTCAATCGTCCGGTTCCTTGCAGCTGTCCGGCGGGTCGCTCGGTGACGAGTTTGTAACGTTCGGTGCGAGTCGGTTACGAGTGCGTAACGTGCCTTGGTACTGTTGAACTAGATCGTTTGTTTGGATGGCTCCACTTTGTTCTGTGAACTTATGTTTGTTATAATGATTGGGAAAAGCCCAATCACTTCTAGTAGACGAATATTGTCTGCTGAGAATTCGTACATTTAAGTACAGTAGGTATTATTGTATTCTTAGTTAAAGAAGTTACATATCTGATGTTACAAACCCGTAGCCAGTGTTACGCCGGACCAGCTGCTCCACTATGTTGTGTTAACGCGATCAGTGTCGCCAGTTGTTTCCATGTCCTCGGTGTGTACCTACGGTAGTGCAGTAACGTGTGTAACTCCACAAGTGCCAAGTAACCGCCAGTCTGGAACGGACGCGACCGAACAATAACTAGAATAATTTTATCACATTCCAACACACTCCGATCACGCACTATCGAACAAAAATAAAACAAATATTTTTCCAAGATTTTAAGTCCCAGTGGCTCGCGCTACCAAAGAATTAAGTTACCTTCACGTTAAGGAATTAATGTAAAATATGTTTACTAGTGAAAAGAATTGGATATGTATATAATTTGGCCTGTGTGTGCATAGCTTGTTATAGTGACGGGATATGTATCGAGTTGCGCGTGGGGTCTCGTCACCGAGCGCGTTACATTCCAAGGCTTTCCGTGTTATAAATGATCGCTTTGGTCCTCGACTAGATAATCGGTATATCGTTACAGGTGAACCCTTCTAACGGCCATTGTTTTGATGTCATAACGAAATTGTTAACTAGACAATGTTTATTTTGACCAATGTAATCTGTACTAATGTGTATTCTGTACGTTTGTAAAAACGTTTATCAAAAGTGCGATGACGGCATACGTTGTGCATAATGATAAGAGGTAAATACAATTTACACGATACAATGTTTTGTTTTATTTGCTTATTAAATTACCTGTCGTAGTTTTCCACGCAAGATACTGAGATGAACCTTTCCAAAACACCTAAACACACAAAACACCAATATATGACTTTGTTGGAAACATGGTACCCATAACAAGATTCTGTGACCGAGACCGACTAAGGCACAAACATCACTTTGAATGACAACTTTCTTCCTGACAAGTAATTAAGGAAACACTGCTATTTGATATTCAGAAATTTAGTCAATGTTACAGCACGGCTAGTACGAATCTGGGATCGACTATATGGATATCACTAAGGTGGAAGCGCCAGGGTAGCCCGCGAAATTTAAATGTTCTTGTTTTTTGCAATTTACAGGTCAGTGTCAGGTTGTATGTTGATTAAGATATGATTTGCGACCATAAAAATATGCCTTTACAGAGTTATAGTCATTAAACTCATCAATACAACCCTCTAAGTTCATATAATCCCATTGAATGACTATTTTATGAAAAAGTCATTCAATGGGATTGTATGAACTTAGAGGGTTGTATGGATGATTTTAATAATTATAATTCTATAACTACATAGGCGTTACGGTCGCGAATCATATTTTGTTTCACATATAGCCTGAAACTGACCTGCAAATGTCTGCGTCAGGATGGCTGGTTGCCTGTATCGGTTCGCGTCAGGCTGGTGACCAAAAATTGCTACCTATTTGCTACCTTTTACTACCTATAGTCAATTAATTGCTACCTAACTTGGAAACAAAATAATGGGACTTCAAAATAACCAGCCATTCTGATATCAGGATGGCTGGTCAACCCTCCGTTTGTGTGAACTATTCAAATTCGTGTTATTATTTTTACTTGAATAATTGCTACTTAATTGCTACCCTCACGTATTTCAATGTCCACCTTGTAACTTTAACGAGTAAAAAGTTGTGACCATTTGATTTTTTTACAGGGAATGGATTATAGTAGGAGAGCCGACTGCAAAATTTCCAACCTACTTGATACCGCGATAAAATGCAAAATGGGTTCTCATAAAAGTGATGCTAAGTCCGAATTTGATAGTCTGCCACGGCGGAACTTGCCGAAAGTAAAAAAAAAAACATTTTCGGTGCGAAAAAGGGGGCGTTACTTTACCCATCTGATACTGAAATAATAGTTATGGCATCAGTTAGAAATTTACTGGTAGATACAGAAAAGCGAAATCTGTCAGTATTAATTACTGAAGGCTTATTGTATTGCATGTATAATCATTATGAAGGTCTGTGGTTAGGTAGTAACTTATAAAAATATCTACAGGTGAGTTTTTTCACTAGTAGTAGGTTTGGAGAATATTAGCAATTCTGTTTTAGCAGCTAGTTTAGTATATCCTCTTTAACGGGTTCCCGCAAAGTTTTGATTGTAATTATATCGACATGATACCTGGCTTAATCTTTAGGTATAGCCATAAAAAAAAAACAGACGGTTAACGCCACCGCCCGCCATTTGCATTGCCGCTTGACTTGGTACTGGGAACTGTTTTGTTACAATGTCAGAATGTTTGGTTGTTTGGAATGTCTGGGTGCTGCGTACCGACCTCCCTAGTGCCGTCAGCGTGGTTTGCTACGCTGAAGACACGCTGGTGCTGGCACAACGGAGGTCGCACGAGGCGGCGGCTGAATACATGACACGCGGGGTTGCGATAATCGTGGAGAGGATCCGGCAATTGGGTCTCGAGGTGGCATTGCACAAGTCCGTTTCCATGTGCTTTCATGGACCTCGGAATGCGCCACCGTCGGGATCCGAGTATTTTCTGCCTTCACGCGGCTCTTGGCCAACCTGAGGTGTCCAAAGGCCTCCTGTCGGAGGCTCTACGCGGGGGTCGTTCGGTTCATGGCCCTTTACGGAGCCCCGGTGTGTTCTTTGAGGCGGCGAGCCGCCCACTACTTGAACGCGCCCCAGAAGGTGGTAGCCGTAAGGCTAGTCCGGGGGTACCGCACGATCTCCGGCGAGGCGGCGAGCTTCTTGCCGGATTGTCGCCATGGGCTCTGGAGGCGATAGTCCTCGCGTGCCTGCACGAATGGCGCGCGGAGGCACTAAGTCGGGGGGAAACTCCGCTGCCGCGGCAAATCGTCGCTCTGCGGACAGACCTCCGGCGCGATTTCATGGCGACATGGAGAGAGCAACTGTCGCAACCCAATGCAGGGCATGGCACTATAGTGGCTATAACTTCCCTCTTTGAGGAGTGGCTAGAGAGGCGCCACGACGCCCTCATCTTCCGCCTGATGCAGGTCTTCACCGGACACGGTTGTTTCGGGCCGGACACGGTGGACCATTCCGTGGAGGTCTGCCCCGCTTGGGCGGAGCACCGCCGTGTCCTCGTAGCGGCGATTGGCGGCGGCGATCTCTCGCGTCCGGCCCTGGTTTAAGCCATGGTCCGGCCGAGAGAGAATGGGAAGCTGTCACCTCCTTCTGCGAAGCAGTCATGCTAGTGAAGGAGGTGGCGGTACGTGAGAGGGAAACAGCCTCACGACCCAGCCGCCGCGGGAGACGCCCCGGGCGTCGGGGGTCACGTGGTGGCTCCCGGCCACCGTAGGCGCGGGCCTGTGGACGGCGAGTAATGGACTAACTCGCCGTCCGGCCGTCTTATGACGACAGGCCGTGTCGACAGCGCGTTCGTGTTCCACGCGCGCCTCAAAGAGATGTCAGCAACAATGTAGGGGTCCGCAAGGGCCGATGCCTGCCAGGGCTGCGGGACTGTTCGAAAGAGATACCGCGGCCCTGAAACACAAAGGGCAAAGAAGGAACATGGATGGGTTTTATTCAGCAGAAGTCTGACACTCCCTTCCGCTCCGCCCAGAGAAGGGGGTCATTCGATGACTTCCCATCCGAAAAAAATAAAATAAAAAAGTGTCATTTCGATATAATTACTATCAAAACTTACGGGAACGCGATAAAGAGGATATACCAAACTAGTTGCTAAACCAGAATTGCTAATATTAAAAACAGCTAGTGAAAAAAAAAATCACCTGTAGATATTTTTATCACTTGCTACCTAACATATACCTTCCAAAGTACCTAGGTGTCACGTTGGACAGAGCCTTAACGTATAAGTCACATTGTCATAGTACAAAACAGAAAGTCGCGACCCGAAACAACTTATTACGTCGCTTAGTTTCCACGAGCTAGGGAGCAGCACCCGAAGTTCTTAGAATAACCGACATGTCCCTATGTTTTTCTGCTAGCGAATTTGCGTGCCCAGTGTGGTATCGATCCGTTCACGCAAAACAAGTAGATACTGCTCTAAACGAGACGTGTCGGATAATATCGGGCTGCCTAAAACCGACTCCTCTCAATAAGCTGTACTCGCAAGTAGGTATCGCACCACCTGCTGTACGAAGGGATGTCGCATGCGCGCTGGAAAAAAAGAACCAAGAATATTATTCCCGACATCCCCTCTACGACCACACACCTAACCCGGGAAGACTAAAAAGCTGTAAAATTTTCTTACGCTCCACTCAGGCAATCCAAAACAGGCCACCCAAAGTACGCGGTAAGTTATGGCAAGAGAAGTGTCCACCACCACACGACTTCTTAAAGCTCCAAGAACACCTGGCTCCCGGCAGTGAACTACAGTGGCCTATTTGGAAAGCTCTGAATCGACTGCGTACCTAATTAGGCCGCTGCAAACATAATCTGGCAAAATTGGGGTATTACTGGTCCCTCCAACAGCTAGTGCGAGTGCGGCGCTCCGGATCAATCTATGCCCCACCTGCTGGAGTGTCCCAGGTGTCTTTTGACGACCTGAATAGCGCCTCTGCCGCTGCAATAAACGTGGCCACCTACTGGGCCCAAACCGTCTAATATGGAAGGAACATCGATACGATAAGAAGAAGAAGAAGACAGACCTTCATATTGATTATACATGCAATACAATAAGCCTTCAGTAATTAAAATGTCCGTAATCTGTACAATTCCAAAATACGGGTTCTACGGATGTTGCTTACATAATCTCGTCTGTCAAGGTGTTTCAGCAGAAAAAGCGTTGGCAGACTTATATATTCCAGAAATGAGGATTCATACCTACCGACTGGAATTGGTTTCATGCTGGTATCAGATGGGTATATTTAGGGGTCCCGATGGGGTCACCATTGAGAGCGTCTGCCAAGCACTTCCGGCAAAAAAAAATACTGACAGATTTCGCTTTTCTGTATCTACTAGTAAATTTCTAACTGATGCCATAACTATTATTTCAGAATCAGATGGGTAAAGTAACGCCCCCTTTTTCGCACCGAAAATGTTTTTTTTTTTTTACTTTCGGCAAGATCCGCCGTGGCAGACTATCAAATTCGGACTTAGCATCACTTTTATGAGAACCCATTGTGCATTTTATCGCGGTATCAAGTAGGTTGGAAATTTTGCAGTCGGCTCTCCTACTATAATCCATTCCCTGTAAAAAATCAAATGGTCATAACTTTTTACTCGTTAAAGTTACAAGGTGGACATTGAAATACGTGAGGGTAGCAATTAAGTAGCAATTATTCAAGTAAAAATAATAACACGAATTTGAATAGTTCACACAAACGGAGGGTTGACCAGCCATCCTGATATCAGAATGGCTGGTCATTTTGATGTCCCATTATTTTGTTTCCAAGTTAGGTAGCAATTAATTGACTATAGGTAGTAAAAGGTAGCAAATAGGTAGCAATTTTTGGTCACCAGCCTGACGCGAACCGATACAGGCAACCAGCCATCCTGACGCAGACCCTGCAAATTGCAAAAAAAAACAAGAAAATTTGAATTTCGCGGCCTATCCTGGCGCTTCCACCTTAAAGAGCGATAGATATTTCTTATTTATTTCTTTCCTACTAGTAAAAAGTAATTTACCGTTGCTGCAAGCAGTACCTAAGTTTTAAAAACCTAATCTACTGCAGTAACATTATGTTGCTAATAACGTAAGTGTAAAAGGATAACAAGTAATAGGTACCTATGTATTTTTTCAGTACCTTTCTATTTATAACAATTTTTATGAATGAAAATTATGTGAGAAACCATTTCAAAAGCCTTACAAAAATTTCGAGTATGTGTAAGTATTAAAATGGTTAGGCTATCAGCCAACAAAAAGTTTACAATCATAATAATAAGTATGGAGCAAAAATGAGCTAATGTTATATTAAGGAAGTTGTTAGGGTTATCAGTAAAATAAAAATAAAATTTTCACATAATCACATCTGCTTCTTTTTATTACCAACTTTACTTAAATGTCTACATATTTTCTTCTTCAATTCCTTCTGACGTTTCAACTTTCTCCATTCTTCTTCTTCAAGCAGCTTTTTATGTTTTTGTAATCTTTGAGCTGTAGCTTCCTTCTGGACCTCTTTCTTTTTCTCGAAATTAGTCTTCAACATCTTCATAACATTCGAAATCTTTTGTTCTTCTGGATTCTTGATAACAGCTACCCTGTTCTTGAATTTATCTTTCGGGTTTACTCCTGACAGTGTTGTGGACTTCTCCTTCGGTTTGAATCTGTATGGCAAGCCTTTCTGTAGGTTCTTGGGTATCACCAAAGGTTTGAATACTTTGGGAGCTCTGTTTACTTCTGTATACATAGAATCAGTGTTTGCTTCGTTTTGGATGTTTTGTTCTCTCTTTAGCTGCCCTTTAGTCTTCATGCCTTGCCAAGCGTTCTTTGCTCCAGCAGGGAGTAATAGATTAACGACTGGAGCATAAAACTTGGTAACATCCACTTTGAACCATGTACGACAGAATATGATATCACTCATCAGGATTTTATCCTCAAAGGTAGCTCTGAAAGCGCCTTCTGGTTTGTTCAGGGCTTTCTTAATCTGACCTCTGATTCCTGAAACTGTTTTTACTCTAGCTCCTTCAAATTTGGCAACTTCTAAAGTAGTTGTAAACATGTCCTTGATGAAAGCTGTCTTCTTGTAAATCTTCAATGGTGTACCAACCAATTTCAATTTCTTTACTATTTGAGTTGACTTATTGATTTCGTTCACACTTCCTGTTGCAGCTATCCTAAAGCCCATTCGTTTGATGTCATTTGTGTTATTATTGACGCTCTGTAAGGCTAGGAAACCTGTGTTCTGTGGTGTTATGGGACCATAGAAGTGCATGTTACAAGTGACATGCTCCGGTGTGTACTTCAGATACCTGCATTTCATGTCATCCTCAATCTTCGAATAGATGGGTAACGTTTGGAAGCGACGCCAACCCAACGAAATAATAAGAGGATCATTGGTCTTCAATATTTTCTTGTACCATCTGTGCTTCTTTACTTTGCAGGATACAAAGCCTATGTTTTGCTCAGCCATGTTCAATGCTCCAATAAGTATTGGGTAGCTAGAATCAAAATTAGTAACAAATTCTGATGGCATGTTCTTGTATACCATTCTGACATATAACCCTGGTCTGAAACCTTCAACTTCAACCCTCAGACCATTGTCTAAGTTTTCAAACACAGATTTGTTGAGTTCCGACTGTTTCAAAGCTTCTGCTTTTAAGTTTTCATAGTAAGAATGGTCTCCCTTGATCCTGTGGTCATCAGGATTGTCATACTCTGAATCGAATTTAGCTTTTAATTTCATCTTTTTGTCTAATATTTCAGATTTAGTTAGCTCTGCTTTTCGTTTGGTGCCAGTTTCCTGAGTAGTTTCTGTGTTTTGTTCTGCTTTATGTTTCTCTCCGGTTTCTAAATCTTCGAAATCACCAAAAAGTTCTTCATCGTCACCATCACTGGCATCATCTAGTTTCAACAGTTCTGATGCGTCTTCGTCGGCTGATCTCTTACCAGTTACGAAATTATTGATCAGGAACTGTTTATTTGATTCACTTGTCCAATCTCTAAGATTTGGTTTGTCCAAGGCATAGAAGAATGAGCACTCATCTAAATCTAATCTTTCCTTTTCACTATGTTTCTTCTTTTGTGTATCTGTTACTTTTTTAAAGAGACCACCAAGCTCCTCATCTTCCTCTTCTTCTGAATCTTGGTCTTTCTTATTTTTGTATTTATTTCCTATTTCAAATTCACCATAGACAAGCTTCATGATGTTCTTTGATGTCTTTTGTCTCTCTAGGTATGCTTCTGTGGCCTTCTGTCCTAACTTTTCTTTCCATTTCATTCCAAAATCTTCGTCTTTCTGTGGTTCTTCATCTGAATCACTATCATCATCATCATTGCTCATGTCCCCTTTGTCTTTTTCATCCCCATCAACACTTATTTCTCTATCCTCGTCATCTTCACCTTCTGAGCCACCTTCAGAATTATTGTCCCATGGCAGTCTGTTTTTCTTCTCTTTTTTGTCACTTTGATCTATCCCACTATCATTGTCAGAATCACTGTCATTACCTTCATCCTCAGAATCAGATGCATCTGATTCAGCTTTCTTATTCTGTTGCAAATATTCATCATCTTTGATCATATCAGGGTAGATGACTGCACCGCCACTGAACAGTTTGAACCCTGACTCTTGCATCTGTTCATCAACTGTTTCTTTTGTTTCCACGACATTCTTGAGAAGAGCTTTCTTCTCATTGGTTTCTTCATCTTCCTTCTTGTGTGAGTGAGAGCCTTGCAGCTCTATGTAGACTGCATCTTTGTCATAGACAATGCCTCCAACACCTGCAAAAGGTGCATATATCTGTCTCTCTCGTTCCATGAGATGACGTTTCTTCTCTTTGCTGGGGAGAGGGCATGGATCTGGTAGGTAAGATAGCTCACTGATCTTCATGTCTCCAACACCTGGAAAGATTAAACAAGTTTGTTAGTCTACTATACCAACTAAAATAGAACTTGTCTGAAGTGGAAGTTTTCACACATAAACTAAATTTGGTGCAATAATGCCATAATGGTGTCAAAATGTTCAAAACAGACATTTTTTAAACTGTATGTAACTGTGAATAGTTGTGCTTAAAGAATTTGCTAAGAAACTATAAAAATACAAAACTACGCTTTTTTTCATAAACCTTATACTAATGTAAAGCATGGTGATATTTGGTGAGAACTTCAATTAGTAATCCCACATTGATTGAATGTCATTTCATAAGGCAGTAAACACAATCTTACCTGCTATATGAACTGAGGACTCCTTCATCAGAGGCACTCCCCTCACGTAGCCATAGAGCACCACATCTCTGTTCACCTTAGCATCCTTCCTGATCAACTCTTGACTTGTAATATCTTCCAAACGGTCCGCCAACACATAGGCATGGGTCATCCTCCAGCTTAGAGGTCTGAACTTCATCACTGAGATAAATCTAGACAAATTCTTTATCTCATTCCTCAGATATTCCCCATGTATGATACCAGACAAGTAGAATAACTTTGCTCCGGAATAAACTTCAGTCCAAAACCTATGTTTTAAAGTTTTCTTAGTAGTTTTTAGTGTCTTAGCATTCTTGATCATATCAAGATGAGTGAGAACACCCATGACCTTAGGCATGCCATGCACCTGGCAGATGTTGAGGAACTCAAATATCTCCATCTCGAAGCCGAAGCTAGCGTCGCACAACAGCAACACAAGATCAGCGCATTTTGCGATGTCGATCATAGAATTGACGTCGTTATTACATTCTATCAGAGTGATGCGCCGTTTCTTTGATGTAACGATAGTTATTGGACCGTTCGTGTTCGTCACGTTGGTTTTAATAAAACTTTTTATCAAGTTATTGATGAGAGTAGTTTTACCGACTCGTGGAGGACCGACGATTGCCACAACAATAGGCGGTGGTTCCAGGGGAGTTTTGTCTACTTGTGGGATGTGCTGCTTCTTCGAGATAACATCTTCTCGTCGCCGAAACTGCCTCTCGGCTCTCACAGCTGATTGGATAGCAAAAGCCTTAGGATTTCTCTGCCGAGCACTTAGGTTAGATTGATCAAGTTTGGTCTTGTTTTTCTTCTTCTCTGCTTTGCGCCCGGCTTGTTTAGCACGGTGCGACTTTTTTTTATCAAAAGCAGTTTCATCTGCCATGATTAGACTTTATTTTAATAGTAAAAACAAATCACAAATATTTCAAAATAACCCACATAACCTCACGTGTTACATTTCGAAACTCGAAGTGACTGCTGTGACTGGAGTGAAGTGACAGTATTATTTCTTTTAAAATTTTGGTCGAATGAAAAATTGTTAGGTTTGGATTTTAGCCTTTTCAGCTCGCAAAAACAGAGGTTTCTAGTGAAGCCCACTTTTTGTTTTTGCTGTGTGAGTTTTTGGATCGACGATATCGTCATAGTCGCGGGAGACACCTGGACGAGAGACACACAGAACCGGGAAGTGTGGCAGAAAAAAGGGGAGGCCTATATCCAGAAGTGAGTGATTCCGGGCTGATATGATGATGATGATGAGTGGAGAAAGGTAAAAGAAGTGATAAGGTATGTGAAATTGTTTGCAAGTAGTACACACGAGAGAGCAGAACAGGTAGATCGACAAACTTTTGACATGAAATGAAATTGATTATGAATAATAAAATTTAAATTGTTTTCATGTAATACAATCATATTATTATGGTAGGTACTCAAATACGTTAATAATAATATTGTAATAATATTTAATTTAATAGTAGGTACTTGTATTGTACATATAATCGTTATTTTTATTTTTTTTAATAATTTGTATGTCAATTGGCAACACATAGCGCACAACCTAATTTTCAAGATCTTGTATGTAGTTATTACCTATGTTTATGAATAAATGATTCCGATTCTGATTTAAGGTTAAGTTTTCTAGGGTTGATTCATGTCTGGGTAACCTTAATTCATTGCATTTTTATCAACATAAAACCTAGCAATGACCTGCAAATTGCAAAAAACGCAAGATCATTTGAATTTCGCGGGTTACCCTGACGCTTCCACCTTAAGAGCCCGCTTCCTTTGATATTTATTCACTCGCTCGCACCATGATATTGTGAGTATGGCGACTAAGCGATCTTGATCCAACGAAACACAAGTTTTCTTAGAGAAACGAGAGTGAGACGTGAGTTACATTTTGATGTGACATTTTAATGTTATTTAATTCGTTTTAATATATTTTTCATTATTTAAGAATCTTAAAGTGTTAAATTAAGTATGAAATGAAATGAAAATTAAATGAAAAGCGTTTATTCGTGGTAACCTCCAATTACAAAAAAAAAATGTTACTTCTGCCAAACTGTAAAGCAGTTTGTTGGCAGATGTAGCTCTAAGTAGATCCGATCGTTGATAACCGACATCCGTAGCACAGTGGTCTGAAAATTGTGCTCCATACTCATAGAAACTAGTCTCAAATGAAAAACAATGTATACCAGCCCAATAACTAAAGAAGCATCATTAGAAAGTAAAAGCCGACCACAATACTCGTAAACACATAGGTTTCTGGTGAACAGATTTATTTGAAAAATAAACTATCTTTAGATCATCGAATCAGACAAATATGTCTGTTTAATATCTTTTATGTGTACGTAAATAAATAAATAGTACGGTTGCAACATGTTTAAATAAATAAAACACACCAGTGTAACTAATAATATTCTTTTATTTGGTGCAGTCAATTACCATATTTTTTATTTTCGTTTTCAACGATCAAAAACTGCGGTCGTAGTTTATGAAGTTCTAGCTCGCACACAAAAGCAGAGTATGTATGGCAATCGATGCACACCGCGATAGTATAGGCAGGACGAAGCGCGCGAAATTATCTGACATAGATCCGTCCTAGTCAAGCGCTCACGCCGTTCTGAGCGCAGATTGCCGGCGCAGTGAAATATATAGTACTTTTAATTAATTAATTAAAAAATAACAGTAGCTATTTAAATAATAAAAATAATAGTATAGTTCAAGCAAACATTGAAAAATATTTTGGTATAAATATTACGTTAAAAAGATACAAAACTTCGGAGATAGAGCGGTATGTTTCGAAGCCTTTTCGGTCGATAATTGAATTAGGTCCAGTTTTTTTTTCTTTACATATAAGGCATATAACGACAATGTATTCTAATAATATTAAAGTATAGGATATAAGTGAGACGAAAGAAATATTTTTGATGGTCTATATTCAATAGAATCTACACATTAGGGCCTCCAAATCAGGTCTCCGTGAGTTTTTGCCTAAACATGTATTGGGAGAATGATGATTACTAAATATATTAAAAAGTTATCTAAAATTCGCTTTGTTATAATTGTAGTAGAGATAACGACCTATTTTTAACAAATAATTGTTATTTCAAGCAACGAATAACAAACATACAATTTCAACGAGGAAACCTAGCAATTTCGCGTTTTTTGTAACACCCGTCCGGCTGTCATTCGTAGATCTTTTACTGTCTTTACGGGTTGTTACAATCTGGGCCTTGGAGTCTCGACTTCTGTTTGGTATAAGTATTCTACTCTTAGGTCTCGACAACCAGTCTTGCCAAGGAGGAGTATCATGTTATCGAGTATCTGAGTTGTGGAGGTCACTTATGTAGGTAGTCACTCTATGTAAAATATTAGTAAACAGCTGCGTCTGGTTAGACTGGAAGCTGACCCCAACAAATTTGGGAAAAGTCTAGGCAGATGACGACACACGAGTCGAGACTTCTACGGGCCGGACTCCACTTATGCGGAGAGTAGAGGAGATGTGTTAAGTTGTAAACTACCTATGGAATTTCGTTATTTACACTTCGCGTCTCCACTTAGATTTAGTGGAAACAGTTGAGCTGTGAGGAGAGGAGATGTCTCGTAATTTGTTTAGGCCAGCGGAGACGAGAAGAGGCGTGAGTGGCCTGTGGTGAAGTGAGTTGTGTGCGGCGTGCCGCTTTGCACATCTCCTCTCCTCTCCTCTCCGTTTTGCACATCTCTGCGCAGCTTCGGTGGATACACCCTAGCTTTTACGCATCTCCTTTCCTCTTCGCCTCACACACCTCGTCGTTTCCACTTTGGTAGAGGCCGGGCCTAGGCCTTAGAATTTAGAGCACTAAGCAGTGCACACCTTGTTGGTTTAAAATTGTAGACTGTGGAAAGAGGCCTTTGATCTCCAGATTGCAAAAACTGTTGTGTTTACCTGGGAATCTTCTAGGAATACAATTTTAAATTACCTTATTTCTGTAATGCTTGGTCAATATTTTAGAAAATAATAATTACAGATGTTTTGTTTGTTATTAAAACCTTGCAACACTGTGTCCAGTTGTCATTGACTACAGCAAAAGAAAGAGATCAATTTTATATTTTTGTGCAAAAAAATCCATTATTTGGATGATGAAAGCAAAAAACGCAGCTGGTAATGATAGCTCACTAGTGGCAGAAAGTAAAGTGAACTAAAGAGGACTGTTATCATGACTTCTTCAGATGTAGACAACCGGAACATCGCCATATCGATGTGAGTAATATACGCGTTTTTCCTAATTATAGAACGGTTGTGTTATTGTATTCGTCACTGGACATTGTTTATGTTGTTTACTAGTTAATGCTAGTTGGTGGCATGTCTAGGATACGTCAAAATAGTCTAATTGGTGATGATAGGTCGATGATCTTTGTGCTCAGTCGTCCCCGCAATGCAGATGGTAATTTAACATCATCAGCTCCATAGGCACCTCAGAAAGGATCTCCCAAAGCCTTATTCTTAGTCAAAATATTCTTAGACATATTCTCTCAGTGTGCACATACTTTTTAGAAGAATGTTTACTTAATATTTTGGCTTGCAAAAAGCTCACTGTGACCAGTTTATACAGTTACTTGTAACTGCCATTCTGACTAATATCCCATTGTATTAATATAGCCAAACATGGGAAATATACTAGCAAATAAATGGTGCTAACTTCAAAGATATTTTGGCATAAAAATAGCTGTTAAATAAAAACAAATAGACCCTAAATCTTTATTTTGAAAATAACTTTTAAAATATTAACCATAATAACATCATACCTGTAATTCCCAAAGGGTGAGACAGAGGTGTACATAATAGTAAACCCACATTTTAGTTAAGTTTAAATCCCATGTAATGGGGAGTGAGCCTATTGCCATCAACCGGCCACAAATCCAAACTGTGGGGCTGTTACTGAGAAAGTTTAAATTGGGAATTATACGCGAAACCTCAATCTGAGCAGTTGTGCGGTCAACCTCTAGATCAACGAGGCAGTTAAAACAATAAGCTTAGCTCATTATTTAATACTCTTAAGTTAATATTTAATCGCACAGTAAATAAAGGATACTGTGTGATTAAATATTAACTAGTGATCTTAAAATGCTGGCTAACTAATATTTCCACACATCTTCTGATTATTAATTAAGTAAAATAATTTGCTGATACATTTCTTACACAAAAATCAACCTTGATATTTGTGATGTGTTTAATTTTGGTTTATCATCTTATTGACTCTATTTTATTCTAGCAGTACCTATGAGTTCTTTCAAAAGTGGCCCTGGAAATTTTATACATTAAAGCATAGACATATTTAACTGTTATGTAGATACATAAATCAACAAAATGTAGTTACCTATTAAATAACATTTTAAGTGTAAGAAAATGTGTGTTACTTAATACTTAATATAAGAACTTCATGTACCTACCATATTTAAAGCAATAAATGAATTGAATATATATTATGGTAATTTATTCAAATACTGTTGGCGATTACAAATGTTAATTAGGTAATTTATTTCTCATTATTTATACTATTGTTTATTAAAAACTGGTTGTTCAAAGCTTCTAGAAAACAAATTTTAAAATAATGCAATGCCATGAAAATAGGACTTATTCATTCCATTGTGTTTACTGTTCATTTTATTTTAATCAAACAGTAGGTACCTATAGTAATTATAAAAATTAAAATTAAACCTTTTATTAAATTTACATGGTGTTAAATAGATTAGTTTTTGTTATTTCTCACACCCAGATTATCTTCAAAATATATTTAAAGAATAATTATACTATTCAAATTATTTATATATTCCACAGGAGAAAGTCGGTGGAGAACCTAGTGATATCATCACAGGATGCCATTGGACAGAGTATCAGCCAAGCCCTCACATTCTCAGGAGTAATCACACAGCATGCTAACAACATCATACAGGAAAATAGGTGAGAACACACTAACACAGGACAGGTATGAGTGTGGATAAGGCAAAATGTGTATGTAAGGCTCTAAGCAGGTGTCTGCCTCCCTCCATGGGAAAACGGCGTGAGTTTATGAATGAATGTACTGGCAAGATTAGCTGAAACAATGGCTGTTTGACAAGTGGAAACTAATATTATTGAGTAGGTACCAATCAAGTTTTATGGGTATTTCTGCACAAATGAGGAGATAAAACCTGTGTTGTTTCTGACTAGTTGAAACTTTCAATTAAGTTAATGTGCGTTCTGAAAATTGGCAAATGGGAGATCATTTCAAAATTTATTTATAGGGATATGAGTTTATCACCATCACCAATGCATTGTTTTATTGTAAATGGTAATTTTCAAACTGTTTTTATTAAAAAATACAGATAGACCCATAAAATATGTGCTTGCCTTGAGCCTTTCCTGAGGAGGCTGAGTATAACTTACAAAAAATAAACAGGAAATGACTTTGTTTTAATGTGTATTCAACGTAAATATGATTTCCCGTGATAATTACATTTTTGGATGATCACTATGTATCAAGCCAAAACTAAACAACCTATTTATGGAAATGTGTAATTGGATAATATTATAAATGTGAAAGCGAGTTTCTCTTATCTTTTTGTGGTTACCCAACTAAGCCTATTTTATTAATTCTGGAATGGGAATGGTTAATTCTGGTATGTGTGAAACAATATGGGAAACTTTCATCATGTTTGATAAGAAAATAAGTTTCAAACAAATAAAAATTTATTGTCAATATTTTCATTCTCAGCAATAGCGCTTGCAAGTTGCGATCACCAGACCAACGAAACAGGCCTAATAAGCGGTTATCTGCAATAATTTCCTCTCAATCTAGCAAGGTTATATTTATTATTGTCACACTTTCACTAAGACAATGACTGACAATGATGACGCGATGTTAAGGTCGTGGGTGCAATTTAGTCAACAATAATATTGTTGTGGTTACAAGCATGTTCGTGACTATTCGTGGCCGGTTTTCTTTCAAAGTCTAATAAACAACACGGTTCCGTGACTGATATTCAGACAACATACTGCCTAACGTGATGAATATTGATCATGATGAATTTGGAAGATATGTTTCGTCTGTCTCTTGGGTTTAGTAGACAAGCGAAAACAATGAATGGGCAATAAGCACGCTCCCATTGCAATGAAGCTTTAAATACGAGTTCCAAACGTGAGTTCAATTTGCAAACGCGGCTCCGGACACCGGACTCTGACAGATAATGAACTGAAGTATCTGTCAGCCGGTCCGCAATCTGTCCGGATACATCGAAACTAGGGAATATACTCGTCACATCATAGGTAGATGGAAGTCCTCGAAATCAATCCCATAGTCAGAGACACCCATTTCGCCTCTGGATGTTCATAAATGACGATAGGCTAAGGTGACGGCATTTGACCTAATTTAAAATTAATGGCTATTCACCGTGAACTGAACACTTCCTGCCATTTCAATTGACGCTACGGACGATTTAATTTTGTAGTTATAACATCACGCCTGTATAATTATCACCGTAGGGTTAAGCAGAGGCGTGCCTATAGTATCCACACTTCCTCAGTTATGTTTTAAGTCCCATGTAACGTAAAAGAGGCGAGCCTGTTGCCATCAATCGGGCACAAATCCAAACTCCGGGCTGCTCCTAAGAAATTCCTGATGGAAAACTCAATAACACTGCCTGACTTGGGAACCGAACTCAGGCCCTCATGCTCAGCATAAGCTTTTGCGACGGACGAGTCAATTGCAGTTATAATGATAGCATGATAATGTTGGTGAGCTATTGTCCTGCCCACCTCGTTTACTAAACCGTGCGTGAAGATATCTTAACGCGTGTAGCTAAAGCACATGATGCGTGACGGCAGTTAACCTCAGTCATACTCGCGCCTCGTTCATAACAGCAATTAAGTTATTAAAACAAGGACGAAAAGAATTACGATCTTTAGTCTTCTTTATCTAGACTTATAAGAGCATTTAATTTAATGATTTATGAAGCTATTTTAAGAGAGTAGATTCTTTATTTGTCTCTTAGATTCAGTACGAAAAATCGATTAATGCTGGTCAATTGGTGATTTCCCAGTAATTATCGCCCTTTATAGGCTCCCTAGACGAACAAGGTAAGGAAAGGAACTCTTAAATATTTGTCTGTCTGTTCTTCCATCTGCATAAAAGGACAGACAGTCGTAATATACAGCACCGAATTAAATTAGCTATAGAAACCAGACATGATGGGCATCAATATCTAAAAAGTATACGCAATTAAATACAATAAAAGCATTTCACCAATGCAAAAATAAGTTTCAAGTCCGTCATTAAGAAATGCTTATGAAAATAAGATATTAATTGTTCTTTCAACTCCGATAGTGAGACCCTTTTTTTGTTTTTTTTTCTTCATCAAATGACCCTCCCACTCTGGGCGGAGCGGAAGGGAGTGTCAGACTTGTACTGACTAAAACCCATCCATGTTCCTTCTTTGCCCTTTGTGTTCCAGGGCCACGGTATCTCTTTCGAACAGTCCCGCAGCCCTAGCAGGCATCGGCCCTTGCGGACCCCTACTTATTTGCTGACATCTTTTTGAGGCGCATGTGGAACACGAACGCGCCGTACGACACGGCCTGTCGTCATAAGACGGCCGGACGGCGAGCTGGCCCATAACTTGCCGTCCACAGGCCCGATAGTGAGACCCTGACGTTATGCATAACGATTGCCGTGTCTGCCTATCTGTCTTCCGCGACTAATAAGGAAGCTTGAAGTTTTTGCAGTGGACCGTTATCAAGCCTCAGGTGGTTGCACCCGCCAGTTACCCGATAACACGTTATCTTCGCCGCTTCTTGCAACTTACGAGGTAGTTAGCTAGGGTCACCTATATTCTACTGGCATGGTTATTTTTGATATGATCAGTTAACACTTACCATACGGGTTCCTCCTTCAAATTGTAGGCCGTAGGTTCGAAGTTTCGAAAACAGCCAGGTGCGTTACTTTGTGTAATTTATTTCATCACCACTGCTCTCAAAATCATGAGAAAATCGCCATGTCCTAGAACCAAAAATTCGATGAAGTTTATGTGGTGGGCTAAGGCCCACCCTCACTTATAGAGAGGTGACCTGTGTCCAAATAGTGGGAACTTTAGGCTGATTATTAATTATGCTTTATGCTACTTACCTTAGTTTTACCTGTCATAGAAAGCTGCGTGTCAGTTCGATCTAAGCAAAGACATTCAAATATTTACGAGCGATAGACGGGCCAAGACGCAGAAAATCGTAATCCAATACTTGTTACTAATTACAAGTAGCAAAGAGTTCTGTTCAATATCAGACGCCCGCTTGGTCATGTAGCATTCGTGTGTCAAAATCGAAAATGTTCGAGATTAATATATTATTATTTTGTATGAAAAAACTCAATTTCAGCGCTATTAAATCTAATCTTGTAAATCTCTTTGGATATATGTAAATGCATGACAGCCACTTGACTCATTACAGAGATAAAAATTGCAATCTTCATCTGTTGAAACCACTTTCCAGAATTTGCGTAACACAAAACAAAAATAAAATTCCACCTTTATTACGCACGCAAATCTATTTCAAAGTTATGCAAAAAACAATGAGTGAATCCTAAATTAACAAGCACACACGCTCATTTCAAGTTTAAGTTTAATAGCACAGATATACAACAAAAGAATTGTTACAAACAGAGTTATTTGACCTTCTGTTTCAACTGCACTGCACACCTATTGTTTGCAACCACTAAATAATATAATGTAGATAAATTAGAAATACCTTATATCTGGACTTTTGCACCTTTCGCCATGTGTCATCGAAGTTTCCAAGCTTATAGATTAGAGTTATCATGTTATCTATCTATGTAAAGGACTTATTAGTTCAGAGGTGTTTGTGTAATGTGACTGACAGTCTTTCCTGTTGATTTTTGTGATGGAAACAGAAAAGTTTCATGTGTTGTACACGCAGTGGGAGTCTCTGAGTAAAGTTTTTATAGTCAGGTAATTTTTTTGAATATTTTATGGGTGTATTTTTATCGTTTATCAGTTTTGTACGCACGTTGCTTAGCGATCAATCAACGATCTAATTTTGTTTGGAGTGATGGTGGCCCTAGATAATAGGCCTATTTTAACACTTCTGCACAACAATCTTCTATGAAATTAATTAAATAAATATGTTTGAGGCCAGTCGAAATGTAGCGATTATGTGCTAATACGCTACTTGTTTGAATAGATCATTGCCATGAATCGGCCGCTAATTTGAAGAATGTATAATATTGCGTAATAATCATGTGCATTTTGGATGTTAAATAAGCAGTATTACATTTAAATATCCTAGTATCCATACTAAACAACATGTTTAAACATGAACAACATTACTAAATCTTATCGACGACACACATCATCATCGTCATCCACAGCCTGATTGCACACACTCCCGGGTGTGGAGCTCTTTTTGCTTGAGCCAGCTTCCACGTTCTTGTGCCAGACTCCACCAGGAATTTCCCGCGATGGCAACAATGGGGCACCCAACCCCATCAGACGTGACGTTACGTTATGAAAACAGTGCAAAAATGAATACAGCGTAAGGAAACCAAAACATGCTTGAGAGATATTCTCGAAGGTAAAGTCAAGTCAGAGGTCCATGGGCGGCATAAAAAATCTGACACCAGGTTGGGCACGAAAAAAAAAAAACAAAAAAAAAAGGTTGGTGCACGAACCACAAAAAAAAAGAAAATAATTGCAAAATCTTATTGAAAATATTCGGTAGCATCAATTTTTGCTTGCCTCCCCTAGCCAGCCTCGTTCGTCTGGTGGACTGCCTCGTGCCTCCTTGATTTAGTGGTCGCACGCGTTCCTTCGATAAAGGGTCGGGCAGTGTTATTCGGTTACTTCATCTCGATTTCTCAGTAGCAGGCTGGTTCCCCAACTATCACATAGTAATTATTAACTGACGAAATGTGGTTGTTAAACCTCTGCCCGACCCTTAGGTAAATACAGGTGCGATGTTTTGTTTTGAAAACATTGCAAAATCTTATCGACAACACTCAGTAGCAACAAGTTTTCGCGAAAACATGACGCTATTCCCCGCATGGATAGGCTGCGTATGTTACGCGTAGATCGTCGGCTTTCTTATCAGTAACAACAAGCTATGTTGTAGTAGTATGTGCTGTGCATGATATGCCTTAGCAGACGGATAGAACAGTCAGTGCCCCACTTTATCTGACCCATCTTCACTTTTCTGCTTTGTAAGATAGATCAGGTAATGCAGGCCATTGACTGTATTAGCAGAATTCTTTTTGAAGAAGTTTCAGGAGCACTACCAGTAGCTACCAAGTACTTAAAAAAAAAACCTTTTCTGCCACGAAGCAAGGTGCTGTTCCAGTTTAAAAGGCATAGGTTCCGGTGGAATTACAGACATCTGGGATATTCAGCTTTGTCTCCGGCAACCAATAACTTCCACGCCCCTGGTTGTTAATAGGCAAGGTCTTATGTTATTTTTAAATCGGAAGCAGATACCAACAGAAGCCTAACCAAATGCTAAATAGGACTAAACTAAATAATTACGACTTTCTAAAAATACAACTATACTCAATACACTGACAGCAAAAACACTTTGTTTACATTTCACGACAATTTTAGAAAAAACAATTATATCGAGATTGTTACTTTTTACATCAAAACGCCAGGTTAATTTGAACAGCTGAATATTATCATGATTGGTGTGACCATATCTCTAAGTTAAATGACCAAATTGCTAAATTACGTGGTTTTTTTAATTATTTCTATGAGAGAGTGAGTCAAAAGTAGTGTTGTAGTGAACGCCAGTGTCAAATAAATGTCGCAACTCGTGGTTTTGCACTGTGCACCAACCAAGCGTGAACGGGCTCCCGATCAGACTACTGTCGTACTTTGTAACTTTAAAATGTGTTCTGTGAACGGAACATTGGTGATTTCTGAAAGATGTGAGTGATTTTATGTTGTGTATTCTTAAATGTAGTGCTGGTGGAAGGTGAATAATTTTTTTCAAGAGCATTTTTTTTATTGCGATACCAAATCGAAAGGCGACCGTTCGATCGATTAGGTAGGTACCATCTCGCCTCTATTTCAACCCGAATTTGTTCTAGCGAACTTGATATGTGTATCACATCGAAAAGAAATGTCTCATTTTTAATGTATAAACCCTTTATTTCCGAGACGAGTGATAGTTGTAATTCTAGGGACAATCGAAGTTTCCTTTGATCAGTGTTGATATGTTTTTAAATTCCGCATTGACTGCAAAATACTTTCCATTCATTTATTTGAATATAAAACATAATTTACCTTGCACTACAGCTGAGCATGAGATCTTGGATTTAAATCCCAGGACGAGTAGTTTGGTTTTTGGGATCGTCCATCAGTAATTTCTCATTAACAGCCCAGAGTCTGTATTTGTGCCAGGTTGATAGCAATAGCTGCCTGCCCCGTGGGATCTCAGGCGTGAACTTATCTCTCTACTATAGTAGTATTCGAATGGCTCACTGTAACTTTGTCAGAGGTAGTAAACGCCTGTTATTATATCGATATCAAATCGGCCTCCAATCATACATGGCCTCTAAACAACCACAGTAATTAAAATTAATTAATTGAACAATAACCCTAACGATATTTTCGTTACAACACGTGGTTAGCGCGAGTAACACGTTATACGATAACTGCTTCCTTGGTACCTAATGCCAGCCTTCAAATATTTATGATTCTTGTTGCTACTGAACGAAGGAAGACCACAGAAACGATGGATGGACTGTTTGAAGGATGATATGGCTAGAAAGGGGGTGTGTGATGAGATGACGAGTAACAGAAAAGTATGGATGAAGAAGACCATCATGCTGCGCCGACCCCAAATAAATTGAACCGTGTATGACGGAAATTAAAGGTTGGATAGAATATAGCTGGAAATCTAAGAAAGATGTATCGGCCGGATTTAACGGAACCTGACTTAATTAAAGTAATTTATTTAGTTTATATAAACCGGCAAGAAACGGCCCTCGAGGTGAATAACGGCCCATTCCTGAGAGGAGGCGTGTGGCTCAGTTGTAGAAAAGATATAGGCTGAATATACCATGTAAAATTTATGTCCAAGTAAAGACAAATAAGCTCAGTCTTCACATTATGCTACTACTTCTACAAGCGAGTAAAAACTCCTTCATAAAAATAACATGCAGGTGTTTATTTAGTCGCGCGATCAATACACATACTGTTCCCAAATGTCCATAGAACTACAACGAATACAATTTCCTTTTGTTTCCCTTCACACACCGTCATCATAGATAGCAGCTAATTAGTAGGCTAAAAAAATAGGCATTTATCAACAGTGGCATTATTACTATCAGTTGTTTGAACGACAAATCATGTATGAATACTTCGTACAAATATGTAATACTACCTAATACTTAGGTGTGATTCACACTTGTTCGCATAGGTATCATTCGGCAATGCCTAACTATAAAATGAAAAATTATGTATCTCGTATTTTTAATTTAACTTTTGAACAAATGTGTGTTTCTGGGATAATAACTTTAAAACCCACATATAAAGTTCCGTTTATATGTGGATTTTTAAATAATTGTACACTTTCTGAAGTCAATTCACGTTGATATGTTTTGTTTAAATGATCATCAATTGGAAACTAATTTGAATATGGAATATAGATATGCGTTCGGAATAAAGTCGCTCAGCTGAGTTCGAATTAGCCAACCCGAATATAATTCAGTGATGGTTGATGTCGAACAAACTTCGCCGGTCGGTACGAGGCGAATAAGTGTGTAGTACCCCTTTAAACAGGACAACAGGAGCTATAAGGTGTAATTGTACAAATTCGTGAGTGAAACGTGACATAATCATTACGTTTTTAATGTAACACTAGTATGTTTAATTATTTATTAGATTATGGAGTAAGTAAGTGTTTTTAAGCACTTGAAATCGGCAGGGCATTTAGGACAGTGGTGTCATTCATTTCGTGTGTTAATTTCTTTTTTACGTGAATGAAGTTGGGTGTCTGCTATCTGGCCATGACAAAGGCGAGCTGGTCAAGGTATTGTTTTTAAGAAGCATTTTATTTATTTGTTTAACGCTTGTGCTATAAGGATAAGGGCAGGAGGATGATATTAAAATTAAAGTGAGATCTCACAGACGCACTTTTTAAAGGTGCGGACAGATACTTCACTACATTATCTATCAGACTCCAGTGTCCGGAGCCGCTTCCGCAATTTAACCGCAACGGTTTGACCGAATCCTAAATCACCGAAGATTCCTGTCAGTGTCCCTTGGCCACAGTTCATTCCCTCATTTGGACAAATATTTGTTTGACCCACAAATGTCTCATTCAACTCGGGATGTTTGTATCTGTCCGAATTTGTTTGTAAAACTACGCATTTACTGGTCGGAAATGCTAGGAACATGTTACAAAAGGCATGGGGAATCAACATGTCATCTTGTTCAAAGGCGAACTGAAAATTGAGTGAGTTTTACAAAATATATCTAGGTAAATGATGTTACGATGTATTGTTTTTCTTTGTTTTTTTAACAATCTAATTGTTCTTTGTGGTAATAATGAGTTTCTCACGACTCTACAGTTTATTGTAGAGATTACAAGCACATAACATCATACCTTTAATGGCTAAAAGGTTAGGCAGATTTGTACCTGTAGAACACCCTTATAACGCCAGCTATGTATGTATGCTCAGATATACTAATAATAATAATTTAAGTGTTTCTTCGGTATCTCAACTGTCTGGTCCATTTTATCAACCTGCAGTGGCGCACTGCTGCGCAAAGGTCTCCTCCATGGCCTTGCACTTTTCCCTCCCCGGCCTATCTCCCACAGACGCCTCTAAGTCATATCATCTCTGTTTCTCTACGTCACGGGTGACGACTCTGGCCCATCTGCCCCATAGAGTGGTTTTTTTTTTTTAGTAGCCTGTACTGTCCCACTGCTGGGCAAAGGCCTCCCCCAATTCCCCATATAGAGTGTTTAGATTAAGTAAATATTTGAATGTTTCAGGAGCGTGTCTCGTTCGCCATCACCGTCCCCGTCTACGCGCGACTCCCTTCGGAATACAGACAGCGCCAGTGAAGCATTAGACAATGACAAGGTATGTACTTATTTGTACACCCACTTTGAATCACTTGACAGCCATATTTAAGTCGTGCATATTTAGGTTTTACCCAGTACTAACTGGGTTGTGGAGGTCAGATAGGCAGTCGCTCCATGTAAAATACTGGTATTCAGCTGCATCCGGTTAGACTGGAAGCCGACCCCAACATAGTTGGGAAAAGGCTAGGCAGATGATGATATTTAGGTTTTACTTGATGCAGAAAGTTATTTCACACAACAGTTTTTTTAAGTATCTACCTACAGCAATCTAATGGCATCTGAAAACGACTTAGCCCAGTGCACTGATCCATAGATTAAGCCCAGCGCTACAAATTTAGCCAAAAACCATCATCCTCAATGGTTCTTGATTAATTATGACTCCCAGTATGGCGTTCCTACCTAGCATTTAAATTAGAAGTTACTGCATTCCAGACCAGCGAGAGCTCGGTGCACATGCCGTGCCACGCGGGCGGCGACTCCGCGTCTATATCGAGCGGGGAGCTCGCCGTCACAGTGGTCTCTGCCACCCCCACGGGGAACAAGGGGGACAACCCCAGGGTGAGATGTGTTCTATAAAAAAAAAACTATAGATGTTACGGTTTAGCATAGAAGTACTGATCTTTCCATTATACCAAAAAAACAAACAGAAAAAAATTCGGGACGCAAAAATAATATAAATTTTTGATTTTGAGAAACTTCAATTTGTAGTTGGATCAATGACCGCTATTGCCATGCTAATTCGCAACAACTCTAGCTTGCTTGCTAACTACGTCTGTAGTAAACTGTACCTATATCCTAACTAATATATTTAATGCGAAAGTTGTTTGTTACACTACACTGTTTGTTTTCACGTCTAAACCACTGAATCGATCATCCTGAACCCTCCTGACATAGGGTACCTTTCATCCCAAAAAAAGTACTGTTCCCGAGGAAAACAACAATAACGTTCTTATGGTAATAGATGGCGCCACGTGTCTTTCGAATCATGATTGAATTACATGTATTATTATAGAAACTTTAGTAGTGTGTGAGTTTAATATCAAATTCTAAATTACCGCAATCGAAGCTGCAGGCAAAACCTAGTTGATAAATAAAAACGACTTGACTTGTAGGCATGAGCATTGTTGATTGCTGTATGGGTTGTTCTGTTCTGTAAACTGCTGAGATTGGCTCATTAACATAACATCACCAATTGATAGTCTCTTTATTTTTTCTTTAGATTAGCTTTTCAGAAACTTTGTGTTCTCTTACTGTCTCATAGGTTATTAAAGGTACCTAGTGTTAATAGAAAACTGTACTAAAACAAGGCATTATTATGGTAAAGGTTAATATTATGAGAAAATATTAATGTTCTCTCAGATATTGAAACCCGTCACGTCTATACAGTTCCACTATGTAATTTTCAGCAGTAACACGTACGTACATGATTGACACTACCACAAAACCAAACACGTTGACGCCTATTCAATATCTAACACACCTACACAGTAACTAACCCCCGTCATTTTATGTAAATAATTGGTACTCACGCTGCAGCTGGGCACCCCGCCGACCAAGGCGCTGGACGGCACCCGCAGCAAGAAGAAGAGCTGGTACAACTCCCTCTACCCCACCTACAAGAGCAAGTCCGACGACTTCAAACGCCTGTTCAAGGATCTGCCTGATGATGAGCGGCTTATAGTAGGTCAGTATCACTTTTTCCAACTATGTTAGGGTAGGCTAACAGTCTAACCGGGTGCAACAACCAACAGTTCAATAAAAGCGAAACAATTTTAGGCGTCTATTTAGGTTAAAACCGGCCTTAAAACGTACCGGCGCTTAGTGCGGGACACCCCATACCACCCTAATGAGGTCGTCGGTAAATCTAAATTTACCGACGATATCATTAAGGTGACTGCGGCACACAGGATGCGGAAGACAAGGTATCGTCGCGCAGCTTGGAGAGGCCCACGTCCAGTTGTGGACTGCGATAGGCTGATCTAATTGATTGACCATAAATATTCATCATCTTCCTGCTCTTGTCCCATTCTATTTGGGGCGCAACATGTTTTATTCTTCCATTCTCCCCTGTCAGACGTCACAGCATCAATTAGTCCCTTCTCTTTCATATCATTCCTCACACAATCCATCCATCTTTTCTTTGGCCTTCCTCTCCATCCATCAACATATAGCATTAATATTATTTACTTAAATATATGCTGTTCGTTGCCTAGACTACTCATGCGCACTGCAGAAGGACATCCTAGCGCACGGGCGGCTGTACGCGTCTCAGAACTACCTGTGCTTCTACGCGAGCATCTTCGGCTGGGAGACCTGCATGACCACCCGGTGGAAAGACGTCACTGCTATCACTAAGGAGAAGACTGCTCTTGTGAGTCCATCAATAATTGCTTTTGAGAGCAGTCCGTGACATGTGACGTCCACCAGCTCGCATTAGGTCTCCGTGGTGGATTACAGCCCACTTTCCCCCAGCGCGGAGACCAGTGTCTCAGCCGTGGAAATGTTAACCGCGATTACGCTTGAACGCTTTCTATAATTCGTGCAAATAGGAGAGATGGTCGCATCGACTGTCGTGCAAGGTCGTAAGTTAAGATTATACTAATCTTTGAATCATTCTACGATAATATTTCCAAGGCCTATGTATGACGTCTTGGAAAAAGGTTAGGACAAATCTAATGTCACACAACTCCCTCTGTGCTAAAATACTTAGTTAGTTTTTCGAAATTATTACTTGCCATCCGTCGACCAATTTGGAATAGTTATAAAAAAAATGTATCCCAAATGAAAGCTCAAGTCTGATGAAGTATTCAACAACTTGCCCACAAAACCTATGTATACAATAATAATGAATTCCTGTCATTCATCCAGGTAATACCAAACGCCATCCTAGTGTGCACAGAAGGCGAGAAGAACTTCCTCACATCGTTCTCTGGGCGCGACAAGGCGTACCTCATGCTGTTCCGGATCTGGCAGAACGCGCTTATGGACCAGCCCATGAGCAGCCAGGAGTTCTGGCAGTGGGTGAGTAGAATATTCTGAATTGGTATGGGTTAACAGCACTCTTAGGGAGAGACCGCACTTGAGAGCTACTCCATTCAATAAAAACGGGTTAAATGGTTAACCAGTTAGACCTGTAACCCATATGTTTGATTAACCATTATACGGGTAACCCTTATAATATATGAGTTAACCATTTAAATATGGGTGATTAACCAGAATGAGAGACAAATCACCAAGCGCGGGCTAACTCGGTCACTTTATAGGCTTTATAGGCTAATTAACCCTACGCCTACGCATGCGGGTTTTTACCTAACCATAAAAATATCTGAGGAAAAGACGTATTCGCCTCGTAGCGTTTCAGACGACGATTCGATAGTGCGTCGAACTATCCGCTTTCTTTTCAAGCAATAATAAACTTAAAACACTTTCTGACCCGCGTAGCCGCTAAGCCAAATTAAACTTTAAATATACCTGCATTAAAAAGTGAAAAACATAAAAAAAAAACTGATATTGATTCTATTCTATTGATTCTTAACCGTCGATAAGTCGATGTCTTCGCGTGAATCCGCGTCGAGAACCGTGCTCACTTTTGGAGGTGTTTACTGGCTTCGTTTCAATTCGGCCTAAAGGGCGTAACGCGGTGTCATTATACGGGGGAAACGAAGCAATTTACAATTGCTGAACCTTTTCATATCTGTGCACAACAAGCTTTTATATAGATGCCATCTACTGATATCGTCACTGACACGATAAATATCTAATAACATGCATAATAAATTAAGCTAGAACTGCGTCATGCATCACACTAATTGTCTAGGGGACTGTCTTGTTATCGGTAAATAATATCTGACAAAGCCTTTAGATACAAACAGATAGGCAGCAATCATATTTACGGTATGCAGGTGTGTATGACACATACTTGAAAGAGACTACTGTAAGGCGTGAGTCATAGAGACATATATGGTCAGGTCGGTATTATTTGATATAGCCGGGCAGCAAAAGCAAATAATATAGATAACCATTCGGGAAAAAGCTTTGCTCATATTATGCCGAGTCCACCCATCGAATATGATTCACCGAGGTCCCCTCTTTGCGAGTGGCAGTAGGCGTGGATCACAGCCTTCTCACGCCATGTGGGCACGACTAAACCAAGTCTGTCACATCTCTTCGATATTTCTTTAATGAAATTTGAATCTTAGAAATAAAACTCATGTGTCACCATGTTCGTACTCCCCAATCTCCGAAACTGCACAACCGTTTTAAATAAAATTTTGTGAATGTACATGCTTGGTTTCAGTTTGAAAGATACGATAGGTTTGCACCCAATAGGTGGCGGCGTACGAAGCACTGGCGGGTCGTTAGTAATGTTATATAGCTACCAAACAGTTTCCTCTCATTAATTCCACCAACGACACCTTGGACAAACACATTGAGCCATAAAATTGTAATTCAAATAGATTCGGAGCCACGACACAGATAGACGTATTAATTCTAAATCATGCGCATAGCTGAACGCTCCCAAATCAATATTTACCACTTAAAAGTGAAAAACAAGAGGTAGTGAGGTATGGCAACATGTTCGGTGTTGCCAGATATTAGTAACTGGCTTTTGGCCGCGGGCTCACTTGCGTGGAGATGGAAAACGATTCCACGAGAACGTGCTATCGTAAAAATATCCTTTGTCCTAACCTAGGTTATGCCAACCTTCATATAAATCCTAGATATTTTCCTAGCCTCTTCTGGGCAAAGGACTCCCTTCATATCTTCCATCTTTCGAGTAACCGCGCTTCCTCCTTCCAGTTTGGGCGGAATCTGTCCAGTTCGCCCCACCATCTCGTTCGTTACCGGCTGACCAGCCGGTACTACGCCTTAGTACTTCAGGGCACTAACTCTGAGCTACTTTTTCCAGCAGTTTATCCGGCATGTGGCAGACATGTCCTGCCCTCATAATATCAGTTGCGATTAAAAGATGTATAAATATCTATTTTAATGCATCTAGCAGTATAACAGAACATATCCTAAGTCAAAACTCGAGCCAGGTCTTAATACCTCAAGAGCTAACAGGATAAATAAATAAACAAAAAAGAATAACTGAAAAGCATGAGTCGAGTACATGCAGTCGATTTTAATATTTTATAGTTGGCAGCCCCAGTTTGGCACAGATTAGAAATTTAAAACAATTCAAATACGTTCGACCTCAAAACTAAATATACAGACTGAATACAGCGGACATTACTTTAATATTAAAACATATTTTCAATTTTGTCCTTTGTGTGAAATATGTAGTGTTGTCTGATTTGCGCAACATTTTGTGGGTTTAAGGGACTTGCTGTGTGGAATACTCTTACAATGGTAAAACTTTTACAAGCAGTTGGTAAATCTAACCTGAGTTGAGGGGCATAGCATAATCAGCGAATAACTTTTCCAATACTGAGACGCAGAGCTTCTCTTGGTGAGAAGGAATAGACCGGTATCCACCACGCGGGCGCGGTGCGGGATGGTGGATGTCACAAGTCTTCGATATATTTGCTCTAGAACATACCGGTTACCTCACGATGTTTTTCTAAAACGTTTTGAGAGCAGTGATGATGTAATAAACTACACAAAGTAAACTGCCTGTTTGGGTTCGAAGCGCAAATTGACACCGTTGCCACAGGGTTTGGAGGGCGATGGATTCGAATAACATAGGTAATCAGTTTGAATTTTAAGAAATTCTGAGGTGGAAGTGATAACTATGCGACAAACTTTGTTGATGATATTCCGTAGAAATTCATCATAATAGCGATATATTGACAGATATTTGCGACGTTGCCTACTGTCAGAATGAACCCTCCTGGTCGAGTGACAATCATCAGATTGGAATTGGTCACAGGTGGTCCCATCAGTAGCAAAGAATCGATGTTGACTGATATTAGTTTCATTGCACCTTTTCGCGTCCAGTCACCTTACCAGCGTACTAAAGATATTTCAAACATTCCACTTTCATTCATTAAAAATACCGATAAGTGATATCAATAATTGTAAGAAATTCAATCTATTTTGCGATGATTTTGTTTCAAACAATTGGATATTAAAACGTATAAGCGATTATCAACTTACAGTGTCTATTTTTCATTTTCTCAGTCGAATTTGAAGTACTTTGATTTAATCCTGCGTTATAAAAGAACATGTATTTTTGATTGCGTCGTGGGACTAGTGGGCATAAGCGTTACTGCTGAGCAAGAAATCCTGGGGTAGATTCCCAAAACATCGTGCCTGGAGTTAGGATCTCTGCCCCTCGGTGGCAATAAACTTGATAGATAACTGGCGAAATGTGAGTATACGTACTATATGTACACCACTGCCTAGCCCTTCGGGAAAATAAGCACAACAGTCCAAGAGCCAGAGTAGAACTTCTAAATATCTATAACCTCTTAGAAGTGCGCGGTCGTATGAATTTCCTCTGCGTTTGTCCGGGAGGATCTTCATTATAAAGTTGATGAGGTGTGGACTGTGATCCAGCGCGTGCGCACTCAAGGTTCTGTCAGTCAGTGCGGCACGGGACGCGGGCCGGCGTGCAAGGGAACCCAGGTATTAAATTAAACTTAATATAAATGTAGACAATTTATAGTCATGAATTAGGATATTTTCGGTAAATATCTGTTTATATCCGAAAACTTAATTGAAACTATTATGTATTTCCAATGTTGTGTTTAGAATTTTTGCTTAAAAACTCCATGGAACCGTTTTTTTTTTCAATTTTGTGTTGTCTGTCTAAGCAATATTAAATTTTGGATTAGTCACGGGTTTATTTATACAGGCTTTGTACCAGCAAAAGAAGTTCCTAAAGATGACTTTGTTAAACCACTTAATTTATTCAGAACATATTGAGGAATATCTGAAAACGAACATTTCTGTATAAAAAATTCAAAAACATTTAAAAACAGGTGACTATTTAACCAAAGTATTGTATGCAAGGAAAATGTTTTAACAGAAAAATTAAAATATAGGATTATGTGTGGCTCAATTTTGAAGTTTGTCAGCTAAACACTTCTGGAGATTTCTTGTTGAGCCAGTGCTTGGCTTGCATTGATAGCATTCATTGACAAATACGTTAATTAGTTGTTGTAAAATTTTGTTTATTTATATGTTTAATACGTTGCTTGGACTGCAGCCAATGCACTTGGAGTTTTGCCCGTTCTGTTATTACCCCTCATTTTCGTACAAGTTACATGATAATATCATATGATTTTGATTGAAATATCTTGTAATTTTACTCTAAAGTGAATATTTCTTATCAGTTAGATGAGTTTTTGTGAAAAGATATATTCGGTAAAGTTAATATTTAATCAGTGATAAGTCTTTCCGTTGATTTCTCTTAATTTTGTTTCATCTTGAATGTGTGCTAGTCGTTGTCCGCAACTAAATACCCATTTAATTCATGAGAACAAATTTTATGTAGTACTAGATAAGTTTTCTTGTGTGTTGAGGAAATTCATAGTGTACAATATATTAGTATTGTTATAATTTAGTGATTAACATTTTATTATAATTTACCACCCATTTTTTGTTATCTTAACTTGATAAGCAACACCAAACAGGAAGCATTAATTCGTATATTTTATTTAGAAAAACGTCAACACGAACAATATACATTCGTACATAATTGAAGTGACATTACGTTGTGTTAGTATTTAGTTACCAAATCAACCGAAGTAAGTAGAGTTGGATCATCTTTTCATTTAAATTATTTTTCAAGTTGTTGTTTGTTTCAAGTGGTTTAACTAGTTCTTTCTCCCGTATCTATATACAAGTCAAAGTGATTACTTGAGTGAATAAATAACTTGATACGATTTTTATTCTGTAGTTTAGTAATTGCTTGAAGTTAGAACTGTCATAAATTAGAATTTTTAGCTTCACTTTCGTTGACGGTTCTTATTTTATTCAAATTCTTGTCTATTGCATAAAAATGGTTGCGTAAGTAATAACTTAAACTAGAGTAATTACTTTAATTTAACTATTGATACCAGGGTGTATTACCCAATTTATAAAAACCCAACTTACCGTTGTGACAAGGAATGTAGGGTAAAATATTACCTTTTTATATTTCTTAAAATCCAGTCTTGATTATTCCATATTCTGTAAGAACAGACATTTAGCTATATTTTTCTGATGAAGATTCTCAACAAATGTAGCAGCAAAATATATTTACTTAATTTCAGTTTGTTTTGTGTATTGAGCTGATCATAATCAGGCTATAATGAACCGATTGCCGAGTCACAGGCTTTCTCTCAGTGAGAATAAGTGGGGCATGATCCACCCCGCCGCCGCCGGCCCAGTGAGGGTTAGTGAATGTCTTCGAATTTTAGTACTAATAGCGTGAAATCACACTTTCACGCACGGGTTAGCGTTTCCTGTATATCTATCTCATTTTGTCATTCAAAGGGTGTTATTTGCTGGACCGAAAAACCCGGTCGCAATTCATTCGCATCGGAAGCCGCTTGAACGTGCGGCAACAAATCAGATTGTTTACTTTTTTTTATATATATATTAAAGGGTCCTACCCTGACCTCAATGAGAGACAGAGACAAGGTCCACGATGGAACGAGCTTACCTAAAAGAAGCCTATTAACTCGCGACTTAAATAGATTGGGGTCATATGAACTTGGGAACACCGACGCAGGCAGGGAATTCCTCTCCTTTGCTGTGCGCATAATAATAAAAGTCATAATTTAAGATACTATTTTCGTTCTGTAGTTTAGTTAGAACAGTTAAAGGTTTGAAGTTAGAACTGTCAAACGTTGGAATTCTAAGCTTTGTTTTCTTGGACGGTTCGTTTAAATTCTTGTATATTGCATAAAAATGTTTGCACAAGTAATTACTTTAACTTGACTATAGATACGGGTGGAAGTGATAGGTATATTCGTGGAAATGTTTATTTACATTAATTTAATTTTGATATATATTTATAGTATTTTATGTATCCTTATAGTTAATCTTATTATTATTTAAAATTATTTTCAGATTTACACCTACCACTGCTTGTCTTTGCATCACCCAAAGGTTGACTGGTAGAAAATGCCTATGGCATTAAGTCCGCCTCTGTACTTATGTGCTTGAAGTGTTAAATAAATAAATAGAAAGATGCAAGAAATTGCTGGTCTGTGCATGTTAATGTAATTTCACCCTTTTTGGGCTGACCTGCTCCTGTGGAGTAATAATTGTGTTGTATTAAGATGTAATGTTTGTGTTGCAGGTGCACAGCAGCTACGGCGAGGAGCTGGGCTTCAACTCGGACGAGGAGGGCTACGGCCGCGACGCCATCGACGACGTGCCGCCCCTCCCGCACGACCCCGACTCTGTACGTACCTGCTGTGTCTAACTATTAATCCATAACTAACCCAGGTTGGCCATTGCAAACCAACCGGCAATATGGGGGATTGTACGGTTGAGTCTATTGGAAAGACTGTAATGTCCTCGCATAAAACCGAATAGTCTGACGCAGTGTCGACGCGCGTCGTCCGAATAAATGCGAGGTGGATGACGTCTTTTTCGCTTTTATTACGTGGATATGAAGCTCTTTCTGACCGGCTGTATTCTATTCGGAGTCAATAAGTACGATCACTCCTAAACCTCGTTAAATGGTAGTGCGGTACGGTACCCTCCTCCAGAACATGACTCACTTGCTGGATTGTCCTAAGTACCAATACACTTACACTTTTCTGGATTTAATTAACGCCGCTGACTGTTAACTCATTCTCTCAAGGCCGAGATCTATAAACTTACTTAACTTAGCGTACCCATCTCTTTCTTGCACTTGTAGGTTGACTTGCAAGTCGTGTGATAGTAACAGAAATGATACCAAGCCAAAGTTTGTACAAATTAACATTTATCTATAGACAAATGCCCCATAACTATCATCATCTTCCGGCCCATGTCCAATGTTACTTGAGGTCAGCACGGCCCGGGGCTGCGGGACTGTTCGAAAGTTATACCGCGGCCCTGGAACACAAAGGGCTAAGAAGGAACATGGATGGGTTTTAGTCAGTACAAGCTGACAACCCCTCCCGATCTGCCCAAAGCGGCTTATTTGATGATTTCCCATCGGAATAAAAGAAAAGGTCGGCGCAACCAAGTTTTTTTCTTCCATTCTCCCCTGTCAGCCGCGCTGTCATTGACACCTTCTACATACACACACTCTATGTGTAAGCGTGTTGTACCTAATTAGGTTTACGGGATGACAACCGAGCGTTATTCATCGCTCCGTTACTACGCCTGTAACATAAAACAATCTGAGTCACACGCTGCGAATAAACAAATAATCGCGACAACGATAATCTTCAACACCTGTGCATAGAAAACCTGCGTTACAATAAAAAATACAATATTATTACAACTTAAACAAATGTCTACTTTAACTGTGTGAAAACAACGCAAATTTTAAAATGACAAACTGTATTGAAAGTGTCATAAATACAACTTTGAAGTACATTGAAAACGAAACCTTATGAGCACATAATTAAGGTACAAAACCCTAAAGCAAATTTACTCTTTAAAGTGGCACACGTATAGATAAGACCCGATAACTTAGAAATACCGAAAAAAAATCAATCGGTAATCAAGCCATTGTCAGTATCAGTCGATAAGTGATAGCGTGATAACAACACGTGTCCACGGTCATGAGGTATCCCGGGAAATCTAAGAAAAAAGTGAGTTTTGCAACAAATAATTATAGCGCTCCCTTAGAACAAACTGATTTTTTTTAGATAGATAAACGAATCTTCATATTCGTAAAGAGGCAAACGATAACCGCTGTTAACTTAAATGTCGTTTTTCTTTAGATATTTTTTTCGGATTTGTGCGATGCGTGACATTCAAGAGCTATCAGTCTCAATATTCCATAGTAATTGTGACACTGACAGCTACTGAACGCGGTCTGTGATGTGTTTAGTTCCATTGGTGAAATTCGCACCAAGTGTGTTTTTTTAAATAAATAGCATGCAATAATACCACCTATAAAATAATACAACTATGTGTAAAATGTTTATCTCGGTACCTCGTTTTTCCTTGCAGGTAAGTCAGTCTACAAATAAATAGCAGGATGTTTTTGTTAGGTATTTTTGTTTAAAAATCCCACTTGAAATCAAAAGATACGGCAGATATGAGATAATGTTTATAGTTTAGTATCAGGTGTCACAATATTTCAGATATTATGTAGTTGCACAATTTTTGAAAAACAAAAAGATGCGCACCTATCACACAAGGATGTCTATTGCAGCTATTCCAATCATTTGATAATATTTTATTTTAGAATTCCATGAATCCATAAAGCTTTCAAGTGTTTTAAAGTACAAATAAATATGATAAAATGCAATGTAAAAACAATAATATGGTCCCTGTTATAACAAACAAAAACTTTTATGAACAGGATTTTGTAAAATTACTGACAATATTATGAAAACTAACATTTTATCTGTATTTTAGATAGTCCATCTGGTTTTGAATATACACCCTAGAGGCCTAGACTAAGAACCACTGTTAACTAATATGTTTTATGTGATAAATATTTTGGCACTAGAAAAGGAGGGCTATATCCACCAGTGGGGGGGTTCGGGCTGTGGATGATGATGATAATGAATAAATATTTTTAGCTTAATATTTATATCAAAATCGAATCAGGAAATATAGCGTATCACATAAATAAGAGCAAAACTACGGCCCTAGAAGGACGCGCACTGACCTTCCATAGTGATAATGAATCAACGATTAGCTAATACTAGGTAACAGATGCTATTAGCGAATATGAAACAACTCATTGTACTGATCACAATAAACAGCGAGATTTTAAAATAACAACACGCCTTTACGTCCAGAAGGAGCAGGCAGAGGAGTAGGGCACCCACATTTGGATAGCTATTCGACATCTTAGCATATCTATGGCAGTCTGTAATAAGTCGGGCCGAGATCTGTAAACGTCACTTTGTCCTTACTTTAGTTTTACATTATACCTGACACTATCAAACTAAAATTGCAAGAAAGAGTCAGGACAGCGTATAAACCAAAAGAAATGCAGATTAGATATTTAGCCACGTCTTAAGCGTCCATCGGTTGAAACCAAGTTCATCAGTTGATTGCACACGGTACCACGTGTCCCATCGTTTGTGATACAGCACCACATTTGTACTCCAGGCTGATATCGTCTATAAATCCTCACCTGAGCAGTTTTTCCCTGCTTCGAACTCCTGTGGCAATGGCTTGTTTTATTGCAAGTATTTGGGGCGAGCCTACCGCTTCGTCAGAATGATTCACAGGTTATTAGGTTACCTATGTTTTTAATTTATACCTACGTTACGTTTGCTGCTGAGATTATTAAAAAATGATAAACCAAGCGATTACAATGATTAGGTAGTATTAGATAATAGAGTAATTGAACCTGACGCACGAACTATACAACATTATTTTTAGTATATGCGGAACCTAAATATAGTTTGTTCAGCATAAGTAACTGAATCGATTCCAATAATTTTTAAACCATGTTATATTTTTTTCGCAAAAATATTTAAAAAAGTTAAAAGTTGGACACCGTGCGACATTAAGTACCTATCGCAATAATTTAAGTACCTACTGCCAAATTATTATTATCAATGAGCTCAAGACGACGCTGGAGGCGCGGGCTGTGTGGTGACCACGTTTTTGTGCGGACAACTAGGTAACATGATACAGTTTTGAAATTTTGTACATAGATTCTTTACATAAAAATACTAGACAGGTGTATCAGGTTTCGCATATACTAAAACTAATGTTGTATAACTAGGCATTGAAAAGACTGCTGGCCAAATGTTATTGGGTTTTTCCATCTGGATTTCTCAGTAGCAGCCACGGAGTCTGGATTTGCGCCCGATTGATGGCAATATGCGCGCCCCCTATTACATCGTAACCGACTTATGTGTTTGTGTGATAAGAAATATAAAGTAAGGGTTATGTACCTGTGTATGTATGTATTTAAGAGTAGGCAGATTTGTTCGTCGTGGAAGTGAGTGAGTGTGAGCCATACCGTTGCGTGAAGGACAAGATTTGGCCAGTCTTCTGTGCCTCTTCCGCGCGCACCACACGCTCTAATCTCTTGCTCACCAAAATGAACGTATCCCAAAAGAGATGAATACAATAAGTAGGTTATGTAACGTGGTGTATGTTGCGCAGGAGCTGGTGGATGCGGCGTGCATGGAGGCCCGCGGCGCCGCCGACGAGCCCCGCCGGGCCGCGCCGCCCGCGCGCGACTCGTCGCCGCCGCTGGGTCAGTATGCAGGTACACCAGTAGCCGCAGGGCTGGAGGTGGAGGGCGTGACGGCAAACACAGACAGACATACATTTTCCCCATCTGTCAAGCTTATATTTGTCCAAGTTACAGTATAATAAATTATTTCATTCAAAGGACCTACAAGAAGGCATCGTTTAAACTCATCTATACTATTATGATGCAGCATCGGCCGCTACTATTGTAGGTCACTAGTTCAAACCCAGCCAAACGCGTTACTTCCTGTAATTTCATCACCACTGCTTGCAAACAAAAATGTAAAATCTTAAACATATAATAAACCAATTACCTCGGTTGCTTGTCACCATAAACAAGAATGAAAAGGTGTGTTACCACAATGGAACAGAACGCGTGCGGGAATTCCCAACAAATAAAGTACCCAATAATTGTCTTGAAGAAAAACGCTAGACGTGTCACAAATAATTATGAACCTTATGCACCTGAATTGAAGGTCTGCATTGCATCTTTTGCCAAATAGTAATGGTAAATCTCCGATACTTCGTCAAGATTACCAGTTCGCAAAGATTTAAATAAAAATTTTATGGGTTGGTTTGCAACACGTCAAACTTTCATTATTATAAATTACAAAGATACTATAAATAAGACCTCTATGCTACCTATAATCTGTACTTTACAATACTTACTCGACCTCCCACTTGTACGAAACTACATACAATGTTTACAAACAAAACAAGTTAATTATTATGTCTCACGGATTTCCATTGCCACCAATACCATTAAGCACAATTTCGGGTAAACCCCTCATGCACTAAGTAAACTAAGTTTGAAGTACAATCGTATCGCTTAAATAAGTATTGTTAGTACTTAAACACTGCACTTCTTAGTTTCCGGTGTGTAGGGTCGACCGCTTCTTAAACCGCGATTGTTCTCCTTATAGTTGTTTTATTGCACGGAGATTTTAATATGAACAATGGTATTATAGAAAAAAAAATGTTGTGTTGTGTATTAACGTAATAAATTATGAGAATTTAGAATAATTTGTGAACAAAAACAGTGGTTATTTTTTTAATTTTAAGTTAATTTGTACACGCTAGCTTGAGAATTAACACTTTATAATCGTTTTATAAAATTGAAACATAAAAAGCTCTGGCCTTTTTTGAGTTGTTGTGTGTTCAATTTTAAATAGAAAGTCAAATTGTTTACTAAAAGTAGTTAGTTAATCATCGTTTCGTCATAAATTTTAAATACAAAGTTAAGTTGTTTACTAAAAGTAGTTAGTTAATGCTTATTCCTAATCAAGTAAATAAATAATTTACGATAATTAAAGTTTAGTTTCTATCGGACAATGACTGTATTGTGTTACTATTAAATTATCTCATAATAAAACTAGTAATAAACACTGTTAATTTCTATCGTTAGGTCGTAGCATCAAATTATAACTACTGAAACATTATAATGATACTAACAGATACAATATTGTTTAGTTCTAGTCGACAGAAATTATTGGAGAAAAGTCTTCAAATAGTTTAAAAATTAAATTCATGGAAAAAATACCACCAATTTGTGGAGATAATGATTTTTGTGGAGAAAAACATACGTGCATTAAAAATGGAGGACTCAGAAATAATACAATATTCAGATGATGAGTTTGTGATGTGTGAAATTTTTGATTGGGAATATATTGAATTCAGCGAAATAACTGCAACAAATGTGACTGGTAATTTTATTCATAATTCTACAATTCATGAAGTGACCTAACTTATCGACACTGGATCAGCTTGATCCGGTCAGAAAGACCTTTATGTCCAAGTTAAAGCATGAATGTAAAGCCTTCTCTGACCGGTTCAAATTTCGCGTCGAAAACTGTAGTGAGTCCCTAAGAGAGTGTACTTTTTTGATACTGAGCGTGTGTAATTAATACCTGCTTTAGCAGAAATTTCCAATCCGTGGTCGGAGGACCCCAAAGATGCCATCAGTGAATGAACTTTGACTTTGATAGCAAAATATTCTAGTGTCACATTTCCGAGATATGTCTCGGAAATGTGACACTTGAATATTTTGCCTCAAACAAAACTTGTTTGAATTGATACCAACTAGCGACTAATATAATTAAGTGTAATGAGGAGCTGCAACTTTAAAAAAAAAAGATTTGGCGGAATTTAGGCCGGCCAGGCTTCATATAAAAATCTTTCAAGCCCTTAATAGATTTATTTTATAACTTAATTGCCATTCGCCCATTTGTTTACAAAATGACATCATTGCCGAGTTTGACATTTTGCGTATTCTGGTACCGACAGCAACCACTTGGCTCTACCAAGTAGGTAACGGTTTTATTATTTTATTAAATTAATCCTTTATGTACCTTTTCTCAAACACGAAATAAACAAAAAAAATAAACATTACATTATTAAATTATTGTGATCACGAAATTTTATGTTATGAATGGCGACGTTGATTGACGGATTGCAACAATATTATGGTTGTATCTAGAAGTGTTCACAACGGCTATATATTAAAAACGCGTTATAACGATATGCTATTTTTAAAACGCCTAATATTTTTTCAGCTATAATATATTAGTATTCGATCTTTCGATGTATAAAACGTCGTCGAGCGCCGCGTTATTTCAACGCGTGCGCTGTTAGTTTTATGTACGTAAAGCCACGTAACGCTTATGGACCTATTTTAATACCTATATTTCTTAAAATTGCGAAAATTTGGAAGCATTTTTTAAACGACAGACACTTTTTGCAATAATTGCATTCCGCCTTCTTTGCACTTTCGTCCACCACGGCAAAATAGTTCCACAATTTACCTCTTCGGGGCATTTTGATCGTTAATTCTACTCGATCGTTATTCTAAACTAACTATATTTACACAAAACTAACTTCCACCAAAGTACACCACCAAAGCAAGCCAAGCTCCACCAAAGTAGTTCAATAATAAAAAATAATAATTACAATTAAAACACAAATCGCTTAAATTGTAAATAACTCACGTCTAAAAACAACATAAAACGACAAGCAAGTCGTCCGCACTGATAAATAACATTGAACCTAATATCCAATAAAACAAAATAAATAATAGTTTGATAGGTTATTTATTTGGAATCTATCAATCTAGTTCTTATTCAGTTTCGCTAGAGCATATTTTCGCATAATATACATAAAATAACTTCGGGACTAATATTTTAGCTAAAGATGAAATTCTAGCTCTTACATAGTTATAATAGAGCATAATTTGGCATGTGACATGAAATATTAAATATCGTTTTGCCGTTCGGCGCCAGAGGCGCTGCGTTCAAAGTACTAAATTTAACCTTGACGTGGCGTTTGACGCTTCATTCACTTGAGAAAGTTGGACTGGAGTAAATCTAAGAGATGGCGCTATTAGAAATTAATACTATCGTGTTCGTTCATAAAAATAATAGGTTGACGTAAATAGCTTTATTACCTAGTTTAATAAATAATAGGTTATATGAATATATTTTTTTAATAGGTTATTTATTTAGCTACCTAATATAACGAACACCTTTAGTTGTATCATGTATGCACATGAATGTGAAGTCACATGTGATTACATTTTTTAAATGATACTTACAAAACTAGCTGTGGTCGACTGGGTCCCATTCTGAAAGTTGTTTATGTTTCAATTACTCGGGCAGAGTAGACTTTAGATTATTTAATTAGCTGTATGGGACATCCCGTCGGTCCCGACATCTGTACTTTTTTGAAAAAGCTAGATAAATAGATCATTGCAACAGTATAATACTGTTTTGTAAAACCATGTCGGGGTCCAGGGGGTGGGGCTACAGACGCTGCCACCTGCTGCGATCCGTACAAATATATTCCTTCGTCCACGTCCCAAGTATAGTGAGGTCTGTCCGTTGTCCTCAGTGACGAACGGTGATGCGGAGTACCGCGAGGAGGAGGCCGGCGACACGCTGCCCACCGACATGTCCGACACCAGCGACAGCGAGCCCGACAAGCCGCACAAGTACGTACATCATCATCATCCATAATTATTATTTATTAAGGATCAGCGCATGCGCATTCTTTTTCCATACAAAAACAGTTCTAAAATCATCTCGTTCTAGGTAGTTTCAAATTAATATTATTAAAACTGTTTCCAAAAAAAATATACAAATTTTTTCTTCATTGCAAATTCATATTTATTCGATATATTCAAATAATTCAATTACACTCGTACAGGTTACTTAACCAGCATCCGACAAAAGTTCTGTAAGGGCGCCACATTTACAAAGTGTCTTACATGTAATATTTTCTGTTATTTAGCGGCGGCGACGCAGAGAAATGCACATCGCTGCACGACGGAAAGCTACTCCTCCGCCAAGAGTTCCACTTTAACATCGACCAGATGTTCACCATGATCTTCACAAACTCCAAGTTCAACCTGGAACTGCTGGCAGCCAGGTCGACCACTGACTACGTGCAGGTAACTACTTTGATGCTACATATCCTATAACAGTTTTTTTTTACCTCTGACATAAACCTTATGGCAACGAGAACAAAGGTAATCATGCACTGCTAATTTAGAGTTAAAATAAGAAAGGACAGTACTCATCTTTATGCTTAACAGTACACCAATATATAGACAAGATGACAAGTTCAAAAATATTCTTTCTTAATATTTTTACTGTACCCTAATTTATGAATATCATAACTACCCTTTCACTCACTGTCTGACAATTTATTTTTAGACATCTTTAATGAGTCACTTTTAGTAAATAATCGAATCTTAAGGTCGATTTCTGAAACACTTCCTGTGATCTAATTGTTTCCGTTTTTATTTTAGGCAAGTGTTGTTCTGAAAGCTTCACAAATATGTTATCATGTCGTAGCATTCATAAACAGGACTGCATCTCTGGACTTTAACAACTTACCAATGAATAATAATCTGCCCAGTTCTTCATTGACTAATGATGCTGTTGTGTATTATCCAGGCGCCGTGGCAGGTCCAGGGCGGGCTGAAGTGTCGTCAGATCAGCTACACGCTGGGCCTCACGTCGGGGCCCATCGGGCCCAAAGAGGTGCAGGTTACGGAGACGCAGGTACGAGTGCTAGCACGTCACACCTCTGTTCATCATAAATCATTTATTAATCGTTACTTTTATATGTTCAGTGGAGAAGTAGTCACAAAGCTCATTGTAGATGGTGTGAACACGTCCCAATCTCTCAAGCTATTTTAAAATTTAGAATGGTAACAGGTTTTCAACATTTTAATGTTCCTTGGAACTATCTGTGCTTACTTCGGTAACTCAGGTACTCTCCGCAAGATTGTCAGCAACAACAAGGCGCTGCTGGCGTTTCTCGGGGAGTTAGGGTGGATCGAATAAATTTCCCACCCGCACACTAAATACGCGCTTTGACGTGGAGTTGCGGACACCAGCCCGTTATACGATACAATACAAATAACTAGCTGTGCTAGCGCCATTACTTTCATAGTTGCCTTCTCCATCGGCAGCATCATAAAGCCAGTGTGTGCTGTTAAAAACGTCTCGCGTTCCAGTTCATTCCGGGATACATAGCTATCTTAGTGCCAGATGCCACAGAGCATTACTGGAATGCCGTGTGAACTAAAAATAACTTGGAAATTCCTGTTAACCTTGTAGGTAATGAACAAATGCTCGAAACCAGGCGTCCTGTACTCCATCGACTCGACAAGCGAGAACGCCGGCATCCCGTACGCGGACTACTTCAGCGTGCAAGTGCACTACTGCCTACAGAGGGTGTCGGAGACTCTCACCGAGCTGTCGCTGTTCGGGCACGTGCATTACAAGAAGAGCATGTGGCCCATGATCAAAAGTACGTTATATTTTATCAGCCTATAAGCTTCCCACTATTGGGATACAGGACCTTTCTGAGAGCATCACTTGTTGAAAGCAAAACGATGAATTTACAGCTCTCTCAAAGCCAGTTCATTCTCGACAGCAGAAACTCTACAGCAACCATATTCTCGCGATCGATACGATATTAGAGCCGTAATAAATGTTAAGGGCTTTAGTTGTCGTAATAGTTATCGACAAATACCCGTGGCAAAATCATAAACAAAAAAGGGCGAGCCTATTGCCATCAACCGAGTACAAATTTAGACTCCGTGGGTGCTACTAAGAAATTCCTGATGGAAAAATGCAAAAACACTGCCATACCTGGGATCGAACCCAGGACCGCATGCTCAAATTACGCCGAAAATCAGCACTTTTTGAACGTCACATACACACACAAGACATCCCCCAGAACGCCCGCCCTTCGCGTGTAGCCGCGGGAAGTTTCACCAATTCTGTGCTCAATATAATTTATTAGAGTTATAAGGTTATAAACGTACCCTGAGTCACAGATTAGTGTTTATTCATAACTAAGTTGCAACACTTTGGCCACGCAGCATTCCTAGAGAAGAACACCATGTCGGGGCTGGACGAGTTCGGGCGCCTGCTGGTGTCGCGCCTCACCAGCGAGGCGGAGTGCGCCGTGCCCGCGGCCAGGAAGGCAAGGCGCCATCGCAGGGTCGCCGGTACGTACGGCTGCGCTGCCATTTACCACCTATGGAAATGTCATGCTGGATTAGGAAATAACCACACTTTTCGATGCGAAATCGGCTCGCGTTGATCAGAATACCTCTACAATCAAAATGAAAACGATGTCATTCGTCTCATTTCTTGCTAAATTAAATTAAATGTGTTGATACATGATTAGGTCAAGCCTATTTCGCATCGATACGTGTGGTCACTCCCTAAACATAATCTGTGTGAATGTCTCCGTAATGCCTCTCATTGTAACACATTCGTCGAAAAGTTCATCGAATCCAAGTGTACGATCTACATTATCATTCCAATCCTCATCCCGATCTATTAGCGGTCGGCCCGATCGTTACCTCAATATCCACCCTTCCACAAGCCATAATATCATCTTTCTCACGATCCATCTTTGCTATCGTCCAATCCTAATCACGTTCGCAGTACGTCCAAAGAGCCCACATTATGTGTTGTATTTATTGTATGTTGTTTTGTCCTCCCAGCTTTCAAGCTCGTGCGTCCGGCTCGAGTGCCGTTCCGTTCGGCCGACTCCCTCGCGCCCACGACGTCTGTCGCTCCTGTGATCTTCCCCCTCACTTGTCCGCGTAGAGCGAGAAGTCACTAGATCTTAGTACCACAGTACTCACAAGTTCATATGACAAATCGAGCATTAGAAAGAGTGCCTCAGAAAGCATGTGAAGTCGTCTGTCCCGGTTGTTATTTGTAGAACTTAGACAGTCATTATCGGTAGTCAGTGGCTCGAAAGTCTGATCACCAGTCTTACCAAGGGGTATCGTGTTAACTTGGTTGTGGAGGTCAGATAGGCAGTCGCTCCACGTAAAATACTGGTATTCAACTGCATCCTGTTAGACTAGAAACCGACCTCAACATAGTTGGGATAAGGCAGGCAGTTGATTAACTTCAGAAAGCAACGGATGAGCGGCAGACGATGTTCTACTACGCCGAACTTTTTCAAATTCTCGATGTGCCATGTTTACGGTCGGGTACTGTTCTTTGTGTTCACGTAGAGCTATGCTTTGCTGTCCACACTGTGCTTTTAATAGCTAAAGTAAATAAAAAACTAAAAAATGCACTTGGTTATGAGCAAAGAAAAGATTATTTTGCATTTTTTCTGGAATGTTCCACAATTTATTGATGACTTTTCGCTTTACAAAGACTAGAGTGTAGACCTTTCCTATTTATGTCTTACTTTGAGAAAATAAATCAATGTATGTAACATTTAAAAGCATGTCCACTCGCTGAACATTCCGGAATACTTAACTTTTTCCACTTTTTCAGCATCATCGCAAGAGCCAGGCGTGCCGACGGCAGCGAAGCTCCCGGCCGCGCACCTGGCGGCCCCGCTGCCGCGCGCTGCCCGGCCTGCCGCCCGCGCGGGCGCCTGGCTGGCGGCGCTGCTGGCCGTGCTGCTGCTGGTCAACGCGGCGCTCTACTACAAGCTGTACTACACGGACAGGACCGGCTACAGCTTCGATTTGGATGACTTGCAGAACAGGTTTGGGGGTCATTTTTTGTGCTTTACGCAGCGTCATATACCAGGCCCGAAGGCACCTAAGAAGCCGTTTCCTGCCGGCTTCCCTTCGGGAATGAGGCACTCCACGTAGTGTATAGGTGTCTATTGTAACCTTTCAATTCCTATCTTATTTCCTGTAAATAAATGTGTGATGTTACGTCAGGATGAGCAGCGTGAGCGGGTCGCAGATGGCGGACTGGTCAGCGCTGCTGGAGCAGCACTCGCACCGCCAGCGCGGGGAGATGCGCGCCTGGCGGGACGCGCTCGAGCGGACCGTGCAGCATCTCGCGCAGGTTGGACATCATTATAATACACACAACTACACTGGAATAATTACCTTACAGGCTTCTACTACCCATAAAATATCAGAGGATTCGGTTGCAAGTCATTATGTTGCCCCTAAATATATATTTAGGTGAATAATCTATTGACGTCAGTAGTTCGTAAATCTGGAAAAGTCGTTACGAGTAAACAGAAGTCAGAAAGTCGTAACAATTAATACCCAGTAACAGGTTCGAGAAAATCAGAGTCAGTCACTCCATGCAAAATGAAGGAAGCCGACCCTGACAGAGTTGGGAAAAGAATTCGTGGCGGTCAATTTAATTGGCTGTTCAAATTAATGCAACATCACTTCATTGCATATAGAGTCTTTACTGAAGATTAAATTATGGTTCCAAAACAGTGCTAAAATGTATTTAAAATATCTGACAACTCTTTGAACAATATATAATATTCATTTTATATACGCTTCTTACTGTTTTCTTTCCAGACGGAGCAAGCGCTGAAGAAGCTATTAGAGACGATAAAGCCTTCGCTGGAGAAGGCGCAGAATGCAGCGGAGTCGAAGGACGAGCTCTGAGCGATACGCGTATGTCACTGCTACGCGCGTTTGGTTTTATATACGGACTTGTAGGTAGATACAGCGGACTATAGTAAGATCGGGTTATGAAGTGAGTTCATTTATCAACGGCTTGAGCCGTTCAGAAAGAGCTTTTCGTCCGTACAATATAAGTGAATGCTCCGACGCGGTGTCTCGTCGCGTCGTCCGAACTATAATGAGGCGAATGACAACTATAGTACTAGGAGAAGACTAAGACTCCGTAGCCATGATCAAACAGATACCTAAAGGCCAATTCCCGTAATAAAACGTTTAGAATCTAGTCACCATGTCATCTCGCCGCAATCAATGTCAGCAATGCATTGAATTAGAAATATTTTTGACAGACTGGCCCGAGACTGGCGACGAACATTAAAAATATGACCCCTAAATAATACCAAAGCACAAAGTAAGGTCAAGAAGAAATGCTATGAAACTGCATGAAAAACAGTTAAGACCTCATTGTGTTCCCAATCCAAATATCTTTGAAGAACGGTCACGGATCATGCTCATGATAGATCCTATTTCCTATTGCTCAATTTGCAACGCAGTGAGATAAAAGAGTATACGATGATTATGGACAATATACGAGAGTTTCCGTATAAATCAAGTTGTATATAAGATCATACGCGTGTTCAAAGTGAAACATATTTTATCCTAATACGTCTGCTAGAGGTTTTCTCAACAGCTCCCTAACTAAACCCCCTAACTAGTTTAGTTGAACGCACACCTAATTTATTTATATTCCGCAACACTATACATTATTGTTAGTTTTATTCCCTTTCAAGCAGAATGTCTTTTGTTGAGTGAATTTTGAATCAACATTGTTCAATTAGACTACTATGAACGAAAAGGTGGGCGCACCTTTCTTCTAAAATAAACAGCATTCATCTGCTTAGTCTTTTTCCAACTGTGATGGGGTCGGCTTCCAGTCAAACCGGATGCAACTGAACAGTGACACGATACCCCTTGGTTGTCAGAATTTTGGGCTTGTATTAGCTAGTAGATGGGCCCCCACGACTGCACACCACCCAAATCGTTTCCTTGAAAAGGTCGCGGAAAACTGCTGAATGCGGGATATTTATTTATCGAGCAGACTCAATGCAGCTGACGATCGCCACGCTTAGAAGATTGATTAAGCCTTCACCTTTGTCTGTCACTCAGCATTAGATAGTTCTAATTTGACCAATTCCTCATTCCCCTCGGCGTATAAAGAAAACCTCACAGATCCCCACTGTGATAAAGTAGATACAAATAATAATTTTATTCGTCTAGTGAATACTGTAACCCTTCGTGACGTATGACGCTAAGCGTTTGTACTCCTTTCCAATTTCCTTTGTAAACGTTATTGTAATATATGCTTAGTTTAATTTCTAGTAAGACGGCAGAGGTAAATAAGGCCCTGGGTGTTTAATATGGTCAATTGTACATTACTAGTAATGCTTCAACTACGAAATAGGCGCTGTCTATGTGTTACTAAGAACGTGGCGTCTGTCGGTGATTATAGATTTATGGTTGCGCTACTAAGTTTCTCTTGTAGCCAGAGGCTCTTTTAAGAGACCTTTGTGTGTATCTAGAAAGAAAGTGCAGTCTTAAAAATAAGGATCTGCGCTTGACTTTTGAGTTAAGACTTTAATTTAACCGAATTAATAGCTAGTTTTAAAGACAAATAAATGAAAGGTAGTGAGTGCCAATCTCACAATTACTATCATCGCACTATCCTCGCACGAGGTTGGGCAGAACTATGAAAGGGCCTTATTTGCCTCAGTACTTTAACAACGCCTCACTCCCGGGGTTCAAGACACTGTACTTCTTTACTAGCTTGATATGTGCACTATCATCACAAATTAAAATATCGCATTCAAGCTATTTTCAGCGAGTTGTAAGAAATTGAGTACAGTGCAAAATGAGGCTTGAGTTAAAGTTAAAAAAAAGAGTACTTATGGCAATTATATTAAATTCATGTAAATAAAAGTGAAGGTACACGGTACACAATATTTTACCGACAAAATATAGTTTTGGGCGGGGAAACAGCTAAACAAGTTTGCAAATCCGTGTGTATAGTAAATATATAGAAAAAAAGGATTATTTTTTATGTTGTCTTAAATATTGTGTACGGTTGATATACATTACGCGGGCGCAATATTAGTTAATTATAAATTAAAATAGTATAAAAATATAGAAACAATTAATGCTTAGGAAACTGCGATCGCTTCATAATGTAATATATCATAATTTTAAAAGTTTTGGCGCCTGCAATTTTTTAATATATGTACTTTTCGTATTTCCTTGATGGTAATTTTTTATAAATATTTATTAATAATGAATCTTATGAAGCGTATGATATACATGGTTGCCCAGGTACATAAGAATATGTATGTATTTAACAAAATTATTGACAGCTCTACCAAAAATTGTTAACCATGCTTGGTATAAGGTTCCGTTGTTGCATTTGAACAGTTTAGAGTAATTACAAGTGTAAGGGTATTGTGTAGTTGACTACCGCCAAACGTCGTCAATGCGGCATACTGCTAAGTGCTAGCATATTATAGAAATTATATATATGTTTTCAATTTAATCAAAGATGTATCGATTTGGTCTTGTTTTACATCTATTTTGTATGTAATTCTGTATATCCATTGCTCTCTCAGAATTTTAAGAATCAATCATTATAGCAAAATAAATGCCCTTTTGGCTCCAAAAATAAATGCAATATGTCTTGTAAATAGCATTACTCATAAATTGATTTATTATAAGCTGAATATGATAATCAAAAAGTAAACGTTCGAGACGTGCAATCGATACATGTCTGATTTAGAGAATTAATAGTCGAATTAATTATATTCAGAAACGAATCTAAAATTATAAAAATGTTTAGATATGTAAAAAAAATATAAAGATATGAATAAGAAAATGATCACGGTGTTGTTTAGGTTATTCAAAGAGTATTAAATATAAGTAAGTCAATGTTATCGACTAGATAAAAAGGAAAATATGTAAATTTTTCAGTTGTAGTAATGATCTCTTATTGTAAAAATATTTACTACACCTAGTTATGTTTCGGTGCTCTAGTTTTATTGAAAAAATGTAATATTTTTAGTTATTTTTTTAAATTGATGTTTGTATATTGAACATGTCAATTATGTTATTATTTATTGGGAAATCATTTGATGGAATCCACATTATATATTCAATGAAATGCCACTGAGTTATTTACATATACCTACACCGCGAACTGTGTGATGCCTTTAGTTTAAAGTAAATAAATTGTTAAATGATATTGACTCATCGCAGTTGTATTAAAACTTCATTCCAGATGTGTGAAATGATCTGAAAATATAGATATGTTGGAATGGTGAGAAAAATTATATAGATTCCTATTAGATATACCTTTATTAGTGCATTTCTAATGACAAATGGAGTCGGTTAGTCTTGCAGAAGCGGGCAATGGTGCTGGAAAATTAAATGCCTTCAGAACTAACCTAATCATTGCTAATGACGAGATCAGAGCTGGCTCAATCGTTAGGTAGAGTTTAACATGCACGCAATTTTTGACCCATTTCTACAAAGCAATTGACCTAAGACTAGCACTTCAAACAATACTTCGTTGTGACGAGTCCTTGAAGCACCAATTTTCTGACCAGCATTTTGTAATCTATTCAAGTAGGCATCGAGAATAGTACCTAGTATCAGTATATTATATGAATATCTCGAAATTGTGCTGTGAAACAACTGACCATGTAGGAACTTGGAACTTCAGAAATATCTTGTTGCCTGAACGGATAGGAGCTGATGATGTCATATTCATAACATCACGCCTGTTTCCCTATAGGGTAGTCTGAGTGGTACATGTAGCACGTTCTCATTTCACCAGTTATGTTTAAGTCCCATGTGTCATCGTTTCTTGTCCTAGTAAAATAAGGACCTCGAGATATTTTCTGCAACCCAACATATTCCCTTTGTTGCCTTAGTTACTACCAATCTTACTACCACTAATTTTGATTACCCTTCCTACTACTCCAGTATTAGGTTATAGAAGGGAAAAAATAAAAATCCCGTGTTACTACCGTAAGTACTTAAACAAAAAAAAATATATATATATATCTGGGAAAATTAAATTAAAAAAAAAAAAATTGAATTAGAAAAAATTAGAAATATATATAATATTTTTCCCATTTAAAACCTAATACTGGAGTAGTAGGAAGGGTAATCAAAATTAACGGTATTTCTAATGTCATTAATAACTGCCAAAGAAAATAAAAACGTGCCTACGTCAAGGCGCAAAGCAAGTTCGCATGGTAGAGCACCGATGCCCGCTTCCTTGTCCGTTGTCTACGTCATATGGAACGCTTGCCAGAACTAAAGTGGATTTATTGCACAATTAATTCCATTTAGGTGTTATGGATTATGTAAGTTAGACAATTCTATTCTCAGTATTGAATAAATATTTTAATGAATTTAGCGGACTTTTAACTTTTTACCTTTGTCGTATTTGCTACATATTAATGAATTTCAATTTAAAAATACATAGATGCTGATCAGACTGATATATATTCGCACACATTCACCCTGAGAGTTGCCATAAACAAACTATTATTGAGAGATAAAGTACCTATGTTGGCCGCCTTCAACCTGCGAAATGGCCGAGCGGAACGGATCAAAATAGTATTGCCTTCCACTAAGTTTTACAGATGACTGGTTTGTGCCTTCCATTGCCACCGTGTGTGAGCTAGGCGGAAAATGAGATGGGCCAGATGAGCGGTTGTTTTCTCCCATTGTTAGCGTGCAGTGCCAGACGGCCCATAGGCACCAAGAAGTGTTTCTCCAAGTGATAATGTCGGACGGTTCTAGTGAAGGTGATTATTTAAATATAATAAATGCTTGCTACTCTAGTTATAAGAAAAACCTCGTAAACCAAGATTTTGGATGAGCAACCATATTACAGAGAGACCTATGAAAGGAGATTTATTACAAAAATGAAAAAAATTGATTGATTAATTAAATTAAATTACGAATGGTCTACGATTTACAAGCGTATTTCGAAAAAAAAAATTGTATTAGGCTGCGTTTCCACCAGAGATGTGCTAGGCCGCTGAGCAGGGCGAGTAGCGACGCTGTGAAATGGTGTGAGGATGTGTAGCGGGCTCGTTTCAGATGCAAACGGTAACCACAGTCTAGTGACTGCAATTTTTTTTCGCTCGCGTCCGTAATGCGAGTATGAGGCTTCTGGCAAAAGGGATCAAGGAAACAGACTTGGGTACAGATGAAAATAAAATGCAAAATGTCGATAAAACGTATATTTTCAAATTAAAGAAAAGTAATCCTTTCATGGACCTAAAACTCACCTCCGATGTACGATTATTTCCAGGCTCAGGATGGTGTTATTTATTGTAGTAACATCAAATACAATTTTGATTTGAACACTTAGGCTCAATTTACACTGCCGCGGAATGGAATGGGAATGGAATGTAGGCGTCAGCTCAATTTACACCTCCGCGGAATGGAATGCGTCAATTTCGTCCCATGACGCGAGAAGGCGCGCGAATGCTCGAGAATTCTCGCGCATTCCAGCGAATTCGCGCGACTGCACCTTGAAGGACGTCCAGCATACCTATTCACAAACGCTTCGATTCGACAAATCGTATGTCTATCTTTTTCTGGCATTACGGAAGCGAGCGAGACAGACATACGACTTTCCGAATCGAAGCGTTTGTGATGCAGTTGTTGGCACCGCACTACTGTGACCGACCCGACCGACTAGAGACTCCCCGTTCGCGCCTCTTCCCGCGGATTCCACAGACAGTAGCTCTAGGGGAATTCTCGAGAATGCGCCGTATTTAGTTTGTATCAAATACAATTGACATAAAGTTTAGTATGCTATGTACAATTTCGTTGCAAAAAGTCGCTTCCAATCCATTCCGCGGCGGTGTAAATTGTGGGCGACCGCAGGCGGGGAGCTGAGGTCGCGGAGGGGGCGCTCGAGCTGCGAGCGCGCACTTGCCGGCACAGCACTACGTCATCGTCCACCGAACGATTACTTATATTAAAATTTAATTCTCTTCTATTTAAATTTAGTTAACCATTTGTTCCCTTTTTTCTTATAATATAGTCCACTATTAAATTGTCAAGCCACCGTGATTCAATCCTCGTAACACCTGGTGGAATTCCATATCACCCATGCCTCTTTAGATCTGACTCAAACTTTCACCATGTATCACAATGTCCCTTACACCCTGTAATATTCAAGCAAATTAAGACAAGGAAACGGCGAAAGCCTAAGGTTACGGGACATACTTACCTCCCACCCTTCAGAGAATGTCGATAAAAAAATCATAAAATAAAATCAAAATATTACTCTGACACTGTGTCAAGATTTATTAAAAAATCCATCATACACAGCAGTCTGAGCGGATTGGTCTTAGTATCTAAGTTTTATGCTCTATTTCTCATCGTCCTTGAAGACCATCGTGCTGTGGCACTTCCCGCAGTAGTGACGGTCCTCCATGACGGCCATGAACACGCCGGCGCCGCACTGCTCGCCCGTGCACTCGCGCCTCAGACGGTGGATCTTGCCGTTCTCGTCAACCTGGAAATAAAAAGATTTTTGAGTTAATTATTTGTAAAAAGAAACTGCACAAAAATAAGAAATAACGAAATATTCATTAGATAAGATCGTATTGGATTTGGGGTCTTTTTGTACAGAACTTGGAAGAACTATCTGTTCCATCTTAAGTTCCAAAAGTTCGAAAGAATAATCAGCATAGCATGGGTAAAATTAACGCCTTATCCACACTTTCTTCGTCTAATGGACGGACCAGATCCCATTGTGTGGTAAGCTACCTGAATCCAAACATAATTACTACTTGCTAATTTCCATAATGAGTATAAACGACATTATGGAAATACGCAAGTTGTAAAGAAAATCCCTCTTGAACTTACGAATCACGTCGGAGCTTCGCGTATCACGTCTGTTTTGATATGCACGACGTAAACGATTGCATCACCGATCGCAACAAAACGATGCATTGTTAACTTTCAAACGATTATTACATGCCTATTCCCATATTCACGGTTTACGGAAACCCCATGATTCACGCGACGTGTCCGAACAAGTCTTTTTACCCTCCCTGACTCACAACAAACAAATCAACAGACTAGGCGCGCTCGCAAGTCGCGACCTGTCTCGACTCTCAAGTATTCCACTTTCGAAGCTTTTATTTTCATTCCCGCAAATTCTTTGAAGTGCAAACCCTTTTATTTGTCGACTGCTAAGTAGTCTCCCGGGTTTTCCTTGTTGCGAACATGTCCGTGCGTGTTTATGAATAGGAACGCGTGAGTTATCAATGAAATACTTGAGATGCTAATTGGTCATTTTTATGGATAAAACGATTTCTCACGAAGACGTTAAAAATAACGGCTTTCTTTTTATTCGAATTTCAAAGAAGCAACTTTAGCGCCCGAAACAAAGAGCTCAAGGCTTTTATCTCTATTTAGGAAAAAGCGGAGCAAAACACCGGACAGATAATGTACTGAAATTATGATATATCTGTAAGTCCGCAGTCCGGACCGCTCGGACCCAAGTAGATGTTGACACGATCGCATAGTTTTCGCCATTTAACAATAACATTCCGAAAAAAATAAACAATTCTCACCTTGTAGAATCTAAGTACAGCTAGCTTGACCTTCTTCTTCTTGTGCTTGATCTTCTTGGGGGTGGAGTAATTCTTCTTCTTGCGCTTCTTGGCGCCACCACGCAGGCGCAGCACCAGGTGGAGTGTGGACTCCTTCTGGATATTGTAGTCAGACAGGGTGCGGCCATCTTCCAGCTGTTTGCCAGCGAAGATCAACCTGGGAGAAGCAAGGACGATTTTGTTGGCTTTAAATAGATGATAGTGAAGAAAAAATTGTGGATGCAAGATAGAAATCTGATCTGCCATTCCTTTTATTCCAATTTAATTAGACCCTTGAAACTTCGAAGATTACTCCAGTGATTGTGAAATTTATTTTATTTGTATCTTTCAGAGTCACCTTTATCTCGTTTAGGCTAAAAGTTGCAACCTCGATAGATAAGGAAAACTTTTGCAAATGCAATAACAAAACAAGGGACGACAAGGGTGTTTCAAAGGTACAATGTCCTTTAGTATGGAATGTTGTCACGAGCGTATTTCAACGTAGGTATCAATTCCCAGTATTGTAACCGATCGCGTGTGAATAAAGCTGCATTCCAATGATGTCAACCGATGTTTACATTTGTTTTCACGCATCGGATTTTCTTCCACACGCAAATCCTTGAGACTTACTACTGTGGGACCATAGTACATCATTTATGATTAAGTAATGGCGTACACAATAAAAATAATCTTTTGAAAATGGATTCTAGACTCAACTTCTAAACTGGCTTGCAGTACGGTTACGCAAGATTTCGGTTTTCGGCTTCAATTCCCGTGCGAAACGAAAGTTTTGCCAATAGCCATAAATTTGCTTTTTGAAAGTAATTCAGCAGTGTTCCATTCACCATAACCAGAATTTTTCATTTGATCGGTCAGAAATTTAATGTGAAAAGGAATATTTTGTATTGGGCTCGAAACGTTGTAATCTCGAAGAACCGATGAAAGCTTTGGTTGGAGGACTATTGCTTTGTTCAGCTATACTACCCCAGAAGTACCTAACAATATAAGAAGTCTTACCTCTGCTGGTCTGGAGGGATTCCCTCCTTATCCTGGATCTTGGCTTTCACATTTTCGATGGTATCCGAGGGCTCGACCTCAAGAGTGATGGTCTTACCCGTGAGGGTTTTGACAAAAATCTGCATCTTGGTTCACCTAGACAAATAGAAATTGAGGAATAAGTGACTAAGTTTTATCAAACATTACTTATATCTAAAATAGACATGTAATTAAAATTCTATCAAATAAAACTTATACCGTGAAAGGTTAAAACAGTGTATCAAACAAACATTTAAATCGTCGTAACCCTCCAAAATAGTAATAATGATCTTCTCAAAAGGAAAATTCCTTCCTAAAAGGTACAACTTGGGTACTTAACCCTCGCGAAATTTCAAAAAATCGAAATAAACCCAAAACAAAAAAAAAAGATTTGTTAAAATCTGTTCCAGTCAGTTAGTTTAAATTTATGCCACCATGAACCTGCTCTCAATATGCCGGGGCAAGTTCCATGTAGGGAACAAGTTCCAGGCATTGTTAGTAAGTACAAATATTATAAGTATGTTTGACAGAGTAAATGTTGTGGATTAGAACCAATAGATGTACATCATAGTGGATTTTAATTACAAGTACTTAATGAGTAAGTTGTCTACAACTATAAAACATTAATGTATCAGTTTCATAGTCCCAACTATGTTCACAACTAGTGTGCTGTGGAAGATCTAAAGCTACAAAATGGGCAAGTAAATAAAATTCATAAAAACGCCTTACAGTATTTATTGGCAAGCCAAGATAATACAATGTAGTCCTGTGATTCTTTACAATTATAATGTTATGAAACATTTAAATTTTTCATGAGACTAAAACAGTTTCAATCAGTTCTGAGCTGAAAGTAGTAGTCAGACGGCATGTTATGCTTTAAAAAAAATTAAACTAAAAGTACAGCATTAATGCATCCATCATTCTCCGGGTTGTTCGTAACTTGTGCATATTTCCCCCACACAACTTTACCAGCCTGCGTCACCAGACCAAGTTCTGAGATGTTAATCTCAATAACTGTACCCTTAGTTATCACCCCCAAACTGGTGTACATCTGTGAACTGGGGTTCTTCTTCACTCCAATGATTGGCAAACAGAATGTTGCCTTTAACTCAGGGTGTGTGACATGAGCTTTCTTAAAACGTAGGGCCATCGGCCTGATAAACCTTTCAAACTTAGGTGGTTTACGTGTGAAGTTCTCTCCTACAAATGTCACTTTGGTTACCATGCGCTTCCACGCTTTCCGTTTGGTCTTTCCTGACTTCAGTACTTTGAATACTTCGGCATCAGCCTGTGCCCTGACTTTAGGTATGGGTACATCCCATTTTCCAGCCTTTTCCTTACGTTTTTGTTTGATCATGTTGGACAGTACTTTGGCCCGGGACTGCACATCTCTGTCAAGAAGGTACACGGGCAGTGCACCCTCAGCCACCTTCTCTGTGTTCTGTTTGACATTCTTCTCCTCATGTGCTTTGATCTTCTTTTTCATCTGTATCTTCTCATTACGGCGTTCCTTGTTGTAGATCTTGGCTTTGATACCGCGCAACTTGCGAGCCTTCTCAGCGCGCCTGTGAGGCTCTCGCGCCTCACGCTTGCGCTTACGCTCCTCATAGTCGAGCCTCCTACCGTATAGCTTTTGGTGGCGTTCAATATATTCGTTCTGCGGCATTGTGGTTGCTTATTCGGCAACTACAACAAAATTATCAAAGTCAAAAAGCTTCTTCACGAAACTAACCTCTTCGATACGTGTTTTCACTTTATTTTTTTTGTGGAAACTAGATAAGCGGTCACAATTAGCGAGATTAACGTTTGCTTTTAAAGTTTCTAACGTAGTAAATTATTGATCGTCGTAAAACTGCACCTCGATACTCAAGTCTCCAACACCAATTTGCACGTGTTTATATATTTCCACAATCTAAGTTCACTTTCGCATGAAAAACGAATTATATTGTTTCTTTACAATAAAAGCAGTAATACGTACTTTGTAATTACAATCTAAACTAATATTACGCAGTAATTTGTAATTTATTTCACAAGATTGACAAACTCACCTTACGCCGACACCATGCCACATGGAAAAGGAAACCAAATGTACCACAGAGTTACCAACAGTAAAAACAGCTACAATGTTACAAAATAAAAACGCATCACAATGAATAACAAATAGCCCACCGTGCACCACTATTCAATTCTGTCGCATTACCGTGTGTTGGTTTTGATTCATTGCATTTTGAGACAAATCTTTTTTCTTTTTTTTTTTCCTTTCGTCGTTGCACTATTCGTGCTTATTGCCACTGACAATAATAGGCAGTGATCATTTTTCTGTCAATTATTTTTAGGTCAAAAGGAGGGATAAGATATTTCAAGGCAGTCACTGTATCCATAAAACCTCAAATAAACGATCGTAAGATAATCTTACTCTTCAAAGTGTCCCGTGTCCGTGATTTGGTCTGATGTTAAGACACTTAAGACGATCCACTGATAAAAATGTTAAACAGTTCAGGGTGATTTGGTGATCTCCAGACCTGAGTTTCTCTTTCTAGTATACAATTAGCACTCTGGGAGCCATTTTAGTTCGTTCATAGAATCATTATTTATTAGACACGATATGTCTGAAGTCTCAACTGAACCCTGTAAATATCTAAGAGCATAAAAAGTGAGAAGTTGCGAACACTTAGAGGGGGGCTTGTTGGTGAATGATTAGCAAACCAAAGGATTTTGTTGCTTTAATTTAGGCTTTTAATAAAATTATAAAGAATTGCTACGTGGTGTAAAAGCTGCTGATTAGTTTTAAAATGGCACAGGCTAATTTTCGAAAACACCCTCGCTATCACAGTTTCTATAACTTTGATGATATAATAGGTATATACTTACTTATTTTCGTTGTCACCCAGTTTTTTCAAACATTGAAACAATGATTCACGAACTCCTTTAGAGTTCAGGTCTTTCAAAATAAAGGGAGCCATTTATCTGCCTCAGTGGAAATAAATAAGTAAAATTGAGTTCAGTTCGGACCGTTTGCTTTACTAACACTTCCCTAATATTTTAATAAGACTTAATCATGGTTTTCTTATAAAAGGTTTGAGGTTATAAATTATCGACGATTCTTTGTCTCTCTATGAAAAAAACAGCTGTTTCCTACAAAAGTGAAATACCTACACCGTCAAAATGTATGGAGCAGCTGATTTTTAGAATGATGTAGTACTGAATAGGTTTGTCGGTGTCCTTTCCACCCTGTATTACTACTTCTAATGATATAAAGGAAAAAGGAGTAAATTGAAACGTGACGATTGACAGGGGAGAATGAACAAAAAACGTGTTGCACCGACCCCAAATAACATGGGACAAGGGCAGGACGATAATTATAACTACTTCCAGTTAATTAACTATGGGAATCATCGACACTAAGAAGAAGAACTACTTCCACGGAAAATAATAAAACAAAAATGGTTCATAACGATCTTGCTACGTCTGACAACATTGTGATGTGGCATGGCGTCATCACGACGTATTTTATCTGTGACGTTATAAATGTTTAGTCTAGCAACACTACTTTAGAAAAGTAACTATATTACTTACAGCAAAGTCAGCAAACTTGGCAACCGCGTAACAAAGTTCTCCAAACCAGTAGTAATTTCTGGTTTTTACAAACGCCAGGCCTTCTGGCTACGATTAGTGTTATGAAAACAATAATGCATTATTAAAGAACAAAATCAAACCTATTCGGTAAACAACCGAACGCTAGATAGCTTTGCTATTATGAACACAACAGCAACCTTCTCTTCAGGTGAGTGTTGATTGTGTTAATTTACGGAAAATCCTGTGCCTTGGTCAGTGAACAGTGGTTATGGTGGATTATTATGATTGCCCAGTATATGTAGTGTATAATTAAACCCATAGATGAGTTCACGGATACTATACTCAAATGGGAGGTCACTTTTGGCCGGCATTAATGTTCATTCATAAGCATTGTGCGTACGAGATGTCAAAATCATTAAGATTCCGAAATAGGTTACACTTTTGCTTGGACGTAGTTCCGTACCATAAAAAAGTATGTTCTGTCGAAACTGCTGCTCAAGGTGATTTAATTTGATGATAAATTATGGACTTTATTGTAATCGTGTAATGCCTATTTTGATAAAAGGATCGTTGGTGATCTTTGTCCAACGCGCGATAACAGTATTTGTGTTTATTTTCAGTTGGGCGGGAAATCAACTATGTTTGAAATCATTTAATTGAAAATTGAAAATTTTTAAATTATTTTCATGCATTATTAGTTTAAAATATACATAGGTTTAAAGTAAAATGACATGCATGCATGATTAATGAATACTTGTAATTAATTAATTAAAAATGTTTTACATTATATATGTATATCTATATCTTATTACCAAAGGTCGGAATTAGGTAGAGTTATTTGTGTACTTACATTGATTTCATACAGCAAAAGAATAAAGTGGATATGCCTCAAATTAATTTAAGAGATTAATTTTAAAGAGCAGAAAAATCCTGTGATTTATTAAATAAAAAAGTTATTTTTACTTTTACACAATTTAAAACATCCGACATCGATCATCATGCGCACGCAGCGCAGCAGTTAATGAAAAAATGTTGCGGGTTCGATTCCCGCACGGAACAAATATTTGTATGATCTACAAGTAGTTGTTCCGGGTCTGGGTATTTGTGTATGTGTGAGTTTAAATCTTTGTAAACGCATCCACGTTACAGGAAAAAATCTTAGTGTGAAAAAAAATTGTATGTTAATTATCTTTGTTTTATTTTTCTTATCTATCTCTGAGGTTGTCATTATTATTTATTTGTAATATTCTTGGCCACACGGGATTGTATTATAAATCCCGGGAAGATCCATATTTATATCAACATTTCGATGCAAGTACATAAATAACTCTACCTAATTACGACCTCCGCTTATTACTTTAGTATTATTTCGTTTTAAATAACTACCTACACCTTTTATTGAGGATAACTTATTATAAAAAGAATATACTACTAGATTTTATTAACGGGAATTTACGCTAGTGGCACATCAATAATTAAGAATTACACAAAAGTGGTAACCCACGTAATGACAGTTTAGTCTAGTTTAGATTTGTAATGAATACTGAAATATAATGTTGATTGAGGATTAGGATTCATTATCACCTGCCTGTTGATAATATCCAGGATATTAGTTGATATTAGTTGATATTTTGCTAGAAGGGTCAGTAGAATTGTAAATTTTACGAAGGTTTTTTGAAAGTATTTTTTATTTTATAATAGAGAATGTACCAGCTGCCTTATAATAATGTTATATGGTTTTTTTTTATTCATTTCTTGTGTTATTTATTAAAAATGCAACAAATATTTACTGTTTTATCAAAAGATTATTTATTGATATTTTGGCATAGTAGCTTGATTATCTAATGCTTTTTATTAATTAATACTCTTTTTAATTTCTTTCTATTATTGTTCACAGTGCTACTTAGGGGTTTGTTGAAGAGATGCCTACTTTCCTAAATTTTACCACATTTATTTGTAATCCACATTAACAATAAATTATGATTCTATTCTTTAATAAAAATAACTAACAAACTATCCACAATAAACTAAAATATGGCATAATAGCTTGATCATACAATTGGAAACACAATACTATATACATATTTTTTAAGTAAATTCATTTTTCAAGTAAGTAACCATTTAAAAACCTTACAGATCATTCATGGAGCAGACGTTCTTCAACAGAGACCGTGTTCAGCATACAGGGAAAGGAAACCGGTAAGATTTAGCTAAACAGCTTGTTTGTCTTTGTATTCTGTAGATTTGTGTGTTTGTCTGTGTGACTGTCACCAACTGTTGGTTGCATGTATTTATGTTGTATGTTATGTATTATCCACATTTGTTTAATATTAATTATATGAAAGTAAGTATTCAATAAGTATCTATATTTTTTGCAGTAATGTAGGAAGTAATTTCATCCTCTTTTTATATTAACTAAGCATATAAAAATACAATTTTATTTACATACATCCATTTTGATGTGTATTTAGTTTCTAACTTTGATTTTTCATTTCATGTTCCAAACTATAAAAAAACAATACTGTGTGTATTGAGTTTCAAACTTTGATTTTTCATTTCATGTTCCAAAATATAAAAAATATTCTGAGTTACTAAAAAAAAAAATTTTATTTGTCCAATTTTAGGGCAGCCCTAACAGTAAAAATACAGTCCTACTAAAAACTGTTGAATAAATGACTGATTTTTAAAATAAATACTTATTAGGTTTGACATTCTAAACTTGGTCAAAACAAAGTTTGTGAAGTCTTCTAATATCTATGTTACGACTAGGGTAACCATCCGAATTGATTTGTCCCGACATGTCCTGGTTTATGGCCACATTGGCCACCCAAGGCTAAGGAAATTTTTAAAAGTAGTTAGAAATAAAGATAGCACAAATAGTTAAAAATGTCATGACTTTTGTTTCCAAATGAGCGGCTTTCGAAATGGTCACACTAATTTACAACAGACATATTTCAAATACAATAAAGTCATGGGTTAGACTTAAAAATGATGCCACATAATTGACCTCAGGCGATAGTGGCGCGACCCCTATTAGCCTATTATATGGTAATTAGGTTATTGTTGCATAATGTATATATGAAGTGCCTACCTAATATCGTACTGCCTATTCTGAACTAGCATTTCCCTTTGGCTTTGCCCGCGCGAATGACTAAAATCATTCTACTGAAACGTAATGTCGGGACAAAAAACAGCCTATGGCGTACACCTAACCTAACGGAATCCGTTCAGCTATAAAGGCGTGAAAGGGTAACAGACTACATACAGACTGACCGATAGACAGAGTTACTTTTGCATTTATAATACTAGAATGGATTTGGATAAACAATACGACTCCCAACCTCCATTTGCCATTATTGACGTAATCTATAAAAAACGTGAGTTTCAGATTGCTATCATAATCAAATTATGATACTCCTATCTGAATGCAGACTGATTATTTTACTTTCCCGCCAATATTCTTTAAAACAATGCTACTTTACTAATTAGTACTGTTTTCCCTGTTAGGTATCATAAATTCAAAAAGTTTCACATGGAAGGTAGGTACAGTTGCGGTTAAATGCTATAAGTTTAGTATCCTTAGACATCATTCGAACAGGCGAGTTTTTATAGCGTCTGTTTTTTAACGCGCACTGAATTTTTAACTCTCGGTATGGAGAGCTTCGCAAATCTAACAGAGCGCAAAGAAGTGCACTGTTGAATTTTGTATTTACGATATGAGCAGTTTTGTCACTTGTCGTAATTTTTTATTACGCATTCGATTTTTCGACTCGCGGCTTCAAGCCGAGATTAAGATTCCATCCCAGCGTCTCGTAAAAGCGCACTGTTGGGTTTTAAACTCTCAGCGCTAAGCTGTGCGTTGAATATCTACTGTCCAGTGCTTGATATAAAAGCGCCCGTGCGCACGAGGCATGCAAAACATAATATGTAGTATCTGAAAAAATATTTTATAATTTTTTGTAACCCACTGAAGAAACTCCCTATTAATAACATTTAAGTGTATTTTAGACATACATAGGGTTACCATGCGTCCGGAATTGCCTGGACATGGCCGGCGTTTTGGCCCTAGTCCGGACTTTATTATTGTTTTCGTCTGTTATGTGAAAATTTGAATAAAGAGAATCGTAATAAATTTAATTTGGCAATATTCGGACTTTTTTGTAAATGTCTGGCTTTTAGTTAGGACTATACAAATGTCGTTTCCCTTTTAAAACGTGACTGTTCAAAACCGTGGCTTCACGCTTCACAGAAAGTAATGTTTTTTTCACCACGTCATTCACTGACCTGGTTGGCACTCGCATCAGACAAGTTCCAACATGTCCGTATTATTTTGGAAACCTCATTAAGTACATGTTATTGCGTTTACGATATGAGGGGCTTTATCGTAATTCTTCACTTATTTATATCAAGAGGCAATGAGGCATTCATTTATAGACAAAAGTATGGTCTGTTTTCATATTATTGAGGACTTTACTTGAGTAGAAAAGTACCTACTGATTTTTGTAGGCGACTTTGCTTTTGATTTTCGGTACTAGTACTAGTTCTGTAAAATAGGGCTGTCAAAAAATAAACAGACAATAAAGTAATAAAAATAAACAACTGTTAAGGTACCTAATAATTATTCAACATCGTCGGATCATCGTCGGCTGCGCCACTTATATCAATAAATAATGTATTCATCGTCAAAATATTCAATTCAATATTATTAATTGCGAGTGCCCTAATGGCACTCGCCTTTTATTTTATTTATTTAAAACATCATAAAATTAAAATACTTGTAATAAAATATTACAAGTGTTTTACTACATATCTATGTATGAAATTTAATTATGTATTCCCTGTATGTACCCAAAAACAGTTTGATGTCCCATATTACCCCAATAATAATGAATGTGACCAGTTTTTTATTTTAGCACAGAACAAGTACCAACCGCCTAGTTTTTATTGGGTGTAAGTTCAAATTAACATCTGGTAAATTAAGTTTTTTTTCTATACTTCGTATCCAGAGAGCCCTCGATACGACTCATAAGACGTACTTTTATTTGTTATACCTATAGGTCCAGAAGAATGCTCGTGTTTTATCTTGAATGACGTCCACAATACAGCGAACTTGGGTGTTTATTTACTATTTATAAAACAGACTATTCAGACAGAGAGAGACACTATATGTATATAGCACGGAGATGCTGATTGCGGCGAAAGTGTAAAACTTAAAGCAACAATTGTTTAAAATAGACTTAACCTACCCCATTCAAACGTCATGCCGGCAAAAGACAGCCCACATAAAACCCCTCACTTTGCCTCATTTTTTAACTATAAGCTTGGAAGCAAAAACGGCGCAACAAACTCCTGAAGGCTCGTCCATAAAAAAAACGTTCAAATTCAAATTACAATCTCATCTCAGCAAAAATCAGTAAGTATGACAAAAATGTAAGGAATCTCGAGATTTTTGACATACTGCGACTGAGATTGGATGAGGATTCGGGGAACGTTCTTCAAAATACTTGAGTTGTCCCTCTGTTTTTAAGTTTCATTCAACACATCGCCAGTTATGTATTTCAACATCAGTCTATCGACCGGCAGTCCCATTGTCAAACATCCTGCCTAAAATAATAATATAATCATTCATAAAAGGCCGTTATTCTAAATATAGACCCAACCCTTTTCCATCTGGGGAATCCCCCTAATGCTTATTTCCGGATAAAACAATCAACTAAAAGCCTTCCTCAATGCTTGAGTTGTTAGTCACCTTTTTACTTTCACAAAGATTTTAACTATTGAATGAATGCCCATGGAAATATGATTGCACTGCTGGAAGACCAACTCTAGGTGCTCAGTCGAAAGTTGAAAATCCAGCAGCGCTTTTATTTAGGTGTTGCCAGAAGTGGCATTGGTCATCAGTTTGCGCAGACAAGTCTAAACTCGTGTCTAGTGTTACTTATTTGAGTTTTTCGAGGTAATTGTCCGAATCCAAAAATAGTCTCGGAACTTCGGAAGTGCATTCCAGTTACGACATGACGTACAGTCATTGACCTCCGAACAGTAGTTGTTAAACCTGTCTAGACTGGAATTCTTGCGTCTATTGTTGGGAAACGTAACAAAAATACCCTGTTTTGTAAAAATCGAAACGGTTTCGATTTTTAGAATTAGAAAAGTTCAGTTTCGATAAAAAGTCGCATCTTCTAATACGAATAAGATTTGGCGCTCGATATTTTACAATTGATCTATTTTGTCTTCCAACTTTCTCAAAATGCAGTGGTACGTGAAAGAAATCAATTGAGATTTTAAATAAATCTAGATTTTCTAATTTTCTGTTGCGAATATTGCTATAGAGTTTGTTGCGCCGCTTCTTTTCTCAGCTGTACTGCTAGGAAATGCCGCCGATGGTGGGAACTGTCTTTTGTTCACATTATTACACACATGAACTCACGCCTCTTTAGTTCATTTTATTGAAAAAGTACTAGTTTTTGGGCATTTTGAAAAAAATTGTGTTATATTTTCATATCTGCAATCATATTAATCTCGTAAGCCGGAACAACGAAAACCTTGCAATCGCTCGCGTACCTAGCGTTAACACACTGGAAAAGACCACTGTCATGTCGTGCCAACAAAACATACAGGCCTACATGCTAACTCCTTTTTCGCATCATGAACTCATGAATTGCAAATATGGCTTGTTCCAAAAACTGCAAGTGTCAAAGTCTTAAGTCTATGCAAGTTTGAACAAGACTTATGGTAAGCATGAGTCACGTGGACATGTGGGTAGGGTCACCATGGATCCGGATTTGTTCGGACATGTCCGGTTTTTTGGCTCGTCCGAGCTTTATTCAGCCTCGAAATGAGTCCAGACTTATACAAAGAAGAGGATTTAAAAAAAAACCGCCCAGTTATTGAAACAAAAATTACCGACACGTCGGAATTAAATGCAGTTAAGTGATGCGATGGCATGTTGGTAATTCAACCAATCACAGCACTTGCCTTGAGTTTAGTTTTCACACGTCGATAATTTTCGTTCAAGCAACCGGGCGTAAATGAGTGCTGAAACAAGAAGATTAAAAAGAAGAATGCTAGGACTTTTTTCGCAAATGTCCAGCTTTTTATCAGCAAGCAAATTTTGAAATGGTAACCCTGCCCGTGGGCTGCATTACGTCAGGAGCCTCGCTTGGTAATCTACTGCGACATCTTTATCTGGCCTGCACTGTACTGGTCATACGGGTTGGGATTGTCGGAATTCAGGCATGCATGATATCATTGAGTGGGAAGCAAACAGACAGGAAAGAAAATAATCCGAGTTGAAAAGATTTTGCGTATTTGTGCAACGGAGTAGGTAAAGGTTCGGTGAAACCGGTACGGAGAAAACAGACACCTCCTTACAAATACTATTGAAGTATCAGTGTCCGGTGCAAGCAGCCGATCTGCAAGTTGTCTGTGTACCAGGTTCACTAGTCACGGCGTATTTTGGGAAACAAACTCAATCCGAAGGCCTATTTCAGTGTCCGCATAGGCTATCATCATAGGCGCATTCTGCATAGACGAGTAAAGAAAAGTTAGACTCCTAAATATAAAGAGGCTCGATCCCTCTTGATAGATAAAATCTTTTTAAACCCATCGTACCATTACAAAAATGAGTGGCAACATTATGATACAAAGCATTTAAATATCCATGTGTTAAGAATCCCAGAATCATTACGTAAGAGGATTCCGTTAATGAGTCCGACACCCGACAGACAACGATCTCGTCTGCTAGAATGTAACGAGAATCGCAATGAGCACGAAACACGTTTATGATAATTTGTGAGCTCCCCAAGTTACTGTAGATGGTAATCTAGCGTCTAATTTTAACTGTTTTATCTCTTAATTTATTCGTTTTAATTAGGAAAGGTTGGATTATAACACGTTTAGTGTTTTAAACACTCACAAAATTGGTTAGCGTTTTTTGGTCCATAATTTAGTTCTGGTTGGCGAATTTTTGGCACTTCGTGGTTGAGTGATTGGTTTAGCTAAAATTATCTAAAATAGAAGTTAGTTTTTTCGTCGTTCCATTATAATTGAACAATTTAAACTCAAAGCTCGGCCACACCTCAATCAGAATAAGCAGTCATCAATATGAAAATATTAACTTTTGAATTGGTGATTGTCAGATGGTTCTGAACTGCAACATGGTGGACCCCGCAGCCAGGGCCAGGGTACACAGGATCCGGTGGACCCGAAGACTTGATGATGGTCTTCATCATCATATATGGGATGTCACTCAGCAATTTAGCATAGAATAATAGTAAAAATATGCAATGGATTTTTGACTACAGTATGCCTATGTTATTGTCGACTGTCAGGGATACAAGATGTAATAGGGATACATATTTCTAAATGTCCAGGTGTATGCCAGAAATTCAGTCATTTCAGATGTAAAAAAGTTAGTCTTTGAAAAAGATTTACTTTTTTACATATTTGAACTGTGAATAGGAAGAAACTGCCTGGGCAGAAAATGTTTGAATCAATATCACCAAACTTGTATGAGTCTCGTGTTAAAACAATGCATGTAAGATTTATTTTTATACAAAAGACGGACTCTGTCCTTCTGATGTCACCATACATATCATCACTCATACTTCATGAAGTTCTAAAATAGTATTTTCTAGAACATTGTTTTAATGACTGTAGTGTAATTTACAACATATTTCAAATTCAGGTTCTCCATTCGCTCATCGATTGATTTGATCACACCTAAAAGAGCAGCTTTGGTAGGGCGTCCCTTAGTTAAAACTAGGCCATTTTTATGCCTAATCAGCTTGGAATGGTGGAGGAAAATAATAAGGAAACTGGCAAGCTAAACTGTAACCAGAATAACTCGAAGTAAACTACGCCATCTATCGGGCAAAGCTTCTGTCGAGTGGATATTCAAGAGCCCTTACTTGAAAACAATGGGTGACACTTGAACAAACATTTGTCTACCTCTCTTTTATTTTTGCTACCACCAATGTTGGCGTATTTGTGAGAAACATTGTCTTATCAATACCACAAAATGATATGTAATCTATATCGTGGATTACTCATTTGAGTTTAATCCAGTTTGGTCTGACTGAATGCCTACCTCTAAATTTTTGGCAAAAACATTCAATTTTTGTTTTTTTTTTTTGTATCATACATAGGCCATAAATTAGAGGTCGGTTATAAAAATAAAGGCTTAAAAAGTTAAAAAAAACGTATTCTCTGAAATAAGGGCGGGGTAAGTAATTTATAGAAGTTTTATTTTTCATTTTTGCACGTTCATTAACGCATCCCCTTATGTGAGAACCCTAATTTGAAATATGTTTTTTGTGTGATTGTACTTCTTAATTTAGTTTTAATTAGTTACTAGCTCATTTCATGGTTGTGGTAACAAGTCGAAAAATATGATTCATTTGATCATGATTTCTAGATAATATGAAATATGTATCAACGGTAGTAATTTGAAAAAGTCTTAGACATTGAGCGCGCTATTGAATTTGCAACGTTCAGCTTAGCGTCGAAAGTTTAAAATTGATCAGCACGCTCAAATTCCTTTACGACTTTTAAAATTTTCTACCTTAAATATAGATCTCATCGGTGGTAAGTTTCACATGATTGTAACATGCTTAGTCACGCCTAACAAGTTGGTACGTGGATGATCGCAATTCTGTGTGAAATTTCTCATACAGTTACTCAGCAGGCTTTTGTATCTAGGTATGCCAATCAATTGCAGTACTCTGGTGGCTATAAGACTTATTTTTATATGATAAATTCTGTTTCTTAATTATTGTTTGAAATTTGCTTTATTTATGCATCATTTCGCTTCAGGTTTCTCTTTAAGCAAGATAATCATTATCTGAATATGTTTTTGGACTTTTTATCACAGCCATATCTGCATGTATTTTAGTGTGTGTAGATTAAATTGTGTATGTATGTTTAAATTGGCTATGAAAAGAATGAGAAAACAATAACACAAAACAATAACTGGACAGACTAAAACAAAGAAAACATTTAGAAAAAAGTGAAAGAGACAGACAGACAACTGAAAAAAATTGCCTATGGGTTAAAAAAAAACAGCATAACAAAAAAATATAACGAAAAAAAAGGAAAGACAGTCTAGTTTCACATAAAAAAAAAAAAGTATTTTTGACAAAAAATATACAGTACAAAGAACACAGCAACGTCTCAGACCATTAGTGGAAATTCCAAAAAAAAATTAATTGGAGTGACAGACACATTAAAATTGTTTCTTTTTTGACAAAAAAATACACACTTCCAATAACAAGGACCCAGTTACGAAATTTACAGACTTCTACTTCTTCGTGTCGTTGGCACAACAGTATTTTACATTTTGCTGGCCCAAGACTTCGCCACTTCCTCTGCATCGTCGGTGACAGCGCAGAGGTCACTTTGGCTGCAAGTTTTGAGGCAAGATAGGAGGTGGAACATACATTTACAGACACAGTTACTACACCGGGATATGCAAAGGATTATGGCTACAGGGCAGTTATATCACAGTTGTTGAACGATGTACATGTTGTAGATATTGCGCGCGACACGAGTGACACGGAGGGCGCGCACACCGACGCGACTGACGCCAGCGATGTGGAGTACGAGCCCGTGACCGATATTGATGAGGACGGACCGGTGGATGACGACGACACTTCAGCGAATAGCGACGTAAGTTCATAATTATAAGACATTTAGCATAACCATTCAGCTTAGAATGTTCAACTTTGTTGGGACACAGTCCTCTTAGTGAGAGGAGGTCACCCTTACGATCCACTCGGACCGTAACACCGCAAATTCGGAGGAGCGTTGCTTGTAGCGTCCTGCGGGGCGTTTAATGAAACTGCCCGTGCCTCAACAAACGCTCTTCTGAAGTTTCCGCCTAAGGGCACCGCCTAAGGCCACAGGCCTGCATGCAGGCATGCATGCGGGCCTGTGGACGGCGAGTTATGGGCCAGCTCACCGTCCGGCCGTCTTATGACGACAGGCCGTGTCGACGGCGCGTTCGTGTTCCACGTGCGCCTCAAACAGATGTCAGCAAATAAGTAGGGGTCCGCAAGGGCCGATGCCTGCCAGGGCTGCGGGAATGTTCGAAAGAGATACCGTGGCCCTGGAACACAAAGGGCAAAGAAGGAACATGGATGGGTTTTAGTCAGTACAAGTCTGACACTCCCTTCCGCTCCGCCCAGAGTGGGGGGGGGGGGTCATTTGATGATTTCCCATCCGAAAAAAAAAAGGATGCCTGCATTAGATAATAGGTCTTTACCTATGTAATTGGAGATTTAATAATCAGCATTTTCAGTTTTAATTATCTGTGGATTGGCGCGCAATTCGAAATTCAAATAAATTTTATTCGAATGCCGTGTTCTTTTAATTTCAAATTCAGTCATTTGTTTTTAGATAGTTTTTTGTTTTTGTGAAATTGTGGTAGTTTTTGGCGCCATGGATAAACTGAAAAGTCGTACAATTTTCGAATATGAGTTCCTACGTGGACATACCGCTGCGCAAACAACACGAAACATTAACGACGTGTACGGGCCTAACACTGCTTGCATAAACACGGTCCATTATTAGTTCAATCGTTTTAAATCTGGAAATTTTGAGTTGAAGAATGAGCCTCGCGGTCGGCCGGTAACCATTGTCGACAACGACGAATTGAAGGCGGTAGAGGAAACGGATCCAACTCAATCTACGGCTGAGCTTGCTGCGGGCCTTGGAGTTAGTGTCAAAACGACATTGAAGCACTTGCGTCAAATCGGAAAGATAAAAAAGCTAGATAAGCTAAAATAAAAAATAAAATACAAACATTTCATAGGTAAAGACCTAATACATATTCCCAGTACGGTACATGTCAGTACGTATCGGTACCGATCAGTTCGGGTGAAATAGTCTCATGTTTTCTGTATGCGCTCACACATAAAGAAACCACTGTACTGTAGTGATTGTGACCACTACACCGATTATGATTTTAAACTACATTCAAATATACCTGTAATTAAAAGCAGTTATAAACTCTAATTGCGTTAAATTAAATCATTAACGCGAACATAAATTAAAACGCTCTGTTACTCTTTCGTTGTAAACAGTAAATGTGAAAAAGTTTAAGATCTAATTTTAAACTCAATATGATTACTGTGATTCGCTTTTGAACTGCATAAAATTTTGTCAGACCACATGTAGAAATTAATCTGATAGCGGTGCTAATTACTTAGTCGTGTCTTAGAGGTAGGAAATCTTATCGGCTTATCGCGAATAGAATTCAACCATTCGCTGTCAACTTTTGAACCGATACTGACTAAACTCGTCATCTTGTTAGCCTAAACTTACTTCCCATCCCGTAAAATAAGAAAGTACCTACTTGGTGAATTTAACATATTATAAAAGAAGAAAAAAATCTCCCTGGGTTGTGGAGGTCAGATAGGCAGTCGCTCCATGTAAAATACTGGTATTCAGCTGCATCCGGTTAGACTGGAAGCCGACCCCAATATAGTTGTGAAAAGGCTAGGCAGATGATGATGATGATGATAAAAGAAGAAAAAAAGAAGCATTATATTAATATAATCAGTTGTCCCACACAAAACGTATTAACTAGTCGACCCAAATGTATGGGACAGCTTATTTATTTTTTTAAATTACGTTGTTGGTTCCATGGACATGTATATAGTTGTTCAACACTTACAAAAATCCTTTTGCTGATTTCGTCATTTATATTTGTTAACTATTGTTTCCAGAACGACATAATAGCGACTAAGGTGATCGAGGTGTCGGTGGGCGACGATGGCGAGCTCCAGTTCGCGGACTCGGAGCGGGAGCGCACGGACTCGCGGGACAGCGGGAGCGACAGCGAGATGGACCTGTACGACTACTGGAACTGCGCGCAGTGTCGCGCCAAGAACAACAACCCGCTCTACCGATACTGTCATAAGTGTTTCCAGGTATGTGTCGGCTTGTTTAACACTGCATTTACGCACATCTGATTGATATAATTATGAATGTGTATAAGGAATACACTCTAATTCGTTTCCGAACGACAGATGACGAATTTACAATTACCACTCAGGCCGAGATCTATAAACGTTGCTTAGCCATACTTTGACATAACATGACAGCCAATTGGTAGCCGCTTGTTGTGAAGGTATCATGAGTTTGAGTGATTGTTGTCTACCTCTCTCTTCTATCCTCTGAATTAACTTGGTGTCGAGCCTCAATGCTCCTATCCCATCACATCTCTAAGCGGCTTGAAGCGCAGAGCAATTTCGCTTTGAGCGTTGCGGCTTACTCTCTTTATTTCCTTTTCTAATAAATACCACCAACTCATTACAGGTACGCAAAAACTTCTTCCCGCCGAGACCGAGACGCAAGCGCAACATACTCACTAAAATCGATGAGATCCCGCGCACACTGTCTCAAGACTCCGGCGTGGACTCGCCCATGAGCCAGGAGACCGACGGGCCAGCGAGCCAGGAAACTGACGTGCTTGCTAGCCAGGAGACTGATGTGCTGGCCAGCCAGGAGACCCTCGTGCCCGCCAGCCAGGACGTGTTCTCTGCCAGTCAGGATGTGTTCCCTCCCAGTCAGGAGGTCGCCAACCTCGGTGAGGGCACGTCTAATCCCCTACCGTCTAGCATAAGCTTGTACCGTAAACGCCGCGCGGAATCCGCGGACCGCCGCTCGGAATTCGCCGACCGCAGAACGAAACGCAAACGCGCACGCACGGAATCCGACACCGAACTAGATTCTGATGACGATCTATTTGATTCTAAACCGAAAATCGACGTGAGACCACTCGTTAAGACTGTCAGCGATCCCGCGATTACAATCGAAGATAAACCCCCTAAGATTACTAAGAAGGTTATAGCGAACAGTCTGATTGAAAAGATGGAAGAAAAGGATTTGTGTATGATTTGTATATCTGAGCCGAAATCGGGTGTGTTTGTCCACGGTCGGATAGCGCATATCTGTTGTTGTTATAAGTGCGCTGTCAAAGTGTGGGCCAAGGCTAAGCGGTGTCCCATCTGTAATTGTAAAGTTAGTAATGTTTTGAAGGCGGTGGTCATGTAATGTGTGTGGAAGGACTTTTCAACGATATTAACCTGATTTCCGCATACATTCAATATTTCTTTGGGTTATGTTTCAGTAATTTCTTCTGATAGTCCGTCATATACTATGTGTGCAATGTTTATTTAATTCCTTAAATTAAAATTCTAATGTGACTTTTACCGCATACCATATAATAAATAAAAAGTTATGGTAAGCGTAAAAGAAAGAAATCGTAAAGTAAATAAAATGCGAAAGTAGTATAAAAAAAAAACTATTAATTATATCCTATCGTCCAGAAAGGTCGCTAGTTAGGTTCAAAGGCCGGGAATTACTCTGTAAGTTGAATAGAGAGTGAATGGAAGAGTGAGTGAAATGGTCGTCATTTTGAAGAGTGAGTGAACAATGGACATTTGAGCTACGTGTTTGTACGTAATAACGAATGGTATCCACACTTCAACATTGATTGGTTTACTGCAGTCCCCAGCTGAACAGTATTTTTAAAAGAGGTTTCATTTAATCTGTTTACCATACCGTAACTACAGTCGGCCTTACAAGCGTAGTGCGACTAATGTCACCGCGTTATTCTCACGGCGAAACAAGACAAGACTATGCGTGAACATGATCAAAACTCGTTTCGACGCTAAACAATCTGACCATATTTTGTCACATTTTAAGAGGAGACTACCAAAATATCTACTATCTAGATATCAAGATATTATAAAAGATTGATAGAATTTTTAAGTAACAGTCTGAAGCCTGGATTTGAGCCCGGTTGATGGCAATAGGGTCGCCTCCTATTACATGGGACTCAAACATAAATGTGGGTGTACTATAAGTATATATGTAAACACCTGTGCTTATAAACAAATAAGTTGAAGTGTGGTCATCGTGAGTCATTATGTACAAAAATTGTACATAGAGTGATGGATGAGTGTGTAGTGTGAGTAAGTTTATACATGTGTAATGTATTTACGAATCGACGCAAACTAGTTATAAGACTTCTGTTTAAGTTAGAGATTCCTTTATTTGACGTCAACCAGATAAAGCACAAAGCTATAAAATAATGTTCACGTACTAATAGTCCGTTAACAATGGAATGTGTTTTTTTTTAATCCAATATTTATTAGTCGAAGTGCATCACACAATTCCTTGTAACACCTTTTCATGTGTGACTTCACACTTTGATTTTCTTTTGTGAGGATAGGCAGAAACAACAACACAATGGGTGCCCATACAAACATTAAATAGCTATTTATTTCGATTCAATACCGCTTTGCTGTTGCCTACAGTTTCACTCGGTTTTTAAGGAAAGTACTTTTTGAACCCAGGGTAAAGCGTCAACATTCCTGCTTTTTCCATGTTACGATCCAATTAGTTGAGCCGTTTATGGTTATTTGTAAACTTCTTTAAAAACTGTCACAATTACAATATAAGTAATAATTAAGTGTTATGTAGTTCCCTAAATCCAAATAATATGTCTATAAAATAATCTCTAACTTACAATTCGTATCGACCTATCAATAAATGCCCTTAATTCTTTGTGATAACAATCTGATAGTAGATTCTTAAGTAGGAAGTAGCTAAAACATTCACAACAAAAGAAATAAAATAGTACGGCTACATGTTTCATTCATTAACAGTTACCTCAGAGTTTTACATCAGTTAATCTGCTCGATATCACCATTAATTGGATCTTGGACCAATTGATCTTTGTATATATTTATATTTAGTAAGTGGAAGGAATGGGGGAGGCCTTTGCTCAGGAGTGGGACAATACGGACTAACTAAAAAGAAAAAAGAGGACGTCGCATAAACCATTCATATCACTGACAAGTATACCAAATAAAGTAGTGAATGTTACGATCAAGTCCGTGGCAGACATTTTCGCCTGTAGAGATCTAAACAAAGACCAGAACGCTGCTAATGAAATTGAATCATTGACAGGCTATGAAGTCGTTGCCAAATATTTTAACTTGGCCATCTTACAACACCATCCTTGTATCATTAGCTTAAGATGCAATCAAAACTGAGGGAAGAGTAGATGTTCTAATCAACAACGCTGCTACGGCAATTCTCGACAATACTCTCACTGAAGACCACTTGCCAATAGAAGCGCAAGTTTATTATTTCGGTCCAATTCTACTCACTATGCTACTGTTGCCAGTCGAAAAAAATCAATAACAAGATCTTGTAAGACGACATCAAATTTAACAAGTGATGAAACCGGGATTTTCGTTGGTGATCGCTTATATGTTTTTGAATGCTTTACTCTTGTTTTTCATCTGTTAAAAGCACTATTTTTCCTGTAAGTGAATAGCCAATAGACCATTAGGATGAAACATTGGTATGTTGAAAGTACACCACATTTTTCAAACTTTTTTTTAACTGTAAAAGGTAATGTTATGGAAAGCCAATCTAAGTACCTATTAATGTATGGAACATGTAGTTTTTATCAATTTAAAAATATTTAAACAAGAACCTAAGCTCCGATACCCTCCTGTTATGTTAATAAATCTAATTGTAAATAAGTAGAGACGTCGACCACCGAACGAAACAGATTAATATATTTTCATTTATTAGGTAGTTAGGGATCTTCTAAAAAATTAACGGCTATTTTGTATTAATGCCAAAAAGTTGAAACAATTTTGATTAATAATTTTAAAGTTATATTTTTAGGTATTGTTGCTAAAAATGTTAAAATACAATTCAAATTTTGTAAAAAAAAATACGTTATTAATTGTCTTTGGTTGTCGTGAAAAAAAACATTAAGTTGAAGTGTGCCGTTAAAACGTAGTGTATAATAAAATATTTGAGCGTGGTCTTGCGTATACAATCCATAATATTATCGTGTCAGAATCATATTTGTTACAAACCTGACAAGTTACTTGTATAAACATTAATAAAAATGTACATTTTTAATGGGGGGATGGAAAACGCGATCTTTTTATTTAGTTACCATATTCACTTGATTTTTTTTCTAGTATTTTCTTTTTCTAACATTTATTATATCCCCGAAATGAACGTTTGTATTGAACAATAATTATAACCGTTGTAAGTGTTATTTAGCCAATTATTCGCGTCGAGATTACGATCAGGCTTATCGCTGCCTCTCCCATTACATTTAGTTATTAAAAAGGTGTACATTTGATACTTTTTGCACTTCTGTATATTTATTGTGTATTCCTTCAGGCTGGCGATAAGTTACGCCAAATTCTATACCTATTTTTAAGTTTCGAAACATTACTAGCTTAAACGAATCTAGATTTATTAATATGCAAATTTATATACCTGTAATTATAGGATCGATCTTTAGAAAATCTAACCCACCACCTTTCCTACCGTTCAGAGGATATTATCTTGTTACAGATTTAAAGAATTTATTTCAAAAGAAACATTATTAGTTATTAAATTGTAGATCTCTTATTACCTTTTGTACAGATAGGTTACAATTTCTTTAAGTTCAAATTTATGTAATAATACCACTTTAAAAAAATGATACAAAAAAAAACGTTATCGAAAAAAATTACTCGATTTAACACACACAACAGAAAAAATAACAGAAAAAAATATTAATTAAAACTTTTCTTTTTCAGGAACTTTGACTTTTTTTTTTTACTAAAACCTTTTTCCCTTTAAAATAATAAAAACTACAGAAATAATTTACACTAACAGTCCCTTGACACAGTTATGTTTCCTATGACTTTGCTTCTCCTCTAGTATCTCGCGACACCGCGCAACAAATGCGCTGTCTGCCGGGAATAATGGCAACCGCGTGGCAGCACGTTTAAAAATTACGCCAACAATGCGGCAAACTGATAAAGCGAGCAGTGTATTCAGAAACCCTAACATCATGAATAGTAGTAAGTTATAAGGGCAAGCCAAGCTTATAGGTTTTATGGAAGTACGTACACCTGGGAGTAGATACACGCTCCGACAGACTACGATCACTTATTTCGAGCGAAGATCCGCATACAATAGGCTAATGTTAAATATACAGTGATAGTAATTCTCATTCCGTTAATGTTGCTGCTGACAGAGGTAAAATAACTGTCTGTACTGTAAACAAGATAGCCAACACGCAGACTTCACCACGAGTAGATAGTTAAAAAGGGCTAGTATTTAACTGTAAATCAAAAAATCTTCCTTCGTTATATAAAAAAATCCTAATCAAAAATATTGATTGCACAGCAAAATTGTTACTGGTTGCAAAGCAAAATATTATTTTAGCAACAATTTGAGTTCGTGACGCATCGCTACTAATTGAAAAAGGGAGTTTTTTTATTAACTGATCTCTAATAGTATTATTAGATATCAGTTAATAAAAAAACTCCCGCATACTAAACCTTGTAATTCATTTTTGTTAAAACAAGGATTCAATTTTTTTAACGCTTAATATGCGTTAAAAAAATTAATTAAAGGGAAACCGAGTTGACGTAGTCCCGCTGCGTGGGGCTACTATTACTGGCTGTAGGGTTTAAAGTAACCTAACAGTCCGATTCGGAGTGCCACAAGTCCCGAGCTCGCTTCGCTCGCTCCTGGCCTTGCCGTAATGCCTTTTTTACGATGAAAACATGTTGCAAAAATATTTTGGTAAATGTAATACTCACAAATACTACGTTTGTACGCTCTGGTAAATTTGGTGTGCATTCAGTATTTTTGATGTAAACAATATTTAATTGATGAAAATAAATTGACGGGTGACAAATTTTTTGATGTGCATTGCAAAATAAGTCGTAAAAAACGAGTCTTAACAAAAGTACCGGACCCTTATCTAAAAAGGTATCGACAGTAAATTGATTTCTGAGAGCTATTGATAATTTTACTATCTTGTAAGACACATTTCGCCAGGTGGGCCTTGTTATCAGTCGGTGTTATCTACAAGTACTACATACACTTGACTTTTATGGTCAAACTTGTGGGTTTCCTCACGATTCGAGTGGCGATAGATTTCGTGTGTCTATCAAAATGTACGTGCGTTCTGTTGAGGTTTTTCTTTGTACATTAATTGGAGGTATTTGTTGAGTATAAGGAGTAGCGCAAGCATTGTCATACCTGTTTTCACTAATGGAAGACAACACTTACACGTATGCCTGAATAAAAGTGAACCAACCGTGCAATAATATTAACATGTGACTTAATAGTGAAACGAACCTGAATATTTAAGCTGTTTTCTTTAAGAATTACCTACAAAATATGGAATACTTCTCTATGATGACATGGTGTGATTTGGAAAACCAGAAAATTTTTTCAACAAATAATATACTCATCCTGAAGAAAATTATCTACGCAAGAGTACTCATGTCCTAAAACACGCAAGGTCTCCAGGCCATCTCATCATAATAAAGTATTCAATAGTAGTCCGTTAGCCAGTTATAAAAACACTGCGCACCATTATAGACCTAGTTATTCCTAGTAGAACTCTGCCTTCATTTTTATTTTGCATCGTTAGGTTTGATCAATCAGTGTAAATCTTGATTCACACCGGCTTCTTTCGGGTTAGCTCGTTTCATCGTCGACCTCATCTCTGTCCTCAGGACTAGATTGAGGACAAGAGTAGGCCCACTTAAAATAAAAAAATTGCTCCTAACACTATTGGCTTTGCAACGATAAAAACCCTTTGTATGAAAAATAAAACGTCATTTATTCAAATTAAGCTGGGAATCAGCACTTTTTGAACACCAAAATTACAGAACCCAAAATACCCGACCTTCGCCACTTCTTAGTGTTTTACCTGGGAATGAGAAAGCGACTCAATTAGTACAAGTATTTCATTCTATCAAGATTCAGGCGATTAGAAAATTGAGATATCTCGAGTCAACGATGGCATTAAAACTTCTTGGAATAAAGATGGCGATAATAATCTAGTCTAGACCCTAGACTGGCCCCATCGCCCACGGGCTTCGTAATGACGCATTTCCTTTGCCGGAAGTGCGTCATATGGTTGCTTGAGGTCTGGCGTTAATTCCTTTTTTCAAAGGATATTAAAAAAAACATGGTGTCGATTCCACACTTAACTATTTTTTCAATTCCAATTAAGAATTATATGACCGTGTTTAGACTTGGGTAAAGTTGGTCTTATTTCTCGAAGAATATATTAATTATGAAAAAAATTAATTTTTAATATGTATTCTAAAAACTGTTAACTAAATCACAGCGAAGCACTGCGTCTTAGTTGCTTTGTCTGAATTTGAAAGCAATTGCGCCATAACTGCGCCTTTCAATAAGATAAAAGTACGAGACGCAGCGAAGCGTCACATTGTTTGTAGGTCGTGGGTTCGATTCATACTGAAGTAGTGCCGAAAACATCTGTTGTATTATGTCGTTGAATTTCTAGTCGCCTACAATCTAACCATTTGAGATTTTTGCTATGAAACTCCATACATCAACGCGCACGGCAACACCTCGGATCTGGATCAGCTAAGTAGTAAAAATCTGGTTGTGTGATTGGAATGATGTGCTATAATTTTTTGAGAGCCGGGCGCTTTTCTTTGGGTACCGAACTGTTTTATAAAGCCCTGATAAAGAAAGACGACTACACAAAGGCCTTGCAATAGTCTACAGTCACCTACATTTTATGATACCTTAGCTTTCCGGCCGGAAAATGCGCAGGATCCGGGCTGGAGCCCAACCGGCGGGCGGCGCTGTAAAGTCCTGGCTTTCTTCAGTGCCGTTTCGTGAAATTGTGAGATAAATTACACTTTCGGATACAGCTGACGGGAAGCATGCAAAGTCGAGAGCAAAAATGTTCGGAAAAAAAAGAAAATTGGCCCTAAAATTAATCGGGTTCGAGATCAGAACGCCGCGCTGTGGAGCGTCATCTTTTAATTTTGTCCTCTGAATAACTGAACTGTTGACAAAAAAACTTTGGTTTAAAGTAGCGAGCGGTACTCGGTTGACCTCTCCCTCTCATTGTAACGGATGATTCACGAGCAGCCGAGTAAGGGAGCGGAATATTTTTTAACTTTATAACTACAAACAAAAGAGGAATTGTAATTGTTTTTCTTAGTTCAGAACCTGTAACTATGCCATTTTAGAAGGTAAGTAATTATTTATCATAAATAATAAAATGTTTAGTACCATTTCACGACTTTTAATATTAGGCGATCTACCCGCTCATTAAATATGTAGGTACATGTATTTAGGTCGTAAAGTTGTTTAATTGAAACAAAGATCACATAAACAGAGGAATGTTAATTATAAAAGTAACAATATAGGGATTTGATTGTGGAATGAACACTCTTTATCATGTCTAGCTAACATTCTGGTAATTATTTACATACGATCAATGATGTCATCAATTTAAACATATTTCCTTCATTATTTTGTTTTTAGAGTGATAGGCTGATCAGTGCCGTGCGTGAATCATCGCGGACACGTTCCATGAAATATGTAGCCGTGGCAGCACTCGCCCGCCACTCCGGCCGCCACCACCCTCGACTCGCACGCCCGCAAACAACTTCTGTCTGTTCGCTCTCAGTCGCATTTTGACGTCGCTACACAGTGCACGGAGCAACGCCTTTCTTTCTCCACATCAAATAACACTTGGTGAGTTATAGTTTTAACCGGTTTTTTACTATTTCGGTACAAAATTCCATTGTTGATATGATTCCGTTTACAAAACATGAGCAACAATTCAACTTTGTGTGCTTTTACGTGATTATCGAACGGTTTTTTTCATAGTCCCTCCCTCGGGAACCGGCAATCGGATGTAGTGGAGGTGGAGTAGCGGCATCGCGGACTCATTGATCAGGAATTCCTTTTGGAGATTTTGTCTCGTTACAATAATCGAATTAGAAATTATAAGTACTTTTTGATTAACGCAATCATTGTTTGTCTGCCGGAATGGGAGCGGTTGTATGACTTCATTCTTTTTTATCATGCGGTGCTGTATAAAACGTATGTCGTGCATTTTTATTGTTCGACTATTGTCACTGTATTTTTACGACTAATGAAGCCGGTAATGTGCTCCTGCAAGGATTTGAACGTTGTTTTACCGGTGTACGTGTTGATCAAATTAAATTGCCGGTTTTCCTTCCTTGCTACCCACAATAGTTCATTAATTTGCTCCCGATTTAATCCACACAGATTTGAATGTGTATTTTCATAAAACAATGGTTCTATTTTAACCGCGGCCTAGATTAAACATTATGACTTTTCCTTCTAATTTTAATGAGAAGAAAAAATCCGTAATCGGGAGAATTCCATTGTAGATTCATTTTTAAAGTAGCGACTTACCCTTGCACCATTTTGGATAATGCTGTTGATAAATCATAGGGTGAGAGTGTCACAGTCATTAAAATAACAAAGAGACATTCCAAAGGGAGGAGGGAAGTGAGTGAGGCGTAACAAAAAGATTCTTGTTTAGAAATACATTACGTATTACTGAAACAACCGACTTCTCTACCGGGAAGCAATTCGTCAACAAACCTTTTTCGTGTAAGCAATTTTTTTAAAAGCTGAAAACAAGAGAAAAGAACCGAATTAACCGTTCGGTTATGGTTCGTTTAATATCATGTGATATTATGTTAATAAATACAATTAACCCGTCTCGCTAACTCATTCGTGTGGCGAGTCGTTCAACTTTAGATTTTTAGGTAGAGAATGAAAATAAAGCGAAGATAAGTTCACAGATATATAAAAACTCAAACCATCAGTAAAAAAGACAACTATCGATAATTATGTTGAGCACATGGTTGACTGTCTATGAATCTTGTCTGTAATGCGGTTAAGCCGTAAAGGCTTTCATTTATGGTGGCCCTTTAGCTTAACAGTAGCCATTGACGGGTGTTAATGAACCCAAGTTTTGTATCAACCGGCCGCTAAATATAGAAATCTGACTAATGCCCAACACATGCTTGACACAGCCAATAACCGTCGTTGATGTTTTGAATAATAAATCGTCCTTTGCTATGAAATGTAAGGCTGCGACTTAACAAAAAAAATCAATACAACTTACATAAAAAGTCACAGAATCAACCACCATAAATGGATGACAAATTTATAGTAACTACTTTTGCCTTGATAAAAATTTTTTTTATCAAGGCAAAAGTCGCTTTATAAAATTGAGCCTACTGCACAATTTTCGACTTTTAAAATGCGCGATAGTCATAAACCACGCTGACTAATTACAAAAGAGTTAACCGGTTCGTGTGAACGCTGGGACTTTCGCCGCTTTCACGCATCATAGCGTATTGAACGGTAATCATTGACGAAATCTATAATTAGTACACACGCCACGATTGCACGTAAGTGTTTTATGTCATCGATTTAGGAAGTAGTGTTTAGCTAGTTCAAATTGCAATTTTGTTCATCCTTAATTATAAAGCTGGAAGTACCTAAGAGATTGAAACCGGTAACTAAATATAATAATAATACTTTATTAAATTTTCCTGTGGTGTAAATACGGAATAACGTTTTCCAAGCGTATTATTATGAATCATTGCCTGAATATATGCTATGAAGCTTTGCATGGAAACATTTCCTTGTAGATTACTCGAATACTCCAATGTACAACATCGATGCACAAGTGCGTTGGTTTGTAATGAAATCTGTCCAGACAGGACACTGGCTCATGCGCGAATGAGAAGGAGATACGCAGACATGTTTGCGGGAAAGAGAAGAAATAACTTCCCGAATATGCGAATCGATTGCCCGGACCAGGAGACGAAACGACGCGTCGCACCCCTAATGCCTAACTGCTAGGGTTGTCTGCGAGGGCTTTAATCGAATTAGTACTCAATTGTGCTGGGGAGCAAAATTGAGATAAACATGGAATGTTCAAGTAGTTGTTTTATTGTTATGTCTCAGTACTTAGATGAAGTGTGGAAATGAGACAAAGAAGGGGAAATGAAAAATTGAAATGAGGCTTCAATGTTGTGCTTCGTTTCATAAGCCACGTGGAGACGTGGACGAACAAAAGTCAAGCAAGAAACGTCATACAAACTCAATAAAAAGAGGATTTGCACTGAACTTTTGCAGGATTTAGAATTATTACAGTTCTGCAGTTTATAACACCATACTAAGACTTCAAAGAGAAAACTTAACCCTAAAATTGCGAGGGTGGCTGCCAATGAATCATTCGGGCCCTCTCAGTCGCATATTTTATGAAGTCCTAGGTACCCTATGTGGCTATGTTCGTTTATAGATCAATAAACGGTGAGGGGAACCACATTGGAACGTTCCGCGATGCCCACACATGTAGGTTGTCCGGAATAATAAAAAAATAACGGTATTTTCGCGAAATGGAGACGTTAAGGTCTGAATAATGTGTTTATAATTTAATTCAGCTCCATTTTCATAATTAAATTGTTTAGCTTAGATAATATTTATTACGGTTTTTTATTAGTTTACTAATTATTCTTTAGCAAGAGGTGATTTTAAATTAGGTAGTCTGGTGCATACCGAAAGATGTAGATCGTGTAAAAAAATGTGGCTCACAGACATTATACAGTGCTTCCTCAGCCATCCGTGCTATGCTTACACTTGAAAATCTCTTAATTGCCGATGCTGGCTGGCCAGCTTGACGCTCCATAAAATTTGAGAGACGTATCTTTGATATACGCTCTAGCTTAGACGAGGTCGATGACACTGCACGGTAATTCACACCATATTTGAATTTCAGACCATTTTTTATTTTTGTTGTTCTATGTTTTATTTTATTACTAATTAGCCAACTTAATGACGAAGAGTTTAGAATTTATTTGAGTGGTGTATCTTATTAATAAATCAACTACGTACCTACTACCTAACTTAAGAAATTAGAATATATCTGAAGCTTGATGCAACAACAAATTAGGTATACAAACAACAATGCCTTCATCAATTGCATAAACAGCTCCATTTATTGATTTTGTCTGGCAACAAGATACAGCTTATTATTTATTCCCTTTGATAATTTTAATATTTTACCAGTCCTATCTCACATCATTAATTTGATTTACTATTGAATTCTAACTGCATGTATATTTTCCTAGACTAAAATACATGGTGCCCTTGGCATATTGAGTCGAGGGGACGCCCTCGTGCGCCCTTGTCCTAAACCGAGGGTGACAAAGTGTACCATAAATATATAGAACTACCATAAATAAGACAGTAGACATTACCAAATATTAGCAATTCTTTCATGTGCTGCAGACATAATAATGGTGTATGGAAATATGAAATTGGTTTTTTGATTAATGTGATTTTTTCTTGTCTGACATTTTGTTATAGTACCTTACTATGCCAAAAATTAGACAATTATGTTTCCTATAACGATTCTACTCATAGAAACTGTCCTCCTCTCTTTAAAAGGGAGTGAGGGTGAGCCACGCAGACCCAGTGCGGGTTCAATCCACACATAATGTTTTGTCGCCTACTTATATAAGTATTACTAAATTATTATAATAATAATTAAAAGTGGGCTTTACAGCGGCTTTAATTAAAGACTACGTCAAAGAAAATGGAAAGCTCTAGTGATACTTTACGTTCACAAGTGCAGTGAAACGCATAGAATTTATGTCGAGAGATCGATTGACAGATGAGATTTCAATTTCAAAATGGCGGCATATCGTTTATTTAGATAGCTTAAATCGTCACAAGAATTCCTCGACAAACATTCTGTTTACACAGATGGCAAAGCATTTCTTGTTATTTATGGAATGATCTTGAAATAGCATCTTGTTTTCATGATATATTTCTGTTTGTCAAAGATGCAATCTGCGTGAAACGTGTTTAGCTTACGAACCAGAAGAAAGCTGAAATTTTCGTTTAGATAAAAACTTGAAACTGGAAAATGTGACTATTCACAAAAGAGCAACGTTTTCGGATGATCCAAATGTCAAAGGTGACCTTTTATCAGAACACTCCTTGAGAAAATTTTAATACAGTAGCACGCGTCCGAGTCTTGGAGCGTTGTAATTCAGAGACAATCCACGGCCCTAGAGACCTGTGTAACTTGTAGTGTCGTAGTACTACCGCAGGACTGGTTCCACTTTATTATCTGTGTAGAACGTGGAATACCTTGGCATATACACTTGTATTGAAAGTGTAGACTGGTTCAGGATCCACTGTGACTCACGAGTCACGCTCTGTTCGTCCACAATGCCTGCCGAGACAATGGTCTATATCGATTGTTTGCTTCACTGTGCGGAGGAAATGTTTGTAATTCGTTACATAACCGTATAACTACTTGCTTTGTATAAAAGATTATTGTGGATTACAGGGCTGGGGCTCTCAAACAGTGTTTTAGAACAGACAGCATACAGAGAGACTTCATCCAAAACATTCTTCATTTACACACGTATATGATAGAAATAAAGATCGTCTCAAGATCGAATCAAGGTCGTCAGTCTCGAATGTGAAAAACTTCGAAATCATAAATCAGTACCTAAACACGAGTCTGAAACAGATTTACTAATGACTAGCTAGACAGTATGATAAGTTAATGGTTGCTCGATTAATAATATTTCACATTTGAACCAAAATATGGAGCTAACTATTTAGATCTAACATAAATTATACAAAATGATTCGACAAGATCTGCTGCCATTGACTTCAGTGATCTTGCATTGCACTAGCCGCATTATTGAATTGTGCTACCTAAGGCTAGGTTCGCAATTTATTGAAACTTGAACTGAACGGGACCTAAGATTGATGTTACAGAAGTGACGGAGCAATATCTCGAGGTAGCCCGTTACTTTGGCCCGTTTGTAAGATATACTGAAGCTGTACGTACTATTTCATTGATTAGAACGTATCGGGTAGCTTAGCTTAACTTCGTTTCTGTCTTGACAACTAGATAGGTACCTACCTGTTTTCATGTAGATTGAAGTCAATCTTTATTTCTGTAGTTTTCATAGCTTGCTATTGAATCTCTTTCAGAAAGTTCTCTGCCCATTGTGATCGCATCAGTGTTAATTTTATTGCTCATCTAAAAGTCAAATATTTATGGTAATTCGGAAGCCAGTTTTATTGATACACTTAATAATTTAACATTGTCTAAAGTTTTACTCTAATTCGGCATCCATATATTTGGTTTAATTTTATTTCTGTTACTCTCTGGAAGTTCTGCACGCTCTGCTTAAAACGGGACTATATTTAGATCTGTGCAACTATGACAATGGCAAAGTTTACTGACACAAATCACGATGGCTGTATTACCTGCAACTGCTCTTCAAACATTTGGACATTCCTTGAAAGATATATGTAGTTGTAAGTGTTGTAACACCAATGCTGAATTAAATAAATAGTCATACTACATGCCTGAGGGTCGAATGAATCACGCGAACTGAATGAAATGTCAGATAAAGGAAATCCTATGAATCATTAAAAATAACAAAGAAAGAGTTGGGGAATATATCTATTGTTTTGATTACCTTGTTAGGTAAACGAGTACATGAGGCTCCAAGTGTATGATTAGAGGAAACAAATAACTCTTTTGATTATGAAATACCAGTTCTTTGTGTTAGAACGAATGCTCAGCGTTCAAAACAGATGTACTAGATTATTATTTATCTATGTTCTAGATTGTTCCATCCAGATTCCAGAGTTAAAAAGATTATAGTTGCTTTCTCTTGTTTGTTTTGATGCACCAATAATATTTGGAGCAACGAACTGAGTTGGCGGGAGTTGATGTTTGCAGTGGGAAGATATTTGCAAGCGAAAACGAATACCTACCTATTCTTATTAAAGAAATGCAATTTTATCTTCTTACTCACCAATATTCTGATAATCATAAGATTGGCGTCCGGAAATGATTTCAATCACCGTTTTTGGTTGTCAAAGAATAGGCTTTATCTTTATTTTTTCTTGAATGAAAGTCCGTTGTAGAATTCCTTTCAAATCATCAACTTATTATAAAACAGTTGTTTTCGATTGTTAGTTTTTTTACTAAAGTTTTTCTCTGGAACAAAAGCAGAATAAGAAGCTTAATTTTGCGCTAGACTTGAATGTATTCCTGGAATTTAGAATACACATTTAGGTCAAAAGACCTACGAAACTGCTAATATCTTGAAGTTTTACCAATGGCCAACGTCGTGGACATGAAAAGCGTCAATATTTGCCTTTAGGTACATTCCAAGATCGTAATGCGGCATTTTGTCGATCTACCGATGTCGTCGCAGTTTATTTACTTGGTAACCCTAATAATAGTAATTGAACAATTTATTCAATTGATGAGGAGCAATAATTCCTTATTTCAATAATGTGTATCATAGGTATGTGATTTTTCCTCAACATTTTCAACGTATTTTTAAATTTATATAGAATACATTATGTAGGATGAATACTTGTGGAATGGCACGTAGGTATCATACCTTATATTTGTCATGCTCCCAAGTTAAACAGAAGAGGAAAGGTTAGAGTATTTTTTTAAATATAAATCACAAAAACGCTTAAACCATACTAGTTAGATTATAATATGGTTTGTGTTTTTGTGGTTTATTAGATTATTATATGTGTTTTAGCTTAGCTGTGAGTATCGTCACTATAGCATTATCGAGGCATAAAGTTGTGTTATTTTCCGCTTGAAATTCTAAACATCCCGTCAGAAATCACGCCACGACGAACCACTCGGATAAAAGTACAGAATAACCCAACATGGTTGATTACGTATCCCTTTGAACATTTTACCCTTTAAAGGGATGTCTGTAAGTGGGACCGGTACATCAATTTACTGTTTTATGACGTTGGGTGTGCCATAAAATGTTTAGTTTTAACCCTACTCAACAGATTTGCATGAAAACAGTGCCAACTGACGCACATCTGGAACGATATTTATGGAAAGACACGAATTTTGTTTATGTGAAATGACTAGTTTTTGGCTAAGTGAAATACCTGCATTCGTTATTGGATGATCTAAATTTTAGAGACTTCTTAATGAAATCAGTGTCATCATCAATCCTAAATGTGACAGGTTACGCGACTGACTGAGACGGTTCCGTTTGATCTCTGCAACCTCTGTGGTTGACCTGTTAGTATTGCGTTGTTAGCTCATGTGGTCGCCACCTCAACGATTCTTTCTGCATTGTCTGGCAGAAACATAAATCTACAATTTGTACGTGTGTCGTAGATAATTATTCATCAACAATGTTTGTTGTTTTGCCCTTTGTGTAATTATCAGAACTGCAGAAACTGAACTGTCGAAATACGTACGATTGTATTTTCTTCGGTAAAGACCGTTCTGGACTTGATGATAACCGAATATTGACATTAAAGAAGAACTGTCTCGATAAAGGATAAGTAAGATAAGTCATTCTCAGTTACAAGTGTTTTGTCAACGAAATTATTAAATTGTGAGAATTTTTCTAAAAACTACTTGTAACGTTTATATTCCGGATTCGAATTCGAACAACTACAGGACTTCAGAAAAAGTTTTTACGATGCAACTAATTTCGATTCCCACCTCGTAATGGGTGGATGGTAATATTTTGGGTGACTGCAGTGACATTCTTGTTACCATAAAATTATAGCATTTGCCATCACCAATGCGGATATAAACACTGCCAAGATAAGCGATTATGGCAAATTTTCACTGCCCACAGACCATTTTAAAGACTATAGATCTTCTTTGGATATATTTTGTTCAGGAAATGAGTTGATCAGGTGACCCAGTGCTCGTAATTCATGAAGCTCCCACCTTTCAGCACCTGCTAGTTATATTTTATGCGATACATTAAATCTTTCATACGGTAGCTCATAAATGTGTCAAACACTATGTCAACGACGTGACATTTAGTCGCACTAGCCATCACCTCACTTAGGCTACTGCATATTCTGCTAAAACATCTAGGGTAAAATGACTCAAAAAATTATTTCGTATTTTATCAAAACATTGGCGACATTTTACCTGTCAATATTTCTATTTACATATAATTATGTTGCATGACCACGTTGCGTAAAAAAAGAAATAGCAATGATGGCGGCGCTCTGGAAGCTAGCGACAGACATTCACCAGACTGAAACTCGAGATCAGAACATATTTGTAGAGGCAAGTGTAAATAAAGAAAAGTTTAATAGATGTACTTCTTTGCTCTGCTCCGAGAAAATAAATTGTTTGGGGGTACGAGTTCTATTTGAATAGGAAAATGCGTAAATGAGCGTATGGGGACCGTCAACAATGATTCATTCTGAAAGGTTGAAGGAGGCCAGTCATGAAGATAGTATGCACTTGTACAAAACCTCTAGCACTGTAAAAGCAAGAACGTGACAATATAAAACAAAACACTTCTCAGCTTCGTCGTATCTAATCACAGAATTCAATCGACCTGATTCCCATATAGTTTGTGACCTTAGATGGAAAGTGACGACTGCACCATGTATGGACGTCCTAGCCCCAAGTTTAGCTGTTATGCACTGCAGATGTCACGACTGTTCGTGAAGTAAGTCGTTGTATTAATAGAGGCAAGGTGATCCGTGGCTTCGCATTTGTAGCATATCTTGAATCAAGATAGTCCTTATTTGACAGCTGTTTATCGATTGCTTTGATGTTCATCTTCTCGATTGAAGGCTGAATTAGAGACGCAGGTTTATCTATCTTACTATCTTCTAATGTTTCATCGGAGCTGGATATCGCCTACGTTTGTTTCTTATATAAAATAAACTGGAGAATTCCGACAATAAGTTCCATCGTGCGTTGTTATTGCTGTTTTTAATGATGCATGAACAAATTCAAAGGTTGTTTTAGTGCTGCGAATTTAGTTATAAAATGCTAATCTTTTGGATACTGTTTTCATATTTTCCGAGATGTCGTTGAAATTTCTACTACTTAGTTGGAAATCGTTGTTTAAGCCATGGCGCTAAGACAAGCAGATTCAAACCTAATCAACGATGTTTATTCTGTTCCTTCATTTATATTCTCGTCTGCAAGTCGTTACTAATTAGTCTCGACGGAGCGTCCATCTTTTCCTGTACAAGTAAAAGGGAAACAAGACGATTTACTTTCCATCCGAGGCGCATTCACTTGTAAGTCTTCCAAGGTTTCCTCAAGGAAGAAGTTTCTTGAGCGTTTCCTTATGTAGAATAAAATGCGGTTGCTATTAGAATTACCTAAGACCTCGTTTCCCCGGAAGCCATTTCTTTCTTCACAGCTATCGTTTATGTAAATTGGTGAGTACAACTTAATCATAGTTTCTTGTAGGTACTTAATTACAGCTCGGTTCTGTTTGAGATGGTTTACCAGTTTATTACAATTACAAAACATATTAAGTAGCAGTTGTAAATCAGCAAAAACGGTACGTGTCGAGGCCAGCGATCTGCTTACGGTGAAATTTTAATAACTTTAAACTTTCTACGGTGTGGCTCGCAGACGTGCATCGCATGACTCATTCGGTTCACTGTACGCTCCCCCACCAAAATACGGCAGACGTTGCCATTAAGCCGGTATTGATTCCCCAAATGTTGGCGAAAATGTAGCTGCTACAGTGTTACTCAATCGATTCTCAGTTTTGCATAACAATGAGTGCATGAGAATTCATCAACAACAATTAAATTGTTGTTCTTGATGATGATCGCATTTCAAAATGGAGGACGCCATCGTTATTCGTTACATAAAATGAAACGACTTTAGAACACAGATGTAAAGTATCATTGTAGTCATGAGAAACAGAGCCCCGAAACAACAACGCTATCTTATGATCACATCTTAATTTTTTTAGATTACAAGCGATTAAAAACAAAACATTTCGGCTGACATTTTGAAAACTCTGACCATATGGCGAACATGCGTCGTACGTAATTTTTATGGCGCCAAGAATTACGAGTTGTTTAAGTACCCGTTCTTGCAGGTTCCATACCTTATAAGGTTTTGGAAAGGCGCCATGACACGCTACGCACCGTTAAGCTGAGTTAATCTAAAGATACAATAGAACACTGATTTTATTTCGACGAGACGAGACAGATGGTCAGAGTCAAACTTAGTAGATTTGACAGCCATTGTTGCAGCAAAGTATGGTGATATCTTTTTAGGCCCATTGTTTTTTTTTCTCGGTCGATGTCGTTAGGCATGGCCATGACATGACTCACATCCTTTCCCGATATGAGAGAGAAATGTTAGTATTTCTAAATGGTTAAGGTAGTTAAGGAGCATGAATCAATTATGACGCATCCACACACTTTATCATTATCAACGTTGGACATAAAACCGTAAGTAAGGTAGCGTGACTTGAATGACCTCATCTTGGTTTTCGGGTACATGAGTAATTTTGGCCGATAAATTATTGATTTCGTGCTGAAATCGCGCATTAATTATGTAATAAACCTTCTGTCGACCTTACTAAATCCATGCGAATTATTAGAAGAGACGACCCCAAAAAAAGAAAGCATCCATAGACCATTTCATTCATTTTCTATGCTGTTTTTTTCTAGAACGAACAGGATGATTCTGTAAAATGTTGAGCGGCAGGTTTCTTACAGTTTAATTAAAACAACATGCTCTGATTAGCGGTGCAAGACGCGTGCGGTACAGCTCTGTAACGAGATATGTGCGGGACGTATTTATGTTAACTAACACCTCACCGCAAACCCAATACGTTACTACTTATCTCCTTCTGTGTAGCACAAATTAGATAGCTTCAAATTTTATGACTTAGGACACGAAACGGTGAAGGAAATGAAAACGAGGAAACCGGCATATCCTAGCACCAAAAATACGAAGGCTTGTGACATCCAATAACGCTCGCTGGGCCCGCGTTTTTAATCACGGACCACTCCCTTTCACAGAGAGGAGGCCTGTGTCCCAGCTGTGAGAACTTCAAAGGCTGCTTATGTGTGTTATGTGAAGACACGAAAGGACGGTAGAAGTCGGGTACTTCCGTAAAACATTGAATCAAGTTTCGGAACCAACGATAAATAACGGACCCATACAATGACTTGAGGGTTCACATCTACAGTCCCATGGGGAAAGTGAAGTTTAAACTTAAATTGTAAAGGAAGATCCTTCGCTAATTACTAAATGAAAGGGTTTCCTTTTGTATTGAGTATATAACTGGGTTATCAGATGTTTATAGTAAGTGCTATCAGTTTTATTCGGTGTTTAATGGAAGGTGCGATAAAAGGTGCGAATTTGGCGGTAGGTAGGGCTAGGTGAAATAAAGATTAAGCAAACGACAACGTTAATGAAGAATCATATGCTCAAACTTTGTCGAGAATTCTAAAATAGGAATCAGTTACGTAGTTGTGTTACAGAATATGTTTATAGTAAGTACGTGTTTCATTTTGTGTGTGAAACTAACGCCAAAATCCAATACAATTTTATAAATATTTACCAACAGCGCCCTCTAGTTGTCATAAATGACCCAAAGGAACCAAGCAGCAGTTTGTATGGCACAAAAGTCAGAAATAAATGTTTGCCTCGAATCTCCAGTTTCTTAGCGAGATGTAGTTTTCAGTATGTATGTTAGCTTTGTCTAACTTGCTATATCATCTCAACCATTCAATTGGATCCATTAAAACATTTCATAATCCTATGTAAAGTTCTCATTCTATAATATGCCGTTGTATTGGTGACTGATGCATCCGATGATTCTGCACCCAGTTATCGGTAGAAAACCTTGAAAAACCTGACAGCCATGGATAAACAAGGACCGAGTTATTGAGGCCAATTGATAAATATTGCTGTGTAATTTAAATTGTTCGATAACTTCACTTTAATTTAAATTTATTTATGGAGCTGACATTTAATTCTGTTTACATGGACTGAGTCTTATGTAATGCAAGTAAGTAAAAAAGAGGACGCAATGATTCCGAAACTTTGTAGGAGCATTACTAAAGCTTGCTGCCGTAGAAATAGAATTAGTTTGGAAGTTTATTGCTGGAAGGATCCTTAATTAGAAGTTACCCGTGGGTGGTTCGTTATACAAAGTAAATAGCTATAAAACAAATCAAAGAGAGTAGGTACCTAATCGCCTAAGTTCCAAAATAAGGTAACATGGCTAACAGAATCCTATTATGGAAGTTTAGCGAATATGTAGTACCTTTCTGTATTTATTTTGTGCCAACTTGTGCCCTTCCAATTTCCGCCACGTGGTGCCGGGTGCCAAAGCAAACTACCAAACCTCCTTTTGCATACTTCCTTGCACTCATATCCCGGCTCTATGCCAAAATTTGCTTTTCCAGCAATATCGGCTGTTTATGCATCTTCAATTCTTCCCAGGATATACCAAAAGTAACAACAATATTATCATTATTTTCATACTTTGGGAATACTAAACAGTATCATAAAAATTTTAAAGCTCATAAAATTGGAATGATCCGTTTAGTCTACCTTATTATAATACGAAATCCTCCTACAACAGGCATGCTTCAAGAATTTCATAAAGAAAGCTTCAGCTTGTAAACATCGTGTTGTTTGAACATGGCTGTAATGGCAGTTTATTGTTTCTTTAGTGTAAACATATTGTTCACTTTCACCCTCGTCTTCGCAAAACATCCGAAACAAAATGTTCAAAGGAATTCTCTGGGAGCATCTTACTTCGGAAAGTTTTCCGACCTTTTTCTGTACGTGCGTCGTTGTGTAATATTAAGAAGTTAGGCAGCTATGGATCCTTTCGGTAACTTTTACAAGTATTTAAACAGTTTGAGAATCACCCTGCAGGGGCTGCAGTCTCGACATAGATAGCGACAAAAATCGGTCGTTAAGTCATAACGATGTCAAATTTCTTTAATAGATTTTCAACCTCATGTTTCGAAATAAAGTTGAAAATCTATTAAGGAAATGTTATTATTAAGAAAATTTTCAAACTATCCGTTTAGTAGTATAAATAGTATCATGTCTGGATAATATGGACGATCACAATGGTTAGTGTACCGGAATTTATGATGATTCGTCCACGCCCTAGTCGACCGCTGTTGTTTCATTAATTAATTAATACAAACTGTGACTAATATACAACATGGATTTGAATAATAGCTCTGTCTAACTACCTAGTAGCTTGACCAGCGATCTAAGTTGTTCTCTCGCTAGGTTTTAATATTGAAAGACCTGTACGTACATGGCTGTCCCAGTATTCGCGAATCGCAAGGTGTTATCATGTCGCCTCACACCACCCCAACATGTTTCACAGGTTTTGTATTTATCAATACACTAAGGTACAACCGGCCTGCAGGTACACATTGACTTGTGACGAAATATTACTAACTTTATCTCACAAGAACTCTTTTAATCGTTTAATCTGAAGTCAATTTTTTAAATTACGAACATCAAAATAATCAAAGACAATTATTATTCTAAAGAGTTCTTTTACTAAGATTTTATAGCGCCATAAAATAATTATAATTAATCAGTTTACTGCTGTCTCTACTGGTATGGTATGCCGCAAGACAGCGTCTTGGGGCCTGTGCTAATTGGAATATTTCAAAACATTTTCCCGATTTTCTGCTTGCGAAGGGATTATTTAACTGAACAGTAAGTCAACAATTTGGTTGGTTGCGTACTTTGCGTTATATTTCTTTGTCATAGACTCGTGTATTGAAGACTACCTCATAAAAAATCTTGGGTCATGCATGGATTGTATGGATTCAATAAACAATAGCTCAAAGCGAGTCATAGCCATTAACTTAACGCTTAGTAATCTCCGAATGTAGGTCGAAAATATGACTGTACAAAAGACAAAAGTTAAGGCTGTACAAATAATAATTCAAACAATAACGGACGACTCAACCTCGTCATAAACCTAATGACTTATTCACAATAAACAATTAAATAACTCGTAATACAAACAGAGGCCAATAACCTTTTCCCTCCATTACTAAACTTGTAAAACTGGTTAGCATTATGTCAATCAACATTATCAAACACGAATTGTTAAACTCTATAGTCTTTACCACTCAGTAAGTAATGACGTTTCTAGATCGTTCTATCAGAGGACTCATTATAACAATAGACTTTATCCTCGTGTTATTATTAGTAGCTTTATTATTAGTTTTGTTTGAGAATGTTTTGATTCGCTATTTTATCCTGTATAGACTAGGTACCTACGTAACAATATAATGTTTTGTCGAAGGATTCATTGAAAAGCAACATCATTCTTTTTTTCCAAGTTGGCTGAATATGTTCTTTTGTAATTCCTTTTACATAAAGTACGAATTCGTGTCATGGTTGCCATCACTCAACAGAAATTGATGAGCATAACACTTACTACATGGTCCTCATATGACTTGAGCAATGTCTGGACTTTAAAAAAGGCGGTGACCTCTGAGTTTGTTTCGGATGTTTCTTCTCAGAGTAGTCAGGTACGAAACACCGGCCCCATCTAGTTTTAAAACATACAGAAATAAATATTATTTATGATTTACACAGATTTTCTTCAAAGATTTTGTTAAATTTTAATAAAGTTATTTAGAATTAAAATATTCCTTTGCCTCATTGTACAAATGGCCCTGAATTGGTAGTAAAACATCTGGTATTATTCTTCGGGTCGTGTTTAAGCAAGTCGAGTGGGCGCGGACCCATACGGAGCAGCCTGTCAAGAGCCTCAAGCCTGATAAAATAATAATTACAATGTGATCCAACTCCCCTATGACATCTACCCTGTACAAACATCCTATTGGAAACAAAACAAAAGATTGTTTCCCTGGCCACAGGATGTATTCTGGTTTAGTATACACACCGAGTTGCCGGCAACAATGACCCCGTGTTTTAATATGCAACGAGCGTTAGCTATGGCTGCCTCAGTGAGGCCATGCATCACTCATAGTCAACGAGAATAAAGGCTGGTGGAAAAGAAATATACCACAGACAATTTTAATTATTTATCTGTATTCGTACTGAATTCTGCTAAAGAATTCGAAATATAAATTGAACAGAAGTCGGTTGCAAGTGGTAGGACACTTCTGATTAATGGAATCTTCCTGGTGTTATTTTTTGTCACACCAAAGGCCACTCCACATTGGTGGGTGATTCAAATTAATTTATCATTATTAACGAGCAAACAATGTTGAGCATCCTCAACACAAGTACACATAAACTATTATTGAGACAACATTTTTCTATAAAAAAAATTGGACCACCACTCGCTAGTGTTTGTTTGCGTCTTACCTTATGTGGGCGCAGATATAAACAGTTACTTACCAACAATGGCCGTGGTACGCATATTATGCTGGTTAAACTGCCGTTAGTTCACTCTCCGCTCGACAAGCGATTTGTAATTGAAGAGGTCGCGGAAACCGTGACGAATTGCGGTTGGCTCATGAACTAATGATAAGTTCAATGTGAAGAAAATAATTGGATTTTGTTAATGTGTTGCTGTAAGACAGCATTAAGCTATGGCTTAGGAATTCAAGTTAAATAAGTAAGTTGGTATTGACTTGAGAATACTAACAAAGAATAATGTTACTTGATACTTTGCAAAATAATGATTTTCATTTATTTGTGGCTTCCTGTAAGAATCCTAATTTACCCCCTCCAAAAATATTATTCAACAATATTATTTGCGTTATTTACGTGATCGAAAAAACGATTTTTTCGAACTTACAAAGATTACCTTAAAAAATCTTGTAATGCCATTTATCTTATAAGACCACTTATATGTATGTAGAGAGTTAGAGAAACTTGCAACGCCTAAAGTGCTGCTAAACTTAAACCAAACAATTCCGAATTATCCAAAGCATCAAAATTCCAAATGATTCCTAACACCATTACAGTCTTTATCGATTGTTTGTTAGTAAACAATAAAATTGACAGTTTTTAATTGTATGCAATGGAATGTAACACGGAAAATGATGTAGGGTGTTACGTCATAACAATAAATTTTCCTGTCATTCAACATCGGCAGAATGGTCGACATTTATGTGTGCCAAAAAAAAAATGAAATGTAGCTCCTGTAATAGAATTGTCATGATGGTACATAAGTTAAGCTTTTCAATAAACGGGTTAGTTAATATCACACATTGTTACTACAAAAAAATGCCAGAAATAGTTCCAGATAACAGTTATCTATAATCTACAGTTATGAGTTTCTGAAAACCTGCGGTATATCAAAGTCAATCATCCACGTACAAGCGTAGGTGTCACATGAGAGCCATGAGAGGCCAATGGCCCAATGACAGTTCGTAAACCACTGATCATATCGCATTCTGTGCAATAACTTTCTCTCATCAGATTAACCAACAGTTTAATGTGGCCCGCAACATTTAGGTAGGTAACGTGGATTCATTTTCTCATACACCATAACCAAAGACATTTAAATACCTATCTACTTACTTGCAGTTACCAACTGGTTAGTGTCTGGTGTGTGTGATACAAGAGAAACGTGTCAAATTTGGCAATAACGTCATTTTTATTGAAGGCGTCATTGACACAGCCTTTCCTATACTATCTCAAGATCTCTTTGGCCTTAACTAATTCCCTATTTTGTCTTAATTTCAGATACCAATTTAAAATGGCCTGTTCAGTAGATGCCCCCTCCCTCAAGGACCTGCCTAAGGTGGCAGTGGACCTGAAGAGCCAGCTGGAAGGCTTCAACCAGAGCTGCCTGAAGGACGTGGACACCAACGAGAAGATCGTGCTGCCCTCCGCAGAAGGTATGTTCAGGGGATGTTGGGAGTGTGCATTATCTTGAGAGTTTGATTCTTCGTATTTTTCGTCGATTGTTAGAAAAAGTACAGAAGCATTGAAAAGGATCATCCGGGGAAAAGGATTTGGCTGCTGTATGTGAATTGTAACTATAATAAATAAGGGTTAGGTTAAATGTTATCTAACTATAGGCGACCACGGCTGTCACCTCGTGTTGGCAAATCCTCAGAGCAAGTCATATAAAAGCGGACCTAAATATTTAGGTACTTACATCCTCGGGTTTCTCGGAGAACTAGTGAAAACCTAGCTAAATACAGACACAAAAGGGATTCAGTTCCCTTCAGAGCTGAACTAAGATACCGATAATCCGCATCGCCTATTCTTAATCCGACGAATTGGCAATTAAAGCAATGATCTAGAATTGATGGCATAAGTTAATAGGTTACTGTAATTTAATTAGTAGCATATTTTGAATTACAGAGTAACCTAATTGAATTAGCAAAGTAAAACTCCAGTCAACAACACGAACTTGTTCACAGTACTAGTTACAACTGAACCAATTTGTTTACATCGGTAGATTTCCGTGTATGTAGGTCTAGCTACCTATATAGTATATCCCGAAGTAATATTGTACCTATATTGTACCTATATAGTATATCCCGAAGTAACTTGATCGTCAAAACATCATGCAATTTAAATGATTGGGCACATCAACGGGGGACCACATTCACATTGCAATTACTTTACGTATTTGGCGAGAGCACTTATCAATCAGAAATGCTAACTCCTTCTTTCCGTTTCAATAGTATGTTGTTTGCCCTAAGCGTATCAAACGGTAAGAAGTTAGGTAGGTACGTAAAGAAACAAATCACACCCTTTTAGGTCAAGACGCCGACGTTGCGATTATATTGGTCGAGATACAGCAAAGAATTAGGGTCTAATCGACATCAATTAGTAATTTGCCTTATCTCAAATCCATAACAAAACACACTAAGAAGTTATCTCAAAGCAGGCACATATTAACGCTTCGATTGAAAACAAACATTCCATGAGTAATCGATAACAGTACCTACCTATAACAAAGAAAATTTCAATTTCACAACAGACGTAGCGCAAGAAAAGCAACACAACGCGCTACTTCAAGGCGTTGAACAATTTCAGACATCCTCCCTCAGGAAAACGGAGACGGTTGAAAAAATCGTGCTACCAAACGCACTAGGTATATCACTGGGTGAAATGCCGCGCCACTAATACATAATAGCGAGCCGCAATACGCCTGTGAGACGTGGCTGCTTTTGCTCATCGCATTCCTTCTAATTTTAACTGGGGAACTAAACCAGGGGACGAAGCTAATATGTATTTTACGACTCATTTTGCAGTTAGTGTTGTAAATCTAACTACGTTTTACTAAAATAATAACGCGCATGTTTTTTAGACGTTGTGAGAGTGCGCCAAATAATTCAAATTTCGAATATTTTCTGACACATTTTGTCTATGGGTTTCAGATGTTGCCACCGAAAAAACTCAAAAGTCCCTGTTCGATGGCATCGAAAAGTTTGATGCTACCAGACTGAAGCACACAGAAACGCAGGAAAAGAACCCACTTCCTGACAAAGATGGTATGTTTTTATGTTAATTCCTTTATCAGCACCAGCACCCTGATTATAACGCATGCATAATATGTGCAATAATATTATAAAATACAAATTTATTCTACTGAATCATTGTTAAAACCTAATGCGCTTACGAGTGGAAAATGTGGCAATATACCAACCCCATATCCGTATTCTAAGCAATGTTACGCAGTTTTAATGACTAAACAAGCCGAAGAGTCATTGTCATTAGCTTATCAATGTTTTGTGACCACTTATGGTTTGACACGCTTTTTATTCCGCGCACTCCAATGATTGTGTTACAAATACGAGACGCATTCAATGCTTATATTTACTTGTATCTATTATGTTTTGCCTTGCACGATTTGCTTTGCATCAGTTGTTGCCGCGGAGAAACAGCACCAGAATCTGTTGGATGGCGTTGAGCACTTCGACAAGACACAGATGAAGCATACAACGACGGAAGAAAAGAACCCCTTACCGCCTATTGAAGGTTTATTTTTGCTGCTTTATAAATTTCTGCCTATTTAAATGTATATTTTTTTTTAATATGCTGAGAATATGTTTTCATCATTACGAGTTTACGACTGCCTGTAGTTATCTGTTGCCTTTGCGTGACTATATATTATTTGCACGCTTACTTTCACTTTATCCAGAGAGCAGAACTTCAGGCAGTACCGAGACTGTCAATTGGTTCAATCATAATAACAGTCGTTCGATTTGAAAACGTGGGTTCAATTCCTGCATACAATTATTTTAACTCCGGTCTGGTTTGGATGAACGTGTCTGTAATGGGCACTGTAAACAAAAAATATTCTAGTATTTGTATGGATCACCCTGAATACCCCTTATTAATTAGCATCCTCTTAACAGCATTAAAAGCAATTTAAAAAACCGGCCAAGTGTGAGTCGGGCTCTCGCTTGAATAGCCCCCTTTAATGTTTAACTTATTTTAATTTTATAACGGTAATAAAAATACACATTCTGTGGAAACGTCAACTGTCTACCTATTACGGATCATGAGATACAGCCCGCTGATAGACATACGGACAGACGGACGGAAAGCGGAGGCTTAATCATAGTCCCGTTGGTTACGCTTCGCACGGGACCGGTCAATGTGGCGACACTTGGGGGAGGCATATGTCCAGCAGTGGACGTCTTTCGGCTGAAATGATGATAATGATGATGGTTACCCTTCGGGTACCAAGCCCTAAAATGGAATCGACGATGAATTTAGTCTAAACAAATCTCAATTTATTTGGGGTCAGCGCAGTGTGTCTTCTGCATCCATACTTCTCTATTAGCAGTCTTCCCAGTTGTGACCCCCTTTCTAGCCGTATCATCTTTTACATAATCCGTTCATCCTATCTAAATCATATATTAATGGATGTTTTCCGCTCACAGCTATCGAAGCCGAGAAGGAGAAGAACAAGTTCTTGAACGGCATCGAGAACTTCGACCCTACCAAGTTGAAGCACACTGAGACTTGCGAGAAGAACCCTCTGCCTACTAAGGACGTCATTGAGCAGGAGAAAACAGCCTGAACATTCTCATACATAACCACCCGCAACTATATCTCGCTAGTATCGCCCGTATTTTAAACTCGATATAAGTCATAGGCCGTTTGCGCTGTCCGTTTTAACAAGTCTTTATTTTTATCAAACGACAGAACTGCACCAAGGTTCGATTAGACTTAGAATGGACTTTGTAAACTGATCCTTATCATTAGTTTATAGGAACCAAATTTTCTATGTCACTTTTTAACGGTATAATATGTATATTTAATAAGCGTATTTTACGAGCATTTTATAATTTAATTTATATTGAATGGAATAATTAAGTATGAATGTCCAGTACTGATTTATTTAAGTCGGGAACACACTGCACTCCAAATAATATGCTATGGTTAACTTCAGTCTTGTTCTGTGCTTGTGTTCTCCTTTAAGTTGAGATATGTTTAAGTGCTCATGAGAATTATGCATCTGCGCGTGTGTGATGCTCTGGTCAATAAATTAGGAGTGTAGTTACCAAATCTCATTTGGGTCTAAATTATTTTTTTAACTTTATTTCTGCGTTGATATAGTATTTTTGCATTGTATTAACTTAGAAATATTGTAAGTATCATCGAATGTAGTACTGTAACAATATTACTTGCTCAACCATTTTATGGTATTAAGTATTCGGTCTGAATCAAAAAGAAGCAATAGTTTGTCTAAGCAATTATGTGAACAATCATAATTTTTATATTGTCATATACAACCATAACCAAACATTTTTCCATTTTTATAATAACGCTGTCGATGCCAATAAACCATTTTTACCGGAATTTTGTATGTTTTACAGACGGTGCTTTTTATAAATATAGATTTAAAAAAGGTGTTGTCTTTTTATTTATTACTGCCGAAACCGGAACATGACTCCGACTTCAATAAAGGACAGTCTATACATACAATTACGAATGTTGTAAACCGAACCACTTCAATATTATATAACTAGTTTCTGCCTCCAGAGATTGGAATTCTCACGGGAACCAGACACTGGTATAAAATGCTATGTGCTAATCTATGTAAATGGTGTCTAGTTGTCTACCCGTGTGGCAAGTTTAATCGAATTCCGTTATGCCGTAATGGCTTAAAAATCGTAACAAACCGACTGTTGCATTTAAATATTTTAATTCATTATGAATTGTGCAGATCGAGTATAAAACGAGAAAAACATTTAAATACTGTGACTGCCCTTTAAGTTCAGTTTCTTTATAAGACTTGGATGTAGGTATACTTTTTCTTGACTAGCGCATTATTATAGCCTGTGATTATATGTTATTTTTTTGATTTGTATAGAGGTGCTCATGGCAAGGGCGTCACCAGCTTTTGACCCAGGGGGAGGAGGGAGGCAGACGGGTGCGAGAAAAAACGGACTTGTAAGGCTTAAGTTTTTACTATTTACGAAGTTCTTCTAAGTATCTAAAATAAAATAGCCAGTTCAACAATGTTAGCACCTCCGATTGGTTACTTTTGCTATACTAGTGTATAAAAGCAAGTAGAAGTTTACTAATTTTGAAGAGTTATTTGAAAACTCAACAAACTAAAAAATGTAAGCTCTCCACTCCAGACAAGTTAGCTTTTCTTTAGCCCTTTTTATTCAAAAATAGATGTTACTAAATCGACTGACTGATGGAGACAGTAATTTTAAGAACAAATAGAACTAAGGCTTTAAGAGCAAGCTCGAAAATTTTTCACCCTACCTTGGACAGGTTAGAATTGTTTCAACCCTTCATGCAGGAGTTACTTGGTCGACTTACAGAGAAAGCCAAGATTTAAGAGAAAGTAGTCTGAAGGGCGAGCGAAGCGAGTTTGAAAATTTTTACATCTTGCCTCGAATAAATTCTAAACGTCATGCTCTATTTTTTGCAACCTTGTACATACATGCCGTAATTGACAAAGGGTTCCCAATTTATTTCAGCCTCTGTCTATACCGGTTGATTAAGCAAAAATGCGCAGAGGAAGCAAAAAAGGAGTCTTTGTGATAGGTTTTTCGCAGGGTTCAAAGTACGAACCACTCGCGTTGGCTTAGAGAAAATGTGCAATTTGTAGCGTTACGAGTACTCGAGGAATTTTGAGAGTGATTCTACTGTACGCTACAATTTATTACGCATAAGTACTAATTCTATGTCATCAGGCAGGAAAAGTAGTAACTTTTAAAGAGCCTGAGCCTCTGGGGGGAGGGGGCAATCCCCCCCCCCGCTTGCCCCCTGGCGACGCCCATGGCTCATGGCTAGATAAAATTAGGCGCACGGTCCAAGGCTAAGATACGCTGGCTGAGGTCGATCCGTGAATGGTTGACCAGTCTTTACATATCGCTACTCCTCCGTGCCTTGGAAAGCACCTTAAGCCGTTGGTGTACGCGGCTGTTATTTGTAGATCTTCGACAGTCGTAACTGCTAGTCAGTGGCCCGAAAGTCTGACAACCATTCGTACCAACCACTGCTAAGGCTAGTCTTTTCCAAATCTATCTACTGATGGTGATGTTTACCCACTGTAGATCGAAGGTTTGTCAATCTTCATTCTCACCTATTTATCTCTTTCTAGGCATGACTAGGGGTATTTTGGAACTATGATATTTCCAAAAAAATAATACCCTCAACTTAGCAGCTTACTGTAATTGGCAACCCTGCTATTTTAAAGTGAACTTTGCAATTTTGGCAATTTTTAAGTTTTTATATTTTTTTCATCAATTTAAATATTTCTAAAGGATTTCATATGAATCATTTTCATTTAACTTTAATGCACTACAAAGAAACTCTAGATAACATTGGCAAAATAATTACAACAAAAGAATCGGATAATAAAATAAACAAAACTAGCGATAAAACTTTTTTCAATATTTTTTTTTATATCGGTTTCCTTACACTATGATCCAAGAAGTTGTCGATGGTTTGTTAAGTTCGCTTCAGACACTACAATAATAATATATTTAGCATATACAGAAGCAGATGAAACAGCAAGATACGCTTTCATCTCAAGTTAAAACGAGATGACAAATGTTGACCCGGAATGCGCTCCTAGTTTTGTAACATTGTTGCAAAAATGCCGTCGTCTTGTAAATTTTGATTTGCTTCCCGCCGGCTCATGACGGTTTGCTTTTGGCACGTGCAATTTTCATTAGATTTTAGTAAAATAAAACTTAGCGCAAACATTAAAGTTAAACACTGATGCTGACAGTTGGGAAACATTATTTCGGTAAGTGTTTCTATGTTATTTTAGCGTCGTACGTAAGTTTTAAAGTTTGCACGTGTTGTAAATCGTAGACAGCAAAACAACCATTTGCATTCGCCAGTCGATATAGCTACGATATGGTTTTTTGGATATCTTATCCGTTAACTAATTTTGTTTCGTTCACATCTGGATGTGAAATGGGTCGGTTTGTTAGAAATTTTTGGCGGATATGTTGATGGAAGCGGCAGCGTCATTTGTTTTTGTTTACCTCCAGATTGTTAGCAGTGTACAATGTCGCCTTCCCCGATCCACTGTCGCGGGCCGTGGAAGATACACAAGCGTTCCTCGGAGCCGGACAGGTGGTTGGACGAGATGGGATTTTTCCGTAAACACACGGCTAGGGACTCGAGCTGCCTTTTCCGCGCTGTCTCTGAGAACATGTATAACACCCAGCGATACTTTCACAAAGTTCGCCTGGACTGCGTTCAGTTCATGGCTACTAAAAGACACCTCTTTGAAGGGGTAGGAATATACCATTTATTTGTCAAATATAATTCAGATTCAGGCAGAATGATAACATAAATACTTTTGTTTTGTAGTCGTTGACTTGTCCGTTTGAAAATTATCTCAAAGAGATGTCAAACCCATCCGAGTGGGGTGGTTTAATTGAAATATCGGCCATGAGCCATCTTTATAGGTAAGAATATTTTCACATGAAGTATTGACTACCCACTTCTTGATTTATAATATCTAACATTTCACTTTCATTGACACTGTGCCTAATACAAGCTTGGTTATACGCTAAACATTAATTGATTGTTGGAGAAATATACAAACAACAACCAAGTCCATAATCCATACTTGTTGCCACTACATTTTCTAAATTATTTCAGCATACCTTTATTAAAAATATAATATCCATTTTCTCTAAAAATAAATCGCCTCAATATTTATCATGTCTAGTACTAAAACATTGTAACTTGTGTTAGGCACAAGGCCCAAATAAAATAACTTGCCATTACACCTTGCAGACGAGACTTTGTTATATTTGAAGCCAACAAAGGTCCGCAAACAAAAATATGCAATGGTTACGGGGACCCAATATACCTGTTTTATTCACCCGACACTAAGCATTTTGATGTGGTGTATACTAAAGATTTCATTAATACATCATCTTTTTGCCAATGTAAGTTTATTCTTTTATTATAGGCAGTGTTCATTTTTTTACTGAAACTTAATACAATGTTTCTCATTAAAATTTCTTTGTTGTCTGGGGAACATTTGTAATGAATGCTGACTGACCTGATTCATGGAACTTGAAAGTACTTGGTGTTGGCAATAATAAGTGTGCGGCTAAGCAAAACAATACAAAATACTTGTCATAGAGCCTCTTTGTAATATGGTCTGGCAGACAGGTTCTAATAATAATTAATTATTGCTTTTGAATAAGCTACTACTCATATACCTATGCACATAGTGGTCTATGGCTTCTCATATCACTTGAAAATGTTGTTTAATACTTCACTACAAATATATCAAATTTGAATGAAACTCATTGTTAATATATTGAAATACTTTGTTAAAATGTTGTGTGATGATTTTAAGTCAGTGTTAGCTAAAAAAAAGCTACAGCTTCAAAATCCTTAATTTTTTTTTTGTATAATTTGATGAGAGCCTACAAAGGTCCATATAATTTTATTTTTCTTTGCTTAATGAGTGTTCTATTCAATCTGAAACTTGTTGAGAAATTACCAACAAAATTGTATATAAAAGATTCCAATTACAGTTACCTCTCGAGCTTTGTCATTCAATCCTGAGACCTAACTTGCACCTTATTGAGCGAAAACAACAGGCCGACAGCTGGCAAACTTTGTTCCTCCCATTCTCCCTAGTCTTGCAGAACAACACCATCTGCTTTCATTGTCTCGGACCAGTAACGGAAAGTAATAGTTACTATGTCTACAATTGATGCAAATAAGTGGATTTCCCTAATATATTTCAAACTACTTTTGTATTGGCAAGTCCTCATTTCCAGTTTTTTCATTGGCATTTGTTTTACCGTTTTTATTTGCTCCTTAAACCTAAAGTGCAACATTATACTTATAGCTCTGGTATACGAAATACTTTATGACGGCGTCTACCAATTGAAAGACTTGTCGTATGCTGTCGACAAAATGCTCCACGACAAAGTGCCTAGCAATCATATCGAGTACTTCATGTCAGAGAATGTTGAACGTCGTAAAAAGCAGAAAGAAAGGGCTAAGATATTCATAGAAGCCGCTGATGATGACAAAGACAGAAATAATAATGCTTTGGCGCTAAAATGTAAGCACCATACTGAAGATTTGGAAAGAGCTAGTCTTTTGAAGGAGTCTCTAAGCATCTTCGTGTTCAACCGCAGTCTGATACAGCTTGAGAATGTCTGCATGAACTGCTTGAACGTAAACAGTGCGAAAGACTTGCTCGACAATGGGATCACTCCGTTTCCATACAAGGTGGCAAAAGCCTTGGATCCTGATATCTATAGGAACATAGAGTTTGATGTCTGGAGCGAATTGAGACGAGGTGCTCAAGTTTTTTCCATGATCGGAATAGGAGCAGAAACCCTAAACAAGCATACTATGTCGATCGATTGGACGCTTGTTTAATTCGTCCTCTTTCATTATTAACTGGTTCCTCGTATTCCTATTGTGTACTAGCTTTCTCGCGCGAATTTCTTGTTATTTCGTTATGGGTTTTCGTTAGAACGGAATGTTGGGACATTTTTTATGTAACGAGGCCAGCACATCAATCCCCAGATGTGTTTTGTTTGGGCATTTCAGTTACCTATTCCTGATCATTTTGAAGAAATTATTTTAACATACATTCACCTATTTTGGTACTTATGAAATGGTATTACAGAAATGCGTTATGGCGCCAGATATTCCGATGGAACGACCCTGCAAGTGGGCGTCAAATGTTTGTGCAAACTGCAGCCCGAGCAGTCAGTGCCTTACCACTGCCACATCCAAGAAATGAGACCCGAAGGTGGCCCCTGCCTCGTGTTTATCGAGGAGTTGGGCGAGAAGCGAATAGTGAATTTTGAGCAATTGGAACCTCTTCCCCTTGAGGAAATAAGACCCTGGGCTCCTCCTTACAGATACTCCCGGGCTCATTCTCAGTTCCTGACCCTAAGCCAAATGTTGCAGCAAATAGGTTCGACATTCCTCAAAATAATTTCTTTGTAGTTGCGAATGCTTTTTAAACATTATTTTAAAATTGCTTTCCGTTTTTACTACTTATTTTGCACAGTTTTTTTTTGCATTCCGCACAATTTTATTCTTAAAAATAGTGTTGCCCTCTCACAAACTTATTAATACTTCCCGTACTCAATGAATGTCCCACGCCAGGCAACATCACCCTGAAACAAGGTCTGAGCAAAGCTCGAAACAAATCCAAGGTGGCTACGGACGATAAGACTCCAGAAAAACCGAGCAAGCCCAACAAAGTGTCGTGGAACGAAGAGACAGAGTTATCCTTTCAAAACAACGTCGATTTCACATACCAACACTTGGACTTTCTTAACTTTGAACCAATGCCTGTTAGTAGTAGCTAGACACAAATAGAACTAGGTTCTGGGTGACTTGTAAGCATATCACTATACGAATAGTTATTTCCACACAAGTTTTCCGGGGAATTCTGTTATATTACAATAGTTTTCTCGAGAAAAACGGAAATAGCGTTCTAAAATAAAATTCTGCGTAGGTGGTAGAATTCATTGGTAAGTGAAGCCTTTGAATCAACGTTTGCACAGTTTATTTATAAGTTAATAACGTATTACATTTTTTAATTAATAATACAGTAATAGTCTTAAGTCCATGTAAGCATCCTTACGCCCCCATCAAATACATCAAAGGGCAACCATATTTGCACATTGATTTTTGATCTACCTTCAATGAAATTATGCAACAAGAAACGTGTCATACGTTTCATTTCTTCATTTACATATTTTATTCAGTATCTGATACGACAAACTATTCAATGTTTTTTTCTTTTTATTGTTTAGGAAACTTTAAAAGTTATTATAAACCTAAATTAACCAATATAATACGAGTTCTCGCTTTCGAAAATGTTGCTAAGAATTATGATAAAGTGACGTGCTTATAAATCTATCCCATAAGTACCATATCGTAGCTATTCTAGAGGTTATCAAATTGGGATAATGTTGTGTAGTTTAGTAATTAAGTAGTTTGTATTGTTGTTGCGTTGTTGGTTTTTAGTATTCTAATTTTTCGTAGATGGTGGAGTAAATTACTGACACGAGAAAGTACCTACATTATATATCTTGTTTTTAAAAAGCAAAGTACCTAGTTTGTTCTTTAAAAACTTGAGAACTTGAACTCTAAAGTCGTTTCTGCATATTTTTACTTTGTACGGACTTTTTATTAACTTACTTCGCTCTTTTAATCATGTCACGGAAGCTTTTTAAACTTTTACGTATTAACTGCCTTAATTCTCTACGAAATCGTGTTATGTATTTCAATATTACATCGGAAGAGCAAAGAAAATAAACAATCAGGGTTAGTGCATCATAGTGCAGCGGGCACCGGGCGGCCCGCGCATGCGCAGCGGTGCCCTCGCCGGCTCAGCGCTCTTGATTGGTCCGCAGAGAGCACCAAAGTAGAAACTTTTATTTTAAAAATTGAGTTGTAATCAATCATTTGATAAAAGCATCTTGTTCCTATCGCACGTGTACCGTCCAAACCGTTAGTCACGGACGCTTCACGTACTATAATGGTAGTAAGTTTATCTTTTTGCGTATCATAGTGTCAGTAAGCATCTTGTACAGAAATGCGCCGCGAAATAATTTTAGAACAAAAAACAATCTAAATTTTTCTCCTTCTGTCAGTAATTTAACTAAATCATAGAGTTAGTGGCCTTAAGTTCCTAGCGGATGTTATATTGGTGAAATGTTTGATCAGGTTGAAGTAGAAGCCCTGATGGTGGACTGCCGGCCGGGCGCGGGTGCTCCGCCCCACGAGCTCGCTCACACTCAGCCGAATGGCGGAGCGCCTACTGAGAACCACCATAACCAGGTCAGTAGAAAATTGTTATACATTTAACGATATTTTTGTGAAGACATGCTGTTTTTTAAACATAACATATTGCGCGGCGCCGGCGGCGCAATTTTGGGGAACGCTACCCTACAAATATGATCGGCAATTTTTATTAATTTAATATTGGGAGCTAGTGATTGCCAAAAATATTAATATTTTAATTATTGCTGCTTTTATTTTGAAGTCATTCAGCATTTTGCGATGTACTTAATTCTACCGTAGACATCAGTCTTCGAGATTTTAACTTGATTTACTTCGTGAATTTCTGTAATAATTCAGCTATCAGATATTCAGATATTCAGCTATCGACTGATACCAGTGATACCATAGATGCTGGCATGAGTAAATAATTAGTTCTGTTGTGGTTTCACCAACATATTTTTGTTTGAGGCAAACGCAATTTCTCACTTGAACAAAGGAGAGTCAGCAGGCGAAGTTAACTTCCTTTGCGGTGTGGAACAAAACATTATTTAGTTTACCCGGAATGCTGGCTAATCTCATAAATTGATTTCTGTGCAATCATCAAGATTTCCGGTTCAAACAGCTCCCAGAATTTGATCTGTCGGCCGGTTTGTAAACACCTAGATAGACTCGATTTAACAAATAAAATAGTTTATATGCTGCCAAACATAAATCAGTTTATTTTACCGCAGTTTGCCAATTGAATCAGAACTCAAATCAAATCATTTATTTAACTCAAATCACATTCAAGTCATTTGAACGGATGTGTTTGTTAACGTCAACCAGTCTTCGCAACTTAATAAGATTTTAATGTATACTTTCTGAGTGAAGACTTATTATCGAATTATCTGAAATCTGATGTCATTTTATTTCAATAAATAAGGCTGAAAATAAAAGCTGTTGCAAGTTTAGATTATTTGTCTAGCTTCAGCTCGCGACTTCGCCCGCGTAAATCTAATCGTAATTTATAACTGACTAGACGTTGCGCGCGACCTTCGTTTACGTGAAATTATTTTAAAATATTGTTACCAATTTCAAGGGTTTAAATTTTTTTGCACGGAACCGTAATTCTTATTCTAAAATAAAAGTAGACTGCAACATCAGCTATCTGCCAGTAAAAGTCCCGTCAAAATCGCTCCAGCCGTTTCGGAGATTAGCTAGTACAGACAGACAGACACACAGGCAGAGACCGACAGACAGGCAAAAATTTAAAAAAAATGTGTTTTTGTTACAAGTGCCGTAATTATTTTCAAATGCATCCAGTATAAAGCTTTTATTTTGATATTACAAACAGACAGTTAAATTTTATTTATTTGTGTAGATGTGTTCTGATGTATAAGCTATATTACTGTAGTTTTTCCGTGAAAGAGTAACAAATACAAATTTACGCGTTCACCAAAGTACTAAGAAGACAGAAGTAGTAAGATGGTGGTGTTTTTAGTTATTGGGTGTCAATGGCAAACAAGCAGGCGGTCGGATGGTAAGCGTTCATCAACTATAATTACCATCTATGGACATCTGGAATACAAGAGGTAAAGCGGAAGCGCTGCCTACTCGGAGACAAAGAAATAATATGAACTCTTGTCTTCGAATCGATTCTGCCTGTATTAGTTGAACAATAAAACTGAGCCGGGGCAAATAATACACATATTCGGCTTTCATCCGGCTCGTACAGATCGCCAACTACGTTTGGCTTCTATCACAGTCATAATTATTAGGGTCTACTCGGCTAAATGCCAGCCAAGCCTCCAGGCTTTTTTCCGCCCTAACATAATTATGTCCACATTATTTGATTGCTGCCGGGGCTTGCATAACCATGCTAACCTGTATATAGCACCCCTAGTGCAAGACTTTTAAACATACATGCTGCATCGTATCAGGAAGGTGCGCTCATATTTAAGGATATCGTATAGACCTTCATATTCAACATCCTTCTCTATGGGGCCAACATACAAATCGTGAATAAAAATTGGTACATGAATGATATGAACAATAAAAAAAATCCCATGTGTCTAAAATATTTTTAAATTTAAAATTGACAATCTAATATTAAACTTAAGATTTAAAAAACCCCCATTACAACAAAGAAAAACGAACAAACACTTGAAAAATCAATAAAATGGCTGAGCCGGTTTTGATAAAACATGTCTAATTGTAATATGTATACACATCATTCGCTTTCATTTGATACCCCACTTGGGTATATTTGAAAATATTCGATTTTTCATACCCACTTTCATCCCCCATAATTAGTAAATGGCTGCACCGATTTTATAAAACGTTTTAAGCTTACAATAAGCTTTCAAATGAAAAAAAATGCAACCAAATCGGTTCACTGTTTAAGAGCTACGGTGCCAGAGACAGACACACACACACACACATTACGGTCAAACTGTAACACCCCTCTTTTTGCGTTGGGGGTTAAAAATCAGTTGTCCCATACATTTGGGTCAAATAAATTTTTGCGATTAATATTGTTCCATGTTTTATACATTAGAGGTGTAAAAGTTATTTTTTTTTAGGGACAGGCTGGAGGTAGCGGCGACATGGGTTCGCATGGCATCGCATCGCCGGCGTCGGTCCGTGCCTCGACGCCCGCTACCACCAACACCTTGGCCACCTATAATACTACTAGTAAGTACTTATGAACATTCTAGAAAGCTGAAAGAAGGATAATGAAATTCTGGAACTCTCAATATTTTCATTATATTGGACTTACGCCCAAATCTGTGAGAACTGTTCTGATGGTGAAGAGGGCAAGGCCTGCTGTACATATGCTTGATTCTAAGGCGTGCTACACATTTGTTCGGCTAAGCAATTACTACATATATTCGGCTTGTCTCGGTCAGCAAACTCCGTTCGGCATCTACCTACGCTGAATTGGATGTGGCAGATGATAGTCACATGCTGTGTATGTGCAGCAATAAGCGGCCTTTTTCCGGGACGTATTCGATTTTATCGCTTCTCTGTGTCGATTAATGTCTACCCAAAGTGAGTGTAGCACGCCTTACTTCAGAGACTCACCTAACCTAAGGATAAGGATTCCTGATTTTTATTTTGATTTACAATTTTACTTAGGTAATGTAGTTTTAAAATTAAAAGGTCCATTACATTTAGCAAACAACTTTATCTATAGCCCCTTTTTTAACTCATTTTAATTAGGATTAACGTGTACTTTTGTTTTAAATGGCATCTCACAGGTCAACCTACGAGGCTGGCTTCTGCTTAATCGGACTATAATTTCTGTGTACTCATTAACTCTTAGATTTATCTTATTCGAACTCATTAAACGCATTTCAAGGATTTAAAGAACCCAAGGGACAAATTATATCCAGGTCGGTCGATCTTCCTGCCCCTTGACATCATTTCTTTGTAAGTTACAAATAAAGGCAAGGTTTAGAGCTGTTCTGCGAAGTGTTCGCATTGACAAAGGGGCGTTCATAGAGGTTTAGGTGCATGACGTTATCATTGATGATGTTGTACTTATAAGCTATTCATTTAAAACGATCTACGTATTATTTTTTCACTAACAAAGAAACTGAACTTTTTATCGTCTTCCTGTCACTGTCCCATGTTAGTTGGGCTCGGTGAAACACGTGTATTTATTCCATTTTAAACTTATTAAGTATGTGGGGGACCTCATTACTATTGAAAAGCCCACACGATTCCGCGCAATTTCTTTCAAATGTGAAAAGGAAAAGGAAAAAGGAAAACATCTATGTCGTCCGGCCAGTGCCATTTTTCAAAAGGAAGCCGGTAGGAATCGAGTTGTATGGAACCTTCGCCACTGATACGTATATTAATAGACCTAGATTAGTAGTTGTATTGTTACGAAAACTGGACATGGGCCTCTCCAGTCCTCGTCCGCCTTCAGCATTTAATCTGTGACAGTCATCTTCCTAACGTTGCACTGTCGGACATCGATCCTTCAACAAAGATAAACACTGCCAATTCAGCTTCCTTACGCAAGCTATGTGGCTAATACAAATCTTTTCGAAAAAAAAAATCGGATTAAACCCTCAAGGAAACTCCGAGCGTAGTAACAAATATTTTGGCCGAACAAATTGCGAATCATATTATTTTCATTGAAGCCCTGTAAGTGTAGGTCGGGATAAGGAAAATCTAAACGTTAACCTTCAATAATAATAGATGTATGGTCAGACATAAATGGAAAGGGTAAAACTTTCGCAATAGTTAACCTGCCCTAAAGAAAAAGTGACGGTCGGAATTTCCACAACAAGCTGTTAAAATCCAAAGGAAAACACAAAAGCTATATATGTATATGTTTTACGTTTATGTAAGCTGAAAGAAGTCTTTTATTGTTGCCAGAACATGAGTCATGCTGTCGGTAAATCTAAATCAAAACACAACTGAAGTCCACATAGTCGAAACCAGAAATATCAGCTAATTGGATCCTTTAGAATTGGATACGACAGCACTCACTAAGAGAGTACAATGCAGTGTATAAATAATTGTTACTACATGTCCATCTCCCTATTTAATCCTTTACCTGGGGACCGGAAATGGCGAATTTTCGAACGGGACAAAACATGAGGGGCGGCAGGTTATTGAAAGTACAGAGAGATCGAATACAGGCCCAATGAAAGAGGGCGCGGATTAAAATTTCGCCACGGGGGAGCACCGTGTGTCTGCTTGGGGAGATTTGTTTCATAATTGGAGACTAAATGATTGTCGACAGGCTTGCCTACGTATACTTTCTATTTTGGGGGAACGTTATTAAGTCGTAGCTGGATGTTGTTTGTTAAAACTGACCAATGTATGCATATGTGTGTAATCTGAGTGCATTTGGATGTTCGAATGGGTGGATCGTGGAAGTTATTGGGGTTTGAAATGCTTTTTATTAAAATTAGACTTGCGAAAAATATCGATCCACGATGCGTTTTGGTTGTCGTGACGAATCATTTATGTTGTGTATTTGTGGGCTGTCTGCTTAGCGTGTCGATGACAATTCAAATTTGAGTCCGCCCAAAATTGGGCAACGAGTTTGGCACTTTCAGAAGCGTCCATCAGCTCCTGTAATTTGCAAATAGAAGAAAACGGATGACAAACGATTTCATGTAGCGGAGATAAGAATGTTGAAATGGATGTGTGGAGTGAGTGACAAGAATGGATGAAGTAAGGTATGAGTATATTAGAGGAAGTTTCAAAGTGGCGCTTGTTACAGAAAAAAATAAAAGAAATCGTTTGTCTCTGTATGAACATGTAATGGGGAGAGATAAAACTCATATGTAACTAAAAAAGTGATGGACATGGATGTTGATGATTGGAGAGGGAGAGGAAGGCTAAAGAAAAAATGGATGAATTGTGTGAGGTATGATATGGAAAAGAAAGGAGTAAATGATGCCGTGAGGTCTGACAGGGGAGAATGGAAAAAGAAAACGTGTTGCGCCGACCCCAAATGGGACAAGCGCAGGAAGATGTTGATGAGCCTTCCTGGCTTGCCTACTGTCTTGTGAGAATCTTATGAACTTTGCAGAGGTCCAGTGTCAACCAAACCCAAAGATTGGAATGCATTGAACAGTCTTAGGTGTTATTGTCACATCTTACAACTTATGGTTTACGAGACATTTCATGTCCTCTCCTCTGAGCGTGTCGATAGCATCTAAATTGAATTTGCCACCACATTTTAGAGAAGAGTCCCCTATGAATCTCCACATGAACAGGTTTGCCTTGCCTGGGTCTGGAGTCTAATTAAATACTGAAGTCTTGGAAGTTGCCATGACTGGCCTGCCAACTCACTGGAGTCTCATACAACTCTCGTCAGCCATGACAACTTCTGTCCAAGTCTTCATGTTCCTTCATAACATCACACTTGTGATCCCCGTAGGGTTATGCAGAGGTGTAGCTGATAGTACATCCACATTTGGCCAGCCTACCTATCAATCGGGCACAAATGCAGACTCCGTGACTGATACTGAGAAATTCCTGATGGAACGACCCAATACATAACACTTTGCTCGACCTGGCAATCGAACCCAGGACCTCATGCTCATTACTCGCGCTTACGATCACTATTAATAAATATTGTTCTTCTATAGACGTGATGAACCCAGGACCGGGCGCGCCTCCCAACAATGGCGGCTACGTGGTGAGCGCGGGCGGGCCCTACGTGTGCGGCGTGAAGGGCGTCGTGTGGTGCGGCGGCGCCGGGCCCGGGCCGCACGCCGGGCCCGCGCCGCACGCCGGCCACATGCCGCCGCCGCCGCCGCCCGGCGTCAACCCGCACGTCTTCAAGAGCGTGCAGGCTAATGGATCTGATCTGCCTTTGGGTGGTGAGTATGAACATTTGTCTCCATTATTCTTCCGCTTGTTCGAGGAGATAACATAACAGCAAGCCTGTACTTCCCTGAAGGGTTAGGCAATGGTGCACCCATAGATAACCTCCTCAAGATTCCGTATGAGGAATATTATTTATTTTGTTCGTATTCACCAAATTTTGCGGTAGGCACGCGTCGCGCGGGGAGTGACAACTGCAACGTCACCTGCCGTAGTGATGGGACAATGACATTAAACATAAATTCTGACGTGTGATATCTGACGGAACAGGATTGCCTGTTATAAGTACGGTCAAAGATATCGTAGATCGAAAGTACCTATGTAGCGACATCTGTATTGCAACATAAGAACTAAATTTCTACAACGTGCAACGAGAGTTATCCGCGAGATTAGCATCGACCCGACAACAACCGTCGGAATTATGGCGGGTCGCCACAGTATCCCACCAGGCACAAAACTGATCTGGTGGGACGATCTTTACACCCTATTCCTAGTATAAATCAACTTATACAATATGTTAAAAAAAACGCTGTCCGATCCGTGAGGGTATTATTAGGTATCAAGATTAGATTCTATTTATGAAACTTTTTCGACAAGCAAAAAAAATTACCTGATGAAAATAAAATAAAGTGTATTAAAATGAGGAAACCTACTGGCAACAAAGGGCGCAAGCGGCGACACTTCGGTCGCTTCTCGTGTAGTGACGCCATAAACAAACTTTGACAAATGTCACATATTAAAAGTTTGTTAGAATTTCGGGAAATGTTGATAATTTGGTACAAAAATCATGCATTTTAAAATTCTTTAGTATTTTTACTTTCATGAATATTTTATGTTTCTTATTTTATTTGGTAATGTCATTGGTATACCTATATGCCCCTTTCGGATCGGACAGGGTTTTTTTTAACATATTGTGTAACTGAACCAAACGTTCGTTTCTCCTAGACATGCAGACTCTGCGCTACTACTTCAACATCGGCGTGGACTGCGCGCACTACGCGTACGGCGTGCCCATGCCGCCGCCGCCGCGCCACTACTCGCCGCGCGACCTGTCGCAGGACATGCAGCAGATCTCGCTGCACGACCGCCCGCTCATGACCCACGCGCTGCCGGAGCCCAACCACAAGCATAAGCCTGGACAGCCCAACGATAAACCCCAGATGAACCAGGGCAAGGGGAATGGACAACGACCCCTGTTGGGACCGAGGTGAGATATAAAACCTCTTGGTCAAAGGTCAAATTTAATTAGCTAGTGAAACTGAACAGTTGTGATGGGTTAAATTTTTATGAGCCAATTTGTTTAAATCAAATCGTTGGTTTTTTTGTACTAGCTTCTGCTTTCAACTTAAAGTTTTCTTGTTCTAACATAAAATGGAGAGGTTTGGTACTCGTCCGATTTCCAAACTTACTAACATTATTTTACCTTTTTATAATATTAGTAAAGATTACTTTGTTTATATATAGATTTCGATACCCATAACGTCAGCCGAGTTTTGCTGGCTAATTCGATTTCAGCTTGTAGACTTCTTCCTCTCCCTCATGGCATTTTCTGGACAAAGACTTTTCTCTACTCGGGCGCACATGGCAAATCGGCAATAAGTGACGGTAAGTATAAAAGTCATACCACTACATATAATTCTATGAAGCTATTTAACGGGTAGCTGAGTAGTTCGTCGCGCCGCTAAAATCACAAAGAGAGTCCAGTTGCAGTCTTCAAAATGAAGTGACAAAGGTGACTGTTTACTTCTTCCTGCCAGCTTTTCATTTGTTTGATGTGCTTTTGTTTTATTTCATGCCATTTATTATTTGCAAAATTTTATGTCATTTTCATATTGACAACAGATTCAAGCGCGGTGGTGGCAATCAGGAAGGGAACCAGAACAATAACCAGAAACATAACAACATGGGAAGCAAGGGACCTAATAACCGGTTAGTTTATTTTTTAAACATATTTTAAAGAAATTTGTGATATCCTTGTCTATTGTATTGACAGCTATGTGTTGGTCACACCGCAAGCAAAGGTTGACTTTGTTTAACTTAATTCATATACCTAAATCGTAACGTGTGTTTAAGTTGCAGATTCCATTTTTTTACAAATGAGCCTAGGTTAGTTAAGTAATGCCTATAATTTATTTCACTGTTAGAATTTCAACTCGGTGCATTTTTGATTATGACAGATCATAAAAACATGTTATGCTAAGTGTCGTCCTCTGTATCAGACTTTAGACAGCTTAGCTTGCGATGTGACTTTTGTATTGCCAGAAATAGTTTTTTCGTTTACACTTCGTATTGTCGTGTATTCTTTCCATAAATATTAAAACGTTGATTTTGTTTGTCCGTCAGCCGCAACTCTCACGGCGAGGCCCGCGGGCCGCACGCGGGCTACGGCGCGGGCGAGGCCGAGTGCGTCCTGGAGCCGCCCATGCTGTCGCTGCCCTACATCCCCTACCCGCCGCCCATGTACCCCATCCCGTACTACCCCGTCGAGACCGACCCAGGTACCACATACACCGTGATGATGTAGATCTTTGACTGCCTCGTCTTTTTTCCTGAAGAGCTGCACGCCCACCGGCTATGTGTTGGCTGTTTTTATTAAGTCCTATGTAATAGGGGACAAGTCTATTGCCATCAACGGGGCACAAATCCAGGCTCGGGGCTGTCACTGTAAAATTCTAAATGGAAAAACCCCGCTTAGCAGTAGCGCGTACGGCCACTAGAACAATAAGTTCATCATTCTCCTGCTCATATCTCCTATCGAATTTGTTTTGGGGTCGGCGCAGCATGTTTTCTTTTTTCATACTTCTGTACGAGTCAGTCAGTTTGTAAAGGTTAATTTTGTAAATTGGTTTTAACAAGCACTTTTACAAGTTTTTTTTTTTGTAAATCCAGAATGAAGTTAAAAAAGTAAAGTCCAGAAAATAATTTTGATCAAGTCATGAGGACTATGCTATGATAACAAATAACCCTTCTTCCAGCGATGATGAGCATGATGGGCGGGATGTCGTACGTAGGCTACGACGAGGGCGTGTACGACGGCGGCATGCAGCCCTACTACCACGCGCCGCACTACCCGCCGCCGCACCCGCACCACATCGAGCACAAGTAATGTACCGACGACAATACACACTCATTTGTTCGGTAACAACTTTGTATAAAGGTTACCTCAAATTGCGGAAGCGGCTCGACACCGTACTCTGACAGATACTTTTGGAGTATCTGTCAGTGTCCGGGTCCGTTTGACCGCACCCTAAGGGAGTAACCATACTTGCCGACGCAGAATTGAGCCGTTCACAAAGATATTTATTTCCATTCATGTGAATAAGAGTTCATTCGCTTCCGAACTCAATACGACAAATGAGGTTAGGCGTGATTGGCTCAAGCTATCAGCAAGCAATTCCGCGTCGATGTGTTGTCACTCCCTAACTCGCACACACGGACTTCAGGGTATTAGTACAGTCGATGCAAGATAAATATACAGGCAAAATTAAAACACATCTAGCTGTATCTGATAGTCCAACTAGTGGCAGCTGACATTCGTAACGTCATCCAGACAAATTTCGAATCTATTGTAACAGCGAGCGTCGGCACTAGTAAATATTCTGGGTTCCATAATCCTGTGTGCGCGAGCTATCGCAAATGAGTGTTGTAAGACGTAGGGTGGGGTACACTTGTTCGGGGCGGCTTTTTCGGTTCGCCGATTATATTGAACAACAACCGACCCGCGCATGTACGCATGCACTCTTGAAAGGACAAAGTATTTGTACTGGAGGTGATATTTGAAATAAAAACCTTAAAAATATACAAGAATCTGTCCTGACGAAACAAAAAAAATCAATTCAAAATCACCTCCAGTTTAAATGCAACTGACTTGTGACAGTTGCTGTCGATTACTCGAATAATCGACGAAATGTACTATCGACTGGTTAAGTAACAGCTGGGCACTCTATAACTTTTCACAATTTTTAATATCTTGTGAATACAGCTACTTAGTGTACTACAAATAAATAACTGGCAATAACACCTTAGTCGATTTTTCGATTAATTTACTAATTTTGAATCTGTACATCTCTAAATAATACATTCTTTATTCAAAAGATTTTGGCAATGATATGGAACTTGTAAAGACTAACAAAGCGGTCTTAACACCTAGTTTTGTGGTCTGAATAACGCGGTCAATTTTGCTTTAGCTCACCACATTCAAAGTGACTTTTTATTTTAAATTTTCATACTCACAAACTAACGTGAAATATTTGAAGAAATGTGTTATTATAGAAAAGAAAGTATAATCAATACTCGGGGTATTGATTTGTATGTCATTGCAAATGACTCAATTAGAAACTAAACGAATTCTTGTCTCTTGCGTTTAAAATTCTGTCACTTGAAAGTGGTAAAACTTAATTGGTATATTTAAATACTTACTGTTTGAATTGCACACATGGGATAATACCTAGTCCATTTTAGTCATAAAGTTCAAATATTAAGCTTTTAAAAATATCCTCCTTTCTCACTGCAGATTTGTTATCCATACGCCATTGGCTGAGCTAATTGTTGATGTGTAACAATAATCTGAGCTGTGTCAACTGAACATGCACTGAAACCATCAGAAAACTACACTTTCGCTAAACTTTGTAAACAAATTCGTCAGAATACTAAAGCATATACTGCCAAGAATGTAAATATCGCTGATGTTTCAGTGTATGTTCGAGTCAACAGCTATATCGACCGAGATGCATTCGATTTTTAATCAAACATAGATCTGGTATCTTTTTAGTAAACAAATTGATATTAAAATCCATGAGTCTCGGCCGATTACAACTTAGTCACCGACGAGTCGAATAAGACTCGGTTAAGGGTAACAATGGTGGCTAATGTTTAGCTAACAACGAAAATGCTCATCGGAAGACCAGTATACGAAATTGTATAGACACTGACTCGTGGTCATGGGAAACACACATTCGAAAAACAAGTCAGTGTCCATGGTGCCGTGCTGTGTGGGACAAGATAAGTCTCAGTACAGTAACATGCGTCAATTATATAAACAATAATACTTGAAACCGTCAATTCAACGCGTTAATTTTCAGAATTTATTGAGATCCTGTAAGGATGGCGAAATTTTTTAAATAGTCTTGCATCAGATGCAAACACACCTAAACACAGCATGGCATGATTTATTTGTTATTAATTACGATTTGGAACTAAACAATTGTTGTCGTAAAATTTGTAAATTTACATTGTTTGTGTACTTAACGTAAGGAGAGAGTCTGATGAAGAAAGATTAAGAAAGTGAATGAGTGAACAACTTTTAACTCCTTAAAATTCCTGTTAATTATCGCGCACCTTCTGTGATCAATTTGGACTGATAACTTTCGCATTTTTGTACCCAACGTAGTACGCTATATAATTATTATATAGGAACCCATTTTGAAAAAAGATATCCCTGAAGTGTTCATTGGTGCTTCAAAATTGCCTAGAACAGGGTTGGCGTTATATTTTTGTATGTAATATCGGCATAAAACATACATACAATGTTGCGTAGTAATTAGGCACTGTATATCATTCCTTGTAACGTAAGGTGAAACTGTACATTGTAAGCCAATTTAATGTAGTTTTTAATTCGCAAATTTAAGTTTCTGTTTCTTTAGTTTTTTAGTCGCTATCACACACACATGCGCTCGCATATAATAACCGCCTTATCCAAAGGACTTCCTGTGGAACCTGAGCTAGTAGCTCTGTTACCTAAGTTGCTATGTTAGTCGAGTCGTGTGAAGTGATTAGTTTATTATTTGGATAAATTTAATTTAGTTAGAAATAAGTGAGTACGGTTTCACATGCCACAATTTAGAACTCGGACTAAGAGTAGGTTTTCTTTTAATTATTCCCAGATCTCAGGCTCACGATGAAATCGCAGACCTTAAGAATCTCGAAATATAAAAATTCCGGACTTAGTATTAAAAGGTGAATTAAATATCGATTCTTTGATCTCAAATATCATTTGTAAGAAAAACCTTGGTGCTTGGGTAGTCGTTTATTTTTCTCTTACTAATTATAATTCACTAACATTTTATAATAATGCGGGAAAATAAGAAACCCTGTTCCACAACTACTAATAATGACGTAGAGCTTTCATTGATACAATGATCCACTTCTCTCAGAGAATAAAAAAAAGTATTTTATTAATAATAATCTTCTCTAAATCGCACCTAGTCTCAGCATTTACTATCCTAAGTTATGTGCATTTATCGCGTCTCAGAGGCTGAAAGATCAAAGGAGCCCAGTTTTTTAACTCCTTTTTGGGAGAGCCGTTAGTAGTGGGTATGTATCAGTGTGCCATACCATAAGTAACATTTCCTTACATTGCTATTATCTTGTTTACGCTTCACTCGAAGAGGGCGTTCGGTTCGGAACCGTTGGTATAACCGCAGCACAGAGTTCATCGCCTAACGATAACTAAAATGACTTGACGTATTTTTGGAATGTTTATATGAATATTCGGCTGTGATTCGGAAGTTATCTCAGAGCTTGGAACGACGATTTTGGCAGATTTCTAAGGCTTAAGATAGATGTCGCTTTATGTGTGTCTGTAATAATATCAGATGTTAGGCTTGTGTCTATAATACCCGATATTCTCTTCCCCTTACTTTGATCGTCTCTTGATCGCTACGGATGTACCTTTCTTGATAATTCCGCCCATGATTTTTTGAATCCCACTTTACTATACATGTATTTAACGTATAACGTACGTAACAAATTCTTGATGTTTGTATAGCCCGTTGTTGAAATTATACAAAAAAAAGTAAGTGTTCTCTATAGGTATGTGTCATGTTTAAATGTAAAGTCATGTTTGGTGTTTCAGTATTAGTTTTAAATCACTAGGAGTTAGAATTTTATGTTAGTTGTTAATTATTGTTTACGTATCTATAGTTTAGTATTACTTTATTTAAGTATACCGTCAGTTACTTTGTAATCTCGTCATTTAGGGCGTTAAATATATTTTTTGTTTTGTTCCCGCAGTAGTTTTAGTAAAAAAGTGTGCCAAGTAAAGTTTGATGTATTTTAATGTAAATTGGCAGTTACAGCCGTACTCACGACACGCAGCGTGACTGCCAAACAACTAAATTCTCGTTGTCATATCAGCCTAAAGATACATACTTTCATACAATAATTGTGTTGTGAATAATTTTATACTATATGGGTAGATGTCTAAACTGTATGGTTGTACAGTGCTCAAAGTTAGCGTTATGTCCGCCTTTGAGATGTGATTTGTATTTTTTTTCCAAATTCCATCAAATAAATGTCAACTGATTTTCCATTTGTGTTTTTATTTTCTTAACAAAGAAATCGATAAATAATGAATTTAATGCAAACAAATACCTAAGTTACTTAAATCTCTTGAGAACCTGAATTACTTCTGTTGGTGAGTATACATCAAAGTAGTGAATTATCTTAGATTCCTCCTAAAGATAAACTACACAAAGCTACAGTCTCAACCCTCAGGGTTGAACCTAATCTAGTAATACGGATTTTTCCATGCTCCTATCCTTTTCTGTCGCTTAGAACCGTCATTTTTTACAGCGTGTAATAGCATTCCCTTTGTTTCTGTCTGCCGTGCTGCTAGGATGAGGCGCAACTCTTAGGCCCGTCGCCCACATGATCAAGAATCGAGGTGCAGGCGCAGGAGTGCCTCAGAGTGTTACGTCATTTTATTATTTCATTTCGAGCGTAGCAACGAACAGTTTGCGCAGCATAGGAATAGGATTAAAGAAAGCTGCATGGTCCAGGAAAAGTCTCGGCAGCAATACGGCAGCGGTTCAAGTTGTCGATGACATAGATATTCTTAGAACACGGAGACATTTCGGCGGTCGCTGCTGGTGCCGGGTTCCGTGATCTGTGTATAGTGTTCTAAACGGCTTGACCGATTTTGTTGTTTTTTTTTTGCACTTACGGAGTCACCAGAATGGTTCTCTTAGCTATAAATGGACCCTACCTAGGTGATGTTGTCAACGTAACAGCCTACAAGATTACAAGACTACACTGCCTACCAATGGTCAATGGGTGCTAATCATAGATGGATAAGCTGACGATAAAAGCTAGGAACCTAACATTATATTTTGATAGTCCAAGAGCAAACACCTGACTACTAAACGGTCATCCTGGTAAATAATAATTGACTCATCAACTCCCGCTTCTTTTCTCAACTATGTTGGGTCGGCTTCTAGTCTAACCGGATACAGCTGAATACCGGTATTTTATCTCACCTCCACAACCCAGGTAATGGGAATACGATACCCCTTGGTAACACTGGTACTGGTTGTCAGAATTTCAGACTTCCGACTGAGCTTCCGACCTTCCGACTAAACGTAACGACAGACCAAGATCTACAAATAATGACAGCCAGGACCAATGGCTCAATGTGCTTTTCGAAGCACGGAAGGAACTCCGCTTGTAATGGAGTCGCTGCTTAATCTTGTTGATTGTTCTGATCGATGATAATCGACTATTTATAGAATCATGTTTGATTATGTCGCATCACTATTATTTTGACTTTTGGTTGAAGGTCCAAGTTTGACAGGTGTGATCAGGGGGGAGACAGTTAGAACAAGCACAACTTTAGTAAAGAAAGAGTCGCCATCTACATTACTTAACGGAGAAACTATGATACCTAATAGTTTCATAATTATCGATAGATGTCTCTGTAATCACAACTTTAATGCAAAAGACAACTTTAATGAAACTCAAGTATTAATGTTCTCTAATTTAATGTCAAGTATTTTTCTAGAGAATATTTATGATATTTTTCATCAAAATTATCTCATTATTTTATTCCGGCTTTATCGATTATGGCAGCATTGTCACGAAAATTGTGTGACATCACTTCTGGCAAAATCACACATTATGGTCGCCGCAACTTGCGTTCGCGCTTGTTTGTATTTCGTGTGTCCATTTTGTGTTATTTATTGGTTTTTGAGTGCTTTATCTACATCAGACGTCGAGTTGAGTGAGTTCCTCCTCCGTCCTGTTAGTGGATTACTACCCGGAAACTAATATTTATCAGTTTACGTTGTGACGAGCAATTTCACAAAAATTGAGAAAAACTCGTTATATTTAGTGTTTAGTGTTATACTTGCGAAAAGACGCTATTTTGTGCTGTGTGTTTTCATTAAAATAGATACAATGCCTCACCGTTGCGCTTTTGGATGTAAAGACACTGGTAAGTGACTTTTTTTATTCTACCCGCGAAGACAGAACTCTTCTATTTACCAAGTTCCAACCGATAAAATCCCGCGGAGCCACATGTGTACCACTTCGCCGCCCGACTATCGAGCCCCGCTGGCGCAAATGAGGCTCCAACAATTCACGAGGCTCTTTAAAATATACTATATTCTAAAAATTCTAAAAATATGCTTTTCTCAAAACGTCAAGTCTAGATTTCGTATTATTATCCAATCTTTCCTGGCAAATTGTAGACACAATTGATTTTTAATTGTTATTGTCCACCTTGTCTTCCTTTTTCCAACTGAGATTTGAATGAATATTATTTTGCTTATAGGCCTGCCAATATAAATTACTTTAGATGTAATAAATCAGTTAATGTAACTATTAGAATATACATACAAGTACCATGAACAGCCTTAACACATTCAGCGGGGCCAGCACCAACTTGTGACATGGTTTAAGTCATACATTTATTTTATCACAGATTAGTCATATAAAATGTGTGACTCGAGACATGTCACAGGAAGCCTGTGACTTGCTAGTGCTCGCCCTGCAATCTCATACTAGCAACCTTAGGATGGACAAAATCGCGATTAAAAGACAAAAAATACATTATTATTTCCTTTGGTTTCAGGCAATGTGATGCATTCATTTCCGAATCCTGGCAAATTTCCTGAGCGTTTTAAAGCTTGGGTTAATCTTGTTGGATACAATCTGAAAACATTAACAGACTATGACATTTATAAGAAGAGAATATGTGATATTCTTTTCACTGATGAACACCGTAATCGTTTTAAGCGTCTAAATGCATTGGCAATGCCAACTCTTCATTTGCCTGGTGAGTTGAATAGTGGATTATTTCATTTATCATTTAATTAATTCATTCATTTTTTATTTCATTTTCTTTACAGTACCTATTTGAATATCTACATAATTATATTTTTATTTCATAATTCTTTCAGGTGAAAGTCATGGCATCACTGCTACAGCTGGGCAATCTGAGGCTAGTCACCCTACCAATAGCACTTCTCTTCCTTCTACTTCCACCCCAGGTATGTATTTCATTTTTCATTTCATTCATTAATTCATTTTTATATAATTTTTTTTTTCAGTACCTACATGAATATTATACATAATTATATTTTTATTTCATAATTCTTTCAGGTGAAAGTCATGGCATCACTGCTACAGCTGGACAATCTGAGGCTAGCCTAAGTCTTAGTCACCCTACCACTAGCACTTCTCTTCCTTCGACTTCCACCCCAGGTATGTTTTATCAAATATGATTAATTAAGTACAGTACATGTCTATGATATTACTGCATTTGGTGTGCAATCACTTGTGTTTGTGCTGTCACTTGTGTGTGTGCGTGTGGTGTCAAATGCAAATAGCACCACCCCATCTCTTCGTGTGGGTGTCATAAAATGGACATCAACAGTTTCATAAAATTATATTGATCAAATGGTATCAGTTTTCTTAGCCATATTTCGGAATAACCATCCTTGAATAACTCAAACTTGGCCTTGCCTTTCTTCTTGCTACTTCAACTTTAGGTATTATAATTATTAGTCTGTATTCTATCAACATGGTGCATTCTCTTGCATATTAAATTATTCATGTATTGTATATATTTTCAGATAAACGTCACTGCACTGCTGCTACAAATTCTGCGATAATGGAGCATAATTATAGCGTGATAAGCAGACCTAAGCAAAAACGATTACTCAAAGGTAATTTATATTCTGTATTATAATTAAAGCCTATTACTGTGCCACTGTTGAGCATTGGCCTGTATGATTATTGAAATTCCACATGAGCGATGTTGCAAATACAGCTAGTTTAAAGTAATTAACTAAATAATTAATTTGTATAGAAACACTTTCAAATTAAAGTGATTAAATCAAAATATATATTAATTATGATGTTTTTGTATTTTTCAGATGCTCGTGAAAGTTTTGGGGTACGGTTCAATTGCGTACAAATGAGACCACTCCAGACAAAAATGAAGTATCTTCAAAATGAAATAGGTCGTTTGCGCAAAAAAGGGCAGTCATTCAAAGCACGATTGGCTAATGCAGAAAAATTGTCCAATAAAGTTGCATTTCAACAAGTGACAAAAACAATGACAAAACCAGCAAAACTGTTTGTTCACATGCAACTACAGTCTAAAAAGAAGTCTAAGGGGAGACGATTTTCAATTGAAGAAAAAGTTATGTCCTTGTCACTCTTCAAAAAGAGTGCTACAGGCTGTTGTGCAAATATTTTGCGTTGCCATCAGCAAAAGCTATGAAGCGATTGCTGAGCCAAATTAAATTAGTACCTGGAATAAATCCCATCATCTTTGAAAAGATTAAAAAAGTGGTAGCTGAAATGAATGTGCCAGATAGACTCTGCAGTCTCATGTTTGACGAAATGTCAATTTCACCACAAATTCTTTTTAATTCACATAAGGATGAACTGGAAGGCTTTGCATCCAATCAAGAGGCCTCATTTGCTGACCATGCCCTTGTTTTTATGGTGAATGGTGTGAAAAATAATTTCAAACAACCCATTGCATATTACTTCACAACCGGATTAAAAAAAAATGAGCTGGAAGTTTTAATCAAATCCGTGGTTCAGCATGCATTGCAACATAATCTCATCGTGGTTAACACGGTGTGTGACCAAAGTCCTGTTAATGTTGGCGCTATAACAGAATTGGTTAATAAAACTAAAGCCGTCTATCTTCGACAAGGCAAAGAGTGGCGTTATGAAATGTTCCGAGTTAATGGTCACAGCATAATCCCTTTATATGATACTCCTCATCTAATAAAAGGTCTTAGAAATAATTTGCTGACCAAAGACATGACATACGTCACATCTAATAAAAAAAAAACCATAAAATGGGAATATTACCAAATGGTATATGCTGCTGATAAATCATATGGAGAGTTACGTCTCCTTGACAAAATTACGGAAGAACATGTAAACCCAGAAAAAAATAATAAAATGCGAGTGAAATCGGCACGCAAATATTTAGTCACAGTGTCGCTGTTGTGACAGAACACTTGACGGCAAGGAAGGATCTTCCCGAAGATTGTCGTCAAATAATAGAGATGACTCTTTTAATAGATAATCTATTTGATTCTCTTAATGTGAGCAGTATGTTCATACCAAATGGTAAAATTTATAAAGGGCCTGTCAAAAGCAATTCGCCTCATGAACTGTGGCAAAAAGCTAAACAAATTTTTAAAACTGTTAAATATATTAAAAAAGTTAAAACTGGAGACAAAATCCGTCTAACTGAGACAACTATACCATCTGTGACAAATCTAATTAAAACTATAGAGGGCATGGAGAGTCTTTGGAAAGTGTTGTCTAGTAAATATGGTTTAGATGCAATGTTGACACGGAACTTCAACCAAGACCCGGTCGAAAATTTTTTCGGGAACATCAGGAGTTATGGGGCAAGGAATAATGCGCCTAATACAGTGGCTTTTGAAGGAGCATTCAAAGCTCTCCTATTAAATAATTTTAATTCTCCTCATTCAAAAGGGGCAAACTGTGAGGAGGATTCTAATGAGTGCCTCCAGACACTGGATTTTTTTTTAAAAGAGAAACATGATACTGCTGATGTTCCTGAGGAAAGTGAAAAAATTCATTTTAATAGTGAAATTGGCTTTGACCAGTCAAATACAACTGATGCTGGTCAAAGCAATTATGTCTGTGGTTGGGTTTTAAAAAAATGTTTAAAAAATGTTGTAAAAAGTTGTCAAACTTGTAAAAAGACTTTACTAGAGAACACAAATAATCAAAATAATATATTCATTAGAGCCAAAGAATATCAAAACAAAAAATGGCTTAGCTATCCTAGCAAAGAAATTGAAAATTATTTCAATGAAATAAAAAACATATCAACGTCATGTCTTAGGAGAAATGTACCCAAAAAACGCGTGAAATATACGATAATCTCTTTTATAGATATGTTCATAGATTGTCCAAATAAATGTCCAGCCCATAATGACACATTCAAGAAATACTTTTTGAATGTTACAATAAATGTAATCATTTACAGTTGGTGTCGATCAGTTAATCGAATTTTGGTCGGAAAATTAATTTATGATGGTGAAGACGAAACCAAAATTGCAGCCCAAAATTATTATAATAGGCACAAAAATTATAAAAATAGAAAATAAAAGCTCTGTAAAAATGCTTTGTGATAAAATTGTAACAATGACAATAAAGTATAAAAAATGTTTTTTCTGTTTCATTTCATAAAGTAATGCGTGGACTATTATTATTTAGTTATTGTATTCAAATTTAATAAGGTAATTTCTTTAGTGTAGTTCGCGAAATTAAAATTTTCTTATGTTTTTTTGCAAATAGCTGTGTTTGTGTCATAATTATGTTGATCAAAATGCTTGATTTATTGATTACTCGTTAACTGAATCACGATCATTTAAATAGATATCAATCATAACTGTTTTAATGATTGTAATTTAGTACATGTATCATTATTATCGTCGCGAATCGCATTTTGATCAACATAATATTATAACGTCAAACAGCGCTGCAATTTGCAAAAAAGTAGGAAAATTAAAATTTCGCGGCCTACGACGAAGGATTACCTATGCATACATACATAACTACATACATTCATTAGATACACACACACACATAAAGAGCCTTAGTTCCCGTTAAGATATGCAGATGGCGTCTCAAATCAGTATGCTTCGAAATGGCACAAGAGGGCTCTCTTGTCCCATATTATTATTATACTCTTTGGGTGTGATATACTACGGGTACGGGTACGGGTATCTGTGCTACGTTTTTTGCATAACAAGAAACTGAAGTATAATTATTACGTGTGTAGCTAATGGAAATACCAAAATAAACATTGTTTCGTTTAATTTCTCTCTAAAATATAACCGATTATTGTACCCAATTTCTTATGTTTTCCTGTACGGGCTAAATCCGATCCTTGTCCCTACAATGGGTATTTATTTTGTTTTTGTAGCGTAAATTCTTATCGGAGCACGAGTAGAGAAGCACAGAAGTTTTATTGTACGTTGGTACGCAGTTTGTGACTAGTAAAAGAGCTCTGTAATAACCGTAGATCTTATAATGAGTGCATCTATACGTGGTATAGAGCGGACAATCAGCAATCGCCTGACCTTGGGCAAACAAGTGGTTTGTTATCATTCAGAACTCGAGAGTATCAATAAGCTTCTTGTTTGGGTTCGTAGCGAGCCTACTGCGACAGAAACGCAGCGTTAGTAAGCATATAACGTGTAGGTTTGTAAAGATTTAGATATATAATTGCTTTTCAATTGCAATCGGCGTTATTTGCTGTTCAACTCTTGTGCAATAAGGTAGGTGGTCGCTTTAAGTCCGTTTTGATATACATTTGGATTATTGGATATTGTAATAGTAGGGATATAAATCATTTAGATTGAGAATAAGTCTTTTATAATGACAGAAATTTTAATATTTTATTTATAATATTTTCTTTAGTCTGGATAGTATTTCCTGTCTTTACTTTTCTATAAATAAGTACTTAAAATCTACTCTAATCTAGTAATAAACATAATAATTTTACTGTCCTAGTATTGTAAAAAATCTTAATGCTTGTCAAAAAGAATAAGAGAAAATAGATATTCAACAATTAAGACATTATTGTAAACACTGCTTTAATTTAAAACCAACAGATAGTTACTCATCAAATACCACAACATATTTGTGGTTAAAACTGTTAAGTATCAACGGTATCAAGTAGTAACTTAGAATCTTCATTGTTTTATTCCATATCAACATAATGTTTTAAAAAAAATCTCAAAAGCTGTTGTAATGTGCTCATAAACTGTTATCATTCGATAACAAATAATAACAATGATAAGATGCTTGTAATTCTTTGTTATGTAATATGTATGTATGGCAGGTACAGTCAGCTCAGTGGTCTGAGATATTTTTGTACTTATCAGTTGAGACTTGTGAACAACAATAATGATATCTGATATCTGTCATTATAACTTTTTTTTGTATTTTATAATAACATATATTCTAGTAATTAACAACAAATTTCATTAAAAAAAATTTTGGATTACATTATTATATTTTAATATATATATATATCAATGTCGGATTACAATATATAATTTTTTTTACTGTTAAGGCATAAAAAGATACTGGCACACAGACAGTGTTAGAGTTACTTTCGTATTTATAGTAGAAATTAATAGTACAGGGTGTTTGGTGCATCGTTTGCCAAATTGAATGGTCCGAATGGAGAGGTCATTTGCTATCTCGTCAGAGGCCCAAGAACTTACTCTTGGCCACACCGGTTTTTTTATTCGGTTTTTCTAACTTTTATTTTGAAAAATTCCCAAACCTAGCATTAAAGCTTAAATTAAAAACAAAGCTATTAGTATAATCCTTAAATTACATTTTAATTTTATATGTACTGTTGTATGGTTCTATCAAATTCAAAACTAGTCGCTAGTAACATCTAGTTTTTTTTTTAATAACTCACAACTCTTTTGGAAGAAGAAAAAATAATCTTAAAACTCAACTTTAAATTGCTATAAAAAAAAAAAACTAAAAGCGATCGAGATCTTCGAATTCTTTTAAAAAGTTCTCTAGTCTGTCCCATATTGCATACCGTTGGAAAGAAGACAGACTAAAACTGAGTAAAAAAACCGGTGTGGCTAGTGAGGTCTTGGGCCTGAAGAGATAGCAAATGACCTCTCCATTCGGCCAATTCAATTTGGCAAAAGATGCACCAAACACCCTGTATTATTATGGAATGGGTAATCTCGTAATTCTCTATTGAATTCTCTAATGAAATTCTATTGTGGCAACATATTTTCTTCTTCCATTCTCCCCTGTCAGATGTCACGGCATCATTTATTCCTTTCTCTTTCATATCATTCCTCACAATCCGTCCATCCATCAACATTCATGTCCATCACTCTTTTAGTCTCATTTGTTTCTATTGAAAGCCTATTATGTCATTCATTTATTTTCTTAACATATTATTTTACGTCTATACTAGAAGTATAGATGTAAATATACTATTAATATTATAAATCCCAGAAGGAGATGGCGTGACGAGCTGGACTCTTATCCAAAGGATTGGGCTCAAATAGCCAAAGACAGATAAATGGAAAGAGGGAAGGAAGGCCTTTGCCCTGCAGTGGGATATATCAGGCTCATAAGAATAATATTCATTGTGTACTCGTCTGGCTAACGGAGAGTACTTGCTTAGACACAACCTTGTAGCCAGGATTATCCATCAGCAACTTACTCTTAAATACAGCCTTGTGGATTCGGAAGTGCCGTACTATAGGTATGTTTCCCATCCAGTTCTCGAAAATGGGAATAACACACTGTACTGGGATCAATCCATCATCACTGACAGGACTTTGTAGCCAATAAGCCTGATTTAGTGGTGGTGGATCGATCAGAGCGGCGCGCAATGATTGTTGATATAACGCGGTCCTGCATGACGATAACCTCGTGAAAACCAAGAAGGATAAGCATATCAAATATCTTGACTTGGCTCGCGAGGTTGTCGACATGTGGGATGTGAGCTCCGCGATCATTGTGCCGATAGTGGTGTCGGCCAATGGCTTAATAGCCAATAGCCTCGACCAACATCTGAGGAGGCTCTCGCTTTGCAGCTGGATCAAGGGCTTGATTCAGAAAACAGTACTTCTGGACACGGCGCGTATCGTTAGGAGATTCCTCTCTCAAGCCCTGATCACCGGTAGCTCGGATCCTGTTCCCGATGCCGGTGGGCTACTATTTTTTATATTTTTAAATGTTTTTTTTTTTATATTACTTTGTATAGAAAAACGAGATTCTCGTCATGAGGTACAGTGTTGTCTACGATAATTGTACGGCGCTCTCTGCGATCCATCACCACAATATCAGGCTTATTTTCTTCAATAGTCCTGTCTGTTGATCGATCCTAATATGTGGCGTGACCGTTCTTGAGAACTTGTTCGGGCACATTCTTGTAGTACCTATGGTACGGTATGGTGGTATAGGTACTTCATAATCCATAGGGTTTTATTGCAAGACAGTTGCTGGTGAATAATCCTAGCTACTAGATTGTCTCAAGCAAGTAGGTGCACGCCGTTAGCAAGACGAGAACATCCGGAAATAATGTGTCGGATCGACGCATCGGGACGTTTATCTTCCATTATTATAACTATCTTTGAGATCTGTAATTGTCTTAACAATCAATCTACACATATCCACTTCTGTTAAAGTGGTGCTCAACTGCTCATGTTATAATTTGGTATGTTACTACTTGGTGTCTCCATCGAAATTGAGACGCCTATGCTCTTTCATTTTATACCAAAACTAGCTCTTCGCTCGCGACTTCACCTGCATGTATTTCGTATGTCGACAGCCACTTGATGGGTCCAACTGTAGCTTAAGACCATTCATGCGACCAAATCAAATCAAATAATTTATTCGCATAATATGGGTCTACATAGATGGTAAATAAATGTTACATTACACAATATAACATTAAGGATCCTCATAATAACCATTTCTGGTATACAAAATGTAAAATAAAAGCTTATAATATAATATAATAACAATAAAACGGAATGGGTGGTATATATGTAGGTAGGTACTCTTTTTAATTTTCGTTGTGTAATAACTTAACTAGCTATTATTGCACTAGAATAGGAACATAGAGAGGTTTTATAATAATTTTCTAGTCTTATAACTAAGGTAGGTATTGCTGGGTCGTGTAAAAACATTTATTGACCAACCAGGCGTACAATTTTTTTCGGAATATAGTAATGGGTAGGTCTTTCAGTTCACTAGGTAATTTGTTAAATAACTTAATTGACATGGGGTAACAGTTTCTTCTATAAAGATCAGTTTTTATGTTTGGCAAGGGAAAGCTATTAGGATACCGGGTATTAAAATTACAATAGTCACCAAAGGATTTGTATAGGTACTGATGCGTTTTGATGAAAATACAAGACTCAAATATATATATGGAGGAACTAGGGGAGGTGCTAGGAACATCGATCTTCATCATTCCCTTGCCCTTATCCTAATTAGGAAAAATATCTGCGCCGTAGTAAAATAATAAATAATAATTATTATCGTCGCTGCGCCTGCAAAATCCGCTATGGATAAAAATTCAACTTTTCAGGAGAAGCAAAAAACTGTTTCTTTTTCAAACTGTTAATATTATTTTAAAACTAAATATGCAGAAAATTTGACTTTATATCAAGACATTCAAAAATATTTATTTTTCACCGTTTACTATGATATTCCAGGAGCAATAATTTTTTTAAGTGAATTTGGGCACATAGCGGTTTTTTTTCGGGTCGTAATTACCGCTACCTGACTTTTCACCACATGACGGATTTATGCTTTTACTAGATAGTTTGCATTTTTGTGCTTCCTAGAATACTTAGCGGATTTACTAAATTATTTTAAAATAATAAAATAGGTTTAAGTTCACTTATAAAGTATTTATTATACTTAATTAGAAAAATATTAAACAAAATTAAACAGGTATTTAAAAATATAACATAATAATATTTAAAAGTTTAAATTGCAACAGTATTAATTAATGGACGAATTAAAAAACAGGGTTTACACATAAAACTATATAAACTAAAAAATAATAAATAACGTAATAAAACAATCTTTTTAAATTCTTACAATTTAGCAGTCTCGATCTATGAGATCAAATCTAATCACAGTCGTTGTTAGACTTAAATATTTGGCAAACTTTGAGATCACTTTGTAATTAAGCAAAAAGTAGGTACTAAATAAGCATAGTAAACAAAACAAGTTTTAAATTAATTAATAATCTAAATTGTCATAAAAAAAGTGATTATCTCGATGCATGAAACACTTCAAGGACTGTAAACAATCAAATTTAGTTTTATCAATTTTTCTCGGCGTAGTAAACAAACACGGAGCTTCCTCGTACAGATCAGCGTTTCTTCTTCGTGGCAACAAGGTCCATTCGGTTTCATCATGCCTTAATTTATAATAAGAATCACCGTTCATATATAACAGTGATCTTATATCGGCAACCGTGGGGTCACCTGCTTTTTTACCGGGACGAATCGATGAAAAATTGCTAGGCACAGCTTCAAAGTTTTTAAAAAAGGTATAGTCTACATGTCTAATAATGTAGGGTTGACTTGGCCTCCCTTTGAGCATGCATGTTACGTAATCTGCAGGCGTGTACAACGGCGGAGTACAGCATTTCTCTAGAGTCGAATGGACACTGTCAACTTCCATCATGGTGTGTCCTTTTTCCAAGATGATTTGTTGAATTTCCACTGACTTCAGCTTCGAAACGTCTGCCACTAGACAGAACCTTATTCCGGTTTTGGTAACCACAACCATCTGATATTAGACTAATTTTTTTATAGCCTTTGGTGGCATAAAGCTTCACAAATGTTATAATGCATGAAACAAATTCATTAGATGTAACACCACCGTCACCTTCGTGCCAAACAAACACAAATACATCTTTTGTGTTATTAATATAAATTGTGAAAACATGAAGCTGGAGTTTTTGTTTATAATACTGGGAGGATACTAACAACTTGGGGCACAATTGGACACTTTGTAAATCCATTGTACATACAAAATGCTCATCGGATATGGAAGCTATGGCTCTTTTCTTCGCTTCTCGAGCCTCATTCTTTTTTGTCAAATGTATTTGGTATGCTTCTTCACTTAGGTTTCCTTCTTTGAAAGATACGCAAGTATCGCATTGGTCCTTTCGCGGCTTATATATAGAAATTTTCTTATTTTCTAAAATGTCACAAAATTTTTTTCTTTGGGCGAATCCCTATGAGTTTTCTTTGCACCAGGAAACGTAAACTTCGTGCATTTTTGTTTTTGAATGCAATGCATCGTCTACGTAAGTTCTAGAAGAAGACGAGCGGCAATAATGACTAGGTACCTTAGCCAGTTGGTCTAACCATTGGACAACCGAGTCTGACTTCAAAATTCTTTTATTTGAGGTACTAAGCTCATCAATAATGGCAGGTGCACATTGCGTTGAATTGTCTGTATGACACGAATTATTACCAGCTTTATCTGTATCTTTCGTTATGTCTAAAGTGGCCAAAAATAAATCTCTACAGACTCTCCCTTAACGCCATTTTCTCTAGGCAAAAAACAATCGGCACCAGTATTTTTTCTTTTTGATGTACCATTTTCAGTTGTGGTTACGGTTTATTTATTTATTTATTTATTTTATTTAACACTTCAAGCACATAAGTACAGAGGCGGACTTAATGCCATAGGCATTTTCTACCAGTCAACCTTTGGGTGATGCAAAGACAAGCAGTGGTAGGTGTAAATCTGAAAATAATTTTAAATAATAATAAGATTAACTACAAGGATATATAAAATACTATAAATATATATCAAATACTATAAATATATATCAAAATTTAAATGAATGTAAATAAACATTTCCACGAATATACCAAAATAAAAACACAAACCATGGGGAAAACATTACCGTTGTGACGAAACTGCCAGCTTCTTCCGAATGTACTCACGAACTTTAATTTTAAAAGATAAGCGATTGGTTGCCATCCTGATTTATTACGGTTCTTCTTTTTATTATATCTCGAACTGCAGTGGAACCCAGTACGTAGGCTTTTTTAGCTTCCCAAGATGTCAACGACCAGAAATAATCAAAAATATCTTTACGGGCTTGATCGGTTACAGACCCGCATAGAAAGGACCAGTCAGAAATGCCTACAGTACCATGATGTCATTGCTCTGATTGTCGTTAGATTCTTCTACCTGCAGGTAGAAGAGACAGGTCTGTTAGAAGAAGACTTGCAAGTCTTCTTCTAACAGACCTGTCTCAGGATTAATCAATAAACTACAGGATCTTGAAGTACCAGGGTTCTGAATATCTTCAACATTCAAGGATCGCTCGTTAGAAAGTGGAAGTACTGGTGATGAGGTATGGAGTGGATAAACTAGTATATTCTGATCTGTAGAACAATCACCCGAATCAACCATCATTGGCATCTGAACACTATTTAGCTGATGTTGGTTCGATCCATGAAATTCACTGAACGTTGAGTCATGTGCTATAAATGCTTCTTCTTGTACAGGGTCAATAATATTGAAATTCGAAATAATAGTACTTGGTATTTCAAAGTCAAAAATCTCCAGGTTTTGAGGCTGTTCTAAATTAGTCAGTATCGGCTCTACACGGTTTAATTCACCTAGAGACTCGGTAGCTACTACAACAACGTTGGGTAAAATGCTAGGTTGTTCCATCACAAATGAGTTTTGAAATAGTATTTCGGTGAAATTACTGGGTTGTTCCATCATAGAGTTTCCTGTATCCTGCAGCGGTATGAGTCTGGAATTATTACAAGACTCATTTGAAAAAATACACGTGCCACTTGCCACGTCTCCTGTTTGATAAACCCGCTATGTGTCATTGCAAAGCGCAATTCTAAGAGACTCGCTTTAAACCGAAAATACGCTATGTGTCTCCTGCACACATAGGGGGTTTTTTAAATCCGTTTTTGACCAAAATTACATAGCTGATTTTGTTATCTTCTTAACCCAATGAGTTAATACAAAACGGATTTTACAGGCGCACGTGGCTTGAGAAATACTATAAATAAGCATCAAAAACCGATTTAAAAAAAAAAATACATAGCGGATTTTGCAGGCGCAGCGACGTTATTTATTATTTTACTACGGCGCAGATATTTTTTATAATATTCTCAGCATTTCGTTCAAGAGCATTTTTTTCAATTTCATTACACACTGCTCTGCTGACTAAAAGTAAATTGCCTGCGATGCTCGCGAATAGAGGGCAAATCGGGGTCCACAGCTGGTCGCCTTTATTGGACAATCACCACACGGCGTCCATTCACCCATTAACATCCCTACATCCAGAGTCATCGTAATAGGTACACATAATGTTTCGCCAACCTTAGCCGTAGGCCGATATGCTGCTGACGAATTCTATTGTCAAGTTATTTAGGACTTCGTCACAAACGTTTTCGCGCGTCAGAGTCTGGGCTCTGAGAACCAGTAATAGCATTGTCCTCGAAAAGGAGACCGTATGGAAAGTTATACAAGGTCAAATTTCTAGCTAGCGAAACCCCGCAAACGAGATGGGTATCGGTGTCTTGGCTTATGGCCTATTTCAGAGCGAGACCGTCGGCGCCCCGGTTGCCTGCGGTAAGCCCTGTCCTATCATACTACAAGTATGTATTGGATATCGATAAATAGGCTTAATTTCACACTTTGTTAAAGCAGTAAATAGCTGAGAGAGTTTTTACAGAAAAGTAATTAACGGATCAGTTTGAAAGGTAATTAAAATTCGCGGATTGATTTATAATGTGTTTGTAGTACTGAGTAGAATGTGTATTACTGCTACAGTCTTAACTCTGGTTTATAAGTTAGCATCTTTTTATACGTACTGGATAAAAAGGGGTAGGTAAAAGTTAAAATAAAACAGGAATCGACAATTCGTCAATCGTGTAAGTAAATGCCAGTTATACTTAGTGCATTTCAAAAAGTAGGCAATATTCCAATATACACGTAATATAGACATGTGATATGTGCATAAAGTGCAAATATTTTAGACAATAGACTATCTGTAACCATACCTATGTTTAACAAAATAAAGGATTGATTGATTAAATATTGATAATAGGTTAGGTTCTTTCTAAGATCGTGAAAGCTTTTTTGAAAATTGAAATAAAATCACAGATAAAACTTGAGTGTATCTGTGTTGATAGTTACGCTTTCTAATTTATAAAGACCAAAAGACAAAATCAACGATGCGCGACTGTAATAAAAAAAAACTTCTTTTTCAACTCGATTCCACAATGCTCCTCCTGATTTTGGGCCTCCCGCATCCAAGTCTGCCTGACCCAACTGGCTTGAGGTCTGCCTACGCTCACCAGAAAAAATCCATTGCTATTTGCTCGGTTTCTATTTCTATCTCCTAATTATCAGTTGTGTTGTGTCCAGATGTCGGTAAAGGTACAGAAGATCTCGGAGCCCGTACTCCTGGGCGAGGGTCCTCACTGGGACGAGAAGCAGCAAGCCCTATACTTCGTGAGTATCCAGGAGCATACCATCCATAAGTACGTGCCAGCTACTGGAAAACATACTAAGACTAAACTAGGTGAGTGCTTAAAAAGGGTCTTAATCGAATATAGTATTGTTGATACACAATCTTAACCCTTTAATCCTCTAGGTGGTCGCGTGGGGTTCATTGTGCCAGTGGAAGGCACATGTGACCAGTTCCTGGTGGGTGTGGAGCGCAAGTTCCAGGTGGTGCGGTGGGACGGCGGGGAGGGCTCTCCGGCCTCTGTGCTGAAGGAGCTCGGCGAGGTAGACCGCGACGTACCCACCACCAGGATCAACGACGGCAAGGCGGACCCCAGGGGCAGGGTTTTCGCAGGTTAGTTAAACTGTCAGTCATCATTTTCCCACCCTTATCCCAATTTATTTGGGGTCGACAATCATGTCTTCTTCTTCCATATCTCACTATTAGTCATCATCTCATGAGTGCTGCTGGCCCTTCTAGCCATGTCATCTTTCACACAGTCCATTTTCATCTATCGTTTTTTGGGCTTCTCCTGCTCTTATAGCGATCGATATTCATAGTCAAAAACTTCCTTACAACATTTTTCTTATTCTTCGGCATCATATGATGCCCCATATATCAACCGGTTACCACACAACTTTTTAGTCACCGGTGCCACTTTCAGACTTCCTCTTATGTATTCATTTTTTACTCAATTCATTCTCAATACACCACGCAGGCAGTTAAACTCAGTAGCAAGATGTCTTATGTGTGAAGGTCAAAGGAAAACCAATTGAAGTGAGAGACGTTCGCTCAGTCATGCTCCAACCGCGCCGTCATCCGTTTCGTACCTCATCAATTAAATCCCCCATACCCAAACTCGCTTTTGTATTGTTGGTTTTCTTAATAAAGTTACGTGTACCTGCACTCGCTGTACCTGCACTCGCTGTACCTGCACTCGCTGTACCTGCACTCGCTGTACCTGCACTCGCTGTACCTGCACTCGCTGTACCTGCACTCGCTGTACCTGCACTCGCTGTACCTGCACTCGCTGTACCTGCACTCGCTGTACCTGCACTCGCTGTACCTGCACTCGCTGTACCTGCACTCGCTGTACCTGCACTCGCTGTACCTGCACTCGCTGTACCTGCACTCGCTGTACCTGCACTCGCTGTACCTGCACTCGCTGTACCTGCACTCGCTGTACCTGCACTCGCTATGGATATTTGACTACTATCGTCTAAAGCGGTACTTCTTCTTATGTTTAAGGAGTTGTGCACTTTAATTTCTTTTCTCTTTTTGCATCGCCGTTAGGAACCATGGGATGCGAGGATCCTCCTGGCACCTTCGACAAGCATAAGGGTAGCTTGTTCCGCCTGGACGGGTCCAAGATCACGAAGGTGGCAGACCGTATCACTGTCTCAAACGGCTTGGCCTGGGACCTCAAGAAGAAGGCTATGTATTACACCGACTCCATGGAGAAGAACATCAGGAGATACGACTATGATGTGGAAACCGGAGAGATTTGTGAGTTCAACTGTATTTTTTTACTGTATTGTCTTTTTTACCGAGAAATTAGTCAAGAACAAGCAGTCGGAATTGAAACAAAAAACATTTTGCGTTTGATTGCCTGATTCTTGAGGTTATGTAACACAACGCTACGATCGGCGGGTGAAACTGCGAGGCAAAGCTAGTGAGATGATACTCCATAAAATATCAACTTTGAATTAATATCTCACAGCTTCTGTTCTCAAACTCACTCATTTTCCTCTCTTCTCTTTCAGCCAACCTCAAGTTTATCTTCGATTTCGAGAAAAATAAAGTAGAAGGTGTTCCTGATGGAACGACCATAGACACGGACGGTAATCTATGGGTGGCCTGTTTCGATGGCTCAAGCGTCATCAAAATTGACCCCAGGACCGGCGAATTGCTGCAAAAGGTCCCAATTCCGGCACTACAAGTGACATCAGCCACCTTTGGGGGTCCCAACTACGATATTTTGTTCGTTACTACCGCCAGTTTGAATATTAATGGACCCCAGGATCCACCATGCGGGGCCACCTTCATGGTTACTGGCTTGGGGGCCAAAGGGTTTCCCAATGTTAATTTTAAGCTTTAATTTTGTTATGTAAACATGGTTTATGTACTAAGTACCTAAGCATAATTATGGCTATTTTGATTTGTTGTATATCATAATCAAAATATCACATTTTACAAATATTTTAATCGATATTGCATCAAGTTTATAAAATGTTTCAATTTCATTAAGAATCACTTTGTAGAAGTGGTACTAAGGAGACCGATATTAGACTGAAATTATTGTAATCATTTGATATTATTTTAAAGTAGATATTTATAGACATTATACGACGTTGAAAATATTTATTGTTGTTTATACTAGTGTTTTATGAGCACATTGTATTGAGAAACTTTTAAAATATACGTATTTGTTGTTTACAACATCTTTTTAATTAGCGATTTTAACCTTGCCCAACCCACGTATGGATGCATGTTGGGTGTATAGTAGGTACACCCACAATTCTCTAGTTACATAGATATAGCTTGTTATGTAGGTAAGCCCCGTGTATTAGGGGGCGACCGTATTGCCTGCCACGACGGACATTCTGCATCAACTTGAATCTATTGTATTTGTAACTTACTAGTTCGAAGTTAGACTAAAATTACAACCTTTACCTTAACTTATTATAACGTTTACTTTGGTTGGCGAACGTAACCGGACGACCGTGCCGGTGGCATTTGTTTAGGCAATTTCGCATAGACGACGGCAATAGTATGCATGGCGATCGTGTAAAACTGCGCATGGTACGAATGTTTAAGAATGCGCATAGTTCACCCTACAAAAATCAACTAACACAACAAATTGATAAAAAAGTAATGCACATTCGTGTGCTTTAGACTTCGTATATGATTTGTGTGAAAATTGGTATTTATTGGTAACTTCGCAGTCTTACACTACTCGTGCAGTCTTACACTACTCGTGCAGTCTTACCGATCTCGCTGCTTAGGTAATAACAACAACAACTGGCCGTGTATGAATAAGCATTTTTTATTTTTTTATTTTGCTCTAAAACTATTGATCTTAAGACGAACTGCCTTTAAAATGATGTTCCTTAATGATGAAGCATACAAAAAATGTATGTTCTGTAATATCATGCTCTTAGACCGCCTACCCTACGATTTCCGTTCGTACGCTCAGTAGTCGCGCATGCATCCGCAAAAAGTGTCTTAACATTTTGCAGATTACAATGAATTAAGATTTAATCTGGTAGAAATAAAACCGCCGTTCGTTGTTAAGAACTTCCCTTTTATATAAATACTAGCTTATGAACTCGGCTTCGCCCGCGTGGAGGTCGGGAATTGCCCACGGGGTCTTACTTCTGGGACAATACGTAATCTATGTATGTATAGTACATACATAGATTTATAAATAGGTAACTAATACATTATGTGTCATAATTTCGATTAAAGAGTGTGTACACCAATTTTCGAGTCAATCGACCCAGACAATATTAATAAGTTTCACAGAAAATTCAACATGGGGTGTTGAATTTTCACCCTCTTAGGGGTTGAATTTCGAAAAATCGTTCCTTAATCCTTGTCTACATTATAAAGGGAACCTCTGCAAAATTTCAGTTTTCTAGGTTCAAGGGTTTGGGCTGGGCGTTGATGAGTCAGTCAGGACTTTTCTTTTTATTTATATAGATAGAAGAACAATGTTATAGGTAGGTGCAATGTGCAAGTTCTGCTGTGCAGATATAATGAACAATTTCCAGATAGTAAAAAACTTTTTTGCAAAAAATAAAACTGACTTCAAAAACACAAAAAGGTGCAAAATAACTTTAGCTTCTGAAGTCGGTGATTTTTGATTGTTTGATCAGTTTTTTTTTGCCACAAACTTCTGAAGCTAAAGTTATTATTCACTTTTTTGTGTTTTTAATTTTTTTGCAAAAAAGTATTTTTAAATTCGCATTTTATTTAGTTGTAATATCCTATACAAATATTTGCTATGCATTTATTTTACGTTGTTAACAATACATTTCATGGTAATAAGGTTATACCCGATAAAATGGAACTTACCGTACCTAACTGTCGAAATCTGGGTGTTCTGTACACATCTGCGTACACCCTCACAACATACAGGCTTTAGACCACCGCGAAATAATATTCTTCCAAAAAAAAAAAAAAAACATCAAAATGGGGTCACAATTTTATTGGCGAAGATATCACTGAGCATAATACAAAAAAAAACAGACGAATTGATAACCTCCTTTTGGATGTCGGTTAAAAAATACATTTCAACAACCTGTTTCGTAAGTGTGGCGCCACTTATACATATATTAGTGCGATAGCTATGCGCTCATTTTACAAAAAACAAAAACTCCGTCGACGGAAACAGTCATAAACAAAGCAGCAGAAACAATGATTTACTATTCGTTTTTCATACTCGTTACTTTTGTATGTTGTGCTATTTCGGTAAGGGTTCAACAAATCACGGAGCCCCAGTTCTTCAGTGAGGGTCCTCACTGGGACGACAGGCAGCAAGCACTTTACTTCGTCAGCATTGGAATATTTAATAGGATTCATAAGTATGTGCCAGCTACTAGAGTGCATACCAAAACTAGACTCGGTAAGTTCCTCGTAATTTAAGGGAGCAAACCATCTCACGACTTCCTGAAGCCCCAAGAACACCATATTATTTCACTCCATTTTACTATGAATATTGTTAGTGATAATGATGAGTTCAATGACCCCTTTTCAGGTTTTCCGTTTCTTTTGATGGCCTTACTTAAATATTATTCATGAGCTGAAAAAAACTGCTGAAGAAAGTCTAACTGTGCTCATACGCTAAATGAAAATAACCTTCTAAATATGTATGATTTCCCGTGACCCCTTAGCTGGTACTGTGGGGTTCATTGTGCCGGTAGAAGACACTTGCGACCAGTTCCTGGTTGGTGTGGACCGCAAGTTTCAGGTGGTACGGTGGGACGGGGGGGAAGGCTCTCCGGTCTCCGTGCTGAAGGAGCTCGGCGAGGTGGACCGCGAAGTGCCCGCCAACAGGATCAACGACGGCAAGGCGGACCCCAGGGGCAGGGTGTTTGCAGGTCAGTACAGTATCAACGATAGTATTCAATGAGGATCGTAACTATGAAACTAGTGTCGCTGGCATAGCTAGTTCCAAATATCGTCATTGGTTGCAATATCTGTTAATTTCAAAATAGCTTCACTACATTGGTCTGATTAGGACCTAGTTACGGTCACGTCTTCTATAATGAGCTTAGACGGACCTTTTCCATTGACAGTTGGTCAGTGGGCTAGCTAGCTAGCCTTACGACTAATCGATTAGCGAGATTGATCTCACTCAGAGATTAGTTTTTTGTCCCTGAAATTTGACGAGACAACTCAAAAAACAATTATTTGACTTTCAATTAATCTTTCTGGAAATTTAAATTGTAGAAGACATACTGAATAAAAACTTTTTCTGTCCTCAGGAACCATGGGCAACGGAACACATCCAAACTACGAACTCCAGAAGGGCAGCCTGTTCCGCCTGGACGGGTCCAAGATTACGAAGGTGGTAGACCGTATTACCGTCTCCAACGGCCCGGCCTGGTCTGACCTCAAGCAGAAGGCCATGTACTACACGGACTCCAAAGAGAGGAAAATCAGGAGATACAACTATGATGTGGAAACGGGAGAGATTTGTAAGCAGAGACGTCGTTATATTCACTACTTTTATTTTTGTAGTTTTAAATGAGATGAGCTCGTTCTTCTCAGCCTGGCCATGGCATTCTAAATTTAATTGGCCTAAAATTTTGCGTTGAGTTTGGCACCTCCAGTTGCTGCAAATTACAAACATCGTTTGTGGGGCAACAGCACATTTGGTAGAGCCATTTATGAATTTCCACCTGACAAGGTTTTGGTGTGGTCGCCGGTGGCAGCAGGGACAAATCTAAGTTCTAAGTCCATCATTTTTCTTTTCAGCGAATCTCACGTACATCTTCGATTTAAAAAAAAACAATGTAACAGGCTATCCCGATGGCATGACCATAGACACGGACGGGAATCTATGGGTGGCTTGTTTCGATGGTTCAAACGTCATTAAAATTGACCCCAGAACTGGCGAATTGCTACGAAGGGTCCGAATTCCATCGTATCAAGTGACTTCGGTTACTTTTGGGGGTCCCAACTTTGACATTTTGTTCGTTACTACCGCAAATTTTTATTTCCGTGGGCCCCAAGATGGGGCCACATTTATGGTAACTGGTTTGGGGGTCAAAGGTTTACCCAATCTTAATTTTAAGCTTTAATTTTGTAAAGCCATCTTGTTTTATTTGTGATTTTTTTATTTTTGTATAGTTTAGAAATCTTTACAATCACTTGAAGCAATTCATCAAAGTAATACACGAAATCATTTGTTTATTCATGCTCGACACTTTCTAAAAAATTAAATAATAGGACGAAAATGATTTGATGTTTTGTTATGAGCGAGTTCCCTCCGCGCGCGCGTTTGATTCCGCGATCATGGCGCTTGCAACAGCTTCGAAATATCGGGAGCTCAAAATAACGATAAATCACGGCAGATATCCCGAACAGTGACGGTATAAGTTTAAAAGTAAGTTGATGTTTCACTTCCTACGAAATTTATGGGAAAAGTTTTTTTGCGATTTCTGACTTTTAGCACTGAAATCTGTTGGTTCTATCGTCTTTTGATCCTTATAAGAAATAGGAATCGTTTTTTTTATAAAAATGCATTTTTTGCTGACTGTACACCTATTCCAAAATCTGTGAATAACAAAAAGTTATGGTTAGTCTCTTAAGACCATTTTTCTGTAGCTACGTGACGTTCGTATACACTATTGAATTACAGGACCATATTATATACGGTGGAATTTTGAGACGGGGCGCAGTAAGGACAGCTACCTTAACTGTTGTTGGTAGGTCAAAACAAGAAAAACACAGTCGATTTATTTCAAAACTTTACTTATTTTTCAAATTATCAGGTACTTTTACTAATTAAATCTGACGTTAGCATTAGGATGGCCCTTCGCGTTGGTGCCGGTGATCATGAAGGTGGCTCCCGCGGGGGGATGCTGTTCGTGTCCGCGGTTCATGGCGGCTGAGGTGACGTACAGTACGTCCAGGTCGGGCCCGCCGAATGTCGCCGAAGTCGTCTGGAGAGCCGGGATCTGGATTGATTGTAATAGACGGCCTTTCTTGGGGTCGATTTTTAACATCTGGAATGAGTGAGCAGTTGGTTAGTGTTCTGAACAGCTGATTTTTTTTTAACCCATGAAAAATTTCTATGTTGTGGTTCAGAAGGACGTACTGAATACGTGGTCACTGTTTTCGCGTCGGTGTCCCTTTAACCCCGTATAAATCAATGAGTGAACTTGCCTGCGAGCCGTCAAAGTTGGCAACCCAGAGGTTACCCTCGGTGTCGATGGTCATGCCGTCGAAGATGCCGGTCAGCTTGTCGCCGTAGTCGCCGGCGCTGCTGTTATGTGTCGCCATCGCAAACACGTCGCGAGGATTCGCTGGAAAACATACGAGGTAAAGTGAATGTTTATTGAATAAAAACTGATATTTCTAAAGTTATTTTATTTACGTCACATTATAATATATCCTCGGTTGCGGGGATCCGCTGGATGCGAGACGCAAGGGACCGGTCAATGTGGCGACGCTTGGGGGAGGCCTATGTCCAGCAGTGGACGTCTTTCGGCTGAAATGATGTTGATAATATATCCTCGAAGGGTTTGGCAGAGGAGTATCTACTATAACTGGTTAAACGAGGGACGTGCTTTAAGGGATTATAGTATTCATGACAATTAACAACATTTACTATAGCAAAGCGGGAAAAAAAACAGCTTTTCTTTACACATTTATGTTCGTTCGTCGTCCGGGCACATGACAGGAAATAATTTTAGTTTATTTAAGGGCCGCCGTTAAGGAAATCGATAAGGAGGACTGTAAAGGGTGTAACAAGACCCTTAACGAAGCCGAAAGGCACTTGTTCTCCCCGTCACTGCGTTCATTTTTTGTTTTAGACCATACCTGGGAACCTTCTTGTTACGAAAATATTGGGGGTCAAAGTTCCAATTTTTCAAATACTTTTTTTTTTAATAAGCCTTTATTCAGACAGAATTTTTACATTTTTACACTTTAAATCTTAATCTAACGACTGGCGAGTCGGTGACACCGACAACCCGGTCTGTTTGCCCAACTTTGGCAAAGGCCTCCTCCAATTCTTTCCACTCCGTTCTACTTTGCGTTCTCCTAGTCCATGTTTTCCCTGCTGTGATCTTTATCTCGTCTTCCCACCTTCGAAACTGTCTACCTCGATTTCTTTTCCTGTTTCTTGGGTACCAAAATACTGTGCTTTTGTTCTATTTTTCAATGCCTCTTATTATATGGCCAGTCCATTTCCACTTTAGACTTCTTATTCTCATTGTTACTTCTTCAATTTTCGTGCGTCTTCTGATAGTATTGTTCTTTATTCGGTCTGACTTCCTTATATTCAGCATGCTTCTTTCCATTGCTGTCTGGCATGTTTCCAGTTTCCTGTATAGCGCTTTACTGAGGGCCCAAGTCTGGCAGCCATATGTTAGGACTGGGACTATGCAGGTGTTATATAGTTTTGTTTTGACGGCCATCTTAGTTTCTGTGTTCTTCATTACTTCCTTAAAGCTCCAGTAACATTACCATGCTTTCCCGATTCTTGTGTCTTTTTTTAAATATATGTTTTTAATGTAAGATTTTTACTTAAACCACCGCCACGTACCCCGTACTATTCAATGCATCTATCAGCACAATGTTTTGAGTGCGTTACATTGAGTCCTCCCGTAAAACGTGACGTTTCACCCCAAACAAAAAGGCCTTTTGCCAGCAATAATTTTTGCGTAAAGTTACTTAGTTTGACGTACCTATTTAAAGCATGGTTGACGGCTTCGTGAAGGGTCCGTTTACACCCTGTATATATATGTTCGTATAACTACAAAATATAGGCAACAGTTGAAAATTTTGTTCATATTTCAGAGCTGGTCCTATAATAAACAAATAATAATACATTCCGCCAGCTCAGTTTAAGTCCCATATAATTGGGGGCGACCCCATTGCCATCAGCCGGACACAACTCAAACTTCCTGATGGAAAAAAACAACAACACTTAGCCCAAGCTGGGAATCGAACCCGAGGTCTTGGGTTCTTTTCAGCTTGTGACTCAAACTCACAGCATTTATTGTAAATAGACGGATTAAAGGATTTTTTTAAAAAGATGACGTACAGTCCTTCTCAGCCGGTCTATCTCCGACAGCAACCATATTGTGATGAAAATAAATATCACGGTGATGTTCGTGGAAATGCAAATGCAGTGGCATAATACCTGTGAAAAGGCTGAAGTTCCCCTTTACAAAGTTTAGATCTCTATAGAGAAGAACGGGCTAAAATCTCCATGAACACACTTATAATTTACACTAGCAATTTCTCTCGCAACTCACATACAGACCCGCAACAACTACCTGCAGGCCATAGAAATATTTGTCCCGTCCGGGGGTCGAGCCCGCGATACGCCGCGCAACAGCCAATCGTCCAGCCACTGCGCAAACCGTGCCTCTAAATTGTTGATACTGAAATAAAGTATCGCTACAAAGGCGCTCCAAAAATTAAACAAAATGTCTACTCACAAATATCCCCCGTCTCCACGTCATAGTCATATTTCCTGATGGTGAACTCGAAGGAGTCCACAAAGTAGAAGGCCTTCTCCGCGAGGTCCCAGCAGAGCCCGTTGGAGATGTCGATGTTCTGGGCCAGGCGGTGCGCGGTGCCGTCCGCGTCGAACCGGTACAGCGAGCCCTTCTTCAGGTGGAACTTGCCCGGCTCGTACTCGTGGCCCATGGTTCCTTGAAGGAAATTATATAAAAACTTCAAGAATTGCTTTCAGAGCTGAGCCGCCGATGGCGGTCCATCCATTTCATATCGAGACCCGTCCGTGCCTCGGAAAGCACGTTAAGCCGTTGTTCGTTTATCTTGGTCAGTCTTAACGGGTAGTCTGAAACCAGTCACTGGGTTGTCGAGGTTAGTTAGAGCCGGTCCTAATACAAAGATAAAGATAATTTATTTGTCAAACATGCGTTTACATAAACTGACTAATCAGACATGCAAGGTATTGAATTAATAGATGTTGTGTGCGTCCATGTTTTGCCACTAACGGCGTACAAATTTTGTAGGTATTATAAAATATATATTTAATTGCATTTTACATAATTATAGTCATTCTAAATTTCATTACAAAATACAAAACAAATAAATAATAATTGATGTCATGATATTATAGTATAAGTATATTATAGTCAAAATAGATTAAATTATGTCCAGAATATTCAATAGTAAGCAGTCAAACGCCAATTGATTTAAGATTCACATGATTAAATTGTTATTATTTACTTTGCATATTACTAGTCAGAATAGAAAAGTCCTTTTCATTTAAAAAATCTATAACATTGTAATACACTTTACTGACTAAAAAATTTCTTAGCTTATTTTTGAAAAGTGACAAGGGCAGTTCTCTCCAACTTTTAGGTAATTTATTAAATATGATAGGAGCCATACAGAAGACACTTTTGCGCATGAGGGTAGTTCTCGTAGTATGAGAGCATATCCTACTGTTGTCGCGCCTATTACGCGGGACTACTTCATCTACTCGTTTAAATCGGTGTGGATTTGTTTTTGACAAAAACAGCTACTTCTAAAATGTACAGACATGGCAATGTAAGTATTTTATATTTTTTAAAGTATGGCACGCAACTATCAGTAGGTTTAATTTTAAATATTGAACGAACGCATCTCTATTGAGCCTTGAACACCGTGTCTTTTTCCGTTGAGTTGCCCTAAAAAATGACACCATAGCGTAGATGAGATTCTGTTAAACCATAGTAGAGTGTAAGTAATGCCTCCACACTTATTATAGACGACAATGTGTGCAGGGCACAGGCAGAATTACTGATCTTCTTGCACAAGATCTCGATATGGGTTTTCCAGTTCAGTTTTTTGTCAATGAGGAGCCCTAAAAATTTTGTTGTTTCTACCTCTTCTATAGGCTGGTCATCGTAGTGTATATTTAAATTACTCTTACTATTGATCCGTTGATTAAAATGTATTAATTTAGTTTTTGTCAGGTTAATTTTTAAGTTATTGTCATCTAGCCACTTTACCATTAGATTTATAGATTCATTTATGTCACTTTCATCGGCAAATTGTGTAAGAGGTTGAGGGATGCTTTTCGGTAGATCATTAATATATAAAATATATAACGGAGGCCCTAGAACACTCCCCTGTGGCACACCAAACGAAACTATACGTTCTGGAGATTGAAATACAATTTCATGTTTACTTTTCATATTAACGTGGTTTGTATTTGTTATCTGGGTTCTGTTAAGTAAGTAAGATTTAATTAGAATATTGACATTTCCTCTAATTCCATATGCATCAAGTTTATTTAAGAGTGTACCATAATGCACATAGTCAAAGGCTTGCGTCATGTCATAAAAAACGCCACAAACCGGATTCCTCTTATCCACGTTAAATGTAACATTATATAAAAAGTCATAAATGGCCATATTAATATTTTTACCAATTCTAAATCCTTTCTGTTCCTCGTAAATAATATTATGTCTTCTATAAATGAATTTAGTTGTAGTAGCAAGTAAATTCTTTAAGAGTCACAAATGGTCACACCACAGTATAACCAGTTGTCACATTTGGAAGCATAGATGATACGTCTACAGTGGAAAATAAGTAAATATAGCATCACAAACAGCCTTTTCTTTCCATGATGGCAATCTTCTCATTCATTGGTTTTCAATAAAAAAGCAGAACAATTGTATTCACAATAGAGAAGAGCATGACGGAAGGATTATGATCGCTCTATTAGAACGATCGCTTTCCATATTGAGCAGTAATAACATAAAAACAACATCAGGCATGTAATCCGCGGGAAGGGTTAAGCAAAGTTGTGCTGTACGCACACATTCCTATAAAGTATATTTTAATTAAAGCCCCATGTGATAGCGGGCGAGCCTACTTTCATCAATTAGGCACATATCCAGGCTTCGGGCTACTAAAGGTTTCTGGTGGAAAGACCCAATTACACTTTGCGCGATCCGGGAATCGAACCCAGAACCAGGCCATCGTCAGCAGTAACACTTGCAACTACTAGACCAGGCAGGCGAATAAATAGGACTTTCAAAAAGACTTTTTTACTAAATGGCTCACCAGCAAACAGTCTCCCCCTAGGATCCGCCTTGGCATCATTGAATCTGTTCTTGGGGTTCTCGTGGTCTACCTCCGCGAGGGTCTTGCCCGCCTTGGCCCCGTTCTCGCGGCCGTCCCACTCGATCTCTACCACACTCCGGTTCAGCCCCACCACGAAGTGGTTCTTCTTACCCTCCAGTGGGATTATGAAGGTTGGCATGCCATCTGGAATGTGAAATGTATGTTTTGGTTATTTCGGTATTTCTGATAAGGATTAAGAGAGAAAATTTATAAATTGCTAAGAATCTTGCAGGCGTAATGAGCTTATAATGTTCCCACTGTGGGACATAGACCACCTCTTTGACCAGTGCGCGATGGTAGACGTCACATGTCTTCAAATTTTTTGTTATATAGGAGATGCTGCATTTTCCACGTTGTTTTCCTTCCCCTTTTTGAGAGCAGTGGTGATGAAATAAATTACAATATGAAACGCATATGTTTGGGTCCGAACCAACGACCTGCAACTCAGAAGACAGGGCCGTCACCACTGGGGCACTGGGTCACCACTGCACTATGAGAAATTTATACTGTCTAGTCTACCATCATGGGAAAATGCGTGAGTTCAGAAGTTGAGGTGATGTTGTAAACAAGAATCAATGATTGGGTAAAGTGTTGAGTCAATAGCCAGGCGTGTTTGACCAGAAATATGAACTTAGACGAAGCAGGTTCAGTCTCTAAACTCACCCAACTTAGCCTTGGTATGTTTGCCGTTGCTGGGCACGTACTTGTTGACGGTGTTGTCGAAGATGCTGACGAAGTACAGCGCCTGCGCGTCGTGGTCCCAGTGCGGGCCCTCGCCCAGCCACACAGGCTCCGTCACTGGCTCCACCACTGGCGCCATCTGGAGAGTAGAAACCAGGCTTGGGTTTAGGAGACTGCGGTAGTGCGGTACAAAAGACATGGTTGGTGAAGTCAATTGTAGAACTCAACGCACACGTATAAGTTTAGGATGTGGGTTGGCATATTATAACAAGACCCCTCCATGTACTGGAAATCACGTTAAGCTGTTGATTCCGGCTCTTACGACGATTTTTCTTCTCAGATCTTTGACAGTCATTACGAGTAGACAGAAGCCCGAAAGTCTGACAACCAGTCTTACCAAGGGGTATTGTAATACCCAGTACTAACTGGGTTGTGGAGGTCCGATAGACAAAGCTTCATGTAAAATACTGGTATGCAACTGGAAGCCGACTCCAACATAGTTGGGAAACAGTTAGGTAGGTGATGCTATGACTAGTACTAGATGTTGCCTTTTTATCTACCGGATGAAGTTTCTAAGTTCGATACGTAAGACACCGGTTAGACCACCTGCTAGTTCTTGAATGTCATTGAGCACTTTTAATATTTAGATTTTATTTGACATAGTATTACTAAACGTTAGTATGAATTAGTGAACATACGGTCGTCGTCACCGAGACAGGCCCAAGAAACACTGGCGTGACGGTCTGGACTCGTTCCTGATTAGTTTGCCAGAGAAACCGAAACACCGGAAGAGTTGGAAACGAACGGGGGAGGCCTTTGCCCAGCAGTGGGACAGACTAGGCTAGTGAGCAATAACATTAAATAATAATACTTTTCCTGACCGATCATGGCGGCCCGGCTAATCCCAGCTTCAGAATAAAAATATGGCCAAGTCATAGACAAAAATAAACAAACAAAGTTACGTACCGGTTTATATGATACCAGGCTCAAAATAACAATATTGGTTAGGAAAGGTAAGTTATGATTGTGGAAAAACATTTTGTAACAGAATATAGACCTCCAAAGTCTCAAGCTAGACTGCACTTGAAGAAGCAAACATCATTAATATAAACTTTGATATTATCCTCAGCTTGATTCTATGAATAGCGGTAACATTTAGGTCGGGGAAACCGGTCGTGACGTCATGCGTCATGCGTTTCTACTTAGATGAGAATTGTTGCGAATGATGAGGAAAATTAAGCTGTTGAGTTTTGTTGTGCAATTGAATTAAGTCATTGTTTGTAGGGTTTGTTAGGGTTGTGGTCAGGGTTTCATGTTTATTATAGTCGGTGTGGAGACGTGTCGTTTTTTTTTTTTTTTGTTTTGCCCTCACTAGGAATTTTACCTGTGTTGTGGGTGCGTTTACAAACATTTAAACCACATACAAAAACGGCCAGACCCGGAATAACTATCTGTAGGCCATTCAAATATTTGTTCAGAGCGGGAACAGAACCCGCGACACGCAGCGCAATTGGTATTTCAAATACCTGACGCTGAGGTATTTTGTAGCTAGTATTTCAAATACTTATGGTTTCAAAATACATTTGAATATAAATTCGCGATTCTTAAATGCGAAAAAAGTATCAGCTGTGCCAACCAAAATTATAATCTCGAGCCAAGTGTTTGGGACAGCTAATATTTTTTTCGTATTTACGATATTCGACCCATTCGAGAAAGTAAGTTGTTCAGTTTGATAGTCTGCATATATCCTTTGACATGACCATTCCCTTTCAGGTACACAAAGTATACTGACCAATGTACTTGTAGGTGGATGCGTCTACAGTCCCAATAAGGAAAAATCTTTTGGAGTATGTATACCCAAAAATTGCAATTAAATCTTGAGATTCTTATAAGTACTGTTATCTAAGTAGCTAGTATAATTAAAGACTTACCTACAGTAAGATTCCTTTACTAAAGATTATCACAGATTTAAAAAATAAATTCCAAAGATAAAACAAACTAAAGCTACGAATCTATACACACGAGCTTACGAAAGTATTATTAGAACTGGCATTAGACTTCCTATGGCTGACAGCGCGAGGTCAGACCAACTATGTAATTACGGCTAAAAATTCGGCTGGATTAAGTCTAGAAAAATTTTACATGAGATACTTACATCTACAACAAGTATGTACTTGTATGCATGGTATTTTGAATTTATGATAGGTATAGCTACAGTAGCTTTATCTGCGGCTTCGTTCATATTATGGTCAAAGAAACTTAATATACAAACGTTTTAATACTAGCCATGGTGCTTCCGTTTTTTACGACTTGACAAAACATCGAGATTTCTTTATAACTAGTTGAACCGACAGACTGATGTTGCCCAGGGGCTGCAGTCTCGACATAGTTAGCGACAAAAATCGATCGTTAAGTCATAACGATGTCAAATTTCTTTAATAGATTTTCAACCTTAAGGTTTCGAAATAAGGATGAAAATCTATTAAAGAAATTTGTCATCGTTATGAGTTAACGACCGATTTTTGTCGCTATCTATGTCGAGACTGCAGCCCCTGCAGTCTCGACATAGATAACATAGATTCTTTAATAGATTTTCAACTTTATTTCGAAAACTTAAGGTTGAAAATCGGTCGTTAAGTCATAGTCAGCCCCTGTCCTTTTCCGAGTGTCGACAATAGCGCCATCGCGCGCATTAGCGCGTCTAAGAACCAACCAGGTGAAACCGTAAGTACACAGAATTAACATCAAAATCGGTCGAGCCGTTTAAAAGAAGAATTACGAACATAATTAATTACGCAATTACGCATAAACTTTTCGAATTGAATTACATTTTGTAAGCTAAATGAAGACGACGACCGCAACATTCATTTTATTTGCGTTCCACAATGTAGGTAAAAAAAGGTGTAACAAAATGGTATGGAACCTGTTATCCGTTGCGTTCACTACAATAAAAACATGCTTATAAAGACAGACACGAATTTAATCTATATTATATTATTAACAGGCTTTATAAAATGTTTGCACATACTTAAATATGGAAGAGGGGGTCTTCTGTTACAGGCATTTCCGTACTTAAAAGAAGGCCTCTGCAATGTATCTGTTAAAACCTGTTGATTACAAAATAAACTTATTTTTATTATTTCCTTTATTAATTTTAAGGTAAAACTTTTATTACATCGTCTCAAATTTTTTGGTCTGTGTGTCGCATGTCGCGTGACGGTCGGCAGCGGAGTAGGGATAAAGTGAAAGGCGCTCGTCAGATTTTTATACCCTAATGGAATATTATTCTGAAAATTTTTAGTTAAATATCTATAATGTGAAAAAAAGTTTCATTTTTACCATGGTTTCATAAAACCACACAATCCTTTTTTCTTAACATATTATTTACATTTTTAAATATTTTTATTAACAAAAATGATATAAAAACATTTAAAATTAATAGAAACTAGAAAGAAGCCCACCGGCTTCGGGAACAGGGCCCATTATTATTATTCTTCGTCTGCGTGAAATTAGCGGTGTGAAACATACTTTACCACCTATTCGCATACCTACCAAATATACATAAAAAATCATAAAAATCGGTCCAGCCGTTTCGGAGGAGTGTGACACGAAATTTTTATATATGTGTATAAGAAGAAGATATACAAGTAAAAAGGACTTACGTAGGTTTTTGTTTCAAAATGTCCAGTACAGCGGCCTTTGAATTTCTAGTTACAGTACGGTCTGCCTACGTAGGAAACCTTATAAGGAACTTAGCTAAATTAATTACAGTATGTTGGTATTACGTAGAAAACTTTACTACTACTCTTATTTACAGGTTTTGTGGTTAACAGAAACGTGGTTGCCTATAGAAAAGTCCTGGGTTCAAATTCCAGGTGTGGCAATGTTTCAAATAGGTACCTACTTCGAAGTATGAATCTGCCTACTGTTAGGAAATTTTATGGTTCAAGAATTTAGTATGTTCCATACCATCGTAGTAGGGTAGCCCCGTTATTTTTTATTATTGTTTGTTCTAGCGGCATCAGAAATACACATTCTGTGAAAATTTCAGCTGTCTACCTATTACGGATCATGAGATACAGCCCGCTGACAGACAAACGGACGGACAGCGGAGGCTTAGCAATAGGGTCCCGTTGGTTACCCTTCGGGTACGGAACCCTAAAAGCCAAGCTTACTTCTAAATTCACTATTAATTTATTTGGCAAGTCGTTCCGGTAAAATCTAAAATCTACATTAGCATCAGAACAAACCAAAACTTGAAACTACTGGTTGCGTCACATATTTCCGCGTAACGACAAGATTTTTAGTATAACATAATGGGTACTTGAAAAACATGATGAGATGTTTAGGAGGGCTTCCCCCAATTATGACGAAACATTATGATCACATCAAATTGCAGTCAGTCTCAAATGACATAGCAATTAAAGTAAAAAAGAAGTAAGTGTGTGTGTGGTTGTTTAATTATTAAAGTTAAGACTAAGAATATTTACATAAAATCACATCTTTATCTCCGATGGATTACTCAGAGGTGACCAATTAATACAGCCACCCAGTTATGTTTCAGTCACATGTTATAGGGGGCGAGCCGCCTGCTACTGAGAATTTCCTGATGGAAAACCCCGATAACACTGCCCGAGCCGGGAATTGAGACCTCTTGCTCGACAGAAAGAAAGAATTTTATTTCAACGTTTTTTTTTCTGTTATTTAGAACCCTACAGGCAGGATTGATCCAGGCTTTTACATGAATTAACTAGTGTCCGACCGAAACTCAGGTCAAATATAAAAAGATCAAGTTACAGTCCCATTCATAAGGAATAATAACTGTGAAAGTGCTGTAGTTGGTAAGCGTGGATCGCTATGGAGAAGAATAGGCAAGAAACTCCATGGACTCCACGCTTTTACATGAATTAACTCTAGTCCGACCGAAACAGGATTATTAGCAGAAACCGAAACCGAACATTCGGCCCTGGCCACAGTTTCAGCCGAAACTGAAACTTATTTAAACATAAAATTGTTAATTCAATCAACATATGCATTTCCAAGAATCTATTTACCTAATGGACCAAACAACTTAGAAGCCTGTGGTCGACTAGTTTCGACTACACTTTGCCAAAAACAATGGCGGCATAACCTTGGTCTGCTAGTCCTTATTCTATACAAGCATTTTTTCTTTAAAAATATAGTTTAACTGTGCCTCTACTCTTTAAAAAAACGAATACACGGAAAACACACACAGGTATACTACACGGCCAAATTGTATGAAACAGTGGTGGTGTTGGTTTAGGTTTTTGTAGGGGACAACCATGGAACAACAGATTTTTTTAGTAGCCTATGTAATTTTTTAGCGGTGTTGAGTTTAAGTCATGTACTTGATCTATGGCAAAATTTGTGCCACGATATAGTCTTCCAACTTGAATAATGAAATATTTCGAAAGAAAACAAGAAAGGAAATTAATACAGGTAAACGACGTACGCAAACAATCCCTAGAAACTCCCATGGTGGGCTTTCCAAAGATGCAATCGTGTACTTGATGTCAATTGATAAATACTTGAGATGAGATAGCCGACGATCAATCATATTATCTACCACCACTCTAAATAATAACAAAGCATAGATAATGCTTGTTTCTTTGCACTTTCTATGTTTAGTAAATTGAAACAACACTATCTACCATTATAAATCAATACAAGCCTCTTATCTCTGATGCTGTAATCCAATAAAAGGACCCAGTGCGAGATCATGCCACGATGTTTTCCTTCACCGTTTTGAGAGCACTGGTGATGAAATAAAGAAGGATTAAATTCCCACTACGCCTAACTCAGGGCCGTCGTGTTGCTGGACCACTATATTGCTTACACTACAAAATTATTAATTTAAGATTGAAAGCGTCAGTAAATTTACGTCATCGAGGAAATGCAAATGAAAAAGAAAATCCTGCGAGTGATACAAACAAGACGAGTTATTAAGTTAGTTTCCTTCTACAAATTATCTAAAATTTATAACTGAAAGAATCAGAAAGGTGTAGAGATAGGTTGCGATAGTCGTGGAGAGGATCCGGCAATTGGGTCTCGAGGTGGCATTGCACAAGTCCGAGGCCATGTGTTTTCATGGGCCTCGGAATGCGCCACCGTCGGGATCCCTACTGACGGCAGGAGGGGTTTCCATCGGCGTCGGGTCGACGTTGAAGTACCTTGGACTCGTCCTCGACAGCCGGTGGAACTTCGTGGAGCACTTCCGACGTTTGGCTCCCAAACTGGAACGGACAGGGGCTGCCTTCAAGCGGCTCTTGCCCAACCTGAGGGGTCCAAACGCCTCCTGCCGGAGGCTATACGCGGGGGTCGTGCGGTCCATGGCCCTTTACGGGGCCCCGGTGTGGGCGCGTTCTTTGAGGCGGCAAGCTGCCCACTACTTGAACGCGCCCCAAAAGGTGATAGCCATAAGGCTAATCCGGGGGTACCGCACGATCTCCGGCGAGGCGGCTAGCCTCCTTGCCGGATTGCCGCCATGGGATCTGGAGGCGATAGTCCTCGCGCGCCTGCATGAATGGCGCGCGGAGGCACTACGTCGGGGGGAAACTCCGCTGCCGCGGCAAATTGCCGCTCAGCGGACAGACCTCCGGCGTGATCTCATGGCGACATGGAGAGAGCGACTGTTGCAACCCCGTGCAGGGCACGCTACCATAGTGGCGATAAGTCCCCTCTTTGAGGAGTGGCTAGAGAGGCGCCACGGCGCCCTCACCTACCGCCTGACGCAGATCCTCACCGGACACGGTTGTTTCGGGAGGTTCCTGCACCGAATCGGTCGGGAGGAAACGCCCGGGTGTTTCCACTGCGAGGATCGTCCGGAGGACACGGTGGAGCACACCGTAGAGGTCTGCCCCGCTTGGGCGGAGCACCGCCGTGTCCTTGTAGCGGCGATTGGCGGCGGCGATCTCTCGCGTCCGGCCCTGGTTCAAGCCATGGTCCGGAGCGAGAGGGAATGGGAAGCTGTCACCACCTTCTGTGAAGCAGTCATGCTAGTGAAGGAGGTGGCGGGACGTGAGAGGGAAAGAACCTCACGTCCCAGCCGCCGCGGGAGACGCCCTGGGCGTCGGGGGTCACGTGGTGGCTCCCGGCCACCGTAGGCGCGGGCCTGTGGACAGCGAGTTATGGGCTAGCTCGCCGTCCGGCCGTCTTACGACGACAGGCCGTGTCGACGGCGCGTTCGTGTTCCACGCGCGCCTCAAAGAGATGTCAGCAACCGAGTAGGGGTCCGCATGGGCCGATGCCTGCCAGAGCTGCGGGACTGTTCGAAAGAGACACCGTGGCCCTGGAACACAAAGGGCAAAGAAGGAGCATGGATGGGTTTTAGTCAGTACAAGTCTGACACTCCCTTCCACTCCGCCCAGAGTGGGGGGGGTCATTTGATGATTTCCCATCCAAAAAAAAAAAAAAAAAAAAAAGGTGTAGAGATAAAACATTTGTCTGATTACTACCACGAATAATCACTGATGTACTCATACGCGTCTAATCTCTACCGGCCGCTTTAACTTATCTCTTTAATTAATTAATTACACACATCGAGGGCCTGTTTAAGCTTTTACTCTTAATCATTGATTTTCTAAAGACGTTGATTTTGTTGCTGGTGTGGATGGTTTTAACCACGAACGTTGTTGCGTTTGAAAAGCCACCCATCGAAAGAATGACCGTGACTGCGACAGTAAAAGGTTGTAAGTATTATAATAAGGAATTCTACATTAACCGTATTTTTAACTTTAATATTTTAGTGAATATGATTTTCACGCCATGTGATAGTAGAACATAGAGGATTTTATTATAAGAACATCTATGTACCAATTATCATATGTTAACAAAGAAATATAAAGATACGATACACAAACTAAGGAGTCCTTTCTAAAAATGCGATATGTATCGTTACATAATCTAAATTAACTAATACCACAATGATTAACACATAATACTCACTATTATATCACAGATAGAGTCACAACACACTAACAAATGCAGGAGTAGTCGGCCGTATCAATGTTATATAGCGCTGCAAGTATCTAATCTAATCAACTGAAGATCACATTATATACAGGTGGCGATAGTACTCTTTAATGGAGGCAGAATGTTGATTTATGTAATTTTCCTCTTTATTTGTTTCTTGAAATGGGATGGACTCTGCGAAGGATGATATGGCTAGAAAGGAGATGACGAGTAGTAATGAAGTATGGAAGAAGACATGCTGCGTCGACCCCAAATAAATTGGGACACGGGCAGGAAATTGATACTTGAGAAGAGTGAGATGGTTTTTCTATGAGCAGAAAAACCATCCAACCAACCAGAAAATTGCGATGCTGCGGTGTAGTATTTTGCCGTAATTCACAAAGGTATATGCAACGTGGCTTAGCCCCGTATTGCGGGTCTGAAGTGGAGATGGGCAGAACACCTGGCAAGACGTAGCGCGTAGTGATGGTAGGTGAAGTAGAGCCTCCACTGAATAGCCACCGAGAGACGGTGGAAGAAGTGTTGGCAGACCACGCTCCACCAAGTCAAAAATAACTAATTCTTGTCCTCTCAAATATTTACTTTTATTTTATTTAATATTTTTTTACCATAATAATGTTTTAATTGATTTTATAAAATTGTTAATTTATTTGCTTATTTTAATTTAAGTAATTATGTTAAATTCGTCGTGTATGTAAATTGAATGCAGTTAATTATGTCACAAGATAAATGTCATAAAGTAAAATTAAATTTAAATTTAAAAAACCCCCATCGCACAAAGAAAAGCGACTAAACATTTGAAAAGTCCATAAAATGGCTGAGCCGGTTTCGATAAAACATGTCTAATTGTAATATACACATCATGCCCTTTCATTTAATACCCCTCTTGGGTATATTTGAAAATATTCGCATTTTCATCACCACTTTCATCCCGTTTTTTTTGTATATTTTATTTGATGGGCTAAGAAAAAGAAAGCCTTAAGCGCCAGGGTAGCCCGCGAAATTTAAAATTTCTAAGGTTTTTTGCAATTTGCAGTGAAACAAAATATGAGTCGCGACCATAAAACGTATGTAGTTACAAAATTATAATCATTAAAATATCAATACCACCCTCCAAGTTCTTTAACCCGAATTAATGACTATTTCGTGAAAAAGTGATTCAATGGGATTATATGAACTTAGAGGGTTGTATTGAAAAGTATAATGACTATAACTCTGTAAATCCTTATTTGATACGGTCGCGAATCATATTATATTCATCATACAGCCTGACACTGACCTGTAAATTGCAAAAAACGTAAGAACATTTAAATTTCGCGGGTTGCCCTGGCGCTTCCACCTTAATTAATTATTTAATTTTGTATTCTGCACTCACTTTTTCTTTTGCAAAATTGTATTTCCAATGCCGTCCGCAGCGGTATCATAGTGATACTATACTCGGAAAACAATGCAAATGGTATAAAATTAATGGTGCGTATGAAATTCATTTTAATTATGAATGTGTTCAATGTTATTCACGCCATTGTTTTTGTAGCAAATATTTTCGTTATTTAGTAGTTTACAAATATTTTTTAATAATGGTAATTATAAATTGTTGCGTGGCCGTGTTGCGCTGAACTCAAGTAGAATGGACAAGGGTAAGAAGATGATGAATTATAAATTCATAACATTAAGCTTGTCCCCAACGGTTAGGCAGAGGTTTATAGCACACCTACATTTCGCCAGCTATGTTGAAGTCGCATGTACAAGGGGGCAAGCCTATTGCCATCTACCGGGCGCACGGCCAGACTCTGCGCTGTTACTGAGAAATCCCTGATGGAAAACCCCGATAACGCTTTATCCGACCTGGGAATTGAACCCAAGACCTCAAGCTCAACAGTAGCGCTTTGCGACCGGCGACCAGTAGACCACGGAGGCAGTTTTTTAAAGGGTAAAACATAACACATGCTTTTTTAAAGGTTTTTCACTCTACAGTTAGACAAATTCAAACTTTCAAAGTGAGTAGCACTGTAACAGTTGTCAAAAAACATTTGAAGTTGATGAATATACCTATTGGTTATCATTAACACCCTTAACCGAACCCATCATTCATCGTGCCTCCTCAGCCCACATCCAGCAAGAGGCGGCAGCCAGTGATAGATAAAGAAGGTAAAGCATATTCATGGAATACTATAGGAAAAACTAGAAGCAGTTAACATGCTTCGATAAAAAATAGTGCCCGCCTCGGCTTCGCGCGGATGCAAAAAAAATACTAAATTTTCTTTCACACGTACAGTAGACCTCAAAAGTGCAGTACCATGCTAAAGATTACATTGCTATGAACTGTGCGAGCGCGATACAGCAGTGTGTGTGCGTGTGCGTGTATGAGTGATGTCTCAACATTCTACACATAACACACACTAATGAACTGTCGTCACACTACGCGAAATAGCATTATATTTCTGTTGCATTTAGAATACACATCATAGTGATGACCTGTTCTTACCATTGCATTGTTAAAATTCGCGTACTATTAACATGGGTTGGTAGCTGTTTGGGCTGAGCATGGGTTCACGATCAATGAAGTCCAAGTTCGAATCCATGTTATTACAATGTGTGGCTGTTTTTTGTTTCTTTGAAACCTTAATTATATTTGTATTTTAAGCAGAAAGTCGTTAGGTGTTTATGTTTATTTATAATATAGTCATGCTTATTATTTATTTTTTATAAGAAGTTAAATATTAGATAGTTATTGTATTATTATTTAACCTCATTAATTGATTTTTATTTTATGTTTTCGGTGTTGGAAGGTGGAAATAAAAAAATCATGCTGAATGATAACAAAAATGTTTATTCGTTTTATTTATTTATAAAATTAACAAACTTTTATGAGAATGTGACGTCACATTCCTATCTAGGCAAAAAAAAGTTCTCTTATCACCGTTCATAAGATTTTTTGTTGTATACCCACTAGTCAATTCATAATAAGAATAACATAACACGGAAAGGATATTCTAATAACACAAATATAATTGTTGATACCCGCTTATTATAGGTATCAGTATTCAGCAGAGTTAATTGAATACTAATATATGAGTTAGACTTTATGAACGGGTTTTTGTAATGTAACGTCACATTGTATGTATTGAGGTTATAGCTTAAGTGTTCATTTTCTTGACGAAAAGAATATTGAAACTAAACCCCAATTTAAGATCATTAAATTTAAAATTTATTTCTTAATTTTTTTTATTTTTATTTACGGTTATGTTAATATTACTAAATATTTAGTTACCCGGTCTACTTATTAAATTAAGTATTATTATTTTTTCGCCATAAATTAAGTCTTCCTTTTGGCAAGACTTGAAAGTCTTCTCGTTAGAAAATACAGTCACCTCCCAGTTAAATGGAAATAATCTCGAGCAAAACGTAGTCTTTCCTCCCTGTGTTTTTGTGTCAAAAATGGTTTTTAGCTGGCTTCCGATGATGTAAACCTTCAGCATGGACTGCATGGTGAACAGTCTGTAATGTAGTATCCAATTGCTCTGCAAACATTATAGTTGGAATGAAACCATTTGTTTCATATTCTTCCACCATAAAACGTCGCTGAGTCGGGTAAATAAGCGGCGGCCTTTCACTTCTTAGACGACTCTTCAGACTACCTTCTTCCTCAAACCTCTTTACCCAACGGCTAACAGAATTTCTAAAAAAAAAACAAAATATGATTACACACTTGCAACTAGCAATTTATTTAATAATAAGAAAATCACACACCACAACTATCATCATAATAATTATAATTTTTAAAAATAACTTACACATTTTAAGCCAGTTTCAGTTGAAATTTGAGAAATATTAAGCCCATTTTTACGCAAAGTGACAATATTTGCCCTGTCATCAATACTAATATTAGCTTGCATCTTGAATAAAGACAATCAAACAATACGCTAATCGTAATAATAACACAAACGCTCGTAACAAAGTTCACCAACTAACAACGTCATAACTAACTACTTTGTTCAATCCAGAAGTTTATTTTGTTTCACATTCACCCTCATCTTTTTTGTTAATAATAAGTTCCAACTAATATTTAGAAAAACATATCTCATAGGGTCTAACGTATCATTTATAATTAAAACACAAAAAGTGTAATGTCAGTTGGGTTCGAACGCAGACTACTGGGCGAGACATTTTATCTATAGCGTTAACCGCTAAGCCAGATAGACACATAATTGTTAGTTTGAAATTAAATATCACTAACTTAATACTCCGTCGCGACATGACAGGCTTGTCACTAAGGCAAATGATCATTATATCGCACTCTTTCTGACTAGATAATTATGAAAGAGAGCGATATACGAGATCGTGTATGTGTGCAAAATGTTTGTTATGGAAAAAGGTCGTAAGTGCGACTTGTTTTGATGCGATCGTTTTGTGAAACTGCTACTGCACTTATGGTCTCTACTGTACCTTGCGCTTGCCCCGACAACTACGAACACAAAAAAACATCATCCTAATCGGTCGAGCCGTTCTCAAGTGAGGACCCTATACACAAGCCGCGATTGATATTTACTTATTATAAGTAGATAGCTAATTTTGGTATCTGATTAATTCCAAAGTACGTATAGGATACAATTACCATCTGCAGTAACAGATTCATGATCAATCTATAATTTAGTGACAAAATACAAACAATTGTTTATTGAGATAATACAAAAATAAAACGAGTAATAACTCGTCACCGGAGTGCGTAAAGACGTAGCAGGTGGCCTTCTGTGGTGTCTGCCTAGCCCCATGTGAACAAGACGTGAGTTTATGTGTATATGTAATTTAACAAAGCGATGCCTATTTGTTCCTCTTGCCCTGACACGCACACAACAACATCGTGTCCTAATTAGTTATAATTGAACAATTTAATTGAAAATTAGGTGATGTGCCCAACACTGTTGTGCACACACTGGCGGAACATATGTCCTGTATCGATGGTCTCCGCTGAGATGAGCCGCCTTGACCGAAAACGGCTGGAAGAACTGTATAACTGTAGATTAGGCATATCAGTTATCAAAATTACAGCTGCATATACTTGCACTAGTGCCGTATTTAGATAAAACACTCAAAGCTTGTACAGTGGAATTTCCGACAGCTGCCGAAAATGAGATAAGCTAGAGTTTATTACTGTAACACGATAACAAACTATCTTTACCCAAGAAAGTATGTTTTCGGTGTTTTAGGCGTTGCGGATGCACCGGTCTGATGTTATGCCACTACAAGAGAGTATGGGGTGCTTCACGACAGTATTCGTCGAATAATAAAGTCGAGCCGAAGCAATCACTACACTTAGGTGGCTTTTATTCGTCTTGTGCCGATCAGCAAACTTCGCTGAATCGCTGAATCATGTTGGGTTCGGCTCGGCACAATTCCAACAAGGCCGAGCGGCTTTCTTCCCGATCTTCGCCGCCCGGCTATGCCGAATCATGCTGACGTGAACATGATGTGTTTGTAATGCTTACTTGTGTCTGTTTTAAGAAGGCTTACGAAATTTATTAATGGATTACGAATTTAAATTAATCAAAAGCCATTTATTTAAATAAGGCTGAGATTCAGCACTTTTTGGTCGTCAAAAATGACTTGAGACAGTCCCCCAAAACGCGTCCCGCCCTTCGCAATTTAGGAATAACAATTTAGGCAATTTTGAAATTATGAACCATATCTACTTGTTGTTAGCGTGTCGATGGCAATCTACATTGTGTCGGCCCAGGACTAAGCTAATAGTTTGGCGGGGTTCGGTGGCGTCCATCAGTTCCTGTAGTGAACAAACAACAGGACACGATATTAAGTGCCCCAACGTTTGAGGAACAGCACCACATTTACACACCAGGACAGAGTCATTAATGAATCTCCACCTGAGCGGGTTTTCCTTGCTGCGACCAACCTGGGTCCGGAGTCCATTTAAAGACTTCCAGGTCAGCCATTGCAACTCATTTCCAGGTGGGTTCTACTCACCGCCGATGATGCTCCTGTCCAGTGAACTACATATTGTGCTAACTTAGTAACGACGGCAAGCAATGTCATAGATGTCAACATTTATGTTTTACTAACACTTGTGAGATTGACGTGCATTCTATGAAATGTAATTTTCATTAATATTTTCAACTGAGCATGAAATTGGATCTGGTAATAATTATTGAGGTAGGCTTGATTAACATCATTAATTGGTCTACATCTTTTATAGCTGTTTTATCGGTTTATTTTCTATCAGCCTGTAACAACAGCAAGCCCTACCCAAGAAAGTGCAGAGTGAAGCAAATATAACCAATAGGGCCTATTTTTCATCATCTTCATCATCCACAGCCCGGCTTCGACCACAGCTGAATATAGCCCTCTCTTTGTTTGTGCTTATCTTAACGTTCCTGTATCGACCTTATAATTCTATTTTTAAGCCCCAACGAAAAAAAGGTGTCTTAAAAGTTTGAAGTGTGTATCTCTGTGTGTCTGTCTGTGGCATCATAGCTCCTGAACGGATGAACTGATTTTGATTAATCCAAGAGTCATCGCATCGGGTGGTCGCTTTGTTGATCACTTTCAATGCGTATCTCAGCTACTTGTACTAAGTAGACGCGGTCTACTTGTACTAATTAGACGCGGTCTACTTGTACTAAGTAGACGCGGTCTACTTGTACTAATTAGACGCGGTCTACTTGTACTAAGTAGACGCGGTCTACTTAGCGGTCCCCCGACGCAACGACGCTTGGATTAAAATATTTAGATATTATTTTTTCCTTTTAAAGCTGTTTTTTGTGTCGGGGGTTTCTTAAAATATTTAATTTATTTTTTTAAAGGATCTTCACTCCTCATCATTGCAGTATATTGCGTGGGAGAAAGGGGCGGCTATAAAATATCTATCTTTATTATTTATAGATTATTTTCTTAATGCTTGCTTTTGTTTAGGGTTATGGAGCTGTCTATAGCAAACATTTGCAAAGGTTGCGTAAGGTTTGTAGATTCGCATGTCGCTTAGTGTTGGTGGAAACGAGCATTAGTCATTCAGTTAGGTGTCGGTTAGTGTTGGTGAAAACAGTCATTCAGTTAGGTTAGTGTTAGTGAAAAAGAGCACTAGTCTTTCAGTTACGTGTCGCTTAGTGTTGGCGGAGACCGTTGGTTTAGATGTGTTCTTGAGCGGAGACCACGGACCGAAACGTAAGGTAGGACGCCCTCAGTCAGGTGGAGCGACGATCTTCACAGGGCGGTGGGTAGCAGCTGCATGAGAAATGAGCTGAGTGGCGTGCGGTTAGAGGTCTATGTCCAGTCCAGCAGTGGACTGTTGTAGTCTGATGATGATGATCAAGTGGAATACCATACCAGTATAAGATAAACTTATGCAGTTAAAAATCTTACCTAGCAGAGTCGTCATCTCTTCACACGCAGCATCCAGCCATTATCTTAACTATGAGAGACTATTCGCCTACAGTTGGTACAGCTATGACCTCCATTCCTTTCCCGAATATGCATACAGTTATAGTATTCCTGTAAAAAGAAATATACGATTAATAAAAGTGGACAGCGCAAAACATAACATCACACCCGCTGTCCTCGAAGGATAAGGCAGAAGTGTACCCTGTAGTACACCTGGTTTAAGTCACTTGTAGTAGGGGCCGATCATCTACCGAGCACATCAGCAATACTCTTAGCTGCTACTGAGAAATTTCTAGTAGAAAAACCCAATTACACTTTTCCGCCCTGGGAATCGAACCCAAGATCTCAGTCTCAGCAGCACCGGATCCGTAACTAAGGAGTGCCAACGGGGCCCTATTATTTACAATGCTGAGGAGCCTGAAGTCGTTTTGGTTCAATCCCCGTACGGTACGATAAAAGATGAGATGAGAGAGAAATTCCATGTTGCTGAACAGCCCGACGCCAGTTGTTAGTTTTAGGCCTTTTTTGAACAGAAAGTGGGCCCCTGCCCAGAGGTAACGGTCCTGTCTGACATATTACATAGTATAATTTTAACGTTCTCTCATCACGTTCAACATACTCAGCTATCAAGTTTTCATGCTGAATGTCATAAAACCTCTTTGGGCTCGCTTCTACTATCACGAATATGAATTGCAAATTACAGATAATTAGCAATTCATCAAATGTGTAATAGGTTTTAATATGTTACGTTAGGTAGACAGCAACAAATATGTTAACGTACGATGACCAATTATGTTATCAATACTCAGGAGGAGGGACCTACCTACTTGATATGACCACACACCTCTTGTGATAACCTGTAGTTGTCGTCCAGGACAGGCCTTTTTTATAAAGGCCCTGGATAATACACAACTTATCATCTTGCCCTTGTCCCATGTAACTTGCAGTGGGCGCACATGTCTTTTTTCTTCTTCTATTCTTCTCTGTCAACCTTCACGCTATCATTTACTCCTTTTTCTTTAAGAATAAGAATAATTTTATATCACATCATTCCAAACACAATCTATCCATCACCTCTTTGATCTTACTCTCCCTCTCCATCCATCAACATTTATTCATCTGTTATGCATATCATACCTTCTCATTACAAGACGACTTACTTTCAACTTTTTTTAACAGTCGCCACTTTCAAACTTCCTCTAATATACTCTTTTGTTACTCTACCCATTCTCGTCACTACAAATTCATCTCGACATTCTCATCATAGCCGCTACAATGCAGTCAATTTTCATCCGTTTTTTTCACAGCCCAGCATTTCGTTCTATACAGTACCACAGGTCTAATTATGGACTTGTATATTTTCTCCTTTAAGTTGACGGGTTTCGTGTAATTAAAAAAAGTGTCAAATTAATTGCTTACAAAGCGAATGAGCGTAAAATCTAATCACTCTTGTTGATAGCAGATTATACCACTAGATATTGTTTACCATACAATTTAAATACTTACCAACCTTTGGTTTTAAAAAGAAAGGGGAGGAATATTGTAGGAGCGCTGCCGCAGAATTTTGTATTCATCGTATGCGCAGCGCTCGGCGACATTATTCCGCCCGTAACCGCCAATAGCTATAGGCGTGCTTGCAACCTAAATTTGTACTCTGCTGTAATGTAGTTCCGTCGCATTTCATTTCTCTCCGTACACACCCAAAGACAGTACGTACACAAAATGTTCATTTTTTTTTTACTACATGCGTCTGGCATGTACGATAGCCGACCGAAATATGTGACACTTACAAATGCCTCACTCGAGTGTCAGACACTAAAAACAACCTACCCTCATGCCTTACTCAATTCAACCACTAGGCCGCAGTCAAACTCGTATTTTCGTAAAAATCTTGCATATGTTATACGTCCCGAGTACTACTTGAAACTCAATATTATTTACCTATGCACCAAAATCATCAATATTTTTTATGTAAAACATTGAATGGGGAAGAAAACTATTAAATTGGTACCACGTATGCAGATGGCTTTAAGTGTTCATACTTTTATTCAGCTGCTATGGAGTTCCCTAAAACTTCCCCGCCAGATGGCGCTAAGTGTTGTCGCCTATAGATAAATTTTCAACCAAGGGGACTTTTTGTCAAGTGGCAAACTCTTGTATGGCAAAATATTCAGCAAACAATCCCCTTTAGAAATGATTAATAAATTACCTATCATGTTCCAAAAGATCCATCCCCTGAACATCAGCAACATCTGTATGACCTTGGGACAAGAACTTGCACTCTATCCCCATTTCACTGCTCCGCCATCTTAACAAAGTAAGCCTCTGATCAATTGACGTGGATAACAGATAGTCATCCACCAGACATAAGCCAGTTATCTGTGAGCTATGGTACTTGGAACTGCTCCAACTATGTAGTACTTTTGTTGAGGTCAAGTCATTCTGGTCAGTGATTTCCAGTACAATTATATGGATGGCATTGTCGTCACCACCAGTAGTTATAAATATTCTGTTTTCTGTTAGAATCGTAGTGGCTAGACTGTTAATGCCTGATTTGTTGGTTTTTGTGGTGAAGAATGGCTGGAAATCTGATTCTGATATAGTGGTTACATCCCAAAATGTAACATCACCTCTTGTTGTACAAGTTATGAGGACATCTTTATCTAGAATTTTAATAGCTTTGGTCTTTAGTATACAAGTCTTGTGATACTTTGAATCTTTTAAGAATTCTATCTTTTTGCTATCTTCTTTGAACAAGAACACTCTAAGATAAGAGTCTGAACATCCAGTGAAGATGATATAGTCATCTTTATCTTTTTTTAAATCTAAATCCATGATTCTCATTTCAGGATCAAAGTCAATGGAACGATTCCTCCATGTTTGATTACCTTTTCTTTCTTTATCTGTACCCTTTATTTGATAATCTATTAATTCTTCTGATTTTAAGTTGATTTTATTGTTGTCTTTGGTTAATTTTATATCTTTAATGCAAAGTTGTGCTCTTCCACCTGCAGATATAATTAGGAAATGATTGTCTTCTAAAGGATATGTTTTTAAAGTTCTTACACTAGATAAATGTTTGAAACTAACTTCGTCTTTAAAGTTCTTTTCTGCATCAACACTAGATATCCTAAGTGTAGTATCTTCTCCACCGGAAATATATACTCTTGTATTATTATCAACTTTATGTGCTTTCAAACAATTAACTTCTTTAGCATGTGATCCGTTTATCAAATTCCTTGACACAATTTTACTTAGTTGGAAAGTTGTAAAATTAATATCTGAGTTTTTCAAATAAATCAATTTTATAAATTCTTCATAATCTTCTTTTACTTTTTCGAAGTATCTGATTGCATCCCACGATCTATGCCCGCCTCCACACGGCACTTCTAGTATTCTGCTATTTTCCTTAATATTATGTACGATGAAAACTCTTTCTTGGAACCCACAAACTATATTCTCGTCTTTATCTAAGAACTTTTCGACCCATTCAAAAGCTAGATCTTTGCTGCTCATGTATTTAACAATATTGTCATTTATACTAAAATATTTGATAGTGCCATCTCTCCCTGTAGAGATCATGCTATTATTTCTAATATTTATTGAGGTGGGGCCATATCTTCCTTGCACCTTATTGAAACTTTTTACAGGATCCTTCTGGCCTTTTACGAATATGTGTATATTGCCACATCTGTCTCCAAAAACGAAGTTAATGTTAACTGAGTCTATTGCAGAGGCTGTCAGCCATCTTTCTTTGCAATTTGGTAAAACAAATTGAGCATATTCTTCCACTTTCGCATTATTTGAAGCTAAGACGGTAATATTGCCGTCGCCAGAACAAAATACCAAATGTCTATTCCCAGCCCAGTGCATAGACAAAATCTTTCCTACTTGTAATTTTGTGTCAATAATATTTAAAATAAAAGCCTCATCTTTACACTTCTCTACAAATACATCTAGTTTGCCAATCATATCTGCAATAGCAATCAGTTGCTTACAAGATGATAGTGATAGCAATTTATATGTTGATTCATGATTCAATTTATGTTCAGTCTTATTTTTATTTATAACATCATAGTACATCAAGTTATTCTCATCAATAACAAGCAAGTTCTTTCTAGCAGTGAAAACAACTTTTTTAGGGGTGGCAACACCAATATCAATAATATGATTAGTGCAGTAATCAGTGGCTACAGTTAGGGGATGTAGAATAACTCCACAATCACCTCCACCAGTGACTAAGTTACCCCCGTCAGAGTCAACAGACCATATACACCCATTCTGATGAGTTAAGGCCTTTTTGAGCAACTTGCCATTATAATCCCAGTAGCATATGGCTGAGTCTTCACCAACAGAAACTATTACATCATTTGTTATACAACTCCTCATGACCCTAGCTAAATGGCCATAGATCTCATGTTTACACACTATGTCTATGGTCTCCCAATATTCTGCAGTGTTGTGTGGGGGCATTGGTGTGGTGTTGGAACCCCATACCCTGACAGATCTGTCATCAGATGTTGTCACTATTGTGTTCTTATGTGGTTCGCAGGCTATTGAGAATATAACACCCTGAAAAGAAAAAAAAATCTTTAACTTCCTACAGATTCTTGAATAGCTCTTTGCAACTGAGTACAAAGCATGTGTATTGTGTTAATTAAGGCACTGTCTACTTGCCTGCCTCATAACATGCAATTAAATTATCTTTAACTAATCTCTACATAAATAAAATAAAGATAGTTAGTAAGATAGTTTAATTGGATCTTATGAGGTGGGCAGTTGCTTTCGCAATCACTTTTCTGGCACCATTTTGTTTTGTGGAACAACACTAAGGGGTCGTCCATTAATCACGTGAGGCTGGAAAGGGGGGGAGGGGGGTTCGGAAAAAATCACGAAATATCACTAGGGGGAGGGGCAGGTGTAGTGAGATATCACGTGTATTTATTTTTTCTTTGAACGCGCGATTTCTAAAACGAAAAGCGGTGCTTGACCTTGACATTTTTATCACGGTGCTTATTTTTCCAGAATTAAATTAGATTACACCTGTTAACCTGTATTTAAAGATAATATTCTGATTTTTTTTAAGATACTTTGTACCAAAAAAAATACACGTGATTTTGGGTGGGAGGAGGGAGGGGTAGTCTAAAACTTCACCACGAATCACCATGGGGGAGGTGGGGGTTAAAAATTTGCTAAAAAACATCACGTGATTAATGGACGACCCCTAAGTGCATAGCATGTAACCTGAACTATAGATACCATGAAAATCGAAACTGTGCTTTTTACATTGCTGAGCAAATGCAATGATTAATTACTGAATTGATTACCTTATGTCCTCTCAAGTGATGTAGTGATTGATCTCCACTACATATATGTATGATAATCTCAGAGAATACAGTGCCAGCCATCACAAGGACATCATCTTGCAACGGCAGAAGCAGTCCACTGTAGAGAATGGAGTTGTCTCGGCTAGCATGCTGACATACCAGGGTCTTGGTGGCTGTATTCCACTTCTGTAATTTATTAGAGGGTTAAATAGGAGTCTTTTTTTACGAAAAATTTCATCATTCATATCATGCTTAATTTTCTTTTTTCTCGAAAAATGTTCACTTAGTGCTCACTTGCTTTGTTTATAGAACTCCTGTGCTTGTATTTTTAATCTAACTATACTTGAGTTCCACCCTATTATCTTATTTAGTAAGTAAATACATAAAATCTTACCTGAACCACATTGTGTGCTGTCAACAGAGCAACCACTTCACCATCAACCCACACTGCTGAGTGCAGCCAGTCCTCACATACTATGGGCTCAAACACTCTATAAAACTCCCCCTTTTCTTTATTAGGTTCTTCAGATATATCAGTAGATATTACAGTGAACTGTTTACCACCAAAAACTAATATTATGTCTCCATATTGAGCAGGTACAAATCCATATATTTTCTGACCGTGTAAACCGCAAAAACGTTGCAATAACTTCGTAGAAGCCTTGTCAAATATGTTTATTGTGCTTCCAATGCCTGAATAGAGTTATTATTGGGTTAATTTAAGACATATTAGACATGTAACAGATATTTGTTCTAAAAACATTTGTAACCTAAAAATTTACCGGCTAACACGAGGTCTTTGTAGAACTTCACAGCAGTAACATCCGTTCGTGTTAGTGCAGACATTTCTGTACAAAATGATACAATTTATTCATAAATAAATAAAATTGTCTACTCCACAAAATGCATGCACTTTTGATTTTTTGCTGTGTCAATAAATTCCATTCCACCATGTGTTTTTGACATAGAGTAGTACGGTATGAGCAAATTACCGAGTTTGAAAAGAGAAGGAAAGACAAAATCATGCTTATAAATTTCTTTCGTCACAGCACTGAAAAATAAGCTGTCATTTTAACTGTCATTTTGACGTACCGTTTCGTTCTACGTACAGAAGATTGTTACTCAAGCAAGGTTCTTTTCCGGTTACATAATTTAAATACCTATTATTTTTACCAAAAAACATACACATTCAATTAAAATATCTTTTTTCTAATTTGTCTAGCCAGTTAATTTCTATTTTTCATTTCCTGTGAAGTAGATTTTATTAGGCTAAAAAATGGGGCTGTCCAACATCAAAGTAAAAAACATCGATAAACGTTAAAATATAATTTATTTATAACAAAATGTTGCTATCACCTTTAGTTAAACCAATTAATCAGTCTGGTAGCGATCAAGCGGGTATTTGTCGGGATATTTTTTCAAATGCTCTTCCATCTGCTGCATTTGTTTTCTGGAAAAAAAAAAATAAGATTCATGCATTATTCGTAGCTTGGCCCGAACCCTGAAAAAAAGTCTCATCGTTTCATACGGAAAATTGTAGAATTATTATGTTATACCAATTTCTTTTAAAAAATTAACACTTAAATTATTTGTATGAAATAACTAATGCGCAATAAACTCACTGAATTCTAGGTGGCATGTCGTAATAAACATCCTCGAGCATTTCTTTCCAATGTGGCAGCTTCTTCTTCTCTGCTTCCTGCATAGTTCTAACGACCGTGTCTCTTGATTCTTTGAGGCAAGATTTTTCTGCATCTTCATCCCAAATGCCTGTACACATGAATAAAAATGTTAGCATTACAAAAGAGCATTTAACTTAAGGATTTAATATTTTTTTGAGGAACTTTCTCTTTAGACTTACACAGCAAAATACTTAGAGTTCGCAGAGTGAGCTACAGAGTACCTACCTTTGCTTTCCAAATACAATTTAAACTTCTGAAGTGGGCTCTCGTCATTGGTCCATTTTTGTATTTCTTCCACCGATCTGTAGGCAGTGCTGTCATCTGATGTGGAATGATGGCCCACCCTGAAATGTAAATAGTGGTAAGTTAATGCCTGCTTAGCTACCTTGCTGTTGTCCGTCGTTGTGGCTAAGTACGTGGAAATAAAGTTGACAATCCGTGGAGTAATTGTGCAGCATACAATCAAAATGGTATTTTTTTGACAATTCTACGACAATATTAGGTTTTTAACTTCAAAATCCCTGGCTATGTGAAAATACATACTTACATACAGGTCAAATACATAACCCTTCTTTTGGGCTTAGCTGCAGTCGGGTAAAAAAGAGTGTTGCATAATTAGGTTTCCGGTATGAATATGGCATATATATCAGAAATTAGTGCCGATGAAGTGACACTATAAAGCATGATGACAAACCTAATTCGTTTTATTTTATCTTTTTAGTAATTTACTATGCATAATATATGTTCCCACTGGCGAAACATTAAAATATACATAAATGTCGTGTTAAAAGATTTCAACTAAGAGAAAAGATAGAGGAACAGAGATTGGAACATATTTTATGTGAACGTTACGCAGGTTGACTTGGCTAACCTACCTGTAAGACATAGCCTCAATCAAAACAGGCTTGTTGTTAGCTATGGCGAACTCCCTCGCCTGTTTGACAGCATTGTAGACAGCAAGGGTATCAGTCCCGTCGATGCGGACAGTTCGGATGCCGAGTGCGGGCCCCCGGGCTGCTATGCCATCACCTTTATACTGCTCGCTTGTTGGAGTAGAAATCGCGTAGCCGTTGTTTCTGCTGTAATATTTAGAACGTAATCTTTTAAAATATCTTCTTGAAATTCTTTACGGTATTGTGTTTTAGCCAAAATGACAGTGTAAAATTACCATAACAAGATTACAGGACAGTCAAGTGTAGCTGCGAAGTTAAATGCTGCGAAAGCGTCCCCCTCGGACGCGGCGCCGTCTCCAAAGTAACAGATGACGCAGCGGTCGTTGTCAGGCTGACGCTTCAGCGCGTACGCTGCACCCACGGCTTGAGGCATCTGGGTTCCTGAAAAATTAAGACTAAAGACATGAGTTTTCGTTTTACTGTGTTGCGGCGTAGTACATTTTGGTACAAAGCCTATAACGTTCCCACAACTAGGACACTGGTGCTCTCTCTGTTAGAATGAGTGTGCCAAAATTTACCACACGGGACCAGTGTGGGATGGTGGCACAAATTTTATGAGGATATTTGTTCCACCAACCAGCGCTAAAGGACCACAAATACAAAGGCTACACTTTTTTCTTACCCAAAGGACTGGAGATGGTAACAAGATTGCGATGCTTGTCGCCGTAGTGAACAGGCATCTGTCTCCCTTTCCCAGGGTCCTCATGGTTGCCGTAACACTGGTTAATGAGCTCAGTGACAGTCACCCCCCGGTACAGGAATACCCCGACTTCACGGTACTGAGAGAACACGAGGTCCCGAGGGTTCAGGGCAGCTGCACTACCGATGTGGATGCCTTCCTCGCCGTAGTTGGTCATGTAGAACGAAATGCGGCCTTGTCTGAAAATGATAAAATACGTGAAAAATACAGGACAACAAACAATAATCAAACTATAAATAAATAAAGAGTTTGGTAGATATTGTTTACTATGTAATTGATATTGATAATTTTAAAAATAACATAAATAAGAGCCTCGACGACTATTTTTCGAGGCTCTTCTTAGGCGGTTGGAACAAGGGCCTGATTCAGAAGGCAAGAAATCAGTACTCCTCGATACGGGTCGCATTGTGAGGAGGTTCCTGTCTCTGAAACCCAAACCACCAGTAGCTTGGACCCTGCTTCCGATACCGGCGGACCATTTTTTATATTTTTAAAGGTTTTTTATTTGAATTTAAATATTTCTTAACAAAAAGTTAAGAAATATTTAAAAATGTAATTAGTGTGTAAGAAAATAAATAAAGGAAACATAAATAAACAGTCCTTATTTTTTTACCTCTGAGACTCATACAAAATCTTGTCCATTTGAGTAAGCTGTATCATCGTTTTGTACATATTTACAAGTTCGTCTTTATCGATACTCGGTTCCTCCCTATTATGAATAACGGCACCATTGTTGTCCAACACTCGGTAGATAGGGATGGGATCGTAGCTCGTTTCGTTTAGGAACTTCATTTCCGTTACGTAGGGAGCTTTGGCGCCCGGAAACTCGGCATTTTTTCCATTGTTTTGGGCAACTTCCGGTCTTGTGTGGGTAGATAGCAGCTGTAAAACACGTTCGACATACTTTTATGATCACATAGGTAGAAGGTATTGCTACGCTACACCCCGTCCATGTGACTTCCATTTATTACGAAACAGTAACAATAAAATTAAGCATGACATTACAAAAATAATCGATGACCATATTTTTTGAATGTTTTTGTATTAACTAAAACGCACAATCAAATGCAGAATTGATATTTAAATAAATTCAAATTAGTCACACGAGTAGGTGTGTTAAACAATTTGGCTAAGCGAACAATAACTTCGTATCAAATAGATACGAAGTTATTGAATAAGTTCGCTACAGAACATGATGTAACAAAAAACAATCTTATTATTCTTCCACTAAGTTCAATATTGACCGACTGTGTAGATAAAAATCCAAAACACGATTATCAGTTAATCACTCGGCACACTGATTTCGTTCACTTAAAAAATAAGTTAAAACTCGTTTATTTCTACAAAAATGGCAGCGCATTTTTCATTATCAAACGGTCGGAATTTCGTTGTAATTTATGCAATATTTTACTGATACTTTAACTAACCCTGACAGCGGCATTGCGTAGCGAGTTGAGCCGCAACACACTAGCTCCCGTCTTCAACGCCATGTTGTCACTGACGTAGACTCGTTATAATTAAACTGTGTCGTTGTTAAAGGCATTAGCAATTGTGATAAGGCGATCACACAAGCGTGCTCGCTATTACGTATGCGATATTTTGAAACCTTTCAATACACTCGGTAAACAGATGACGGCTTGGAGGTCATGAGTTCAAATACTAATGTTTCTTGAGAGTGAAACTGGTCTTAGAGAAATCGTAGAATAAATAAAGCATAATAATGACAACCATGCGTCTTTTAATTTATTAAAAAAAAATACAAAATTAACTACGTATGTACCTATTACATTCATACCAAACGAGTCGCAAGTCGTAAATTTGCCTGTTGCCGCTCTGACCCATTACTAAAGCGCAGGCCACACCGCCAGCTAGCCGGGTGAGCATCGTTTTCTCCTCATTTCGTACTTCGGTTCGCTACTTTCGGTAGTTCCCGGTGTGAACCGAAGTATGAAAAGAGTTGAAACGATGATCGCCCGGCTAAGGCTCGATCACTCGGTCGCTCGTTTAGACTAGTAGTGTTAAGCACAGGCCGCTTAACACTACTAGACTAACTAATACGCTGAACTATAAAGGAAACACAGAGTAGTTCCGTACCCACACATAACCTCCTACTTATTTGAAGTCGGTTAGAAAGGTGGGTGGGCGTGGGACAGATTGCATGGTCCGATTACAGGGTGATGCGCAGCTTGGGAGTGGCCCACCAGTGGACTGCGGTAGTCGATTGCTAGGTACAGTTTCGGTGAGGAATGCGTTAAATGAAATTGGTCAATAAGTTTATATTGTTTGATGTGAAACATCTATAGCCGCCCGTAAAACCGATTTCTGGCGTGGCGACGCATGCCGTGGCGAGGCGTCGCCACGCTATATGATGGTATATATATACAGTCTATATGCAGTAGTGTGTACGGTGCGTCACCTGCTGGATGTATCTAGAGGCATTACAGTATACAGTGTTGTTTACTACAGTACACATAACCTGTGTTTTACTTGAAAACAAACTATTTTTCTGACAATAAAATGTCTGACCGTGATAATTTAGAGAGTGAAAGTGATCAGCCTCCTGCAAAGAAAGCAAAATCACACTATGACACACTATCAAGTCATCAGTAAGTTAATTAAATTTTTATAATTAAAGTATGCATTTATCTGTGCATTAAGCACGCGTATATTTGGAGTGTTTTTTTTTTTTTTTTTTAATATTTTATTTTATCATTATGACATATTTAGTTCCTATCACAATCTGTTCTTTTCTGCATATTACTTTTACAAAATAATGTCGATGTTTCACATCTGCCAGGCGTCCCGTGACGGCTCACATTTTTTTTTTTTTTGGTCTGTATTTATGTAGTCAAGCTGCCAATTGTGCCCGCTTGCAAGGATGATAAATTGATTATATGGTGCAATCACAGCCAAAAATAATTATAACTCCATGATAAGATAACGGTCACTACGGCCGATAAATATAAGGTTTTTCAAAAATCTACACCTCACGCACGCACAGTATTAATTATAAAGGAAAGGCTAAGAGACAAGAGTGAGATTGCACAATCTTTTAGATTTACCATGATCTTGTCCATTTGATTCATAATTATCCCAAAACCATTAGAAATTCTAGATTGCTAGTTGTTATCTTTATACCTACTTGTAACATTAAAATCTGTTGAGCTACTAGCAGTCAATAAAGGTATGTATTTAAATGATCGTTTTAATTTTACAAAAACAGCAAGGAAAAAAATCTTTTTTAATGTTTGATGTTCTTTCTTTAAAACATAAAATAAATCAAATCAATCAATATTTTAATCTGTTTACAAATTTGTGTTACTAGCTGTTCAATACGATCAGTGTGATTATTTATTATTATTTATTTATGTACACACAAAATACTCAACAAGACATAATATTAAGATAGAAGAGCACAAAGGTACTGCTTATTTCATGCGAAATCTCTTCCAGCAGACCTGCGAGAGGAAAGTAGGATTAGAAATGTAGACACAGTGTGTAGAAAAGACAAAACAGGAAAATTGAAATTGGAACTTAAAACAAAGTTATACCTATAACAAGATGAGATAATTCAAGGACTCGGAAAAAAAGGAGTGGTTAACGAAGCCCCGCTGCGCGGTGCTCCTATTTCTCTTTGCAGGGTAAACTAACAAGAAAAGGATGCCAGGGTTCGCTCACTTTGCTCGCTTACTGGACCCCGCCATCCCCTTCCAACCTAGCCTGTCCGAATCGCGGTGCCTCAATGACCGGATAAATAGTTCTTATGTTGGTATAATAGTCGCCTATTCAGTATATTAGATGACCGTTCAGTATATTAGTCGACCGTTCAGTATATTAGTCGCCCATTCAGTATATTATTCGCCCGATTAATAATTTCCCTTATTTTTCTTAGTATATTAGTGGAGCATTCAGTATTATTAATCGGGCGAATAAGTCGCCCGATTAATTTTCGGTAAATAGATTTTAATAACAAATTCATGGGTTATCAAATCTACTAAAATCAGTGGATTGATTCCATTTCCATCCAGTAATGATGGCATGGTAGGTATTTCAATAAACTTTGTTTTTACACATCTGTCTGACACAGGGTTTTCTTTTCTAATACCAGATTTTTTATCTAAAACGCCAATGTAGAATGTTTTATCTCGTATACTTGCATTAGTGCTTGGGCTACTGCGACTTAAACGAGGTTGGTGTCTCTGATAATAAAATTGTTTACAAAATTAGATGACTTTTATTACAGTCATTTGGTTCTAAAAACACGGAAACGGACTACGTCTGAAATAAATGTCTTCTATTCTATTCTAAAAAAAATGGTTATCAGAAAAGTTTTCCGGGAATTTGGAAAAGGGGTAATTTTATAAATTCCGATGTTCTTTTTCCGAATTTCAACTTTGCCACCTCGTATCTTTGCCGCTCGCGCCGCCATATTGTAAAATGGCGCCTAAACGCAGTTTATTGACAATATCTCCTTTCCGACTCTTTTTTATGCTTTCAACTTTTGGGTCAGTCTTTCGTCTTAGTCAAGTTTTCGAAATAGTATATACGCTTAGGGAACAACACTAAAAAAAAAAACAACACAACACTAAAAATTTTTCAATTCTTTTTTTTTTTCAATATTTCACGGGTTTTTTTTACGTCATCTCTTGGTTTTCAACTAGAGCAACAATTTCTTGCCCGAAAAGATTTTTATCCGAGCTACCATTTTGAGAATATACAATAGAGCATTTTCGGAAGCCCATAATTTGGAAACGGTGCGTCGTAGGACCATGTTCTCAGAATGTAAGTGGATATTTATGAAATCCTCGCACCAAGGCCAACCAACATTTATCAAAAACAAGTGTATAAAATTAAACAAGAGAAAATTTCCTTCAGTTTATTTTTTCGTATAACCAATAGTTTTGGCGTACGTGCGCTGCAAAGTGTACTTCAACGCACGTTTTGGCCAAAAAAACACAACCCACTCCTAAAAAAACTACCAAATGGCAGATATTTTTTTTGTTAGTGGCAACATTATTTTTCTTGCGTTCCTTGTTTTTGGCAATAATCTGCAAATGAAACGTCAAACGTGTTACTATAACCCTACCAAATTGTCTGATAGTGGTTTTTTCAATATTATTCCGAGGTTGCGGAGCATTCCAATTCACTAGTGTAGCACTAGTTGTCAGTAATAAATAAATGGCTGTGGAGGTTAGTGACCGTCTATCGATAATATTTGTGTTATAGTGAAGCAACGACAATGCCTTATTGGTACTATGATAAGAAGGATCTGCAGAACACGCCATCGTTCCGCGATGCCATAACCACGGACACGGAGAACCGGTACAGGAAAGAAGGTGCGAGGTTCATCATCGACACTGGCTCGAAGATGGACCTAGGTTATAACACAGTGGCTACGGGCGTTGTTTATTTCCACCGCTTCTACATGTTTCACTCGTTCAGAACATTCCCGAGGTATATCACTGCGTGTTGCTGCCTCTTCCTCGCGGGGAAAGTGGAGGAGACGCCAAAGAAATGTAAAGATATCATAAAAGTTGCGAAGTCGTTGCTAACGGAGCAGAAGTTCGCTAGTTTCGGAGACGATCCCAAAGAAGAGGTGATGACGTTGGAGAGGATCCTGCTGCAGACGATCAAGTTCGACCTGCAGGTGGAGCACCCTTACGGCTACCTGTTGAAGTACGCCAAGTGCCTGAAGGGAGACAAAGCCAAGCTGCAGAAGATGGTACAAATGGCGTGGACGTTTGTTAATGACAGGTCAGTAATGAGCAAGATAATTAGCTAATAATATCTTCTGTTAAGGTATGCACACTAAACTTTAGTCTTGTTTGAATATTCACTGACTTATGATTCTCTTGCAAGGCTCATTTGTTTTTATTCCAGTTTAGGGATTCAAGGTCAGTCCCAGAAATACACAGCCTAACTAAAAAAGGCAGGGACTTTCGGGACTGCCCTAGTACATTTATTTAGTGAACTGGCTGCTTGAAACAGTAATTATTATATTAATTAATAAAGAAATAGGCAAATAAAGTAATAATGAATACTTATTTTAATTTTTATCTGTAATGTTGTGAATGTTTTTATCAAATAAATAATCTTAACAATCAACCCTTGTTTTCCAGCTTATGTACCACATTGTGCTTACAATGGGAGCCGGAAGTGATAGCCGTAGCGTTAATGTTCCTTGCGGGCAAACTCAGTAAGTTTGAAGTAATCGACTGGAACGGAAGGAACCCCAAGCATAGCGCATGGTGGGACATGTTTGTTGAAGACATCACAATGGAGCTTCTTGAGGATATCTGTCATCAGGTGAGTTTTTGGAACTGAAACAGTATTTTAAAATAAAAATGTCTAGTTAATGAGATAAACAAATGCTCGGTATGTAGTTAAGGAAAACTGCAAGTGCTCATTTCATATTTGTTCCTTATAATTTCACAAGAAAGTGACACAGATTTGGGTCCATTATTATTGTTATAGCTATAGAATTACAAATTGCATGACTGTGATAAGAATGCTTAGAGGGATGTGTGCAGTTCCACTTATGGATAAGATAAGGGATGGGTATATGAGGACTGGTGGCTGTACGAGTAATAGAGAAGTATGGAAGAAGAAGACATGCTGCGCTGACCCTAAATGAATTGGGATAAGGGCAGGAGAATGATGATATGAGGACTGGTGGCTGTCAAGTTCTTTTAGTGCAAAATCAGTTGGCATGGTTTGGATATGTCATGTGGAAGAATGAGGTAAGTTTTGCATATGTATGTGGATGTCAATAAAAAATGATGACCAAAGAAACATCAATAGACTATGTCAAAGATGATACAGATAGAAAGGGGTCACCAAGATTATGATTAATAGAGAAGTTTGAAAGAAGAACCTCGAACAAATTGGGATAAGGGCTAGAATGACGAGCAATAGTATTGTCGCATGTGACATTTGAAGAACAAATATATATTGTCAACCTCAGTTTGTCATGGTAAAGCTATTGTTTGTATTGATTATACTTGGCTATTTATTATCATACTGATGACTCATATTACTAGGTTTTACCTTAAAAACAAACTGGACTAACTTTAAAGCCTGTCTTGCACCAAATATTGCCCAAATATTGTCTGATATGGATGGTTGTCGACTAACAGAGAAGTATGGAAGAACACATGCTGCACTAACCCCAAATAAATTGGGATTAGGAGAATGATGATGATAGGTGTCTGTTTTGATTTTTTAGATGACCTGAATAAGTGTCACCAGTGACTTAGTTAGTAACTCTCAACGTCTCAACATAGTCTTCTGAATCTATAATGAGATTGTTACTTACTAAGGTAAAGTTAATATTATGATGGTTGGTCAGACATTCAGAGACAACAAGAAAACTGAAACTGTTTCGCATGAAATAAGCAGTACCTTTGTGCTCTTCTATGTTAATGTAATGTCTTGTTAAGTATTTTGTGTGTACATAAATAAATAAAACTCACGCCTTTTGCCAATACAGTAGGGGTAGGCAAACACTACAGATTGCCACCTCCTACGATCCTTATGTACTCTTTTCCGTTCATTGTGCAGTTTAATAACTGTCTCTTTGTTCCAGGTCTTAGATCTGTATTCGCCGCAGCCGCAGTTATCAGGCGGGGACTCGCCCCCCGCGCCCTCAGCCGCCAAGCTGCCAAAAAACGACAAGAAGCCCCTCTCCATTACTCCGCCAAATTCCGCATCTCCTGTCGCCGTTGTCGTTTCTAGGCCGGTCCTGACGCCGATGAAGAATGGCGCTGATATTAAGGTAGAGCCTCCGAAGATGGAGCCGCTTAGGTATACATATCCGGCGTACCCAGGGCTGCCGGCGCCCTACCCGCCCGTGTACACGGCCCCGCCGCCGTCCATCCCGCCTCCCCCGAGGTTGCCGCTGACGGGCCCGCCGCCGCCCGCGCTGGTGTACACGGAGCCCCCGCCGGCGCCCCCTCCGCGCTTCCCTCCCGTGAACGTTCCTCCTCCGAACTACTTCCCTCCGCTGCCGGGACGCGGGCCCCCGCCTCCCGGCCCTCCCCCGCGGCCCTATTACCCGCCGCCATGATCCTAATCTAAGCAATAGGTTATTGTATAATTTTTTACTGAAATATAATTTTAGACTATATTTTTTTGTTTTTTATTTGAAGATTTCAGGTTTGTTAAAACTTAGTACTAATGTAGGAAGACTTGCTCCCAATTTTAGTTATCTTTTTGCATATAAAGTAAAAATGCGACAAACGTTTCTTAGTATATTTTATTGTCAGTTTCAAGTTTAGAATGTTTCTCCCGTCTGAATACCACGGCACTCATGCCTGACAGGACAATCCACAATAAAGATTATCAATACTGGAATTATATAGAAGTTACTGTAGTAAAATATAAAAATTTTAGTCATAAATACATCACAAAACGAACACGATAAACACTTTAACTCATAAGTGACTAAAACAATGTAAACCTTAATATGTTGTGCATACAAACAAGGTCGAAGCGTATATACAAGCAAACAAACTAACAATAATATGGAGTTGCCGTTGGACTAGACAGGTATAGCTCGTCAAGCTGAAATTGCGTGCTCCTCCAGTGCATGTGAGAATGGCTCATTGGAAAATAATGCCCAACCAAACTTATAAGGGGACACTTATTAATAGACTACAGAATCAATCTTACACCATTTTGTGCAATATGTATAGTGCTACATGGTACTGTTGGCGCGTGGCCATAGTCAAACCTAATGCTACCATCTTTTGTTTTTTGTTTAATACAATTTCACACAACAACGTCCTCCTGACGTCACTCAAGCATCAATTGACCCATGCTGCACTTTATTCGTTACGGGATAAACGCAAAACATACAGGGTTGCCCAAATAGTGACGTCATAAAAAAAATTTGATTCTTCATTAACATTTAAACTTTACTGGCTGGATGGTCCAAATCAGGGGTATTTGGACCATCCAGCCAGTATGAATGTTAAATTGTTTTGTTTTCGTGGAGGAGCACGCAGTTTTAGTTTAAACTAATTCTACACTACGATGACATACAGGTATGAACACATTGATGCACCAACTGTACAATGGGTATGGATCGACAGTGGAACAAAAATAGGTGATTATTGCAACTAGCTTCAACTGTTTGACAAACTTATCTACTCCTTGTCTACTACAAAAGTACCTGTTAATGTTTTAAATGAAATAAATGCCTTGAGTTTATTACGAGTTTATAACGCAAATACAACGCGTCACCTCACTCAGGGTTTAGTAAATTCTATATTTTCTTGAAAATTCTTCTCTATGTAAATCTTTATGGTAGGTTTAAAATGCTCTAATAGAAAATAATGCTTTGAACTCTGAGCTTAATATAGTTTTAAATGCGTAGCGTCTGTATAAACCAATCATGCCCGCTTTCACAAAAAAACTAGATGACACCACATGTGTCTCGGCGCTGACGCCGAGAGTTGAAATTCCAACTGTGGAAAAATTTAGGCATTCATTCAGGTGTCGCTTAGCTAGAGAAAACGGGCGACAGTCCCACTGTTGAAACATACCTGAGGGTGTTACCATACCAATCGATCGATCGATATCGGTCGACGTTGATAGATTGTTGTGGTAGCTTTGGCTGACGTCGACTAATTCTACCATCGATCGATTGGTGTGGTAACACCCTGAGAGATATTCAAAAAATAAATTTCAACAACTTGGCATAATACTTGAACATAAGGCAGTGACTGACAATGTCGACTATACATCGAATACGAGCGGTATAAAACAGTAATTACGAAGAATATCAACAATTTCACACATTTGAGAATACGCTCCTTCAAGAGAAAATACTATTCTACAATTACACATTTCTTTGCAGTAAAATAATTCGTACATTCGTTTGCATTAGATGTGTTTACGTGCAAGCCAAATTCATGCGTTTACATTCAAGACATTTGATGTTTGGCGTATTTGCCCTAATATTAAGGTAATTTATGATGGAAATAAAAAAATACTTTATTCTTATTTCCATCATAATAATCATAATCATTTATTCATTTGCGAATAAAAAGGGTATATTTTATGTTACCCGACTGAAGTGAATATTTGAAGAATAAGAAAAGAGTATTTGGGTAAACACACTTCATGTATGAGATACGTGTGTCGTGGATACGCGAAACAAATAACGCAATATTTTGTGGAAAGAACGCGCGTTTCTAATAAATACTCGCGTACACGAACTTAAATAATATTAGTGTATGCATGAGATTGTTAAAATTCTTCATAATTGACATAAAAACGTAAGTCTAGAAGGCACGTGAAAGGTTCATCAGATCCTCGGTAATCTCTGACTAAGGCACGTCGTACGATTCACACTACAGGCTCGGTCAAACCGGTGCGGATATGTTGCGGACACCGGACAATGACAGATACTTTAGTACAGTGTCCGGAGCCGCGAGCCAGCTTGACTGATCCGGAACTAATGAGGCAGGACATCTGTTTTGCAACATTAAATAAAGAGTATTAGTTGTAAAAGAGTATAGAATATATAGGTATATATAATATATTGAAATAAAAGTACTTTACGAGTATTTTTTTGTGTAGGTTTACTTGAGCCATATTAGTCAAAGTTACATACCATATGGCAAATGTCATTCTGGTCGCTTAGGCAGTGTCTATTGACAAAGACGAGTATAAATGAGTAGTGGTGTTTGAATACATAAATAAGTTAGATTTTAAAGAATTAGTCTTTTAGTTATGTTGTGTTAGCACAAACAGTTAATTTTTTTATCAAGATAGATTAAACCAAGAGCATAATAAGGTTATCAGCACATTACATAAAATTCACTACTTGAGTACCAGATATCCTGCCTCTTGTGTTACAATATAATACTTTTCATCAATTTACATATAACTTCATTTAAAACATCCCCACAACGAGTATATCATATAAAAATCCATTCAACAATCACAAAAGTCTCTGTAAGTTTATAAAAAAACACTTTCTATACAAACATCAATTAAAAAACGTTAAATAAATACATAATATACAAAATCACTAGATGAAGGTGGAACATTTTTGTCATCTCAGTCATAAATCGTAAAAATCTCATAAGTATTAGATCTATGATCCAGTCGATCGATATAATATCTTATATCTACATGTATAAGGATCTATATTAGAACTTGATGATATATTACAATATTGTTTCAACCTTAGAGTCAAATTATGGTATAATTTGTGTAAGGCATGCTCTTATATTAACCATTGTGTTGAGCAACTAGCAGAATATCGAATACACGATTTAAATATCGATAAGATCGTGTCGCTACACTCAAACCTCGATAAAACCGTAGTGTTGGGATTTATCGATGTTTTGTAATATCTTGTCTCGTTGATAAGGCACTTATTAGTCAATCTCATGCAATAATTATTAAAAAAAATATATTTTACTTATGACCTAATCCTGTATTAAAACTAAATTACAGGAAAAATCGTTTTTGCATTTAAATAGAACTATCGTGTTATCTTACTTGTGTGTTAAAAAATCTCGATTCGTATTATTGCGCTTTCGTATTTTTCGGTTGTTACTTTATTAATAACTATTTAGTAAAGATTCAATTAGCAGTCCTGCTCATTCCTCTCATTTACAAAGAACAATGTAAAACTCCTCCAATGTTTTTTTTTCTTGACGCCTCGATGTGTAAAGAACATGCGGAAAATGTCTTGCAATCTAACTATAACGCAGATAAATACCTTACACATAGTGACTGCCATCTACAACCCAGCAATTCTGGCTCATGTCTATATTACTCCTGATATCCTAGGATACACCTCGTGTATTTCTAGATACAATGAAGACCTAGGTTATATTAGCACATTCGTAAGTTACACATGATATACATTTCGGCATACGGTGTATCCCTAGGGTGCACTTCATATATTCCTTCCTCGCTTCTTTCAATGTTAGACCGGGGCTTCTGTAAAGAAATATTTCAGTGAGGTAAGCAGAGTAGCAGGTCTATATGAGCCTCGACTGCTTCAAGTACTGTAGTAGCAGCTGATGCAGGAACTTGTACTGATGCACGTTCTGTATCAAGTTGGCGCGTTGCTGGTGCAGCATGCTGATCGTGCGGGGGATGTCTAGTTCCTGGGGAGAGAAAAGTTAAATTTGATTATTTTTGGATGTGGAAGACGTTTTAAAGGGAATAAAAGTTCATTTTGGGTCATAATATTGTCAAATATACCGGAAGATAAACATTTTTTTTTTTAATTTTAAGTTCTTGTTTTTGAATTGTCCATAGTCTTCCCAACAGCAGTTATTGGAACTGCACTCTTTTAAATTGAAATAGTAAATCTGTCGGGGTGATTGAACTACGGGGTATCATTTAAGCATTTTCTCCATTTGTTATTACTGAAGGCGATAGATAGAGAAGAATTTAGTTTTTATTTATTATTACCCTTTTCACCTTTTGACATATTTTACCTTATATTTAATTCTATTCTCATTTGTATTTTTTATTTGTATTTGTAATAAGTAACTCAAAGAGAATAATATGCCGGACATTAGTTATTATGAATATAGTTACCTAGAAAAACAATCGTTAATATAGAAATGTTTTAATCTGTATAATTGTAAAAGAAAAACCAAATTTGTACACCTCACCTGGTAAAACATGTACGGACGTACCCTACCCTACTCATTAAGATCTTGCATGCTCATTTGGAGAATGTTTATAACAAATAAATTATGTTCTCTGTGTAGCTCTCTGTGTCCCACTACAGGACAAAGGCCTCCCTCCGTCCACGTTTCCCTATCCAGTGTTGTTCGTGGTCAATCTATGAGACAAGAATCCAGTTCATCCTGTCAGCCCGCCCGCGCCTGCCGCGTTGCCGTTTGCTGTTTGACTTTATTGTTCAGCGAAATTGCGACCAGCTCTTTTACAATATTCAAAATCTATGGGTGTGACGTGAATTTGCGCCCTAACTGTGGGTTTGATTCCACTGGCGTAACATGAAAAATCAATATTTCTCTCTTTTTCACATTAAATAGTTGTCAATTAATATAATAATAAAAAAAAAATAAGCGAACGGTTTCCAGTGGGAATGGACAATAATACATGTCATCAGGTCTTATCTGGCTAGCATGAAAAGCGTTATGTTTTGTTCCAGACGAGTCGTACCTGGTTATTATCCAGTATGTCGTGCAGCAGGTCGGCAGCCAGCGCGGCCCCGCTGCGGCCCGCGCCGCGCTGGCAGCACAGCAGCACGGGCGCGCCCGCACCGCGCGGGCCCGCACTCGCCTCCGCCGAGCACGCCAGCCGGAGGCTGTTCACTTCCGACAGGAACGCTGCAGGAACAAATTGTGAAAATTAACTAAGTTTTCAGCAAGTACATTCTTCATTTTTGTGAAGTAGACTGTCCGACGACAGGTCCGGTATTAGAGAACATAAGACATTATTGATTATCGGCCTTAGAAGTAGTGAGAAGTGAACATTTTTGGGAAATGTTTGACGATACATTGTATTATAAAAATGGACTAGAATTCGCGCGCGATCTGGCTGAAACTGACGGTTGGTGACGTCACCGGTCTGTTAGACTCGGAATCAGGGTCGTGGACGGGGCGTGTATACAACGTTTCGGCGTTCCTGTCAAAATATCGCTGTTTCTAATAAATAGCGCCAGTTTTATTTCGTTTTACGTGTTGTGAACTGTAATGTGGGAAAAGTAATATGCGCGAGTTTACCAGTAAAGTGTTCTTCATCCCACATAGAAAAGGGAGGATCCTCCGACCAGACGGGTGTTGTGTCTGGTGGGCTACTGTCCGACAATTGTTGTCGGGTTTTAATTCGCTGATAACTTTAATAGTGCGATTTATAATTTAGATGTTAGTTCTTCATTTGTGTCATAGATGGCGCTGTAGTACTTTTTTGTACTATGTTGCTGTAGTACTTTTTGTACTATGTTGCTGTAGTACTTTTTTGTACTATGTTGCTGTAGTACTTTTTGTACTATGTTGCTGTAGTACTTTTTTGTACTATGTTGCTGTAGTACTTTTTGTACTATGTTGCTGTAGTACTTTTTTGTACTATGTTGCTGTAGTACTTTTTGTACTATGTTGCTGTAGTACTTTTTTGTACTATGTTGCTGTAGTACTTTTTGTACTATGTTGCTGTAGTACTTTTTTGTACTATGTTGCTGTAGTACTTTTTGTAGTGCCGCTACAGTATAATTATATCTCTCCCTGGTCGGTGTTGCTGCCGCCTAGACGCTAACATAGATAAGCTGCCTCACCCAGGAAGTGCGGGAGTTCGGGCGCGGTGCTGGCGTTGTGCCACAGCGCGAAGTGCACGTGCCACACGTCGCGCACGCGCACGCCGTCGCGCACGCGCACCAGCACCGACGCGCCCCACGCCGTGCGCGACGACGTGCCCGACGTTACCTGGAACTGGGTGCAAGGATCAGTGTAGGTTTTAGGCATTTCAATAAAGTATTTGTCTCGAGCTAAATTAGAAATCGTTTATTCTCAAGTGTATCTTCAAAAGTATGGTGAATGGTAAAAATTATTATCGTATAAATTAATTAAGGGTAGAAGATGAGGAAATAGGAGCATGGAAGTTAATCTTGACGAAATTCGGAATGAAGGCATGACACAGGTGACGAACAATAACTATTTTACAGGTTTAATGAGGTATGATGTATATCAGTCAGTCTTATAGTCTTAACATTTTTAGATGCACAATTCATCCTTCACCCAGCAATGAGAACAATGAAATATTGTGCGCCCTCAACTTTAACATTGTGAAAGAATGAAAACAAATAGTATGTAATAAAAGAAACGCATATTACAAACAATTTTGTGTTCTGTATTACTAAAGTCAAACGCCTAGTCATCATTGGCCTAACCTTTTCCCAACTATGTTGAGGTTGGCTTAAAGCCTAGCCTATTCGAAAGAAAAACTAATTATATTTTTTTTTGTATAGTTACTAAATGGAATATGGTAGATTAAATTAAAAACTAGAAGTTAAGAATGGTATCATATCAAGTAAAATAGACACAAGCATACATCTAAGAATAAAATGACCAACACCTAGTTAAGATTTTTATTTATTGTGTAAACTAATTAAGATTGCAAGAAATATAAGGCGTTTTTATATTATATGCTATCGTATACGTTACCTTCCCAAAATCCTTGGTAGTATTATCGTGCGGCAGGTAGTGCGGCTGCCCCGCGCCGGCCACGCGCGCCAGCAGCGGCGCGCCCACCTGCGCCGCGGCCGCCCACAGCAGCGCGCACGCGCCGCCGCACGCGCAGCCCGCGCCCGCGCTCCCCGCGCCGCCCGCGCTCCCCGCGCTCCCCGCGCTCCCCGCGCTCGGCTCGCTCGGCTCGCTCACCGCCGCCACCACGTAGAAGCGCTGCGTGCTGCCCACTGTCATCTGGGGAGGGGTGTATAAATAAAAAAAATAAAATTCATTTAATTCAGATAACTCGATCCATACACTGAAATTAAAATTAAATTAAATTAACATTGAACTGAAATCAGGATTAAAAATAAAAATTACTATCAAAATTAAAATTAACATTAAAATCAGAATTAAAATAAGATACAATTAAAATTCCTGCAAAATTAAAAAGATAAAACAAAACAATCAAATAAAATAAGATAAATTAAACATTAGACATTCAAATAAAAATAAAAATAAAATAAATCTATAAATCTAAAACAATTCAAATCACCCTCTTAATAAGCGTCACCCATAATGGAGAAGAGATCCTGTCAGCGAAAGTCTTCAGAATTCCGTTGCAGCTGACTCGCATTCTGCAGATCAGGGAAACAGTTTTCTTGCGAATGACGGCATAAAAGCCATCAGTTCGATACAGCGCGAACATCCCCGATGCACTACAGAAACGAGGCAGCCCCAACATCATCCTGAAGATGTTGTTATATTGGACGCGCAGGACATCCAGCGATCTTTTGGTGTGCTTGACCCACAAATTTCCCGTATAAAAGCTTTGACAATATGCTTTAAACAACGTTATTTTTACTTGTTCAGAGCAGCGGGAAAATCTGCGGGCCAGCATGTTACCTCTGACCGCCAAAGCCCTGCGCTCCCTCTCAATATCCATATCGTCTTCAAGACCCTCGGTAATTAAATGCCCCAAGTATTTAAATTTCGTCACACGGTTTATGCACAAGCCATCAAGGGTAATATTATGTGAATACTCAGAGCATCCACCGGCGGCCCCAAAAACCATATATTCAGATTTTTGGACATTGTATACAAGACCATGTGCAGCAGCATAGGTCTCACATATCCTTAAAAGCTCTCCAAGCCCTCTTGCCGTCGGGCTCAGCAGCACCATGTCGTCGGCGTAGCTAATGTTGTTGAGACAGACGCCGTCTATCGAACAACCGACACGCTTGCTACTGAGCTCGACAATGAGGTCATTTATGTATAGGTTGAAAAGCTTGGGCGACGTCAAACCGCCTTGTCTCACCCCGCTCTCCAACGTATACGCCTCAGAGAGCGTATTATTCCACCTAACAAAATTTGTTTGGTGGGAATACCAATACCTAAGTAAATTGAGCACCCCCACCGGTACACCCGCATTCCCCAACTTTCTCCAGAGCACATCGTATGATACAAGATCAAAAGCTCTGGAGAGGTCAAGGAAACACGCATATACCGGTGTCTTGCGGTCCATATAGTATTGGACAGTGTGCTTGAGACTTACGATGGCAGCCTCAGTGGATAGCCCGGGTCTAAACCCAAACTGCGCGTCGTGTAATTTTATGTATTTATCTATGTAAGAATCAAGCACACCATCCAGCACTTTAGCAATTATCGTTGCTAGAGATATGGGCCGGTAGTTCCCCCTGTCAGAGATATCCCCAGTCCCGTTCTTCACAATAGGCACTACGATGGTTTTCATTAAGTCATGTGGTAAGTATGAGTGACTCCAGCACATCGTGAAGAACAAGGCCAGGACCCTCGGCAGGTGAACCCCAGCATGCCGCAGATGCTCCACCATCGTGACCAGGAGATTTACCGCCTGTCATTCTCTTTAAAACGCGTCTCACTTGACTAGCCGTAAAATGTACAGGTGACTCCTCCCCCTCATATCCGGGCTCAGACCTAACAAATGACACTGAAGGGCCCAGCGGGGAGCGCACCATAAAATGTTCCCTGAACATATTAGCAATATGAACTGCCTCGCATTTTCCGTTCACGCTCACTGGGAGGCCAGGCTTAACCTCATGCTTTCCAGTAGCTTTCCAGAACTTAGAAAAGTCCTTTGCCGATCTGTGTTTAGCCAGAATGTCCATCTTAAGCTGCTCTTGATTATTCTGGCACCACTTCAAGCGACTTTTAAATATTTTACGAGACTCTAGCATTTCGCCGTTAATAATGCCTGAAGTGGGCCGGTTGGAAGCTATCCACGTTTCGAATTTAAGCCTAGCCACCCTATGAGCTTCACGGACATGCTTATTCCAGCCACACAAGTGCCTACTTTTATTTAATTTAAGGTCACGCTTCCCGCTAGACCCAACAGCGGCGCTCCTCAGGGTTTCCACAATATTGTTATACAATCTATCCAAAATAACTCTGTGGTCATCCAAGCTGCATGACCCACGACTGCATTCCGTGAATTCGGTGGGAAAATCAATGACTCTAAAAGCGTTGTTACATAGATCTTGGTAAGTTTTTATCTGTGCCTCATCTCTCCCCCCCCATACAACCGAGTCACGCCGCATGTCGCTCGTCACCAACCTAGGCCTTACCACAGTTATGTCACAACTAACAAGTAAAGGTAAATGATCCGACAAGTAAACATCTTCTATGACACGTACCCCAACTACAGTTCGCCAGGCCGACAACGATACGACACAGTGGTCCAGCCATCGCCTACAGCCATGAGCCTCGCTAACAAACGTGTAAGTATTATTCTGTGTGCCTAATTTTTCCAAGTCGACACAGATCCAAGACTGATCCGAACAAAAGTTAATCATTTCCTTACAAAATAATTCGTGAGGGTGAGCATTAAAATCACCTAAGATAAACAAGGTTTCAATGTTCTCACTAGCTACTATTGCACTTATTTCACCTAAAATCGCAGTCATAATTGGTAGATTATCAGGCGAGTCAGTCGGTATAGCAACGCCGTTGTACTCAACGTTTTCGAAAAAAAAAAATACTAATCATAATCATTGCTTATACAAGATGACATCACATACAGTATATGTATAGTATCGTTATATTGCTGTAATAGCTACATTAGCTAGATTTCAGTCGACTAAAATGGTCCCATTTTTATTCCACCTGTACTTTGAGGGACCTGTCCGAGGCCATCACCGACGCTGTCGAGGTGGCAAAAGTGTAGTCGAAGCTGAATCTAATAAAGAGAATCATCTACCGACAAAGAAGTGGTGATGCGGCTTTGTGAAGTAATTTCGTAAATGACTAGCCCCGCACAGCGAAAGTCTAACGTTTGTAAATTTTTATATTTACCTTCTGTCTGTGTACAAGTAAATACCTTATGTATCTTGTGCTGCACGACCTCGAGGATTCAAAGCTCATCATTATTGATGTTAAGCCAACATCAAATAAATACTCACAAAAAAGACTAATCATTTTCAATCCATACCTTTACCTTGATACTCAATTTTAACACGTACAAAGGACACTGCACCGATGCTGGTTCGCGGCTAGGAACTCCCCACCCATCTGCCGACCGTTAGTGCTAATACTCACAGTGATATGCGACGCGTTAATATACCCGTGCGGGTTGTTGGGCGTGGGATGCAGCCGCACGCGGTTGTCCTCGTACGGCAGGTGGTCGGACGAGAAGCCGTTGAGAGCTGCGTGCTGCGGGAGTAACGCCGTGCGGAACTCGCCGCCGGTGTCACGGCCTTTCGGGATCTGCTCGAACGCGAAGGAGAGCTGCTCGTCTGACATCTTGCGTTCTAGGATTTGGACCTGTAGAAAAGGATTAAGCTTGGTGTTAAAAGTGGTAGAAGCTATAGCTACGTGTATTTTTGGACTTCATTATGGACACGGAGAAAATTGTTTTGAGAGGTGCCCGAGTCTAATCGAAGTGCATAATGCCTAAATGAAAGACTGATCTGAAGATCAAAAATTTATCGTGGGTGGCCATAGAGCTCAGGTTGAGTTAAACATTGGTAGATACTTGCCAGGTTTAAACCAGCAACTTCGTGCTCATGACACGTTACCTTAAAACTGAGAGCCATCACGAAAATATGATTCACACATTCATGCAACAAACTAAACAAATTCCCGTTTATGACTTTGAAATGAACAGACACGTAGCGTTTATTATCTACAGTTATATTATAAAGATGTAATGTTTTTACGTTTGGATGTAGGAGGTAATATACAAAACTAATGAACCGATTTTAAAAATTCTGTCACTGATACAGTACAACGAGGGTCTTAGGATGTTTTTTTTTCATGTGAAAACAGATTCTTTACGCGGGCGAAGTCGCGAGCAGATGCTCGTAATTTAAAAAGATAATGAATGATGTGTCAGCACCAGTTGAAAAACACTGATTGGTTCGAATACAAAAATTAAACTGAAACATGATCTGAACAACAAACAACTGTTGTTTTGTGTTGTTGTTTATCATCGATTCATCGTGTTTGAGCAGATTGTTAATAAACAACGCGTGGATCATACCATGATTCAGTGTGTTTGCATTGTACAGTTATTTTATTGGTCTTCATAGGTGAGTTGGGGTTTTACAGACAGACAGATTTGGACGGGACACTTATGGACGGGGAATCTGCATGAGCCGGTCAGAATGCTCATGCAATAAAAGCGAATAGTCTAGCGCGGTCCGCGTCGCGTCATCCCGACCATAGTGAGGCGAATGACGTCTTTTTATTACATGGATTCAGACCAGCCCAAGCCGATTTAACGTTAATTGCTGTGGTTACGTCAAGAATTACATTATTTTATCAGGGTGATGGGCGGAATCAAGTTAATAAAATAAAATAATTTAAGACGTGAAAATCATCGTATTTTCTCTTATAAGTGAATTATGGGACCTAGATCAGCTGAATTGGGACGAATGGGAGGTTTTAAGGACAGCCCCAAAAAATAAAAAGGAAACATTTTATCTGTTCTCTAAAATCAATGTTACGGTACTTTATTTTCTAAAAACTTTCTAGCAAGGTCAACTGAAATAAATGTAATAAAATAATTATGTAAAACGATAATTTAATTGCCTTAATACTTTCGGCAAATGTTGATTGTTGTTAAGCCTCACAATCTGATCAAATTAGAGATAGCAACATTTGTTATCATAAGACTTTGCCAACGGAAACACAATTTTAAGGAAAAAAATTATAAGTTCTAACAACAAGAATATGTTTTATTGTCCTGTCCTTATTTTTGCACATATTACATTATTATTGGTGGTTTTATTTAGAAATATCGGAGATTATATTTAGAAGAAGGTGGTCACTTGCCACCAGCGCGCGGCGTGAGTGGATGAACGTGGACGAGGCAGAAGATTTATGCTAGAATCGTATGGCAGATGGCGTTATTTTTGATGGGCGTACTCATGGGGGAAAATGTAAGATTGCAGCATGTAGCAGTATTATAATAACTATGGCAGTGTTATTTTGTGCGTAGATTAAGTTTACTAATATTGTGAGTGTTTGTTACTTGTTCAATTAAATACATATAAATAAGGAATGATGTACTTACCATAGTCTCTTTGGTGATACTGGGCGGCAGTGGCTGGAACTTGGGCAGTCCCGTGGACCAGCGGTGCGTGTGCGGGGCCGGCGCGGGCCGGTGCCGGCCGAGCGTGGCCGACCGGACCTCCGGCTTGTTGGCCCTCCCCATGAACACCCCCCACCTTCTCCGCTTCTTCTCTTTACTACTCGCTTTACTCGTCTCGGTATCCATGGAGCTATTCGTAGTCACTGTTTCGACAGTGCTCGAGCTAATGTCCGCCATGTTCGGCCGCGAATCCGTCACTACGATCGATGTTACGTTGTCAGCTTTGTTTATAGTGTTGTTATTCGATACGCGGTGTGTCGATAAACTCTGATAGGGCGTCTCATCGTATTCGCGTTCGTCGTGCTGTAGCGACAGCCTGTCGATGGATAGCGCTACGTTTTCGAATTCGGCTTCTCGGTTCACTGATCGACTGGAAACTGTCAGGTCTTTGGGTACGCTGGATTCGCGAACGCCTTTTATTATTTGTGCGTTGACATAGTGGCCGTCTGGGTTCTCGATTTTGACAGGAACGTAAGGTAAGTTCATGTTCGGTGATAAATATTTGTTTATTGTAGGATGACTGCTGTTGCGCTCGTTTAGTCGCGCGATTTCGTCTGTGGTTGTAAGACTCTGTGCGCGATCTCTCATAGTTACTTTTCCTTCGTTTTGCCACGGCAAAGGGACGTTTTCATAAATAGGTTCTTGTGTATCTCCTAGTTTAATTTGTTGTGTTTGTGGCAGAACTACGTGCCTTTGGTAGGGTATCCTGTGCATCGGCATCGAGTACATTATATTCCCTCTTTCGTCGTAAACTTTTTGTATGTTATCTGATATGTGATGGGGGTCTATGATAATGTGTGGTTTGGGGTCTAAGACTGACGCTAGATTGTTGTAAGTTCCGTGTGTTCCTGGCATTATGTTAGGTCTCCCGTAGTTAATATGACTAGTATTGATATAACCTAAATACTGCCTGTTTAGGGCCGTTCTCGTTGAGACTAGGTCTGGACTTGATCCTGAGACATGAGAGTTAATATAACCTCTATGGTAGTTTAGGGCTTGGCTGGCGACTGCAAGGTCCGGGGTCGAGTTTGAGGCGAGGCCGTTAGAGGGGTAGGGGGGCGGGGGTTTGTAGACATTCACGTAGTGCAGTTGATTGAGATCAGTTTGTACATTGGGGTTAACCGCGAAGGGGTAATTCGTCCCCATGAATTTGAGAGGGTAGGGGTAGTCATCCGTCGCAGGACTGGCGAGGGGAGCGAGCGGAGCGAGGGGAGCGAGGGCAGCGGGCCCCGTGTGCCGCGTCACGTCGGGGTACACGCGCTGGATGTCGGGGTGCGAGCCGTAGGGCTTCGCCGCCGGCCCCAGGGGCGCCGCGTGGTGGTTCTGGTATCGAAGCTGGGCTTCCGCTCTTTGTTGTTGGTATTTCTGTTGGATGGCTGTCTCGTAATCAGGCGCGGGACGGTATTGCGGTAGGAGTGCTCTGGAAATAAAATATAGAGATATACTGATATTGGTCTATCTACTGTTAAGTCATCGATAGCAGTGTGAGTAATCTGTCAGTAACAATGCTGAACCCAATCGACAGGTAAACCAGAATTGGTTTCCCACAAGTGGTTTATGGATTGCTGATGTGTTCCAACCTCATGAGAGAATACGTAGTCATGTCACTTTCACCATCCATCCCTTCGAACCGAAATAAAAGCCGTTTATCATTTTACGCCAACCAAACTGTTTGATTGACATTTCAGTCAGTTTGATGACGTATGCTTCCTAAACCCTCACTTCCTCACCTGTTCTGTGGCGGCGCCTGGTGCTGCAGATGATGCTGCTCCGCCAGCTCGAGGCAGGAGGTGGAGTAGGCGCGGTGTGCTGAAGTAAGAGGCTCCAGGCGAGGCACGCTGCCCAGCTCCCGCGCGTCCAGCTCTTCGCGACTGTCTGATAGACCGTGTTCCTGGGAACAGATGAACAGAGACGCTTATAGTAAGAGGTGGAACAAAGGTGATAGAAATGTTGCTTGTAGAGTGATGACACAAGCCGAAGATGAAATTTAGGGGCATACTATTGGAGTAGCTTGTGTGTTGATCTAAGATCTTCTAAAACTGCATTAAGTTGGGCTATCAGTATTATTAAACTTTTTCGTGTTCGATTCACTGGCATACCCTTTTAACCCGGAACACAGCATTACAAAAATATATTGATCAACTTTACTGAATGCGTTCTGCAATAGCAAATTAGTTTTCAAAAGAATTTGACCACACATTAAAATATGGCCAGAACACGAAACATCCCCGTTCGTGTCCTGGCGAAACCAATTTCTACAACACACAAAAGAACTAAAAAGCATGGTATTTGTTTAATTAAATTAGTACAAAATACTCTAACAGCGCGCACGCATGGCTACACAAGGAGCGCAAACGAAGCGCAATCAGCCTAAATATGTGGATCAACACATTCATAAAATGTTATTACTAACAAGACAGGAGTGATTCGTAGTCTAGTGGTTGGCAGCGGTACTGCTAAGCTTGGAGTCCTGGGTATGATATTCGGGATTGACGAAGTACTTTCGCCAATTTTCACTAGAAAGTTCCTAAAAGCCGCTTCGAGTGTGGATTCTATGCTCGGTTAGTGGCAATAGAATGCTGGCAGCATTGCCACGTTGAATGGTAATGCTGATTCTTTGGCCAAGAAAAAGGCCAGCTTTATGGTCTCGTGAAGAGTCGACCAACCGGTTGGAGATATCCCGAAAGACTTGGGCACTCGGTGTTATGATTATATTAATTGAAGCAGTCATTAGGAACCCAACAAAGTCAATATTTATAATCTAATTTGATTTACCACAACACGTCTATAAAACACTTTACTAATAAGAACAATCAAGTAATAATTTATTACCGATCAATAAATCTTGTTTGCTATGCCGTGATGTCCACTTTCACGATCAGAAGCTACACGTAGTTAAATAACTCAATAACCGATAGATCGCAATGGGCCGTAGGATAGATTGATACAAAAAGTTCACTCCATACAATATGCGAAAACGCACGCACACATTGACAAGTGCACTCGCGACTCCGGAATTCGTTTGAGATAGGCACAGGGCGATGCTCAGTACGACATTTTGCTATACCATTTTGGGATCACATGATACCATACATACCATGATACAACCTGCTTCTGTTTTTAATTGTGGAGTTTCTTGAGTTATGAGTCGAGCTACATAATAATTGACAAATGCTTGCACTGACTGTACAGTGTACAGGTCAACACTAATCGGTGTGTTTCTTTCTTCAAAAGACCATCTCAGACCCTAATCTGTATAGTCCTCATGTGAGTTGACCAAGATTATGTCTAGACCTTAAAACAGACTGTTTGTCGGCACGGTTGGCGCGGTGGCTAAGAAATTGACTGCTGCGCTGCGTGTCGCGGGTTCGATTTCCGCACGGAACAAATATTTGTATGGCCTACAGGTAGTTGTTCCGGGTCTGGCTGTTTGTGTATGTGAGTTTAAATGTTTTTAAACAAGCCCACGATACAGAAGAAATTCCTAGTTATTTTAAAGAAAAAGAAAACAGACTATGACCTCCGAGTTTGTTTCGGCTGTTTTTTCTCAGCGTAGTCAGGTACGAAATACCGTCTTAAACTAGTTTAAAAAAAAAATTACGTGTTAAAGTGTTTGTGAAAAGCCATTTGCAATATAAACATCATTTATCATTTAACAGTGGTATGTGACATATGGACTCTATTTTTTACCTTACAATATCGTCTGGGACAGCGCCCGTGGCGTGTCCGTAATTTCTTTTCGTTCGTAGAGGTTTGAGGAACAGGGCGTAAAGTTCCTCGGGTCGGAGGATGGGATCCGAGTTTGGTGATGTGATTAGTGGTCTACTGCCGGACGGGGTAGTTGTTCTCGTATGACACCCCGAATCCCTCAAAACATTGTGACCAAACCACCAATTTTAGTCTCGGGGATAACTCTGCTTGCGCGATGTAAGACTTATGTGTCGTTAGGTGCGAAGTGTAATTCATATATGCAGATTTGCAAATGTCGCCACACACTCGTTGCATGGAGCGGATCTTCTGTACCCTGTCTATCGCGTGGCTCGGAAGTGTTCGCGATCACCGACGCGCGCGCAGGCGATGATATCTCGCGATCTATAACGCGCTCTGTTCATGCTGCTACAGATTGTGATCGCGTTGCTTGTCTTCCGGTCGGCGGTCGCGTCGTTCATTAGTTTTGTTGTTCTACTGTGCTTGTTCCGGTTTCATTGTATCTTTGTTTGAATGTAGTTTACGTTGATACAAACGTAACTGTTATAAGTTTATTAAATTAAATTACTAGCTGGTGCCCGCGACCTTTCTTCACGTGAAATAATTATTAAAAAATATTACTTCCCTTTTTTAATCGAAATATTAACAATTTCAAAGGTTTTAATGTTTTTGCACGAAACACTTATTACGTTTCTAAAATAAAAGTAGCCTAAGTTAGACATTATAACATCAACTATCTGCGAGCAAAAGTCCTGTCAAAATCGGTGCAGCCGTTTCGGAGATTAGCCGGGACAAACAGACAGAGAGCCCGACAGACGAACAAAAATTAAAAAAAAATGTATTTTTGTTACAAGTGCCGTATACATTTTCATATGCATTCAGTAAAAAGCTGTTATTCGGATATTACAAACAGACACTTCAATTTTATTTATTTGTATCTATAGATGTATAGATTGTTACTTAGAAATGTTCAGCCCGTTATCATACCATCTTACTTATATCTCGAAGAAGTTTATCATACTTCCAATATTTTAGCCTTTGCGGTTTTAGTGCTTTAAGTTTATGTGACAAACAATGATCAAATTAATGAATTGGGCAATTCAAAGCCCATAAGTTTAAATGGAACTTGCAAAATGAATTGGGCTGATCCACTAAGACGTGCTACACACAAATGGTTTTTTTATTTATTTAACACAAGATCAAACCGCTCTAGTATATGTGTAGCACCACTAAAACCAGCAAATTTAACAAACAACACGACTACTGCCAAAGAAGTAACAGTCGCACGATCGCATCACCCAATGAATGGTACTCCCTAGTGAAGCCACGCGGAGATGGCGCGAACACTTTCATACCGCAAATAACTTGCTAATTATTACTTAATGGCAACACCATCTAACGATTTACTAAGCTATGTCGATCGGGCACAAAAACTACGCAACAGCGCTTAGCATAATGTGACGGGTTTTTGTACTTTTTTGTTGTAGAATAGGAAATTATACACACTTTTCCAGCAAGAATTTTCAATTTGAAGAATTGTTGACAATGGATGTGAGATGGTTTCTTTCTTGTAAGTTATTTGGAGGGACATAGGTTTTGATTGATGCAGTAGTAAAGCGTTTATAACGAAATCATAATCATGTAAGGGAAAAATTAAAATAAAATCTAAAAGGCATAAAGCACATAGATTTGGCATCATCACAGCTTGACGAACTGCTAAAAAAATCACTGCTCAAGACCATTCATAGATGAACCGAAGACCTTGTAAATAACGACGGAGTCCACTGCATGGGTAGAGTAAAACTGGTTGTTATGATGACTTTCGGGGAGTGTTTATGTCCAGCAGAGGCAGCCTTCCCAAGTAGCAAAATCATGTCATATAAATGGTACAATAACGTTTTTTATTTAACTTTCAGCCATGTTAAAATGGTTTTATAATAGTTTTTTATACGTAAATATAACGGGGGTTTGGGCGCAGATTATACAACATTTTAATTGTGTAGGGGTCGTTTTGCAGTCGCGTCAGCAACAATAACGTTGAGTAAAAATCACGTAGACATTGTAAGTTTAACTGCTAAGGTTTGTAATAGTTTCTAGTAATACTCTTATATAACTATATCATCGTATAGACGTTTTATGCTGGTGGCCGGTCTGTGGTACAAGTAAGACAATTTGTGTGACAATTTATTGTGTTGTTATAAAACTTATAAAAAAAGTATAAGTCAAATGTTTTAATATTATTTATTAATTTAATGTAAAGAAAGCTTATTGTGGTGGAAGATGACGAGCGGTGCCTTTTAGTTGGGAATTTAAAATTTTCGATGATATGTATGATTATCTTCGTTAATATTTTAATGGGCCTCCATAATATTGGTGTTTCAATATTATTTATAAAAATAAAATACATAATTGTCATCAATAATTTCCGCCATATTGCCAATCGACATTGGGCGACTGCATTTAGACATCTATATAACTATTGGTCTTATACATGTTTTTTGTATCATCTATGGCGTCCACCATGACGGTTGCAATTAGGGTTCTTAAGTTATATTAGAATAACGTTTCAACCTAAAAGTTACTTAAAGGTGGTATATACGACCTATTATGACGATTCTATAATAGTTAACTATAAAATCATTATATAACAGTTTGTTATTTAAGTGTTGAATAAAAGGTTCTAAATTTACAAAACATGGCGACTCATCACTATTTTCTGACTGAAACGTTTACTCGACTTACCGTTATATGACCGTCATATAAATTATTGAGATGACGTTTACCAGACACATTAATATGACTTAAATTATTATAACTAATGCGTCGAACTGAATACTACTTTACAACTGTTTAGTTGCTGCAAAATTGTTATAAAGCCCTTACATGTCTGTTAGTTGTATAGTTCTAATATTATATAACTTTTTTGCTAGTTGGGTTTTTTCTTTTTATGATGATAAAAATTCATGACACAATTCCTCTGCCACAGAGCCCTGCTTATGACTGCCTTTAAGCTTCACATCTACGCCCGGTCGTATGCGTCTTGCATCCAACGGATTTCCCGCGGCCTTCACAAGGTCGTCACCATTTGTGACGTTATTTTTAACAATAGGTCATAGAGATAGCTCACCTGGAACTTAGGCCTATGCTCGTCCCTGGGTGCCTCGCTGAGCGCGCTCTGGTGCTTCATGTAGAAGGTGTGCTGTTGCACGCACGACCACCACACGTACTTGCCGTCTTCGGGGCTAGCCAGCGTGAAGGATGCCGAGCCCGTCTGCTTCTGGCACTCGATGCTGAACGTGCGCTTGTGGTTGATCACGTTGGTTATGTCCATCCATCTGGGGGTGAAGAAATTTTGTTCGATGTTATTGGGGAAGAGTATGAGATTGTTTGGTACTTTAATTGTAATGAGTTTCATTTATTCTTCCTTAATCGTCTCTACATGAGCAATAAGAGAGTAGCATAAGCATAACGTTCTCACTGCTGGGCCACAGGCCACGTGACGTAAGTGGGCCATAGTTCACCATGTAGAACCAGTGCGAAATTTTGGTTTTTTGTACACGTCGATTGCCTTACGATGTTTTCCTCCAACGTTTTAAACTAGATTAGGAGAATAGCTCATGTAGGCAGCTTATAAAGAAAGAATAGGCGCGTCGGACAAACTTGTGGACCCATGAAAATGCATCCAATAGTTTAAAATTATATTACTTAGCCAAATGAGACTACGACTCTCTCATAAGATGAAACTGTTTATCGCGTTAGACAAACATTTTACAACATTGTTTTAAATTTTTCCGATAGCAACAAGCAGGTATTATAAACAGAACTAGAAACTTCTTTCTCTCCTCAAGTCAGGCAACTTTCTCCCAATAAATAAGACCAGAATACATAGAAACGGTGGCAGTGAATAAAATCCTTTTACCCAATAAACTACAAGTTGGAAGAAACATGTTTTCATTCTTAGATCCACATGAATATTGATATGGATAATTAATAGTAGCACGCTATTCGTGAACGTAATCGATTGTCGGAGTGACAAGTAACTATTACTGGTTACGCTGGAACTAAGGATGCACGGCACTTGTGTATCTAGGTACTTATTAATTCACAAACAAATACCTTTATACGTTTTTTTTTAACTTTTTATATGAGGACGGTGTTCCGTACAACTACTCGAAGAAACAGCCGGAACAACACAGTCCTTTTAAAAAGTCCAGACATAATCTTGGTCAAGACTTGCGTCTATGCTAAATTCCAGGAATTCTTTTGTAACATTTTGAATTGACTTATCATGCAATTGAGGACAATGTGGCAAGATACGATCCATACATACCGGTACTTTTGTATTGATCCCAGCAATTATCGTATTTTTTTGTATCGATGCAAAATATTGAAGATGTAAGTATCGGATCGGATCGTGCATCACTATCTGGAACCGTGTGATATTAGCACGAATGCCCACTGTTGAACATGATATGCCAATGACCGCTAATACGAAAATTTCTGACAGTATTTTGTCTTTATATAAGCCACTCATAGATGTCTGACAAATTGTTGATATTAAATCCGTACTTAATTTTGGCCGCAGCTACGCCTGCGGCTGCGTGGAGGTCGGCAATTATCCCATAGGCATGTACTACGGGGATAAAAAATATCCTTTGCTAACCCAGGTCATGTTTTTCTTGTATGCTAAACTTCATCGAATTCAGTTCAGCTATTTAGGTGTATAAAGGTAACAGACAGATAGTACATTTTGCATTAACGATATTGATATAGATAGAATGGATGTTGATAAATTAATTGATTTCCAAATGATCGTAATTAATAAAATGCAATAAAACATTGTAAACGAATCTTAACGATGATGGTTCTCCCAACGAAGTCCATAATTTACACTTTTTTGAAATTTCCACGATGTCGCTGGATCTTGGCCAGATAGAAATGTGCCGAGAGATTTATCACATTCGTTTAATAAATTGTTTCTTTTAATATTATTTCTGAGTTAACATATTTCTTTTTGAATAATTTATCGTTATTTTGGCACGTCATCACGCCGTGACAGGGATACCGAAGAGCAGTGGTAACGGTTGCGAGTTACGAGTTGTGGTCGCAGGTTCGGTTCGGACCCAGACAGGCGCGTTACTTTGTGTCATTTATTTCATCACCTTTCACAAAACGGTGAACGGTGAATCGTGCCAAAACATTTGCTGCTTTTTAAGCACAGTGCACAGTATTAATTCCTCTTTTCAATTAATATTGTTGATTTTGAACCTAGATTGAATATGAATAACAAAAGTAGACTAAAGAATTCCATGTTTCAAAATGTAAATATTGATGGAGGTACTTGTTATGTCTAGGCAATGGTAGAGCTTCTAACAATATATCGGCTTGAAAGAATATCGAACGTGGCTTTGACAACTTTGACACTGAACATGACTGTTACTTCCTTTCGAAAACTGGATTATAAAAATAAAGATGCTTCCTTTTGGAACAAGGCCACAAGATGACACGGTCAAATGTGAACAAGAAAATTCAATCGAGTTTAATTTCGAAATTAATATAAAGTTTGGCAAATGATCCCTGCTATGGTTTGTTGAATGAATAGCAACTTACTGGTAACTTGATACAAGGTTGGCTTATACCGCCGTTAAAAGATTAACGCCGTCAGCAAGGCTGGGGGACACACCGCCGCCCTCGCGGTAAGCGTTTCTAAAATAGACTGCCTTCTGCCATAGTTATAACAGTAAACCTAGTAATGAATATCAATATTGAAAGCACATCCTTTGTCCCCCCCATTTGTTTCATATATCCAACCAGCAGATAATGTTGCTACTGTAACGGCTCAGGCGTCCGCTCTGAGGGATATTGTGAATCCTAAACCACCACGCAGGCCAGATGCGGGTAGTTCTACGCGATTAACCGGTGTCAATATCTGAACCAACTCATTATGTCTCGGGAGCCAAGCTTACCTGTAGAATTGAGGCATCTCGCTCGTCTCCGTGAGCACCCTCATAACGGTGAGGGAGATGGCGATGGTGACCTCACTCTGGTAGAGGGAGCTGGTCGTGGTCACACTGATCATGTTGTGATGAAGCCTCACCTGTAAAAGTGCGGCGTCTCGCTCGTCTCCGTGAGCACTCTGATGCCGGTGAGCGAGATGGCGATGGTGACCTCGCTCTGGTTGAGCTGGTCGCGCGCGCTGAACATCTCCTGGCCGTAGCCGCGAAGCTGCTGGCATGTGGTGATGAAGCCTTCTTCTGCTTGTGCCTGGGAGGTTGAATTGAAATGTAGTTATAGGATGATACCTTTCCTATTATTATAGTGCGTGTTATGGACAAGTCTTGTTTAATCCCAAGAGTCCACGCGATCCTTTCCTCGAAGTAGCCTATTGCGTCGATGACAGAGACCGGACGCCTGGGATTATCGCGGTGATTTAATTATAATTGTTTAGATAGCAAAAACGACACCTGGCTAAGCAGTTCACTACCCTTTTCATTTGTCTTTATATCTGAGTCGAGATAAACTTAATATATTTCAGAAGGAAAGGTGACACATTCGGTAAGTTCGCCTCTTGCGATACAGCGACAACAGCCAAAACCCATTTCCTACACAAAATATTATACATATTTACTTCAATAACTAACGTAATATTTAAAACGATAGCTGACAACATACATCGGCGTGGACGCCTACCGCTAAACGTAAAGTGTGTCGAATTGATTTCATTCACATTTAGGTTCCCGTACAATAATAGTACGCAAACGTACGAACTAAGGAGGATGTATTCATGTACTCAACGCTTACGTGTCGACGTGGGGAGCTCATGCTCGTAATATTTTCTGTCATCATCGAATATAGCACAAACATCCTTTTCTCTCCCTTTTAATATACAGTATACCTTATCAATCAACGCTGGTGCACAAACTGATGTAAATTCTACTAATTAGGATGTACTGTCAACTTGTGAACACTTTGCGGCTTCATTCAACATAACATGCCATCACGCTTTGTAATCCTCGAAGGGTTAGACAGGGGTGTACCTAACAAATATACCCACATTTCGCCAGTAACGTTTAAGTTCCATGTACTAGGGGGCGAGCCTATTGCCGTCAACCGGGTACAAATCCAGACTCCGTGGCTGCTACTGAGAAATTCCTGATGGAAAAACCCAATAACACTTTACCCGACCCGGGAATCGAACCCAGGACCTCATGCTCAGCAGTCGCGCTTGCGACCATTAGACCCACGAGGCAGTAATCATTCATCATTTCAGCCGAAAGACGTCCACTGCTGGACATAGGCCTCACCCAAGTGTCGCCACATTGACCGGTCCCGTGTGTCTCGCATCCAGCGGATCCCTGCAACCTTTATCAGGTCATCAGTCCACCTAGTGGGAGGCCTTCCAACGCAACGTCTTCCGGTTCGCGGTCGCCACTCCAGAACTTTTCGGCCCCATCGGCCATCCGTTCTGCGAGCAATGTGCTCTGCCCACTGCCACTTAAGTTTGGCTATTCTTCGGGCTACGTCGGTAACCTTGGTTCTCTTTCGGATGTCCTCATTTCTGATTTGATCACGCAAGGAAACTCTGAGCATAGCCCTCTCCATTGCCCTTTGGGTAACTTTAAGCCTTCTGATGAGGCCCATTGTGAGCGACCACGTTTCGGTCGTAGTTGGACGAGAAGATACCACGCAACTTCCCGAACGCTGCCCAGCCGAGTCGGATTCGACGGTTGACCTCTTTCTCGAAGTTAGACCTACCTAACTGGACCGTTTGTCCCAGATAGACATAATCGTCTACAGCTTCGAGTTTAGATTCATTCATCATACATGGGCATTCAACATGACTTTGGTTTTGTCCATGTTCATTTTAAGACATCCCACTCTTTCGGAAGCTCTACTGAGGTCATCGAGCATTGTACTGAGGTCCTCCATGGTCTCAGCCATGACCACTATATCGTCGGCAAACCGAAGGTGAGAGATGTCACTCGCCATTGACGTTGATGGCTAGCCCTCTCCAGTCCAAAACCTTGAAGACATCCTCCAGTGAGCGAGATATGACGTCTCCCTGTCTCACACCTCGCTGCAGAAGGATAGGTTCCGAGGTCTGGTCCTGAAGTCGGACTGACATGGTGGCGTTTTTGTATAAGCACTTCAACACCTCGATGTACCGATAGTCGATTTGGCACCGTTAGAGAGATTGCAGTACAGCCCAAGTCTCGATCGAATCAAAGGCTTTTTCGTAGTCCACAAACGCTAAACAGAGAAGCAGGTTATACTCTTCGGTCTTCTGTATAACCTGCCGCAGTGTATGTATGTGGTCTACGGTGGTAAAGCTTTTTCGGAATCCGGCTTGTTCAGAAGGCTGAAAATCGTCAAACCTGCGCGCGAGACCATTCGTAATGACTCTTGAAAACAACTTGTAGACATGGCTTAGAAGTGAGATGGACCTATAGTTTTTCAGCCGGGAATTGTCGCCCTTTTTGAAGAAGAGTACCACCACACCCCTGCACCATGCTTGTGGCGTTTTCCCCTCGAGTATGACGGAATCAAACGGCTTCTAAAAGGCCTTAAGTACCGGTTTGCCGTTCCTTCAGGAGTTTCGCCGTAATTCCGTCATCACCCGGTGCCTTGTTGGTCGGTGCCGGAATGTCTTCGGTATAGTGTCGGGTCAATCTAGCTCTTGGGTCGTTTGCTAGATTTGCAACGGGTTTACTGGTTGAAGTGTACAACTGCCCATAAACCTCTCGATCTCCCTCAGCATAGATCAGGATCATCTCACGCCGCTCCTTCAAGAGCTCGAGAGTATGATCAGAGAGTTTTTTGTTCTTATATGCACGACGTGTCTTGAAGAACTTAGACCCAGTCGTATGGACAGTTTCCACGAACCCATCGTTGTATTCGCCCACTGAGCTTCCTAGGCACTCTAAACGATTCTGGAGTTCAAGCTGAAAGTTCTCGGGTTCTTGGATCTGGATCTGTGCTGGACGGAGCGTAGACTTCATCAGTCGAGACCTTTCAAGCTTGATATTGATGTTCAATGTGCCTCTTACCATGCGGTGATCGCTCCCGGTTTTCACCGAATTGATCACAGAGACATCATTGAACATTTGCTTCTTGGTTGACATGATGAAGTCAATCTCATTTTTAGTTGCACCATCGGGACTCTGCCACTCCACTTCCTATGCTCACGCTTTTTGAAGAAGGTTTTCATCATATAGAAGCCCTCATCCATAAATCTAGCCAGTTCTTGACCCCGGAGGTTGGGGACCACGCCGTAACCTCGACCGCTACCATAGTCGAGGGTACACGGGCTGCCGGGTACTAGGGGCCATTTTTGTGTTGCGCTCATCATTAGGGGGGTTTGCCATAATCGCCACGCTTGGCAGGCGAGTTGGCGATCGCAGTACGGTTGTTAGAAAACGCACAGAGAATGCTGCTGCCCATTCTCCGGTAAGTCCCTTAGTCGCCTCTTACGACACCCACGGGAAGATATGGGATGGTGCTGTTCTTTACGTCCGACACCATACGGAACGGAGGCAGTAAAGCCATTTCATAATAGTATGTTTTCGCCTTGTACTACAGCTGTGCGGTTTACAATAGGTTACACTTCTGCCTAAACCTTTGGGATTAAAGGTGCGATGTTGTGTTTACATTCCTACGTAGGACACTAGTATCCCGTGTGTAAACCTTAGTGGTTACATATTTTTTGGGGGAAAGAGGGATCTACCAGGTCTCATCAACATGCCGCTTTATTGTAAAACAAGTTGCACCTTACAGGGTAATTTATTACTAAGCACTTAATAACCGTATCTTATTCAATACACAAGTTATCGAATACAAAACCTATGTTTAAAAAAAGATCGTCTATTGCAGTTTATATTCCTTGTTTAACTACCGGTACTAAGTGTTGCCGTCATCTATAAACACTGCCTGTAGAATACCTAGACTGATATCGAGTTAATGAGACATGGTGGTATTTAAGGCGTGTTCTTGAGGCGCCGACGTACACGTCTTATCAAGTATACATAATGATTACATGAGAGATAACGGCGAACACTTTAAAACGCATTTATTTTCATTAAGTTGACATGGTTTAATTTGTAATGAAGTACTCGTAATGACCAAGTTTTCCATCATTGTTATAACATTTTGATGACCTTTTTGTTAGGTCAACTGATGAGTCCTGAGGAAAAGGTATCATACATCCTCCATTCATCAGCAGACCTAGATCGAACACTCATCATCATACTCCCGCCCTAGTTTCAATTTATTTGAGGGTCGGCGCAGCATGCCTTTTTCTTCCAGACTTCTCTATTAGTCGTCATCTCCCCCTTGCTAGCCATATCATAAAGATGATATGGTTAGCAAGTCACACAGTCCATCCAGCTTTTCTTTGGGCTTCCCCTACTCTATCATACACTACAGTCAAATGATGGCTACGAACTATCAATCGAGTATTTCGGCTTTTCACGGTCGTCTATTAGACATTATATGTTTTCCAAGACAAGTTTACTTTCTCAATAAAATATCGCACGCGGACATTCTGAGCCTAACATTGCTTTCAGTCCTGTCTTCTTTCGAGGAGAATTCTGGCTATTCTAGGAAAAGTGAAGCGTCTCCACGACGCTTTTTCATCTAAGTTGTGAGAAGTTACGCTTTTCGCGGCAAATTTTGTCGGGCTTGGTGTCATTTGAGCTTCACTCGACATGTCACTATTACAGGGTACAGACGCCAGCACATCAAGCTACCCGAACTGCCAACAATTGTAGTAGCTTGATGTGCTGGCAGTGTACATTGGGAATTGTACTCGCAATACTAAGAGATTTTGAAAACTTAAGACTGAGACACTAAGACTGATGAACCACTGATGCCACACTGACATTCAGTTAGCAGTGAGCAACCAAAAACCGGTGCCAGTCGAAGGCGGGTTTTGATAAGTAGATTTCAAAAACTGCTTGTTAATAACAGACTGTTTTTTATAATTTTTAGGTTGATCTGCGACTATCTCTTGGAAATACAAAACTACATATCGTCGACGACAAAAACGTAACACATATTTAGCACACCATTGCGAAATCGTAAAAAAATCCGCAAATAAGGTAGCAGAAGTCAGTGCTATGTTTACCATGGTTAACTATACCAATATTGTCACAATAATTGTCAGAATTGTTTGTAAAAGATTACAATTTCTCGATAACTCAATTCTAAGCTTTCCAATAAAATATCTCTCAAATAAATACATCAATAACAGTAAAATTCCACACAGGTGGAGCAAAACAGTTGATTATATTAGCACATATACAGTTATAAAATAATGTATTCTCAGTGGCACAGTCATGACAGTTTTACTAACTATCCTAATAGGATTATAATTGTATCCAATTTGATTACTAACTTACAGATAGTGTATGTTGTGATCATTATCTGTGGCAGCTCAGTTGTGTTTCTTTAATTGCTTGTAAGAATGTGGGAAAATAATCAAGTAGTAGAAGATTAAACTGAATGCATTTTGTGAGAAGATTTCTTTATTATCAAATGTCTCTGATAGAGGTGCAGACTTTTTAGGTTTTAAATATTGTTTCTACTTTTTAAAGTCATTCTACATTCTTATTTGAAAACTCTAATTAAGATATATGGTGCGTTAAGACATTAATTCAACTGTAGTTGGCATAGGTAGTTAACTAAAACAACATTTAAAGCAGGTCACCTCTTATTTTAAATTATTGTACTGAATGAAATTAAATACCTATTACTTGATAAATGGGGGAACTCAAACACCTTAACAAAATTAAAGCTACAACAAAAGATTTATTATGTCATAAGTCAGTGATATATCATAAAGACATGACAAGTAAATATAACAGAAGACTTTATAGAAACCATTTCCCACAGAAAAATTCAGATGGGAACAAACCCATCACACAATGTGTGTTGATATCATTAGCTGATCTGATTGATGAGTAAGAAACCTATTAACACACAAACATACAGATTTATAGTATTGAACATTTATTTAGTGAAAGTTTGCAAAGGTCAAGTTTGTTAGGTTTCCAATGAGAAGCATGTTTATAAATAAGATTGACTGGTCTGTGCAGATATTTATAGCAGATACATGTTCCAGTTATATTTGCTGTGTGAATAAATATTCTGCTGACCAAATGGTTGAATAAAGTAATACAGATTACCATTTGATTTATGAGTTGATTATCATACAATAAGTGCTAACCTGTGACATGTTGTGCAGAGCCATGTGATGCTGTATGACAGCCTCCGTCAGCCACTCCAGCCTCCCAGTCTCAGCCAAAGTACTCCCATCAATAATCTGCCCCCCATCCAGCATTTGTTTAGGGAAAGTCAACAAGTTCTTCAAATACTCAACCGTATGTCTTTCCCGGTCATGGTTACCATACTCTGCTTGCCTGCTGTAGGATGCAAGCACCACAGCCTGCTGGCAATCACAGATGATCCTGCCTTCTATCAAATCATTCTTGAGTTGTAGGAAGTAGTGGTACCTGGTAACCTCGTCAGTGATCAGACTGGTCCCGGATATGACGTAGTACATGACGCGCAGGTAAAGCTGGTGCGAGGACGCGTACTTCTCGAGCTGGCGCTTGAGCGGGCGCTCCAGCTGCACCCAGCGCGGCTGCTGGCTGCGGTTCACATAGCGCAGCCCGAACAGCTCCGGCTGCATGACGGCCTGGCGCTGGCACACGTTGTCCAGGCACTCTTGCCCAGTGCTGTCCACCGACAGCGTGCAGTCCGCCACCCCGCCATCCAGCAGCTCCACACTTATCACAAACAAACTCTTCGACGCTACATTGTACTGCCGCGTTTTCTTCAGCTTCAACTTGAAAGGCATCTTCCTGAGCTACCCGCCACCACTTTGCAATAACATCACATAGGAAACAAACGTTACGTTTCGTTTATGGCGAAGGAATGTAGGAAACGATGCATCCGTTACGCGCGCCACATATTATGACATTTCGTCTTGAATTCGCGACGTAACACCGGTCACTTGAACGAATTTATGTTACGGTGGCGATGACGTAGGTGTATCGGCGGAAAGCAATAAAAATTGTCGAGTAAACACATATGTATTATGAAAATAGGAAATTCACGTTCACAACATTGAAGCCATCGAGAAAGTGACAATACTGTTTGACAGTGGTATTGCGGTGCTGCCATTTAAAGTTTAAAAAGTCTACAATTTTTTTTGACTTAATTATTTAGTAGATTTATTTTATTAAAAGAGGTTCTCATTTCTAAATTTTTAATGAAGAAACACGATCCTTCTATACATTTTTGCCTATAATACAGAAACTAAAATTATACTTTATTTTGCACTCAACTCGCTTTTGGAAATTTTTCGTTTCCAACAGGTTACGACGGATGTATGCGACTCATGAATAAAGATTTCTTTATTTTTCTACTTGCACAGATTAGCTCCGGTAGGGCTAATTGCTAGTTTCTGAATTGAGTAATTGGACTTACTTAAGTTCAAAGTCAAATTTTGATTTGTTAAACATAGGTGTAAAAGATGTAAGTAAATATAAAGAGATCACTATGTTTTGCCGACACTGACGTACAAATATTAAAATTGTACTATATTCTTAAAAACTATGCTGACTAAATATTTTGAGCCGAATTTGTTTTTAAACATACAAAGTTATGAAATAAGGATAAAATAAAATGTACCATTTCTTATTACGAAAATAAAATTTTCTTAATTACTATCTAATCTACTTAGTTTGCATTATCGTCTAGGTATTCTTTGATATAGTGAAATGCTTTTTGTGTTAAATATTTGTTTAGGTACTTTTTGAAATAATTTATATCACTTTTTTCTCTAAAGGGTTTCGGAATTTTGTTGTATATTCTGGGTGCCATGCCCTTAAGACTTTTTGAATGTCGAGTGCTACATTTCATTGAAGGAGACAATATATTTTATCTTAATCAAATGTAAATTGATAGGTAGCAAGTCGTAACAAGTTTCAATGTTTAATGAGGTTTCATACAAGTAATTCTAAAATTTGATTCATTCGGCTCTAATAAGTTTGCATTTGCCTTTAGTCGGAACTCGGAATTTACGCTGCTATCATGTTTTTCAATACAATTTCACGAATGTTTACAGCCTTTTCACAATTGTTTTACCTCTGACTTGGCATTCGAGTCTTTAAAGTTGGAGTTGAGTTGTTTCCACTGACAAGTCTGTCAAGATGAGTGATCTTTATTTTCATTGCAACATGGTTGTTGTTGCTTCTGTCAGATCTAAACTTACTGTGAAAGGACTGTAAATAATAACAGGTTCAAATTATAAACTGGGATCCGAGGAAAAAATAACAAAAAATAAACACCATTAGGTTAAAAAAAATATAATTTAGCATTATTTATAAATGTTTAAAAATACGCCTATAACACTGTGTTTCTTGAACTCATACAATTTAACCCATATAATTTAACCTTTCAAGCAGCGGCCTGCTGCTGCTGTCTATTTAAATTGAGCCAATCACGGGGTTCTTTTAGGACTTTCATCAGTGTTTCTTCAGGTGAATTTGCTTTGGGTTCATTCATGTACTCCCATTTCTGAAACAAATAGTTAAGGTATGTTACGTGTACTATGTCAAAGAATAAAATAATATAAGATGTCTGTATTCGTCGATTTTTATGTATGAGTGAATTTCATTTAATGATGATGAGGTCTTTTAATCCCAGACCATTGTACATTACATAGGAGCAAATAGCTTAGGTTAGGACGCGGCCTTTGCCCTCTCTTGCAAATAAATTTTGTTTTTTTTTGTTCCTTTAACTGACTGACATCCGTTTGAATCCACAAATAAAATATATATCTGACATTACGGTAGGGAACATTTCTATAATACTCACAGCGTTAAGAGGCAGCGACATGAGGATAGACTCATAGCGCGCCTGCGGCGTGTGCAGGCCGAACTTGGTGCCTCTGTCGTACATGAGGTTGAACTCCACGTAGCGGCCTCTTCGCAGTAGCTGCCACTGGCGCTCGTTGTAACCATACGCGTCGTCTTTGTGTTTTTGTACTGGAACATTGAGAAAATACACAGTTTTTTTTTGTTTAACAACCTGTACTGCCCCACGGCTGGGCAAAGGCCTCTCCCACTTCCTTCCATGTGCTCATTTCCCATGCCTCCTCGAACCAGGGCCTAGTGGTACGTAACAACACACAAGCCCATTCATTACAAAAAAACACACACATGCCCCAAACAGGTGAGATAGAAGATAGTTTGAAGTTCATTAAATTTATTTATTATTTAATTAAAAATTCTTACCAATAGGCAAATAACTGGGAATGACGGCTTCTGCGCAGGACGTGACAAAATTAAAAGCTTTCTCCTGACTGGGCGAGTCAACGTCATCAAAGAAGATGCCGCCGAGGCCGCGCCTCTCGCCTCGGTGGGGAATGTAGAAGTAATCGTCACACCATTTCTTGAATCTGAAAAATGGTATATGAAAATGTTATTAACCTTTTGAACCCTATTGTCACATAATATACGTGTCAAGCAAGCACGTACCCTGTATGCCAAAGACACAAATAGTCAAATATGTGACAAAAATGCGGTGCACTATAACACGAAATAAACAATAGGGAATACGCAAGAAATACAAAACTTGTATTGGCCCATAAAAACATTGTGGTACACTTGTATAATTTTTTAATACAACACCTATTTTACAATTTAATATTTTATGTAGCGTGTTTTTGCTGAAACGGAACGCAAACTCAAAACGCATCGTCCCTCGATAGCGCCGGTAGTGACGTCAAAGTCTATGTGTCAAAGAAACACTTTTATTTGAAAAGTACTAAAAGTTTCAGTAAGATTTTATTATGATATTGTTATTGCAATGTTTACTTGAATAAAGCGCATACAATTAGTAAAATTAATATATTATGTGTAAAAATTAGATGTATACAAGGCAGATAGAAGTAAATGACGTCACACAACATGACATGAATGCCCGCGACAGTCACAACGTTTGTACTGTCGTAGAAAATTGTAGAAGTGATAACATTTTTTTGAGCGACAAGCAGTAGTTGAACTTAACTTTTAATTATTTTCTTCGGTTGATAGTACTATATTTTATTGACTTTAGTGAAGAAAAAATTCATGCAATTCCCTATTTTTGGTGAAATTGTGGCTTGACGTGGAGGGCACGCGTGTGTTTATGCTCTGGCGTTCAAAAGGTTGAGTAAAATAACATGAAATGGAATACCCAAAACCATAATAAAACAAGCTTTTTGAGTCAATAATCAGTTTTCATAACATGTGAAGACCTTCGTTCGTGATTTCCAAGAATGCTAAATCAATTATCATAATTAAACATATAGAAAAATGGAAACGTATGATAATGTGCTGAACAAATTAATGGACCGTAAAATTGATTATAGGTATTTTAGTGTTGCCAGTGAAATAATTAGATTCTACCAAAAATCAGTAAATACTGACTAACATTATGGTAGAAAATTAAAAGCCTATTTTTTATCTGCCACGATTGTAATTGGGCACAAATATAAATCTTGAGATCAATTTTGAAAACGAATCTTCTTATAGGTATTATTTAACTCACCTTGCATAATATGTTTTATCGTGTTTGTCGCACGCATTCTTGAGCGTGAAATGGAATAATAATGCGTCCTCTTCGTTCAAGTAGTAAGGCGTTAAATCAGTGCCGCCGCCGAACCACCATTGGACACCTGAATAAAAGGAGATAATCATTTTTTGATTACAGGTACAGTGGAATTACCAAAAATGAATTAGCATAAAACACGAAATACTATCTTAGGCTTATAGAATATATAATATAGTATTTCGTGTTTGCGTATGTGAGATGTGCTAAGGTAGTACGCGCAATTCATTTTTTCGGAATTCAGTTTAATAATTCTGTAAATACATATTTGTGACAGGTCAGGAAACATTACTTGACTATTACACAAACTGAAAGTGGCCTTCAAATAGTCAAAATCGTAAGATATTTTAAATTTCATGGGTCACCCTGACGCTTTTGCCTTAAACTATAAGTCTACCAAGACAATTACACAACTGCGTCTTATCGGCCAACTTACCATCCTCATCTGTGACTTCAAAGTACCGGTAGTTGAAGTGTATGGTGGGAACCATTGGGTTGCGCGGGTGGATCACTGCGCTTACCCCGGCCGCGAAGAATGGGAGCTCCGAGTTCTCGAGCTTTTTACCCCTAAAATGACATGGGCGTTAAAATAGTTGGATTAATTTTGATAGCAGATTAATTTAACATTAGCCTTTACCCGCGCTTTCGCTCGCGTGGAGGCTGGAAGCTAACCCACGGGTACATACTACTGGGATAAAAAGTATCCGTCTTATCCGTCTAAGTATGTGCCAAATTTTAATAAGTAAGAATTAGAGGATATTTTTAAAATGATCTTCTGACAGTACACAGACATGTAATTAGATAGAAATAGTATTCTGATTGAAAAAATATTTTGACCTTTTGGGAAGTTTTGATAACATTCCGGGTCATTTCACTATCTATACTACAGCTCCGATTTCTAAGAATTGTAAATTCTCGCACCAATATAATATAATATACAGGATGTACACGGACCCTTCACGAAGCCATCAACCAAGCATTATGTGGATCGAACTAAGTATCTTTACGCAAAAATTATTGCTGAGAAACGAATTTTTTATGGGTGAAACATCACGTTTTACCGTAGGACTCAAAACATTGTAGGTACTGATGGATGGATTGAATAGTATGGGAGCCGTGGAAGTGTAAAGTTCTTACATTAAAACTTGTATTAAAAAAAAAAACTTGTGAAAAACTTGACCCCCAATATCTCCGCAACTAGAAGGTTCCTAGGTATGGTCTAAAACAAATCAAATATCGCAATAACGGGGAGAACAAATGCCTTTCGGCTTCGATAAGGGTCTTGTTACACCCTTTATATTTAGTTTAAAGAAAAAAAAAACAATTAGAGCATTAATACGGTCTTCATATAAATATTCTGATAAACGTTTTTCAAACTGCGTTACAAAAGGGAACAAACGGGTATTTTTGCGATGAGCGTACTGTTTGCGCAGAGGTCTTTGGTGTCGTCTTATCGCGCATTTGGTTAAAGCTGATAGTGATATGTCACTTGTGCATTGCAGATTTTATATCCGGTAGCGGATCGCCCATTCTCAGAATGTAGACGGGGAAACTAGCAACGATAAATACTAGGGCCCGCTTGCACTACCATTAAAATCCAAATCTGTCAAAGTCATCATTGTTGAGGACTGCTGACGCTGCCGGTTCTTGAATGCGTTTAGAGATATACTGCTCGCGTTTAGTTTCATTGTCGATTGCTGCCTTTAATGCATTTATCATTAAACTTGTTTATAACACCATGTTAATTTATATTTCAAACGACGAACATAAGCAGAGCGATGTTTTAAATTTGTTTAGCGGCAAAAGCCTTTCATGATTTGTGGTGCAAGGTGCGAGCGAGCCTACGTTTCATTCACTAAATGTTAGGTTTTAGATACGGATAACTGAATACGGCTAAAAGCCGAAGTAAGGTTACACCTAGTTCTAAACGGCTATACCTAGGTGCGCCCGGTAACAGTTTGTTATACTTAGGTGTATCTTTTTTATTGCTAGGACACACCGACCAAGTAGGTTAGGTTAGAACTGAGACAAAATGCGCGCGGACCGAGCGAGCGCAGCAAGCGGTGCCGCGGCAGGGGCGCTACATCCAAATTGGTTCCGTCAAATTAGAATTAGGTGTAACCTTACTTCGGCTTTTAGCCGTAACATATACATAATCTAGTTAAAATCGTGTACTCAGAAAAGCAATTGGAATCCGGAAATCGAGCGAACGTTTCTCAAGCATCTCATTGAGTACTATCTTGAACGAAGGCATTTGTTTTCAAACAACTACAATCTCACGTTTCTTTAACATATAACCTCAATCGGCTTCGCCCGGATGGTACCCGGATAAAAAGTAGCCGATATCCATCCGGAATAATGTATCTTAGAAACGGTGTTTTTTTTTAAATAGGTGACGTAGTTCCTCAGATTATCCTCCGCATACATACAAACTCACAAAATTCGCACTATCTCCGTATAATATTAAGTATAGATAAGACTGTTTGAATGAATGCGTGATAAGCTATTTTTTACGGTTTGAGTTTCACATCTAAAGTTTGTACGTACATATGACTGGTAGAAACACCATCATGGCGCAGGCGGATGTAGGTGACTATATCGCCACATTATATCCCCGGTCTACAAACCACCGAGAAACCTTCGAGTCTTCTTGTTGGTAACTGACCTGTTCCTCATTTGCTGGACGGCAGCCGGCGGTAAGGTGCCTGACACGACGGAGATGTTGACGCCCGCCTTCTCGAAGACCCGTCCATCTTGCAACACGCATGTGATGCCACCACCGCCTTCTTTGCGGAGCCATCTGTCCACTTGGAATTTAGATTCCTGAAGAATGCAAAAATTAACGGTGGTTTGAATGAAATGTGGAATAGTGTTGTGTGGTCAGTTCAGCTTACTGTGCCGGTAGGATCTTTTGTTTTGTGTGTGTGAAATGTTTGCCAACAGTGCCTGTGGGTGAACATCTGTTAAATTGCTTATTGAATTGTACTGAAAAAACTAGATGACGTTGTTAGTTCTAATTATAGCCACGTGGCGAAAGATCACATTTCCTCCCATTGTCACGTTAGTACAGACGCCAGCACATCAAGCTACCCGAAACTGTCAAAGGAGAATGTCAGTTTTACAAGGGGTGCTGGTCCACTCTAAAGTATATTACTGCTACATATTGATTAACGAAAGTGAGCAAGCATTAAATAGTATGAAACGCACACTGGTCGGCTGCGCTCATATAATGTGTGTAGGTGTAGTATGGTTTCTTGCAGGCACGAGGATAATATTAACCGCCCGGCATTGTTTTGAGATTACGTTATCGATGAAGAGTAGTAGTTATAATCATATATATGTATGTGTTATATTTTAATCATATATATGTACTTATGTGTTATATTTGTCTATGTTGGTAACAAAAATTAATGAAATAATTTTTTCTTCTCTTACTTCTTTCACCCTTACTGTTTTTTTTTAATTTAAATACACATGCAAGAATATCAATTTCTCTGAGATATTTTTTTTCTGACAGATAAAAAATGTTGTACTCGGTGACACCTGTAACTTAAGGTACAATGTACATCTGCAACACACTTGGACCGAAGTTGACAATCTCCTTTTCCCAATCAACCTTGAACCTAATGCTTTAGCGATAAAGTTGAAAAGCTATTAAAGAAATTTGACAGATTGTAATAGCTTGATGTACTGGCGTCTGAACTATAGTTGCATGGAATATTTATTCATATTTCAATATGATTTAATGTGAATAATAGCCATATCTACTGCTGAGCAGAAGTCGGCGCATGGCAATAATTTCTGGCCTGCCAAGTGCATGCAATGGTGATAAATGCCCCTACGCGTTTAAAAAACGTGTTTTTGACATTTTTATTTGGTAAATTAAAATAATTTTAATAGTTTCGTACCGGCGATAATAAGAAAACATCGTTTTCGAAATCATATTCATCTGCTGTTTTTTCATCCTCCCAAGCCTACAAGAAAATAAGTTATTTATGTATGTGTGTTTGTATCTTGTTATTATTTATTTATTTAAACTTCATGTACAATAGTGATACATAGGCGGACTTAATGCCACAAGGCATTCTCTACCAGTCAACCTTTGGGTTGTTCAAAGAGATAGCAATATAATTATATGTATCACTGTTTAAAATGCCTATGGATTAATTATTTCAAGAGAAATTGGACCCACTGTCAACTCATATTAGTACTTCAACAGATTATTAAAAATTATAACTGTAAATGTTATTCCATAATCACCATTCAAAACTACAGGTTTGATAGAAAATTAATTTACACTTGTTAACAAGAACCTTGCTTTCATAAAATCTTTTTGAATCACAACATAGATACAAGTTAAAAACAAAATACCTTGACTATGCTCTAAATCCACTTTCTTATAATTTGATTATAAGGACATATTTCTACAAAAAGTTTTTATTTTAAGATCTATTCCTTACCTGGTCTTCTTCTGCTTCCAGAACCCTACAGAACTCGGCCTGTATCCTCATGATGAGCAGTTCCATTTGCGTCTTCATATCATCCATGTTTTTCTCTAGGTGTTCCACTGGTGTGATAGGTTCTGCCATGTATCTCTCTAGCTGCATTATTTCCTTCGTCTCTGCTTTGTTTTTTTTTAGCTGGTTGTATGCTGCATAGCCTGTGCCCAGCAATGCTGCACAGTAAAATCTGAAAAGAATATTTTTGACTTTGATAAACCCCCATTACAATTTTCAAAATGTCATGGTGATGGTATATCATTTTGCCTTAAGATGCTGATTAGATAATATTTTTTCAGTTTTTGTTCATTTTCTTTTTTAAATTATGCTGATTGTAACAATGCAAGTGTCAGGCTATTATTGTAGGTTGCCCCCACAGCTTGAGAAGGCTGTATGGTTTAATGGTGCCCCTGGTGATTTATGACAGCACAGTTGTTCTGTTTAACCCAGATCCTTGAGATCTGGGTTTGCATGTTGACACTTGCCTTGACTGGCATAACTTTGTATGCAGGGTGGAAGGGACATCAACGCACAAACAATTATGCTTTGAATTTATGCAGAGTAATTAGTAACAGCCGAAATTGTCTGCTAATTTCAGAAAAATTTAATAATTAGCCTAATTAAAATATTGGTAATTTAACTATATTTATGGGAATGAGATTTTTCTTCTGCTATTCGAAGGTATTCCAGAACACATAAACTTGTATTTATTATGTTACTGTGTCACTGTACTACAAGTGCCGTTGACCTACTTTGCTTATCTTTCACAAAAAGATTGGAATTGTCTTATTGAACTTCTGGATTATAGATAATGTCGAATTGAGATTATTTAACACAGTGATATAACCACAGCTTTCATTTACTTATATATAGCACAGAAATGACTAAAAGATTAATTCAACAAGTAGTCCTGCATTTTTACTTGTTGCTGTTGGAACTAAGATGTTCGCACTTATCAAAAGACCAGAATCGACCAGTTAAGTGTCTATTCTTCACAATACACCTATTATTTACAAGATGATCGATGACTCGACAAAGTTTCGATCACGTACGCCAATCACACTTTCAAACAAAACTGTAGTAATAATCGATTTAATTACTACTGTAAAAGCGTTATATATAATTATTTAAACCCAGAAATCAACGCTTTTCTAACCTTTTATTGAATTATAATAAGCGTTTATAAATACAAAAAATATATAATGTAAATACTCCACCTATATGCGGGTCGGTCTCGGATTTTCTTGTAGGTCTCCACATAACTGAGCGTGTTGAAACACCTCGTTATCACTTTATACGACATTCTGTATATATTTCAGACCGAAAGTCACCAATAAAATAAAGATAAGTTTATATAAAATTCCAGACGTATTTTGACAAGTGGGTTACTCCAGCCAAGACAAGCCGGTTGGTTTGACACTTGACAGTTTGACAGATGTGAAACGTCACAGATGTTGTTATCGTGCGCGCGCCACCCTGCGGCGGCATGCAGAACTATTTGGTTATCAGCTGTGAAATTTTTCTTCCGCAAGACGCGCCTACATGCGCAATATGTGTTCATCTCTTTCCCGAGCGGGGCTGAGCACATCGATCGGTCTTGTCGTGCTCTTTCCGTTCAGTCCGCGTCGGCCTCGCTGACAGCGTGTCGCCAGTGCGCGTGTGTACTCCGTTGTCCAGGCTATCGATCCGTGAGTGAAGCCGCATTGCCGTACATTCCGGAGGCGGTGCCTCGCCTAGTTTTCGTCGATCGTCGGCGTGGCGGGCGCGTGTCGGCGTCGGCGGCGGCCCCGGGCGGCCCTGCGCAGTAGCGACCAAGTGTAGCGCGGGAGCGACCGACCTTCCTTCCGCCAAAACCGGCTCGCTGTCCGCGGCGGACGGCTGTGATGTAGCCGCGGCCGGCGCGAGCGGCCTTCGGACAAAGGACCCGCTACTCGGTTATTCGCGATGAAGAAGTTCACGTTCAAGGGGGTGCTGGACGGGTTCCGCAGCTCGGTGCAGGCGGCCCCGCGAGGCACGGAGCAGGAGATCCAGGAGACTCTGCGCCCCGACCACTTCCAAATCAAAAAGGTGAGTGGTTTTATCGCGCGGCGCGGCCCAAGGTCCCGCAGATAATGGCGATGAGCGGCACGCGAGCAGGCGGCTGCGGGCCTGGGGAGAGGGGCGACCACGCTCCACTGCCGGTGCCGTATTTGTAGCGGCACTCACCTGAGCCGCGAGCGACGGCCAGCGCGTGCAGCCTCTGTTGTGTAAACTGTACGCACGCCGCGCGCCGCGACGACAGACGACACCGCTGCACCGCTACGACGGCGACGTGCATACCAAAACAATCACAACAGATCGCCACTCTCGCCGCTGCACCGACAGACCGGCTATGAGTCTATGACTCAACTTTGTTGACATTTCTTTAGCCAAGAACGTGTTCCACGCGCGTAATGTGTATCTCAGGCTATTTCGTAGTGCCGTACTGCAAAATGTTCGTGATTGCCGTTACTCGCTTACGTCAGTGAGCAGCCTTGACCATCTACTTAATGTATTGGCATTATTACAATGAATGTTGGTAATTTGCTTACTGAGCACGGCAGCCTGAAAGTGCGTGGAAGCACGATTAGACAATTTTAATACAACGTAGGGTTGGCAGGCTGATATTATTTTTCGTCAGATTACTGAACAGTATGTACCTACACCTGTAGGCGGTGAATAGCGATCATAATATTGAACTGATAACAGATTAGATAACGGCTGCACTTAATAATGCCTTTGCCCTTTGTCGTGTAACTTTTGCTATGAATTTACATAAATACAGTTCTTATTTCTGAAAAACCAATTTGAGAAACAATGTTTCGGAGGTTTTTAACCATGGCAAAAATTGATACTAAGTCCATTGAAGTTAGCTTAGAAAACACTACAAGAACGAGGGTAGAAGTTATTTCTTTCTGAGCTGACCTGCCCTCTACACAAAAAAATGGCGTTACAAAAATACTTTCTCATTATAACGTAAACTTCCTGAAATCAGGAAAGTAAAACAATTCCATGTCAAGGTCTGAATGCCTAGCGCAGGCACGGGCACGGGTAATGTTAATGATCGATAGCGTAAAAGTGGAAGCAAACTTATAATAAACGACATTCGACCGAACTTTGTCATGATGGTTGCTATTTTCAAAGTTTTGGTTATTGTTAAAAGTTGTGTTTAAGCACCTCTGTTCTTGGGAGCACCTGGGTCCGCGTGCGAACTCTACCAGCCGCCAAAGTTAATGAACAAACTCCTAAATAGTAAATTACGTTACGGTCGTAAAAGCAGATGAAAACAAACATTTATTTGTGATCGTCCTCCATTGAATTTGAACAGCGGTATGCTTTTAAAACTTTTCCCTTTCTTTGCCCGAATTAGCGGCGCGAGCCATTTTCGGGCGCTGTTATATCCATGAAAGAAACAGTTTTTAGTTAGCCAATTCTTTTGTGAACTGTGTGAGAATTCCACGAATTTGCGGCTGAAAGTTGAATGAGTCCCTGGACTGGATTGAGGGCGTATCAAAGTCACCTGCTCTGATGGTATTATGTGGTTTTCCTTTCGACATTGTCCAGTTAAAAATAAGAAAGCCTACATTATACCTTGATAGTAGTTATTTATGTAGCTGATAGGAACATTGTTCCTTTTAAAATTACAGGTATTGAGAAGAATATTTCTGCAAACAGCTGATAAAAATAGGCAGGTCGTAGATTTCAAAAATGATAAAACTCCCTACAGCATATTATGACTGTTCTATACTTAGTAGCAAATAGAATATCGGTTCGATGTTCAGTACAAAGATAAAAGGAAAACAATGTCATTCCGAGCACGTCGCTATTTATTTTTAATAAAGTAGGTAGGTATGATGTAAGCAAACATGAGTTCACAGCTGGATGTGCTCGCCCAACAGCCTCAGGGCAACGGTGACTCATACCAAAAGGATTTATCGTCAGATTTATTGATTAAAACAGGTTTTTACCATAACAACTATAAAATAAGGTATCGGTATGAATCGGATTATATCGATTTCTAGCTACTGACTCATTGAAAATTCTAAAATTAAACGCTATATAAATATTTTGCCTTGAGGAACGCCTCGTATTGTCATAACTTTCGATATTTCTAGCAATTTTTTTTAAGATATTATTTTTCTTTCGATATTTTAAGCCAATATAGGTAGTACTTTTAAACTCCAGATAAACCTATTTAAAAACGTTTTTGTGGGGCACAAGATTGGACATAATCCCACGACAACGATAAAACAATATCGTTGAACAAAGTAAAGTAAGCGCATTCTGCAACGTTTAGCCAATGTGTAGTAAATTGAGCACGATAACAGTCCCCGTACGGCGTACATCGCGCCACCGCCATCGCGGTTATCTTACGCCGCTGCATAGCGCTGATAAATATTATATCCTCCGAATAGAACCTTTTATGTTGTGAGCTAAACCAACGGGAAAATCAATGATTGATGCGGTATTTTCACTTAACTAAACATTGTGGGATTATTTGTGTTGTAGGTATTCTGAGGGGAATTGGAACGATTATGTTGATGCTTTGAAGGTGGTGCTTAGTAATGATTTGTTGTCGACATCAATGATCTGTGTAGCCTTATAAACGATTTAGGAACAGTACAATTGCAATTAAACCTAGGTAATTTTAATCTGCCTGCAAACTGAGTATGGCCATGACACAGACCTAGAAAAAATATCTTAAGGAGTAGGTACCCCTTACGAGAATGCAAGTAACAAAAGCTTCTAACCCCAAACCAATAGCGAGAACGATTAACTTATATCCAATAGTGCTGTAATACAAATAACAGTTCATAAAACAGTTATACCACGACGATATAATATCAGTCACCGTGAGCGTTATTCAACTAGTGATATGGCCGCACGGAGGAGCACTCATTATCTTCTGCTCTTCCGAGATAAGTAATTACAGGGGGAATTGGATTAGTCTATTGTTATCTCGGACTTGTGTTAGTGATTCATTTAATTAACGCCTGACACTCAGACTAGTTACTTTCGACTCTTAATCATTTTATGAACGTTGTTTTGGTACACGTAATAATTATGTTGTATTTTGCAGTAGGTTACATTTATTACGTTGCGTTAGGGAAATTGTATTATAATATTTGTTATTCAATGTTAGCAACCAGGAAAATATGGTTACAATACCTTAGGTATATTGAATTTTTATCGCCAATAATCCCAGTATTGCTTTTCCTTAATAAATAAATGACGTTTGAACACATTTAATAAACAGTAATGACGTGAAAGGGTCTCTATGAAACAATTTTGGACTCTTTTTAAGAGCAATAAAGATGAAAGCGCATCAAAATCTACTCAGTGGTTTTTTGAGACTGTAAAATGTGTCTGATTGTCTTTATCTTTCACAATAGCCGCTTTATAACGTTATTAACTTTTCATTTTCAGTCATTACTCATTGGAATAGGTGATCAATAGATCAGAAGTATTTAATTACTTGAAAAACGCTTTCTAGACTAATTGGACGTAATTGGACTGGTATTAATTGTTCCGAATATTCCATAGACTAAAGATAATTATCTTGTTAGGTTTAATGAACCAAACACCTGTTATTTCAGCTACAAATTTAATTTGTAACAGTGATATATTTGAAACAACTGTAGGACTATGGGTTTAGGAGACAAGTAATTTTTCATGACACGTGTGTCGGTGTGTCCAGCCAGTGCCGACCTATCCTAAGCCAGTCATCAATAAACTACGTCAGTTTCTGTATCATAATTAATCTGGCTGTTGTGGTCAGTGTCCGAGAGGATTTGTGGACTTTGCGAGGATTACCAGGATTCTGCGTTGAATTACAATTGTTTCGGTAGGGATGTAGCGGCAACTTCTCTCGACATCCCGCCATGTTGTTTTTGAGATATGTTTTTTTTTTTAATAACATTTTTCATAATTCTCGTTACTTTTATTTTAGCCTGCAAGAGTATGATGTTGGTTGAAGTACAACAACTAATTCTAACAAATGCCCAAAGTCCGAAGTTGCTGCCCAGTTGAATTCATTAACGACACAGAAAGTTTTCGACTAAAGAAGGGCTTATACTTCTTAAATTTTGGGTCGAGAACCTATTATCATAATCTGTCTGTTGACTTCCACTGCTTAACCATGTCTCGTAAACATTATATTGACTCGGGCCGAACAGCTACTCTTTTATGATTGTTTAACAAATAATATGTACTTCTTTATTAGTTTCCAATACATAGTAGGAACTACGTTAATTCCCTTTTATTAAGCCGATAAAGCTGATGACGCGTACGTGCCACGCGCCATCTAAATATCGATATGACCTAAATCGATAGTATTTATAAGGAAAAGGAAAAACAATTAAATACCAATGCTCATTTGAAATTATGTAACACTAGTCTAAATAAAGTTTTTCTGTTTGATTTATCAACGCCCGTCTCAACGCTGAGAGCTTAAAATGTCCAACTGTGCATTCCAACCTTGTATTTAGGATACGAATTGCCTAAAGTTCATAAAAATAGTTATAACTATCGTAATTAAACTTATAAATGTCGTAATATACATAATATTACGACATTTATAACGATAAGGCACGCTCATCGACGACAGTCGTATATATCTGTATATTATGTACAGTTATTTTCATCCACATACTTTGTCTCGCATCGTAAATCACCGTTGAACGTGATCGCAATTACGATTGCTTGATTATAGTGAGGGAAGGCGGGTCATTCGATTTGTTCTATGAAATACTCTTTAGGTTTTCCAAGAATATTCACGAAGAAAATTCGCCTAACTGCCACCGAATTTAATATTGATAGATGTCGAAATTTTACAGTAATTTACCCAGTGCCTTAAAAGAAAACTCGTTTCGTTAATAAATCCGGTAGCTTCTGAATTATAAATTGATTATAATTTAGAAGATCCAGGATATAGTCATTAGGCAACTGTCTCCAAAAATAACGCGTTAAAAGTAACAGTTATTCGTTTCGTTTATTAGAGAGAGATCTCCGTTGAAGAGTTATTAGCCTTGATATTCCCAGTTCATTAATAAATGTCTTAGAGGCAGCGAAATATAGCTATCTGAGCAGGTTTTCTTTTCGGTAATGATTGCCCTGAAATAGCGTAGGTAAGATCCAATTAGGTTACCTATTTCAGCTTTCAATTAAAATCACATGGGTAGATGAAACATTTAATTAATCCTGCCTTTAATTATTCTTGGAAATTACTGGAAGATTTTAATGACCCGTCTCTAAAGAGGAAGAGAAGAAAATACTTCCAATAAAGCAAAAATACCCTAAAGGAACCGATTTATTAATTTTAAAATAAGTACAGACGCCAGCACATCAAGCTACCCGCAACTGTCAAATTTTCCCAATCAACTTTGAACCTAATGCTTTAGCGATAAAGTTGAAAAACTATTAAATAAATTTTGACATTATTGTAGTAGCTTGATGTGTTGGCTTTCTAGTTATCTCCACACTTCATACCATAAAATTAACAACAGAAAGCGAATCTGTATCTCATCCTAATTGTTCCTAATTAATACAGTTAGCAATGCGAAACTGCTACTTTATTAAATCATATAACGCAGCGCTACTCACGAATTAACAAACGGGTGACGTCACTAGTGATTCATTCGAATTTCGAACGGCAACCATTACGAGTTTGCTGTACAAAATTACTTTCGTTCCGAAATTAGAACCATATTCCATAGCCGTGTATTGCAGATTCAGTAGGTATTAACGAAAATTAAAAATTAAAAAAGAAAATTTAGTCAAACATAAAATATCAATGGGAATGTTTTACAATTGTACTACGTAGGTATAGCACGTCTACGTCACTGAAAATAATGAAAACTTATCTATGCAGACGCTCTACTTGGGTGCTAGGTACAGCACTAACTGTAACTAACATGACAAACATCCCGCTTTCAAAAGAAAATAAATAATGTGTAAAGACTTACTTTATGAAAGACAAAACATAATTTATTATAGTTTCGCTCTAATAATCATTCCGTATAAAAATGTCGAATTGACAGAGTTCAATCTGTATTCATAATAACCGCGTATTTTTAACGGCAAATGCATTGTGTGGACCAGAGACAATGCTGCTCAGAAATCATTAAAACGAGATCCGATTTATAGCTGGACCGTGCCTACTCATCTTTTTAATATTCGAAATACGAAACGCTTGTCGGATAAATTATTACTTCATTTCTGCTATAATACAGTTTTCTTAATTTGTCTGGAGTTAGGTAATATGTATTAACGTGGGTGGAATGCGAACATTTTGCTGCGAGTAAGAACATGATTACTTTTGTGTCTATTATAGTGGGAAAATTAATTAAATGCTCTATTTGCACAACAAGACCAATAACTGTGGTGTCGGTAGTAGTTCAATACAGAACATGTACTAACGTGACAATGGGAGGAAATGTAATAATTATGAAGCCAGTGAACAATCACGGTACCTATATCTACATTCACCACAACAGATTTAGAATGATTTTTTTCTAAACGAAATGACAGGTTTACAGAATACATAATAGCATAAGCATAATCAGCCTATTAATGTTCCCACTGCTGGGACGCAGGCCTTCTCTTTATGAGAGGGAATGGGCTATGATCCACCATGCGGGCCCAGTGCGGGTTGGTAGATGTCACATGTTTTCGAATTTTTGGTTCTAGGACATGCCGGTTTCCTCACGATGTTTTCCTTTTTTTTTACAGAATACAGCTAAAGTTTATCAAGGAACTTTTCGCACATGCTTAAAATTTGAACTTGATTAGAACCAAGCCGCCATCTTGTTTTTTTACTTGATAGGAACAACAATTAATAAAAAAAGCAAATGTTTGCCATAATGCCATCAATCACTCCATAGACCTGTCAATAAAAATCATATTTTTGTGATTTTAAGGCTTCTCTATAAAAATATTGAACTTAAACCAAGGCCACTAAAAATAAAAGCGAGATCTTTACTAGTAACCCGTATGGCTGAAGGCTACGGTTGAAATACCACAGAATGTAAACACGACTCCCACGTCACGACCAGTTAGCAGCTGACTAAGTAAATATTATTTAACTACCTAATCGTAATATGTTAAACTGTGGTAATAGTGGCTTTGTTTAACAAATAGGATAGAGTTTCTGATTGGAAACGATTAGTTTGACAAGCAATCGTCAAAATAAACCTAATCCGTCTACAGTAAAGTCATATTCACTAGTCTTGAACTGCGTGGGCTCAAGGTTGATATCCGTACATTTGTGATCAAAATCATCATCATACCTACCTACATAACAGTCTACAATCTATTGTTTATTTTATTAATTAAACTACTAGCGACCCGCCCCTGCTTCTCACGGCAGCGATAGCTATCGGGTCCAAAACTATCTTTCAAGTTGGAACCTACCATACACATTCACATAATTTCATTGAATTCAGTTGGGTGGTTTCGGAGATTAGCGTGTACGAACATAATTAGTAACACGTGGTTTTTATATATTAAGATAATATAAAATCAGTGGGCAGATTAGACTAGGTATTATTTTGAAAAAGACATATTTTTGATAAACAAGTTTTCGTTAAGTCGTATAATCTCAGCTAGTTATTTCAGGTACCTATTGTAGGAAACGTTCGTCCTAAAACACATCAGATGATCAGACATGCTGAAAGAATCTAAAAATAGTGAACTAATAATAAAAGGATTCACGATGCAAAATCCCTGGTATTTACAGTCTGCCAACATGAAACTTGTTGAGCAAATATTGATTTTACCAGCAACACGCATAAAAACGTCGATCACAATTCACAACAGACTGGCAATAGCAGACAATGCGTTATCTGAATTTGTGCAAAGATTAGCACATATCCGCAGCGCGCAGTCACGTGTGCTGATAACCGCGCCGTTCCTAACACACAACACTATTATCGCAAGTCCAGTGTGCCCAGTATATTTTTGCATATTATGGCGGCGCTGCATGCTAATGAAAATGACAGCTAAACGTCAAATACAGTACATTTGAATTTTGTTCTCGTTTCCACCGTAAACCAACATATACTGGCTACTGTAACTGTGTATTGGATTGGAGCAAATATTTGAACAAATATTTACTTTTAATATCGAATTCGGCTGGGAGCCGTACACATAAATAGTCGTTGTTAGCTCTGTGCATATCAGGAACAAGCATAACGTTGGTTTGGACATTCGAGTTGCAAATATTGTACGTTGGCCGATGATTTTTTTGTTTATTTTAATTGCTATACATGAATACGATCTGTTTGTAAAACTTTAAATAAAGTTTTCTATATCTGTAGCAATATTGATAAAGATAATAAGCTAATTAGACCATGGTTTTTAAAAAAAAACACGCATTTAAATCTGGAACCTACTGTCAAACTTATGTTTATTTGTCATGGATTTTTTAAGTAGTCACATATCTTATCAATTAGTAATTAAAATAGTTGATCATGTTTTAATCAACCAATCAACAGCTAACTAAATATTGCGAACAGAGAGAACCAGATATTGATCAAACACTTGCTCCAGCTTCCAGAAACTGTTGATGCGTATTTACGAAATGCAAATAGTCGATTCAATTGAAGCGATAATACAAACTGACTTCATCGAACTGAATTATTCTCTATCTGGATGAAGTTTATAAATGTAACATGGATAGTGTCGAGTAGACGACATATCTTGGAACTTAGCGAGTAGCACTGGCAAGTGGGCCTCAAGTAAGGATATGTAGGGACAAGTTTGGTATCAAGCATCTCGCACCAAACAGTACCCAACTTTGCCTGGACTACAATATCCAATATAGCAAGTTTTCTTTGTTTTAATGTCGCTTCTAGAACCGTCTTTGGCTGCTTTAAATGTGGACATATTTTATCGATTATACCTAGGTTCATGTGTCCCGGCTTTAGGTACCTACACGTTACGCCTGAGTGCGTGGATTTCAGGCGTAAAGAGGCCGTCTTATTTAGGTTACCTATATGCTATATGTAGGTAGAAGATACCAACCACCTATGTATGGATGCTCAAAATTCACTGCGTTGGAAAACTTCGGATGGTCCCAAGAAAACAGTTTTATCAGTTTGACACTCCCTTTATTTATCTCCAAACTGAATTTGCCTACAAATATAATCTATTTCAGAAATTTTGGGCGGAAGGCAACATACCTATCACATACTACAAATAACCCTCCATTTGGGCTGCTTCGCAGTCGGGTAAAATAACCCTATCTAAAAAAGCGAAACGTAACAAACCTGACATAACATTTCTCATTGTAGTATAATAACAACTTCTTCCATATTACGACGTTCATGCGTCTTCTGACATCAGAGCAAAATTCAGGAGCCGAAGTGTAACCCACAATTGAGTTGTAAGATGTTTGTAAGAATATTCCTGCGACCTACATTACAATGAGCGAGGGGGACAGAAGATGTCTTCACCTCTATCTCGCAGGGTGGAAGGAATGTTTGATGTGAATTGGCAAGGCAGTGTGGTTCTTTCTTGATTCGTTTGTTGGGATTATTTCTTCGTGTCTTGTCTTGCCGTATGTTGCGGTTTTGGAAATCGCTTTTGTTAGCAGTCTGTATTTTGAATGGGAGGCTTCTTTTATGTGAGCTCAATATTTTGCATGAGGAAGGAACTTTCTGGCACGGGAACTTGGCTTTTGTTTGTTAGCTTGCTCTCATTATTGGTGCGGGATAAGTACGAGTCTAGGTCTACTAACATTATTATACCGGCCCATACTACCGCACTGCTGGACCACTTTTAATTCGTCACGGCTGTTTGCAATTGTGGTCCAATCTCTCATTAAACAGCATAGTTCGTCTTGCGATCTTTATCTTCTAGTATTTTAACGTTCAATGATTTTACAGTTTCAGAGGAATAATTTTACTCGTCAGGAATAGTATGATTGTCTTATAAGTAACAGCCATTAAATAACCACAGCACTAGATTAGGTACGGTAAAGATTAAAAATAAAATAAAATCTACCTAGTTAAAAGCAGGCTGAAATCTTCAGATCCATAATTATTTACATCTAACATCAACATAATATCTAACTAGTGCAGATGGAAAAACCAAGCCGCCTTGCTAGTAAATATTTTAGTTAGTAGCTCCACTAATTTTATGAAGCGGTGGCCGTATACTATATGTTAGTGATTAATAAATTGACCCAAGTGTTACGACCTCATAAATGACACGACACTTTGGAACAAGCTGTAACTATTAGGAAAATGAGCCAATAATTATTGTAATAACGCAACCACTATTAATAGGATGAGATTTACTTTTAAGGTTATTGGGTATTTGACAGTTCTTTTCGTCATTCAGCGTTTCATGAGAAAGGCATTAAAAAGATGGGTTGCTGGTTAAGTAACGGAAGGCGGGCGTTTTAGGAGGCCACCTTATACAATTTTATAATTGTATCTTGTATAATTTTGACATTTAAAAAGTGCTGGTTCTCAAACCAATTCTATCAATTTTCATTATGAAATTAACTTTTAATTAACCTATCTTAAAATGCAATATCGAACAATAGCATTAACATGGAAGAATAGTGTACGAATAAGTTCAAGAAAGAAAAAAAAAATAACTTTAGAAGAAAACTCAACTCAAAAGTGATGAGACTAACCTGCCATTCAATAAACAAATGTGTCCCATAGCTGTTAAATAACCATTGAACCAAAGACGTAAGATTTACCGAAACTGCTACAAGAAGCAATTAAGCTATCGATGTAGCCTGTATCCCATAAATATTGTTCCAGAATCTAGCTCAAGGCTAGGTCTAGTTGGCATCCCTCCACAATCCATGAGGCTACTGCTTCCTAGAATTTACTAACCTTTTACATTACCAACTTTACCTTTGATATCTGTTTTGGCATGGTTTTGGTACAACAACATGGGATAGTTTGAGGGTGAAAACTTGAAACCATCGAGCTGGTTTTACTTTTTCATGGCAGTTTGAAAACACTAACATCCTCCTATTGGCCCTGATCTGTGATTTGCTTTGTTTTCCTTGCATCTTCTCCATTCGTGTAAAATAGTGGCACAAATCTTCAAAATGACAAACAAAGGCAATGCTATTACCGTTACATGCAAGTTTTTTTTGCTTGCGGGTAACTATAATTCTCTGTTTTTTTACGCTAAAATACTGACGAAATAATAGAACACTTCACTATCTACACCGCTTCAGGAGAATGCAGTTGCCAATCACTTTTACTAGCTGTGCTGTCTTCGTTGTCCAAGATATGAGATGTAATGAACTAACAAAGTATACTGGGTACACTACAAGATTATCCATTCACAATCAACCTCTTTGTTTTCGATCTTTTTTATTGTTCATACAATTTCTTCGGCCATATCACAGAGACCACGTGTAGCAATAAATCGATGCTAAATTTGAATGCTGTAATAAGAATCGGTAACTAATCGCCATGTTATTCCGGTGTTGAACAGACTATTACGTTCGCGTACTGCGGTTGCTGTGTTTACAAACAATCATTAATTCGTAGTAATATTACTTTGATACGGTAACGTGAGATTTTTGTATCAGAGTAGGGGAAATAGTAGATCGACTACTAAAAGAACAAGTATTGTTGTTGATAGTATCAATAATAATGTACCTAACACATTGGTTTGCACAGGTGGCTCTGTTGTGCCGTAGCGGTGGTGCATTTAAAATATCTGTCGAGTTGTCCCGTAGTCATTTTGCCTGCCTTTTGGTCTCCTCTTTGACCTCCATAAACGTGTTTTTTAATATTGTGCCAATAACATTTTATAGAGCTTGTTATGTGTAGGATTTCGGCCAATTCCAATTCATCCGACCAACAATCGGCAACTATAAATACCGCTACAATTTGCGTCGGCACTGCTCTTTGTGTGTCGCCGCCAGAGGGCACAGTGAGAGGGCCGTCAAAGGGACCCCCCGCTCGCTAAACACGAGGGTCCTGTCGCAGAATACCTGCCTCATTAGCGCGAATTTGTGAACTCTTTCCAACCACTCCGGGATTCGTTTCATCGTTCAATTATATGGTAATATTTGGCTTGTTTTTGGTCTGGTTTTCTGTGCTGCAGGTGAATATTATGTTGTACACATTACAAACATTCATTAAACACTTTGAACAGTGTTTTGAATGAGATTTTGTTCAACAGGACGTCACTTCGGCGAGAAAGAACAATTGCTTTCAAATTCCTTCATACACCTTTTAAAAGCGAATTTCACCGATCAAATTGAACGCAATCAGCACTTCTAAACTGGTGTCAATATTTCTTAGCAATGATTCAAAGATGGCACCTGTGCCTGCGCACACACTTGTGCGCTATAATATCTCCCGCGCCGAAGGCTATCGCCAATCTCTGGATTGGCGGCCGTGACCGAAAACGGTCAGGAGGTCTATTATTTTTTTTTGTAGGAAAATAAGGTAAGTACCTAATTCAGATTCATGTAATAGAAGATATAAAGCCAGTTACTACCTTAGTTGTATGTTCCATTCACCATAAACTACACAGTTCGAGTAGCAAGAATAGTCAATTAAACGTTATCGGTAAATTGTGGGTGGTCGAGTGCACAGAGCACTAGACTTAACCTCTAGATAACCTAACCATTAAATACATGACAGTGTAGTATGATTTATTAACGGTTGTGAACAATGGTTGAACATTTTGTTTCAACTGCAAATACGATCAAATTGGCAGCTCGTTAATTACTAGTCATAGCTCGGAACACAACTGGAAGCGTTTTGACTGAACATTCTAATTTCTACTTTATAATTATTAGTATCACACAAGAAGTGAGGCTAAGGCTATTGTTATAAATCGGGCACGAATCTCATCAATGAGTATGATGAGAAACCCGACACGCCCTCTCTTGGGTCTAGGCCTATAAAAACCGAGCAAAATAAAACAATGATTTCTACTCTTGTCATAAAGGAGACAGCTTCCTCCCTCGCCAGGTAAACAGCTCATTACGAAGCACGTGCCTCCTAATCCCCAGACAGACTCCGACAAATACACGCCGCAACGAGGATCAACCTTGTGCCACTAATTGGACAACCTCTGACAACCTACTCGAAGACACGGTGGATACTTTGATTTTAAGTTGAATTATACGTGCTTGATTTTAATTACGAGTTCAAAAGCAAGACACGTTATATCGACAAAACTATGGAGTGTCGAGTCCATGACGATATATAATTGTATTCAAAAGCATAGATTCATTAAGTCAGTAGATTCGCCTGCGCCAAAAAAATATTACGTTTTTGTATTGTTGCTGTCAGTGACATTTGAATAGTGTTGTCTCGCCCACCCTACTGTTCCATGCGGGATGTTAAATCGTCACATCTAACGATTTAAATCTTTGTATTAAAGGAGATTTTCGAGTCGAAACGGGTGGGTACAGTTTTGGCGGTCCATGTTGTGTTTAGTTTATTCTATTGTAGTCCATTTCCGTACACAGTACTTTCCAGTTTCGTAATCAACTTAAACTTCCAAGTATAGAACATACGAGACGAATGCGCTTTACTTCCAACTTGACGTCACATGCAGACATTTTTCTACACAGTCAAGTCAGACTTCTAGCCAGACCAACTCATAACAGCTAAGTTCACACTCAAATAAAACAGCAACATTTGACGAACTACCAAAAGTACTTTGCTATTCTGTGTCTAAAATGCAGCTCAACTTAGAAGCTAAACGAGCTGAACAAACAATGCTAATAGCAGGTAAAACACTGCACTCTACGTTCTAACTCGTGATGGCTGAAGATAGGGGATCGCGTGGGTGCATGCATTGGCCCACTTCACTCCACGCTGATAGCTTGCTTCTTGAGTGTAAGCGTTGTTTATCATATCATTAGCTTGTAGTAGTGTAGTGCTTAATATAACCTGTTGAAAAGACTGCAACGTTAGAAAGGTAAGAACAATCTGTAGTTATTAGTAAGCGGGATGGTTGTCTATCTACTTGATATGCATTCTTCAGTCAGTTACTCAGTTTCAGGAAGTACCGTGGTATAGTGTCCTTCTTCGTCCATAACTTCTTAGCACTAACCACTTTAGTCTTTTCTTTTGAATGTTGGCTGGTTTCTAGTAGTACGAGATACGAATGAATATCGATTACAGTCTAGATAGCTATGGCTTTAAAAGAAATCTTGTTTGTCTGGATGGGCAGTCCTAGAATGGAGAGGTAACTTTTTGCTCATAAACTTTCGCTTTCATACGATGTAATTATAACGCATTGTACCCCAACCGCACATTCATATATGTCAAAAGGAAAAGACTAAACTGGTTTTATTTCACTATTGGTTACGGTTCATAATGAGCAATTTAAACTTACGTCAGTTATAACGTTTTCGATTTTCCACTTCAGCAATCACATTTTCTGACATCTATTCTCCCAAATGTTCTGGAACTTGTTCAAGATTGAATAAATCATGTTCCGCTATTCGACTTTACCTACGCGACAGCACATCATATTACAAATAGCACGATTTCAGGTTACAGATAGAATTCTCTTCCATAAATCTAGACAGGATTACATATAAAAATTCTTGGTATAGAGGTTTGCGACCGACTTCGGCTATGTAAAATAATATACCCAAATCTGACTGGGATAACGATATGAAAATCGTAGGAAAATTCGGAAACCTATGTAATTGGAGATTCGTCCAAATGTGAAAAAAACTGATAGGAAAAGATACTTTAACATACCCTATTTTAGATTCTATTATTGATAGCCTTAGATATGAGAGAGATGCTAGCAGTGTCCTTGATGATAATGTCAGAGTAGTATGAAATATGGGACTTGAATCTGAATAGTAATCTTACTTAGCTCACTTCTTTTATGGGGTACTGTGTAAAATGTTACAATAAAATACCACTTTACATTCTGCAACTTAATGAAAAGAAATTTAAAACATGCATAACACGCACACTATGTTAGCGAGCATATTATAAGTTGGAAGACTATGTTGTAGATAAAAATGCTGGTCCTGCTCCACCGCCATTTGGGCTCACGAACTAAGATTTTAATATTTGAAAGAGATGCTCCCCCTCTAGTTCTTTAATTAATTTATTTTTTCGTTTTGAAACTTAGTTACTTTGATTACCATTGTGTTATATAAATTAAAAGCATTATTTCAGTTTTTTTGTAAATGTAAGTACCACCATGTAGACTTTCTGTTATGGTTAGTAGGGCTTATTCTAATCTTTAAGATCTTAATTGTGTTTTTTTTTTCTTTTTCCTTTCTATCTCTGCGTTGTGTTAACATATAGAAGCAACAATTTGCTACTCCACAACCATAGAGGCAAACTAATTGATTACCATGTTAAATTATTGTGGAAGCTGCAGAAGATTGTAAAATATCCTTGCTTTGTATAGATTCCATATGTTAGTATTATTTAACTGCATATCACATGTGTGAGTGCTATGTACTGTAAGGCTACATCTTAATTTTTGTTATCTTTCATTGACTGGAATGTGCCTTGGTGGCTGAGAGAACGTCATGCGCACACAAATGTCTCGCTGATGGTGGCGGGTGTTTAGTTCCCTTCAATATGGTTGAGTTGAATGGCGCTGATCCATGCGTCATGTTCGTGAATGGGCGCTGTCAGTTGGGACTGGTCACCTCTTAGCTGCCACGGTTTATTTTAATTACTTTATTGTTTTTTCATTGTTGATTTAATCTTTTACTCTGGACGCTCTTAATTTGCAAGTCTTTCTACATCGTTCTCACATATATGTATAATCTCAACATGAATGATGTAACCAAGATTTTGTAAAAATATTTTGATTTAAAAGAGTGTTCATGGAGTTTCTTGCCCATTCTTCTCCATAGAGATCTACGCTTTGGAATGTGCAACTACAGTACTTTTTCAAGTTATTATGCCTTGTGACTGTTGCTTCGCTTCTTTTTGTTTTTTTTGACATTCAAAAGTGCCTGAGATGGTCTAATAGAAAAAAATGCTTTTGACTTGACTCAAGTTTGTTAGCGCTGTTGATGTTACACGTGTCTTGGCAATTGTAATGTACTATGAAATGTTCCGATGATCTTGTTTGTATTTTAGTTATATCTGCTGATACTAATTTGTATTTTTGTTGTATGTTCGCATACTAATTGGTATTTTTTGTTGTATCTTCGCATACTAACACATAAATGCAACAACTTGAGGGCCTACACAGGTAGCAACCGCTTTGAAAGCGTTTCGTTTTTGGTTTGACATAATTACAGGCTTTTTGGTAGCTTATGGGTCAGCTCAGACAGAACGGAAAAAGCGCGAGCAAATTACTGGATGCATTGAAAATTTGACCGTATTACCATTGTTTAAAAGCGCGCGATCGAGTCGCGAGCATGCGTGAGGCAAAGCTTGACTGACTTCCGCATCGATATATAATTTCTTTTACTTTAAACAATAGTAAGACGGCTATTTTCAATGCAGCCAGGCAATTGAACTGACCGTATGTCAACCTCATACATTTTTGACTTTACCTGCATCGTTTTTCCTTTTTCAAGGCCCGAAAGATTTGATGGCAATTCTTGAAGATATTCCTGCGAATATGCTTTTTTTTCAATTTATTAAAGTTTCTTATACCTAGGTCCTGCTTTAACTAACATAGTTTCTCGTAGTACAAATCGGTCTATTTCCCTGAGCCGACGTTTTTACGCGCGTATGACTTTTAATTTCCGTATCAGTAGGGTGACTTCCGGCTTCCAAGGACACAATTACTTACTTTTATACGTCATAGACGACATTTTACGGAAATCTTTAACCTTTCAGGATGTATACAATTTTTTGCCGATTTAGAAATAATATAGAGAAAATTCTTCGTAGACCTGTTTTCAGCATGAGATTTCGAATTAAAACATAATTATTGATTATTTAGATTTTGTTAGTAGTTCCTGAAAAAGGTTTCTAGCTTTCGATGTAGACTCTATAGATGGCTCGCTTCAACCCAAGTATCTGCACCAATACATCTTGTCTTCTTCACAACTGCATTTCCTTGTGCATCCTCAGTGGTCGAATTGACCGTTTTAGTTTCCTTTCAACTTTAAACCAACAGGCCACCACTATAGGGTTTCTCCTCGAGTCCTTCCAATACTGCAAAAACTTTTGCTTTAGTTTGTTCACAGAGCTTTACTTTTTATTATTTGTGCTTAGTTTACAATTTTACAGTTTGTTTCTTGACAATCTTGGGTAAGACCTTATTTCTTACTCTCTATAGTCTATGTCCTACACTACTTTATGATGTTACTCTAGCAACATTTTAACTACTACAACTCTGTCAATCCTTCTATCTTCACCTTTTACTACAAAATCTTCAGTCTGTATCGTGAGTAATAAAACACGTTTAAATTATTGATATTTTAACAAGCGGGAAACGTGTAATATCGCCTGTAATAACAGCGTTGGTCTGTTATTAGTTGTTGATTATATAGCTGTTGTTTGGGGGCCGCTGATTGCCCTGCTGATGGATACTGTTTATGTTTCAAACGATATTTCAAATATATCGTATAGTTTCTGTACCTTAGCTTTGGGCCTACTTTTTGATGAGGGAATTAGAGAGTATTATAGGAGATTTTTTGCGTTTACGATAAAATCAATGACAAAGGTCTGATAGATCTTCTTAGTCATACGGCCTTGCCACCCACTACAGAATAGAGGCCTACTCTTTTTGTGCCATATTTGTTTGGTCTGCGCGAGTCTCAACCAGGTGTTCGATACTAAAACTAGCTTTATTTCCCTTGCTACATTGATCCTTTTAATTAGTAAAAAATCTCTTCATCGTCTCTTTCTCATCGTCATCGTCGTCTTCGTGATAATATAGTCGGGTACGGTATTGTTACAGGGCAATTTGTCTTCTTCGATTTTTAAATGGAAAAGTTTTAAAGTTATTTCGTTTGAACGTCCAATTTGGGAAGTTCAAAGAAATATAATAAGTGGAATAACCTACAAAATACTGTCTCACATGACAATAAAGCGATTTCCTTTGATATTTTGGGCAGAGTGGGCGTAGTCCCCCGAAAGTTCACTACAATTGACAAATATTTTGTTACTGACCAAAGAACTTGAGGATATTATATTTATTGATCGGCCAAATGTAACAAACTCGACGATCTTGTGATACCTCTCTAGTAGGATGCACGTTTTATAATTGCCGAGGTTGGTAAACCCATTACATTGATTGTTTGTAATTGTTCAGCGGCATTGGCGAAGTTTTGTTGTACACTGTACAGTCACGCGCACCAATATGTATACACTTTCCTAAATTTAAAAGCAATTTTCGCGAGAAAAAACGATTGTAAGTTGTAATATGGGTTCCAAAATACTATGCAAAATGAAATTTTAATCAGAACAGTAGGAGAAAAACACTCTTAAAAGTTTTTAAGTGTTTACATATTAGTGCCCGTGACTGTACTTGTGCATCAGAATCAATAAAGCTAGCTAGGATTGCAATTTGCTTTCTCGTTATAATTATTTTTGCATTAGCCGTATATTTCAGCTTCACCGCAAAATATCTTGGAATGAAGCCATTTAAACATATAAGAGAACTTTATTTTTATTATTTCCTAATACAATATTTCCTATATGCATTTTACAATTGTCGCTAGACTTTTTACTTTGGTCTGATTATTCAAACACAAAGACAGTTATGATGCTGAACGCAGTAATCATAACTCTAACCGTTTCAATATTGAAATCTGAAAACTAAATGATTACTGGAGTTTCTGACTTCGTATCTTGCACAGTAATGTATGCATCTTAATTTCACTATCACCGCGATGACGCTTGTAAAGTTGGCAGGCCGGACGTGGGCCGCTAGTTGGCAAGCACTCAACGCGCCTGACCCGACCTTCACCTCGTGGTCTGCATTCGCGATCCATACGCAAGAGTTCATTGCAACACTTAGCCTGTAGGTGTACCGGTGCAGTCTTGAATACCTTGGAATATGTGTCGATTAAGCTGGTTTGAATTAAAGCCTTTACTTCTCGGTCTGCATTCGCGATCCAAACGAAAGGGCTCATTGAAACACATATCCTGAAGGTCTGGCGGTCTTATCTCTAATAGCAATGTCTTTAAATAACTATAACTTTAAAAGTATTTGTGGAGAACTGGATATTTTTGAAGATTTCTGGGAAGTAGGGAATACATGAAAATGAATGAAATGAATGCGAACGATCGAAAGATTTATTAAAAACGAAAGAGTGAATGGAATGATTCTAACACAAGGTAATTCTTACAGATGAGCCATTAGATGGACGTTTCTCGAGTTGAATCTCTTTGATAATGGACAAAAGGAATAAATAAAGCAACGTTTCCGCGGAATCCTGGGTTTTCTTAGTGTAACTTGATTTGGAATCCACATCGTTTCGTAGAAAGGACACTCAAAAGGTATCGTAGTTATTTCATGTAAATCAGTTCCGAAATTCCTGTGACGAACGATAGAAAGATCTATAGTTTCCGAACTGGAGCGAGATTTATCTGGGTCTACGTCTCGGTAATTAAGTGGATTAGCATTTTGTTAATCGGTTGATTTTCAGCTCATTACGCGGTTTAGAGAATGGGAAAGAGGGTTTGTTTATGTTAAGTTTCGGTGCGTGTTTGATTTGGACTAATTAGCGGCCCGTGGGAGGCTTGTTCTGTATAGCTAATTTAAACTTTGTATGGTTTGTGGTCTTCATGAATGGGCAGACAAGCAGGATAACCCGAAACAAAGGATACGTAATTGGTTGTTCCGGAAATTATTACAAGCCGATAAGATAGGATTACCCGCCGGCTAGAACAACGAACTTCCACACAATCTTTCATTCTCTATTTAACCCAATTAGAGGATACATTCTCAAAAATCCTTCCTAGTGCTCACTTTCATTATAAAATGACTATTTGTGCAACAATTAATAACCCAGCGCTTGTTTCTCAGCAAGTCAATTAATGTTTTTGAGATTTGTTTTACATAAGTAGATTTAGCGAACAATCTGTCTGCTGCGGGTCAGGTCTGAACTGCGGAGGACGTGGTGTTCCTTCTATAGAAAAATAGATTTTTAATCAGGCAATCGTCAATTTGATGCATAAAGTACAATGGTTTCTGTTGAGCGACTATAATTGAACAATTCAAAATAACAATAAATTTGTTTTGAATTGTTCAATTATAGTTTGCTTGAAACATTTCAAACTATAAATACATCGTCAATGTTACCTATGCAATAAACCACGTTTAATGTCAAAGCTGCAACCTTAAATACCCTAACGTTAACGTCAGGTAATATTATTAGTATCTCTCATAAGGTCGGCATCGATCGCGACTCATCTCGTATCTACATCGAGTTAACTCGACAACTCATCTAGGGTCTGACGTGTCGCCGTGGTGAAGTCACGGATTATCTCATTTTGCGGTGGATTAGCGGTGGAGTTTGATTTTGTTCTGCTTTTTGGTGACTTTTGTTGCTCATCGGTTGTCTTGGCTAATATAGGCATTTGCATTACATTTGGTTGTTTTGGGTTCTAAAGCTTGCTTTTGCGCGGTCACATTTATGCTATACATAATACTATTACAAATATATGATATAGCTGCCCACGGCTCTTTAATTGATGATCGACGGGACTGTGCAAACTCGAATCGACATAATTAAGTAAGGAAACGGTTCCAGTCTGCACGTTTGTGAAACTGATGGACGTGCCGAACTTGTCGCCAAATGCTGGGCTAATTCAATTTAAATCCGAAGACTATGTGTGTGTTAGAGGTCCATCTCTAGTTGCTTGCTATCCTTGTTCCACTCTGCAATGGGACAATCATTGGCTGTCATTATTACTCGTGCAACATATACCACACTACAAGTTCCGCTCTGAGTCGTATCGTATCATGTCGAATTCAACTAGTTTGTCAAACCCACTACGATTGCCTCCAGTCAGTGAGCTGAGCCTAAACTTTATGTCTTCGCGTGACTCCGTCTTGTTCCGCAACTAACTTTATTGATACCAAAGTTAAGGTTATTACAAGTGCTTGTTCTGGGTCAACGCGAATGATGTTGTGTTGTAAATTGTGTGCGTTGTTGTTAAAACAATGACGTATGTTTTATTGTAAGTTAGGACATTGCTATGGTTTACAGATGATTTATTTATCATGATTCTCTTGCCCTTATCTCAATTTTTTTTAAGGATCGCTGCAGCATGTTTTCTTCTTCCATACTTCTCTATTACTTGTCATCTCAGCAGTCAGTTGATGTTTTAGTATTGTCGTTTTGAAAAAACAAAAATTCTTGTCGTCGCTCTCGTCATCATCATCGGCGTTACGTTGTCCACTGCTGAGTACGGGCCTAGGCTGCGCGACTTCCGCGGTTTTTATAGCGTATGTTTTATCTAGTAACTGCATTTTTGACAGAGGCCTACTTGGGGGTTGTGAGGAACCTTTTTTTTTCGTATGGTAAATCATCAAATGACAACCAGCGGGGTAGGGGGGGCCCCCTACCCCGCTGTGGAGCGGAAGGGAGTGTCAGACTTGTACTGACTACCCATGCATGTTCCTTCTTTGTCCTTTGTGTTCCAGGGCCACGAAATCTCTTTCAAACAGTCCCGCAGGCAGCGGCCCATGCGGACCCCTACTTGGTTGCTGACATCTCATTGAGGCGCGCGTGGAACACGAACGCGCCGTCGATACGGCCTGTCGTCAATAGACGGCCGGACGGCGAGCTAACCCATAACTCGCCGTCCACAGGCCCGCGTTTACGGTGGCCGGAAGCCACCACGTGACCCCCGACGACCAGGGCGTCTCCCGCGGCGGCTGGGACGTGAGGTTCTTTTCCTATCACGTCCCGACACCTCCTTCACTAGCATGACTGCTTCGCAGAAGGAGGTGACGGCATCCCATTCCCTCTCGCTCCGGACCATGACTTGAACCAGGGCCGGACACGAGAGATCGCCGCCGCCAATCGCTGCTACGAGGACACGGCGGTGCTTCGCGCAAGCGAGGCAGACCTCCACGGTGTGCTCCACCGTGTCCTCCGGACGATCCTCGCAGTGGAAACACCCGGGCGTTTCTTCCCGTCCGATTTGGTGCAGGAACCTCCCGAATCAACCGTGTCCGGTGAGGATCTGCGTCAGGCGGTAAGTGAGGGCGCCGTGGCGCCTCTCTAGCCACTCCTCAAAGAGAGGACTTATCGCCACTATGGTGGCGTGCCCTTCACGGGGTTGCGACAGTCGCTCTCTCCATATCGCCATGAGATCACGCCGGAGGTCTGTCCGGTGAGCGGCAATTTGCCGCGGCTGCGGAGTTTCCCTACGTCGGGCGTAATGCCTCCGCGCGCCATTCATGCATGCGCGCGAGGACTATCGCCTCCAGATCTCATGGCAGAAATCCGGCAAGGAGGCTAGCCCTTCAGTCGTAGAATCTGTTAGATGTGTCTACCGGTGTTAGACGGTAAAAAAATTGTTTGGTTTGTATTTAGTACTTGAGTTATTACCATGGTAACACAATGACCTAATAAAATACAGCTAAATAATACATTTCGCGTATAAAACATAGATTATTAAATCAGCTAACAGGAACAGAACTGAGATAGCTGTTATCAGACTGGTATTATTATTACGTAGTTACTAAACAAAAAGTGCAGGCTTATTAATAGTGTTATAACTATTTATTTAATTACTGTTATCGATTGCAGTAATGAGTCGTTATCACAGAAAGGTAATTATTACTAAAAATGCGTTGACAAATGATAAGCGGGTGGTTTGAAGTTTTAATGAATAGTTATAAATTATTTACAGGCCATTTTTTTAAGGTTATTGGTCAAATTCTAATAATTATGTACAGTAAATACAGCTTTCGTCATATACTCGTAGGATATAAATTGAAAAAATAGAACCATTTTCAAGATAAGCCCCTATTTTTCTGAAAGGCGGTAAGGTAGGTACATAACATAAGTATTTATTTTCGTAACAATAAAGTATGTGACAATTGGCAACCGCACTATTTATGTACACAAAATGCCAAGTGTAGTGAAAACTTGGCACACATATTATTAAAAATGGTATCACAAATAAATTATGACTTTCAATAATGTCCGCCGCACGTTTTCCTTTAGAATACAACCTTTAGAAAGAATCATTACAATTTTTTTTGGAATGCGCTATCGGGACAATAACGTTCTATTCTAACTCTTAAGATTTGATAAATAATCATAACAAAACCCCTCCGTGACTCGGAAAGCAAGTTTAACCGCTGGTCGCGGCTGTCATTTGTAGATCTTTGACAGTCGTTGCGGGTCAGAATCCCGAAAATCTAACAATCAGTCTTACCGAGGTTTATACCCAGTGACTGGCTTGTGGAGGTCAGAGTTGGGAAAAGGCTAGGCAGATTAAGATGCTTAAAGATTTGAAGACCGATCAAGCTTACCATAGCGTTGTTATACCAAACCCGCTGATATAACATGTGGTCGGAAAAAAATGTGTTCCGTTTTCGTAAATCACATGCTTCATCCTTGAAACTCATACCGGAAGTATATTATAAAGCTGTTATCTACCACCACCCACTCCTAACCTTAACTAATAACTAAATTACAAGTAGCCAATAACCTAATAATCGTTCGGAAAGGTCATTACGAGGCACGAGTAGATCCCGGTCGTCGGTGACTCGGTGCTCTCATACTAACTCAGTTACTATGTCGTAATATTGTTTGAGAAAGTGCACAATTTCCGGCTTATAGAAACGCGGAGCATTTATTGGCTCGTGCACTTTCGTCCACTAGCTGACGATACTCGACTCTGATTAAAGATCATCAGCGTATGATTTCTAATAAGTGAATCGAACGCTCTATCCTGTAGCAAAGATAAATATTTAGATATCATGGTACTTAGGTCCCTCGGCGATCAGCGAGTTCGCCTATCAAGCATTAGACTATTCATACGATTTTTAGCATAAGTGAGCGAGACAATACTATTTAAATATCGTTCTCACCAAAACAACTGTATTCTTTGACCATAAGTTCCAAATATGTCCTGACCTTTAATGCTATTGGCGACTTTGGAGAATTCCTTGGTATTTGGAGATTATTTTCAGATCCGGTTTCCCTTCGATGAACGGGACCAATCGTGGTTTCAAAGTTCATAAAACTTAGTGCAATTTGATAAAGATCAAGTATTCTAAATCACTCGGTTCTCACGCAAGCGCATTTTACCGCAGTCGCCATTTTTCCAGTGCGCGATTTCCTACGACAGTGATATCTTTGTGGATGTCCATCCATTTCGATAGTCACTCAACCCTTGATAGTCTGTTCAATATGCCACAAAAGTAAACATCAATCTTCAAGTTCATTCACCCCGACCTTGTCATAAACATGTATAAAAAAAGGGAAAGTAACGCATATTGGACATGTTCCAAATATGTCAAGGACGGCCATAGTTACAACTATGCTTCACTTGTTCAAATGTTCATGTACGCTTGTCATTGGAAAAGCCAAGTTTCGGTTTTCATTCGTTTGGGTAGATTTTATTGGATTCCAGCGACTTGTTCTGAATTCAATTCGGTTTTTTTTTGTTCAGTGTTCGGGTAACTCGTGCAGTCCATGGAATTACATATCAGTTTAAGAGAATACCAGAATTGGCTGATAGCCATTTTATGATGTTATTTTCATATCCTGATACGGGAAGCAGTTCTATAGCTTTCGATGATTCTATCTAAGCATTTTTATAATCATTTATCTTGAATGTCTGCGTATTACCACAAAATGGGTATTACTTAACGGCTATCTTATAAAGCCTACCACAACATCCATTGTCATGGCAAGAGAACAAGCCTAGCAAATAAACGCTGACTAAACAGTTCTAATTGTAAGATAATAATAAACAACGCCGTTCTTCTTTACGCAGAAATGTAGAATATCATTGAGCACTTTTTGAATGTCAAACTAAATACTGATTGTTCGGTTTATTTTTTTTTGATGCTTCCAATTACTGTAGGTTGGTCATCAACCCCGGATACTCGTATTTCTCTTTGTCCTTTGCAAGGTGGAACAGCTCAGCAGCACTCGGGACTCCGGTCCATTCGCGAATGTTTTCCAACCAAGACTGTTTTACACTAGGTATTACCTAAACTACATCGAAACATTTATTTCTTTCAAGGGTACAAAAGGAAAATTATTACAAATCTAATGACACCCTTGAGATTAGACCCTGAATTTATTCTAAGCGTAAAGCTTGGACCTTTTTAACCAATTTGTCAATATCGTAACGTTTTTCATCGTAATACAATCATTACTTAGCTAAACTTTCTAATATTTACCAAAGTTATAAACTACTTGATTGATTACATCAGATTAAGTTAGAATTCGCCTCACACAAATTCGAGTTGCCAAATTGACGAAGTTAAATTCTGTAGATCGACCGTCTGTGTTTTCTCAATCAATAGGTTGAGAATCTCTCGCATTGAATAATAAATTCTACGTTAAATAATATTGTGAGTGCACTTGAGAGAGATGAGTTATCTTAATGTGATATTGGATTACTGTTAAGGTAACTGACTAGAATTGGGGTGGATTTTAATTTAAACTGTGGGTTTAAAGTTTAAGTTAAAATTCCTGAATACCTAGGTTATAGTTACTGTAGTACGTCTGTGCCCTATATTACCTTGACCCGGTTACAAATCAGAAGAGGAGAAGATGGGGTAAGTCATGCAGGGCACAGGCCGTGTACACTACGCAATACGCCCGTCGAATAAAAGGACCAGAACCTTCTGACACAGAATACTTTCGTCTTCTGAGGAACCTTATCTTTAAACTATATGCTGTCCTAATTTTAAACATTGGAGAGAACCGTACCGCTTCCAGAATCTGTTCTGCGTTCCAAAGACCATAGCAATACCTTGAACAATTAGTCAATGCTTACTCATTAAGAAATGGACCTTCATCCTTCAAAACACAAGAAACAAAAACCTCACCCAAATGCTCTGTTGTTTATCTCAATGTAACCCAATTGTGGCGCACCCTTGTAACGACGGCTTTACGTCGAATTAATCAACGGTTTCGATAACTGTCTGTTTTGTTACAGGTAAGCTGCTAATCTCGGCTCCAGGATGAGTTATAGTGAGTAATGTAATCTTGTTTAATGTTCGGCCTAACTCCGGTTAAATGAGAATGTTTAAAGTGGGATTACGGTGGAAAAAGGTTCGGTTGAAACACGAATGGAAATCGGTTTGGTGAACGAGAAATGGTGAATTTCTGACTTACAATTAGTTTGATTTCATCCGAAATCTTCGGAAGTTCTTTTTTTAATTTATTTTACACCCAGTATATTTCAAACATTGTTGTTACAATAATCTAAATTGAGCCTTTGGCTCTAAAGATAGAAGCATATTTATTTATGAAAGAAGATAAACAAGTTTTCTTTTTGCACCTCATCACCAACAAACGATCTTCATAAATATCAAAGCACCTCCCACTTTCCCCGAGGCGGTTAGTACCCAAAACTTCTGACAACTAACAACCGCAACTCCTTTTATTCACAACTTCCCAACAAGATGTATCACTTTATACCGTACATATTCTGAGAAAAAACTTGGTCCTTTTTGCTCAAAGAACCTCGTTTCTAAAGTTTATCGTAAATATGTTCCGGTCCTTCGTAATTCACATTTCGGTCCTTCGGGACAAAATTACAAGATGGCGTCGTTTCGCGCCAAAGTTTGATAACTATTTTCTTGTTAAGTTCTAATTAGGGGTGTCACCCTGTCATTACTCTATACGTGTCGTAGTAAGGTTAATATAATGAATTAATTTATCTTGTTTATGACCCTATTTGTTGAGGAAAATGGGGTGTTAAATGGATTGAGCGAATTTGTTGCACATTTCAGTGGAACGTGTTTTCCCGTGAATAATCCTTCTTTCCTTGTTTGACGTCAGTAGGTGTATGTTATATTTAAGGTTAATAAGTTACCCTATCCAATCTCTATTAATAAATGATGTTGTACGAGAGCAAATCATTTCTCAGTAATATTTTGATTGTTTGTCTTAGATTTGAAAGCGTTTGTTACGAAAATTTACTTTAATCAAATTTCGAAAACACATAAGCCTCGTTTTATCGTACTTAAGTACTTACCTGCCGTTTTCTTACAACAAATTGTTCGCAAACTTTATCAGCGTCACTTAAAACATCAGTTTCAGCCGAATTCAAAGGCTTCAGAAGGTTTCTCTTGTAATTATCATAACAATTACGGAGGGATGATGGTCCGTTATTATCAACATTAGCAGAAATGGGAGATAGCCGACGTACTTTCAAGCATTAAGAGGGATTTAAAGTGTCATTTGCATGATTTTGTTTGTTTGAATGTTGTTTAAATTGTGAAACGTCACTTGTTTAGGTTGGCAAATACTCATGACTGTAATGTACCTTATTTTTATATTATAAATACGAAAGTAACTTCTTCCGTCTGACGGCCTGTCTGTTAGTTATAAATAGTTCACGCCGTAACGGTCGACTGGATTTCGAGGCACACCATGACCTGTGTGAAGAAATAGATACTTTGTATCTCGGTGGATACGTTTCTGTGGGACAACCTTCACGCGGCCAAAAGCTGGTCTAGTACAATATGAAAGAACTAGAATAATTACTATTTCTAAGCTATAAATATCTACAACAATAACACGTTTCTACGTTAATAGTAGCCATTATAATCTTGACGTAGTATCTCTGAGGAGCTGATTCATTAATTCATTGACTACAAGCCAGCATGAGAACGTAAAAAACTTACGATTCTATTGTATTGGTCTGTGTCAGCCATTCAGCGTGTTATATGAATGGTAATACAGTGGAAGATTTTCTTAATGAAAACTTCAGTTTTTTTTGTCTGAACTGTTTCATAATTTTCTGATTGGTTATAATATGTATAGCATGACGTTAGCTAGGCTTTGCCTTGTGGTTTTTAGTACAGAAAGACCACAGCCTTATCATCTGCCTAACCTTTTCCCTCAATAGAGCGACTGCCTATCTGACCGCCACAACCCAGTTCATAGGTCAGTAACAGTTTCTTAAGAGAATAAGTAGCGTTTTCCTTTACTTTTACTTAGGTTATAGCTAATAGTTATTTTCTCAAGCTTGATTGCAAAATGGCCCTTTGACTTTTTAATTTAGGACCTTTTCGAAGCTCATGCCCAGGTATGAACTTACCTATTTACTGAGTAAGCTATATTGTTGTTTTGTATAAACTTATATCAATGGATCAATACATACTGATACAGTGAACTTGGGGGTGAACCTATCGCGTGTCGACGAAAGTAACAAAAAACAGTTAGTTGTGTCGTTAATCGTTAATTATGACGGGTAATGGCCAGTTTCGATGTTAATTTGGATGTTGAACCGATAGGTTCGGTTTATAAGGTCAAACATTGATAACGAAATGTTTTATCGAATTGTTTTTAGTGAAATTGTGCAAAACATGTTTTGGATGGATATCGGTAAATATTTATAAATATGAATGTAGAACCGGAAACGTAATGTGATGTTATCCCTAAACTGTTCTCGTTGGGACCTAAGGCTCGGTAGCAAGTGTCCTACGCTTCTCCGGATTTTCCGGAAATGGAAAGCTATAAAAAATGGTCCTTAGAGTCTTCGTAGAAAGCAAACAAAGCCTAACATGTTAAAAGACTTCCGGAAACACACACATGCATCAAAACCTGACACCATCCATCCTTACACGACGGTACCCTTGGGACCTGAATACTGTGAACCCCAGAAAGGCTCAGAAAATCAACTGATGAATATATTATGTAAAACGCACTCACACATTAAATTATAACTAAATTTTTCAATCAATTTCGGATTTCAAAAGTTCTTACGCAATCGACGACGGAAGCATTTCGCGGGCTACGTTGAAGAAGTAATACTAAAGTATAATTTGGCAACTTCTCAACTTCAAATGCTCAATACAGAAACCAGAACAGCTTGTGAGATATACTTTGGCAGATTGATGGCAAAACTGTTTAGACAAAACAGCAATGTACAGGTAGTATCGACGTTTTTCATGAACATTATCTCCACCTCAATATTAAGAGTTTGCCTTCTTATCTATCCTTTCGCATGTTCCTTCCATTATCCTCATCAATACAGGATCAATGTAACACTGTCCTCTCTCCCTCCACCCTCCCGGGGGATGGACCTTAGTAATTGTTTCTCCTGGCCAGCGGACACCGGGTGAATACTAATTAAGACAAGTTTGGAAGTGAGGTTTTGTTTGTTTTCATAAGATTTTGAGGTAGGGCTGTGGGGTTCTTATGGTTTTGTCCTTATGGGGTTATTTTGTTGCGGGCAACATTTTGATGATATTGTATGTGACGATGTTAGAAACACTGTAAGATTAATTTATGATATCTTTAGACAATCTATGTAAGAAGTAAATATTCATTTACTTCGTTCTGATCCGTCCGCAACAAAATGCAAAAAAGACCAAATATAAAAACCGGGCAAGTGCTAGTCGGACTCGCTCATGAAGGGTTCCGCACCATCGTAGTAGGGGACCCCCCTTTAATTTTTTAGCGGCAACAGAAATACACATTCTGTGAAAATTTCAACTGTCTACCTATTACGGATCATGAGATACAGCCCGCTAACAGACAGACGGACGGGCAGCGGAGACTTAGTAATAGGGTCCCGTTGTTACCCTTCGGGTACGGTACCCTAAAAACGATCTACATATATCAAAAGTTTCATGATATCCTTTATTACTATTTAAAACAAACGTGAGAATTTATTTATAAAAAGTATTTGCCCCTCGTTAAACAAAATAAAACTCTAGCCACCAATTACGTAATGAATCAAAACAAACAGTTACATTAGTGCAGTTAAAACGAATGTAATTGATACAAATGAGTAAAGCGTTTTAGAAAACGTGTAATTAATGACTGAGTGTCAATCTGTCTGTTGTTTTACTGCGACGTAATTACTAATTACTGCCACACCACCACGATAGCAGAAATACTGACACTTTCTCTGTCAGGCTGCTGCACGCGGTAATAGTACTAAACGGCTGTAAGTATTAGTATGATTATTGCTTGAATAGGTACTTTTTTTCATAGTGGATGATTTACCATTCCCATGCCCGTTCTCACTAACATTAGGCGACACCTAATGAATACCTAAATATGTTTACTGTTGAAATTTCGCCGAGAGTGTTGAAAATCCAACAATGTATGCAGGCTCCATCTAGTGCTAGACAAAACATGCACTAACCTACGTATGCTAGTCATTGCCTAGAGAGCATGTTCCTATCACCTCTTTTACATCTTCGTTTCACGTCGGCTCGGGAGATAAATAAATAAATTCTTTATTCCAATACAGTGACAACATTGTTACACTTAAAGTACAACGTAAAGACATTGTAATCCATCGAATCACCATCATAGATAATGCTGAGCGACCTTATCAAAATTTGTGAAAAAGTTTTGAAAAGTTTTGAAAAGTTTTAAGGCTATAACGAGTCCTAACCACCAGTTCAGGTCGGCCGGATAGAGCATGATTTGACACAGACCGGGCGGCATAATATTCATTCGATTTTGCCGCTCCTTTGTGTCTCGTCAGACCGACCTGAACATATGTGGAGTACGCCAGTTTTAACTCAGTGGAGAGTTAAAATTGGCACAAAGTGCGTATATTTAGTCCAAATATTTTGAATCCGCATGTAACCAGTAAAATAACACTGTTGAATATGAATTAATCTGCTTTATTCCCGGAGCGAGAAAGGGTCCACCTTGACCCAGAACTCGACACTCAGAATTTATAAACAGACTCAAAATTAACCCTTTTATTGCCTCTCGCCCATAATCGAATAAAATGTACGCGGATACGAGAGCCATCCACCATCCCCATCCACACTTGAATGTATTAAACTTAATCAAGTACTTTGACCTTTTCAAGGCCACTTCGGCAAGAATTTCAGTCTAACCTTGAGGTCAGACTTATTTAAAATGCAAATTTGATCACTATCTTATCTGCTGCTGTCGTGTGAGAAATTGAAGAGGCATGCATATCTTGAAATGAATCAAGTTGCCAGAAAGATATGAATGCTTGAGATTCTTGCGAAAAGCAGAAAATGTGCCTTGATTTAATCAACTGAAAATTAGGAATTGGGTTGTAGATATACCAACTACCTTTAGCCCGTGGGGACGCCCACTTGAATGTTGGTAATTGTCCACAGGAAAGTACTGGCGGGATTAAAATGTATCCCATGTCCATCTCTAGGTAGGTCTAGGCTGATTTTATCTGTCCATATCAGATTCAGATAACATTATTTGCTCGAACATGAGTGTACATACAAATATAAGAAGAAAAAATGCATGCAAGGTGTTATAAGTACCTTGAGTTGTGTTAACATGTTAACCATATTGTAATGGTGTGCAAATCTTAACAGAAGCATTGAATTAAAAAAAAAAAAATAACGGAATTAATAACAAAATTAATTTAATTAAAATGATTGATTACATAATCGATTCATATCGATCAGATCAATGGTTTAGCCGTGAACAGGTAACAGACAGCCATGTAGACAGAGTACTAGTATAGTACTCGTCGTACGTACTAGAGTACTAGTAATAGTATTAGTATGAAAGGATATTTGACATTTGAAAGGACTGACTAAGAACTTCAAAAAATTCAGATCCCAAATTTTCAAAGAATCAAATCGCTAACATTAATTTTCCAGCAAGTTCGTTTGCGAATATTACACAAAACAAATTAATCTAAATTCTACTTAACAATAACAAAAAAAACTCAAATTCCTCGCATTTTTTACTGCAATAATTCAGCAAACAAATAAAATAAAAGTTTCATCTGAACCCTTTGGTATCGAGTTATGGGTCAGTGGGGCGTCGTGGCACTCAGCGATTTATCTGTGGCGCTGTGTTGCCATGGTAATGACTCGTGTCGGAATTGACGAGTATTTACGACAGTGATTATGTAGCATACGTTATATCTATTCCATAAGCTCTTTCGTACTGTATGTGAGAGCTTGACGAAATCAAGTATGAATTCGAAAGTAAAATACGATTTAAAGTGAAAATGGGCAATGAGTCACACCAATGTTTTTTGTTATCAGCAAGTCTAAAAAATATTGGTAACTCGAGAAAAAATAATCTGATTTTTTTCCTAACTTCAAAAATGACTGAGATAAGTACGGCATCCGCGGCAAAATCCGGCTAACGTGTGATGCCACGCTGCGAGCTGAGGGTCGAAATAATAAATGCAAACCACTTTACAAATCAAATTTTATGAAGGTAAACAGCATCACCCGCAATCGGACATGACATTCATACATAGCGACCGGAGAAACGCAGATTTAAAAAAGCGGTGAAACTTTACAACGCTGTGACTTTGGAAATCCTGGATTTCGATGAAACAAAAACTATTATTATTTGCACGAGTACGCACATTAAATGCAGTAACTTTTATAGTAATATTTTGATGTGTTAGTGTGACTCATTAGTGAAAATTCATGCTGGATTTGGGAGCTGTGGCAAGTACGAGAACAAGTGTTCCATGTACGAACAAAAAAAGGGTTCATAGTAAGCCGGTCGCTGAACAAAAATGCGAGCGCAACGCAACAGGGTTTCTACTTAGACCTGACACGATAAGGCATAAATAAGCATCCCTCAGATGGGAAATGGTAAGCAAATAATGTGATATTGGTTCCGAGGAAACCTCCTACACTTTCCCAAATATTACGAATAAGCTTTGATCCTCCCTTGATTGGGCGACAAAATTCCTACAAAAAAAAAATCTTGCTCCTTTATCTTAGCATTTTGTCATAAAGTAAAACGTCCGATAATACGGAACGTTTAGCCCTAAAATATGAGTACGTCGAACCCTTTGCCGAAGATTAGGCGGAGCCGGTTATGAGGTCACTGGGCCACCATGGTCGGGTGATAAATTTGCAGCGAGTGAGCAATATTAACGGCATGGAAATGAGCTGGGGTGCCGGAGTACCCCATGTGAGGAGCTGGGGTGCCTGCGTGCCCCATGTGACGGTGGTATCCGGGGATAAAGTTTTGTAAGGAAGACAAATTATGGAAAATTAAGCGTGTGAAGTGCGTAATTAGTTTGTGAAGAGGGTTTTGATGTTGGTATTCTTGTATTGTCTTCCTTAATGGGGTGAATATTGTTAATTTTGCAGTGTGTTTTAGTTTCTATACTAGATTAAAAAATATTTTCGAGCTTAAGAGTCTTCTTTTGTCTGTCGTAATGGAAATCGGGATCCAATATCTATATGGATTCCCAAACTAGGCTAGCCTATCCTAATAGGATTACTTTCGGATTGAGATCCAGAATTTTCTACTGCGGAAGTGTCCGTGTAAATAGACAGAAATGCGGAAGCTCTCAATGAATATCTTATTTTTAGCTTCCGTTTTCTTATTCTACTTTCCGCACGTGCCGTATTGAGTACTCCATGATACTCGTACATACCTAATGGTTCCCTAACAAGGTTAATCAAGAAACTACAGTCCCTTAAAGAAATCTCTTTTACGTCCAGACATTTAATTCCGTCCATCAAAGTAATGCGGCCCCTAAATCGTCTAGATGACTCAATTAAGCGTTAGATTAAAGAAAGTGCGTGATTGTTGTGCAAAAGCGATGCGGTGTCATCGATCGACCTCGGTATCGCGTGACCTCGTTCGTTGCTTTTATGTGTGGCGACTGGAGTCGTGTCGGTGTCGTCACGGAGAGACTTAGCGTCTTCAAGGGCTGGACAGCGATGGCCGAAGGGATCGGGGTGTCGGCAAGTGGGTATCAGATTGCGAGATTGGAAAAGCGGGATTATGGTGTTTGTCTGATAAGGAAGGGACGGTGTTGAGTTTATGACTTGAGGGTTGCTTTTGGGTTTTGAGAACATAAACTGTAGATATAAACCATTTGAATAGCATTTGCAGTAGTGTACTCAAAGCGGCAGATGATTTCGAAGAACTTGAATGAAGACGACAAAAGACAGACATTTTTTCTTTCTGTAAATTCAATTGACATTGAGCCCATTACATTAATACGGCGTGGTCTGAAAATAAAACGGTTTACGCTCAATTTTTTTCTGCGAATTTTACAGATAAGTGTTTCATGCGACAGTGTCTTTCATTAATTGTAAATACATGAATAACTCAGGTTCATCTTATTCATTTGGTACTTAATTTATTACAAAATAAAGTGCCTCAGTAAACCCAAATTAAATTAAAGTCAACGGAGTATATAAGGTTCGATTAATATAAGCAGCACTTACTTAAATTTTCGAGTACATTACAAACTGGCTGGCCATGTTTCGTGGAACACGGTTGGATCAAAATGGCTATCCATTACCGAGCAGGCTTACTGACTGATTAAATTTATGTTTCTCGTTTGTTTTTACTTAGAATGAAAATTAATCAGGATCATGTTCCTTTTATACACGGGTACGTTTTGGTAAAAATACTGTGACTGGCATGAATGTGTTCAAATATTCAGTATCAAGAAAGCACTGTTCTCAATATTTCGCTATTGGAATGATTAGGCTTACCGAGGTATTATAGTTATTTTTAGAACTTAAGAAGCTTATACTCAGTAGCAAAGTGCAAAGCCTAAAGTAGACTAATGCCACACTAATATCGCACAACAAACAGATTTAAGGATTCTTCCGAATGGACTACTTTTGTGTCCATGAATAGAAAACAAGCAGAGGATTATAATATGATGGGATTTAGTTCCTCAGTTGTCTATTTTGTGTTAGGAGTTCCTACTTAAGATTAGAGTTAATCATTGCCGACCTAATTAAAGCAGTCGTCCGTTGTCTAGCCACTCAGAGCAGACATGCTTTGTAATCTGAGACGAGGCCGGGGGTCATTGCTCGCTGTTGACTTGCGAGAAAAACGTGGCAGGATAAAAAATATATTCCTTCTCGGTAATAGAAAATAACATTTTCATTGAAGACTTTTCCTTGAATATCGGTTTGAGATACAGGTTTGTTGTTACAAAATTATTATGTTTCCAGCTATACTCTACGATTTGCTATGCATAACTTGCTTTTTACTTGTCCAAAGTTTTTTCTGGATATACACGCAAAAATACCAATCAACAAGCCTATCTAAATCACAGATAAACCAACTGTGAATCTTATTCTAATCACCGTAGCTACTAGCTAAAATGATTTTGACACCAGATTCCCTTAGATCAAAGACCAGGTTTCCAGAAACAAGACTTAGCGTGTCAACACAGGGACATAGCACAGATCACCATAGCCAATCTAGTAGATAAATAAATTTCCCATCGACCTTGAATGGACGGTATCTAGCCCAGACGCGCACTCGCGCAGCAACGCAGTAAATCTTGGAAGACGCCGGGGCAAGGTCATGTCGCACATCAAATTGAACGCGAGCAGTGATTGGTGACACGGCGTCACCCACGCGACTGTCTTGTGTGTAGAATGACGAGAGGGGTCACTCCAGACATACCTTGAAAAATAATTCAGAATGGAATAGTTTACAAAGTTTCTGTACATTTTGTTTTTTTTTCTTTCTTTGAATCCAACTACCTACTTGAGGCTTTCTTTGTGGAGTTGTGGACAAAGCTGATAGTATGTTCTCCATGTACAATAGAAACTGAAATTCATTCAATGGTTTTCTGTTAATGCCCGAGAGCAGAGCCAAACATACTACGAAGAAGGACTTAAACATTAATGCCTCGCTACGAAGTAGCAACAGCTGGTTTCCTGAAAAGGCCCAGTTGTACATTTTCCTGATTATCTATGGCGGCCTGATTTGTGTGACAGCAAAGCCATCCTATGATGAAGGATTTCATTACTTTAAGATGGATCTCGTAGCTTGGAACCTCGATGGATCTCTAGAAGCCATGAGCTAGATACTTGTCTTGTATCCTGAACCTTCTGTGCCCTCATGCATTTATTGTGTTCGTGGGTGACACGAATAACCGCCGTCTGCTCACACAATATGGCGCCCGTGACGTCAGCCTCTTAGATGATATCATCCCCTATTTGAATTATTTCCTCCCCTATCTTATTGCGATCTTTAAATGTTATTAAGTCACGTCCTTTGGAGCGTTTAAATGTAATGTGTGTATATGGGACGCATGAGGTAATGTTGATGTCATTTGCGTTCCGGCTTTTATGTTAATGTATGAGTTTGATTTCAATTCTGGTTTTATCTTTATGTGTTCGCTAGTATACATGACCGTAGTTCCATCAACTACTACATTTGTTTTAACTTTAATTATGCATTATGTCAAGTACTTATATCTTTATTATCATCATCTTCCTGTCCTTGTGCCATATTATATTTGTTGGAGACAGTGTAACACGTCTTCTTCTTCCATTCTCCTTTGTCAAACGGTAGGTAGTTCGTAGCCTTACCGACATTTATCCTGGCTTCCGTCCTGCTAGAATAGAGTCATTCAACCAGGGTCTCTTCCCCATATTTGTTTTTACAACTTGTTTACGACAAACAGTAATCTCAAGTTTCCGGATTTTGGACATGAAAGGCACAATCGTCGCGTCTTAAAACTTTAATATCTGTTTCTCTAATAAAATATCTTGTTTCAGGAGTTTGTGCCAAGTTCCCTTAAGTATTTCCTTACGTTTAACTTTGTAACAAATTACAAACATACGTCGTAACTTTAACTTAAAGGTATTATATCGTACGTGTGCTTTCAAAGGTGTATTAAAGTGAAAGCTTCAGTATTTAAATTAAAGCCGGAGTTAAGACTTGCCTTTTAATTCGAGTGAATGTTTGGGGAGTAAATACCTATTACATATTATTGAGATTGTTATGAATGCTAATTTGTAATCTTACGTGGTGTTGTTGGCTTAGTTACACTCTGTTTAATTGAATTCTTTATTCGTTCCGTCTAGCACTACAATATCTAGATGTTGTTGAGTTTATTTTACCTCTGCAGCCGCATAAACATATTACCCAGGTGATTTAAATTATTTGTTTATGAGACACATCTTTATATTCATATTTTGCTGTTAGTATTCCTCGGTCCTCGCTTTTCTTCATCCATTATCTTGTTTTTTCTGCCGTTGTCTCAAATACTTAACGCCGATCTTTCTGATAAACTCCATTCCCTCTTGCGCCAATCAGTTGACCCCTATTACACACTTCCCTAACAAGCGTAGTGCAGTGTTTACACGATACCAGCAGCTTGCCAATAGTGTGAACTGTGTAAACTGTACAATACACGTGGCCTGCCGCCGCACTGCGCCCGGCACACGGCGCTGCCGATTGATTTAACATGGAGCTTCTCTGCCACCTTTGTTACATGTATGTGATATTGTGCCCGCATGGCTGACACCTATGTTATGCTTGTACGTGGATTGCGGAGAATTGATAGGCTAAGTCTGATGATCGACAGATGCGTGATCACTGCTGCTTATTTACAGATTACTTACAGTATTTATCTTTTTAAATTTAGACGAAGAGGGAATTATCTATTAGAAATGCTGATCAGTTTATGAGTCCTACAATGTTAATTTGACAATATCTCTCATTACACACTTCACAAACCTTAATTTAGTAGATAATTTCTAGCACATTTGCTTCTAGCAACATATGGGGTACGTAGGCACCCCAATTTTTACACTGAAATATTGTGCGTCTGTAAATGTCTGGTAAATACCTGGAGTCCGAGACAAAGTAAGAACTTCTCGTTGCAACACTTTTACTGGACGGAACAAGAGTTGCTTACACGGGTTTTACCAGGGTAAGCCTTCCATATGTAGCCGTGTAAGTTTATCTTATGAAGTACAGTATTTATACCATGAGTACATGTTCTGACTATACATATAAAATAATAAGAAGGCTTGAGTACATATAGCGTGACTGCTTATTAAATAACTTATAACATTTATCGCTTCACATGTGCTAAAGAAATGCTCTAAACGTAACCACTTTTGAATAATTCATGAAGTATGATTATTAGTGGTAAGTAATGTGTTTTAATCTTCTTTTTTTATTATATGAGTGTTATGGTTTCAGCAAATCAATTTCTTCATTTAGGAAATAACCTGTCGTCTTCTTCGTGGTGATTTTAATCTATTATAATTAAGTATTTGCGCCGTATATTTATCGCCATCACTATAACTACGACATTCTGCCTTCTCTTTGTTTATTTGAGATGGTCCAACATAGGCACAACCATTGAAGTCTAGTTCTGTGACAATCTGGCTACTTATTTGAACCACGTAACTTTGAGTCGCGTTGTGGACGACGGCTTTAAGCATGAACCTTTTTGTAAATGATTTATATTCAACTTGTTTTTGCCTCGACTCATTCACAACTTATTTTTATTTTGCATAACATTTCACGCTAGATGATATTATTTCTAGTTTATTCCACAGTTATACTTAAGTTTGTTATAATTTATACCGACCGACGTATGCTTTTATAGGCTGTTCAAGCGTTTTGTAAAAAACTAGTAACACGGTAGAAACTAACTTTGTTTGCTTAGAAAAAGTTCTTTTGATAAAAATGTCAGTCTTGGGTTAAATAAAAAGCCAGTTTAATATTCATGTTGTAAGTACTAAAAATAAAAGAAATAGTCCTACGTGGATGTATTTTTTATAAAGACTTGAGCGGGATAACATATTCAAGGGGATTAAAACATTTTCTTGTCTCCTTCACTAAGTAGGTACAGTCATCATCACCTCCCGGCCATTTTCCCATGTTACTTGGGGTCGGCAGCAAACCGTTTTTCTTGCATTCTCCGTCGTCACTCTATCATTTATTCTGTTTTCTTTCAGTGTGTATAGGTTAAGTTTGCTTCAAAATATAGGAAATTTATTTTAAACATTTTAGCCAAAATTGGTTCTAAATGAATACTGCTCGGCTCCTAACTAGACTTACCTAAAGCCTTTGACAGTGTGTGCAAGGAGCTTGGATCACTTTAGCAGACTGTGATTAAAGCTAAATGGGTGCGCTACAAACTTGTTAGGGGGACTAATGTTCACTTTGAATGTTAAATAGATTTAACAAACACACATAATCACGCTTCTAACACTAATGTGTTCAGCAGAATTGTAGTCAGTGCTAAAATGTTTTTTTTTATGCAACTTGTTAGAAGTTTGGAGAGTCGACGAACTGGAAGTTGAGAATTTAGCTTTTTAGAGCAGTAAAACATGTTTCTAAAGTACCGGTTATTTGTCACCGAGAAAGTTGTATTTAGAACGGTCAAATAGATCTGATCTGATTTATACATAATTATATGCTTTCCATTGAACACTTATTTGCTCAAAATTCGTTTTGTTATTCATTAAGCAAGCAAAACACACATCATAACATTCGCATTAAGCAACATCGTCTCTAAACCTTTAAAACTGCGTACGTCTTCTGTTTTTAATTCAGAATAGCGGGCACTTACACGTAATGTGCCATTATGCTAATGTAAACGATCGCAAATAGCCGCGCACAGCGCAATGAGCGCCCAACAAGAGCCTGGAGTAGGGTTACCATGTCATTATTTGAAAACATACCAAAACATCACCCCAGTAGTGCCCGCAGGGTTAGGTGGAGGAGCCATAATACCTGACACCCACATTTCAGTCATGTTTAAGTCTCAATAGATTGTAAAGTTGAAAAGTCACAACATAAAGCCGGACATTTTTAAGAAAGTCGGGACGTGTCTGGAGTTTTTAAATCTTTCTGTGTTTAGCACGCGTAATTTTTTTACTTTAACAAAATCCTCTTTTGTTGAAGAGTCCGGGTAAATTACAAGGCCGAACAAAATCCGGACTGGAAGTCAAAAAGCAGGACATTATCGGAGAGATGGTAACCCTATGCCGGAGTAATGAACGCGATGTATGGAGACCGCACGCCCCGTTACAACGTCAGCGCGTGCGGTTATAAAATGAATTGTGAGATACGAATTATTATTTAGCGGTCTGTATATATTACATTAGTCTTTCTTTTATAAAGAGAGGAATATAAAGGCGGCGGCAACTATCGATCTCAAATTGTAGGTCCTGAAATAATTATAATTTAGTGCAGCCGTCTACTGCAAGGGTGTTCTTGGGTGACAGGATTTGCTCATCTAAAGGTTGTCAAGATTGCTTTTAGCGATAAGACCGCTCATTGTGTCAACCTATGTGAAATGTCGTCCTTAATGTAAATCTAATTTCTATGGTTTACAATAATAAAGAGTATTCTATTAAACAAAACATCATTTAATTTTAACGGAGTGTCCTGGAATACCGCAAGGCTATATCCTGAGTCCAAAAATCAATGTGCTAAAACAAGAACTTCGTAAAAAGAGTCGTATCACAAAGTTTTGGTAATCGGTTTATATCTGAAAGCTGTATCCCACAGCTTCGAGCGTCAAACCAAATAATTGGGTTCCCGTCCTTAGGGGATCGGATTCGATTCCGGATTTGTACACATGTATGTATGGTACGGTAGATTGTAAAAGTAACAATACCGAGTGTATTTTATAGTATTTTCTGCTTGGTAGTCATATTGTCGATTACATTTGACGATTTGGCTTCGTTCCCTTTGAGGGTTATAAAAGATTTGGATATAGTAGATAAGATTATGGAATCAGCTATTTCATAGTTAAGCAGGTGAACTTATTATCCAAAAATCACTAAATCTATATTTAATTTTTTGTTTAACATGTTTAAATGTCGATATAAGTTTATTAGTTTCGCTAGCTAATTTGATTTGAATTGATATACCACTAAGTTATTTACCAGTTCAGACAAGTAAATATTGGAAAAAGCTAGAACGAAACATGAGATATCATTATCACGGAGCTATAGACAAATATTGTGACAGATAGTTATGTCAGCGCTCTCGGTAAACACAGACACCATCAACAAGTGTTTGTGTTGTCTATGGGGTTATTGTCTCTTCTCTCTTATATTATTCTTCCAAAGAAGTTAATAAATATTTTCTCTTCACAGCGGCATCTTGTTTATCGTCAGTTCTGAGCTGGATTTGAGTAGCTATTCATTGCTTACTGTTGATTCACGAGGTACTATTTTACCCACTTCCTTACCAATATAATAATTCGTTACCTACATAAATGCCAAGCTTGCATTTGGTGAGTACTATTACACTAAGACACTCTTCATCATCACGAACTTCCGAACCATGTTGGGCTCGGCTTCCAGTCTAATCGGATGCACTAATATTTTACATTGAACGATTGCCTATCCGACCTCCTGAACTCAATTACTTGGCAACACGTTAGGTTAGTCGACACGCAAGTCAATTTCAAAATCATGACCAGAAACTCCATTTATGTATGTCTCCAAGCTCATAAATAATTTAGTTACAAAGCAATATGAACAACAAAAGTAAATGAGACATTAGTACCTGTTACCCTCTGTAAGCAAAACGTGCTTCTCGCTAGAGGTGCTCATTAAATCTCAGTTCATTTCAATTAGTAGACTTCATGTCTTCTTAGTTGGAAGTTAGTTGGAGCCAGCTGTTTCTGTAGTGTCAAGACGACATGTTGTATTTCTACAAGTTTTGCAGCGCTTTGTGGTAAGCAAGTTCAGAGCGTCTGTTAATTAGGAGAAGATAATGAAATGCATGACACTAGTATAATGTGACCTATATGCTGTTTGGCTCTGAGTGTAATGACATTTATTTTTCCCAAAATCCCTATGCAATGACAATCAGCACACTTGTACTGCGTTTAAAAGCTGACAGTCTTATCATTTATCATAGTTCTAAGTAGTTGTGCTATTAGACTTTAATCCTCTTCTTCATGATTAGTGTTTCTTACTCCTGCTACGACGATCAACAGAATTGACGTACGCTTTTTAGTAGCTTTTTATGTCAATGCGAAATTATTAGCAGTTGCATCATCATTAACGCCTACTACCTTTGACAACTTTCTTGCTTCTAAGGCGTAATATAAATTAGTAAGTTCTTTACCCATTGCTACCCCTACTTATCCATTTGAATGCACTTTATTTGTTAACTTTCCCAGTTTATGTAAATTAGGGGTCTCCACATCTTACTCCTGGTTAATTTACCTGCAGGCCAGTTGTCGTTTCATTACAGAGACCTGTTTGTTTGTTCGTCTGTTTGTATGTAGATGTGTTTGCTTGCATCCCCCGAGGCTTTGCACTGTAACCGCTTTGTGTGGTAAGCATTAGAATGAGAGGGAATACATATGGGGAATTAATTGCATCTTTGTCAAGTGGTTTCGAGTTTGAAGTTGCTTTGTTTTAATTTAGCATGGAAATTTATCGAAAGAATGATTGCTTCTGATTTTTATTCATCATCAAGTTCGTCTTGAATCTTTAACTCGTTATTAATGTTTTGTTCCTTTCTTCCATAATATTCTTTTCCTTATAGCCAATAAGGAATTCTTCGAAGTGATCAGATCCTTTCATAATCAAATTTCTTCCTTCTTTGACAAAGATACGGCGAAGTATTCTTTTGTACGTCATCAACGAATACCACTTCTATGTATTCACAATGCTTTCAAAACAATAAGAGTTATCGGGAATTACTTTTCTGTTTTGTTGTTGTTTAGAGACTTTTAATAATACACGTGTTTTTATATGAAAACCTGATTTTGTAATTGCAAAACCTGATTTCAAAATCTACGGCTACAAATATCACAAGCTCAATAAAGCAATGTGTCTGATTAATAAAATTTTTGTCTTTAACCGTTGGTATGCCGGGAACGTGGATCTGCACAATCTGGCTGTGCTGCCAAACCGATGCTACTGTTAAAAAAGAACATAACGCGTTTTAAGACAACTTTAGTTTAGTTCGCGGTTAAAGTCGGTTAAAATCCCCATCACGGCCGACCTTTAAAGATAACCTAACTTAATCTCTCAACCAACCTCAAACGTCCACGTGCCACCATTATCAACGCCAAAATTTGCCAACTACCCTCAAACAGAAAAAGATTGCCGTTAAGGGTTGCATATTAAAGTGCAACTTTTCTAATTATGCTAATTCCGTGGCGCCAAATGTTAATTATTCTGACCTAATTAGTTCTGTGTCGGTGGCGCCATCTATAACTTGCCTCTTGGAACTGCACTAATGGTTGTGGTGACTTCAACGGATGGGTCCTCTCCTTCCCTAATTTTAAGATACTTTTTAATATCTGCCATTGTTTTTTTTTGCGCGACTCTTTTCCATCCAATGTTTTTAAGAAATTGCTTTTAGCGGTATGACCGCGCATTGTGCTTGCTTTTTCCTCTTGGTGTTGACCTGATTCCGTAACATATTGTATTCCACGATTCGAAGTATTTTGGAGGAGTTTGTATTGACATTGTTGACAGGGTTGTTTACGCTGTCAAGTAGACGGGCTTGCAATAAATGTTGTTCAAAATCAAAGGTGAGTAAGTGCGTTACGGATTTAACCCAGGAGGTATATTATGCTCGACATTTGAGTTGGATTGAATTCATGCATGTTACACAGATGCGTTAAAAAGTTTAAACAATATTGTCAAAGCCTTAAAAGTGTTTTTTACTCAAACTTCCTCTCTTTCTTCTATATAAAAAAGCCGTTTTACGACAATTCACTTGTCTTTCCACTTAGGCATGCGCTAAAACACTGGCAGTAATAAACCCTACTCACAAAACTGTTGGCCTGTTGGCCCTAACTCGTAAATAAGAATATAGAGTTGTTTCAAACTACGTTCATAATGTTTTTATTAAGGAAAGTCGGTGGTAAATTGGAAATAATGGCTCGGAATACTTGGGAAACACGAGGCAGAGTTACGAAAGTAGTTTTTTATATTGATTACGGACGCACAAGTTTTATGAACGGTTTTAGCTTGATGTTAGAGTTGAACTTGGTAAATTGGTGTAATGTCATTATGTCACTAATTACTATATTTAACGTGTCACAGCAGTCAGTGGCCTATTTTAATCTCTTCCTTAGCTAATGGCATACACCTTAAAGCCATATAAAACTTTCAAAACAAAACATACACACGGATAAAAACAGCATTAACATAAAAAGTGCAGTAGTCACTCGCGTGCGTGATACGCCACCATAACCGCGTACCTACGCAGGTACTGCGAAACCAAAGGTTTTACTGAAGCGTGCGGTTTTATGATAAACCCGGGAAAATGAAAGTTTTATGATCGTGTGTACGCTGCTTAAGGACCAGGATTCAGTTTCATTATATATAGTCGTAAAAACTTAATTATTGTAACTGTTATTGTTTATTTGAAATTGAACGGAAGTAGTACAGTTGATTCTATAAAAGGCTGTAAGCAGGCGGCTAACTGTACAAACGCCGTACCTATGTTGCTCGAAGCAAATCTTTGAAAGATGTGTTTGCTAGTTAAAAAACTATTGCGCAATTTAGATACCTTTGTGCTGCCAGGGAAATTAATTGTTAAGCGAATTGACACCCTCTACGTCAATTTGTTGTTTAATAGCTATTTTATACAACTGTCAATGAAATTCAGTTACTTAGTTTATTTGCATATAGGAACCTAACTTGGTGGTCAATTTGCTTAAAAATGTATAAACCTAACTTTACCAAATTCTTGCAAAACTCGCAAACTAAAACCTCTCCCTGTATGTTACCTATCCCAGATATTCGCGTTTTACAATAATTGCAAATAGGATTGTTTAGCAAATGGAATCCGTCCAATACGGCTTAGAAGTAGCGATACATATTTATTAGCCGCTTATCGTAGTCGAGGCGAGCGCAGGCGTCTTGTGCGGATTACACGTGGAATAGGATTAACTACGCCCTTTGTACGCCGCGTAGTAGGAAGCGAGTAGCTGACGTACCCTGCAGGTAGCCAGGTACGTTGCGACCTTGTGTAACTAGCTTTATGAGTGTCTTTAGTGAAAGTGGGTATGGTGGAAAATGGAAGAAGAACTTGTGTCTTAATATTTTAATTCGGGATTCATATTTTCGGGCACTTGAGCGTTTTCAATCAATCAAGCCAACCTGTCACAGTCTACTGCTTGCTGGAGTTAGGCCTCTCCCAACGTGCTTGAACTTTTTAAATATTCTTTGCAGTATCCGTATGTTCAAACATTTTAGGCCATAGCATGGCCAAAGGTATCAGGACACTAGCGCGAAAGACATTTGCGCGAAGGACACTTGCGCGAATCCACATGCGCGAATCCACATGCGCGAAAAGACATATGCGCGCATGGACTTTTGGGCGATTAGACTTTTGCGCGAATGGACCTTTGGGCGCATAGACAGTTGCGCGCATAGACACTTGAGCGAATGGACTTATGCGCGAACGGACATTTACGCACAAAGACAGATGCGCGAAAGGACTTATGCGCGAATGGTTAGGTTAGGTTAGTTGTACAGTAGACCTCAAAAGTGCAGTACCATGCTAAAGATTACATTGCTATGAACTGTGCGAGCGCGATACAGCTGTGTGTGTGCGTGTGCGTGTATGAGTGATGTCTCAACATTCTACACATAACACACACTAATGAACTGTCGTCACACTACGCGAAATAGCATTATATTTCTGTTGCATTTAGAATACATATCATAGTGATGACCTGTTCTTACCATTGCATTGTTAAAATTCGCGTAGTATTAACATGGGTTGGTGGCTGTTTGGGCTGAGCATGGGTTCACGATCAATGAAGTCCAAGTTCGAATCCATGTTATTACAATGTGGGGCTGTTTTTTGTTTCTTTGAAACCTTAATTATATTTGTATTTTAAGCAGAAAGTCGTTAGGTATTTATGTTTATTTATAATATAGTCATGCTTATTATTTATTTTTTATAAGAAGTTAAATATTAGATAGTTATTGTATTATTATTTAACCTCATTAATTAATTTTTATTTTATGTTTTCGGTGTTGGAAGGTGGAAATAAAAAAATCATGCTGAATGATAACAAAAATGTTTATTCGTTTTATTTATTTATAAAATTAACAAACTTTTATGAGAATGTGACGTCACATTCCTATCTAGGCAAAAAAAGTTCTCTTATCACCGTTCATAAGATTTTTTGTTGTATACCCACTTAGTCAATTCATAATAAGAATAACATAACACGGAAAGGATATTCTAATAACACAAATATAATTGTTGATACCCGCTTATTATAGGTATCAGTATTCAGCAGAGTTAATTGAATACTAATATATGAGTTAGACTTTATGAACGTGTTTTTTTAATGTAACGTCACATTGAATGTATTGAGGTTATAGCTTAAGTGTTCATTTTCTTGACGAAAAGAATATTGAAACTAAACCCCAATTTAACATTATTAAATTTAAAATTTATTTCTTATTTTTTTTTATTTTTATTTACGGTTATGTTAATATTACTAAATATTTAGTTACCCGGTCTACTTACTTATTAAATTAAGTATTATTATTTTTTCGCCATAAATTAAGTCTTCCTTTTGGCAAGACTTGAAAGTCTTCTCGTCAGAAAATACAGTCACCTCCCAGTTAAAATGTAAATAATCTCGAGCAAAACGTAGTCTTTCCTCCCTGTGTTTTTGTGTCAAAAATGGTTTTTAGCTGGCTTCCGATGATGTAAACCTTCAGCATGGACTGCATGGCGAACAGTCTGTAATGTAGTATCCAATTGCTCTGCAAACATTATAGTTGGAATGAAACCATTTGTTTCATATTCTTCCACCATAAAACGTCGCTGAGTCGGGTTAATAAGCGGCGGCCTTTCACTTCTTAGACGACTCTTCAGACTACCTTCTTCCTCAAACCTCTTTACCCAACGGCTAACAGAATTTCTAAAAAAAAAACAAAATGTGATTACACACTTGCAACTAGCAATTTATTTAATAATAAGAAAATCACACACCACAACTATCATCATAATAATTATAATTTTTAAAAATAACTTACACATTTTAAGCCAGTTTCAGTTGAAATTTGAGAAATATTAAGCCCATTTTTACGCAAAGTGACAATATTTGCTCTGTCATCAATACTAATATTAGCTTGCATCTTGAATAAAGACAATCAAACAATACGCTAATCGTAATAATAACACAAACGCTCGTAACAAAGTTCACCAACTAACAACGTCATAACTAACTACTTTGTTCAATCCAGAAGTTTATTTTGTTTCACATTCACCCTCATCTTTTTTGTTAATAATAAGTTCCAACTAATATTTAGAAAAACATATCTCATCGGGTCTAACGTATCATTTATAATTAAAACACAAAAAGTGTAATGTCACTTGGGTTCGAACGCAGACTATACTGTGCGAAACATTTTATCTATAGCGTTAACCGCTAAGCCAGATAGACACATAATTGTTTGTTTGCAATTAAATATCACTAACTTAATACTCCGTCGCGACATGACAGGCTTGTCACTAAGGCAAATGATCATTATATCGCACTCTTTCTGACTAGATAATTATGAAAGAGAGCGATATACGAGATCGTGTATGTGTGCAAAATGTTTGTTATGGAAAAAGGTCGTAAGTGCGACTTGTTTTGATGCGATCGTTTTGTGAAACTGCTACTGCACTTATGGTCTCTACTGTACAGTAAACATAACACTGAGGTTCTTCTAAATCGGAATCGATTCATTAATCTTTTTTGTACAAAGTAACAAGAATGTTCTATACATCAATATACATTTGTCATAATAGACATTAAAACAACTGAATGACCTTAAAAATCGACATTAATGAAACCCAAAAGCTTGAACAGAGAGTAAAATTATTTTGAAACATACGATCAAAATCGATATTGTAAATCGATTAAACAATAATTATATCTGGCAACACTATTCATGGTAGATAGGAAAAAATAATTTGACATGTCACTCGGGCAGTGTTGCCACTTCTCTCGCTCTATCTCATTGAAAATACTACTATATTTAATACTTTTCACTTTTTTTTTTTTTTACTATTTTCTTTTTTTTTTCTTGAAATGGCATACTCAAGTTGCTCGTGTCAGTCAGAAGGTTACTGGTTCGTTGCGGGCTTTGTACCGCTTGAGAAACTTTTTACCCTCAAATACGAAAACAATGCTTGTACAGTCCTTAATTTTTCCTATCATCGATTACGGTGACGTGTGCTACTTTGACCTGAATGCGGATCTCCTCGACAAACTTGACCGTCTTCTAAATAACTGCATTCGATTCGTTTTCAATTTGCGTAAATATGATCATGTCTCCGAACACCGGACTCTTCTTAAGTGGTTGCCCATACGTCAGCGTAGGGAGCAAAGGGCGCTTACCACCTTGTTTTCTTTTCTTGTTTCTCCCACTTCCCCTAGTTACCTTGCTCCCCACTTTCAGTATATTTGTGCCAACCATAATAGGAGCCTGCGATCATCGCAAAACCGTATGCTTCAATGTCCCTCTCACCGCACTGATTTCATTCACCGATCTTTCTTTGTCCAGTCTATTTCTCTGTGGAATGCGCTTCCCCAGGAAATCAGGATGGCAACCAATCGCTTATCTTTTAAAATTAAAGTTCGTGAGTACATTCGGAAGAAGCTGGCAGTTTCGTCACAACGGTAATGTTTTCCCCATGGTTTGTGTTTTTATTTTGGTATATTCGCGGAAATGTTTATTTACATTAATTTAAATTTTGATATATATTTATAGTATTTGATATATATTTATAGTATTTTATATATCCTTGTAGTTAATCTTATTATTATTTAAAATTATTTTCAGATTTACACCTACCACTGCTTGTCTTTACATCACCCAAAGGTTGACTGGTAGAAAATGCCTATGGCATTAAGTCCGCCTCTGTACTTCTGTGCTTGAAGTGTTAAATAAATAAATAAATAAAATAAGAAATAATATGATGTTATGTTTACTCTACAGATTAACCGTAGCCAGTCGCGAGTAAATCTAGTCGTGGAAGTGTCCTTTTGCGCAAAAGTTCATTCGCGCAAGTGTCCATTCGCGCAAGTGTCTCTGCGCGCATGTGTCTATGCGCGTAAGTGTCTATGGGCGCAAAAGTCCATTCACGCAAAAGTCTAATCGCCCAAAAGTCCATGCACGCATATGTCTTTTCGCGCAAGAGGGTTCGCGGAAGTGTCCTTCGCGCATATGTCTTTCGCGCAAATGTCTCAGATCCATGGCCAAAGGCCTTGCTTGGTATGCAGTAGAACACATTAGTATTAAAAGAAATAAGCTCCAGTCGCAGTTTATGCTAGAGCAAACTATTGAAGAAAAAAGCGACAGCAGTCCTCTTCGGCAATTTTAAAACGCTGCTATCTCTTAGCTTGATTATGTAGGTGCATATCACCCGCCTGGACCCAGACTATCACAAGTCTAGAAGCAAGGTTCAGGGTTATCGCGACATAAAGATAAGTGTCGCAGCACGAGGGCGCGCCGACTCTTTGCGCAACGCCCATCCATTTGGGCGCCGCGGCCGGAGGTCAGGGAACTTGCTAATATACAAGAGTGGAACTATACGCTGATGTTTGTAAGCTTGGGAAATTTTGGTTACCAAGACACCGAAAACTGTCTAAAAGAATATGAAGCGATGAAGTCACGGAATTAACAGCCCTTGATCGAAGATTGTACATAACAGTCACAAATAAATACATTGTCACCCCCAGCGAAGAATTGCCCCAGCGACCGCTTCTGTGCTTCCCGCAAACGATGGTGTAGTGTACATACCTATTGCAGAGTTACCTCCGCATTTTAACCTTTTTTTGGTGGAATCTCGAGACCCAATATTTTTCTTTTAATTGACGATTCTAAAATTTGAAATAACTGTCTATAGAGTTTTTTTCATTTTTTCCATTCGTGTGCCAAGCTTCAAAGAGCATCTATCGATTTGAAAATTAAACCCATAATTTTATGAAGATTTAGTAATGGTGAGCGGGTTTGAGGCTGCCGTGAGGCAGTTTATTGATGTCGTCATCACGCAAGTGATGTAAGATACATTGTTTTCCTGGTACGTATTGATGGTTGAATCTTTTAGTTGAATATCCTATTTATCCTGGTATTTTTTTCTTACTGATGATCTTGTCCTTGAAAACTGATATTTTAGACCGAATATTTCATTTGTTATATGTTGAAAAATCAGTGGAAGGGGTCATAATCTTTCAGGCCCCTTTTATTTTAGTTTCCAATCTGGAAACACGTTTAAAATATATATATATATGTCGATGAATGATTGAAAGTCGCTGGCGAGGTTGGTTACGTGTCCCACGTGTCTCGTTGACAGGACGAGCATCGGGTGATGCTCGTCCTGTCAACGAGATTGCGCAAGGAGCGACGTTCAGGATCCAAATTTAAAAATTTATCTATGAAATCGTGGTATTATTTAAGCATTATAGTCAGGAGCAGTGATATACATAAACTGTGTATTCTAAATGAAGACGTTGGACATTTAAAAGATAGGGTAATATATTTTACGTTGTTTTAGCCATTTTGTCAAATGTAATTGCGTATTTTGTTTAAAACAAGAAATCCTTCAACAATTTTAAATTCTTATAAAAATACTGTTACATGTTAGGTGCACAAAATTTATTTTTATATAGCTCTGTATTTTTTACCTTTTTTCCCCATCTTAAACCACATATTCATTCTATAAAATTTTGTACAAAAGTGAAGTGAATTCAATTTTTTATTTATAACTCACTACACTATGTGTATATTATATCGGCTTGCCTGTTAAGCATCGCCTCTTATAATTAATTTCTTATGCCTTCGTGTCTTAAACCTCTTGACCGAGGACACTCGACCACGCCGCACTTTCTCGCGCAATGCTTAACCAGATACGACCGACAGAATACGTCATCGATACCATAGATTTAAATCTAGGCGATTGTATCGATTAGCATTCGCTCTAGTGAATTTTTCTATTTTTTGTTACTCTTTGAGCGACTTAGATGCGATCAGTACATCCAAACCGCTGCTAGTGAGAATACTGAAAGCAGTTCAAATGTGATCGCGTCCAGTTTCATTGTTACAATTCGCCCTTACTTGGAAACAACAGTCGAACTCGTATATCACAACACTTTCCTACATATCATTGTGCACAATGCCCACTGTTTCCTCATGCGGCGTATCACAGGCGTAGTGTCGCCCACAGAGCCTGCAGTACGCCGACTACGCCGCGTATTCGTAAACGTAGGCACTTATAGTAGTCCGTCGGGACGATGCGGTACGAAATATGATTTGTGCGTGCCCAGTGCTGCGCTAGGGTTGTCCGTCACACTCGATTAAATCATAACAATATATTTTATAAAATGTCTGCAATTTCATCTTGATCTTGATGTTAAAAGATTCAACAGTTTAGAAGAAAACAATAGTTGATTTTATTATTGTATGTAGATCTTGACAATTTATGATTGCCTCAGCAGCAATAAATCGACTCGACTATGGAACAAGATTGAGTTGATTTATTACACCTTGCGGTCAAATTGACAAAGTAAAGATAACATCTTGAACTTTATTTCGTCAGAACAATCTAAAACAGAGTCATCACGGTTTTGTATAGCCTTGCCACTGCCACTGACAATGAACACTCTGGGGTAATCGCTCTACAAAATATGATTAGTGCGTGCCCCAACAGGCCTGAGCTAGGGTTGTCGCTAACGGGTAACGGCTCGATGGTTGGTGTCGATAGGCGCGTCGTGCCTGGTCATTGTTTCAATTTACGGTTGAAGGGAATGGTTGTTAAAGGGTTTTTGCTTTGCTAGGGCGAAGAGCTTTTAAAATGGCGTGCAATTTGATCTATAAAGCGTGGTTTATTTGTATATTGCTCTGTGTAATTATTATTTAATATTAAATGTATGTGGTAAGGCGAATGAAAATTATCATGCATTTCCGATTGGCTTCACATTTCAAAGGCTCCCAAAAAAGTTAACTAATCGCCTCTTGGTAGTCTTGATGTCAGCACCATTGTGATAATCGATGCGGGACTAAAACAGAACGAAGTGGAAAGAACTTAAAACCTAATCGAAACGAAAATTAATGTAGTTCCAACTTATAAACTACTAAGACTACTAAAGACAGACTTGTAAAGCTTTAATTCCTTTAAGATACTTGCATAGATGTATTATGTGAATTGCTTCCGTTTTGCTTTTAACAAAGTAAGAGTATCTAGTGAACTGGTAATGGCGCCTATGTAGCACCACTTAGACGGCTCGGCTTACAGTTACGAGTTATTCACTCACTGAGATGTATTCCTTGCATTAGGTGCTGTACCAAATAAATTTAAAGAATCTCTTTTCTTGCAGTTTAGATGTTCCGTTGATTGCTTTCGTAACTACATTTGAAAGGAGATTAGGATAAGTTATTACCTTCGAAGATAGACTTCAACGGAGCTAAAATTTAAAATGTAGTTTTTGGAAGAAACTGCTCACAACGAATAGTTTTTGGTAGAGAATGGACAGAAGTACTCGTGAGTAAGGTATGAGTTGGTATTACATAAAAAAATCTAAAGTTTGTTTTCATAGTAGCAGGCTAACACACAGTTAGACTATGTACAGTTTAGTACTGCTATCGTCTATAAGTTGTCTAATCTACCGCTATTAGAAAATATTTGCTACTATCTAACCATATTACATTTCGGCAAACTCATTTCATCGCAGACACGTATATTACAGCTCTAATTGCTAATAATAAAATAATCCCCTGTTTGTGGCAGCCCTGAAACAATAGTGCGCCTGAGGGACGTCCCATGCTGTCCCGAAATAGCCGTATCTTAGATAAGTTAGCCAAACTACGGCTATTGTGCCGTTGACGTGCCCGCTTATATAATATTATGTTAGTATATTCATATGTACCTATGAGCACATGTATGTGGAGATCACTTATGTAAACTTGAAAATAGTTTTTGGTGTTATTATGCTAGTAAAAGATTAGCCTAGTCCATTTAGGGTTGTCTCGTAAGGAAGTAAGTTCGTTTTGAATTAAAAATGAACCTTATAGGTCTCAACGCGATTGTGCCTAAAGTCTATGTTGAAGGAAAACTTCACTGCTATGTTGGCATTTAAATGTAATTGACAAGGGAAGTTGTTGGTAAAAATTCGTGAAATGGTTTCGAATAATAGTGTGGACAAAATAAGGTGCCCGCAGTTTCGATTTGGGCCACGGGCCAAAAGATCCTTGTACATGTACATGCAAAACTATATTAGTGCTTGGCTTTTTGCTAGACCTAAACATGCCTTGGGATGATAAAACTTATTTCGAGCTCATAAATCAATGACATAGGGTCAAAATTGCCTATTTCTGTACTACTTCTTTTCCGAAATAGTCTCAGCGTAAAAAATAGAATGCCAAAAATAAAATATGAAACGCCAAAATACATGTTGTAGCCTTTTTGTCGCACAGCCTATAAATAACCGAAAATAAAATATGTTTGGGACATCTTTCTACTAGGTATTACTAGTATTTGTTCTTTCTTATGTTTGTTTGTTTCCTAGTCACGTAGATGTGAAGCTGTGAGCCTATGACAATTTACACGCCTTTCTACTTGTTACTCAGGTATTGTAGGCTTTTTCTGAAGAAAATCGGATGAATACGAAATTAGGGTTTTGTTCTGTTCTTTTTGTTTTTATTAAATCCTGTATTGTATTTGTCGGTGAGTGTAGGGAATATGTATTGCCGTGATTGTCCCTTGGGTAGGAAATCTGTAGGTATTGTGATGAAATTAGTCCCAAATGTCAAGGTAGGCGGAAAACAATAATTGTAACGAGTATTTTAGCTTTGTAGAGTAGGTTTGTAGTACTACAATAATAATATAAATCCGGTTCATGAGTACGGTATGAGCACTATTCGCAATGAAATCTGTTCTGGAAATGTAACAAAGCCAACACCAAACTACGGTTTTCCTGCATTTTAAAAATACGAAGATCATTTAATACTCCTTACAACTTTTGGTCCTTCGAGCCGGATAACGAGGGAAGTGATCAGCGTTTTAGTTTAAGTGACTAAACCTATTAAACTTTATAACAGTCTTATTGTGAACCAAAGTCCCTGCAAATAAGTATTATTTAAATAATAGACTTACTGCTCGTAAGTCGGGGTCTCCACCACTGGGCCACCGCTGCTCTCAATGCAATCGCTGTTTTGTATGTTTAAATAATAGATAGAAATATCGTACCTGAATTATCAACAAAATATCACTTAAACTGTCTCTAGAGTATTAATTATTTGGTAATCGTGTGGACAAAAGTTTTCCGAGCCGATGGGTTTCACTAATTGGGCCGTACGTGACAATTGTCCTCGTTGTGGCCCGAATGCGGCCCGCGACGTGGGCCGCGTCGGGACACTGTTATATAAGAGGAATAATTGCTTTTATATGGGTAACTGCACATCTCACGTAATTGGGATACTAGGGAAATTATAACTATGGGCTTTGTTTTAAAGTTTAATTAGTTTTAATGTAATTTAAATTGGACTTTACGTTAACGCGAATGAATACGTACCTATAAAACACAAACTAAGCTCTCTGTTTCCTTGCGATAGGTATTTGAATTTAGAGCCAGTTGTTGGTAAGTAATTGTTAAAACCCAGAAATATGGCTTAGGTTCGCTCTGAATTTGCGAATCTTAATAATTTTGTGAACCTCTTAAATATTCAGATATTTCTATTATGTTTTAATACTGCTACAAACTTTATGAAAGCGCTATTCATTGAAACGAACCCATTTGGAAGTATTCCTTTGAATTGTATCTTAAGAAATATCTCTTGAGGATCTTATTTGTACGAAAAGTTACCGATTTTGATTTTATAAAGTATCCTCGGAGGACTTGGTAAAGGTCGCTTAACGCCTCATACACGGCCTCGGGCGATACAACTTGCGACGCGACCTAAACTGTCTCGCGCGTGTGTCAAAATTGTCTCTTCTTGTGAGAATCGTCATCGTTATTTCCAGGCGCAAATTAGTGCAAATGCCAATATTTATAAATGGCGTTAACAGTTTTATGGTGGTTTAGTTTGTCTAAAAAAAAAAAATAGAAGTTAGGATTTATTTGATAGTTTAATAATGTTTCTATGAACTAGTATTACCAGAGTTTTCATTTATTGTCGTATTGTCGTCGCTACCTTATATAAATATTGGCAGTCAAACTTTAAGAAAAGTGAGTACTATTCATTACTACTCTATCCCACACATTTTTTTAATCAGAAAATAAGTAATGTCTGAGGGCTGTGGGATCTTGGACTACACGCGTGCCCCGTGAGCGTGTAGCTCGTGGCGGGCGGTGAAGCGGCAAAGCGTTAAATAATTGACCTTACTACCCACAACTTTTGGTCCTAATTCCTCCTCAAGGACCACACAACTCCTCTGGGACGGCCCCTGTGACGTCATTACCGATGGCCATATTTACATAGAGGAACTAAATCGTGCGGAAATGACGATAAACGAGGTTCCCACGTGTAACGTGACGTAATACTGTGTGCTTTAGAACTGATTGATTTTCTTAATGTGCTTTTGAAAGTTTTGGTTTTTATTGCTTTGATAAGGTACATACGAGTGTGAGCTGAAGTTTAAATATATTATTAGCATGTGTTGTTTGCAAGGATCAATTATATTTGCACTAATATTACTCCAATTGAAAACCTGATTTCTCAATAGCAGTCTGAAGTCTCAATTTGTGCCTGGTTGATGATAATTAGTTTGCGCCTATTTCATGGGACTTCTTAAGTCCTCATCAGAGAACATTTTCGAAAAACAGTATTACAGCTAAATTAGACCGATTTTCCATAGAATCAGAAATTTACAATTATCTTTTTTCAAAAGACATTTTGAAAATTTTCTGTAATAACTTTTTAAACCTGTGTATCCTGCTTATGCGTAAGAAGGTTCATTAAAATCGGTTCACTCATTTAAAAAAAAAAAACGTGACAGTTTGTATGAAATGCCGTAAGTTGTAAACGCTCTCAACATAACTGGCGAAATATGGTATACCTCTGACCATCCCTTCGGGGAATACAGACTGATGGTGTGGTATTTTATTTTTGAATTGTCTTGACCATGGACACTTTTAACGTGCACGTCTTGCTACATCGTTCTCACAAAATGTACAATCTAACATGAACGATGTAACTAAGATTCTTGTAACAATTCTGATTTAAAGAGTGCCCATAGAGTTTCTTGCCCGTTCTTCTCAATTCTCAATACAATAATTTCACAGTTATTATGCCTTGTGACTGTAGCTTCATTATTTTAGATATTTTTTGGATTTGGAATTTGACAATTCACTTGAAATAAATGCTTTGTTTGCTTTTGATTGACCCATTTCGGCGTTCAATTTAAAACCTGATGGCAAAAGATTATTATACTTCTTAAGTTGATAGGTACCTACTTCTTTGAAAATAAAACTTACCTCCTACCTAACTTCATTTTTTTGATGAGCCAAGTTTGGTCCTCCAAGTCAAGAGTCTCAGACGGTCGACACGACAATGTATTCTAAGTACTCGCTTCAAAAAGATCTCTTATAAGCACACTACACTTGTAGATAAGTACTGAAAATGTAGAACCTATGGACAAAATTCACAAAACATACGGTCCGGTTAGTAAAATATGAACCCTATTCTTCTACTAGTAATGTTCGTATATGAAACGTCAAGCCAACGCAAGCATTAGAAGGGTTGACTGAATATTACCCTGTGACGTGCCACATTCCTCTTACGAGTCTCAAGAATAGCGTTAAAAACCATTCTTATCTTTGTACTGCTAGTGGAAAGATAAATAAAAGAAATAAACTGCATTTAACACAGTAGTAACATTCGCTAATTATCTCGTTGTTTCAGTGTCTGACTCAGACGGGCATTGAACCTGTGATCTTGCTCTAATGAACACGTGTCCAGGAATTTAAATAATTTGAATTAATTGTTTGATCTGTAATCAATCTGGGGGGTTTTTAGAGGAATTTCGGGGCATTAGTGTTAAATAATGAAAAACCCAGATTCAGACACAGATTCCTCTTTCTGTATGATAAATATGCATTAAATACTAAATACTAACACCCTTTGGGCCTTGATGCCTGACAATAATATATTTTTATTTTATTTATTTAAATGTAAGTGACCCTACTGAACTGTCCAGCGCTCGGTCTTGGTCCTGTGTCTCATCTCTCGGGTCCAGTCAGATTCGAGCGACACAAGTGAGGGAAGAGTGTATCTCAGAACACACTTATGCGATTATTTTCCAATCGCAGAACAGACCGCAGTAACATGTAACTCTATGTCAACGGCAATTGCCGGTAATGTCAGCTTCTATGGCAATGTCGTATTTTCGGTTGTGGTCGCCTTAAGAATTGTTTCCGATATCCCCAGTCAGGTAATATAGAATGGCGGAGTATCTAAAACTGATGACGTAACATATTCAGCCTATTCTAGTTCCCTACTAAACATAGGCTTTTCCCAATACCGCCAGAACACCTTGTCCCAGCCTCAATCTGTCCGATCCATCTTCCCCGAGACTTTCACACTACGTTAGACAATATTGCTATCTGAAATATTAATGACAATGGTCCGGCGGCCAACGGTCCATCATCAGCAACTTTTTCATGAGGAAAATATTCCGATGAATGAATGATAGACAGAAATGATTGTGCTTTTTCTGCGCCATTTCACGTCGTTAAATATTAATACTGTGCTATATGGAAAAGAAAATGGCAGAGTGAGTTATTAATCCTATTTATTTGTTTATTTGTTGTCGGCATATAACATCTGTTTCTATTACCTCCTATCTATTTTCCGGGATCGTATTTCTTCGTCGCTAGCCAATCATCTTACATTCATTACATTACTTCCTTCATCTTTTCTTTGGTCTGTCTACAAGAACTTTTAAAAGCCATATCGGGCATTTTTTGTATCGGATGTGATTGATTTTGGACAGCAAAACTTTTTACGTTCACTACTCTAACTTTTCTTAGACCCTAAGTTTTAGTGAAATCTAGGGACTCAAAATACCTCGATACAACGCAGACAGTGTCTATCCTACATTTACAAGTTCAGGTTCAAACCAGTCACATGTCATCATCATTTAATTTTGTCTGTAATTCCCAAAAGGCTATGAAATATAATGAAGCAACGCATTGAACCGATTTATCGGATGTCTATCACGCATGCCACATGATCAATGAATTAGTGACAGGTGCCAATTAACCATCCCTGCCCGGTCCCTTTTGGGATATTGGATTGGCATGGGATTTGGATTTATGAAAAAAAATGTTGCACCATGATACATAATGAATCATGAATGTTTTTGTTGATAGGATAGTTTTATCAGAGATAAAAGAAGATTGTCACCAAAGTGGAAAAAACAATAGTGAATACAATTTGTTTTATATTGCTCATCGGGCTGGTGTCCGCAACTTCATGTCCAAACGTGTATTTTATGACTACACAATATTCCTCTACCTAACATTTTCCCAACCTCATTCGTGTCGACTTCAACTTTAACCGGATGCAGCTGTATATTTGTATTTTACGGAGGAAAGACTGTTTATCTGACCACTACAGCCCAGTTACTGAATAGCTCGATAAGATTGGTGGTCAGACTCACCGGCTTCTGATTATTCGCAACAACAGTCAACGAACAATACGTATAATGTTGCTTCGTGAAAACGTAGCAAGAGTATAAAGGAATAACTTGGAAACAGTTCAATTGATATAAAAGATCTGGTCTCAGAAAAACTGAAATAATATTGCAGCGTCAGGACTTCCCAGTCCATTTCCTGCCATGAATGATACAGCAACAGACAGAAAACAAATAAAAAGCTAAGAAACTAGCACTCGAAGAAAACACGAAATAAATGGAAAAGTTTTCAGAGATATTTTACAGGAAGACGCTGATTTCTTGTGGAAACCATTTTACGAGTGGTACGAGATTGAATCAATTGAGTCTGCTGCAGTAAGACGATTGAGATTTTTATAATAACTTGAGTTTTGTCAGTACGGTCGTAAACTTATAGGAAGACAGAGGAAGTTCATGAATTTATACGGATGTTTTATTGTTTTGAAAATCACGTTGGTGCTGTTACCTTTGGAAATTATTGGTGTGACGATAAATGTTGTAATTCCCTATTTTTCAAGTCTTGTGGGAAATCTGAAGAAATCTTTCTTGTGTCTTTTAGTATAAACTGGAACGAATATTAAAAATATTTGTGAATTAAAATTGACACATTCTAGGAAACGACTGCAATGTTGGCAGAGAGCGGAGAAAATGTTACTATTTAGTATTATAAGGCCCCTCTTTCTGTATGGGGAAGCTGATGTGGGGAAACTTTAATTGCCGAGGTTGAAATGTCGAAGATGGTTGGGAAGTCAGAAAATAAAGGCTTATGCTTTGAGCAGTAGTAGCTTGCCGTATGAGAAGCTCTTTGAAGACTCGGAGCCAGCGTGCGTGTATCATTAAGTTTGAACGTGGACGAAGTGAAAGGAATATGTAAGAATCGTAGCAGGAGGCGTTCTGTAGTTTCTGTTTACTGCCGTAGGAAACCGGCATGAGTTTACGTTACATTAAAAATACTGCAATCACTCGCTGGTTATTATCATAAGTCCATTAAAACTGAACAACACGCCAAAACATCGCTGTGACGAGCACAGCAATTTGGCAGACGATCAAATTATAACGACAACTTTTCTGACCACTACGCACTATCCGAAAATACTGTAAAGCAAGCTGAAGCTTTAATTTAGATGTAATCTTTACATTACCTCTTCAGCTTTCTAATTATCATGTCAAGCTATGCTACGCTGTTCGCTATCAGCAGGACCGTGGGCATTCGGCCAATTTACTCAGAGCGGAAATAGTGAAGAGTAGGAGGCAATTAGTACAACCCCCTGTTAGCCAGTCGGTATAGACGAGATACGGTATAGAAGGATAATTTGCTTCGTGTCGCAACCGCTGGCCACCTACGAGTTTCCTTTGTTTTCGAAAACGTAGCAATACGCGTCGTGTTTGACCCTCGGTTTGGAACAGTCAATTTAATCAATAAAAGCAATCATGCTGATGCTTTAAACATCAGAACGATTTGGCCAATCATTTGACCAAAATAACTAAGTAGTTCATAAGATTTTGCGACATAAGATAGGTATATAAGATTTAAAACTATCGTGGTCACTAACATTATTATCACTAGAGACGGGATATTGAAATATCCCGGTTTTTCTGAATATCGGGAACTCCAAGAAAACAGTAAACATGGTAAATATCCCGTTTCTAGTGATAATAAGATAGGTATGTAACACAGATTTTAGTCATTACGAACTTGGGTAAATGTGGTTTCGGAAATCCCATTGATATCCGAAACCACAATTAGTGGAACTTCTGTACTGCGAGTTTTCTGCAGCCTTTAATTTGTTGTGTCGAGTATCTTGGCAACTTTGTTCAAAACATCCCGTTTTGCTTTTATTTCCATCAGTTAACGAATTCACGCAGCGTGCAGCGTTGGGACTGCTGCTCCTCGTTTTATTGTCACGTTTGCGATTTTTCCGCTGTTATTGAAAAGATTCTGTTTTTACATTTTAGTATTTATTGCTGTATCTTGCTGTTTTTCTTCATTGAATTTATTTATTTCGTTGGAAATATAAATGGTGTGGTGACTTTGTTGCGAAGTTACTATCGTTTCTTCCAAGAATTTACAGTTCCTTTACTTACGCTGGCTTATAGTAAGGGACGCTAGCTTCTGCTATTCTAGTAATATGCGTTCGATTTCGAAAACCATTTTCCCAATATATATATGTATATATTGATTTGACTACATATCAAATGCCTTAGATAAAACTAATCTTACTCGCTGTATAATTTGGCACATCACCAAAATCGGAACTAATGTATAGCCCATAAAGTTTAACTTGAGTAAAATGACAGCTACTAAACTATACGGACTAATAGCTTTGGTCATATCGAAATAAATAGTTACAAATACATATTTATGCAGTCAATATTTTAAGCTGTTTAAGTATGGGTATTAATTAGGGCCAATTAAATTAAACTAGTAAAAACATAGTCTTAATAAATTATGAGAACAATTCTGACAGCTGCCATTTTAATCTAGTGACATAAGATATATAACGCCGCCATCTTGTTTTCCATAAACGAATTTCACAAATTTTTACGCACAAGGCAGCAACGTCGCCCTGTCAATGTGATTCAAACGCCTACAGATGCTTTAGCACTGCCTACCTAACTCTCTAGACTTCCTAGACATTTTAGAAGTTTTAAAGGTGTAAGAAGCCAACAAGTAACACATGCCTACAGAATCGTCACTGTTACTCTCTAGTACCCTGCCCTTCCTTCACGACGTAACACTGACATTGATACACGCTTACGTAGCGTCGGCGTGCGGCTTAGCGGCGTACGCGCCGACCTTAGCCGCTTAGTGCTCGGCCGAAGCCCTAGGCAGCCTCGTGTCACTAATCGTTCACATCGGTCATCGGTCACGGAAGTGGCCATAATGAGTGTGGTTATGTGAACTTTGCTAATGTCAACGTCAAAGGTGATTTTATAATTAATTCCATAATTGGTTAATAGGTATTTTAGTGGTATTGGTTGGTGGGGTAATTGCTATCTACAGAATCCTGAGACTGAGAAACACTGGGAGGTTGGTCTAAAAAGCCGTTTCATAGTAAACTAACGCGAAAGGAATTTTGAAAAATTTGCGAATTTTATTTACGGATTTGTTTACAAACATTACTTAAATTTACAAGATGTGTCAAAAATGTATAAAAGAGGTTAGCAGAGGTTAGAAATACTCATGGTATTGTCGTTGTAAGTTAAAATATAATTATCTAAATGTAACTAATGGAAGTCCCTTGTTAGAAGTCTCAAATGTACTTATATCTTGAATTTATTTGTTTCAGGTACGGCGGAAAGTTAATTACTACAAAAAGGCGTTAAACGCGTGAGTTATGGCTCCTCAGGGAGTCTTAATGTTAATGCCTTTCTGGATTTCGGCCTAAAAGTCTAGGTCTTTAGGAAAAACGCCCGCTCATTCATTACTTTTATAAGACGAATGTTGAAATCTTGGAAATGTGGTAAGGGAGTGGACCCACGGAGTAATTGTCCAAAACTATGGTTTTCCGGATTTCCTCACACTAGTCTAGACTCACATTGCAAATTGTACAGTCCGACGGCAGAACGTCGTCGTTCCATGAAAAATACTGGTATTCAGCTGCATCTGGTTACACTAGAAGCCGACCTCAATATAGTTGGGAAAAGGCTAGGCAGATGGCTGCTGAAAGGCTTGGTATGTTGGCACATTTGACCTAGGAAATAGGATAGGAAAGTTTTAATCCCGATAGTACGATCCCGTGGGATAATTTACGAAATCCACACAAGCTAAGCCGCAAGCAAAAGCTTGTCGAAGATAAAAAGCATCCGCGGTGTTCCTTAATCTGATCGAGAAAATGTTTGCCATTTGTCGGGTTTTTGTCGCTCACTTATACACAGCTCTATATTATTCTCATTTACTTTTTTCGTTAAAAACCGTGCCGAGCAAAGTAATAATCATTAAGAAAGGATTTTTCTCTTCTTAGTAACTTTCTCAATATTGAAAAACGTTCGCAAAGCTTCTGTGACACGGTTTACAGAAAGATATGTGATTTGAGACAGATTGCCTCTTTGAGTGGCAAATAAAAGGAAGTTGACAGTCATGTTTTGAAGTAAGTGAGTGATTTCATGTTCTGTCATCTACCTACGTTCTTTGAAGTATTATAAGCACCTCAGTAAGGATTCACAATTTCGAGAGTACTTGGAATATCCCTTGTCAGTCGCTTTGTAAAAAGACAGTAATATTTTGTTTTACATATTTCTTTTGAAAAGTCGATTTCTACCAAAACCGGTTTTTTTTTTCTTAGCTGTTTATGTATCCCAATGCTGGGCAAAGGCCTCCCCTTTCTCCTACTAAACCTCTCTATCCTGTGCGATATCTGGCCATGTCCACCCCGCAAACAAGATCAGATCGTCACACCACCTTCGCCGTGGTCTAGGCGTCCAGTGGGTGACGATCTTTGCTCACGTCTCCAAGTGCTACGTGACCAGCCCACTCCCACTTTAACTTGGCTTGTTTTTCTCCAACATCTGCAACCTGAGTTGTGGAACGCAGGGTGGAAACTGAAGATACAGTATATTCAATGTAAGATATTTATACAAGTATTGATTAAACGTATTAAAATGTTCGCAAAAATGCCGCTCGGCTTATTTCTTAATAGCGCCAATCCGAACGGCGAACATTATACAGCGATAGCAGATATCGGACGGAGTTGGCCAACTGGCACGAGCAAAATGGAGGCAACAGATACTGCCAAATCGATTGGGTGGAGCCGAACAAGTGCACCCTAAAGCGAGCTAGCCATATTAACAAAACTCTGGTTATAAAATGCGTAAGCACTTACTGTACAACATCGCATTTACTACTACAAGTAAGTAGAGTAGGTAAGTACTACCAATTTCCTTAATTCTAACAAAACGAAAGGAAAGTAATTGATACCAACCATGTTCGTTCTCTCAGGAGATTATCTATAAAAGAGAAACACTTTCCCTGTGTCTGAACGTACTAATAATACCTAAGTAGTAATGCCTGTTTGGCTGCTACGTTTTTTGTTGCTTGCTTATTTAATTTGCTCACGTGTTTTTGTCAGGCGTTCATGTTGTACTTATAATAAATTAGTTATTTCATCTGTACCTTTAGCCAACCGATACGGGTTCAAAGGAATATTCTTGTTTTTCCAATATCAAAGCGTCTTAGATCCTATTACTCATTTCCTATCGAGACGTTCTTGGGTCTACCTATGTAAAACGATCCGTTTATGAACCACAAAGATAAAGATAAAAGATAAAGATAAAGATAAAGATATATTTAACAAACAATTACTGATTTTCAGGTTCATTATGTAGTTCGTTTGTATATACTGCGCTAAACATTATTATTATTGGCACAGATAATTCTAGCCTCGGTTAATCAAGTAACTTTAATTGAGTAAAACAAACTTAGTTAGCTACTGTAACTTAGATGTAGGTAAGTAATTAATAATACTTAGCATGTAAAGGGGATTTCGATTGACTTAGATTTCAGGCCGAGCTAGGTAAATGTAAATATATGGTTACACCATAGGTTAGTTAGATTTAATTTTGATATTTACTAAATTGTTGGGCGTTCTATTTTTCTTGGCTTAGGTATAATTTTAAGATAACTTTAAATAAACTATAACACGTATAACGAAAGCCATACTTATACATTGAGACAGAAATGTACATTCATTGAAATATATTTATCTACATCGGTAGGTAATTCGGATATATCCAAAAATGTTTATTTGAACCTAAAAGATTTTTTTCCATAACAAGTTTCACAAAGCTTGATGAAAATTGAACAATAAATTGGTTTAACAATAGCTGGTGAAAAATACCAGTATCTTTCGCAATATTGTGTACGGGCGAGTTTTATCTACGTTGATTTGTTGCCATGGTTACAGAAATAATAGCCTTATCTACCACGATACGCCTTGAAATGAATGAAGGCTTGGTAACGCCAAATATAGAAGAAATTCTGAAAGTCAGGGTAGACTGTCCTACTTACATATGGGCTATGATCTACTATGTGGACGGTTTAACTAAGTATATCTATTATGCGATCTAAATACTTCGTGTTAAATCGTAAAAGCTAGGTTCGTTTTAATTTTATCTTAATAAGTAATGTGACGTTTGTTTCTAGGTCTGCAGAGTCTTGGGTGTAAGTATGTACATAAACACAGTTGCCATTGTTCTTTCAGTAAACTGAGATATTTCATAGCGATTCAGAATTACTTTTGTCAAACAATTTATTCTTTAAAAATGCGCACTGCGTATAAAAAACTTATAAATGAAAATTAATTCGATTTCATACGATGATGATGACCATCATTTAACACATTCGTTTCCCATTTATTTGTAATCAATTAACGTGATTGGGTTCCAATAAAATTAATTGCGACAAGCTATCCAATCAGGCCTGAATATCATGTAATTGATATTCATCTATCAACATATCCGACCAATTATGCTCTGAATCCATCGATTAACCTGTAATGTTTTACCATTAATACTCCATGTTCACATGTCGCTGGTTAATGTGTACATTTTAACAACTTCAACCTCAAATATGGCGATCAAAATCTACCAGGGTAAGAGAACCGGGTAACTGTTACATAACACCACGCCTGTATTTCACCGAAGGGAAGGGGTCTACTGACATTCTGGGAGTCACGAAGTCCTGACTTCGATTTCTAGGTCGGGCAAAGTGTTATTGAGCTTTTCCATCAAGAATTTCTCGGCACCTATGACATGGGACTGGCGAGATGTTGGTGAACTATAGGGACATCCAATCAAATCTATCAAGAATGTTTTCGATTAAATCTAAAAAGTTCTGATGAATGTCTGATGCTCAACTCATTGTAATTGTAACCAATAATATTAGTGCTGGTGAGCGTCAGATACTGTTGATCCTTTCAATATAAAGGTACGTAAAAGTAATTGTGTTAGCGATAAATGTCACGTCCCTGTTATTGGGTTCTGTATGTTTTTATGTTTTATTAGAAGCATCTAGGGATGTCAAAAATGATATTAATATTTCGTGTTGGGTTTCGTTTAGATTAATTCGATGTACGATTAATGTGACGAATTGTACCTATATTTGTTTATTTTTAGGGCCGTTAGTATTGTGGCTATGTCTGATTGTCAATTTTATTATGCTTCTCAACAAATAGACTACTGTGGAATAGAAGTTGTAAAAAAAATACCGGAAATTCAACATTTCAAAACATTTCCTGGCTCTGCTTGTTGTATATGAATTTACTTGAATACTTTAATATTCTTAGCACTTTTAGACGTGGTAGCATCTTGGATTCTAGTAACTTCTTCAGTTACCTAATACACAGACTCTGATGGAAATTGGAGGGCCTCAGTTTCATATTACTAAAGCCTCAGTAATGCCAGGATACATAATATTGGTGATCCATACTGATTATTGTATCCACAATATATCTATCGTTCCTATTATATTCTATTGGTTTCTTGTTCTTCTAAGGATTCTTACATTATACTAGCTTTAGCCCGCGGCTTCGCCCGGATAGATGTCGAAAAATATCCGATTACTTACCGTCATCCCCTTTTTTAACCCTTCAGGGGTAAAATGATCAAAAACGCTGTGACACGTATTAATTAATTTTCAATCGTCAGCCTAAATACAAAATTTGATGATCCTAACTTAAAAACTAACGGACTTTCATATAAACTTCCATCCCCTATTTTACCCCTTTATGGGTGGAATTCCCAAAAAGCTTTTCTTAGTGGATACTTACTGTTCACAAAAAACACACCCTCCAAGTTTCATGTCTCTAGGACCAGCGGTTTGGGCTGTGTTTGATATGTCACCCAGTCAGTCAGTCAGTCAGTTAACCATATTATATAGTATATAGAAGATTTATTGCAGATGAAGTGAAACTCACATGTGTTGACAATAGACTTGAATATTTATTCTGAAATATTATGACCCACCGCTTGCAATCCATCCCTGATTTGTTTGATTTTATTTTTCAAAGAAATGCTTCATATTTATTGAGAAAGTAGATGTTGATGATTTGCATTGAACAGATATATATAATTCCTGATTAGAAAAAAAAGGACTATGAAGTCACAGTCTCATCTCAGAGACAAAGTCATGCCAAAAGATTGATAATAAAAGGTATGTAAATTAGATGTATTTTTGATAAATTGCGCCTGAGATTCGATTGCGACAGTTCTTAAAATTATGGAAATTGCCCCTCAGATCCCTGGTTGAAATATTGTATTTGCGTATGTAAAACCATCCTTCATTACGCAAAAACCCACCGCAGAAATAACATCTGTTGATTCAACCGTAACACAAATTGCTCTTTGACATAACTGTATTATTACGAGGACGAACATTCGAATACATACACATTTCACATACGCATTCATTACAAGTATTACATAAAAATTCAACGGAACGACACGAAAATGTACGCAAAAGGAAAACCACAAACTCATCGTGTAATTTATTCGTATGACTATGACGAATCAGAAGAAATGATATCTTAACTTGTGAGTGAGCAAACTCAACCAGTTTACAAGAACCTTGAGATCTTTACCTTTCAATGAAAGTGTCAAATATGAGAGTTCTACCAAATCTGGTTTTAGCACCAAAACATTTTTCACCATTTGCGTGACGTCATCATGTGTCAAGTTTCATTGAAGTTCTCCTTTCTATCTCTTTACCACTTGTTTAGACTCCTAAAAGCTTTGCGTTTTTCGCGAAAACATGAAAAGGGTAAATCCTGCCATTCATTTATATTTGCAAATGGTCGGCAAATCCGTGAGCGAGGTTGAATGGGTCCCTAATCCATATTTTCCCATTTTCACACAACTTTCTTCAAATCGAATACAATCAGTAATATTTTTCCGTTTAAGAATGGTTTTCAGGGAGCAGTTATTACATTTTATCCGCGAAATATTAAATGGATGGCTGACAAAGTTCTCTCCGTTAATATTGCTTCGATTGGTATTTCCGAAAGTTTTTTCTTATTTATAGTTCTTTGATCGCTGTTCGAAAACACGTTGTAGAAGAATAAGTAACTACAAGTTGTCTAAATAAATAAGTTCACTCAATAAAGAAGTTACTGAACGACTGAACGGAACATAAAATTCTTGAGTCAATCTTTAAATGAGATAAAAACACTAGAGCGCTGGACAGGCGCGGCGTCGTCTACAAACATATATAGTAGCTGTTTATAGGCATCGTATACAGAGCGTTGCGGTTGTAAAACGTCATACATTTTGAAGTTTTAAAACTCTTTTGTTTTGTACAAAGTAATGTGGCATAAACCGACCTGCTGGTGCCGTCGTAAAACGTGTGAACGTGACGCTTTTCCGCAACTTTTACATCTGTATGCGTTCCCACGCCTAGGGTTACCATTTGACCGGATTTGACCAGAAATTTCCGGATTTTTTCGTCTACGCGTCTACGCGTTGCGTAGACGAAAAAATCGTCTCTTGCATTGTCATTTGTCCAGAATTTTACTCGTGAGGGATTTTTTTATAAAACAGAAACTGTTAAAGTATTCAAAAATAAAGATGAGCGGATTATTTTGCAAAGGTCCGAATTGTTTTCAGGACTTTTTAAATTTCGAAATGGTAACCCTACATAATGTGGCATAAACCGACCTGCTGGTGCCGTCGTAAAACGTGTGAACGTGACGCTTTTCCGCAACTTTTACATCTGTATGCGTTCCCACGCCTAGGGTTACCATTTGACCGGATTTGACCAGAAATTTCCGGATTTTTTCGTCTACGCGTCTACGCGTTGCGTAGACGAAAAAATCGTCTCTTGCATTGTCATTTGTCCAGAATTTTTCTCGTGAGGGATTTTTTTATAAAACAGAAACTGTTAAAGTATTCAAAAATAAAGATGAGCGGATTATTTTGCAAAGGTCCAAATTTTTTTCAGGACTTTTTAAATTTCGAAATGGCAACCCTACATACCCCTGGTTGGTTGCACACAGATTTATTTGCGCAAGTTCTGCGCTTTGTACATGTTCAAACATTAATTAAATGGAGTTGCTAATTAAAACAAAATATTGGCTGTTCGATCAAGACCTCACCCTCAGGTGTGTAGCCTCACCTCTTTTTGCAGAACTTTGATTACGCCTTTGAATTCAACTGCAGTTGCGTCGATTTTCAACTTAGTACTGTGATTCGATTACTGAACTAATATGGCGATGTTGGAGAACTGCGATTGCTGATTCTGTTTGCTGACGAGTTTGTAAGAAGACTGAAAGTCAATTAATGTTGAAAGCAAAGGATCTAAGTTTGGTAGTGTTTACTGAAAAACTTGATAACGATGTAGTCGAGTTAGTTTGTTTTTTATTCTAGAATCGTGGTCTCGTAAATCTTAAATTAAAACTCTAACACATCCTGTGTTAGAATTTTTATTTCTCATACAATATAATAAATAAAACGTTAACTCAATATACAATATAATAAATAAAATGTTGTCTTTAACCACGTTTTTGTTAGTTAACAAGCACTAAGTATTCGCACCCACAAAAAAGGAAGTAGATACCTTCGTAAATAGACCAACCGTTCTAAAAACCAATTCCTACAGTTTCCCGCACATCATTTTATCACAAAAAGCTTTCGGAGAATCGTCCTCATTCGCTATTTTCCTTTAAAAATGTCGCCCCGTCTCACGAACCCAATTTCGTCTTTGTTACTTGCTCTTTGCCGCTGAGCCTCCCTTTGTGCTTACCCCCTCGAACATACCACCATTAACTACATACGATATGGTTTCAATATGCAAAGAGAACAGAAGTTCCACTCAATCTAGGTATTACGACTACTTACTTACTATTTGCATTGCAAAAGCAACGAGGAATTCCAGCTGAACTTTTGCCTATAATGGAAGTTTCTAGATTTTCTTTGAAATTAGAACTAGTTGTTACTTTATTACAAATTCTGCTTCCACTTCTTGGAGTCCTAACTAGAATTTCTAGTTTGCTGCATTTCTGCCGTTTTTATCGTCTTGAGCTTGAATTTTACACAAATTGTTGCTTTGTCTTGTAGAGATATATTATGTTACAGGTGTAAAACTTGTAAACTGTTAACTCGGCAAACAAGATTGAACGAACAGACAACAACAAAGTATCTCGAATACTGCAGTATTTAACAAGAAGGTACACAACATTTTTGTTAAGTATCCAATTTGAAATAAAACAAACAAATGAAGAAGAAGTAGATCGAGAAGAAGAAGTCTTACATACAAAGTAATACCCTCTTCGTCTTACATACAAACTACAACACGCCAACTGCTACGGTCCTTACATACTTCTTTATCTGAGCATGAACACACGCAGGTTACAAGTACTACGCACCTGACCTTTCAGAAGAAATCAATAAGTTCAATATAAAGTAAATTTCGCATAAATTGTCTTTTAGTTACAAGCTAGGTAAGTTTACCTTCTGCACAAATTACTTTTACTACGATGCGATGCTCCGTTTAATCCCATATCGGTAAGAGCGTCCTGGATGTCTGTGTTGCCACTGTGCGTGTTTCTCCCATGTTTGAGGGTACAGTTGGGTACAATGGGACTTTATTGGTCATCGGGGTTATAAGGAAAATGTTCTGGCATCTATGGAGTAGTTAGTAAAGGAAGTGGAAACTGTTATCTTTTTTTGGCATGACTTCCTCTTTAACAATCTATTTGCTATTGCCAAGCTTTTACGAAATTGGTTCTGCTTAGTTACTCAAAATACTTAAAGTGTTTTGGAAGTTAACTTGAAGCAAGAAACGGTATTTATTTCTTGCTTACAGTTTTGTTATAAAGCAGTATATTTTCGATTTACCTTATTTATATTGGATCCTTTAAAGTTATTCAACTCTTGCTACATCAATACCTAGCTTTGTTCTTCTTGTAAGTGTGACGATGGCAATCTAAATTAATTCGGCCCAGAACTTTACGACGAGTTTAGCGTCCATAATTTTCCTTTAAAAGTAGACAACACCACATTTCCACTCCAAGACAGAATCATCTATAATCTATCTATGTCCCCCTACAATATTAATTGGCATTTAAATAAATTTCTCCAAATCTAATAATTTACAACTTAACATCGAAATCAATATAGAAACACAATAATATCCAGATCAAACATGTCAAATGCTTGCGAACTTCTCGCAGTTCTCATCAACTCTCGTAGACGCGTAGATATAAAGCGTGTTATAATATCACCGTTATGAGATTGCGAACCTTTGATAACTTGAGTAGGATAATGTAGCAAGCTTCAATGTTCAATGTTATATTGTAACTCCTCGTGACTTTGACAAGCACTGAAGCGTTCCTGAAGACGATTCAGACGAAGTTGTGAAGGGTTAGAGAGTGTATGTAGATTTTTACTCAAATTATTTGCTCTTTTTGCTTGAGTGAAGGAGATTTGTCATTGAAGTTGAACAGTAGATGAAAGTACTGAGTTTTATGAGAAAAAAGTAACTAATGGTACTTGTAAATCTTCCTGATAGTCTCTTTATGAAGAATGAATCTGATATGAAAAGGCTGGAAACTAGTGATGGTAATCTTAATTTGAAAAGGCCCAAATGTTGTCGACGACTAGCGTCCATCGGTTCCTGTGCAAATAACAGGCCAGGCAGGAGTACTATGGACGTGTTTATCAACTATGTAATCGTCGTAGTTTTCTAGCAAATCTAAAGGAAATATTAAAAGCAATTTTACGTAATTATCTTGGCCTGTAAGCAGAAATTTCCACGATTTTTCGTTTCCACAGAAATCTATCTAAGTAAATTATGTATACATAGGTAAAGTTTCGTTTCGCTCGATTCTGTAATAACCGTAGCATTATATCGCTCAGCACGCGACCACGACATTACGGTGAACTTGAATTGTTTCACCATGTCCTGTTTCAATTATATTTATTTGCATGGATTTTGGAAGCGAATTTAATGGCATGTTTTCAGCTACACAACAGAAATTTCTGACAAGCCACGACTTGGAGAAATGTCTGTGGGTATTAAATTATGATTTTCCCATTATATATTGATTGACATTATTACATTCATTCAACATTTCACATTTCCATTTTTTTTTCATTTCATTCATTTTTTTTTTGTATCCGATCTCATTAATTTATGTACCTACTTTCATAGCAAATAAAATTCTGATTCTGATTCATTGTGGTAGCTGTTCCAACGCACCCGTATAAGAATAGGCAATAGTGTACACTGTGTGTGTATTATGTTTTTTTGTAGTTTCAAAGATCCTTCGTGGTTTCATTTGATCTATATGTATATTTGTGACTAAAACCTGCTGAAAAAATCCTCACGATGGCCCGCTTAAACAAAAATACCAATATAATAAAAATACAACAGTTATTATTCTTTGGCCACACTATAGCAGAAGGATTTCAGTATAGCACGAAAAACAAAAATCCTACAAGTTATAAATGCTTGAACTTTGTGTTACATAGTTTTTAGTTTCACAAGTTACCTGAAACTAGTGAATAAAGAACAGCGGTACCTACCTTTCTACCTGCATATTGATACCTCGATAGTCGATAGGCGTCGGAGCGCGCTAACGAAGTTACAGCAATACAATAAAACTAGTTGCTGCAACACCAAACGTGCTGCTGCAACAAACCGACGAACAAAAACGCCTACTATACCTAGGGTTGTAAGCTACCCAGTTTATTGGGTTATACGACGAAATATGGAGTGATTGTGTTGAGTTATGGGTTGTCAAACGCGGAAATGGCGAACTGAAATTACTTGGGAATAGATCGATGAAAGAAATTCGTCTCCTCGTTCTCGATCATGATGATGATTTATGATCATGGTTCGAGTTTGGCAGTGTTGGTGAATTTCATGGAAGTACATAGATGGATTGTGAGCGTCTCGAAAACTATTCTAATTTGAGGTGATCTAATTTGAATAGCAGTCATAAAGAGGAACTGTCCTAAATAATATTGTTTTATTAAAACTTTATGCACAAGTAAAGCCTGTACAAAGGCGGACTCAATACCAAACTAATAACAAACTTTTAATGCCCCAATCATTGATATTATTTTTCCCTATTTATATAAGTGGCTAGAACTCATATAAGCTCACAGCTAACTTTACCTTGAAATCTCCTCTTTTTTCATACCATTTAAGACCAAAATCTGCAAACATTCAGCTTTCACCTCAAAAAAGAAAGAACAAAGCGATGCCCTCGAAAAATCTGGGTTGTTTAAAACTCGTAAAATATGTGTCACTGTCAACCCTATACAATTGGCAAGTAGGTCAGCCCCGGTACTATCCAACCGAGTTTATGTTTACCATTGCCGCGGCACCGGTCGCTCAATTTATGGACCAGTTACACTGGCCGCTCCGTTCCCGATTACATTGCCGACTGCACGACTGTCGAGCTATGGATAGCGTACATTTAAAACTGATGTTTGTTGGTGTGAAGTTGTACGATGTTTACTTAATGGGGCTTGATTTATTTCATGGGGCTTGGCTTCGCGGATTTTTGGGTATTATTATTATTGCTAACGGGTGATATCATATTTCATTTGTGGGTGTTGTGTTCTATTTGCATAAGGGAATTAGATTTTCAGCTAGTGTTGCCCGTTGGTTGCTTTTCGCGCCTTTGGAAAATCTTTCACAAAACAACAACTTGTTAAGGTGTGTGAAAACTTAATCAAGTTCATAATGAAAACTCGCCCCTATGATATGGGACTTGAAAAAAATTGCGAATAGATAAACCTCTGCCAAACCCAGCGAGGATTACAAGCGTGATGTTATGTTATAATGAAAAACATAAGAACCGTCCTCTTATTACTTTAAACCTCTTCTCACTAAATATCGCGCAGTAAAAGTGAAGTTTATGAGATTATTCCGAGCAGAGACGTAGTTGTTATGCATTTGATGGCGGACGATGCTCTGGGGCCTCGTCTTATCAACAAGTAATGTTCCAATGTACATAAATATACGCTGTTATGTACGTGGTATGCTGTCATGGTGCGGAGGAGACTGGCTGAAGAAAACCGTTTTATTTGTCTTGTGCTACCAAGAGTTTCAATGTAGTGTGTAGCACACAATGTCGTAGGTTAGCCTGGGCGGTACTTTCTCATTTGTGTTTAGTTGCATTCTTTTAATATTCTTTACAAAACATCTAAAATTCATTTTTTCCTGCCCTTTTCCTAATTATGAGCGCAGTGATTATATTACTGTTTGTCGAAACTATTACAATGCGTCCTAATCCCACTTAATTACACAATTTGTAAAATAAAACCTTTTCTCTACCTATAAAATGGTTCGTTTTTAACCCTAAAACGAGATAAACGATAAATTAACATCATCGTAAAATCAGGTCGAATTTACCCGGAGGCGAACCATCAATTTATTCACTTGAACATTCAAACGATCCATTAGCTACCTTCTACTGCCTCAGGCTACCGAAAATTCCTCTGTAAAACAATTTTTGTGTAAAAAAGTAACGTCCGGGGATTAGCCGCGTCTCTCCGGTAGCTAAATGTGAAATATGTGTAGTAGAAGTAGTGAGGGGTGAGCTAGTGAACGGGTGGCTGCTGGCCAATAGAAAAGCGCCATTGAAAATTGACGTGGAATTGGGTTTTATTCTGGTTCGGTTTGATGTTTTAATCCGGGATTCGATAAAGTAGGGTGTTGAATTATGCGCTTGTGTTACAGGCGTTTTATCTAATATTTTCTGTAGTAAAAGTTTGTTCAATCAGGATCTTAGATTTAAAGTATTTTTCAATTCGTCAGCTCTACTTTAAGATTTCAGAAAGAAGAACGCACTCTATTTTCATTTCTGACATCTTATGAGAATAAACGAAAGTTTCCAATTTACGCAAAGCATAGCTCTCTGACCAAACACAAAACTTAAGCCAACAATACCAGAGCAAACAACCCGCCCAAACTTACGCGATCTTTACCAAAGACGCCGCGCGCCGTCCTGAAACACCGCTGAAGCCTAACTAACAGTCTTCAACACCGCTAGTTGGATCGACTTAGCGATCAATTACAGACCCTATCATGTTCTTTCATAACATTCAGCGGCCATTTATCGACGCTAATAGGCTTTGGAAGTCGAAGCCGGCGGTAAACTTCGACTTTGGTTTTATAGTGATACTAATCTTATGTAATGTTTTTGGGAGGAGAAATTATTGATATTCTTGTATGAATCGTCATGATTAATAGAAATTAATGTTTTGTTTCTGCCTGGTCCTAAGATTATACATATAAAACTTGTACGTGATTTGATTGGGAAGGAAATTCAGAACTTTCATGAAGCGGCATATTCTCTAACAAAAAATAAACAAGTTTCATTAACACTGAAAAACCCTTGCTTTTAAGCAAATCATAAAGTCAAAGGTTTACGAAATCAACTACAGAACTCCTGTTACCAGATTTACTGAAGATTTCTCAAAACTTTTTATCAGTTCAGATTATACCCACGTCAACTGTTAACCTCTGGGAGCTTTAAAAACCCTTCATCATGGAAAAGGCAAAAATGATTTTAAACTAACTTATTTCTAAAATATTGTATATTTTACCAAACTTGTGGCGAAACTTGAAGCTTATCTCATATCCCGGAGGTATTACTGCTCCAGTGCGAAATGTTCAGGAAAAAGCTGTAATGTGGCGGGAAATATAATAAAAATGAGTCTCATCAAAAATATTTGGTACAGCATGCCCATTGCCCGTTTTGTAACAGTAGAAGTAGTTTTTGAGGAAGACGTCTGGCAAAAAACCTCTTTCCAGGGAAGCTGCTAGCTGAAAATTAATGGGAAACGGTCAGTTTTACTCCCTGTCCGTCACGTCACTAATACAAGGAAATACAGCCTATTTTTCCTCAATAGTTATCAGCAAAAGTTTCCACAAACTTTTTCTTTTACCTGTCCTTATTAATCTTGGTTCCGCTCAAGTTTGCATCACTCTTTTACCTTTTTTCCTAGCCCAGTTTGCGGCGTCTTAAATATTCTTTTAAACAGAGCTCTCCTTTAAAGTTTAAGATCTAGACTAGATCTTTCTTAAGCACTAAATTGCTTAAGATACGTGTTTACTGAATCAACTTAACCCTAGTCTTGTTAACAGGCCATAAAGCCTTGTAACTCAGTTACTGCTAGAGAAAAAGTCATTAACCCTTAGTGCTCCAGCTCTCGGCCGCAAACGGGTTAATTGGCCGTTACTGTCCTGCCCCTAGCATTGGAGGGTTAGGCATCAAGGTGCTGTTCTAGTGTTTAGGTCTTAACTTAAGTTATGAGGCTTATAGGGATTTGTTTGGTTGCTGAAACTGAATACAAATGGCCTTGTTAAACTGTTTCGGAAAAGTTTGGATATATTTGAAAGACCTTTATATGTATATAGATAGTCTGTTTTGAAATAGAGAATCTAAGTTATAAATTATACTAAATTTCGTACTTAATTAAAGCAGCAATTACTAAAAACTGACTGATTTTATATAAATAGTCTAGAATCTATGGAAATAGAAATTTCTGTAAAACTGAAATAGAGATTATGATAATTTCGATTCAATTTACGTTTATATAATTAGTAAATCAAGAATGTAGCAACATTGTTTACATACATACAACATGTATTATGTTTTGCCATTAAAAAGTGCTCTATATTTGGTTTCTTTAACAGAATTACTGTTGCTTTGAGAGTGTTCAGTGAATTTCCTTTGGGAGCAAAGTTTACAAAGTGAAGTAAAACAGGCGAGTCTGGTACCCGATGCGGCGCTAGCTTTCCTTTCTTTGTAAATACGTGTAACGGCGTCTGTTTCTTTTGCATTTCGTTAGATAATGTTATTTGTGGGAGAGTATTTGGGTTTATTCTTTAAAGTAAGTATATCTTATATACATTATGGCTATACATACTTTAAACAAAGCACAAGCATTGTTAATTTTTATACACCTTTACTGAAAATAACATGTCATGAAAACAAATCTCTTGAATCTATGTATTTATTCAAGAAACTCAAGATAGACTGCGGTCTCATAAAATTGCTTTTCCAATATACGCCCCTGGGTCATCATTTCTCTTTATCGTGTTTCTCGCTGTTTCTTCTTTCTATCGAGCCACTCACCGTTTACTTTCATCCCAATTATTCATTCTCTAAAAAAAACTCATATCTAAATATCCCACGCAAAACTTGGTATTATTACCTACATATTCTAACTAAAGTCTATTCAGCAAAACGTTAGCACCGTCGCCTAGCACAAACCCAGTCCTATTCAACCCCTGTAACAGTGGCAGCGCGATCTATTTCTGAGCTAAGTGAGTCAGTTCGAGCCATTGAATACGACCGCTGAATAGGGAACTGTCCCACCCGACGCGGAAGCGAGTAGCTGTCGACTGTCTACTCGCTCAAGAAACAAACAATAGATGTAGATCCGGTGTAAGTGAAAGATACATATTGTTAGTTGATCGCTGTTCACACTGAAGAAGGAAGAAGGCAACGGTCTCTCTTTACTAGTTAGTTGCAGCGACAAGATTTATATAAGAAAAAACTCGCTTAGCTTCTTGCTTGGCGGGCAGAACACTCGCTGAGAGATTCTCGCTTGGTTTGTACGCATATAAAGAACAAATGCTTGGGCGCGAGGTATTGCCCGACACACTCGCTTATAGCCCAGGAACAAAACTACTCGTACCTAACTTCACAGCCCCTCCTCGTTTTTAGTTGCTAGTTTTACTCGCTTCTCGCTAATCGTTGGCGATGGGACGTGCGTAAGGGCCGCGCGTGCTGACGGTCGCGGTAGCGAAGCATTGAGCGGTTGAGTTCCGACGTTATTGTTAGCGGTGTTGAAATGGGATGAATGTAGGGTGGGAGTTTATCTGATTGTTACTAGAACTAATAGAAATACGTAATGATAATTCACTTGACAGGTTCAGTGATAATTTCAGACAACAATTTAGGGTTGAGAGCCGATGACAATATTTCATTGAGCTTTTGTTTTGGTTTAGTGAAGGGCTTAGCAATCTAAATGTAGAAAGCAATATTATAACTTGAAGTTAGTAGATCTATTAGCAATGTTGGCATCCCAAATACATTAACCACACAACATTAAACAATACATTATAAACTAAACGAAATAACAAAACTATGAAATGATAGCGTTCAATAAACTTAAAAATACTCCATAAACTGTCGTCCCCACTTTGAAGCGCCACTAACATGCCAAACTGAGTTAATGAGTGCTGTGAAAGAGCTCGTAAACCGGACGTCCGCTTCCCGGCACCGGACACTTTCCGGACACTATCCCGGCCGCTACGGGACTCCGTAGAGGGAGCTTTATAACTATTTTATTTGAACATTAAAGTTGTTTGAGCATGTTTTAGAATCCTTCCGGCTACTAATGTAAATATGTTTAGTTGTTGTGTATGAGTTTGTTTTTCTGTTGGATTTTGGCGGAAATTTAGCTTAAAAGTATAGTTTTATGAGGATGCTGAGCATGACACTGACAAAAGCGTAACGGCTACCTGCGATCAGACGATTAAGGCTAATGCTTGAAATGAAATAACAGTTCAAGTCTGTAATCCCTGGAAGGTTAGACTCACACATTTTGTCTTAACGTTTAAGTCGCACGTAATAGGGGGCGAGCCTATTGCCATCAACCGTGCGTAAATTAAATAACTACATATTTCCAAAAGCCTCCTGAACATTAATTTCTAATGAAGTGAGAGAAATCAATACGCCATATAGAAACTCCTTACAAGTTCAAGAGCACGCATCCAGTCGTGAGCGGTCAATTTGTATGACGTCAGTCAATCAAAGGGTCAGCGCAGTTGAACTCGACCCCCATCGCCTTCGCTTCTGTGAAGACAACTTACTTCATTAATAATGTACGATATATCTACATACTCGTAATTCTGTTAGAAAATAAAGCAAGTATTCATTTAGAAACTAATTGGAAATATCCTGTGATTCCGAGAGTACTAGGATTGATCATGATACAAGACTCGAGGAAAACCTGGCTTTTCTGATGATAGGTCAGGCGTTGTACTCGCATCCGGCGTGCGTATGTAACCACATGTATGAACGTGGACGAGGCGAAAGGAGCAAGTAGGGATGTAGCTGATGGCGTTCTGTGGAGTCTGCCTAAACCCATGGTAAAATAGCGTGAGTTTATGAATGTATGTACTTTATCCACAGTACAGAAGTGACATTAATATATGTAAGATTTTAAGCCCACAACAATCAGCTACTTAATCTGAACAGGTGGAGTCTTAATAATTAGCGCAGAAGTAATTTACGTAGGCAAAACGGAACGCATTGCGGCTGCACGCTAAACTAGACAATTGCTTCTTCGCCGCATTGCGTCCTTGCAAGCTGAAGCTGTCTGTGAAACTTCTAATGCTTTGTTTCCTTTCGTCATGCTGAACTTTAGTGGTTTTTTTGGTTCTCTAATTTCGTTTTTCTTTTACAAAAAGCCAAACGTCAACATCTTTTGGCAAAGAAATGACAAGGTGTCAAATAGTGTCGTGATTGGCAGCTGTCATTCACAAATATACTTAAAAAAACGATTTGTAGAGAGGGCTGTCTTTATTCTTGAACTAGCGACCCGCCCTTGCTTCGCACAGCCCCACCTATCGGGTCCAAAACTATATCTAATGATGCCTATATTTTAAGTTAAGCATCTAGCAGTAGAGCGGTGAAAACTGCGTTCAAATACATGCAGTAGTTTTTGCGTGATGCGCGTAAAAATATGCAGACAGACAAAAATTCTAAAAAATGTACAGATATCGGCCTGTTACAATAATGTTGATCCGATTGTGTAAGTGCACCATACAGAATAGTTCTTACAAGCTTAAAATTTTTGCTCGTATTTCCACACTTCAATCTGTCTAAAACTTGGAACACCACTCTCCCCATCCATTTATAATCAAGCAAACTCTGTACTTATATTCCTCAGCCGTAGCCAACTAAAAACGAAAAACATATTAGTTTCCTTTACTTCGTGGACCCTAGTTTTTGCCATAAGTTTAAAGGCAAGTCTTGCAATATCTCAAGTTCTTCTCAAAACTTCAGTGGTACGCTGTGGTTGACTGCAACCATTTAGTTAGACCGTCTGCAAAGTTGGCACGAAAAAAACTTGATTGTTTTTCGTCTTGTCCGCAAGTTCTTTTTAGTTGGAAACAATGGTTGGTGAGAAGTTTTGTTCTGAAGACGTTCGCCGCATTCTTAAGAAGCTGTTGTGGTTCAGCTTTATGTTAAAGTTATTAAAATAGAGTGGTTTTAGCTTTAAGTGACACGGTTGTTATTAATACTGCTGTTAAATATTTAGGTCACTGGAGTTTTGTGTGTATTGCGATGAGGCTGGTTGTTTACAATTTTTATATGAAAATTCATTAGTCAGTAATTGTATTTTTTATAAATTGGGTTTGTAAAAAAAGCTAAGCTAGTTTGTTATGGAAAAAATAAATAAAGAACCTAATGAAATCTGACACGTCGCGGCGCCCAATCCTACTTACCAACTTTGTGTTAGCGATGAACCGAAACAGGAAAAACTCCTTCAAAGTTTTTTTTTGTTCAGGACCTACATGAAACTCGGCCTGATTTTAATATCAAACCAAATTAGGAACATCCGATGCCATTCAGATTCCACCCCTTTTTTTTTTTTTTTTTTTTTTTTTTTTCCGGATGGGAAATCATCAAATGACCCCCCCCACTCTGGGCGGAGCGGAAGGGAGTGTCAGACTTGTACTGACTAAAACCCATCCATGTTCCTTCTTTGCCCTTTGTGTTCCAGAGCCACGGTATCTCTTTCGAACAGTCCCGCAGCCCTGGCAGGCATCGGCCCTTACGGACCCCTACTTATTTGCTGACATCTCTTTGAGGCGCGCGTGGAACACGAACGCGCCGTCGACACGGCCTGTCGTCATAAGACGGCCGGACGGCGAGCTGGCCCATAACTCGCCGTCCACAGGCCCGCGCCTACGGTGGCCGGGAGCCACCACGTGACCCCCGACGCCCAGGGCGTCTCCCGCGGCGACTGGGACGTGAGGTTCTTTCCCTCTCACGTCCCGCCACCTCCTTCACTAGCATGACTGCTTCGCAGAAGGAGGTGACGGCTTCCCATTCCCTCTCGCTCCGGACCATGGCTTGAACCAAGGCCGGACGCGAGAGATCGCCGCCGCCAATCGCCGCTACGAGGACACGGCGGTGCTCCGCCCAAGCGGGGCAGACCTCCACGGTGTGCTCCACCGTGTCCTCCGGACGATCCTCGCAGTGGAAACACCCGGGCGTTTCCTCCCGCCCGATTCGGTGCAGGAACCTCCCGAAACAACCGTGTCCGGTGAGGACCTGCGTCAGGCGGTAGGTGAGGGCGCCGTGGCGCCTCTCTAGCCACTCCTCAAAGAGGGGACTTATCGCCACTATGGTGGCGTGCCCTGCACGGGGTTGCGACAGTCGCTCTCTCCATGTCGCCATGAGATCACGCCGGAGGTCTGTCCGCTGAGCAGCAATTTGCCGCGGCAGCGGAGTTTCCTCCCGACGTAGTGCCTCCGCGCGCCATTCGTGCAGGCGTGCGAGGACTATCGCCTCCAGATCCCATGGTGGCAATCCGGCAAGGAGGCTAGCCGCTTCGCCGGAGATCGTGCGGTACCCCCGGATTAGCCTTATGGCTATTACTTTTTGGGGCGCGTTCAGGTAGTGGGCGGCTTGCCGCCTCAAAGAACGCGCCCACACCGGGGCCCCGTAAAGGGCCATGGACCGCACGACCCCCGCGTATAGCCTCCGGCAGGAGGCGTTTGGACCCCTCAGGTTGGGCAAGAGCCGCTTGAAGGCAGCCCCTGTCCGTTCCAGTTTGGGAGCCAAACGTCGGAAGTGCTCCACGAAGTTCCACCGGCTGTCGAGAACGAGTCCTAGGTACTTCAACGTCGACCCGACGCCGATGGAAACCCCTCCTGCCGTCAGTAGGGATCCCGACGGTGGCGCATTCCGAAGCCCATGAAAACACATGGCCTCGGACTTGTGCAGTGCCACCTCGAGACCCAATTGCCGGATCCTCTCCACGACTATCGCAACCCCGCGTGTCATGTTTTCGGCCGCCGCCTCGTGCGACCTCCCTTGTGCCAGTACCAGCGTGTCGTCAGCGTAGCAAACTACGCTGACGCCGGTAGGGAGGTCGGCGCGCAGCACCCAGTCGTAACCGATGTTCCACAGGGCCGGTCCCAGAACCGATCCCTGTGGAACACCGCACGACATCTCTCGCCGGTTCCATTCTCCGCTTCGACCAGGGTAGATGACGGCTCTATCCGTCAGGTAGTCCCCGACCACACGACGAAGGTAGGTCGGCACCCGGTGATACCGGAGTGCCTCCCTAATGCAGCTCCAGGGCATGGAGTTGAAGGCGTTGGCGATGTCAAGAGACACCGCCAAGACGACCCCGCCCCGGGACACCGCGTCCCCCGTCGTGAGGGCTCTCACGCGCATGATGGCGTCCACCGTCGAGCGCCCCTTGCGGAAACCAAACTGGTGTTCCACAAGATCCGGCCCCATCCCCGCAAGGTGCCCGGCGAGGCGGTTGGCAATGACTCTTTCAAAGAGCTTGCCCACCTCGTCGAGCAGCACGATGGGCCGGTATGCGGACGGAGAGTCCGCAGGGCGCCCTGGTTTCCGGATGAGGACCAGCTTCCCCGTCTTCCAACGAAGCGGAAACTGGCCTCTCTCTAAGCATGCGCTTAGGAGCCCTTCCAGTCGGGGCCCGAGAGCCTCAGAGGCCAGGACCCAGGCTTTGCCAGGCAAGCCATCGGGTCCCGGGGCGGTGTTTCTGGTTTTCAGCCTGCGTATCGCCACTCTCAGGTCTACCCCAGTCACCTCCGGAACGTCGTCATCGTCATCGGTGTGGTCCGCTTCCGGCACCGCACGCGGCGGCGGAGCCATAGGCGGGGGAGGATGATCCCCTCGCGAAGGGAACAAAGCGCTCACCACGTCCTTCACGAGCTCAGGCCGGAGACTCTGCGTCAACGGGGGGGCCCGGGTGCGGAGTTTGTCCCGCACCATCTTGTAAGGGCGCCCCCACGGATCTCCGTTCAGAGACTCCAGCATCTCCTCGCGGGCCAAGTTCTTGGCCCGCCGGATAGCCTCTTGGAGAGCGGTCTTCGCCGCTCTGTACCCCTCGTACAGCTCCGCCTCAATGGCTGCCGCATCCGGAGGGCGGATGCGGAGCCTGCGATGCCTGGCGTACAGGCGCCGCGTGGCAACGCACGCCTTGCGCAGAGACGTCAGCTCTCGCGACCACCAGTACACCTGACGCCGGGCGCTTCCTGGCCGAACTCGGGGCATTGCCACGTCGCAAATGTCGGACATGGCCTCCTGGAACCAACCCGCCTCGTTGTTGATGTCGGCAGGCCTGACTGGTGATGACACCCAGGCCTGCACGATCGAGGCTTCCAGGAGGAGCTCCCGGTCCAGCTGCTTCAGCGCCCATCGCGGACCACTCGGGGCCTGTAGGACCGGCACGCTTGAGGACTGGGTGGAGACGTCGAACCGGATGTACCGGTGGTCGGAATAGGTCTCCACCCCCTCCATGACGCGCCAGTCAACGACACGCGGCGACAGAGCGGGGCTGGCGAACGAGATGTCCACCACCGACTCGCCCCGCATCCGCACGCACGTGGGGACAGAACCCCGATTTAGGACGACCAGGCCTGTCTCCAGAGCCCAGTCCTCCACCATTCTACCCCGCACGTCCGTGTAACGAGAACCCCAAGCCAAGTTCTTGGCATTGAAGTCCCCGAGCACAAGCACGGGGAGGGAATGGCTTCCGATGACGACACTCAACTCCGTGAGGGAGTTGTGGAACTCGGCGAGAGTTCGGCTCGGGGAGAAGTAGACTCCCACTACAACGATCTCCCCGAACCGTGCTGCTACGCACCCCTGACCCTTCCTGACACTCTCAAGGGTTGGGGTACCGGCGGCGACCGACGCAATTATGGTCACTGAGCCGCTAAGGTCCTCCACCCAGTCATCCCTGGGCGGGACAAAGTACGGTTCAGCGACCACGGCGATGTTAATCGACCACTGCGCCACGCTCTGGAGCAACAGATCCTGAGCGCAGGCGCAGTGGTTGATGTTCGCCTGGAGAAGGCGTAATGGGGCCGTTACTGGCACTCCATTTCAGCCCCATCCCGGGCCCCCTGCGAGGGCCCCGCTGCGGAAGTTGCAGCAGTAGCAGCAGCGGCGGCGACAGTGGCGGCAGCTGCGGTGGTGGCGACGGTGGGGGTTTTGGCGGTGGTGGCGGAGGGCCTTCCCTTGCCCCTGGCCTTGGCGGGAGTACCGCAGGACTTGCTCCCTGCCCGGTGATCGGCCGGCTTGCCAGCTGCCGCACATGCGGCGCAGCGCGGCGCGGCGGAGCAAGCCGCGGCCATGTGACCAGGCTGGCCGCAGCGGAAGCACAGGCCGCTGCGGTCCACCTCCGAAGTGCACCGGACCGACACGTGGTGCCCCACATGGCAGCGGAAGCACCTCAGAGGTCTGGGTTCCAGCAGCTTCACCTGCGCCGAAACCCAGCCCACCAAGAGCCTTCGGCCCTCCACAATGACTTTCGCCGCCGTCGCAGGGCAGCTTACCGTTATGGTTCGCATGCCCGACAGGTCCGGACGTAAGGTGCCTGCCTTGACTTGCTCGGCAGGGCACCCACCAGTCCTGGTGACGGCGGCCACCACCTCCTTCTCGGTCACCGAGTCGTCCAGACCCAGTATGCGCAGGTCTGCGCATTTGACGGGCCTGGACACTCTGGCCTCGTCCGCATTTAGGGACGCTCTAAGCTTTTCAGCCAGAGCGTCAGCGGACGAGCCACGGGTTTCGCCAGGGATCTCCAGCACTCGAGCCCCTGTTGCGGTGACTCTAAGCCGGAGGCCCCCGTTGATCCCGAGCTCTCCGAGATCCACCGTCGCTTTCGCCTTAGCGAGCACGTCGCGGTAGGTCACGCCCCTCTTTTCCGCGTCCGGCTGTAGTGTAATCACTACAGCTGCGGTCTTCGGGGCGCTGAGCCTAACCGCGACGCCCCGCTCCTTTTGCCGGCGTTTCTGCTCCTGCCTCCTGGCCTTTTTGGCCGCCCTTCGCTCCCTCGCGTTTTCTCCAGCCACCTGCCACCCGGTCTCGGCCACGGAAGGCTTAGGGGGCGGGGGGGGCGGCGATAGCGGCTGTCTCGCGGCTGGCGCTGGCATATTCGCCACCTTGCCCTTCTTTTGGGCCGCCGCCTTGCCCTGTTTCAGGGCCGCCGCCTTTTTAACCGGAGCCGGTTTCGTCGGGGCCGACATAACCCTGCCGGGGGGCTGGCTGGACGGCCCCGGTGCGGAGGCCGCAGCAGACGCATATGAGGCCGCCCTCAGGCCCGGGGGCGCCTTGTTTGCCGCCAGGGGGGGGCGAAAGACAATGCCCTCCAGGACGGAGAACCGCGCCTGGAAGGCTGCCAGCTCCTGCCGAACCAGATTCAGGACCTGGTTCTCCACCGGCACGTGCTGGCTTGGACGCTTCTGGCCCCCATTTTGGGGCGCCTCGCGAGAGCCGGACTCGCGCAGACTGGCCAGGTCTGCTCGGAGCTTCCTATTCTCCTCTTTGAGAAGCTCCGTGGCGGCTGTCAGTCGAGCGACCTCTGCCCTCAGTTTGGCCACGCCGTCTGGCGGCGGCCCCGCAAATCTAGCCTCCGCTGCCGCCATAATGGAGGCGACCGCAGCAGGTATAGCCCTTTGCCTGGTGGAGGGCTTTTGTTTGAAGGAGACAGCCCTCAGCGCTGCCTCCACCTCCTTCGCGAGCCCGGCCTTACGCTCCGCATCAGAGCCGCCATCTGCGCCCGCCTCGTCGCCAGAATAGCCCGAACGGGCCACCTCGTGACCGGCGGCCACCCCCGGGTGGCGCCCCTCCTCGGCAAGCCGCGCCGACCTCTCGGTGGCAGAGAGGCCTCTCCCCTTGCCGCGGATCCCACCGCGCTTGCTGGTGGGGATCTTGCGAGCCGAAGCCAGCTCCCCATCTGACGACGACTCTCGTTCGCCTACCGGCCTGGACCGCTTGCGTAGGAACTCCCTGTTCCCGGCAGCAGCCCCGGGCCTCCCGCGCTGGGAGCACACTGAGCCAGCGCTCACCTCGCTGGATGCGGCGCCGGACTCCGAACCCGCATCCCTCTCCTCCCTTCCTTCGCCGTTATCGGCCGTTTTTTGGGTTTTGTAATCTTCCATACTGTTCCCACGAGTATGGGGGAAATAAATAGTCCATCTGGGCAGTGCCCCCTGTACCCAGATAAGCCATAGCCAGGCCCGGCAGTGGTTCGCACTAGAGACTGATTTTCCAAAGGAACCCGTCAGCCATACATCTCCTCGCGGTGCGCCGCCGCTTGAGATTCGGGGTAACTTTTTATAGAGGTTTTCTACCTCGTGGTCCGGGCGGTTAAGCCAAGACCCTCGGTCCCAATCGAAGCCGCGAGACGTGTTCCACGACACTTCGACGGTGGGATTACGATATCGACGGAGACAATGAAGGACGCACGTCCTTCACTGTCTGCTCGGAGGCAGGGTAAGTGCACACCGAGCCCGCCCTTGCTCCTCCGCTGTGCCCTCTGCTTTTCAGAGGGTCACGCGGAGCAACGCCCCCTTGGTCCATGAGGGACCCCCCCATGTCAGAATATTAGCCATGGGTAGTAACATTTCCCGAGGAATAAGAATCTCTTCCCATTCCTCGGGGAAGGATACTGCCCACGCCCAGGGTGCACCGGCCCAGCAGCTGCAATTCCCTCCAGACGTATCGAGAGGGACCGGCAGCCATCAGGCACACGAGGAGGAATTCTGACAACGCACCCCAGATTCCACCCCTTATAATTAAATTAATTTCGTCCCACTTTAAAACAGAAAACAGTCGTAAACATGTAATAACTCCGGTTTCCATCTATCTCTTGATTTACGAAGCGTTTCGAAGCACGAAATATTAATTAGTAGATCCGGCAGCCCCGCTGGAGCCCCGCCGGAGCCCCGATGTAATTACTTCGCTTTTTAACGTAATTCCGGATCAAATCGGATTAAAAAGTAATCAGATGTATTCTCCTTGGAACCACGGCAGAGATATTGTATTAAGAATGAATGTATGGGCCGTTACTGTGATATGTTAGGGTCCCAGAACAGCACGGAATTGTCTGTTACCAAACAATGTCTAAAAGTATCACAAATAGCAGAAATTTTAGACGTAGCTTGCAAAATAGACCACTAATTAACGCTCACCATTTATTAATTGCAGTCATTAATAATTGGAAACTAAAACGATCGAACCGCATCCATTCGATGCAGGGATTAATTAACATGAAATCAAATAAGATAGCCTGGGGGTTGAACACAGAGTTGTTCCACCCCCACTCCTACGCCCCGGGGGTAGGTTGTGTGTGCGATATCAAATGTAAATTGGACCAATATTCTGAGTTAAATACACTGATATGTAATGTGCAATGCGGGTTTTGGGTATGTATTTTCATGTAGATATGCCTCGACTTCGGTGATGCCAATCACTTTGAGAGGATTTTGGTTCTGGAACAATGTTATTATGTTTGTGAATGAGTTTCCTCTGTTATGGCTACAGAAAAGGGGTGAAATAATTATGAATGGAAACATTATTTTTAACCTCTGACGAAAACAAAGGGTGTTAAAGGCTTTGTTAAAAAGTAACACCACCTGTTTTTTTTACTTTATACAAAGTTTGTTCTTAGGTAGATTTCTGGATAACATTGTAATACAAAGCTCAATATCTAAAAACAAACGCAGACGGGTAAGTAATACATAGTTGCCAGGATAAAAATATAAATTACGACTAGAAAACAAAACAAATGCAACACTGTGCTGGATACGGCAACTGCAGCTAATGAAAAAGCCATTTGTGAGCGCACTTTACCATAATAAATGGAACAATGTCACTACTTTATGGGTAAGGAAATGCATTTAGCAAGCAAAGCTGGTTACTTCACTTGCTTGTTTGTGGAGGGCAGTTTCTTGCAGGGATGTGTTCTTCTTTCAAATATTGGTTTGGTTTTTGTAGCTGTCAACATCGATAAAAAAAAATTCTTGCAATAGATTGTATTGCAAAAATTTTGATGTTTTGTTACTAGGTCAGTAGGAAAACAAACACAAATAACACATGGATACATGGTCAATCTTGTATGAACCAAGTCAGAATGTCTAAAAGCTCTTTGTTTGTGTTTTTCAATTTGCCCATTTGTATTTGTAAAAAAAACATTCATTTTGTGGAGGTCGTTTCCGGTGTAGAAAAACTTTTTTTATTTTTGAAAATTCAATCAACTCAATTTCCATGCATACAACCCTTTTTGCAATTAAACCAAGGGGTGTGAAATTGAATTTGAAATCGTCTCGTAAAAAATATAACGACCGTACAGAGACTGACTTATTTTTCGTGTACAAATGTGTGCTAATTAATTATGTACAGAGCACTTTTAAAAGTGATTTGATCCTACAGTTTCATTGTAATTTAATGTTGTTAAAAACTTATGCATATTTTGGGACCCATACCGTTATTATAAAGGTCTTAACTCAAAGTGGCAGTCATTATTCCTCGAGAGAGTGGCTCTTAAATCTTGATACGTGTACGCATATTAGTACTAGTGACTACGGTTTTGTATGTAAGTACTTATTATATAGAGGTACATACATGTGTGTGCGTGTGTGGTCAGATTGTTAATTGCTTGCAGCGTTTAATTAACTAAGCATTATATTCGAAGTGAACGTTCACAATCATTGGACGCGTGCTGTTAATTGCATTGTAAATAAACTCAAGTAATTTCAACTGAAAATACGTAGTTTGTAAAGAATTTCAATAAGTACTTGGAACATAATTAACATAAAGCTTAATGAATTACAGTGTAATATTTTGAGCTTAAATTGTTACCAACTATAAAGTTATTCCGATTTCATTTCTAAGTTTTCTTTTAATTAGTAACAGAGGGAGGATTTAATCCTGAAAGCCTTTGAAAGACTCTATCCCATTCAAGAACAATGCACTAATGCCTGCAACATTAATAGTAAGAGCACCTTTGACCCCTTCACCCTTAGTAGAAAGGGGGTGAAGGGGTAGTAAGACCAACTTAATCCCTTTCTACACGCGAGTTGGCTCGTCATTCACCTTCATTTCTTTGTGGCCCATTTTCTTAGCCCGTAAGGCTATACTTTTAGCAAAAGGATTATGTTGTCAGAGGGATTAAGGAAACTTGTTAAGGGTTACACTGTAGACATTTTGCGTCAACAGCGAATTTTATTTCGACTGTGCAGTCTTCTGTAACTGGTCTTTAAGTCTTTACCAAGTTCTGCTCATAGATCTCGCTGCATCTCGTTTTCTCTCAAAACTACTCCTTCTAGTCGTTGGTAAGTTTTACCTTGAATTGGAAGGTTAGGGACCTTTGGCAACAGCAACAAATCATTACGACGTACTAAATAATTGAAGTCCTACTCATCTCTTAACATAATCTTCTACATAAGCTCAGCTATTTTTAAACTACGTTAAGAATTCTAGTTGGGCACAAACTAGGGGCGCTCAAAATGCCCGCGCCCTAAACTTGGGTATACGTATAATATTCAGTTCGCCTTGTCGGGTATAGAAACATACGGGGGAAGGACGCGCCCGCGAGGACAACGGGAGTATCGTTATATGGACAGTGAATAGATCATTTTAGACTAACGAAAAGCTTTTGTTAGAGTCGTAAGAGGTTATTTTTGTGGCTTTAAACGGTCGTGTGTGCCAAAGCCACCTTTAGTGGCACGGCTACAAATTGTATCGCTAAAGAGCGGATTCAGTAATTGTGATTGCATTTAGTAGACTTTTCGAGGCCACAATTTATTAAATCTGGTAGATCAGCCATGCCGCTGCTGTACCGTGCTACTGTTCCTCACTTTACGATCTTCAGGTTAAGTTTCAGGAGTGACACTACTTTGGGGACGGGTTATGTCGTTAGTGTTGCCATTTTTCAACGTTTTTTTGAGGTTGGCTCGTCTAACTCAGGTGATACTGAAAAGTTGAAAACACTGTAATACTTAATGTTTACGTGGGTTTTAAGTAATTCATTTTTTCTGGCGTAAGTGATTGGTCGTTTTGGGGTATGTTTTTATTATAAAATTACTATGAAACATACTTAATTTGACCTAAATTATGACAATTCTGAACGAAAAAGAAAATGACGAACTTTCCAAATACGAATGCGACGGACGAAGTTTACAAAACGATATAAACTTTCCAAATTCAAATCCTTCTTAAAATTGGATCGTGGCAAAATGTTTATCGTCACTTCAGTACTCTCCGATACGTTGAAGGTAATCTGCAACCGGTCCAGCGAATATTCTGAAAACTTAGAGAAATTGCCAGACCCTGCCAGATTCCCGCCAGGTTGCGGACTGGCATCAATTGGCTGCAGCTTCACCTCGCTGTCAGGTAATGCGCTATTTGTTTGCCATTTGACAGTGATAAATCTTCCCAGAAAACATTTCTAGAAAATTTTAAATTTATTCCTGAAAGCGAACATTTTAAATGGAACATTTCAATTACTAGAGCTATTTGCTTAGTCCAAGTAGAATGGCAAACTAGGGGATTCTGTCTTCGAAGTAATAAAATGTAGTCGATTGGTTCTCAGATGAATTGTTTTGTAATAGAGACCCTAGGGATCGATACCGTTGGAGATAGGCACTTTGATACCGTTGGAGATAGGCACTTTGATACCGTTGGAGATAGGCACTTTGATACCGTTGGAGATAGGCACTTTGATACCGTTGGAGATAGGCACTTTGATACCGTTGGAGATAGGCACTTTGATACCGTTGGAGATAGGCACTTTGATACCGTTGGAGATAGGCACTTTGATACCGTTGGAGATAGGCACTTTGATACCGTTGGAGATAGGCACTTTGATACCGTTGGAGATAGGCACTTTGATACCGTTGGAGATAGGCACTTTGATACCGTTGGAGATAGGCACTTTGATACCGTTGGAGATAGGCACTTTGATACCGTTGGAGATAGGCACTTTGATACCGTTGGAGATAGGCACTTTGATACCGTTGGAGATAGGCACTTTGATACCGTTGGAGATAGGCACTTTGATACCGTTGGAGATAGGCACTTTGATACCGTTGGAGATAGGCACTTTGATACCGTTGGAGATAGGCACTTTGATACCGTTGGAGATAGGCACTTTGATACCGTTGGAGATAGGCACTTTGATACCGTTGGAGATAGGCACTTTGATACCGTTGGAGATAGGCACTTTGATACCGTTGGAAATAGGCACTTTGATACCGTTGGAGATAGGCACTTTGATACCGTTGGAGATAGGCACTTTGATACCGTTGGAGATAGGCACTTTGATACCGTTGGAGATAGGCACTTTGAAATTGTGTAATTTGTTCTAGAAACATGAACTGTAAATAGATTCCTAACGATCGTAATAAATCATCGGGTAACTGTTACCACTACATTAATTAAACTATTTTAATCCTTACACGCTATAGTTTTACTTGACTTTGCATAAACGATAGCAGAAAATATTGTAAGGGAAGCTATGAATAAATTAATTGAAAGAGTTTTTGCAGAAACGATACTATTGCAAACGAGGTGGTCAAGATTGTATCTCATGAAAGCAGTCAGGTCAATCACATAAATTGTAGAAAAAAATAATGTAGCACATTTTCTTTACATTCATTCTACCCCTGTTGAGTAAAGGCCATTTTGTTCTATGCTTCCCTGGTATGAGCGAGCCTCATTCAAGTCTTCCTCACGATCTTCTACAGTTACAACTCCATAAATAACTTAATAAGTTGTGAAGAAACAACAATAACACTAAGTGGCAATATCCTTTACACATTTCATTTACTTGGCAACAACGCGAAAAAGCACAAAATTATTCCGCCAGAGTGCCAGGCATTAATCTGGTCTGGCATGCCGGATTTAATAACAAGTATTGTGCTGATAGGTCTAGCTAGCATCAGCTGCCAACTGTGCCATGTGCCATATGGATGCCAGACCCGCGGGAAATTGACATCGGCACTCGTTTTAAGTTCGAAAAGTTGATGTAATTCTATCTTACATCAACGTTTCGACATCGGACTTACTCGACATCGACGCAGTGTCGAGTAAGTTCGATGTCAATTATTTGAGAATTTGATGTTAGCTGAGAGAACTAGTGCAGTCTTGGGTTTGAGACTTGACATGTAAGACAATCTTGTTCATAATCAGCATCATCATCATGAAATGATGCGCGAGGCATGACAAATAAATCTATCTAAATATTTTTTAAAATGTGTTATTTTTGCCTAAGATTCTAACAGACTAGGCTTGGGTTATAATACTAATGATTTGTTTATTTTGTTTTAGGTAAGAACATAAGAATCCAACTTTACATATCGATGTAGATACAGCAGAAAGATAGCGACCAAACTAACGGGTAAGTTTATAATAGAAAAAATAAAAGTACAAAACATCAAACAAACCCTGACCCACTTTATAATAAAATGCAGTCAGCCTGAAGAATTATAAATTGAAAGCTTGCAATAATTAAAGTAACTGGCAATATTCAAACTAACTGGCGATATTGGCATAATCAAAAACAATTTCCGCAACTGTAGTGGAAATAAAACCGTTTGATTTGTTTTTAATTCTGACAGCAATAACGGCACGGCGGGAATAGGGGTGGCGCCTTTGAGACTATCATTAATAAGAGTTTCAAGTAAATATTGAAATGCCTCAGCTTGCTGCTATCTGATCCAACTCTTGCCCTGCGTCGACATCAAGGCATAAAAACATGTATTATACAATATACGTGTAATACATGTTTTTAAGGTCGTGTCTACGCGTGTGCTTAGTTTGTAGTTTATACTTATAACAATTATGTTTAAAACTCGTCAAATTGTTAACAAAATAGTTAAAACTATATGTCTAAAACAACGTCAATACATGTTTGATAAAAGTTTTGTACACGACAAACAAGTATCACGACTTGTAAATGTGAGGTTAAGTTACTGCAGGTACACAAAACATCTCGTTTGTGATGTTTCTGTACGGCAATTCTTCATACGATCAAATGCAAAGAACTTGACTTCTCTAGAAAACATAAAAAAACACAATTTAATTTTGCAAACAGAATGCATAAATATTTTATTTCTATACCCAAAAATAAACTGAACTTACACAAGTAAAGTTTCCAAACGAGTCCCTAACCTTCAAAGCTACTAAATATTAAATAAACAGATAATTTATTCGTGCTTTTAAATGCACTTAAAAGTTAAGTTGCTTTACTACCCTTTTCAATATACAACCCTGATGTATATTGAAAAGGGTAGTAAAGGGGAGGTTGGCGAGAGACACGACCTCTGTTAATGAAAACCTTTTTAGTTGATAGTTTGCACTATGGTTTTGTTCTAATATGAAGATCAAACATTCGACGAGTTTAAAAAGATTTATGTTTTAATTAATGAGTGTGTTGCCCTTGGATATTCAAATCATAAAATTTGCAGAAAATAATCTGTTTTAAACTGCACTAAAAATATAAATCGTCGGGGTAATTCGGTAATCACAATGTTCTTCATTTTGAAATTTCACAACAATTCATTGCTTTATTTATGTTGTCGAGCAAACGAATTTCCAATTAGGATTATGAATTTCCTTCAAAATCCTTTGTCCATTATGATGAAAAGTGTGTTGCGCAATTAAGTGCAGATTAAAGGATCCGTGTAATTTCCATTTTGTCATACTTTTGTTTTCTCATTGTGTTTTCTAATATTACCTAACTTTGCAACTTCTTTTTCTTAGCGTGTCGATGGTAATCTAAATTGATTTCGTAACTATATCAGAAATAACAGTTCACAATTTCCAATTGTCGTTTTACATTAAAACAGTCTCTACACATCTCCACCGACGTAACACAACGCAAAATACACGATTTTATCTACCATTCAGTACTACTATTCCAAATTTAACAAAGGGATATAACGGAACATATGTCGCTATATAAATATGTGGATACATACATATGTCAAAGAGGGGTGAGGGGGTAGTACAGTCCATATAATTAGTAGCGTTTCCCTTTGATGTTACCGGTGTATGCAACGATGTAGGTATATGGTTGGTTATGCAGATATGCATGGTTGCCAATGAAATGTGACGTTGTTAATGGAAGGGGTAGCTGTAGGGGTTGATCGGATTTCTCTGTAAAAGCCTTTTTGTGATGCGATATTCGGGAAGTTTTTAATAATGTTTTCAGCGGATATTGATGCAAAAAGAACGTATATTTTTGAGAAGAATGCCTTTTGTTTTTATTTAGTAAAATGATACTGAATAGTAGCTGAATGGTATTACTTCCACAGCTTTATGCTTATGTGAAAAAGCAAGTAGACATCAGTATGAAATAGTATTAACAAAAACTCAAAAAAAAAAATACATTGCACTGAATACTGTGAACTAAATTTAATTTGTGGGTGTCAAAGTTATTTCTCATATAGACGCTAAATTACGACCGCAGTACACACACACTCATGTAGAAATCAGTTTTACAAAATTTCCGAAAACACACTTACTCGTTCTCCAAAAATAAAATAAAGCTCGCATAATTCAACGAGACCTCTCTAAAATATTTCCACGGACGCACCGACGGATGCTCATATTATTTTACAAGCGAAATTACTCCGCTCATATTCTCGTTAGACAGACGAACCGAAAACCTTTGTGGGTGTAGCGTGTACGTTCTATATGTTTCATGTTAACCTGGTACCAAAGGCTTCGCGCGCTATTTCGGCAGCCATATTGTTTTTCCTGTCAAATTGTATTTCGCGTCAAAGACTGATTCTCAGAAGACTCGATTTTCAGAAGTTTTGTATTGCAAGTGAATGACTTTATTGACTTGACCCCGCTGTTAAAGATCCGTATAGAAATTTAGTTTCTAACAGAATGGATTTCATGAGATTATTTGCTCTTTTTCCTGAAGTTTTCGCTCAATTTGCTGAACATTGATTGAGCCGGTAGAATGTTTGCAAGTGCCTAATTAAATCATTCTTTTTTCGTCTTCCGTTCGTTGCTGTATATTTTTACTTTGCCGAGTGAAACGTTTTAATTTACATAGGACTTTTCTTTTTAAATGTTTGAGCTTATTTTATTTGCCTTATTTCCTCAATGTTTGAACTTGTAGGCAGAATGAGGAATGTTTTTTCATGAAATATATTCGTAGGATAATAATTATATTAAAATAATTAGACGTGTAATTGAATAAGGCTCTATATTTAAGTTAAGTAGATAAAATAACGGATAAAATAACATTACATTAGTTAATTATATGGTTAGCCGTCTCATTACTCGAGGTTACTGGCTTTTTAATAACATGTTTGGGGTTCATACAAATACTTAGAACACTTATATTAAAAATCCGCCTCCATCATCAAATCGTACCACTTCATGTTCAGTGTAGGTGTACTCCACTGAACTCCACTTGACCCTATCCTGGACTTCTCGCTCACAACTCTTGTCTACTACTCTGACCAGGTCGACATTCCACCTCCGTCTCTCTTCACTCCACCACCTTCTTACCCCATCTACAATCTGGTCTGCGACATTATGTGGCCTGCTCATTTCCACTAAGATTATAATGTTACCCAGCTGTAAATGTCATAAATTAATAACATACAAATAACAGTATTCAGTATTCATTAAACATGACCTTAACCTACCCTTCAGGATTGTTTCCACGAATCCAATCATTCAGCAGTCAACAGGTAAATCATACAGTCGTGGACCTGTTGGTGGTCATCAACTATTTACGGGCAGTATGCGCCGTCTGCCAGTGCCTATAGTACAGACATGCTGTAGTGATAGAAAGGTTGATGGGTTTGTTTGTGAGTTCAAACGGCTGTGGAAGGGTTGGACGATTGGTGGAAGGGTGAAGTGTAGAACATGAACAACACGTAGTTGAGTTGGGGGAAAATGAGCTGTAATGTCTTTTGTGAATACTGTCTCAGTATGCGGTTGTGTAGCGGTCAGTTGATTATGATCGCTGTCACCTTTTTCTTCTTCTTAATTTAATCCAATTTTGTCTGACCAGTCTGTGGATATCACCTGGATGGTTCTATCTTTGGCTTCGTTTAAATCCTAGGAGGTGGTCACATAAGTAATTGATGCCGAAATTAAATAAAAAGGCCAGCCATTTTCAGCAATAATTTACCTCTTATTACTAGATGCCTCTGTGTATAATTTCTGTATCTAATTAGACTATGCCTACGTATACACAATTCCTTATTAAAATCACAGTTCCATAATCTTGGTCGTTCAGCTCCTCTATACCGATTTTTGTCTAGCTACAATAAGCTGAGCACGCGTACAAACAACTTGGACATATTTTCGAACAGTCTAAGTGAATTCAGAAGATACGTCCTCAGTTCTTGATCGATTTGTTGGTTTATTTCTTTAACAAAATGTTGATTTGTGTATTTGCGTGACTCCATTTAATGTATTTAATATTGTACAATTTAATTTAATTTAATTTTTTAACTCAAATTTTATTCTATCCTATTATTTTAAAATGTTATTATAAATAATGTAATAATTACGCCCTAATTTATTTGTTATTTTTAAAGTTTTAATTAATAATTGTTATTCTATTCTAATTTAAATGCTGTTTTTTAAAATTTTGGAATTGTACTGTATTTTAATTTTTAATTTAAAAACTACTTTACGTTTTAAATCTAATGTAAACTTTATAATTTTAATTTTGTTATTTTCATATATTTTCATTTCAATTTTTATTTCTTATTTTATTATACAAGTGCTGTGCACACCTATAAGTGACGAATTCACCGCAAAGCTGTTGAATTAGAAAATATTTAATGTAATGATTTAGTGAATAAGTCGTTGGTGTGTCAATAAATAAATAAAAATAAATAAAAATAAAAATAAAAATAAACACCAATCACAATTTCCCGTCGCCCCACACTAGCCTGCTCCCGCTCCCCGCTGCCCCACTATTAGCCAACCTCAGCACGTTCGGTCTAGATTTCATCAAACTTTTCTCCTCTCCTTAATTAATTCGCCACAGACCGGGAGACAGTTTAATTTTCCCCAGACACGCAGATATTAGATCTGACTGTAATTGCCCCACAATTCCCCCTTGCCTATCGCGGCTAATATTGCCAGGCAGGTAAATTAAAGGTACCGAGGGGTAAACCTCATTTTAATATAAGATTTTTAAATTTTTTGCGTTTTCTTGAAAAAGTAAAGCTTTGGTCTAGATTGCGCGAGATAAATTTTATGTAATATTTATTGTTATACTTACAGACATTTTTAATTGTATGCTTCTAGTTGTCGTTGTTTAATTTTTGGTTTTTATGAGCAATTGACTTTTTCCTAACCGTAATTTCAAAACAAAACTATCCGCTGTCTAGCAAACAGGTATCATTACAAACTCCTATATTTTCTGAACACACACCGTAATGAAATACCTCTTCACAAAGCATAATTATTTCGCACCTACATCCCAAAATTAATTAAACTAGATGCGGCAAAGTTTCTGACTACGTTCCCGCGCTCTCACGCATGTCTTTTGTGTACGTCCAAACTTGTTGTTGTACTGACGATGCCGCGATGTAGGGGAGTTGCGTCAGTTCCAGCGACTTTAGTTTCGCGGTGAATGGAGAAACTAACTGTTGGTTAGTTGTTAGATCAAGTTTGTGGCAGTTATTTATAACTTACGACTTAGAATATCCTACTTAGTTTGTTTTGAAGGATTAATTTCTGTGAAAGTTTTTTAAAACTGACAAATGTATTTCAAGCAAAGGACTATTTTGGCTCGGTTACAAGCATATCTGACTTAACTAATAAAGTCCAAGTAAAAATAGAGGGCATAATAAATTGTGTACTACATACACACTCACGCCTTATTCCCTGCGGGAGGCAGAAACTACAGAACAACACCTGCTACAATCTTTACATATTCCTTTGGCCAAACGTTCATAATTGTGTCATAATATATCATTTGTAGAACTTTGACAGTCGTTATGGGTAGTCAGAACGGAAAACTGTGACAACTAGTTTTATCAAGACGTTACCCAGTTACTATGTTGTGGAGGCCAGATATGCAGTCGGTGCTTATAAAATGGTATTCAGCTGTATCCGGTTAGATTAGAAGCCAACCACAACATAAACAGTTGGAAAAAGGCGTGACAGATGATATTGTATTGTATAACGGACTGGTGTCCGCAACTCCACGTCCAAAGTGCGTATTTTGTGTATGATGATATAATGTTAACTTAATCACTTTTAGTAAACCGCAGAAGATTTTCACGAAATTCCTCATCGCTATAACTTACTGATAAATGTAGGGTATGAAAATCTTGTCACCACAACTATTAGATCGGTAACGAATGGGGAGCGTTAAGTTCCAAACTTTGATTGTCAATATTAGCCTAAACTAAAGTTTCAGGCCGCGTCGTCCTCGTCGCACGGCCTCATTCTCACCTGGTGTTCATTAAATTGAGCTCCATTATAAACTTTGTAGTTTACTACTATTACTGAAGTGTAAACTAGGTTTTAGTTTGATGCCTTTTTGGCTAACGGGGATGAAGTTCGATGATATAATTATCGAAGAGAGACAATATAAAGAAAGAATAATTACCTTATTCACATCAATGAATAAGGTACTTATTCTTTATTTCGCTGACTGAATTAAATACCGACTCGTCGGTCTAGTGGGCGCAGGCGTTACTGCAGAGAATTAGGGCTGGGTATCGATTACCAGGTTGATCAGTGTCATTGAGATTTTTGTTGTACTTCCCTAGCTAAGAAAACACAGTACAGGACTAGTTACTTTCGAAGTGTTGTGTTCATCTAGGTGTGCAAATGTTCTCTAATAGCAATAATAATGCATATGAATAATCTTAACCGTAAGTAGTTAAAAGCTAAGGCTATACTTTGAAGCTTTATTGGAAATGGGATTGGCATTCAAATGCAGTCACTCTACTTATAAGTCCGATAACATCTCAACTTGCACAAGTAACATCGATTCACATCAAATATTCGACAAGCTAGCAAGTAGAGAGTAAAACTTGTGGTATGTTAGCCTCACTTGAGAGTCTAAGTGTACCTAATTTTACTTGCAGCTGCAAGCAAAAGTCGATGCTATTACCTTTGGTCGTGACGTATACTTGTAACACTGGAGTTTAGTTTGCTCTAAAGTTGGTTTTGACTTGCACAACAGTAGGGTTGCTGTCTGTCTGCCTATAAGGCAGTTAGCAATAAATGTAAGGTATTTTTTTAAATATATATTCTTGTAAGAAGAAGACATGCTGCGCTGACCCCAAATAAATTAGGATAAGGAATGATGATATTCTTGGAATCTGAGGCGCACAGCATCGCAAAGCGAAATTAATTTTATGTCAAGAAATATAAGGTCCGAAACTAATGTGTAAGCAATTATTTTGCTTCCTCCTCCCGTATAAATCTCCAGACCTTTTTATCCTCTTATAGTAACCTAACCACAGCATCGATATTCTCTCCACCATTCGCATATCTCACACACAAACTTCCTCCCAACTTCACAACTGTTAGATAGATCATACAGTTTTCTATGCAAACTTGCGCTCGCGCACAAGTTACAATAACTTTGTAACTTAAAGCAGAACATTAGTATTTAAAACGTCGTCTACACGACCTGATAATGTCGTGGCTCCAACTTTTAGTATTGTACTCCAGGTTTTATCGGTAGAGAATCGAATCGAGTTGTATTCGTTTTCGATTCGAAGTTGGTTGGTCTGATCGGAGCTGAGATTGTGTTTCAATTGTAACTTGTTTAAATTGGTTTATCGTGTTATAAACCGGAGGCATCTTGTTGTCTGGCAGCTGGGTAAGAAATCTTAAGCATTTTGGCTACATTAATGGTTCCATCCCTTTAGGTTTGACCAGAACCTATAGTTGCTGGGGTGCGTTGTCAGAATTCCTCCTCGTGTGCTTGATGGCTGCCGGTCCCTCTCGATACGTCTGGAGGGAATAGCAGCTGCTGGGCCGGTGCACCCTGGGCGTGGGCAGTATCCTTCCCCGAGGAATGGGAAAAGATTCTTATTCCTCGGGGAATGTTACTGTCCATGGCTAATATTCTGACATGGGAGGGGTCCATCTTGGACTTAGGGGGCGTTGCTCCGTGTGACCCTCTGAAAAGCAGAGGGCACAGCGGAGGAGCTAGGGCGGGCTCGGTGTGCACTTACCCTGCCTCCGAGCAGACAGTGAAGGATGCAGTCCTTCACTGTCCCCGTCGATATCGTAATCCCACCGTCGAAGTGTCGTGGAACACGTCTCGCGGCTTCGATTGGGACCGAGGGTCTTGGCTTAACCGCCCGGACCACGAGGTAGAAAACCTCTATAAAAAGTTACCCCGAATCTCAAGCGGCGGCGCACCGCGAGGAGATGTATGGCTGACGGGTTCCTTTGGAAAATCAGTCGCTAGTGCGAACCACTGCCGGGCCTGGCTATGGCTTATCTGGGTACAGGGGGCACTGCCCAGATGGACTTTTTATTTCCCCCATACTCGTGGGAACAAAATGGAACATATTTTAACCCAGAAAACGGCCGATAACGGCGAAGGAAGGGAGGAGAGGGATGCGGGGTCGGAGTCCGGCGCCGCATCCAACGATGTGAGCGCGGGAGGCTCAGAGAGCTCCCGGCGCGGAAGGCCCGGGGCAGCTGCGGGGAACAGGGAGTTCCTTCGCAAGCGGTCCAGGCCGGTAGGCGACCGAGAGTCGTCGTCAGAGGGGGAGCTGGCTTCGGCTCGCAAGATCCCCACCAGCAAGCGTGGCGGGATCCGCGGCAAGGGGAGAGGCCTCTCTGCCACCGAGAGGTCGGCACGGCTTGCCGCGGAGGCGCGCCACCCGGGGGTGGCTGCTGGTCACGGAGTGGCCCGTTCGGGCTCTTCTGGTAACGAGGCGGGTGCAGACGGCGGCTCCGAAGCGGAGCGTAAGGCCGGGCTTGCGAAGGAGGTGGAGGCGGCGCTGAGGGCTGTCTCCTACAAGCAAAAGCCCTCCACCAGGCAAAGGGCTATACCCTCAGCGGTCGCCTCTATCATGGCGGCAGCGGAAGCCAGATATGCGGCGCCCCCGCCAGAAGGCATGGTCAAACTGCGGGCGGAGGTCGCTCGACTGACGGCAGGCAGACTTGGCCAGTCTGCGTGAGTCCGGCTCTCGCGAGGCGCCCCAAAATGGCCAGCAGCGACCACGCCAGGCCGTGCCGGTGGAGAACCAGGTCCTGAACCTGGTTCGGCAGGAGCTGGCTGCCTTTCAGGCTCGGTTCTCCGTCCTGGAGGGCATTGTTCTGCGCCCCCCCTTGGCGGCAAACAAGGCGCAGTCGGGCCCGAGGGCGGCCACATATGCGGTTGCTGCAGCTTCCGCACCGGGGCCGTCCAGCCAGCCCTCCGGCAGGGTTACGTCGGCTCCTGGAAAGCTGGCTCCGGCTAAATCGGCCCCGGTTGGGGGGGCGGCGGCCTTGAGGCAGGGCAAGGCGGCGGCCCACAAGAAGGGCAAGGCGGCGAATGTGCCAGCGCTAGCCGCGAGACAGCCGCCACTGCCGCCCCCCCCGCCCTCTAAGCCATCCGTGGCCGAGACCGGGTGGCAGGTGGCCGGAGAGAGAGCGAGGGAGCGAAGGGCGGCCAAAAAGGCCAGGAAGCGGGAGCGGAAGCGCCAAGAAAAGAAGCGGAATGGCGCTGCTAGGCTCAGCGCCCCGAAGACCGCAGCTGTAGTGATAACACTACAGCCGGAGGCGGAAAAGAGGGGCGTGACCTATCGCGACGTGCTCACTAAGGCGAAGACGATGGTGGATCTCGGGGAGCTCGGGATCGCCGGGGGCCTCCGGCTTAGAGTCACCGCAACAGGGGCTCGAGTGCTGGAAATCCCCGGCGAAACCCGTGGCTCGTCCGCTGACGCTCTGGCTGAAAAGCTTAGAGCGTCCCTAAATGCGGACGAGGCCCGAGTGTCCAGGCCCGTCAAATGCGCAGACCTGCGCATTCTGGGTCTGGACGACTCGGTGACCGAGGAGGAGGTGGTGGCCGCCGTCACCAGGACCGGTGGGTGCCCTGCCGAGCAGGTCAAGGCAGGCACCTTACGTCCGGACCTGTCGGGCATGCGAACCGTAACGGTAAGCTGCCCTGTGACTGCGGCAAAAGTCATTGTGGAGGGCCGAAGGCTCTTGGTGGGCTGGGTTTCGGCGCAGGTAAAGCTGCTGGAACCCAGACCTCTGAGGTGCTTCCGCTGCCATGTGGGGCACCACGTGTCGGTCCGGTGCACCTCGGAGGTGGACCGCAGCGGCCTGTGCTTCCGCTGCGGCCAGCCTGGTCACATGGCCGCGGCTTGCTCCGCCGCGCCGCGCTGCGCCGCATGTGCGGCAGCTGGCAAGCCGGCTGATCACCGGGCAGGGAGCAAGTCCTGCGGTACTCCCGCCAAGGCCAGGGGCAAGGGAAGGCCCTCCGCCACTACCGCCAAAACCCCCACCGTCGCCACCACCGCAGCCGCCGCCACTGTCGCCGCCGCTGCCGCTACTGCTGCAACTTCCGCAGCGGAGCCCTCGCAGGGGGCCCGGGAGGGGGCTGAAATGGAGTGCCAGTAACGGCCTCATTACGCCTTCTCCAAGCGAACATCAACCACTGCGCCTGCGCTCAGGATCTGTTGCTCCAGAGCATGGCGCAGTGGTCGATTAACATCGCCGTGGTCGCTGAGCCGTACTTTGTCCCGCCCAGGGATGACTGGGTGGAGGACCTTAGCGGCTCAGTGACCTTAATTGCGTCGGTCGCCGCCGGTACCCCGACCCTTGAGAGTGTCAGGAAGGGTCAGGGGTGCGTAGCAGCACGGTTCGGGGAGATCGTTGTAGTGGGAGTCTACTTCTCCCCGAGCCGAACTCTCGCCGAGTTCCACAACTCCCTCACGGAGTTGAGTGTCGTCATCGGAAGTCATTCCCTCCCCCTGCTTGTGCTCGGGGACTTCAATGCCAAGAACTTGGCTTGGGGTTCTCGTTACACGGACGTGCGGGGTAGAATGGTGGAGGACTGGGCTCTGGAGACAGGCCTGGTCGTGCTAAATCGGGGTTCTGTCCCCACGTGCGTGCGGATGCGGGGCGAGTCGGTGGTGGCCATCTCGTTCGCCAGCCCCGCTCTGTCGCCGCGTGTCGTTGACTGGCGCGTCATGGAGGGGGTGGAGACCTATTCCGACCACCGGTATATCCGGTTCGACGTCTCCACCCAGTCCTCAAGCGTGCCGGTCCTACAGGCCCCGAGTGGTCCGCGATGGGCGCTGAAGCAGCTGGACCGGGAGCTCCTCCTGGAAGCCTCGATCGTGCAGGCCTGGGTGTCATCACCAGTCAGGCCTGCTGACATCAACAACGAGGCGGGTTGGTTCCAGGAGGCCATGTCCGAGATTTGCGACGTGGCAATGCCCCGAGTTCGGCCAGGAAGCGCCCGGCGTCAGGTGTACTGGTGGTCGCGAGAGCTGACGTCTCTGCGCAAGGCGTGCGTTGCCGCGCGGCGCCTGTACGCCAGGCATCGCAGGCTCCGCATTCGCCCTCTGGATGCGGCAGCCATTGAGGCGGAGCTGTACGAGGGGTACAGAGCGGCGAAGACCGCCCTCCAAGAGGCTGTCCGGCGGGCCAAGAATTTGGCCCGCGAGGAGATGCTGGAGTCTCTGAACGGAGATCCGTGGGGGCGCCCTTACAAGATGGTGCGGGACAAACTCCGCACCCGGGCCCCCCCGCTAACGCAGAGTCTCCGGCCTGAGCTCGTGGAGGACGTGGTGAGCGCTCTGTTCCCTTCGCGAGGGGAGCATCCTCCCCCGCCTATGGCTCCGCCGCCGCGTGCGGTGCCGGAAGCGGACCACACCGATGACGATGACGACGTTCCGGAGGTGACTGGGGTAGACCTGAGAGTGGCGGTACGCAGGCTGAAAGCCAGAAACACCGCCCCGGGACCCGATGGCTTGCCTGGCAAAGCCTGGGTCCTGGCCTCTGAGGCTCTCGGGCCCCGACTGGAAGGGCTCCTAAGCGCATGCTTGGAGAGAGGCCAGTTTCCGCTTCGTTGGAAGACGGGGAAGCTGGTCCTCATCCGGAAACCAGGGCGCCCTGCGGACTCTCCGTCCGCATACCGGCCCATCGTGTTGCTCGACGAGGTGGGCAAGCTCTTCGAAAGAGTCATTGCCAACCGCCTTGCCGGGCACCTTGCGGGGATGGGGCCGGATCTTGCGGAACACCAGTTTGGTTTCCGCAAGGGGCGCTCCACGGTGGACGCCATCATGCGCGTGAGAGCCCTCACGACGGGGGACTCGGTGTCCCGGGGCGGGGTCGTCTTGGCGGTGTCTCTTGACATCGCCAACGCCTTCAACTCCATGCCCTGGAGCTGCATTGGGGAGGCACTCCGGTATCACCGGGTGCCAACCTACCTTCGTCGTGTGGTCGGGGACTACTTGACGGATAGGGCCGTGATCTACCCTGGTCAGAGCGGAGAATGGAACCGGCGAGAGATGTCCTAGGACCGGCCGGATGTCGATGATCGGTTCTAGGACCGGCCCTGTGGAACATCGGTTACGACTGGGTGCTGCGCGCCGACCTCCCTACCGGCGTCAGCGTAGTTTGCTACGCTGACGACACGCTGGTACTGGCACAAGGGAGGTCGCACGAGGCGGCGGCCGAAAACATGACACGCGGGGTTGCGATAGTCGTGGATAGGATCCGGCAATTGGGTCTCGAGGTGGCATTGCACAAGTCCGAGGCCATGTGTTTTCATGGGCCTCGGAATGCGCCACCGTCGGGATCCCTACTGACGGCGGGAGGGGTTTCCATCGGCGTCGGGTCGACGTTGAAGTACCTAGGACTCGTCCTCGACAGCCGGTGGAACTTCGTGGAGCACTTCCGACGTTTGGCTCCCAAACTGGAACGGACAGGGGCTGCCTTCAAGCGGCTCTTGCCCAACCTGAGGGGTCCAAACGCCTCCTGCCGGAGGCTATACGCGGGGGTCGTGCGGTCCATGGCTCTTTACGGGGCCCCGGTGTGGGCGCGTTCTTTAAGGCGGCAAGCCGCCCACTACCTGAACGCGCCCCAAAAGGTGATAGCCATAAGGCTAATCCGGGGGTACTGCACGATCTCCGGCGAGGCGGCTAGCCTCCTTGCCGGATTGCCGCCATGGGATCTGGAGGCGATAGTCCTCGCGCGCCTGCATGAATGGCGCGCGGAGGCACTACGTCGGGGGGAAACTCCGCTGCCGCGGCAAATTGCCGCTCAGCGGACAGACCTCCGGCGTGATATCATGGCGACATGGAGAGAGCGACTGTTGCAACCCCGTGCAGGGCACGCTACCATAGTGGCGATAAGTCCCCTCTTTGAGGAGTGGCTAGAGAGGCGCCACGGCGCCCTCACCTACCGCCTGACGCAGATCCTCACCGGACACGGTTGTTTCGGGAGGTTCTTGCACCGAATCGGGCGGGAGGAAACGCCCGGGTGTTTCCACTGCGAGGATCGCCCGGAGGACACGGTGGAGCACACCGTAGAGGTCTGCCCCGCTTGGGCGGAGCACCGCCGTGTCCTTGTAGCGGCGATTGGCGGCGGCGATCTCTCGCGTCCGGCCCTGGTTCAAGCCATGGTCCGGAGCGAGAGGGAATGGGAAGCCGTCACCTCCTTCTGTGAAGCAGTCATGCTAGTGAAGGAGGTGGCGGGACGTGAGAGGGAAAGAACCTCACGTCCCAGCCGCCGCGGGAGACGCCCTGGGCGTCGGGGGTCACGTGGTGGCTCCCGGCCACCGTAGGCGCGGGCCTGTGGACGGCGAGTTATGGGCTAGCTCGCCGTCCGGCCGTCTTATGACGACAGGCCGTGTCGACGGCGCGTTCGTGTTCCACGCGCGCCTCAAAGAGATGTCAGCAACCGAGTAGGGGTCCGCATGGGCCGATGCCTGCCAGAGCTGCGGGACTGTTCGATAGAGTTACCGTGGCCCTGGAACACAAAGGGCAAAGAAGGAACATGGATGGGTTTTAGTCAGTACAAGTCTGACACTCCCTTCCGCTCCGCCCAGAGTGGGGGGGGTCATTTGATGATTTCCCATCCCAAAAAAAAAAAAAAAAAAACCTATAGTTGCTACATATGGTATTTGGAGAGGGGCAGGTTATACATACATGTAATTGATTTAATATCAATACATACCTACTACGTTCCTAATCCTATTTGACTGAATTCCAAGCCTCTAATTGTTGTGTGATCATAGCTTAAGTATTTAATTATTACTTCAGGATATTATCATAATAACATCACGCCTGTGTTTCGTCTAAGGGTTAGGCTAAGGTGTACATCCATATATCCCAGTTATTTTAGTCCCATGCAATAGTTAATGATTCCTGATGGAAAAACTCATTAACACTGCACCACCGGGGACTATAATATCGACCTGTTTTGATCGACTGTTGAACATCGACAGTTCAATGAACAGTCAAAGACGAAATTAACATATTATTATAAGAGTTAAAAACATTTTTGAAAATGAGGTGCAATTGGATGCATTCGCCAATTTACCTGTGACATGGGTAATTTAAATAGGCTTCACACTTTCACAGCAGCTAATAATTCACCCCAGATTATAAGAAACCTCAATAAAAGTGTCTCCTCCCATTCTAACAGGACAAAAGGAAATTCTCCAATTGATCACTGAATTGCAATGATATAGGATGGGGAGATAAAGGTAGAGAATACGTTTCGGTTATGGTTGGGGGATTAGATTATTGACGATAAAGGGGCTTGTCGTTGAATGGGACAGGCTCAGGTAAATAAAGAAATCTTGAGACAGATATAATCTTTATTCAGCGCATCCAAAGATTCAATTCACTAAAACACAGTTTAAAGCACATTTCGAGTGTGTTTTAATTGAATACATTAAGTAAACATTCTTAATTGGTTGGGGTTTCGCATACGAAGTAATCTGGTCAAGCATCGAAGAGCGATTTTTGCGAAACTTGCAACTTTTGTAGAAACTTGGGTAAACTTTCAGTCAATCTAGATTCTTGTTTGTCTGTGAGTTCATCTAATCATTTATATGATTAGATGAACAGAAGATGAACTCACAGACAAATGGAAAAGGCTTGGTAATAAATAAAATAAAAGATATTGGTACTGATAAAAAACTTTATTTATAATTGCATGATAACAAACCTTCCTTTATCAGTGAGTATAATTTATAAAGCAATAAAAAGAAAACCATTCAATGAGGAAATGTAATATAGATATATGGGGCACCTCTGTTCTCAAGGGGAAATGGTGTTCCAAGATACTTTGGGAATAAAAGAATATTTTTATAACCGATGCATGAAAAGGAATTATTTGTCACCAAGTGTTCCCTTTTTTACTAAAAAGAGTTTTTGTGTTTAAATCTCGAATGACAGATGGAGACATGAAAATGATGGAAGGAAATTGCGAGAGTTGAGTCGTAAGAGTGAATGTATTTCCAATACATTTAAGATGTGTACAATACACAGGAGCTTGCTGAATAATTCATTTGGTACAGGAAATTAATTCCTTCAATTCCTTGTAAAGTTTATCTTTGCTCTTAAAAGAATACTTAGACATGTTTTCTTGTTTGCAAAGTAGGTTTCTTTTATGTTTGTGGCAATATAAAATCTCATGTATTTCTTTTTAGGTTAACAACAACAGTTGTTGTCTTAAACTCCACAAAAATGCCTCGGCGTTTATAGGATTTCACCAAGCTTCTTACTAATAGTAAAAACAACTTTACGGGTAATTTGACGCTACGTGGAGATTTCTTCATGTTAATAGCTGTTCGTGTAAGAACTAAAGCACCTAAGGCTTAACTTTATCACCTCTAGCACCCGAACGTACGTTTTCCACCAATATTTCTTTCCGAGACATTTCGCATTGCGGGCTAAGCCGACCTCCTAATTCGCGCCCGATTTTACTATCAGAAAACACACGGGTGCAACATCCCGGCGAGATCGCGGAGTCAAAATTAACTGTTATTTAACAAGTCCTTTACTACAGGGATCTTCTGCCGCTTTAATGACATTGACAGGGTGTTGTTGTTGGTAAACAGTTGTGAAACAGTTTTTTCGCGAAAACGTCACTTGCATTGAACAAACAAGATGGCAGCGATCGTTCTTTATTTCTGCTACATACCAATTGACATTTGTACCTAGGCTACCTAGACACTAGACAGCTATTTAATTTAAATTTTCAAAAAAAAAACATGTAATTTATTTCTGTTGATAAAAGCCTTCAGATATTCTGAACTCGGTTTGGTTGAACACGAAAACCCCTGATTTATGTCCCCACCGGTGCTTTAATACGCTATTTATGTCACTAGTGGTGGAATATTTCACTCTTATAGATGTGTTATCAGCTTCCACAGAATAGCTTTGAATGTAAAGTGAACTGTATGTAAAGTGCGCTCGTTTATTACGAAAAAGGTTAAAGTATTTGTTAGAAATGTGATCTTTTTCGAGTTAGTTGTAATTCCTAGTGGGATATAGTCATAGCGTGGTCGGTAAAGATAAACTTGTATTCTAATATCAATATCTTATTCTTATCCCCGGACTAGCGTAGCCACAACTTTATATTATAGCCGTATTAAACTAACTCTGTAAATAAGAAACACAGATTTGACATTTACTGCAAATTAAAACCTACGCAATAGAACCAACAAACAAACAACAAACTACCAACTCCATCTGTGTCATTATTAACACCTTTAAAATCACATCCATAAATAAACCTCTGTAAATTATTAAGAGCTCCCGTCTTTACTCTCAATTGAACCCAGCCACACTTTAACTGGTCATTAACAAACAATATCTGTATCCGCTGCAATTAATGGGGACTCCCAAACGAGCCCTATTACCTGGTCTAGGCAGACAAACGAGCTAGGTAACCCCCCCGTTTTGTCCAAATGCTTGGCTGAAGTACCTCTATTAATTTCCCTAGTTTTGAAAACATAGGGGTCGTGGTGGAGGCGGTAACGCGGCGGTTTTTAGTACACAATTTTATAGTATACATTCTGTTTAATAATGATAGAGATTATAGTAATTGAGTGAATAGGAAGATGGTGGTGAAGTCTTAATTATAGTTGTTCTTTCAATAATAAACGGCTTTGTTTCTTTGTAATTGAACGTGATTGGCACAAAAGTAGGCTTTGTTAAGCGCTAAATAGTGTGGAAGAACAAAGAAACTTAGTTTAGATTAAAACAGCGTTAGATTTTTACTACATTATAAAAAAGTATAAACTAGGTGGAGAATAAGCATCTATCTTTTAAACGTCAATATCACATAAGATAATCTTCAAAACCGAATCCTTCAACAAGTGTATCTTCAAAAGATTAAATAAAGCTATTAGTACTCTTAGTTTAGAGCTCCTTACAAATGGAATATCCAACTACATCCCTCGACACACACCGTGCCCGTACAAACCGCCCCCACGTGTATTTCCCCGATGCACTGGAGATGCAATTTATTAACCCTCAAGTGGCGCTCGTTATACGCGGTCCGACGCGACCTTAGCCGGCCGGCCATTACTTTAGCCTCTCTGGCTATTATTTAGCCACTACGGCTATTATTTTAGCCGGGCTGGCCGCGACAGTGTAACTTGGCTGATTGTCTGGTCTTGAGGTAGATCAAGTGGCTTTGAGATTTGGCAACTGTGGCTTTTGAGGTTACTGGTCTCTTGACCTACATTGAAATGGTGTTTTGATTAGAGTTAAGGATCGGTTGAACCAGGAAGGGCAGATTGCGGACCGGTTGCGGACACCGGACACAACAAATACTTTAGTACATTATCTGTTCGGTGTCCGGAGTCGTGCCCACAAATTGTCCGTACTGGCTTGATTGATCATTTTTGTTGCAAAAGGACTGATTGTATCAGTACTTAGCTATGAAATATGTTATCAGAGTACATACATAAATTACAACTTCTTCTTCGAAAAAGAAGTTCATTGTTAGTTGAAAACGGGCCATCAATCTGCTTAAAAAGTACAGCAGTTAATTCAAAGGATTTCTAAAAATAGTAAAAGCCTACCGTCGTCGTCGCCCCTATACCAACGTTCACTTTTAAACTAAACTTTAAACCTTATCTCGCCGGCAAAGGTTATCGACAAACGTGTATTACGGTCGAGTATGGCCGCAACAACACGGAGGCACTACAGTCGGGCACAAAGTTGTCGTACCATTTGTACAACAATACGCCCGCACCGCGCAGGTGACGCGAAAAACAATGCGATTGTGCTTCCGTAGTGGAAGGGTTAGGTTACGAGCGTCAGCGATAACGGAAAATGAACTTCAATAAAAAGCCGATGAAGATTTGCAAAGAAAAAATCGTCAAAAGGTACTACCTACCTTTACTAACTTCTAGTGTACAAACTCCACAAGACATCTTTCAGTTGCAAATCCGACTTGATCTGTTGCCACGTCTTAACTAAATAGGTGAGATTGAACTTAACCTGTTAGCGAACTTATTTATACTGATCTTTTATTAGCCAGTCGCTTGTAACTTGGCTTTCTATGTTTTTTGGCGGGCTTTAAGTTTTGTCCCGAGTGCTTTGTAGAGTACAAAACGCAGGCGCGGCTTAATCTGTGACCCAAATCCGAAAAATATGTTCATACTCGAACTGTTCGCTACGGAATGAGCATTTTTGTTTCGACTTATTATACACGTGGGGGCGTTTACTTTTAGTTCTCAATGAAATTGACTTAATATTTGAACTTGATGTTTCATATTTTAAAGAGAAGGGCTCGTGGCTAAATAATAACAGTCGCATGGCTCGACCGTGGCTCGGCTGCAAACTGCAGTAGGGTGCGGCTCACATTTGTGGATCTTTATCTGTCGTTAGGGGTAGTAGAAGCCCGAAAGTCTGACAAACAGTCTTACTCGACTCAGTAAGGAAAAGACTAAGCAGACGGTAATGTTTCCGATTAAGACATTAAGACATCCTTTTTCTTTAGTTTCATCGAGGCCCTGTTGTTGTACAAAGAAAGCTTGTTTTAAAACTTTATCAGGCTTTTAAAGACCTAAAACTTGAAACTCAAACTAATTTCCAAGTCATAAAAAGCGTAATCCAATAGTCTGAAACACTTCAACTTGTAACTTGGTAACGCACGCAATGGCAAGACATTCCGGCTAATGGCGGACATTAGGAGCTTCCACTCGACTTATTGCTCCTACTTGAGGAGTGTTGGCCGGTTTAACGCAGTTTTACAAGGTACAAAGTGATGACAAAAAGGCGGGTTGACAAAAAAAGGGCTGTTGGCAATACTGACCCATGATCACTTGCTTGGCCCACTCGACGCTCGACTGTGGCAAATCGAGAATTTTCTTTTTCATTTCTCACTTTTTCTTTTCCTTTTGATGCATTTATATTATCTCATTCTACTATCGTACAAGATGAGCCGGACTAAACCAGCGACCTGTATTAGCCCTGGATCGAAAGAACAGAAACATAACATATTACATGGTTGTCATCTACGTCATCACGTATTTCGCGCTAGAGATGCCTGCTATTCTTCCAGCAGCTGTGTACTAAACTTGAAAAATATTCATCAATTATGTCGCAAAATACACAGTTCCGACAGGCAAAACATGATAATTACGACGTCGGTCTCCCCCCGCCGCCCGCCGCCCGTATCTACATGTAATGGTTGTCACAAAAACCAGCTGCTAACAACATTTTTACGTTCTTTACAAACAGCAGTGTTCTTTTAGAGCCTCTTTTTATTCACTATCGGCTTTATACCTGGTTTTGTTTGAGAAAAACGGGATTAGGCTGGGCCTGCCGTTGTACCGGATAGCTGGTACATGACCTAGATAGGAGTCTTTTGTTTCAAGCTTTGAATGGAACTTGTTTATTCATTAGTGTTATCTAGAACAAGATAGTTGGGATTAAGATAGTGCAGACTTTGTGTACATTGTTTTTGTTATTTTCTGCAGAATATTTTATAAAATATTCTTTTGGTTTAGCTAGAATAAGATAGTTACGATGAAAGTAGAAAAGAACTTGAAAAAATAAATGTAAAATATTGCTTTCGGTATTCTACATTTTTTTTTAATTAATAAAAGACAACGAACGACGACGATCTTAAAAAATAGATTGAAAAACTTAAATTAGGTATTTCTTTGCATTTAGTATAATGGAATAACTAGTTACTAAAAATAACAGCTGAAACTAAGCGTTGATCTGAACAAGATTACGAAACCTGAAAAAGTTAACAACTGAGTTCTTAGCAACTTAGAACAAAACTAATTAATGTTAAGAAAAACTCTGTTGTTATAAAGCTATCGAGAAGCTCTCAATGTTACTAACTACCTCTTTTCCACGAAAAAATATTAGCATTCATCTTAAAAATTCACCTTTAAGTTTTTTGATAAAACTTTGGATAAAAAAGCGAGAGACCCACCAAAGTATAAAATTGGAACTTAATTAAAGCTTCCAAGTTTTATTAAAAGTCTCTTAAGGAAGGGTATCATGAATATTAAATTATAAGTTAAATCTTTAAGAAGAGTATCAGGAATTTAATTACAGGTAAGCGTATTACGTACATACATTTACCTGTAATTATATCTAGTTACATTTATCAGGTAGGACTGCCTTGTTGCTCTAGCGGTAGAGGTCCTGGGTTCGATTCCCAGGTCGGACAAAGAGTTAAAAAAAAAAAAAAAGTTAGTAGTTATAAATTACTTACTACTCTGTAGCAGCTCTGAGTCAGGACTTGTGCCCGGATTTGTGGCAATATCCTCGCCCCTATTAGATGTGACTAGAACATAACTGGCCAATAATTTATTTATTTATTTAAACTTCATGTACAATAGTGATACATAGGCGGACTTAATGCCACAATAATAATCTTTTCTATGTATTCTCTGTTAAAGATAATTAAGATACACTTCTGCTTAACCTCTTATGGAATACAGGTGTGATGTTTTGTACTAGGTACCTAGTTAATAGTGGCTACCAGTAACACTAAGGCAGCTTAGGGTCGTAGGTCTTAAAGTGATGTTCCTCTGGGGACGAATGAGATTTAACGATGATGTTATTTATTAGCTGTTGTATTAGACTTTTAGGAGTTCTCGTTTCAAGGGTAGCACTAAAAGTTAACTAGAATTCGTTATTTATTGAACAAAAGTAGTTTTAGTTTAAGTACTAAGAATAATAATTGAGCCAATGGTTTTGTTTACCAAAAATCATATTAGAAATTGGGGTGATTTTTTCTTGCAGTAGCCGTGTTATGTGAATAAAAGTTTATTCTCATACGTAGATACATAAAGTTACGCCTTTTTCCCATATTGTAGATCTCTACATATGCTTCTTCTACGTTCATACATCTGATCGTACACGCACGCCGGCTGCGAGTACTGCGTACCTGACCTATGTTCTACTAGGACGTCACCCTCCCGGCATTTCTAATAATATCTCTCTTTTAACCCTTAATTGGTCGCGTGGGGGTGTCACACCTCAGCGCATCCTTAAAGGCTTAGAACTTTTTATATTCTGAATTTTGAGCGCTGAAGTTCCCGTTAGCTTTATATAAACACGTGTCCTTTATGATCAAGTATCGAACATAATCGTGATTTTGCATGTATTTTGTATTTAATTTATATGACCGTTTACGTAACTTTTTAGGCGCGACCAATTAAGGGTTAAAACCTTTTGTTAGCCTTTCATTCATCCTCTCAACATGACCAAACTTTCGAAGCACACCCTTTTCATTGTTTCTGTACATTTTCTTCATTGAAAGTTCCTCAGTTTCATCAGTTCATCAGTTTCATGAGTTATCGGTTGGTATTATAAAAGAACCGTTCGCGAAAAGTTTTCTCTTCGTATTATTAATTCCATTACCGCCAACAACATCAGGTTACAATAAAGTCAGCCATCTTGCGAGTCCACCCTTCTCTCTGTTATATTTACCAACATAATTAGTTCCGTTCCGAATCGCCCGGACTTCCCCGCAGTTTGCCATGTCGGCCATGTCCTCCTTGCTCTTATTTATGTTAAAATTGCAAGTTGTATTAAAATTGAAATAATTTGTTAGAAGAATGCTCTCTCTGGTAAGTAAGATGGACTTTAAATATGATTTAGCCGGATTAAAGGTATAAACAAGCAGAAGTTAAATTAGAAGAATTTGATTCTAAGCATGTAGAAACACTGTGATTTTTGTCATTATCGTAGTTGAATATTCACTATATTTGCTTTTCAAGACCTGTCAAAACAATACCTAAGATAATTTCAAGATTAACAAACCGACGTATAAATTGAAGCATGTTTACAAATAATTTAGAGTTAGACAAACCCACATTCATTAATCTTGATACACAGTCCGTTTTAGCGCCGACAGACTAAACTTTCGGGTTCAGCACGATACATCACCTCTTATTAATAATGTATGAACTTGAAAGGCCTGTAAGTGTATGCCTGTTTATATGTCCACTGCATACGTACACACGGCTTTACATAAATAATACCAGCCGTAAATGACCCCACTGCAGGGTAAATCCATCTTTTTCTCACTCTGAATTGCACGATTCTTTTACGTGCAACATTAAATAAAATATGACCACATGTACATTAAACCGTCCGAAGATATTTCACCATAAACTTATTTTATCGTTGGAGTTATTACAAATTTTAAAAGCTGGTATAAAAGAGAGTTGAGAGTTTAAAATGAACTGTGTTACCAACAAGTCTATGTTGGTAAGTTGTACCTTTATTCTTTGACGCCATTCCAAAAACTCCCAACTTTAATACTCAAAGAATAACTCAAGGAATATTTGAATAACCAGTTTGACCTTTGATCGTGTCCAATTTTAAACGTCGTAATTCCGTTTTTTCATTGTTTTCAGGTAAGCCATTGTCAGCACAAGTTGGTATGTGCTCGCACGTAGCGGCCGTCCCCAACTATCGCCCAAATGATGTTCCAAGTAATTGCAACTTTTATACGTCGTAAACCTCGGATTAGGTTCGGCGGCGGAATCTCTGAGCTGGGTTTTGATGGCCAAATAAGTTCGCCAAACTCCCGCCAACTTCAAAACTCCTATAAATAGGTGTCGAAAGGTATTTGTGGAAAGTAATTTGTGGGAGCCGTAGATAAAACCTTTGTTTCGGGACTTTTAGGCCTCCAGGGCCGTTCATCTTCGCCGTCGCAGTGATACCTAACTCACCGTTTTTGCCGATTTGTCTCGACTTCTAAGGTGTTTGAGGATTTGAATTGATAAAAGAACTAAAAACTAATAAAACAAAAAAAAAAACTTTGCTAGTGTGTTTTGCCAGAAAGCAAACTTTTTCTATCTGATTGTGCCTTTTTCTTAGTTTGCACTTCGCCTGTTCGGAGAATTTTAACAGAAAACCTAGAAGAAAAATATCTTATAAAAATAATTCTGCCGAAGGTTGTCGAAACTTCGTATATTCTTAGTAAACACTGAGTTATATTCATCGCTCTATAACGTACAACTTTGCAGAAACATTTCAGTACGTCATATGCAAACGACTTTAGTTCTGCTGTAGTAAAGTTTTCAACAAGGAATGATCGCTTTCGATATGTAATGGTAGAACTTGTTGATGGCTACATTGCTCTGTAGAAACTCTAGTTTTAAATCAAAGTTATGTTTTTAATTAAATTTCATTTATGTATTACCAGTAACACGATTCTTTGTGGTAAAAATTACATTGGTTAGAAATTTTCCAATTTCCACATAAATACATTATAAATGTTTACCAACAGCGCCCTCCTGCTGCGCCATCAAAACCACGCAGCATTGCATAAAAGCTGGATACCATTGACTTATAAGTTGTTACACAACTGACGTCGTGTAGTTCGATTGGTTTGTAGTCAACAAGTTTGACTAGTTGTGGTCCAATTACAATTGACTACGCAGTAAAATAATTGGTTTAGTTTGGGAGACTGTATGTGGCAGGTTCGTTCGGAAAAGTTTACTTTGATACGAACTTCTTAACTTCCTTTATTAGATTATTATGACTAGCTCTTTTGAATTGTACGGATTAGAATTTTAAGGGATTTATTAGAAAATAAATTTGAATTATATTCCACAAGCTTTTCCCTCTCTCTGCGAATGTCGACCCACTAGGAAGTATTTCCGGGATAAAAAGTATCATATATCCTAACGTAGGTCATGGTATACAAGTGTGGCCAGTTTTCTCAAAACTCCATTCAGCCATTCAAAAAGAAGAGTAACTTTTGCATTTATAATATTAGAAGGGGTTTCGCGTGACATAAATCAAGTTAGGCACTTAAATAAATAGAAAATCTCGTCATAAATCACTATATAAAGAATCCAACAAGACTTCAAACTTATTTTAAAATCGCCTGAGAGTGCTAAAACCGTTTCGCTGCCGTCCAGCTTTACACCGGCCAGCATTATCGGACGGGCGATAAATCTGCCGGTCCGCACGACCGGACACGGCCCGCTCCGCTTCTTTGTACCAAGCTTTGATTTTTATCAAGGAAATGCAAAGCGGACGGGAAAAATGGAAGGTATAATAGGAAAGATAACAAGTGTACGGGACGAGGAAAATGTTGTTTTTTCACGTGTTTACCTGATCGGGATCTGAACGTTATTATATTACTGTAATGGGATGTTCAGTGATAAGCGCGACGGTACTTTATTGGTTGTGATTGCATCTCGGGGTTTTATCTTGTAAACGATTTTGTGACATGTCGCAAGTGCTGTTGTTTTACATGTTGTTGCTTCGGGTTTTACATATCTGCAACCCCTCATAAGTAACCCTCACCACATATTCAATTGTTCTAGACCCCGTGCTACCAGGCCGTGTGTATGTTACTGAATTGTATTAAGTGGAAGATCTTTCTTACTTCGATCATACCGCATGAACAGCTTATTTAAAAGTAGTCAGGCCTTTTCGAAAGATACACGCATATTCATCCTTTTTTTATATTCCTATTTAACTGGTAATTGGATAGATTAATTAATACGCACTAGTCAGGCAACAGTTTTAAAAAAAATACCTTAACAATAGATAATTACTCATTTACCATATTCATTCCCTCTGATAAGCAAACCTGTGTTTCTTCCAACATCTTGGCGAAGACATCTCCATTACCTGTCTTTATCCACCCTTCCTTCAACCCCACCACATTTGTAACAAACCCCTCTCCCCACATAGTCTCGTTTTGTGGTATCACACGTGCGATCAGTCTCCTCGTAATGTACCAGCGTCCTACGGTTGGCGAGAAATAGTAGATTCAAGGCTGATTAGCAGCTTGGTTCTGTTGCCTAGTTGTTTGATTCTGTGCCCGCAATTAAGTACTACACAAACGTTTCATAAGATATAACTTGAACAATGCTTACTCTGGTAATATTGTTCTGCTATATTCCTTTTATAGTTATTTTACCTATGACTGCAGCAACCCAAAATCAGCCTTATTTTAATGGGAATAAAGGTCAGAGTCATTTTGACAGACTTATCAGTGGCAGTAACCCCACAGAAACTTTATCTAGAAATTAAAGATAACTGATAATATTAAAATATTAGATAAATGAAAATATTTTGAATTAATGTAAGTTTTGATTAGACATAACGACACATGAAGTATGATCACCCATGTTTGTAAACACAAGTTTGTTCTAGTGTAATTTAGGAACAAAAACATTATTATAAGAAAAGTTTTGTTTACTTACACAACAAAAACAATATTGCTCCATTCATTTCATGAATGTAACACAAAGAACTTCCCACCACCTTGTTTACTCGTCTGTTTACACCCCATTTTGTTTACACATTTTAGGTGAAATAACAAAACGTATACTTAACGTGAAAATGTACGTTAACGTTACGTTCGGATTTGCGGTTTCCTTTCCTTTACGATAAGTGCATTAGCTATTCGTTTAAAATCTCCCGTACAGTAGCTACGTGCTGGGTTTCAACCAGCTCTCCTTAGCTTGCATTTTGTGAAAAATAAACTAGTTTCAGAATTTTTACTCTCACATTTAGACTACGATGTTTATTTTTCTTGGAAATTTTTTGAAATGATTTTAACTTTTGTCATAACGTCGAAGATGTAGACTTCTGCAATCATAATAAACAACGAAGCAAAGGAATTATTTCTGCAGTTCAGTGTAGAACATGTTATCACGTAAAATTATCAGGGTGTGTGGAATATGAAGTAAAGTACAGCTGACATGAAGTATTCTCAAAACAAAACATTTATTTATTTAACACTTTACGCACAGAATACAGAGGTGGCGTTCTGCCATAGGGACTGTCTACCAGTCAATTCTAAGATGGTTCTCAGTATTGCGTTTGGATAATAGAGAAGGGAACTGAATGAGTATTATATGCTTGATTTCTGTAAATCTGACTCTAATCATTTCTAAGTAAACCACTTTTAGAGTGTTCTTCAAACAAATGCTTACAAATGGCAACCAGTGTTGCCATTTATTTATCCGACAGATAATAAAATACGCATAAGTACCGCCAGTCGCGGCACTTTGCTGAATATTCATGAAGCGAAGCTGAGCTACCCCGCCAGTGTTACCAGCCCAAATATTTGTCTTGCTTACCTTATGGTAATATTTCTAGTGGTTTTCGTTCGGAACTTCAACAAAAAGTGCTGTTTTTAGAGACTTTTAATTTTAACAACGTTTAATATTTGTTGGCTTGTTATACTGAAATGAAAGGTTCTGTTGACTGTTTGGTGTTTAAAACATAGTGTGCTTAGGTCTTTTGAAGCGCGAAAAATCTCTTAGAACTTGCTGAAATTAAAAATGTAGCTGGGTAATGTTTTGGGTACTGAAAATGTGCTGATTTTTTTAAAGTTACGAGTGTATGCTGTAGAATTTTAATTTTTACATCCACTCTGCGTTTCTAAAACGAAAATGAGAAAACAATTTTGAACGCTTAAAGTATAATCAATCAACTCGACCTATCTCAGAGCTAGAAACATAGTTATAATGTCTCACTCAAATAGGCTTTAGATGTCTAGACTAACAAATCTTCAAATCAAATTATTATACTGTAATGACAGCCCAACTGATCGTTTCAGTTCGCCACTGTCTGAAACTTTAGTTGAACAAATTGACAGGCCCGTCAGAGCGCTAAAGTTAGCAATAGTTATTTAATTACATTATATCTGATCGCCAGAGATATCAGACTTCGATAAGATTTTGATTTCAAGATGGGATTCGTTTTACGTTGATTTTATTACTAACTTTTATTTTGGTTTACGGGCTCTTAGATGAATAGCGAAATCTGTCTTTTAAAATCAGAATAGACACTGTCACTATTGAACATTTGAAGCTTTATTTAAGAAATGAATCAAAGCTACTTATAGAATAATTAAAACTAAATATTTACAAAAAAAGGGACTAATTTATGTAAAATAAACTAACTAACTAAATAAATAACAGGGCACTTAAGCGTTTAAGTACTCCTCCACATCGCTGTCATCCGGAAACGTGCCCAGAAGACTGGCAGCATTGCCACAATGCTAATTCTTTGGCCAAAGAAAAAGCCAGCCCTCTTAAGACGCGCACTTGATAATTGATTTCACAATAATTGTGGTAACGATTATTCATGATTCAAGCGAGTTTTAGAGGCCAATATCTAGTATCAAGACAAGCTCACCATGCCGACTGGTTTATATCACGACACGGGCTACCCTCACACTTTTGCTACCGAAACCACGGAAAATACAGCGGCCGTTGACGAGTTAATTACCTAATGAAATATCAACATTAATTATTAAATTGATGAAAACCGAATAGGCTATTCTCTGCTCATGACACCACTGAACAACAGGTTGGTTTCATTCAGCCGTCACGTACTTGTCAATTAAGGTGTTTACATCAAAAGTGGCTGAAAGTAATCTATCATCGGCTGCCGAACGATCAGCTGTTGTTATTTACATTGTACAGCCAAGCGACGCCTTTTACAAATGAGTCGATTCACCGACGGAGGAAAGTGGTTTTTTAAATTAATTTGGGTTTAAGAGTTTAAGATTTTTTTTTAAGAGTTTTCTGAGAAGAATTGCCGCTTTTAACTTATATACTTTTGACTGATTTACAAATTGGTAATTCTCGTACTTTTAAGAACTTTCGCGTTCTAATTTCATTCAGAAGAAGATTGCGACTTGAATTTCAACGATTTTTTACGTGAGTTCGCCTTCCACCAAACCTGTCCAAAATTTAACTTAGGAATTCGTGTTATGAATGAGGTTTTTTCCACCGGTATTGCTAAATATACTATTGATATAAACTCAACTAGAAAGAAATAATAATATTTTATTTCCATTGCATTTCATTAACTGAGCAGAACAAGAAATACACCATTTAACTTGCACGATTGGAAACCATTACCGTAACAAAACATTATTCCCCAAATAATATTAAACTAGTGGTTAAGTAGAACCACGTTTATGATAACACTCTGCTGCGGCCGCAATGCGCCTGTAACGTTATGTAATACACCAAGTTTAGTTATGCTCACTATGAACTTAATTGATAACGAAATAAGTTTCATTTATTTCGTTTGCTGTTCATTAAAATTGTTTTAAACAATACCAAGGTTCGAATCTTCAAAGGATCTCTATTTTGCCAAGATGCTTTTTATCCGTCTGATACAGAGGTCTTCATTTTATATCGTAATGCATAATTTTCAAAACAGGCCAAAAGCCAGCAATTTTAGGACACTAAAATTACAACCAAAATCGCCGACTCGCCATTTTAATTTCGATCTGATAATGTTTACTCTATATCACTCCAAGTAAGAAACGATCAACGTGTTATTGAAGTTTTAGTATCAACATTTTAGTTTTCATCTCCCTAATATTATTTTAGCAATGAACTTGACAGAAAAAAACAATGTAATCAAGAATCTCATTGCTACGAAGCTCGTAGCAAGTGTCTACGAGACACCTACGCCGGGTGGACGAACTGCTACGAGCGCTACGTCCGTAGCACACCCGCTACGAGACTCTACGTTCCTAGATATTATGCTAAGTAGTCCTTTGCTTTGTTTGAATTTTATGAACAGATGACGATATCAGAGGTCACCGACCTTTTAAATATAGAAAGAGTAAAACTATTAATATATTTCGGAGTAGTAATAGGGGCTAGATTTTATCTATAAGTGCGGGTTTGGAGCATTTTTGTGGGTAGTCTGCTTTTTCATGTAATAATCTAACTCAATTATTTTTGTTTAAGTTTTTTAATAATTTACGTAAAAAAAAACAAGTCTTAATGATTCATTAGTAGTCAACATTAAAAGTAGATAACATTTTTTCAAATAACTACCAATTTAAAACAACAAATTATAAATCAAAACTATTGCTAACCATTTTAATTATATTTCCTCATTAACCTACTATCCTTTATCGTCATAATTAACACTAACAATTAATTTAAATGCAAAAAATAACGAGATTACGTTATCATGCGTGTTATCGGAGCTGCGTACTATCGGGAATGCGTATCGATACGCATTTTCTCCGCATTCGGGGAACAGGCTTCGGTTGGGTAAGTCCTGCTTGTATACTACATTATAATATGTCAAGAGTTAATAAGCTGTTTGTGATACCCTTCATAAATATTTTGTATTGATACAACGCCTGATTTTCCAGATTCATAATTATTGTGAAGTCTTTTCCCTTTCAAATTGTTTGACGTTCATAAGCTAAGATTTAATAAATGTTTCCCAACCCTTGAAGCTACATCAAAGTTGTGAGTTCTCGGAAAAAAAATATTGTTATGTAACTACAACAACAAATAAGTATAGTCAATGTTCTGAAACTATGATTTTGTGATCATATCCGTCACAATTTTCCATATTTTTCAAAAGCTGCCACAAGTATTATTGTCACGTGAACTAGATCGTATTCAAATGCCCAAATAAAACAAAACATCTCAGCCCAAATTCTTCCAACTGACTTCAAACAGTTTTCCCCTCCTCGGCGCGGTGTCGCGTTACAAACAATCTTCCATTGCTATCCGAGAGCGACGAGGACGCTTTAATTTGCTCTTTGTCGACTTGTCCTGGCAACGTGACACTCTGCCCGGACACAGTTGTTAATGCCCTCGTTAAGACTGGTTTGTGAGTATTTTTTACGTTGTTTTTGAAATTATTGAGGTCAGTGAGACGAGCTTGAAGATGAAATATTTTGTTAAGGCTTTATAAAAGGTTACGGATTAGGTTTCCATTATTTAAATATATTTTGTAATGATAAATCCGTTTCACAATATTTTACAAGACTAATATTTAGAGCTGCGGATTCCTTGGGATTTTGTAAAATAAATAAACCACAAAATAAATGCACCATATTCATATTGGTTTAGTGCATTCTATAATGCAAAGAAGCTACAAAAAAGCTTAAAGCTTCGACTAAGTCTTTTACAAAGAATCATATCAAATAGGAAACCATGCCAAATGTTACCGTTTAGCCTAAATTAGTCATTATTTACAAAAGCAATAGTGACCCATTTCCACCAAACGCTATCGGAATAGAGCAATAAAATTAGCATCTAATACTCCGTGATTTTCCAATCAGCGTTCAACAATAATCGGATTAACTAAACGCGGAGACTATTCCAATTTTGCTCAATAAATAACAGCTGCTAATACTATTAAATGTAGTTTATTATGTAACTAAACAATAGTCGACGAAACAGATAAGTAAAAGGGTAGCCTTTCACATACAACAACTTTGTGCATTATGCGACGTAAATATGACATTATCTAGCTTTAGAATGAGACTCATACAGATTTGAGTGACAAGGACGGGTACACAGTCAATTTCTAATACTTACTATGCAATATTTACTACCAGATATTGTAGATATCCCAGGTCTTTGACAAGAACATAATCGTCTTATGTTTAAAATAATTGTACGCGAAACAACAATGAATATTGCGCGCAGTGGAAATTGGATTTGGTAGTAACTCGTTTAACTAAGTTACCCTTTCATACGATGTACCACGGGCTATTTTTAGAGGTTTCATTGCTAGTTACAATAGTTTTCATATTCTGAAGTATTTTGATTTTATTTCATAAGCAGCGCCTAACAATTTGTTTAAGAAATTCTAACTGTGGTCACGGTGGCTAATAGCCTGATGCAGAATCTGAAAAAAAAAACATACATATCGAAAGACTATGGCCCAAATACAAGTCAAACAGCTACAATATGTATATTTTTTTTATTGTACGAATATTTTAAAACGTCCATTAATAAATACGAGTGGTGCCAATATTGGTCATTTGATGGGTAACCGAGAACGAATGGGATCGGGAATGAACGGCGGTCGTCAATGGTTCTTCACAGGAGCACCCCTCGAACTGCGATATGAACGAAAAGATTGGCTCAATTTATTATTGGTTGAATATGTGGTAAGCGAAGTAAATGGGCAAAGGTTTTTTGTTGGAATCTTTGTGAGAAAAAAAATCGTCTTTAACGGCACGACAAAGTGAGGTTATAAAAGTTTCAATTTTTTGTTCGCAATCTTAAAAACCTCTTTAAATGAAAAGGAACTATAAAATATATTCTCCATGTTGTAAAAATACTTGTATTAAAACATGAACAGCGTGATATGGCTCGGAAAATATCAGTTTTATGGCTATTTCTTTGTCACAAGCTGAAGGGTCAGGCAGCAGGTGCGACGTTTTATCGTTTGCGTCTATAGTGGATTGAGCAGTAAACGCTAACATAGGCGAGTGCCCTTAGAATAACGTGAAAGGATAAACGTGGACTTTTTTCCAACAGACAAGCCGTGTGTAGTAACATACTTTTGGATCTGGTCAACTGTTGCGTCAGCCAAATAAAATAGACACCTAATAGACGGTACTTAAGTTTGGTTTCACTTAATGGCACTTAATTTTCGCTTTCAAGAAGCTAGTTACTAATTCCTGATAATTTTTGATTCCCTGGTACCTATTTTTACTGCTTAAAAACGCCAATGAAGTTTGTTCGTTTTCGATTTATGCTGGAAAAATTGTGTTAGATCCCTGTGACATTGGACCTAATACCCTAGAATGTCAGACATGTGACAGTGGACGTCTACCCAAGCTTGAAGGATCGGTCCCGTGACAGCAGATGTGCCACGTCACTCCACATTATACCACTAGTGCACAAACGGAATACATGATAACTCTCTCCGTTCGAACGCACCGAATATGTTTTATTTTAAATTGAATTACTTCTCGCTTGATTGAACACGATATTAAATTCTGTACATTGCATGTTACGTTTTTGTGCAAAAGAGAATATTTTATCAGTTATCTGTAACGAATGCAATTAGTTCAGTATTCAGTGAATTGGAAATAAAAGTTTGTTGAATGTAACTCGTATTGGAATATTCAATTCTGTTTAATTTGAATAGTTTTAAAAGGCTCTCAAAGGAACATAAGACAGGTAAGCGAATTTTTTTATGTTTTATATTGTACGCTTTTATCCTAAATTTTTTAAATGTTACAAAGTTTTACTTGAAATAATAGGTAGGTCTTAGACACACCTGGGACCTCAGGGAATGTATGTATTACTAAAACACATTGAGATATTTTTACTTGCCTAGGGAATATTTAGGGCAAATTTAACCAATACAACTGAACGCGATCAGCATGTCTAAACGGCGGTTTAAAAATTATGCCACCGACAGCTTTAGATGTGCTAAACGCATTAAGTTTCATTGGTGTAAGTTATATTTAAACAAGATAAACTAAATCTGATGTAGCAACACCTCACAAGCAATACCTCGGGGTCCTATCGCTAAAGATCTCCATTTCCGCGCGGATCCTCCACCAATAACATAATTGTACCCGCTCCCGCATGTGTTATAAATTACATGTGTTTCGGTTCCGTTGACTTTTCAGCAGGGTTGCCAGCGGTAGAACTAAAAATTTTGTACAAAGAATTAAGATTGTGTTGCCATATAATGTTCCCACTACTGAACACAAGCCTCCTTTCTGTGATAGTGAGTCTTAATGATCAGCTTAGAACCGTAATTATTTGTCTTATTTAATTCTTAAAACTGCAATTGAAATTGCTTTGTAGGTATGCATTTTCTTGGAACTTTTAAAACATTGGTAATCAAATAATAGTTTCGTCCACCATCTTTCATTGCTAAAACTGGAAAGTTTTCATCTGGTTAGTATTAAGCTTCTACACTTTATATTTGTTGCAGGATCTCCATCATATTATAAACTCCAATTAATCTAACCCTTATTTAGCTAACAAGACCCCTTTTGTTCGCCCAACGTTGGGCGCCAGCCCTGTACGAGTGTACGCTTGTACCAGCAATCGGAAAATGGTTCCCTCATCGCCATTTTTCCGCAAATGTGTCGCGGCGTTAAATTAGTTCGAGAAGCTTTTAGCACCGCCTTGTGACTCTAAATATTACGTCATTGTTGTTACGTCACGAAATGTAAGGTAAAGTGAGCCTTTTTGAATCGGAGGACGGATTTTATTTGCGTTTTGATTCGTTTTTCGGAATATGTGTGAGTTATTAGGGTCTAATGTGGGTAAAACTGTGGTGGTTATTTGCTTTTGTACGGAGATTTATATGTTGTGTTTAAATATTTGTAATGTTGTTAGAGATATGGTTAATATGCGAGTTATATTAGTTTCAGGAAATGGATTTCTGGAATTCTAGTTACATTATTGTAGCTTTAACCACTTTTTCATCCACTTGCAGCAATCTTAACTAGATCGAGTCGTGTTTACTAAATTATTGCCTCGTTAAAGTACTATCCTAAAGAACTTTGCCCCAATTCTAGAAAACGCTGAATTTGTGTTCATTCCCACCTCTCGTGAATAGCCGGTTCGTGCCAATTCTTAATGAAGGCGTCCAACCAGCCCGTAATCACATGTTCTGTCTACATCTAACCGCTAACTACTTTGTTTTAGCCAAAAGTACTTTGGAAACGTTTCAAATGCCACCTTTTTTAAAAGTGTAAAGACTAGGGTACTTAAGTCGAAAACCAAGTTTCAAAAACTTCCTGTTTGGCCTAGTGAGTCGAGTGATTGTAATCTTTGCGATCGAGCTTCGAAAAAATATTCATCAGGAATTTCTCAATACTGAAACAAAGTTGGATAAGGCTGGCACAGGACCGTGGAGATTGGCACAATAAAAGAGAAGCCTATACCCAGCAGTGGGTGAGTTCGGGCTGTGGATGATGATGATGAAACCAAAGTTCGGTTGTGTGCTCGTTAGATGGCTGGCCATCTACTGCATGGGGATCAAACATAACTGGCGAAATGTGTGTACTAAAGGTACGCTTAACTCTTCGGGGAAAAGCTGTCGTGGATTATGTTTTACGTAGTGTAAACTTAACTTGTTAAAAGTACAACCTTCGTATTGGGATATCTAGTTTGTATTTCTTTGGTAGTTCAATGAATTGCAGGAAAGCAAACCCAGGGACGGCCATTACGCCTACGTAACACGTACTTAAATCTGAATTACCGTGTATACCTAACTCCTGCCTAGGTAAGTATATAAGTAGCTATTGAACAGGTTACATAGGACGCGGACCGCAATGCGGCGATTATCGACACCTTTCTCTCTTTTTGCACATCATTTGGGAATTGAACCTTTTATAGGATATAAAAATAATATTTTCTCATTTTTCATAGCAATGGTATAATTTGTAAGGTTTTTTGAGGCTGCGGGTGAACATCTTGTGTCGATTATAATGATGATCACACGGTTTATAAACTAAGCAAGACGTGTGGCCGATGAGATTTTCCGTCAGCAAAAATGCCAAGTTTCCGTACAAACGTTTACCCCTACTTAACCCTTCAAAAGATGGATTTAAAAAAAAGGTGTGCTCACTTTCGTTATGTTGCGAGAAACTTTTGTGTAAAATTTAATGCTTCTAGAACCAACGATTTAGGAATTTCGTTGCCTGTCAGTGATCGAATGATTTTAAGATTTCTGTGAAGCAGATTAACAGAGGTAGAGTTCATTTTTAGCTTAATCATTAACGTAACAGCACTAAAGAAAAGGAGAGATAAAGTGTTGTTGCATTACAAGAACATTATAATCTCATCTTCATTACCTCTCCTATACAATATTGTAAAGAGTGTTGAAACCATAACTCTGAACTCTGCATTGAATTTAATTGCAGCGTTATGAAAACTGTGCTTATAATAATAAAGAACATTTTTATCCCGCCGCACCTGCGCCTGATCTTTTCCGACATTTATTGTTATAAAGCACGAGAAATATGAAGGAAGAAGTATGAGGGAGGATAATTTGGTCTTATTATTATAATGGCCTTATTTAACACCTGTTTGCTAGACACTTATTCATGTATTTGATTCGTTGGTCTTCTCGTCGTCTTCTTTCGACAAAGCATTCGGCTCGGTCCGTTCGGCATTTACCATCGCTGAATCATGTCCGTCGTGTCGACTCGGTACAATCGGCCTTTTCCCGAGCGTACATTTACCGCCACAAAAATGTAGCACCCCTTATAGAATTGAAGGACATTTTGTAAGAAAGCCTTTTTGAAGCCAATAAAGTAAAAATCGTTAGTCATTAAACGAACGTGAATCGACTGCTGGAACATTTTATATGACTCCTCCAAATACTGGTACCAGGAGGACATAAGGATTGAGTTGTTCTTTTTGCATTCGATTTAGAGGAAAACCTTCGGAATGTCGCCGATACTCTGGGGGAAGAAAGATTTTTTTTCACTATTAATTCTAACTGCCTTGGTGCCAATGTTCCTAAACTATCAAGACTTTTTTATTGGCATCAGCATATGCGACATCTTGAATTCTAAATTACTTACAAAATTTTTGATGCATGGATTCTTTTGGCATATTTTGTAAAAATCAAAAAATCAAAATCAAAGTCAAAGCATTTATTTCAAGTAGGCCAGTTACAGGCACTTTTGAATTGTCGAAACATAGACAACAGTAAAATAGAGTTACAGTCCCAGTCACAAGGCACAAAAACTGTGAAAGTACTGTAGTTGCCCATTCCCTAACGTAGATCTCTATGGAGAAGAACGGGCAAGAAACTCCATGGACACTCTTTTAAATCAAAATACTTTAACAAAACGTTGGTTACATCATTCATGTTGAGATGGTACATTATGTGAGAACGATGCAGCAAGATGTGTACGTTAAAAGTGTCCATAGTAAAAACAATTCAAAAATAAAATAATTAATTCAAATAAGCCGTGGCAAATAAGAGATGACCAGTCACAACTGACAGAGCCCGCTCACAAACATGACGCATGTATCAGCACCATTCAACTCAACCATTTGAAGGAAACTAAATGATCCGACATACGTGCCACCATCAGCGAGACATTTGAGTGAGCATGACATACTCCTAACCGCCAGGGCACATTCAAGTCAAGAAAAGAAGCAGGTTTCCAGCGGATGACAGCTTTCTAGTACATAGTACTCACACAATATCGGCTAGGCGGCTATAATACTATAACACTAAAATGCCTTGGGTTTTGTAGTTAGTAATTAATAGTTCTAAAGATTAGGTTAGGTAGTTTAATTTGTGTCCGATCTGGTTCCGCAAACTGTCCGTACTTACCAGTTTAACCTTTTAATAAAGTTACTTTACCGTTTTCAAAGCATCGTGTTGTGACGATTTCTATTTTTAACTTCTCTATCAAATACTTAACAAAGATCATGCCCGGTGCTGAACTATCCTAAACATCCAAAGATTTACGTTTAATAACATCAACACGTTCACAAATCTGCACACCGCGCACTTATTACGTATACGAACCGCGTTGCTATCGCCACCCACCGCACTCTATGACAGCCATAAAGAGTTCACCGTGTATAAGTTAAGTTTTTATTGCTCCTCGCCGTGGTGCAATAGCGGGCAATGTCGGGCAATGGCGCAGCGGTGAGCTGGCAACCAGCCAGCCAGCAACCAGCCAGCCAGTTTATCATGCTGACGGATTTTTAATAGATTTATTACTCGAAACATACGAGAGGAACTGTAGTTAAATACCGAGAGGTTTGGTGGAAAAATTTAATGGTTCTAGATTATAGTTGTTGTTAGTTGAGGTAGATCGTGGGAAACGCCAGCTGTTGGATTTAGCAGACGTCCATAATTTTAGTGGTGTTGTGCAATGTTCAGGTAATTTTGCAAGATTTTTTTTTTTAAACTCATGTGTTTCACATGAACCTAAGCAGACACTACATAATGCCAACTGTTACGATTCTTACACACCTACTTCATTTTCTTCGTCCATATTCATAAATATGGTCATACAGACACTGATTGCTAAAATTTTTGTCTTGCTACGAATAATACAGCTGTACTATACATACTCGTAGTCAAGTACGATCTCGAATTACTACCATCTCCTATTAATTAGTATTTCATATTTGACTAATGAATAGCTCGAGAATTAGTTCTGTCATATCAAAGAGGATCATATTCAGAGCATAATTAGATGAATTGAATATTAATAAGACGTACCTCCATGATTACTTAGTAACATTTGAGTCTGTGCTTCAAACGTATGATTAAATTCCCGTTGACATATCATCTATCACGTGATGTTTGCGATTGCCTTCACAAAAACATAGAAATAGCAATTTTAATTACATTCGTAATTGTATAAGTATTATTTGTATATAACAGTTTCCAAATGGTGGCTCCATTTGGAAACTGTCGTACAAGTTATAAGCGGATAGAATTGAATCCTTATGAGCCATATTAAGTATATGGCCTGGTTCAAAATGTATTATTATTTTCCTAAAATTGGCACAGTTTTGCCAAAAAATAATACTATTCCTTTGTCCTGTAATTTTTTATGTATGAATGTAGACAGAGAGACAGAATATGGTTTGTTGTAACCACAACAAACCATAATTAAAACAAATAAACTCAAAACAAATAAAGTGACTTTTCGGATAGGTATCCGAAAAGCCACTTTATTTGTTTTGTGTTTTGACTTCAAAGTCTGTTTATTTTTTAAAACCATTGAAATTACAAGAAGCAAGTTGGTTTGTTGACCGATTTCATATGAATAGGTTGCGGGCTCACGGAGCTATTCGCTCGCTTTCTCTGTTTAGTGAGTTATTTAGGCGTGAATCCGACGGCATCAAGCCTAGACAGCTCTAGGCAATTGGCAAACGTTTTAAATCGTTTCGTATTTAAAGATTACCAAATCTTTTCAGTAGTTTATGTCAATCCAATACATTTATTTATTTTTCCGTCACCGTTTTCACTTCGACTATCACTCGAAATAACACATATTCTCGATTATGATGTCAATATAATTCATGTCATGATGAAAAGGCTTTTCTGGAAAATTGCGTAGACTTTAGTGAAATTGCGAGCCGTAATAAGTGCTTAGTCAGAAATATTATCGATGTGAATATGTTCTGTCTTCAAGCTAGGTATATGCGTTGGTCTTGAGGTCCAGAATTAATATTATTTTAAGTAGACCCTTTTTTGTCTGATGTCTGCTGAAATATTAATGTAGAAATGATATCTGTTTTGGTTGTAAAATATCTTTTCTGAATACCCTTCAGGACATTCTTGTTACCTGTTCAGGCTTAGAAAAAGGGTTTTCTCTTAGAAATAATAAAAATAAATATCGATCATGTACTTAGGTCGCCTGCGGGTAGACAGACGTATTTTATTATAAATCATCCTTTTTATACACCAAGCTAAGCTCTAAGCAAATAGTAACATTCGATTTGTCCTTATAGGGTTTGGGTCTCTTTTTATATTTTTAAGAACATCTGTGTTTAGTGTATATTTTTGCTGTTTTATTTCGAACTCTAAAAGTAATTTTACGTAGGTAAGTCATTTATAATTCAAGACAAGGAGATGTGCTGTAGTTCTTATCATTTCTTAGAATCAATACAGCCCGGAATAAGCACGAAAATCAAAAAATATTGTGTTTCTCATAAATAACAGAGAAGAGTTTACCTCCAAAATGAAATCTCGTTGTCCTGACATTTCCGAATAATATATTGTGCCTGGCTAGATTTCTGTCTGCACAATACCTAGATTGCCTAGAAGAGGCGAAATTGAAGGCGTGATACAGTTATAATATAAATGAATGAGCAAATCTAGCTTTTTGGAAATGTCAAAGAGACCTGTTTTGCAATATGTGAATAAACGTGAGTTGAATGTGAAATAGCATAAGACTCCTATATAATAAATTGAAGACTAGCTGCTGCCTGCCCCACCAGCATATGTAGGTGGTCGAATGTCACTCGAAAAAACGTCTAGATCGGATAATGTAGGCTTTTTTAATCTTTACGATAATTCAGGTTACTTGCTGTACTTTAATTAACACTTGCCACATTACTAAGTCTTAAAAATACACACTAAACTAAACTGTCTACTAGCACTCGACTACTCACCGCACTCTCGCACACAAACACAACTCACTTGATGAGAAATGCCATAGAACCTTTCCAAGATTAGCAAACATAGCCGACACCATTTATCTCTTGTCAAAAAATTATCCACTCGCACAAAAACCACCTAAAGTCTAACAAAGAGTGACAAGACCTCTAAAGGTGTTTGTGACATAAGGTCTAGGGTGGCGTGAAGGATGACACGATATCAATCACACAGGCAGACACGTGTCGCGTGGTCGCGCGCGCGACAATTTGTACTTGTTACCGATTTTATTGTCGCTTTCTGTCTTCGAGAGATATTCGAGCAGGTAAGCTTTTTTGTGGGAATATTACTTTTAGCACGCGTAGGTTGGTGTGTTGAATAATGTGCTTTAGAATATGGCTGCGGATATTGCCTATTGGAACTCAAATGAGTAATGGAATAACAATTCCAGAATGCTATTAATGTATCTTAAACCACTTGTCATATATAGGGCAGAGATCAACTGTCAAACTTTTAGAGTGTACTTTTTTCTATCTTGTAATGTGACACAAACAGTGTGATTGATTGAAGTAATTAGTCGATTACCAATATCATTACACAAAAGAAGGCTGAAAACACAAAAAAACTATTTTAGAAAACACACAAATAAGCTTTTGTCATATTATGCTTAGTGAAAAATATTGTTAACAAAGACAGTTTCGTAAAACGATCCTCCGTAAGGCCGATAGGATCGTGTACCGACGCGACGTGTGAAAAGGTTTGCATTCGCGCAAATGGACACGAATAATAACGTAAACGGAACACGGGTAGGTAGCTGCGAAAAAGGTTAACTGGGTGTACTTACGAGATAATCAGGTAAAGAACTACATACATAGATATATGTATGTGTTGTTCTTATCCTAAATCTTCTGTTTATACGAGCTCGTGTCCGAACAATATCCACATGGGTCGATCTTTAAGGTTTAGCGACGCTTGCCGAGGTCTGTGCGTAGATGGGTGACCGTATATCTTTTACTGTTTTATCGGGAAGTCGAAGCCCGAAAGTCTGACAACCAGTCGTACCAAGGGTTTTGTACTACCCAGCAAGGCATTCGATCCATGTATACGTGTTCAGCTGCATTTGAAAAGGCTAAGCAGATGTCACATTCCTATCCTATATTTTATGTTAAAACTACATGTTAACATGTAAAGTTAACCATATTTCGGTTTTAATTTAATCCGTATACTTTCCGTGTAATCTACAGTGTGTACTACTCGTAAAGTTACCTACCATAACCACATAATTACATAAACTCGTGAAATTGTACTGTTTGAAATTAAACGCTCTGAATAAACACTCTCAAAGCTTATCAATGTTGGTGGCTGTCAGACGCAATTTCGGGAAATATTCACAAAATATAACATTGCAATTTCTGCCTGTTGTTGACAACAGGGAATTTCAGCAAATTGCAGTAAAATTTTGGACTAGTGAACAAAGCGGGTTAACCGTGTGACGCCTGGGGGTCAAAAGGCCCCCTATTCGATGTACGGCCTGTTGATCATGCGTACTGCTTGACAAATATCATGATAGCAAGTGATGTATCAGTCGCCATTTGTCTGATTTAATCTAGTTGACGGTGGATGTTGCTCCTATTTTGATCGACTCTGTTTTGGTCGGTGACTGATTTGTGTAAGTCGTTCTAGAAAGTACTTCCGTTTGCATTTTATAGCTTCACCGGCTTTTACCCGCGGTTTTGCTCGCTAGGAGGTCGGAAATCATCCCTCAGGTACTTTCTAACGGGATAAAAAAGTAATAGTAAACTATGATCTATCGCACGGTATGTCGTCGTTGTTAGGGCTTGTAGACGGGAATAAACAAACAAGCGATCTTACTTTCGCTCTTCTTATATTAGGTACTTTGAATAAGACAGTATGCCTTAATGTGTGAGTGGGTACGAGTATGACGAGTAATAGAGAAGTATAGAACAAGAAGACATGCTGCGCCGAACACAAATGAATTGGGATAAGGGCAAGAGAATGATGATGAAGACAAAATTCCAAACGGATCAACGAGTCCGCGTACACTGGTCAGTTTCCCTCACTCGTCAGTTTATTTAACACAGTTTTTTTGACAGTTTCGTTGATTAGTCAGTTTCGCTGATTGGACAGTTGTGCGAATTCGACAGTTTAGACATTTGCCAGTTATCAAAATTATATACACACTATCTAAACATTCATCTCGTCACATATTCAAAAAGTTTTAAGAGGCAAACAAAAACAAGTGAACCCTACATCGCTAGCGGTCTCAAGGACCCCGTGATCGATGTGCGACATTGTAGCGCCTGATTGATCGCTCATCGCTTTGTGTGCCACCGGCCTACTAGTTGCGTGGATAATGACTGCCGGGGGTTATTTGGGGGTATTGTTCATTGATGTATGGGGTGTATTAGGATTTATTTTGCGTCAGCAGTAGCGTACGGGTTGTACAGCGAGGTCTATGAAAGTCTTAGTTGATTGATGAATAATTTGATGTGAATTTTATTGTGTGCTTCTTTAAAAGCCTTGTTGCATCCACTGCTGAGTATAGGCCTCTGCTCCTTGTGCCATACTTCCCTGGTCTCCGCGACGTCTTTACTTGCTACTCAAATCATACTAAATTAAATAAATAAAACAATTATTTTGGACCTGAGATCCAGAGCAGGTTGGAGAAATGGCAACAGAAGCTGGAGAATGTTGGCTTAAAAATCAGCAGAACTAAAACGGAATGCATGTTCTGCGATTTCGGCGGTCTCTCCAGTTCTGGAGACATAGCGCTAGATGGCGCTATGTCTCCAGAACTGGAGACATAGCGCCATCTAGATCACTCGTGCAAAGCGATAGCGAAATAGCTTGTAATGTAAAGCACAGAATTAACACGGGATGGATGAAATGGCGGTAGGTCACGGGAACAATCTGCGACTCCCGCATTCCCCTTAGACGGGAAGATTTATAAAACAATGGTTAGACCTGGTGTCTTGTATGGATCAGAATGTTGGGCCACAAAAGGGATGAACGAAAGGCATTTGCATGTGGCGGAGATGAGAATGCTAAGGGGGATGTGTGGTGTTACGCGAATGGATAAAATAAGAAATGACTATATAAAAGGAAGTCTGAAAGTGGCGCCGGTGACTGAAAAGTTGTGTGGTAATCGGTTGTCGTGGTATGGGCATGTGATGCGGAGGAACGAGGAAAATGTTGTGAGGAAAGTTTTGAGTATGAATGTGGATGGGTATATGAGTAGAGGAAGACCAAAGAAACGATGGATGGACTGTGTAAAGAATGATAGGCGAGAGATGACGAGTAATAGAGAAGTATGGAGGAAGAAGACATGCTGCGCCGACCCCAAATGAATTGGGATAAGGGCAAGAGAGTGATGATGTCTACACCTAACGCTAGAGACTAAATATTAAAAAGTAAAGAATATTCAAAGTAAAAAAAAAATATCTCTGACCTACAACTCCTACAAGATATCTTGAAGTAAGCGCCACGATTTCTACCTTTTGCAAAAAAAAAATGTACTTTAGCTGTTTGACTGAGCTAACATCTTGCAATCGTTGCTATTATATTGTGAGCAGTCTACGGACTCACAAATACCTGTTTTCGTGAGCTTTTCTGAGGCAGACTCAGACATGCTTATATCAAGTACTGGGCCGTTTTCTTTTGTTGGAGTTCACAAAATAAGTAGGTGCCTTCATTTTCAGATTTTTGCGAATAAAGAAAATTCCTTCCAATATAAGAATCATATCAAGTATTTTTACGTAGAAAGGGACCTACTTTATTCGCGAAAAACTTGAAATGGAAATCTATTTCATTTAATAAATGTAATATCTACATTTTTCCTTTCTTAGGCAAATTTAGTTGGTCACTTATATCAGCTGTTGTAATTGGTTGATAGAAATTGTCAAAATTGAATCAGACAATGTAACATCAACATTTTAATCTCAAAATTCCACTTAATTTTGCTGTTAACACTTCATTATTTATTTTCCATGAAATCCCCATTAATATTTCTTAATGGCCACTTCATCATTCGTCTACGTATTTTATTTAAAACTTTTAATTCCCTAATCCAAACCAAAACTTCAAAGTACAATACAAATCTAATAATACCCAATTTTAAGACCCGGAAGAGACATCTTTACCTTTTACATAAAATTACAAGGTTATAATAGAATTTCCTTTGCTAATTGCCTCTTGAATCTTGGATTACTGTAATCCTGTTAACGGGTAGGTTGTCTCTCACAATGGTGAGTTGAAATTGGGTCGGATTGGCCGCGGCACGGCGCTGGCCGGCGGCGGGTCCGCGCGACCGCGTGCGGTGGAGAGAGAGTTAGCAGTGAGTGGACGGTGAGAGGATGGCGTTTTGTGAATGAAATTATTGTAGTCTTGTATTTTTTATTCGTTGATTTTATTGGTGATTCATAATGTTTCCTTTTGGTATTTAGATTTGAAGTCTGCGGAACTGTCAAAATCTTTATTTTATTAGAACTTTTTGGCATTAATTTCCAACTTGTACAATTCAAATACACCTGTCTGAATCGTGCATTACTTGGTCCCTTTCCCTTTTTATTACGTGGAAAAAGGTGTCAAGTAAAGCAGATCACTGATTGTACGTGCTGTGTAACATACATTACGGTGCGCGTGCAATGTCATGCTATAGCTAGACGTGCGACCATAGTTACGCTGATGATAGATTAAATATAGTCCAGTAGAACATTGTTTTGTTCGCCAAGCAACATGTCGGTGACTTTCATAGCTTTGTACTTTTTTGGCATTCACGGACAAAGAAACCCTACCTACTCCCAATGTCAACATAACTCATAGTTTCTTTCACATCTTTTCAAAAGATCTAAAGCTTTAAAGCAACCTAAATCAAAACATTACATTTAATGTAACGAATCCTAGTCGTCACATTGTGCGAGTACGTTTGTGAGTTGCGGCGAGACGGCCCGCATCCGGCCCGCGTCCGGCCCGGAATCGGACGAAAGCGCTTCCGGGAGGCCTAGTTGCCTTTGTAATAATGTATGTAGGCGGAGAACTAACGACACTCGTATGCCTCGCGGCTCAGATTAAGAGATTGTGTTCGTTCAGACTGTTGACGTTCTTCTTGTATTGAATGAGAAAATTCTATGGATATTATTCTTATTATGAAACCTGAAAGTATCGCGTTCTCCATCATCAAGTTATCTTACGTTTTCATGGTAATTGAATATGTGATAATACTCCTTGATAACCAAGTTAATAAGCCGAAATCCCATAATCCCATATCATTCGTACTAAGTAAACAATAAAGTCACACACACACACAGAACACGTGTTCATTCCCATATCAAGCAGAGTGGGATATTAGCCTAATTGACGCTTGGCTCTCGGCCAGGAATCGAACCCGCCACCCGGTGCACTCTATGTGTTTACACTCCAATACTTCGCTCTGTTATTGCCAATATTGTGTGTTATTGCTCACAGTTTTCAGTGAATGAGGCAATTTGGAGTTTTGGTAGAAAAATATTAAATATTTATGTTATGTTTTTAGTTGGTCTGGCATGAAACGGGGTAGTTAACTACTCATAAATTCAATTGCATTGCAAAACTTAGCAGTACCGGTAATATTTTCGCGATTTTCAATTTTATAGTGTAAGCGGATAAAACAATATAAAACTTTTTATTACCATCCTATCGCAGTCGACTACTGAACCTCTGGATCCACAGGCCACTGAGCTTGTTTCATCCCCACACACGTCCATCCATTCCAACTTGACACCAACGTTTATTCCACCCATAAGTGACTAGTCCTGTCACCAATTTAGGAGTGCCCCCGTTCTTGGGCAAGTCCATCTCTATACATGTTAGTAATCACCCTACTACCTACTACCTACTACTACAGTATCGCCTTGTATGGCTGTGTGTCCAGTACATGACTGTGTGTGTCCGGTGTGCTCCACTCTTCCGAATAATTGAGTCTAGGGGAAGTGACCTGCCTGAGTGACTTTGTACTCCACTACGTATGCGCCTCAGTTCGGGAGACTGATTTCCTAATAATCCAGCTTTTGGTAAAATGGATTCTATGATACAAAGGAATTTGTGCGGGTTCATTGACATTTCATTTTGAATTGTTAGAAATAGTTAAGGACCAATTCATCATTCTGATTTGTGGTGTATGTTTTCATTATGATTAGATTACCTTTTGTACCTCTGGCGGTTCGAACCGGTACGGACAGATTGCGGACTCCGGACTCTGACAAATGATTTATCAAAGCATCTTTCAGAGTTCGGTGCGAACTGACTAAATACTATGATAAATAAATAATTCATAAATTGTGTGCCTATTTTCAATTAAGCTAGACAAACTTTATATTTACAATAATCAAGTCATAATAATTCATCGTAAACTGACATTAATAATTCTCAACTGTAACACGTAACATATCAACGTCCGTAACATGTAATGTAACATAAAGCCGACACAGACGCGATCTTCGTCAGCCGTCGACTTAAATATTGGCTGACGCGTCGAAGCCGACCTTAAGTAGGTGCCCCCAATACGTCAGAGAGCTTCACTGGCAGAGAATAGAAATAAAACTATTCGGGGATGTTTAATATATGTATGTGGCGGCCGATTGAGACGTTGATTGGAATCTAAATGTGTAAGTTCGGTAAAACGAAGGTTCGAATTTGGTGTAAGGATAACTTTTAAAGTTAGTTATGTGCAAACTATATTCAGTTTTTGCTAATATTAAGGTTTAATTCAGTTTGAGAGCAGCGATAGCGACCCCGATCTACGAGTTGCAGGTCGTGGCCCTTGGCCCGCGTGATTGGTTACAAATCAAACAATTTAGTCGCATTATATGGGTCTACGTAGATGGTAAATAAATGTTACATTACACAATATAGCTGCTCACTCCCACTCCCTCTCCCTCTCTTAGAGAGGAAAAGCCTGTTGCCAATTAGTCAACTATCTCTTGGGCATCACTGACTGCGAAGAACAATGACGCCAGAGCACCAACTTATTAAAAAGTCTAAAACCAATCCAACAATCAGTGGAGGAATCGGTGGTCATTGGTGGAACAACAGTGCAACAAATGTTGTTCCCATGACGCAAAATCATTGACAAAAAGTTCAAATTTTAAAGTTCATAAGTTAAGAAAAAGAAAATCATAAAACTGATGACATGCCAAGTTTTGAACCCATATAATCCAGTTTTCACGATACCAATCTCTTCGCCACGAACCCATCATAAATCACAGTTTGAGCTGAGTGGAGTTTACTCCGTTAATCTCACGAGTGTCCGCATAGTTTTGACCACAGTATGTCAGAACATATAGTTAACGAACCTCTTTGGTAACTAGGCCAAGTTTAAACAAGTAGGCCACTCATGTTCCTCTGTAAAGGTATTATTAATTTAATTTTGTGTTATTAATTTAGTTATTATGTATTATTGATGACAAAACTGGTAATATAACATCGTAATAAAGGAAGTAGAATCGGTAATTCATATTGACTGAAGCATTGTACTGAATTAATAATATCGTAATTGAACTTTAAATATTTAGGCTGTATGCCCTCGGGTTTTGTTATTATGTAAACTTAAAATCTTTTGATATTGTTTTGCCGCCGTTTTACCCGATTGCGCGACAACAAACACGATTTTATTGAAGAATTTACGATTTGGCCGCGGTACTGACATTTGCAGTAACTTCTTTGGATTAACTCATCTTACTGTGATTTATTCACCTGATACAGATCATAACACAGTTTCTATAGGCTTATAATTTTAGAAGTCAAGAAATGTCAAATCCAATATAATAAAATATTCAAGGATGTCTGCCTAGTTCGGAATCCGACCGTACTCACTTACTTTATCAACAAACTAACTTAATTAAATTCCGTTATCTCAACACAAAACAGAGAGAATATCTCACCATTTTAAACTATAAATTATAGCCATTTTGTACCGAATAAATCACTGGAGTTTCTAATTGAATTGTGAACTATTTGAAACCTTTTGTAGCCTCGGGTTTTGAGTAATCTTTGAGTACTGCAGTTAATACCTAGCTTAGGTACCGTAGACGTTTAATCTCCACGGTTAGTTAATAACTTACTGCCTTGTAATATTAGAGATAAATGTCGAGTTTCTGATTTGAATATTTCATAAAAGAACTACTTAAAATTAAGGTTTTTCTTTCTAATTTTTATGATTACTAAATTCAGAAACAAATAATATTTCAAATTTAGATTTATATGTAGTATTGAGGAGACTGTGGAGTTACTTGCCGGCTCTTCTCCATAGAAAAAGACCTACCCGAGCCGTGCGTCTATCTTCAGACATTTTATTTTTGTTAGCCTGTGTAAGTGTCCCAGTGCTGGGCCTACCCTTTCTCCTTCCAAACCTCTCTATCCTGTGCAATATCTGCCAGTGTGCGCCCCGCAAACAAGATCAGATCGTCACAACACCTTCGCCGCGATATTTAAGTGAAATAAAATATTTTTAAATTTTGGGAGTCGGCTCGGATAGCTGTCAGCGTCCGTCTGTAGCTATGTAACAAAGTGATTTTTTTCCTAAGAAATAATTATTGTGTATTAATTTAAAAAACATCCTTCATTGGACTATCTTAGAGCACGACCATCCTTCTAGTACCTAATTAGGTTTCATATTAGTTTCCACATGGTACAATTGTGTTGTAGGTACCAATTAATTAGACTGGGCTACAATATAAGTTGTAACGTGCCAAAGGTCCGGAGTCCGGGGTCCGCGGTCCGGGATAGTTACGTTAAAGTACGGTGTTCTGTGTTGTGAGCTGGAATATAACTAGACTGTAGTTGGGTAATCTTGTTTGCAGTGGTTTGCGTTTATTGGTCAAAGTGAAGCGGACATTTTGTTGGAATAGTTGTTTCTATTTTAACGTTATATATCCATCTCCGGGGCTCTACAGGACATTTAGAAGATGAATTTTTATATTCTATTCTTATTTTTACTTGACACTTCTGCTTACCCCTCTAGAATACAGGCGTTACGAATTGTTTAAGTCAATAGAAAAACTCGTTTTGACAAGTGCGTAGCCTCGTAGCTCCAACTGCGTAGCAGATGACAAATGTGCTACGACGCGTAGCAGCCGTAGCAGTTCGCGTAGCTACTTCGTAGACCTTTTTCTAACAATAGGTATAAGGAAAGAAATCGCGAACAATGATGTTTTCTTCGACATTCTTCTCAGGAATCCTTTGTTAACCAACACTAGCTATACAAGTGTAATCTATCTTCAGTTCTATTATATGTGTAATAAAGTCTTCATTACTTCGTCAGTACATTTTCTCATCACTTCATATGATTGATGAATATACAGCAGTTATTTGCGAATCTCTGTGATTTAGTGCGCAGATGAAATATGACTCGGTGGTTACGCCGAGCTGGATCTAGTCTTATACACTGTACTGTGGTACCGTAATATCACTGTTATTTATGATTCTGCGGCGAAACAATGGAAGAAAAATGATTTACGTAGTGTTTCATTACTGTTAAGGGATTTCACAATGTTACAACGAAATCAAATTCAGACCGCCGACGAATAGCGACAAATCTATGGAATATTCAAAATAAAAATCACTTATTCGAGCAAAGTTTGACGCGTGTAATTAAAGAATACAGAAAAAGGTCGAATATCAATTTTGTTACAATTAATTTTACATGAACCACGCAAATATCACTATGTAATATCAAAATTAAAACGTGCCCCAACCTCACTTACGCATATACATAACTAATGACATGAAAATGAAATTCAGAATAAACATAAAATATTCATGACACATTACAAGCTCGTCCGGATATGTAGCAGCTACACAAGTAATTAAGGATTACCTCAAAATGTTCGGCCGCAGTGTAGCGGTCGCGTGTTTTTTGTTCAAAACTCCTCGTTTTAAAGCTTTCTGTTTTCGTTTACATTTTTAAGGAGCGGCTAAACGTGCTTGTTTATGTAAAGTATATAGAATGAGTAAATATTGAGTGTTTGTTGTTCGTTCATTATGTTCGGCTGTCCGAACTTTGTTGCGGTGAAACGGTTTGAGAAGAGATTTCAGATTGAAGTGTAAATAATTTATTTTTGGGTGTTTGTTTTTGTTGATTCGTTTTAAAAGTAAATTTTTAGAACATCGATTGGGGTGGTATGGATTTCGGTTTGGTAGGTAGGTAAGGTTTAGAACTTAGAGGAAAATAGGTGCGCTGTTTGTTTAGTAGATTGTTCTTATGTTGGATGTCGTATTTGTACCTAAAAAGTAAACTAATAACAGTTAAATTTAGTGTGCCTTTGAGAAGAAATCATTACGTTCCTATTTTTTTTAGAATGCACCTATTTAAACAGTCCCAATACCTGAAGCAAGTGACATTACCAAGTAAAGTTTGACGTTTTACGCCATTTATAGAAAACAAAAAGAAAAATCTTCAAGAAACAAAATATCACAATTCCAAAAGATTGCTCCAAAGCAAACATCGATATGTTATCAGTTGTCAAGTGATAAGCACTTGTGTGTTGACTCACTCAAGTCGGAGGCTCTGCGGCTGATATATTTGCCCTCCGACCCTCCACACGTGCGGCTGGAGGTCGACGGAGGTTGGCACTCATATTTATGTAACGTAACCTTACTGTCCTCTGAGGAATAAGACGAATGTGTGAGGAGGCAGCACTTAGTGTACGGTTTAATGATTTCGTTTGAGTTGGCGTTTGGTAAAAATAGAATTAATAATGGTTTTCTTGCTAATTCTAAAAATAATTAAAGAAAGAAACGACAAAACTATTAACGTTATTTGTAATGTCGTCGTTTCTTTGGTGGCAAGATTTATTTATAATAGTGTTATATTTATAGGTGTGCAACTAGAGTTACCATACCGCAATTTGAAAATTCCTGACTAAAAACCGGACATGTCCTAACAAATCCTGACGTGTTAAAATAAAAACACCTAGATACCGGTAAATATCACTTAACATGTGGTCTACAAATTCTTCAATCACGTCCTAGTTGTGAGTTATGTTGGTGAAAATTCTTCATTCATTCTCTCACAAACGTACCACTACAGAGCACAACACAACGTTCTCTCCGCGCACCTTACTACCACCAAACCTTCGTAACTCGAGATCCCCATCTCCTCCATTACAGGCACGAGTCTATATCCTAAGTCCACACAATTATTTATGTTAATTACTAATATATCGCTGTTCACCAGTAATATCTTCCAATGTACCCCATATCTCACGTCGTACAGGCGCTGACTCATCTAATTACTCATGGCCTTAATCATTCAAGCAAAACTCACCTTAGACTTTCCTCATCGTAAAGCCTAAATTCCCTTGAGAAGTTTTAGGGATGATTCGGATTTGTGCGGTGTACTGTGAATGCATGTTTGGCAATTACGTCCGTACAGCGAGCTCTGCAGTTAGCTCTAACTGCCTAACTTTGGCAGTAGGTGGCGCTGTCGGCGGGGGTGTTTGGTACCTTTATTGTGTGGTGAATGACTGTTTGAATGTTATTGTGAACTGTATGTAATTTGACATTCTTGTTTTCATACCCGTTCATCATCTTGCCTTTTTTCCGAACTATGTTAGGGTCGGCATCCAGTCTAACCGGATGTAGCTGAATACCAGTATTTGACATGGAGCGACTGCCTATCTGAACTCCACAACCCAGTTAGTACTAGGTAATACGACAACCCTTGGTAAGACTGGTTTTCAGAATTTTTGGGCCACTGACTACCTGTAACGACTGTCAAAAATCTACCATTGACAGCCTGGACCAACGGCTTAACGTGCTTTCCGAGGCACGGAGGAAACTCGGTATGTAATGGGTGGTCACCCATTACATACCACAGATCAACCTAGGCAAGCGCGGTTTAACCTAAACATCGTTCCGAGCGGCTGTTATTATTTACTCACGAGCTCCTCATACCCGTTGTATAGCTTCTGAATAATATTCATTTCTATTCGTTCTAAATTAATAGTAAAAATAAAATACTCTCTGCGGTCTCAATTACAAAATGAATTCACAAACTTTTTGCAGTTATTTTGTAAACAATCGCGTTTCTGCAGTAACGTGACCGCATTAACTTGCACCGAACAACTCAAAAACTACTAAAACAAAACAAAAAATACAATAAGCGGAAAGTTTTCAAAACAGCTGAGTTTGAAAGTTGCACCGCGGCATGCATAAACCACGCAACTGCACTCGACAATTCCATTACAAGTTGTGTGTAGCGTTCTAACAATACGTAGCGGGTGAACTATAAACTCGGACTTTATTGCTTTTTTCTAGAACATAAAGGGTAACGGTACTTCTAAGAGCCTATCTGGAAAGTTAGGCGTATCGTAAACCAGATAGAATGTGTATTGGCCTTGGATAGCCCGTATCACTTTGTGTAGGCACTTACACTTACACGTAAAACGCTAAAGTCTAATCCCTGTCCATAAAAAAGCTTTCAGACTATTACCTGAATTGAACTGGGGATTGTGCAATTATGTTAATTTGTTAATGAAAAAACGATTTTGTAGTTATTGTATTATCAGTGGCATCAGTTTGAAGTCTTTATTTCAAAATAATAAGGCAACTCCAAATTTTGACAAAAACATCTAAAAACAAACTAAATGTTGTAAGTTTTATTGAAGCATTTTTCTACTATGACTTACTATGGAACTAAAAGAGGTCTTAAAGTCTTAGATTAACAGCCTAAACTGCTGGACAGCTGTCATGAAATTTTGTACAACAGTTCCTTTGAAATTTAAAAAAAAAATCACCCTCGAAAGGAGTTATAGGGGACGATAGTTTGTGTTGAAGTTCCCCATAACGAATGTTCTAATAAGTAAGGCTCTATTTCACAGCTTACAAAAATAAACTTGCCATATTATCCCACTTTATTAAGTCCGTCCTTATCAGCTCGCTTGCACATGTAACTCCACAGATATCGCTGCGGTGCACGCCGCGTGTAAATCGTCCCTTAGGCCGATGTACACACCAGGACGCGGGCTCGTTAGCGGAGGTAGTTATGTTATGGCCGTTAAATTAATATTACTGGGAATAGCCCTGTTGGTTTGTGTGCGTTATGGGTTTAAGACGTGCTTAGAGACTGGGCTGACTGTTATCTTGCGTTATTGATAAGGAGACAATGGTTGCTGTGGCGCCTATCGTATGTGCAATATCATTGGTTTAAGGGTAATTGATGGCTAGTCGGCAGTTGCAATTTAGTACTGGTACTGTTAAAATATAAGTTTCATTATTGCACCACGCCCAATTTAATGTTTTCTGAGATGCCAAAAACAATGTATTAATGTTTTCAACTGTTTACAATTAAAGTAACGTTCAAATATGTCGTTCGCACGAAATATTTAAAAAGAATTTTCGAAAACATTATAAGATTACTTGGTTAAGATTGGGACTTAATCAAGTAAACACAATTCGTTAACTGTACGATTGGTCAACTTCTAGGATTACAGGTGTAATGTTACATCATTACAAGGTACTTTCTTTCTTCACAACTATTTAAACCCAAATCTGTCACGTTCTTTTGCATAGTATCCCAAGGTATGTAGGTAGTATAATCTGCCCTTCACTTGTCCTGTCTACGCAACCTACGGGTGACATTTCTCTAATATGGAGCCGCGATTTATTTCAGCGCATTGCGGCCAGCGCGAGCGCCCGGCAGATGTGGCGGCCGTGAGCGGAATCTTGAGCGGACACATTTGTTTCTATTTACTGTCGCATGCTTTATGTACAACTGCGGTTTGTTGGCTATTCAATGTTTAGAGTAGAACATGTGGAAGGTTTTCTTTATTCATGTCAAATAAGACGTTTTTGATAAACTATTTTAGTACTTTCAAAGTTTGTCTTGAATGCCTCTAACTTATGATGTTACCAACTGTAAGCGAAACTCAAAACTATGCCTAAATTTTATAGCTCTAATGGAATTTCAAGTCTTGACGTTGTCGAGCTGAGTGTTGCAAATCCAACATGGCGTTTTTGTTTATATGCCATCTAGTGTTAGCATAAACGGGAACTCAGCAACTGTAAAGAAATTACCAATTAATAAAACGTTCAGTTTACAATGTCAAAAGGTTATAAACAAACCATCAAAATAACAGTATACCAAACAGCGAGCAATTGATTAGTACTGTCTGAAGTGGCCAGTTATCGTTTGTAAGTTTTTTAAAGTTTGTCCTCGCTAAAGTTTTGCTCAACTTGAGTGAGCGGAGCCAACGAATAAGAAAATCACAAACTAGAATGAAGGTTTATTTAGCTCTGAGAAGAGTTTCAAGTTTGATAAATATATTTTATAAATCATTTGGTGCGTAAGAAACAAATGTGTGATTTTCATAGGTGTAGGTTTATATCATTTGATATTTTGCCTTTGCTTTTAGCAAAATTATGATTAAAAAAAAATTGTATACAATGGGACATCTGAGACCTGGAGAATTACGTACTTCTATTTCAAAAGGTTATTGACCCAGTGGGTCTGCTGTACTGGTAGTTACTGATTTACAAGACCAAAAAAACTGTCGTAGATCCTTGTGTTTATTTTCCAGGCTTTCTTTTACTTTCGAAATAAGTTATTATTCTTTTCATTTAGTGTATGAAAAGCCTATAGCCGGCTGCCATACATGTAAGATACTCCGTTTGTTTTCCTCATTAACTCTTGATGAATAATAAAGCTTCCTTACTTCCTGTTAACATAAATCATACAAACGTACATCCCCTTACACATCACTTGTGAGTTCATCCGGAAGCCACACGACACCACATTCCACATACATACAAATACAAGTACACCAACACAGCAGGGTTCTGTATAAATGTGGTGCCAATAATTTATCAGAGAAGGTTCGACATTTTTATGGTCTCCCCTCCAATAAGTAGCCCGCTGCCCCCCCCCCCCCCCAAGACGGAACCCATTCGTATTTTAAACGGCTCCGATATGTTTGTCGGACTTTAACTCGATTTATCATGCCTTATTTTGATGTTGTGAATGTAATTTAAAGTTTTTAGTGTTTCTGTTTTGATAACGAATCAATCACCGACAGAGTTTATATATGGGTAAGAAACAGTGAAGAAAGTTAGCTAGAAAATACGGATCCAATCTGTCAAAATAATGTCGAACATCGAACCAAAAGTTTACGCTGAGTTTCGTCTCTGAATTCTATCTCTGAATCTCTAAGAATTTCCTGCATCTCTACAATGCGTTAAAAAACAAATTCTTGTAAACAATCTCTTAAGTCCTAGATTTCTTTAGTCTTTAAAAATGTTTCCCACATGCAACCCGTCGCTCAGGGCACGAACCGAACCATCAATAAAACCAAAACGATCATTGATATTCACACTGTCTAATTCACACTAATAAAAATCTATCTATTTCGCCTGAACAGACAAAGGCAAGACTTTAAAGTCGGCCTGTAAGCAGCCTCACAGCCAGACAGCTCCCCGATGTGATTTCCCGCGGTTATCGGCACAAAGCCTACTTCCGCCTCCCGTCGCTCGCGGCCGGAACCCGAGGACAAACAAACACGTGCGCTTTCTCCTGTTGCAATGGCAGGCGATGCCAGTTTGTTTTTATATTTATTGTTTATATATAAGAGAAGAAGTGATATATTTGATGGTACAACAATGTGGATTTGGATATTTAGGATATACAATAATTTGCGCCCAATGACGGCAATTTGGCTTGCCCCTTGTTACATGGGGCTAAAATATAACTGACGACTTGTGTCACTAAAGGTAACAGAGGTGTTACCTTTAGTAATCTTCCTCACCCTTTAGGGATTATAGACGTGTTATATTATGAACATTTTTTTCTTCGTTCTGTCGTATAGTTACTAGATTGTTTAGATATCATGTCGGTTCAGAAGTCTACTTGAGCTTTTGAAACTTGCGCGATTATGATTTGAAATATTTTTCAGTATTCATATTGCATTGAGATTGTCATTTTCCACTTAGGAGGCCAAACGCTTTGACGAGAATCGATGACAATTTACATTGGATTGAATGGGACTCGACAAAAGTTTACGCGAGATCACGATGTAAAGGACCGATAAAGTACAAACTACGCTCGTCCTGTTAAAGTTAGATTTAAGACTTGTAAGTTGAGACCTAATCCTATCCAGATCATAACCCCGCTGTAGTGCCGCGAACGATTTTATGTCTTTTCTTCTGGAACTTCCTGTAACGAGGATGTAAGGTTCAATGAACTGGGTTCACGAGTAATGTTAGCTGATGTTTGTCAAACTGTAACAGGAGATGATAGCGCAAAGATCGTATTGTCGTCGAGAGTTTTTAAGTTAGATTTTCGTCTATTGCGCCATTGTGTTTTTTTAAATTATTTATCCATCACAACAGTTTTGCCTCATTACGCGTGCGCCTGTTCAAGAATATTTTTCCATTATGACCTATTGTCGGCTTTCCCTTAAACTACTCCAACAGTTCCTGGTCTACGCCATCAGAGCTGGTGCTGATTCTGGTTTTTCCACATTAGCATTGTGGAGTTTCATTTAAAAATAAAGCCATAGTTTTCTTCTACTTTATAACAAGTAACATTAAATTAAAAGTATCAAAAAATCGACTACAAATTGTATAATGTACCTATATATATATACATATTTGTAATCTCCTTTTAATTTCCTTCATTTTGATACCCTACTCGTTAGGTTTGGTTGAAAAAAAATATGAACGACTTACAATTTAGCGCCAAAAATCCGCCATGTTGTTCTTTAAACACCTATCTAAGGACTTAGGTTTTTGGGACGAATCTAATGATACCGTAATCGTGGAAATCCATCCAGCCATTTGGAACACACGAGGTAATAAAGAAATTTACAAAGAAACACACAAGACAACAACCCTTTCTTGGCAGTCGGGTAAAAGTAGGTGGTCACACGTTTAGTGCACACGAGTTCTACCAGACACAACAACAGGCCGGATGACCGATGGCACAAAGAAAGCGCCGAGTTTAGTCCGCAATATATTTTAAGCAAATACAATGTAAATGGAAAATGTGTTGCATTATATTTAGCTGAAGAATTAGTTGGATGTCCGCCAGCCAGGCCAGGAGTCAGCCGGCAACCCAGCTACTAAGTTATAAGTAATGGTACCAGTTTTATACTGTATTCTACTATGTATAGATATTTTGAAACGGGTCCTGCTATGTTCTATTTCTTCATAATGTATTTCGCTCAATTTTCAAGTCTTTTCTGCGCTGCTTTGTTTTGTGCTAAATTTTCTCACTTTCCTTTGTTATTTCGTACACAATATTGAGCCCAATTTGTATTCAGTGTGAAAACAACGTTTTGAATCAGAAAATAGAGTGAGAAATAGAGTCAGTTTTATTAAATTGCCTTGCTTCTAAAACAAGGTTTTAAAGAAAATAGTTTCGTGTAAGTATTCTTTTAAATGTACTGACGTCACATCTACATAGTTCGTACTTTTTCCCACATTATTCAAAAACTATTGTCTCAATGTCAACTTAAAACCAAAAAAATCCTACCTTATGCGTTCCCTTTTATCGCGCTCGATTTAGAGATCTATCACGTTAAATTATCGATAGATCTCGTGAGATTTGCGTTATTCTCACGGTAATGTTATGACACTGCTGTAACAAGACTCTTTTACTAAAGTGTGAAGTCGTATCATCTATATAGTTACATTGTGGTGTAAAGTGGGACACTTTCACCCTCTTTGTGCACACGAGAATTTTTTTAGACCTGTAAAAAGGTATGAAATTTTGTAAAGATGTGGATTATTTTATTTATTGATTGCGTTGACTCGTCATCAACCTCACAAACATTAACTCGCATAACTTAAAATCCTGAGTTACAGCTATAAGCAGATACGTTTTACAGTTAGATATTATCTTATTTCATTTGGATATAATTTTATGTAGTTATTTCCAGAATACAATTTAAGACAATCCCGGAACGCTGCAACAAAATTACATTGTCTCGTACTCTCAATAAACTCAGCTGAAAAGAGATCGAGCACTCGTTTACTTAGCTTCAATAATAATTTAAGTTTTCTTTGAGTAAAATTTTTATTATTGCACTTCGTCGCTTCAGCAAATGAAAAATGGCGCTTGGAATATTATTCACGACATCTTCGTTTCAGGAATTCTCGGGTGCTATTTTTCTGGAAATTTTATAGTAGAAAATTTTTGGTGACTCAGATAAAACATAATATTTTTTCAACACAAAGAGAGTAGTTTTGTTGGGTCATTAGAGCCGTATTTTAACGCAGTCTTTTTCAGTAAGCTTTATAATCTCATAAAATAAACAGTAGAAAAAGCGGTATCTGAATACAAGAATATTCGTTCGTACAAAGAGAAATACCAACATGTCTGGAATATTTCAGTTTTCGCGGAAACCCTGAAACGGAACAGACAAAGCAAGCCGCGCGCGCTTTCCTTTATACACGACTACTTATTTGCGTAATATATTTGTTTTTGAATTCTTTCCGCATTATAATTATGTTGCGTTCTTTTTTACGTGTTTTGCTCCGTGTGCTTTTTCTTTCGTATTGTGTGTATTAACCGACAAAAATGAAAGAGCCATTTTTTTCTTTTCAAATTCGGTTTGTTGGAAAATGTCCAGTGTTTATGTAGGTATTCTCTCAAATATACATAAATTCACGCATATTTCTCATGAGGGTAGGCAGAGACTGCCACCTGCTACGATCCTTACATACTCCTTTTGCTTCCAAGTTTCAATAATATACGGTATCATTTTCTCTTTTAGCTCTTCCTGAGATATTCCCTAATAAGCCAACCATGCTCTTGTCGAGATTGCCGAAAGATAACGCAGTTAACTACCAATCTACTTTTTTGGCAGCGGTCTGACAGTCAATCTGAGTAAAGCACAATTTCCGCCATTTTGTGGTAAAATGGTAATGTCTTCCCTAATAACCACACGTTTCGACTGCGTTTAAACAAGCGAGCGCTGGCAGAGAGCCAGGAATTCGCTGCAAGTACAGTATTTATGATTTCAAGCTTATTACATTATCCTAGAATTATATTTAAACATACACAAGATATTTTATGCACATCAGCTAATATTGGATAGCGTTTTATTTTCCCAATCTCAGGTCTCAAAGAAAAATGCAATAATAAATTCTCAATGGTTTAGCAAAAAGTTTGTCGTAGCACGTAGCCGCGTAGCTCGTAGCGGCGCGCGGCGTAGCACGTAGCACTGGTGCTACGAGACTTTCAACTACATTGTTGAAGATTTATTATTATCAACACTTTAATATTTGTATTAGGAGTACATCCTTTCCTTCATTTTTTGATCTTTTGAAACGTGTAGCTCATTTAAGACGGGAAATTAAAGTAAGTTGAATAAAGGTTAACCTTTTGCCCAGTTCTTCTATTTTTGTACAAACTTAGCACAAACGATACAATACACTTACGTGAATCGTCCTCGGTTATCGTCCGTTCACCTGGAGTACCATATTAGTATCAGAGCCACGTACAATTAAGCGATACGAGTCACTAAGTGGAACCCTGATGTAAGAAATTGCAGAGGATCCAGTCTATTTAAAACGTATCTACTGAAGCGAGTAAGCTTCATTAAAGAACTTTGTTGTGTCAAATAAAAAATATCATTAGTTTGCGAAGTTTTCTACATATCATATACAAATCTCAGCCTTCAAGTACCCCACGGCAGCAGTAAAGTAACGAGCATTGAAAACAACGCGTGCTAACTGCGTAAAAAAAAAAAAGAAGTTAAAGAAAATGTTTTATTTATCATGATGTGTTTAAAAGTTAATTTCCAAATATATTTGTCATTAAATATTATGCAAAATATGTACCGCGAAAAAGATCCAGGCCTCGATACAGTCTCCAGTACCGCCCTCCCGCCCGCTAAAATATGCAAATGTTGGAAAATCAATTATAATTTGCAAGCCATGCACTGAAACCTGTACTCAAAGCAAAGTAACGATTGATTCTATAACTAATATATTTGTCTTTTGATTTGTCAAGTTTCTAAACATTTTTTCTCCTAACTTAGCGGCTTTATACATCTATAAAAAGCTAGATTTTAGATGGCACTTCTGTATCCTCTTCAATGTTTAGTAGACGGCATCTCCTACGTGACGTCACGGAACGTACGTGTTTTTGTAAAGCGATCGTATTTATAGCGAACGTTTAGAGAGGAGGTGTCGCGATTATATCGGAGGTAGGAGGGCAGACGTTAATGTTATTGTCATTGGATGTGAGGGTACACGTGATATGTTGTCGTGGGGTAGTGAATAGAAATGTTGCAATTTGGAGGAGAGAAATCGCATTACAAATTCGGTAGCTTGTACGTAAAAAAAAAGATATGGAAACGAATGAACTTTTTGTTTTAGTATTTATGACTAAAATGCAGTTGAAAGTATTGAAACTTTAGCTGAAGTGTCTTCAGCTGAAGGTACTAGAAATACAGTAGTAAATAAAGGCTTTGAGTAAAATTATTATAATAGAATAATTGTAGGTATACCCAACATGTATTTACTTTATAAGCTGCTTTTCCATTATAACTGGCCTCATTTAATTTGTTTCCAATCCTTAAAACATTTTCATCTCAGCCCCTAAAGTCTAAATGCTAAAACAATTACAAAATGAGTTTAACTAAGCCTACAATGCTCCTGTACAATTGTATTACAAGAGAAAATAGAATAATTCAATAAATTCATTTTAAAATGTGGTATTAGAATTGAACCAGACTTATGAATATGCAGATTTAAACCTTACGGTTCGAGCTGACGGGTGACGTGATGTATTCATGGATTTTAGCAAGTTCACTGAAGGAAAATCTGAATTTGAATCTGTGGGTAAAAACTAACTAAAGCATAGATTACGAGTATGTCTATCGATTCTGCAGCATATCAATACCTACAGTTAATATTATCTCAGAAATATATCGTTATTCTTTGAGCCTTGTTAAGTATTTGTTGTTATTTCTTCCGTAAAGATTATTGGGTTATTTAATAATGTGAATTTTCTTTTGTTACAGGTATGATCCTTTAGCTGATCTTGACTACATTATGGGATGACACTAGGACGAACCAGTACAGTACACTAGTAGGTACCTAAGGTAACTTAAGCCAATGAGCATAAAGTTCTGCTTAAGGGCAGAGCATTTGTTAGCTATTTACTTCCAGTAACTTGCAAACAAAATATGTTATTTCAAACAATCAGTAAAATATTAATAAATGCACACACATCAGGCAAATACGAATAAATATATAAACGAAATCCTTTTAACAACCCAATAGAGACGCAAAAACCCGTAAAGATCAAAATCTGAGGTCTACCGCGACACTCCTGAAACCAACCTTTTGTTATTATTATCTGTAGGGCGGGCGGGGAGTAAATCAGCCCGCCCAAACACCGATACCTCCGTCTTCACGGTTCACGGTCTCACACCGGATGTATACGTTTTGTTGTGATTTTTTCCAATTCGTCGGTTCTGCGGAGAAATAAATTCGACAGTACAGACAATTTTGTGTTTATTTATTTTATTGGAGATGTTATATTGACTGTAGCAATTTAACTGTTTGGTCAAGACAATGAAGAGCTTTACCAAACAGATATTCTAATACAGGGTGCTTTTTTAAACGCGGGCAATACTTTAGGGGCGCGTAGTAATCATGAAAATAAGCAACTTTTACTAAAGAAAACTACCATGAAATCGCGAAAAAAATATCAGCTGCTCCCCACATTGTTGGTCGCGTAACTCAAAAAAATGTAGGCAACAGCAGATTTTTTAAATCATATTTCATAGTTACCTTCATAGTATGAGTTGCTCATATTTATGAGCACTTCACTCCCTTAAAGTATTGCTCACGTTTAACCAAACACCCTGTAAATCTTTCAACATTCTGGAAATCTAATAAATAGACCACGTCTGTATTTGGCAGCGAGCGGAAAATTCTATACTTCACTGCTGGACAAAAGCTGTTCTCTTGTATAGTTCCAACAAGCCTTTTGAAATATATTTCGAATATTTGAGTACCTTCCCTGTATTCCTTTTGTTGACGTTGCACGTAAACTGTTTGTTGGCGATTGAGCGTCCTCGCTAACTACAAGTAAATCTTCACAAACAAACGCAATCGCTCGCGATGCTCGACCTTTGCGCAACTATGCTCAACATGCTCAACTGTGCTCGTTAGCTGAGCACGTGTTGTGCATGCCGAGTATCGATCAGCTCGGCTTTGGCAACTTACTGTTGTTTGGCATGCGATGGATTGTGATTCAGTGGCTCTCAGTACCGCGGTTTTGTTTATTCCTAAAACTGCTCGCTTTAGAATTTCTAATAACAGAATTTTTTACCGATTACTGGTATAACTTTAAACGATTCTTCACTTTTCATATTTAGCTCATCAGTGAGTGATGAGCTCAATATGAAAAGTGAAGAATCAGAAATATTACGTTGGATTTGATTATTAAAACTTAAAAAAAAACAGTAGAATGTCATCAATATAAGTAAAACCAATAAAAACATCAAAATGTATACCGCTGATACAAATTCCGTCATCCGTGTTTCACGGCCGGTTACAATAGTATTGTTAACTAACTCTGTATTCTAACTAACAAAAGAACCAGATAAAATAAACCAACATAACACGATATACAAAACGACATCTACCTGATAAAACCCGACACCCAGATCAAACAGCCTCCTTTCCTCCCGGCTCACCGCTTCAGCGGCCGGTGTGCCGGATGAAAGCCGCGCCCGGTGCGTCTCGCGCGGCCGTGTCCGGTGTTGTTCGGACACGACGGACACTTGTTACGGCCGACACTTGCACATGTTGTCTGCAACTGTTGTGACAGACAGGTATAAGTTCGCTTGTGAAATTTAGGCCAACGGAAACGCTATTTGTGGGAAGTTACTTTGTTTGTGTTGTAGTTTTGAGGCTATTTGTGTTGGATCTCAGTTTGGTTTACTACTGTTGTGTAGAGAATGTTGTGTGCAGTCTGCTATATGACTACAACTTTCCAGTTTTATTTTTCAATTAGTCTTGTATCTCATGGATTATTTGTCATTGAACAAAATAATGGTAATGTGTCAATAATTTAAAACGTTTATGTTTTGTTTTTAACCGTTCGTAAAAACTGAGAGAGCTTCTGAGCGCAGCAGAATAGACACGCAAAATGTAGGAGCACTTCCTTGTCATGTTGGGGACAATGCAACTTTCTTTTAAAGTCGATTTCTTCCTTACTGTGGATTAATTAAAACTTGGGCGTGCACCTCCGGCCATATTCTTTGAGTCTTAAGCAAAAAACGCCAACTTTGCAGTCTACTGAACTTTGTTTGTCTATCGTTAAACTGGGACAAAAGAGTGTTTTGTTTTGTTACAAAATAACTACGATTTTACGATGTAAAAAATATTGTGCTAACCACTTTTATTCCAAATTAAATGATGATCTTTTAACACATGATGATGGCCCTAAGGCGAAATAATCGTTGTGATCCTTGTTTACGATATTAGCAATTAAACATAATTCAACTCCGTTTTCCCAATTACTCAAATATATTCTTGTTCCACAATTTTATGATAATGTGTAGTAAAAGAACAAAAATAATAAACGTCGCGCAAATCTAAGTGTCTGCCTCAAACCGATTATATCCAGTTTTATCCGGTATAAGCCAGATGGATGCGGTTCCCGCTAGTCATATTAAAAACTGTTTGAGATCGTCTTATTAAGCAGCTGCGACTACGCCATATTAAATGCTGCTTTGCTGTTTTTTATTATTTAGCTTTTTATTAAGATGAGATACGATGTTATTCTTTGGAGAACTTTAAATGATGGTGCATTTAATATAAGGCAATAATTTAAAGTGAAACGCAGTGTATTCAATATTCAAAGACTACTGTGAAATAAAATTCTAATCTACCTTCCAAACATCCTAAGGTAAAGTACCTATTGCTGTGTATACTATTAGAGTAATTCTAGATGCTCATTTTCAAAAATTCATGTCAAAAAATCTCAATATGTATTATCTTCCACAAGCAAGACTTCTTAATTAAACAAGCATGACGTACGATGAGTTTGAATGACGTGCGCTGAACTCAGACAAGGAGCCAGCTCCATGAATAATCAACAATCTGAATAATTCAACTCCCAGACCTTTTGAATATTCCGACGTCACTTTTTGATACAACCGTCATTTTTTGCGAGGGAAGGAAAATTATTTTAGGTAACGTTGATTTAGTGATGGCGATCTCCCGGTCTATTGGTTTTATTTGAATATTAATTGAAAGTGATCGTATTTTTTGCGTGGAATTTGTAATTTTTTGTGTCAGTTTTATTAAGAGAAAGGTTTTTTGTGACGTTGATAGCTGTTAGTTAGCTAGTCATAATTTTGCAAAAGTGTTTTAGTTAATTGGTGAGAACAAAAGCTGTTGGCTTAACAATTATTATGCTTTCGGAGTGACTAGTGTTACTTTAAATTGAGCCTTGGTTTTTACTGCTGTTATTTATAGGAACGGTTCAGCTATGATTATTTCATTACGTTTTCGATTGAATTTGATGTTATACCGAATAATAAACGAACACTACTATATTATTAACGTAGCTACCAGAAACAATACCAATAGGTCACACGTGTCCCAAATCAGAACTGTCTTGGTTTTGTATAAAAAGCAACCTATTTCCTTTTAGGAATATTTGTAGTTCTTTTGAAAACTCCTAACTGAAATCTTAATCTCTTTGTAATCCTATTCAATTTAAAGTCTTAGTAATGAAGTATTTCCGAACTAAATGCCTTCTCAATCCAATCGTCGGGAGCTTACGAAAGCCGACCATTCGGTTCATTCGTTCATTCACTAAACTCCGCCTGCGACTTCCAAGCGAACGTTCGAAGTTGATTTATTCTTTTATGAAAGCCTTTTGATCAGCTAATAGTTTGTCGTTTAAAGTTTTGGTACGAACAATTATTTTTGTGAATAATTTAAAAGGTTTTGGCGAGCTGTATTTAAATAATGTCTCTTGGGTATTGTATATTTAGTTTGATTATAAGCATCAAGGTTAGTTCAGTTAAACTATGGTGATATATTTTATGTCCTTAAATGAACATGTAAATATGTGCGCCAGATTTTTTATAACCTCGTATCCCCGTACAGCACCATATGGCGGACGCGAGGCGTCAAAATGACATGTCACGTAATTTCATAATTGAATGTTAATTTTTCCGTAGCATCCATAGTTACATACATTTCGTTTACTTGCTTTTCTTTACATAAAGCTTCATTAGCAGTATAAAATAAACCCCGTTTGACATAAGGTTACCAGGGAGATAATACAGGTAGATGAATGCTTTAAGTGGCTGCTGGCTAACACCGCCAATGGAAGACAGCCTCATACGATGAAGATGAAGTCTATTACCAGCAGATGAAAACGTTGCGCGTCCGCGGGAGCCTTGCGTGTGCTCTTATTGGTAGTGTGGCCGATAATCTATCATAAGACACACGCGGCTCTCGCTGGCTCACTCACATGCTACGAAAAGGAAGAGGACGGAAGATTGAAGAGGCGACAAATAAATTATAGATTACAGGGTGTAACAAGACCCTTAACGAAGCCGTCAACCAAGCATTACATACATCAAACTAAGTTTTTTTTGGGGTGAAAAATCTAAAAGGTTTTACGGTACAGGACTCAATGTAATGCACTCAAAACATTGTGCTGATGGATGGATTAAAAATCTTGCATTAAAAACAAGTATGTAAAAAAAAAAACTTGTGAAAAAATTTAAACTTTGACCCCCAATATCTCCGTAACTAAAAGGTTCCCAGGTATGGTCTAGAACAAAAAAAATATCGCGATGACAGGGAGAATAACTGCCTTTCGGCTTCGTTAAGGGTCTTGTCACACCCTTTATTTCAATGTGCGTTGTTTCTGGACAAAACAAAGTATGCAATGTGTAAACGCAGGGGCCGTTTACACATTGCATACTTTCGCACGAAACCGTCAACCAAGCATTTTGCACATCAAACTAAGTAACAAGAAAAAAAACTCGGTTTACCGGAAGTGTCAATGTTACACACTTAAAACATTGTACTTATAGAAGCAATGAATTCATTGCTTCTCATTCTCCCTTCTTCTCTTCTCGTCACGGAGGTATTTAAAGTAAAAATATAACATTAAAAATATTTGAAAACCTTGAAATTTGACCTCCAATAACTCCGTAATTAGTGATTGCCAGGCATGGTCCAGAACAAAACAAAAATATCACAATGACTTGTTAAAAAGAACGAATGCCTTTCGGCTTCGTAAAGGGTACGTTTTCACCCATTAGGTAAGTCCCATAGTTTGATTTGTAAAATGTTTACCACCCATGACTATTGTTCCCAAAACTTTTAAACACGAATTCAGGAAAACACAACATCTAGTTGCTTGTGATATTCATGTGCGCTCGTTTAACGATCATTGTAAGAGGATTACCCGTGTGACGGCGTGTTTGTGAGCAAACTGGCAATATGGCGGATCGCAGGCTTGTACTAACATTAGTTGCAGACGTTACGCGAGACTGGGCGGATTATACCATAGCGGGAAATGTTTTTTAAAGTACTGGGAAAATTGTGAAGCATGTGGGATTATTATTGGAGTCTATAAAGCTAGGAGGGTATTATCATCTGGTTTGGTAGTTATGATAAATGTGCTCACTGACAAGGTGGATCATCAACAATTTATATCAGCCGAGAGACATATATTGTTATAATTACATTCGTCCGGTCCTGTTTCTCGCTTTAAATCATTTCATGTAAAGGCAACGTTCGCTCAAGTTACATCATTTATTAAAAAAAAAGTAAACTATTTTTGAATCAATGTCTTTATTAAATATCATCAAGTCCCTAAGCAAATGACTCTGTTTTCATTATAATTTACATTTCGTACGACCCTATTTACAAAATACGTAAATAAATAAAATGTTTGTTCATGCAGAACCAATTTCCAAACCCAAAAAGCCTAAAACCAATAGACACGCTATGTTTCATGAATTTCGCATCGAACAGCACAACATGCTATTGAATTTGTGAGTGAATTTCACAAAATGGAGTTTTACCCGGGGCGAACTAGTTCGAACAAAATATCAAAATTCTTTAATACCATGAATTTGTTGCGTCAGCGTCATGTCAGCTCTGCTTTGTCCATCCCTGTTTTAGTAGTTTAGTTACTATAAGTACACGTAAAAATAGTTTTGATTGATATGTAAAATGTTTCAGTAAACATAGTCTGAAATAGTGATTTTTTTTGTTAACCGCAAGCTCTACTGGTAAGCATGGGGTCCAGGGTTTAATTGTCGAATCAGGCACAGTGCTAGTCGGTTTTCCAGCATTTCTCGGTAGTGGCCGGAGTCCAGAATATAAGCCCAGTTTATGGCATTACATAGAACGTAAACTTAACTCGCGAAATATTGGGTGCACTAAAAGTATACTTCTGCTAATCCCTTCGGGGACTTCCGGCGTGAAGTTAAATGTTATTTATATTATAATCCATAATCGCATGTTTTCGTAGAAAAGTTTCTAAGTACTCACATGTTCACAAATATATTAAAACCATGCAAAAAGGTTAATGCAAAATCCGAACCACCAAATATTCCGGCCCACTATATTAAATCCTCATTAATGAACGTATTAATCAGCAGAGGTGAGTCAGGAATATTGAAACCGCGGGTAGTCGGAACAAATTGCGATTTGTATTGAAAACCGATACATTGCGGTGTTTCAGAGCGCGCGTGTACGGGGGAGCGAATTCGGCAGATTTCGCCGAATTACAGCGAAATTATTTGAAATGAGAGAAATTTTGTGGTCGAGTTCGAGGGTAGTTCGTCGTTACCGGTCGTGGTTTATTATTATGATGATGTAACTGTAGCACAGTTTGGTTTAAATAAGGGTGGAAAATATAGACTGTAAATACGGGTACATGGGTGTGGCTTACCATCTTACCACACATCAGGGTCTTCACATCAGGGTGAAGATATCACATTGTGATAGAAAACACGTAATCTAGTTATTAGTTGCTTTGGTAAATGGGTATTTTTTCCGTCCCGTTCATCTAGTCTAGGTAAACTTTTCAAAAGAACAAATTAGGTTTAGTTTAAAAGTAGTCATTTAAAAAGCTCATCGAAGTTTTCATCTTATTTCTACACTATGTGCCCGTCACAGCTCGTCACTCAATACACTGAACGACTCGGGCAACTTTCGACTACTTTTACTTTGAAAACTTTTCTAACTTTTAATCAGAGCGCTGTACATTTTAATAAGCCATCATCCTTTGAGATGAAACTATCTTTTGAGGGCAGTTGTGTTCATCTTTTACATTTAATATTTACCATATATTCATGAAAGATAAACTCTACAACATTTTTAGTAGAGTTCACTATACTAAATATTTCAGAAATGTTGTTTATGTTCAGAAAAGTTCGGTTATTAAATCTTTGTTTCCACTCTTCAATAAATTACAAGTAAATATTATTCCACATTAAAGCTCTTATTACATAAAATAAAGTTCGTATTTACAATAATCTTGGATACCAACAATTCAGCACGAAATTATTAATTGTCATTTGAATTCTGGGCCGAGACATAAACTCCATCTACCGTGACGTCTAATTCATATTTCATCTGGATTTCCACGAAAATGAACGAGCATTCGTGTTTCGTTTTCTACGAACACTAGCGAGTTGTTCCAGGAATATTGTGATGTACAGTTAGTAGGTCTGTGATGGACAGCTGGTTGCTGGCTGCGTGGAAATTGACCTTTAAAAGCTGAACTACAAGTACCTATTTGGTTTCGGGTTTGATGAAATTAGCAATAAATGCAAGTGCTACGTCATCAAATATGCATTCATTTAGAGTCTAGTTAATAGTTCTGAGAACTAATGCATTTCAGAATAGTTTCATCATAATTTAGTGAAGAATGTTGGCTATTGTACCCGTTCAATCTTGTGATTGTGAATTGAGAAATAATATCTGATATTCAAATTAAACGTTTTCTTAATCAAAACTAACGGAAACTCTTCAGGAACATGTAATAAACTTAAAAATAATAATGTTACAAGAAATATTAAGATGAGAGAACGTTATATTCTCATACTCAATTCATAAGAGCAGAGCTGCGAGGGAGCTAGGGTTGCGAGGGTGTTAGGGCTGCGAGGGTTATAATTATGGAATATTAAAAAGCATAGACTTTACTAAAGTTATGATTTTTAAACTTTTCAAAATATTTTGTAACGTATAGTTGATTAAACATACTTCTTAAAAATCTGTGGTAACACTTAGACCCATTCGTAAATCTTCGCTTAGCCGTGCCTCCAGTCCCGGAAGGGTTAGGGACTAGTACACCCACATGAGCCAGTTATGTTTTTAAGTCCCATGTATTAGGGCGCGAACCTATTGCCATCAACTGATTTCATCGACTTTGACACACACATCCAGGGATTCTACTGAAAAACATCCTGATGGAGAAAATCAATAGAATATCTTTTCACTATAATTATATTTGTGATACTTTAGTGATATAGGATAGGATTTACTTCAGGTTTCCTTTTAGATACTTACTCCAATTTATCTAAACATACTTGACGAAGAAGTACGGGTTGATTTTACGCACGAAATAAAATGGGTTAGTCTGTACTAAAAATATACTAGCCGAAGTCAGATTCACAAGTTTAGTGCTCTTTTATCGAGAATGAAAAATATCTGGATTTTTATAGAACATTTTGAGAAGCCTTTTACGATTATAATAGAAATATTTTTTACATTTAAACGCTCTGGAGAGGTAAAGTTGCCTCAACACTAGCTTTGTGTTATAACAAGCTGAAAAGCAAACAAGTCAAGGTTTTATTTTTGCCTTTTTAAACGAATAGCCGACCCCAGGATTTGCACAGCGGGCCAAAATAACTGTACCTCATGATTTTATTTACGACCAGAATAAATTTGTTTAAGATAGCCCTCGGATAATAGGATGTTTTGTCATTAAGTATCTGGATATATTTTATAGTAATTTGTATGACTTCGGCCACGGCTGCTCTTTTGTTTTCGTGTAATTACCTTGTATTACTTTATGTGGGTACTTCTTATTTATGTTAGCTAGTTTTAATGTGATGTAGATAACGCTTGGTTAATGAGTCGGTTGAATATGTTGGGAAATGTGTTTCGTGTGAGATACACAACGCGCTTTAAACGGAAATTAAAGTAGCTGAACTTCGCTATTATCTAAGTTTAAGTAAGACAGTTTACGTTTCTTCTAGTTTAGGATAATTAGATCTTGCTTGGAGAAATAAATAAACTATTTGAGAGATAGTTACATAATATGAAATATAGCAACTAATTATTAATTTTTTTTATCTCTATAATGGTTTGGGTACATATGTTACTGTGGATTTTTTTTTCTCAAAATACTAATGAATGTTTGGAACCCGTATTCCGCTTCCCTTACACAAAGTATCCCATTCCACAAATCCCTAAGACAAACGGCCATAAAACCACTAACTTACAAGTATTTACAATACTGCCATCCCAAACAGCAGTTCGAAACAAAAAGTGACATTAAAATGCTAAACATTGAGTACTTTAATTGTACCGCAGTGTAAAGTTGTCCGATACAGTCGCAAGCACTAATATGTATAAACGTTCGTAATTTCAAAAGCCTTTTTCTCGTGGAATGACCATTGCAACTATGAGATAAGACCTTTTTATATAAAAATGTGTTCTAAAATATCTGTATTCGTAACAACATGAAATTGTAACCGAGTATCGGTTACAATTAACACAAAGTTTTTACAAGTTGGAGAAAATTACTTGTAAAAGTTGCTGAGTGTATACAAATTGGTGGTTGTGAGTGTACAGTCGACTCCCAAGTTACTTACTCAGTTTATATCGTTTGCATACTGATCAGCCGGTAACATAATAATGTAAAGGTCACACTATTTTTGTAAACATTTTATTTATGTAGCTAACTGCGCGATACACCTTTTTCAAAAGCCGGTTGTGTTGAGCTGCCTTATATTGTTGTGATGAGGATGTTGGCAGAAGGAAGGTTCAATTCAAGGGCCACCTATCTGGTTGATTGACCCATTACGAATGTCTTCGTATGAAATCATTCGTAAACTGGATATAGCAGGGTACTTAAGTATGCAGGCTGTAAGGGACATCGAACCATAAACTGTAGCAGTACATGATTCTTAACGAAAAATATCTCTGCTGGGGTTAACTAACAGTTTCCTCATAGCTTACTTACACCTTAAATACAATTCTACCTTTTCCCTCCTATTTAAACTAAACAAGTCTCAACGCCACAAATTAAAATAAAACCAGTCCCAAGCAAACAAATCGTCACTTCAGCCAATTTGGCGGCACAATCTCTCATTACTGAGAACTGTAAGACTAACACATCCTAATGCAAGCCGACCACCCCCGACCACCAGCCAACTGCCAGCCTACCGTGCAACCAAACCAACGGGTGAAGCCTGCACCTGTAATTAAAGTGCTAATAGTGTGAGAGCTAGCTCACGTGCGGAACAGTAATTCATTCAGGCTTTAATTACAATGACGTTATGACGTGAAATGTAGATGAGAGCTGATTATTTTGAGGGTGTGAAGTTACGATAATAAAATAAATATTTGTGCAATAAGCACGATAGTACCCGGTGCTTAATATGGAATTTCGTGCTTTAGAGAAAAAAATAACAAGTGTGAGTTACTAAGCCTTCAATAAAACTCCAATGTTCCATATTCACGGATTTTATAGTTTACGAGTGTGTGCGTCAACACGTAAGACACGACCGGGAAGAGTAACGCGCTGATTAATAACAGCTGGTGGTTTTTCCAGCTGTCAAACTACAATTAGTTACTAAAAAGTTCATAACCTATCCCTGTTATCCCCTAAAGGTTAGGTAGAGGTGTCCCGTAAAGTTCCTTCCAAACGCATTGTAAAGTTGCTAATGGAAAAACCCAATAACACTTTTGCCATTTAGTAAAACAAGAACAACAACCCGTATTCACACATTTAATCACGATAAGTGTATTAATAGTAACCTTTCATTAACGCCTGCAACGAGGCATATAAAAACAGGCACGTACATATCCTAGCTACCTGCCTACCCCGGCTAGCAGCCAGCGCGGCAGCGCGTGTGATTTGCATTGAACAGCAAGTGGGCGGGCTGCGGCACGCGACTGACCCTGGCTTCACGCAATCTTGGTAATAGTGTGGGTGAGCAGAAGTTAAGGGGGGAAGTGAAATAACACTAAGTTTTTTGATGAGATGTTTTTCTCTTAGTGATGGTGCATAGTAACAATATAAGATAACATCATAATCAGCTTATAAGGGGCATGAGGTTCCCACTGCATGCACACAGAAGTACTGTACTCTCGAGAGAGATTGAGACATAGTCCACACGGGACTCAGCGCGTGTTGGTAGATGTCAGATGCCTTCGATGTCTTGATTGTAAGACATGCCCATCTGTTTCTAGGCTACCTTAGCTCAAGAGTTACACATTAATAATCAGCACTGTTAATGATTAGATCAGTGAACGGGACTAGTGTCACATTAAACCGTGTTGATTGATGTGTGCTCTCAGCCAGAATACAAACTTTGTTTATTAACACTACAACACCCTCACATGTTTGTTTGTTTTCAATAAACCCTTCACTGCAGACACAACAAACAATAATTAAACCCCTAACTACCCCAGGGGGTTCAAACCAGACAGACATCATTCATCGACCTCCCTTCAGTTACAGGTAAAACAAATCAAACAATTATCGCTTGCATACCGACGATGTCCAATTATTACTAACTACCACTATACCCGCCCGAAATGGGGGGGGGGAGTGAATATATAGTCCAATAATTCTATACTTCCCAAAGATAAAATGTCATAACTCCTAATTTATGATTGACGAAACACAACCTTATGCATTCAAGTCTAGTTCCCTTTTAAAATGATAGAATTTACTAACAGATGCAATATTATGATTTCTGTTTGGTAGTGTATGGGTATTATCTACTATCCGTCGGTTGCCATGGTGATGGGGGAGAAGAACAATTATCGTCCGAGTAAGGACGGTTTTTTTTTTTCGGATAGGAAATCATCTAATGACCCCTCCCTCTGGGCGGAGCGGAGGGGAGTGGCAGACTTGTACTGTTAAAACCCATCCATGTTCCTTCTTTGCCCTTTGTGTTCCAGGGCCACGGTACCTCTTTCGAACAGTCCCGCAGCCCTGGCAGGCATCGGCCCATGCAAATCCCTACTTGGTTTTAATTAGCAACAGTACGGGGCAGTGACTGATTGTTGCCGCGTTGTTGCAAGCTCAGGGATCAAGTTTCTATAATTATCTCAGGTATCAAAGCAGTCTAGGGTTAAGGCTCTTAGGATTTGACCACAAGTGTCTATTGTGTACGTATATGACGAGTGGCGGTCATTTGAATCTGCCCCATGGACAATTAGATTTTACTGTTTTTCTAAGAGAGAGATTTTCTAAAAAAATCTATAAAGTTCAGTAACTGGATGTAATAAGCTTTCAAAAGGATTTTCTAGTACTGAATTTTATTTTACCTAACACATTGTTCTTATAATACTACTGGTCTATAGTACAATACGACTGGTCCCTCAAGCCTAGATCTATTGGGGTATATTATATTGACTAAATATTAAAAAAAAAATCTAAATCATGATCATTACACTATAATTCCAGACTGAAATACAACAATAAAGACCACATTTATAAACACGGAATCGGCTGGAGCCGATCAGAAGAAAATGTATGTCCATGGAAGCGAAAAATACGTCATTCCCGATTTCAGGTCGATATCTATGGTCACACTCTATGTAGTAACCTATTCGTACCTACGTATGGTATAACGTTTATTCAAGTTGCCCACCCAATTCATTCATCATTGTTTGATGTATTTACGGTACCCTCTTTGGCACTACAGATGCCTTTGTTCAGATCCTGTAACAGATAAACTTGATAGACTTATGTGAGTTGAGTCAGATGGAGGTGCTGAAAACGAGGCTGAATCTGACATATAAAGGTTGAGTAAAAGTTATCTCACACTTTGTTTAAAATGTAATTGTGATGCGAAGGTATTTGTATGGAAATAAAGAAAGTTTTGTCTCATAAGATGGAGTGATAACTAGTTTGTAGCAATGTTCAGGCGTTTCGTTATCAGGATAAGGTTTAACCAAAAAAAGAGATGTCATTTTTAGGCAAAAACAAAAGGGAAACGAATTTAATAATACTATTGTGACCAGTTTAAAGTGTCTAATTTCAGACTATCTTGTCTGTGTGGTCGTGGGACCTCTTCTCGTGCTAAAACGAAATAACTAGGCGAAGTCATGATATTATTAATGTACCAAAATAAAATTACTGTATTGTGTACAATCCATGTTGAAAGAAACACAGTTCTCATTTCTTCATCATCACATCAGCCGGAAGACGTCCACTGCTGAACATAGGCCTACGTTAAGTGTGACCCCAAGCGTCGCCAGGTCGGCGTCGACTGGTCCAATGCTTCTTGATTATTGTAAAATTAACTCCCTATAGCATCAAACTCATACCTACTTAAAAAACACAGTCGTATGCAAACACATCAGAACCCGGCCGGTGACAACGTTACATGACGTGGCGTCAGTAACATAAAGCGATGTTCGCCAGCGGTATAAAATGAACGAATACGTCATGACACGTGTAATGCATGTTGATACACGTACACACGCGTGCTTTGTTATGATTTGGACAAACAACAGATTCATTTTTAGTTCAGATTTACGTATTATGCTAGGTGGGCACCGAGTTTCAACTCGTGCGGCGATTCGTCGCGTGCATATTCTTTACATACCAACAAACATATTTATATATTTTCACTTACGAGAAAATAAGGGTAGGACAGGAAACATGAAGTTATTAAATCTCAAAATACTTTTAGTATGTAACAAGAAATATCATTTCCAAATTCGCTTGGAATAATCATAATAAGCCTCTCATACAAAATGCAAAGGAGGTTATGAGTGTTTCCAAAAGTACTACTACACGTACGGCTTTACCCAGCTCTCCAGACCGGCACTAACACGCTAACGTTTCGTCTGAAGAGACACTAATCTCTCAAATGGATAATAAATGTAGTGTGCGCCATGTAACAGCGTTGCCAGAACTGTAGTCTTTGTTTGAATGGGTTATTCTGCCAGTGTGCAGTAATAAGTGCGGGAAAACGTGGGGTTCAAAACATCCGGGTATGTTGATGTCAGTTACACACGTACCGGTAAATATTCTTCTAATTCCAGTTTTGTCCAGTTTCCAATGTCGTAAAATCCTATTACATAGTAAGCCCTCGTACGCCGGGGTCGACCGTTGAACATTGGACAGTGCACTTTATCATCACACGAGGGATGCACTGCATTGGATTTCCGACGCTGGGCGCCGAAAGTTAAAAAAAATCCTGTGAACGAGGTGAAAAAAAACTTCGCGATTTAATGCCGCCCGGTGCAAACCTGGGCTAAGGGTTGCTGAAAATGAAAATTTGATCCACCGGAAATTAATTTGGAGCTCTGTTGAAATTAAACGGTAAGACAAACTTAGTGTTTGAGTTCAGTTCAGTTTGTGTTCAGTGAGAAGTCAAATAGTAACCGGTTCCTTATTAACGACGTTGATCTGAGTGGGCTTGCTGAAGCCCCGATTACAATTCGCTGGTTTGCCCAAGTTGGAAACAGGAAGTGAACTTCTTGATTCTGCTTTAGGACTCGTTTATTGCTTGGGACCACCAATTTAATATCTAACATTCAGAAACTAGAGAAGCCAAATACTTGGTCTACGTGTGTGCATCGAATCTCATCACCAGACAGACAGAGTTACTTTCGCATTTATAGCATGGATATCATATCACAACCAAATACATGACATTCCTGTAATTCAAGCCCTACCCATTTATATTCAGCCCCCCACCCACGAAGAGGCACAGACAGTCTCACAATGGTGAATGTACCATACTCTTGATAAACTCAGTTTTATTTCATCACACTCACGAAAACAATGGCGACATTAATTAGTAAGGGCGTCGTCACACGGCCGCGTACCGCGCGCACCGTAGCCCCGCGTACCGAAGCCTTTGTCCGCGTACACAAAAGACTGTGTTATCTACGTTAAATACGCTGCTTTGTCCTGTTTGGTTTTAGCGCGGATTATGTTACGCCGTCGTCAAGGTTGTTGTAAAATTTGTATTTCATTCAGATGTGTTGATTGCGTAGCGTATGTGGTAATAAAGGTGTTGTGTAGACGTTATTTCACTCGATGAATATCCGTGAATGGTTATTTGCCCCTGATAAGATTGTAATACAAAAAAATAATATCTATTGTTTTCTAAACTAATAATAGCATTTTTTATATTAAGCGTTCCTTTTTTTGCCATAATCTGAACTTACCATCTGAACATTGGATTCTATAGAAAAACATTTATAATAAGGTACGAGACGTAATCAAAATATCTTTACAGACAACTTCATACTTTATCCGAAGGTGTGCGCTGAATTTTAATTTCCTTCTTTGTAGAGATTATTTTGCCGGCTCTTTGCAAGTAGTATTTTAGATAAATTGATTTTTTGTAAACCTCTTAGGCCTACGTGTTTTGTAAGATAATACCTCCCTAATACCAGGGAAAACAAGCAAATGTGTTTTATTTATAGTTAAGCTAAGTAGGTAAAAGGAAAGCTTTGTTTTAGAAAAATTGTGTATCATAAAATATTGTTAGTGGTTATCTCTTATATGAAATATGCTTACCTAATATAAAACTACATATGAGGCATATCCGGTAAAATTAAACCCACTTTTTATAATTTTCATATTACGTTCACAAATACATGAACACTAATATTAAATAATGTTTGACCTGCGCTTACCAGTTAGTAAACGCAAATTAGTAATTACCTACCATCCATATTAAAATCATATTGAACCCAACATTTCTATTAAGGTAATAATTTAAAATTAACGTACTGCTAAATTATGAGTTTCAATCCCGAATTTGGCTGTACAGATATTGGTCAGGCAATGTGTCGGGCCAGCGGAGCGCGCCGGTCGCCATGGCAACGAGCAGCCAATTAGCAGCGCCGGCGTCGCGTGAATTTAATATAGTACGCGCTTCAGGACGCGCACCGACCGCGCCGCGGGTACGCCCGTGTGACGAGGCCTTTATTGTTAATTAAAAGAATTTTATGTTCGGAACTAAATCATAAAGATATTAATCATATCTGCTAGACAGAACTTGTTGTCTAGCAGATATGAAAGAAAACTGTTTGAATAGATTTTTCCAAAGGTTTTACGCTTTCATAACCATGATATTCAATTAAGGTTTTTCTAACATATTCGTATCACAAAGGCATACTGAAGTCATCCTGTATATAAGCATAGCATAATGTAGCGTAACTAGTCGATTATCTAGAAATGACAAATTATTGTACGAGCATTGTCGCCTAACTAGACAGCTGTGTCAAAAACTATGCTACTCTCCTGACACACACACACACACATAATCAGCCTTGAATGTTGTCTTCGAATTTATGGGTCTAAGACATAACAGATTCCTCACGATATATTAATACGCCGTTTTTGAGAGATGTGGTGATAAAATAATTCACACAAAGGAAAGCACCTGCCTGGGTCTGAACCCACGACCACGACACGTACATAATTCAGAGACCATTACCACTGGGCCACCGCTTCTCAACTTAAACACTCCATGCATTTTCCTATAACAAAGGTACATAGAAGCCTTCCTCGTGCAATTTGGTACAAACCTGCAGGTTCCCGTCAATCTAGCGCCTCTCACAACGCGCCGAGCAAGCATTGTGTGCGAGCAATTGCATCAGCGCACTGACGCGGAATCTGGCAGGCGCCTAGGTGGTGATAATTTACTCATATTATGCACTTCATTAGAACAATACCTTTCTGGAGTTAGGCTATGAATAGGGCTTCATGTTCGTGGGATAAAAGGTTATGCGTGTAGAGTGTAGACTTTTTGAAAACTAATAATAGGCTAATATTAGTAGACTGACCTGGCCTGTTTGAAGCCATGATTGTAATTATTTGTTCACCGCAGCTTAGAGTCCAAGCCAACTCAAGCTTCTTTGGCACAATGTGCATGATCTAAACCGGTACGACCTAAGGCTTAGGAACATTATGTATAAAACTACCTCACAAACACACATGTGGCATACATGTGTGTTTGTGAGGTACTTTTACTTTTACCTTAGCAGTTGATTAGTCAATTAGATCGTTAATCAAGATACGCTTTTGCCCGCCCACTCTCAAGGTAAGTGAGAACTATCTTCATAATGTAAAACCTTAGCATCACTTACGAAACTAAGATAAATCCGGGTTGTCCCTACACGAGGACGTCGTCAACTTCCTTATGTCCCAACTATTAAGTTAATAGTGATTAATTACTCAGTATCCCAGTTAGCTGTCTCCTCCTACACTTTATCTAAAGCGCAATCATGCGATAACAGCTGAACCGGAGTGGGCATTTGAGCCCGAGACTCGCAACTTACGTAGTTGGAGAGATTGGGACATGTTCTGCATGCCAAACCTAATGTTGGATTGAATAGTTTGGTGCAGCTATGGTGAAGCTATACATTGAAAGAATATTCGAAATACAAATTTCTATTAGTAAATGGAATATTATTTTAAACTGTACTATTTAGGTAAGGTACTTTCAGTAATTCTACACTAATATTCGAGGCAATATATAGAACAACGAGTTACTCCGATTCTTTGGTGACCGACGTTTTTCCCTTATTTTCTAACACATAAAACACTGATGAGGCTTTTACTTTCAATATTTCTGAAGAAGTCCTGTTTCTTTTATTTTTTAACAAAGCGTACCAACATCATCATCATCATTTCAGCCGAAAGACGTCCACCGCTGGACATAGGCCTCACCAACAGCTTTTACACAATTGTTAGGTTTTATAATTAAATAACTGAGTATTGTCAAAAACCGGAGCGGCTTCATAATCCGCGCGCCCACAACATGCGGCTCATAATTACATTAACCACGTGAAATCAAAACCACCGCTGAATTTCATCAACTCCAGCATTATACTGAATATTCAGCACTCGCCGCACCATACAGGGTTCTGACCACGAATTTTAATGTTACGTTATTACATATTTACTCTTGCGTTGCTAAAAATATATGTACCTGTTTAGATTTAACAAACCCTTCGCATTTTAAAGGCTATTTTTATTATTTGCATCGTTATACTAATCATAAAAATAGCCTTTAATATGCCAGTAGTAATGACAATAAATGCTTGCAGATATCGTTATATCTGCAAGCATTTATTCTCATTACTAAATATAATACATACATACATCACCGCCGTCTGCCTAGCCTTTTACCAACTATGTTGGGGTCGACTTCCAGTCTCACCGGCTGCTGCTGACTGATGCATATTTTACATGAAGCGACTGGCTATCTGACCTCCATAACCCTGTTGACATCTACTGGGTAGTAAGATACCCCTTGGTAAGACTTGTCAGACTTCAGGCCACTGACTACCTGTAACGACTGTCAAAATTCTACAAATGCCAGCCGGGACCAATGGCTTAATGTGCTTTCCGAGCCACGGTGGAAACCATCCGCGGACAGAACTAGGCAAATGAGGTAGCCGATCTAAGTAGGAGCTGCTTTAATAGGTGACATCAGTTTCTCTCCACTCGTGTCAAAAATATGGTGTAATTACGATTGATAGAAGTGAGTGCTATGGTTTTTGATCTTGTAAAACCAATTTAGCCAATAGAACAAATGTGTCTTCCAATTTCCTGTAGTTCTAATAACAGGTTCACTTACAAACCTGTTCTTTATTAAAAACAATTCACTCTCATGATCCCCCGATCAGTTTAAACAGAATATAATCGTTTACATGCTCCGGTTAACTCCAGCAAAGTAAACGCGAGAGCCGACGCAAATTAATTGAACGCTGCAAACAGTTGAATCCAATCCCGATAGCGAACGGTTTGTGAGCGGTGAGTGTGTGGTGTGTTGATGACGTCACGCGTGGCTACTCGGGGGGTGTTTGTGTGTGTGTATTATGGCACAAGTGCAAGCAAGCACTATTGCTGAGCATGAGGACCTGCAACCCGGTTCAATAGGTTTGCCTCCTATAGCACAGGAAATGTTGTGTACAGAAACGTTACACCTTAGCTAACATCCTTGTTCGTTTATTCCATTCCAACTTCCCAGTATCGTGAACACTTGTTCACTTTTCTATTCAGTCGACTCAATAGATGTTTGTTCGCGTGATTCCCCGCGGGAGCATGTGGCGTAAAAATTACGATTTATAAACCGATTCTGACCAACTGGTGTATAGTACGTTTTGTTACTAGTTTCGAATGTAAGGGGCTAGATTTCACTGCACATTGGGACATTTTCTGTGCAATGGATTGCTTTTTTGAGATGGCGTTCTGGACACTTGTTTGACAGTATTATATATTTTTTTACTGTATACCATCGCTTGGTGTAAGTACTCAGTACAATCGCACAAACATACGTAATACAGTTACGGTACCAATAAGATAAGATTGCCGATTTTAGCTTAAAATAAAAAATTAAACAATTCATAATATGAGTGACTAATAACTTTAAATTTACAAAGTTACCGTGCAGTAAATCTAAAACCTTTAGCACACTGAGTCGCTTATACACCACACGACACACGGTCACCTTCAATACAACAACGATACACCACACAACACACTCCATGACGAATGTTTCGCTATCTGGTGAACACGACAACTCGTGTGTCGGGCTGTCGTGACTTTGCCGATGACACGGCTTTAGTTAAGTGCTGTGGTTATGTTAACAGCGATCTAAGGTTCAAGTTAGGTCTGTCTTGTCTAACATAACATTACGCCTGTAATCCCCGATAGGTAAGGCATAGGTGTACCTACCTATAGTACAACCACTCTTCGGCTTTTAAGTTTAGGTCAAAAATAGGGGGCGAGCCTATTGCCACCAACCGAGCACAAATCTTGCCTCCCGGCTACTACTAATTCAAGATTTTTCCCTTTCGGAGGTCTACTGAAAACTTCTTAAAAAATAAGCAGTACCTCTACCTATGTACTCAAATATTATATGTTATTTTCCTGTGTTTTCTACTGTGTGTACAAATATTATTTAACACTTGGCCGGCCAGGAAACCGAACCCATGACCTCATACCTCATATTTTGTCTAACATCTTTTGTGATCTATTTAACAGGGAAAATAAATGTAATGCTTGCATTGGTTGGATGTTCTCAAGCTTAAAAATACCTTAGAAAAGGTGAGACGCGCGAAATAATCTTTTCCCAGTAGTATCGTAATGGAGGAAACCATAGAGTTGTATTGAGGAAAAACAGCATTTTCCTGTTAGCTTAAAACACTGTTATTGGAAATCTGTTTTTTCCCAGGGGTTTAGCAGGGTTAAATGGTAGAAATTGCGGTTGATATTGAGTAAAGGAAATGTCGTAGACTTCAGCATAGCCCGCGTAGACATGCTACGCGGGTGCTACGAAAGTGCTACGAAAGCTCAACGTACGTTCTACGGACAATGATAATATTGCCCATGTGGCTTGCAACTGCGTCTGAATTAAATTGAATCTATTGAATGTGCTATTACTTCTACAACTTAAACCCTTGTCAAAAAAGATTTCACGGACACATAACTCCGCAATAAATTCTCCTCTTCAATAACTACATGTGGCCTGTCCAGCGGTACATTTATGACAAATGGTAACGTTATTAGTGTGTCTCCCGCGTCTGAGGAGCTTACCTTACGAGCCGCCTGTCAGGGGAAATAACCGCGTTTCTTTTACGATACACTCTGTTACTGCGGTAGGCTTTACCGCACTTTGAGACTGATGGGAGATTAAAATAATGCTTCGGCTGTTTCTAGGAAATAGTTTTATAAAAGGATTTTGGGATAAGGTACTCTAATGTTTGATTTTCTTTAACAGGAAAAAGGATTTACTGTAAGAACATAAACTTTTTTGATGAGAGTCTGACTAAATTCGATCGGAACAAGATTCTACAAATTTGAAATTTCAGTACCAGATGAACCCTTCCATACAAGATCGATTTGTTTGCGGATGAATGGAAGGATATTTTATTGGCATGTCAGAAGTACTGTTATAAAGAAGGATTCATGGAATTATTGTAACCTTTTATGTTTTATTATTACTGTATTATCTGTACTTTCTTTAATAAATAAATCATCTCTACATAGTCTTCGTTCTTCCAACTATCTGCTAATGGCAGCTAAAACAAACCTAGCTAAAATAACATTTCTATGTAAAATAAAACTGTTTTTCAAAAAAGTTTAACCCTTATAAAACCAAACCTAACCTCGAATCGTCCCTAAACACAAACAATAAAACTTCAGCTTAAAAACTCAAACAGCTCAGCTTTATGTAATATCCTGAAAAGTGAAAATATGTTTATTAAAACTTTATTATTTGGAACTTAGTCTAGAGCAGGTCCCGGGGCGCTGGCGCTGACGACATCATGATTACATACAATTCTAACCGTGGCAAAGCCATGACTAATTTCTGTGTAATTCTCTCTTTTATATTGTCAATTAACTTTTTTACTTTACCTCCCTGAAAACGGCAACAGTCGTCAATGTCGCATATCTTTGAATATGCAACATTATCATACATTATCATTCATATCTTTGGTGGGCCATAATCAACCATGCGATCCTAATCGCATGGTTGATTATGGCCCACCTCTCATGGAGAGGAGGCCTGTTTCCAACCAGTTGTTATTGTTATGTGCTGATGATTATTCCCAGAGAAAAACATGAAAATTAATCATTTTGTACGTGGACTGTTGGGTGCAGTTGTATTAATTTTAGAAGATAAATTTAACTTTAGACAGGATAGATTGTTTGCAACACAATAAATCAATGGATGTGACACTTTACACAAGCGATCTATCAAACTTATTTTGTTTAACAAAACTTTCCTTTTAGCAAAATGAAACTCAAGTCGCTTTTGTACTAAACGATAAACTTTTAACAAATAAAGATAAAGGTTTTCTTAGTGTTACCTCAGTAAGGACACTTTACTCTCGAAAGTAGCTCCTAAAAATAAACTGTGACTAAGTTTGACTTTTAGAAACTTTTATAAACAGTTTTTTCTTTATCTTTTTGAATAAAATTAAGTTGATGTTAGATAATATTACTTATTTTTATAAACTAAACCTCTAATGCGCGCTACACACCTTCAGTTTTATCTAGGCGATTTATCTGTACAGTTAAACTGTACAGTGAAATAGTTGTGTGTGTAGAACAAACAGTTGAACTGTACAGTTTAACGGAGATCTAATCAAAATATGAATAGATCGTACAGTTCAATTGTACAGATAAATCGCACAGATTAAACTGAAGGTGTGTAGCGCGCATAAGCTACAGTTAACCCAGGAGAAGTAAGCGCTTCGTCAATCATCGTCTATCTTCGGAAATACGAATGCGCCATGATGAGATCTATTAATAGCTGTTTAAACAAAGAAAATACTCGCCAATTTTTATTATCATGGTTAGAACAACGCAATTCTCAAAACTTTTGAGTGACAGGAGACAAGGTGCGCTCGGAGTAACCCCACTAAGAGAAAACTTCATACAAACACGCGATGGCAGGTGCACTACTACGAAACGCGGTAGTACAGTACTTAGAAGGCTCTGTGGCGGGTACGTACGTAACGCATACCTTTTCTGGTTTAACTATATTTTCCGTGAAGAATACCTTTTTTCTCCGACACATTTCCACCCCATAAACAACTAAAATATAAAGCCGAGCTTATAAATCGTCACATCAAACTTATAACACTTAATATCACTTACGAGGGACGTAAATTCATGATAATAGCAATAATATCTGCGAAGAAACCCCAAATATAATGTCCCGATAAACTCACACGTACATTATTCAAATGTATATGTACATTTTGATGACGTAATGTCGTGACGTCACGGAAGGTTGCTCCGGCAATTTGTCGCCGATGAAACGTGTCAGAATCCTTCCGTCTGTAATATGTTATCTTATATTTATCTGTTCGGTCAACCGAAATAATGTTTCTCATTTCATTTGCTGTTGTATATGAAAGTTTCTTTTAAAGGACTATTCAAAATCATGTTCTGTGATTTCTTAAATTTTTCTTTTCGAATCTTTCTCATTGTCATCGTCGTCCTGCCCTTGTCCCATTTGCTTAAGGTGGCGCAATACGTTGTCTTCTTCCTTTACATGTCAACCGTCCTGCTGTCTATCACTCACTCCCTTTTTAACAATTTGTACAATTTGTTTCAATTGACATTTTCATTTCATTTTTATGTATATTTCAACATTATTATTGACTGGCACTTACCTTTCATCTCCTTCCTTCCATCCATGTACGAATCACAGTGGTATCATTTTATTAATTTGTTATACCGATCCACGGTTAGGAAATCTTTACGTTAATTTAATTAGTCCGTTGCGTTCGGCTGCTTGCAACGTATTGAGCGAAATGCATGAATAAGTAAAATATAATACTGTGCGTAAATAGTCATCGTGTCAAACAGGTTCTATTATCATGCGTCCGTGCCATTTGTCTATCAATTTTTTTTGTTCTGTTTTTCACTTTCACGATATTTATTATTTCGTAGTTTATTTAGTAATAATTTACTGTATGTTTATTTAATTTTTTGTACACATTTATTATACATATTCTATTTAAGTACCTTTTCACCACTACCATTGACACAACACATAAAACTGTTTTACATCCGTGACCTCTCTAATCCAGGTCCAGTTGAAAACCAGCGTCAGGCACTAGTTGCCCGGCATTTTACTGAACTGGTCCTATTTGGCGCAGCTATGAGGCACACCGTGTTACCTAAATTTTTATTTTTTTTTAGTTTTAAGTTTTTTTTTTCTTGTATTATTTTTGTTTTATATTGTGTGCACTTGTGGCATGTGCCAAATAAATTTATTTTCTTTCTTTCTTTCTTTCCTTTCTTTCATATCATTCTTCACACTAGCCATACATATTTTCTGTGGCCTTCTCTCTCCCTTGCCATGCATCAACATCAAATTAAAAACTTATTGAGTTTACATGGCACAGAATAAGATTTCTTTTCAAACGAAATAACGATATCGATTGTCCCCAAACACACATCTTACTAGCTACATACCATTTCGACACTTTCCCGGTGTTAATGAGCTTTTACATCTACAAACCATAACATCCTTACAAACTATAATCCAACCACATAACTGTCTTATCGGAAACCGAACTTCTTAAGTTCACACTCACATCCCCATGATATCTTAAGCCAATATAGACGAGCCACTAAAAATAAGTTCCTACGATGATGGAACCCGATCTCTGCGACATGCAATCTGTGTTGAGCACTTAAACTTGAAAGCTGTCACTTAAGTTGCACCGATGTAAGACCAAGTTGAAGTAATGTAAGCGCTCGGCTACGACCTAAGCGCTCTAGCGAAGCGCGACTGCGGGAAAAACAAATGAACGAAGTCGTTTAGAACATTCCACGAGTCATCGCCGCGCGGGTTGCAAAATGACGGTACCAATTCACGCGAAGAAAACGAGAGACGCGCGCGCATGTCTCTTGACGCATATCGCATCGTCTGAGGTTGTGGACGTGGCCTAAGATAAGTTGAAGTGAGATCGGATAAGTTGGGAAAGATATGTCTTCGGGCGACTGTCACGTTGGACGACCGAGTCAGCGAAATGTTTCTACGGAGCAATGACGCGAATTTTGTCGAAGTTAGAGCAACTTACACGAGGGATTTCTTGGTATTATATTTGAGTTTTGTAACTATCTAAACTTATATGGCTAAGATTTTCTTGGTATGATAAACGGTGTTAGGAATATCGACGTTTTACCAGTATTGGGATGGCTCTAGTTAAAATCATGTAATGAATTTAATAGTAATGGTTCACGCTTCGATGTCACTCACACTCACACCCAGTATATTTGATTTTCAGAAGTCAGAAGACTTACGTCAAAGTACTCATCAAAGTCATCGTAAGTCCTTATAAATAATTCAACATAATCCGTCACTCAAATCTGTACTTCATTGTACACAATTCTACAGCTGTAATATAACTCTATACAGCTAAACATGCCAATATTTATTTACACAATGGAAAAATAAGTAAAACAACATTTACAACTTTCATACAATAGTGCTTTCAAGAAGCATTGAGCCGAATAGAAGAGTTAACTCACAATAACACGAGAGGCCGGGAGACGACCACGACCAAGTGGTGGGCACAAGTGGTCGAACGATACTCATACTTGTGATAAGCGGTCGATACCGGTACCACGACGGGTGTCCCAATGTTAGGGTATCTAGGTCTTTTAAATTTATTGTGTATTGTAACTGTTATTGGCAACAGGGACTGTGTTGTTTATTGTTGTCCATATTTGAGGTCCAGATATTTGGGATAATGGGCTCCAATGGTCTGTAAAATGTTTTGTATTACCTACGTTGTACCTGATTTATTATCCTCGGTATGAAGGTTGTGTTGAAAAAGAAGATTGATTGATAAGCCTCGTAGATTAATCTTATTATTGTGTTGGTTGTCCGAACAGAGGTCTTCTGTGGGTGTTGCTATAGGTGACTAATTGGTTATAGTTACTTATTAAGCAACGGCTTTTACTGTGTTACAAAATAATAACAAAATCACTACTTCTAAGCGTCTCGATGACAATCTTAATTGAGTCGGCTCAAAATCAAAAATGAGCAGTTACTTACCATCAGTAGCGTCCAGTTCACAGTTCCTGTATGCAAACCATAGGACACGTAGGACACGTTTTCAAGTGAAACAGCGCCACATTTCACTCAAAAGCTTTCGTTAAATTATCAACATTACACGCTAAAGTAGTTTCCAAAGCAATGTACGTCTTAATTGCAGACCGAACAAGTTCCGCCGCAGTCAACAGAAACATTCCTGTCTTTGTCCGAGTTCACAATTATGTGGCGCCTCACAAAGCGGAGGGCACACAGTACGTACATGGCGCATAGTTGGCATAAGCCGCGGTCCAGACTTGAGCGCGTGTCGTCTGAAATAGCGCGGCTACACGCTGCCGATGGGGACAAGACCCGCGATGACGCGCTAGACGGAAAGAAATGTGAGACACGTTACCCTCTAACGTGTCTCAGTGACGTAATGAAGAATTACGATGTTTTGTCTGATCAATTTTTTTCATAATCTTGACCAAAATGTCGTGAACGTCAGTGATCGTTTCATCACTGGTGATCTCTTGATCTGATTTAAAAATTCTAAAACAGTTCAAAAAATAAAAGTTTTGTTTTTTGCTATCGTGATTCTCGTTAAAAATTAACAAATAAACATTTAAACTGGTTTTGAATTTATTAACTATACATCGTGACATACCGCGTCAAGCTGGAAGTGGAGCACAAGTCGGAACACACTGACGTGACAGTAAGATGAGCACAATGCGCGCTGCACAAAGGTCTGCATGACGGAGATACTTTTGTTTCATTGAATAGACATATTATTTAGTTCGCTTGCAAAGCTTTTCTTCTATTTACGATAAAGATTAAACAAGTAAACATACTGAGTTAAATGATATAAATATTTAAAAAAATCTTCTACTCCCTAAATTTTATCTAGTAACACCAACATAATGTAAGAAGCGATTTTTCTGCAGATTTCAGGGTCTGTTTCATCTCAAAAGTTGTTCGTATTCATGAGTACTACGCTTCCCTAAAATGTGACCTTTGTTTATCCATATTCACAGCGTACATCAACGTTCATCATATTCAAACGATTCAAAAGCAAGAAAGTTGATTTTCAAAACACAAATGGATTACTGTCTGATTATATATCTAACAAGCTAGAAACTACAATACATTGTCTTTGGTTGTCTTTGGCTAAATACATCTAACACCAGCTGTCTACGGCTCAGACCGTGTCACGCTGCAAGTAGCGCGGGTGTCGGAACACGTTACACGGAGACAGTAAGCCGCGCACAATGCACTCCACACATAGGTGTCATGACAAGAGCTGTCGATACTGTCCGCCGTGCCACCGGCCCGCTGTCGCACGGCCGCGGTGTTCAGATCAATGGCGGGACAGCGTTACAGTTGTGATGAGGATGGCGGTATTGTTTGTAAGTTTTTATTCTAAATTGTTGAGGTGTCAAAATTATGATACAAAGTCCTGAGGTAGAGGTATTTAGAAAATGTACTAAGTGTAACTTGTGTCAATAGTGTTTAGGATACATCTTATGGCAGAGTTATGGTCGAAGTTATAATAAATCGATAAATCATCGGAACGACAAAGAAGGCTTGCGATAATAATGATGGCTTTTTGCTCGTTTTTGACTGGTCACTAATCCGCACCACAATCAGCATACTTTTTGTAATAACTAAAAGAAAAATACAAACACCTCTGCTACAGTAGGTACAAAGGTTTTTCGAGACGAACTTAGGAACTTATGTAAACTCAACAACCAAAGGCAAGTCTTAATAAAGTTTTAAGAGGTAACAAACAGACCGCTATTCAAAGCAAACTTTATAAGTTATAACCTAGGAACTTTAACGGAAGCACCTTGTACAGTACTTAGACATTCAACCAAATTAATAAGCAGGACCTTTCAAAGTTCGTTTAAAGATACTTCCCGAGCACGACCTGAGACCGTGTGGTCGCGGTATCGATCCGAAACTCTTCACAAACTGTTGGTATCAAAGGCGGTATTCACAAGTTTTCATTAGAGGTGCCTTACTTGAATATTTGCGGTCTTCTTGCTAATAAACTTGTTCGTTTTATTTCCCGTTAACGTCGCAAGAAACTTGGAACTTGCTGCGACTTGCTTCAGACATGGTGGAGTTTCGAAGAAGATTATTAGTTAATTTAAATTTAGTTATAGATGGTGTTCATGCGGAATTTAGCTGTATGCTAATTGGTTTGAACAACTATTATATTGAACTCTTTTTGTCAGTTAAGTCCCAAAAACTATTGTCATCGACCGAGCACATATCCTGGCTTGGTACTGAATAGTTCTTAATCGAAAAACCCAATAACACTTAGCCTGTCCTGCGAATCTAACTCATACCGGGCAGTACCGTTTAAGATTATTTAATCAAGGTGTATTTACTATATTATATCGTTGATTGACTTGAAACAGAGATTACAAATTAATAATAGTTGATAAACTAGAGCACTTAAAACTCCCCCACGTAAGCCTACACTAACGTCTGTATACCAAGCCATAGTTGTTGAACTACAGTTGTGTTGTGTTGTTGAGACCTGTTGATGCTGTTGTGTCGGTATCGAGGTTCGAGGGCACTCCTCCTGATTGATGGCCTCTCGGAGGGGCGGAAGTTTTTGTTCGGATCCATTTGCTTGTGGGTTGAGAGGACATGAGTAGTTTCTCTTGTAAATTCTTTTAGTGAAAGTTAATTTTAAAATAAATTTTGGTTTGTATTTCGAAGTATCTTAGCATACGTTTACAATTATCAGTCTACAACGTGCCCAATGGCAGGATACAATAAAATTCTCTTCTCTGCAAGAGAGCGGGTCATGCATGCCCAGTGCGTGCTGATTTATGTCACATGTCTTCGAATTTTTGGTTTTGTAGAAGACATGTATAATAATTGGAAATTGTTATTGATATATAATGCGCAAAACACATGCATTGTTTTGCGTATTATGAACAACGGATGTGTGATGTAGCAGTAACGTTCTATAGGCACGCAGTTCTCTATTCATCAAAGCTCCTTGTAATTTACAGTAACGGAACACGAATGCGGTAATTTTCTCATTGCTAGCTTAATAGTAAAACTAAGAAATATTGCCTTCTTAAACACTAGACAGTTAATTACTGTGTCGGTTACTAACATTTATTTATTCACTTTCCATTTAATTCTAAAACAAGTTAATACAACATTAAATTAATTGTTGCAGGTAATGGCTACGTCTGGGGAGCTCAACATTTGACATAAAGGCTTGAGCACAATGACTCAGGACAAGTTGGAATAAGGCCGTGAGTACACTGGCTGGGACGAGTGGCGCCCGTTCCAATTAAAACTTAATTTTACGCCGACTCCGCCCGTCTGTAATTACACAAACGTCTGCAAGACATTACGCGTCACAGAATGCGTGCAATGACGGTAATATTATGTGAAATAGGGTTCAAATGTAACTTATGAGGCAACAGAATTTCTATTCGTATGGACAATGTAATAATGATGCTATTTGTTTATCGCTTTAAGCCATTTTTAATCCGTGCCGTTCGATTAGTTATCCACGACGAATGTAAGCGTTAACTAAGTAAAACCTGCCTTTAATCATATAAAAGCTAGCATTTGGGTCACGAGATATCTTAAACCATAAACCGAGCGTCGAATATAAATTTACCAAACGTAATTTGGAATAAGGCTTATATCAAAAGCGTCGTCCTGCGTACAAATAACGCACTACAACAGTGTTTCACAGAGGACCGTCCGGTTAAACGTCCTGTGTGCATCGGGAACGCAATTTGTTCGCATGAGTACGGACTGCGTGGAGTGTGGACCACCAATAGTCAGTAGAGCGTTCATGAAAAATAGTGGCGAAGCGAATCACTGCATTTACAGTTTACACGCAGCTTTAGGTAGGCGATACAGTGAAAGCGAAATTAAATGGAGTATGTACCAGAATAATTTCAAATGCCACACGGCACTGAAACCAAGTATACACGTGCCAGTAACTTGCAAATAAGTGTTTTATTAGATGAGCATGTATGTAGCCATTTGGAACATACTCATATTAACTATGACATTCGTAAGGGCTTCGTCCGTCCGCCAGAAAGTAACAAAGAGTATCCAATGAAAACGTACTACCGCAGTTAAGAGTAATCTCCGGCACAGTCTACCTGTGTCACCTGTGTGCCTCTCATCGAAATCCGTCAGACAGAATTACTTTAGTACGGATTTTTATCAAACCATCGTTTGGTGTCTGCAACACAGACTTTGTTCATAATTCAGTATATGTTGGTGCCGAACCTTCTGCGCCTGCTCACATAGTGGTCCTAACGACACCCACGTATTGCAGCCGACCAACGAATCCTCTGTGCAAATAGTGTTGACGCGAACTAATTTGGACCATTAGTCGCAGAGAGAGAGTTCCTTTTTACTGGAAGGCCCAGTTACACGTGGCCCGTGGTTCGTTGTTTTTGGACTAAGTGGAAGATGTAACTCATACTTTACTTTGACATTAATATGCATGTTTACATTCAAGGAAATTGTGCGAGTGTTAAATGTAATTCGTGATCAGTTTTATTGGAGGCTGCGTCGGATCATGAAATTGTTTTCTTATTTGCCAACCTGCTATTACTGCGCAGTTATCCTAATTAGAATATGATGTAAATCTACTGATATATGAGATTTGCTGCGAATATATACTAAATAATTTCTCACTGTGTCCAGTCGGTACTTACTAGAATAGTAAGATATCTTAGGATCATTGCATTAAATCAAGATTAAAACACTCGTAGCGCTACAGCTCGTAGCTACGGGCTACAGAAATTCGTAGCAATCTAGTGATACGAGCATACCTTAATAGGAATACCTCGCCACTAACTAATAATGTTCTCGACAAGGATTTAGCAGTCACATAAGATCTTAATTTAGACATGTTTCAAATTATACAAATTAACTTCGGAAGTTAATTTGAAACAAGCTCCCTCATTTCCCGCATAAGACAATAACACAGGCATCATTAATATTGTTGAAACTCAGAGCTCTGAACTTGGCACGTCTTTGACTGACTACTTGATGAAACATTATTGTTACACGAGCCACTGCCTCACCCAATAAGTGACCCAAATGGTAGGGGAAGAAAGTCCATTTTCTAAAAAATTGCATTACCTAAGTCCTTATCATCTTCGTTGGTAGTTTCGTTCCACCCACTGCTGAGTATAGGCGTCCTCTCTCATATGCCATGCTCTCCTGGTCTATGGGATTCTCATCCAGGCCTTACTTTTCACGGTCTTAAGCAACGTAGTAAGTTAGTAACTTGTAATATCTCTAAAAATGCTGTATTTTCGTTGCTACGATAATTATGTACGCTGTTATCGTTCTCACACCTGAGTACTTTTGCAGAACTGTCTGCCAACTAATATATATGTGTTTCCATTTCGGGGTAAAGACCTATCAGCCGGGTCGTGCGCGCGAATGCGAGTGTACAAATATCTCCCCCCGCGGCCTCTAACTCATAATTGTCGTACAAAATCATGAAATTTAGGTCAATAGAAGTCCGACACAACTGACCTATGTCTCCCCAGACAGGGCGGTATCCATGAGGATTTCCCCACAGCCAAAAAAAAGGGTAAAATCCTACTAGAATTTCCAGACATATCCGTTGCGAACTAAAAGGGACTCAATCTTTTTTTCAAAGCCTTGATTTCAATAAGACCCTTTCACGGGTACTTTTGAATTATTGAAGAGTTTGTCAGCTAGTCAAAAAGATAGTTATCCGTCGTCGAATATATATCAGAACGCGTGGGTTTTCTGGTGCTTGTTATTTAATAGCCGGGCTTTTGTAACCTCTTTAGAAGATAACGACTTGTGTAACGAGGCGTTCAGGATTTCACTCACACGGGTTTACATGTTAATGTGCTTTTTATATACAACGAGGCCCCATTTGTTTTGAGAAGGTTTGTGTCGGTTAAGATTGAATTGGTGTGATTTCAGTTATTTGAATCTTTGTGGTGTGTTTATTTTGTTTTAACATTAAATAAAGTTACATTGTACGTAGAACGAACGTTTTAGTAGTAGTTACGTTCGTAGTTGCTACATTTTTAAAGATATTCGTGCGTATAAATATGTAGATGGTAGATACCAGTGGCGAAGGTTCCATTCAACTCGATTCCTACCGGCTTCCCTTTGAAAACGGGCACCATAATCAGTATTCCATAGACAAATATTAAAATCAAATTAAAGACATGTACGTAAAATTGACCCTTCCCTACTGGTAGATACATGTTTCTTTCAAATTAGACCAAAGGAATATAAAAAAGGAAAATAACCACTTTGTTTTTAAATTGCTTCAGTTTGTTAACAAAAAAAATGTGATTGTGCCATTATTGTAGATGAAAACATACAGTGTACTAGCACAAAAAAACTTTATTAGTATTTTGCAGAAGCAATAGGCCTGTGTGTAGTAATAAGAATGAAGTGTACCTAACTCACAATATTATACTGAGGTCAAAGTCGCGACATTGGGCCTGAAGACCTCGCCCGAAAGTCACCTTATACCAAAATCTATAAATAAAACATGCAATAAGTTCCAAAAGGCACACAAATGACGTTCCTATAAGCTATACACTATCAGACAGATCAGAAAATTGAAAAGTAAATTGAAATTCAGGTATGTACTTGTACCTGCTTTAATTTTGTTGAGCTTTATTGTTAGTAACTAATTGCCTGCCAAATTACCTGGAATTATGTACTTGGAATACTAATCACACCATTTATGCAAAAGCTTTGGAAACTGTATATTGCTTAAGAATCAAAACGATTCGAAATTACTAAACGGGATCTACAAACATCTTGGAATATTTCACCGGTAGATTCCATAACTCACACAAGATAATTCGAAACTAGAATCACTACGTGTGAACGCGAAACAACGAAAATAATTACCATCGCCAAATTAACTAGTTCATGCTACCGGAAATGTATTTACGGTTTGAATTTAACCGGAACATCGTACAGGGTATTTGTATGTATATGTAATGCGTACTAGTAGGAATATAACGGAACAATAGTCGAAATAATAAGCCTCTTGTCAAACAGTACACCATCGTATAATAAGCTTCGTCTAGCTCTTACCACAATTTGAATTATAGACGCCGATTGGTACTTATCGCTATGCCAGTAGAATTTCAAATATGTCCACATCTCCGTCTCCTTTCGTCTTATACGTAGCACAGCTTATCCATCAACTGCTTACACTTTATATCCGAGTTTAAAGTGGTTTTTCACTGAACAGCATTCTCTAAGAACGTAAGTAACGTTATGAATATCGAAGTAAAAGGAAATGAGACGCTAAGCTTGCGCTGACCTTTATACATGATGTCCAAAATTAAAGCAAGAGCTGAGCCGTACGCCACGGTAAATAAGTACCGACGCGCGACGTACATATGTGGTAAATGCTAATGAAAGTGTACCGAATGAGCTTAGAATTAAAATTGTAAATTAAGAAGATGAACACGTCAAGGAGCTTACGTTATTAAATTAATTCGTTAATGAATTCAACGCTAACGAAACGCACGTGCTCAAGATAAATAAAATGTTTTGAGTTGATGTGCTAAACGTGTAAGATATAAACGACCTTAATTCCAAAATTTTTGGCAAGAAGAAAACTAGATGAATGCTCAGCATCATAGCTCCAAATGGTTTTTGCTTAAAACACACGAGACACCAGAAACGGCGGAAAGCTTTTAAATCAAAGCAAGCGATAAACAATTACCGAAACTAGTTCGGATTCAACGAACAATATTCGCGTAAACGTCAGACAACATTAAACAAACAACGTACATGAAAGCCAACACTAAATCGCTCACAACAAACAAACTAACTTTCAGCTTTAGTTTCAAACTAATTTAGCGAACGCTGATTCCGGAAATTGATGACTCAGTTAAATTTACATTTTGTATTCAATCTCTTTGGCGCTTCGGAGGTAAATAAGATTATCTCTCGCCGTTATTGGTCCATATCTCACAGAAGGCACTTATTTCTTACCGTCTGCGTCGCCGTCGCGTCGTTTTTGTGGAAAACATTCTGTTGAGAGAACACGCTTAAGGAGAGTTATTGTAAAAACCGCGCTCCCTAGCCATCCCTAAACAGGTTGCGGTGATATTGTGTACGATGACCACGCACACAAATATGACGGAACCGGATAAGTGACGAGCTTAATTTTGACTGCATTTAATGCTGGTTCAAATAGATGTTTTTTTTAACCAACTTTCCATTTTGTTCTCGAAATAATAAGCGGTCTTAACAGCTATAAGTTTACTAACAACTACTAAGCTGCTGTCCATAAACTTGGTTCTGCATCCATCAGAACTCTGTCCAACCTAACCAGCAACATCAAGTTAGTGTGCCCCCCCCCGCCCCCGTCACCCCGCACCACACCGCCCCTTCACGTTGGTCTCCCGTCTGTTTCCACAACTAGTGTCTTAATAAAGTGGAGTTGGAAGAAACTTTCCTCGTTACTTGCTTGATGAATTTTAATGCAAAAAGGATCTTGAAAATTACTCTAATTAAACACTTTAAGATCCAAGCGAACGTTGATTAAGAAGTTAACGTAGTTTCAAATTGCACTCATGCGGTGGAGCCGTATTCTAATTCTATTACAGTAGTTATATAAATGTTTTAGTTTTCAAATAAAGTTAGTGGTTTACGTATTTAGTTGTGTTTGTATTGAAAGTACGTTTAGAATCTGTTAAGTAAACAGCATTTTTGTTAAAAAATTAATTAAAATTAAAATAAGGTTGCCTCTGGCATAAATGTTTTATAATTTTATACTTTATCCATTTACAAATAATCCCACTTAAAAATGACCAGTCGAATTCATTTAGCGTACAATCCCCAAAACAAAAGAGGATCGCCTTGATAAATGTCAGCGAGCGGTTCCTTTTGTGGCAGGCTTCGCTGACCGAGTGAGATATTGTCGTGGCCTTCCACCAAATCGTCTTTACACCGTCTCCATTGAGGCAGGCTTCAAAGCCTCCTCCCACGTGGCCCGACGGCTCACCGCCCTTTATTTATGGGTTTTTAGATGCCTCGACAACTTTCAGCGGTGAAAAATTCTTTGATGTGCTCCCGACGATGCTCAAGACGGTTTTGTGTATGTAGATGGTGTAGTCGCATTTTAACACAGAATAAACTTGTTACTGAATTTGTTGACTTTTTGGGTTTTATAAGAAAAAAGGAAAATAAACCGGAACATGTATGTTGACAAGGCTGAACTATGTTTGCAATAATGAACCTAAGTTGTAGTTACCACACGATCTATGGGGCCTCTATCAGCAATGCGCAATTATGTACGTTGTACAAAATACAAGCTGTCTATAAAAACTCTTTGCAACAAGTTGTAACATTTTCCTCTTTGTAAAAACTATCTACGTTTTATCCTAACAAAAACTACAGCAGTTGCTGCAAATCCCAAAGCAAAACCTTAAACAAAGATAATAAATATTCCGACAAAGTTTAACCCAATTGAATAAGCCGAACCTTCCAGACAGTCTCTAGGTACCAGTGCGCACAAAATTGAAAAACCTAAACGCAAATAGGTAAGACAGATGGGCGAGGCGCCTCTGACTCCGAGAGGAGACACCGAGAGGCGATTTGTCAAAGAGAGATTATTCAACAGGGAGCTCCCAGATTGGATGTGTGCCTAGGAACGTTGGGGAGCCGTTTCAGTCGAATTCTAAAAGGTTTACACAGCTGCTGTTAGTCGATGCAGGTCAGGAGGAACTTTATTTCTTTTAACTTAAGGCCTTTTTGGGATGTAGGTCGTGTTGGCATGCTTTTGCTGTCCAACCCAACTGTTTTTTTTTTCATTATCTTTCTCGACTAGTATAATCACTTTTATCTTCTTCGAACTCTCTTAGTTAACTTCATGTTTACAGCAATTCTACTGTAAACATCTAAAGGTTTCAGAGTTCCATCATTACTTATGCAAGTTCTGGCAACTCGAGACAGATTAATGAGCAGATTGTCGACTACAACACCGCATCGTCTAAATACTCGAACAATGGCGTCAGATAACAAACTGAATCACGTTTCCGCCATTAAAATAACAATAATTTGCTCCCTCTTAACAAGCTCGTTTGCATACGTCCTGAGCTTTAACGTTGAGTAATAAGGGTCATTTTTATGGTCTGAAGTGCAGGAGTTCGTTGTCAGCCCGTTCAATGGCGCATTGTAAAGGGATTTGAATTCGCGATCAGTTTCCGTCGGTCGGGAACGTTTGATGGTATTAAAACTTTGTTGTCAAGTGTATCAGGAGATGAAATACCACAGCTTGGTGGGTAATACTGTTGAACAATATAACAAGAGAATATTCTACCTAAGATTTACTTACTTTGCTGTACCTAAATATTTTGTTGAGATTCTCTGTAGGCAAAACTTGAAAACAACTTGAATAAACCGTAAACATGGTAAATATCCCGTTTCTAGTGTTAAAGATAACTTGAATAAGTACATAATTCAGACAAACAAACAATGAAATGTATTTTAACAAATAGCAATATGAAATGATTTATTAATATCTGATCTGTGAGAAACTGAACATCATCGCAGCAACAAAGCTGTGTACCCATCTAGCTAGTCTGTGCGCTGAATACAGCGGACTACAAACAAAGCGCGGCGCAAATGAAGCGAGACAATTGAAAACTGATGAAATGCGATTTAAAAGTGAATGGAGTGTGGCAAACAGAGCAAATGAACGGGGCCGGTTAGTGGACGCTACCGCCCCGCACCCGCCCCGCAGCCGCCTCGCAGCCGCCCCGCACACGCCCCGCTAGAGAATGCTCCCCTAATGTAGGCCACTGGGCGATCCATTATTCCATTTAACGACAACTTTTGCAATACTCGATTATTTTTCAAACGTCAAGAATATTGTGTTTTGACTTCGAAATATTTCCTCTCTCAGTTCCCTTCACAAGTTATTAAATGTCTGTTCGTAATATTAGCTTTTGCTTTCAGCAAAATGAAAGCTTTTCAAAGTAAATAACAAACATTTTTGACTGTCAGTTTAAGCTTGTTGGAAGTTAACAAGGTTTGGAGTGAGGAAGGGTTCGTTTGATAGTTTACGTGCTCTGAGAGCCAAGCCCTCGAGGGATGTCGAGTTAGCCGCGGCGGCAGGTGAGAGGCCCACACAGACTGTGTTGTAAAATAATCTAGTTGACCACGTATCAAGACCAATTATAATGTCAAATACTTTGTTGTCGTAATAATGTTATTCTTGAATTTATGATTTCGTAATTTATTTTCTCTTTCTCGAAAAATATTGTTGATTAAGGACCCAAAGTTTGTTACCAAAAGATATTGGATTCATCACTCAGACAATTGATAAACCTTTTTTTTTTTTTGCTGAAACGTAATTTAGTAAGAATATAATTTGTGTCTTAGAAGACAGGAGCAACTTTCGCGGCATCCTTGCCAGGCTGTTTACCCTTCATTCCAGTTTTATTTATTTACAATTTATTCCAGTTTTCTTAAATACACACAAGTTGCCCTACATCTGAGGTAACTTTCTGAATTCGTCTTGAACAAATAAAACTTGTACCCTTTATCTGTATCTTAGTTAAGTTACAACTTGCTACTTAGTTAACACGCTTGTAATGACTTAAGTTATTGTTTGGGTACTAAATCACTTGATACATGTCTACTAGCTTTAAGATAAACAAAACTTTTCTTGTTACAATCGCACACAACCTCCCGGCGGAGAATCTCCCAAATGTAGGGCCAGCTAATTGCGTAATACAATTTCTATTACGATTCAGTACACGTCCAACGACAACCGTTTATTTTTTATTTTTTGTGCTCTCACCATAGTGTGTTGGCGTTGTTGGGCGATTATAGGATAATGCTTTTGTCTTTAGTCAAGTTTATACAGTCACGTGATACCGGTGCATTTTGAACCTAGGTACGTGAAAATTCAATAAACGAAATCGTTTTTACACTCTAGGCTTTTAAAATAATCGCGAGCAGTCACACACAAGTTAGATATAACATAGTTCCACAAGCAACAGTCGAGTGTATTGGTCGCGGCTCGTTGCTGCCTGTTGTCACTGTTGCTAGCTTGAGCTCGTTGTTCGACAACTCGAGCCATTGTGCTGTTGTCACGGAGTGGGAGGTCACGGCTCGTTGGCTCGAGTTTATAAGATATTGTATTTTGATTCTCTCTCTATGTCGGTGTGGTCGTTAGCGTTAATGATAAATTATATTGTTGTTAACATGTAACTAAGAATTGTTTTAATCTAAGACGCACGCATGCGACTTAAAAAGTGTGATGGACATGAATTTAGATGGATGGAGAGGGAGAGGAAGGCCAAAGAAAAGATGGATGGATTGTGTGAAGACTGATATGAAAGAGAAAGGAGTAAAACATGCCGTGCGGACTGACAGGGGAAAATGCAAGAAGAAAACGTGTAGCGCCGACCCCAAGTAGAATGGAACAAGGACGCAGAGATGATGATGATAACAAATGTGATTAAAACAACTAATACTTTGCATGTTTTAGCAAACTCGACCCATCAATGTAAAAAAGCTAAGTGTCAATAATCCAATTTACTTAACGAAGTTGTTAAACTAAGTGTGACGATGGAGAAGCTTAGAACTTATCGGTTATGTCCAGAAGTAACCGCCTTTCGTCGGAAACGATGATTTATGTAGCTACCCAAACAAGCCTCGTTCCCTTAAAAATAAATGATAGTTTCTCAAAGCCAACCCTACTGACTTACTCCACCATTTATATTTATTTAAACCTCATTGTAGTCTACATTTTAAAGCCAAACAAATAAAACCTCGCCAGGTGTGATCAATCACGGCGCAGTGAGTAATGGTCTCGACTGCAACGTGCAGATACTGCCGCTGCATCTAGCTGCACAGTGCTGCACGAACTGGAAGGTGTAGCTTATTGTGCGCTATGACGGATGGAGGCTGCAGCTATTGTGTGTCGGCTTAGAAGTTAACTGTGTTGGACTCAGATTGTATAGTTCTGTTGTACGGTGGGAGGTAGAAGTTGAATGTGGAGGAAAATGTTTATAAGTTTCTGATATATCCGTGATACGTTTCAGAGTAGGCTTGCGCATACTCAGATGAGTACGAGTTCGGTGAGCCTACTCTTATTAAAGCTTGCTGCGCGTGCTGCGGTAAGCTGTAATTAATGCGTGAATAAATTAGTATCATTATGTAAAATCTTGTTTGTAACTTAAAACGTTATTATGTGGATGTCTTTACAAGCTTTAAGTGCGTCTCGGGCCTCTGGAACCCTTGAACCAATTCGAACATTTTGTAAAGGAAAACTCCCGACTTTTTAGAATATCTTGCATCTGATGATTCCGAAGTATGAGATAAATGAAGGAGAAAGAAAACTCAAAAAAAAAAAATACTAAAAATTACCTCACTTCAAGCAAATACCTACCCGGAAACTTAAAGATAAAAAAACCCCTTAAAATGAAAAAAGTTTAACAAATGACCGAGGACCTTATCTTCGCAATTTACCGAATAATTTGCAAAAACCGTCTCAGTAGAAACTCCTATAAATAATTTATCTTTTAAATCAGATTAGTGATTAATGCTGCGCTTTTGGTCAATTAGGCTCGTCTTGGCGCGAAGATACTTCGCGATATTATTGGGTTAACTTGTAATATGACACTCATTACGCTATTTTGTTTATTGCCGTTTAAGGACGAGGGTCTTTTGGTTCCCTTAACGAGGTTATCGGGAACATTGAGAGGGTTTATAAAGTAGGTAAATCACAAGGTGAATTATTCTGTTGACGAATATTTAAATGACACATTTTAATTTTAATTCGCTTTTACCGATTTTTAAATGATTTTGTTAATTTTGATTATTGTGTACTAATGAATTAGTGACATTATTATTTCTATTTTTGTATTTTTTTGGTTCTTTTTACTTTATTTTATTTGACATTTTATATAATTTTGAAATGATTTATAATTATTGTAGAATTCTAGAATTATTGTTTGAATTTCGAAAATGTATTTGTTTAAGAAAAAAACCTTTGATATTTTGTATGCCTTTAGCGGTGCACAGCTCGGTCCTAATTTATTTATAACATCTTCTGTATACACCCAGTGTTCACGAAATAAATGAATTTGAATTTGAATTAGGTATCGGAGGTTGTTTTGCTGTTAGCGCCGGTATCTGACAGGCTTGTCAAGTCTAATAAGTAAATCTTCTTTGAAGTTGACCGACGATCCTCGACCGGTCCGACCAGTTCGGTTCAAGACAGCAGCCGGTCATGCAACAAGTCGTGGTCGTAGCCGCGTAGTGCGCGAGGTTCATTATTGTAATTTAGCAGTTCTGCTAACCTAAGATACACTTGGATTTTGAGCTGGTCTTGCGTGGTATAGTTTCAGTAAGATAAAGAGGCTAGGCTTAAACTGATTTTGACTGGGGTCAATAACGTGCTACCTACCGTACTTATTGGTTTACGCATTTAACACTTAAAAAAAGAATTTACACAACCGGTATTGTAACTAGAACTACCATATAATTCCAGTCCTCTCAACTCGAATACTGTCTTCCCTTGAATTTCCCATTTCTAACATAGACCAGAGAGATCTTTATTTCAAAGAAGAAACACTCACAAACCGTTTTCCTTTCTTCAAAACCGTCAAAGAAAAACGGAAAAATTAAATTGTAAGAAGTTTATTGGTAAATTCCTCTTAAGTTTATCTTAATTGGGGCTCGGGACACGCTCGAGTGGCTGCCTTCAAATAGACCTCAATTTCCGAGCAGCCGTCACTCTGATAGCATCGCTAGATAAATATCGCGACAAATTAGCTGATACGAGTCCTGATTGGTTGAACGGTAGTTCGATATGAGTCCTGATTGGTCGGGCGAGCTCTTGCGCTAGTGGCGCCCCCTATGTCGGGTGTATTGGCTTTACGATTTATGTGTCTTCGGCTGCGGTGATCCGTTTGCGGTTGACACATGTTGCGAGGGAAATGTAGTTGTGACAGGAGGAATTAAGGACCTGGTGCTCGTTTTGAAGTTTCAACTGCTCTATTTTCAGATATGCGAAACATTTGAAACTTTTGCGATAAGAATATAGTTTTACGATCACTTTTCTAACGTGCTCGTGCACCCCGCAAGAGCTTACAGTAACATTCAAACCACCATAACGACAGTTTAGAAGCAAAACAAACGCTTTAACAACTGCGCACAACAACACTATCAGCTATTGTTTTATTCCAACAGTCCTCCAGGGGTGCAAGTAGTGCAACTTGCGAGATATCATCTCAACATATACATATGTATGCAATGCATTCTCTCTCGCACTCAACTCGACTCATCTCGTATTCATAATATTACTTAAAAATTGAAATAAAATTGTTAGCTACTTTATAGCGCTAGTGAGATTTCTTTATTCACATTAATTAAAAAAGAGAGAAAACAAAGCACTCGCTTGGGATTGCATCGGAGAACAATCTAGAAGATTTTCTTTGTGTTACGATGGGATTTTCTTTCTTTGCGTTTTTAATATGATATTGCAATGACGTGTTTTGTTGTAGCAGGAGCCTTCTCTGAATCAGCTTTATTTTTAAATGCCCTTGAAATAAAAATAAGGGATACAATCGAGATATTATTACTTTCTTTCATATTATGTATTTCTAAGATTAGTTTCTTGGAATCCAAGTACAGTATGGTAGGTACATACCTATATCAGAATATGTACAAAATGATTGACAAATAATACAACAATACAATGCCAATTTCCCCCACATTCATTTCATGTTGAAATTCTTGAATGATTTAAAATTCAACAATTCCGTTCTCATATTTCTTCGTCGCATCGTATTCGTATATTACAATATGACGGGGCGAATGATCGCCGTCGCCACGACGCCGACGACGCGGATCCTAACTCAATAGCAGTGAATGTGTCGGTGGGTTCGGTATAAAGAATTGTAACATTGGACAGTTGTAACCATAAACATAAAACGTTCCCACTGCTGGGGCTGGGACACCTCCAGACCTGGCCTCCTCTGTGAGCGGGAGTGGGTCGTTACGCACCACACTATCGGTTGGATCTAGAACATGTTTCTTCACAGTTCTAAGACCAGTGGCGGTGAAAATAAATTACACGAAATACCTGCTTGAACCCACGGCCTGAAACTCGTAAGTTGTGTGGCAACTGCCACTGGGCGCAATCAAAAGCATTACATGGTATCGCCTGCATACGGCTGGGCCAAGCTGACGAACTGATGGCCCTCTTACGAACTCGATGGCAGCTGGTTACTACCTGATGCTGTACTAAAGCGGTGCTATTATGATGATTTTATATCTGTGTTGCAGTAAAACATTTCATAGAAAGCCGAACGGCGGAATCGGTTGGAGGCGACGCTGGTCCCGTGCACTGTTTATAAGTGTGCGTTGTCCTTTACTGAGGAAAAGTGAGTCGGGCGGAACAATGCATATTTCATGGATCCTGTCGGAGGATGTAAATTGTAAAGGAAACGTAGCGTCCTGCTGTCGACTCCATGTTTGGATTTAAATAAATAAATTGCAATATTAAGGTTCACTTAATGCACCACTACTCGCTAAAGGTTCGGACAAATTGCAGATGCGGCTCCGAACTCTCACATAAAACATATACTTCGTATAATCTGTCATATTAGACCGGTGTCCGGAGCCGTGCCCGCAATTGAACCTTAAATGAATGAAGTGCTAAACATAATTTTATTGTAAACACCATTCTGTCTCTGTCATCTTCAGAGAAATGTGTCCACATAAATAATACTGCCAACAAACTTTTTGAAAATAAAGCATTCTCATATATTGTGCCACATCTGTATGAGAGGGTCAATAAAAATCGAAAAATCCTCCCAATCACAAGTCCAAGTTTGTGTGAAAAAAAAAGTCCAGGATTGGTTACTCGGACTTAACTATAGCGATACAGAAAACCTACTTGCAATTGAGTTTTAACGTACACAACCAACACATCCAAACCAACTGTCATCGTAACGTACACCACACACCCTGAGTTACCTTTTAGTTCTACTTATTTTTTATGATTGGAACCGTTGCATTTGATATATTTTAACAGTCAACTATATTTGTCGAAAGAGACTGAATCCTGCGGGATCCAGGGTATCCTAGTGCAGGATCCAATGTCACATCTTATTGTAACACGTTTATGAAACAATATATATTTTTTTTAAACAGTAACTGTAACTGTGTGTGTGTGTGTGTGTGTGTGTTTGTGTTGTTATGTTTGCGAAACTTCTATGAATAAAAATATATTGAAAATAGACGATTTAAAGAAACAGAGCGATGGTTGTAGCATTTCAGCGGTAAATGTATTAATGATTGGTGGTGCAAACAGGTATTTGAATGTTGTACAGGAAATTGCGTTAAAGTTTTTTCTAGTTAAAACTTTTTTATTCTATCCTATGTGCGTAAAATGTCCCTAACTTTTAGCTGAAATGTTGAAGAAACAGTGTAGTGTCGGACTGTCGTCAGTATATTTCAGCAATAGAGCTGTAACTATAAAATATTAACGATTTTGTATGACAAGCCAAACTACTCACGCGATGCTGTGCCTAGCGATAAAAATATGCAAAACGTAAATGTGTTATTTTATAGCATAGTGTAAAATTTACCACCGCAGTATAAGTATTATAAAGCACTACATTTATTTTATTTTAATATCTTATTATACGACCTCTCCACAGGTTTTAAAGCATAAATTTTAAGAGTATCTATTAAGTTTTCCTTTACATATTTGCTATTCACGACTTTTTTCCGTGGGTTTCTATTAAAAATAATAATGTTTTTAAAAGAAACTCACGGGATTTACAAAACGGCATCGGAAATTATTTCGTCAGATTGAAGAGTATTTAATTCCTTTTCAACATCTACCTTTATTTCTTTTATATAAAGACTATAATCCCTTGCCCGAACACCGGGAGCTATAATTAAGTTATTCAACTATGTAATATGCTGTAACGTCATAATACATAAGCTATTTTATGTATCGCACTGAAAGTCACATTAATATAAAAGCCGCGGGATTTTGTCTTCAAACCATGTGTGCTTGGCAACTTGTGTTATAATTAAAGGGAAGAAATTTATAATCGTGGTTTAGAAATGGCTTTAGCTAATTAGACATCCTGCAAGTTTCAATCTGTCCTTCTTATGTTGATAGAAACGTGCGGTCATACTGATACTGACCTGTCATTGGAATAGGTAGACCTGCACCCTGATCACGCTGCACATACAGTGTGTCACAATCTGAAAGATTTTGAATGAAATTCCTAATCCGTTGCTTCAAACGTATTAAAATACGTCTGCCAGACAACGTAAACAACGTAATGAATGTGTCAAAATGACGTGCAATATGTTTTCATAATAAGGACATGCCTGAAATCCCGGGATTCACTAGGATTACAAAACACAACAAAATAAAACAATTCGGAGCAAAGAATTTAATTCAACAACTCTATTGAAGTCCGTACAAAAAGAGCAGTACGACCGACCTGCCAGCCAGACCTGCCAGCCAGACCTGCCAGCCAGACCTGCCAGCCAGACCTGCCAGCCAGACCTGCCAGCCAGCCAGACCTGCCAGACCTGCCAGTACCGAGTCAAACTATGCACACAAAATGAAATATCGAAAGTATTCCAATTATATCGAATAAAAAGTATCCCGTATCGTACGGAGTCGGGAAGTTATTCAAAATATATTTAACGGCTCGCCGAGATTGTAGCCAGGATGTAATTGCGAAATTCCAGAGTCGGCACGTCCGCGAGGGAAGTGGGCAAGTGCGGAGTGTGCGCTGAGCATTATGCTGTGCACAATGAATGCCTCACTCGATAACGTAGGCATGTTCACGCCCTCGGACAATGCGACATGCGCACGCGTCACTTGTTTGCGTGAGTACCGTCGTACAAATAAACACCTTCAACTAGTTTTTACAGTTGGGATGTTTACATTTAAAGCAAATAGAAAACTTAAAATGCTCATAGTTACGCTATTAGGCTAATAAGTGTTATCCATAAACATTGAAGCGCAAATTGTTACCGTACATGATTCTAGACTCCTATGTCGGCTGTTAACAAAAAAAACTGTTTCATGCAAAAGTACAATACCCATACGGCCAAAAAAAACCAGCTGTTCCATACAAATGTATGTATGGAACAGCTGTTTTTTTTTGTAAGAATCCTTTTAAAGGTAATTTCTTCTCTGAATGTTCGTATTTAATTTGCATGACCTTATTTGGAAACCTTATTGTGAGACCTGTAATTCCCCGGGTGCCGACTCCGATCCCCAGTCTTTTAATTGTAACAAATTATAATCGCTATCAATCGTTTTCTCGACTCAATTGAATTGAAATCTTTTTACAAATGTCTGTCTGTAATCGATCTTAACTTGTTCCAAAGAAGGATATTGAATGGTTGGTTTAGTTATTTAACATTTTGACAGGGTTTTTATTGAATAGTTTGAAGAATCCTGATTAAGATGTCGACTATTTTTCTAATACAAATACTATATTTTTTGAGTGGCACTGTCGGTCCCACGATGGTTTAATGTTATTGCAAAAAGAATCCAGATAAAGGTTATTTTTTCTTTCATTCTTGATTATGTTTAAAAATAAAATAAGTACCAGTGATAAAGCCTTTTTAAACTAAATTGTATGTGAACAAAAAAGGCCTTTGTCTAATTAAAGAGAACGATTCGTCATGTCGTCGACGGCACCAAAAGTGGCTAGTTTTATTTATTTCTACGGCCGCAGCCTCTCAGTCAATGTTAAATAAGAAAAGCCGGTCTGGTAGGGTGGTAGGGTCCGCAGTCCGGGGCTGGGATCAAAGGGACTCTAAATGTTTGCACTAACTTTGTTTGTTTGCGTAGGACACAGTTCGCGAGACTTCGCCGTCCCTTGTCGATTTGTTTTCTCGACACTTACCGAGTTCCCAATTATTTTTGAAATACCTACCAATTAGGCGAGAACTTTTATTAAAAACTCAGAAGAAAAGCTTTATATTCACTCAAGCTTAAAATACGAAATCTTGTTAGTTTCACAACTTTCCTCGCCTTACGAAACAAGTTAATTGAAATTTTGTGTTTCTGTTTTATTTTATTTGCGCTCCACGGACGGGGAGATGAATTTTAGAGGAATCCATTAACTGCAGCGAAACTTGTGCTCTTTCACAGATAAAATATGTTTGGAATGTGTGCAGGAAAATAGAGAATTAATTGAAACAAGTTAGTACATTTATAGGGTGCTATTTATTTTATATTGAACAGACAGTTGCTTAGGTATATCCCTACATTCGCATCATATCGTCTTTGCTCATCAGCATGACGTCCTTGTAGGACCATCGCACGAGCATGTCCGTGTCCAGGTACGTGAGGTCGTCCTTCTTCATCACCATGTCGGACATGTCCACGTCCTTAATGGTATTGGACATTCCCATGTCCTTCCTGTAAACCATCACGTCGGTGAACTTCATGTTCCGGGTGAAGAAGTGCGTCATATCGATTCTCCTGTCGAAGGGGAAGCCGAGCGGCATTGTGTCGAAACAGACGCTCCAGCGACAAGTCCTGCGCTCCTTCATGATATTGATGTCGATGTAGGGCAGCACCAGGTTAGTCTTCACGGGGGTGACGATCACGTACATCTGGAGAGGCATACCGCCGCGACGACCTAGAGGCAGCAGGAGTCTGTGCGGGAAGCCGACGCGAGTCTTGAACCACCAGCTCTCAACGTCGACGGTCTTGCTGATCATGCCAACGGTGTCCCTCATGGTGTTGAGCAGGCGGCGGGTCCATGGCCTCTGCTCGATGACGCCGTGCATCTCCAGGGAGTTGCGGACGATGGTGTTCTTGCCGGTCTCCAGTTTGTAAAGGAAGGTGTCGATCTCAACCATGTCGAGACGTTTGTCGTTGACGCTCATGAGGCGGCCAACGCAGTCGAATTTGGGACCGATGAAGACGCGGACGACAGCGTCGACTGTCTTATCAGAGGTGATGTCAACGGTGACCTTGAAAGGTTGGTGGTTGAGGCGGCGCATGCGTGCTACCACCACCATGTCGGAGCGCTTTTTCTTCATTTCAACGTCGTCAAGGTACAGCGCGTTGGTGATATCCATGTCGTACTCATCCATGAAGGTGACGAGTTTGTCAGTGGTCAGGCGGTCGACTTTCACGCCGGGGAAGTCGAAGTCTTCGTGGGCGTACTTGGGCAGCATCTTCTTGAAGAGCATGAAGGTGTCGCCGACGCGCTTCATCAGCCTCCAGAAAACGGGGTCTCGTAGGCAGGTGGTGTACATGTCTAAGGCGGTGGGCACGTATGTGTACCTGTGGTGAAAAGTAGTGTTATTATAAACTTGATAAACGCAACCATTCAAAATCTTATCTCTATCTAAAATAGTGAGAAATGTGTAGGTACAAGTCCATTAATAATTTTTTGCCTTGCCGGTAAGGATCAAAAGGGGTGAATTAAGTTGATAGGCTAAGGCAGAAGCAACGCTGGTCACTTATATTTTTACTTAAGTTTCTTGGTCATGATACGTACTTGTCAAAGTTGTACACGTTGTAGCTGAGCATTCTCTTCATCAAGTGCATCATATGCATAAACTTGGCGTCGTCTCCGACCAGTCCCATACCGCCGAGCACCAACCTAGCCAGATTCTCGATGTCCTCGGCCTTCCTCAGGCTGATGATTGTTCCGTCGCGCTACAGAAAATAATTACATTGAGCAGTGTTTCAATGAGGAGTAGATTAAAACTATTAATCTTAACATGAATGATACTTACGCGTTCAATCTTGCCAGTAAGGATTCCGTCACGGAGCATCCTCTCAACGTCATCCAGCATCCGCTTCCACTTGATGTTGTCCTTCGTCAGCACGATCATGTTGTTGCTGCGCACGGGCATCTCGTCTCCGGTGTGCAGGCGGATCTTGGGCCAGTAGCCGGTCTTCAGCGGCTCGTTCCACATCATAGCCTTGATGTCGCACATCTCGTGGGTGAGGCGCTCCAGCCTTAGCCTGGCTAGCATCTGCATGGTAGCGTAGCTCAGGATCTCTCCGCGGCGCTCCTTGTTCACGGTGTACATGTCATCGGTCATCCAGAAGGGGTAGCTCATGTGCAGGTAGTACATGTAGGTGTTCAGGTCGATGTCCTCGGTGAAGTAAGAGATACGGTCGTCCTCAGTGATTGTTCGGCGGACTCCCTTGCGCCAGTCGATCACGACCAGGTTCTTATCGGTCACCTTGATGCCGTAGTAGTCCATCATGATGGGGTCCGTCATTGCCTTGGTCATCTTCATCATGAAAGCCTTGTGGATGATATGGCTATCGACGAAGAAATAGGGATAGATCTCATAGGGGGCGGGGAGGGTGATGCCACGGCAGTCTGTCCTGTGGAACACGCAGGCGGTGAGGGCGTACACGAACATGCCTCCGTTGATGCGCTCCCTCAGCCAGCACGCGGTTCTGATGAACACGTCGAAGTCCTTGGCGAAGAACAAGATCTTGAACACCTTGACGGCCTGCTCAATGTGTAGCTCATTGGTGTGGACGAACACTTCACCACGGGGGAGCATGCCCATCTTGAAGGTGTCGATGAACTTTTTCACGACGTCTGTCTTCTGCAATATCACATTGAATCATTAGCATTTTCAGATTGAAATGGAAAATTGGCGTAAAATTATGATGATAAATTTGTTTTGGAGTCTTACCAAGTACTTGTCCATGTTCTCTTCGATGACCCACTCCCTGGCAACGTCGCGGATGTCGTCATACATAGTCGGCTGCAGGATGTGGTTCAGGAGCTTCATGATGCAGAGCTCCTTCATCTTTATGTCCCACGTTACTGTGCAATCAAACAAACTTTTATACTTCTACGAATATGGGAACATTTCGGGAACATTGTCGAGTTCGAATTAATTAAACTGTCCGCCGAGCATTGTCCACGTTGTGATGTTCAGAATAATATCAAATGTCAATTCAGATTATATATATAGTTTTTCCTTCGGGGCTGAGATTGTTTTGGCATTCCTATTTTCTTCTCAAGAGACCGCTTCGAAATCTTATGAATTGTTTGAACTGTTTTGATATTACTTTTACTAATCTATGATATCTTTTGAAAAACACTTTGATGCTTTTTGTTTAGTCTTATTTTAAGAGATATATTAAAAGATTAGAACAATATTAGAAACGACACTTCTGTTTCTGAACGACTGTCCAATAATTACAAGGCAGGCAAATAACAATAAGAAAGCAGAAATAATGTTAATTTTGGAACTCACCCATGTTGTCCTTGCCGATGAACACAGTGTTGTCATCTTTGATGACGGTGGCCGTCGCCACGGCCACAGCGGCCAATACCAGGAGTACCCTCATGTTTGCTGTACTACCGCTCCACAACTGTGCTCATCTCACCTCACTGCCCCCTTTTATACCACTAAGTATTTGTCTCATTCTCATTATCATCGCGCACGGCATTATCAATTGTTGTTCTTTTACTGATAACCTCTTGGGAGTACTGATGTCCTACGGTGCTCAGAGGTTAAGAGTTGTTCCAAGCCCTCTTCACGAAGGTACTAAACAAAAATCTTCTAAAATAACGCCTTATCTCAATTATTCATTTGCTTAATTTCCGATGCTATACTTAGCAACTCGTAGGTAAACTGTGATTACTTTAGTTCGGCACACTAGTCATCAATCACGCTGAGACACACTTCACAGGAGCTATGTATCATCGTCTCAGGTATAACGGGCGTGTTCCATGTAACGAGAAAAGACTTCGGTGACAAAGTAGTTGAAAACGTTCTAGCTTTGATCGTTAAAAGTGACAGGTACTTTCAGCACTCGTGCACTCGTGCACATCTATTTGGTAATCTGTAACTGTTAGGCCTAAAAGTTTACTGAAAATGTTTGGAAAGTAAGCAGCTCATTTCTTTTCCAATTCCTAGAGGATAAAACATGTTCTGAAACATTTTAAACTACGCTGTACTTTAAAATAGGTTATTAAAGGTGATCGTTGTTGACAAATGTCTAACTTACTATAACACCCCAAGGGCATCTCTGTTACACCTAACCTTTTCATGGCAGTTTGACTATTTTTACCTTATCCTCCATATTTTATCAAAGCAGCCCATTAAAACGACCCCGCTACACATGAATCTCAGCGGCCTCAACCCCTCAACCTTGGCTTAGACACGCTCTCACGCCGGGCGGGTGGGAAACTATTAATATTAGAGCAGTTTCGATCTCCACATAAAATATACTCGTAGATTATTTACAAGCTCGCACATATGCGCTGCGGGACTGGTGGCGACTGAGCGGGGTACCACCACGGTACTTGCTACGCAAATGACGGTACTCACTGAACAATTGCATAGAGCTTTGTTTAATTCTGAATTTAGTTTGACCGTAGCTGGCGATCCGTAGTTTCTATCTATCCCAATGGGTAAAAGGCGTGAGTTTATGTATGAACTGGTCCTTGTAGCTTACGAGTATGTTGTATTTAGTATAATGAAGAAAGATTGTACCTATAGATTACCAAAAACAAGTTTGCCTGCACAGTTGAACTGTACAGATAAACCGGAGCGTGTATGTACCCGGAGCCTGCACAGTGTTGCCACATACACGCTCCGCATTGCCTGTATAATTCAACTGTCCAGGCAAACCTGTCAGGTACACCCTGACGTGTATGGCTACCATTACACGGTGTAAGGGACATCTTAACACAAACTTTTTGTGCGCTGCAACGCAATGTCTGAAAAAGCAGATTTTTGAGAAATGTCATCCAGCTTTGACATTTTTGTCAATTTTACTAAATATATTGTAAATAATAAACAAAGTATTATGCTATTGATAAGTGACCTGGGTTAGCATCCTTTTAAACCCAGTAATACGTTCCCTTGGGATAATTTCCGACCCCGACTCTGGGAAAACCGCAGGAAAAAGCCAGTCAAGTGAATTAAATAGTGCAGTTTGTAGGAGAAAGTGTTTTGTTATGAACAGTGTGCTATCTAAACGATGGATGATGCAAAACCTAATCGAACGTGTTATTGTGCAAATGCAGTAAACACCTTTTATTGTATTATTGTCCACACGACCATCGGAGCTAGTTTTATCTGGTATGTTTTATATGAGCTCGTGATAGAACTGACAGGCCCTCCACCCTCCATGCGTCTACTGATAACAGCTGTAATACCTTGTAGACAGTCAGCTATGTAGAGCCATACGTATCGCTGAAGCCTGCCCGATGTTGTAAATCTTTTCTTTCAAAACTGGATGAAATCAAGTTTGCGTGGTAGTGCTTCTCCTTAAGATATCTATGACAGAACACTACCGCATGTTAGGCCAATCATAATCATTACTAAACAAGTACTTATGCTAATTCTTGATAATGTCGCACAACTGTCTCGCGACAAGTGCAAGATAGGGACGGGAATATGTCTGTCTATGTCAAAGTACGTTCTAAGTAACGTTTAGATAGGTACATCCGAGAGATAGAAAACAAAGTTTTAGGAAAACCAAAACATGAAATCGTGTCTATTTTGCTTTTGGTTCCACACGATGTGACCATTTATCACGCCTTTACAAAACTTACCAAAAGACTACCTTCCCTGGGTATCGAACTCGCACCCCAGTCACACTTACCACCACTGGACCAATTCAGTATCCACGTCAAGTCCACGCCCCTCTATTCTAAGCTCAATTACCTCTCCTCAACGAAGACGCACACAAAGTCACGTTACCACACTGATAACAGGTGATAGCGCGGTCAACTTATAAAGTTTTATCTATCAGCAACAATGTAACTCAATACTCAAGTTTTTATTGCATTCCATATGTATTACATAGATGGTGCAACAAGGTAAAGATCAATATTGACCCTGTCGGGCACAGCAACATTAGGAGAGAGGAAGAAGAACTATCAGCCGACTGCGAATTAATAACAGGGGTGATGAGTTGATAACCTTCGATAGTTTTAATTTTGGGATTGATTTACATAATTGATCAGGTTATTATCGATACATAGTTATGCGAGCATCTATGTCCCTCAAATCGGACCGGATGCGGTCCATGGCAGCTCTTTCCACATGCATAACATCGCGCCTGGGGCGCGCTAGGTAGAGGTGTAACTATAGCAGACCCACATTTCGCTAGGTATGTCGGCGAGCCTATTGCTATCAACCAGACACAAATTCAGGACCCAATGGAGACATTCCTAAAGGAAAATTCCAAGACCTCATTCAATTCCTTATTGCATATCACATACTCTGCAGTAGCGCTTTGCGACCACTAGACCAGGGCATCATATTGAACGACAAATAAGTAGAAATGACCACATATTAGAGGTTAAAGTACAAAATTGCCGATTTGTATGGACGATTTCGTGAAAACTGATTTTTCCATACGAACATTTTTTTATTTTTCTTGGAAACGTCTGAACCGGTTATGATGCAATTGCTAACTGTAGTTAGAGTAAAAAAACGCTGCGCTGCACTGCGTATCTTAAATTCTCAAAACACAGTCAATGACAAAAATATACCTACTTGAATTAGTGAAACCGACGGCACATTGAAACAGGTGTTTTGATACACTACTCTATGAGGTAATATGCAACAACTAGTACGGTTTTTAAACTCTAAAAGGTACGTAATCTATCAATTAATCTAATAAAATGGAATTAAGAAAAAATATAACTATACGTCAAAGTTACAAACAGAACAAAATTTGAGAAAACTACAATTTCATAGTTTTGAAAAGTGTCAATGTTCCGTTTAAGGAACTAGCTGTGGCACGCGGTTACCGCATGGCTTTGCGTGATATTTAGAACTAACTTGATGGTGGACTTTTTTAAGCCATTATCGTTCCTGCCTGGATTCCAATTACAGTTTTATCAGCAAAAAGTTCTAATGAAGTACAACGAACCCCATTCCATTAATCAGGGCCCAAATGTACTTTTATCTCATAGCTTTCCAACCATAAATCAGGTTTAAAAAAAAAATTAAACTTTTTTCAGAGTCGCCATGTTTTAAAATGATCGAAATTATCTTGTTACGATTATCTGCCGTCCCACGGGGGCGATGTTTACTAGACGTGAAACGGCAGTACCCTTCATTTTATTTAAAGAAAACCTACGTTTTCATACTAATCCGTTAATTCCAAAGACGTGATAACATTTCAAACCAAAATAATATTACAACATGAAATTGTATCGAATATATCTTCAAGGCGGTCGATGGTTCCGTACGTTTGAAAATCACACCGAAATTCGATATTAGGTGTTCGTTTTTCTAATTCCATGCTTCGAACTTTTTGGTTGACTTACTTTTTTATCTAAAAGTTGGTCTCTGGTTTTGTAAAAAGGTTTTATGTTTTATTCGTCTCTCACTCTACTATGTCCAAATGTTTAATTTATGCCTTTTTTCTAACATGTCTTGTTTGTTTGTCCACAGACATTTCGGCACGGGTTCCCGTTCTCGCCGACAGCCCTAGCATGGGACCCCATACAGAAACTACTCGCCATCGGCGACAAGGGCGGCAACCTCAGAATGTATCCTTTTCACACAACACCAAGTTTCAGTTAAGAAAGAGACGTTAAATGAAAAGATAAGTATAAGATAGGATGTGTAAGTCCATATTCTTCAAGATCGTGCCTTTTATGTGCACCACTAATCACTTTCTTCAGAATAGGTAGATAAACAGTCTGCCAAACACTTTTCTGAAATGTAATATTCCTCTGCACGATGTCACATACAATCACACTTATAAAACAGAATAACCATAGAGTTTCTTACCGGTTCTTCTAAATATTACGCCATTTCATAAGTGGGTAGGATAATGAAAACAAAAACCAGAAGTATTTTTCCTCCAAGACCTAAATAGGTTTACTTTTATTAAAAAGTAAATCAAAGTAAAAAACAAATCCATTCAGATAAGTGCAATATCCACAAAACAAGTTAATCAGTCACAGTAATTAACGCATAGTTGGATCGGTGCTGCCTCCGGTGATAAGGCGAGAGATTGCCCCGGAGGTCACCTCTGATACAGGAATCCAAAAATCGAATGTTCAGTGAGTTCATTTTGTTTATATAGATTCTAGGTTGCTGGCAGAATGTACTTTTAGTACACAATAGGTTAACGGAATAAAAAAATAGTTATTGTAATGATGGCTCAAAGAGTGGCAGTAACTAGAGAGTTTAAAACTGTGATTTACTTCGCCACAGTATATTCCTCTGCAGGATCGGTTGCTATACAACAAACATTCTGAAGTTAAATAAATCTTAGAAGAACGTTTTACTTTTAATTATTCTATTTTTTTTTTTAATTTTATTATAAGTAGCATTAATCCGTTGATCTATTTATTTATTAACTACAATAAAAAACGAAATATTAGATTTATTAACCTTAGAAAAACTTATAAAACCACGCTACAGATATTGCCGGCCCTGTCTGTCAACAATGTGTGACCATTAAAAAACACTTTTGTGAAACATAATGAAAAACCTTTACGAGGAAATATGATTGATTCTAGTTTCCCATGAGTCAATCCTTTTTTATTGTATCTCTTTTTATTTAGAATCTTGCTGAACTACCGTTTAAATATAAAGATGAATAGTAATAAATATTCTAGAATCGGTCTGTAAAAAACAGCAAACAAACGTGTCATAAACCGGGCCTTCGCAACATTCGAGACAGTCGGCCTCTCTTGGCAACTGGTTATCAGCAGCTACAGTTACTAACATTGTTTACATTAATACATTGTTTCTTATCAAGTACGGTTTAAGAGTTATTATAACAATAAAAATGGAGAACTGCATCTTGAGACAAATTTAACGTCATCTATCTTATGATCTACTGACTACTGCTACCCGGAGTATCTGCTTACATTGTTTCTTATCAAGTACGGTGTAAGAGTTATTATAACAATAAAAATGGAGAACTGCATCTTGAGACAAATTTAACGTCAGTCAGCAGTAGTCAGTAGATCATAATGCTGCCTGGAGGATGACCTAAATCATTATTTTTGACATAATGCCAAGAGTTTGAGCAGTGGTGGCCCAGTGGTGGAGACCCCGACTTACGAGCAGTAAGTCGTGGGTTCGAACCCAGCCAGGCGCATTACTTTGTGTAAGTTATTTCATCACCACTGCTCTCAAATCGGTGAAGGAAAATCATCGTGACGAAACCGGCATGTCCTAGAACCTAAAATTCGAAGTCATGTGACATCTACCAACCCGCACTGGGCCCGCGTGGTGGATTATAGCCCATTCCCTCTCATAGAGAGGAGGCCTGCGTCCCAGCAGTGGGAACATTAATAGGCTGATTATGCTATGCAAGAGTTTGCTTCTAACACACTTAATAGTATTCTATAAAAGGCAGAGTCTAGTCATTTTTTCAAATTAGACACAGAATGAGAACTTTTTTAACGTCGATATTACAGATAGTGCTCCAAAACCGCGGCCCTTCGTCATTTCCTCCTATTTTAATTTGGTGGAAGAAATGAAGGATTCTTCCTTTACTCCCTAGATCTTTTGATATCGGGAATATTCTCAATTTGCCTTGTAGACAGTCAAACGACGCTCGATACGTCATTTGGTTGATCCAGTTTTGTACTTGTAAGCTGTCAATAATTCACCAGCAACATTTCTTAAAGGCCTACCTTCGGTATTAAAAAGCTTTAAAAAATATTATGAAATACAGATCCCAAGTGCCCTATAGAAACCCTAGGTCACAAGAAGTACTCTCTCTTTTGATCGCCTCCATCCAATCGTCTATGAATTTCAATTTATTCCGCCAGCTCGGCCAGCTCTCAAGTATGAGGAGGTACTGTCGGCAAGGCTGTCACCGCCTGTGATCAAGTTATTCTTATCATGTAAGGTCAGCATAACACGCTATTTACGACCCCTTTAGTACGGTCGGCCTCATAAATACGTAAACAGTTTGGACGCTATCGCTCATGGTTGTAAAAAAGTTTAACATTTTATTTCGAGTGGATACCCGGATCGTCTGACAGGGTATGAAAGAAAACGGTTCAAAAGTTAAAATAGATATCAACCATATCAATGGTAAGTACATTATAAGTATATTTGTTACGAGTCTGAATTTGTGTTTGTTTGTTTGTGTGGAAAGATAATGCAATACAAGCCGTGTAAAATCCTATAATTTTTAAAACGAACATATTTCAGATTGTATGTCGACTTTTTATTCAAGCATTGCTTTCAAATCCCTGTAATCACTCCTAAATCCGTCCATCACATGACGTAGTACTTCGCTGCAACTAAAACAAAAAGCTGTTGACAGCTCAACAGACGCTTTAAGCGCCTGACAAACAGTGGCGGCTTCTTGAAAGCTTTTTACAAGTCGAGTGGCGAAATGTTCGGCGGTCCGCACCGGTTTGAACCGGTTTGGGCCGGCTCGGACCGGCGTGAACCGGTTATATCCGCCGTCTTTGAAGAGATTTAAGTGGTTTAGAGTGATCCACTCCGCGCGGGAGTTTCAGAGGGACAATTAAAGTGTATTTATAGTAATAGAGACTGAAGCCTGTTGACGTTTTTGATCTTTATTATTGGTGTATCGTTGAATTATGATTTAATTTGTGAAGCAGTTGTTGCTAGATTTATGTAAAAGCGTGATGAATGATTATGAGGCAGTTGTTTTGTGGTGGACATATACATAGGTATATACTTATCTGATGTAGGGGATGGGCGATTGGAACATGCGTATACCTCTAATAGCCATAAATCTTTACATAATACAGCCATTGTAGCTGGATGAGTTTACTATAGATAGTACTAGTGTAATTGAGAGCTAGCCTGTCAATTACACTAGGCTAGCGATCTAACACATGTCTTTATACAAACTGTATGCTACCCGCCTGTGATCATGAAAATAACATCAAGTTAGCGTTTTCAATACAACTTATCTAATATCTACGATTTAGGTAGAAAACTAAAACGTAAATACATATATACATAGAAAAGGGAAAAACCACTTAGTCTAAATCTTAGCATTATGTAAATCATAATTGAATGGAAAACAGTGGGATTACAGGTAGGATCGCTTCGTCCTAAACAATTACATCCGCCAGGGAGCAAACGGAGGGGGGGTGGCCCCGGCCGCTAAACATCGCCCTAGTGCTCGGATAATATTTAGTTTTATTAAATCAACTTGATGTCCTCCGCCGGACAGCATACTAATGAGATTTTTTCGAACCTTCCTTGACCGGGGTTGGAATCTCGGCCTAATCTAGTTCTAGATAATAGAGGAAATCTAATGGGAGTTACTACGAATTTAATCAACGTACGAATTTGTTAAGGTTTTTATGGAGACACACATTTTCACATTTTCTATTTAAGATATTTGTGATTTTTTGCACGAATAATTGTTTAAACGGTTACAGACCGGTATTGTTACAAAAATGTATACCAAAGTATTTTTATTTTATATAAAACGGCATCTAAACGCCTCATCGTTTTTGGCTGTACTACCTTTAATGCAACACAAGGACTTTTATAGGAGTGCCCACCTAATGTGACTGCGAAACGCAATCGCCCAATGCGACCAAAAGAACCTCTTTCACCAAACAGACCCTTGTAACAAGTGATCCCATATTCTTCTCTACTTTCCCTTAAATAGTCTACAGAACACTTTCTGCTAATCCCCGTCTGACCGCAATTCAACCCTCTTTCACCCCCTAGAGCCCTGTTTCACCCCCTGCCCTATTAGAGCCCTATTTGCAAGGTCCGCTTATAATTCCGCAGAGCGTTTCGACCGGTTCGCGTTTTAATTAATCGCTCGCGAATTGGACACCATTTAATTTATGTTGCAGTGAATGGGTTAGCGGGATGTGTCGTCACACTCTTCTTATATCGGAAGCAAAACTAAGAACTAAACAATCACAGAGAGTGTTTTAATGACTTAATACAATCAGTGTTAACCACGATATAAACGTTTATAAGTTCAGCACTGAAATGTACTCCCTGAATCTGAATCTATCTGACGAGAGTTTTAAGAACATAAATCGTCATTCCAATCTCCGTGCCTAGGAACCGTCCTAAATCATATTTAGGCACTAAATCTTGTTCTTCTATCTAGCTTTCATAATCCCGCCTTTTGTCAGAACAAATGAACCAAAAGTATACCGAGATAATTTATTGCTGTAATTAGTCAGCCCTTAGTTCATTACGCTCAACTATTGTTTTATATCAGAAAACTCTATTAAGCTTGCTACAAGTTATTCATGAAGTGGTTGACTGTAGAATTTAACCAACATTGTTGCGTGAAGATAGTGAAATAGTTCCCGTAGTTATGAAATACTTTAAGTTACGATATTCCTGCAAGTTCCCCCCACCCTAAACCGGTCTCTCCACTTCACCCCCGGGGGGTTGGACACATAAAAACGTTTGGGATGAAAACTTCCAAGTTATGAAATGAAGACTTTAATTCGTCAATACTCACACTTGTGAAAATTTAATTTGAGGAAATATTTTACGAGCACGTTTTAGCTAAAAAAGTAGCAACTACTTCGAAATGGCTATATTACTGGCCATGCTTTTATGGATCAGTTACGATGGTTATTTCATCCGGAATATGATAAGGAAATGTGTTACGTTATCTATTTACTATTTATACGAGCACTGCTCAAAATTCATCCTTCAGTTTATCCCGGACCTCAATAAAACACCTTTGCCTACCTTATAAAGATACTTTCGACGAAAAATATTGCTTTCAACCGTTTTCCGACGGTTACCGGACACGTCACGGACGCGGGATGTCCGGCGACGGTCGGCGCCGGCTGCCGGCTTATTATATCGCACGTTCTAGGCGGATAAGCTGGGATGTAGGCCGGATAGTGTTAATAGGGTGGTTCAGGAAGAGAGGCTAACAGTCGACATGAGGGACGTGAGGGTTTGTAGCATTGTATGACGACTTGTTACATGTGTGTTAATGACAACCATCAAGTTACAATTCAGCTATTGATCTAGTAAGCCAACTCTAAACTTCTACGGTGTAACTAGGTACTTCTAATATTGCTTTATTCTCTAGAATGTGCTAGAAGATTATTACCATAACCCCTAATCGATATTTATTGCCTATCTCCAAACCTATATAAAATTCAGCAATAAAACTATCAGTCCCTACACTTCCAATGTTGCCAAAAAACTTAAAAAAGAAATACATGCGGTTGCCAAACGCTACAAGAAGCACCTGGCGGCTTCCAGCTGTTGCAGAATGTCCCGGTTCCACTCGCTTCCTTCCGAATGGCCCAGTGTTGGACCACGGCCAACGAAACAGATGAAGCCATTGAACTGGAGAATAGATATGGCGACAGAAAGCGGCGCGAAATGTAAGAAATATTCAGTGTTGTTTATAATATCTTTTTGTCAGTTAGGTAAGGAGTCTTGGAGATATTCAGTTTTGGTTCTTGTAATTTAAAAAAAAACTTCGTTGTTAAACTGGTGAGGGCACACCGCAGACATTTCAGTAAATAATCTGTCAGAGTTCGATGTCCGGCGCCGCGTCCACAATTTGTGCACAGGTTTGACCAAACCTTTAGTAAAGTACAAGTCTTAGAGAAATATTTTTTTTTTGGTTTTTTATAATTGAAGACGAGAAGATAGTATAAAGATTGCATTGAGAGTAAAAATTATGTACGAATCAATAGCGTATTTCCAAGTCCACTAAGTTTGAAGTAAACTCAATTAAGGAGCATAGAGCATAATCCGAGAGATAGTCTCAAACATTGAGCGATAAATGCGCAATAAACAATCTTCTAGATGAGAACCGTTCATCGATAAAATTACAGCATATAACGAGTTTGGCTCCTCGCCAACAGCCTCGCTCACCTACCCTATAGTATGGCGTTAGATTCGTCCGTCACCCAACAAAATACGACAAAAGAACTACTTGTGGAACAAACCTACAAGTGCGACATCAACAAGTAACCTTATTTATTCTGTACTAGTCCGTAATGGCTCCGCTGTGTAATGTGTATACTACAAATTGATTGTTGATACAGATTGGTGTACTGGTTGTTTACTCAGCTCTGTGCTTAGAAAGCTATCTAGACTGTATGTTTAGGTGATTGAGTTGGCGATTAGATTTGTGGTTAGAAATTGGTGGCCTGTTTATTTATTTTACTATAACAGGGAAAACAAACAATTGTACAGTGCAGACTGTGCAGAGTACGTCTAAATATAAAAATTAGTGTAGGTTAATTTACAATCCACTACTTTTTCAGAATTGACCATATTAACTTTGACCCCGTAGTATTTATTTTTCGAGTATTATCACGGTGAGATATCGATATATAGAGATTTAGCACGTCTGTGATGTTACCATAGTTATTTAATTTGTTTTTTTTTTGTATATTTTGCGATTGACATAATTATAATTCATGTAGTATCCCACTAAAATATACATTCGTTAACCCTAATCAAATCAATCTAAGTTTCCCAGTTTCAGTAAACACGTGTATAATTAGGCTGAGCCGTTAATTGAACCTCGTCTTATTGACATTTCCGAAAACAGCCTGGCGGTCTAATTATGGAGGACGTCGATTGTCTCATTATTTTGATAACGACGTCGCACGGAATAGTTTAATAACCCAATAATTTGATATCCTGTAACTTCCGCCACGCGACTTGAAATTCCCGGGAATTGGTAAATGTAAATTTTCAGATTTTTCTTCTGAATAGATAATTATTTTGAAAGGAAAGCATTGCTTAAGGTTTTAATTAAATAGAATCCCGTCGGGCCTAAAACCTGCTGATTACTTCAGAATTACTAAAACACTTTACATTTTAGGTCGTCTAATTTCTACATTCAATATTTACGAAAGATAAACTCACCATAGGTAGGTAATGAGGCGTTTATTTTTTAAATGTAAATAATGCTTTCCCGCCAGGACCTCGCCGCCATCTTTAATATTGTTGTGTTGCTAATTAATTTGGCTCCGAGTCGCCATATTTTTTCCCCAATCAAGATTCCCTTTAATTTGAGTCTCGAGTGGTCTCTGCCTACGTTTTATATTAAAAGTAGTAATAAATAAAAATAAGACCTTTTCAGTCCTCGTGGGCCATTGAAACGTTTATTTTCTCGTTTAATTCGTCACAATGTCACAGGACCGCTGGTTTGTTACCGATTTTAATGAAATTTCACAGCAGGCCGCCTTTTATGTAGGTATCGTAAAATAAATGTGAGGAAAATGGAAGAGAAACCAATATTTTTGTAGCCGTCCTTGTTTAATACTCGTCGCGTCCCCAGCGCGAGAGGGTTGAACGGTTTTAAAAGCATGTAATCTTGTTACTTCTACGTGAGGGTATTTTGGAATATAATATTTTATAACATCTCTTGTTAATAGGCCTGACTCGGCCGGTCGCTTTTATAATCCTAAACCCTTTTTAATTATGAAATACTTAAACTCGGGCAGATAATTGACACTTATTAGATAAGTACCGTTTTTAAAAGCTTTAATTACCTATTAAGAAGTATCTAGACCGTCGTTTAATCTGCGTCGTAACCCGTCATAGCCCATTATAATGACAACGTAGCTAACCTATAAAGAAACTTTCAAATTATTCAGAGCTGCCAAACTTTAGTACAAACCATTCTCGTAAGCGTCATGAAATATTCTAAAGTAAAACTGTTAAGTGCCTCAAGTACCTTCAACTAACAAACGGAACTCTGTGTAATTACAGCCCACTATATCACCACAAATAACAGTTTTCAGGAAAGGGAATTACACAGTTGATAGGTACATTAATTTTTAAAAAGTTGCGTACTTATGCCGCGGCATTAGTTAACTAACTTTTGAACTAAAACAAAACTTTGATCACGTAATTTTGTCGGCACTCGAGAGTATTATTGAAAGGGAACCGGTTTTAACCGGCGCTAACCGGTGCTACCCGGGGCACACTGCCCGGTAAATTACTTTTTAATTAAAGCAAAAAGAACGTTTCATCTAACAAGTCGTGTTTAAAGAACAAAGTCAATGAAAGTATAATTTTCTTTTGGACAATAAATCAAAAAGTTTGGCGTGTAAACCACGAATTGTAATAAAACTTGAGAAACGGTCAAGGGTGAGTCGTGCTTGGCACAGATCCCAGAATATTCTAAAGCTTATAACTTTAAGTTGGTCTGTAGAGACGACAACCTTAAGATTACCAGAAATATATTTTCCTTTTTATTTATACAAATTGGTTCCGTAAGTAGCGAAATTGAATTGGCGTTGCGGCCTGATGGGAAAATAGGCCATTATATTAAATGGAGCCATTTAAAATAATCAAAAGCCTTTTTATCCGATCTTCATTGAATTGTCCAATTTTGCCCAAAGCTTCCATTTGCATTTTAGTATAAATAAGTACCTACTAATGGTAAAAGGTTAGTTTAAGTTAGCCCTATTTTTCTGAAGTCATGTTTGTCGATAACTTCATGAGATGGCTGAAAAAATGTTAATGTATCTAAAACCTATTTAGCCCACGAGTCATCATATATTGCTTTTCCCTTCAATCCGGATTTGGGTCCAAGTCCTATAAATATTTCCACATCGCGATCTTTGTGTTTGTATTTCGGCCGATGCCTAAATAAATTGACTCGACCCAACGACGAAATGATGTGATAAAGGCAGAAGATACGAGGAGATGGTTATTTTATTACATTAACGAGAAGTCTGCCACGTTGGGCTAGTGGTCGCCAGCGCGTCTCATGAGCACAGGGTCCTGGAATCGATGCCCGAGCGGACATGAAGTTTGGTTTTCATTAGGAATTTCTCAGTAGCAGCGAGGGATCAGGATCTGTGCCCAATTAATAGCAATAGGCTCGCCCCCTATATGGACTTAAACATAACTGGCGAAATGTGGATGTACAATAGGTACACCTCTGCTATAACTTTCGGACATTAGAGGCGTGATGTTATAGTTTTATGATAAGAAAATTCTAAGTCGTATAAAAGTATAAATACTGAGTTTTAAAGATACGCTCAAACAGTTCACCGAAAATTTACAGATACAAAATATAAAACAACACGCCCCTACCCTCTGACTTCTTTATCCGTAATACTCGTTCGTTTAACAAAGAAATATCCACAAAATCATATTTGATCCCGTCCAGCACCGAAAGCTCTTATCTGCCGATGACCGCCCACAATCGACTCACACATTTACATAGAGCTCAGATTCTATTCCCTTTTATTAAATTACTTGTGACCTTTTTCTATTATGTCAATTTAAAGGATCAGGGTCTCACGTCTTGCGCGTTAGGAGCTCGTCACCGACCTCGGTCGTCAGGTATGAGGAAATTGGTCCTAGGAACCTGAATTAGGTAGTTTAATAGAGAACCGTAATATTTTACAATGGTGACGGGTCGTTTGGGGCAATTGTATGAGCGGTCGGCTTTGTACGACTGGACGTGCTCAGAATTAAACGAAATGTTGGGGCAGTTGACAATTGTAGCGCTACGCTTAAAGTTATGGTTGACCAATGAAACATTAGCAATATTGAAAAGTTGTGCCATAATTGTTAATGTAGTATGTTAATACGGAACGCCATTTATGTCAGTGTTTACAAGTAAGGAAAGTTAAGTTTGTTTATAATAACAGCAAAACATCTTCACGTAATATATTAAGAAATTGTCTACCGAAACGAAGCCGCCACGGTAATGACAATAAAATACATTAACATTCTAGTGCCCATTCAACAGATATTTATCATAATTTTCTTTAACGTTATTTCACCGAAATTATCATCACAGAGGATCCATTTAAGCTAATTAAAATACACATAAAATGGTACCTGGCCCTTGTCGAGGCCTTAATGGCGGGAAACGAAGATAACAATGGCGGACAAACGTAGAATAAAAACGTAGAAAACGCGACTAATTCTCTTCTAAATGTCTTAAAGATAGTCTTTATGAATATTTTTCGTTGATACGATGAGGCTGAAGAGTGGTAAAATATTTTTTTCAGCGACAGAACAAGCGACAAGTTCGGTAAACACAAGTTCTGTTAACCCTAAGCACACGGTACTTTAGAACCTTATTAAAGAGCTGTAATACCGGTACGGATACTTTGCGGACCGGCTGTAGACACCGGACTCTGACAGATACTTAAGTAACATTATCTGCCCGGAGGTGTGTCCACAATTTGTTAGCGACCAAACCTTAACAGAGCGCCAGTGTGCGAGCTTATGTAAAAGTAAAAAAAAACTGCCTTTTAAAACCTGTTTAGTCATGTAAGCCCAAAGGTTAGTTAGTTAGTGCTTTGAATCTTTGTCACAGTAAAAAAAAAATTCTATTTGTATAATTTTTAATATTTTATACGCAAACCCTGCGTAGGGAACATAGCTGTTTTTGACATGGAAAGAAAAATTCGAGTGCGAGCAGGGTTTGAACCTGCGACCTTCCGATTCAGTACACCGGATGTCTTAACCAACTAGACCATCGCACCCCGCTCACAGTTCTCGAAATTTTCGTTCCATTAATAACGTCTTACGGTGACGTTAGCGCCATCTATTTAAGAAAGTATCGAACTAACTTAAACCAACACGTTGACATTGCAGTCAAATCAATGTTGTATAGAAGTCGCCATACCAAACTAATTTTTAATATTTTATACGCAAACCCTGCGTAGGGAACATAGCTGTTTTTGACATGGAAAGAAAAAGTAGTAGTAGTTTTGTATAAGTTCATAATTAAGCGAATATTAACATCGGTCTTTATGAAACAAAATTAACGAAACATAACTTAGATGAAGTCGGCCCGCAGCCATTGGAACTAATAGGTTGTGAAATGGCACAAAGTTTGCTGAAATATTTCTTTATTCAGTTTTAGTGGGTTACACATTCATTGGTAGTGACGTTATGTAGTTGGTAATAAATTGTAAACTTAGTGCCAAGGTTGGGTCGGTGTGTTGCTTGCGAGAGACCAATGACCAACGGTAGACATTTTTCAATAAAAAAATCGGTCAAGCCGGTGCGAACAAATTGCGGACACAGCTGTCGACACGGACACCACTATACGAATACTCACTGTCAGTGTCCATATCTAGAGCCACGTCCGGACTTTGTCCATTTGATGCTTAACGTGGCTCTTGATTGGCGTTGTTAAACTTTTTCCTGTGTTGTACAGAAATTGCTGTATTTTGGAGAATTAAAAATACGCTTGCAAGCGCCCTAACAACTATGACATTTAGTTCAGATACACGTATCTTAAGTTTCAAATGACATAATTCAACATTAGCTTGGAGAGATAGCCTTGCGTATATCTTGTATCTCCAAGAGAAAACGTTCTAACAAACTACAAACTGAAAGTTTGATTAATTTAGTAAGTTCACATTGTCCATATTTAACGTACGGTCAATGACCGCCTGCGAAGTTCATAGACTCTGACGTCACACAATACAGTACGACTTTACCCACTCAACAATAAAGTTTATTTATTCGCTTTGGGTTCATAATTATCTATACAAACGAGTAGGTCAAACTTCTAAATACATCGGGTGACGATTTGCGATGTAGGTGAACACAAACGGTTTCAGAGTTGATCGCGCAAAAATGGTTTCTTAGTATCCGGGTCCTACCCACGATTTTCTGAATTTCTTCGAGCCATCCGGCTGTTGGTCTGCCCAAACTTCTTCTACGGTCTCTCGGCAACCATTCCGTGAAGCTTTACTCTAACTAATTACCAGTAACCCTATATGTTGAGAGAGGTTAAACAATAGCTATGTTAATGAAGAAGCTGTGCGATAATCAACACCTGTCGATTAGCGTCGATACACGTCTGCCAAGTTTTTCTGACGTCACTATATGCTAAGGTGATCGGAGATACGAAACTGAACAAAAGCGTCAGTTTTCTATTCTACTGTATCTGTAACGTATTAGGTATATTGAAGAAAAAAATATCCTATCTTTTAATTAACTTAATAAGAACACCTTTTCGAGGACCTAATAATCTTTTACTACTAGGTAGACCTCTGCCTAACCCTTCGAGAATTACAGGCGTGATGTTATGTTATGTTGTTGTACCATATATTGCAATGCATATTAACCAAATAATATAAAAAAAATATTTTGGTGACCACTCTGGCCGAAAGACTCGAAGTGTTTGAACACCAAAGGGCTATTTTCAGGTCAAAGAAACAGCATGGCCATACAACGTGGCTGACCGACAAAGTCTGTTACTAAAGTCGTTATACCCTGTGGGTTTAAATTAAAGCTAACTTTAACTTAACTAAATCGCTCAATGCTGAACAAAGCATCCTAACACAGTGATAATTCTCTTTAATTCTAGACGAGTACTAAAGATAAAACATAATGTTCATTTAAATTATATAATTCTACATTTATGTGCCGTAAAATTTTAATTACCTAATGTAAGTAAAACAGTGGCGGACCCATGTTTTAGTTAATTAAACATTTGGAAACATAAGCTCATTATGTTGGAACGTACTTACGTAGACCTAGATAGTACAGTCGACAACAAAACAATGATGATGAAAGTGTTGGTTCTGATTTACTTCTTACGTTTATTCTATGACACTTAAAAGAGGGCTCTTAACAACTAGTGAACTTATTTGTTAAATTAATATAAAAAGTCAAGATGACTTTTCTTACTCAAATGATTGTTTGGCATGACTTTGATAATATGTAGGTGCCTATAGAAGCATACCAAAAATTCTAATATTAGCTGGTTAGTTTTTAAAACCCCACTTAATTAAAGCAAGCAGCACCAAAGCATCCATCACGTTTGTGCCTCAAGCACAGAGTTCATCTAACGAACACACATACAAACATACAAGCAGGCGTATCTCAATGTACTACAATCTGGTAATTAAATTGGCGCCGTGCCGCGTTGTACGCGACTGTTCAAATGAGAGTAGAATAGTTCGCGGCACCTACTGGTACGATACTGAATGTAACCAGTTTAATATTGTGTGTTTCGTTTCGTGATATGTGATGCAACAGTCTTGAAAGATTAATAAGCAATTACATCAGAGGGACCAGCATCTGTAATTGGCCTTCAATCACAAAGTTTAAGTTTTCTAGGCGTGAAGCGTTTGAAATTGCCAACTGAACGTTAAAATAATCCATACACGCTATCACAGATAACCTCAAAAACATAACCCCTCTAATCTCTCTTTGCCAAAAAACTCGTATTAAATTACCATCACCTTAACGACAGCAATTTATTCGCGTTGGCAACAGCTCTGCCCCCTCCCTCCCCGCTATTGTATCAAATGAAGCTTACCGAAGCCCACACAAAGGTTACAATGCGTCGCTTTAGGCAGCCCCTCAACTTTATTAACAAAGTGTAAGCTCCGTCTTAGGGGACTGGCAGCAGAATAAAGAAATAAATAAGTACTTAATTAGAAGGGTATTTTTGAACATTATTATTATTTGAATTGAAAGTAGATTAAACTTGGTCCTTTGAGACAGATTTGGGATTTTTGTTATTGGGGTATTGTTCGATTCAGCTAAATTAGAGAGATAAAATTAACTTGAAGCATTATAAATATGTGTAAATAAATGTCTGTATAGGGGTTTTATCCTGGTCCTGGGTGTGTTGGTCCTTTTCTTGTACAAAAACTTATTAATGTCAATAAACGGATACAACGGACTACAACAACGGGACTTTTAAGTTAAAACATTAAAATTTTACAAATAAAGTTTCATTGCAAAACAGGGAATCACTTAACCACCATACAAAGCAAAAGCCGTATCTAACAGTGACCTGTAACTATCCTACGTCCCTGAGGCGTAGTTACGTCTCAGCTGAACACGTGGTTGTACCTCGCCCACTAATTAAACATTAATAGAAACGGTTTTACTCGTGTGCAGGCTTCGTATTCAAAGTGATAGTCGGGTTACAGACTGTAGGTACAGGTAAAGAAAACAGTCTGCTATGTAATTACGATTGTTCTCAAAGTCGGCAGCGTAGGAATTAGTAGGTGCTTTATATTGCTTGTTTTTGCAGGCTGAGGTAATTACTTGCCATCTGATTAACAGTATACACAAAATTAATATTATTTAAATAATGTTTTCGTAAGCAAAAAAGTTCATACAACTGCTATTTACGCTGTGCACAGTGTGTCTACATTAGCGTAATGGCGGCTACGTTAGTGAAGCGCGCCACTCATGCCCACGGTTGCAGTAATTCACTCGCCGAGTCAAAACGAGCGGTTTGTGGGACGCGAACGGGACGCAAACATGTGCAGAATGTGGATGGATTTCAGACTGCGCTTATTGAATGGCTCTTTGTCGAGAATTCCATGGAAATATAAATGTATTTGGTCGAGCAAAGCTGTAGCTAATGCCTTTAATATTCTTAATACGCTTTTCTTGGTTGCCCCATTAACAGCATCTGCACTATGTGTTCAACCGGTCTATAACTAGATATACTGTCTCCGAATAGCAATTAAGCATATTCAATGTGTTTCTAATAGTAAGTAATTATCTTGTGCTGCTGGTAACATATTTCAGCACTCATTACTACGTATGAATAGTACCGCAACTAGATACGAAGCGAGATGACCTTAAAGCTATACCACCTACAGCTATAACTCACAATATCGTCAATGGTGTTCTGACATGTCCGTTCTGTGTTCGAAGTTTTTCGGCCAAAGTTGGATATGCTCGGCACTTGAGAGCACATGAAAGAGCAGCACACCAAACCTCTCGTCAACCACCCCAGAAAGCCGTCGAATGCTGAAGTCGCTGTGGCTGAAATCGGCTAGATGGCATCATCATCATCACCACAATTAGGTCGCATGGTTGTAGAACACTAGGAAGTGGCCGAAAGTCCGGCGTTTAACCGACTTATACTGGATGCTGGATGGCTTTTGGTTTTGAACCCCCGACACAAACATAAGCGTGTAAGTTTAACGTATGTGTGTGACATCGTAGCAACCATCGTGGCTTTTATTTTTTTGACCATACCCAAAAGCAATAATCTCCTGAACCGCTGCTCAGACTAGGCGGCCCTGGCGTGGACGCGCACGTCCGCCACGAGTGCGGCGAGGCGGTGCTGCACGCCAGCTTCCTGGTCAACGAGGGCGCACTGGTCACGGCCACAGCCGACGACCAGCTGCACCTCTGGACCTTCCGCCAGAAGTTGCCGCAACGGCTGCACTCGCTCAAGTTCCAGAGAGAAAGGTATCACTGCTCCGAGTTGTTACTATGATGTGGTTTTTGCTTGTTCTTTTTCTAGATGTCGGTGACTTGTGGTGTCGGAGATCTATATGTAAACGGAGTAGGTGCTGATATTCTGTAGCCTCCTCCAGTCCTCTAACCACGATATGTATACATGCGCAAGCAACACGCGTGTCACAACAGCGACTGCGTAATGGACATATGATATAAGTTGCTTAGGGCGTGCCACCACCGCGACGCGATGGTACTTAAACGAACGAATCAAGTGTCAACGCGTGTCGCTTGACGTAAGTCGCATCGCCCGAGGTTGTGGACGAGGTGTAAAATCTAGAAGTTTGGAGAAGGGGGAAGGTATTACAATAAGATAAAAATCTTCTTGTAGTGTGCATGCAGAAAGAGACGACACAAGTCACCGATATCCAAGCTGCAGTCTGATGCATAGATTATAGACTTTTTGCAACTTTATAAAGTTAAGTTATTAGCACTAGTATAAACCGCGATGTCAAATAACTTTTATTGGCAAAGTTGAGGTCGGTAACTTGCGCGGTAAGGCATTCACAGATCATTGACTTGTTGCTAGTTTTACCTATCAAAGTAATCCTAAACTCAACTTGTGCAATGAAACTTGCTATTAGGCATCGTGGACGTTGTGCATTAGGTTAAACTATTATCACAAAGACCATTAAGAAACCACTTATTTTAACGAACATAAGAATAACAATTCTACTTCGACTACCCAAAAATAAACAGCATATATTTGCCATTGAAAAAAAAATCTGACACGATACAACTTTATTTTCATAGCAGTAAAATCTTTTACCGCTCATTTTAAGCTACACTTTAGTACCGCACATTTAGATGCACTAACCTTATTTGCAAATTACAAACTTGGATAGTGTAATGTCGTGGAAGTTGAACCAAGTCTCAACTGAGAAGGAAGCTAGCCAGTTAGTTGGCGGGCCGGTCTGTTTGACACAATTATATGAACTTTTATTACCCCTCCCCCCCCCCTCCCGCGTCCCTTCCAACCCCCACTGGCGCCGGCTCGTATTTCATTCCGCTTGAGGTGGTTCATTCCCATTATTTAGTTCAGGATAATTTTACTGCTCCGGCCATCTGTTTGATGTTATGGACCAATTTTTTGTTTGTTTCCAGACGATTGATGTTAATCGTTCTGAAATTGTCTCTGTTGTTGTACAGGGGGAAGTTTCTCGACGTTTCTAGGTTATTTTTATATTTATTTTATGCGTGTGTTGTTTGTCGTACAGAATATCAGAATATTTTTCTTTCTTCCTATTAATAAGCATAACGGGTATAGACGTTAGCTCCGCTAAACACAATAAATGTAACGTTGCATAGGCTTAGCAATTACTAACTGCATACAATCATGCACTGCATAAATTACATTTACAGTTAAAACAAGCATAGTTTCTATAATTACTTATACTACTAGTTAGTTAGCAAGTTTATTAATACCACAACATTACTGTTTTGCCGTAAGTAGAACACTTGTACCCTTTTATCAAAATTAAACAAGAGATTTCAACCCTCCACGCTCTGACCTGCCATCAATCTGCACAAGCGTCCATTCGTCCCCCAAATGCTAATGTCAGTGGCGGTCCATTTGGCCGTCAGCACCAAATAAAGACGGCATCACTTGCAAGCGACGTCGCCGTTTAAAAATAGGACGTCGCCGTCCCCCAAACCCCCAACTGTTTGCATACAGAGCACTAATTACTTCAGTTAACGCCAACCCGTCACGACCCGGGGTCGTGTCAGATGCAATGATTGGGGCACATTCGTGACGAGAATTTTTGTTCCATATTAACTTATATTGCGGTCCATAGATGTAAGTAATGTCACAATTCGGTGAGTCGTCGTCGTCGTGTGTTCGTTAGAGGTCTCTCGTCATTTCCGCCCGCTTTTCGTGTTCGCTTCGATTTGTCGCAGCTCGTTTGTACACATTTCCGGCGATGCTAGTCCTTTACTTTTCTCTCTATTTGTTCGGAAAAAAGACCTAGATTTTATGACCAAATACAATAGTAATGAAATTGCTGAAATAGGTACAGAGAATAATAGAACAGTAATTAAAATGGCTCGTTTACATTTAAAATGGAATTTGTGAAAGTTGGTCGACAGTTTACAAGCAAACTTTATTTGCCATAAATCAGAGCGGTATTGTCTGTGGGTCGTTATTATTGCTTTGTTTAATTCATCACTAGAGGTCGCTGGGGTGGGGTGAGGTTGTTCGGGTGTTGTCATAGCAACGGGAATGTTTTGTCCCTTTGAAACTCGAGCTGTTCTCTTCAGAAACCTTGTCTTTACACCACATGAGACGATAAATGGATATTATTTGGGATATAATTTGGGTTCATATCGTGTTCCTGATCTACCCGCGCGAACCTATCGCGTTTGAAGGGTTAACTCAATAATAAGGAAAATCTTAATAGGCTGTAAAATAGTTATGATCTTGAATTATTGGCATTTTTATAGCCATCGAATATTAAGGAAATATGTAGGTATGGATATCTATTTTTACGACTGTTTGTGTAAGACGCCATGCTACATAATACACTTCCAATACGTCCATGTCCACGTTATATTCTATTAGCTTTTCTATCGTATCGTCTATTCTGTTTTCTATTTTAATCTGGTTGCAATTATCATAGCAATATTTAGTAAGAAGCCACAACATTGCTTTCTGCTCTAATAACAAATAATGCTGATAATGAGAACACATAATATATTTTGCTAGAAAACGTTAAGGAAAACATATTTTGACTTTCAAAATACTCTAAATTAATTTATCTGTGCTTTCAACTTTTCTCATTAACAATATATGTAAGAGCGGCTATACATTGTTCGTGACGGCACGTTCTATTCGTCTGCCTAGCACAGATAAGCCGACCCAAAGCAGATACTACACATATTCGCATTTATACGCACCCTTTTGTCAACACAGTTGCTCTTACTCCGTCACTATCATCGTCACATATTGATGACCGCTTCCCGCACCTCGTCACAAGGCCGGGTTCACACAAAGAGATCACTCCTCCCCCGTCCACCTCTACGTCCTTCCATGAAGGAAAACAGTCTAGTACCACACAATGGCCTTCACACTACAACAGCACAACTCGCTTGACTCATCGCAAGAAGCAAAGTTGTGTAGTTTGACCTGCAACTTGACTGACCTACAACGGATGGTGTTGAGTTTATCTTAAACCGTAGTAGATTCACCCAGCAATAGTGCAACGAGTGGGCTCGTAGCACTACTGCTGGTTACAACTGTCTACTACAAAGTTAAAATATGGCAGGAATATTTGGCTGGCAGGAATATTTGTAATGTGCAACCTTCAATCCCAGTTCTGTACTTAACTATATTCACCAACTTATAGTTATAAGCTAAAGCGTCGTATTTCCAGGCTCTACTCCAGTACACGGTGTATTCCAACTACTGACACACGTTGCCACACCGCAGCACAACAAAGCGTTCCCGGAGGCTGCGACCAACAAATACCAATTAATTGTCTCAGAAGCAACACTGTGTCGCCTGTGACCATGTTGAGTACTATAGCTTACATAATACTCACGTGTTGGTAGGCAGTGTCTTTGGAAATGAGATCCTGTTAATTCTCTGAAGGGTATATATAATTCACGTTACCAATTTACCGCCTTTATGGGTTAGGTAATTTTGTACATCTGAGTGATCCACGATTGAGACCAGCTTGTCGAATACTGCCTGTTTCATGGTTGGTGTACCTATAATCTGTGTGTGAATATAACGTTCATAAATGATGTCCCTATTTTATATGTAACAGTGCGACATATTTGACAAAAATGACTAAATTGACACATTAAACAACAAGTTCTGTTTATTAAGAAGACAAATTATTAAAGCAACTTCGATCGATGAGTGTTGGTTCATAATACACTAAATCATTACAATGAACGCATTCCCAGCACCCCCAGGTACATTCAAAACCGTAAGGTGACCAGTAACGAGGGTTGTGGAGGTCACATAGGTAGTTAGTCCATTCAAAATACTGATATTCAGCCGCATCCGGCCTGACTAGAAGCAAACCCACAACACAGTTGGGAAAAGGCTAGACAGATCATAAGGGTTTCAAAACTATTATTATAACCGCCTAAAATCCAATAATAATTCAATTAGTGATAGAAAAACTTATTGATGTTATTTTGTGCATAAAATATACAAGTTTTCTTTTCTATAAATCTAAGCTTTGAAACGGAATAACGTTTATATTTCAGGTTATTATTATAAGCTAGACAAACACTGGAGAGACATTTTACAAATAACATGGGAAAAACTTGTTGAAACTTGACGTAAACAAAAGCTGCTGAAGAGCTTTACTTTACAGACTGTAACTTAGAGGTTAGTACGATAGTATATTACAAAACTGGTGATAGCTGATAATCCGATATACAAGAATTGTAGAAACAAAATAAGCTTGTTAATAGGTACTTATGTTAAGAAGGTGTATTCTTACACACCTATTCTGACTCAGGTATCGTATCATCATAAATACAAACTGTATTATCATGTATCACTCACGCGGTTGACTTATTGACCACTGCATTACACGTCAATCGAACGTAATGCTTCAATCACCCACAACACAACACCGCTCACGCAACCAGGCGCGGTCACCTGTCAAACGTGCAATGATCAGCGGTGGTCAACTTCTTTCCTTCACGGTATTGAGTGGTTGTCGCTTAAAAATATAGACATTTTTCAGTTATTTTCTTACAGAAATTGTGGAAAATGTGCCTCAATATGTGTTTAAGAAATGCCACCTCGGTTTAAATAGATATCAATTTCGGTTAGAGTTTATAAAATAATGTACTTTAGGGATATTTTAATTGTAAATGGATTGTTAATATTATTACACATTTTTATAACGTTTACTTTACATGACATGTCTTAGTAAATCCAGTTTCTACAGTGTTATACCGCAACCTACCCGCCCCTGGTGTCACATCCTGTCTATCAATAATATATCCGTAATGTTCAAAGATGAAGTGTTGGTCAGTCCCTAACTGTCTCATTAATGAGCAGCTTTGTGAGCTGCTAATGAAGCGTTTCGCGCCAAGTGACGTAGACCTCACGTCACGTCACGTTTATGCTAAACAGATGAGAGAAGCTCAATATTTGATTAGTAAGGATTTGTCTTATTTTATCGGATGAGTCTTTTCAGGACGCAGAATAAACGAAAATAGGAGCAGAGATGGAACTGTTTGGGTCTTAATATACCAAATCTTACTATTGTATACGAACATTATTTAACACTAAACTTAACAACTAACTATACTTATAAGGGGTACTATAACAAATAATCGAATACGCATAATTTTGGCACAGTCGGCCGCAAAATTGAATAAATGTATATTTACGTTCGGGAAGTAGCCGTTCGGTGTAGCTCGTACTTTAGCCGGTCCCGAACGAAGTTTCCCGATCAGCACAAACCGACCGAAAGCCTCGTCTAGAATATGTGTAGTAAAGTAGTAATGCATAGCTTCGAGCTTTGTTGTTAAAAAAATATTGCAGACCCGTACTAGCCTGTACCCATAAAACTACTTTCTACTCATTTATGATAATAACACTGAATACACCTAGCTGTAATGGCCGCCATGCACCTTCCAATCTATCTTGTACATTCGACTCTGACGATGCAATCTGTATTCAAATGATATTGCACCTACATTACGTCTTAGCATATTAATGGCTTCGTCTGAAGATCCGGACGATATGCTGGGGGGCTCGTGGTACTCTTGACGGCAAATTAGTACTCGTCTTGTGGCTTATCTTAGGATCGCTCAAACCGGTTTTGAAAAATTTCGGACGTGGTTTCGGATGCCGGAGTTTGACAGGTACTGTGCTAAAAAAACTGCGAGTATCCGGTGTTTACAATTTGACTGTTAAGTACGGAATAATTGTAATGCGGCTCCGGACATGGACATCTCCATACAAATTTCTGCTTATTGAATTTACTGTCATTGCCCTTGTCCGGAGCAGCTTCCACACTCTCAGGTCCTGGTTTGGCCTATTCTTAAGACAATCTCTATCATTTATGTTTGCCTAGTACAGAAACACAATAATATGCATTCTTATTGAATACTTGTAGGTGTCTAGTGTGGCACCTAACAGTGTTGGGTGCAACAAATATCTGTAGTTTTTGTCCTTCACCACTATACGCAAGTAGGTTGCCATTAGATTGGCAGATTCTTACCATTCTTACCGCACTAACACTAAACACAGTCTTTGCAATACAAAGTCATTAATCAGAACTATTTCAACACCAAATCGCACAGAATCAGAAATTTAAAAAAAAAGAGCTTTAATATTTGTTGCACCCGTTACTAGGTAGTTTCTGATTCTTACATATGAACTGACATGCATAATGAGCATTGTGCAAATTGAGCATACATTTCGTGACATGTGCACAATCATGAGCGCACATTATGTTACATGTACACAAACTTGAGCGTACATTTTGTAACGTGCACAAAGTTGAGCGTAAATTTTGCGCTGTTACAGATCACGCATCAAACTCTCACTATCAACTAACGAAATCAAGGGGTGAGTGTGTGTTAGTTTGATGTCGCACGCACTCGCACGCACTCGCATGCACTCGCACGTACTGTGAATACTTCGGCAGGAGGCTGCTGGACAAACACAATACAAATACACACCTACCTTTTTCATAAATACTTCCTCTTTATAATAATTTCATACCAATTTATTCTCCATCTCCAAATAAACTCTATAACTTATCTAAAACATGTTTACCACAAAATGTGGTCAGTATCAACACAACAAACGAAACACAGCGCAAACTTCACATTCGACATCTCTTAGTAATCCTCTGTACTGTCTGTTACATTTTTCCTACAAAATACTCTGATAAATATAACACTTTACCCAGTATACAAAGTCCAATCACGTGATCGTCCAGACCCAACACTACCAGAACACTTGACTGTAACACAGCATGCCGTAGCCAATCAGAACACCGCATACGTCGTATTTACATAGGATACTGCACGATTCATATTTATTCGGCATGCCTTCAGTAGTCGTTCTCATAAAGTTTTGTAGTTTACCGTAGACATACCTATTAGGTTTTCCTGAAACAGTTTTCTTCCTTGATTTATTTTCTGTAGATTAACCGTTACTAAAGCTTTGGTAAAGATTATTTAATGTCGTAAGTATACGCAATAATAAGTAGTAGTTATAGAAGCTGTGAGTTTGAAGTCTATCCGTTGTTGCATTATTGTCGTAAAACGTGACCCTCCTACATAAAACCTTACCTTTTCAACTGATTTTCGGTTAACAAGGTATTGAAAAACCATATCCATTGTGTTGGGTAAATGCCAGGAAGAGCCTATAACCCGCAAACGATACGCCCCCGAGATCGCCGTATAATCGCCATGTAAAGGGTTAATTAAAAAGTTTACAGCGACCGACTTTATCAGCACCGCCCATTACAAGCTGGGCAGGCAACATTACTACGATACCACGACATGAGAACAGAAGACCAACACGAGCCTTGCGAAAAGATCCCGCATCGTTGTCGAGGAGCTTCGTCCGAGCCGAAACGAGGCGAATGACGTCGTATTCGCTTTTATTGCATCGAAATAAAGCTCTGTCCGCCCGGCTCAAGCCGGTTCCGAGTCGTTAAGAGTGCTCACTCCGTCGTGTGGCGTGTTATGCGTTGTCCTTCTGCACTTATTCTGCCTGCGCCGCGACCGTTTAGATAAACTTTGACTGTTGTACATAAAAAATAATATCTCTTCTATACGTAGACGCTTTTGTTAACAATTTTCGTTCAATGAACACGTTTTTCGCTAATTATTATAAAAGCCGTGTTTATGTGTAGAATTCAGTTCACGTAGAGCAATCGATTTTAATTCTATTAGCTTTTCGCTTGTTTATTGTTTGTGAGACGGGACGATGAATTTTTAGCCCTATTGTAGAGGTGTAACCTTACGAGAGTGGGCTCACAGTACGCCCACAACAGTCTATATATTGTTTGGGTTAATATCAAAATCCTGTACACTTTCGGCTTCAACGTATTGAAATGATCGACAACTCATATCAGACCCAAGCTAAAACCTGTACCTTCACAAAACTTGTAATTCTGTCGGTAGACCTACAATAAGCAAGGTATTATAATAAATTCTTTTCTCCTTTGGCCTCACTGTATAAAACATAATACACGGACCTCCACTCCACGTATAGTGGACCTGTACGAAACTAATAAGCTTTTCGTAGAAAGGGTCCTTTCAGACTTGTAAACGTCTGATTACAATGGGCTCTGTCGGTCACACAGGTCGACATTACGTGCTGAATACAAGCAAACTAAAATTTTATTCGCTCATGAATAGATATGACAGGAGACGATACCTTCTTTACCTCTATTGAGGGTATATACCTCATCATACCGCGGTCACTCCATTGTGAACATTATGTCTGAGTTCCTTTGTGCGCTGAAACCTGAGAGACGACTGAAACTATATCGACGCGGGCTTTTGAACAGAAACATTATTGTATGAATAATTCAGCGCTGCACTTGAGATGTTGTAACATTAATATGAATGAAGTACTCGTATAAACGAGCATCGTGTAGTAAACGGTGCCGGTTGTTTATTTAAATTGAACGTGAAATGTAAATGGTTATGGGTGCAGAATTAGATTAAAACCTGGCAAAATTGAGTCGAGGCCGCGGGGTACCGAAATATTTAGATTGTTTGTTACTGTACTTGATTACAAGACAAGAACAGTATTGACTGTTACAACAGTGTAAGGGTCTATACATCGTGACTTTTTAGTCGTCTTACAAAGGTCGTCCACTCATTGTACCCGTCATAAAATAGCTCTAGGCGCGATTTTTTTTATCTTCCATAATAGCTACAAAGAAAATTAATAATAAAATTTTTTAATAAAATTATGAAACATCCTGTTAATGATGTTTACATGTCAAACGGGAGAACAATACCTACCCAGCACTCGAGTCCAGTAGATCATCGCTCGCAACAGGGTGTTTTAACTACGTCATGCGTCATAATATAATACTGAATAATATTTTTATTTTTTAATTATTAAAATCTCATAAATACCTTTTTTTTTAAGGAATGTTTAGTATTCATTGGATACATGACACTTCATGTATCCAATGAATACTGGCTGCCGTTGTAAGACGGCTAAAAAGTCACGGTGTATATACTGTTGTTTGATATTTTCCATATGAAGCGATATATTAGGGTAAAACCCGGCGTAATCGACTTTCTGCCTGTATGACTTTGTTTGTGTCTTCTTGAATATCTTCAAAGTCTTTAATGAGATTCTAGCAACGGTCTTTTTCAAATGAAAGCGTCTACCGTATGGGTACCATTTCGAAAATGGAGAAATATAATAAAGAAATTGAGTGTACTGTTCGATGCACAAAAACGCGCAATTCAAATTTAACACTTATGTTCCCACATGCTGTATCTACTAACATACTCGCCCCCTCCCGCAGGATCACGTGCCTGCACCTGCCGCTGGCGTCCAAGTGGATCCACGTAGGCACGGAGCGCGGCAACGTGCACGTCGTCAACATCGAGACCTTCGCGCTCTCCGGATATGTCATCAACTGGAACAAGGCCATCGAAGTGTGAGTACCACGCGTTTTATTTATTACTACAAAAAGTAACAGTCACATCTGCATAGACAAACAAAAGTTAAGAATCGGATAAGTCCTGTATGCGATACAGTACAAAGAGACACTGTCGCTTGTCAATCTTCGTACCTACTGATACCAATGAACTTTTCATGTTTAACATTATTTTATACATACGTATGACGTAAGTACCTTATATAGGAACTCACGAGCGTATGAAGCATAAGCTTATCTCCGAATCTCCAAACAATCTTGAATCTCGGTAAAAACATGCTGGTAGCCTCCTAAAGCTAAAAATGTCGCAGTAATCCGGAACACCAGTAAAAGGAACATCGCAGGGAACAGATAAGCCGCTAAGTCACGGGCATGTGACTAATTCGGCACTAAGTCATGCGCGGGCAGCGGGCAGCCAAGGCTAATTGCCCACACTTAATAAATTGGAGTCAGGTTACCCGGCGTATCACGATGTCTAGTATCTGAAAAAAAGAAAAAAAACGGCTTCTCAGTTTTGTGTGGCAGCTGATTGAAATTCACGTGTGAAGACTTTATTGAGTATGTAGGTACATGACGGAACTTTCAGATAAACGCGATTTTTTCCCAAACTGTAACTTCATAAAGTCTCATCCACCTCGACACTTGACATGCTCGGCACCCGTATTCGAAAGTGTATTTGACAGCAGAAATAATGACACTTAGTTGTTTCCACGTTCAGCTCTGCCTAACCATTCGGGAATACAGACGTCATATTATGTTATAGTATTTCCCCAGACGAACTGTTGTACAAGGAGCTCCACTATTAATAAATCTGAGCTCCTAAAGCTCAGATTTATTCACCAAAGCAGTAAATAATTTAATTCATAAAGTAATAAAGATTTACGTGCTCATTCTGTTAAAGATTACAATTTACTAACAAGATTTAATAGCTTTAACAGCCCTTTGACTAAACCCTTCGCACAAGATGAGGGATTATCGTTGTGACGGCTATGAATTATATATTAATGAAGGTACCACCTCGAACCACACCACAATGTACATATTCATATCATTTGAACGGGTAATTCAATCATATGAACTAGTCTACCTTTGTCAAATACCTGGCATTACCCTTGAGAGCGTTGACCTTTAAAGCCGAATAGTTGTTGTAATATAGTCATATGAGAATTGTTAATTAAGTTATCAGTTAGCGGGTGTTTCTATTGGTCAGGTTAAGGAGGCCTACAGCATAGATTAATTAAATTTAGACTGAAACATAGATTGATTGAGACTACAAAACCTGTAAATAAGAATGTACTTATCGGAATCACATTCTTACGTCATATTGTAAACATGAGCTAAGAGTGAACATTTCGTATTTGACTCCCCTGACAAGAAATGTCTCTTTTAAAGGGTATCTGGACGTAGCTCTGGGATACTTAGTTTTCATATTGATCCATTGCCTAAATGTTTAAGTATTAAAACTCCCTCGTAAACCAATTTACCTCCAAACACAGGCATGTTAGTAGATCTAATATTAAAGTCAACAACAGAATCTTCCATCGCTGCCTTGTTTACAAAGACTCGACCCGTCATAAAATCTACGGCGCTATGACATAACATGAAGTTCCCTACAGTTTTACGTCTGTGTTCTGACATCATCGGTCGTGAAACCTATAATACCATTCACGGAGAATCAACTGAATTCTTTCAGTTCATAGCACAGCTCACGGATCCGGGGGTGACTACACACGACAGTACTAATAACATTCGAGTACCGAAATTGAATGGAGTGTTCCAACATCTGTCGCGGACCGTTCAAAGCCGTCAGTTTCTATGCGTCGTTGCTGTAGTAGTGCTAATAAACAGTGACACAGTGACGTTTGCATGGAAAGCTTCAATCAAGCGGCATCTTTCTGACTAACTAACCGACGGACTGACTGCCGGCACACTAACTTACAATTCAAAAGTGCCTGTGATTTGTTTAGGTTTACGTTTTTGAAGAGTTTGTACCAGTTAACCTGCATTCCTACTGGACCCTGACCCTGATGCTGATGTCATCCGCGATGCTGTTTACACTACGAGGTCTGGAAGAACTTCAAAACCAACAGTACGCTTCGCTGGGGGGAAACACTGTACCAGCTAACCTGCAAGAATACATCAACGAAGTCACGCGGTGCGAGCGCGTCTAGCACAGGGCGCCCGCGCCGGCCGCACGTCTTGCACTGAGGCGCCCGCGCCGGCCGCGCGCTTATTTACGTGTGTATAACTCCCACCTGAGCGAGTGACGTAGTCAGTAGCTACACATAGGACAGGCGACCCGCGCACCGGCTCGCTCGTGATTGGTCCGTTTATATTCTTGCTAGGTGGCAAGTCAACTACCCCAACAATGAAATTGTATATATAGGTTAGGTTATTTCGAAATACCATATATTCCAAAATCTTACTCGTATTTTCACTTACCATATCTATACCTTGGTAAAGTTGGTGATTTCTTGCAGGTTAGCTGGTACATGTTGAATTGAGTTTGTGTAGCCTCCGAGGTGCCTGCGTGTTCTGTGGTCATACATAGATAGATACCTACTGTATTTGTTATATATTCAAGCATCTTTATATAGAGTAGGATATTTATGGGACTGGCCGATCGTAAACTTCACCCCAGCGCAGGACACGCTATGAATTATAATTTTAAGCTCATACATATGCCGTGACGTAGCGTTGCAGAGACACGAATACTTTATCATCTCAGTATATTGCTTCCCGAGAGACTCGTAACGCTGCGGGGGTTTATCAGGAAGGCTGGAGATGAAGGAAACAACTAGGCAGTTACCTCGGTTGTTATTTTCGAACCCTTTTCTCTTGCTGTAGCAGTTTTCAAACCAATACCTGGTGCCTTCCTCTCTATTTATGTAAAGTTCATTATCTGCCTGCCCTAGTCCCTTGTTACTTGGGGTCGACACAAGGTTTTTGTTCATTATATTCACTAGTAGGTATATAAAACTGAAAGGTACGGCTCATACTTCAAAGTGACGCTCAGGTCATAAAATATTGTGTTATGATTACAGCATCTTTGCAAACTGTCTCACAACGAGACAACTGTTGTCGTTTGTATGCTAAGCTGATGATCAACAGTTTGTTTGAACGTAGCATATGTGTCTTAGCATGTTTATAACCACTTAGGAGAAATTTTGAGATTTGTAGCACCTTGCTTCGGATAGGACAAATTAACTAGAAAATTAATCAAGAATTTAATTTTCACAAAACAAGGCAAGTATCGAGTCCTGCTCTGTAACCCACGCAATATATTGATATATCTTGTGAGAAAAAACATCTTCCATTTTAAGTACCGAAGTATAAAATAAGAGTTTTAGTAGAAAAATATCGCGTATAGTAAAAATTTCACGTGAACATTTTATGTATCAGACCGTGGGCTCGTTACTTGCGTGTCTGCCTACCCCGCTGAGTCGCGACCTTTACGGTTATGTGCGGCACAATGCGCAGTTTACGATCTCACACGATATCATATGTATGTACAGCCACATCGTCTCTGGGTGCTATCGCTTTAAAATCTGCTTTATACTTTCATGAGATTGAATGGAGATTGTCAAAAGATAATGGCGATGACAAACATTGTAAATAATCATGGCCTCGAGCTCTCTAAGCTGTCTGTTATCTTAGCAGGCGTTAAAGTAATCAGAGACTTAATTTGTAATACATGCTACCTTTATCAATATTTTTTCCTTATATCTCGTAGAATGTTACATCAACATCAACTTTCCTCACGACCTAAGTTATTCATCCTATCAAATATAATAAACTTTTCTCGTCTTGTAACATTAAGGATGTGTACAAAATCTACAAGACATATTCAGGTTTACATCACACATTCTTTATTTCTTGAGATTTTTTACCTCTGTCGTGTCATTTTCATTTTGTGTATATTTTGTGCGTCGTCCTATCAAAGTGTATGTAAGAGCGTATAACCATCATCAGTGAGATATGTCGGCGATGTCAGAGCTGAGTAAAACTCAAGTAGACTTAGATACGGAGGAGTGCTGCGGGCGTTAGAAGGAACGATAATGCTAATCTTATGCGTGAAGCTTCGTAGTGCCGTACGTAGGTATAATGTCTTTAAACAAACCTATTCTCAGGATACGAATAGGTTTCGCCGTAGCATACGTAGAGTAAGTTTACTGGAAAAGTAACAAACAATATAGAAGAGCATTCAATTTGTGTGTATGGTTCCCAGCCTTTGATACAGCGTGAAAGACATAGTTCAGCTATTTAGAGGAAATCTCTGTCAGTCATCCCTGTGCACTCTGTGACAGTCTCGTTCCTCTCAGCGCTCACTCTTCTTCACATTCCATTCATATCACTTCCTTCTTTCTCCACCCACCCAGACCCCACGACTAATAAAAGTAAGCACCGAATCGGCGCCGGCGGGCGCTAAGTGTTACGACATCGTAGCGTCGTAAGCGACAACTTGTCACTATCAACACCTTTTTATTGGCACTTAAACCATGACCGTGTGTTTAATGTGCACGGACACATATACAATACTACATAGAGTCTATATATACGCGTAGGTACACTATGAAAGCGAAAAAAAGATGGTTAAAAGGACTATTCATAAAGTGGTGTAATATCACTAAGGTCGATATGATTTTCAATAATATAAAATAGAATACCTATCGATGAAGATATTTTACTGAAATTCTTGAATCGATGGTTTGGAGTGAGAAAATACTGGCAGCCGTGGAGAGTAATAATCTGCAGCAAACTTCATAATATCTAGTTCATATAATAAGTTATCAATAGATTACTAAGGTTAACAGCATATTCCCTCGGTATACGCCGAGTAGTCGCTCAACTGAGCTAATACACTGCAAGCGCTCAAATTGCTCAAATGGGGTGTGCAGAGCGATGCGTTCATGATGCATTGCGTCTAAGCAAATATTAGGTTAACGCAAAGTGCCTTTCTGTAGCACAAGCAAGGCGTGCGACGATGATGCGATTGACAGACTCATATTAGAACAGCATACACTGGACTGGCATCGCATTTGTGTAAAGGTATGTAATGAAACCGTTTTACATAATATACCAAAGTAGGCCAGTTTCTACGTAATTATACGCGAAATTGAAACGGATATAATGGAAAACCTACCCGCCATAATGGAAAATTTCCACAAAACGCTCACTTTCCAATTAATTTAATTTACAAATCAATTGTAACTCCATCCAGGCCAGCAGTGCTATTGAGTAGGACAGAAATACATTCAATACTTTTATATCGAAGCGAGCGATTTGAATGGGGAGCGAACAATACAGCGCGCTTCTATTGATTCGTTCAGAACCTGTTGAAAGTTAAATGATGATAGCTACAGAATGTACTCGTAAATAATTAACATCGTATACCGTATAATATACACAACTTGTCAACAAGCTATAGCACCACAAACAAATCGTCATAAAAGTATATTACAACCATTACAGTTTAGTTTATAGCTTACCTAATCCTAGCGAAGTTACATTTTTGTTTATGGCTTCATATAAGTCGGAACTACTACAAACATTTCACGCTAAAAATTGAGATTGAAAAACTTATGAAATGCTAGCGTGCTTATCGTGCGAAACTTATTAGCTTAGTAGTTGATATTAGCTTAAACACACCAAGTGCGACTCGTTAAGATAAAAGTGAATAATATAAAAAAAAACACCTACAGATCAGTGTTAAAATACACTTATGGAGCGGTGATATCTAAACCAGCCGATAACGATGATTGTACTGATAGGACGCAAAATAACTCTTCCTCAAAATAAAAGACATGTTCATGTTCATATTTGTTTGTTTGTTTGTTGTTTTTTGTTATTTGTTGTAACTACTGGGAGAGCGGAGTTTCCTAACACAAGTATACTTCTTACTTAAATAAAAATTCCCTGAAGACCAAATCTAAACGTATTCTTAAGTTATTGAAATAAACACATCATCATCTGCCTAGCTTTTTCCCAACTATATATGGGTCGGCTTCCAGTCTAACCGGATGCAGCTGAATACCAGTATTTTACATGGAGCGACTGCCTATCTGACCTCCACAACCCAGTCAGTACTGGGTAATACGATACCTCTTGGTAAGACTGGTTGAGTTATTGAAATAAACATTTATTTATTTATTTTATTTATATTTTGATTTAATTTCACGCCACGCTTGATAGATAGCACACCATTAAGTTGATTCCTAAGGCAAGTTCTGTTATATGACCCATTACTGTTTGTGTTTGTTGCAAATCATCTGAATATAATATAATTGTCACAAAACTATCTCTCTGTGTAACGTACCTGCACTATATTAGTGCAGTGCCATGCGTGCAGACAGACGTACAGTCTCAGCCAATTTGTGAGCACAAGCAACAAGTCACGCTCGTATGCACTGTGATGCAGGGATGCTGTTTATTTGAGATATTTATTGAATAGGTAGGTAAACAGAGCGGTATATCGACTGTTCGAATGTTGTTGTTTATACTATGGAGCCTTGTGGATTGCAGCTTGAACAATATTCCTGTATCTTTGTCCAGCTGGTTTTGTAAATGATTGTTTGTATTAGAAAACAAGCGTCTTCAATGATACCAAAACATATGCCATTAATAACGAGAAATATCAAAATAAGATCTTTCTGATGAATGGAACTTCCACCATCGGCCGATGTTAATATCGCAATCAGAAAGAAAAACGGATAAATAAAATCACGGGTCAATCCCATTGTTGGTAATATAAATATTTCATTTGGAAAGGCAGGAAGAATACAAAGCCAAAATAGAACAAAACCTACATAAAATTACTATTATTTTGGTACATCTTGTAACAATAACCAATAACACATTATTTACTATTACTTCCAGTTTCCCATTATACAATAACTCGCCCCGACGACTTACCATTTAGTGTATACCCTCCGCTGTCATTGAACCGGGATCACCAATTAGATGGGCCATTGTGGGCCATCATGTGAATACCAATCGCGATGGCATCCTGCCGGCTGATAAGAGATAGAAGTAATATTAGTGAAACGTGTTTAGTGTCCATTTGAGTATTGGGGTTTCGAGATATTTGTTATCTTTGCGTAAGTTTGCTGTGGTAACGGACTGCGAGGCCGATAGTAGAATATATTTGTGATTTTCAAGTTCAAAGGTACTTTGACGTTCATTGTTTCACTTTAGATTTTTTTACAGAGGCTGCCAGAATGAGAGTCGCTAACTGATAGTATCAACTAGAAATATAGTTTAGAATGCCATTATCCATTTAGGAATCTTTCCCCGAAATATCACTGTTGTATTTATAGTGCAGTCCGCCACGCCACATGTGCCCCTCCTCGTCAGTCTTCATTTAAACATCGGTCGCGCCACATCTTTTAAGCTGCACGGTCCACGTCCACACGGAGCGGAGGTGACAGGTCGTCGTGTTGTACACGAGTGACGTTTTATTTGAATGTTCTAATTGGACACGTGTGATAGAACTAGTTGGTGGCGCTCGCAAATGTTCTTTAATTTAATGAAATACTGTGTTGAGGCAAAAACAGTATTTGAACTCTTGTTTATACTAAATAGACTTGCGTTCGGTCGCAACTCGCCAGATGTGAAGCGATGCCGCGGCCTGCAAGAAACCGATCCACTCGGGCTTTGAAGAGATCTAGTTTACAATGATCGGAAGCTGGCAATGAATTCCACAGACTGGCGGTTCTCACAATACATGTGGAAGCAAAGCTTTGTTCGGCTCCGTGGCACCTCAACCATGTTACGGAGACGCTTTGCTGTAGTTTTGCTCGTCCGATGATAGAATGGAGATGGGGAATTAGATTTTAATTCCAAAGCATACTCTCCGACATGTAACCGAAAGGCTGGCAACTTTGCTTTTAACTCAATGCCTATTTGTCTGGAGGCTGGAGAAGAAAGCTGTAAATACATAGAATTAAAAGGTTCATCACTAAAATTCATTGTCAATACGAAATGTACCCTGTACTTACACCTGTACCAGCCCTTCGGGGAATACGGGTGCGATGTTCTGCAATTGTCAATCAATTGCCCAATTCATAATAAAATCATTATTTAAACGGTCATACCGCCTAATATTCCGTTTTCCAAAAGCTATCTTGTTAGAATAGCGTTATGTTTCTGTTTTCACCGTTAATTGTTTCTTGGAAGCCCTCGCCGAAACATCGTTAAAGCACACATGTCGCAGATTAGTTCGTAGCCTACACCGTAGCACAAAGCTCACGCTACGGTGCTACGGCGCTACGGCACTACGTCCGTAGCCGCCAGCAGCTGCCGTAGCCGTGACGCCTGACAGCTACGAAACAATGCGCTACAAAGCGTAGCAGGACTACTACGAATACTGTGCTACGGGACTATGTGTAGAACGATTTCAGTTATTAAATTCATTATGTGTGCAGTGCTCCGTGTTCTATAATCATGTCGTGATAATACAGAGGGTGTCCTACACAATACCCTGACAACCATACAATTCATATCGCCAGCAATTAAAGCGAAACGACTTGTTTTAAGCCGCATCTGTCGTAAAACATTATCTGAATGTGGTACGGCCTCCTCGATAGCCACACTACGATACGATATGTATGACGGAGCTAGCGCTCGCTTGTCTCGAGAGCACGTATTTTATTATTTAGAGACAGTTTAGTGGTTATTGTACGTGCCTCCGATCTTAAGGTGAGGATGATGCCACACACCCAAGGTAGTGAACAGTACGGAACGAGATATGATCACGCCTGTATATGTAAAGGGTATGCTGGTATTTGCTTTTAAATATTTGTTGACTCGTTTAAACCAGGATTAGGTTTAATTAAAAAGCCTTCAATGTTCATTGTTTTTCTATTTTCGTAATTCAAAATGTGAGTGAACTGTTGAACACCTTTGCCTAACTTTCGGTGATTACAGGCGGGATGTGACGTGTTGTGAATGCTATAATAAAGTATAGTGTAGACGTCGGCCCCTTTACAGCCCACTAGTACGATTGTATTCACGTGGCTTTGGGCCTGCAATAGAAACGTCCACATAAATCGCGCCGCATTGTGTTGTAATTTTAAACTAGTTCACAAAATCAATGGTAATTAAATGTTTGCTAACTTTAGGGTGCGTACCCTGAAGTTAGCAAACAGTTCATGGCTTCAATACTAAAGTGTGCCTTTTTTCATGTTCAAATTGGTTAAAAGGTTTGCTGAAGCATAAAGTAACACTAATGTGTTCTTTAAATAAATTATAAGTTCCGTGGTGACCGTACAAAGTATATTATAGCTTATATACAATGGAAACAGCTTATTAATTTACAAAAACCTTTTCTATAAAGTGTCAACTGGACAATGACAACTTGCTGGCGTTCAAAATAATTAGAAATTTCCAATTTCATTCGATAATTAAACTTCGTCAAAAGGGAAATGTTGTGTATTGAGTCTTTTGTGAGCGCGTGGCGGGTGCGGGGCGTCAGCGTGGCGGGTGCGGGGCGTCAGCGTGGCGGGAGTGGGGCGGCAGCGTGGCGGGAGCGGGGCGAGTGCGAGAATCAAAGGACTGTCAGCGACACAAGCCGAGTTGAGCTTTGTTGAGCAAACTTGTGTTTATTCCGACGTACCTGCGCTGTGATTTTGTTAAATATTTCACTTTATAGTTTAAGGAAACTAACTTTTAATTGCTGCTCGGCTCGTGTGGAGTTTGGTTAATACTTATATACTTGTTTGTGCGTTCTGTAATTTCTGCCTTCCCCCATGGGGAAAAGGCGTGAATTTGTGTATGTATGTTTGTGCGTTTGTGAAGACTAGGGATGAAATGTCCTATTCTTCTTCTTCTAAGCGTGTAGATGTTTGCATTCAAGAACATTTCATCCCTATTCTTCTTCTTCTAAGCGTATAGATGTTTGCATTCAAGAACATTTCATCCCTATTTTTCTTCTTCTAAGCGTGTAGATGTTTGCATTCAAGAACATTTCATCCCTATTCTTCTTCTTCTAAGCGTGTAGATGTTTGCATTCAAAAACATTTCATCCTTATTCTTCTTCTTCTAAGCGTGTAGATGTTTGCATTCAAAAACATTTCATCCCTATTCTTCTTCTTCTAAGCGTGTCGATGTTTGCATTCAAAAACATTTCATCCCTATTCTTCTTCTTCTAAGCGTGTCGATGTTTGCATTCAAAAACATTTCATCCCTATTCTTCTTCTTCTAAGCGTGTCGATGTTTGCATTCAAAAACATTTCATCCCTATTCTTCTTCTTCTAAGCGTGTCGATGTTTGCATTCAAAAACATTTCATCCCTAGACTGTGTCGGCCCAGAACTGAGCTACTAGTTAGTTCATCCCCATTGAAAGCATTCCTGTTACGGTAGTGTCAGTCTAGATAAACTATACCTTCTACAGCCTATATTATGTATATAGCCCACGTTCTTAATATATTAAAACCATAATGAAATATAAGAACGTTTCATAAATCACTGACGTGCCGCATCTGTCGACAAATATAGGCGCGTATTACGGAAAACACACTTATTAATAAGTGTGTTTTATATCATTGCGTGTAATGTATTTTTTACTGTTGACTACTAATAATACAACCTATAGCTTTATAACTCGGTGATTGATTTGTAATGAAACTTGACTGCTAATTCATAAATCAATCAATTCATTTTTTAACCCCCGACGCAAAAAGAGGGGAACGCAATGTGTGTGTGTCTGTCTCTGGCAACGTAGCTCTTAAACGAGTGAACCGATTTGGATGAAGTTCTTTTTTTGAAAGCTAGTTTCTTGGTAATGGTTCTTAGATACGTTTTATCAAAATCGGTGCAGCCATTTACTAATTATGGGGGATGAAAGTGGGTATGAAAAATCGAATATTTTCAAATATACCCAAGTGGGGTATCAAATGAAAGCGAATGATGTGTATATTACAATTAGACTTGTATTATCAAAATCAGTTCAGCCATTTTAGACATGGGGGTGGAAGTGGTGATGAATAATCCAATATTTTCAAATATGGGTATATTTGAAAATATTCGATTATTCTTCACCAGTGGGGTATCAAATGAAAGGGCATGATGTGTATATTAATTCACATGACATGACATGACATGTTTGACGTGTTTTATCAAAACTGGCTCAGCCATTTTATTGACTTTTCAAATGTTTGTTCGCTTTTCTTTGTTTGCGATGGAGTTTTTTTTTAATTTAAATTTATTTTTTTATATTAACTGAGAGTGCTCTCCCACGGTAAAAATTAACTGTCATTTGTAGAGTCTTGTCATAAAATGTCACCATCCATATTTATCATTTTGGAGCTCCCTCTGTATAAATTAGACAGTTCATATAAAACTAACACTTCCTCTCGGTGCGGTTGTTGTAATCGCATCGCCGGGGCCGCGGCGCCAAGATACAGACATGTGTAATTTAATTAGTTAATTAGGCACGTCCCTCGCGCTCCGCTAATAAGATAACACAACCCTCGTCCCGTGCGGCTGTTAGTCCTCTTCCCCTACATTTGTCCGGACATTGCTAGGGGTCACTTTTGGCCGAATGAACTGGCCAGGAATATGACTTTGTTGCCTTCGAGATACGAGATAAAACTAGGTTATTTTTTTGAAATTTCGCCTTTACGACTCTCGAGAGACATAAAACTTACTTTGAAGGGTTCCAGTGCACTGAAACATCTGTAATACCTATGGAAAACAAACAACGACCCCGGTATAACTGTCTGCATTCTCCCTTCTTCACTATCTAATACTTTCAGCAAACGAAGAGTCCCCAAACGCGTGATATTAAAGCATGTTAATATCGGCCATGATCACGCCATGACGCTTAGCTGGTAGGGAGCGGGTAATAAGCGTCCCTGCCAGGGGAGGGGGCGGGGAACACAATTTATAGGTTCAATAAGAACACAAGTGTCCTCTCCTCAGACATTGTACCACAAATGTACTTACGTTTTTCGACCAATTTGTTTTTGCAGATTTTCTTTTTAGTTAGTTCATGGCGGCGGATGTTTCTATTTTACTTATGTTGTTTTTGTGGTACCTTAGTAAGTATATCTTAACAGTACCGCCAACCGCGTTACTTTCATCTGTAAAAATTTGAAAAATGATAGGGCCCTATTTAATACTAAAATTGCAAAAAGGAACTCTTTTTTTATAATTTGATCAATGGAAATGTTTAAATAAAAGAGATAGACATAGATACATACATTCTATACCAATATCTATATTCACTGCGCTCGACTGTAGTTCGTCCAATCGTGGGAGGCCGTCAGCTCGCTCCATTAATTCCATTCAAATGTTTTATTTGCGCTCTGATTGCTGGCCTCCATTGACCGGCCCGCAGGCACCCGCAGGCCCCGCAGCCACAGCCGCGACAACTAAACGTAAACGATTCTGTAGCTGAATCAAACTGTTTGTATTCCAAGCTAACTGCTTTAAAACTAAAACAGTTCGACGTTTGGCTCTGTGCTTTATTATTATTGGAACGGAATATGTAATTTCAGAATTTTTTAAACATATCTCTGTTATCTGTGTCTGTACTGCGTCATGTTTTATAAAAACTCCGTGTAAAACTCTGTTTTATAAGTTTCCTGAAAATAGAAATTCACAGCTATGTATGTTTTATGGTCGCAGTAACTCATGACTTAATTATAATAACAAATAATCATTCATAGATTCATATTTTATGAGTGACGACATTTACACGAGAGTCTCAAAGAATTAACTCAAGATTTACAAATAAAAGAACATGGTGGATTTACAGCGCCTTATCTTGTCGTACAATTTGTAAGTCACGACGGAAAGCGTTTGTCATGTCAGTCCGCAGGGAAATAATTTATCAGGACGCCTTTTTTTCATCCCCGGGGCTCTAGATTACAATGCCTGTCCTACACTGAAGTATTTCATATTTCATCATCAATTACGCCTAAGGTTCACCAGCACATCTATTTATTATTTTTATTCAGTTTTTCTGGAACACAAGAGAATATATTTAAACAGAAGAAATATTTGCGTTGTGATCATGCATACCTGTATTGTTAGGTAATGAAGTCCCGGCCCACGTCGCCGTAATCCAAAAACGATAATACAAAGTCGATTAGTATTCACGTTGCCATGTCCGGCCGCCAACGAAACTAAACGAAAACGTGATTCAAATACATTCCTATTTCCAATTTATATTTAACGGAAAATCCGGTTCGAAAGATCTTGCATCGCGCTATTGAAATTTTCGGAACAGCGTCATCTGTGCGCGGTATTGGTAAACTGACGAGAATTAATGACTACCCTTCGACGACCAACAAAGACGTGTTGAATTAGGATCGATTCATATTTTTGCAGGTAATAAGTGTTTGTTTTGGATCGTGACATCCAAGGAGGCCAATGTTTTCTTCTTAGAAATGTGTGATACTTCCAGAAAGGTTACAAAATAGTGGTTATTTTCTTCCGACTACGTGTGTCTCGCTTGATGTTTACGTTTGCCTTCCGCCTTTATTTACGATACCTAGAGAATATACTCTTGTCGAAAGGTGTCGACAATAAACATAATGGACTTAATTGTTTGACTAACAACCTGCAACTACTTCTTTTGAGTTGTTTCAAACGTTAAAGCTCCTCGTAACGAACATCATGGAACGTAATTAAAAGGTGTCTTCAAAATAGACTTCTGATTGTTTCAACTTAATGTAAAAACTGGTAAAACAGTAACAGATGTTGGAAAAGTTTCCGCTAAACGAAGTATCTCTCACTCGCGACTCTCGCTCGTGAAGCCTCGTCGACCATTGTTCGCGTCTTTAACTGATATTAATAAAATTGAAATACAAAGCTGGCAACACTAGGTTTGACATTTTACAGGAGACTTCATGGAATGTTTCAGTTAAAGCTATTAACGACTCGCCTTTTAATTGTTGAGGAAGTTTTTAATACTTTTTTGGGTCATTCTTTGTGAAGTGTCAAGAATCGAATTTATTTGTTGCACATTGGATGATTAAGTTATTTGATTTTACAAATTTGGTACAATATTATAACTGGCCTTACATGTGCTAAGTTTTGACTCCGTGTTACATAACTTTGATCGAACTTGAACTTTACACATACAGCGTAAGTTATTCAGTTAAAGATGTTGAAGTTTGGCAACAACGCCGTGTGTACAGGTCGTAAACGTTGCCACTTCGCTCCAAATCTTAATGTTCACTTAAACGGCAACCTAGAGACGGTAACCTTCCCAATTTTGTAGGCAATTGTTCCTCACAGCTGTTCTCGAACAAAAAGCGGAATAACAACCGTTGCTCTTGTTAATATGTAACGATCACACAACTAGTTCATAGCTAACAATATCTCGCCCCAGTAAACACTAAGTTAATTGGAGAACTTGTCGGAACGGCACCTCTTCGCCGCCGCCATTATTGTAAACGCTAAATTCACAGACAATAAAGATCGTTATAACACGCCCTCAGGCCGCGCCAACCCTATTACTTCGCTTCGAGTTCGCAATTCAAGTAACGCGCACTCATTGGCGCTTGGTAACGAACTTCCGCCAATGGCGGTACAGTAACAATTAAAATGCCTAGGGTTGTCACCCGACACCATTGTTAGCATGCACCCGAGCACCCGATACCATGCGATGTTTTTAAATACTATGAGGTTTTAATGATATCCGTTCGCAGCAGACGTAGGGACTGACAACGGTATTATGAAAATATAATAAAAATCACACTGAATCGCAAATGAATAGGCTCGTTTGTTCGTAATATCTTAAAATAACATAAATGATGAGCAAAAAGAGCGGCGGAGTGGGGGCGCGCGAGGATAATAAAAGATCCTTGTGATGCTCACTGAAGCGGAGAATTACGTAACTGTTTAGTATTTGAATTCGTTATCTTTCGCTAAGATTATAACCTTTTTATCTGAATACATTTACTCTGGAACTTCTATAAATGATAACTTTTATTTCAAATATAACCAATATTATTCTTGATTATGTGACGGTAAGCTTTATTGTAACCATGCCCAGTGTTTGAATTCTGTTGACCTGATTCTGCAAATGAGCAAGACAATGACGAGCGTGCTGGTGTGAGTGCGTACTGCGTGTATCCACCGGCGGCCGGACACGGTGCAAGATGGCGGCGTGGCGGCGCCGGACTACCCTCCGGAACCGCTTTATGTCGTTTATCGTAGATATTGGCGTGTCGTCGCAAGCAACAGTTGCCGCGCGATTGTCGCCTGTAGAGTGACAGCTATTGTGTGTCGCGGAATGTAGCCTATGCTTATAGGTACCGATATCTTTTTTATTGGAATGGTTTTAATATGATGCTGTTTTATTCATTTAAATAAAAGATTATTAACGCAAGGAAGAATACTAACCCTTAGTGTCTGCCTGGCGGCCGACTGTAAAGCCGAAGTCAAAACCTTGCAACATGAGTGAAAATATAATAATGATAAAGCTGCAAAGGTGGACTTAATGAATTAGGAAGTCTCTGACCAGTCAACCAAGCTGTTGTACAATGAAAAGGCCTAGCTTTTAAGTTTTATATTAGGATATTTAAATGTTCTTCAGAGCAATATTTGGAAAAGATACTCGACAAAACAAAATCTAAATTAGAAAGTTCTCAATCATATTCCCTGTTACGATCCTTATACAAAGACATTCAGCTTCAGCGGCCCCGGCTTAGGGCGGTCCGGTTTCAGTTTGTCTTGCGCTGTCCCGCGGCTTTAGCGCGTGCACAGAGTACAATACAACGTGCTAACTGCTAACAGACTGCAACACGGTGCACAGAGTACAATACAACGTGCTAACTGCTAACAGACTGCAACATGGTGCACAGAGTACAATACAACGTGCTAACTGCTAACAGACTGCAACACGGTGCACAGAGTACAATACAACGTGCTAACTGCTAACAGACTGCAACACGGTGCACAGAATACAATACAACGTGCTAACTGCTAACAGACTGCAACACGGTGCACAGAGTACAATACAACGTGCTAACTGCTAACAGACTGCAACAAGGTGCACATTTGTATTTTTTTACGTACTGATAACCACATTTAAAGCGTTAATACATAGTGTGCTGTTAATCTTTCCTTGAAAAAAAGTTGTTTTAAACTTTGAAAAACGCCGTCCTGACTTCGACTTGAGAGTCCTCTTTTTTCCTTGATTTAAAAAATTACCTGATTTATAGTTGTACCACTGAACTGGCGACTGAAACCTTTAAGAAACCTTACACTTTTAATTCTTATCTTCACATTTTTAACATAAATAATTCATACGCAACACTACTTCGTCATACCAATAAATAATTCTTATTTCTTTCTCCTCCAATCAGTACACAAACACACACTCCACACAACATTCCCCAATAGCGTCACAACTGGGACACGCAAGTATTTTTAGCTTCAATCATAAAACACGCTGAAAGGCTTCGAGAAATAACTCCCAACATTTATGGGCGTCATTATATGACGCCCTCGTAAAAGTGGCGAGATATCATATATGCTTTGTAATATTGAGATTTCAAATATGCTTTGTAGTATAATCTGAGGAAACAATAAGACTGTTTTATGCAGGCGGCAGCATGGAGGGTTACAAAGTGTTTAGTTGTAGCGCTATCTATGTGAATATATTACAACTAACGTTATGTAAAATAGCTCAATCTTGACTCATAGTGCTGTCTACATTAAATTGCTTGTGAATTGAAGCATAATTCAAAATCTCGAAATTTGTGATACAAACATGGTTCGCCACTCCACGTCCTACGCAATATGCTACTACACCGACTAAGTTTTCGTAACCGACGTGCTACACCGACTAAGCTTTCGTAACCGACGTGCTACATCGACTAAGCTTTCGTAGCCATGTGCTACGCTGGCATAGCTGACGTAGCCGATGCGCTACGCTTTCATATTTGTCGTTGCCGATGTGCTACGACAGCTATAAAAGCCTACATACCACGCAGCGTATGTTGTTTGGTATTTGGACGTGTTGTTTTGGTTTGTGTTCCATTATGGCATGTCCCACAGTACCTGCTATCACGTAAACTCTGTACGTTAAAGCTAAATACAAACAATACCTACAATTCGTAGTTGTTACGTATTTGCGGACCACTGTAAAGTCCAGATTAATATGTAGGAGTAAAAGCTCGGCCAATCTGTAGTGTAGACTACGCGCCGCAATATCCATTAGTGACTGAGCCACGGATTGCTACGCGTTACTAGTGTATACTATTTGTACCTACTTATATGTGAGTATATTATGGATTGGTCGGGTAAACCGTATGCGAAGTAAAGCTTTTACACGATATTAACACCAGGAACTTTGTGTAAAATAACAAAAATAGCGATTAAATCTATTAAGGGATAGCCGCAACTTAGTATCAATATAATGAAAATAGCACTCAAAATTAAATCCTCGTCCCTAGCAAACAATAAAGAACCAAAAGAGATGCAATTGTAACATGTCCCCCGGGGTGAGAGCTGTAACAATATACATCGCGGAATATTGCATTCTTGGCTGTTTCCAACTATATTAAGGGCGATGCTTTCAGTCTTTAAGCCAGCTCCGGGTAAACAACATAAAATGGAATCACAATTTTGAAAATTCGAGCAAATACTAGGTTTGACCGGACACTTCACGAAGCTGTCACGCAAGCATTATTTACATAAAACTAAGTAACTCTTATCTACACAAAAATATTATAATACATTTTTTTGGTGTATTAAATTACGTTTTACGGTAGGGCTCCATGTAAAGCACTCAAAACATTGTGCTGATGGATGCATTGAATAGTACCGGAGTCATGGAGGTCTTTAAAATAAATTTATTACATTAAAATGGTTTCAATAAAACTAAACACGTGAAAACTTTAGAAGTTTGACTTCCAATATCTCCGTGACTAGAAGATTCCCAGGTGTTGTCCACAACAAACAAAAAAATCACAATGACGAAGAGAACTAATGCCTTTTGGCTTCACAATCGTTCAGTTGAGAACACAGTGCAGCTAGCACAGACAACACAGCAAGTGAGCGGCTTGGCGCCCCTACACCGAGTAGCAACTACACAAGTACACAACACGTATATCAGATATCATCCATTCATTCTCGACTCACTCGAGGTTCGAGAGCGGCGTACAATGCCAGATATTTTTCGGCAATGTAAATACATAATTTTATTGAACCTGCTTCTTGATACAAACTTTGTATTCAGAATGAATACAGTCATCAAGCGTGTGAAAAGTTAAAAGGATCCAATAATTTATTGATTGCTAACGTTTGTATTTGATATTATTAGGATAAATTTATTTTCTATAATTAAAAAACCGGCTAAAATAGGCACAATGTAGGGTTCGTAGTTGCCCATCAAAATATGCGGACACTTCCTACGGTCCGACTTTGATTGTAATAATAAAAAAAACAAACTTACATTGGCAGTTAAAAAAACATTATGAGTAGGAAAATATGTTATCCAAGTACATTTTATAAGTTGGTCGACTATTACTCGTGCACTTGTAAAGCCTACTTAGCCGTGACATTTTTCCTTTTAACTTCGTTATATTATTTGAACAAACGACATCCTACTCTATGGGGTTCGCGAGAAACAAAAATCCCCACTTTATGTGTACAGGAGATACCCTAAAATAAATACATATCGATATTTTATTTTACAAATCTGTATGTTCATGCCATATTACAGCTTTCTAGTACTAAGAGTCTTTGAACTAACCTGCGGACAGACGGACGGACATTCCGAAACTATAAGGGTTCCTTGTTTACTACGGAACCCTAAAAATCAACGAGAAAATCTCAAAATATACGTAGACACAGCTGGGTAGCCCTATCTTCCGGTCCAACGTGGACCCACCGTGCCTATCCAGTGCTCGTCGGAGCTCGGCAGGAAGGTGCGGCTAATAGGAACGTTATTGTTTCAAATGCTGAAACTTCCAAACAAAACTATTCCATATAAGATTTTAAACTTTCATGGTCACTAAAATTATTATAACTAGAAGACGGGATATTTACCATGTTTATTGTTTTCTTTGAGTTCCCGATATTTCGGCGCTGTTGCAAGCACCATGATCACGGATAAACAATAATATCGGGAACTCAAAGAAAACAATAAACATGGTAAATATCCCGTCTTCTAGTTATAATAAAACTATTCCATGTTAATTAAACTTGCATAAAATTCTCTATTTTCTGTTCTCGCAACAGCTGAGCACCGAGCACCGTTATTCTTCTATTTCCGATGTGGTTCTCGTAATTTGTATACGTACGAACAATCGTACGTATACAAATTACGAGTGCAGGTTCCAAGCCGTGGCGACTTCGTTCCGCCTGGCTCCCACTGAAACCACTCTAATCTCTCCCCCCCCCCCCTCCAGTCTCGCCCAGCTGGCGAGAAGGGGCGGGGGCGACGCCACATGGTCGCAACAAGTGGCGCCGGGACGCCGCGCGCCGTCAATGAATCTGACACGATACAGATCGACACCGCCAGTGCCTCGGTGGAGCTGCTTTCAAAATAACACACTTTGGTTTTAATGACAAGATGCTTCAAAAGGAATTAATTTAGATATTTATCAAGCTTCAGCCTTGTACATACTTATACCGGGTGTAAACGGACCACTTCACACTAAGTTACCCTACGCAAAAATTATTGTTGGGAAACTTTTATTTTGTTGTGAAACGTCATGTTTTACGGTAAAACTCAATGTAACGCACTCTAAACATTGAGCTGATGGATGCTTTGAATAGTAAACGGGTCATGGAGGTAATTAAAGTACAGTTATAACCTTAAAAAGTAGTACTTAAAAAAACTCCAATATCTCCGTAACTAGAAGTTTCCCAGGTATGGTCCAGAACAAAACAAAATATCACTATGACGGGAAGAACAAGTGCCTTTTGGCTTCGTTCAGGGTACATTTAAACCCTTTTATTCTGATGTTATTTTGATGATGTCTTCCATTGTGGATGGGGCTTAAAACAAGTTGACAGCAATTCATCTTCCAAACACTTTAAAATTAAGTGATCTACACACATAATCTTTTTGATATGTATTCTGATTGTGTTTAGAATTGTATTTTTGTAAGTTATCGTATCTTGGTGGTGGTAACATCGCATTGGCGTTATAGCTGTTAAGGTGTTATTTACATCATTTTAAATAAATATGAAATATTTTTTGCCAAATTATGCTTCCTCTTCTGCAATAAACCGCCACTACTCTGCGCTGGTTTCGTAACACAACCACGCGACACGTGTCACGTGTCTCGCTCGAGCCGCGCCGTTGTCCCCTACTCCCGGATGACACAGATTAGACAGTGAACACGTGTTCCTATCTCATACACGTAGGAGTGTCATATGCTTTGACACGAGATACAACTGACATCGATACTTCTAAACGTTCTATTGGAGTGTTTCCTTAGCAATTAATGGAAGTCACAATATTCTGCTAACATCCAAAATTCTTCTTTTCGTTTCGATATTTTGACGCAGAAGGTGAATAAATTGATCGCATCTTTAGGGATACTTTGGACACTTCAACAAGTGCGTAATTGTGTGGTCGGCAGCACCGCTCTGTCACTGGGGGTCGGCAGCACCGCTCTGTCACTGGGGGTCGGCAGCACCGCTCTGTCAGTGGGGGTCGGCAGCACCGCTCTGTCAGTGGGGGTCGGCAGCACCGCTCTGTCACTGGGGGTCGGCAGCACCGCTCTGTCACTGGGGGTCGGCAGCACCGCTCTGTCACTGGGGGTCGGCAGCACCGCTCTGTCACTGGGGGTCGGCAGCACCGCTCTGTCAGTGGGGGTCGGCAGCACCGCTCTGTCACTGGGGGTCGGCAGCACCGCTCTGTCACTGGGGGTCGGCAGCACCGCTCTGTCACTGGGGGTCGGCAGCACCGCTCTGTCACTGGGGGTCGGCAGCACCGCTCTGTCACTGGGGGTCGGCAGCACCGCTCTGTCACTGGGGGTCGGCAGCACCGCTCTGTCACTGGGGGTCGGCAGCACCGCTCTGTCACTGGGGGTCGGCAGCACCGCTCTGTCAGTGGGGGTCGGCAGCACCGCTCTGTCACTGGGGGTCGGCAGCACCGCTCTGTCACTGGGGGTCGGCAGCACCGCTCTGTCACTGGGGGTCGGCAGCACCGCTCTGTCACTGGGGGTCGGCAGCACCGCTCTGTCACTGGGGGTCGGCAGCACCGCTCTGTCACTGGGGGTCGGCAGCACCGCTCTGTCACTGGGGGTCGGCAGCACCGCTCTGTCACTGGGGGTCGGCAGCACCGCTCTGTCACTGGGGGTCGGCAGCACCGCTCTGTCACTGGGGGTCGGCAGCACCGCTCTGTCAGTGGGGGTCGGCAGCACCGCTCTGTCAGTGGGGGTTGGCAGCACCGCTCTGTCAGTGGGGGTCGGCAGCACCGCTCTGTCACTGGGGGTCGGCAGCACCGCTCTGTCACTGGGGGTCGGCAGCACCGCTCTGTCACTGGGGGTCGGCAGCACCGCTCTGTCACTGGGGGTCGGCAGCACCGCTCTGTCAGTGGGGGTCGGCAGCACCGCTCTGTCACTGGGGGTCGGCAGCACCGCTGTGTCACTGGGGGTCGGCAGCACCGCTCTGTCACTGGGGGTCGGCAGCACCGCTCTGTCACTGGGGGTCGGCAGCACCGCTCTGTCACTGGGGGTCGGCAGCACCGCTCTGTCAGTGGGGGTCGGCAGCACCGCTCTGTCAGTGGGGGTCGGCAGCACCGCTCTGTCACTGGGGGTCGGCAGCACCGCTGTGTCACTGGGGGTCGGCAGCACCGCTCTGTCACTGGGCGTCGGAAGCACCTCTCACCCCCGTTCTGCTATATTATGTTTGCAACGGCGTACTTAGATACGCAATCGGTTGAGTGTTTTGCATGTAGGCCACTGCTAGTGACACCGAAGAGCTGATGTTCTTGGTTTTTGTCAAAATCAGGTGGTGCAATTCTTCCTACAATTTAATTTTTCACCTTAGGTGCTTGATAACCTGTGTGTAGCGACCAATCAAAGTAAAATGACTAGATCATATAGTTATGTCACCGTAAGCTGGCCTCAAACAGATATATATGTATGCTAAAAATATAAAACATCCAAGTTTCTCTCTTTTCAGTTGAACGTACAAACGCGATACTTGAATAAACGTCTGATTTCTCAAACGGAAACGACGTTTTGAGGCACGGCGTACATACAATAAAGATTGAAGCCCTACCTGTTACATGGGGGGTAGTATTTCAAATAATGATTAACATTATTTCCTGCTAACAGGGCGTAGGTTAATATTACAATCTCATGAATTATTTCCATGAGGTCGTAATACGCCTACGCAAGCTTTAGCAAAACTGATGAGTTACAATTATTCACCGAAAATCTTCTGGAAACGCCTCGCTAAGATGAATATTTGTTTATTATAGGACGAGGCCGAGCCACCCCGGCGCAGTGGTGGAAATTAGTGATAATCCCTTGGACGCCAGCAAGGTAACTATTACTCTAATTTAAATTATAAATGCTCTGAATTATTAGTCTGCCTAAATGTATTCTTCCGCGTGCAGGAAAGCATGTACTTCACTTATATAAGTATGTTAATGAAAAATAATATTAAAGCATTCAGCGCTAATTCCTGATAGCGGGATGAGTAGAACTAATTATAAGGCAAATTAGCAGTCGTTATTAGATCATACTTACTGCCGCTGTAACTGTAACTGCGCGACTGCTGAGCTTGGGGTCCTGGGTTCGAGTCCCTGGCTTGACGCAGTGTTATTGGGTTGGTCCATGCATAAACTGCTACTAAGAAGCAGCCTGGAATTTCACAAATGGCGGTACGATAATTCCGCGTCTCGAAATGCACGTTAAGCCGTAGATGCCACGTCTAATCTCCCTCAGGTCGTGTTGGATAGCCACCCCAAATCAGACTATAGGTACTGATTTTTTTGAGGCCCTGAAGATGACTCATGAGAAGAGAAGCATGGTAGGCATAATAGAATACAAAAATAAGAACACATGCTGCGCCGGCCAAAAGTAATTTGAGTAAGGACAGGAGAATGATGATGAAACGTGTACCTAACGCTTATGTTCCAGTTGCTGATAGCGTACGAGACGGGGCTCGTGGTCGTGTGGGACCTGCGCGCGCGCCTGGCGGAGTGGCGCGGCGCGCTGGGCGTGGGCGGGCCGGGCGAGGGCGTGCGCGCGGCGGCGTGGCAGCACGACGCCAAGCTCATGACGGCGCACGCGGACGGCGCGCTCGCCACCTGGAGCACGCGCGCTCCCAGGCCTTCCTCGCTCTCATACCCACATGGTGAGACATTGAAGCCTCATATGTCTTGATATTCCTATTTTTTTAAAAACACTCCAAGTAGATTCACAAATATGTTGAATGGTGCAACTCATCTACTTATAATTAACGTTCAAAAGATGTATTAGTGAGTTTTAGACTTGTTTTCATGTAATTTTGAAGCCCAAAAGCCTCACAACCCGTCATAACAAAGGATATCTTGTTATAAAAGGTAGTCGCTTCATGTACAATACTAGTATTCAACTGCATACGGTTAGCCTGACTAACCGGTCTTAATGGAAATTGCTAGGCAGATGATGATGATTATTAAATCATAGGAATCGATTATATATCACAGAATCTGAGGACTAAAAATATTGTTTGTTTATTTACAGCAAAAGCGAATAAAGACGGCAAACTAGAACCTTGTAAACCTATACTCAGACTGGAATGGAAGACCTCGAGAACAGGGTGAGTCACCGCTTATTATACGCGCTATACCTGAGCCGTGTGCCCGTGTTCACTAACACTACGCGACATCATAAATAATGCCTAAATTAATGCGTTTGATGGATTTTCAACGCTCCGCTTAGCGAAGCTTTAATGTTTATGAAAGCTGGCAATAAGTTAACTACAATTTACAGTTAGGGACAAGTGGAGTACAATGAAACGAAAAAAGCATTTTCGTTTATAAAAAAAAACTATAAAACTCTACGTATTTTTTCTATTTCGATATACTTTAAAAAAAATAATCCTAACCCTGTTTTTTTTTTAATTTTCCTTTGCCGCTGTTTCCCTACCCCAGGTCTAGGGTACATTGGAGCACACCCTGGGGCACAATGAAATATGCATTTTATGCATCAAAACAAATATAAAACATAACAAAAAAAAACAAATCTCAAGACTGACAATATTTAGGTATTTACCCGAAATATTTTTTTTTTTAATCAGTAAACTAATACAATTCTAAATTTGGACAGTATTTAGCCGAAAAGGTATTTTTTTTAAATCCGTGAGGGAAATATGTAAATATCAGCTTGTCATTTAGTCTTTCCGGAAGACCTCGGTGAGGGTAAAACTAATTATATGTCAACTACTACTAGAAAACAGTGTTTCATTGAACCCCGTTTCATAGTGCCCTGACTAGCTAAAAGAAATCAAATACGAACTGTCAATTTTTTACTTTGAGGATGTTGCAGTATATATTAATAAAAACCCAAATACGTAATTTACGGATAAACAAAACATCATAAACCAGTTGTCATTAGCTCTTCAGTAAAACTAAATGTTTTCCACGGTAAATTTAAACTTTGGACTATAAAAAAAAAATCGCTTTTAAAACTCACACGCTAACTAGTCGTCAATGCAACTAACTTCATGTGTTACTTGAAGAATAATCTGATTGGTCGAGTAAAAAGAGCGTGGAAACCTCAAGATTTTATTTTGATTGTTTCATAGATCCCCACTTGTACAATACGAAAATTATACTATTACCGTATATTAGCTACAACTACACAGCAAACTTTATATCAGTTGACTCAAAAGACAAACGTTTGTAATTAGTAATTAAGGATAAAGCCAAACCGCGTCTTACACTATTTATGTTGACAAGAACTTGATTACCAATCTAGTAGACCGCAACGCCAAATATCTTATTTGTCTGCTGACAATGAACGACTCATCCGTGCTGTTTCAGAGAAAGCCTGGTGATATTCAGCGGCGGCCTGCCGTCGGACAAGGCGGGGCGGACGCACAGCATCACAGTCCTCAACGGCAAGTCCACCACCGTGCTGGAGATGGAGCACAGCGTGGTGGACTTCGTTACGCTCTGTGAAACGCCACACACAGCAGGTAAGACGCCATCACTGGCTGGTTTAACATTTCTCGTATCGATATCACTCATTCCTCCAGCTCCCGAACTAGAAATTCAAGAATGTTGGTTTGTCACTCCATGTCTCCTTTATGTAATCATAACTTCTTGTCAAACGCTTACGTAACCATAAATCTGTTTATCTGTTGTTTGCAGACTACCAGGAGCCGTACGCGATAGTGGTGCTGCTGCAGAACGACCTGGTGGTGATCGACCTTCAGTCTCCCGGCTACCCGTGCTTCGAGAATCCCTACCCCATGGACATCCACGAGTCGCCTGTCACCTGCTGCTCTTACTTCGCCGACTGTCCCTCGGATTTGGTACGTGCACATCAAATTATTCTACTCGAAAGTTCTCTTCACAGAAGATGGTATAAACCGCTCCCTTTTTGCGTCGGTTAACTTCACTCCACGTCCAAACCGCTGCCATTACTTGTCAGAATATCCAAAATTTCTCAGAAAGTGAAGAGCAAGAGACTGCCGCTTCTTTGCACATGCATTATCGAAGCGGTTTGTAAGCTGATAGGCGTCGCTGTAATCGTTCATCATTATGACGCTCCTGTGTGGTAGTCGTTGTGGTTGACCATGAAAGCCAAACAAGATACCAGTAAACTGTCTGTTTCCAGATCCCAGCCTTCTACTCGGTGGGGCGGCAAGGTAACAAGAAGCCGACGGGCTTCAGCGAGAGGCTCTGGCCCATCAACGGCGGCGAGTGGGAGCCCGCCTCCTGCTCTTATAACGAAATTATTCTTACTGGGTATGTTTACATTAACGGAGGAAGCTAATGGCTTCAACATTGTGCCGTAAAAACATGGGACTCGAACACTACGACATTCAAAAACTTCAAGTCAGATGTCCTATATAAAGGTTACCAAATAAAGTTGTACTATCATAACATTTCTAACGTTTCAGGCATGCAGACGGTAGCGTAAAATTTTGGGACGCAAGTGCAGGGACCTTACAAATTTTGTACAAATTAAAATGTTCTAAAGGTTAGTAAAAGTATTAACACGAAATTATTATTTAGTTATTCAACACGACACTCCAAATCTAATAATACAATGGTAATATTAAAAAAAATCAGCTGATCCCTACTAAAGTGCAATACACGGTCGAAATGTGTATGCGATATCAGACTTTTTTTTAAATGACCGATGAAAAATTGTGAATTGAAAAAATGTGAATTCAATGTGGAAATGGATTCAGAATGATGCACTGAATATGTGGTAACCGTTTGTGCGTCGGTGTCTCAGCCGCCATGTATTATATACACTTATAGCCGAGTGTAATTAGACAAAAAATACTCAAAAGGTGAAACGAAGTATACTGATCGGATTTACATGGGACTTTTTTTGTTGAGTTCCTAGAGGCTCGCTATTTTTTTAACTGTGTGCTGGGTGCACACAGTTAAACGGAATTGAAGAAAATCATCCATAATCATGAATAAATAAACAGACCAAATGGGTGTTCAAAGAATGCACACAGGTTATACTATTACGCCACAATATAAATTCGTCGAATTTCAAGTTATTCATAAACGAAAAAAAAATTACAAAACGAAATAAAATAAAAAAGTCGAAGGTAGGAAGGATTTTTGTTTTTAAATTTCGTCTCCACACGTCTAAAACAAGTCAATAAAAAGCTCCATGAAATCTGACCCACTATAAAGTAGAAACTTTGTCTCATCTTTTTGTCTAATAGCTGTCGACTGTTAGCCATTATTGATTCGAGTCTGACGACAGCATGTCGGACGCGGTGGCTAGTGTGCTGTAACCGTTGGGTGTCGTGCTGCAGTGTTCGAGCGGCGCGCAGGCGGCTCGTGCTACGACGAGGACAGCCCGCTGGCCATCCAGCAGATCGCGCTGTGCGCCGAGTCGCGGCGTCTGGCCGTGGCGCTGCCGCACGGCCACGTCGTGCTCTTCAAGTTCCGCAAGAGCGAGACGCACGGGGAGACGCACGTAAGGCTTGTTGTAGGCGAGCGGCTACCTGCTGCCTGCCATGCGATACACCGCTTCACTGGACGATCCTTCTTTATAACTCTAACCAATGGTTAAATTGCTGTTGAATTACTTATCGACAGATAAGTCTACAGACGTTTCAGAAACGGGCTATTTTTATTAGACGGCAAATCTGTAACCAGTTGAAACCAGTCAACTCATGACTGATGAAGTATAAACATTTGAGCAATTGCTATATATAACTGGAATCAAGTAAAATTAACATCACAAACATCGCGTCAAAATGTGGTCTTTTTGTAATGTTCACCGCAGCTTAAATCATAATAACTAAGTGACATCCACATTGAAGCCAGACTTGCCATTAAGACACCACATTTATTAATTTCTTGTCTACTGTTTCAGGTATTAGAAATTCCAATGATAACAGACACGTTAGAAGAGGAGGGCTCACCGGAAGCGGAAGGAGGGCGCTCCATGTCGTTCAGTAGAGCGGGCGACGCGTCAGAGGGCGAGAGCAGAAGAGTATGTTCGGCAATACTTTTATTACGTAGGAAACGCTATTCTGGAGCATTTTTAATGGTTTCATTTTTTTCGCTCGATTTCGTCTTTAAAATACAAAGAAAAATAACACTCAATATAATGCGCATGATCAATTATTTTCTAGCTTGCCGATGGCCTAAGAATGGAACCATGAAAAAAATCGGAAAGTTATCGGTGTATTTTCACCGATTGCAGATATCGCTTTGTGTGTGCCTTATCGTCGGTGAAATAAATAGAATTGTTTGGTCGGCTGCAGTCCGGCGTGTGGTCGGGCGGCGGCGCGGGCCCGGCGGGCGCGCTGCGCGTGCGCGGGCCGGGCGGCTCGGGCGGCGCGCGCCGGCCCGCCGGCTTCCAGCCCGCGCTCGTGGCGCTGCAGCTGGGCGCGCCGCATCCCGTCGCCGCGCTCACCATCAACTCCTCCTATGGCCTGTCAGTAACGCCGCAACAGCCCAACTGACATATATATTTTATGATAAGTCCTTTTTGAAAGCTCGAACTTCGGGTGCGAAGCGACAGGCTTCACGGAGTCGATCGTCGACAACGCTGTCCGTCTGATGTAACACGATTCCGAGCTTAAATACGACGAAGCGTTTCATTCTCAGATCAGTAGTGGGCTCAATATACCTCGCGAGACACCCCTTAATTCAACATGGAAATCGACCCTGACGATTACTTTAAATAGTACGTTATTATGTTTTACATGATTATTTTAATATTCCAATGAAATAAATGACTTACTGTAATTTGCATTTACGTTAAAATAATATTAGCTCAGGAAGTCAAACGTAATGTTGAAATGGAGAAAAAGGCTGCACAATCAGCTATGCGCTGGCGTAGGTACTGGCGTAGGTACTGGCGTAGGTGCTGGCGTAGGTAGCTAAGTGCGGCCCCTTGCAGCATGGCGTGGGGCGGCGAGCGCGGCGTGCTGGTGGTGGACGTGGCGCGGCGCGCGCTGCTGGCCGCGCTGGCGCCGCCCGCGCTGTACCTGGCGCCCGCGCGCCACGAGCGCCAGCGCTCGCCCAGCCTCGACCAGGTCAGTGGACCCCGCCCTGCCCGAGAGACTACTTACGTTCGTATGTGATATAGCCGCTTATGAAAGTTTCACTTTTACCGTTTATACAACATTAATTAATATAATGCGTACGATGTGATCTACGAATAAAAGTAGTCGAGTGATATACTTTGTAAAATGTAGCTAAATATTTAAACATTGTTAGGTACATTTTGCAAACAGAACTGTAAAATGATGCGATACGATCGTTCTAAATAAAGCGGCTCGTAACGACCGTACACGGGAACATATTAGAAGAAGCACGACGCGAACAGTCAGCAAAACAAATCAGTGATAGTTACGAGATGGTGGCGTTTACGAAAACTCAACACGATCGTGAGCGTTAGAGAACGAAGGGAACACCGAAGCAATAACGGTTTACTTCACATTACATTTAATTTGCTTTTTTATTTACTTACGTATGATTTGCTCTGGCGAGCGCCCGCCATACCCCTCTACTTTTATTATTTCTTATAATTTTGTAATTTATTTTGAACTAATTTAGCAGTAGCGCCACTCCCGGCTTGTCCCAGTAGTGACATGGCATGGCATCGTTAGACATTCTTTACACTCGGCCTGTCTTTCTCTCCTATCGCATATTTAAATAGAATATTTTACGTCAAGTTTGCAGATCGTCCGCGTTACACTTCTCTAGGAGAGTGCGACCGTACCTCACCGTATGCGCTAGTACTGTAATGTCGTCGGACGTAGCCGCTCGTTCCGCTCTCACTATCGCACGAGTAGCGATCCGTCGTCACAGCTCACGGCATCCCATCTCCCGCACGGAGCGCTCACAGTGTCGTCGTGCGCGACTTTACTTCACATTTATATTTTTTCCCATCCCTCGACTGTAAGCTGGAGGAGAGCGCTACGCGACCGTCCCCCGCCGCCAGCCCCAACGACCTGACCCTGGACGAGCCCCAGCCCGGCCAGCCCGGCCAGCCCGGCCAGCCCGGCCTACCTGCACCCGCTCCCGCGCAGCCCGGACTGCCAGCGCCCGCGCCGGCCGGAACCTCGCCTGCGCCCGACGATAAGGCGAAACTCGACACAAGAAGGAAGTCGACATCCTGGAAAAATTTCAACCTGAAACGTCAGCTCTCTAAAGTGGATCTCAAGTTCAAGGCGGCATTCGCGACACCCACTGAACACAATCAGGAAGAGCTGATCGCTGAGAAAAGCAACTCTCAGTTTTACTTCGAAGCGCCCGATCGGCCGGACGGCCCGGCACCGACGTCACCCGGCCCGGCCGAGCCGCCAGCCGCGCCCACGCCCGAGCCCGGCGCGGAGTCGCCGTCCAGCGCCGACACCAAGCCGTCGGACGCGGAGGAGGAGGGCTCGTCGCCGCTGCGCGCCTGCTCGGACGTGTTCGAGCGCATGCACCGCGAGCTGCAGGACAAGCGCGGCTCCGACGTGTACGAGCGCATGCACCGCGAGCTGCAGGAGCGCTGGCAGGCGCAGGACGGCCCGGCGCGGCCCGACGCGCTGCCGCTGTGGGAGGAGGGCGCGGGCCCGGCGCGGCCGCCGCGGCGCGCGCGGCGGGACGGGCGGGACGGGCGGGACGCGCGGGACGGGCGGGACGGGCGGGACGGGCGGGACGCGCGCCTGCTGTCCGTGCCCAACATCAAGTACAAGGAGCGCCGCGCGGCGGCCGCGCCCGGCTCGCTGGGCGGGCTCATGCGGCGCTTCAGTAAGTATTGCGTCACCCCGCTCACCTCACGCATCAGTACATCGCCTGCCGGTCGAGCGTCTCCGTCGCTCCGTCGCTCCGTCGCGTAGCACTTAGACGTTCCTCGCTGTTGTTAGAGTAGTTAGGTCCTCCGACATGAATGCTAATGGTTTGCGATTTTTGATCTAACACACTGGTACCGTAGCTCCCTTTTCGATCGGGACATAGATTTTTTGACTAGCTAGAGGTGATGGTAGTTAGATGTACTGAACCGTTTTCAACTAATTTGTAACATATTATTACTTCTGAGACCCTAACGGTCACTAACGATTCGGCTGTAGAGTTGAAATTGTAAGAGATTGCGAGTTGCGACTTAACATGCTTTGTGCTTCTTGTGATATTTGGCTTTTTATTTGATTTGGTTTATAAACTATGTATGATGTATATGATAAGTAAGACTATATGTAAAACACGTTATGTATGTATACGCGCGTACCACTTGTACAAAGGTCGCACGGTGTACTGCGCCGCTCGTCCGTACTATCACATAAGTACTTGTAAGTCAGCACGCTGGTGATTGATGTGTATATTTCTTTTATTTCCAAGGAAAAGGACTCGTCCGACGAAGACTCTAACTGCCTTAAATATCTATTCGCTGACTTTCTCGGTAATTAAACAATAATTAAATAGTGTAAATGATTGCATCAAACAGTAGGTGATCTCTGTGTTGTCGATGTCCTGAGATGATGTTCAGTGCTAATGTACGAGCTGAGTAGTCGGTATAGATGTCACCACTCTCGCTTGTAGTACACATCAGTTAGCCGTCCTCTCGACGTGCAGTATGCGCTCGCTCATGGCTCGACTTTCCCCAGGGGAGTTAGTAGCGCGCCTGTGTCCCGCTCGCGCCGACGCGCAGCCTGCGCACACGCAGCGCGTCGCGCCGCCACTAGGTATGACGCACACGTCACAGCCACACGACTAACAAGCACGGGGCTCGCCGTGTCACTAAACTACGACTAATACTAGACTATCTGGCACAGAGATCACGGTCGTTCTAACATCGTGTCGCGTCGTCATAACAGAGAGGGTCTTCAGTGTTCAATGTTCTGTAACATACGGTGGAGGCAGCCGTCGCCGCCGGGCACCGACCTGTGACTATCGCGCCCAGCACTATCAAACACACAATCCACTGACGACTGTAACTATTACTGCGCTCATGTTGGAGAGTCGTTTTTTGGGTAACACTGAAGTCTCGGTACGGGTCGTGTGATTGATGAGGCCGGGCCGGCTCGGTGGTGGGAGGACACGGGCAGGGCGGTCGCTAGGAGTGTGTGTGTTGTAGATGAACGGGCCGGGCGGCGGGGGTGGCGGGGGCGGCGGGGCCGGGGCGGGCGGGGCCGGGGCGGCAGGGGCGGCCGCGGCCGGCGCGGCGGCGGTGCGCGTGCGCCGCTCGCGCTCGCAAGGTACCCGCAAACTGCACAAGTGCCTGTCCACCGCGTCCGACGTGTACGCCGCGCCCCCCGCCCCGCAGCACTCGCTGCTGACGACGCGCCAGTATTGCAGTTTTGGTAGTACAGTCACCTTGTACCGAGTCCACTCGGCTAAGTCTCCTTCCGTTCTGAGGCAGTCGCAGTTTCTTCCTTTTTGGTTTTTTATTTTTGTTCCTTTTGGTTTTTATTCTTGCGGCGGACGAGCGCTCGCTTGAGCCGGCGCGCTCGCGCATCTTGCCAAGCATCTTGAGCTTAAGAGTGGATTACGACATTGCATTTTGGCTGATATTAATCGCTCACCACCGACGTTTATAACTGAAACAATGCTTTGTCTGTCTTTATCTAAATTATTAATGAAATCTCTTCTGTTGCTAGTCGTCGCCGTCAAGCGCGCTCAGAGGTCTGTTACAACTCTCACTGTTTATCTCTTCGTTATGTTTTGTTATTAATTTGTATATTTTTGTTTTTCACACTCACTAATATACTTCTTTCCATAACTGAATACTCAAACATGTTGACTTGCTGTGAGTTTGAAGGTAGTTTCTTTCGAGTACCTGGTACCTTATTTAAAACGACAGCACTAATGGCTGTGGATTGCATTTTGTGTATAAATGTTTGGTTGGCTAAACTTCAAGCTCACATCGGTGTTGTTTAGAATGATGGCCTTACAATGTCACAATCTTGCATACATTGAAATATAAATTAATCTATCTACATCATAATACTTTGAACTGGCAATGTTAACTGGACACAAGTTGCTGAACACCGAGCCGTAGAGATCAAATTTTAACATTTTGTTCGGCCCCTTATTATTTCCCAATGAGCATGTGTTGAACAGTTCAGTTACTTCCATATTTATTTATTTGAAAAATTTCCAATTTCAGATCGGAATCATTTAATAGGTAACCATTGGAATATTCCTCACCTATTTTAAGTTATAATTTGGTTTCTCTAGTTGTTATATCCGAGTAGTTTTATCCTTCGTTGTCATTCCGAGTCCGAGCTAGAATGAGTTCCTCATGTTTAATGGTGTTTCATGTATGTCCATGTCGGCTAGACGCCCTCTGTACCGAATGTTAGCGGCGCGTGCAGCGCTCGCGCCCGTGCCTGCGCCCGTGCCTGCGCACGTGCCTGCGCACGTGCCTGCGCACGTGCCTGCGCACGTGCCTGCGCACGTGCCTGCGCACGCGACTGCGCGAGCGCCGCACGCGCCGCCCTGTGATGTGCTTGTAACATATCGTGGTTTTGTTTGTCGGTACAGAACCAACTGTTCCGCAGACTCTCGCATCTATGGAGTACTTACAAATTATGCAACCCAATGGTATCCAATAAAACATTTGCATCGTTTCGTTTTGTTCTTAAGTTATTTGGTATGGTGTTCGTTTATTTCCGCTTGTGTGCGTCGGCGCACGTAGCTGTCCTCTAGTGCGACGTGGCTGTGACTGTCTTGTAATGTACCCACACACACACTATTGGTCTGCGCACTCTTGTACGAAACTCTTTCGACTGGCATGACTCATAGTTGTACAACTAAAAGGTGACTTACTACTCAAAACTATTTTATAATCTATCACTGTTATTGTTACGATGAACGAGACCTACTATATATATATATGTTATATGTGCATAAATAAGCGAGGCTTTCCATATTGTATGAGACACACGATCTGTTTATCATTTCTATTCTTTCCTCTATTTAGTTTCCGATGGTCGATTCTTTATCCTCACGAGCGATCACGTTATGTATTTATTTGCCTTCGTCTGCGAGCGGTCTGGCCGAGCGCCGCTCGGTTCCTCCGCGGACCGAGTCCCTGACGCGACTAGGACTTACTGTACTTTATATACTTCTAACGCTGTTGAGTACATGAATGTTATTTCTTTTTCTAGCCCGACCACAAAGCAAAAAGTTTATATGGCTCGTTTTTGGCTGCCTCTATATTCGGCTGTCATTATGTCTATGTATGCTTACGGTATTATCTTACTAGCAGTGCAGTAGCTGCATGCGCACGCGCCGCCCGCGCACGTAGTCCCGCTAGCGTGTTGCGTGTCCGTCCGGCGCTGGACTAGTGCCTGCCGACCCGCGTCCATCCTCATTCCATCTCACATCACACCTTTGTGTTGCTCTTTGTGTATAACTTTCGTTTCGTAGCGTTCGGTTCGCTTCTCATTTGCTATGTTCATGGTTAGAGCTGTTTATCGATGTGCTCGTTAAGTTAAGATGACTCTAGGATTACTGATCTCTAACGGGGTGATCGGTGTTTTGACCGCAGCCCCACTTGCGCCGTATTCTGCCTTGTACTAACCATTTCATATCCCGGGTCAAAACACTAAGCATCGAGCGACTAACAACAATATCTAACATAACTGGACATTAACAAGACGTTGTGCAAATAAGCTGAGATTGAACTGCAATGCTGGCATGCACTCGCCTCATGATACTTCTCTGACGCATGATTATAATTCCTTCTCTTTAACTTGTTTATCTAATGCACTGGTGTATGGCACTTGACTGATGATTTCAGCTAATTTCACAACAGCACTAATTACACTGAGCCCGTGAGCTGAGCTCGCTGTAGTCTGCAACCTTACCTACTGTAGACTAGTGCACACTACGGTGGTGATGAGGGACACAACATGCTCAATATTCTTCCTTCGAATCTTCTGATCCTTTAGAGACAAATAAGAAAAGCTGAGGAGAGCACACGTGCAAATAGATGCGCCAAATTTCAAACTTATAGTTAAAACTCAAACATCGTGAAAATTTTACCTAAACTAACAACACAATGGTTTAAAAATAAAAAATAATTCCTTTGAAAAATAAAATGTTACCATTTTTATTTAACCACAGGCCATCTGCTTCTTTTAAGTCGTAATAAAAGAACGTGCATTGCGCTCAAAGCTTGTCTTATCCGGTCCAGTCCCCATTAGCTAGCCTAGTGCTGTAGCCCGTAGTGTTGTGCCCTCACCGCCGCCGGCGCAGTGCGCTCGCCGGCGGTGGCAGTAACCGAGTGTGTGTATGTTGCCAACCGGCCGGTCAGACAAGCTGGACAGCTCGTTCTCGCGCTCGCGCTCCAGCTCCATGTCCAGCCTCGAGAACATCTCGCAGGAGGGTATCCAGTGCCTCGCCTTTGCTGACAGCTACACCAAAAAGTCTGGTGAGTTTATACCTACAGTTTCTCTTAGTACATACATCCAAATTTCAAAGTGTCTCTTATGGCGGAAGCAAGCGGATTTAAAATCACAAGTCATTTGTTAAAAATAGGCTGTTAATCACCACTTTTTGAGCGTCAAAATTTTCATGAGACAGTCCCCCAAAATGCCGGTCCTTCAACTGGACACTAATTCAGACGTCAGGCTACTACTAACAAATTCTCAATGGTAAAACCCAATAGCACTGACCTCGGGATCGATAGTTGGCATAACAGTTGTGTGAATGTAGCTCGAATCTATCCTTCCTTTACTTCTAGCTATATGTTATTCGATGACCTGGTAAAGGTTGCGGGGATCCGCTGGATGCGAGACGCACGGGATCGGTCAATGTGGCGACACTTGGGGGAGGCCTATGTCCAGCAGTGGACGGCTTTCGGCTGAAATGATGATGATGATGATGATGATGATATGTTATTCACTTGAATCAGGCGTTTTTATGTTTTGATTTGGCAGACCCAACGGCGCTCATGCCGACGCTATGGATCGGCACGACTCTGGGCTCGGTGCTGACCATGACGATCAGTCTACCGGAGGCGGAGCACAGGCATACGCAGCCTGTCGTAGTCGCCACCAGCGGTACGTGTGCGTGTTACAATACGTAGCAATGTAGCAAACTCCCACTGCGTTGCTCTCACACCTACCAATCCATGCAATAATTAACGCTCTTCAGTCATATGATGTAGAATTGTAGAGTGTTTTTCAGGGCATACTTTTTGGCCATTTTCCAATGTTCATACCAATTTAAAGATATTTTTGATTGTTTTCAGGAGGTCCGTTATTTAGGTTAAAGGGTTCAATCCTGACTATGTCATTTCTTGACTGCAATGGTGCTTTAATACCTTACTCCTACGAAAGTTGGAGAGACGATAGTAAAGATGTAAGTATGCAGCGCAATATCCTAGTGGTTAGTAATAATAATCTTCCTCCTATAGAATTCTTTCTCATCAATAATAATATTTAGCAGGTAAGAGACCGGCGCGAGCGCACGCCGACGAAGCAAAGCTCGTCGAGCAGTGGCAGCCGCATGAGCCCCACGCCCGGCTCGGACGCGGCCGGCGACCGGCAGTTCGTGGTCGTGGCCTCGGAGAAGCAGGCGCGGGTCGTGGCGCTGCCCAGTCAGAACTGCGTGTATCGGCAGCAGATCGTAGAGACCGACTTCGTTGTAAAAGCTGAGACTGTTAGCTTGAAAGGTAGCTCCATGTTTGCAAATGTTTCAGTCATATTTCACGTTGGGACTGCTTTGGGTCATGAGTTTTATAGGATCAAACAATAAGTTAAACTGTATAACTTTCAGACAGTGTATGCCTGGTGAACTACCTGTCAACGGGGCACCTGGTGGCGTACAGCCTGCCGTCGCTGCGGCCGCTCGTGGACGTGGACTTCCTGCCGCTGTCGGAGCTCGGGTGAGGCCGCAGCCGCAGGCGCAGTCCGCGCCGCGCGCCTGCACTCGCAAGTCGCGCGTGCGGGCACGTGGCGCGAGCGTCTATCGCGCCCGCCGGTACACCAACCGGTGCACACAGATCACTTTTAGACGATTTCTCTGCACCAAACGAAGGCACTAAATGATAAACGGCTTGTTTTATAATATAGTACCTTTTATCATTAGCTTCGCAGTTTTATCATGTTGAATGCTATTTTGGGCTACCGGAGATTTGTCATTTTTACGGTTTTCGCATTCATTATTTCTCATCAGAGATTTTAGCTGTACTGATCATTCGCTATTTTATCATTTGGGAGCCTAACGACAGACTTCCTGTACAGTAACGATCGATGTTAGAACGTAGCCTCGCTTGGCGCACGCCTTGGGTGCGCAGGCGCAGGCCCGAGGTGCGCCAAGCGGGCGCCGGTGTCCTTCTATTGAGCGTGTCCAGCACTCAGCTACTAGACGTACAAAGTCGCGCTTTAGAACATCGCGACGTAGACAAAATTTTGCAAATCTGTCGAGCACCACCTGTGCTTCCGATATTTGGCACTGTTTCTATTTTTCAGTTTGAAAGTAAACGATCGGACATCGCCCTCAACACGACACACGTTTTATACAATGCGCGTTATACCGACCCTCAAGTTAATGAGAGAACACCGTTTCACTTAATAACTACTCAACTATTTATTTTGGTGCTGCAAATGTATATGGATGTAAATACACACTGGTTACCCGACACTGAACGGACCGAACACCCGAACGACACGGAATGCAACCGACACCCCCGCGCTAGCCCTCCGACCATATAACGATAGTGTGTACCGCCCTGCATCTCTTACATCTGTCTAACTTTTCACCCTTAGAACAATGATGGATTAACTAATCGGCGCGTGCCTCGCCTTTGTGTCACTTATATGCGGCGCTCTCGGTTTGTCGAAGTCGTCAGCCACTGACGCCGCACAAACCGGGAGCGCCGCACACAAAGCCGGGGCGCGCGCCGGAGCGAGTCACCGCGCTGACTGGTGTCTGTGTTCCTGGTAGCTTCCAGACACAGTCCAAACAGAGGGGTATCGTAGACCCAATGCTGTCCATATGGGGCCAGCAGCTCATTGTTAACGAGGACACCGACCAGTAAGTCGCCGTCCATGCAGATGACATGCGTTAGCCACGTACCGTCACTTGTCATGTGGAGTCGCTCACTCCGGCCTCTGTTGCGTACCTAGACATGTTCATGTAACGTTGACAGTTGCTTCGTACCCGTCATCTCCCCGCGCCCATAGACTGCCCCCGCCCCGCCCCGCCCGCCCTGACCCTCGCCTGTTATGTTTCATTGACGTTTCCTCTCGGCCACGGGCAAATCATTGACCGCTCCCGACACAGTCACGTGTGAAAATTGGCCTTTACATATCTGCAAACAAAATTGGAATACCTGATACTTATACCGAGGTTGTCCATTATCGCGTTACGCTTACCTAATATTTAATATACTATATCGTATATACTATATGGTAATTCGAAAAGCAGAAGAAACTATTCAAAATAAAATTAGCCTACTTCCCTTTATAGCTTAGGACACATGCTCACGATGACTCCAACGTTCCGTACGGACGGAGCGTCGCGCGGCGTCCGAAATGATTTGCCCTGGGGAGCTGCCTGCGTCCTGCACTGTGCTTGACTAGTGCTCGGTGACATGTGCCCGCACACCGTACACTCACACACCCACACGTGCTGCACTGTGTACAGTGACGACACGCACTCACCTCCACTACATGGTTGTCTACTCTCTCTGTGCGATGTCTCCTACTTCCTCGCTGGGCTGCTACTCTGCTCTGTTACATGTTGTTCTTCCTCGTTCTTCGCTTGCAGCATGCCCGCTTCTGAATGTTTTACTTTTCTCATTTTAATGTTTATCCTGTTATTATTAGTCGCGATAGTACTCGTTAGTTACGCTTATATGTTAGACTAAAGTTTGTCCAATAGACTCCGACACTGGATCGCGAGGATGCATCAGGTGAGACGTTTAAATTGATAGAACAATTACTCTTTCCCCCACTTTCTCAACTTCGTTCTTGATCTAGAAATCTCCTATCTCTTTCTTCTTGGACTATAAACAATATATACGTCACAAGAGAACACTAGCGTGTGCGTCGAGACAACTTGTAAAACGATCGATGTGTGTGGTATTGCAGGATAGCGAAGACATTTTGCTTCAGCAACAGAGGTCACGGACTGTACCTCGCGTCCCCCACTGAAGTACAGAAGTTCACCATCGACGCTGAGTTCTGGTCAGTGTGTTTGAACTTATATCAATATATTTTTTTATTAATTTTAAGAAAGCTTACAGCTAATACATTCGACTAGTCAGAAGTAATATGTAGAAGAAGGCCTATTACAAGTTTGCACTTATATAAACTTATGTATAAAATTGACAAAACGGTACAAACAGCGTGAGAGTTAAACATAGAAACAACTGAAGAGAATTAACAAAAGAACATTATTTTGGGTTAGGTCGTTCCATCGTCGACCTCATCTCTGTCCTCAGGACTAGACTGAGGTCAAGAATAGACCCATTTAATATTTAATAAAAATATAATACAACAAATATACAATACAAGTTTGCGTTATGTAGCTAACAGATGTGTCGCGTGTTACAGTCAGCAGCTGAACGAGATGATCGGCGAGCTGTTCCTGCCGCGCGACATGCCCGAGCCTCCGAAGGAGAGCTTCTTCCGAGGACTGTTCGGTGGCGGGTCCAGGCCCCTAGACAGGGAAGAACTATGTGAGTATGCTGTATCATTCAGTCACAGTGTACTGAACTTTTTATTTCTGTAACAACTATTATGATTTCCTCTCAAAAAGAAAAGAATAACCATATCCTATATTCAACCCTAGATCTTTAGTGTTTTCGATCAGGCGTCTCATTCGACTCCGAAACAGCCATCGTTCATATGAGCCTCGGGGCTAGTGTATGTAAGTGGTGTTTAAATGGATGCATCTGTTGAGTTGCAGTCGGCGAGAGTAGCGGCAAGCCGCTGCGCATGGTGGCCAAGCACATCCCGGGCGGGGCAGGCGCGCAGCTGGAACAGCTGGGCGCGCGCGCTGGCACGGCGGCCGGCGAGGTCTCGCGCGCGCACCAGCTGGTCGTGGAGCGCGGCGACAAGCTGTCCCGTCTGGAGGACAACACGGAGCGCATGCACAACCAGGCCGCCGAGTTTTCCTCCTCCGCGCACCAGCTCATGCTCAAGTACAAGGACAAGAAGTGGTACCAGCTGTGAGCGGCGAACGGAACGATAGGTTAAGTCTTATACTTCGGCTTCTGAAGGCGGGACGTTTGAAACATGTATGAAGAATTTCTATGTTAGAACGTGGGTACCAGAAACGAATCGTCACCGAGCATAAACTCGACGTGCCTACTCGTATTTGGTACGATTCCTAGACTCCGTCAGGGGTCCTGGCTGTCATTGACGAATGCCACAGAGTGCTTTATTCTGAGATTTTTAATAGCGTGACGATTGCATCAGTCAGCAGTGTCGCACTCGGCAGGTGTAGGAGCGGAGAGAGCGAGAGCGCTCCCCGCCCGCTAGAGCTTAGCTACCACGTAGACGTCTTATGAACCTTACCTTAGACTCTTATAGGCGTGACTCGATATGAATGAACGCACAAACTATCGATACTCTCGAGCATAGTCGATTTCGATCAGTAGTGTCTCGCTTCCTACGATCACACGCTGAATCGTTCAATTATTTGTGTGCCTAAGTCGCGGCGCCCCGGAGCCCGGGGCGTGGGGCCCGGGGCGTGGGTCCCGGGGCGTGGGACGCGGGGCGTGGGGCCCGGGGCGTGGGGCGTGGGGCCCGGGACGTTGAACCCGGGGCCCGGGGCGCCGGCGCGGCCCCCGGTGTACATAGCGCGCTCGCTCCGCATTCGGTCACGCGATGTGATAATGTAAATAAATCGAAAGCATTATTATAAACTAATTTACTTAAAACTCTTTTTATACAAGTAATACAGTAGTGTCGCGTCGGACTTCGATCATCTCTCCTCGTGTCTTCTGTTATGGTTAGGATCCAATAGTGGCCGCTGCCACACGAGTGCGCGCGCCTAGTCCAGCACTGGGACCAATCCGGAGCTAGCGAGCGGCGCGTGCGCAGCTCGCGTGGAGCGCTGTCACTTCGCGTCTCTGTTCTCCAGCGTGGTAGGCTGCATTTATGTTACGTGCGTATACATAGATATACGATTATGTTAGTATTGCGTAACACATGAGATTATTTGAATGTTGCTATATTACAATACAATGTAGATGTACATTTTATAGATACAAAGTAAACTCTAATGTAATGTAAGGATAGTCGACGATGTTGATCTGTATAAAGTATTAATTAAATAATATAAAGAAAGAAAATATATTATAAAGATTGGAAATTTAAGCATTGGATGACAATAATTTTTGTTACTTCTCACTAAAGATTTCTTTTGACACTTAATGTGTAGTTTAGTTTCTCTTCGGAACACCTCCCGCTTGTGTTGCCAGTTCGTTCTGTTCGCACTCAGCACTCAGCACTCAGCTACGTCAGACGATGTTTCGTTTTGTATGAAGTACTACTTCTATTAATTGAATATTAACGTTTTATGGGCATTTGTTAGTGTCGACACGTTTACGTACGGCCGCGCGTCGCGTTTCTGCGCGGTCGCCGCCTTTACCTTTAGTTGGTGTTCGCTACTTATTGTATATTGTGACACAATGATAGCAATACTACGTGCGGGTTGCCAGCCTAAAGTAAACCAGACCAATCGGTGTCGTGTCGGTGTTGCTAGCTAAAATTAAACAAAGTAGAATAAAGCGATACCTATTATGTGTAAACTAATGAATAAAGCTCCCTTGTATATCGCTGGTATTATATAAGTGCATGGCGAGGGACTCGCTCTACGATCGAGTTATGTATAAATAATATATATCAGTTCTGTATTCTTGTTGGGACTAGGGATTGTATGGAATTGGACGAATCAAGAGGAGAGTTGTAAGCACTCGTGTAGTGTTGCTGGGTTTTTGTATGTAGGTACTGACGGTTAATGTGTTATGTGCAAGTTTCTTTTGTGGAGAGGCATAGTGTGCGTAGCGCGAGTCTCGTCGCCATAACTAGATAAGTAGTGTAGTGGATATCGGTGTATCGCATGGCAATAAAAGTTTTCTATGTCGTCACCGCATCTCGCTGTTACGTTGCTTAGTTATGTTTCCTCACTCGTAGCTTGCTCGTAGTGTAAAACAACGTGTAACAAATTATTACTCGTCAGATGTCACGAGTTTTAGTTGGCCTGTTACATTATCAGCACGATACAAAGTGAATGGTGCAATATTTTCCCTTCTGATACTAATCGTATTTATACGTCCAGTGTCATTCGATCGCCTTACTTAGCTTGACAATTTTATACCTTAGACATGCTAGTTCAGCTAATCGTATTATTAGCTAGCATATACACTTCGGCCGTGTACGATATCGGATGCCAAACTTTGTACTGTTCTCATGCTGTGTTATATAAATATTATAATTGTTACACAACTTGTAATCTTGTTCTAATGAGTTTATGTAATGTAGCTCTGTTCTAGTGAGCGGCTGCGTGGTGCGCTCGTACACACGCGCAGCAACTTGCCTCACTACGACACCTTAGCGTTAATATTACGTCTCGAACAAACAAATTATTAACTTATGCTGTTCTAATAAAATATCACTTTTAACCAGATTATTTTGTTACGTAGTCACTAACGATTTATATTCAATAAATATTTTCATAGCAACGTTTACCTACTTTTATCGATCAATCAGTAGAAACGCTTTAAGCGAATTTAAACGTTAACGCTACATTATTTGGGTGGAGACTTAGCTTGCACAAACACGACCGTGCTATATTCGAATGGCATATCAGTGGAATATATATCAACCCGTGGCCATTGTCGCGGGGGCCTGTCTTATCGTAAGATCATATACTTAGTTTTGAGACGCCACTTACTACGTTTTTCTAATGCCCTTTTAATATCAGGTAGATTACTCATTTTAACCTCGATAGTAAGGTAAGAGTTTGAAGTATTATTTCATCGCATCACGTCACTCTGTGGATAGCATCCATCATTCTGTATAGAGCTGTCGCTAGCCAACTATTGCAATACATAGTTGGCGTAGTATTTATTTTTATCAGATTAGTCTAGAAAATGAAACGGAGTTTCGTTGTTGATGCAAATGTGTTTCTATGTAGTACATATCTATCTCGCTGCAGTCGCAGCGGCGCGCGGCGTGCATCTGGCAGTCGTCCGCGCGCCGCTCTGCCATATGCGCGTCTAGTCCTCGATGTCACTACGTGTTACTTACGTACCTCATGCTCCGTGCAATATTCTATTTAAATATGGTGTAATGTAAAAGGAAAAGTTAAGTTTTCTCAATTCTATTAATTGTTAATCATAGTTGAAGTACGCCACGTTGCACGCAGGTGAACGTCTCGTTGGGTGCGGGCGCGTGTCGCGTACTCGTGTCGCGCCCGCACGCGCGGTTCGCTGTCGACAGTCTGCGTTACGCACGACAGTTCCATTACACACGCTGACGATTCATTTGGAAATTATGGGACTAAAATATAAATATAAGTATTTGTAAATAAATAATTAAAAAACAAAAATCTTGTGGCAAATTATTACTTGTTATGTAACGACGTGTAGGATTCATTTCAACATTTATTTTGTATGATTAGATGAGTGTCTCTTTTCTAATCGTTCAGACGAGGGTTATAAAGAACTATAATAACTATACATACTGTATATAAAGGATGCTGTTGAATTATATTGATTATTTAGTTTGGTAGATGATTATTATAGTCATTATATATAAATAAATTATGAAAATATAAAAATAAAAGTATATCAAAGTATAATCGCTGTTTTATTTAATATCTCGCTATTTACAAACGAAATAAGATAAAGTTTTCCTAACTGAACCGTTGATCACATCCTTGTATAATATGCAACTCCTGGAACCAATATCCTGACAATTTACAATACTGTACGATCAACTAAATCACAATCACTACATTTTATAAAACAGTCTTCCGCCGCGTCTATCCGTCTGTCTGTTCGCGATAAACTCAAAAACTTCTGAACGAATTTTCATGCGGTTTTCACCAGTAGATATAGTGATTCATGAAAAATGTTTAGGTATATAATTTGTCAAATTTTTGTGTAAATTGGTTGAAAAAGTCAAGCCACCTGGGAGCTTTCATCGAAAACGCTGCCTAGTTCCTTTGAGATATAACAAAACAATGCTTATAGATCTACAAAAAAGTCCGCGATGGCATACAGGGTGAATACAGGGTGTCACTCAGATCCAGCCTGTCCCTTTGCTGTCGTCCCCCAGCTACTCCCTAAGCCGAGGCTCTTACCCCACAGGGGGTGACCTTAGCGTGTAGTCGCTTAGTTTGTAAGTTTTTTTGCCCTGGCTGGAGGCCTTACACTCAAGGCACCCACAGCATAGTCCGGTAAAGCAGACAACAATCTCCTAGGTCGAACTGAAAATAAAATACAGTGTGAATTTTTAAGTGGGCGTGAATTGCCAAATTCGAAACTATGAGAAGTAGCGAAAAATACTCAAAGGAGTCTCGAGCCCGATTTTTATAAAAACTAAAACTGCATCACTAGATTTTTGGAAAACCAATATTCCGTGTGCATATGGATTGAGGCCCCAATTTTTTAAACCCTTGCGAAACAAAATAAGACTTGCAGGGAAATTAGTAAAAACTTAAAGCAAAGTGCCATCAATTTCTTAAAAGTGTATTAAAACTATAGCTTTTAAATTATATAGCTACTCCCTGCTGCGCAAAGGCTTCCCTCCATTCCTTCCAATGGTCACGATTCCGTGCTACTACTTTCCAATTCTCAAGGACGACATCCAGGTCGCCCCGCCATCTCATTCGTGGTCTGCCGCGACCCCGTGTCACTGTTTCAGGGCACCAATCAGGAGCTTTATGGGCCCACAGTTAGTTCGGCGTGCAACAGACATGAGCCACGTCAACGATTTGGGTTTTAGAGCGCAGTGTAGTGTTTCGAACATGATTTGTTAATTTTACACCTAAGATATTTACGCTCCATAGCACGTTGGCAAACCTCGAGTTTGGACTTTGGATGTCAGTCAAAGACCAAGTTTGTGCACCGTAGATCAAGATGGGGAGAACATGTCCATTAGCTTTCACTTCGGAGACATGGGCAGAGTGCCCTTATAATACTTCTTCACGGACCAGTAACTCTTCCAGACATTTTCCGTTCGTCTTGCAATTTTCTTACGTTGTCTTGCCTGAAAAGAGCTTACTTGACCCCGCCTACGTGAATGCTCTTCTTGGAGCTTTTGGTCATGATCTTGGTCTTCGACATGTTCATCTTCAGTCCGACCTCAAGGCTTGCATAACTAAGATCTTGTAGCATTTGCTCTAGTCTTGTGGCTGTGGGGAAGAAAAGGACAATGTCATCAGCGAAACGCAGATTATTCAACCTTTACCGACGGCAAGCGCTTTCTCTTCCGATTCAACTGTCAGCGTCTGAAAGACTTCTTCTAGGGTACTGTTGAACAGTTTTGGAGACAGCGGGTCGCCCTGTTTGACTCCCTTGAGAATGTCAAACTTATTCTAATTTGCGTTAAATCTATGAGGTTGAGCCTAGTCAATTTTTGTGTCATTATTTCTCTTTAACTAATTCACAGAAGTATCTGAGTATTATATAATTAAAGTCGTATATAAATACGACTTCGTATAGAAATACATAAGTATTTCTTCCGATAAATTCATGTTTTGCTGATTCCTCAAATCAGTAAAACAAAAAGATATAAAGACATTAATGAATTGTGGGACAAGATCATCATCATCTGTCTAGCCCATAAATATTTGAATGTCTTTGGCCTAGCCTTTTTCCAACTATGTTAAAACCGACCCTGGTTTCCAGTCTAACCGGGACTAGATATTCCGCCATAAATCTGTAATGTATATCTGAAATAAAAATGATTAACCCAAATATAGTATTTTCGGAAATTTAGGATATGCCACTTTATGCACGTGATGGCCTTATACAACATTATTTTAAGTACATGCGAAACCTGAATATAGTTTGTTCAGAATTACTAACTGAATCGACTCCAATCATTTTTAAACCACGTTATACTTTGTCCCAAAAATATTTTAAAAAAGTTACAAGTTAGACACCGAGCGACATTACGTACGTACCACAGAGTACTTTTATATATAGGTAGTACGTACCTATCGCAATAATTTAGGTACAGTACTAATGTTAGCTTAAAAATAGCGATGTTTCTACAGAGCCTCTGATGTCCAGCTCGAGGCAAGCTCGATCAGTCAATGTCTGATCGCGGCGGAGTGGCGGAGTGAACTGTACCCGATTCATTGTGCCCCGTGTTATTGTGTTAAGTTGTAATCTCGAGTATTTCGTTAGTTTTGCTAGAAACAGTGTATCGCACCCAGTGTGTTTTCATAGCACGAAACCCATCGTCTGCCCACATGATGTACGAGCCTAACGGAATAAATTCTGACATATCCGAGATTAATATGAGTAATATTAGTTTTTACGTTTAAAGTTGAATAGGTAATAAAGACTAGGTAGTGTAAGTATTGAATTTTATTTGAGTAATACAGACATGTAAGTATTGAATTTTTTTTGAGTAGGTAATACAGACATGTAAGTATTGAATTTTATTTGAGTAATACAGATAGACTCGCGTTTTTTAACCTGTACCTACTTACTTGACCTAATAACTTGCAAATGTAAATTTGTTAACTTTTCCAAAAATAAAAATATTATTAGCTACGATTACTCCCTCTGCAATGAACTCCTTCTTAGAGAGGTAGAGATGCGTGATCTAGGAGTACTCTTGGACTCCAAATTACACCTGGATTTACACATCAAAAAGATAACAGCGACAGCTTTCCAAATGTATAACTTCGTTATGAGATCAGCTACCGACTTTAAACGCCCGGCCACATTCCTATATCTTTTTAACAATTTGATACGGCCACAAGTTGAGTATGCCTGCATGATATGGGACCCTCATTATGCCAAATATAACTACGCTATAGAAAGAGTTCAGCGCAAGTTTCTCCGTACGTTGCAGTACAAATGTCATTTGGACCATCTTCCTTACGAGGAGTCTTTGCATAGATTCGGCTTAATATCCCTACAATCCAGGCGGCGGCTATCCAAGCTATGATGCTTCATGGACTGGTTCACAATAAGTTTGACTGCTCTGATCTAGTCAATGACTTATCGTATGTCGTGCCAAGAACGATAATAAGGCGAGAGGTGCGTGATTACCCGACTTTTGCCACGACTATGAGTCGTACAAATGCGGGTGAGCGGGCGCCCCTCCATAGACTAATTAAAAATTATAATGTTCACTTCGATAAAGTTGATATATTTGCCTTAAAACACAATGAATTCAAAAAAAGCATTGTTAAAATACTAAAATAACACCATTATGTCACTTATGTATTTGATAAGATTAGATAAGACTAGTATTAGCCTCAACACTCTCTCTGCATGTACCAACTAAATCTTTCTTAGTAATATGTGGAAATGTCGTGAATTGTACGTTAGCCTATTTTTATATTAGTAATTAGTTGTAAGACACAATGTACAATTGTTTGTTTCCCTAATAAAATAAAATAAAATAAAATAAATATTAGTTCGTAGTTATATCAATTACATTACATGTTATGTGAAATATTGATACTTTGGTTTGAGATTGGACACCGGTGACGACAGTCAAAATTGAATCATTAGGAATCTATTTATTTATAGGCATAATCCTTTTACATAATATTTATTATCAATGTCGCGTATCACGAGTCAACGCGAAAATCGGAATTTCACATAAATTTACAGACAAGTCTACCTCAGAAAAATCCTACCTACTTACTAATAGGTAAATACTCCTGCGCCCCGCACGCCCTGCGCAACACTGCGCGCCATACGACCATCAAAGTGAGTTTTGAAGCCCTATTTATTACTCTGTTGGAGGATGGTTTTGGGAAAACTGTGATACAAATGTCTCATAATTTAAATTGAAGAGTGTGTACACCAATTTTCGAGTCAACCGACCCAGAGAATATTAAGTTTCACAGAAAATTCAACACCCTATTTCTCCCTCTTAGGGATGGAATTACGATAAACCCTTTCTTAGTGGAAACAAACTCTTCACAAAGAATACACCCTCCAAATTTCATGTCTCTAGGACCAGCGGTATGGGCTGTACGTAGCGTAGTATTATTTATCTGTGATTATAGTATCCCTTACTAATCAGCAATTTTTTTAGTTCTCTCTTGAATGAATTAATAGTCAATTTCTTAAGGAAATTAGGAATATTATTGTGTAATAATGGGGTACACATTTTCTTAGAAATGCTGTTTTGCGCGGCGAGGAGTTATTGCACCCAGTCTGTACTTCTACGTCTATTTCTAGCTGTAATATTATTAATCAGAAGGGGAAACAAATTAGATTGGTTTTTACAAACAGCGATATTGCTAATAAATACTAATATTTTTTTGTTGTTTGTTTGTACCGAATAGGCTCCAAAACTACTGGACCGATTTGAACCATTTTTTCACCAATAGAAAGCAAAATTATCAGGAAGTAACATAGGCTATAATTTTTTTTTCAAAAAATTAGATGTGCTTAAGAAAATTGCAATAACGTAACCCGAAGTAGCAAAATTTTGCCTTTAAAATTCATTATTTGGCGTGCGCTGGGAAAACTATTGATGATACACCCTAGATAGCTAACGTTCCTGGATTTCTATGATAAGCTAACCATTCGACTTTTTGACGACCATTTTTTAAACGTGTCTTTTATTTAAGAAATATGTTATTTTAATTAGGTTTATTATATTTATAGGAAATATGGAATGTAAATTAAAGAAAATTATAACAAAAATGAATATTTATTTAATTTTTAAGTACTAAATCACAAATTTTAAATGGCACATGTTTCATTGAGATCAATAAGGCATAACTTCTTACAACGACTAAATTAGGAACTATTGTTTAGAAATGTCTACTTTTAGTTATAGTATAATGAAGAAAAAAGATTATAATTATCCGTTAGTATCAAATTACTTAGATTTTTTTGGCACAAGTTGGGCAAAAGTCAACCGTATGTTCGCCACAAATGGGAACTCTGCAACTATTGCAGTGATTCTTGGTCATGCGCCTTTTCTTATAGGAACACAAACTGCAGTTTTTCCTTTTCCTTGTTGAGGCATTTTCAAGTATTGGAATACTTCCAGAACCAGCTTGCCCAAGATTTTGACCTTGACCTTCAGCGCGATCCTCATGGTTCAAACCCAAGACGTCTCTTATCTTGTCTTTCATTCTACGAGGCATTGTTGGTATTTCCAGTCGACGTTTTAGCCAAGGTTCAACTAGTTTTTCATGCAGTTGTTTCATATAGCTCCTTCGTGCCAGTGGTTTACCTCCAGACACCAATACATTATGGCAGTAGATGACGTAGGAGTTGATACTCGTTATATTGAGCATGCCATAAAACATGCACATGGGCCACCGGTTAGTCTTACGGTTACAAGACATATTTGAACACATCTGGTCAAAGGTGTCTACGCCACCTTTTGTGGCATTGTAAAATTCTATGATGTGTGGCTTTTTCGATGTTGGATTCACTGTCCCTTCTTCGTCACATGACGACAACAAATAAACCATTTTGCTTGGCTTCGGTTTGAATGATAGGAGAGTTAGTGGCCCATCATAACAAAACATGGAAGTACTTATCGCTCTACCTCGGCTGTTCTTTATTTCTTCCGGTATTTCTCTTTTGTTGGCCCTCAAAGTTCCAACTATTGTCAACTTATAAGGTTGTTGTAGCAGTTGTTTAGCTAATGGGATGGATGTAAACCAATTATCTGTGGTAACGTTTCTGTTTGAGCCATAAATACTCCGTGTTAGTTCCTTGACAACATATTCACCAAGGGGCACTCCTCCAGTATTTGTAGCTTTTCCAAGATAAGGCATGGCGTCAACCATGTACCTGGTCCCACTGTCACACATCATTTCAATTTTTATACCGTACTTAGCAGGCTTGTTCGGGATGTACATTCTAAATTTACACCGACCACGAAATGCCAGCAATTGTTCATCGATGGTAACGTTAGATCCAGGAACGTAATTGTTTCGGCATTGAATCATCAGTAAGTCCCATATTTTTCGGATTGGTGTGAGTGGATCAGACTGCAAGGTTCCTATTCTTACAGCCCTATCATCAAATCTAAGACATCGTATGAGGAAATCAAACCTTTCTCGACTCATACACGAGATGTATCTAGTTGCACAGAAAAACGTGTTGAACAATTCATCACTTGTAAGATGGTTATCTTTCAACGCAGCTGCCAATAATAACACACCGAAGAGAGCGTTGAGTTCCTCTTTGCACGTTTCGTTTTGGGTTGATGTCATAGTCTCATAGCTTTGTTTTTTTATTGCTATTTCAGCATTGGTCCACTGCAAAATTTCCTCACATATTTCATCAGTCATAAAGGAACCAAATAAAACGAGAGGATCTATTATGTTTCTGACTGAACGGGCTGGTCCTCTAGCCGTGCGAATGATATTCATCGCAGAAGTTCGGGAAGAAGTATGTCCTTTGTGAGTTGCCCACACATGACGATTTTTGCCACGAATATTAGGTTGAGGCAAGTGGATAATGCTGTTGGAAGCAAATGGTCAATCTTCACGGAGAGGACGAGCATCGGAAGGTGGAGTTTCTTGTTCCTGTTCAATATCTAAAGGTGGACTTACTTGCGCATCTTCAGTGTCCGAGGGTTCGTCGTGAAAGTCACTTTCAACGTCATCAGCCACCAAACCATCCTCATTTTCACTATCAGAAGAAACATCATTTGTGTTGACATAATCTTCATCATCTAACGCCCGAATTATGTCGTCATCTGTGATCAATCTTGCAGCCATTCTTCACTATCAACGAAATAACTAAAAAAAAAACAAAGCAAAAATCAACTCAAAGCACGCAAGCTAAAAGTTACGCATAAGCTAACCATTCGTCAAAATGACGAGTATGCAGTAGGTATCTCAAAAACAGAAGTACTTACCGGCTAAACGCAACCACCACACGACGCTGTCTAGCGGACACTAAGTTGGCGCGAAACCGCGAGTGTGTAGGTAAAACGATGAGAAAGGGAGACGGAGATATTTATTAGATGCTCGTCATTTTGACGAACGTTAGCTATCTAGGGTTAAAATTATGTACTACATGATTAAAGTACTCATAATTACCTACAAAAAAGTCCGCGAGGGAATATATCTAACTATCATAGTTTAGAAACAATAGCAGCTTTTGTGTTCTTAAATTTAATTAGTTCGCCGCGCCGCGCCGATAGAGACAAAAGTTAGTTAAATTCGTATCGTAGTATTAATTATTATTCGACGCGTACCGTATATATATTTTTTATGTACTATGTATGACCATGCATAACTTTTTACAGAGAAGTACGATATTTATTTTTTGTGAAAAGCGTATATCTCAAAGTTGGTCCCATTTAAAATTGAAATTCATGTTTGGGCTTATTTCATGTACCGTGATGAGAACTATAGACCTAGCTGGAGTATGACTGTCATCGAAGGTCTGACGATGGAGCTGAAAGGCAGTCGGAAAAGGTTCGCAACAGTTTACAGCATTTATATTGTTATTGGGCTCATTACATACACCTTGCTGAGAACTTTACACCTGCCTGGAGTATGACTGCCATCGAAGGTCTGACGATGGAGATTGAAGGTAATTGTAACTGGTCCGCAACAGTTTACAGCAGATTTATCGCGTTTTGGCTCATTTCATGCACCTTAATGAGAACTTTTGACCTAGATGGAGTATGAATGTAAACATAAGTAGAATATTTTAGCGATTAATGCAAATATTTACAAGAAATTAAATTGTTGCCTACTTGAATCTGTACTATATTAATATTATAAAACTGAATAGTTTGTTTGGTTGAACGCGCAATTTCAGGAACTGCTGGTTCGAATTAAAAATTCTTTCAGTTTTGGATAGCCAATTTATCGAGGAAGGCTATAGGTTATAAAACATCACGCTACAACTAAAAGGAGCGGAGCATGAATGAAAAATGTTGCAAAAACAGGGAAAATTTATTCCTTTTGAGAGCTTCCATTGCAGGCGTTGCATAAACGGTTAAAGTTACGCAACAATCACGTGTTCCTCTTAAAAATTAAAATAAAGTTAGCGATAGCATGTCTATCTTTTAAGGTTAACTCTCTCTCTCTCTCTCTTATGTGGCGCAGACTAATTTAGCGGGTCAGCTAGTATAGTAGATATAAAGCGACGCAAGTGTTACAATTCTGTGATGTATAAACATTGGTTTGCAATAATTGACAACTGTAATTTGCCCACGCTAGTGCGACATCTACCTCTTTTTATTTATAATAATGATATTAAAAAAAAAAAAAAATCCCAACAGCGCCGTCTTGACATTGTCATTCAATCATCATCGCCAAGACGGCGCTGTTGATATTTTTTTTTTGAAATGTAAAAACAAGTTTGCTACGATAATTTCCATTTTGCTTACTCGCCAAGAGATCGTTGACAGCTGTTTAGCAGACGACTACTTGAACGAAACAATTAGCCCTTTCACCCTTTTCCTGTTAACTCACCTCAAATTATACAGTTAGACTGACATTACTTTGTACTCTTGCGCTGCCATGAAAAGCTAACAGCTAGCGAGCAAACTCTGCCTAGCTGGTGAGCTAGGACGAGTTCGCTTGCTACCTAGTTGCTAGTGAGGTTGTTCATAATTTCACCAGATTTACAACTTGATTTGACGGTGGTCAGGTGAACTTTTCCCGACACGTAACTGAAATACTATAGGACCTAGAACATCAGATGACATAGATTAAAACAACAAATATATTGAGCAACTTTTTTAATAAAACTTTAACTATAATATAAATACAATAGAATACATACGAGCATTTATTATGTGCCGGGCGTGTCGGGTGCTGCGGGACGCCGCCTGCGCCCCGCGCCCCGCGCACCAGCTCCCCGCGCCCCCTCGCCCCAGCGCCCCAAGGCACAGTCCACGTTTAAACAGCAGGCGGGCATTATGCGCCCGCCGCGGCGCTCACAGCTGATCATTTACATACGCGCGGCTACGTACTATGTACACGGTAGATGCTGACAAGTAATCACAAGTTGCAGTCATATATAGGTAATACGATTGAGATTATGCCCGAAACATGGTTTTTACATGGGAGTGATATAAAGATTTGAATGACGTTACTGCGACGCACGCTATTTCGAAAAAAATTAAGAGTGGTACGCCAGTTCGAAAACACATTCAGTCGAAAACCGCTATATTCAATGACATTGTCGCGAACACGCTGATTCGAAAAACTGTTTGAATGGTACGCTAGTACGAAAGTGTTGGTATTGAAATTCAGTTGCGAATAGCATATTCCAATCTGAATTTGTCAGGGGATCGAATTCGCGACCCCGATAAAGCCTTATCTTTGTATTGTGTTTGGGAAACAAGATCAATGAAAAGTATTATTTTAAGATAGCTTTTTAATTTCCAGTAGGTAAGTATAGTAATCAACAAATCAAAATTATAGGTGGTAGGTATACCTACTCACTACCAAAAGTAACAACACTGTCATATTGACGACAAAATGGTAGATTCAATCAACTCAATATAGACTAGTATTAAAAGCTACAGCTCTTATAAATTCAATAGTGCACATTGTGTTTTTCTTTTGTAAAATCGCTGCGATAGCATTTTCTTGCATTTTCATTTTTTTGCTTGCGGCGTCTGTAGGATATTTGCCAAAATTCTTTCAATTTTGTGGGTGGTTGTTGTATTCTGTTCGTCAATGAGCTTCTGAATACAGCCGTACAACCCAAGTTTTCGATTGCCCATTAAACAATTCCATCGCCGGTGCATTGCTTCCACGCTGTTTTGAGTTCGCGGAAGACGTAAATTATTATTTCTTTCAGCGGACCAGAAACAAGGTGGAAACAAGGGTTGCAGTCGGGATATCACAATTTTTCCATCTGATAATCGCGATTTTAATTGGCCCAGAACGTAATATTCTTCGAAATAGTAACAGCTTCTGCTTCTTCTGGAAAAACGCTCTCCCTCAACTGTTTATATATATGACAAGCAGTCCAAAGCTACATAATATCGCATTTTCTAGGCGAACTCACTGTCTATGCCATATTTCTCACTGAGCCCACTCCCTTGGTATCATTCTCCAAATGTTTTGCTCCAGATGGAATAAGCAACCGGACTGGATTGTGGCATGAAATTCTATTCGGACTGCATTTATGATCGCCCATTCGAAATCGGACATTATTTGTTCTGGTTTCAAATCGATGTTAAATTCAGAAGAATATTCTTTCAATTGTCGAAAAAACTATTTAACATTCTTCAGTCTTTATGTGAAGAAATCCTTATACCAAGGGTAATATTCGTGTAGTCTCCAGTGCCAACAATGCCATGAACTGAAAAGATTTGTGTAAATATTATAGTGCAGGTTTGTAACGTCCCTTCCACAAACCAACCTGGCGATTCACTTAACTTTTGCAGGTTCATTTCAGTTGCAAATAATAACAAGCGACCATTACCACCCCAAAAGCAACATTTTTACCTAGAAATCGGGTACCATTAATTTCTTTATATTGATTTGGTATATTAACCACTTCGCTTAAGTTTGTAGGTAGGTTCTTCCGGCTTATTTTTATTTCTTGCTCTCTTGATGATTTGGCGTAGGGCGTTTTTATTTGGTATTGAATTTGTGCTACTAGAAGGAATTTCACGCAATTTTTCTCTGATAATGATACCCGGTGCATAATTACTCTGAATTGCTGAAGTTTTCAAGGCATTTCTTAATTTGATTTCATCAACTCGATCTAGATAATACAAAAGGAAGAATTTATAATCGGTTTAAAAAATTTAATAAGAAACGTTTGACGACGTCTGTGGTCTAGTGGTTCGAATGTCGGGCTGCTGATTACAAGGTCGTGTCGTGGGTTCGATTCCCATAAGACACAAAATTTGTGTGTGTTTATGAACATAAGTGTTTGTGTCGGTCTGGGTGTTTCTTATGTATAAAAAGTATGAATTTACAAACAAAAAAGTATAATATACAAGATCTGCTTAGTTTGGGACTAGATGGTGCTGTGTAAAAATGTATTTAAAAAAACGAATAGTTCAAACAAAAATACTAAAAATTAATAATATACTTTTAACTTTTTTAAATAATTTAACAACAATAGGTATATGATGTTACAGCTCTTTAAAAAAAAACTCACCCGGTTCTGATGCATGTGTGATTGAACATCTCTCGAATTATAAAATGTTCACCGATTACATTACCTACTGCTTGCAGTACTTTTGCAGCACGTGTTTTTTTGTTTAAACAAGACCAATATTGTACGTTGTCCACTTTTTTGTTTTGCTGCATGATAAATCCATCAATAATTAAAACACTTTTTCCTTTACCGGAACTCATTGGTCGATAAGAAAGATTATTACTCATTTCCAATGTTATCACGCACCGACACGTCTAACGGAATGAAAGATGTATAGGAATTCAAAAAATTAATAAACTTGGGGGGTAGTTCAACAAAAGTACTATTAGGTATTCTGTGGCATATGAAATTAAAAATAAATTTAAGTCAACCTTAATTAATTTGTTTAAATTGTTGTGAATGCATTGTAACAAATAGGTACTGTAGTTTTTGTAATGTTATTAGCTTATCAAAACGGGAACCAAGCTAGGGATACATAGCTAAATCATAATAAGTACTCATATTAATCATTTATACTTAGTAGTATAGACAATTAGCTCAGTGTCAGTTTTATCATCGTAGCGTAGGTAGTTCTTGGTAATCACTGTGTCGCAAATTCGATCCCCAGACAAATTCAGATTGGAATATGCTATTCGCAACTGGATTTCAATGCCAAGACTTTCGTACTAGCGTTCCATTCAGTTTTTCGAATAAGCGTGTTCGCGACAACGTCATTCGATATAGCGGTTTTCGACTTCTCGAACTGGCATACCACTCATTTTTTTTCGAAATACGAGTAGCGTGCGTCGCAATAACGTCATTCGAATCTTCATATCACTCCCCTTTTAGCATTGGGTCATGACACCGGCCCACGGCGGTCGCTCGACGGGTAGACGGCAGCCGTGTGGTTACTTGTTCGCTACCACAACATCACAATCACACAGTTTAGAGCGATGTCACTCAAGCGGAAGCCTCATACACTACCCACAGTACAAGACACGTGGCCAGCATGAAGTGGTCAGACTGTCGCACGTGATTGATCACAACTGTAGTCATTCTATCGATAACTAACTAATATGCATTATACATCAATTTAAAAGTTTTATGTTAAAGTTGACGACACCGGATCACGTACACTAGGTAAGCAAAACATCGAGGACGGTCGCGGTTAGGTGAACGTAGAAGTGGAACACGTACACATTATCACAAAATTCTGTTCATTGTATAAATCGTGTGAAGTACCCGTGAAAGCCGACAAACACATGCAGTCAAAACGATCACATGTCGCTATCACACTCGTCCAATACAAAACACTAGTAGGTATATTTAGCTACGAAACTTGACTAATATCCAAAATTGTATTTTTGTCAAATACCTCAAATCACCCAATGTGTAAATTCGTGGTCGGACACGAAACAATTCGAGGAGCGTGTGTACTCACACGCAACTATTGATTGGCCCTCTCAGACAGACCTCGTTACACACTGGACGAAAACATTATAATAATTTGCGGTTTTTCACCGAAATAACAATTTGCGGAATACTCGTTGACATTGGTCAGTATTTGCAAAGAAGTGCGTGTGAACTGAACTAGGATATAACCGAAATCAAAAACATTACCTACTCGCTTACTATTAAGTTAAATATAAAATTTGACAACAAGACCCAAAGGCAACTAATTGCACTAATACAATGTTTACGTTTCACAGCTTTAAATGCTAACAACTATAATACTAAGGTTTCAGGAAGACGATCAACTACTACGTGAAGCTCTTTATACTTGTGTGGGTACTCTACTGGAGTGAGGATCTTCTGAATACAAACAATAAGGGAACAGATCGTCTTCCTAAACTCGCTTTCACTCGACATACTCTACACACGGTGACGTCACTGTATGCGAGTGATATTGACCGATCAGCTCATTCCGTTCCATCCGCTTCAGAACAAAAATCCCTGAGAGCGTATTATTAAAATTATCAATTTTATATAATAGTAGTAAAATTTTAATGAAAGACAACAAGAATATTGAACTTATGAGCTAATAATCACAATGTTACTGTCCGCGGTGACGAGACGTAATATCGCTCACACTAGTGCGACTGCACTCTTATATTTAGCACCTTCCGGAGCGGGCCATGTGTGGGACGGGCATCGCTGTGCCAAGCACACATTATCGTCGCCACGAGTTGCATGTAACCTTCAATCAAGTCCTGTATCAAATAACATAGTAATGTTGTTTGCTCTCTTTCTCAACTCGAACAATATAGGTGTGTGGTGACAGGTGTGCGCGTCTCACGGCCCGTCCGACTCTCACATCAAATTCGTTACTTCGCTTCTATACACACGACTAACAATACGGATTACGATACACAAGAAGTTTACAAAAATATCGTGGCTAACTGCAACGATGACATGAATTACATAAATGTACTAACGATAAAACTAGTGCGTCCTATACAAGTAAATTATCTCCTATGATTTGTTCAGCGGGTGGATGAATACATTGAATACGAGAGCACTACACACTGTACAGTGTACTCTACTGCAGTAAATGATACGATATGACTCTCAATATGTCTGAAGTATATTGAAATGTAAACATATTTCCCACAATTGATAACATACGTTCCCTATCATTTTAACAATTCCGTTTCTTATAAAAGTAAAAATTCATATCATTTTAGATTTTATAAAAGAAATACTTCATATAATAATCTTACGACTTTTTTGGCGACAATTGTTATGCACTTACTGCAAAACTCCTATTTTATCTGATAAGACACTTAAAAGGTACGCTTATTTAACGAAGAATGATCACATTTATTAATATTGCGTGTCCCAAATAAGTTTAATTTAGATTTCAACAAAAAATAAACAAATATGATTGTGTAAATACAGATTCGCAACATTTGGCACGATGATTGTGAAGACAGCGATAATTGTTAAATAACGTTGTGTTTTGGAAAACCTTCAACCTGGCCTTGCTCTTGAGAACGCCCAACAAAACCAATTAATACTAACCTATTGATATAAAAGGATATGTTCACACAACTACTTCTAAGCCGGGAAGCAAACCTCTAGTAATAAGGCTCACAAGTGTAATCCCAAGTGGAGTCTTATTGACATGAAATGAGTCCTGTCACTAGAAAATTGAACTACAGTCCAGTATAGTTATTTTCATCTTACTTCAACCCACCAGCGACGTTTTTACAACGAAAATAAAGATGACTAATTTTGACAGTGATGCCAAGTCAGGGAAAATAACTGTCAAAGGATGGATAGTGCACCGTGCAGCATGGTTCTATAGTATGTTGTGACCGGCTTGACACCCCGCTCTTGATACCTCGCTGGCGCTAGGAATGAGCGCGGAAAGCAATAGTTACGACATAAAATGCGGTCGATATGTGAGAGTCGATATGAACATTGTGACTCGACGGTCAAGTATACTCGAGATTCCCATCAGATTCAACCAACAAATTGTGTGCTGCGTAAAGTGGACTGCAATAATCGGAACTAATGAGATTTCCGAGTGAACATAGAAGTACAAAGAACTGTCTTGAAATCCCCTGCACCCTGCATGCAAGCACATCTCAAGGGAGCTGACTGTATAACACACGGTTGAGATATCATTGAGACCTTTTAAAGCGTACATATTTCATTTACAGACATTTAAGAATTTTCATTAATTTACGCGAGTTTTTATTTATTTTGTTAGGTGGTCAGTCTGTTATTATAATGATTGATAAAATGTAGAGGAACCCGTGAGTATGTTCTATGTATGTTTTTGCATAAAACACATTTTTGTATTTAACACAAGTTCGAGATGTGTTAAGTATAACATTGAATTATAGTCTTTACTGCTCCAGAATTAAGGAATGATTTACTTAACCTTTGGAACGAGAGAACATAAACGCACGCGCGTGCCCTCCACGCCAAGCCACAATTTCACGTACCATTTTGTCACATATTTGTGTCGTTTGGCGTACAGGGCACGCGCTTGCTTGTCACGTCTTTGTGAAAATGGCTAATAAGGCGTGCGGGTTGTTTAGCTGACTAGTCGAGTCATAGTCGAATGCTTGTCCACAGTCCACGGAGGACACACCTCCGACGCATGCGGGTATCGCCATAGCTAGTTGGTGTGTACCGATTCAGCGATTTAAGTTGATGTTTTTACTAAAGTATACGCCAAAAGCTAGATGAATCAAAAGTAGCTTGATGACGAGTGCTCGAATGTGGTCATACCGACAGGTAATAAATAAGGGTACTATTTAAACTAGCGAAAATAAATTCAAATTGAAGGTGCCAAAAATATTGAAAATGGGCTACTGAAATACTAAGTGAGCGACAAACAGTGGGCGAATACAAATGTTTAAAAAAAGCGACTAGAAAATACATATTTGAGTTACTAGTTGTTCATGTGTGACATTTCATATCAATTTAATATTATTGACATTATTATTTGACATCTTTTGTTTTTGTGTGTCTATAGACTTGTTAAAACAATTTATTACTACCTACTGTAATCATTTTCTTTATTATTTCATAATTTCATTGATACTGACATTATTTGTTAATTTTTGCATGCCAAAACTCAGGCAGAATGTACCCGGCTCACCATATTTAATAACAACTTCACTATACAATACCTACATTCTATGCGAATAAATGATTTGATTTGAATACGATCAGTGTGATAGTTCAAGGACTCTGAAAAAAACCTAAAACAAGTTTATTAACCCCTAGATTGTAGATAAGGCGTAATCGACGTAGCCCCGCTGCGCGGTGCTCCTATATATATATACAAAGGGGATTCCGGGGTCTTAGTTCGCTCACTTCACTCGCTCAGTAGACCCCGCCATCCCCTTCGAATCTAACCTGTCCGAGTCGGGGTGCCACAAGTTTCTCTCAGCCTTCGCTCGCTCTTGCTTCCTATATTCTCCTTGCCGCAATGACCGGATAAATAGTTACTTACTTAAACACTGTTTTAAGCTTTCACGGTTTACAACTAAACTTAATACTGTAACTTACGGGATATCTACCAAAAAAAAAACAAAAAAATAAAAACAAAAAAAAAATAATGAACAATCACGGAAGTTATCCCGTAAGTGACAGTATAAGTTTAGTTACTTACTTGGTACAATAGTCGCCCATTCAGTATATTGGTCGCCAAATAAATTTTTATTCGCCCGATTAATAATTTCCCATTAAATAATATCTTCGAGGACTTAGTTCCTTGTTAAGTCTCTCCTAGTTAAACGCTGAACAACTCGTTCGAGCCAACTGTACACCTCACAGCGGGCCAAGACTGATCTCCACCTTCCAATCATTTGTCAATAACATTTAAGAATTTACAATACCGGGTAAAGCTCGATAATCACCCAAATTATTCATACTATATACATTACATCGTTGTGATTACAACCCACAGGTGTGCACCTGCACATTGTCCCTATGAGGAACGAGCAGATCACATAAGAAGTAAATTACAAATAAGCACATAAGAAACCATATCTATTATTACTCTGTTGCCTCTCACTATGATAACGGAACCTATTCCCAGCGGAAAGTGTTCAGCATCAATAAGGACAGAAGGAATTTTCACTTTGGACCCCAAATGTTCAGGAGAATGGTGTTTGGAATATTTAGTGCGACTGCGAGCTGTCTGAGCAGCACTGCGACTACAAAACTACACAGGAGAGTTTTCATTGTTTTCGTACCATTTTAATAATTATAATTATTCCTTTACTCATCTATGGGGGTAAAGTGTTTTTATATCGCCTATCTATATCTAAGAGATCTTTAGCTCCTTCCAGTACTTCTGTAAAACGCAGGACCCCTACATGGCATCTTGTTTTATTTATTTAGAACCAATAAGCCACATAAGTAGAATATTGCTCAGACAGCCGCCAGCCTTCACTGGAAGCGCACATGATCACCTGCACTGGTGATGTGATTTAAATAAGATCAATAATGTGGCAAAACTAAACAATGCAACAAGTCGTCTACGATTGTACATAATAGACAAGTACAAAAGACTCGCTTCATACGAGTCAAAACGTCGCAACGAGGCGCACGCACACGGCGACGTGCGTACTACGTGTGCGCGCTCGACGTGTGCGGGCTCGCGTGTGCGCGCTCGCGTGTGCGCGCTCGCGTGTGCGCGCTCGCGTGTGCGCGCTCGCGTGTGCGCGCTCGTCGTGTGCGCGCTCGTCGTGTGCGGAAGCGGCCGCGACCACTGCACCGAACTAACTATGATTATGATATCGTTTGTTCAACTAATATTACCGTTATGATATTTGTATTACAGTTCACTTACACAAGTAATGATTAGAAAGTATACGATTGGGAATTGCTTAAGTATGATTCCTTTCCCGATTATCATTTAAAACACTTATTTGTAAGACACATCGTATTCGATATTAAATGCAAATTTCGTAATCACTGGCGAGCCTAACATTAGTTCATCACTGATAATCACAATTTATTCTTATTATTAATTAATGGATCGATTAGATGAATAGTCTTATTTACGCGTCACGAGAATAGGATACTTGACACCATTCACCAATAATTCCCGGGCACAACTACTCTGTAAAACAACGAAATACCTGATTAACTTTCAATTCACTGTAAGATTTGTTTTCTTTTGCCTTGTTATAAACAAATAGTTTGTCATTTTGTTGGCAAATTAGCGATACCTCATGTTGCTATTGCTATGCAAAATCTATGGGGAATCGGATTTTGTCCGTTCATAAAAATTATGTTAATTGATAGATGGTGTCAAATACCCAATAATAAAAGTGAATAAACGAGAGGATAGAACTAGAGACATGCGAGTGGCTGCGTCCGCTCCCGGCGGGTGCGACCTACACGTGCGACACGTAGCGCGCGCGCCGACCGCATCACCTCGGCGTCGCGTCGCTGTCGCCGGCGTCGCGCTGCTGGGTGTCGCGTTGCTGTGCGTCACGTTGCTGTACGTCACGTTCCTGTGCGTCACGTTGCTGTACGTCACGTTCCTGTGCGTCACGTTGCTGTGCGTCGTGCTGCTGTACGGCGCTTTGCTGTACGTCACGTACATCGCCCACGTCAACCTCGACGTCATGCACATCAGACGCACCAGGCAGGTTAGCATTCACGATATTGGCAATAGCGTCGGCAGACATGGCGGACATGGCCGTCAGTAAGTTGTTGGCTAGCTCGACGCTCGACGCGTCGTCCATGCGTCTGTCGGTCAGGTCACCTTCTAGTCGTAGCGTGCGCATGCTCGCTTCTAAATCTGGATCTGTAATGATCACAACGAAGCAGTGTGTTAGAGCAGTTGTTAGCAACAAAGCTTGCGGAGGTTGGCTTGTGAATGGGTGGATCTATTATATAGGGTCTAACTATTCATACACGAAATATTTTCAGGGAATCATCTAATGGTTATAACAAAGCCATTTCAAGGGATTTTTTTTTTACCTGACTATATTTTTTATAAAAATAAATCATTTAAAATTACTTGACCCACAAAATAAATACTGGCTCCTTATTTTTAAACATCCATTACGCTAGTTTACTACGTCGTATTTACCTACTGTCATTGTTAGAATATGGGAGTGGTTTTATGCAAAAAGTCTTAAAAAAATTTAGAATTATAATAATTTTGTAAAAAAAAAACTCAGATAATTTTTTTTTTTGGTTGCTATGGCGACGTTACGACTTATAGAAGTTACTCTTAAAATATTTCGTGTATGAAAAGATAGACCTTATATATCGACACGCCTCCATGTCTCGGAAAGCATGTTAAACCATTGAACCCGGCTGATAATCGTACATCTTTGACAGTTGTAACGAGAATTGCGCAGCAAGTTTGTTTGGCACCTAAGTGATTGTCTGCTTGTAAACATTTGAAAAAATTTCTATGGACATTGTATTAAAAAAACGAGACTGCGATGTCAGTTCGACTATGGAGGCGCGGTAAGAGAATCATGCAGCGCATTTAGTCGGAACCGAAGCCCGGAAGTATGACGACCAGTCTTGCCCAGAAACTACGTGGAGGTAGACAAGCTGGGTCAGAGTATCGCCTTAGGGGCAGTCGCACCATGTAAAATACTGGTTATCAGCGGTACCCGGTTAGACTGAAAGCCGATTTCAACATAATTGGGAAAAGGCTAAGGAGATGATGAGCGTGTTAAAAGACTACGAGATCATGCAAGAAGCTGATCGTCGTAACAAAAGTGAGCAGTAAGGGTCTGTCGTACTGACCGTGCGCGTGATGCGCGTGATGCGCGTCGGCGTAGGACCAGAAGGGCGAGAAGTCCTTGTCGTGCGCGGGCGGCGCGGGCGGCGCGGGCGGCGCGGGCGGCGGGGGCGCGAACGGGTCGTCGGCCGCGAACTGCGCCCAGCCCTCCCCGCTGGCGCCGCCCGCCGCGCCTGCGCTCTCCCACGCTGCAAGATCCAATACTACACTTATCGAGGTGTGATAATTGGAGCATTTAAATAATAACTGGTGACGCCTATATCTTTGTCGATCCCCGATATAGATATACCTAGATAAAGCGAGTATCACGATCCGAATGAAAACCTTTAATGATTACCTACTATGACGTCATAAGTACTATTTATTTACTATACAAACAAGTTACTATACAAAATAGACTACATTTTAGTTCTTTAAATGTCTAGAATTAAGTTCTTGAATTGTAACATTGTTGTAGTAAAAAAATTAGCTTACTGCGATATAGCAATAGCCACGTTAAACATAAAATGCTTAACCGTGCACGCGAAGTAGGTGCTCTTGCTTTTATGACTGTGGTGTCGATGGTCCAACATTTTATGTCTTCGACTACCGCAGGGACACGAACGCTAATCACTTCCATATTTGGTAAGTAAGTAGTTCGCAATTAGTGCTAATTAGTGCTCGAACAACAAAATTGGTGCCTTAGCAGTTTTCGGGAAAATCGACTTTGAAGGCGGTCCGGCGGTAGTCACGCTCCTTTCAGCAGGACCACCATGAGTGCCGAAAAAGAGGGCATGCTATTTCAAGTATACAAATAATTAATGACCTTATATGTGATTCATTTCGTAAGAAAAAACAGAACTGAAATATTTGCATTTACCGAGAAAACAACGATGATAACTTTCGCGCGCTTTTTCTGCAGGACCACGACTTTGAATGTTGATTCCAAGTTTAAGGATCAAAATTACTGCCCTGCAAGATAAAATTAGTGCCCAAAATTCAAAAGTATTACTCCGGTAGTTTACGAAATATACTATGCCATTGGTGGGGTGGCGGTAGTCACAGTGTTACGTTTTCATTTCAAAATTCCCCTATTAAAAACTCTGATTTCTTCCCAAATTTATACGAAATTACTGCTCCTTAAGAAGTTATAGTGACTACGACTACGAAATTAGCTTTCATTAATTTCCCTTACTAAATCTCCCCGTATAACCCGATCAAATTAAATTGTCAATGGTATTGAGCTGTTAAGGAGATGTGTACTCGTGCACATAATTATATGGATGTCGTAATAGTAATAACAACAGTTCAATATTATTTATTTTAACTTCATGTACAATAGTGATCCATAGGCGGACTTAATATACAAATAAAATAAACTAATAGGTATTTTAACAAATACATATAAATAAATATTACATATACATAAAAACGAGAAACCTAATAATAATTACCATTTATTTTTATTTTTTATTTTTTTTAGGTTCCTCTCTTGACAAAAAACTGAACTGGAAAACCCATATCGAAATCTTGTGCAAGAAGATCAGTAAATCTGTCTATGCCCTGCACACATTGTCGTCTATAATAAGTGTGGAGGCATTACTTACAGCCTACTATGGTTTAACAGAATCTCATCTATGCTATGGTGTCATTTTTTGAGGCAACTCAACGGAAAAAGACACGGTGTTCAAGGCTCAAAAGAGATGCGTTCGTTCAATATTTCAAAATAAACCTACTGATAGTTGCGTGCCATACTTTAAAAAATATAAAATACTTACATTGCCATGTCTGTACATTTTAGAAGTAGCTGTTTTTGTCAAAAACAAATCCACACCGATTTAAACGAGTAGATGAAGTAGTCCCGCGTAATAGGCGCGACAACAGTAGGATATGCTCTCATACTACGAGAACTACCCTCATGCGCAAAAGTGTCTTCTGTATGGCTCCTATCATATTTAATAAATTACCTAAAAGTTGGAGAGAACTGCCCTTGTCACTTTTCAAAAATAAGCTAAGAAATTTTTTAGTCAGTAAAGTGTATTACAATGTTATAGATTTTTTAAATGAAAAGGACTTTTCTATTCTGACTAGTAATATGCAAAGTAAATAATAACAATTTAATCATGTGAATCTTAAATCAATTTGCATTTGACTGCTTACTATTGAATATTCTGGACATAATTTAATCTATTTTGACTATATAATATACTTATACTATAATATCTTGACAAATAAAATTTAGAATGACTATAATTATGTAAAATGCAATTAAATATATATTTTTTATAATACCTACAAAATTTGTACGACGTTAGTGGCAAAACATGGACGCACACAACATCTATTAATTCAATACCTTGCATGTCTGATTAGTCAGTTTATGTAAACGCATGTTTGACACAAATACAATCACACCAATAAATAAATTTGAATTTTTGAATTTTGACAAATAAATTATCTTTTATCTCTTAAGAGCCCTGACCACCGGTATCTCGGATCCTGTTCCCGATGCCGGTGGGCTACTATTTTTTATATATTTTTTAAATGTTATATTACTTTGTATAGAAATATTTAAAAATGAAAATTATACAACGTGTAACAGATTAAGCGCAATACCTCAGACACCCCAATTAGAATATTAAATTATAAGTCTAAAACAACATCCGTAATTAAATAAATTTACACCAAACCTAGTCTTTTTTTATAAAATAGTTATCCTTACTAAACACAAAACGTATGTACATCAACATCCCTGCACACACACCCATGCAATGTTAGCGGCCGACGCGACACGCAAACTCTAGCGCCCGCCAGCTGACCATAGCTGTAGGCATTAGATGTGCTTTAGTTCAATAAACGATTTTACGTACCTTAACTGTCACAGGCTGATATTATGAATAACTTTTGATACTTCATTGAGTTTACCGTGTAATGATTGATAATTTTAAGTGAAATTATCAACACGAATCTAACACTTTAGGCTTGGTAACGGGGATGCATTTAAAACAGCGACTTTTTACCCGAACTACGAAACTAACGAAGGGCGAAGCGCCCGGACTCCGTGCGGCACACGCGGGTAAAAAATGTATCTCAGATGTGTAACTTTCGCGATATCAACTACCCCCTGATAAGTCGTGTTTAGGTACAGTTTATTGTTTGTACATTGTGTTTCGCTCTCATAGAGAGGAGGCCTGCGTCCCAGCAGTGGGAACATTAATAGGCTGAATACGCTAAATAATTTTATTTTTGTAGGGATACTCTGATGACCAACTAAGTTAGGTCGTGTATTCAAATAAGCCTTACTCATTGGAGATAAAGTTGGAATTCCTTTAAATTACCTCTTTATTTGATTATTTACGTGTGTATTATGAGCTATGAGCGAACTGCAAATAATGTCGTGCGTTTTAGTAGCCTTTATTGCTCTGAGTTAAGGTTTCAACTTTCTTGAATTAAGGATTATATTAATTTGTCATGATACTGTGTTTCTAATTTAAGTTATTTAAAAGGTTTATCCGTCTAAATTGAACACCTATTTTTTATGACGGAAATCGATTCAGAAGCCGATTCTGAACCAACTACTTTCAGGAATTGCGTTTATTCTGTTACGCATTGTATGTATAGAAATAAAGGAATGATTACCATTTCTCGACTTCTAGAGAGAGCTATATCTATATTTTTTATACAAACTGTGCACCTTGGTACATATTAAGAAAAAAATAACCTATCGTTACCCTTGGTTTGTGACACCTTTGTTAATGACGTTGGTAGGTAGGTACTCGAATAATTATGTTTCTGTATTGTAACCTCATGAATGAATATCATTAAAGAGCGAGAGATATTTCTTATTTATTTCTTTCCTACTAAGTAATTTACCGTTGCTGCCACTGCTTGCAGCACCCAATGATATTATAAATAACAAGAGGTAGATATCGCACTAGCGCGCGCAAACTGTTGCACACACATTCAGACAATGGTCGTCATTTGATTTAGTCGTTTAATAGCAGCGAGCGCAACAAAGCGTGTCAGTGATGTGACAATAATATACCTAAAATGCCAAGTTGTGTGTTAAGAAAGTGTAAAAACTATTATTCCAAGATAAGTAAGAGTGAAGCAGTTTCATAACATACGTAAGTATACTAAAAGAATATCATATTTGTATTTTTCACGATTTTATTCATCAATTACAAATAAATTTCAAGTGTGACGAGGACAAAACTGTACTTCAAGGGCAACTGATAGCTATGTCTTTCTGTATCATACGTTCCGTATTATCTATTGCAGTCGTAGTTGAAATAACTATACACATGTAATAACAAAGCAACGATATTTGAACAGTATGAACGTAGCGTATCTTTCTTTATAATATCATTGGCAGCGGCAAGTATTAAAAACCTAATTTAGTGCATGTTGCTAATAACGTAAGAATAAAAGGATTACATAAGTAATAGGTATGTATTTTTTCAGTACCTGAAGTCGATTTTATCAAATGTGCACTGATATGCCTGTGGACCTTGGGTTTAATTTAATTACTTATTCAATACCTACTTTGTTAAAGCGAGGTTGTGAATTAGTAGGTTTATTTTTAATCTAAAAAACATTTATAAATCGAATAAGTTTTGTTAATTACTAGCTTTTGCCCGCGGCTTCGCTCCCCCCCCCCCCTTTCTATAGCGTATAACCATCTCCAGGGTCTCATCTGTCTATGTACCAAAATTCATCAAAATCTGTTCAGCTGTTTAGACGTGAAAGCGTGACAAACTTACTTTTGCATTTGTAATATTAGTCAGGAATTCAGGATAGATCACAGTTCGATAACAATTTGTAAAATCAGTAAAAGTTGAAGAACTTAAAAATCAACATTATAAAATGTTCACTCAACTAAATCAATCAACTAAATTGGACTATTGAGATAGGGCTACTAGGTAAAACCATAAACAAAACTAGAACTATGTTATTATCTAGCAAATAGGTTCAATAAAACCATAGACAGAGCATGGACTGAGCATTATCTGCCTAAAATTGACCGTACTCTCTGGAATGAGAGAAAAACAACAGGTTTGAGGAAAGCTACAAGCTCCTCAAACTTGGAATCAACATAAAGTCCTGCTGAAAAAGCGCGCGAAAGTTATCATCGTTGATTTCTCGGTAAATGCAAATATTTCAGTTCTGTTTTTTTACGAAATGAATCACATATAAGGTCATTAATTATTTGTATACTTGAAATAGCATGCCCTCTTTTTCGGCACTCATGGTGGTCCTGCTGAAAGGAGCGTGACTACCGCCGGAAAAGTGATTTTCTCGAAAACTGCTAAGGCACCAATTTTGTTGTTCGAGCACTAATTAGCACCAATTGAGAACTAATTACTTACTAAATATGCGAAGCGATTGGCGTTGGTGGTTCTGCGGTAGTTACGGACATAACGTTTTTTATAAAAAGAATATTCGCGAATTCGAGATATTTACATAACTGCGACTCACAAGTCGCGTGATTACAACAAATTTATACGCAAAAGTTGGTTGGATTTGTGTCTACTTGATCTGACTGTGCGTCCTTTTCTAAGTCCTTAAACATAACTGGCGAAATATGGGTGTACTATAGGATGAGGTGTATGTGCTTATATTACGCCCACAATTTACTAGTTACACCCACATTTTCGCCTAATCTTTGGGGAGAACAGACGTGATGTCATCTCTTGTTTGCGTTATAAACAAAAGCTAAGATAAGTAAAGTGTGTACGTACGCGAGTGCTGGTCGAGCAGATCGCGCACGCCGTCGGCGGGCGAGTCGGCGCGAGCGTCCGTGTCCGCGTCCGCATCGCCCGAGTCCTCCCACATGCTGCATACGGACACAATGTTACATTACCACTGATTCTATTGCAAATCTTTTACAACTTCAACATACGAAAAAAATGCAAAAACCTCACACTTTTGGATTTATCGAAACCCAATCACGACTATCACTTTCAACATTCATTCGTTCGTTCATTTATTTACCCGTAGTTGTGTAAAATCCTTGCATTTATTAAGACATAAAATGATGAAGGAATTCCTAAAACTTACTCATCGTCGAATCTTTGACTGGCCAGCTCTAAGAAATTGCTCTTAGCTGCTCTCATCTGCAAGTAAATATAAATATGTGTTATTTGTTGCAAAAATACGTAATGCACAGATTATATTGTTAAAATTGATATTTACTTTGTCCGCATCGTCTATGCCTAGTCCGTCTGCGATGAAGTTCGGAGATTCTCCAGACAAACCCATCGCGCCACACATCTGGAACGTTTTTTTTATATATTAAATGGGCCTACTCTTGACCTCAATCTAGTCCTGAGGACAGAGATAAGGTCGATGATGGAACGAGCTAACCCAAAAGAAGCCTATTAACTCGCGACTTAAATATATTGGGGTCATATGAATTTGGGAAAACCGACGCAGGCAGGGAATTCCACTCCATGGCTGTGCGCATAATAAACGATGTATGGCAAAGCGCTTCGTGCGAATGTGTGGAACATCGACAAGGTATGGGTTATAACCTGCAGTAAGTCTGGACTCCCGATGGAAGAAGGGAGATGGTGGAATGAGCTCGTGGAGCTCTTGGACACACTCACCGAAGTACAATCTGTAAAAGACCGACAAACATGCAACTTTGCGTCGGTGGACCAGGCTATGAAGCTTGGTACCAACGAGCTTATCGTCACCAATGAGCTTCTTGGCTCTGCGCTCAACAGAGTCGAATGTGGCTAATTGGTTTTTAGCTGAGCCATCAAAAAGGCGACAGCAATACTCCATGCCGGACGGAACTTGAGCTTTATAAAAGACTAAAAGCTCTAAAGTCTAGGCTTGAAGTAACGCTTAACCTTTTTTAATAACATACGAGTAGGTGTAGTATAAGGCAATGCCAGTAAGGAATATCACGCACTACGTAGCTACGAACAGGGAAATAGTAACGTTAGCCACGACACCGAACGAGCAGTTTTGATCAAAATTACGGCGGTGGTACGACAAGCTGTGGCCAAACAATGAGCGAGAACACATCAACACATCTATTGATCTTTAACAACATCAAATCTGTCACTACTAAAGAACGTTAGAAAGTGACGAGTTCCTGTACTTATTCGCGTTCATCTCAAATTGTACTCGAACTGTACTAGCACCGTCGGGTGACAAAAATGGGAAACACAATTGATCATACAAATTCAAGTTTATTTTAACTCGATCGACTAGGTTTTGTCAACCATAGAAACTCTTACAATTCAATAAAACGGCAATGTTACTGTACCAACCTCGTTGCCATCTTCCGCGTTTACGTCGTCTGCGAGTTCGTCCATAGTCGCCGTCGCCGCCATGTCGTTGAACTGCCGACAACCATACACATAGTATCAGGAACACAAACATCGTGACAGTGTGAGCACTTGTTGTCTTACTATACTCACGTCATAGTTCGCTGCTAGTGTGTCAGCCATTATTTCCACCTGAAAATTAAATAATGGTGTTAGCCAACTGTGGGTAAAATTGGATGTTATGTGTTCTCGGTTTTGAAATAATATATGGTTCTATCTATTAATGCAAAACTAACCTCGTAAATGTTTTCTGAAGGATAGAATCCGCCCTGAAACACAAAATAATGATGTAATATCGCAGTGAAGTCAGATGAGAGCGGTGGATGAGAGTAACCGATGAGTATATTTTGCTAATTTTAAGAAAAAATCAGAGCTAATACATTCGTGTAGTCAGAAGAAATATGTAGAAGAACGCCTATTACAAGTTTCCACTTATATACATTTTTTTATGAATCAGTTTTTTCGTTCAAGTGAAGTACAAAATTGTTGTTATTTCAGTAAGACAGGGAAATTACAGATCTGTAGTTACTGGCATAAGAAATTTCAGTTAGAGCTATCGTGTTTAGAATGCACTCGCTTTGCCTGCCTAGTAGATGTGAACGATACGGTGCACAGTAGGTAGGACGCCCTCAGGCTGGGTGGAGCGACGGTCTTCGCAGGGTGGCGGGTAGAAGCTGGATGAGAGTTGCCGAAAAATGGAGTCGAACGCCGTACGTTCGGAGAGGTCATCATTATACCAGCGATGGACTGCTATAGGCTGATAATGACGTCGGTCGTGCGCAGTCCCCGTTAGAGACGGAGCGGTCGAGTAAGTAAGGCCGCAGCACTCACGAGCGGCGTGTCGTGCTGCTGCAGCAGCGGCCGCAGCGTGTCGTCCAGGAAGGCGTGCCAGCGCGCGCCCGGCGGCGGCGCGTGCGCCAGCTCGGCCGCGCCCAGCGCCAGCAGCTGCACCAGGTGCCCCATGTAGGCCGCGCGCACGCCGCTGCACAGAGGGGTGATGACTCACTTATACTTTCGGTTACATTCCAATTCCGAATTTAAATGTACCCAGTTCAGTACGAGGAATAGTTTCGCACGCTTTGTCGCGCCGCATCGCAACGCATTATAGCGGCCGTGACGGCCGGCTCCTGATTAACGTTTTGCGCTGCGGTGCAATGCGGCCTGTTGTATGCAAGGGTAAAACATAATGTTTCAAAACGATGTAAGATAATTTTGCAATGTTACATTTACGTTGACCCACACTCAATACTCAATACTCACAAACAAACACACCCACTAATCAGCACTTGCCTTAAGACTAACTTACTTGTTGATCTTGTTCTCTTCAAACACATCCATGAGCCGCGTCAACAGATCACATTCCACGAATAACTGCAAAAATAAAAGAATACAATGTTAAAATAAAGCTTACAAAGTAACGCATAATTTCTCCTCTTGTTCTTTTGTGTTGGGTGTGCTCTGTTTTGTATTATAGCTCATGTTTTGGGAAATAAATATTGTTTTCTTTCTTTCTAGGATGGTACTCACGTGTCTGGCGTACTGCGTGCGGTAGACGCGGTTGGTGAGCGCGTGCTTGACCAGCGTGTACACCTGCGCGTGCAGGAAGTTGTTGTTGGGGTAGCGGAAGAACATGTCCACCAGCACGCCCGGGGTACCTGCGGAACCGAGTATTATTTACCGTTAACACCATCTGCTCGATACTGACAAAATATATATTTTATATATGTCGTGCAAACCTAACATAACACGTCCACTGACCGCGAAGTAGTAGACTGCAGTAGACGCAATAGTTAACCCATCTCATTGAACGGGGAAAGGGGGAGATGGGCGTGCTTCATTATCTGGTACATCTTATCAGAAAACTTTATGAAGGTCGAGCAGCAGGTGTGTGCTTGGATGGTGTCGATTCAGAATCCTTCAAAACACAAGCTGGTCAGACAAGGATGCTACACCCTACACCCTATACCCCCCTATATACTATCACCCTTGCTGTTCCGCCTTCATAAAGTTTTCTGATAATATACACCGTGCCGTTTTTAGTCGTCTTACAAAGGTGGTCTACTCAATGTACCCGACATAAAATAGATCTAGGCCCGATTTTTTTTTATTTACCGTAATAGGTACAAAGAAACATAAATAATACATTAGAATAAAATTATGAAACATCCTGTTATTTACGTGTCAAACGGGAGAACATACCTACCCAGCACTCGAGTCCGAGTAGTACGTCAGTAGATCATCACTCGCAACAGGGTATTTTAACTACGTCATGCGTCATAATACTGAATAATATTTTTATTTTTAAATTATTAAAAACTCATAAATATCAATTTTTTTTTTATGAATGTTTAGTAGTCATTGGATACATGAAGTGGGCTGCCATTGTAAGACGACTAAAAAGTCACGGTGTATATGTATAATGTATATTCGCCGAATACATAATGCGGACTGTTTTGGATAACTGGGATAAAGGTGAGTCGGTCGGACTATTAGGATTATTTCCAAGCGTCATCTAAGGAGGATATCAGTAATTTGTTGCGAATACTCGAAACCACTAGTATACAGTTTGAACTCGCCCTGAAATACAAAAAAAACAAGATGATGATAGTGGATAGAGTTCGCGAAAACAACCCAGATATCACACTAGTTGCCAACTGTGAAGTCATCAACAGCTACATATATCTGGGCTCTACTATCACCAATTAAGGGGTTGTGGCACCGAGATTAAACAACGTTGCGCCATAACTCGATCGGCTGCACATGGTTGGTATGCTAAATGACAATAGATTATAAATGAATGCTTTGTTCTTTGTTTGTGTACGAATTGGAACGCGCCGGGTACGGTACGGGGCGAGTGTTAGCATAGGAACGAATGACGTGAACGACGGCAGTCGCTTCTAGGCTGATGTGAGAGTGCACGCATCGCTTTGCGTCCTGTCGAGCGCCCTAGCAGACACGAACATTAATTTTTAAATTATATTCTTTCAAAATTTACAACCGAGTTAATAAGAGCCAAAGTTAACGTGTTATTCCTGATTTCGGGTGAGTTCTGAACAGCCATTAGCACATAATAATCATGTCATTTTGTTGCCAATCATTATTCAGTGTACTATTATTATTTCATGTTATAACTAATTTTCTGTTGCAATAAGCACCATTTAGGAATAGTCTCAGAAATTGCTAATAATGCTGTATCATGCTACTTAATTTTCTTCTACCTTCTAGTACAATATTATTTTCAATATTTAAATTAGTGATTTCACTGTTTCCTAAATATTGAATTTTACTGTTTTCTTTTGCTCAAGCTTGCTTAAAATGTAAACTCCGTTCTGGTCAATACTACTACAATTAAATAGGTATTTTTTCCTTGTTGGCGTCGGTTGTACCCCAGCACGGAAGTCATCAGGCCGAGTTCTTATTAGCTGGAACGGTGGTTTCCAGGTTTCATGTTTTACGTCAAGCCATCAACGGCAGCTACTTCTCATCCAACTTTCAACGGACCGAAGGCCATTTCGATGCTTCGCCACTGGTGTGCTGAGCAAGTCGGACGGCCTCGCCGTTTTACCTTCAAGTGACATCACCGTACAGTACCTCGCAGAACTTCAAACTTCCAACTTCCATCTCCGGCCAGCAGCGGGATTTCGCCTGCAACTACAGGGGATCTATCCCTTCAGGAGTAGCAACAGACGTCCATAACCCACGACCCACATTTATCTTGTGTGCCTCCGCTTAACCAGTTTGGTTTTATAGATTAAACACTTTTAAAGGTACAACCCGTTTTTTTATTCAGTCGCCGGGGATATGGACATTGCGTATGCGACGCAGGATTAATGCCATGGAGATTTAGTGTTGGACACGCATACTCAGAATTAGCTGGACCGCTCATCGGACTAACGTGTCAATACTCAAAGAAATTAAACAAAGACTCGTCGCTTATGCAAATACGAATCCCCAGATTTTTTGGAGACGTTACACGCCACAATAATTCCGTGATTCAGGGTAGAGTGGAAGACTCAAGACCACGTGGTCGATGACCAACCCAAAGGGCAGACTCCATAAAATATGTCACCAAAATCGCTGTGGCAGTATGAGCAATAGACACCGGTCGAAAAGGATCGCGAAGGCAGTGACCGCAGTTGTGGTCGACCCCTTATGACCACGACTACTCTGTCAAGAGTGAAGGACACTCCATTTTGATACCCCACGCTATGGACTTGGACGAAAAAATTTTTTTTTTTGTAACCTTTGACATTTCGCCACCAAGACGAATCTAGACATTTAATACATCGAAATCAGTTCATTAGTTTAGAAGTAACGAGGGAACAAAGAATCGGACATATACATACAAACAGAAACAGGGCAAACACACCTTCCTTTTGGGCTTCCCTACCGTCGGATGCAGATTAAAGTTTGAGCGTTGACTAGTATAGAGCGCGCGTCAGTAAGGCCCGGTTTATTTAAATAAATAGTTATTTTTTATTTTTTTTTGTTTTAATTTAAATATTCGATACTTCAGCAGCAAAATTTGCATTCAAATTGTAGTTTTGTTGTCGTATTTTTTGGTGCACCGAACCCACTGCGCCTCGCCGCAACCAGTGGTACGTACCCAGCGTGAGCATGGTGGTGGGCACCTCCTCCACCTCGGACAGCGCCAGCTGCGCCAGCAGCGCCGCCACCTGCACGCGCGCCAGCCCCACGGCGCCCGGCCGGGCTGGCTCCTCGCCACCCGGCGCTTGCTGCACGAAAAGACAATCATACACAGCTTAATTAAGTGTCACAATCGACGTGACGTTAGGGATGAAATAAATTTGCGTGAACAGACGACGTTGCATGACTTGTCATCTCGACTAAGTCAGGCTTTATTGGCGCGATAATTAGGTATTGAATTATACAGGGTGTAAGGGTAAACACCGTTGTCACTCAAACCACGGGTAGTTGAATAAATAAAAAAATATAGGACCGAGTTAAAAAAAAAAACAGAATAAGTAATTTACTTTAAAAATAAATAACAATAAATTATACACCAATGACACACCGTCTGCGAATTCATGGTATGCGCCCGAGTGACGTAATCGCCGCCCGTCCTAACTACCTACAGCTACACATACTCGTAACATAACCTGTGATGCAACTTTTCCTTCATACTTTTGCTGGCTTAGGACAGGAAAAAATACCTACCTTAGGTGTTGCGAGATGAGTCTAAATGTAAATTTGATTTGACAACAAATAAAATGAAAAAGTAATCCAAACCATTGGGTAGGTATTTTTGGCGCATTTAAAAAGTCCATGACAATTTTATGTACAGTTAAAAATCACCGATTAAATTTACACTGATTGAATATCTCTACTTACCTAAGAGACTCTCATTTGAAGAGGTTAATACCTCTTCAAATAAAAGCCGCAATGCATTACGAATTTGCAGCTTTAATTTTTTGAGAGAGGTCTGACTAGCGTGGCGCACTAATGCCGACTGAGGTGTAACAGTGGTCATGTTAAGTTTCTTTAGCTTAAGGCGGGCACACGAAGTAGGTCCTCTTGCGTTATCTAGGTCTATCTATATCTGTGGTCACGATTAATACTATTTTGCTTATAGAAAACATAGAATCGATATTTTATTATTGATTTGTACAAAATAGTTCAATTAAAATGTATAATAAAATAAAAAAGCCTTTCATTTCCTATTAGTTTACAGTTTTGTCATTAATAAAATAAGTATGTTTGATGAAGAAAAAATAAGTTTTAAATAAATAAATATTCTTCTTTATATTTGGTTAACAGGAACCCCCTCAAGGAAAAGGCCTCTTCCAAAGATTCTCATTTTTCCCGGTCTTTAGCTATAAGTTACCTTTGTTGTCCAACTATTCTTTTGATGTCGTCATCCCATTGCGCGTAAGGTCTTCCTTTGTAGCGATTGCCCTGTGGGCCTTTCCATGTTGTAACAGTTTTGGTCCATTTAAATTTTAAATTTTTAAACCGTGGTTTAGAGCATCTATCGTTTTTGTCTTAGCTCTTATTTTTGTGTCTTATCTTTTGTATTTTTTTAACATTCACCATACTGCGTTCCATTCCTCTTTGGCATGTAATTATTTTATTTCTTATTTTATTTGTGAATTTCCATATTTTTGACATGCTTATGTCAAGCAAGGGATAAGACATGAGTCCATTACTTTTTGTTTTAGTTTTAGAGGCATAGCGCTTTTGAATATTTCTGTACAACTCCAGTATTTGTTCCAGATATTTTTCGCTCGCCCAATTAAAATATATAATTAAACCGAATTAAACCAATGGCATGTAGAAATAATGTTAAAACATTATTCATTTGCAATTTTTGTAATGACATAGAATTTATATAACACAAAAATTTAACATTCGTTGCCATTCTGTTCAAAAAAATGTTGACGTCCGAATCGTTGATTAATGTCACTAAATATCCAATCGGCTTTCACTTGTCACTCCCCGCGCACCGCGTGCTTACCGCTTAAGGCCAGACTGTTCGTGCGCAGTAGGCATTGAGCGTTACTATAGCTTCGCGCGTGGCAAATCGTGCGAGCCCACACTTAAAGTGACCCGCGGGCCCGCTGTGCAAAAATTTCGAGTCACAATAAAATTGTAACAGAAGGTACAGTCAACTTCGTTTTACGGAATTCATGTTAATTTTTGGGGGTTTAGTTTTCACCTAATCTCCTTTTCTTTCATGATTGTTACAGCGCTTCCGCACTACGCAATTACGCTTACGGTTACGATCTGGTTTTTGTACTTTTTGTCAGTACTACTGGAGAGATTTTGTTGGTAGTTTCGGTAGTTTGTAAACTAAGTTATTATAGACCACGCGTACGTAGTCGCGAACATAAGCTAGTTATTTATGTTCAACTACTTACTAGAGTCTGTCAAGCGAGTCTAGTCCCATGAAAAAGGCGGCAAATTCAAAAATCTTTCAGGTGTCAACACTGATATAGCACGCTGAAAACTTGTTGATACTTGAATTTTGATAAAAAAATTACTTGGGATAAATTAAAAAAAAAGCATTTCAATGTACGTATTTATTCATCAGAACTAAAATCAGAATCGAGAAATTCAATGCCTTCAAATGAGAAATCACTGTCAGTAGAATCATTACGCACAGAAATGATGAAGGGTTCCAACTCGGTTTCGGATATCCTGTCTCTTACTTTATACTTATTTTCGACACTAATAGTGTGATCTGTGCATTTTTTCCAATCATTGGCTGTGACACTATTAAAGCATTCTTTTATAAGGTTCTCCATTTCTTTACCTGGAATCCCTAAGTTTTTGCTGGCTATTTTTCTTTTAGCCAAACTCCATATGAGTTCAATTGCGTTCAGGTCACAATGATATGGCGGAAGTTTCAAAACCTCATGGCCATGTTGTTTCAAAAATTCTTCAGCTTCATACATTGGAGTTGTTTTATGTTCATTCACAAGGCACATAAGCTCAGCCTTTGTAAAGAATTCTTCATAATGAATTCCATTTTCAGTTAGCCATTTCTGAATGTCAGCCTTTAAATCATTCATAGATGGTGGCTTATTTATTTGTGTTACATGGTAGCTAGCGTTGTCCATAACAATGACACTGGGCTGACTTAAATTGGGTATTAATTTTTCACGTAACCATTTCATAAAATTATTTCTGTTCATATCATCATGATAATCTGCCATTTTTGATTTAGTACTGAATACCAATAATGCATTGGGAACAAAACCTTTTTCGGATCCAGCATGAACAACAATATGTCTTTTGCCTGACGATATTTTGTCAATTACACCGCTTGTTGATGGCCCTTGCCATGATTTTTTAACTTTATAATTTTGGTGGACATAGGTCTCATCAAGATAAACTATTAATTTTCCTTGTTTCCGCTTTTCATCAATAGCTCTGAGATACCTATGTCGCCATGCAGCTAGTTCATACTTTTCAATAAGAAGAGATCTCTCATTTTAATTTTTTTTGAATTCAAATCCATTTTTGAGCAATAATTGTCTCAATGTTTCATGACATCCAGTAAATCCAATTGACTCTCTTAAATCTGCAAGCAAACTTCGTAGAGTTGGAACTTGCTTTTTCACACAGTAAAATTCATTAATTTTATTGCGTATGGCTGATAAGTCAAAATTATCCATATTGGCTACAGTTGGCTGTCGTGGACGTTTTTTCCCCGGTGTGTTCCACTCGCCTTGGTTAATAGCACCTTCTTTTTTAATTCTTCGCAGTGTTTTCACACTTAAATCTGAAAGTTCAATATGTCAGTTCAGTATCAAACGCACAAATTTTATGATAATATTTGTAGAAAATGCAAACAATGTAAACAAATAAATCTGTACTAACCTGTCATAGCAGCAATTTTTGTCAAATAGTCTGTTTCAGATTTCATTTTTTTATTCTCATCTATGGCTATGACTTTCTTAACTAAATTATCAATTGTGCTTTTTATTAATTCATCATCCAAGGTGGCTGAAAAAAGATGACAACAATCTCTTATAATACTTTTCACTTATAGGTGCCCCATTGAGATTCAATGTCATGTATACGACGTCTGAATCTAAACCAAAACCGAAATCGTGATCACATCATAGTAAAATAAACAAAATTAGACAATTGTGCTAAAAGTATCAACATTTTGTAGCCAACCTACCTGTTGTTGAAACAATTTCATCCAAAAGTCGTCGTTTTTCTGTTAACACGTCATCAGATTCAATCTTTACATGATTATATTTATTAATCATTGTAAACAGCAGGCTCCTGACACTACTTTAAATAGGTTTTGGCATTATAACATTAAAAAATTCAACAAAAACCGGAATGCTTCGAGGTTAGAACAGAAATTGTGACAATCTGTTTGACAGATAATAGTATTGCCATTATAAGAAATCAGTAAAATGGTTGTGGACTCGACTCGCTTGACAGACTATACGTACTTACTTTTACTTATGTAGTTTGGAAGAAATAAATTAGCTGTTCCATACATTTTGTCACCTAGTCACAATTAGACACATTTGGAATGAATAAACAAAGTTTACCTATTGTATATGAAAAATCAACAACATACTAACGTATGTTGTTGATTTTTCTTTGCTTAGTTTAAATAATAAGAATATAGATTTATATGATGCATAATAAATATACACTACGAAAATCTTAAATTACTTATTTCATTTCAAACAAATATGTACATTTCTTAAAAATTAGACTTAATCTACTGACTGTACCTTTTGCATGCGATACACAATAAAAATATAACATAATGTTGGTATATTTCGATTGATTAGCGGGGAACGCTGCGAGCCAGCAAAAGCAACACAGGTCCTGCCTCGGAGATGCCTGGCGGGCTACTGAAACGACTCGCGCGGGTCGCCTTGTTATATAATATCTTGTTAAAACAATAAAAACATTTTTTACGAAAAAGTAACCGTAGAATATTCTTCTAAACGTCATTGCCAATTTTTACATGTTTTTTGGGAGTAAAAGTTTATTTTACTTCAAGTACGACTTGAAAAACCGTCAAAATTTTAACGTTTTAACGATTTTTTATGATCGGGTGTAGTTGTAAATATCGTGTTTTGAACCGTAAAATAATCGAGAATGTGTATTAAACTAAAACATATATTTTTATCAGATCAAAACAAACAATATTTGATTGTTTAATGTTGAATTTAAAATAGGTCGATTCTGAAGAACCTGGCCTTAATTTGATAAGCTGGAATACAAACAAAATGTTCTACATGCGTGATCTAGGGGAGGCTATCTGTGCTACCTAACAACCGTGACGGACAGCTCCGGAACAGTCAAACAATAACAATGTCACTCATGAGTCATTGTTATATTTTGTTACATGTATACTCCTTCATGTGTAACCCGCACCCTTCGCACGATTGCTCTGCTGGGCGGTTTTGATGACCGACTGTTATCCTAAACTGGAGATGTTAAGAAGTGAATTCTGATATACATATAGACGATACAGAGTCAAATTTATTTGGCTAGAAAAACTCCACAGACCTGACAGGAATCGATATCAAAACACAATAAAAAACAAAAGATTTGACTGGTTTTGACTTAATGACCGCAGGTAATAAAATGATTAAATTTGAGGTCGTGTAGGCGTCTGCGGCGTGCCGTACACAAACTCGGAGATGACTCACGTGGTTAGCGCTGCGCTCGCCGGCGGGGTCGTGCAGCAGCGCGTGGTGCAGCAGCGGCAGGTGCGGCGCCACCGCCAGCTCCACGCCGCTGCGCTCCTCGCACGAGCCGTACCCGCCCCCGCCCCCGCCCTCCTCGTCCAGCGTCGCCTTCGTCATTCTACTGTCGGGGCAACGTGAGCTATGAGCGCCACAGGCATGAAGGAAAGTGCATCTTCAGCTCGTATAACTATGTTAGGTTCAAGTGTGGATACTCGCACAAGGAGTAACTTTCGTCAACTTATGTAGAGCTATCAAATAAGAGAATGCAGTCGAGCGATCTTGAAAATTTAAACATTACGCCTCGGATAAATTAAGTTTAAAAATATATAATTAGTCTTTTTGGTTATTTTTATTCCTGAATGTTTTTGTATGTTTTGTTTTTAAGTGGCACCCATGTTAGTAGTGTCGCTCTCGTAGCGCCACGGCACGGTGCAGCGGTGGCGTGTGGCATACTCACAGGACGGGCTCGTGCATGAGCAGCGCGCGCAGCACCTGGCAGCCGTTGACGAGCGCGTGTGTGCGCGCGCGCGCCGGCGACGTGAACATGCCCGCCAGCAGCGCGCGCACGCCCGGCTCCGACTGCAGCCGCGACACCAGCGCCCACGACGTGCGCGGCCTGCGGGACATAGCCGCACATACACACGTTACATCACGCCTGTTTCTACACCGTTACATTTCAAATAAACAAAGAAAACTAGTAAATATTTGATCATTAATCTAAAATAAAAATCTATGAAAATATGCAGGAGCATCACATTTTACAAAACCAGTTTTTGGACAACGTTTGCGGTGATGTTAATATCTTATGGTTTCAAGATAATTATTAGATTCATATAGTAAAGTCAGAAAGTAGGATGTTCGAATGGGTGACCTGGTAGAGCAGCCCTCTCCGGCGCAGCCGTTAACGATGAGGTCGCACAGCAGCGCGGCGGCGTTGGCGGACGCCACGGCCGCCATGCGCGCGCGCAGCTCCTCGCCCAGCGCGGGCGGCGACCCACGCAGCTCCGGCGCGGGCGAACCTGACGATGTACCACTTTGTTAGAAATGAAGGATACTATATGTCCACTCATCTATTTTCTTATTAAAATATGTCTTAAAAGAACAGATAGGTCATTTTATTACAAACACGATGGCATAACGTTCGGTTGTCTAAGTAAAATCGGTCAAGCCCCACGGTTGTCGCAATTTTAAATAGTCTTCACTTAATGATATCAGGCAACCCATTTGTTATGCTTTTTTCATGTATATTAAACATATTTTTATCTCAGTAAACATATGAGGTGGGGGCATAGGATTTTTTTTTATATTAGTCAGGCTTATTTACAATGGTAGAAATACCCCAGAGTGAACAGGAGTTATCTCCGTAAGAGCAACTGTTTCACTCGCGGCATATGTTTAACGTTTTAATGTGACTGCACTTCGGAGAAAAATATTAATAATAGTCAGTAGTAACATAAATATGGTGAATAGTCAAAGGGCTTGCTTTCAACAGTATTTGTTACATCGATCTGCGTAATACTTGCGTCTACGCTTCAAGTTTTTTTTTCCCGTTCTTCAGAGTCCTTGGAAAAGTATCCGCTTCGGCAATCATGGTCTATCTTCGGAAATATGAGATCTCATGTAATTCCCATGTTCTTCTTCTTTTGTATCGATGATTTATCAAATTATTAGCACCCAGTGCGTTTTTGACAGTAAATCTTCTAAAACGCAGGTGTAAGCCATAATCAGGTCGGGTGCCCTGTATTCACAGTTAGCTGCTGCTACCATGTAAGTACATGTCTATTAGGGGCCAGCCATAAAATATATGACCTAATTTAATTACGTCATACGTTAAAGGGGTGGGGGGTGTCGACGAAGTGTGACATTATGTGACAAGGGATGGGAGGGGTCCTAAATTTGGTGACGTCACAATTCAAAATCTAATATTGCTAAGTTTTAAAACACGAAATTCGAACTATTAACGAAAAACTTATTAAAGAAATATTTCCAACTCTATCGGCGGGAGCATGTCAAATTACAATATATGTGACGTCACACTTGGGAGGGGGGAGTCTCACAAAAATTGACCAGCTCCGATAAGGACGGATCATAAAATTCGTTTGACGTAATTTATGGATGGTCCCTTATGTATCACCATTGTTAGAATATTACAGATATACGACTAAAATCCTAAAAGTACGGAATGAATGCACTACAATACCTTGAAAAACCAAACTTAGAAACTTTGTATCTGTCGGTTACACTGTGACGCGACGTTCGTGTTAATTCGGAAACATGAAGATTATCTTTCTGATTCTATTGCTAAATACATTAAATTCAAGCGTTTGCAGTATTTTTCAATTACATGTTTTTTGCACAGTCTCTTTTGTTTCCATCGTTTGTGTCCATCACATTTTTTCCATCTGCTGATTGAGCTCTAAGAGCTGAAAGTTTTTTTTTAATTGTTAAGGATATTAACCGTTGGGACCTAGGATAGATCATGAGTTGCATCTATATTTTAGTTTCGTTCATAAACTTTGACAATGACAAAAGAATGTGCGCGAAGCAGCGGGCACAGCTAGTTGTTAATATATTGGGTTAGACTACCACAGTCTGCTCTAAGTTTTTCTATATCATTTTCAAGTCTCTGTTGCCATGCTGGTTTGTCAATAGTTCTTCTTGTGATGCCTGTGTATAACACACATTATTACTATTTCCACCATAATTTAGAAAATGTATTGCGAAGGTTTATATGCAGGTACAATACATTAATATTTAATATTGATAGAGCACAGAATTTCGATGTTTTGACAAGTCATCACACCAGCGCACTGTATCATTCAGTTATAAATAAATTAAATGTTAATGTTACAGTCAAAACTCTTTACCGGTCATGTGCGATTTTGCCTTCAGTTTTATTATCCAATAAACAGTGTTACACTATTACACAAACGCAAACATACCACACAAACCATCGTGGGTTTACCAGTGGTATGCCAGCCACGGCAACTCGGTGCCACTGTGTTATTAATCATTACATAACTTATTAACAGGGGCACAAAAAACACCTACTTACCTAATAAGTTTTTAAAGAAATGTTAGTTTTACCCAACTACGGCGAAGCCAAAAGGGTTATTTAAACTATTAAAGTAGTTTTAACAGGTCAAGAAAAGTCTACACTGATTTTTTCAGACAAAAGTAGTTTTGACAGTGACGTTAACACGTCACATACGAGGCTTACTTTTGTCAGCGTCAGCGTCAGCGTCGCCGATGTCGTCCCTGTGGTTGGCGTCGGCCTTCTCCGAGGGCTCGCGCTCCGCCTTCTCGGGCGCGTCGGCCGCTGCCCCCGCCGCGCCCGCCAGCTCCTCCGCCACGTACGTGCCGCACACGATCTGGATCAAGCACTCCAGGAACTGATGCTCTTCTAACCACTGGAGGATGACAATATTATGGTTAAAGACACTGTATTTTTTTATTCCTCGCTGCCTTGTGGGTCTAGTTGTCGCAAGTGCGACTGCGGCTAAAGTGTTGCTGGGTTTTTCCATCACGGGTTTCTCAGTAGCAGCCACGGAGTCCGGATTTGTGCCCGGTTGATGGCAATAGGCTCGCCCCATATTACATGGGACTTAAACATAACTGGCGCAATGTGAGCGTACTATTATAGGCTGTCGCTTTGCATCCTGGTCAAATTCACGGAGGTATCTATGCTAATAATTCTAAACCCGAATCAATAATAAAATATGTGAGTATTATTTTTTTTATTTACGGAGTTCGGTAAGTGTGAACCACACGTATTAAAACGCAGGCCGTCTGTTACTTGCCCTATAACCGCGCCTTCACACACACAAATAAACACAAACATTTATTCGATATGGTATTCCCTAAAATTCCAAGAAGGCGCGCGCGCACAAGGCCCGCGACCCTGCAACAATCAGTTTGTTTGATAGCGTCGCCGCGTACAGGCGTTTGCAAATTCCGCTCCTTGCGTCCTCATGTACAGTAAACGCTCAAAAGTCCAGTAGCATGCTACACACAATAATGAACTGTCGTCACACTACGCCAAAATAGCATTATATTTCTGTTGCATTTAGAATACACGTCATAGTGACCTGTACCGTCACCTGTTCTTACCATTGTATTGCTAAAATTCGCGTATTTCTAACATGTGTTGGTAGCTGTTTGGGCTGAGCATGGGTTCACGATCAATGAAGTCTAAGTTCGAATCTATAAAGATTATTTATTATTACAATGTGTGGCTGTTTTTTGTTTCTTTGAAACCTTAATAATATTTGTATTTATAATGTATTCATGCTTATTATTTATATTTATATGAAATTAAATATTAGATAGTTATTGTATTATTATTTAACCTCATTAATTGTTTTATTTTTGGAAGGTGGAAATAAAAAAGTCGTGCTGAATAATAACAAAAATGTTTATTCGTTTAATTTATTTATAAAATTTAACAATCTTTTATGAGAATTGTGACGTCACATTCCAACCTAGACAAAAGAAGTTCTCTTATCACCATTCATAAGATTTTTTGTTGTACACCCTAAGTGGGTATACAACAAAAAATCTTAGTCAATTCATAATAAGAATAACACAACAATGAAAGGATATTCTAATAACAGAAATATAATTGTACCCACTCATTATATTTATATAAATGGTATTCAGCAGAGTTCATTGAAAACTAATATATGAGTTAGACTTTATGTAACGTCACAATGAATGTATTGAGGTTATAGCTAAAGTATTCATTTTATTGACGAAAAGAAGAGGGAAACTAAACCCCAATTTAAGATCATTAAATTTAAAATTTAATTACGGAAATGTTAATTTTACTAAATATTTTATTTATAAAAAATGAGTTAATTATCAAGAACGTTACAAGAAGTGTTGAGTCATAGGGCACGCCACCATAGTGGCGATAAGTCCCCTCTTTGAGGAGTGGCTAGAGAGGCGCCACGGCGCCCTCACCTACCGCCTGACGCAGGTCCTCACCGGACACGGTTGTTTCGGGAGGTTCCTGCACCGAATCGGGCGGGAGGAAACGCTCGGGTGTTTCCACTGCGAGGATCGTCCGGAGGACACGGTGGAGCACACCGTGGAGGTCTGCCCCGCTTGGGCGGAGCACCGCCGTGTCCTCGTAGCGGCGATTGGCGGCGGCGATCTCTTGCGTCCGGCCTTGGTCCGGAGCGAGAGGGAATGGGAAGCCGTCACCTCCTTCTGCGAAGCAGTCATGCTAGTGAAGGAGGTGGCAGGACGTGAGAGGGAAAGAACCTCACGTCCCAGCCGCCGCGGGAGACGCCCTGGGCGTCGGGGGTCACGTGGTGGCTTCCGACCACCGTAGGCGCTGGCCTGTGGACGGCGAGTTATGGGCTAGCTCGCCGTCCGGCCGTCTTATGACGACGGGCCGTGTCGACGGCGCGTTCGTGTTCCACGCGCGCCTCAAAGAGATGTCAGCAATCAAGTAGGGGTCCGCATGGGCCGATGCCTGCCAGGGCTGCGGGACTGTTCGAAAGAGATACCGTTGCCCTGGAAAATAAAGGGCAAAGAAGGAACATGGATGGGTTTTAGTCAGTACAAGTCTGACACTCCCCTCCGCTCCGCCCAGAGTGGGGGGGGGGTCATTTGATGATTTCCAATCCGGAAAAAAAAAAAAAAGTGTTGAGTCATCCTACTGTTGACAGCTTCTATATTATGGGTGACTACAATCTTCCAGAAGCTAATTGGTTAGGTTAGGTTAGGTAGCATCCTCTGTCACCAATTCCCCTGGAGTTGTGAGTGTTGCGACCCTCAACTCTGGCGTCTGTGACTTGTTGCGACCCTCAACTCTGGCGTCTGTGACTTGCGCTAACTTACATAATCTCATTTCACTTCTTGGCGCTTCTCAACTTAAAAATGTAGTGAATCACAAAAGTAAAATTCTTAACTTAATTATATGTAACAACGCCTGTATAGCTTCCCGTTCCACAACTACGCTACTACCTATCGACATTTACCACCCTGCTTTAACCTACGAGAACTCCTTAGATATTAAAATTTCCACTTTGGCAAAAATTCCCCTACACAAATATAACTTTCATAAAGTTAATTTTGACAACATTAACTGTAACATGCAACAAACGAATTGGACAGATCTGCTTAGCTCTAAAAACTCCGAAGACGCACTGACTACATTCTACGATGGGTTAGATAATATTATCAAACAAGATACTCCTTTGGCTCGATCCAAATCAGTTAGTTATCCTATCTGGTTCTCAAGGACTCTTATAACCATCTCGAAAAAGAAACACAAGGCTTGGGTTAAGTGGAAAAAAATTGATAACATTTCAGACTTCAACTCATTTGCTAACTACAAAAAAAAAATTAAGGACACGTGTCTAAAATTTTTCAACTCATGTTTTTATTAGGTCTGTGGAGGATAGTCTGCATAAAAATATTAAGCATTTCTGTACATACATTTCTAATCGGAAAATGAAACCTGGGATACCAGCTAAGCTTCAATATAAAAACTCTGAATCTAATAATCCGATTTCTGTCTGCAATATGTTTTCTAATTTCTTCTACTCCGTTTCCGAACCAGCTTTGCCGTCATTGCCACAATGGAAGCCCCCGCTTGACAATGCGCTACACGATACTTCGATCTGCGATATATCTTTTAGTGAAGTCCGTCTGGTCCAGGTCCTAAAATCTCTAGACGCAACGAAGTGTAGAGATTTTAGCTCTTTCAGTATTTTATCTTCAACCTAAGATGGTTAGTATTTTATCTTCACTAAAAGATATATCATATTTTAGTGAAGATAAAATACTAACCATCTTGTAGAACGTTGCCATGAGCATGTCCGACCACACTATATCACTCGGTTTAACAGATTACAGGTTCTATCCCAAGAGTTACCCAAAAACCTAATTAGAGTATTGTACTCTTCGCACGCACTTTCAGATATAAACCAGGTCATACGAACCGGTACAGAACCCACACGACTAGCTCGGAGAGTGCTGGTCGCACCTGTGCTAACGCTGCTAAACAAACACAATACTTCGGCAGCACATGGTGCCAGTTTGTCCACTTTCTCACGAAAACCATCAACAACACAATGTGTGTTTAGCACATTCCTACTATACATAATTATTATGTACTTAATTCGCACATGAGGCTGACTAACTGAGCAAATATAGTCTGATTTCGAGGATTGTTAAGTGAATCATAATATTAGGTCTTTACCTATGAAATTGGATATTTGTATGAAAATTATAAAAACATTTTTTTTTGTATTTTTTTTTATTTTAGCTTATCTGGCTTTTTTATCTTTCCGATTTGACGCAAGTGCTTCATTGTCGTTTTGACACTAACTCCAAGGCCCGCAGTAAGCTCAGCCGTAGATTGAGTTGGATCCGTTTCCACTACTGCCTTTTTTTTTTTTTTTTTTCCGGATGGGAAATCATCAAATGACCCCCCCCCACTCTGGGCGGAGCGGAAGGGAGTGTCAGACTTGTACTGACTAAAACCCATCCATGTTCCTTCTTTGCCCTTTGTGTTCCAGGGCCACGGTATCTCTTTCGAACAGTCCCGCAGCCGACTACTCCACTACCGCCTTCAATTCGTCGTTGTCGACAATGGTTACCGGCCGACCGCGAGGCTCATTCTTTAACTCAAAATTTCCAGATTTAAAACGATTAAACCAATAATGGACCGTGTTTATGCAAGCAGTGTTAGGCCCGTACACGTCGTTAATGTTTCGTGTTGTTTGCGCAGCGGTATGTCCTCGTAGGAACTCATATTCGAAAATTGTACGAATTTTCAGTTTATCCATGGCGCCAAAAACTACCAAAATTTCACAAAAACAAATAACTATCTAAAAACAAATGACTGAATTTGAAATTAAAAGAACATGGCTTTCGAATAAAATTTATTTGAATTTCGAATTGCGCGCCAATCCACAGATAACTAAATCTGAAAATGCTGGTTATTAAATCGCCAATCACAATTAATTTTGTTTTTTCAATTACATAGGTAAAGACCTATTATTATAATTTTCAGAATTGATTACTCACAAAATTATTAATCGAAAAGATACAGGAAATAGACGATATTATAGCTTCTTAGAATTCAAGAATCGTTATGCCTACCATGTTGTCAAAGTCAAGTAAACCGAGTGTTTACTTGACTGTTGCCGAGAATCTAGCTGAGTGGCGTGCGGCCTATGTGCAGTAGTGGACTGTTGGAGGCGGATGATGATTAGAGACCGGATTATATGCAATTTGAAATTTACGAATATGCACCATATAAAATGGAAATAAATACTACAAAGTAATGTTCTCTTTTTATTTACTACATTTACGAACAGATATTCTCTTTTTTTTAAAATCCGATTACTGTTTCAAAGTAACAGTACTTTAAGAAACAATCGTCATCCACTTAAGTCAATGGGCACTATTTAAATTTAGGTAGTTTTTTGCGTGTATCACTTCGAGCACATTTTTGCATTTTCCCAGTTACTATATAATTTAAATTAATTCATTGCACGACATTAACAAAATTATGCATTATTTGCAAAAACAGCCTCTATGAATGATCAACTCACGAGTCTGTATCTGTGCCCGGTTCTTGGCAACAGACTTACACTTACAACGAGGGAATTGAGGAACACATGAAAGCATGTGTGGAGACATCTTCTCGGGACGAATGTGGTTTATATAATCAGGCTGTTGTTTCTCCTAAGACGGTGGTGGTAAATAGCGGCATTGCTAACAACGTGACACACCATTGTATCCACTTCGCACCTCATACTACTCGTTACATAAGCCGCTTTCGATAGACACGTCCATCACGATTATCTCTGCTCATCGTAACAAAGAGAAGGCGCCACATGCTGCACTGTGTCCCGACGTGGTTTGGCCACATCACACAAAGGCCAGCAAGCCAACACAACACAACGTGAGCATCATGCGAGCAGATCATATTAACGAGATAACCAGCCATTGATACCACCACAGTCCACAATATGCTTCACGATTCTTCCGGCATTGTGTTTTGATAGCCTTTATGGAATGATAGGCTTGATGCATGATTGTTTTATGACCATTTAATGTTGAAACAAACAAACGATTTGTAAACGGTTCTAAACACGTATGTTAAGGACTGACGCAAGTAAAAATGCTGCTCACGAACAAGCAAAACAAGAAATGTATGACACTAGTTTGCATACAAACAACCTTCAACCTGTTGACGTACATGTGTACGTTCGGTGTGGTTTCACCTCGGAATGAGAGATAATAAGCTGGAAACTCGTATAGACCTTTATATTGGTGTTCTAAAAGTTGTCTCAAAAGTCTCTTAAAATCTCGTGTCTGTGTCGTAAGTTATTCAAGGTCAAATGTCACAAAAATCAGTGTTTCGCGATTATCTCGGTTTTTATAGATCCTATGATGTTAACACTTATCATCAAAATTGTAGTGCGTAAAATTTGCGACAAATTGTGTATTGAAAGATTTTTCATACGCCCAACCGTTTTTGAGATAGAGGGCAGAGAGCCCGCAACGCTCAGCCATAGTCACTGTAATGCAAGGTCAACCGTGAATCTCAGTGAATAATACCTTGTATAAAATTATTAAATCATTGAAATATCATTATCAATAAATAATTTGTATTATTTATTAGTTAATACTTTATATTTAATAACATTTTGCATATATCTAATATAAAGCAACAACTACAAGCTTCTAGGTTTTGGTAAATAAGATTAATTACGTATAAAATGTAAAATAGAATCACCTGACCTACCTCCATGACAGTCTTCTTGAACTGGTCTTCGAGGCGGATAAAGTACTTGAAGGTGTCTGCGATGGCCGACGTGGACATGTGGCGCAGCAGGTTGGGCAAGAAGTCGCGCCGGGACTTGAAGAAGTCCAGCACGCGCAGGCACACTATGTGGTACAGGTAGCAGTCCTGCGGAACACAGGTGGAATATGAGTACGTGTCCGTACGACATCTGTACCGCCTGATATGAACTAAAGAGACATATCCAATTTCGCGATATTAAAGTTATCCGAGCGATTAATAGGTAAATGCACAGAATTACGCTTTTTTGCTTTCGCTCTTTCCGATCGGCTGAAGCCGATTCCCGTCAAGAAACAACTTAATTTCCAAATTAGGCAGTGACCATGCCTAATTTGGAAATTAAGTTGTTTCTTGCCTCACCTCAGATTTAGCGCGCTTTTTCTGCATAAGGCGTAAAAAGAGTTATTTACGCATTTATAATATTAGTAAAGAACTTGTACGGATTAAACTATCTGACCCGCTGGAGCGGGACTTAATCTATACTAATATTATAAACAGGTAAGATTGTTAGTTTGTACCGAATAAACTCCGAAACTACTGGACAGATATTAACCATTTTTTCACCAATAGACAGCTAAATTATCGGAAGGTAGTATAGGCTATAAATTATATTTATATCAGGCAAAGGAGATGGCCAAAAAAAACCCAGAATCGCCAGAAACTTCATATAGGTATGCCGTTTTTATAGGCATACCTATATATATATTTATTTATATGTACATCAAAAATATATAACAATTTACTGCAAAAACGACGTGGTATTCTAGATATTTATTGATCAATGAAACAACAACAATAATTTTTTTAGATTCAGAAAAATCTATTGAAGCCGTGATCTATGAATACTTTGGGGTCCGTAAATATAAAAATGTTGTTATTTCGGATTATTATATAATATTCTACGAAAAAATCATATAATTATGTAGTATAATATGTATACATCAAAAATCCTGCTCAATCTCAAAACTCAGGATAGTCCGGTTGAACAGACGACAACCTCCTTGATTGACCTGCGAGATGCCTAAATGGCTAAAAAAAAAAACGTTCTGAGTCTTTATTTAAAATCCATGGTCTGGATCCATCACCTTCTCGTCTGTCTATTGCAGTCGCTTTTGCAAACTGGACACCGATTTATCTTCCTTTCTTTGCGACTGGATATAATTGGAAAACGGGTGATAACAACCGTTGCGTTTCTTGTGAGCGTTCAGTTCGCCGTCACCGGTACTACTTTTTGTCCTTCGAGTTCTTCGAGTTACACCGAGTTGGCATCGAGTACGTGTTTAGCACGTTACAAGAGCAATGACGGATTTCCGTATAGCTGCAGCGCTTATAAACGCAACACATGAGAGCTACAGTGACAGCCGCCCTATCGATAACTCTATCGAAAGGATCGACAGTATGTTGGATCGATTCATATGTCTATATGAATCGATCCAACATTCTGGATCGATGATTATGCTGACTATGCTGACGAGCACCGTTTAAACGTGCAGAGAACTATTTCATTTTTAAGAATGGAGGCGACTCTACGCGAGCCGATTTTCCACGGATGACTCATGACCAACTGCTGATTTTTGCGAAACGGACGTATCATGTTAAACTGGCGAAATCTTATTACTTTCAACATAGAAGAGCAACCGGCGCGGCGTATACTCCAATGAAGTGTAGAGACACCCGGAATTGATAAGATTTAATCTAGACAAATAATGGAAAGAACTTATTACTGCTACATATTATACAATGGACAATGTATCAAGGAGTACTGTTGTAGCTGCATACATGGTCGCTGAACGTTGGGCAGTTGTGGCCATATCATTAGCATTGTTATATATTTTCTTACTTGGGCCAGATATGAAGGGGATTTGCTCCAGCCTGCAGGATTTTTAGATACTGTTTGTTTGGATATTGAACACTATTTAATAAAAATATTAACATCTTTATTTTTAACTTATTATAAGTACCATCAAATCCCTAGAAAAATGAAAACTTAAGAATAATGATAATAACGACCACACATTAAAATACAACAAGAATAACTTTACGTTGTCTTGGTCTGGCAGATTTAACAGCGCCACCTACCTCGCCCAATTGTGAATCTAAAGCATCCAAGGATTCGATTTAGGTAATGTTTAAATGTTTTTAGTTCAGTCAACATATAAAGATTATTATTATATTTTACAATATTTTAATATATTATTATATAATAAAGTGCTAGTGATAAAATAAAAGTGAAGAAAAATCAATGAAGTATGATTGTGATACCGTATCATAACTTCTATACTACATGCTTTAGGAAGCGGATTTTTTGAAAACGTATTGGGCTTACTATATTGAAGCCATTTTTATACATTTCGTTGCTGGCTATGCTGGGATTTTTGCCTATGAACTTTTAGCCATGTCCTTAGCCGAGCTATCACAACTGTTGCGCACGAAGTCGCGGGCCAAGTGCACATGTGAGATAACATTGAGCATACATTTATGAAACACCTGCATAACAATAACACCCGACTTTGTAAATATTACAATTTCGAGTATTATACCCGAAATTGTAAATCCAGACAAAAAGAGGGCGTACATGCCGCACGTGGCATGCATCCAACAATTTATCTTTAATGAATGAAGATAACGTTTTCGCGATTAACGCCTTTTGTACCTTTATGACAATGACAGAGGTGATCTTTGTTAATAGTCACTTATTACGTTACCAATGAATAGAGGGTGTGCTAAATTATGCAACAAACATTGAATTACCTGTTTCGGGCTTCTCTCCAGTAGCATTTCAACAGTTTTACTAAAGTACGAGGCCAGCAGTGGGTTCAGTGGAGGATCCTTGTTGATGAAGTCGCACAGGCGGTTCATCTGCGTGGCGTCGAGCGAGAGCCGGTCGCTGAGCATGGACAGGTGGCTGGTCAGCACCTCGCACGCGATGTTGGCGTGCCGGTACTGCGACGCCAGCTCCAGGTTCTTGGGAGGCTCCTCTGTTATCAACGTGATCAGCTCCGCCAGGATCTCTGGCTTTGTCAGGCTGGAATTTAACAGTTTTATTAGGTGGTATGGGATGATAGCAGCTCTTATTTGATAACCTAACAAACTAGAAACGATGTAACTAATGAGATAATGACTTATAGAGAAGAATGGAAAATAAAGACAAGCTATACCAACCCTAAATATATCGGGGCAGCAGGTGACGATAACATATGAAACCTACAGAAAAAGCAATGCATAATCACTGATGAGTGCCCTGCCCCTTTATCATATGACATAGGGTTGCAGTTGGTGCAAAACATGTTTTTCTATCGCACTACCCTGACACTGTCACACAATCATTTACATTTACTGACTAATAGTGTCAATTTTTTTATTTCATCACTTTCATATTATTCTAAACATTCAGATGAGACACTAGCACAATGTAAACAGGTCTGCGCAAGCCCTATTCGCATTAAGCTACGTGGTGCTTGGGCACACATATACACATCGTGAGTCAAAGGCTGCAACAGATGGCTATCGCATGCTTTCAACTTTGATAAGATTCTATCATATGTTATAAACGTATTGTTGAATTGTTTCAGCTGAAATGTATAATAATAATACAATAAATTCATTTATTTCAGAACCAGTCCATATGCATACATAAGAAACGAGAACCTCGTGAAAGCCAAGAAAGATAAGCAAATCAAGTGTGAGCTCAGCAATCATTGTGCCGATAGTCGTTTCAGCCAATGGCCTAATTGCCAAGAGTCTCGACCAATACCTGAGGAGGCTCTCGTTAAGCAGCTGGATCAAGGGTTTTATTCAAAAAGTGGTACTCCTGGACACGGCGCGTATTGTTAGGGAGGTTCCTCTCTCTGGAACCCTGACCACCGGTAGCTTGGACCCAATTCCCGATAGCGGTGGTCTACTATTTTTTTTTTAATGTTTTTATATAATTTTTGTTGATAAGAATATTTAAAAATGTAAAATCAAAATCAAAGCATTTTTTTCAAATAGGCCAGTTACAGGCACTGTTGAATTGTCGAAACAAAGACAACAATGAAATGTAGCTTCAGTCGCAGTCACAAGGCATAAAAATAGTTGAAACTACTGTAGTTGCCCATTCCCTAACGTAGATCTCTATGGAGAAGAACGGGCAAGAAACCCCATGGCACAGATAATATAATAGCCCATGGACACTGTTTTAAATCAGAATACTTTTACAAAACCTTGGTTACATCATTCATGTTGAGATGGTACGTTATGTGAGAACGATGTAGCAAGATGTGTACGTTAAAAGTGTCCATAGTAAAACCAATTCGAAATAAAATAATTAATTCAAATAAGCCGTCGCAACCAAGGAATGACCAGTCACAACTAACAACGCCCGTTCACGAACGTGACGCATGTATCAGCACCATTCAACTCGACCATTTTAAGGGCAACTAAATGATCCGACACACGTACCACCATCAGCGATACATTTGAGTGAGCATGACATACTTCTAACCGCCAGGGCACATTCAAGTCAAGAAAAGACGCAGGTTTCCTGCGAATGACAGCTTTCTAGTACATAGTACTCACACAATATGGGCTATGCGGCTATCTAATACTAACGAGATTAAATTTATACAATGCAAAGATAGTTGTACAATCTTCAGCAGCTCCAACAATACTATTTAATGCTATCTATTTATGCGCCCCTGTCCTCGTGGAGCAGGACCGGCATTGAGCCAAGCATTTTTATCAGTGATTTAATCGTCCAACTTGTAATATGCTTGCTTACATAGTGGGCGTTTCATGCATGTTTTAAATTTCGTCTTATTCAGTTCAAGAATACTTTGTGGAATTTTATTATAGCATCTCAAACAGTACCCCATGAAAGATGAGTCTACTTTAGCGAGTCTGAAGCCTGGCTGAACTAATTGGTCTCTATTTCTAGTACTGTAATAGTGTCTGTCACCTCTTTTATTAAAAAGATTTAGATTTTTTCTTAAGTACATTATGTTTTCGTAGATGTATTGACAATGTACCGTCATGATGTTAATTGCCTTAAACAGTTTCCTTAGAGAACCGCGTCTACGAAGATTATATGTGGCTCTTGTAGTGTATCTATTTAGATATAGAAACACTGTCTCACAGCCACAAGTAGTCAGGTAGCTGTCACAAATGACAACTGTCAGTCACCACGAATGGCGGGAAGTTGGAAGGTGAAGCGTACCCTGGACTGGGGGCTTGGTGGTGTGGTGAGCCTGTGATATAGTTAGTAAATTGTGTTATCAACCTATTAGCTCAGTTACAAGAGGATACTACAAGTGGCGACGAGGATAAAGGTCTGAAATTCAAATAACAATACTTAGTGGAGGTTTGCAAGGAGTAGTCGACAATAAAAGAAAAACAAACTTTAGTAAGTACAGATATCGGACTATTCTTTATACATAATTCATGTAAATTATTATATACCTACTGGCATTTAGTATTTCAAGTTCAGCTTGAACAATTCTGTTATTGTTTTATCATGCATTGTACATAATTGTTGCATTGTAAACTATGGGTTGCATTGGAACTATTGCAAGAGATGGATCCCACAGTAATGGATAAAATCTATGATGCATTGCGTTTAGATCGTCTTAATAAAACTAACTAGATATTCAATGTAATGAAGAACCTCAACATGTTACATGAGTAAGTCCACATTCATACATTCTTATTGAACTTAATTAATTAGGCATACTTACCTGCACATCAAACTAGTTAATAGGTCCTTAGTCACTAGGATAAGGGCAAGTTGAAGATTAATAATTTGTATTCATAGACATTTAATTATTGGATATAAAATATTTCTATATTAAAAGGTTTTGAGTTTCACTTTTCTGTTATTAGCAGATAGATGGCAACAGTGTTGAACTACAAATGCTTTGCAACACATTTGTTGAACTAACTGGTAAGTATTCGAATAACAACCATCAAGTGCTTCGCTTTGATAAGACATATAATAACTTGGACTGTATGAATGATTGGTAACCTACTTATTTTTTTTGGAATGATTATTATGTGAACATTCACCTCAAACTGTTTCCATCAATTAAGAAATTACAGACATTTGCTGTAAAATAAGCTGAGGGATTTGATTGAATTTATTTTGTGTAGTCAATATGAGTACAGTATAAATTTAATTTTAATATGTAGGTATTTGGTGATGGTTATTGGTAACCACAAAAAAAAATGTAGGTAGCTACTATGACTCGTGTATGTAGGAAAAAGAAATGCGGCAAACACAAATCAATTGGGATAGGGGCACGAGAATTATGAGATTATGACTCGTTGGTCACAAGCATGGCTGCTTGGTGTGGTTTCTTTTCGCGGGTTGAGCAGACCCTTGTTGGGTTTTATTTTATGGCAATTTCTCAGTGGCAGCCAGGGAATCTGGATTTGGGAGTAGTTGATGGAAGTAGGTTTGCCTTTGTGCATGGGGTTTGGACATGGCTGGCTAGGTATGGGTGTGCTCTTGTGGGCACCTCTGTCTGGTCCTTGGGGGGAGTGCAGGCTTGATGTTATGTTATGTTAAGTACAATGCAAGAATAATAATAGTGTGCGATTAATGAATGCAATGTAAAGTGAACATTGAAATAATAATACCAGCCTATTACTCTTTCACTGATGGGCAACAGTATCTTCTCATACAGCGAAAAAAGAAGAAAATAAGTGCTTAAATAATAAGAAAGATACCTAAATACTGTTTGGTAAAATTGCCATTTTTGTGGGAATAAGTTGGACTAAGTGAAGAGGCCTGTCAATTAATGAATAAATAAATATGGTTATACAGTTCACTAAGTTACAAGTAGGTACTATGTAACTTTAATGTGGAGCCAATGTATGATTATGTATTATATTAATAATTATTATAAAAATCAAAGGTAATTAGTTTAATTTAACAAAATATATGTAAACTTAAAATATAATATGTAGCAATAAGATATTTACGTATGTATCTCAGTGGTGATGGCCTAGCCCGACTTAGGTCGTGGGTTCGAAACCAGGCATGGCATTTTGTGTCGGCACTCATCACCAATGCTCTGAGAACGGTGAAGGAAAACATCGTGAGGAAACCGGCATGTCCTAGAACCAACACTTCGAAGACATGAGACATTTACCACGCACTGTTTACGCGTGGTAAGTTAAGGACATTCATTAAATTGAAAGCATTGTTTATCCATTAAATTGGGACGAAATGGACATCCTTTCAATTCGACGAAGCATTGACATCCATTAAATTGGACGTATTGGGCAACCATTAAATTGAACGTATTGGGCAACCATTAAATTTGACTTATTGGGCATCCATTAAATTGGACGCATTTGAAATTCATTAAATGAGACAGACATTAAAATTTAGTATATATTTACATTATATACAGATTACAAATAGAACTAAACTAAAGATAAAAATAAGACTAAAGTGGGAAAATATAAACATCTAAACAACGACGACAATAGGACACTTAGGCGTCAAAGTACTCCTCCGCATCGCTGTCATCTGGAAACGTGCCCAGAAGACTGGCAGCATTGCCACGCTGAATGGCAATGCTAATTCTTTGTCCAAAGAAAGAGCCAGCCCTCTGGTCACGCGAAGTGACGACTAGTCGGCGAGAGATTTCCTTAAAAAGGAGACGCGCACTCGGGCCCCATGACACGAGCGTTTCGACCCCAAACGGCTCAAAACTGTAGTTACCAATAAGGTTACAGTATTTGCGCCGCTTGAGGATCTCAGCAGCCGCAGCAGCAGCGCCTGCACAGCCCGCCGTGCTTGCAAGGTGAGATGGCGCAAGGGTGTCGACACAGGTTGCGTCCCACACCAAAGGCCTACCCACCTTCCGAGGCACCAACGCCATGCCGTCTGGTCTCTTGCCATCGTCACATACCAAGCCGTTTGGTTCTAAAACCGCTGGTAAGCCGGCGCTGGCAAGGGCTCGACGAATAATAATAATAACTTTGTAAAGAAATATTTAAAAATGTAAATTATATGTATAAAAATAAATAAAGGAGATAATAATAATGTATTTTCCTTGGACGACATGAAGTTGACTCTTCATGTCAGGCTTATTGAGGGAGACCGTTTTTTGTTAGGGACACGGTGGAAAAGTAGTAGAGATATTTATAATTTTTTTCGAAGCTACTGAATTTAAACCCAAAAAAAAAGAAGGTTTCTGTTGCTTTTTTCGGAGTTAATAAGTAAAATGTTGTTTTGATAGGAAATGAAAGATCTAGTCTAGAAATGAAGCATTATAGGTCGAATAAATTTAAAATAATGCCCTAAACTAAAAAGAACAAAAAAACACTTGTTTAAAACAATTTGAACTGTATGTTTTATAAAATTTAAAAAAATAACTGTTTTTTTCCAACCCTGACACTAAGTACCTATAGCAATCATTTAGGTACCTACTGCCAAATTATTATTATCAATGAGCTCAAGACGACGTTGGAGGCGCGCGCGCGGCGGCGACGCGTGATGACCACATTTTTGTGCGGACAAACAGGTAACAGAACAAGCGTTGTTTTTCATGACACAGTTTTTTGAAATTTTGTACTGTATAGATTCTTTACATAAAAATACTAGACACGTGTTTCAGGTTTCGCATATACTAAAACTAGTGTTGTTTATATACTAGGAAGAGGAAAGGACCCAATATTGAGCCTTGCGTAACCCCCATTTTTACTTTTAAACTCTGTGAATAAACACCATTTATTTGAACATGTTGTTGTCTATTGTCTTGTCAAAAAGATTTTACCAAACTAAGTGCAAGTTTACCTAGTCCGTTATTGACGTAGTTCAAGTCAAATGACTTAAAAAGATTTAATAAACGACTGCTATTTAAATTTTCTTCTAAAATATTGATATTGTAATTTTTATAATTGCAATATTATATTATATTGCAATTATAAAAATTATTATATTATATTGTTAATGTATTTTTATAATTGATTATTATAATTACAATATCAATATTTTAGAGTATGTAAGAAAAATGAATAAACAAAATAATAAGTTTCAATGGGATTCTATCTTATGCTATAACCTACTATTGCATGCTTTCAGCTTCAATGGGATTCTATTGTATGCTATAACCTACTTTCACAGGCTTTCAGCTTCTATTGTATGCCTACTTAAAGTCACTAAACACTATATTTTAAAGCAGTGGGCTGCACATTGCATTGCCCCCGCTGCCACCTCCCTTCCCTAAGTCCTCTAACCATTCCTTCCATTTATTTACAGCTGATCAGTAGTAATTAGCCGAGTAAATATGCTTCGCATGCATGAGCATCCTTTCTCATGATTTTGCTTGAATAAGCATCCAATCTTGTTGACATTTGTGAGCTTTAACATGTTAAATTGAGTTACACTTATATGCATTTTAAATAGAAAAACCGGCCAAGTGCGAGTCGGACTCGCGCGTAAAGGGTTCCGTACCATTGTAGTAGGGGAGTCCCCTTTAATTTTTAATGTATTTGTGGTTATATCAGCAACAGAAATACATATTCTGGGAAAAACTGAACTGTCTACCTATTACGGATCATGAGATAAAGCCCGCTGGCGATGGACGGACAGACAGCGGAGGCTTAGTAATAGGGTCCCGTTGGTTTCTCTTTGGGTACCGAACCCTAAAGATGGGAAAGCTGATAAATGCGGAAAGGAGAATCAATCTTCATAATTATGTACATCTTCAAACATAATAGCCATTTTCAATACAAAAATACGGATTGATGATGACAATGGTGATTTCACCATAAGGAATTCCTTTGAAATTCAAAATTTAAAGCATGAGTTGGCGAACTTCGAAATCTCATGCTTTTAGTTTTGGTTCTATAGGTACCTTACTTGTTGATTGCACAATCAAATCTTTTGGTTAAGAACATAGTATACTCAATATATTTATGAAATGAAGAATATTATTGTGAGGTATTTCGGTGGATGTTACAAAAGCGTTTAGAGTACAAAAAAAGGTGTATGTGCAATCTGTGTGGCCTGGTATACGGATAGTTGCAAACCCTTGTTTAAAACATACAATATTCTGCCATTACCGTGTATGTAAATTAGAGAAACATGCCTATTTGTACAACAACATCTGGAATATTTCACTAAACACAAAGATGTAACCAAACGAAATGTAGCTCCTAAAAATAAAAAACATGAGCTCTGTTTACCGCATCTCCGATCATATGTGTAAACCTACATTCTTGCAAATAAATGCATTTGATTTGAAAAAGAATGAATGTCTAAAAGAAAAATCATCCCCTACATATAATTTTCAGGTGTAACTTTCTTCCTCTTTTCTGTGCTTCATACAAGGAAAATGTTATTTCAATTTATTTCTAGTGCAATGGCTTAGATATATTATCTTTTTAGGAAGTAACTATCTATTGTTTATATCTATTTTAAGAAGAGACCATCTGTTGATTAGTACAGAATTCATTGTCATTCAGATCATTGTGTTGTGACATTCAGCTGATAAGTCTTCATGTTGAAAACTTTTCATGCTTTGATAACAAAGTAAGTACGCTCTACACAGAGTAGTCATGACTAACTAGTGAACCTGCACACACTCACAAGCACAAGAGGCATTAAATATTTAAGCCTTGTAATGTATTGTTTGGTCTACACTAGTCAGCCACTGAACTCTAGATAACAACAGACTGGGGCAACCCCCATCAAAACTACAGTTTGTGCGGATACTCACAACTGTGTGAGTGCTTTGTTGTCCGCCTTGCATTCCTGCAGAATGTCATCCGCCTCCAGCACTTGCGACAACGTTACATTCTGAAACAATAAGCTTACTGCACACATCCACAACATACCACACTCCACAACATCGATTCGCCTCTCTACGCATGCACATGACATCATCGTCCGCCTATATCGTTGTTTCTCATCACAAAAGACGTCAACAACACGAAATAATATAAAAATTCATCGTTTCAATCTCTCATAACCATCAATTTTTCAACAAAATACGCACCTCCTCTTTGAGAAGAAAATTTAACTCCCTAACTACGATATAGTTACCGCTCCAAAACATAGTTAAAATTAATAAGTACAAGACGTGTAATTATTCTAAATCCATAGAAAACTTATTATTTTATGTGTTTTAGCGTTCCCGAGAGTGCAACGATCCGTTTTCTTTTTGACAGTTGTGTCGTCGGTGTTGCCAGCCAAGAACGCTGCCGAGTGCCGAAATTACAAATTCAAACAACTAATGATAGGGACGACACGTATTGAGCTAATTTAATATAAAAAATCTTTTTTGCAAAAAATAAAACCGACTACAAAAACACAGAAAAGTGAAAAATAAGTTTAGCTTCAGAAGTCGGTGACTTTTGTTTGTTTGATTTTTTTTTGTCACCTAGTTAAACTTATTTTTCACTTTTCTATGTTTTTGTAGTCGGTTTTATTTTTTGCAAAAAAGATTTTTTTATTTTTCCATTTTTAGTTGTAATCCTATGCAAATATTTGCTATACATTTATTTTATATTGTCAACAATACATTTCATGGTAATAGGCTTATCTATATGTCGGATATCCGATTGATTTTTGATTAAAAGTTGTTAATTTGAATTGTACGGTAGTTGATGAAGCACGTGGTTAGATCACGTGGGCAGAGTCATAGTGAGCTGGGCGCCTTTTTTGTATGGATAGTCTTGATCACAGAGTACTTTTATATATGGTCTTGATCGAACCGTCGAAGGGAGAGCACCACTCTGAAACTGTCTCTTCACCTACTTCCGCCTTAACGTATTTTATAATCGTGTGATTTAATCAACGCAATACAATATTGATTGAGTGTGTGGTTTTCTTGCTCGAACACCTACGCAATGTCAGACCATGAAGCAGGCAACGCCCCTGATGCCGCGGAACCTAGGCGCGAGTCGACATATACATATATTAAAATCGTTAAAATCTAAATCGATGTTCCGACTTGGCGCAAAAACTACAGCATAGATCCTGTTCAAATTTTGCACAAATATCTCTTACAGGCTTCTTCAAATGTTAGCTTATATATTATCACGCTACTTGCTTAAGGGGGTGAGCAATATTGCCTTATGTCAGTATTATTCAATTCTTTACCGTTTCAGTCATGATATGCGTAACAACGTCTATTTCAAAATTTATATCGGCTAGAGAGAAACGGTTTCATGACCTCTTTACGTGCATCACGTCGCAAGTTCGATGCCCAGTAAAATTTAACTTTTTGTAATTAGTAGTAATTTTTTTTTGATAGAGATTATTATTGTTTATTTTCTCTTTTTTATGTATATAATTAATTCTTATGAATAAAGTTAAATCATTAGTAAAATCTCTTTCCTCATGTTTGAATCTGGCCGTTCGATGGTGTTCTGAACTGACAACGTCGTTGTGTGCTGTCCACAGGTGCTGTCAGATTCGATGTTTTAATTTTCACCTATCGCTCCCAATAAAAATATTAGCAGTTATTTAAATTAATTTGAAACTATTTTGTTGTGTCGTTGTTCTTAGTTTTGCACAACTCGCAACAACAATAGGTTCAGTTTACAGAGTAGCAGTTTCAGGTTGTTTCTCTGCATTGTTAGGTCCCAAAAATAAATTCGTCTTTGTTGTCTTTCTAGGAGGATGGATGATTGTAATGTATGATTTCTGATGCGTCTTGATTGTTAAAAAAGACACGTAATTTGTTACTTGAAAAATATTTAGGAATCTTTATCATATGTCTTTTGTATCTTACTACTATTATAAATGCGAAAATTTGGATGGAAGGATTGATTTTTGTTAATCAATCACGCCAGAACGGCTGAACTGATGTAGATGAAATTTGACACAGAGATAGATTATCGTGCTAATAACTTAGGAGGATGAACAATATTGTATTTTGTCCATATTCCGCAACTGGTTGCCAACTGGCAACTGTCATACCATGCATTAGAATGGAACTGCTATTTTAGCCCATTTGTCATCGAAACGAAGCGAGGTAGGCTGACGGTTCACAGACCTACCTGCCTGTAAATCAGCGTTCTTAATTTCAAGTCGCAGCCAGTCTTCACTTTTTGTGATTATTTTTTCCAAAAATAATAAACATGGTTGACAAATTCGATCTCCAGCCGGTTTTCACTTTTTGTAACTAGATATTTTGTTTTATTCCAATGCTTTATGATTTTCAAATCATTATAAAGTAGATTAATTTTGTTTTGGATTTTTTTAACCATTCAAAGACAGTTAGGTAATAAATATATTAACGTAATAATAAATATATTCTTCACTTTTTGTATGGCAGAGCAAGGAGTTACACGGACGCTTTTTCCGGGCCTTACATGGGCCTGATGTAGACTTTTTGGCGTCCGTATCCTGGCTACGATTCGGTGACCTCTTTGGGGAAACTGAAGGTTTCGTCTGTGCGATTAGGTCGGTGGATGAAGTTATCATGACGAACAACTATCGGAAATATATTATCAAGGACGGTACGGTTGACATCTGTCGGGCATGCCACCGTCCCGGTGAATCCATCCGACATATTGTTTCTGGTTGTTCTCGTCTTGCTAACGGTGAGTACTTGCACAGACACAATCTAGTAGCTAAGATTATTCACCAGCAACTTGCCTTGCAATACAACCTTGTGAGTTCTGAAGTACCATACTACAAGTATGTGCCCGACCCAGTTCTCGAGAATGGTCATGCCACATTGTATTGGGATCGATCTATCATCACAGACAGGACTATTTTAGCAAATAAACCTGATATTGTGGTGATAGATCGCCGAGAGCGCCGTGCAATGATTGTTGATATCACTGTCCCTCATGACGAGAATCTCGTGAAAGCTGAGAATGATAAAAAAATCAAGTATCTTGATTTAGCACACGAGGTTGTCGACATGTGGGACGTGGACTCTGCAATCATTGTACCGATAGTCGTTACGGTTAATGGACTAATAGCAGAGAGCCTCGACCAACACCTTAGGAGGCTCTCATTGCGCGGCTGGGTCAAGAGCTTGATTCAGAAAGCAGTACTCCTGGACACGGCACGCATAGTGAGGCGGTTCCTCTCTCTGGAGCCCCGACCACCGGCAACCTGGACCTTGTTCCTGATGCCGGTGGGCCATCTATTTTTTATATTTTTAAATGTTTTGTTTACTTTTCTTTGTAAAAATATTTAAAAACGTATGAGATAAGAGAAAGAATGAATAAAGGAAATACAAATATATTTTATTAATTAATTATTATTTATTATTATATTTTTTTTTATATTAATTACATCAATAATAATGATAAGAAAAAAAAAAACAAAAAACCTATTTTACAAAACCGGATCCAAATTTTTTGGAATATACTTGAAAATATGCATGAATGCTGACAAGAAGCCGGGCAAAACATCAGGCACACCCACCATCTCCGGACTCGTCGCTCAGCTCCGCCTCGCAGCCGCCGAGACGCGCCTCAATCGTGAGTGCTGTGTCTCCGATCGCTGCAGTTGCGTCGAGCTCGAGCGACGAGTTTTTCTCCCCGCCGTCGACCCCATCACCACCACGACGACAAGGAAGAGGACGGTCACCAGCGGGTTTGGGACCTCGAGGCCAACAGGCCCCGAACAGGGTCCCCGCTGCCGGTGGAAATGTGTCGCGCATGCGATGGACTCAGTCCTCTAATGAAAACGTCATGCGCGCATATTATGGGGCTACTGAGGGGGGAAGCAACTTTACTGCGTACCGTGGTCGGATGCTCTCTCTGTTTCAGGTGCTTGAGCCAGGTGTCAGCGTGTCGGCGCAACGGCTGTCGCATCAAGTGCGGGTCATCCAGCGTAACCACATGTTGGATGACACCGTACTTGAGCGACTACGCTTCGATTCACGGAGTAACCTAGTTATACCTGCTTCGCCAATGATTGAGGTACAGCTGCAAAATGTATCCAGTGCTCCACCGCGATCCGAACACGATGGTGAAGAGGATGATGACGAAGTTATATCCGTGAGTACCCAGTGCAACGCACAATTGAGGAGCGCTTTGGAGGGTGCATTCCGGGAGTAGCGATCCACACCGCCTGAACTTAGGCCACGTCTACCTCGTTTACCTATGCACAAGAAAAACAAGGCGCTGGTGTGTGCTCTAGATTCGCAGCTGTCAAACTGCTTTGACAGCAGCAAAGACCTCACCGATACCCACTCAATATTGTACTGTGGAGCTGTAGCGGCATGTCGTGTAGCTCACGTCAAATTTCCCAACAACGACAGAGCTACACGACCAAAATTTGCTGTTCCAGCTTGGCAGTGCAGGATTGAGCGGCGTATCGGTGAGGCTAGAGCACTCATCGGCAAGTTAATCTGCTTCAGGGAGAGCAATACTCGACCTAGAGTTATGCGCTTTGTGAAGCGGGCGTTCTCGGGAACTGATGTTAGTTTTCGAGACTACTTGGCCCGCGTCACAGAGCGTATCGACTTCCTGAAGCAGAAGATCTGTGCATGGGCAAGCCGTATTCGTCGGTACAAGCGGCGAGTGAAGCGTTACACTCAGAATCGCACATTCCGAAGTGATGAAAGGTGGGTATACAGGGCTTGGGAACGACCGGACCAAGGTGTGATTGATTGGCGCAACATCTGGTCGGTGCCTGTCAGTCACACTGAGGGTGATTGGACCCGGGAGGTTAAACGAGCGTGTGATCCGATACCTGAAATGGGGGCAATTATCATCAGCCCCCAAGATGTAGCTCGTGCAGTCCGTCCGTTGCCTAACTGGAAATCTCCAGGGCCGGATGGACTGCACAACTTCTGGATTAAATGGTTCCAGAGATCACACGTTCGCTTGGCATCCCAGTTTCAGTCAGCCTTAGAGTCAGGGTCGCTGCCCCAGTTCTTGACGACAGGAATTACCCACCTGCTCCATAAATGAGGTAGTACTGCGGAGCCCAAAAATTATAGACCAATCACTTGTTTACCAACGGTCTATAAAGTTCTTACATCCATTTTGAGAGCTAAAATCAACCATCATATTGATAGTAATTCTATCATGTCTGCCTCTCAGAATGGATGTAGGAATGGGTCCCGCGGTACTAAGGAGCTGCTCCTTATTGATATGGCCATTAGCCAACAGGTTCGCCGCTCCCGAAAGGATCTGTCTACATGTTGGATAGATTACAAGAAGGCCTATAATTCTGTGCCTCATAAATGGCTCATGAAGGTGCTGGAGTCGTATAAAGTTGATGCAACTCTGCGTACCTTCCTGATGTCATGTATGGGGCACTGGAGAACGGTCCTTCGCTATCCAGGATGTCGACAGATCCAGGGGAACAGCGAACCGATAAAGATTGAGCGCGGTATATTCCAGGGTGATAGTCTGAGTCCATTGTGGTTTTGTTTAGCCTTGAACCCTCTCGGCACACTGTTGGAGGGTTCCGGTCTAGGCTATCGGTTCAGGAGAGGTGGTCAGGTCGTATCTCACCTTCTTTACATGGATGATCTGAAACTCTTTGCCCCCAACAACTTGCAACTGATGAAGCTACTGAAGGTAACGGAAACGCGCCATCAGGATGGAATTTGGTGTGGACAAATGTGCAGTCATGCATGTGAAGCGAGGGGAGATTATGGAATCCGTGGGAACTCAACTCTCGGATTCCATACACCTTAGATCCCTCTCCTCAACAGAAACCTACAAGTATTTGGGTATGTCGGAAGCATTAGGTATCAATACTGCCGACATGAAACAATCATTGAGGGACCGCTTCTTTGGCCGCCTGAATAAAGTACTAAGCAGTCTTTTGTCAGGTGGAAACAAGGTGCGTACCTTCAATGGTTGGGTCATGCCGGTTTTGATGTATTCTTTCGGCATACTCAAATGGACTCAGACGGAACTTGATGCCCTGGATAGGAGGGTCCGCGCACTGCTGACCGCAAATCGAATGCATCACCCGCGGTCGTCGATGATGAGACTGTATATCCCGCGGAAGTGCGGGGGTCGTGGCTTCTTAAATGCTAAGACCCTGCACAACCGTAAGGTATGCAGCCTCAGGGAATACCTCCTAGAAGTCGACGAGGGGATGCACCGAGATGTGGTCTCAGTGGACAAGGGCCTCACCCCGCTCTCTCTGGCTAACGAGAACTGGCGCAAACCTAGAGTATTAGACACTAATGATCGCAAGGAGGTATGGCAGGGCAAGGAGCTTCACGGACGCTTTTACCGGGCCCTATATGGACCCGATGTAGACTTCTTAGCGTCCGTATCTTGGCTGCGCTTCGGTGACATATTCGGGGAAACCGAAGGTTTTGTCTGTGCAATAATGGACGAAGTTATGATGACGAATAACTACCGGAAATACATTGTGAAGGATGACACGGTTGACATATGTCGGGTATGCCACCGTCCGGGAGAATCGATCCGACACATTATTTCTGTGTGTTCTCGTCTGGCTAACTGAGAGTACTTGCATAGACACAACCTCGTTGCCAGGATTATCCACCAGCAACTTGCTTTGAAGTACCACCTTGTGGAATCAGAAGTACCATACTACAAGTATGCGCCCGACCCAGTTCTCGATAATGGTAATATCACGTTGTATTGGGATCTATCTATCTATCATCACTGACAGGACTATTGTTGCCAATAAACCTGACATTGTGGTGATAGATCGATTGGAGCGTCGCGCAATGATTGTTGATATAACGGTTCCGCATGACGAGAACCTCGTGAAAGCAGAGAAAGATAAACAATTCAAATATCTACATCTCGCTCGCGAGGTTGTCGACATGTGGGACGTGAGTACAGCAGTCATTGTGCCGATAGTCGTGTCGGCCAATGGCTTAATAGCCAATAGCCTCGACAAACATCTGAGGAGGCTCTCGCTTGGCAGCTGGATCAAGGGCTTGATTCAGAAAGCAGTACTTCTGGACACGGCGCGTATCGTTAGGAGCTTCCTCTCTCAAGAGCCCTGACCACCGGTATTTTGGACCCTGTTCCCGATACCAGTGGGCTACTATTTTTTATACTTTTAAATGTTTTTTTTTTATATTACTTTGTATAGAAATATTTAAAAATGTAAATTATATGTATAAAAATAAATAAAGGAAATATATTTTAATAAATAAATTAACAAATATTAATTGACCAATTTTTACTGACCGAAAAAAAATCTCTAAAAACATTAAAATAAAAACAAAAATAGATAAATAAATAATTTATTTGCAAAAAACATGATATACAATGGTGTTAAATAAAATTAAAATACTTCAAACATGTTTAGCCTAGATAGAACATAGCATGCAAAATTTTAGGGTTAAGTAAAATGTTACAAGGCATCAACATTTTTTATCCATAATTTTTTTTAGACTATAATAATAAATAATAATAATAAATTATCTTATTGCCCAAAGAAAGAGAAAATACATGACATGTTACATAATATCAGGCGTATGAGTTCTTTTTTACATTAATTTTATGATTAATGTCCCCTATACTAGGAAAATCCTGTATTATAGGAGCCATCCGTTCGTCCGTAATTACAATTTACAAGAATTTAGCGAACCAAATGTGTAACATTAACAATAACTTATGTACTGTGAGCACGCGTGTGAGAGTAGTATGTGTTGTGTAATGTGTGTGTGAGTTTGAGAGAGAGAGTGTGATGGTGTGTATGTAACTGACGGTATGTGTGTGATAGTGTCTGCGTGTGTGAATGTTTTCCATGGTGCTTAAAGATTTATATGGATGAGGGTTTTACCAGTGTTTCTGTCTCGTCATAATTTAGGGTAAGTAGAAACGTTTTCACTATTTTTTTACACTTGCGTATATTTTGGGAGTGGATATTTAGCCTTTGGTGCAATTTGTTGTAGATGCGTGCACTTAGGTAAGTGAAGTGTCGCCTAGCAAATGTAGTGTTTGTTTGTGTTGTGGGGCAAGGCGGTTTAGATCTTCATCTGGCTGTTGCGCTGTTATTTCTGGCATACGGAATAGTGGCATGTTTTCTCATGACTGTGCGGAGGATGTAGTGTTGTCGGACTGTTAACGTTTTATACTCTTTATATAATTGCCGAGTTGGGAATCTAAATGGTTTGTGCAATGAAACTTTTATAACTGCTCTTTGTGCTCGCTCTACCTGGATAATGTCGGTCTTGGCTGCCCCTCCCCACGCAGTGATGCAGTAATTTATTATTGATTCGCATAGTGCCGAGTAAACGATCTTAAGAATGTTGCTGGAGGCGGAAACTCTAAGTTTTTTAAATAAGAAAATTAGTTTTCGAACTCGCATTGACATTGCTTATAAGTGTGGTTTCCAGGATAAACAGGAGTCTAGTTGAATGCCGAGATAACGTATTACTGATGCTCTAGTAACAGTAGGGCATGAACAGAGGGGAGAGAGGTTGGTACATTTGCGGGCTTTTATTGATAAAGAACCGTCTGAGGGATGGTCTTAAGCCGAAGGTAATGAAATTAGTTTTTTTTTTATATTTAGGGCAAGATTGTTTTTTCCCAGCCACATCATCACTTCACTGAGTCCTCTTTCGGCAATCTCTTTTGCTGAAGTCCAGTCACGGTCATACGATAGGATTGCCGTGTCATCTGCATAGGCTATTATTTTTGTGGAGGGGAGGGATAGCTGGCAGAGTTCGTTGACGTAGACTTGAAAAAGAAGGGGACTGAGAAGACTTCCCTGTGGCAAGCCGACAACCACACTACATGCGTCGCTAATATGTTCTCCAATCTTAACACACTGCAACCTATCGGTGAGAAAATTACAGAATAGAGTCAGAGCAGTTCCTCGAACTCCGATGTTTTCTAGTTTAGAAAGAAGTAGAGGGACAGAGACAGTGTCGAACGCCTTTGAAAGGTCTAGGAAAATTCCTAAACATTTGAATTTATTGTCAACTTTATCAACAACAAAGTCCAGAAGGGATGTCACTGCATCTTCAGTTGACAATCCGCGTCTGAAACCGAATTAGTTTTGGGAAATTATTTTGTATTTGTCGAGGAAATTATTCAGGCGTTTGTACATAATTCTTTCCAGAACTTTGGAGATCGCAGGGAGGACTGATATTGGGCGGTAGTTAGTGACCTCGTCTCTGTCCCCAGACTTGTAAATTGGATGTACAATTGCCTTTTTCCAGGCATTTGGGAATGTACCTGTAGATAGTGCCGGGTTGCATATATATGTCACAGGTGGAGCTAGAATGTGACTAGCGAGTATTAGCAATTTTGTTGGGATACCGTCCCATCCGGTGGCACTATTAATTCGGAGATTGTTTATTATTGATTTAACCTCTTCTTCATCTGTTTCTAAAACAACCATTGAGTTAGCCGTACTTTGTCAATCGTTGTTGGCGGCTTGGGGGTAATTCTGGGGGAGACATCACTGGTTAGATTTAGACCTACATTTGCAAAGAACGTGTTAACTGTATTGACCATTTAGTAGGGCAATTTTCAATTGTCAAAAGCTCTGTTGATGTCGAGCGTATGCATTAGGTGTCAGTAACATTGCAAATTACTTCCCACATTTTTTTGGGGTTATTTTTAGCCTTTTCGAATTCCTTTTCTTCATATTCTAAAATATACAAACAAATACAAATTTGGAGGTTATTATAAAAAATGAAGGGTGGTTGTGTGAGGGGTAGTGCTGTCGCCAAAGAACGAGTGTGTCAATCAAATAAAAAAAAATATATGATCGTCGGCGTCGACATATACAACGCGTAACAGAATAAACGCAATTCCTGAAAGTAGTTGGTTCAGAATCAGCTTCTGAATCGATTTCCGTCATAAAAAATAGGTGTTAAATTTTGACGGAAAAATCTTTTAACTTAAATTAGAAAAACAGTATCATGACTAATTAATACAATCCTTAATTCAAGGAAATTGAAACCTTAACTCAGAGCAATAAAGGCTACTAAAACGCACGACATTATTTGCAGTTCGCTCATAGCTCATAATACACACACGTAAATAATCAAATAAAGAGGTAAATTAAAGGAATTCCAACTTTATCTCCAATGAGTAAGGCTTATTTGAATACACGACCTAACTTAGTTGGTCATCAGAGTATCCCTACAAAAATAAAATTATTTAATTTGAAGAAATTTAAAACTTATTGCACAGAGATAAAGCGTTTGTCGGCAACCTCTTTGACGGTTATTCGAAATGCCGACACGCCGCCGCTATGCCGACATGTTAGGTACATTGAGTCAGTCATCTGCCGGTAGTAATCTAGTGAGGTTGTTATTCTTGCTCTTCCCGTGACATTTCTGTTTACGCGCGCGATGGCATTCCGGTATACCAACATACAATACAAGGAGATTGTGAGGACACTGGCTCGCTGTCTTGATAATGTCGCGTTAGCTTGTCGGGAGTTCAATGACCGTTTTGGCTGCAGTGTGAGCGCTAGGACGATGCTGGCTGCAACTCAGCGACTGAGGGACTCTGGGACGTTCCTTCCTAATACGGCTTTGGACAGAGGGACGAATGTGCGGACTACTCGTCTGCAAGAGGGTATTCTCGACGAACATCCAGAGGACAGCTCGAGAGAAGCAGCACCCCAGTTCAACTGCAGCCACATGTACGTGTGGCGAACGTTGCATGCTGATGGTGAACACCCATTCCATCTTCGACGGTGTCAAAACGGTGCTTACAAAATTGAAATACAATTTAAAAAAGCGTACAAATAAGTGCTTAGAACAAGGCGGTGGTCATTTTGAAACTTTAATGAAAGTGAAGTGAAATAGTGCAAATTAATAACCTAAGTGTAAAGTGTAAATAATCCAGTTAAAAAAATAGTCCAGTTCTGTAAGTACCTACTTCTTCCTATCAATACGATTGTATTCTTATCACTGTAAATATTATGATTCAAATCTTTTAAACACGTGGCTCTTTGAATATTTTTGTAGTACAAACAATAAACTGTACCTAAACACGACTTATCAGGGGGTAGTTGATATCGCAAAAGTTACGCATCTGAGATACATTTTTTACCCGCGTGTGCCGCACGGAGTCCGGGCGCTTCGCCCTTCTTTAGTTTCGTAGTTCGGGTAAAAAGTCGTTGTTTTAAATGCACCCCCGTTACCAAGCCTAAAGTGTTAGATTCGTGTTGATAATTTCGCTTAAAATTATCAATCATTACACGGTAAACTCAATTAAGTATCAAAAGTTATTCATAATATCTGCCTGTGAGTGTTTAGGTACGTAAAATTCGTTCATTGAACTAAAGCACATCTAATGCCTACAGCTATGGTCAGCTGGCGGGCGCTAGACTTTGCGTGTCGCGTCGGCCGCTAACATTGCATGAGTGTGTGTGCAGGGATGTTGATGTACATACGTTTTGCGTTTAGTAAGGATAACTATTTTATAAAAAGAGACTAGGTTTGGTTTAAATTTATTTAATTACGGATGTTGTTTTAGACTTATAATTTAATATTCTAATTGGGGTGTCTGAGGAATTGCGCTTAATCTGTTAGACGTTGTATAGACCCCGTTGAATTTCTCAACTCCCTGGGGTTAATTTCCAGACTGTGCAATGGAACCAGGCTTCGCATCGCAGAGCTGGGCAGTAATATTATAATAGCAACCATTATTACAGGAGTGGCTAAAGGAGAGAGCGATTTAATTCCCCGCATACCCGTTATTCCAAATAACTTGCCATTTGAATTTAAGAAGTTGCAATTTTCCTTAATATTGGCTTTTACGATGACGGTCAACAAATTCCAAGGAAAAACCTTAAAATTGGCAGGCATTCATTAGGGCGCTTCATGCTTCTCACACGGTCATTAAACAAAGGTCGTTTAATGTTGTATACAAAATGGTTTTAGAAACAATAAAGAAATAGCGCCCAACAAGGCGTTTGATTGGTCACTTTAGAAAAAAAAAGTCGTATGGCACCATAATGTTCCAGTTTTTAAGCCATATCGCGCCTCAACGCCTTTTAATTTTGTTTAAGACCTCTGCCACCCAGAATTACAGCGCCCAAAAAGACGTCTTTTGTAGTTATCACCCACATTATCACATTTTGATCAGGCCTTCAGTTCTCACACTGTTATGTGAACTGAAGGCCTGATCCCGCCTGTAATCCCCGAAGAGGCACAGGTGTGTACCTAATCGTACAACCACATTTCACCAGTTATGTTGAAGTCCCGTGTAATAGGGGGCGAGCCTATTGCCATCAATCGGGCACAAATCCAGACTCCGTAGCTGCTACTGAGAAATTCCTGATGGAGTAACCAAACAACACTTTACCCAACCAAAATGAAATGGAAGTTAATATTCCTAACTGTCGCAATCTGGGTGTACTGGAGCATACAGCCGTTATGTTATGTTATGATATTGTGAAAACAATAAATGTCCAAGCGATTGCAGCAATCAAGACAGATATGCTGTCTACTATTGAAGAGTTCCATTCCGAAGATCAGCTTCACCAAATTTAAACGGGACCACCGCGGAATAATATACTTTCAAACAAAACAATAATTATCAAAATCGGTTCACAATTAACGAAGATATCGCTGAACATACACACAACAAAAAAAAATTCAGTCGACTTGATAACATCCTCTTTTTGAAAGTCGGTTAAAAAGAGTAAAATACTTTATAGTCACTGAAGTTCTAACACCACGTAAGCCAAAAATAGCAACTTTACAGACGAGTGAAAAATATACTATAATTTTTATTTACTGTCACAGTACAAAACCATTTTTAGGGTTCCGTAGCCGAATGGAAAACCATTATAGATTCAGCCACTTTATTCTGAAACTACTAGGACTACACAGTATAACTTGGTAGGTGGATGTTTTTATTCTGTGAGCCACTACGAATTTTATACAAAAATAAAAAATAAAATGGAGGCTTCCTATACAACGTGTAACAGATTAAGCGCAATTCCTCAGACACCCCAATTAGAATATTAAATTATAAGTCAAAAACAACATCCGTAATAATTAAATTTAAACCAAACCTAGTCTTTTTTTTATAAAATAGTTATCCTTACTAAACGCAAAACGTATGTACATCAACATCCCTGCACACACACTCATGCAATGTTAGCGGCCGACGCGACACGCAAAGTCTAGCGCCCGCCAGCTGACCATAGCTGTAGGCATTAGATGTGCGTTAGTTCAATGAACGAATTTTACGTACCTAAAATGTCACAGACTGTTATTATGAATAACTTTACCGTGTAATGATTGATAATTTTCTAGTAAGTGAAATTATCAACACGAATCTAAGACTTTATAGGCTTAGTAACGGGGATGCATTTAAAACAGCGACTTTATCTTTCGAGATTGCACCCCCGCGAATCCCTCGATCTCTCTGATAAATTGTGTTTAGGTACAGTTTATTGTTTGTACTACAAATATATTCAAAGACGGCGTGTTTAAAAGATTTGAATCATAATATTTACAGTGATAAGAATACAATCGTATTGATAGGAAGAAGTAGGTACTTACAGAACTGAACTATTTACACTTTACAATTAGTTTATTAATTTGAACTATTTCTGCGATCCACTTTCATTAAAGTGTCAATGCTTGTTCAATTTTTGTTTCTAGTTCCTCGACACTTGTAGATTGACTGACGTACACGAGCGATTTTATGCGACCCCACAAATAAAAGTCTAATGGTGTTAAGTCAGGCAATCTGGGAGGCCACGGCACAGGTCCTCCGCGACCTATCCAACGACTGCCATACTCCGCATCCAGATGCCTCAGTCGCTGAGTTGCAGCCAGCATCATCCTGGCGCTCACACTACAGCCAAAACAGTAATTGAACTCCCGACAAGCTAACGCGACATTATCAAGACAGCGAGCCAGGGTCCTCACCATCTCCGTGTATTGTATGTTGGTATACCGGAAAGCCATTGCGCTCGGAAACAAAAATCAATCAATCAATCAACTTTATTTTCTCACCACAATATACACAAATTATTTTACATCGGTCAGATTCGACAATGATACACAATCAGGTAAGTATATATTGTGGGAGACTGGTGCCTAAGCTAGGCTCGTGGCCTGTGTTTCAGGACACCAGGATCCCACCCCTTTACATTTTCATTTTTAAAAATTATGTACTAGGCCCGCTGACAGATTGTAATAAGGAATCAGACATTTTATAGTTTTATTTACTATGATTAAAATCTAGGTTAAGTATGCGAGACGAATGTTACTAGATGTGTGTAGTATGGGTGATTGTGTCTGGGTACGCTCACTTAGATAGTCTTTAAAGAGTTCCAGTGGAAGTCCTCTGATTCCCAAGCTTTCCATCTTACGTACAACAATTGGGACAGAAACCTTGTCGAAAGCCTTAGCAAGATCTAGAAAAATGGCCATAACTTTATCCCCACTATCCATGTTTGTGACCACATAGTATGTTAACTCATGGACCGCGTCAGAGGTGGATTTGCCTGAGCGAAACCCAAATTGCGCTGCTGCGACAAGATTATTGTTTTCCAAGTAGCTCACAAGTCTGCTGTTCATTACCCGATAAAGTATTTTGGAAAAGGCAGTCAGCACAGTTAAAGGTCTGTAGTTATCAACACGGCTCCTGTCCCCACTCTTGTAGATCGGATGAATTATGGCTTTTTTGAATACGTTAGGAAATTTACCTGTGGAAAAAGCAAGGTTACATACGTACGTTAACGGAGGCACAATCACGCCCGCATGCTTTTTCAAGAGGTCACCGGATATCCCATTCCAATCCGCGGCACAATTATTGTGGAGCGACATTAATATTCCATCTACCTCTTCCTCATCTGTTGGGAGCATTAACTAACTTTTGTATGTGTACTCTTTATATTTTTTGCTAATTTTTCACATATTTTGGCAAAAAAGTCATTGACATGGTTTACCGAATTTTGTGGTGTACTTAATGAGGCTAGTAATTGTGATGATGTGTTGGATTTCCTTCTCGACCTGTTAGATATATTATTTATGGCCGACCATAACTGTTTAGTGTTTTTTCCAGCTTTACTGCTCTCACTTTTTTCAAATTCTATTTTTAATTTCTTTAATAATTTATTACAATAGTTTCTGTACCTAGTAAAAGTAATTTTTAATGTGTTATTATTAGGCGCCTGTTTAAATTTTTTATGCAATGTGTCGATGCCGCACACAGCGAATCAAACCAGGAGTAATCCACGACTTTAATATTTGTTTACGGTTCGGAGTTTGAGTCTATCACGTGTTTTATTATTCTTGTTATTGTTTCCCCTGCCACATGAGGATCTTGGGTCTTGTATACTTCACTAAAGTCTAGTTGTTTTAGGTCTGTTTCTATCTTCACATAATTCAAACGAATACATTTTTTAAAAATTATTTTAGGCATTTGTTTTGACAAGAATAGCATTACAGTCTCATGATCAGTTAGACTGAAGTAAAAACAGGTAGTCGAGTTTTCAGTATAATGTGGTCAGGACAAGATTGTTGTCGCGTAGGTAATGTATGAGCAGGTAAAAGGCCATGGATAGCCAGTAAGTTTAGGTAGGAATTTTTAGCGGGATCCTTGCAGCGTTCATGTATATTTATATTTATGTCTCCCGCAATAACTATAGTATTGAATTCGGCTAGCCTACTTAGGGTAATATTTAGGGAGTTTAAAAAATTATCTAAGTCTTTGTAACCTGGCGGGCGGTATATCGCTAAGAGAATAGTATTTCTATCGATTTTTACTTGAAGGCAGTTAGCGTCTAAGAATGACGGCTCCTCTGCAACTAGTTGCAGTTTATTATGCACATACAGGACTACACCTTCATTTTGTGTGTGATTATTGTTGGTACGATAATAGTTATAGTTCGGCAACTCGGGAATATTATGGGTGTTAGGGAGCCAACACTCGGTTAATACGATTATGTCCCAGTCAAGTTTTGTCCGAGCAAGTGTAGTCATAAAGCCCGCTATGTTTTTATTTATACTTCTAAAATGTCTCGAAAGTAAATAAAAGAACAACTACACTAGATCACTACCGGCGGATGACTAGCTTTTGTGCTTTTGATGTTAGGTACTCGGCGGTAGAGGCGGCGTGTGTGTCGGCATTTCGCATAAACCTCAAAGAGGTTGCCGATGAATGCTTTATCTCTTTGCAATAAGTTCTAAATTTCTTCAAATTAAATAATTTTATTTTGTAAAAATGCCTAAAAATTGTTTGTTAGTGTGTAGGGCTACTCTGATGACCAACTAAGTTTGGTCGTGCATTCAAATAAGCCTTACTCATTGGCGATAAAGTTGGAATTCCTTTAAACTACCTATTTATTTGATGCACACTACTTTTAATGTAAAATGCATTGATATTATTTACGTGTGTGTATTACGAGCTATGAGCGAACTACAAATAATTTCGTGCGTTTTAGTGGCCTTTATTGCTCTGAGTTAAGGTTTCACTTTCCTTGAATTAAGGATTCTATTAATTTGTCATGATACTGTGTTTCTAATTTAAGTTATTTAAAAGATTTTTCCGTCAAAATTGAACACCTATTTTTTATGACGGAAATCGATTCAGAATCCGATTCTGAACCAACTACTTTCAGGAATTGCGTTTATTCTGTTACACGTTGTATAAGGAACTGAAACTTAAAAAAACATTAATCCTATAGGTGCGGGGTGTCTTTTTAGACCGTGACTTTTTAGTCGTCTTACAAAGGTCGTCCACTCAATGTACCCGACATAAAATAGCTCTAGGCGCGATTTTTTTATCTTCCATAATACGTACATACAAAGAAAAATAATAATAATAAATTAGAATAAAATTATGAAACATCCTGTTTATGTCAAACGGGAGAACAATACCTACCCATCACTCGAGTCCAGTAAATTATGGTTTTTTAACTACGTCATACTGAATAATAATTTGATTTTAAAATTATTAAAATCTCATAAAACCATTTTTTTTTTATGAATGTTTAGTATTCATTGGATACATAAAGTGGGTTGCCGTTGTAAGACGACTAAAAAGTCACGGTCTTTAAAAATGACATTAAGGTTCTTAAAAAAAAAAAATCTGAAAGTCAATCGTTTGAAATCGACTTTCCAAAGTGGTAAAATGTGTGTACCCCCTGTGCCCTGTCTAATTTCTAAAAAAAAAAAAAAATAATTACGACTGTAGAACATTAAAAAACGTTCAACGAAAATTGGTTTAAAACAATTTGATGTTTAGTTTTTGAGACAAAGGACATTTTCATCAAAATGCAGCAGTAATTTTGTTTTTATTACCATATTCATCATCGTCCCATTGTCCCACAGTGACTTGGGGTCGGCGCAACACGTTTTTTTCTTCCATTCTCCCCTGTCAACCGTGAACCGTCACGCAATCATTTACACCTTTTTCCTTTATATCATTCCTCACACAATCCATCCATCGTTTCCTTGGTCTGCCTCTCCCTCTCCGTCCATCAACATTAATTATATTCGTCACTCGTTTAGTCACATGCGTTTCGTCCCTGCGTATCACGTGTCCATACCAAGACAGTCGATTAACTTTCAAGTTTTCTGTAACTGACGCAACTTTCAAACTTCCTCTAATATACTCATTCCTTATTTTATCCATTCGTATCACACCACAAATCTACCTCAACATTGTCATCTCCGCTAATGCAATATTTTTTCATCCTTCTTCTTCATAGCCCAGCGTTCTGATCCATACAGTACAACAGGTCTAATCACGGGCTTGTTATTTTCCCCTTTAATTTGAGTGGCATCCGTGGGTAGCAAATTGTTCCAGTGACCTGTCACCATTTCATCCATCCTGAGTTGATCCGGTGCGTTACGTTCCGGTCTACTTCACCATCCCCTTGGACAAGCGACCCGAGGCAGCGGAAATCGGAACAGATCGGTATGGGCGTTCCGGCAACAGTTATGGGCATAGGACTGGAGACACCGCCGAAATCACAGAATAAGTATTCTGTTTTGCTCCTACTTAATTTCAGGCTAACATGCTCCCTGAATCCTCCTTTTTTTTTGAAGTCGGTTTAAAATAAATTTAGTTTTTCTGTGGAAATTAATACAATACCACATATAAATGAGCCTTCAAAATATTTTTATTAAATTGTTTGGTGCTACGGAACCCTGTATGCGTGTGAGTACGACTCGCACTTGGCCGGTTTTTTAATTTGTGTTGTGTTAACTTCATTATTAGAGACGTTGCTTGTTTCTGATTAGCTGAAACAACGCATCTTCCGATACTTTAGCAAACGGCATCAAAATGTTAAAACCGCCAAAAATTTTCTTACGTCGTGTTAGAGCTTTAACGACGTTATGCCAAAAGTTTAGTTCATTCTAGTCGTTGGATGCAGTAACTTTAATCTAGGGCTGTACCACAGAGTACTTTTATAAATAGGGGCTGTACGCTGCGAGACTACATAAACTACTTATCACTACTATGTCAGAGGCCAGGAAAAACCCATGAACCTTATTCCTCTACCCATAGAGGAATAAGCTTTTTCCTCTTTATGCTTAACTTTTTTTTTCTGGCTTCGCACGGTTTGATCCTTTCACTTAGTTGCAGTCCCAAGTGCCGAGTGGTATTTTATTTCTTTCTTCTAAGGATCAGTTAAGACAACGTTTAAAACACTCGCGCAATTTACTGGCTGCATTGAAAATAGGACCGTATAACCATTACGTAAAGTAGAAAATTGTATGAATACCGACGCTGATATCAAGTGTCGCCTCGAGTATGCCCACGAAATTGGTCGCGCGCCTCCTCGGGAGTCCTCGAAGATGCCTGAAAACGCACGAGCAAGTTGACGCGCGCGTCCCGGAACCTTCTCTTAATGTCGCACACTCGCACCACCGCGTTTCTGCATTGATGAAAAAAGACACTCGTCTCTGCTTTAAAGACTAGGCTCGAGCCTGTGCGAGGACCTTTCCGTTCTGTATGAACTGACATTAAGGGTTTAGGGTATCATCTTGGAGTGATTCAAGTCACAATCGGAATAATTATAATTCAGTAGTGCACCGCCAAATTTGATACGATAACCGCTCTTCCAAGTTTCAACCATCAAATAGTATTTAGTTCATCATCATCATTCATCATTTAAGCCGAAAGACGTCCACTGCTGGACATAGGCCTCCTTCAAGTGTCGCTACATTGACCGGTCCCGTGCGACTCGCATCCAGCGGATCCCTACAACCTTCCGGTTCGCGGTCGCCACTCCAGAACTTTTCGGCCCCATCGGCCATCCGTTCTGCGAGCAATGTGCCCTGCCCACTGCCACTTAAGTTTGGCTATTCTTCGGGTTACTTCGGTAACCTTGGTTCTCTTGCGGATGTCCTCTTTTCTGATTTGATCACGCAAGGAAACTCCGAGAATAGCCCTCTCCATTGCCCTTTGGGTGACTTTAAGCCTTCTGATGAGGCCCATTGTGAGCGATCACGTTTCAGTCCCGTATGTAATCACTGGCAACACACACTGGTCATAGACTTTCGTCTTGAGACACTGCGGTAAGTTAAACGAGAAGATACCACGCAACTTCCCGAACGCTGCCCAGCGGAGTCGGATTCGACGATTGACCTCTTTCTCGAAGTTAGACCTACCTTTTTTTTTGTTCTCGATGTGGAAATCCTCAATGGATATCCTCCGCCCTGGCGAGAGCAGAGAGGTCTGTCAGACTCGTACTGACTAAAACCAGACCCACCCTCGCACACTTGCGCCGAGGGGCAACGGGATCTGATGCGACTTCTGCTGCCCCGGACTAGTGCCTCGTCCCGGGGGGGAGTGAGGTGTAAGACTTCCCCCGTTATGTATGAGAGAGGCGCGCGTGAAACACTACGCGCCGCCGTCTCGGGTCCAGTGTGATCTGGGGCGACGGATGTCCCACACAATCCATCGCCCCTGGACCTATTTAGGGGGGCCGGAAGAGGGCGTTGTCCGGCCTCTGCCGACGCCCGGTGCGTCAGCTGCGGGATGGGCGGGAGCTCGTCATCTCCCTCTCCCTTTCCGCAGCCTCCTTTTGCGACATGACGGTTTCGCAGAAGGACATCACCGCGTCCCAGGACTCTGCGCTGCCGACCATCGAGCGAACGACGGTCGGCAGCGACAGGTCTCCTCCTACTTCCGTAACGAGCGCACGGCGCGGCTCATCCCACGCGGCGCACTCGGCCGGCGTATGCCGCGTCCTCCAGACAGTGGACGCAGTGATGACACCGGACGTCCGGCTCCCTGCTTATGCGACACAGGTACTTCCCCAAGCAGCCGTGCCCCGAGAGAGTGCTTCCTCCCGAGCCAGTCGTCGAGTGCGCCTCGGCTGTGTCGATTCCGGCGGTAGGGAGCTCTAGCCTCCCCCGCCATCCGCCACCATGACCTGTCGGAGCTAAGACCGGTACAGCGTTATCTGTCGCTGCACCAACCTCTCGCCCCGATCATTGGCCTCCTCGCGCCACTGGTGCAGTGGCCACAGGCGAGTCTGGTGATGCTGCGCTGTCGGAGGTGCATACTTCTCCTATGCGTGGGACCCCCACCGAAGTTACCGCTACAACTTCAAGAGGCCAAAGAAAGGCGCGCCGGCGTAACTAATGTTAGTGCCATTGGTTGTTCAACGTTGTGTAACATTGTTTGTTTACCAAGTTACTTTGTAAATTTGCTGCATTGTAGGATAACGATTGATTTGTTCTGTACTTTTAACCGTCGCCGGTACTTTAAACATTTTGTGTTCTCTGTATCACCTTCACAGTAAATTTTGTGTAGTATATTTTTTTTCCAATTTCACAGTAAATTTTGTGTAGTATATTTTTTTTTTCCAATAAGTTGTCGGTATGTTTATAAACTTTTAATGTCACTTTTAACATCTGATTGTAACTGTCAATATGACATTATTTACTTGACGTTTGCGTTCCATTCCCATTTCGTTGTAATGCATAAAAAGAGTGCATAGCGGTTATTTCTGATACTCGAATATCCTATTTTTAATTTTCAAAATATTGTACTTTGTTTTCCATGCGTTTTTTTTTTTTTTTTAATTTTTTTGTTGCTACTGATTTGTACAATTCTTCCAACAAACTAGTGAGTTAGGGTGGTTGTATTTGATAACAACCAGCCGTTTAAGTATTAAATTGTGGTTTTTGTTATTTTCTGTTTTGTTATATATTATATATTTATTTATTATTTGTATTTATCTATGAATATTCCAGTTGACTTAAATGACAGTTTTTTCTCTTGTTCTTCCTCGACTTGTAGTTTCGTTAATGCGGACAGTGAGCCTCCGCTTCGTACTTTGCGTGACAATATTTCCTCTCTGTTTTCTAACTATCCTAAGAATCTGCATATAGCCCATATTAATGCTCAGAGTGTTCCTGGTCACTATTCGGATCTTCTGGCATCCTTTAGTAGTGTACATCTAGATGCACTCCTAATATCTGAGACCTTTCTTAAGCCCTCTCTCCTTTCTACGCACTACGAACTTCCTGGTTTTGTTCTGATCAGAAATGACAGGATTGGCAAGGGTGGTGGTGGTGTCGCCGTTTACATACGCGCCGATATACCGCACAAAATTGTAAGTTCGTCTCCATCTCAGTACTCTGGGTCGGCTGAATCACTGTTTCTGGAGATCACCTTAAATCATACAAATGTTTTGCTTGCCGTATTTTACTCTCCAAACCTTCACGTTAACTATTTTGACTCCTTAGAATCCTCACTTAATAATCTTTGCCCATCATAGGTACGAGCACGTCATTATAATGGGTGCTTTTAATACATGCTTAATTAAAAATGATTCACGTTCACAGAAACTCCGTTCCCTTCTATCCTCTTTTAATCTTGAAATTCTTCCTCTTTCTGCGACCCATAACTTCCCAAATTAATGATCGTATCTTCACCTAACAATGTTGCTGAGTTTGGGCAGCTGCCTGCAACCTTTTCGTATCATGACCTCGTTTATCTTTCTTATCGTATCCGACCTCCGAAACTTAAGCCTCGTTTCTGTTTTCTTCGTAGTTTCAACAGCATAAACCTGGAGGCTTTGAAACGCGATGCGGGTGATGTCGATTGGACTCATGTTATCGAAAGCAAATGTATCGATGACAAAGTGAACAATTTCAATGCCATTATATTAGACCTTTATGATAATCATGCTCCTCGTCGGCGTATTAAAATTAAGCATAATCCTGCTCCGTGGATGACTCCTGAAATTAAAAATGCTATTGCTTGTAAGGATAAGGCTAAGAGTAGGTATAGGCGCAGACCCACGGAACTTAATCTCACTCACTTTAAAGCACTGCGCAACCGCTGCAATCGTCTGTGTCGAGATGCCAAGAGACGCTTTTTCCACGAATCTCTCGTTAATCGTAACTCCTCTGATGTCTGGAAATTTTTAATGTCTGTGGGTATCGGCAAATCTCCCACGAGTACCTGTAAAGATGTCGACTTGTGCGTTCTTAACAGGCACTTTTCTTTTCCACCTGTTTCTCTCGACCCAAGCGTTAAAGCTTCAACTTTGTTTGAGCTCTCTAACGTGCCGTTACCACATTGTACACTTTTTCATTTCAGTCCTGTCTCTGAAGACGATGTCAAAAAATCCCTTCTCTCTATTTCCTCCTCTGCTGCGGGCCATGATAATTTGTGTTCGAGAATGAGATTACCCATTATTTCAGAGCTTCTCCCCATCCTTACTCATATTGTTAATTTTTCTTTATTCTCTGGTATATTTCCGTCAGCCTGGAAACAGGCTCACATAATACCACTTCCAAAAATTAGCAATCCTTCTTCCTTATCCCACTTTAGACCCATTTCCATTCTTCCTTTCCTCTCCAAAGTTCTCGAACACATTGTTCATGGTCAACTTTCCAGATATCTATCAGTTAATGCCCTTATTTCCCCTTTCCAATCTGGCTTCCGTACTGGGCACAGTACTGTTACTGCACTCCTGAAGGTTACTGACGATATCCGCTGGGCTATGGACAATAAATCTCTGACTGTTTTAGTGTTACTTGACTTTAGTTGCGCGTTCAACTCAGTGGATTTCGACATCCTTCTTGGGATCCTTGAATCTTTTAACTTCTCTGCCTCTACGTTAGCCTGGTTTGACTCGTATCTTCGGGGTCGCTCTCATTGTGTTCGCCAAGAAGTTGTGTTACTCTGATTGGTGTGATCTTACTGCTGGTGTTCCTCAGGGCGGCGTTCTCTCTCCTCTTCTTTTCTCTATCTTCGTTAATACTGTTACCAAAATTATCATTTCCAGCTTCCATCTCTACGCGGACGATTTGCAACTATATCGACATTTCTTGCTGGCTGATGCGGAATCAGCAATCAGTGCCATGAATCATGACCTGGAAAGTATATACCAATGGGCTAAGTCGTACGGCTTACAGATTAACTCTACTAAGTCGCAGGCCATGATCATAGGCAGCAGATACTATCGCACTGCACTTGACTTGTTATCTTTGACTCCATTATCTCTGGGCTGCACGACCATTGCCTATGCTGAAACTGCTAAGGACCTTGGTGTCTTATTAGACAGCAATCTTTCTTGGCGAGCTCAGGTGCATGAGGTTAGTAGTAAGGCGCACTTTTCTTTCCACTATCTTAAATCCTTACAGAGCTTCTTGCCTTTTAAAACCAAAATTTACCTAGCTCAAACTCTGATTCAGCCGATCATTGATTACGCTGATGCCTGCTATTTGGATGCCACTGAGGAGCTGTTGAATAGGCTGGAGCGTCTGCAAAATCTTTGCATTCGTTTTGTTTTGTGGCCTGAGGAAATATGACCATGTTTCTCTTCATTTCCGTAAGGAACTAAAGTGGCTCCCTATCCGTCTTCGCAGGAACACTCGAATATTATATCTCCTCTACAACATTCTCTATAACCCTGCATATCCCAGCTACTTGCGAGATCGTTTTTCGTTTACCCGTCCTTCTGATGCTCTGTGTAGATCCCACCTCAGGCATCATCTTAATTTCCCATCCCATAAAACTGAATTCTATTCTAACTCCTCTGTTCGCGCAGTACGTTTGTGGAACTTACTTCCGCCTAACATTCGTGACTCTAAAACTTTATTTCTGTTCAAAAAGCAAGTCAAAGAACATTACCTCTCCTCTATACTGTGATATTCTGGATATATATTGTAGGTATAAATATTTACAGTACAAGTATTTATTTTATATGTGTATATTTGTATGTATGTTTATTTTATATAGGTATAACTTTGTTTTAAGTTCCAATTTCAATTTTCCTGTTTTGTCTTTTCTACACACTGTGTCTACATTTCTAATCCTACTTTCCTCTCGCAGGTCTGCTGGAAGAGATTTCGCATGAAATAAGCAGTACCTTTGTGCTCTTTTATCTTAATGTTATGTCTTGTTGAGTATTTTGTGTGTACATAAATAAATAAATAGTCTACAACTTCGAGTGTAGAGGCTCCGATCTTGATAGCCCATTCCTATCAAGATCGGAGCCTCTGTTACATGGGCATTCAACTTGACTTTGGTTTTGTTCATGTTCATTTTAAGACCCACTCTTTCAGAAACTCTACTGAGGTCATCGAGCATTGTACTGAGGTCCTCCATGGTCTCAGCCATGACCACTATATCGTCGGCAAACCGAAGGTGAGAGATGTACTCGCCATTGACAACGGCAGCAACGGGTTTACTGGTTGATGTGTACAACTGCTCATAAAAACTCTCGATCTCCCTCAGCAGGTCCGGTTTGGTGGATACGATCCTGCCGTCGTCGGTCTTCTGTTTCGTGAGCTGGCTCTGCCCAATAGCCAGATCTCTTGAAAATACCTTGGAGCCTTTATTCCGCTCAATAGCGTCTTTAATACGCTCGGTATTAAAGCGGCGGAGGTCGCTCTTCAAGGATTTAGAGATCCGTCTATTGAGCTGCCGGTATTTCCATGCCTCGTCTGAAGACTGCAGGATCATCAAACGCCGCTCCTTCATGAGCTCGAGAGTATGATCAGAGAGTTTTTTGTTCTTGTGTGCACGACGTGTCTTGAAGAACTTAGACCCAGTCGTATGAACAGTTTCCACGAACCCATCGTTGTATTCGTCTACTGAGCTTCCTAGGCACTCGAAACGATTCTGGAGTTCAAGCTGAAAGCTCTCGGGGTTTTGGATCTGGTTCTGTGCTGGACGGAGCGTAGACTTCATCAGTCGAGACCTTTATAGCTTGATATTGATGTTCAATGTGCCTCTTAACATGCGGTGATCGCTTCCGGTTTTCAACGAATTGATCACAGAGACATCATTGAACATGCAAATTTTGCTTCTTGGTTGACATGATGAAGTCAATCTCATTTTTAGTTGCACCATCGGGACTCTGCCAGGTCCACTTCCTGTGCTCACGCTTTTTGAAGAAGGAGTTCATAATATATCCTTCTCCATAAAACTAGCCAGTTGGTGACCCCGGTGGTTCCGACGTCCAACCCCAAATTGCCCCACCTATAGCTCATCCCCATCTCGTTTGCCCAGTTTCACGATGAAGTCGCCCATGACAACGGTGAAGTAAGTTTTGAAACCATGCAGGGCATTCGAAATATTCTCATACATGGTCTCCACTTCGTCGTCGGGATGTGCCGAGGTCGGGGCGTACACCTGTATGACCTTCAGCGAATATCTTGAGGATATTCTGAGAATAAGGTACGCCACCCTGGTCGACACACTCTCGATCTTCACCACGTTATTCATGAGGGACTTGTGAACGATAAACCCAACACCACCCTGGGACTGCCGGTCACCCTCTCGGAAATAGAGCAGATTGCCGGATTTCAGGATTATCGTGTCCTCCCCCTCTCTTCGGACTTCAGGTAATCCCACAATACTCCATCGCAGCCTGCTCAATTTCTCTTCGAGTTCCGTTCTCTTCTGGTTGGTCTGGAGTGTACGCGTGTTGTATGTTGCCAGGTCAAGTCGTCGGTATAGGCAGCCTGATCCCATCCGGATATTCTTGCCACGCCGCAACCTCGACCGCTACCATAGTCGAGGGTAGACGGGCTGCCGGGTACTAGGGGCCATTTTTGTGTTGCGCTCATCTTTGGGGGCTTTTGCCATAATCGCCACGCTTGGCAGGCGGGTTGTCGATCGCAGTACGGTTGCACAGAGAACGCTGCTGCCCATTCTCTGGTAAGTCCCTTAGTCGCCTCTTACGACACCCACGGGAAGATATGGGATGGTGCTATTCTTTACGTCCGACACCATACGGAAATTATGATGGTATTTAGTTAGAAAATGTAATTACTCACAACGCAATTATAGTATTTATCTAGCCTACCTACAATGAGTTTTTGAAATGTATTGAAACTGAATTTCGCTATACCAACATGATTTTACCCAACTCACAACACACTGCGCTAAGATGAGGACAGAACAATTTTTTTTTTTTATACTACATGTGTGTTTACTCTTGACCTCAATCTAGTCCAGAGGACAGAGATGAGGTCGTCGATGGAACGAGCTAACCCAAAAGAAGCCTATTAACTCGCGACCTAAATAGATTGAGATCATATGAACTTGGGAACACCGACGCAGGCAGGGAATTCCACTCCTTGGCTGTGCGCATAATAAATGATGTAGCAAAGCGCTTCGTACGAATATGTGTAACATCGACAAGGTATGGGTGATAACCTGCAGTACGTCTGGACTCCCGATGGAAGAAGGGAGATGGTGGAATGAGCTCGTGGAGGTCTTGGGCACACTCACCGAAGTACAATCTGTAAAAGACCAACAAACATGCAACTTTGCTCCGGTGGGTCAGGCTATGAAGCCTGGTACCAACCAGCTTATCGTCACCAACGAGCCACTTGGCTCTGCGCTTAACAGAGTCAAGTGTGGCTAATTGGTATTTGGCTGAGCCATCCCACAGGTAACAGCAATACTCCATGCCGGACCGAACTTGAGTTTATATAAGACTAAAAGCTGTCCAGGCTTGAAGTAACGCTTAACCTTATTTAGGATACCCAGCTTTTTTGCTGGAGTTTGAGCTTTCGAATCAATGTAGGCACCAAAGTTCAGATTCGCACTCAGTTTCGTGTCAAGAAGCTCGAGGCTGTCGGTAACTGGTACAGATGTACCCCGTAAAGTAGGAGCCAGATTGAACGGAATTGTTTTGGCGGTGAATAGGCACACTTGTGTTTTGGTGGCGTTCAAAACAACCAGATTTTCATCACCCCACTTGGAGACAAGACTTAAGGTTGAATTTGTTCGCTCTACCATGGCCTCTCTCAATGAACGCAATTCTTCACCGCTGGCTTTTACGCTGGATGCATAACTCTCCATGAGAGTGCTGTCGTTTGCGTACCCAACAATACCAGGGACCAGAAGGTCATTGATGTGCAGCAGTAAAAGTGTCGCGGAGAGAACACCCCTGAGGAACTACGGCATCAAAAGCGGTAAGGTCAGAAGAGCAGCCATCAATGACCACTCGGATCGACCGTTCACTCAGGAAGTCAGATATCCAGCAGCAAAATTCAACGGGGATGCCGTAAGCAGGAAGTTTGCTCAGCAGACTTGCGACTTCCTGTCGAAAGCCTTCGAGATGTTGAGCGAAACGGCAAGGGCTTTGCCGTGTTTCTCGATGGCCTCGCCCCAGCAGTGCGTAGCAAACACCAGAAGATCCCCAGTTGATCGTCCCCGGCGAAAGCCATAATGACGGTCACTGAGTAGGTCGTTTGCTTCTAGGTACTCCAGTAGCTTCCCATTGAGAACTCTTTCCATAACTTTACAAAGTATGGAGGTGATGGTGATTGGTCGATAGTTACTGGGGTCGGCACGACTACCCTTCTTGGGTACTGGTTGTACATTGGCAACTTTCCATGTCTTCGGAACCGTTCTGGTTTTAAGAGAGAGGCGGTACAAGCGTGTCAACACAGGCACACAGTTCCTCAAGACTCTCGCTGGTATGCCGTCCGGACCGCTAGCCTTGTTCACGTCTAGGCTATAGAGAACTCTGCGAACCTCTTTCATGTGTATTGTGATCTCCGGCATCGAACAATCACAGTGAGAAATCGTTGATGGCTGTTTTGAGTCAGTATCTAGACGAAATGCTCGCAAATAAAGATGCAAACAGGTTTGCCTTCTCGGTAGCGGAGTGAGCTAGCAACCCATCCGGTTTTCGCAGGGGAGGTAATGTGGGCCGGCAGAAATTGGTTTCGACCGATTTGGATAGGGACCAAAACTGTTTACCACCAGAGGGGTAGAACGCAAGTTTAGTTTATACGGCTTACGTGGTCGATGCGCCTTCCGGATCACCCGCTTACAGGACTTTACGGCAGAATTAAAAGCTCTTTTCTTCGCGCGCACCCGTCGAGCTCGAACTTTACGGTCACGGGCTTGCACCCAGTATGCAGACTGCATTCGAGCCTCAGCACGAGCGCAGTCCACGTTGAACCACGGACGGGCTTTGTGACCAAGAGTTATGTCGGAGAATGGAATATAGTATTCCATTCCCGCCGTATCACATCCGCAACCGCTTCAGCTGAACAAGTGGGGTCGCCCGAAGAAAAGCACAATGGATACCAAGGGAAGGACACAAAGAAGTGCCGCATCTCATCCCAGTCTGCTGACTCGTATCGCCAAACTCTCCTCTCGCCACTAGGGCTATCTAGGGCTATCTGGAAGAGAGCTGATAGACACGGATTTCACCAGACAGTGGTCAGATGTTCCGAGTGGGGCTGATAGCGATACTGAGTGCCTGTCTGGGTCAGTTGTCAGCAGCAAGTCCAAACAGTTGGGTGTATGTCCGTCAACATCTGGCACCCGCGTAGCTTTACTCACCAGCTGGGTGAGATCTAGCGACAATGCAAATCTGCGCGCCTTTCTTCCAGCGTGGTCAGTTTTCTGGAACGGGAACAACTACTCATCTGCATTAATGTCCCCCAGAAAAAGAAGCTCCGCCGTCGGGTACCGTTGCTAGGCACAATCCGCCTTCTCCATCAGGTGCTCAAAGAGCCTGGTCGTCTCGCCGCTGTGCGACCGGTAGACACCGATGTAGAGTGATTTCTCTACCCCGGTATCCAGATAGTAGATAACCCGGAATCCTCAAAGCAACGGAGACACCGAAAGTATATATCATCGCGGACGTACACAGACACCAGCTCGTTTTACGAACTTATGTACAAGCGAGTAACCTGGGTGTTGAGGTACGCCACGTCTGACTGAGTCGCAATCTGCGTCTCCGTTAAAAAGAATAGTTGCGGCTTCTCGGTCTCCAGGTGGTGGTGGACCGGATCGAGATTTAAGTGCAACCTCCTGATATTAGTGAGTATAAATATACCCTAACAGGGTGACGAGGTGGTAGTTTTATCTTATGTATTGTGCGCATTATTTTTATTTTTACAATCTAATGCCGTTGAATAAAACGATGAAGCATAGGAACTAATACGCTTATCTAGTGACTTGTATGTGGAATGGTCCACATACAAGTCAGGGTTTGATTCCAATTGGAGATGGTATACGTTTCGTTTTTAAAATAAGTATGTTGCTCAAGGATTATAACATATTTATTAATATAGATAACACCGGTCATCGCTTGACTTGCAGTAACTGCATGGCGAGCGCCTCCGCCTCGCTGACGGAGAGCGAGGCGGCCACGTCCTGTACCTTCTTCAGCTTGCGAGGCGTCACGCTCGCCTGCGGGATGCCGCGGCTCTCCACCAGTTTCCGCTTTGTAGGCCTGCAACAACGTTATCACATAATCTATCAAGACTTACACCTGACCTAATTAAAAATCAAAATAAATGATAACCTGTCCTGACAATTGGAACAAAGAGTTAATCCTCACCTGTGGAACTTTTGGTCTAATTCTAATTCGCTACCTGATTCGGCAGATACATCGTCATCGCGATCTGAGACTTCAGGTCCGCTGCCTTCATCAGAGCCTCCATTCTCATCACTGCCATCTTTCTTACCATACACTTTGTCAGGGTCAGGCAGCCATGATAGATCAGGTCCATCAGATTCTGATTGTGATCCAAAGTCATCCTTCTCCCCTTCTTCTTCCTTCTTTTTATTCTTAAGTTTTCGTTTCTGTTCTTTATGCTTAGCTTTAACCTTTTCTCTAAATCTGATTTTGTCAAATTTGTCTTCTTCTTGTAATACCTCCTTTGCCTTTTCTATATCAATGCCTCCTACATTCTCATTTAAGAACTGTTTTGCTAGTTCTGATTTGACATCTCTCTTTTCATCTTCTATTGCTTCTCCCTCTTCTGTGAACTTTACTGTTGTGTTTACTTTGATCTTTTTCTTCAGGAGTTTCTTGGCAACAGCTGCCTTTGTTAAAGGCTTTGCTTTCTTTTTCGACGTCGTTTGTACTTCTTTAACAGGCTCTTCGCCAGGGTCGACATCCACCCTCTTGACTTGCAAAAAGTCTTCCTCATCAGTGTCTTCATCATTATGAAAATCGAATTTAATGAGGGATTCCTTTTTTTTCTTAAGCACGTTTTCCAGTTCTTCCTTCGGTTCCTCTTCTTCACTCTGATCAGTTTCTTCATCAGATCCAGTTGTAGCTTTCAACTTCTCTATGGTATCATTGTTTTCATTTTCTTCAGCTTGCCTTTTCTGTGCATATTGATATTTCTTCAAAAATTTTATATAAGGAGGTACTATCAACCCTAGGGACCTTGCATATGCATCTGTATCTAGTAGTTGGACATTGAATATCTCTTTGTTTTTCATTAAGAATACTGATTTCAGATAGCTGACAAAAGCCCTCTGTGCACTTTGTTTGAGTTCTGTGCTGTCAGAGAGGAGACTTTCTACTTTCCGCTGTGGTGCAACCACTTTAGCTGGGTCAACCTGTATTTTATTAATGGGAATTTTACTTTTTTGTAGATCTTCAACTAATTTCTCCTCCTGTGGCAAGAGCATTAATAGACCTTCACCTTTACCAGTAAATCCTCTTGCCGTGCGACCAGCTCTATGAATGTATGTCTCCACATCTTCAGGACAATCCATTTGAATCACCCAGTTAACACGGGGAAAGTCCAGTCCTCGAGAAGCTAAATCTGTAGCAAACAGAACAACATTTGATTTCCTACAAAATTCATTGTAAATTCTCTCCCTTTTCTCTTGATGTAGAGTTCCATACAGAGCCAGCAAACTGATGCCAGGTCTCAGTTTGCAGAACAACTCATATGTGTACTTGACCTGTTTGCAAGTAGCCATGAACACTATCACCTTTTGCTTCAAGTGGTTTTTAATGAAAGACCAAAGGATCCCAATCTTCTCATCAATCCCACAAATGATGTAGCTTTGTTGCAGCAGCTCAGGTGTCACAGTCTCTGCCTGTTCGTGTGGAGCGATGTATGTTGGGAATGACAAGCTCAGGCGAGCTAGGTCTTTTACTGATTTAGTTTGTGTGGCAGAGAATAGGAGAGTTTGTCTTTCAGAAGGCAAGTTCTCAATTATTGCATTCATTGTTGTCTCAAAGCCCATGTCTAGACATCTGTCAGCTTCATCTAATACAAGAATCTGGAGGTGGCTGCAGTCAAATAAAGGATTCTCATCCATATGTTGGAGGAGGCGACCTGGTGTACAAATTAATATATTTATTTGATCCATCCTCTTCCTCTCAAATTTCAAATTCTGTCCACCGATGATGAGGCCTGCTGAGAAATCATGAAGATGTCCAACTTTTCTCAGAGCCTCATATATCTGATAGGCTAGTTCTCTGGTGGGTGATATGACTAGAGCTCCGACCCCATCCAACCTAGTCCATTTCTTACAAAATAAGTTTTCCAGTATAGGTATTAAGAAGGCCAATGTCTTGCCTGATCCAGTTTTAGCAGCACCTAGGATATCTTTTCCTTGTAATGCATAACCAATAGCTTGTTTCTGTATCTCAGTAGGAGTAACATAGTTATTTTCTCTCAGCCCTTTTAGTGTCTTCTGTGACAGTGGGAAGTCTTTAAAAGTTTTAATTTCAGCCGGATTTATCTGTAAATAACAGTAATAGTTATTTTATGCTTTCTTAAACACTATAAAAAGTGTTTAAGAAAGCATAAAATCAATAAGTACTTACACTTAACCTCATTAAAAACATATTTCTGGTTTGTTATTAAAATGTGTGTAGCCCACATGGTTATTTTGAGGTTCACATTTGACTTGCCAAAATGTTTTTAGCATTTTGCACAAATTCACCAGTATTCGAGTGTGATCATTGATGATAAATTAAATTAAATCCATAAGCTTTTAGGATGAAATACAATTAATAAGTGAATAGAAATATAATTCAGTACCTTGTCATACTGAGCCTGTAAATATTGTATTGCAGCATCTTCCTCTACGCTCTTTTTCTTCCTGGATTTGTATAGCTGAAACTTTTTGCCACTCCTGCTTTGCATTTTCTGCTCTTTTCCATCCTGTTTCATTGTATTTTATTCATAAACAATTCAATTTTTACGCAATTTCAAGATGCAATGCAAAAGCATGAGGTGGACAATGTTGACAAGTGATTAGTGACAGTTGATTTGACATTTGTCGGACTGTCAAACCCTCACTACTTATTGATGTGGATTTTTCCGAAAAACCGTATATATCTATAACGTTAAATTGATTTATATTTTGGTTTTTAGTAAATATTTAAAAGTAATAAATATGAAGTCATACACAAGTATTAACTCGGGCAAACAAGTTACCATTAATAACTTATTTCTCTGTGTTACTTTATGAATGTGTCCATCGATACCAATGCTCAAAAGAAGCACGTGCCTAGTCGCAGTTAAATATCGACATTACGCAGCGAATCCGGAGAACGCGCACAAACAATTGGAAAGCGGACGCGTTAGTGCGCTTTTACATAAATACACAAAGATTTCAAACTCGTAATTTTAATTTATTTGCTTTATCATTTAAATAAACAGAAAATTGGTAAGTTTTGTTTCCTTATATTTTTTCTGCGACTTAAAACAAATAATTAGTTAGTGGTGTTAAGTGGGCAGTGATTGTAATCCAAGGATATAGGAGAACCTCCTTTGTGTTGAATCATACCACGGTCCACGGCATGTCAAACGTAGTTTGTATCGCGTGTTGTTGTTTGCTTTGTTAGTTGCGTAAACAATATTATTTCCCGAATCCAGTAGATTGACTCATAATATCTTAAACCATTGTTCTCGTGACCACAGAATTAGAATAAAATTAAAAGGGTTTACGAGGTTCGTTCCTGGATTGTCTATTATGGGGCATATAGCAGAGGGTAGTCAAATTAACTTAAACGACAATTTTTTTTCAAAACTTTAAATTAGTACATAATTATAAACTTTTGTAAACTATTTTGCAATCATTTGAAAAGTTCCAAATCCAGATTAAGGGCGTAACTTGATTTACTTATTTCTGCAAAGCCTTCCATTTTTTTTTCCGTATAATGCCGTTCCGTGCCGTACCTTTAAACAATAATTAGATACGTATTTATCTATAAGTATAATATTATCAGTATGACTTCGAATAAATAATCTGCCAACGGGGTTACAAATACTTGAATTATCCGTACCCACTTATTTTTTCTCTATAAAAATATCGGTTATAAAACAAAGCGTAATCAGGGTCGCAATATCAGTGTCCTTACTTCCTCATTATTGTACGCCGTAGTTGCTCGTGTTATTGTGTATCAAGCATTCTCGCCATCCAAGTCGGTTGCCGCCAACATTGATATTTCGTCAACTTTTACGAGGGCGACTAATATGTCTTCCCGTGACAAGTACAATCAATCAAACATTCAAGCTTGCTGTCGTCGCGAACTGTTGAAGTATTTAAAACACCCATAAGATTCCTGGATAAAACATATTTCTTTCTACACACAAAATACTTAACAAGGCATTACATTATGATTGAAGAGCATAAAGGTACTGCTTATTTCATAAGAAATTTCGTCCAGCAGACAAGTATGATGAGTGTAAAATGGGCAGGGGGGCGGGGGGTGTTTCTCGCTCTAGCAAATGACGTTTCTGAGCGACAGAAATGGACAGGCGCAAAGAAAAGTGCGATTTCGTGCTGCCAGATGAGGTTCAACCCTAACTTCTTCACTTAGTTTGCTGTGACTATCAAAGAGTAACTATAAAAATAAGATTGGTTCCGTAAACGCATAGTTTGAGTTATTATTTTCTTTTAGTCATTTTCCATTGTTTATTTTTTTCCATTGGGTAATTTTAAAGTTGGTCGTTTATTTTACAATACTTAAATTTGTGTCTAATGGTTAACATCCTCTTTTAACTTTTTTTTTTTTATGAGAGTAATTATTTATTATAATTTGAATAGACTAACTAAATACATTATTAATTAAAAACTATTAAATAACCTAAAATAAATAAACTAACAACAAACTACAAAAGGTCATCAAAAAACTCTTCCTCAACGCTGTCAGCTGGTAATGTGCCCAAGATACTGGCGGCGTTGCCACGTTGTATGGCAACACTTAGCCTCTGGCCAAAGTAAAAGCCAGCCCTTGGGTCACGGGAAGCGTCAACTAGGCGTTTCGTAATTTGAATTCTTTTAACTCATCACAAAGAGCTGATATAATTTCGTGACTGCATTACCTCAGTGTGTGTTCTCTCATCGTCATAATGACGGGGATAACCAGGCCAATTTTATGAAATGCTAGCATAATCGGAAATGATAATCGTCCATGGAATGTAAATGCAGATACAGTTTCAAATTACTTTACCTTACTTCTTTACTGTTTATTCCTTATCTGCCCCCTCAGACGGTTAACCCTATTTACCCTAAACTTGATTGAATCCCTTGAATGGCAGCACCTAACATAAGTTCTTCTTGTACAGCAATCGCTTCACCATGAAGAGTATAGCAGTGTTGCTGTGCCTGGTGGCGGCCGCTAGCGCCGTCTCCTTGATTGACCTCGTCAGGGAGGAGTGGAGCGCCTTCAAGGTTTGTTGACTGGGCAGCCTTGTTACACTGACTATGCTGATAGATTGAACTAGTGAAGACTAACACATATTAAGACGTTTTCCAAGAGAATCGGCTAAGAATTAAAACTGATTCCTACAGCAGAACCTCAAAAAATATAAGTAGGTAAATGTTGGCTTCATATTTTTTATAATTATTGGCTTAGGCTTAGGAAGGAATCAGTACAGGATATCGATAGCATCTGGTGACAAACTGAACTTTGTTATGTTTTGGTTAAAAAGTTGAACACGTAAATATAAACGCTTTAACGTTTTGTTTAACGACAAGGTCCCGGTCCTACAATTTAATGTCCAGTACCTAAAGAACCATTCCGTTGCAGTTGGAGCACAGCTTGCAATATGACAGCGAGGTTGAGGACAAATTCCGCATGAAGATCTACGTAGAGAACAAGCACCGCATCGCCAAGCACAACCAGCGCTTCGAGCAGGGCCACGTGTCCTATAAGCTGCGCCCTAACAAGTACGCCGACATGCTGCACCACGAGTTCGTGCACACCATGAACGGGTTCAACAAGACCAGCAAGTGAGTATGCCACTTCTATTGCATTTTTTTTATCTTATAATCATGAATTTGGTGCTGTTATCTTAATCCCTGCAACACTTGACTGCCTCGTGCCTCGTGTTGTCAAACAAACTGTTGTGCTCCAAAATCAAGGACTAACTTACGACCTACGCAGTAGAAACACCAAATATGATAGAAATCTAATACAATAAGGTCTGCGCCAGGCTTATTTGCCAGACGAATCACTAAAGGAAAACTAACAAAAGAACCTGTGATTTCATCATTTGTTTTTTAGTTTCGCTTCACGTAGACCATGACTAAACACTTTTAGTTAGTACCTATTCTAAAGAATCGTTCGATTATCACAGCAACTTATTTATTATATTATTATTTAGGTACCTATGACTATTTATTACGCACTTATGTGGTATTACAAAGCCGTTCCATGTTTTGTTCAATGTCTCGGATTATAGCTGATTGCGTTGTTTTTAGTAGTTTCCTTTATAGGTCATATTGATAGATAAACAAACTCTGCTTACACTCGCGCTTTAGAGTTCAAGCGTGTCAATGTCATGAATTAAGCGCGTTTTTTTCATATACGATCCACAATTCTATGTTTTGGTGGTTTTTGCATCATGGTAATATTTATTAGAATAGTAGAAACGCACATCAGTTAGGTAGGCACAGCCGCATCGGGCCGCAGTGCATGACATTTTATTACTAAAAATCGCGGTGCGGCCCGCTCTCTGTAGGCTAGCAGTAGGATACCAGAGTCTAAAATTATTCAGAAAAAAGTATAAGAAAAGAATTCTTTCTTTTCTAATGATCTTAGCGTAGAGGAGACTTTCTCTGACTACTAAGTCTAGTTTACTTAATTTCAAGTTTGTTGAAAGTATGCTTCAGTTTGCAGGTTAGGAAGGCTGGTCGTTTTATTGGCACACACGTTCTAGCTTGATTATTATAAAGTGTTCTGTTTAAAATAACTGCTATTCGGCGTCCTTTTAGAATTATAATAATTTTAAATCTAAAATGGAAGTATAACATCACTTGCATGAGTTAGGCAGAGGTGTTACACGCTGTATTGCCATAATTAACCTAGCAAAATTCCAGAATCTTGACTGTTATTGGGAAATGTCGATGCATAGGTACTAACTATGCCTTTTTCTTACTGCGTAGGCACGGCAAGGCACAGTACGGCAAGGGCCGCGAGGGGCGCGCGTCTACGTTCATCGCGCCGGCGCACGTGAGCTACCCCGACCAGGTGGACTGGCGCAAAAAGGGAGCCGTCACCGAGGTCAAGGATCAGGGCAAGTGTGGCTCCTGCTGGGCATTCTCTACCGTGAGTACCTGCTGATCATTAAAAAACATGCGTCGCTTGTGAAAATTGTGACATTAAAATTCCCCATTGATCGGAAATTTTGCGCCGAACAAGCCGGTTTTTTTAATTCCATAGGAGCAACAATAATTGAAACTGGCCCTTGTTTATTGTTATTCAATAAGTACAAAGGAAATAAGACTGTTTCCCAGCAGGACTAATGAATGTGAATGAAAGGTTTACCCGCATGAGAATGAAGAAAGGCAAGGGAAATTATTAGTATTATTATTTTTGTTCATATTGTAATAAAATTATGAATTTATACCGGGTGGAAGGCACACCGACGTGAAAACGGTTACCACGTATTCAGTATATCATTCTGAGGCCCCCCACATAATTTAAAATCAGTTATTAACACGTTCAACGCCACGGAAAAAAATGATAAATTTCCATTCAGGCCATGTCGGACAATGTTGGGCGTTATACCTAAATGGTAACTAAACTTGCCTAGTGTTCAAGAGGAAAACGGAAAACTGTTAATGCTCTATGTCACTATATATATGTATAACTTGAGGTAGGTAGGTACCTACTTACCTACAGTTTGAATGCACAATTTAAACAAAGTTTAAATTAAAACGACAAAATATCATTTTATAAAACAGATTTGTTTGATTTTGGTCAAGTTGAAACGTATCTTTGCTGTTTTCCTTGAGATTGTACCTATGTACAGATTCGCGTGTAGGCACCAAGTTCGTATGTCTGTACCTACCTACATAAACAAAATAATGTTATCGCTTCGCTGAACTCACGTACATTAGATAGATAGGTAAGTAATGATGATTTACAAACATTTAAAGTTGGTCATTTTGTAAACATGAATCCGACCTACTCTTTCATTCAGAGCTTGTTGAGAATTTGCACTCTTCGATGGTCAATTATTGAATAGATGAACCTTCAAATAAGAGCGGAAACAATTTTTGGCAGCGAAACAAAACATTACTATGTACCTACGTATTTCTTAGTAGGTAATACATACATGATTAATTAATTTAATTATCGTTGACGCAAGCAGAATTTGAATCCATAATCTGTATTAGTGACTAGTGTGCGTACAGGGGCCGCTGTCCCAGGAGTAAGTAGGCACGAATAACATCCAGTAGTGGTGTGCCTACCTAACCACCGTCAGTACCGTTACTCAACTAAATCAATCGATATTGTAGTTTAGGTACGTAAAAGCAATTGAATGTGATCGATTCGTCAAACACAATAAAAAAGCTAAAGTTATTAACTCCTACACTACTGAAGTATGTACATTTGTATAGTAAAGCAATATAGTAGGTAGGTATAGAGAGTTGATCGTTTTAATACGTCACGTACCTACTCGCGCGTCGTGCTCATATTTTTACGTCCTGCATCTCGTTACAATACGCACTGACTTTGTGTGCGACGACTCTACGTGACTCGACTCTCATCAAAGACAATACCAAAACAAAGTGTAAGCAGACAATTAGACTGATTAGACATTATTATTCAGAAAGGCCAGATAATTTGTGGAGCATTTGTTGATTGTTGTTATCGAATGTTATTGTCCGCCGGTCATGTGACTGATAGGTATCTATCTGTGTCGTTTCGCACACGTCTGCTTTGATTAGTATTTCGTATCGCATTTGAATGTGTAATGGGCGGTTATCGAGTGTCTACTATATGTAGGTAGGTAGTTTATACACAAGAACAGCTCGGTTTATTATAATTGTAACGTGATAATTTCAGACTCGGTAATAATCCACAGCTGCTGTGCTGCTCATATTTCTATGAATAAGAATTAAGTACAAGATGATGAGTTATTATGACTCTTGGCACTTTTGCCGTCATACAAATTTCAGTAAGTACCTACCTACCTAGTTTAATTGACGTAAATTAATTTGGATAGTCCAGGAACTCAAAAAAAAACAGTTATCATTTTGAAAGCTAACAAAACTTGCGAGTGACCGATTTACCCCTTGTTCCTTAGCCAGCCCGGTATACCCTACCAAAGAATGAAGAGACATCTTATTAATAATATTATTTATTTTTTTCTTTTCACAACTAAGTAGGTACGTTGGGGTCGGCTTCCAGTCTAACCGGATGCAGCTGAATACCTATTATGAATATTTATTCAATAAAATGTAGATATCCATTTTAAAACAAAGCTGACACAGTACCTATAAATGTGTAATGTAATAATTACATGTTTTTCAGGAGTACACTACATAAATACGAAAAACTTTATTCCGATAGTCACAAATCCGAATTTTAAAATACCGATTTTCATAATACCGAATGGTTCAAAATTCCGAATATAACAACACCGATTTATCCTATTTTTTAAATTAAAAGAGTAATAAGCAACAAAAAGTACAGCGCCATATCTATGACACAGATGATGAACTAAACATCAAAATACATCTAAATCCTTCATCGCGCAAGTAAAGTTATCCACGACTTAAGACTACAACTGTCGGGCAGTAGCCCACCAGACATAACAACCGACTGTTCGTAGGTTATTAAAAAAAAATCAGATGTTCCATACATTTTGACTGTGTAGGTATTGCACTTTTGTAGGAAACAGCAGATTTTTTTTGTTGTTGGTGTCCCTTCCGCCCCGCAAGTAACTTTGCGCAACCAAAGTAATGTGATCCTGAACATTCATAATAATGAGTATTTATCCACACTGCTGACGGAAGTGTTGAGCAGTACATGTGACTAACAATCCATGTTACAATAATGAAGTACCTAAACACCTACTTACCTAGGCAGATATAGCAAGCAAATTACACCGTGTAGAGAAAACGTCGGTGACTTTTTCAGTTAGCTACGATTTAGTTAGATATTTTAAAAACTACCTTCAGCAAGGCTTACCATTTCGAAATTTGTAAAGACCAGACAAAAACCAAACAATTTTCACATCTGTCATTTTTCGGTAATTCTTGAAAAATCTCCTTTAGTTGAAAAGTCCGAACATCTAAAGGTAAGGCGCGAATGCAATATATTTTTCAAAACACTTACTCGAAAACTGGTTCTTATCCCACTACGATTAGGTTCAACATGCAATGTATTTTACACGAGTGGAATTTTTAAACTTTTTGCACACATGCGGAAATAAAAAATCCCACAGATAACTAAACTTATACTAAGTCGAAGTGGTTTCAATGGTTCAAATTAAATCATAATTTCATAATAATAATTCCTGACAAAAATACTTTCCGCGTGGGGATTTGTTATTGCAGTTCTCGGCTTCATAACACCCTCGCCTGCAGCTCGGTTGTTAATTTCGCCTCGAATGCAATAACAAAGTTTCCCCACCTATATCAAAATATACTATTTCTAGTGCCTGTCTGAGTAGTATCTACTTATTTCGGCCCGGTATACCATCACAACAGTACCATACTCCTTGTCCCCACAGACGGGGGCGCTCGAGGGCCAGCACTTCCGCAAAACCGGCTTCCTAGTGTCCCTGTCGGAGCAAAATCTTGTGGACTGCTCGGCCGCGTACGGCAACAACGGCTGCAACGGCGGCCTTATGGACAACGCCTTCAAGTACATCAAGGACAACGGCGGCATCGACACCGAGAAGTCTTACCCCTACGAGGCTGTCGATGACAAGTGCAGGTGAGGCGTCCGCCGAAAGGCCGTCACGGACTATACCCAGCTGCTGGGTATGGGTATACGTCCTCTCCTCGTTCCTGTGCCAGCCAAACCGTAATCCACAAGTTATTTTTATTTTATTAACTTCAGAATCAGCATTGATTGAACGTCAAAAAATAATTAAGACATATATATTTTAAGAAGTGACGGAACAAACTCTTCAGCAACAAACATCTGTTTTGTTTTCCCAATTTCTTTAAAAACGGTGATAGTATACCCCGCCTGTCTAACTCCCTTATGTATACAAATATCAATCTCGAAGGTACAACCCCAAGAACTCGGGCGCCGATGACACCGGCTTCGTGGACGTCCCCAACGGCGACGAGGAGAAGCTGATGCAGGCGGTGGCCACCGTGGGCCCCATCGCCGTGGCCATCGACGCGTCGCAGGAGAGCTTCCAGTTCTACTCCGAGGGCGTCTACTACGACGAGAACTGCTCCTCCACCGACCTCGACCATGGAGTACGTATAGCTTACACTTGTATTGCTGCCAACCTATCTCAGCCTCGCATAGCTGGAATGCGTCGTGGTTTTTACAATACAATTTCAGAATGACCTCCTGAAAACGTCATTCAATCGCCAAAAAAAGCAGGCAGCCGTGTGACACTATCTACACTTCGTGTTCGTCTACCCCGTTATTTTTGACAGATAGACCAATCTTTTGTTTTAAACTTTTTCTAGTGGTGTTGAAGTGTGCGATAAATAGAAAATAAAACAAGAGCTACGATCTCACGGTTGTATTTCGATTAATTGCGTAGGCAGATGAAGTGTGCACACTGTGATTGTCACTAAACCGCTTTTTACGATAAACCTAGCAGTTGACCTTTCCTTGCGCTTCTATAAAACAAACCGATGACTCTTGTTATTAACAATCAGAACAGTGGTATTATTGGCCTACTTTATTAACAGAGGTACTTAAAAGTAGGTACTCAAATAGATTGAACTCCTTTCTAAGTTTTGTAAACCGTAACGTAGTAACACGTTATGATCACTGCACTTCATTGGTTCTATGATCTAAGTTCGGGTTGACCATTTTAAATGAATAGCCACTAATGTGAGTGTCCATGTTCAGGTGATGGTGGTCGGCTACGGCACGGACGAGAAAGGCGGCGACTACTGGCTCGTGAAGAACTCGTGGAGCCGCTCGTGGGGAGACCTGGGCTACATCAAGATGGCGCGCAACAAGAACAACCACTGCGGCATCGCCTCCAGCGCCTCCTACCCGCTCGTCTAGTGACCACAGAACTACTTTATTTCATTCGAATTGCCATCCTGAAGAATACCTTAACAAATTAACGATTCAATTTTCGAAACTTGCAACTCTAGATGTTTGAGTTCAAATTCAACTTTTTCGGTGCAAGTTTACAACAATGTCTAAAAATGTGTGTTCAATTTGAATTAAAATTGCAATTTAAGAATTATTAACGTTTAAATTGATCTAATTAGTAGCTTTGCCGCGAACAGTGGCATGATACTAAGTGTGAAAATTGCTAGATCACTGTAAATAAAGTCTCTTAACATTCCAAGCTCGTACAGTACGTGTCGTTAAGAGTTAAGTGTAGCATAGTAAGTGTAAAGTTTATGAACATAATGTAAGTTAGCGCGAACTTAGTGTAAAGCACTTGTGATATTATAGTTATCTACTCGCGTCATGTAGCGGCTAGCGTTGTTGAGCTGAATATAAACATATTTTATAAAAACACCTGCTTTTATTACGCAATGTTCTGCTACCTTATACAGGGTGTAAACGGCTTCACGAAACCGTCAACCAGGCATTCTGTACATCAAACTAAGTAACTTTACGCAAAAGTTATTGTCGGGAAACGACTTTTTTTAGGGTAAAAAATCGCGGTTTACGGTAGGACTCAATATAACGGCCTTAAAACATTGTGCGGATTGAATAGTACGGGGGTCGTGGAGGTGTTTGAAATAAAGTTCTTACATTAAAAACATGTATTAAAAAAAAAAAACTTGTGAAAAAGTTGGAACTTTGACCCCCAATATCCGTAACTAGAAGGTTCCCAGGTATGGTCTAGAACAAAAAAATGATCGCAATGACGGCGAGAACAAGTGCCTTTCGGCTTCGTTAAGGGTCTTTTTACACCTTTTATTTATTCCTGTAAATAGATATCTACGATATAATCTCTAGGTAAAATACGCCAAACGGTTAATTGATGTGACAATTAGTACTGTCGGCAAACCCATAACAATATCATCCTCGTCACATGCCGAAACATTAGCCATATAGAGACCAACTTTTGTTGTAGGTATGTTCTTAAATGCAAAGACTACATTATTTCCCTTCTAAAAACAGGCGATGATTGCTTGATGACGGGCAAATATTAAAGTTCACCTTGACCGCATGCAAGCTGTTAGTTTATTTTAAATGGTGGGTAAGTACGTGGTAATGAAGTATCTAACGTACTCAATATAAATCCGTGAAAAGGTTAAATATAGAAATATTTAAATGGTATATTAAAAATAACTGCAAAATGTGCGGTGCGTAGATACAACCTTCCTGACTTCGACGACTAAAGACAAGGCTTTCACGGTCTTGATGCAGAACGTCACTTTCTCAAAAGTAATTTTCGCATAATGACACTTTCGCAAAACGACATTTTATCATGTCACTTTCACAAAACGTCATTTTCGCAAAACGTCATTTTCGCAGAATGTTATTTTTGCACACTTGAAAAATTCACCCTGTTTAATTATGTACGTAATAAAAATGTGATTGATATTTTCTTCCATGTAACTCAAATGATATAATATTAAAAAACATCATTTAGACTTGTCTTTGAGATTTAATTGGATGCAACAAAGTGCAAGTAATCGTGTATCGCTTTGCCGGAATATCTAGATCGAAGTGTGAAATATGTAATATGTTTTTTTCAGAATTTAAATCCATGCTATATAGGAATAAAACACAATACAAAACGACGTTTATCTGGATAACTTCGCCTTAATTAATAACTTACCCGACTCTGTAGTGTTAGTATTAGGCCTCTCCTGAGCAAAAAATGGCTGGAATGACGTTTTGCGAAAGGTACCAAATTTTTCACGATGACATTTTGCGAAAGTGACGTTCTGCGTCAAGACCGCTTTCGCGAAACAATTTTAATTTTATCACGCTATGTAGGTACCTCTCATAGAGAGAAGGCCTGTGTCCCTAGTGGACACATTATATAGACTGACTATGCTGCTTATGCTGTCACATCGCAACTGAAATTTTACAGGACTGTAGGCTCCTAGGGTCATGCTCTGTGCCTAGAATCATTATACGGTCTAACATCCATACATAACATCAGGCGTAATTCCCGAACGATTAGGCAGAGGTGTACCTAATAGTACACTCGCATTTCACCAGTTATGTTTATGTCGCAGGTAATAGGGGGCGAGCCTATTGCCATCAACCGGGCACAAATTAAGACTACATGACTGCTACTGAGAAATTCCTTATTGAAAAACCCAATAACACTTTGCCCGACCTGGGAATCAAACCCAGGACCTCATGCTCAGCAGTCGCGATTGCGACCACTCCACCAACGAGGCAGTACTACTTTACCACTAGAAGAATAATAGATCATCATGCTTTCTAATTTTACGATTTCAGCATGTGCCTGTTTTAAACTTTCATGGTCACTAAAATTATTATAACTAGAAGACGGGATATTTACCATGTTTATTGTTTTCTTTGAGTTCCCGATATTTATTTGTTATTTGTCTGCTCATAAACACCCACCCGCAATAACTTCAGTTTATCCGTGATCATGGTGCTTGCAACAGCGCCGAAATATCGGGAACTCAAAGAAAACAATAAACATGGTAAATATCCCGTCTTCTAGTTATAATAATGTGCCTGTTTGTCTTAGTAGTTTTAGCTACATATTTTTATATCTTGGCGGCCGTTACGGATAGTCAACAGCCTGAAAATGTGACAACTAGTCCTTCCAAGGGGTATTGTATCAGTAACTGAGTTGTGGAGGTCAGAAAGGCAGTCGCTCACTCGCTCCATTTAAAATACTGGTACTCAGAATGAAAGACGCCCCAATACAGTTGGTAAACACTGGACAGATGACGATGACTATCTAGGTACGTGTAGTGCAATGCATGTATTACTGTAGTAGGTCGGTATGTGTCGTGAACTCGTGATGGCTGCTGCGATCGCGATCATAGCAAATAATAAAAAGAAGGTTATCATTAACACTCAAAACGGGATATTAACCATGTTTACTACTTGTTGTGAGTTCCGGATATCCTGTTTATTCGCGATCAATGGTGCTTGCAACAGCGCCGAAATATCGGGAACTCACAACAAATATGTAGTAAACATGGTAAATATTCCGTTTCCAGTGTGTTAATGATAATGTTAGTGACCATATCTATTAAAACAAGAAACTTTTCAGCCCGATTTTGTTTTTATCATCCTTCGGTGTGCTTATATCCGTTACCTAGGTACCAGATAACTAAGTAGGTATTCAGAAAATTTCGCTTATACGCAATACTTAACTGACAATTTTTTTATTGCCTGTTCCCTTGCTATAGAACTTGTAACCTATCAGACAACATTAGACTGGCCCGCAACCAATTTATTAGTCACAAGCAATCTACTTTACGTCAGCCAGATATTATACAGACATATTTATTGAACACAATACAGTTGGTGGTTACCGTTGTCCGTTTACAGGAAAAATATGTTTGAGCCTGTCATTACTTTGCGGAGTTGGTTCTGTGTAATTAACCGTCAGATGTACTTACCGAATTGCTGATAAAAGTAACATAAATGGGAGATAGTTGTATCAAGTCGTATGAGAGCACGTGACAGAGGGCTCGCGGGGTCACTGGCCGAGTGGCCGCAATCGCTTTGCGCGCAGTGGTTCACACTGGTCGTATATCAAACTGCGTCGCAAATCGTTCGCTTGTTGAACTGTTGAACATGACCACTTATCTGATTGTTTAGTCTGAAGTGGGTAGCTGGGTGCTTATTTCGACGGAAACATATACATTGGTAGGTAATTATAATTATGTAGCTGGAAATAGGTGTACTGTATCTCTTAAAGTTTTGTCTCTTTTCGCCCCTACTGCGTCTCTATTTACCACGTTTTAGTGTCCAACCGAAATTCGGTTTCGGTTGTAAAAAACAATTTCGGTCAAAATCAAAATATTTTATTTCACATAGGCCTAGATGGGCACTTATAAAACGTCGACAAAAAGGTGCACGGTTCAAGTTGGTCGTTTCCTATGGAGAAGAACCGGCAAGAAACTCCATGGTTTCTCTTTCGGTCGGACACTACTTACCGAGTTCAATATATATCACACGGAAAACTCACAACAAACAAAACGAAATGCAAACACAAGCCAGTCACGACATCATAAGGCACGTGGACCCGGCAAAATGTCTTCGTCGTTTGGATGGAATACAACGCGCCGGCCGCCGATCAGGACCGATCACAGCGCGAGAACTCCAGAATGCAGTTTCAGTTTCGGTCGTAATTTTGGCAGGATTACCGGCGAAACCGAAACTGAACCGAAACAGTTTTTTTGCCGAAACTCGACCGAAAACGAACTTTCGGTCGGACACTACTACATTTTACCCGGTCATCGAAATATCATTGAAGTAGGTATGCAAAAAAATATCGCCTTTATTTTGGTATAGGTAGGTACCTACCAAGTTAGTTAAGTATCCGTCCTTCTACTAAGATTTAGGAACACAATAAAATGTTCTTGTTAATAATTGGGTAGGTAGGTATTACGATAGCTAATAATCTCAACCAACTACAAACGGCCACGGTTGATGGTTGTGAACTAAACAATCCAATGACAAGTATAGTAAGGATCTTCTGTGGCTAGTGGCATTAACTGTATACATCCTACTTGACTGTGAAGTGTTTATGGGCAGTCTATAGCGCTTGCCGACAAACCCAAGACCTCATGCATTCTTGGCAAATTATCAATATTAGTTAGGTACATTATTTACCTAGACTATGCAACATTATTTACCTAGACTATGATAGATTACTAAATCAAAACTATAATCTTGCATCCCCAAATGACGCGCGCCGGCGATGCACTCGTCACGATAATATGCTGCAATTAGAGCAGGAAGATAACAATAATATGTTATAAGATATAATTAATAATGATTAAGTGCGTATGAGCGTACGCCCCTCGCCGGCCAGGCGGCTGGGAGGTCACATGACTGCACCCTTACAAAACAAACAGTACCTATCACATTTACATTACAGCTAATGTATTATTATGTGTCTATCTGCCTGCACATGATACGCCTCCTGGTGGCATTGCACACCCGTTGCGAGAACATAATATACCCAGAGTGGATAGATATGATAGGTAGGTACCTACCTACTGTTGCGAGAGTTTCATAGGTGTAACTTCAATAACTTAGTGTTATCGTACTAGTCGTACCACCATTATGCATACACCAAGTTTTGTGGTCTGTGTGCTGTCAACCTCTCGAGCAGCTACTGCACCAATGATGGAGCGAGTATAGGCTGCTTACTGAGGCCTGAGGGTGAATCGATATCGATCCTACACCGTTTACATGTGCTGATCGATTTCACTCATTGTCAATATTCCATATCAACGATGAAACTGACAGGGACAGCTCATTATAGACGTGTTGATGATCTTTGGCTTTTTTTTGTATAAAAATCCTCGATTTACAACCTATCCCTGTATATTGCAGGACGCAACCGGCGGAGAGTTAGGAACTTTTAAGTAATGATTTAATACCACATAAGATTTATTTAAAAAAGAAAAACTCAGCTTGTTAAGACACGTCTCCCATCTTTAACAGTGTTTGATCTAAAAATCCTGACCTACACCCTCACACCCTGTAATCTCAAGACACAAGCGTCGGAGGGTTGGGGTCTTATGGTTACCGATTCAGTACCACATAATATAAATAATAATTATGTATAAACTTTCAGCTTGTTACCAGAGATTTCACATCTTTTTCGTAAACATCCTGGGCTATAAAGTGTAGATTTGATTTTTTATCCGGACACCACAAAGGATATAACAAGTAAAGGATAAAACGAAAGAATAAAAGATTCATTGACATTGATAGAACGCTTTATATTATAAAACAAAACCATCGCACTCTGTGTGCACACGTTATGTACAGATGTCATAATATTACTTACTGTGTACCTAGCGAGGGCTCACTCATTTGTAGCAATCGTTTCAGTTCAACGTTCATCATCATTGTTACAAATAAGCGTGCTGTCTTATAGGTAGGTGCAGAAAGATATGCTTGCTTACTCCTGCCCACTCTAATAGTTTTGTACAACAAATAAATAATACTGATTACGATATACTTCGAACACATTAATATTTACACTAACTTATATTTATATATTACTTTTAATTGGCATTAGATGGATTACTGGGTATTTCACAATTATTTACTAACAACAAACAATGTTTGATATTTCCATATGTATATTTAAAAACAAAAACAACAATTGCTTCATTAATTTCGGGTCCGCAAGTATGTATCTACAATAATCGCAGAACTGGTGATTAAATATAGGCACAGAAGGTATTGTTTACTTGGGAACGAGTTCACGTAGCATCTGAATCAACTAAGTAGCCGAACTGAAGGAATGCTTCACAGCGGTGACACACAATCGCTTTGTTATTTACATATTAGTGATTAATGAAACTTTGTTGTCGGAAATAGAGCAAAACGCGACCTCCGCCACCTCTCAAACATTGTTCCAATTTCATACTGAACCCTAGTGATACGGTTCACTATACAATGCGTTGTAGATAAGTGGAACACATCATACCGTATAATGTTGCGTAATTAGTGGCTAAACAGAATTCGGTTCCGCCTAGGTATAGCCAATAGGAGTAACTACGATCAATTTATTTACGATCAGCTCTCCTATCAGCTGTGCCAAGCTTCATACAAATAATATTTTAGCATACTTAGGTGTACCTTTTTGTACCATAAAGTAATTACATACAATTTGTTCTTGTGAGTGGTTACAAGATCATAAGTATCACTCCATACAGGTAGTGGGTATAACATTGTTACTTTTGGCACATATGAGACATAAATATTATTATGGTTTTAGCAACTAGATATTTAGTAAAGTTCAGGATTGTACAGTTGGTAAGACTTCGGTTCCCGTACATTTATAACAAACTAGCGACCCGCCTGCTGCGCAGGGCGCCACTTATCTGCTCCAAAACTAACCAAACGTTCAAGTTAGAACCAACCATAGAAACACATCCACGAAATTTCATTGAAATCGGCAGGTGGTTTCGGAGCTCAGCGTGTACTAACATAGTGACACATGATTTTTATACGTATAACGGGATTGAAATCGTCACCTCATTATATAATAATTCTGGAAGATGAGTTGAACCAGTGTCGGAAGAACTACTCCTACTCCGTGTCGTTTTAGTTAGGTCACGGGTGAGTCGCACATTTACAGACGCGTTTGAGTTGGTGGGAACAAAGTAAACGCGTCGGTCGTCTATATAATAATACGCGACGATCGCATCGCTTTTGTTTGGAGCGTTTCTGACAGAATAACCAATCACGGGACGCGATTCGATTGACTGCTATTATTTTAGTTAGTCAATCACAGCAGTTAGGCAGTCTGTTCGCAAATAATATAGTGTCCGAAACTGGGTGCTAGCCCTGCTAGAGTATTATTTACAGCAAAGTATTTGGCACATAACCTGCTAGTAACCTATTAATAACTTCCTAGTTTAAGTAACTACGAGTTGAGTCCACACTTACCTAACACTAAGCTATATACAAAAGTATACAGACCCCTATGCCATTCTTATTTACATTGTCATTGTTTCAAATCTGTGAAAAACTGAAATGAACAAATACCATGACCAAGCTAATGCTAGCTGCAAAAGAGCATCAAATGGATCTAAGGGAGTGCAATACATTTTAGACAATAGTACTGAAACCAAAATGCAAGTGGTTAGTGGTGATTTTTGTTTGTAAAAAAATGTAATAATAATAATATGCTGCCTTAAAGTATCCACTCACTGTATTCAGTAAAACATAGTCTTATAAGCCAGCAGAGTAACAACTGGCAAAATGAGAGCATGAATAGCGTAGTGAGTCACAATAAACTAGAACATTTAGTTGAGATCGATCCGACGGACGCCGGGCGCGCAGCAGGCGTGGTCGCGGACTACTTCTTCTTCGGCTTCTTGGGGTTGCGCGAGCGGCTCTTGGCCTTGCACAGCGGACAGATGGGCGCGTTGCGGTGGATCTGCTGGTGGCACGACAGGCACGACTTCATGGGCGGCGGCTGCTGTCTGCACACAACACACACTCATGCGACCATCGCTCACCGCGCAATACGCATTCAATTGGGAATGCAATGGTGCTATGAAATACATTTGTTACAAGTGAAGTTTGATAACAATATTTAAAAAAATAGCGTAGATACATATAAAAAAATGTTTAAAAACCAAAATTGAAATCATAAAATTGGATTAAATAAATTGTAATCGAATAAATGAAGAGTTAATAGGTGTAGAGATCAGGGCAGGTAAGGACGGCCGGAGGGAAGTGAGGAAGAGAACAAAAAAGAGAAATAAAACATAATCGAACCTCAGCGACACCGTAATGAAATCTTGGTCGAGGGCAGACCTGAACGCGGGCGGAGGCGGCGGCGGCTTGCGCGGCGCTGCGGGCGGCAGGAACGACGCCAGCGCGCGGGGGGCGGAGCCCGGGCCCGGCGCGGAGCCCCCGCCCGGCAGCGCGGGGAAGCGGCTGCAAACACGAACGTCTTACTGAGAGCACGACCTTACCTACTGTATCATCTAAATTCGTTTGTGATATAAAATTTAGACTTTATTATGTATAAAAGTTTTTAGAATTTTAGACACCCCTTCATGACCCCTTTACTGTTGCATCACCCAAAAGCACAATGTGTTGCGAGCGGTTACATCACGCGCTACCCTAAACTGCGATTTTTAAATATAAATCCTTTCCCAGCAATACTTTTTGGTCAGTGTGTGTTTGTTCTACACAATGGTTAATTGTAAGCTAGATTATGGGTCTTGTTACACCCAGTATATTGCTCTGTATGAAGGAATCCTGGCAGTGAGGCACATACTCAGGCGTGATAGGGCTTCCCTCTTCTTCGTGCAGGTCGGGCAGGCGCTCCAGGCCGAGGCACTGGCGCCGCAGCAGGTCTACCTCGGCCTTCAGCGGCCGGTAGTCCTCGTGCAGCCGCGACGCCGCCGACAGCTTGCGCGTCATGCTCTCCTCTGTCTGCTTTATCACCGTCTCCATCTGATCACAAAAATATTATTAAGTGTTTGATTCAACAACTGTGAAATAAAGAAATTACACAATAAAACGGATCAATTTAATTTTCGAAATCTTTATGCTACAAAGTCTTCAGCAAGGTATAAAGTTAAACATGACAAGGAGGCCACAATTATTTGGAATTTAAAGCATATAGAACAGAATTGAAGTATTCGTAGCCAGCCATCACCAACTGACAGAGAAAATAAACAGTTTAAGATGTTACAATTGTGGGCCAACAATAGCGCGCGCCTAAGTAAACAAACACTCGCATCATCGTGCCCGTGTATTAATAGCTCACCTCCTAGTCTGTCGATTGTGATTCCTGTACTTTCAAACAATCCAATATGTATTGAATAAACTTTTGTAAATTAATGTCATATTAAATAGACCTTTCTTTATTCATCTTTCAAACACATTCATTACATTTTTAAATATTTCTTAAAAAGAACCATATACAAAAACATTTAAAAATATAAAGATACTGGTGGTGAGGGCTCTAGAAACAGGAGCCTCCTCACATTGAGAGCCCTTTCGAGGAGTACTGCCTTCTGAATCAGGCCCTTGGTCCAACTGCCTAAGCAGAGCTTCGAAAGATGGTCATCGAGGCTCTTGGCATTGGCCGTTACGACAATCTGAACAATGATAGCCAAGTTCACATTCCACATGTCAACAATCTCATGTGCCAAGTTGAGATATTTTATTTGTTTCTCTTTCTCAGCTTTCACGACAACCACCTTATTTTTATACAAATCTTCTACATTTTTAAATATTTCATAAACTAAAAACAATATAAAAAACATTTAAAATATAAAAATTGTAGCCCACCGGTATCGGAAACAGGGTCCAAGCTACCGGCGGTCAGGGCTCCAGAGAGAGGAACCTCCTAACAATACAAGCCGTGTCCAGGAGTACCGCTTTCTGAATCAAACCCTTGATCCAGCTGCCTAACGAGAGCCTCCTCAGGTATTGACGACAACCACCTTTGTTACTACGGGGTGCAATATTCAACTAATGTGAAAAAACACATTTTACATCCTTTTCAAAGAGAACCGTCAACCCACATTTGAGTGTTGAGATATAGAACTGAAGAAGACATTAATTGTTCCATCTTTAACTAGTAAACCATCATACAGCGTTGATATCGGCATGTATCTGGCGCAGCTCCTCCACGTGGCTCATCTTCTCCTGCTGCAGTAGCTCCATCTCCCGCTTGTACTGCGCCAGGCAGCGGCCCTCCTGGTCCCCGCTGCGCACCTCGTTCAGGATACTGCGCTTCATACGCTCCAGGGTTATTGTTTTATTTCTGGAAATATTTAATGCATGCAGCTATTAACTTGGTCAGATAAGATGAACATACTCAGTAAGTACATATTTTATTCAAAAATAAAAATTCATTAAATTGAGCTAGGTTATTTATTTTTTGGATTGATGCGTTATTTTATTTTTCTACATTTGTAACCTATCCAATACACTTAATAATCTATAACCCACCGCTAAAATATTTCGCTCCGAGCCATTTTTAGTTTCATTCACTTAGAAACTAGTATACAAAACGAAATAATCCGTCTGAGGGTCGTCTTACATTTGAATCCGTTAAGTATTACATTCTTAGTGTTTAAATTTATTTATTTAATAACCTTTTTTTTAAGTTCATTGTGCACAGAAACTTATAAAAAATAATAAACATTTCAAACGATGTCAAGTGTTTATTGATCGAGTCCACAGGTGCGATTTGAAAAGGCATTTTGAAGAATTTATCAATAATAAATCGACGTACCTGATCTCTTTCATAGCTTCTAATTTATGATATATTTCACGTTCGTTTTCTGCGGTCATTTCTTATTCAATTGCTATTAAAAACTACGAAAATAAACGAAAATGCAATCACGAAGCGAAAATTAAATTCACGCAGTTGCCGTGCATGAACTAATAGTGATGTTACAAACGTTTACTTCACTCGACTTCACTTCTTCACTGTCGGTCGTTCATAAAATAGATTGGACCTTTGTAGGATTTTGATTCGGGTCATTCTCTTCTTTGGATACATGTCATTTTACATATATTTATTATTATTATCGGTCTGTAAAGTTAGTAAATAATGTGCGCGTAAAAATAATATGTTACTAGATTTATAAATTTTTTAGTTACTTGTAACTAGATCTATCTATTTTTCGAATCTTAGATGACCTAAAAAATTACTTCATTTGTTTCTCAGAATTTACCGTGATTATCACATTAGTAATTTTAACAATAACTTTTTTTATGATGGTTTATGGTTCGTACATCACTAGGAAAAATAAAAAAAAGAAATGAAAGGAAAATGGCCGCTTGACCATTGATAGCGGCTTGCTGTCAAAATAGTGGAATCATTTTAGTACAACGCGTACGCAATAACTTGTGTGGAAACAATCTTGATGCATGATATTATTTAGCTTACCGAATGAATATCTCTTATTTTACCTTAGTTGACTCGAATATTACTTGGCGGAGGTCATTTACACCTTTGGAACTGGCTTCGTGTCGTGCCCACTAAATTCCAATCGACACTGTTTATTTGTGACAATGAGCGAGGAAGGCAGCGAGGATTCGCCTCCACGGCCCAAGCGCAAGATCAAGAAAGTGATGGTGCTCTCGTCAGACTCGAGTTCGGACAGCGACGAAAGCGTCACCGTAGCGGGGACACGGAGAAAGAGATTGAGGGTGACTGAGCAAACTTCAACACGTTAACGTTATATTAGCGCTGGGATACGGATTACTACAATGAGTGTGTTTCAGGTGCTGAGTGATGACGGCAGCGACAGCAGCGGCAGCTCTGTGGTGTGCGCGGGAGCCCGCCGCAAGCGCGCGCTGCCCAAGTTGCGTGACTCGGAGGGCGACAGCGACACGTCAGGGTGGGCCACAGACCACTCGGACGCGCCCAAGCCTGCAGCCTCGGCCACTAAACTCGCTTCTGGTTTTGCTTCGGACAGCTCGGAAGGCAACTCAGACAAATGCTCCATTTGCCTTTTGCGTTTCACTGATCAAGAAGTGGGGACACCACAGAGCTGTGAACATATCTTTTGCTTGGATTGTATCACAGAATGGTCAAAAAATGTCAACACCTGTCCAGTAGACAGAATGACATTCGATTTCATAGTAGTGCGAGCATGTGCCGGGGGTCGTGTGCTACGCACTGAACCCGTGAAGGTGGTGGAGCGCAGACCTTCAGTTGAGCTGCTTGTGATTGAGGACCCTACTGTCTGTGAGGTAAATATGATGATGCAACAACATTCTGAGTACTTGTAGTAGTATGGTTACTGGTTCAAGGTGTTAACATTGAAAATTCGTTATTGTTATTACTCACAAGTCACAGAAAAAATGTTAGCATTTTTAATCAAAATCAAAATATTTTATTTCACATAGGCCTAGATGGTCACTTATAAAACGTCAACAAAAAGGTGCACGGTTTGGATTAGTTGTTTCGTATGGAGAAGAACTGGCAAGAAACTCCATGGTTACTCTTTTCAAATCATTTGGTATTAAAATATTTTCATGGAGACAGCATTTGTACTTAAGTATGGGGGGACAGTGTAGGCCCAACAATAAGTCGTTACTTACTACACATAAAATGTAGAACAAAATAAAAAGTTAACAAGCAGTTGGGAATCTACGAAGCCTACAATGTTCACACATTCACAAACAATGGATAAAAAAGAATCTATACAAAGGTAAGAAAATATTGTAAAATATTAAATGAAATAAGTGACACAAATATTGTTGTCAATGCTGTAACTATTCTGAGCAAAAGATGTATAAATGATTGGAAAACTATTGTAAAAATCTGATTCGAAAGAAGAGAAAAATTGAGATTTAGGTATTACAATTTCGTGTTTACTATGTGAATTTATATTATGAAATTCGCTTCTAATTTTGAAAAGCCCTCGATTTTTGCGGACATATAAAATACATTCTAAGATATAAAGTGAAGCAGGGTCAGTATATCAATCTCTTTAAAATTTTTCTGTGAGGGACTCGCGAGGACCCATTTTATAGATTGCGCGGACTGCTCTCTTTTGTAGAATGAAAATTGAGTCAACGTCTGCTGCTGATCCCCACAGCAGAATGCCATAATACTGTGGAAATAAGCATAGTGTACTAGCCTAGCTGTAGCCACATCAATTAACTGCCTTATTTTTCTTACTGCATATGCAGCTGAGCTTAACCTACTCGAAAGAGTTGTAATGTGCGCGCCCCACTGCAATCAATAGTAATCCCTAAGAATACTGTTTCCGCTATAACATCAAGTTTTTTGCCGTCAAGATTTAAATCCAGATCCCGTTGTGGTACATTCAATCAATTGAACAAGTCAGTCTGTGTTCTGTGTGATAAACTGGATTACCAAATGAATATGTGCATTACATAATTTTGCATTATAGGTGTGTGGCCGCACAGACAATGAGGAAACCATGCTTCTGTGTGATGGATGTGATCTTGGATATCACATGCAGTGCCTCACCCCACCACTGTCAGAGGTAATCTAACCAATATATCAAACTGTTTGACAGATTCATCATCTTCCTGGCCTTGACCCATTCTACTTGGGGTTGTTGCAACTTGTTTACTTCTTCCATTCTCTCCTGTCAGACATCACAGCACCACTTACTCCTTGCTCTTTCATATCATTCCTCACACACATCCATCTATCTTTTCTTTGGCCTTCCTCTCCATCCAACAACATTCTTATCAATTACTCTTTTAGCCACATGCGTTTCAAGCTACTTGACGGACTGCAATTGAATGATAGATGCACAATGTTTTCATGTATCCTTGTATTGCAGGTTCCTATTGATCAGTGGCTGTGTCCCAATTGTGACAATCTGCTATCAGATGTGGATTTCTTATTTTCTGGCATCACGGATATGGACATACCAATTTCATCTAGAAGTGCATTAATCAGAGAAGGTAGGAATGTTAGATCATCACGGACTCACAGCGCAGATGAACCATCAACATCCTCAGGCCACAGAGGCAGTCGCAGTCGTGTAAACTCTGATGATATACCAACAACATCAAGAGGTACGCGCTCAGCACAGGGCAGTAGCTCCCGAGCAACTACGAGCAGACGCAAAACTACTGCCCACACAAACCGCAGAAGGCCAAAGAGAAGAAGAACTAAAACTGTCATTATTGAGTATGAAGTACAAGAAAATGGTAAATTTCCGGTCACAAAACGAGTTAAAAGGAAACTGAAGAAAAGGAAGGTAAGGGCATGTTATTTGAATGTTGTTGGATTACTTACTTACGCCTCGACTTTGGCATTTGATACGGTTGTCTGTGTGCAGACGTCGCGTCGTGTGCCGCGCACGGCAGCGCGGCGCTCGCACGTGCTGGCCAGCGTGCGCGCGGCGCTGGCGGCGGCGGGCGCGGCCGGCGCGCTTGCGGGCACGCAGCTGGCGGCGCGGCGCGGCCGGGCCGGCATCCCGGCGCTGAGCCTGTTCGGCGACGCGCAGCAGCTGGACTACTTCTCGGAGGACGACGAGCACGGCGTGTCGGAGAGCGCCAGCACGGCCGTGGCCGCGCGCCCCACCTCTTCTATACTCAGTGCTTACAGACAGGTTATTGCAGCTGCAGAATTTTCATTATATTATTTTTGACGTTTTTACTATTTTTATCTAATGATAACTTTTGTCTTTGTTTATTCCCAGGCAAGAAGAAAGATGATCTCCATTCCGTCTCCGACGCACGCGTCGTCGGTACCGGACGTCCTCTCCTCTATACTCGAAAGTCAAACTTTACTTCATTCGAAAAAATCTGTCGTGTCCATATCTGTAGACGGCAGTGTCAATATTAAATTAGAAACTCGCGAACAGTCTAAGGTTCCAAGGAAACAATCCGACGAGCCGAAGAAACAGGACAAGGTAGATCTCTCGCAGGGAGAGGACGCCGCGAAGAAAGTGCCGTCGTACCCCGGACAGTCGCGCGGCGGGCGCGGTTGGGGCGGCGGCTACACCGGGAACTACCACCGCGAGCAGGGCACCAACAGTCTCAACAGCAGGGGCGGCAACTACGACAACAACAGTGGCGGCTACCAGAACCGCCAGGGGAACGCGTTCAATCAGAACAACAACGCGCGCCGCGACGACATGGACACGTATAACAACTACTCTAGGAGACCACACCAGTATCCGCAGGGAGACGACCTTAATGTCGACCGCAACAGGAGACAACCTCCCGAGCAGAACCGCGGCCAGAACAACCAACCGCCGCACCCGCGCAACGAGCAGGGCCGCTACAGCCTGGCGCCGGCCTGGCAGCCCTACGTGCCGCCGCCCGTGCCGCCCAGAAACGACCCGCCTCCTGTGCAACACAGGCACTCTTTTGGGGGGTTCGAGAACCCTCTCGACATGAGAATGGCTCCAATTCGGCGACAGAACTCGACAAACAGTAACCCCGAGCCGTCGGTCACGCCACATGCACAGCAAGCGCCGAAGCCTCAGGCGCAGCCCTACCGTCCGCTGCCAGAGCCGCCGATGTTCAAATTCGACAAAACGCCCGAACTCGACAAGTCAGAAGATGAGAAGAGTGATTCTAGCTTAGTCATAGATACCGAAAAGTACGATCCTACCGAGCCCACCAACGACGACGACAGCGGCGACGACGACGATGACGACACTGCGCCGGCCGACGCGGAGCCGCAGCCCGCCCCGCCGGCCGCCGGCCCCGCCCCCGCCCCCGGCCCCTCGCCGCCCCGCGTGCAGGCGCTGGCGGGGCTGGAAGCGCTGGCCGTGCCGCGCACGGTGTTGGACAGTTGCGTGCGCGCCGTGCTGCACGAGCACCGCGCACTGCTGGCGCCCGCGACCGCCCCGCGCGCCGCCAGCGACGACGATTCCGAAGGCGATTGCCCCAACTTCTCCATCTACTCCGCCACCAGCGTGCACATCGCGAACACCTCGGCCGAGCTGCCCTGCGATGCCGCGCCGCCCGCGCCCCTCGCGCCGCTGGCGTCGCACGACGGCCTGGAGGACCTGGTGCAGGAGGACGACGACTCACCCGAGCCCAGCGACCCGCCCCGCGCGCCCGACCCGCCGCCGCGCCCCGCGCCTGACCACACCGTCAGGAACAAAACTGAAGAAGAATTGAAAGAGAAAGTCTCTAAAAGGTGTCCCATCACGACTAATCCGCGTAATCCCATCAAGATTAAACTTAACACTCCATCTTTGATTAAACGACAAGTTAGCCTGTATGACGAAGAAATGGACGAGGAGGAAGAAGTTCCTGAGGACAGCGAGAGTGCGCCCACTACGGAGCCCGGCGATGAGCTGCCGCTCAACAAGATCGCGCCGGAGCCCGACGTGCCAGCCGCACGCACAGTCCCACCCGCTGAGGAAGAAGAGGCTGCCAATCTCGTGCTAGAGACCGAAGCCATCGAGCCGGCTAGTGCAAACCACGAGGAAACAGACGAAATAGAAGAGGAAGTCACAAAGGGAGTAAGTGAAATAGAGAAAGATGCTACCACACCTGACATCGAGGAGGAACCGACCACACCCACAGAGAGAGCAGCGTCCGTAACCGACGACAAGCTAGAGGACGACGACGACAGCATGGAGAGTGCGGAGCGTGCCGCCACGCCGCCGCCGCGCCGTCGCGCCTCGTCCTCCGACGACGAGCTGTCCGGCGCCGACACCGAACTGCCCGCGCTCGACCACGACCATACGAATGGCTCTGTCGACAGAAATGATGACCTTATTGAAAAAATGACTGAATCCATCAGCGAGACCGAAGACGAGAGGAGTTACACGCCCTGCCTTGACGAGAACAAGTCCAAGGACACGTCCCTGGAGACCGAAAAGGATAAGGGCATCGAGGGGCTCGACACCGAGATGATATCCGAAGACGAGGGCAACGGATTGTTCTCCGACAACGAGCGCGCGCCCTCCGAACAGTCGCGCGCCTCGCCCGCGCCCGCGCCCCCGCCCGACGACGAAGAGGGCGAAATCGTAGACAAGAAGAAGGAACCGCGCGCCGATGAAACCAAGAAGAAGAAGAAGAAGGACTCCAAGAAGGAGGGCAAGGACAAGAGCAAGGGCAAGGGAAAGAAGTCCGAGGTGGCCTTCAAGAAGCTCAGCAAGAGCGGCAAGGAGCGCAACTATCGCGACAAAGACAAGAAGCGCGAGCGCCGCGAGTCCAGCTCCGGCTCGCGCGAGCGCAAGCTCCGCCGTAAGGAGAGGCGCAAGGACCTGGAGCGATACGACGTGCGCACGCTCGTGTCAGAGCGCCGCCGCCGCCCCAAGGACGCCTTCGGGCGCGACGTGTCCCCGCGCGCCTCGCCCTCGCTCAGCCGCTCCCCGCCGCGCCTCACGCCGCGCCGCTCTGCCTCGCGCCCCTCGCCCCCTCCCCGCGCGCGCCGCGCCTCGTCCTCCCCGCGCCGCGCCACGCCCTCCCCGCGCTCCGCGTCGCCCGGCCCGCGCCGGCGCCGCCGCTCGGCCGAGCGCGACAAGCGGCCCGAGCCCCGCCGGCGCCGCGAGCCCGAGCGCACAAGGAAGCGCCGCCGCTCCGGCTCCGGCTCCAAGAGCCCGCGCCCCAAACCCACGAAGAGAAAGAAGCGCGTCCGCTCAGAGCGTTCCACCTCGCGCCGACGCTCACCGCGCAGACGCAGCCCGCGCCGTCGCCGCCCACGTCGTCGCAGCGCCAGTCGCACGCCGGAGCCGTCCCCGGTACCGTCGCCGGGCGCGGCGGAGGCCGGGCCGGGCTCCGTGGACTCGCGCTTGCTGTCTCCGCGCACGCCGCCGCCCGAGCCGTCTCCGCCGCCGGCGGCGCCCGAGGAGCGGCAGGAGCGGCCCGAGCGGCGCGAGCGACGCCGCCGCGACCCCGCCCGCCACCGGCGAGTACGCGACGCCGCCGGCCCTTCCAAGGAGGTGTTCACGTCCGGAGACAACATCCTCGTCAGCGTCAGCTTCAAGGAGCAGGAGCGCGCCGAGGGCGACGAGCGGCGGGAGCGGCGACGCGAGCGTAGGCGTCGTCGCCGCCGGGCTGCGCCCCCGGGGCCCGAGGAGGCCGCGCCGCGCCCCGTGGCCATCATCGACCTGGAGCGCTCGCCCTTCCGCGAGCTCACGCCGTCGCCGCGTAACGTCATCGTGCTGAGCGACAGCGAGCCCGGTGAGAAGGAGCCGGAGCGGCCGGCGGCAGCGGGCCCGGCGCCCGCGCCCTCTCCGGCGCACGCCGTGGGCCCCAAGACGCCGCCGCCGGCGCCGGTCGCGGCGGCGGAGGAGGCGCGGGGCCCGCTGACGCCGCCGGAGCCGCCGGACTCGCCGGACGCGTACGACCCGTACGAGCCCACGCGCTCGGCGTCCGGCTCGCCCGGCTCGGCGCAGGCCAGTCCGCCGCGCACCTGCATGACGCTGGAGGCGGCGCAGAAGACCAACATGTCCGCCGACGAGGTCATCGACCGACGTCCGCTCTCACCCATAGAAAAGGTACTTTATATATTACGATAGTTAATGAAATATGTACTAGGTGGTAGGTTAAACTAAAGTACAAACTTTAAGCGAGTGAAATACTCTTAAGAGGGCTTGTACAGAAAGTTGGTAACGTCGCAAATAGCGGTCAAATTTAACTTTTTTAATTTTAATTGCAATTAAAACACTGCATTTGATGTTGTAACCATTTTAGGTGCAAAAAAAGCACTTGGAAAGTTTCCAAATACTTTTTTTTACATCTAAAACTAAATATTCGGTGTTACGATATTAATTATTGCATTTCATAATCAATACTTTAGTTCACTATTTAGCCATATTTCTTATTTCCATAAAGTAATATTGCCAAATTAATCAAAACAGCAAAATATTTGACAGCTATTTGCGACGATGCCCAGTATCTGTACAAGCGCTCTTAAGTATGAATAGCATCTACTGTAGCTATAGGTACTAGAGTGGTGCTGCATCCTGTATTCAATCCTTCCTCTTTTTTATATATGCAATTAAACAATTTAAACCCGATTGTTGTGTTGTAGTATTATGTACTAATAGAAATGACGTCCACAGGTAATGGCATTGCTCCAGTCCACGCGCGACGTGTCTCCGGAGCCCCCGCCGGGCGACGCGGCGTCGTCGGCGCCCGAGGCGGGCTCCCCGCCCCCGCCGCCCCCGCCCGCCCCGGCCGCGCCCGCCGCGCTGGCGCCGCCCGCGCCGACGCCGGCGCCCGCGCCTCCCGTGCGCATCGTGCTGCCGTCGCCCACGCGCTCGCAGCCGCCCAAGCTGTTCCTGGCCAAGCCGTCCCCGATCAAGTCGGACCCCATCAAGCCGCTGCAGGCCACCGTGGCGGCGCGGCGGCGCGACGAGTCGGACGCGGACGACTCGCCGTACTCGCCGGGCTCCAGCGACTTCGGCGACCTGTTCTCGCCGCCGCCGGGCGCGCGCGGGCCCTTCGACGCGCTGCTGGAGCGGCCCGCGCGCCGCCACAAGCGCGGCGCGGCCGCCAAGGTGCCCGTCAAGCTCAACCGCAAGAGAGGTACTGTGCCACCTCCCCCCCGTGCACCGCCCGAGGACGACGCGACGCGAGCGCTGGCCGCGTGTACTGACGCTGTGTTTCTGTCAGCAGGTAAAACGCAGGTGGGCGTCAAGATCGATGAGGACAACCTGAAGATCCTGGATGACCTGCCCAGCTCCGCCGTCGAGATGCAAGTGAAGAGCAAAGTGAGCAATCACGCTGTTTATGTGTGTGATCGAAATTATCATTATTTAGTACGTAGTGCTCTCGCGTTTGCATGATTCGCTTGATAGAGCTCGTTTTGTTTGATTTTGTTCGATCGCGTGATGTGAGACTATAGCTGGCGACATGTTGCAGTTCCTGAAGAAGCTGAACCGGCAGGAGCGCGTGGTGGAGGAGGTGAAGCTGGTGCTGAAGCCGCACTACAACAAGAAGCACGTCACCAAGGACGAGTACAAGGACATCCTGCGCCGCGCCGTGCCCAAGGTACCCACACTACTCACCTCCACACTGTTGCGCCGCAACTCGTTGACCCTCCCTGCCGTGACAGGTTTTCATACCAACAATAAAAGTCGTAAAAATCTGATTATTTACAGAACGCGGTGATCTCAGCTTAGTGCTCATTATTTACAGTAAATAATAAGTATGCTAATTAATTGCGTTGTTTCAGATCTGTCACAACAAGACGGGCGAGATCAACCCGGCCAAGATCCAGGCGCTCGTGGAGGCTTACGTGAAAAAGTTCAGGAAAAAACATAAACTGGGACTATAGTGCCGCTAGTAATAGTTGTATACATAGTGTAGCATAGACGAGTCCGCGCCCGCGCCCGCTCAGATGTTTTATCAGAATATTGTAATTATAATTTATGTATGGACGATCTATTTTACTTAAACTTTTATTTAAATAAATAGTATTTAATTATTAAATTAATATGATATTGTTTGTTTTGGTCTGATCTCCGTCGAGTCAATACGGTAATGCGTTATTGTTAAGATAGTCAATTTATGTGAAATGACATTGCAAGTATTAATTTAATATCATGTAATTACTATCCTTACAATAAAATGTGAGTCGTGTAGTGTGAGTGTGACGCTCACTGCTCCCTCACGGTCTAAACGTATGAGCAAATTATTTATTCATCTCAAAATTAAACAAAGCAACTAGAATATCCTGTTGCCCAACTTTTTGTTAATCATACCAGGCAATGTTGAAGACTAAAAAAAAAATCTGAATTTGTTTTTATTTTTTAACATAAACTCCAAAAAAGACACTAGATATAAAAGTAACCAGTTCATATTATAATTCTTAAACACCTCTCCTTATTTCCCATAGGTTTCAATAGTTCGTAGCCGACCGCACACAGCAGCAACAGACGACGTAACGTTGCTACATATCGTAGCGTCATGACGTTGCAGTCATGATTCCGAACCCAACCGCAGATGGACGCTCCAACGTCGGTGGCACTACTGATCTGCGGTCGGGTGACACGTCTGCGATCGGGCGACGTGTCGCTAGCTGCGGAAGGTATTTCATAGAAACACAGAAACCAGTGGTGTCGGAGCGACACGTCGTCTGCTGCTGCTGTGTGCAGTCGGCTGCGAACTCGTGCCTTTACAATATTTTTGTAACGGAATGAGAAAGCCAAGGACCGCAACTTTTTTTTTAATCACATCTTACGTCTGACTGTATGAAGGATTCATGTTGTTAATTTATTTATAAATTCATTCCATTTTTCAGTATATATAGTCCGACATCCGCTAGTTACACTACCAGTTAACCAGTATTTTCTGATGAATCTCCATTTGCCCATTCAATTGTATGTCGTCTACCATAACATTCCACTTGTTGAACCATTACACCGGAAACATACTTAAGCCCATAAGAATATGTCTGAGCCACCATCTTCCAAGCAATCTCGTAGAACTGGTGCGTGGACAGTCGGCAGCGTGCACGAGACTGGCGTGCGCAGGCTCTCGCAGCGGGACGGCCGCACCGCATTAGATCCTCCAACATTCTGCCCTTGTAGTAGCAAATGTAGTAATTGACATTTTACGAATTTCTGTTTTACCAAAGATGAGATCAGAAAAGCCAAGAAGTCAAATAATAAGGAGAAAAATGCAGCTAATGTAATAGCAGCAAGTACATTATGCAAGTACTGCATTTGCTATAAGCGGGGCACTATTACTTGCACTGAATGAGACATGATGTAAGGGCGCGCAACGAGCTCCGTGCTCGGGCGCGTACAAATTGTAATGAAGTTCAATTTGTTACGGTAGACTCGTGGCCTGTTCACTGTGCACACGTAGCGAGCCCGCCTTTTTGAACTCGCTCGCTAATGAATAGTCAGTTTGACGGGTATACTAAGAACAGTCTAGAGTCCTTTCTTTTGTGTTGAAACGCCAACGCTCAGGAGATCCTACATTTGTATGTAGATAAATAAAAGTGAAACTAGATAATAAGACAGCTTTGGTATCATGTGTCATGTAACGCTATTTCAGGCGATTATCGACTTTATGGTCAGTGTGGCCGAGCTCGTATTTGGACATGTTATAGATCTGATGAGATTCTTGAAATCTGAGTTATTTAGACTCAGATTTCTAGAATCTCATTAGATTATTAGATTTTTGTAACATTTAAAGCTACTAACAGTATTGTCAAGGTTGTCAATAATATTCAAACTGCCTTATCCTGTTCTTTGCCACCGATGGCAACGCGCGACGTGATAGGACTACGCACCATGCACGTTACTACGCAGTAACGTGAATGGTGTATAACATTTAAGGAGAATACCATGAAGCTATAAAATGCAGGCCACACCGTCAGCCAGCGAGCAAGCCGCTAGCCGCTCTTTTCTTACTTCGGTTTGGCACTTTAGGTACTCGGCTCGAGCGAACATTATAAATGCTTCTACTCGGATTACGTTTGTTCAACGTCTGCGAGTGTACATAATTCTCTAATTTCATAGTAAATTAAATATTAAAACTAGCATAAAGTTACGTCAACCGGTTTTTATTGTTAACAGAGGCAGTTATGTTTGTTGTAGTTTAGGCTAGTCATACAATAGAATAAGATGAAACTCAATATGTCGAGCGAATTGCTCGGCACTGAGACCACATTACATAGCGCCTGACGAGTGCGGCGTCCTCGACCAAGGGTTACCTTGGGCACGAGTCACAAATGAACATCATTATGTTACTTATGGAGATTGAAAGTGTTTAATCGTTTTTGTATTCAGATTCCAAGATTTCTTCTTTTTTTATGATGTGCGAGTTGTTCAAATAATGTTATAAATTACAAAATATGAAATAAAAGAAAGATATTTTTTCACAACGTTTTATTTCTAAAATACAAACATAAAAAAAACTTAAAGGACAGCATTGTCATGTGTTATTCTGTCAAATGTTGTGTCATGGCGATGACTTTAGTTGTTGATGTAGCAACACTGCATCTATAATTAATCGATATTAAAAAGCTTGGATCGATTACGGCGCAAGGGGGTGACAATGACTACACTACTCAAATATAATATTAGTCGATTACGTCGTGAAAGTGTCGCTAGAGGACGCTCGGCCGGTTCACACGGCGGGCGCGAAGCCAATGCGCTTTCCGGCCACGTCGAACTCGGTGTAGTACTTGCCGATGAACACGTCGCCCAGGATCCACAGAGGCCCGTTGGGCGGCGGGATGTCCAGGCCCATGAAGCCCGACAGGCACACCGTCTTGCCGAACTGCGACACCTGCGCACGCGCACCTTACCAGTCACTTCGCGCTGCCACTGACAGCAGCGCCGTTTCCACCATAGAGGAGACAGAACGGAGCGGTGCAAGATACGACCAATTACGTTGAAACGAGAGACGCGATGTGGACTTTAATCAATTTGATGGGTTAATGACCACAAGTCTCCTTACCGCTCGTCTTCGCTTTGGTGGAAACCGAGCCTTAGTAAGCCACCTTCCCCGTTATTAACCAACCCAGAGTCAAGTTATACTAAACTTTGAAAAAGGGACGGTAAAACTGAAGTTAAAGCTGATTGTCACTCTATGTTTATTAAATAATGGGTCAGATTTACTTAAATGTTTGACTTTGTAGAGCGTCATGACGTGAGCCAAACAGTTGTATTCAAGCTCTGTCCATAATGATTTTATACCTCGCATGGATATTCTCGCCTCGACAAGCTGGTCGAGAGGCGAGAATGTCCATACGACTCTACGTAAAAGAGTATATAATCAGTATGTTACAGTACATGTATCGTTACTGTGTGGTGTACTCACGCGCAGTACGTAGTCGGTGCCCTTGAGCGTAAACTTGGTGCCGGCGATGGTGAAAGAGACGGGCGGCAGCTGCGGGATGAGTGAGCAGTCCACCACGTACTGGCCGAACGCCATGGGCGTGGCGCCCAGCGCCTTGTTCAGCGCCTCCACCTCGGCGCTGGGGCCCGCGATCAGCGACGTGCCCGAGTCCGCGATGGCTTCGCAGCCCTGCGGAACATGTGTGAGTATGTCTGCATCGTTCTCCTGTCCTTATACCAATATAGTTGGGGACGGCGCAAAATATTTTCTTCAACCATACGAGAGGTATTTAAAAGCAGAAATTTCAATGACATATGCAGGGAATATGATTTAGATCCGTTCACAATTAGTGTGAATTCGGCCAGAAGGTGCTTACCCAACTAGCAAAAAAGTTATATAATATTAGAACTATACAACTAACAGACATGTAAGGGCTTTATAACAATTTTGCAGCAACTAAACAGTTGTAAAGTAGTATTCAGTTCGACGCATTAGTTATATTAATTTAAGTCATATTAATGTGTCTGGTAAATGTCATCTCAATAATTTATATGACGGTCATATAACGTTAAGTCGAGTAAACGTTTCAGTCAGGAAACAGTGATGAGTCGCCATGTTTTGTAAATTTAGAACCTTTTATTCAACACTTAAATAACAAACTGTTATATAATGATTTTATAGTTAACTATTATAGAATCGTCATAATAGGTCGTATATACCACCTTTAAGTAACTTTTAGGTTGAAACGTTATTCTAAAATAACTTAAGAACCCTAATTGCAACCGTCATGGTGGACGCCATAGATGATACAAAAAACATGTATAAGACCAATAGTTATATAGATGTCTAAATGCAGTCGCCCAATGTCTATTGGCAATATGGTGGAAATTATTGATGACAATTATATATTTTATTTTTATAAATAATACTGAAACACCAATATTATGGAGACCCATTAAAATATTAACGAAGATAATCATACATATCATCGAAAATTTTAAATTCCCAACTAAAAGTCAACGCTCGTCATCTTCCACCACAGTAAGCTTTCTTTACATTAAATTAATAAATAGTATTAAAACATTTGACTTATACTTTTTTATAAGTTTTATAACAACACAATAAATTGTCACACAAATTGTCTAGCTTGTACCACAGACCGACCACCAGCATAAGAAAACGTCTATACGATGATATAGTATTACTAGAAACTATTACAAACCTTACCAGTTAAACTTACAATGTCTACGTGATTTTTACTCAACGTTATTGTCGCTGACGCGACTGCAAAACGACCCCTACACGATTAAAATGTTGTATAATCTGCGCCCAAACCCCCGTTATATTTACGTATAAAAAACTATTATAAGACCATTTTAATATGGCTGAAAGTTAAATAAAAAACGTTATTGTACCATTTATATGACATGATTTTGCTACTTGGGTAAGCCTCAAATTTTTCAAGTAGCGGTAGGTTAATTATTGTTTTTATTATTTTACTTTTACTTTTTTCTCTATTATTTTAGTCATATAATTGCAAGCCAAGTATTTATATTCTTCTTACTTTGATTAAAGCGGTGTATTTTCTGTTTTTGTGCTCACACCATAATTTATTTTTTATTCAAAGTCTATACGTGAGGATTTGTAATTGGCTTTCTGGTGACTATGGTTTCCCTGTTTGTGTGTTTTTATTAGCTGTAAGTCCTCCATGTACTAAAATAAATAAATAAATATTAGTCGTCATCTCATGAGTCTCCTTTTCTGCCCGTATCATCTTTCACACAGTCAATCATTTCTTTGGTCTTCCCCTACTCTTACAGCGAGTTACATTCATACTCAAAACTTTCCTCATTCCTCCTATCATATGCTCATACCATGACAACCGATTACAAGACAAGTCACCCTCAACAGCGCCACTTTCAGACTTCCTTTTATACAGGGTGGATTTTTTCAACATTACCTGGAGGGAAGTACCCTATACTGAAGATAGTAAATTTTACTCAAAGTTTTCCTTTCATTAAATTTATCATGTTTGTTAGAGAGATTTGATTCTTATGATTGACCCTTTCGATTGATGCCATAAAAGTACAGGATGTTACTTTTTCGATTTCCGAGTGTCAAAAAAGTCAAAAGCATTTATTTCAATTAAACCATCACAGGCACTTTTGAATGTCAAAAAAACAAAAAGAAGAGAAGCTACAGTCACAGTCACAAGACTTACACCCGTATTCCAGAAGCCGACTTAAGTCCATTTTTGAACCTAAGTCGACATTTGTTGTCATGGCAACAGGTGAAGAACGCCCACCACGGCATCAGCAACACCCACTCAATGATGTTCATAAGGTGAGGACAGACTATTTGTAACAAGATATCGAGCCACTTGACACTTTGTTAAAACTTGATTTTGATTTGCTTGTAACATTTCATCGAGCAAAAACACGAGCGCGGGCAAATCGTACAACATGGAATGAGGTGCGTGGACTGAGGGGTCGTGCTGGACGTTTCTTCTCGTAATTCGGTCAGTGTTTTTTTTTAATACAACTCATCAAGATAAATTGCAGCACACGCGACTTGCAAGTCCAACATATCAACGAAGAGTAAATGCCACACAGTAAGGACAGTCATTAAAGAACACCACCGGCTTACTCCTTTTGCTTCGTCTACGTTCATACATCTGGTCACTGCCACCTGACCTTTTTGAAGAACAATACTAATAAAGTTTGTCCTTCTAGGGTGTTCTCTTTCGGTAGCCTTTTACTCGTCCTCTCAACATGACCAAGCCATCCAAACATATTCTTTTAATTTTTTGTCTCTATATCTTCTTTTCAACCGCAACCTTGCATTATATCATTCCTCAATTTATCAACCAATGTTACAATACGTGGAAATGCTCATATGAGTACTCACCTTAATCTACCTCAAAAACATGCTGTCCATTTCAAACCCAAATAAGTATGTTGCATGAAGGTTGCAAGCTGCTTTGTATGCTAAAAATGTTATATTAAAATACGTCACAATGCTAGAGTTATCATAAATTGATGTTCTACCAAATGCTCTTGGTTGACATCATTTGTCAAAGAACTTAAAACCTTAAAACGGATTTACTTGAAAATAAATATTTATTTTCATTTATGGTTCATTTATAAGATTTTCACTTAAAATAATGGCATCAAAATTTTCTTTTCGTCTGGTGAAAAGTCGTGCGTACAGAAACTTGTCCGCAAGTACATGCTCCATCAAAATACCACGTTGTCGGGCAGCCCATCAGCGAAAAAATGTGCTTGGGCTCGCCTAACCCTGCGAGCCCAAGCACCAGTTACATCTGCTGAAAATGGAGGAGCAAAAGTGGCTGGTGAAAGCAGCAGAAGAAGCATACCAAAAGGCAAAACTCGAATGTTTGAGTACCGCCCAGATACTTCGATTCAGCGAATTTACAAGGGACGAGGCCGAAAAAATAAATTAAATTATTATTATACAAGCCAACTGGTTTTTATTTTATTTAAAAGTAGTATCCCGTATAACAAATAACAAAATTATCTAAATTACACATTTATTGACAAGCAAAGGAAATTTTTAATTTTCATTCACGTAGGACTACGTTAGACTGGATCCAGTCTCTAGGTTAGTAAAACCCAACAACACTGCATGGCCTGGGAATCGAACCCATAACCTCACACCATGCAGTTGCGCTTATAACTAGTTGACCAGCGAGAGAGCAAAAATATAAATATGAACATCACACAATTTTAAACATACTAGCTGTTGCCCATGACTTTCGTCCGCGATTATTGAAAGCTGACAAGCTACATGGTTTGTTGAAGAAATAAGGCATCCGAAGTGGCTACGTCACTACCGTTATTATTCCATTTTTGCCAGGGATGATTGCCAAGGATGAATGACTGTGGTCACGTGGCAATGTTTAATAAATTGTACCCTGCTGCCTCTAATCCGTCGCGGGTACATGGTGGTCTCTCCAACCCAGCGGTGATAAAAGAGCTCAGTAGGCTTCGAGCTTTTCTTCGCCAGTTCGCTCTATTAGAAGGTTCCGGTCGTCCAGAGTTGAGGGAAGAATTCAGTTGGACGATGAACCGAGTAGCCTTGAATTTCTTTGGATTCGTTCACCCAACATAATGGTGTGTTTCATATCGGCCTTTCTCTTCCTCCGTTTAACAGTAGCAAGCCGCCTGCTCATGTTTTAAGCGCGTTTTGGTCCCAGTTCTAACATAACGTAACTCATTTGATGGGGATGCCCTAGCTTACACCTATCCTTACCCATATCATTTGAAAAAAAAACTTAAGATCAGCCGGCTAAACCCCTAACGCAATGGCGAATAAGAATTCGATTTGATTATTTTATTATTGCAATATAACAGAAACTGGCGACTACAGCGGCCGGCGAGCGCTACATCCAAGTTGGTTGCATCAAATTTGTATTTTTTTCTTTCTCTTTCTATTTAAGATCTATACATCTGCGATAGTACCGCAAAGGCAATGGGATTAGAGTGGCGGTACGCAGGCTGAAAGCCAGAAACACCGCCCCGGGACCCGATGGCTTGCCTGGCAAAGCCTGGGTCCTGGCCTCTGAAGCTCTCGGGCCCCGACTGGAAGGGCTCCTAAGCGCATGCTTGGAGAGAGGCCAGTTTCCGCTTCGTTGGAAGACGGGGAAGCTGGTCCTCATCCGGAAACCAGGGCGCCCTGCGGACTCTTCGTCCGCATACCGGCCCATCGTGTTGCTCGACGAGGTGGGCAAGCTCTTTGAAAGAGTCATTGCCAACCGCCTCGCCGGGCACCTTGCGGGGGTGGGGCCGGATCTTGCGGAACACCAGTTTGGTTTCCGCAAGGGGCGCTCGACGGTGGACGGCATCATGCGCGTGAGAGCCCTCACGACGGGGGACGCGGTGTCCCGGGGCGGGGTCGTCTTGGCGGTGTCTCTTGACATCGCCAACGCCTTCAACTCCATGCCCTGGAGCTGCATTAGGGAGGCACTCCGGTATCACCGGGTGCCGACCTACCTTCGTCGTGTGGTCGGGGACTACCTGACGGATAGAGCCGTCATCTACCCTGGTCGAAGCGGAGAATGGAACCGGCGAGAGATGTCGTGCGGTGTTCCACAGGGATCGGTTCTGGGGCCGGCCTTGTGGAACATCGGTTACGACTGGGTGCTGCGCGCCGACCTCCCTACCGGCGTCAGCGTAGTTTGCTACGCTGACGACACGCTGGTACTAGCACAAGGGAGGTCGCACGAGGCGGCGGCCGAAAACATGACATGCGGGGTTGCGATAGTCGTGGAGAGGATCCGGCAGTTGGGTCTCGAGGTGGCACTGCACAAGTCCGAGGCCATGTGTTTTCATGGGCCTCGGAATGCGCCACCGTCGGGATCCCTACTGACGGCAGGAGGGGTTTCCATCGGCGTCGGGTCGACGTTGAAGTACCTGGGACTTCGTGGAGCACTTTCGACGTTTGGCTCCCAAACTGGAACGGACAGGGGCTGCCTTCAAGCGGCTCTTGCCCAACCTGAGGGGTTCAAACGCCTCCTGCCGGAGGCTCTACGCGGGGGTCGTGCGGTCCATGGCCCTTTACGGGGCCCCGGTGTGGGCGCGTTCTTTGAGGCGGCAAGCCGCCCACTACCTGAACGCGACCCAAAAGGTAATAGCCATAAGGCTAATCCGGGGGTACCGCACGATCTCCGGCGAGGCGGCTAGCCTCCTTGCCGGATTGCCGCCATGGGATCTCGAGGCGATAGTCCTCGCACGCCTGCACGAATGGCGCGCGGAGGCACTACGTCGGGGGGAAACTCCGCTGCCGCGGCAAATTGCCGCTCAGCAGACAGACCTCCGGCGTGATCTCATGGCGACATGGAGAGAGCGACTGTCGCAGCCCCGTGCAGGGCACGCTACCATAGTGGCGATAAGTCCCCTCTTTGAGGAGTGGCTAGAGAGGCGCCACGGCGCCCTCACCTACCGCCTGACGCAGGTCCTCACCGGACACGGTTGTTTCGGGAGGTTCCTGCACCGAATCGGGCGGGAGGAAACGCTCGGGTGTTTCCACTGCGAGGATAGTCCGGAGGACACGGTGGAGCACACCGTGGAGGTCTGCCCCGCTTGGGCGGAGCACCGCCGTGTCCTCGTAGCGGCGATTGGCGGCGGCGATCTCTCGCGCTTGGCCTTGGTTCAAGCCATGGTCCGGAGCGAGAGGGAATGGGAAGCCGTCAGAAGCAGCCACCTCCTTCTGCGAAGCAGTCATGCTAGTGAAGGAGGTGGCGGGACGTGAGAGGGAAAGAACCTCACGTCCCAGCCGCCGCGGGAGAGGCCCTGGGCGTCGGGGGTCACGTGGTGGCTCCCGGCCACCGTAGGCGCTGGCCTGTGGACGGCGAGTTATGGGCTAGCTCGCCGTCCGGCCGTCTTATGACGACGGGCCGTGTCGACGGCGCGTTCGTGTTCCACGCGCGCCTCAAAGAGATGTCAGCAACCACGTAGGTGTCCGCATGGGCCGATGTCTGCCAGGGCTGCGGGACTGTTCGAAAGAGATACCGTGGCCCTGGAACACAAAGGGCAAAGAAGGAACATGGATGGGTTTTAGTCAGTACAAGTCTGACACTCCCTTCCGCTCCGCCCAGAGTGGGGGGGGGGTCATTTGATGATTCCCCATCCGAAAAAAAAAAAAAAATAAATGCAATGGGATTACCCGTATTATTACAGGTAGTAGGATTGGTAGTAACACGGGTAAGTCACCCTACTATCGCTTTATTGGCAACTAGTTTATGCCCGCGGCTTCGTGGAGGTCGGGAAATGCCAACGGGATCTTACTTCTGAGATAAAGTTATCTATGTCCTATACCAGACTATAATCTATCTCTGTACCAAGTTTCATACAGATCTGTTCAACCGTTCTGGCGATTGAGTAACAAACATCTATCCATTCAAACTTTAGCATTTATAATAGTTATGTAAGATTTATAAGTTTTTACTTTTAAAGTTGAATAGGTAATAAATAATAGTTAATGTAAGTATTTCATTTTATTTGAGCTATACAGACACACTTGCGTTTTTCTTACATGTGCTTACTTATAACTTGTTCATTGTAATATTAATTACATTACATATGTGAAATATTGATAACCTGGTTTGAGATTGGACACCGGTGACGACAATCAAATGATTCATTAGGAATCTATATAGACATAATACTTTTACATAATATTTAATATCAATGTCGCGTATCACGAGCCAACGCGAAAATCGGGTTTTACAGACACGACTACCCCAGAAATATTCCTCCTACTTACTAATTGGTAAATGCGCCCCGCACGCCCTGCGCAACACTGTGCGCCATGGCCTGTCTACGTGAGTTTCGAAGCCCTATTTGACTCTGTTGGGGGATAATTTTGAAAAACTGTGATACATAATTGTCTCATAATTTTAATTAAAGAGTGTGTACACCAATTTCCAAATCAATCGATTCCGAGAATAAAAAGTTTCACAGAAAATTCAACACCCCATTTCACCCTCTTGGGGGTGGAATTTCAAAAAACTCTTTCTTAGTGGATACATACTTTTCATAAAGAATACACCCTCTAAATTTCATGTCTCTAGGTTTAGCGGTTTGGGCTGTGCGTTGAAATATCAGTCAGTCAGTGAGGACTTTGAATTTTTTAAGTATAGATAGATGATAAGAGCGACTTGGTGGTATCGTAGGTATAAACAAAACAACACGAGTATGGGCAAGCTCGCTCATAAGCACCATTCACACCATTTTTAATGTCTGAGATTCAAAATGGTTCGTTAGTTTTCTCATGCTTTAGAAATATCACGTAGCTTGTATTATCTTTTATGTGTACGATACTCCATATTACGACTATTTGTCACGACTATAATTTATTATTTACGCGATCTTGATTACTAATTCAAACAATCCCACGATAATGAACATTTCCAAATACCTACCGATTTGAAAAAGAAACCGTGCTTAATATATATTTACCACGGATAATGCAAGTGCTCGCAATATTCATAATAGTTCATTAATAATCCCGACTACAGACTAGCTGGCTTCGAAATTAAAGGCGATGGTAAATAGTTTTTTATCAACAAGGGTCGATGGCCGTCCACGGGCTAACTAAAAGAGAAAGATTTTGTTGATATTTATAAGTTTTTTTAAAAGACTGTTAAACATGGTGAAAACATAATATTATATGATATTTTTCTTTATTTATTTACATGAATACCTAAAAAAATAAACCCGAATACTTTTGATATTTTTTCTTTATGAAATACGAGAATAATTCATAATTAATAAGCGGGTCTGTATGACCCACCCCCTACGTCCGTGTTACACTTTTTCACTCCCATGACGCCCGGTTAAGTACATTTAACTTTTACGTTGCCACATGTATTTGGCATTGGTCTTTACTGAGCCCACTAGTTTGGATTCTTTACGAGTATTCGGAAAAGATTTATCATTCAAACAATTTACTTCAAAGTTCAGTCTAATTACTAACTCAGCTTTTATTAAATCAAAAATAAACTACAACATAAACTGACCTGTTCGAGTTTACGGTCAGTCGTGCCCTTATTCCAATATTTGTGCGATTCTGATAGCCACGTTACCTGCCTATTAGAAGCTGTGAAGACGAACTAAACTCTCGCTAGAGTATTAATGTTCTGTGACTTACTAATGTTACCAAAGTGATCCACGGCCCACTCCGTTCCGTTTGACAGAGTGAATATGAAAGCGCGCGTTAATTTTAAATTATTATTTTGTAAAGAACTTTCCCAGAAGCTGATTGTCTGGAGATATTGAGTTTTGTTTGGAGTCTGGAGAACATTTAAAATGTCGGGAGAATCCATACGAATCCCGACCATCTGGCTACCTTAGTGAGAATGCATGTGGATTCTGAGTAGGGAATACATTTTCGACCGTGTGAGATGTCGAGCCATTCATAGAGATCAAGATCACGTGGGAGTCACGTTCTTGGATTCGGTCACTTTCCTTAAGAGGAAATGCGGGTGGTCTTTTCTCCATACAAACGCTCTCGCCTGTTTTATCTTTATAAGCACTAGAGAGTACAAATTTGACAACTATTAATGAAAAAAGAATAAATAGGGATACAGGATATACCCTTCATATTCAGTTTATGAATTATCTTTTAAATTGGTCGAATATTGGAGGAGGAAACAGTCGAGAGCCAAAACTCGAATTATGACTTTTTACTTAGGCTTTTCAGTCGGATCTGCAGTTGTCCTTATCTGCAGTTGTCCTTAATGTCGAAATCGCGCTCGCAGTGCGACAGCGATAATTTCTTCAAATACCTAATTTTCAAAAGTTTCTCCGACCGCATTTCCTCTTAAGGTCGAAAATCCATGACACGCGTGATTTATCACATCTGAGAAGCCAGTTCTAAAATAATATTAAGGTGGATGCACCAGAGACCCAGGGTAGCCCGCGAAATTCTAACTTTGTTACGTTTTTCGCAATTTGCAAGTCAGTTTAAGGTAGCATGTTGATTAAAATATGATTTGCGACCGTAACAAATATGGCTTTACCGAGTTATAATCATTAAAATCATCAATAGCGTGTATACATAGTTCAAATAGGTACCTAATATAATTTTTAATATTTTTATACACAAACCCTGCGTAGGGAACTACAGCTGTTTTGACATGAAAAGAAAAAAAACTACCTAATATAATGTTTGAATTGTCGTCATTTTTAGGTAATATTATTTATTGAAATTAGCTTCTTGTTTACTAATGCACGCCATTATTATGGCAAAATGTGTCATTGCACTCACATACTTACGACATTTAGAGCAAACAAAGGTTGTGTATGACTGACCTTGGCGCAGAAGGTGTGGTCGGCGACCTGCACCGCGTCCATGCTGAACTGCCAGTAGGTGGGGCGGTGCACGGGCACGTACGTGAAGTTGCCGCTGTAGTGCGCCGGGTCCGAGCCGCCCAGGATGATCTCGCCGCCCTGCGCCGCGCTAGCGTCCCTGCACACCACGATTCCCCACATCAGGTACAAATCCCAAATCAACAGCGGCGGCCTCCAGAAATGCGCCGAGTTGATAAACCTCGATCACAGGGCAATTTGACTGTCTCGGATCCCGCAACAAAATTAATCAGAAAAGATAAAGATCTGCATAACTATATTTTTTTTGCAAATGAATCATTTTTAACTTTATATAGTTTGTATGAACAAATATTTACTGTGTAGGTTCTGTGTAGCTTCACATCACCTTGTGTACTTGTGTTAAAATGTTGTAGTTACCTGTTGAGGTAGAAGGAGAAGACGGGTTCCACGAGCCCCTGTGCCACCATATTATCGAACACGGGCGTGACGCCGTCCACCGCGATGCTGCAACAAATACCGTATCATCACCATTTACTCATGGTTCACCTTCTAAACGCCACGCTAAACACGCATGAGCTCGTCGTGGGTAGTGCTAGTGCCCCCAACACCACCACACAACATAAAACGTACAATCCGCAAAAAAGTACTCTAGGCTCGCGCGCGTTTGGTCACGCGTTCTAACCTAACCTAACAAAGTCCATTTGGTCGGCTTGTCTTAGAAATAAAAAGGATACACAACTGTTACCGGCCGCACCTAGGTTTAGCCGGCTAGAATACGGTGTAGCCGCACTTCGGCTTATAGCCGTAACATATACACGAAATGAATGGATATTAATTTGTTACTCAATCACGCCAGAACGACTGAACGGGTCTGGATGAAATTTGGCACAGACATTTTTTTTTCTAACTTCCACGAACGAAGTCGCCGGCAACAGCTAGTCATAAGTAGGTTTGTTTCAAATTAATATATTTATCACAGTATAGCTTTTTAAATATATATTTTTTATCAGTAGTAATATTCTAATGCTACGACAAGCTTTCTCAAATAAAAATACTAGAGGCGGCATTCAGTTTTTCATCTATTTTCGTCTAAATAGTTAGATGGTGTCAAATCTGAACGCCGCTTCTAGCTTTATAATTCAGTAATTTTAGTTGTTAACTTTTTGGTTTTTATGCAGTCGGGTTTTAGTTTTTTACTTTGTTTTTATTTAAAATATTTTTATTTTCTCTAATTTATTTTGACAACAATCGACACCTCATGTGTCCAAATCTGATAAGTAGTTTATGAGCTACGAAGGAATAGATGAAAATACATAGACTGTCAAATTCATAACCCTTCGTAGTCTGGTAGTATTAGTACATTGTTCCAATGACAAATAGTTTAAATTAGAGTTATTGCCATTTCGATAACAGTTACGTAATTTCTTTTTAGTAAGTACAAAATATAGGTATATATTTTGTGTACAAAATATTTTTAAAACGATTTAAGGTGATAAGTGAAGATTTTTTTTTTGTCCTGTTATACTGTGTTTTTATCTTGTTATGCTGTGATTTTATTTTGATATTTTGTGATTGATAATTATAGTAAATTGGTTGATTTTTACAATTATCTTTCATTATTAGCATTAAAACAAATCTTGAATTAATCAAAAATCATGAACAAATGATGAGTCTCAATGGTGTTACTGATTGGGTAAGAAGTAGTGCCAATAAGTCACAGTGTTTCTCTGGATGAGGATATTTTGTTCCTAACGAGTCACACTCTTCACTTGGCGTCCGTTGGGAATAAACACAAAAAGCTGTCCTATCTAGTAACAGTGTGACTAGTTGGGAATTTTATTCACAATTTTTCCCAACGAGTCACACTGTGACAGGTTACAGTGTGACTCGTTGGGAATAATCGAAACGATACCGCCCCACTTCTCGGGCACCGCCGGCTCGAAGAGGAACTAGCAGTCACAGTTGGCAAAGAGAAACTTTAATTATTCTAATAGATGAAATCAAGGGATGCCTAAAGAGCGTGATGTCAATGTTCTTAATAATTCGAAACAAAACACGGAGGCAGGATTAACATCCAATCAGATTTTTCGTAACTAATAGTAATAAATGTATTTTAGTAAGTGACAGTAATTTTTATATTTTAAACATTATTTTCTAGTTGATTCTGGCGCATCGGTGTCCGCAAGTACATATAAACATGCCCTCGAATGCGGCATTGCAATCCATAACGAGCATGTAGCCATAAACGGTTTAGGTGGCAGAGTTCAAGCAATAGGATACTTATATTTACAATTTAATTTAAATTGTGAAACAATTAGTCAGAAGTTGTACGTATTTCATAACTTACCTAATAAGGGAGGTGGAATTTAGGTCATGACTTTTTAAATAAACATAGGGCTCAGTTAGATTTTAATAAAATATTTTATGTTTATCTACTGAAAGGACAACTATTTGTTAGCCACTAGTAAGTAAATATAATGAAACTTTAGATGTTCTTGCTAGAAGTGAGTCTGTATTTCATACAAACGAACTTTAATGAGGATTGTGTAGTATCTTCAAAAGAACTAACACATGGTGTGTTTTAGCAAGTTCTATAGGTACTCCTAAACATGGACTAATACCTATTTAAATATTAAACGTTAATGCCGAAGATATATCGCTAACGCACATAGAACCTAACATTAGGAAACTTAGTGAATTTGACGTCTGTCTCTATGAAAAAACGGAAAATGACGAAGACAGGGTTAAAACCTTATTTTCTCAATTAAAATTGCAACATTTAAATAATGATGAACAAAAAAATATAGTCTCCAAAACATATTAACTACTACAAATGTATACAGTCATACTATAATCGTAAAACCTAACACGACACCAGCATTCTCAAAACAATACCGTCTGCCACATTCTCAAAAAAGTGAAATAAAACGTCAGATTAATAAAATGAAGAAGGTATTATAGAGCCAAGTAAAAGCGACTGGTCCAGTCCAATATCATTGGTACCGAAAAAAACGGAAACCACTGGAGATAATAAATGGAGACTTGTAGTTCATTACCGAAAACTAAATAGTACCATTCGAGTGGAGTGAGGCACGTCAACAAGCTTAAACAACGTTTAATACGAGTCCACCAGTGTTACAGTATCCTGATTTTTCAGAACGAAATCGTTTTATTGCTCACACTGATGAATGAAATAATGCTACAGCAGCCATTTTTTACCGACTTCCAAAAGGAAGACGTTATCAATTCGTCAGATTTTTTTTTGTGTTTTTTCAGCGATTTCTTCGCCAATTGTGAACCGATTTTGATGATTCTTCTTTTGTTTGGACGAATATTATTCCGCGGTGGTCCCGTTTAAATTTCGTGAAATCTGATGCTGATCTTCGGAGATATCAATGAAACTCTTCAATAATAGACAGCAAATCTATCGTGATTGCTGCAATAGCTTGGATGTTTATTGTTTGCACAACACCATAACATAACATCACGCCTATATGCTCTGATAGGGTACGCAGATGTGTACAGTACACCTTTTGATAGTTAGGCATGTTAAGGTCCATATTCTTGGGGATAAGCCTATTGCCATGACATGTATTGTTAGCGGTACACTAATGTTTTTATCTTGTTATGCTGTGATTTTATTTTGATATTTTGAGATTGATAATTATAGTAAATTGGTTGATTTTTACAATTATCTTTCATTATTAGCATTAAAACAAATCTTGAATTAATCAAAAATCATGAACAAATGATGAGTCTCAATGGTGTTACTGATTGGGTAAGAAGTAGTGCCAATAAGTCACAGTGTTTCTCTGGATGAGGATATTTTGTTCCTAACGAGTCACACTCTTCACTTGGCGTCCGTTGGGAATAAACACAAAAAGCTGTCCTATCTAGTAACAGTGTGACTAGTTGGGAATTTTATTCACAATTTTTCCCAACGAGTCACACTGTGACAGGTTACAGTGTGACTCGTTGGGAATAATCGAAACGATACCGCCCCACTTCTCGGGCACCGCCGGCTCGAAGAGGAACTAGCAGTCACAGTTGGCAAAGAGAAACTTTAATTATTCTAATAGATGAAATCAAGGGATGCCTAAAGAGCGTGATGTCAATGTTCTTAATAATTCGAAACAAAACACGGAGGCAGGATTAACATCCAATCAGATTTTTCGTAACTAATAGTAATAAATGTATTTTAGTAAGTGACAGTAATTTTTATATTTTAAACATTATTTTCTAGTTGATTCTGGCGCATCGGTGTCCGCAAGTACATATAAACATGCCCTCGAATGCGGCATTGCAATCCATAACGAGCATGTAGCCATAAACGGTTTAGGTGGCAGAGTTCAAGCAATAGGATACTTATATTTACAATTTAATTTAAATTGTGAAACAATTAGTCAGAAGTTGTACGTATTTCATAACTTACCTAATAAGGGAGGTGGAATTTAGGTCATGACTTTTTAAATAAACATAGGGCTCAGTTAGATTTTAATAAAATATTTTATGTTTATCTACTGAAAGGACAACTATTTGTTAGCCACTAGTAAGTAAATATAATGAAACTTTAGATGTTCTTGCTAGAAGTGAGTCTGTATTTCATACAAACGAACTTTAATGAGGATTGTGTAGTATCTTCAAAAGAACTAACACATGGTGTGTTTTAGCAAGTTCTATAGGTACTCCTAAACATGGACTAATACCTATTTAAATATTAAACGTTAATGCCGAAGATATATCGCTAACGCACATAGAACCTAACATTAGGAAACTTAGTGAATTTGACGTCTGTCTCTATGAAAAAACGGAAAATGACGAAGACAGGGTTAAAACCTTATTTTCTCAATTAAAATTGCAACATTTAAATAATGATGAACAAAAAAATATAGTCTCCAAAACATATTAACTACTACAAATGTATACAGTCATACTATAATCGTAAAACCTAACACGACACCAGCATTCTCAAAACAATACCGTCTGCCACATTCTCAAAAAAGTGAAATAAAACGTCAGATTAATAAAATGAAGAAGGTATTATAGAGCCAAGTAAAAGCGACTGGTCCAGTCCAATATCATTGGTACCGAAAAAAACGGAAACCACTGGAGATAATAAATGGAGACTTGTAGTTCATTACCGAAAACTAAATAGTACCATTCGAGTGGAGTGAGGCACGTCAACAAGCTTAAACAACGTTTAATACGAGTCCACCAGTGTTACAGTATCCTGATTTTTCAGAACGAAATCGTTTTATTGCTCACACTGATGAATGAAATAATGCTACAGCAGCCATTTTTTACCGACTTCCAAAAGGAAGACGTTATCAATTCGTCAGATTTTTTTTTGTGTTTTTTCAGCGATTTCTTCGCCAATTGTGAACCGATTTTGATGATTCTTCTTTTGTTTGGACGAATATTATTCCGCGGTGGTCCCGTTTAAATTTCGTGAAATCTGATGCTGATCTTCGGAGATATCAATGAAACTCTTCAATAATAGACAGCAAATCTATCGTGATTGCTGCAATAGCTTGGATGTTTATTGTTTGCACAACACCATAACATAACATCACGCCTATATGCTCTGATAGGGTACGCAGATGTGTACAGTACACCTTTTGATAGTTAGGCATGTTAAGGTCCATATTCTTGGGGATAAGCCTATTGCCATGACATGTATTGTTAGCGGTACACTAATGTTTCACCAAAACTCCTTTGGCAATTTTTAACCGACTTCATAAAAAGGAGGAGGTTCTATGTTCGACTGTATGTATTTTTTATGTACATTGAAGTAGTAGATATAAGTGTAGTGTGTACTAACTCTAGTGGCAGTAATAAACGGGAAGTCGACCAAGGCACTGGTTTCATTTGAGTTCCCCCCTCACCTCATGGCGACCCTGCCAGGCGCAGGCGATGCGCCGCGTCGAGTCAGCAATAACAGTGTGTGTGTGAAAAACAGCTGAGACTTTGCTATAAATTGTAGTGATCCAGTGACTACGTCCCTCGTGTGCTCACAAGTATAGGAGCTGTGCTCATTATGGGCAAGTCATATTCCAACACGGAGGATGTCATCATTGCGCAAAATGCAGCAGGGAGCAATGGAGCTAGTATAGCAGATAACCACGTTACCACATGTTCTTATGATCACATTGTTTGTTATCTTAGGCCTTGTGATCTTAATAATCGGGTATAGACAATACCGAAAATGTCATAAGAAATGGATGCAGAAGGAGATAAGATCTGATGTCAAGCAACGTCTCCGGTATCGCCTATCAGGGCGTAAGAAGGCAGCAGCCGATGAAGAGGAAAATCAAATGTGAAAAAGTGTGACATTGAGTGCCGTGTTTGTGTAGTGCGACCATTACAATGTTAATAACGAATTAGAACAATAGTAACGTTACGTAAACGTAAATACTCATTATATTCATCATTAATATTACTAGTGAAACAGAAATACTGTTCACACTAATTTACTGTGTAATGTTAGGAATAATTAAATTAGTTAATTTGGATTAGTACGTACCAAGTAGCTCTTCTAAGAAAATAATAAAAGCTCATGATATTGTTTTTTTGTCATGGTTAAATGGATCTAAGTGAGTTAAATGAAATTCAATTAAAAGTTAGAAAATATTTAAATAAGTTTGAGGAAACTGGGTCCAGAAAAAAGAATAAAAAATAAGAAAATGTAAAGAATAAAATACTACAGAGCAAAGATTACTATAACCATGCAAAAAAATTAATTGACGTATTAAATACTAAAGAATTGAAACCCGAAAAATCGGAATATATTTTAGAAAGTTTAGCGGATAAGATTGTATTAGTTTATAAGAAAGTACTTAGTTACTCTCCCAGCATTGACGAAAACTATTTAAAAATGGAGCAATTTAGCCTAAAAACGGCAGCGTGTTTGAAACCGGTTATGGATGGTACTGAAACGACTATTGACAAAATAATACAAGGTGTCGAGATGTACGAAAGTTGTCTTCAAGATACAGATAGTAAAAAAATGCTTATCTCTTTTGTTTCAAAAACGAGACTTGATAAAACGGCTCGATTCAAACTAAGGCCAAATGATTCCGACTGCGAGTCTTTAATTCATGATATAAAACTATATCAATTGACAAAAAAGTCCGCAAATTCATTACTTACACAATTAAATAACGTTCGCCAACAGGAAATGACAATATCTAATTATGAAAACCAATTGAAGAACTTTTTGTTGACCTCACAATCACTCAAGCAGATTCTAACGAAAAAGCGTATGAGATTTTGAGGCCAATAAATGCGCAACTGGCTGTGAAGAAATTTGCAGACGGTCTTAGAAATAGACGATTAAGTACTATATTTTCAGCTCGCAACTATACAGCCCTTAAGGATGCGGTGCGTGCGGCAGAGGACGAAGAACTTGCACAACCCTCAACATCCAACACAATCATGACGTCGAAAGGTCAGTTTAATTATAAGTCTAGAAATATGTCTTCAAACAGAAGCCGAGATGGAAATCGACGAGTGTGGATAACCAGGAGTGTGAATTACCAACAAAGCGGTAACTTCCAGCGAGGACATTTACAGCAAAATAGAGGTAACTATACAAACCATGGTCAGCGGTTTAACAATAATCGTGGCAGAAATCATCAAGGCTACACGCGTTCGAATCGCGGTCGTACTAACTATAGGGGTAACCAAAGAAATGTATTGTCTGTAGAAACGTCTGACCAAGTGAGGAAAGAAGCGGATGAGAATAATCAGCAGTTTTTTCGTCCCTAAACACGAAATTTTCATGAGTAAAGTAAAACATCGATATGTTATAAGCATAAGCATAATCAGCCTATTAATGTTCCCACTTGCTGGGACGCAAGCCTCCTCTCTATGAGAGGGAATGGGCTATAATCCACCACGCGGGCCCAATACGGGTTGGTAGATGTCACATGTCTTCGAATTTTTGGGACATGCCGGTTTAATTACGATGTTTCCCTTCACCGTTTTGAGAGCAGTGGTGATGAAATAACTTACACAAAGTAATGCGCCTGGCTGGGTTCGTAACCACGGCTCGTAAGTCGACTGGGCCACCGCTGCTCATGTAGTTTTAATTTAAATAATAGGAGAAGCTCTTGGTTATAGACACCGGCGCGTCGTTATCAGCAGTTAGGCGACAAGCCTTATCGAAACACATTCCAATACATACAGACAACATTGTTATTAACGGTATAGGTGGTAAGACTTGCTCGCAAGGTTTTGTTTACTTAACGTTACACGCTCCAGACGGTACAACTTATGAGAATAAGTTTTATGTGATTGATAACTTACCATGTAAGTCTGATGGCAGATTAGGATTGAATTTGTTTAACTAATTACAATTCAAATATCGACTTAGAAAAAGACACGTTGATCTTAGTTCATGATAAGAGATGTACCATAGTATCATTGTTTTCCGCACCAAAAATTAGTAACGAGTATATATCGATACCGGCGCGATGCGATACAATTCATTACATAAAGTTAAATTGTGACGTGAAAGATGATTGCGTTATTGTACAAAAGGAGCTAGAAGGAAATCTATTTTTGGCAGGATTGGTAGTCAAGCCGCAAAATAATATTATTTCAATTAGGATCCTGAACACAAGCGAAAAAGATATAAGTATACCTGTATTACAACCAGAGTTATTACCATTACCGGATTTTGATATGTGTTCATTTAGTAGGTGTAGCGCGAACGCTACACGTGCAAAAACATTGTTGGAATTATTGACACTTGATTTATGTGATAGCGAGCGCAAAACAATAGTCTATCTGTTCGAAATATGCTGACACATTTTACCTACCTACGATAGGCTGTGTGAACATTCCATACATTTGAAACCAAATGTAGGTCCCGTGTATGTAAAACCATATAGATTACCGCATAGTTTAAAAACAGAAATAGACAAATAAATTCGTGAAATGCTAGAAGATGATATTATAGAAGAGGCTAAGAGTGAATGGTCAAGTCCTATTCTTTTAGTACCTAAAAAATCGAATGATAAAATTAATGAAATGTGGCGATTTGTGGTAGATTATAGGAAATTAAACGAAGTAATACATATATCGTCGCGCGCGCGCATCCATCCGGGGTGGTCGCGAGAATTCGTAAAAATGAATGTTATAAAGTGTAACGAGTGTAATATTGTCATTGACGAAATGCTAGCGTATATTCAAAATAAAGTGTCGGTAATCGATGAAGAAACCCTAGTACGAGTTTGTACATCATCGTTTACAAGCGAAGAAATTAAGAAATCGAAATCATTGTTATTCGATTCCATACCTACAGATTCTCGTAAAATCATGAGGAAGAAAAAAGGGAAGGAAGAAAGAGACTTGGCTGACATCGTCAATCTGTTTAAATCTGCAGAACCAGATATAATTCCTGTGTTTGTGGCCCGTCAACTGGAAAAATTACCCCCAATTAAGTGGGATCATCAGGATTGTACAAAGTTTTTAAAGGATCGCCTTAAAGTAAAGACCGACATGGAAGAATTTAAATCAACGTATGCCACATTAAACCAGCTGAAAGAATTAAAATCGGAGTTTTTACAATTCAAGAACGATTCCTTACCGCCTGCGTCGGTACCGTCGGTTTGCAAGGTAAACATGAGACGGGGGGGCTGGGTAATGGACAGTGGACCGGAGGGCTTAGCGCATCATCATAACTCTACGGTAAATGACCCTTATAACAATAGTAAGGAATCATTGAATAATGTAGATGAGAGTGCCATACAGAGCCGATACCAAGAAATAGGGAGGGTAGTAGCAAAACATACCGACTACGATTTATCAAGACGGCAACGGTTGACCGCAGGCAGCACGGATCACGTCGTCGCGAGTGGCGGAGTGAACTCGCCCGAAACCGGTTTGAAGCAGGTAGCAACTGAGACTGCGTCATCGAGTGCAGGTGTTGTCGTACAGAGCGGACCACAGATGACTCATAACGATACCGGCATTAGCGGTGATGGACGAAATTGCGACATTGTATTGGACGCAGTTCCTAGTCCTCTGAATGATGACAATGGTGGGTGGCAAAAAGTAGAACGGCGCCGGAAACAATTGAAATATAGGTACTCGGGCAAGTCGGGTGTGGCGAGAGATGTGGAGTTTAACTTTAGGGCCGCCGAAAAGAAAGTACCTGTGTTTATTACGAATGTCCATAATGAAACTACGAAAGAGGATATTATTAAATATATTAGATCGAAAACATGTGAGTCTGTGTCGCTGCAGAAAATCAATATTAAAAAGCAGACAGATCACAGGGCGTTTAAATTTTTCGTATCCGAGGCGAAATTAGCTATGTATCTGGATGAAAAGCTTTGGCCTGAAGGTATATTTTTCAGGAGATTTGTGAATGTTAGTCACAAAAATATGAACAGAACTACTTCTGTATCCGGCTCGACTAACAACAATAATGGATAAACGCCCTTTTAGGTTAGCGAGTTTTAACTGTAAGAAAGTTAAACGCTCTGTGGACGGCATCAGGGACCTGTGTCGCTCTTGTGATGTGATTGCTCTGCAGGAAACATGGCTTCTACCGGATGAGGTGACTTACTTAAGCACGGTAGACGGCGAGTTCGGGTATACAGGTACCTCGGCGGTAGACACTTCAGCGGGAATATTACGCGGGAGGCCGTTCGGTGGCGTCGCCCTGCTTTGGAGGAGCAGTGTTTTCCTAAATGTGTCAGTGCTACGGTGCGATAATGCTCGTGTTTGTGCAATTAAAATCATTGCAAGTGATCGGCCAATGATTGTAATGAGTGTGTACATGCCTACAAATGTGACGGAAAACCTACCGGAATTTACGGACTGTCTAGGGACGGTGAGTGCTATAATAGATGAGTACGGTGTAGAATCAGTTTTCGTGATGGGCGATTTTAATGCCGATCCACGTGAACTATTCTACAGTGAACTTATACATTTCTGTAGTGAACAGGTATGGACTTGTGTAGATGTTGAGTTGTTGGGACCTCACTCTGATACCTATACCTTTATTAGTGAGGCACATGGAACGTGCAGTTGGTTGGATCACTGTATTGTTACGCAATCGGCAAAACATTCTGTCCTTAATGTATACATAGACTATAACACTTTTTGGTCTGATCATTTTCCGCTCATTATCGAGTGTAATTTAAACTTATTAACACCAAAGCGACCTGATAAAAGTGTACTAAGCAACGATGTGTTATGGGGGGACAGAACTGATGAGCAGATTGCGATATATGTGAAAGAATGTCATAGTAGGCTAAGATGTGTTGATTTTCCTGCCGAGTTTACAAGCTGTGGAGATACATACTGTAATAACTCGGACCATTTTTATTTTATTTTATTTATTTGGAACAAAAAACAGTTATACGTTACAATATTAATAATTAGCTTAGGTATAATAGTAAACAAACGCATAACCCACACTATTGTCCACGGAATCATATAGATTTTAAAAGAAATAAGGAAACGGACGTATACAGAAAGGGACAGTTAGAAAATAAAAATAAACCGGAAGGGTCTCACTAACCAACTCTAGACAGCGCTTCCCGTCCAGATCTAGTTTGTAGTCACCAATCAAATCACAACACAGCATCAGCAAGAAGCAGTCATCACTAAGGATGACCGGAAAGTAAGTCATAAGCCAGTTTTCTAAATTTGCTCTGATTAAGAGCGAAAATATCTAAATTTAAAAAATGTGAGTTGTACGTTTCTAATAATCGGCGGAGAGGAGCTCTCTCCCCAGCATTAGTTCTACACTTCTCTGTGTAGAACAAGCAGGTTGCTCGCACTTCCCGCCGATTAACAGTCCTAGGTACCACATAACATAATTTATTTGTAAGTTCCATACAATTAAACCTATTGTTGCATATGCCATATAGCATCATAACCATCAGCAGCGTACGCCTGTGCTCCAAGCTTAATATGTTGTACTGTTTCATCAGATCTGCATAGGAAATCTTAGTATGGTAACACTTATAATGGGTAGTACGAAGAAATTTTTTCTGTACCATTTCTAGTCTGTGCCTATATTTATCGTAAAATGGGCTCCAAATGGACACCGCGTATTCCAACTGAGAACGGACTAAAGTTTTATACAAGAAGAGGAAAGTAGAAGTCTTTTTAAATTCCTTACAAGACCGCATTATGAAACCATACATCTGAAAAGCTCTAGTAATAATGTTGTCAATGTGAATGTCAAAATGTAACTTACTATCAAGTAGTACACCAAGATCACGCGTGCAATTAGTTTTTTCCAAGTTTATGTCATTTAATGTGTAGGGAAATTTAATACTTGTTTTATTTTTGGTGAAAGAAATATAATGACATTTTGGTAAACTGAGATGAAGTTTATTCTCAAGACAATATTGCGAAAGTCTGCATAGATCATCTTGTAATAGCAAGCAGTCCTGCACACTTGTACAGGATTTAAAAATTTTGATGTCGTCGGCGTACATGAGGAATTTAGAGTTAACTATACAGGACTTTATGTCATTAATGAACAAGATATACAATAAAGGACCTAAGACTGAACCTTGGGGCACACCGGATTCGACAAAAGTGTAATCGGACTCGTATCCATTGATGACAACTTTCTGTGTTCTGTGGAATATGTACGAGACAAACCATCTGAGCAGATTCCCTCTGATGCCGTTGAAGGCAATTTTGTCTAAAAGCAGTTTGTGGTCCACCTTGTCGAAAGCCTTCCGAAAATCAGTATAAACAGCATCAACCTGCGTGCCTTTATCCATATTTTCAAATAAAAATTGTGTAAAAATCATTAAGTTAGTATTGGTTGATCGCGACTGAACAAAGCCATGCTGTTCGGGAATAATGAGATGTCTTAGGAGTGGAAACAAATTACTGTGTACTAAATTCTCGAAAAGCTTAGACAAGGTGGATAGAATAGAAATAGGTCGATAATTTTCAATATTGGCTTTATCTCCACTTTTGTAGATGGGAGTAATAAAGGCTCTTTTCCACGGAAATACCCCTTCACTTAAACATTTGTTGAACAGGATATGGAGCGGAATACAGATTTGATGTGCCGTATGCTTAAAGAATGTAGGTGGGAGACCATCTGGACCAGGCCCTTTATTTAAATCCAAGGACAACAATGACTTAAGCACGTCACGCTTTTTGAGAAAAATATGGGGAATACAGGCTGACTTCACATCAAGGATATCGGGAGGTACCCAGCTCTTAGGGTCGAAGGTTGAAGGCTCGTACACAGAGTTAAAGAATGTGGAAAACAGTAAACATATCTCGTCAGGGCAATTAGAAGATATATTTTTGTAGTACATGTTTGCTGGAAGACCGGAACTTCTCCTGTGGTTAGAGATGTACGACCAAAAGTGCCTGACATTAAGAGGAATGCTGTCTTCGATCGACTTCATGTACATAGTGTAACACTGATCCGATAGTTGTTTAAACTGTTTCCGATAAACTGAGAACTTTTCATAATCTGAAAGATTGTGGTGTTTTTTCCACCTTATCCATGCTCGTTCTTTATTTTTGAAGATTTTAATAAGTGGAACGTTAAACCAAGCGGGAAAGCTAGATGTCTTAGGTCTTTTGAGTGGGATGTGTGCGCGAATTACGCCATATAGGTACTCATAAAAAACATTCACTGCTTGTTCACTGGAAAGATTTAAAAAAAGCTTATCCCAGTTCGTCTTGTCTAGTTCAACATTAATTTCTTGATAGTTAGCTTTATAATAATTATATTTTTTAGTGGACTGACGTCGCATTGGTGTTTAATTAATTTTAAGTAAAGTCAAAACAGAAAATGGGGGATGGTGACTATCAGGCGGGAGCAGTGTGATGTCAGCCTGTATTTGACATTCTGTATTACTAATGAGTAAGTCCAAGACACGACCCAAGTTATTTTTAATATTGTTATATTGTGAAGCATTCGTGATAGAAATCAAATCAAATAAACCCCGGGTAACGTTGTTTTGCGGCCGAGTAGACAGATAATTACCGGTGACAGGCCATTCAATTTCGGGTAGATTGTAATCACCCCCGTTAGGTAAAATGATTCAGTGCATGGATCAGTGAGAATATTTTCTAACACGCATAAATGAGACAAGTATGCATCATCCTTACGTGCGAGGCGGTATATAGGTAGCGCTAATTATATGGTGTTTATCGGAGCGCGATGCAGGCAGTTTTATAACAACATGTTCGATGCCAGTGAGTAGACGTGTTAACATTCGTATGGGCCGGAGCTCACGCAGAACGGCTATCAGAACCCCTCCACCCTCGCGCTTGTTTGATGCAGCCCGGTCCCGATCGTCTCTAAACACTAAGTAGCGGTCATCTATGAATTCACTGTCCATTATATTGGGTGTTAGCCATGTCTCAGTTAATATAATTACGTCAAACGACAAGGAAAGAATATTAGTGTGAAGAGTGTGTAATTTGGTACGAATTCCTCTGCAGTTCTGATAAAAAAGAGATAAACTGTTTTTATGCATTGTGTCTAGTCGGGTTATGAGAGAGTAAACAACGAATAAAGTATGCAATATTGGTTACGGTTGTATTTGAAAGCGTGGAGACAGATCGAAACGGCCTGTGGTATGGAATACAGTTCAAAACATTATTATTACTAATTGCAACGGGAGTTATGCGAGGTTTTGACAACAAACAGGTGGAACAAAGTACGGACAGGTGTAATATAAAAATATAGGATACTTCTTCAATATGCAGTCTTACAGTAGTATTATAATAATGATAAAGGTGACGAGATTTAAAATACAATGGTTTATGAGATATTATTGCGATATTGACAGGTATTAAGTTAAAATGACGTGAGGTGTAACTGTTAAAGGTAATAATTTGTGCATACATTTTTCTATAGGATACTTCTTCAATATGCAGTCTTACAGTAGTACTATAATAATGATGATAAAGGTGACAAGATTTAAAATACAAAGGCTTATGAGATATTCTTGAGATATTGACAGGTATTAAGTAGAAATGACGTGAGGTATAAGTGTTAAAGGTAATAATTTGTGCATACATTTTTATATTGCAAAATGATAATCTACATAGGCACATACATGTATAACAAAAAAATAGACTATTCATTCTGGTTACATTGGGCAATTTTACTGATATTTTGGCAGCGAACAGCAAAAGTTTTAGATGTATCAGTTGCTTTAATAAGAATAGTGGCATTTTTAATCCACACATATTTGACATTACACTTGCTAGCCATCTCACGACATTCACGAAATAGGTTTTTGTTATATAAAGTGAGATGCTCATTAATATAAATTTTATGAGATGTACCTGATATGCCAATTTGGTTAGATGACACATTTTTTGTCAAACGATAAGCACTTAATACATTATAACGGAGATCACGTGAAGCCAATTTAACAATAACATTCTTGGGTCGGTGACTTTCCTGAGTACGAGCATGGGGTACACGGTGAATGGCTAGGACATCCTGGCGTGGAATTGAACACTTAATTGCAGCACCGATACTTTGTATGAGCCCAGAAAGGTCTTCATCCCGTTTCTCAGGCAGGTTACAAATCTCTAAGTTGTTGAGACGGGCTTGTTGTTCCAGCGATTCAATTTTCTGCTCGAGACTGAAAAGCTTATTGTTCATGCTGTGAAACGAAGACGTCCGAGTGGCAATCTCTGTGACTTGCTTCTTCAGATCATCGACTTCACTGGTGTGAAATTGGAGTGAATGTTCAAATTGGGATATTTGTGCCTTGAAGGACGAGTGTTCTGTGCGCAATGTATTAATGTCTTGTTTGATCTCAAGTGATGTAGTTCTGAGATCATTAAGCTCAGCTTTGATGGTGTTTATGATATCCTTATTGATTTGAGATAGCTTGTCGTCTAACTCACAGCGAAAATCCATAAGCGCTTTAGCGATTTCACGACCCACTGCCGATGAATTCAAATTGCAGGTAGACTTAACGCAGTCGCACTCTGGTCTCTGCTTTCTTTTTCGTAGCGTAATGCAAGATTCCCTCGATTCACCAGCACACGACAAATCAGGAGTGGAGTTCGCTTTCTCAGGGGAAAGCATAATTGCAGATTTTGCTTGAGTTTTCGGTGACCGCCGAGAAACAATGCACTACACACGACTGTAGACCGTCCGTGTACTTGGATAGGGTTTACTTTCCACTGGGAACGTTACAATAGTTTTGTTAAACGATATGGTCTCTGACACCAACGCGACACGTCCGTCACCTTACGCTTCGTGAGGCGAAATGTTGTGTACCATGGGCATATTCTTGACAGGCTTTTCTGACATTGTGGTTGCCTTACGAGGGGCAGCGTCGGCGGCGGCGACGGCTCGGGGGGGCACACGCGCGGGGAGAGGTAGGAATGGGCCACGCATTGCTGGGTGGAATAGGCATGTCAGCGGGGCCCACCGGGTGGCTAGGTCGAAGTTTCAAGAATGGGTGATGTGTGGTAAGCCAAGATCTGGGTTTGTATACGACGAAATGTACCAAAGTCGCAAAATATTCAAGACCAGACTTAAGTGGTGCCAAAACCATCAAGACCAAATCAAAATGGATGCACTGGCTGAAAAACATAACAGTGGTCAATTTCGTAGTTTTTGGAAGAGCACCAACAAAGTAAACGTTCGACCTGGTTTACCGGTGAGTGTCGAGGGTGTGAGTGACCCTAAGGATGTTGCTGATATTTTCAGGGACCATTTTCGTGTACTGTCCCCACGGGGACCGGCGGGGACGGTGCTCGATGTTGAGATGCCAGACGAGGACGTGGGGACTTGCTTCGTTGCCAAAGACGTGGCTCAGGCCATAAAAGCTATATCTAAGGGCAAGTCCCCTGGCCATGATGGTCTCAGCATTGAGCACCTAGTTCACGCTGGCCCACATGTAAACAGAGTCTTAGCAATGTTTTACACACTATGCGTGAGCCATTCTTACCTACCATCTGATTATCATTGAATAGTCCCGGTAGTGAAAAATAAAACAGGAGACTTTGCCGACAAACGTAACTATAGGCCGATTTCTCTTGCAACGATCATTGCAAAAGTTTTTGACGGTTTGCTTAATACTCAGTTAGACAAGTACCTGTATCTGCACGATAATCAGTTTGGGTTTCGACCTCAACTGTCAACTGAGAGTGCAATACTGTGTCTTAAGCATACCGTCAGATATTACACGGATCGAAAGACTCCAGTGCACGCCTGCTTCCTCGACCTGTCCAGGGCTTTTGACCTGGTGTCATACGACATCCTGTGGGCTAAACTCGAGGGAATAAACCTACCACGTAAACTTGTAAACGTTTTTAAATACTGGTACAGCCATCAGGTCAACAGCGTTAAGTGGGCGGGTGCAATGTCGGAGCCGTATCAGCTGGAGTGCGGGGTGAGGCAGGGGGGGTTGACGTCCCCCTCCCTCTTCAACTTGTACATGAATTCCTTGATCGTCGCGCTCAGTAACCAGCATGTCGGCTGCCATGTCGGTGGAGTCTGCGTCAATAATCTCAGTTACGCTGACGACATGGTGCTACTGAGCGCGTCGGTCTGTGGCCTCAGAAAGCTGGTGCAGACCTGTGAGGACTATGCCATTGGTCATGGGTTAAAATACAATGTGACTAAAAGTCAATGCATGGTCTTTGGGGTCGGTAAACGTTCGCAAAACTATCCACCCGTTTTTCTAAACGGTGTTCCACTCGAAAGAGTGGATCAATTTAAGTACTTAGGGCATTTAGTTACGACCGACCTCAAGGACAATGCTGACATGGAGCGGGAACGGAGGGCCTTGTCGGTGCGGGCGAACATGATCTCACGTAGGTTTGCGCGCTGTTCGAGCGAAGTAAAGATAACGCTCTTCAGGGCGTGCTGCACGTCCCTTTACACGTGCGGTCTGTGGGCGGCGTACACGCGTGCTTCATTCGGGGCCCTCCGCGTCCAGTTCAACAACGCACTTAGGGCTGTATTGGGGCTGCCTCGCTACTGCAGCGCCTCAGCCATGTTCGCTGAGGCGCGCACTGATTGCTTTTACGCGACCATGCGCAAGAGGAGCGCGTCGCTGGTGCGTAGGGTGCGGGGCAGCACCAATGCTGTCTTGGCGATGATCGCGGACCGGATGGACTGCCTATACATACGGCACTGTTGTGATAGGCATGTTGCCGTCAGCAGGGCCGGTTAGATGTTGTCCTCTTAATGTTTATTTTTATTATATTTTTGTTTTAGTTTTTATTATCATTTGTGTGTGGTCTGAATTTGTGTGTACTCCAATATGAGTTAACGTTGCTCGAAATAAATGTATTTTATTTTATTTTATTTTTTTATTTTATTAATACAAGACGATAAATTTCCATTACCCAACATTACAGATATTTTAGATTCACTATCCGGTGCCATTTATTTTTCCCATTTAGATTTAAACCATATTATCAGGTAACCTTGAACACAGAGTCAAGAAAGGTCACATCATTTACAACAAATACCGGGCAATATCCGAAGAAAAAGAAGAAAAATCCGTCAATATACTGATGTAGATACCGCTAGACTGGTTTATTTTAGTTACTTTCATAGTATTATGTCTTATGGAATTTTAATGTGGGGACGGGCTGCAGACATTGAGTCTATATTTATTCTGCAAAAAAGAGCCATAGGAGCCATATATAATCTTCGTAGGCGCGATTCTCTAAGGGAACTGTTTAAGGAAATTAACATCATGACGCTACATTGTCCACACATCTACGAAAACATAATTTATGTAAGAAAAAATCTACATCTTTTTAATAAAAGAGGTGACAGACACAGTTACAGTACTAGAAATAGAGACCAATTAGTTCAGCCGGGCTTCAGACTCGCTAAAGTAGACTCATCTTTCATGGGGTACTGTTTGAGATGCTATAATAAAATTCCACAAAGTATTCTTGAACTGAATGAAACGAAATTTAAAACATGCATTAAACGCACACTATGTAAGAAAGCATATTACAAGTTGGACGATTATATCACTGATAAAAATGCTTGGCTCAATGCCGGTCCTGCTCCACAAGAACAGGGGCGCCTAAATTGATAGCATTAAATAGTATTGTTGGAGCTGCTGAAGATTGTATAACTATCTTTGCATTGTATAGATTCAATCTCTTTTGTATTATACAGCCGCCTAGCCCATATTGTGTGAGTACTATGTACTAGAAAGCTGTCATTCGCTGGAAACCTGCGTCTTTTCTTGACTTGAATGTGCCCTGGCGGTTAGGAGTATGTCATGCTCACTCAAATGTCTCGCTGATGGTGGCACGTGTGTCGGATCATTTAGTTCCCTTCAAAATGGTTGAGTTGAATGGTGCTGATACATGCGTCATGTTCGTGAACGGGCGCTGTCAGTTGTGACTGGTCATCTCTTATTTGCCACGGCTTATTTGAATTAATTATTTTATTTTTGAATTGTTTTCACTATGGACACTTTTAACGTACACATCTTGCTGCATCGTTCTCACATAATGTACCATCTCAAAATGAATGATTTAACCAAGGTTTTGTTAAAGTATTCTGATTTAAAAGAGTGTCCATGGAGTGTCTTGCCTGTTCTTCTCCATAGAGATCTACGCTAGGGAATGGGCAACTACAGTACTTTCACAGTTTTTGTGCCTTGTGACTGGGACTGTAGCGATATTTTACTGTTGCCTTTGTTTCGACAATTCAAAAGTGTCTGTAACTGGCCTACTTGAAACAAATGCTTTGATTTTGATTTTATCAAATGAAACGCATGCCCAAGACCAGTCCAAGTGCATTTTCAAGAGTTATGTCCGTAGCGATGTTAGGTTTAAACTACGAAAAGTGTTTTATTTACTTGGATGATTTTGAATGTTTTGTTGTGTTGAAAGACTTCGTAAAGTTAACCTAAAAATAAACCCAAATAAATGCTAATTTCTAAAAAAAGAATTACTCTATTTAGGCCATACTATATCTTCAAAAGTAATATTACCAGACAGTTATATAATTAAAATAATCAAAAACTACCCCGTACCAAAAATACAGACGAAGTAAGACGTTTCGTAGCATTCTGTAATTATTACAGAAAATTCATAAAAAAAATTACAGGAATCACAGTACCTTAATCTTAATCGTAAAAATAAAGAATTTTTATGGTCAAGTGAATGTCAAAAATCATTTGAACTTCTGAAAAATGCTTTAATGAGTCCACCAATCTAGCAATATCCAAATTTCTCAAAAAATAATGAATTCATTCTGCAAACAGACGCATCAGGCATTGCTGTAGGAGCAGTACTATGTAACAGAAATATGAAACCAATAGCTCATGCCAGTAGGCCTTTAAACAAAGCAGAAAGCAGCTATCCCACAATACAAAAAGAATTAACCGCCATTGTGTGGGGAGTTAAATATTTTAGACTATACCTATATGGACAAACATTCACAATCATGACTGCGATTTATTTGGTATGAAGGATCCATCTAGACGCGCTATCACGTATAAATATAACGTCAGATGATTTGATAGATATACATGCGACAGTTATGACAGTAATGACAAGAGCACAAGTTAGGGAAAAAGAAAAGGAAATTAATAACAGGAATGATACTGGAACTACAAGTATTGACACCAATCAAAGGCCTGATCAACCCAAGATTGTAGTAATACTTAAATTAACAGAAAGAGCAGTTGAAATGTTATTAGTGAAAGGCGATGAAATAAAGAAAATGAAACGGAAAAATAGTATAAGTGCAGAATCAGAATGTTTTGCATATACACGTGTAACAGAATAAACGCAATTCCTGAAAGTAGTTGGTTCAGAATCGGCTTCTGAACCGATTTCCCTCATAAAAAATAGGTGTTAAATTTTGACGGAAAATCTTTTAAATAAATTAAATTAGAAACACAGTATCATGACAAATTAATACAATCCTTAATTCAAGGAAATTTAAACCTTAACTCAGAGCAATAAAGGCCACTAAAACGCACGACATTATTTGTAGTTCGCTCATAGCTCGTAATACACACACGTAAATAATATCAATGCATTTTACATTAAAAGTAGTGTGCGTCAAATAAAGTGGTAATTTAAAGGAATTCCAACTTTATCTCCAATGAGTAAGGCCTATTTGAATACACGACCTAACTTAGTTGGTCATCAGAGTATCCCTACAAAAATAAAATTATTTAATTTGAAGAATTTTAGAACTTATTGCAAAGAGATAAAGCATTTGTCGGCAACCTCTTTGACGGTTATGCGAAATGCCGGCACACAAGCCGCGGCCACCGCCGAAAACCACGAGTACCTAACATTGCACTGCTAGTCATCCGCCGGTAGCGATGTAGTGTAGATGTTCTTAAATTTATTTCCGTGACATTTCTTTTCCGCGCGCAATGGCTCTCCGGTATACCAACATACAATACACGGAGATGTTGAGGACACTGGCTCGCTGTCTTGATAATGTCGCGTTAGCTTGTCGGGAGTTCAATGACCGTTTTGGCTGCAGTGTGAGCGCCAGTACGATGCTGGCTGCAACTCAGCGACTGAGGCATCTGGATACGGAGTAAGGCAGTCGTTGGATAGGTCGCGGAGGACCTGTGCCGTGGCCTCCCAGATCGCCTGACTTAACATCATTAGACTTTTATTTGTGGGGTCGCATAAAATCGTTCGTGTACGTCAGTCAATCTACAAGTGTCGAGGAACTGTGACGGTGAAAAGTGATACTGAAGTGCTTACAAAATGCTTTGGACAGAGGGACGAATGTGCGGACTACTCGTCTGCAAGAGGGTATTCTCGACGAACATCCAGAGTACAGCTCGAGAGAAGCAGCACCCCAGTTCAACTGCAGCCACATGTACGTGTGGCGAACGTTGCGTGCTGATGGTGAACACCCATTCCATCTTCGACGGTGTCAAAACGGTGCTTACAAAATTGAAATACAATTTAAGAAAGCGTGCAAATAAGTGCATAGAACAAGGCGGTGGTCATTTTGAAACTTTAATGAAAGTAGATCGCAGAAATAGTGCAAATTAATAACTAGTCCAGTTCTGTAAGTAAGTACCTACCTACTTCTACCTATCAATACGATTGTATTCTTATCACTGTGAATATTATGATTCAAATCTTTTAAACACGCCGTCTTTGAAAATTTTTGTAGTACAAACAATAAATTGTACCTAAACACAACTTATCAGAAGGATCGAGGGATTCGCGAGGGTGCAATCTCGAAAGATGTCGCTGTTTTAAATGCATCCCCGTTACTAAGCCCAAAGTCTTAGATTCGTGTTGAGACTTTCACTTACTAGAAAATTTCGTTCATTGAACTAATGCCTACAGCTATGGTCAGCTGGCGGGCGCTCGAGTGTGCGTGTCGTGTCGGCCGCTAACATTTCATGAGTGTGTGTGCAGAGATGTTGATGTACATACGTTTTACGTTTAGTAAGGATAACTATTTTATAAAAATTACTAGGTTTGGTTTAAATTTATTTAATTACGGATGTTGTTTAAGACTTATAATTTAATATTCTAATTGAGGTGTCTGAGGTATTGCGCTTAATCTGTTACACGTTGTATAGCAAATAAAAATCTATTATATATAAACCTCGATTTTAAACCTGGTTCTCCACCGGCACGGCCTGGCTTGGTCGCTGCTGGCCATTTTGGGGCGCCTCGCGAGAGCCGGACTCACGCAGACTGGCCAAGTCTGCTCGGAGCTTCCTGTTCTCCTCTTGGCTCTTGGAGAAGCTCCGTGGCGGCCGTCAGTCGAGCGACCTCCGCCCGCAGTTTGGCCATGCCGTCTGGCGGGGCCCCCGCATATCCGGCCTCCGCTGCCGCCATGATAGAGGCGACCGCTGAGGGAATAGCCCTTTGCCTGGTGGAGGGCTTTTGCTTGTAGGAGACAGCCCTCAGCGCCGCCTCCACCTCCTTCGCAAGCCCGGCCTTACGCTCCGCTTCGGAGCCGCCGTCTGCACCCGCCTCGTTACCAGAGGAGCCCGAACGGGCCACCCCGTGACCTGCAGCCACCCCCGGGTGGCGCGCCTCCGCGGCAAGCCGTGCCGACCTCTCGGTGGCAGAGAGGCCTCTCCCCTTGCCGCGGATCCCGCCACGCTTGCTGGTGGGGATCTTGCGAGCCGAAGCCAGCTCCCCCTCTGTCGACGACTCTCGGTCGCCTACCGGCCTGGACCGCTTACGTAGGAACTCCCTGTTCCCCGTAGCAGCTTCGGGCCTCCCGCGCCGGGAGCTCTCTGAGCCTCCCGCGCTCACATCGCTGGATGCGGCGCCGGACTCCGACCCCGCATCCGTCTCCTCCCTTCCTTCGCCGTTATCGGCCGTTTTTTGGGTTAGGTATTTATCCATTCTGTTCCCACGAGTATGGGGGAAATAAAAGTCCATCTGAGCAGTGCCCCCTGTACCCAGATAAGCCATAGCCAGGCCCGGCTGTGGTTCGCACTAGCGACTGATTTTCCATAGGAACCCGTCAGCCATACATCTCCTCGCGGTGCGCCGCCGCTTGAGATTCGGGGTAACTTTTTATAGAGGTTTTCTACCTCGTGGTCCGGGCGGTTAAGCCAAGACCCTCGGTCCCAATCGAAGCCGCGAGACGTGTTCCACGACACTTCGACGGTGGGATTACGATATCGACGGGGACAGTGAAGGACTACATCCTTCACGGTCTGCTCGGAGGCAGGGTAAGTGCACACCGAGCCCGCCCTTGCTCCTCCGCTGTGCCCTCTGCTTTTCAGAGGGTCACACGGAGCAACGCCCCCTAGGTCCAAGATGGACCCCTCCCATGTCAGAATATTAGCCATGGACAGTAACATTCCCCGAGGAATAAGAATCTCTTCCCATTCCTCGGGGAAGGATACTGCCCACGCCCAGGGTGCACCGGCCCAGCAGCTGCTATTCCCTCCAGACGTATCGAGAGGGACCGGCAGCCATCAAGCACACGAGGAGGAATTCTGACAACGCACCCCTCTGACAACGCACCCCTGAGTTCCCCTCTCACCTCAACATAATGTTCACTGATTTCTCCGCCAATTGTCGACCGATTTTCAAAATTCTTTTTTTTTAATTTTTTTTTATTAGAAAGCCTATACTCCTGAGGTGGTCCCATTGTCACCAAGACAGAATCTGATGATGGGATCCCAGGAAAATCGAGGGCCACCCTCAAATTTTATAGGCACATATAATGTTTTTCATATATGTAATTTCTGACGCAATTCGGATATTTGTGCCTTTATCATCTTATGTTGCTGAGCTGATGATGGACAAAAAAACTGAATCAAACAAAAGTCACCGACTTCTGAAACTAAAGTTACTTTTCACTTTTGTGTTTTTGAAGTCGGTTTTATTTTTTTTCAAAAAAGTTTTTTTTCTACAGCATTTCATCACCAATCCAAGAGCAATGGACTCACAAACATTTAAATGCATTTTTGTGTATTCAATCGGAAAATCATCCAGACATGTGGAGGAAGTGGATTCCTTTTTCATGTTTAGCATAATAAAATTTTCATGTTTAACACGGGCGTCCATACAGAAACAGGATTCACTCAATACGGGTTCGTTTTTGGTAAGAAATGTTCTCATCCTAGCAATCTGACAACAGATTTTGAACTATTATATAACTTTGACAGCTATCCTTATAAATTAAAATACCGATTGCAACTTTCGCGAAAAGAGGCTATAAATAACCTATTAAAAAGTAAGTTAAATAGAAAGATAGTTTATGATAAAAATGTAAATCCTATAAACTATAAAGAGAATGGTTAAATTTTAGTTAAGAATGATACGTCATGTAAGAAATTAGACAACTTAGTTTCATTCAGGTCCTTTCAAAGTTTAAAAAGATCTACCACCCAACGTAGAAATAGTTAATCAAATTGGAAAAAAGGAGATTGTTCATAAAATCGAACAACACCATACTATGTATCATAATCTCACATAATGAAAAATAAAAACCATAATGTAATTTCTTTTTTCTTTATGTGCGGTAATGTAAGGGATGTATTAATTAAATACTTTAAGATCTGTATTACTATAATCTATGCACCTTTGGTATGCCAGACACGGCACCTCGGTGCCACAATATTATTGATCAGTACATAGCTAGGTAGAGTACAGTATAGTATAGATTAGGCACTAAAAACCTCGATTGTACCACTATCTCGAAAGCATCTTTTTAGTACCTTCAAGCAAATCTACATATTTATGGCATTGCAAATTTCTATCGGTAAGTCATTCATAATAAATGGTAGCGTGTATTCCCACGTCCTTGTCTCATAGAAATTATAAGATATTCTTGCAGCCTTCTTTTTTATAGACCCTAATAGATGAAATTGTATTAGGCTATATTTTATTGAGTCCATAAACGATTTATTTATTTAGCCTTTCGTATTTTCGAATTGTACCTAGATTGTAGTAATTCTCGGTTCTCGTTAGTTCGTAAATAAATTGGTTAGATCAATAATATGACATACTAAAAAGAGTAAAGGACTCAATATAGAACCTTGTGGTATCAAATTTTTACTTTTAAATTTATAGAATTGACACCATTTATTTGTACTTGCTGCTGTCTTTCATTTAAATACGATTTCACTAAAGTGACCGTAAGTTTACCTAGGCTACAACTTCAAGTGCAGGGTTTCATGATTTACGCAATTAAATGCCTTCGAGAGGTCACGGAAGATTCCTACGGCACCTTAAGGTGTTTTATTCAGGGGTCCCCGGCCAGTCGTACAAAGTTTTTTACTTTACTGTAACCATACTATTGCTCGTGTAAGATTTGATTGGTGTTAAAATGGTTTAAGCATTTGATAAGTTGATCTGATCGTCGAGTGTGTTACCTGCTGAACGCCATGCCGAGGATGCCGTCGAACTTGGCGGCCACAAAGGCGAGGCCGGGCTCCGACATGGCTTCCGCGAACGTCTGGCCGCGCACCGTGATGCCACCCACCTGCGCAACAACACATGCATCAATCAATATGTGCGAGCACTTGTGTGGGTGTATGTTAGTAGTGTACTCACGGTGACGTCGTCTTGTGAGAGGAATCCGGAGAGGCTGCCGGAGCCGTAGTGGATGGAAAACTCAGTGCCGTTGGCGCGGTACGTGCTCGACTTGGCGCTGTCATACTTGTTGTGTAGCACTGCAACACAAATCTACTGTCATGTTTGTCCGCAAATATTCTTTGGCAAACAATATAGTTTTTTAAAAACGTTTTTCTCATTTCTGGTTATTTTTTTTTGCAAATTGTTTGATGCGTGCACGTAAAATGCAACAACTAGATACATTCGGCGCCCTTAATGAATCCTAGAGCGATATCGACAGACATATTTTGTACTTTATAATCCTACTAATATTATAAATGCGAAAGTTTGTGAGGATTGATGGATGTTTGTTACTCTTTCACCCAAAAACTACTGAAGATTTGGATGAAATTTAGCGCACAAATAGTTTATAACCTGGATTACCACATAGGACACTTTTTATCCCGGTAGTGTGATCCCGTGTGACAATTATCGAACTCCACGCGGTCGAAGCCGCGAGCATGAGCTAATTCAACATAAATGATGATAACTAAGATAATTAAGACGTCTCCCATACATGCCGCTCTTATATTAATTGTTCCGCTCGGGAGTCGCCTCCCCTCATCAAGTACGTTTTACCCACGTATCACGTTGGTGAGCCAGGCGTGCGACCCATAGTCAACCGGCCAACTGCTAGCCTTATAAATTCCTTTTGTTAATCGCCTTTAATTTCAGTCATCCTCTCAACATGACCAGCTATCCAAGCATAGTCGTTTAGTAGCTTTGTTAACTTAGCTAGCAGAGTTAATGGTACAGGAATGTAAATGATCTTAACTGAAGTACATATCAGGAATACTCACAGCAGGCGATGTTGGTGAAGTGGCATTTCTTGGAAGGCACCCAAAGATTGGAGGAGCCCGTGTCGAACACCACCTTGAAGGTCTGCGGCGGCGAGCCGATGGTGATAGGCCCGTAGTATTGTGCCTGTCACACAAACATAACATCACCACCAGATGAATACGTTTAGGTTCATATACTGGGCGTCCCACGCGGCTATGCCACATGAAATGGAACTACCTTAAATATTGTATATAGGATGTTTTACTGAACGAAGACTTCATTTAGATTTTAAAAATAATTTAAACTGCGTTCAATGATTATAAAATAATGGCCTGCCTAGACCGGGAATTGAACCCGCCAAATGTGAAAAAACAAAACACATGTATGTGTTTTATGATAACGGTCGAAAGGGTTAATCTTAAGGATATTTTTTTCCTAAGTAACATTGCATTTTAAATAAAAGGAAGACCATGAAATTTAACATTTTATTTAAAATTTAGTTCATGAAAATAAATAATAGCATTTTGTCAGACTGCGCGAGCTCATGATTTTGAACCGAGTGCACGCCCTGTATACTGTACCTATTCTGAACCCTTCTTATTACTTGTGTATTATAAACACGGAACCGCCGGTCGTGAAGTGCACTCTATCGATTGCGCAAACATAATCTGGCTAATTGGGGTATTATAAAGGGTGTAAATAGACCCTTAATCTCCCCGTCACTGCGATCATTTTTTTGTTCTAGACCATACCTGGGAACCTTCTATTTACGGAGATATTGGGGGTCAAAGTTCCAACTTTTTCACAAGTTTTTTTTTAAATACTTGTTTTTAATGTAAGATTTTTACTTTACACACCTCCACGACTCTCGTACTATTCAATCCATTCATCAGCACAATGCTATGAGTGCTTTCCATCAAGTCCTACCGTAAAACGTGATTTTAAGGCGAGGTTATCCAGATAAACGTCGTTTTGTATTGTGATTTATTCCTAAATAGCACGGATTTAAATTCTGAAAAAAATATATTACATATTTCACACTTCGATTTAGATATTTCGGCACAGCGATACATGATTACTTTCACTTTGTTGCATCCAATTAAATCGCAAAGACAAGTCTAAATGATGGTTTTTAATATTACTTCATTTGAGTTATATTAGGTTTTTAACTATAAAACTTATAACATTATAAAGGTCGTAAAAAATGTGAAATGACACCCATGACGAAAAAACAAAAAATTTTAGTCGGCAGTATCATGGATTTTCATTTTGTACTCATTTTCGTTATCAGCGACCCCGAAAAGCACGAAAATAACACCCATGACGACAAAGCTAAAATTTTCATTGGCACCATCGTGAATTTTAATTTTGACCTTATTTTCGTTATCAGCGACCTCGAAAACCATGAAAATGACACCCATGACGAAAATACCGAAAATTTTCGTCAGTGCCAGCTTGGATTTTCATTTTGACCTCAGTTTCGTTATTAGCGACCACAAAAACCATGGAAATGACACCCATGACGAAAAAACAGAAAATTTTAGTCGGCAGTATCATGGATTTTCATTTTGTACTCATTTTTGTTATCAGCGACCCCGAAAAGCACGAAAATAACACCCATGACGACAAAGCTAAAATTTTCATTGGCACCATCTTGAATTTTAATTTTGACCTTATTTTCGTTATCAGCGACCACGAAAACCATGAAAATGACACCCATGACGAAAATACCGACAATTTTCGTCAGCGCCAGCTTGGATTTTCATTTTGACCTCAGTTTCGTTATTAGCGACCACAAAAACCACGAAAATGACACTCATGAAGAAAAAATCGAAAATTTTACTTCGCCGCCATCTTGGATTTTCATTTTGACCTAATTTTAGTTATCAGCGACCCCAAAAACCACGAAAACGAAACCCATGACAACAAAACCGAAAAAAAAGTAAAGCATAATTTTTTTTTAAACCGCGTGGCGCGTGGCGTGTTGTTTTGAATCATACCCGTATTCACGATCTTAGTGTCAGTCAGATTTTAAATTCACCTTATTCACAAAAATAAATAAGTATACCTTCTTATTTTTAATTATATCTACTTATTTTAATTGTTAGTAATTAGGTTCACGTACATAGAATACGTAGGTTCCTAATCTATCTATAACCAATACTTTCTAGAAAAATAAAACAAAGTGAACTTATACATATCAATTCAAGTTGTTTTACTGCATCGCTCTACTTTGTAACGCAACTTAGTACCTATCCGAGTTCGTGAACTCATGACCAGTGCGCTAAGCGCGCGCGTTCTCGCGCCGCGTAATTTGTTACGTATCGCTTCTCCGTGCGGGGGCTGGGGTAAGCGATTGATGCATACGGCGCTCGGGGTAACCTCGCCTTAAACCCCAAAAAAAAAGTCGATTCCCAGCAATAATTTTTGCGTAAAGTTACTTAGTTTGATGTACAGAATGCTTGGTTGACGGATATGTGAAGGGTCTGTTTACACCCGGTAGATTCCTCCAACACAGTGCGGGTGCGGCGCTCCAGATCAGACTACAACCTGCTGGAATGTCCAAGCTGTCCGTTCTCCCGCACCATTGCGACCTAAACAACGTTCCTTACGCCGCGCGCAGCCGCAATAAATCTGATATATCGTCGAAACGAAAAGAAGAACAATAAGGAAGCTTTGTACTCGTGTATGGTGGCTACCTAGCTATTTGACCACATCCGGCTTTTAATGATAAATACTGTTACATTACTCAGTCATAATGAAATAATATGTTTTCTATTAGTGCAGCAGCTGCAATGTGGTACTCTTTATCAACAATAAACAAACATGAGTCAGAGTTCACAGTACATTGATTCAGGATTCATACAATACAACTAACTGGGCTCCCGAGCCTTGTTGCATCTCTTGGTAACAATAATAAGTACTTATTGCAGAGTTACCTCTACATACATATGTATAAGCCTTTTTGCTGAATCCTCCTTATTTTTTTCTTTTTAACTGCTAATTTGTAATTTGAAAAAATATTCAGACAGTTGGCATTTTTGATTGTGAATGATTCGTGTACTTTATGTTGAAGAAAATGATCTAAAATTGTTTAAGGAAAACATACCTAAATTTATCAATATGATATCTTACTAGAATCATAGTTTCTGTGTGTTTGTGCCTAACGGCCATGATTTGCTAATTGAAGTCAGTGCAAGAGCGTGTTACAAAATGTCCTATTTTACATTTTTCCTGGTTGGAAACCAGTGGATTAAGGTCGTAATTTTGCAACCTTTGCGGTTACCCTACGCTGACTCTGACAGCTGAGCTGGCTACGTGTTCTGCTATATTGACTTACCAAGAAGAATCCTATAGAAGGGTCGATGTGGCACTTCAGAATATATTATACAGTTTCTTTAAGGGCCCCTTATTAGAAATTTACTGTTGAGGTCGCTTGGGTGGTTGTAGTAAGGAAAGTAAATAAAATGCACAAGTCCGTAAAACCAGTCTATTCGATATTCACGCTAACAGGGTTAATACAGTGTTACACAAGTTACCGTTTCGGCACGGCGCAAACGACTGCCGGCTAAACCATATGCGCGGGGAACATTACCATTTGCAGCGTTAGCACATTGCTGCCTGTAGTCCCTACATTTACTTTTCTAGATCGAGTTGTTTTTAGAGAAATCACCATATTTAAATTCGTAAAAAATATATAGTACAGATACATGTTTGATCTAGTGACTTTTTTGGTTAAAAACACATTATTTAACATTTTGCTCCACAAATTATCGTCGCCACGTGCGTAAACAACGTGTTGTTTATAAGTAATTAAAATGGCGAATAAAAAAACACAAAATTAAGAAAAAAAGGGTATCTGAAGTGAAGAAAATCCGAAAGTGTATTGAGTACTTACTTATTCTATAATTACGCCACAATATAATTACTTCTCTACACAGACTAGCGAAGTCAGTATGACTAAAATTTTAAATCTTTAATATCTTTAATGGAAACATTTACCGTTACAAGTTGCAGTTTTGCATCCTGGTGAAATTCAAGGAGGTGTACCTATGTTGTGTTTTGTTTTTATTATTATTTTTTTTTTTTTTAAACTTTTCCCCACACTAGAAATTTCTCCTGTGTCGTGGGTGCGTTTACAAACATTTAAACTCACATACACAAACAGCCAGACCCGGAACAACTACCTGTAGATCATACATACATGTCTGTTCCGTACGGGGATCGAACCCGCAACACGCAGCGCAGCAGCCAATCGCTCAGCCACTGCGCCAACCGTGCCGTCGTATTCAGATCTAAGTTTACCAATTTTTGGGATTGTCCGTTCCGCAGGATTGCAATAAAACGTAATAAAGCAAAACAAATATTAATACGTAATACGTGAACCTTTCTTTGGGGTACTAGCACGGTCTACTACTTTCATTAGTAAGATTTCTGCATTGTATTCATTCTTCAGAATGAGTTAATTAACAAGAAAAAAAACATGCCAATAATGTAGGTTATTTTATTGAATAACTAGCTGTGCACTGCAATGCACTTTTTCCACCTACTACTTACCTACCCTACCTTCTACTTACCTATCTACTTACTACCTACCTACCTACTACCTACCTACATACTGCCTACGGTTACTACTCACTAGGTACCTAGAGCACGGTTTACGGTCGCGCTGCGTTTAGAAGGTAGAAATCGGTCGGCTGCGCGGCGCCTCGCACAGACCGGCGACACTCACGCATATAGCGACATATCGTGCGATGGTGATTCTGTTTATTAGGTACTTTCGTGTTATTCTGAAATACTGTCAAAACATTTTAAAATAGAAGCTTTATTATATTGACCAAGTACCGTGTAAGCTCTTGAATTTTGACTAGGATGCAAAACTGCACCTTGTATTTTTACATACTAAATCACGATCCGAATGGCACAGCGGTAGTGAGGCTGCCTTACGTTCTTAGGGTCCCGGGTTCGAATCCCGATAGGGGCAAATGTTTGTGTGGGGTACACTACATAAGTACGAAAGTCACAAATCCGAATTTCAAAATACCGATATCCATAATTCCGAACGGTTCAAAACTCCTAATATAACAATTCCGATTTATCATTAATCCTACTTTCATAATTCCTAAATTTCAATATTCCGAACGTTCATAATTCGAACAAGCTGAAAATTTTAATTGGCGTTATCTTGAATTTTAATTTCGACCTAATTTTCGTTATCAGCGACTCCGAAAACCATGAAAATGACACCCATGACGAAAAAACCCGAAAATTTTCGTCGGCGCCATCTTGGATTTTCATTTTGTCCTCATTTTCGTTATCAGCGACCCTAAAAACAACGAAACCGACAACCATGACGAAAAAAACAGAAAATTTTCGTCGGCGCCATGTTGGATTTTCATTTTGGCCTCATTTTTGTTATCAGCGACCCCGAAAAGCACGAAAATAACACCCATGACGACAAAACTGAAAATTTTTATTGGCGCCATCTTGAATTTTAATTTTGTCCTCATTTTCGTTATCAGCGACCCCGAAAACCATGAAAATGACACCCATGACGAAAAAACAAAAAAAAAAATTGTTGGCGCCATCTTGGATTTTCATTTTGTCCTTATTTTCGTTATCAGCGACCCCGAAAACCATGAAAATGATACCCATGACGAAAAAACCGAAAATTTTCGTCGGCGCCATCTTGGATTTTCATTTTGACCTCATTTTTGTTATCAGCGACCCCGAAAACCATGAAAATGACACCCATGACGAAAAAACTAAAAATTTTTGTCGGCACCATCTTAGATTTTCATTTTGTCCTTATTTTCGTTATCAGCGACGCCGAAAACCATGAAAATGACACCCAATGACGACAAAACCGAAAATTTTCATTGGCACCATCTTGAATTTTAATTTTGACCTCATTTTCGTTATCAGCGATCCCGAAAACCATGAAAATGACACCCATGACGAAAAAACCGAAAAAACAAGCTGAAAATTTTAATTGGCGTTATCTTGAATTTTAATTTCGACCTAATTTTCGTTACCAGCGACTCCGAAAACCATGAAAATGACACCCATGACGAAAAAACCCGAAAATTTTCGTCGGCGCCATCTTGGATTTTCATTTTGGCCTCATTTTCGTTATCAGCGACGCCGAAAACCATGAAAATGACACCCAATGACGACAAAACCGAAAATTTTCATTGGCACCATCTTGAATTTTAATTTTGACCTCATTTTCGTTATCAGCGATCCCGAAAACCATGAAAATGACACCCATGACGAAAAAACATAAAATGCAGAGGAAGTAAAAAAAATTAAAGTGATTTTATCTTAAATATGTAAATAAGTCAACAAAATAAAAAAAACTAGTAGGTACACACGGCGGCACAGGAAGCTGTCATTTCCAGTATAAATTGGCCTCGTTTTGTATAGATTTCCTATACAATGAGAGATCCGCATAAACTGGTTTTGTACAGCTTGATCGGTCGTCGTGCGTACAAAATAAGATATCGACCATTACTCCTTCTATCTCGTTCTCCCCTACATACTTTCTTTTTCTGCCCATGTCGAACTCGATAATCTTCGGCTTACCGGGCTACCTCAACTCCTTACAAAAAAAAAAAATATTGGAATAAATGTTTTGATTTTAGTAGGCCAGTTACAGGCAGTTTTGAATTGTCGAAAAAAAGATAATAAAATGAAGCCACAGTCCCATTCAAAAGGCATAATAACTGTGAAAGTACTGTACTTGCCCATTCCAAAGTTACCGAAATTTATAAATAATATTGCGAAATCATAAATAGCGACTTTTGCAACGACACCTACAGTTATATTCTCCTAGAAGCTGCCTCTCTTTCTAATGCGTAACTCTTATCTTATACCTTTTGACTACGTTCCCTATTAGGTACCTACTGTACTTTTGTGAACAAATGACATTTAAAATAAACCTATTTTTGGCTCAGTTCGTAACAGAACTTAGCGGGGGTGGGGTGGCGGGTTCGAAAAATTGGCACACGTCCGACCTCCAACGCGTTCCGCTCGGGACTGAAGCACGCGATGCGAGTATGAAATGATGAAAACAGCAAATTTTGGAAATGGTGGTATAGGTTTTTTTAATATTTCAAATTATGATCGCCGTGTACTGTCACATTTTTTACGACCTTTATAATGGTATAAGTTTCTTTATACATTTTTATACATATAATTTACATTTTTAAATATTTCTTTACAAAGTAATATAAAAAACATTTAAAAATATAAAAAATAGTAGCCCACTGGTATCGGGAACAGGGTCCGAAATACCGGTGGTCAGGGCTCTTGAGAGAGGAACCTCCTAACGATACGCGCCGTGTCCAGAAGTACTGCTTTCTGAATCAAGTCCTTGATCCAGCTGCCAAGCGAGAGCCTCCTCAGATGTTTGTCGAGGCTATTGGCTATTAAGCCATTGGCCGACACGACTATCGGCACAATGACTGCTGTACTCACGTCCCACATGTCGACAACCTCGCGAGCCAGATCTAGATATTTGAATTGTTTATCTTTCTCTGCTTTCACGAGGTTCTCGTCATGCGGAACAGTTATATCAACAATCATTGCGCGACGCTCCAATCGATCTATCACCACAATGTCAGGTTTATTGGCAACAATAGTCCTGTCAGTGATGATAGATCGATCCCAATACAACGTGAAATTACCATTATCGAGAACTGGGTCGGGCGCATACTGTATAAGTTTTATTGTTAAAAACCTAATATTACTCAAATGAAGTAATATTAAAAACCATCATTTAGACTTGTCTTTGCGATTTAATTGGATGCAACAAAGTGCAAGTAATCGTGTATCGCTGTGCCGAAATATCTAGATCGAAGTGTGAAATATGTAATATTTTTTTTCAGAATTTAAATCCGTGCTATATAGGAATAAAACACAATACAAAACGACGTTTATCTGGATAACCTCGCCTTAAACTATTTCATACTCTTCTAAATTGAGGTAACAAAGATTTTTATATTTCAGCAGAGTTATTAACATTGGATACTACTGTCTTAACCTTTTAATTCTATTCTGTTCTGTACACAAAAAATCACAAATTTTACAATTATTTTATTACTTATTTAATTAATTTCAATGTTTTCTATTTTAATTTAATCTTAGTTTTAATTTTCTTTATTGATTAAATTTGTTATAAAAGTGGTGGATCAATTTCTATTTATTCACTGCAGTATGTACATATGCTGATATGCGTGTTGATCCAAATTAAAAAAAAAAATAATTAATAATTTCTTTGAAATGTAACTTTGTTGTGTAATGTATTTTATTTTTGTTTATTCTCTTCAGTTGTTTCTATGTTTAACGCCGGATATTCATTAGGCAACATTTGTTAATAAACTGTTTATGACGTGTTTATTAACTAGTTTACTGTAAACACTGTTTCTGAAACATGGCAGTCCACCCTTGTCAACTGTTACAGGATGTCGCCCGAGGAGGTAGTGATGCTCCGTGCTGCTTTCATAATAATTCAATTTATACAAAATTCATCTTTATAATCTTTATTTGAAACATCCCAAAGTATATTATGCTGTTGATAAAGCTCAATGAGCATCGAAACCTGGTTGTTGGACCACACTACTTCCATGTTTATAGCTTTGCGCAACACACGTCCACACCTGTTGATTTTTCCTTACTAGATGTTTCGTCTTGCTCTCCACCCGAAGTGGGGAGATATAGAGATATATAGATATAATAAGTTTTAACAATTTTTATTTTATAAATGCTATCCTATTAATAAATATGTAAATGAAAAATTTTAAATTATTATGATTCACTAAATAGTTTTTTAAATATTGTTACTTTCGTATACCAACAAATTATTAAAATTACTTTGCTGTGCCCATATTTATGTAACTAGGTTTAAGCCCTTTGTAACATCTTTTTTACAATATGGAATGCAAAGTATATGAATATGTGGTTACCTACTAGTACTACTCATACTAGTAGGTAACCAATCTTAAACCTTACCAATTACTGCAGATGGCTGCACTACACATAATGATTATAAAGCCCGTCACAGACATAGCTATAATATATATTAATATGAATCATAGCAAGGCATATTACGACATATTTTCTATATAAATTTTCATGATTCATATTAATATATATTATAGCTACGTCTGTGACGGGCTTAAAAAGGTAGGCATCCACAGCCTCAGTACCCATATTGTCATTTGTAATTTTCCTCCCATCTGTAGGTACTTTAAAATAATTTATATTCAAGTACAACACAACTAGCAACAAGTATTACTTATAACTGGAAAGTATTAAAAAAAAACTCATTTTTATTTTCAAATACGAATCATTTCGAAAACATTCTCCAAAATGAGCAATACATAGTTATTTTTAATAAATAACTTACATGATTTTCAAATGTAGTTAGGCAAAATAAGGGTAAACAAATAAGTGGTCATTAATTTAGCATCATGTTTGTTTGGCGAGGACACTTTATCGCCGACGCGGAGCGAGATAACAGCCACGCGCAACCGCCGCCGGCGCGGCGCCGCGGGGTTATCGCGACAGGGCGCACACTTTCAAACATTTCTCCTTCTATTCACGACAACATGTAAAGTTTACACCATCACGGGCGTCACAGAGAGCTTCCAATAGTTCTCCAGTGACATTGTCATGTAAACAAGACTGTGAAGTTGATGCAACCTTCATTCAACATTGATCAGTTAAAACATACAGGTCTTTGTCCCTCACTGTTTTGAAATAATCATCTGTTATCTACTTAGTTTACAAAGCTCAAGATAATAACGCCATACTAAAATGATGATTTACATAAGATATTAGCTACATATAACTAACAGGAAAATGTTACTGAAGCCAAGAGTTCATAAATATTACAATTATTATTATATTGAATTCTTTAACTTACACAGAAGGCAATTACTTTTGTTAGGCATAATAAAATTGCAGGTTTGAAACTATCTCAAAACCGGAAACATCAAATCATAAATACACACTAAGACATCACAAGAACTGGCTATTTGAAAATACAAACAAACACATGAAAAATGTTGTCTTAAAAACATGTTGTTGTGAATGACAGTAGTGATCTAATAACTTACTGATTCAGCAAGTATTACTTACATCTAGGTAGTTGGACAGTGGCTCTGGAGCCGGCCCGGACACCGCATACCTCATTCTCAGCACTTGCAGGTCTGTGCCCACCTCATGGAAGTGCCTGCGCACCGTCTTCATGCGATACAGCGGCACTCTAAAACAGTTGGTTTACTCTAACTTGCATTGCATAAGATTTAGGTATGCTTAGTAGTTGGTGTATTGGCCCCACACACAGTACTAACATACAGACAATACGTAGTAAGACTGCCCATTGTGCACGCTCTATTTATTGAGGTAGGTACTGCAATTTCGATTTTACAAAATTGATGAATAACATACCAAGAATCATTGAAAAAGCATCGTGACGAATTATAACACTTAGGACTACGGAAGTGTACATTTGTTTTGAAATAGGTCATTAAATTACCTGAGAAAGCCAGATACGCAAGTGGCGGCGAGTGCCAGGAACACTAGCAGCAATTTTCCCATTTTTCTTGCAAGTCACGCACGACTCTGCATTACAAAAGAAAATAAACAATAAATAAATTTAGAATATTACAATTAAATACAGTATCGCAGTATTTACATACCGCAGTTACTAGAACAGTTTCTCCTTTATGAACGAGAACAATAGCTGATAAAATAAAAAACGTGTCGTATTTATTCGTCCGCAACGAAAATATAATTAAATTATTATGCCGGCGCGATTTGACGCAAACGAATGATAGGGCAGAACCGTGGAAATGGTAAGCTGACTTCTGTCAGGATTGTCAACTGTCAATATTATAATGCGTCAATTCATGTCCTTATACAACCATGGAACTAAAATATACTAAAAAATTAAAACAAACTTGTTGATATTCGTAACTGTTCTATCCTAACTAATATTATAAATGCGAAAGTAAGTTTGTTTGTTATATTTTCACGCCTAAACCACTGTACCGAACATCCTGAAATTTTGCATATACGTTGTGTACAGAAACGGACGTAGGGCACCTTTCATCCCAAAAAAGTACTATTCTCGAGAAAAATAATAATAACGTTCTTATGATAATAGATGGCGCCACGTGTCCTCGTCGTGGCGAGTGAGTTACTTATTCACAGAGTACTTTTATATATAGGTATAGAGCAAGGAACTTATATACTAACTGGAATGAGTACGAACAAATATCAAAAAACCGTTTGAAAATAAACTTTATTTCAAACGAATAGAGTACTTATTACTTTAATTAATTCAAAGGGGGAAGAATACTTCAGAGCGAGAACACGAAAAAGAGTGGATTGTGTCCTTGTCTAACAATTGCCAGTACACAAAAAAAATATTTTTTTTTTTCTTTGTAAATTATTCGGAAATCACGTTGATAGCTAAACTAGCACATAAATCGTATCGGGATTAATTTAATATTCAAATAATAAATATTAAAATAATTATTTCTTGCGAAATACAGTAAGCTTCAATAAATTAAATTATTTATGAATTATGTTATTTCAGAATGGCAACATAGATGACAGTCGTATAAACAAATAATATGGCCGATACAATTTCGCGCTGAAGTCATATTTTTGTTATCAAGTTCTTTTTACATTACTTAAGTGAAATCTTTCTCTTTAAATGTCGTGAAATCGAGTTGTGTGAAGGGGTGTAACAGTGAAGGGTTTGCTGGATGTGGAATTTCTTTTTTCAGGTAAGTTCGTATAACTTTGTTTACGACTAGGGTGACAATGTTCTAGATATGTAAACGGGGATCAAGAAAATATTCTAAAGAATACGCCTTTTCTATTTTCCTTATCGGTATTTATAGTCTTGTGAAAATGCGTACAAAATACATCATTTATAATGCAGTAGCAAAACTTAATCAATTACTCCATTTTAAAAATAACAAAAATAACTTCTTGAAAATAAACGAATTCTATCTTTACTTTTTTGTTTCCATGCACTCTCTAACAATGAGAATTTTCAGCAACGGGCTTGAAGTTGTCCAGTTGTTTGCAACCATCTTCCATCATCATCATCTTCGCACTTAAATTTAAGATTACTAACTCATACTAAAACCAACAATAACATAAAACCATACGTTTAATAATGTATAGTGTGATTAATAAATTTATCAAATACTACATATTAGTTGTTTGAAAATGCTACATGCTCATGCTTCATCTATGTGAATGTTGCAGCCCTGTACGCTTTAAAATCTCTTTACAAATGAAGGATGTAACCTAACATGTAGACCACCGTGAACGAAAATAAGTGTCACGTATTCTTCACTTCATAGACGTATCCCATTACAGAGTTTTACAGTATGCGTAGGCTTCGGCTTCGCCCTGTTTTTGATTAAATTGCTACCCATGGAAAGGGGGGGGGGGGGTGCTAGTAAGTTATAAACAACGAGTAGACAAAACATTATAAAGGACGGTCAGTATCTGTCAGACGAGGAGTGTGCTGAGCAGTTCGCGACTTATTTTGAGTCGGTATATAGTAGTACGCCGCTACGACTAGACTCAGAAGCGGCGGCAGCGAAAGCGGGGAACACTGGTAGAGTCTGTCAAGCGAGTCTAGTCCCATGAAAAAGGCGGTAAATTCAAAAATCTTTCAGGTGTCAACACTGATATAGCACGCTGAAAACTTGTTGATACTTGAATTTTGATAAAAAAATTACTTGGGATAAATTAAAAAAAAAGCATTTCAATGTACGTATTTATTCATCAGAATCAAGAAATTCAATGCCTTCAAATGAGAAATCACTGTCAGTAGAATCATTACGCACAGAAATGATGAAGGGTTCCAACTCGGTTTCGGATATCCTGTCTCTTACTTTATACTTATTTTCGACACTAATAGTGTGATCTGTGCATTTTTTCCAATCATTGGCTGTGACACTATTAAAGCATTCTTTTATAAGGTTCTCCATTTCTTTACCTGGAATCCCTAAGTTTTTGCTGGCTATTTTTCTTTTAGCCAAACTCCATATGAGTTCAATTGCGTTCAGGTCACAATGATATGGCGGAAGTTTCAAAACCTCATGGCCATGTTGTTTCAAAAATTCTTCAGCTTCATACATTGGAGTTGTTTTATGTTCATTCACAAGGCACATAAGCTCAGCCTTTGTAAAGAATTCTTCATAATGAATTCCATTTTCAGTTAGCCATTTCTGAATGTCAGCCTTTAAATCATTCATAGATGGTGGCTTATTTATTTGTGTTACATGGTAGCTAGCGTTGTCCATAACAATGACACTGGGCTGACTTAAATTGGGTATTAATTTTTCACGTAACCATTTCATAAAATTATTTCTGTTCATATCATCATGATAATCTGCCATTTTTGATTTAGTACTGAATACCAATAATGCATTGGGAACAAAACCTTTTTCGGATCCAGCATGAACAACAATATGTCTTTTGCCTGACGATATTTTGTCAATTACACCGCTTGTTGATGGCCCTTGCCATGATTTTTTAACTTTATAATTTTGGTGGACATAGGTCTCATCAAGATAAACTATTAATTTTCCTTGTTTCCGCTTTTCATCAATAGCTCTGAGATACCTATGTCGCCATGCAGCTAGTTCATACTTTTCAATAAGAAGAGATCTCTCATTTTTATTTTTTTTTAATTCAAATCCATTTTTGAGTAATAATTGTCTCAATGTTTCATGACATCCAGTAAATCCAATTGACTCTCTTAAATCTGCAAGCAAACTTCGTAGAGTTGGAACTTGCTTTTTCACACAGTAAAATTCATTAATTTTATTGCGTATGGCTGATAAGTCAAAATTATCCAGATTGGCTACAGTTGGCTGTCGTGGACGTTTTTTCCCCGGTGTGTTCCACTCGCCTTGGTTAATAGCACCTTCTTTTTTAATTCTTCGCAGTGTTTTCACACTTAAATCTGAAAGTTCAATATGTCAGTTCAGTATCAAACGCACAAATTTTATGATAATATTTGTAGAAAATGCAAACAATGTAAACAAATAAATCTGTACTAACCTGTCATAGCAGCAATTTTTGTCAAATAGTCTGTTTCAGATTTCATTTTTTTATTCTCATCTATGGCTATGACTTTCTTAACTAAATTATCAATTGTGCTTTTTATTAATTCAGCATCCAAGGTGGCTGAAAAAAGATGACAACAATCTCTTATAATACTTTTCACTTATAGGTGCCCCATTAAGATTCAATGTCATGTATACGACGTCTGAATCTAAACCAAAACCGAAATCGTGATCACATCATAGTAAAATAAACAAAATTAGACAATTGTGCTAAAAGTATCAACATTTTGTAGCCAACCTACCTGTTGTTGAAACAATTTCATCCAAAAGTCGTCGTTTTTCTGTTAACACGTCATCAGATTCAATCTTTACATGATTATATTTATTAATCATTGTAAACAGCAGGCTCCTGACACTACTTTTAATAGGTTTTGGCATTATAACATTAAAAAATTCAACAAAAACCGGAATGCTTCGAGGTTAGAACAGAAATTGTGACAATCTGTTTGACAGATAATAGTATTGCCATTATAAGAAATCAGTAAAATGGTTGTGGACTCGACTCGCTTGACAGACTCTAGTTCATGCGCGCAAATTAATGATCTAAGTCTTAGGGACGTTAGAAGTGCACTCGACCGCCTCAAGCCTAAACAATCTGCGGGCCCGGATGGTATACTAGCGTTTCTTTTTAAAGATTGTGGTAGGGTACTCGCGGAACCGTTACTTTATATTTTTAACGCCTGTCTTCATTCTGCGAAGTTCCCAGCTCGGTGGAAAATTACCCGAGTAATTCCAGTGCCCAAAGGCAGGGCGGGAGCTGACATCAGTGGGTATAGGCCGGTGGCGGTGTTGTCGACGCCGGCAAAGGTGTTCGAGTCTGCCATTCAGCGCTGTATCTAACAGCAAGTGCGCGGGCAGTTATCGGATGCGCAGCACGGATTCCGGCCGAGGCGCAGCACTGCTACCAATCTCCTTGATTTCATGGGACGCGTGGTGCCGGCGGTAGATGTTGGGGTGCAGGTGGACACAGCTTATTTTGATTTCAGAAAAGCTTTTGACACCGTCGATAATGACATCTTACTGCGGAAGCTAGCAGAGGTCGGATGTACCCAACATCTATTACAGTTTTTCGCCAGTTACATGCAAGGCAGACAGCAGTATGTGGACTGCAACGGATGTGAATCAGACTTATATTACACTTGGTCTGGTGTAAGTCTGGGCACCAACTTGGGGTCTCTAGAAGTCATCATAATGATAAACAATTTGCCGGAAGTCGTAAGACATGGCTCTTGTTTATTATTTGCAGATGACCTCAAGTTGGTGTTGGAGATTAGGTCCGAGTCTGATTGCAGGCGCCTACAGGAAGACATCGATCGAATAGTACAATGGAGTCATGAAAACAAACTGTACTTCAACGTTTCCAAGTGCTCGTTGATGAGTTTCACCCGTGCTCGTGCACCTCTGCTCTATGAGTACGTGGTGGATGCAGCGCCAATGCAACGAGTCACGGAGGTGCGAGACTGGGGTGTTTTCATCACTCCCGATCTGTCATTCCGTGAGCATGTAACCAAGATCTGTAAGAAGGCATACAGAAACTTAGGATTTGTTCTGAGACAGACACAAAGCTTCACAAACATCACAGCAGTTAGGGTCCTGTATGATGCACTAGTCAGGAGTCATCTGGAACATAGTGCGGTCATACGGGCTCCACACGAAGCCAAGTACACTGTAATGTTGGAGCGCGTTCAGAACAAGTTCACGCGCCATTTGTACAGGAAATTATATGGGGTATATCCGTTTTACCCACTGATGTATCCCACTCTGTTTGTCCTGGGCATTGTTGGCTATAATCAACTGCAGGTCCGACGGGAGTTTACGCTGGTGGCTTACTTGGTGAGGGTGCTTCGTGGAGTGGAGAGTAACTCGGGAGTATTGCAGCGCTTGAGTCTGTGTGTACCGGATCGCTACGTGTGGAGGCGGCGCAGCCCGCCACTGCTACTGGTGCCTACAGCCAGAACTAACCTGCTTGCCAAGGCACCCCTTACCAGAGCTATCCGTACAATCAACGACCTTCAGACTCAGATCGATGTATTTACATGTTGTTGGAGTGAATTCGCAAGGGTATTACTATTTATATTGTGCTACAAGCAAAATATTACTTAATTTTTATTTATATTTTTAATATTAGTGAATTATGTTTGTATTTAGGTTTGTAAGTAATTATGTTAAGTTTGTATGTGTAAGTATATAGTTTAGTATTACGTATTAGGGTAAACCCTGTAATGATAGTGTAAGCCGTTATAAATAAATAAATAAAAGAATAGCAGTCCCAAATGTAAGTACAAATATTGGATACCCTATTAGAAAGGGATGACATCCCTCTCGAAGTTTTCTCGCTCGGAACGGCTTTCCGCTGCACGTCCTCATTCCAGTTTCTATATAAGTTCCTTGGTATAGAGGCTTTCCTCAACGGGTTCAGAAGGAAATTGATTGGTGGCGTCATCTGTAACCACAAACATACAACTTTCCTGATATATAAATAATTGTATAAATGTATACGTCTACCATCATTCTTGCTTCCAGGCAGGTTTTTATTTTAAAATTAGGTAATTTATATTTATTAACCCCGTAATTTACTCATAGACTAACGTATATGAATAAATTAAAGAATTACTTGGCTGCAGAAAATAAAACCCATATTATTATAATCATAGTCAGTTATTTTGCCCTAAGCATCGGTGCAATAGTCGTCGTAGTAGGACATACATAATAGAATCAAATCTTTTCTTTTATTGTTAGTAATGTTAGCTTTTAGCGACATTTCGTCAAACATTAATAATATGCCGAGTTTGTCATTAACGCATTTGTTGTTGTTAAATAACACATTGAATTCCTTCAAGAACAGACTGAATGATATCTTCAAATCTTAAGGGTAACAAATATTGTCTTCCATTCAAAATTCCAATTCCAATTTCTTGAAAAATAACAAAAACGACCGGCAGATTGATTGTTTGACAGCTTGCTTCATAGATGCAAGTAAAAAGTACAAAATAACTACTACGATACCAATGTAGCAGGTTTTAGAGTATCACTTACATTAAAATGAATGCCAGTAGTAGGTACTGTTTTATTTGTTAAAAAACATATTTTATGATTTTATTTGATATATTACGCGAATTACGAAGGTGGCAACCGGAGGACTTAAAAAAAACCCAAAAATTATTTTATAAAGGTTTTAATTAAGATAAAAATTACAATTTAACTTATATTAGTTTTAGGTCTATATTCGGACGATGCTAGTACCGAATTGAAAATTTACGTAAGTAATGCTAAAACGTGGATGCGGCATCAGCGGATTTGGAAGTAGGTGGCCACTTGGCGGCACGAGGCGTCCGTTCGCTGAGTCAGCAGGTGGCGTGTTGGAATTTTGTGTGGAAACATCCGTTTGACGTAATTACCATATCATGTCGCTATTCAGCTGATTTGGTGTAGGCAGGGCACGTAACACCTCCCCCCTCAGAACAGCAACTATTTGAGAATCTTGAGCGAAAATGTTGCTGGAGTCTGTTTCGTGATTGTGGGTGATTCTGCATCTTCGTATTGATGATTTTCAGGGTTTACATCTGGTTTCTGTGGTTTCGTAAGTTTTGTGCAAACGTTATAGCGACGTATAGTGATTGCGATGATCAGTACAGTTGCACTGAATAGTATGACGTATAGTGGAATCGTCGTATGGTATAGTGAATTTTCCGCCATTGCGTGTTCGATTTGTACTGGGTGTTGCATTAAAATTTTATCTTCGATTTCATGTAGGCTTTTCAGGTGCAGTGGGTTTAGTTTCAGATGTGGGATGGTTTCTTCAACAATATTCAGGTTTATAGGTATTTCGGTGATTTTCAGCGGCTGCCCTTTGATATAGTCGTTGGTGTTGGTAATAATGAATCGCTCGGTGCGTAGTAGACATTTTTGCGGGATGGTAGCGAGATAACTTCCATGCAGGGAGATGAATTCTTGCCGTTCGCAGTGTAGCTCCGTCCGGGTCGGTTGTGGAAAGATGAGCGTATAACGTCTGTCATCCAGTTGTTCCATGGCTGCCTTAGTCAGTGTGAGCTTCGTAGGCAGGCAAGATTTCTCCAAAGATTGGTTGTAGATGAGGTTTTGGATGCAATCTAGATGTCCTCTTGTTGGTTGACGGTTGATTCCTTCTTCGCAGAGATGATATGGGCCGAACTTCGGGCATTCAGCCTCTATGTACTTGAAAGCTTTCCCATTAGTTGCAAGGAAAGGGTAAGGAGGAATATAGGTGTACATAAGTTTGTTGGGAACTATTGCTAATCTGTATAATTCGAACTTATCGGGGCTGGTTATTGGAACTTTAAATATAATAACAATTTTTTTATTCGTGTAGTAGTAACCGGGTTTTATAACGGTGTAGTACTCTCTTAGATCCGCATCTATTAACTGATTCTGGCCGTAAATAGATATTAATCTCTTAATCATGTTACTTAAAGTATCTATGCCTAACATACTATGATGGGTGCTCGATGCACGTATAAAAGCTAAGGTATCTTCTATCCTAGTTATCTCTAAATATAAATCTTCTGTATTGTCGCTAATTATAGCCAGCAACTGAGCAAACTTTGCGAATCTTATAAGGTCATTTGTCGCGGCAGTTTTCTCGTCTAAGATTAATCCTAATGTACTATTGATTCTCTCTTGATTGCTAGCAATTTTTGAGAGTATGTCACTGTATCGGGTCATCCAAACTTTGTTAAGACTGACATGCTCATTGAATTCTGATACTATTTTATCGTTGTTACTTTCTAAAAGATTGATTGCATTATTATATTTTTGGGCATCCGTATGATCTAAGTTTCCGGTAATGCTTTTTATAACAGACCCTAATCCGTCTACGAGACCTCTTTTACTACGACCGGGTTCTAGTGTTTTTAACTGCGAACTGATTTCAGTTAATTTATTAGCTAAATGGTTGATTTGGAGTTCATACAAGAGGGAGGTTTGGTTTTCTAGTTTACTCTGGAAATAGTCGAGTTGAGACATTACAGAATCAAGTCTGTGTTCAATGTCAGTTAAGTCTATGTATTGTAGGAAGGTGTGGTAATGTGTAATGAGCCTTGTTTGTCCAAGGTTGAAAGGTAAAAGTCCGGGTCCATTGTCCAAGCTTTCAAGTCTTATCTCGAGCGCCGTTATTGGTTGGGCTAACATTGCCAGCAGTATCCTGTAACAATTTTGATTTATTAGGGATACGCTTGAGTCGGGACTTAGCTACAGGACCTTTCTTTTTGGAGGTATATATATGAATCGGAAGGTCAGCTAAAACAGTGTCATGTGTGTAGCGTGGTGCTAATTTTTGTCGGTCGGCTGCTGGGTTAGAAATGAATACTTGCTGTTCCGGTTGGTATTCTATTTCGGGCTCTCTTTCCTTATTCCTATTTCGTATAATGTTTGTACGGTCAGCAAGAGTAAAGTCATTGATAAGGTCGTATACAGTTTTCATCTGGTTTCGGTGTGTCAAAACATATTGTTGCATTAGGTGTTCAGTCATGTTAATGTCAAGGGGGTCTCTTGGGTCAAAGTGTCCTCTAACTATGTCGTGTGGCCTACACTTGGTGAAGCTGTGAACTGAACTATTATAGGCTAATAAGGCATAAGGCATGAGGTTGATTACGGGTTCGTCTTTTTGACGTAATCGTAGGATACGTAAGTGTTCTAGTAACGTAGAGTGAAATCGTTCAATGATTCCGTTATCGTTGGGGGAGTGTGCTAATGTTTTATGGTGGTTGATTTTATGTAATCTTGTAAATTCGGAGAATAGTTGGTTTGTGAATTCCGTGCCGTTATCGGTCACTATTGTTAACGGTAACCCATGATGTGTACAATAACTTAAAACTGCTTGAAGTATGCTTATTGCTGTACCATCTCTCAAATGGTACGCTTGTCCATATTTTGAGAAAACATCTACCACTGTCAAGTACTTTTCGTTTTGAGCTGTGAATAGATCCATGTGTATTAATTCGAAGGGTTTAGTTGCTGGGGGTACTACATTAAATTGAGGTCTAATCGGGTTCCTATCATATTTCGTTTGTCCGCAGATGGTACACTCATTAATGTATTTAGTTATTTCTTCCCTCATTTTAGGCCAATAATATTTTCGGGATAGGGCGAGATGACACTCGTTTATTCCTCTGTGATTAGTTTTCCCTTCATGATAGTGTTTTATGATTTCTTGCTGTCTTAGGTACTCTTTAACGTCTTCCAGTTCGGTTTTGGCTAATACTAAATTAATTGCTGAGCTTTTAAAACTATTCTGGATTATGGGTATAATTGAATACATCCCTAAGGGTGGAGTTATTTTTATAGCGGTTTTAACTTTAGGGTTGACGTATTCTTTTATAGCATTTACTACGTCTTGTTCTAAGTTCGATTCTGAAACCTGAATAAATGTACGGGTGTGTGTGTCAAAAGGTTTAGTAGCGGTTGTACGTCGTTTAATGTCACCTACTATGGTAATGCATAACTGTCGGTGAAATTTGTTCAAAGGTTCGTCAGTGATTGGGACTTCTAGAATAGGGTTTTCAGTGCTGGTATGTGCAGTGGCTGTCGTGGACCCTGTTCGTGACGGTGGTCGCTCTGATGGGTTAGCTAACATTGACTCGGTCTCGTCATTGTTAATTTCCACTCGGGATAAAGCGTCGGCATTGGTGTTATATCTTCCCTTTTTGTAAACTATAGTGTAGTCGTATTCGCTTAGTTTTAGGCGCCATCTAGTCAATCTTGAGTTAGGCTCCTTAAGGTTCATTATCCACTGTAGTGGTTTGTGGTCTGTGAGTATTTTAAATTTACGACCAAATAAGTAAGGCCTGAAGTACTTTGTAGCCCATACTATAGCTAAAAGCTCCTTCTCGATAGTACTATAATTGGTTTCACTATCGTTCAAAGTTCTTGAGGCGTAACAGATAGGTTTATCTGAGCCAATGGTACCTTGCGAGAGTATAGCGCCGATAGCTACGTTAGAGGCGTCAGTGGTTAATATAAACTCTCTAGTAAAGTCGGGGTACTGTAAGATTGGGTCATTTGTAAGTAAAGTCTTACATCTGTTAAAACAGTCAATGTAGTCGGTGTCAAAAGTAATTTTGTTAGTCTTTTTAAGGCATTTAGTCATAGGCTTGGTGACGCGGGCAAAGTCCGGGATAAATTTCCTGTAATAACCTAATAATCCGAGAAACTGTTTTATTTCTTTCGTGGTTTTAGGTAATGGGTATTTTTCTATAGCCGCTATTTTATCAGGATTAGGTTTAACACCTTCTCCACTAATTACATGACCTAAGAATACCGTTTCTAACTTTAAAAATTCGGACTTATCCATTTGAATCTTAAAGTTGGATTCCTGTAATCTACTGAATACTTTTTCTAAGTTAATCATGTGTTCTTGCAATGACGTACTAAAGATGATGACGTCATCGAGATACACAAGGCAGATGTCATTTTGTAATCCCCTGAGTACATTATCCATCACTCTTTGGAAGGTAGATGGTGAGTTCTTTAAACCCATGGGCATGCGCAAAAATTCAAAGTGCCCATGCTCTACGTTAAAGGCTGTCTTCGGGATGTCGTCAGCGTGCATCTCACATTGATAAAATCCAGATGCTAGGTCTAGAGTAGTAAAGTACTGGCATTTACCAAGCTTGTCAAGTATGTCAGTTATGTTAGGTATCGGGTATTTGTCGTCTATGGTCTTGTCATTTACTTTACGAAAGTCAACTACTATTCTCCACTTCTGTTTGCCTGATGCGTCTGCCTTCTTAGGAACTACCCAAATAGGTGAGCTCCAAGCTGATTCAGAAGGTCTTATGATACCTTGGTCTAGCATCTTAGTAATTTGGTCTCTAACTTCTTGTCGGTGAACAAATGGGTAGCGGTAACTTTTCGTATAAACTGGAAGTTCGTCGGTTGTCTTGATATGGTGCTTTATTTTATTTGTAAAAGTCAAAGGTTCTCCCTCTACATAGAATACGTCAGCAAAACGACTGCATAAAGTCTCTAAGTTAGTTTTTTCTTCAATATTTAAATGATCTGTACGCAATCGAGATAGAACTTCTTTAACGCGCCTAGGATCTTGTTTAGTGCTAGTGCACTCATTATTAAATATCTCCGCTTGTAAAGGGCGCTCAAAAGTAACGAGTGAGTCATAATCGGTCGGGTTTTCAATTTCAACGATGCCCGTACAGTCGGTAACGCGAGTAATGCATTCATGTATAATGCAATTACTGTGTATTTGCTGAGCTATGGAAACGTCACCGTCTGGGCTATAGATAGGAATATTTAATAGTTTTGATGAGTTCGCGGGAATGGTTTCCTGATAACTGGACTTTTTACATTGATAAAACCGAATAGGTATAGTTGTAAAATCTGTAATTAAATAGTTATTTTTAAGATCGATCTGTGCTCCGTCAAGTAAATCTAGGCCTATTAGTCCGTCAAAGTAATTATGAAACTTATAAATGAAAAACTTAACATTCGTAGGGTTATTAAATTCAGGAAAATTCGGAACAGTAACTGAATGGTTGTGTGTACTAGTTACACGGGCATTTGTTACTTCAAAGGGGTCAAAATTCAAAGGTATGTGCGAAAAGTATTGCTCGACTGCCTCAGGACTAATAAAAGACTGGTTAGCCCCGGTATCTACTAATAACTTAAGTGGTGGGTCCGATATCTGAATGTAACGTAATTCCCTTTTAGATTGAATATTTAACTCTATTTTAACCCTTTTTGATCCTTTTCCTTGGGAAAATCCGGATTAGCACTAGAGGTAGGCTTTGGTGCTTCTAAGCAATTCGCGTTGTTAGTACTCTGTGGCTGTGTGTCATCTTGTACATATAAAATATTCTCAGGCTCGGTTTGATTGTAGTAATAGAAGTCGGGATAGTCATAGTAACAGGAATAGTCAGGTTGTTCATAGTAATAGTCGGGGTAATAATAAGCGTTTTCAGGGTCTGTCATCTCGTTAAAATTCATTTCTCGTGTCTTGAAGTAATTACTAGGTGGTGGGTTCCCTGATCTTTGCCAATTATTTCCTGGTAACCCTATTGGTTTTTGTACGAAGTGACTAACGCCGCTCATTGGTTTCGGACCTGTATATTGCGCTGACGGATTTGCGTTCGGTAATCTAAATATGTTACTCTGGGGATGGTAGTTTGGCGGGGGTGCACGAAACATTTGCTGGGTTCGACTAACCATGTTGGGGGCACGATGAGGTACCTGATTATGCTGGAAGGGTGGCCTCCATTGCAGCTGCTGCTGCGGCGGCGTGGGCATAGGCTTATGCCAGCTCGTGCCTGCATTCGCAAAGCTAAAAGGTCTGGGCGTGGTCATAAGGACCGCTGGTGGCATTCTATGGGTTAAATGCGCTTGCTGTGTCGGGTTACGTCGCTCAGGAATACTTTCGTTGCGTTGCTGTAGGTACATGACATTTAGTTCCTGCTGTACAAATTCCAGAGCCTTTTCTATAGTTTCGGGTCTCATACATCGGATACGGGACCCTAAAGGTTCTTTAAGACCTCTGACATAAGATTGTAACGTCAGTTTTCTATAAAGGTCGCGTTTTGCTTCGATGGTAGTAGCTATATTTTCATGCAGGGTGACATAAGTCATTATAGTACTAAAAAGGGTCTGGCATTTGTCATAATATTCCTGCGGAGTGCTGTTTCCTTGGGCTAGTAAGGACATGTCATTGTAAAGGGCGGTCTCGTCCCTTTGATCGGAAAAGTTGTTAATTAAAGCGTCACGGATCCCTTGCCAATTTTCAGGTATACCATTGGAATTTATAGTTGTAGCTGCAGATCCCGTAATTTTATTTAAGATACCGTTTATTATACATAGGTTAGTGAACTCGTAACTCGGGTCATTTCTGACGTATTGTATTACGAGCTGATCACATATTTTAATGAAACGTGTTAGAACATTCGGATTTCCATCAAAGTCTGGCACTGGGCGTAAGGCCCTAAAGATAGTATCGGGGTTCAATTCCATTTCGTCACTACTAAATATTGTGTCTAAACCTAAACTATCTGAATCTATAAACCTATTTAAATCTACTTCCCTAATCCTATTTATCTGTCTGGAAGAGACAGATCCTGTCCTAGTTTCCCTTGGATGAAAAATCTTGAATTAATATTATATAAGGGGTTAAAAGAAAGGAGTCGGGAGCAACACTCAAAGAAAGTTTCAAGCACTTACATATACATGGTTTTCCTTGGTGTATCGATGGCTGGATACGTCCTCAGCTGCGTCTTCTTATGTTCGGATATTCGATGAGGTACTTGGAAATACCGACAGCGACTATCGGAGTCAGCAGATAAACGATTTTTGGAAATCTATACCGCGCCGCGCACTGCCTCGAATATCCTACCGACTGCGCCAATTACGAAGGTGGCAACCGGAGGACTTAAAAAAAACCCAAAAATTATTTTATAAAGGTTTTAATTAAGATAAAAATTACAATTTAACTTATATTAGTTTTAGGTCTATATTCGGACGATGCTAGTACCGAATTGAAAATTTACGTAAGTAATGCTAAAACGTGGATGCGGCATCAGCGGATTTGGAAGTAGGTGGCCACTTGGCGGCACGAGGCGTCCGTTCGCTGAGTCAGCAGGTGGCGTGTTGGAATTTTGTGTGGAAACATCCGTTTGACGTAATTACCATATCATGTCGCTATTCAGCTGATTTGGTGTAGGCAGGGCACGTAACACGCGTATGTCGAATTTAGTTAAAAAGTTTGGTAGTTTATTTAATTCAATTATAATAAAATAAACAACTAAACAGAATATTTATTATATTAATGGTAACATTTGGCGTTCATTTGATGGAGTATGATGGAACAAGAATAAAATAGTCACTTCGTCAGTGAAGCTGTAGTATATTGCAATCTATTTTCAATTTAGTCGGTTAGTGTCAGCAAGCGCCACCTGTATTCACAAACCAGCAACACATGATTTTATAATACGACAAAATTAAAAATGCATTAGGACAAGGACCTGTTACTAGATTATGGTAGTCTTTCAATTTGGTAACATTATTTTCGCCTAGTTGCATGGTAAAATGTTCTAAGATTGTACAGCCTGTACTTATTCCTGCAAGGTCAAAATCTTGTCAAATCTTCTTTTTCAAGTTTTTTTTTGCACTCACTTGGCTCTTATTTACACATTTACAACAAGGCGGCAGCCACCTGATACCCTTGTTATCTAGAATACTCAAATATTTAATGTTCATTTCTCTTAGTTTTGGGGTCCAACAAGTAACTAACAGACGTAATTTCTACATCTAAAGCATGTTTTGCGTAATTTTAAACAGATTGAAATATGGATTGATTTGATTTATTTTATGTCTCATAGAAACAGGATCAATCATGGACCTAGAAAAAAGGGCGGACTCCGTCTAATAAAACAATTACTGACGCACCCAGAGTAAATCAGCTCGCTAATACAAACAAGCCGGCACGCACACATGCACACCATAGTAAGTCTACCGCCCGCCGTTACGCTCCAAACCGCGTCCGCGTAATGTTATGAATTGAATAATAAAATATTCTATCTTGTGTAGTGAAAACCTGGGGTTCCATTGGGGATCACTTTTCCTAGGTAAGTAAGTTATTTATTCACCTTATTTCTCGTTTTTACTTCAATTTATTTTTCAAAACACGAAACTAATCAGTGTTGCCAGTTATTCAATTTGCAAGTTACCTTAAATATGGGAGATTAATATTTTTTGTTCACTTTGAATTGTTCCATTCATTTACCTACCTTTGTATATTTACACCTATACATATACTTGCATCCTGTAATCATTTTGGCGTCCCATGATACTAAACTCTCAATATTATCAATTTTACATTTTAAAGATTTCAAAGAAAAATTCGAGAGCGAGCAGGGTTTGAACCTGCGACCTTCCGATTCTGTACACCGGACGTCTTTCCATATCAAAGCAATATAAAAAAAAATAAACCAACAAAATCTGCTGGATCTATAAGATGAAGGGATAAAATATAGGTGACCGCAATTGAAGCAAAATTTCACAGTGTGAAGCAGTTTAATATCAGCGTTTTAGGTCCCTTTAATAAAACGCATATTAAAATACTTACCTCACTGGAAGCTTTTACTTTTGCTTTTTTTATGGGGTATCATTTAAGCTATCACCAATTTAATTAGTTTTGTGTTTCTTAAATAATAGGGTTTGTCCTCAAAATAGTAGATCTGTCACCAAAATGTAGTCACCAAACAATGCAAAATCAGTTCCACAATAAATCACCTAAAATCCTGAGATATAAAGTCTAGTACCAAATAAACTAACCTAACCTAACCTGTTTGGTGACTACATTTTGGTGACAGATCTACTATTTTGAGGACAAACCCTATTATTTAAGAAACACAAAACTAATTAAATTGGTGATAGCTTAAATGATACCCCATTGGGAAATTTGATTCATGTAATGCAATATAATTTTATTGGTTATCGATCTCTTATTTTACACATATATTAACATTAATTTGATAATTCATACCTGGGAACAATTTTTGTTTATCTGAGAACGAAAATATTTCGTGGCGATAGATCTATTTATTAGGTGATACAACTTGATGACAAATATAAATTTTGGTGATAGAAAATATAGTTTCCTTTTTTATGTCTGCCTGATATGAGATGTAATGAACAAAAATGGCGTGATACTTTTTATGAAAACTAAAAACTACCCGCAACCACCAGGTGGTGCCACTGAGCCGGAAGTATGGAAGGAATAAAAATACGAAAACTGATCAGAAATCGACGGGAAATTGAAATGCCATCTCAATAATAAAGCTTCCAGTGAGGTAAGTATTTTAATACGCGTTTAATTTCAGGTAAAACACTGCTATTTATTTCAATACACTTTCTCGAAAACTGGTTCTTATTGCCGCACTACGTATCTTTGTTTGTTATTTAATATGAAACTTTTCACTTCAGTGTCAGGAACTAGGAAGAGAACTATAAGAAGTCAGTATAAACATTTATTACATGTTGAGACATGTAATACTGCTTTGCTCAAGTGTTATTATTATGGGTCCAATAATTTTTAATAGTACCCAATGTCATTAAGGCGATAGTCTTGTTGTGCAAAATTCAGAAATTCAAAGCAAAAACAAAAACTCAGCGTGTGTGAAGAGACGTCCCCCTTTGACACCTAGAAGTAGTTACATTATTTGAGATGATGCCAAAGCTGCTCTACCTACATATTATCCGAATTTTCGAAAAAGTTTATGAATAGGTATTTTGAAATTCATGATCACTCGTTTTCGAACATTTATTTTTGTCTTTCGCATAATGGAACATGACGCCTTGCCACTGCAAAATTGTTACAATAACTAATAAGGAGTTACTGTTTTTCAAGATCTTGGACATTTGCGCGAACAGACCTATCCGCGAATAGTCATTTGTGCGTCTGATACTTGCGCGACTGCACACTTGTGTGAAAATGTGCGAATTTTCTATAATGGGTGTCATTTTAGTGAATTACGGGGTTGGTTGGTGATAACGAAAATGACGTCAAAATGGAAATGAATGATGGTGCCGACGAAAATTACCGGTTTTTACGTCATAAGTATCATTTTCGTGATAATTAATAACGAAAATTAGGTCAAATTGAAAATCCAAGATGACATCGACGAAAATTTTCAGTTTTTTCGTCATGGGTGTTTTGGTATATTGAAATTATCACTAATTCGCACTGCTGAAGCCAAAAGTTTCAGCAAAATGAAACTTGCAGGGCAAGTAAAAAAAAGTAGAGTTGAGGTATCTACCTCTACTCTACTTTGGCAAGAAATCCACTACTTTAATGAGTACATTTATTTACCATGGACATGAAATCAGTTTTTTCGTCATGAAACGAAGCGCGCAACTTGTATTTTCATTTTGACCTCATTTTCGTTATCAGCGACCCCAAAAACCAAGAAAATGACAACCATGACGAAAAAAATGAAAATTTTCGTCGGCGCCATCTTGTATTTTCATTTTGACCTCATTTTCGTTATCAGCGACCCCAAAAACCATAAAAATAACACCCATGACGATAAAACCGATAATTTTCATCAGCGCCATCTTGTATTTTCATTTTGACCTCATTTTCGTTATCAGCGACCCCGAAAACCATAAAAATTACATCCATACCGAAAAAACCGAAAATTTCCATCGGCGCCATCTTCGATGAACCCAAATTAGATGGGAGTGCCCTCGATTACCACGGTCATAACACCCATGATGGAAAATTCGAAAATTCTCATATCATATATGTATATCATCGTATCAGCCCCATCTTTGATTTTAACCCCATTTTTATATAGAGCGCCCTCGATTACCATGGATGTGACACCCATAACGAAAAATTCGCTTATTTTCGGAGCCAGCCTTTTTGATTTCGATTCATCGAAAGGAATCTTATTTCCCGCAAGTATCCGTTCGCGTTAATGTCTTCCGCGCATGTGTAAAATGTTTAAAAATCATAGATAAAAACGTAACCCTTCTTTTCTTTGCAGTCGGTTAAAATAATTATGTAAAGCAGCCTGCATGACATAACATGAGCGTAACAGCATGATTGTGTGAGTGAGAAGTCCGGAAAACAATTCACGATATCCCGACGTCCTTCTATCTCCACCGCTCGGCGGTCACTAAGGAAATAGTGCAAACGTTTCTGTATATAAACTGTAATTTTATGGGTGTTTTGGTATATTAATAATTTTCTTTGTACAGTAATTTTAATGTTTTTTTTTATCATGTCGTATCTTCAACAGTGGCCCTTCGATAAAATCGAATAATAACACTAATCTATTGACAGAAACTACGTATTGTTTGAGAGCAAAGACCGAGAAATTTGACGATATTATCGTAATCCGATTAAGAAAATAAAAGGTTTTTTATAAAAAGTAACGAGACAACTTTGAAGACAAGGATATAAAGGAATTTATTGGCTCTATAGATTTTGCGATTTAGCCTCTGTTACCTCGGACGGAGTGCGGAAACACACCTCGGACTCGCGTTGAGCGCGAGAGACCTCTTTTCAGCGCCAGATTTACGCAACACGAGCGAGTTTTGTGGACTTTAAAAAAATACGTAGTTGTTAAGCATTTAACCAATATTATGGTGCACTAAAAATAATTGCAATTCGATAATAACTTTAGTCAAAAAAACATTGTAATCCTGCGCGAATATTTCGACGGGATGTCAATGTCAACGGACTGGGGCCTTAATTTAAAAATGACACCATTCAAAATTTAAAAGAGAGACTGATATCACTATTGATTGCAAAATTCTATTATTCAGTAAATGACTTTCTAAATGCCACTGACTTATGTATTGAATAATGTTGTAATGTATTAAGTAACTTAATGTATTAAATAATTTAATGTAATTTAATATTGGCATACCTAATGAGCTAATTCTCTCAAGTTATCCGATTTTTTATTCAAATTGTATTAAGTAGATTTTATTTTTTATAAAGAATATACTAGTTACGCTGACTATTCTTTTTAACTGTGAACTTGTGGAAGCGCCAGAGTAGCCCGCGAAATTGCAAATTTCCTCACGTTTTTTACAATTTACAGGTCAGGTTGTTTGTTGATGATAAATGAGTCGCACAAGTAACGGGTAAGTAGTTTCAGAATTATAATCATAAAGCTCATCAATACAACCCTCTAAGTTCATTTAAACCCATTGTTTTTTTGTTTCCTCGTTTGAATAGAGAGAGAGAGGTAGATCTCTTTAGAGGGAAATACCGGGCTCGTTTTCGTGCTCGGAGGAGGCCGAGGAGGAGGGCTGACAGCTGTTACGTATATTGCCGACATTTTCCAGGCCCACGTTGTTCCCTACCCAGGATTTGTCGGTGAGAACTTCGTCTTAATGTACGACAATGGCCGGTGTCACACGGCGCATATTACTTGGCAGTTCCCGGACGAAGTGAATATACGGACGATGAACCGGCCTGCACTCAGTCCAGATATAAATCCCATCGAACACTTATGGGCATGGGACCAGCTCACGAGAACGGTCGGGGCCAGAAATCCAGTAACTTCGATCATAGAAGTGTACTTTATTTTTCAATTGTCCTTACATTGACAGAGTTCCTCCTATTCTCATTCCTGTATGAATTAACAAAATGAACTTAATTTATCCGAGAAAAGGTGCAAAAATTTTCGAGCTCGCTTCGCTGACTCTTGCGTCTAAGTGCCTACATAGCTCCTGTATGAATGGTCAAAAGAAAATCTAACCTAGGTACCCGATGTAGTGCTAAAATTTTCGAGCTCGCTTTGACATTCTGCGTTCTTTTTACATTTTTCTCTTAATTCCTGACTTTTAACAATCGATAGGCTTTTCTATATAAGTAGGTAAGTCGACTTATCCTTTTCTTGCATGAATCGACACCGACAAACGAAAACCTTACATAGCCGTGGTGCAATACAAGCTCTTTTTGGGAAGCTGAAGATGTACCCCCCCGGAAATAAACCCGTAGCGCCCATGATCGTTTTGTGTAAATAAATCCTGAGATGACGTTTTTCAAAAGTTGTTACTAATAGTTCAACTCATTAGTTTAACACCCCCCCCCATCTGTTTTTTATTCGGGGTAACTCGTTCAAACACTCCCAATCAAATTCCTGGCTACGACCCTGTGTGATCCCTCCCCAAATTGACAGACTGGGACCGCGCATCTAGTCGTGATGTTTTAAGCTGGCAGCGAGGACGACACTTGGTGTCTGATCCTGATCTGATCGTAGCGGAGTTAAGACGTTCCGGAACTGTACCCCATTCATTGTGTCCAGTATTATCGTGTTAAATTGTAATTTCAAGAAATTTGTTAGTTTAATAAAAGCAGTGTCAGTGTTTTTTTTGCACGAAACCCATCTTCGGCTCGCATGATGTCCGAGTCTAACGGATTAAAACCCTCGACTATGGTAGCGGTCGAGGCGTGGCAAGGGGTGCGAAGAATCTCCGGATGGGATCAGGCTGCCTATACCGACGACTTGACCTGGCAACATACAACACGCGTACACTCCGGACCGACGAGAGGATAACGGAACTCGAAGAGGAATCGAGCAGGCTGCGATGGAGTATTGTGGGATTATCTGAAGTCCGAAGAGAGGGGGAGGACACGATAATTCTAAAATCCGGCAACCTGCTCTATTTCCGAGAGGGTGACCGGCAGTCCCAGGGTGGTGTTGGGTTTATCGTCCACAGGTCTTTCGTGAATAACGTGGTGAAGATCGAGAGTGTGTCGACCAGGGTAGCGTACCTTATACTCAGAATATCCGCAAGATATTCGCTAAAGGTCATACAGGGCTACGCGCCGACCTCGGCACACCCCGACAACTAAGTGGAGACCATGTGTGAGGATATTTCGAAAGCCCTGCATGGTTTAAAAACTCACTTCACCGTTGTCATGGGGGACTTCAACGCGAAACTGGGCAAACGGGATGGGGATGAGCTGCAGGTGGGGCAATTTGGGGTTGGACGTCGGAACCACCGGGGTCACCAACTGGCTAGTTTTATGGAGAAGGAGATGATGAACTCCTTCAAAAAGCTTTAGCACAGGAAGTGGACCTGGCAGAGTCCCGATGGTGCAACTAAAAATGAGATTGACTTCATAAAGGTCAACCAAGAAGCAAATGTTCAATAATGTCTTTGTGATCAATTCGGTGAAAACCGGGACCGATCACCGCATGGTAAGAGGCACATTGAACAACTAATCTACAACAACTAATATGATAGCTTTCACCGACTATTTATTTAATAATATGGACTCTCGTGTGCAAGTGGACGCTGTATACACTGACTTTCGAAAAGCCTTTGACAGGGTTCATTATGAATTGCTTTTGAAGAAACTAGCATTCAATGGAATCCGCGGGGATCTATTACGTTGGTTTGTTTCCTATGTGTCAAATAGAACACAAAAAGTAGTGATCAATTGGTTCCACTCCACCGCCATAACCGCAACCATACCGCAACGTCAGGGGTGCCTCAGGGCTCAATTCTCGAACCTCTTTTATTTATAATTTTTATTACTGATATCGATACGTGTTTCCATAACTCTAAGTTCCTACTTTACGCGGACGGTCTAAAATTTTTAAGACCCGTTAGACTGTCACTTACTCCAGCAAGATCTTAATCGCTTAGCAGAGTACTGTATTAAAACAAACTCCTACTCAGTATTCCTAAATGTTGCTAAATCAGCTTTACTAAAAATAAAAACCAAATTAAACACTCCTATGCACTACAATGTGAAATCCTAGACAGAGTCAACACAATTCGTGATCTGGGAATACTGCTCGATAATAAACTGCACCTGGACGCACATGTTGATAAAATCATAAGTCAGGCTTATAGGATGTATGGATTTGTGATGAGATCAGCAACGGAATTCATCTTCCCGAGCACTTATTTACATTTGTATAGGTCATTAGTCCGGTCTCAACTAGAATATGCTGTGCCGGTGTGGAGTCCCTATTATCTATAATATAAAAATGAATCGCAAAATGTGTTGGTAAGCGCATAACTCAACAACGCCTGGACCAATTTGGCCAATTTTTCTTTTAAAATGTTCGTTGGAGTTCAAGGATGGTTTTTACGGCAAGAAAAATTCGAATAATTGCCGGAAAAACCCTTAAAACAGCCATTTTTTTTTCCTATACAAACGTTTTCTAACTAAAACGTAGTCAATTTGAGCTTTATTGCTATTTTATAAATTTCATATTAAATCTTCTATAATATAAAAATGAATCCCTGAATTTGTTGCTAAGCGCAAATCTCGAGAGCAGCTGAACCGATTTCGCTTATTATTTTTTTGTTCTGTTTGTTACTGTCAGGAGAAGGTTCTTAGGTAGGTAGTAGCTAGGTAGTAGGTAGGTAGTAGGAAGGTAGTAGGTAGTAGGATAGGTGCATTGCAACGCATGCCGGGAACAGCTAGTAATAAATATAATGACTGTATTGAGCGTGTACAACGTAAGTTCTTGAAAACGATGCATTACCGTTGTACTAGAAGTCGTATTTATCACCCATATAGCGACTTACTGAAAAAATATAACATGATCTCTTTGAAGTCTAGACATACTTTTCTAGATACCATGTTTCTATACGATCTGTGTAACAACTCATATGACTATATGGACATCTGTAACAAGTTGTGCTATGTTGTCCCTAGAACGATTCAGGGACGTGAGGTGCGCGCACGACCTGTTTTCGCCGTCACTCCTAGTCGCACGAATGCAGGCTTGCGGGCACCTCTACGTCGTCTCACGGGTTATTTCAATAAATTCTTCTCTAACTTAGATATATTTGCTCTGTCTGTTGGATCTTTTAGAAAAATATTACTGGATACAATCCAGAAGCTATGTGAATAGTTGTCTTTAGTGTTCCTTGGTGGCTGTAACTTTTATGTATTTTTATGCCTTTATGTATTCTATCTCATGCAATTGTCTATTCTGTCCGACTTTTACTTCATCAACATTGTTTTTGTCTTTTGTGTATCTGTGGAGAACGTTGTTGCTTGCACATTTGTATAACTCCTTATATTCTATTTTTTTGTAATATATAATGTGTAATTGTTGGTTCTTCCGAATAAAATAAAATTGAACATCAATATCAAGCTTGAAAGGTCTCGACTGATGAAATCTACGCTCCGTTCAGCACAGAGAAAACCCCGAGTGCTTTCAGCTTGAACTCCAGAATAGTTTCGAGTGCCTAGGAAGCTCAGTGAACGAATACAACGATGGGTTCGTGGAAACTGTCCATACGTGGGACTGGGTCTAAGTTCTTCAAGACACGTCTTGCACATAAGAACAAAAAATTCTCTGATAATACTCTCGAGCTCATGAAGGAGCGGCGTGAGATGATCCTGCAGTGTTCAGACGAGGCGTGGAAATACCGGCAGCTCAATAGACGGATCTCTAAATCATTGAAAAGCGATCTCTGCCGCTTTAATACCGGGCGTATTAAAGACGCTATTGAGCGGAATAAAGGCTCCAAGGTATTTTCAAGAGATCTGGCTATTGGGCAGAGCCAGCTCACGAAACTGAAGACGATGGCAGGATCGTATCCGCCAAACCGGAGTTGCTGAGGGAGATCGAGTTTTTATGGGCAGTTGTACACTTCAACCAGTAAACCCGTTGTAAATCTAGCTAACGACCCAAGAGCTAGACTGACTCGACACTATACCGAAGACATTCCGGATGTCAGCCTGTACGAGATTGGGATGGCTCTGAAACAGCTTAAAAACAACAAGGCACCGGGTGATGACGGAATTACGGCCGGACTCCTGAAGGCGGGTGAAAAACCGGTACTTAAAGCTCTTCAGAAGCTGTTCTATTCCGTCATACTCGAGGGGAAAACGCCACAGGCATGGTGCAGGGTTGTGGTGGTACTCTTTTTCAAAAAGGGCGACAATGCCCGGCTGAAGAACTATAGGCCCATTTCACTTCTAAGCGATGTCTACAAGTTGTTTTCAAGAGTCATCACGAATCGTCTCGCGCGCAGGTTTTACGATTTTCAGCCTTTCGAACAAGCCGGATTCCGAAAAGGCTTTAGCACCGTAGACCACATACATACGCTGCGACAGGTTATACAGAAGACCGAAGAGTAAAACCAGTCTCTCTGTCTAGCGTTTGTGGACTACGAGAAAGCCTTCGATTCGATCGAGACTTGGGCTGTGCTGCAGTCTCTCCAACGGTGCCAAATCGACTACCGGTACATCGAGGTGTTGAAGTGTTTGTACAAAAACGTCACGATGTCAGTCCGACTTCAGGACCAGACATCGGAAGTTCCGAGGTTGACACCTCGCTGCAAAAGGATAGGTTCCGAGTCGGAACCTATCATTATGCAGCGAGGTGTGAGACAGGGAGACGTCATATCTCCGAAACTGTTCACCGCTGCACTGGAGGATGTCTTCAAGGTTCTGGACTGGAGAGGGCTAGGCATCAACGTCAATGGCGAGTACATCTCTTACCTTCGGTTTGTCGACGATATAGTGGTCATGGCTGAGACCATGGAGGACCTCAATACAATGCTCGATGACCTCAGTAGAGCTTCCGAAAGAGTGGGTCTTAAAATGAACATGGACAAAACCAAAGTCATGTGATTGCCCATGTAACACCCACTCCTATCAAGATCGGAGACTCTACACTCGAAGTTGTAGACGATTATGTCTACCTGGGACAAACGATCCAGTTAGGTAGGTCTAACTTCGAGAAAGAGGTTAATCGTCGAATCCGACTCGGCTAGGCAGCGTTCGGGAAGTTGCGTGGTATCTTCTCGTCCAACTTACCGCAGTGTCTCAAGACGAAAGTCCAGTGTGTGTTGCCAGTGATTAAATACGGGACCGAAACGTGGTCGCTCACAATGGGCCTCATCAGAAGGCTTAAAGTCACCCAAAGGGCAATGGAGAAGGCTATGCTCGGAGTTTCCTTGCGTAATCAAATCAGAAATGAGGACATCCGCAAGAGAACCAAGGTTACCGACGTAGCGCGAAGAATAGCCAAACTTAAGTGGCAGTGGGCAGGGCACATTGCTCGCAGAACAGATGGCCGATGGGGCCGAAAAGTTCTGGAGTGGCGACCGCGAACCGGAAGACGTTGCGTTGGAAGGCCCCCCACTAGGTGGACCCATGACCTGGTGAAGGTTGCAGGGATCCGCTGGATGCGAGTCGCACGGGACCGGTCAATATGGCGATATTGGGGTAAGCCTATGTCCAGCAGTGGACATCTTTCGGCTGAAATAATGAATGATGATGATGATTCAGCCGCACCCGGTTTAACTGGAAGCCGACCCCAACATAGTTGGAAAAAGGCTAGGCAGATGATGATGTATATTGGGAGTTCCATTTTTAATGTCCTTATGATTTTATCAGATTCACATTAAATGAATATGCGACAAAAAAAAAAATATTTTCTAATAACCAATTTCTTTTTATTTGGGAATTAACAAATTACCGCTAGGACATCACAATCTATTCACATCCAACAAGTCCAGGAGGGGCAAAAATGGCCGCTTTAGCAGAATCATCATAGGATAATAATATGAATTACGTTACAATTCGTAGAATGGTGACAAAGTGACTATTCATAATATTAACTGCGTATGTAATTCATCTCATCCTATTACGATTCTGCTAAAGCGGGAATTTTAGACCACCTGACCCCGCTGGCCGTGACAGTAGGCCGCGTGTCACACTCGACACAGCGCACATTACAGCGTGAGCGGTCTCGGCTGGCACGCGCCTCTCACGCCATACATTGTATGACTTCTCATTATTATCACTTAACATAAAATCGCTCACAACTTACAAATTGAGCAAACGCCATTCATAGTATCACCGGTAGTATGTAACAAATGCAGAAACAAAGCCCCCTGACAAATAGGTGGACATATAGCGCCAAGACCGACTAAACGATGTGCGACGACGATACTGTGTTAGTGTGTAGTATATTATGATTTGTAGTAAGGGAGAACGGGCGGAAGTGGTCTAAATGGCGTCGGCTGATGGAACCTATTCCATATTATATGGACATCATATAATTGTGAGAGTCAAAATGGCGGGTGTACCATAGCGAATAAAATTGTACCAATTACCAAAAAAATGTACCTAAAACATACTATTTTGTACCTAGCTCTAAAAAATCTGTACCTCCTTCAGAACGAAATTATTTCGAAATTAAGGTACCTCCACCATATTGACATCAAAAATGGTACCTATTGTAAACGAACAATTTAAAAAGCTACCTGCAGTACTCGCACTCACCTCTCGCCGCCCCTCGATGTGGCGCGGGGTGATACTCCTTTTTTTTTCTTTTCGGATGCGAAATCATCGAATGACCCCCCCCCCCCCCCACTCTGGGCGGAGCGGAAGGGAGTGTCAGACTTGTACTGACTAAAACCCATCCATGTTCCTTCTTTGCCCTTTGTGTTCCAGGGCCACGGCATCTCTTTCGAACAGTCCAGCAGCCCAAGGGGGATACTCCTGCGCCGCGCGGATTGTTCACTGGTCAGTGAGTTATTCGCTATTATTCAAAAAGGACATCGTTTGGTTTCTTTATATTATTCTTACTGACTTTCTTTGCACATTGTTTAATTTACTTACTCGATTATTGAAAGGTCTCGACTGATGAAGTCTACGCTCCGTCCAGCACAGATCCAGATCCAAAACCTCGAGAGCTTTCAGCTTGAACTCCAGAATCGTTTCGAGTGCCTAGGAAGCTCAGTGGACGAATACAACGATGGGTTCGTGGAAACTGTCCATACGACTGGGTCTAAGTTCTTCAAGACACGTCGTGCATACAAGAACAAAAAACTCTCTGATCATACTCTCGAGCTCATGAAGGAGCGGCGTGAGATGATCCTGCAGTCTTCAGACGAGTCGTGGAAAAACCGGCAGATCAATAGACGGATCTCTAAATCTTTGAAGAGCGACATCCGCCGCTTTAATACCGAGTTTATTAAAGACGCTATTGAGCGGAATAAAGGCTCCAAGGTACTTTCAAGAGATCTGGCTATTGGGCAGAGCCAGCTCACGAAACTGAAGACGATGGCAGGATCGTATCCGCCAAACCGGAGTTGCTGAGGGAGATCGAGAGTTTTTATGGGCAGTTGTACACTTCAACCAGTAAACCCGTTGCAAATCTAGCTAACGACCCAAGAGCTAGACTGACTCACTATACCGAAGACATTCCGGATGTCAGCCTGTACGAGATTAGGATGGCTCTGAAACAGCTTAAAAACAACAAGGTACCGGGTGATGACGGAATTACGGCCGAACTCCTAAAGGCAGGTGGATAACCGGTAATTAAGGCCCTTCAGAAGCTGTTTGATTCCGTCATACTTGAGGGGAAAATGCCGCAGGCATGGTGCAGGGGTGTGGTGGTACTCTTCTTCAAAAAGGGCGACAATGCCCGACTGAAGAACTATAGGCCCATCTCACTTCTAAGCCATGTCTACAAGTTGTTTTCAAGAGTCATTACGAATCGTCTCGTGCGCAGGTTTGACGAGTTTCAGCCTCCCGAACAAGCCGGATTCCGAAAAGGCTTTAGCACCGTAGACCACATACATATGCTGCGGCAGGTTATACAGAAGACCGAAGAGTAAAACCTGCCTCTCTGTTTGGCGTTTGTGGACTACGAGAAAGCCTTCGATTCGATCGAGACTTGGGCTGTACTGCAGTCTCTCCAACGGTGCCAAATTGACTATCGGTACATCGAGGTGTTGAAGTGTTTGTACAAAAACGCCACCATGTCAGTCCGACTTCAGGACCAGACCTCGGAACCTATCCTTCTGCAGCGAGGTGTGAGACAGGGAGACGTTATATCTCCAAAACTGTTCACCGCTGCACTGGAGGATGTCTTCAAAGTTCTGGACTGGAGAGGGCTAGGCATTAACGTCAATGGCGAGTACATCTCTCACATTCGGTTTGCCGACGATATAGTGGTCATTGCTGAGACCATGGAGGACCTGAGTACAATGCTCGATGACCTCAGTAGAGCTTTCGAAAGAGTGGGTCTTAAAATGAACATGGACAAATCCAAAGTCATGTTGATTGCCCATGTAACACCCACTCCTATCAAGATTTTAAAGAGGTTAATCGAATCCGACTCGGTTGGACAGCGTTCGGGAAGTTGCGTAGTATCTTCTCGTCCAACTTACCGCAGTGTCTCAAGACGAAAGTCTATGACCAGTAAGTTTTGCCAGTGATTACATACGGGACCGAAACGTGGTCGCTCACAATGGGCCTCATCAGAAGGCTTAAAGTCACCCAAAGGGCAATGGAGAGGGCTATGCTCGGAGTTTCGTTGCGTGATCAAATCAAAAATAAGTAAATCCGTAAGAGAACCAAGGTTACCGACGTAGCCCGAAGAATAGCCAAACTTAAGTGGCAGTGGGCAGGGCACATTGCTCGCAGAACGGATTGCCGATGGGGCCGGAAAGTTCTGAAATGGCGACCGCGAACTGGAAGACGTTGCGTTGGAAGGCCTCCCACTAGGTGGACCGATGAGATGGCAAAGGTTGCAGGGATCCGCGGGATGCGAGACGCAAGGGACCGGTCAATGTGGCGACACTTGGGGAGGCCTTTGCCCAGCAGAGGACGTCTTTCGTCTGAAATGATGATGAATGACTCGATAAATTTGGCGCATTGAAAATGACTAGTGATGTTACTGAACTTTCAAGATGTTGCCAGTGCTGGCATTGTGTGTTTAGAGTGTAATCTTTCAGTATTACAAAGAGAATGACACACTGTTAGCCGAAATCTGTTCGAGTCAAACCCAGTCATTTTATATACAAAACACACTATCATTACTATAGGTATACCTCTGCCTAAGCCTTCGCGGTTTCCAGCCTTTTGTTATGTTGTTATGTGTGCTTCAATAAATACCTGTAATATAAATATATCGTATTTTTATAATAATCTGCTTATAAATAATAAAAATATTATTATACCTCGTTAAATAATATGGGTGATATACCTAAGTGTAAATTACATTTTTCTCAATATAATGTCGATTTGTTTGCGGGTATAGTTAGTGTTACAATATTAAATTATCAAATAAATAAAGCAGGTCTCATCATCCTACGCCACTTGGACCAAAGTCCATACTAAAATGTCCAATCTCCTTTCTTTATAAGATGTTCTTCACTATGAGCGTTGATGGTTCCGAAAAGCGCAATTATTGATTGTACGGATCATTAGATTTTCTGCGCATATTTTATCTGGACCAAAAGGACAACTATAAGAATTTTAAAACTTAATTAATAGGCCGAGAATATTCATACAGGGTTATAGGTCATATTTGGGGGCATTCCTTGGGAACGGATATTTCAGAATAATTTCAGAATAATTGCAATAATTACAAACCCGAAAACTTCTCGCGAGCTTATCAAGTCTCAATTTAATATAATCCATATCAAAGAATGCACTCAATCACCAATTACCCTGTATACAATATTGCAGAAATATAGCCTCTATTACTTATTATGCTCATAATACTATTGTTGCGAGTTAACATTACAATATTCTGTAACTATTACATTGGTTTGCGTGACAAATAAGGACAACAGTTTTGTTTTTTTTGTCTGTAGTTTATATAGTTACGGCAACATCTATAGTAATAGAACGTTTTGAATTAAGAGCGTGAATTCTGAAATACTAATAATAACATTGAATAAGAAATATTCTGTATTGCTATATTAATTATTGCATTTCATAACCAATATTTTAGTACAATACTGAGTGATTTCATAATTTCATTTAGTTTATATTGACTTAATAATTGAAACTACGATATGTATAGCAACTATTAATGACGACGCCAACTACAACTGTCACAATGCGCCCTCTTAAATAAACGGCAGTCGAATTATCAATTTTCAATTAATTTGCTGTCATAACATTTACATACACACACATTGACATACAGTAGTATTTGGCATGTGTGTCGTGCATTCCATGATTGTAATATTTATTTATCTCTTATATATTTCACATTTATGTACATATTTAACACAAAACTAACTAACTCTAAGATACTGCTTGTCTTACGGCCGTTTTCAATAACTTACTAACAGTTAACTGAAGGTTGCTATCTCAGATAAACAGTTAAAGTAACATTAGCTGTAACTGCCGTTTCTATGACTTTATTGTCAATCGTCTATCTGACGTAAACTGTAGATAACACCTGTAACCGCTAGTAAGCGCATCCCTCCGAAGAAACGCTTCGTTTACAATTTAAAATTTTCATCATGTTTACTAAACTAATCATTTAAATCCTTTGGAGTTATTGTTTTTAAATACACACCTATCGTTTGACACTATTTTCATTTAAATATCTGCACTAATTAAAATTCAGATTTTCAAGTTACGTTATTATAAATTCGTAATTCGCCGAGGAAAAGTTTTGGTTTTTCCGTCAATGGTGTCGTTTTCATGGTTTTCCGGGTCGCTGATAACGAAGATGGGGTCAAAATGAAAATCCAGGATGGCGCTGAGAAACATTTTTGGTTTTACCGTCACGGGTGTCCGTGATTTTCGGGGTCGCAGATAAACGCCAAAAATGAGGTGAAGATGGCGCCGAGAAATGTTATGAATGTTAAGTTTTACTTCATGGATGACGTTTTGGTGAACAAAATGGAAATTTCAGATGCTGTAACCGACAACATGTAAAGTTATGTTCTCACTTATTAGTTAGTCAGTTGAGTCATTAACCCCTTAACAAGCATTTTCAACTGTCATATCCACACAACTTTAAAATTTTCCTCGGCGCCATCTTGGATTTTAATTTTAATCTCATTTTCATTGTCAGCGACCCCTAACACCACGAAAACGACACCCATGACGAAAAAACCAAAATGTTTGTCAAATGTTTAGGTCAGAATCGAAAAAACCGGCTTCATACATATCGTTATCACTGTCGTCACTGAACAAATTCATTTTATAACACGTGTTGTCTTCAATTACACAACACACGCTGCGTGACAATGTAGGTAACTTTTGATTATCTACCGAAATAGAAAGGTAGCAATCAACAGTAACAGTTTGACATTTAGCTTACTGACATTAAGAAACAAAACGTTTCAAAAAAGCTTCCTTTGTTTTTTCTATGAATCAACTTATCTAGTGGGTCGACCCTCCGACAGACAGGTTGATGATGTGGATATTCCTTGCTAACTTTGTTTAAAGAAACACCGACAGCTACTAGAGATAGGCATCTTAACTAACAGTTATACGTAACTAAGTTACACAAAACGGCCGTTAGCAAATAACAAAATAATATGACGACTTGTAGTGGGTGAAAAAAGACCCTTAACGAAGCCGAAAGGCACTTGGTCTCCTCGTCATTGCGATAATTTTTAGTTATGGACCATACCTCAGAATCTTTTTGTTACGAAGATATTGAAAGTCAAAGTTGCAAATCATTCAAGTTTTTTTTTAAATACATGTTTTTATTGTTATAACTTTTCTTTAAATATCTCAATGTTTTAAGTCCATTACATTGAGTCTTAGCATGCTACTTTCTGGCTGGGCCGTTATTATTATTAAGGGCGGTTTCCGATTAGCGCATTTGCTGCACGTATGAGCTCATTTTTGGAAGCGCGTGTTCGTGCGCCTTTTGTTTCACGCGTGAATTTTGTGAGCAGTGACGCGCTAAAGCGGTCTACACATCCAAGCCGCTGACCCGGCGGCACAGCCCGGCGGCTTAGTGCCGGCGGGTTAACCCGACGGCTTCAGAATGTCCAAGCCGAACGACTTTGCCGGCGGCACGACAGCCGCGGCGGTGTTCTAGTAATTGCCAAATAGTCGTAGAGATTGGACGTGTGTGTTTCGAATAATTCAGAAGTAGTATTTTCAGTACCTAATTGACATGGAGGAGGACGATAACAGTGATTTAATAATAGCAGTTTGTGGAGTTATTATCGGTGGATCCCTCAACACACGAAAGTTGTTGAGGGAGAGTTGGGTTAGGCCAAGTTTAATGAGTCGCAATAAATACAGTACTTGTCAAAGATTAAGTGATTTAAAGGAAGACGACTTGGTTCTATACAAACCCATTTCTTTTAAGACTTTCCTGTCATTAACCAGTACCGACTTTGAATATTTACTGAATATTGTTGGACACAAAATAGCTAAACAAGACACAAATTACAGAAAAGCAGTTTCACCAGTGGAAAGATTGTCAATAACGTTAAAATACCTAAGCTCAGGAAATTCTTTTAGTAGCCTGTGCGACGTCTTTAAAGTATCTCCTCAACTAATTTCAAGCATTATTCCTGAAGTATGTGATGCTTTAGTTGAAGGACTTTCAGATTATGTGAAAATTCCAAGGAGTCAGGAAGGATGGAGAGAAATTGCAGATGAATGAATTGATGATGTCTATTAGTTTTATAACTGTTGCATCGTCCCACTCCATATTGGTTAGTTGATAAAAAATAAAAGTGCCGACACTTCACAACAACAGAGAATGAATAAGCGATACGTCACTACTCTATGAAAGCCGGCGGGCAACTGACTGAGTGAGTGGAGAGGGATGCCGTCGGCATCGGCATGCTGCCCCGCCGGCTTGCCCGCGCGGGCGCAAGCCGGCGGCATGATTGTACAAAATAAGGCCGGCGGGTTGGGCCGGCGATCCGTGCCGCCGGGTCAGCGGCTTTGGTGTGTAGACCGCTTTATAATTAGCTCGTATAAGTGTGAGCCGCAGGAGATACTGACATATCGCAACTGACAGAACCTACCAGTTTCAGTAAACAATGAATGAGCGCGCGCGTACACACGTTCGATTTTTTAAGCTCGCGTTTTGGCTCCTTAGCCGATACGAGCTTATACGCGCCGAAAAATACGCTAGTCTGAAAGTGCTCAGAGTGTCTAAAAGGACGGTATAATTTTGATTTCAGTTAGAAAGTTTTCGCCTCAACAGTGATAAATTTGATATTATTCAATCAAAGACAGTCAACCTCACATCAGGGGTAACAATTTAACATTGACAGCGCCTTCATGTCGTAGCAGTATGACTGTACAAATCATAGTAGTAGATAATATATAAACAACAATGCAATATTTGATTACTATGATATAACTGTTCGATAACTACTACGAATGTATCTTTTCATACTTATGTACATATTTATTCACGATTAGAGATCTATAATATAATAATACTAGCTGACCGCATCCGCATCATCTGGGTAGAGTGCCCTGCTGTATGTCCTGGCGGTAACCGGCGCCAGCGGTTACACAATAATGTTACCCTGCCCTCCATACATACTTTACAAGTGTACACGGTGTATGATACACCACTGGTGCGTTACTACTTACATAACAATTCTTGTACTTATAAAAATACATTTTGATTAATTACATTAACTTATTTACTATATTTACAAAAAAAAAATACTCTTTACATTTTATGTATGTACAATTACTAGCATCAGATATTAGCGTAAAGATACAGCTATACAATTTACATAAAATCTATATTTGGATTTATGATGTGTGAAGTTTAAGACATTTAATAATGTATGAAAAAAGAGTCAAAATGTAAAAAAATAAAATTGCTAATTGACAGGAAGAAGTCACAAAAGAGTCAAGCATACAGGAACAAAAAAAATTTTTCCACGACGCAGTCCAGCTTTTCGATTGATATTTTTGATCGAAAAGCGACGTGGAACACTGCAGAGTAAAGAAGCCAGAGGCGTCGCAGTGTCGGCGCTCAGCGCAGGAACTGGTCGGCGTCGGCCGTGCTGTACACGCGCTCGTCGTCCGACAGCAGCTGTAGCGAGCAGTGCGGCTAGCCCGGCACCAAGCGCACATACTGTCCGCGCTCAGCGCAGGAACTGGTCGGCGTCGGCCGCGGCGGCGGCGCTGTACAGGCGCTCGTCGTCCGACAACAGCTGTAGCGAGAAGCCCGAGTGAGGCTCGTCCGGCACCACGCGCACGTTGCCTGCATTCGCCTGCACACACAAACACTGATACAGACCAAAACAGGAATTCTGCCAGCCTCATGGACACTTTTCCCGTTGACAACGATGGGATGATTTTTTCAACGCCCTGTAATTATTTTTGTCTTTTGATACTTATACACCGTGTTCCGGATGATATACAAAAACTTCGACCAGATGTTCAGACCACGGAAATAAGCATTTTTCATTATGGACACACTAATGAATTCTTATTTTTTGTTAATTTTCATACAAACTAAATACCTTGACGTAATTCACCCGATATGCATGCCTCTTTATCCGAATTGGCAACGTCGTATTCATAAGATTTGGCGGACTGAAACTTGTCAACACTAAGTTTCTTTGGTTTTTTATCTCGTTCCTTTTTTAATGCGTTTAATCTTTATTTCCCTCAGACTTCAGATAGTAGCACTGTCAATCAAACGCCCTACTTATCTAAAGAGATCGTATAAGGCTGCCAAGCATGTAGATCGAATTGAGACATTTTTATTGAGGAATAAAAAAACAAAATTCCATAACCAAATCATGTCAACCTCTGCCCACGATATGCAGCCTTCGCAAGACGTTTCAGTAGTCCTTATTTTTTAGTCTAATTCAAATTCAAATATTTTATTTGTAGAACACAGGTAAACAAAAGTACAGATCATCATCATCATCATCATCTGCCTAGCCTTTTCCCAATATGTTGGGGTCGGCTTCCAGACAAAAGTACATATATCAATATTAAGGAGAGGTTACCCTAAAAGTCGTTTATCAACGACGTTTTGAATTGTGTCTTATTCGTAGATAGCACGTATTTAAATTCTGAAAAAAACATATTGCATATTTCACACTTTGATCTAGATATTTCGGCAATGTGATACACGATTACTTGCACTTTACTGCATTCAATTAAATCGCAAAGACAAGTCTAAATTATGCTCTCAGTTATCACTTCATTTGAGTTATATTAGACGTTGAACAATAAAACTTATATCATAATAAAGGTCGTAAAAAATGTGATAAGAAACGGATACCATGATTTAAAATATGAAAATACCCTTTACCATCAATTTCAAGAACAACTGATTTCATCATTTCATTCGCTCGCGAGGCGACCTTTAGTCCCGAGCGGTACGCGTTGGACGACGGACGTATGCCAATTATGCGAACCCACTGCCGCCCCGCTAAGTTCTGTTACGCTTACGAGCTGAGCCAAAAATACTTTGTAAAAATAATCTTTATACAGTTTCGTTTTCATATAGTTATAGTTAGTTAGTTTGTAAAAAAAAATACCTTCATACAGTTTAGTTATCATATAAATATAGGTAGTTAGTTAGTTTGTAATAAAATACCTTCATACAGTTTCGTTTTCATATAGTTATAGTTAGTTAGTTTGTAAAAAAATACTTTTATACAGTTTAATTATCATATAGTTATAGTTAGTTTTTTTAGGTACTTAGTTATAATTTTATCGAAAAAATGGGCAATACTAAAAAAAATAAAAAGTTATCATCGCTGGCACTACGAAGGCTGAATAAACAAAAAAGGTAAGGATGCTTTGACAATTTTATTATTTACCTACATTATATTATATTGTAGTGTATTATATTGTACGGATGGCCGATGGGGCCGAAAAGTTCTGGAGTGGTGACCGCGAACCGGAAGACGTTGCTTTGGAAGGCCTCCCACTAGGTGGACCGATGACTTGGTAAAGGTTGCAGGGATCCGCTGGATGTGAGACGCACGGGACCGGTCAATGTGGCGACACTTGTAGGAGGCCTATGTCTAGCAGTGGACGCCTTTCGGCTAGAATGATGATGATGATGATATTATATTGTATAAAGCCCTAATATATTCTCAATATTATGTATAGCAGCATTTGTATGTCTTATAATATTTATTATTTACTACTGATATGATCGTTTTCATTTATCTTACTCCTAAATAAATGCCCAAATAAAAGCGCGACATTTCTACGTGGGAGTTGAATTTTCAACAGTGCAATAATATTTAGGCGTTCCTTTAGAAGTAAGACAAGTATCATTACGCATTAGGTACCTACTCATAGCTACCACAACACAACAAATAATATTATCATGGTGTATGCGACGATTGTGTGGGTCTCGTCTATAAGATCTAATACGGGCAGCAAACTCGTGCCTTAGCAGGCCAGACGAATTCCGCAGTTTAGGTATGAAGCTTCAAGTACTACGTTGCAGGTCCGTCCGGACGGACTAATTCATTAGGGCCGCGCGGTTAGCTTCGCGTCGTATGTCATTCCAGATTTGATACGCATTTACCTACCTACCTAAACACCTAAAAGAGACATTTTATTTCATAGAAAATATAGGTGCACAATAACGTATGTTTGCCTTACGTCTATCGTCTTAGATTCATGTACAGACGCGAGACGCCAGCACATCAAGCTACTACAATCTGTCAAATTTCTTTGATAGATTTTGAACTTTATCGCTAAAGTATTAGGTTCAATGTTGAGTGATTGGGAAAATTTGACATTTTCGGGTAACTTGATATCCTGGCGTCTACCTATCTGTACAGACATTGTAAAATAAAATAGTTTTCTGATCTACATACTACATACTAAGTAAGCACCGAGCCTAGGTTTATTTGAAACGTCATTTGTCCATAGTACAGTAGGTACCTAATAGACAACGTAGTCCGAAGGCTCATAAGATAAGAGTTACGCGATAGAAGAAGAGGCAGCTTGTAGGTGAATATAACTGTAGGTAATTAGCGCTGTGCGCCCTGAATTACACTTTATTGTGTCGTGGCAAAAGTCGCTATTTATGATTTTGCAGAGTGAATCTTTTGTACTTTTACTATTATGTATTCTGTGGCCATAGTGTAGAAATGTACAGTATGCCCATTTCGTACAAATATTGTTTATAATTTTCGGTAGTTTTTAGGTTCAAGCTCGTTTATGCCAAGTACACTAGAATCAACCCCCTTACTAAAAACACTGTATCATGTTATGACAAGCTTATAAATAAATAAATAAAACTATTTGGCTAGTTTGGCTATACAGACGTTATACAATGCATAACTTTATTCAGTGTTTATTAGCAAGAGAAAAAGTGTGTAGAAATTGTTAATTAAAACAAGGAGGAGTTTCTCAAGGCGTTTGCATTTTACAACTATTCACTGAAGATTGCTGTTATTGCATATTAGGTATGCTACTCAAAAAGCAGTAATAAAGAGACTGGGATTGAAATGTTTATGTCGGTTTTTTATGTTTTAGTGCAGTGCGGTCGCAGGCCAAGCGCAGTGCGCATATATCAACTAATGATTCGGCGAAAAACGAGTAATTATTTTTTTATTTCAAAGACAATCTCTATTTTTTTATTAACTATTTGAATTAAATAGTTTCTCTCTCATTTACGAATTAACCCCCCCCCCCCCCCCCACACATTCATATCTACTTAATTAATGTACAATTAACCCACCTATTTATTATTACTGTTTGCATAACTTTGTGCATGTGTATCTGTCTTTGGCATTGTAGCTCCTAAACGGATGGATTGATGTCAATGCCACTGTTTTTATTAAACAGCGTGGTTTAATCGGGATATCTTGGAAGGAAGTTTTTTTAATTGTTAATTATCAACAAGTCACAACCAACTTTTGCATTGCAGGACAATAGAGCATGCGGAAGGACGTAACTTGTCTCCATTGATGACTTTAGAACCTGTTTATTTGAATAACCTTAGGATTGAGGAGTAAGTAACTACAGTGTACTTAACAATTTTACTGTATTAACAAATTCAATTAAAATCAGACAAAAACATGCTACGGAATGCCATCACATCGGTACGATAGGTAAATGGCTGCATTTACGTACAACTACGAATATTTAATCTAAACAAGATGTTTAGATTAAATATTTTATTGTTATAGGACGACTGTTAATGCTGGTAATGCCCATGTGACACTTGCTGAAACGCCTTTAGATGTACTTAGTCATGTATCTCCTAATAATAATACTAATGAGTGAGTTGCTAGTTTCTGTTTCACATAATTATATTAATTAATGTGTGGTGGAGGAGCTCGTGGCTTAATAATAACAGCCGTTCGGGTCGACCTTTAGGTTAAGCCAAGCTTGCCTAGGTTGATCTGTGGATGGATGACCGCCGATACATACCGCACGAGTTTCCTCCGTGCCTCGGAAAGCACGTTAAGCCGTTGGTCCCGGCTGTCATTTATAGACATTACATATATTTGACAGTCGTTACAGGTAGTTAGTGGCACAAAATGTCTGACAACCAAGGAGTCTCGTATTACGCAGTACTAACTGGATTGTGGAGGTCACGTAAGCAGTCGCTCCATGTAAAATACTGCTATTCAGCTTCATCCGGTTAGACTGGAAGCCGACCCTAACATAATTGAGTAAAGGCTAGGAAGATATATTAATGTGTGGTATTCAATAGGTTACATTACACTAATAAAAATATCTGTTTTTAGAACAATGGAGGAAATTGAAAACTATACTCTGACCATTGAAAAAGAAATCAAAAACGACTATCAACCCATCAGTGGACGGCGAATTGTTGACATGAATTACCTTATGTCACAGCTTCAAGAAAAACGCATCACATCGATTTATTTGATTGCAGAGTTGGATATTTCAAGTTGATTGGAGAAAAACGGATAGGATTGATATCAAAATTTAAGTTTGAATGTAACGTTTGTAGAAAAATAATTGTAATCGAATCAGAGAAATGTGACAATATAGAAAATGTCAATATAAATGTTGCTGCAACCACAGGCATTGTAGCTGCTGGTGTTGGATATGCGCAATTTGAGGAGATATTTTCTGCCATGGATGTGCCGGTTTTTTCAAAAAAAATTGATGCACTACTTCAAGATTTTGTATATGAAAGTTGGGAGAAAACCGCAGCAGAATCCATGGAAAGGGCTGCCAAACGTGAGAAAGAAGCTGCCATTACTGACGGTCGAATGAAAAACGGATTGGCTCTCGTTGACGTGTATGTTGATGGCGCTTGGGGATTAAGATCTTATGGAAATAATTATAGATCAGTGTCAGGGACAGCAGCAATCTTAGGAAAAAAATTCGGAGACGTCCTTTATATGGAGTAAAAAACAAATACTGTCTGGTTTGTGCCAGAGCCCAAAAACAAGGACTCGCGCCTAAAGGTCACGCATGTTTTAAAAACTATAATGGATCATTTAGTGCCATGGAAGCTGACATAATTTCTGAAGGCTTTAAATCATCAATTGAAATGTATGGTATAATATATGCGAGAATGATCGGAGATGGAGACTCGGCTACTTATAATAAAGTGTTGGAAGCAAAACCGTATGACCATCTAAACTATACAGTTGAAAAAATAGAATGCAGAAATCATATCCTACGAAACTTCTGTAATAAATTGCGAGCTGTTGTAAAAGAAACAAAATATCCAGTAAAAGATCGAAAAACACTTACAAATGAAAAAGTAATGAGCATGCGAAAAGTGATAGTAAAATCAATAAAATTTCACAAAAATGCAGGAAATCTCAAAAAACGTTGCTATACATTTGCTGCATAAAGATATCACAAATTCGGCGGCGCATGCTTACGGTGATCATCGACTTTGTTATGATTATAACTGCTCAAAAGAAAAAAATCTTAATAACAGTACATTGAGAGAAATTCAAAACTCTACTTTCTTCTTTCGGGTCAATGCTATCATCGCTACTGTAGCAGGTAAAGCTCGAAGTCTCATAGAAAATGTAGACACAAATGTAGTAGAACGGTTTAATAGCGTTATTGCCAAATTTGTAGGAGGAAAACGAATAAATTTTTCACAGAGACGGGGCTATCAAGGACGATGTTCGGCCGCTGTGGTTTCTTTTAACAGTGAATCTGCGGTTTCTTCTGTCAAAAAAAAAATTCTTGGAAGCAGTCCTAGAGGAAAGGTGAAAGAAATTGAGAAAAAGAGGTCACTAAAAAGAAAATTGAACAGAGATCATCCCACAAAAAAAAATAAGAAGATTTGAAGGTACTTCTGCACAGCACAACTATGGGCCTACGAGTTCAGCTCCCGATATGAGTCTAGATCAATTAGAAAAAGCCAAGGAAGATTTCCTCAACAATTTAAAAGTCTTGACAAATGATAGGCAAAATATTGAAAGAAGCACTGTCCTACAAAGGGATTGCAGTGATTGGATAGAATTGAGGAAAAATATAATAACGGCATCAAATTTTGGCACAATTTGTAAAAGAAAACTTTCCAGAAGTACTGCACCAACAGTTAAAAATATATTATATAAAAAAAATATTTCTCACATTTTGTCAGTGGCTCATGGCGTGGAAAGTGAAAAACAGGCGCTACAACAACTGGAACGACAAGAAAATATAGTGATCGAGCCCTGTGGCCTTTTTATTGACAAAAAATACCCATTCATTGGGGCTACACCTGATGGTATAGTTGGAAAGGACACAATAATAGAAATTAAATGTCCAATAACGGCATTTAAAAAAGGAATAGATGCTGCTATTAAGGAAAATAAAATCCAAATATTTAAATACGACAAAAAAATGAATGCCCGAGTCATAAACAAAAAAAGTAATTGGTATTACCAAGTGCAGGGTCAACTCCGTGTAACAGGAAGAAACCAATGCATTTTTGGAATATGGTCCGGTGAAAATCAGCCACTACTGATAGAAAATATTTCAAAAGATGACGAATTTAGGAGAGTGAATATGGAGACAAAAATTATAGATTTTTATTTGAAATGTCTATTGCCAGAGATTGTGGATTCACGGCAAATTCGCGGTATGCCCGCCCATACGAGACATAATATTGCAAGATACCAAAGAAAATATTAATGATAATTCTATGCAGCCAGGTCCAAGCAAATCCAAGGACCCAATTCCGAGTCGATCTACTCAGCTAGGTCCATGCATACCAAGACAGCTACAATTCAACGAATTTTAGCCACCGTTTTATCTACGAATTCTATCTTTCTATTCATAATAACAATAATATTTTCCTCTCGAATCAATCCGTCACATTATCTCCGGGTGTTCTCGTAATCTCGTCTAGCTAACGGAAAGTACTTGCAAAGACACAACCTTGTTAGCCAGGATTATCCATCAGCAACTTGGTCTAAAATACAGCCTTCTGGAATCGGAAGTGCCGTACTATATAGGTATGTGCCCGACCCAGTTCTTGAAAATGGCAATATCACATTGTACTGGGATTAATCCATCATCACTGACAGGACTATTGTAGCCAATAAACCTGATATAGTGGTGGCAGATATAATATAGCAATTAGCTGATGCACCTTTGCATAAATGTTTGCGATTTTTTAGTTTACGAATTGATAGAATTTTATAATTCTTTTATATTTTATTAATTCGAGCAAAGTGAATAAAATATAAAAGCCGGTTCTTTTATATTTCGGGTATTTTTTTTTTGTCGTATTTAAATGTTATTTTCCTTAATATCAGCATCTATTCCTTTTTTACCCGACTGCGGCGAAGCCCAAAAGGATGGATATTAAATGCCGTTATTGGACATTTAATTTCTACTATTGTGTCTCTTTCCAACTATACCGTCAGGTGCAGTTCTAATAAATGAGTATTTTTTCGTCAATAAAAAGGCCACAGGGCTCGATCACCATATTTTCTTGTCGTTCCAGTTGTTGTAGGGCCTGTTTTTCATTTTCCACTCCATGAGCCACTGACAAAATGAAGATATTTTTTTAAATAAAATACATTAATTTTTTATTGTTGGTAGAACTTATGGACAGTTTTCTTTTACAAATTGTGCCAAAATTTTATGACAAAAATGCTTAATATAAGAAACTAGTAACTAGAAAAACTAGAATTCGTAGATAAAACGGTTTCGGTTCGGTTAACATCTCTTGCGGGGCCGCTAAGTTAAGCAGTATATGCGTTCTCCACATAGTGTACCATCTCAACAGGAACGATGTAATCAAGGTTTTGTAATAATATTCCGAATTAAAAGAGTGTCCATGGAGTTAATGTCCGTTCTTCTCCACAGAGATCTACGCTTTAGAATGGGCAACTACAGTATTTACACAGTTATTATGCCTTGTGACTGGAACTGTTTTTCATTTTATTGATGTCTTTGTTTCGACAATTCAAAAGTGCCTGAAACAGGCCTACTTAAAATAAATGTTTTTAATGATTTTGAAAAGTGTTTACTTTTATTAGCATAACTATTTGATTAAAAAAAAAAAAATCGCTTTATTTATTAACAACCCACGCTTCTTATTATATTTTACTCAAAATAACCATTTATAGGTACCTACCTTTAACCTTCTTGAATTACAATATTGATATTATTTTATTAATTAATTAAAGAATTGTAAATGTATTTATTCTCCTAACTAAAGTAAGTGTGCCTACCTAATGCTTCATGTTTTATACCAAGACACGAAGATTTCGCACCATGGCAAACCGAATGGCGCGCGGCGTGTAGTTTTGAATCGTCTCCGTGTCAGTAAAATTTAAAATTTACCTTACTCACAAAAATAAGTAAGAACTTATACCTACTTATTTTTAATTATTAGTAATTAAGTTCGAGTTTATACAATACGTAGGTACCTAATCTATATATAACCAATAGGTATTTTCTAGAATAATAAAACAACATAAACATACACTATCAAGTTGATTTACTGCATTACTCTACTCTATAACGCGCCTTAGTACCTACTCGGGTTACTCGAGTTCGTGAACTCATGACCAGTGCGCTTAGCGCGCGCGTTTACCGCGCAGAGTAATTTGTTACGTATCGCCTCGCCGTCCGGGGGCTGGGGTATGCGATTCATGCATACAGCGCTCAGGGTAACCTCGCCTTAATAAAATGAGCGCTGTTTTGCCGTCAACGGCGTACAAATATTCTAATTATAATTTCATAGGGGTAATTAGGAGGAGCTCGTAGCTAAATAATAACAGCCGCTCGGATCGATCTTTAGGTTAAGCCGTGCTTGCCTAGGTTGGTCTGTGGATGGCTGACCCTGACCACCCATTACATACCAAGTTTCCTCCGTGCCTCGGAAAGCACGTAAAGCCGTTGGTCCCGGGTGTCATTTGTAGATCTTTGACAGTCGTTAGGTAGTCAGTGTCACCCAAAAGTCTGACTACCAGTCTTACCAAGGGGTATCGTATAACCCAGTACTAACTGGGTTGTGGAGGTCAGATAGGCAGTCGCTCCATGTAAAATACTGGTATTCAGTTGCATCCGGTTAGACTGGAAGCCGACCCCAATATAGTTGGGAAAAGGCTAGGCAGATGATGACGGCTAATTAATAAAATAACAAAAATAATAATAACAATAACACAATTTGGTGTGGACAAATGTGCGGTCATGCATGTAAAGCGAGGGGAGATTGTGGAATCTGTGGGAAGCCAGCTCTCGGATTCCATAAATCTTAGATCCCTCTCAGCAACCGAAACCTATAAGTATTTGGGTATGTCGGAAGCGCTGGGCATCAATGTTGCAGACATGAAGCAATCCTTGAAGGAACGCTTCTTTGGCCGTCTGAAAAAAGTATTTAATAGTCTTTTATCAGGCGGCAATAAGGTGCGTGCCTTCAACGGTTGGGTCATGCCGGTTCTGACTCAGACAGAACTAGACGCCCTGGATAGGAGGGTTCGTACATTGTTGACGGCATATCTAATGCATCACCCGCGTTCTTCTGTTATGAGACTGTATATCCCGCGGAGGTGTGGGGGTCGAGGCTTTTTAAACGCTAAGACTCTTCACAATCGCGAGATATGCAGTCTCAGGGAATATTTCCTTGAAACCGACGTGGGGATGCATCGAGATGTGGTCGCACTGGACACGGGGCTCACCCTGCTCTTCTTGGCTAAAGAGAACTGGCGCAAACCTGTAGTGCTTGACACTAACGACCGCATGGAAGTATAGCAGAGTAAGGAGCTTCACGGACGCTTTTTCCGGGCGCTGCATGGGCCCGGTTGTAGACCTATCAGCGTCCGTAGCCTGGTTACATTCCGGGGACCTCTTTGGAGAAACCGAAGGTTTTGTCTGTGCAATTATGGATGAAGTTATGATGACGAATAACTACCGGAGATTTATTGTGAAGGACGGTACGGTTGACATATATCGGGCGTGCCACCGTCCAGGCAAATCAATCCGTCACATTATCTCCGGGTGTTCTCGTCTGGCTAACGGAGAGTACTTGCATAGATATACAGTCCTCCGCGGGATATACAGTCTCATAACACAAGAACGCGGGTGATGCATTCGATAAGCCGTCAACAATGTACGGACCCTCCTATCCAGGGCGTCTAGTTCTGTCTGAGTCAGAACCGGCATGACCCAACCGTTGAAGGCACGCACCTTATTGCCGCCTGATAAAATACTATTAAATACTTTTTTCAGACGGCCAAAGAAGCGTTCCTTCAACGATTGCTTCATGTCTGCAACATTGATGCCCAGCGCTTCCGACATACCCAAATACTTATAGGTTTCGGTTGCTGAGAGGGATCTAAGATTTATGGAATCCGAGAGCCAGGATTATCCATCAGCAACTTGCTCTAAAATACAATCTTGTGGAATCGGAAGTACCGTACTATAAGTATGTGCCCGACCCAGTTCTCGAAAATGGCAGTATCACATTACTGGGATCGATCCATCGTCACTGACAGGACTATTGTAGCCAATAATCCTGATATAGTGGTGGTGGATCGATCAGAGCGGCGTGCAATGATTGTTGACATAACGGTCCCGCATGATGGGAACCTCGTGAAAGCCGAGAAAGATAAGCAAATCAAGTATCTTGACTTGGCTCACGAGGTTGTCGACATGTGGGATGTGGACTCAGCGATCATTGTGCCGATAGTTGTATCAGCCCATGGCTTAATTGCCAAGAGCCTCGACCAATACATAAGGAGGCTCTCGTTAGGCAGCTGGATCAAGGGTTTGACTCAGAAAGCGGTACTCCTGGACACGGCTCGTATTGTCAGGAGGTTCCTCTCTCTGGAGCCCTGACCGCCGGTAGCTTGGACCCTGTTCCCGATACCGGTGGGCTACAATTTTTTATATTTTTAAATGTTTTTTTATATTGTTTTTAGTTTAAGAAATATTTAAAAATGCATAAGATTTGTGTAAAAATAAATAAAGGAAATAAAACAATAATACAATCAAAATTAATAATGAAATATTTCCATATACTACTATATGACCAAAATTACTACATTATTGGTTATATTTATTTATTTAGAATAATCGCAATGGGTCGTTTAAAAATTCTGTAATACTATAATATGTTTTTTGTTCCAAAAACAATTTCATAGTTTGTTCAAATTTAGGTATAGTTTGCTCTTTCCAACTTTTGGGCAATTTGTTGTAGATAGTTGCTGCCATGCAAAACACACTTTTGAGCATAAGAGCAGTTTTTGATGTATGTACAGTTTGCTATCATCACGTCTATTTCTTGGAATTTTTTCTGCCATACGAGAAAATAAATGTGGATTTGTTTTTACGAACATTGCTATTTCTAATATATAAAGTGAAGGTAATATATGATATTTAGTGAAATAATTTTTACAGCTATCGGTAGTTTTGAGATTAAACATAGATCTCAAGCGACACTTTTGTCTTTTGAAAGATGAGCCCAGAAGATAACACCATATCTAATGACGGATTCAACTAAACCATAGTAGGCCGTTAATAGCGTTTCTATATTTAGAGTGCGTGATAATTTATATAACGCATATGCACCACTGCTTATTCTTTTGGCTAGAGCCTCAATATGCGCTTTCCAATTTAAGTTTCTGTCCATAGTTAGGCCTAAAAATTTTGTTTGGCTAAAGTGCATAATCAAAGTTTTATTTATATTCATTTTTAAATTATTATTATTAACCCACGTTACCGCTTCAATCAACGTATTTTTTATGTCCGTTTCATATGTATTCTTATTATGGCATGGTATAGTTATCGTACTGTCATCCGCAAGCAGTGTCATGGGATGTTTAATGGATTTAGGGAAATCATTAATATAGAGTGTAAACAGGGGTGGTCCGAGTACACTGCCTTGCGACACTCAATAAGGGATGGTACGCTCGAATGACGTGAAAATCTCTTTACGTTTGGAGCTCATATTTATTCGACTGATTTGCGTTACTTGTTTTCTGTCATGTAGGTATGATTGTATTAGATTAAATATGTTTCCTCTTATGCCATATGCATCAAGTTTATTTAATAATATATTATGTTGGACATAATCAAATGCCTGTGTCATGTCGCAGAAAATGGCACAGACTGGTGTATTTTTATCCATGTTTGTCATCACAGTATGCAAAAAGCCGTATATGGCAAAGTTAATTGATTTTTTCTCCCTAAATCCTTTCTGTTCATCACAGAGTATTTGATTTTTTTTCTAAATAGGTATTAAGTTCCCTGTAAATATATTTTTCAATAATTTTTAAAAAATTTGGTATTAGTGATATTGGCTTGTAAAATTCAATTACAAAATTCAATTACAAAATTCCCTGTCCTGTTTTTTAAATAATGGTTTTACAATAGATTTTTTTAGCGCTTTAGGAAATATCCCTTCACTGATGCTTAAATTAATAATGTAGCTTATAGGGTCACAGATTGCATATGCTACAGTCTTAACAATTTTTGTACATATGCCATAGTATTCTACACTGTTTGCATTTTTTAAGGCCGCGATAATTTTTAATATATCATGTGCTAGACTTGGGGCCATGAACATTGAGTCTTTTCTGCCTACAATATTTTTAGTGACTGTGATTCCCGAGCTAGTCATAGGTTTAATTTTATCTATAAAGTAATCGTTAAATATATTTGCAATCTAGGCTTAGAGCAACGCAGGACTGCTGACGACGGAAAGGGGAGTAGGCTACCATAATTATCCTAACCCTTTCTGCCGTTTCGGCTTAAATAACAAACTTTCAATCACAAAACTATTGAATAAAAGAAGGGCAGCTCACCACGCAATCTGGGGACCACACTTAGAGCTCGCGTACATTCGTAAAAATATTCTCAAAAGATGGGTCTCGGTCAAATTAAGATAAAAGGTAATCACGAAAAAAAATTTTTTTTTCTTGCATTTGTCTAGAATAACATAATTTTTAACCATATTTGTCGCGTGGGCAACATCGGAACTAACGCCGTCATCTTATTTTTCAATACATTTCACAAATGTTACCAATAGCGCTCTCCTGTCAACCTCAATGGAGCGTCAATAGATCCATATAACACTGTAGGATAGACAACTATGCACAACTACGCCAGCTTTAATGTCATTCAATAATATTTTCATTATTATACAATCCAATATACCTTATTGTATTACAAGTACGTAGAATTTAAGGACCGTCTAGGTAGTTAGCCTACGGAGCCCGCACTTGCACAACCCATCACAATGTCTTATGATTACGGTCGGCTTATTAATGGCGCAATTACACTAATCATCGCAATGCAACATTTGTATGCTAACAAATGCGAAAAAACAAACAATAATGCTGGACTAGTTTGAAGACGGGCGTACTCGACCGTGTTCATTTAAAGTCGGTCGTTTGACGAATTTCACAAGCAATCGAATTCGGGCGAACGACCATGTGTAAATGTGCCATCATCATCGGCATTGCTATTTCACCATACGATGCTCCTCACACATGCTAGCAGCAACTGTACTCAATGGCATTGTAGTAGCCTCTATCATCTCTGCACACCTTGACTGTATATTTCTCGTGTTTTATACTTCACCACAATACAAATAAGACTGTAAACAAATAAAATGCACAACTATTCACAACAAAACAACACGTCAAGATTTTTATTGATCAAGACAGAGAAGTGACAATATTTATTACTGTTTTGATAGATGACATAAGTTGCCATTTAAATTAAATTCTTCAAAAAACGTTACATAATAATCTAATTTATAATTTATTTAAGGCTATGATTATTTAGTAACATAAAACATGTTCGAATAAGATTAAGATTCTCGAGGAGTATGATACCTACGTATGATTATGCTAAATAAAAATAAACTTTGAAAAGCAAAAAATAAATTGCATGAAAAAAGTTTTCGAAACGACTACGTTCTTTTTGGACACAAATATTCAAACGAGTCCTAAATTGGCCATTTAAATTCACAGACATTTGTCTCATTTGTTCAGCAGCCTGAGAATTTATTTCTAAGAGCTGTTCAGGGTTCTGAATTTGGACAGAGTACACCTTCTCCTTTAAGGTTCCCCAGACAAATATCTAAAGGAGTCAGGTCTGGGGACCTAGCTGGCCATGCGATATTTGTGCTACCTCGTCCAATCCAACGGCCAGTAAACGTTGCATTTAAATATTCACGCACTTGTGCCCCATCATGTGGGAGCCACATGGTTCGCAGAGTTTGAAGATACATTTGTTCGAAAAATTCCAAGTTAGTGACGTTTCCTAGGAACTCTAACAATTGTCAGCATTTAGGCGGTGGGGAATCTCAATAGGGCCGATTAGCTGATTGTTAAAAACACCGGTCCACATGTTTACAGAGAATTCAGTTTAATTAATGTGACGCCTGCCAATGTAAATTCGGGTTGCTCTCATGCCACTGCACTTGATTTTTGGAATTGAGTACTCCCGTTCTTGTAAATTGGGCTTCATCCATCCAAAGAATTTTTTGAAGCAGTATTGGATTATTTATCAGTTCTTGGTTCATTCTCTGGCAAAAAACAGTTCTTTAGAAGTGATCAGGTGGTATTATGCCTTGGGATTTTCTGTAGTGCAAACCATATCTTTTCCACAGTTTCCACACTAGCTTATGGGATACACCCACTATTCTCCCAACGCGTCTAGTTCGTCGAGAGTGTAGGATCATTATTCGTTATTCTGTTTTCTTGAGCGACGCTCAAATTGATTGCTCGTTCAGGCCGGCGTGGTCTAATTCCGATCTCACAAAATCTCCTGTGTATGTTAATAAATGTTCGTATATCAGGAACGCGCCGACCAGGAAATCTCCGTCGGTACTCTCATACAGCCGCTGTAGCATTTCTGTCACAGAAACCGTAGACGAAGTGAATATCAGCTTGGTGTTGACTGTTGAGCCGAAAACTCATACGGCATAGTGAATGTTGTAATCAAAATGACTGATTAAATTAATCGGAAACTCAAAACCAAATTACAATAAACAACTGACAGTTAAAATCATGCATGACAAATAACAACATAGGTTTCCATAGAGACCAGTTTAATCTCTTTGATAGATTCGTTATAAAAAATGAACTCTCGAACGTGCAAATGAAATGCAAATAGCGTTTGATAATTTAATTGCACTAAGCGGCACGCGGGGTAAGTCGTGAGTTCGAACCCAGGCAGGCGTATTACTTTGTGTAATTTATTTCATCACCACTGCTTTCAAAACGGTGAAGGAAAACATCGTGAGGAAACCGGCATGTCCTAGAACCAAAAATTCGAAGACATGCGACATCTACCAACCCGCACTGGGCCCGCGTGGTGGATTATAGCCCATTCCCTCTCATAAAGAGGAGGCCTGTGTCCCAGCACTGGGAACATTATAGGCTGATTATGCTTATGCTTATGATAAGCGGCAACATAGGCCAAAATTAAGACCCTTTCTTATTTCATTAAATGAAATACAAATATCTTTGTAACGAAGCCTTTTTAAGTACTACTTACTTTGTAAGATTTGATTTGTAAAAGCTATAGAAGCGTTTGCCAAAGTTTATGGATAAAGTGAAGAACACGGTGTATAGTGGGCTTCATCAATTGGTTACCCCAGTTGTATTAGTTGAGATTCGAATCATCGAATTATTGGTCATCCTTTGATTACCGCGAGCTCTCGGCCGTTTTAAAAATAACTTTCTAACAGTTAACTGAAGGTTGCTATCTCTGATAAACAGTTAAAGTAACATTAACTGTAACTGCCGTTTCTATAACTTTATTGTCAATTGTCTATCTGACGTAAACGGTAGATAGCACCTGTAACCGCTAGTAACCGCATCCCTCCGAAGAAACGCTTCGTTTACAATTTTCATCATATTTACTAACTAATTCATTTAAATCCATTTGATTTATTGTTTTTTAAATATAAACCTATCGTTTGACACTATTTTCATTAAAATATCTGCACTAATTAAAATTTACATTTTCAAGTTAGAGTCTGTCAAGCGAGTCTAGTCCCATGAAAAAGGCGGCAAATTCAAAAATCTTTCAGGTGTCAACACTGATATAGCACGCTGAAAACTTGTTGATACTTGAATTTTGATAAAAAAATTACTTGGGATAAATTAAAAAAAAAGCATTTCAATGTACGTATTTATTCATCAGAACTAAAATCAGAATCAAGAAATTCAATGCCTTCAAATGAGAAATCACTGTCAGTAGAATCATTACGCACAGAAATGATGAAGGGTTCCAACTCGGTTTCGGATATCCTGTCTCTTACTTTATACTTATTTTCGACACTAATAGTGTGATCTGTGCATTTTTTCCAATCATTGGCTGTGACACTATTAAAGCATTCTTTTATAAGGTTCTCCATTTCTTTACCTGGAATCCCTAAGTTTTTGCTGGCTATTTTTCTTTTAGCCAAACTCCATATGAGTTCAATTGCGTTCAGGTCACAATGATATGGCGGAAGTTTCAAAACCTCATGGCCATGTTGTTTCAAAAATTCTTCAGCTTCATACATTGGAGTTGTTTTATGTTCATTCACAAGGCACATAAGCTCAGCCTTTGTAAAGAATTCTTCATAATGAATTCCATTTTCAGTTAGCCATTTCTGAATGTCAGCCTTTAAATCATTCATAGATGGTGGCTTATTTATTTGTGTTACATGGTAGCTAGCGTTGTCCATAACAATGACACTGGGCTGACTTAAATTGGGTATTAATTTTTCACGTAACCATTTCATAAAATTATTTCTGTTCATATCATCATGATAATCTGCCATTTTTGATTTAGTACTGAATACCAATAATGCATTGGGAACAAAACCTTTTTCGGATCCAGCATGAACAACAATATGTCTTTTGCCTGACGATATTTTGTCAATTACACCGCTTGTTGATGGCCCTTGCCATGATTTTTTAACTTTATAATTTTGGTGGACATAGGTCTCATCAAGATAAACTATTAATTTTCCTTGTTTCCGCTTTTCATCAATAGCTCTGAGATACCTATGTCGCCATGCAGCTAGTTCATACTTTTCAATAAGAAGAGATCTCTCATTTTTATTTTTTTTGAATTCAAATCCATTTTTGAGTAATAATTGTCTCAATGTTTCATGACATCCAGTAAATCCAATTGACTCTCTTAAATCTGCAAGCAAACTTCGTAGAGTTGGAACTTGCTTTTTCACACAGTAAAATTCATTAATTTTATTGCGTATGGCTGATAAGACAAAATTATCCAGATTGGCTACAGTTGGCTGTCGTGGACGTTTTTTCCCCGGTGTGTTCCACTCGCCTTGGTTAATAGCACCTTCTTCTTTAATTCTTCGCAGTGTTTTCACACTTAAATCTGAAAGTTCAATATGTCAGTTCAGTATCAAACGTACAAATTTTATGATAATATTTGTAGAAAATGCAAACAATGTAAACAAATAAATCTGTACTAACCTGTCATAGCAGCAATTTTTGTCAAATAGTCTGTTTCAGATTTCATTTTTTTATTCTCATCTATGGCTATGACTTTCTTAACTAAATTATCAATTGTGCTTTTTATTAATTCATCATCCAAGGTGGCTGAAAAAAGATGACAACAATCTCTTATAATACTTTTCACTTATAGGTGCCCCATTGAGATTCAATGTCATGTATACGACGTCTGAATCTAAACCAAAACCGAAATCGTGATCACATCATAGTAAAATAAACAAAATTAGACAATTGTGCTAAAAGTATCAACATTTTGTAGCCAACCTACCTGTTGTTGAAACAATTTCATCCAAAAGTCGTCGTTTTTCTGTTAACACGTCATCAGATTCAATCTTTACATGATTATATTTATTAATCATTGTAAACAGCAGGCTCCTGACACTACTTTTAATAGGTTTTGGCATTATAACATTAAAAAATTCAACAAAAACCGGAATGCTTCGAGGTTAGAACAGAAATTGTGACAATCTGTTTGACAGATAATAGTATTGCCATTATAAGAAATCAGTAAAATGGTTGTGGACTCGACTCGCTTGACAGACTCTAGATACGTAATTATAAATTCGTAATACGCCAATGAAAATTTTTCGGCGCCATCTTCAATATACATTTTGACCTCCTTTTCGTTACCAGCGACCCCGAAGACCACGAAAACGACACCCATAACGGAAAAATCAAAAATTTTCCTCGGCGTCATTTTGGATTTTCATTCTGACATCGAAAATCTCAAAAAACATTTATTAGCTACTTACCGTGTAGCTAATAAATGTTTTGAGCAGCTCGAGTTACTTTGTTTTGTTTTTGATTTTTGTCATTTAAGTGTATATACAACGTGTAACAGATTAAGCGCAATACCTCAGACACCCCAATTAGAATATTAAATTATAAGTCTAAAACAACATCCGTAAATAATAAATTTAAACCAAACCTAGTCTTTTTTTTATAAAATAGTTATCCTTACTAAACGCAAAACGTATGTACATCAACATCCCTGCACACACACTCATGCAATGTTAGCGGCCGACGCGACACGCAAACTCTAGCGCCCGCCAGCTGACCATAGCTGTAGGCATTAGATGTGCTTTAGTTCAATGAACGAATTTTACGTACCTAAGCACTCACAGGCTGATATTATGAATAACTTTTGATACTTAATTGAGTTTACCGAGTAATGATTGATAATTTTAAGTGAAATTATCAACACGAATCTAACACATTAGGCTTGGTAACGGGGATGCATTTAAAACAGCGACTTTTTACCCGAACTACGAAACTAACGAAGGGCGAAGCGCCCGGACTCCGTGCGGCACACGCGGGTAAAAAATGTATCTCAGATGTGTAACTTTCGCGATATCAACTACCGCTTGATAAGTCTTGTTTAGGTACAGTTTATTGTTTGTACTACAAAAATATTCAAAGAGCCGCGTGTTTAAAAGATTTGAATCATAGTATTTATAGTGATAAGAATACACTCGTATTGATAGGAAGAAGTAGGTACTTACAGAACTGGACTATTTACACTTTACACTTAGGTTATTAATTTGCACTATTTCTGCGATCCACTTTCATTAAAAAAAAAAGGGATTGTATAGAAATATTTTTTGACCGTTTGACGGCTATGCTTGCAAAATTATGTGCTAAATGTAAGAAACTTGTTATTTGTGGTGATTATAATATTGATCGTCTAAAATATACTCCTGTTTCGAGAGAGTTTGAAGACTTATTACGCAGTTTTAACTTAAAACTTGCAATAAATGAACCAACTCGTTTACAAAGCAAAACGTGCATTGATAACATTGCTCATAATATGAGAGGTTGTAAACATAGTGTCTTACAACTTGCACTGTCTGATCATACAGCACAAATACTATCATGTCCTGTTAGGAAAACGTACTCAATATCCCACTGGTACAAATTTAGAAGAGACTATAGCAACGAAAATGTTGAAAAATTTATTAAATGTTTAAAAGCCCTGACTTTTAGTGATTGTTATGAGAAGAGTGACCCGAATGCTGCTTTTGAAGAATTCCATAAACTATTTAAACTTTTTTATGACCTCTGTTTTCCAAACATAAAAATTAAGGTTCCAATCATACGAAATACTAAATGGCTTAGTAAAGGATTAAAAATATGTTCCCTACGTAAAAGAATGCTATTGAACACATATCGACTATCAGGTAATAATAGAGATAAGAGTGATTTTAAGAAGTATGCAAAAAAGTTTAAAAGAATCATAAAACTCACTCAAAAGTCGCAAAATAACTATCATATCCAAACAGCCACAAATAAATCTAAGGCAGTGTAGCAAATAATCAATAAATATAAAAACAATAACCCCCTGAAAAAATTAATAGAATAAAATATAATAACCAACTCATAACTGCTCCTGAGACTATAGCGCAAACATTCAACAACTTTTTTATTGATGACATTTCAAAACTAACTAATAATACAATAAACTACGCTAATATTCTAACCTATAACAAACCAAACTCCTGTTTCTTAACACCAGTTGCCCCTTACGATGTTGTTAAAATAATCATGACATTAAAAAACACTAACAGTACAGGTTGGGATGGAATTTCCACAAAAATAATAAAACGTGTAGTATACGAAATTGCTCCAATCATCACCTAAATAATAAATCAGTGTCTTGAAGAAGGAATTTTCCCGACATATTTGAAAACTACTATAGTTACACCGATATTCAAAAAAGAAAACATGGAAGATGTACGATGTTACAGATCTATCGCTCTCATTCCAATAATGGCTAAAATATTTGAAAGAGTACTATATAATAATCTTATTGAATATTTCGAAAAAAATAAAATAATAACAGATAATCAGGTTGGGTTCAGAAAACGAAAATCGGTTAATACAGCAATGCATCAGTTTTTACAAAAAATAATAACAGAACTAGATAACAAAAATCAGGTCACAGCCTTATACATGGACATGACAAAGGCTTTTGATTATGTCGATCATGGCCTACTACTACATAAACTAGAGAACTATGGAGTTCGAGGTAAAGCACTAGAAATAATCAAATCCTATCTCAGTAATAGAATACAGTACACTGAAATAACACAATTATGTTCATCCACAAAAACAGAAATTAAATATACATCGAGCCCTAGATGTATAAAATTTGGTGTACCTCAAGGGTCGATACTAGGGGTGCGTTGTCAGAATTCCTCCTCGTGTGCCTGATGGCTGCCGGTCCCTCTCGATACGTCTGGAGGGAATAGCAGCTGCTGGGCCGGTGCACCCTGGGCGTGGGCAGTATCCTTCCCCGAGGAATGGGAAGAGATTCTTATTCCTCGGGAAATGTTACTGCCCATGGCTAATATTCTGACATGGGGGGGTCCCTCATGGACCAAGGGGGCGTTGCTCCGCGTGACCCTCTAAAAAGCAGAGGGCACAGCGGAGGAGCAAGGGCGGGCTCGGTGTGCACTTACCCTGCCTCCGAGCAGACAGTGAAGGACGTGCGTCCTTCACTGTCTCCGTCGATATCGTAATCCCACCGTCGAAGTGTCGTGGAACACGTCTCGCGGCTTCGATTGGGACCGAGGGTCTTGGCTTAACCGCCCGGACCACGAGGTAGAAAACCTCTATAAAAAGTTACCCCGAATCTCAAGCGGCGGCGCACCGCGAGGAGATGTATGGCTGACGGGTTCCTTTGGAAAATCAGTCTCTAGTGCGAACCACTGCCGGGCCTGGCTATGGCTTATCTGGGTACAGGGGGCACTGCCCAGATGGACTATTTATTTCCCCCATACTCGTGGGAACAGTATGGAAAAAGCTTACAAAACCCAAAAAACGGCCGATAACGGCGAACGAAGGGAGGAGAGGTATGCGGGGTCGGAGTCCGGCGCCGCATCCAGCGAGGTGAGCGCTGGCTCAGAGAGCTCCCAGCGCGTGAGGCCCGGGGCTGCTGCGGGGAACAGGGAGTCCTACGCAAGCGGTCCAGGCCGGTAGGCGACCGAGAGTCGTCGTCAGATGGGGAGCTGGCTTCGGCTCGCAAGATCCCCACCAGCAAGCGCGGCGGGATCCGCGGCAAGGGGAGAGGCCTCTCTGCCACCTAGAGGTCGGCGCGGCTTGCCAATGAGGGGCGCCACCCGGGGGTGGCCGCCGGTCACGAGGTGGCCCGTTCGGGCTCCTCTGGCGACGAGGCGGGCGCAGATGGCGGCTCTGATGCGGAGCGTAAGGCCGGGCTCGCGAAGGAGGTGGAGGCAGCACTGAGGGCTGTCTCCTTCAAACAAAAGCCCTCCACCAGGCAAAGGGCTATATCTGCTGCGGTCGCCTCCATTATGGCCGCAGCGGAGGCTAGATTTGCGGGGCCGCCGCCAGACGGCGTGGCCAAACTGAGGGCGGACGTCGCTCGACTGACAGCCGCCACGGAGCTTCTCAAAGAGGAGAATAGGAAGCTCCGAGCAGACCTGGCCAGTCTGCGCGAGTCCGGCTCTCGCGAGGCGCCCCAAAATGGGGGACAGAAGCGTCCAAGCCAGCACGTGCCGGTGGAGAACCAGGTTCTGAATTTGGTTCGGCAGGAGCTGGCTGCCTTCCAGGCGCGGTTCTCCGTCCTGGAGGGCATTGTCTTACGCCCCCCCCCCTGGCGGCAATCAAGGCGCCCCCGGGCCCGAGGGCGGCCTCATATGCGTCTGCTGGTCGGCCCCGACGAAACCGGCTCCGGTTAAGAAGGCGGCGGCCCTGAAACAGGGCAAGGCGGCGGCCCAAAAGAAGGGCAAGGTGGCGAATATGCCAGCGCCAGCCGCGAGACAGCCGCTATCGCCACCCCCCCGCCCCCTAAGCCTTCCGCGGCCGAGACCGGGTGGCAGGTGGCTGGAGAAAACGCGAGGGAGCGAAGGGCGGCCAAAAAGGCCAGGAGGCAGGAGCAGAAACGCCGGCAAAAGGAGCGGGGCGTCGCGGTTGGGCTCAGCGCCCCGAAGACCGCAGCTGTAGTGATTACACTACAGCCGGACGCGGAAAAGAGGGGCGTCACCTACCGCGACGTGCTCGCTAAGGCGAAAGTGACGGTGGATCTCGGAGAGCTCGGGATCACCGGGGGCCTCCGGCTTAGAGTCACCGCAACAGGGGCTCGAGTGCTGGAGATCCCTGGCGAAACCCGTGGCTCGTCCGCTGACGCTCTGGCTGAAAAGCTTAGAGCGTCCCTAAATGCGGACGAGGCCCGAGTGTCCAGGCCCGTCAAATGCGCAGACCTGCGCATACTGGGTCTGGACGACTCAGTGACCGAGAAGGAGGTGGTGGCCGACGTCACCAGGACTGGTGGGTGCCCTGCCGAGCAAGTCAAGGCAGGCACCTTACGTCCGGACCTGTCGGGCATGCGAACCATAACGGTAAGCTGCCCTGTGACGGCGGCGAAAGTCATTGTGGAGGGCCGAAGGCTCTTGGTGGGCTGGGTTTCGGCGCAGATGAAGCTGCTGGAACCCAGACCTCTGAGGTGCTTCCGCTGCCATGTGGGGCACCACGTGTCGGTCCGGTGCACTTCGGAGGTGGACCGCAGCGGCCTGTGCTTCCGCTGCGGCCAGCCTGGTCACATGGCCGCGGCTTGCTCCGCCGCGCCGCGCTGCGCCGCATGTGCGGCAGCTGGCAAGCCGGCCGATTACCGGGCAGGGAGCAAGTCCTGCGGTACTCCCGCCAAGGCCAGGGGCAAGGGAAGGCCCTCCGCCACCACCGCCAAAACTCCCACCGTCGCCACCACCGCAGCCGCCGCCACTGTCGCCGCCGCTGCCGCTACTGCTGCAACTTCCGCAGCGGGGCCCTCGCAGGGGGCCCGGGAGGGGGCTGAAATGGAGTGCCAGTAACGGCCCCATTACGCCTTCTCCAGGCGAACATCAACCACTACGCCTGCGCTCAGGATCTGTTACTCCAGAGCATGGCGCAGTGGTCGATTAACATCGCCGTGGTCGCTGAACCGTACTTTGTCCCGCCCAGGGATGACTGGGTGGAGGACCTTAGCGGCTCAGTGACCATAATTGCGTCGGTCGCCGCCGGTACCCCGACCCTTGAGAGTGTCAGGAAGGGTCAGGGGTGCGTAGCAGCACGGTTCGGGGAGATCGTTGTAGTGGGAGTCTACTTCTCCCCGAGCCGAACTCTCGCCGAGTTCCACAACTCCCTCACGGAGTTGAGTGTCGTCATCGGAAGCCATTCCCTCCCCGTGCTTGTGCTCGGGGACTTCAATGCCAAGAACTTGGCTTGGGGTTCTCGTTACACGGACGTGCGGGGTAGAATGGTGGAGGACTGGGCTCTGGAGACAGGCCTGGTCGTCCTAAATCGGGGTTCTGTCCCCACGTGCGTGCGGATGCGGGGCGAGTCGGTGGTGGACATCTCGTTCGCCAGCCCTGCTCTGTCGCCGCGTGTCGTTGACTGGCGCGTCATGGAGGGGGTGGAGACCTATTCCGACCACCGGTACATCCGGTTCGACGTCTCCACCCAGTCCTCAAGCGTACCGGTCCTACAGGCCCCGAGTGGTCCGCGATGGGCGCTAAAGCAGCTGGACCGGGAGCTCCTCCTGGAAGCCTCGATCGTGCAGGCCTGGGTGTCATCACCAGTCAGGCCTGCCGACATCAACAACGAGGCGGGTGGGGGCGCCCTTACAAGATGGTGCGGGACAAACTCCGCACCCGGGCCCCCCCGTTGACGCAGAGTCTCCGGCCTGAGCTCGTGGAGGACGTGGTGAGCGCTCTGTTCCCTTCGCGAGGGAAGCATCCTCCCCCGCCTATGGCTCCGCCGCCGCGTGCGGTGCCGGAAGCGGACCACACCGATGACGATGACGACGTTCCGGAGGTGACTGGGGTAGACCTGAGAGTGGCGGTACGCAGGCTGAAAACCAGAAACACCGCCCCGGGACCCGATGGCTTGCCTGGCAAAGCCTGGGTCCTGGCCTCTGAGGCTCTCGGGCCCCGACTGGAAGGGCTCCTAAGCGCATGTTTGGAGAGAGGCCAGTTTCCGCTTCGTTGGAAGACGGGGAAGCTGGTCCTCATCCGGAAACCAGGGCGCCCTGCGGACTCTCCGTCCGCATACCGGCCCATCGTGCTGCTCGACGAGGTGGGCAAGCTCTTTGAAAGAGTCATTGCCAACCGCCTCGCCGGGCACCTTGCGGGGATGGGACCTGATCTTGCGGAACACCAGTTTGGTTTCCGCAAGGGGCTCTCGACGGTGGACGCCATCATGCGCGTGAGAGCCCTCACGACGGGGGACGCGGTGTCCCGGGGCGGGGTCGTCTTGGCGGTGTCTCTTGACATCGCCAACGCCTTCAACTCCATGCCCTGGAGCTGCATTAGGGAGGCACTCCGGTATCACCGGGTGCCGACCTACCTTCGTCGTGTGGTCGGGGACTACCTGACGGATAGAGCCGTCATCTACCCTGGTCGAAGCGGAGAATGGAACCGGCGAGAGATGTCGTGCGGTGTTCCACAGGGATCGGTTCTGGGGCCGGCCTTGTGGAACATCGGTTACGAATGGGTGCTGCGCGCCGACCTCCCTACCGGTGTCAGCGTAGTTTGCTACGCCACCGTAGGCGTTCGTGTTCCACGTGCGCCTCAAAGAGATGTCAGCAAATAAGAAGTGGTCCGCCAGGGCCGATGCCTGCCAGGGCTGCGGGACTGTTCGAAAGAGATACCGTGGCCCTGGAACACAAAGGGCAAAGAAGGAACATGGATGGGTTTTAGTCAGTACAAGTCTGACACTCCCTTCCGCTCCGCCCAGAGTGGGGGAGGGGTCATTTGATGATTTCCCATCCGGAAAAAAAAAAAAAGGGTCGATACTAGGCCCACCACAATTTCTCATTTATATAAATGATTTACCTAACGCTATTCAACACCCTATGGTTTTATTTGCAGATAACAGTACGGCGATTTTCACAAATAACAAAAATCTTGAACTAGAAATAAATGATTCCTTATCGAAATTAATACAATGGCAAACAATAAATAATCTAAAAATCAATCTTACAAAAACCCATTACATTAATTTCAAGAATAAAAACGCAAAATCAATTCCATTATCTATTGAGTACAATAATGAAACTGTATCTGAAGTTACAAGTACAAAATTTCTAGGCATCCATATAGATTCTAATATGTCATGGAAAACACATGTAAATAGTGTATGTAACAAATTGCATCAGTTCTCTTATGCCCTTTACATGCTCAAAAAAGTATCAACCACACTACTTAGTGCTTATCATGCCTATGTGGGATCCACTCTATCTTATGGGATACTATATTGGGGATACTTGACTGATAAAGAAATTGCATTCAAGGCACAAAAAAAGTGTATCAGATCAATATGTGGGATACACCAGACAGATTCATGTAAACCTCATTTCATAAACCTCAAGATATTAACGCTCCCTGCTTTATATATCTACGAGGCCTTAATTTTAGTTAAATCAAATATCAGTAGCTATGACACATTAAAAAGCAGTAGACTTAGAAATACACTACGCAATAAAACATCCCACACTGCACTATATAGCAATAGTATTTTTTGTATGGGCATAAATATATAATAAGTTACCCATAGACATTAAGAGCATTCATTTAATTGGTATTTTTAAAAGAAAGCTAAAAGAGTTTTTGATTAAAAAGGCATATTCCTCTGTAAAAGAATTCCTTAGAGAAAAATAATTATTTAATATTAAAATAAGAAGAGTATGTTTAATATAAAATGTTTGTATAATGTTAATTAATATAAAATAATGTTAATTATAATATTAACCGAAGGTTTTGTCTGTGCAATTATGGATGAAGTTATGATGACGAATAACTACCGGAGATTTATTGTGAAGGACGGTACGGTTGACATATGTCGGGCATGCCACCGTCCAGGCGAATCAATCCGTCACATTATCTCCGGGTGTTCTCGTCTGGCTAACGGAGAGTACTTGCATAGACACAACCTTGTAGCCAGGATTATCCATCAGCAACTTGCTCTAAAATACAACCTTGTGGAATCAGAAGTACCGTACTATAAGTATGTGCCCGACCCAGTTCTCGAAAATGGCAGTATCACATTGTACTGGGATCGATCCATCGTAACTGACAGGACTATTGTAGCCAATAAGCCTGATATAGTGGTGGTGGATCGATCAGAGCGGCGTGCAATGATTGTTGACATAACGGTCCCGCATGATGGGAACCTCGTGAAAGCCGAGAAAGATAAGCAAATCAAGTATCTTGACTTGGCTCACGAGGTTGTCGACATGTGGGATGTGGACTCAGCGATCATTGTGCCGATAGTTGTATCAGCCCATGGCTTAATTGCCAAGAGCCTCGACCAATACCTGAGGAGGCTCTCGTTAGGCAGCTGGATCAAGGGTTTGATTCAGAAAGCGGTACTCCTTGACACGGCTCGTATTGTCAGGAGGTTCCTCTCTCTGGAGCCCTGACCGCCGGTAGCTTGGACCCTGTTCCCGATACCGGTGGGCTACAATTTTTTTATATTTTTAAATGTTTTTATATATTTTTAAATGTTTTTTATATTTTTAAATGTTTTTTATATTGTTTTTAGTTTAAGAAATATTTAAAAATGTATAAGATTTGTGTAAAGATAAATATTAAGTATGTATATATTTTTTTTAAACCATTTAAATTGCAATGCCTTAACATGCCACTAAGTTCTAAGGACCTACCTATTGTTACCATCGTCAAAATTCTGTACACATAGTTCGCAATAAAGAATTTGAATTTGAATTTTAAAGTTTCAAAATGACCACCGCCTTGTTCTATGCACTTATTTGCACGCTTTTTTAAATTGTATTTCAATTTTGTAAGCACCGTCTTGACACCGTCGAAGATGGAATGGCTGTAGTTGAACTGGGGTGCTGCTTCTCTCGAGCTCTACTCTGGATGTTCCTCGAGAATACGCTCTTGCAGACGAGTAATCCGCACATTCGTCCCTCTGTCCAAAGCCGTATTAGGAAGGAACGTCCCAGAGTCCCTCAGTCGCTGAGTTACAGCCAGCATCGTCCTAGCGCTCACACTGCAGCCAAAACGGTCATTGAACTCCCGACAAGCTAACGCGACATTATCAAGACAGCGAGCCAGTGTCCTCACCATCTCCTTGTATTGCATGTTGGTATACCGGAAAGCCATCGCGCGCGTAAACAGAAATGTCATGGAAAGAACAACTTCACTAGATTACTACCGGCTGATGACTGACTCAATGTACCTAACATGTCGGCGTAGCGGCGGCGTGTGTGTCGGCATTTCGCATAACCGTCAAAGAGGTTGCCGATAAATGCTTTATCTCTTTACAATAAGTTCTAAATTTCTTCAAATTAAATAATTTTATTTTTGTAGGGATACTCTGATGACCAACTAAGTTAGGTCGTGTATTCAAATAAGCCTTACTCATTGGAGATAAAATTGGAATTCCTTTAAATTACCTCTTTATTTGATTATTTACGTGTGTGTATTATGAGCTATGAGCGAACTGCAAATAATGTCGTGCGTTTTATTAGCCTTTATTGCTCTGAGTTAAGGTTTCAATTTCCTTGAATTAAAGATTGTATTAATTTGTCATGATACTGTGTTTCTAATTTAAGTTATTTAAAAGATTTTTCCGTCAAAATTTAACACCTATTTTTAGTGACGGAAATCGATTCAGAAGCCGATTCTAAACCAACTACTTTCAGGAATTGCGTTTATTTTGTTACGCGTTGTATTAATCGATAACAGGCGTATGTTACTGTGTTAAAATTTGTATTTGAAGTTTTTACGTCATGAGTAGTTCAAGGAGATGTTGTTTAAACAATCCAGATCATTTTTGCTATTTATGCGGAGAATATGTGTTTAACGATTGTAGAAAAGTTATATCAAGAGTTGGTGAAAAATATCTATTTTGAGTATTTTGGGATGCTCTAGGATAAAAATAAGAAGTCTTGGGCTCCCAATTGTGTTTGTTAATCATAATCATGTGTGGTATATTTAAGATTATGGAAAAGTGGTAATAGAAGTGCCTTTAAATTTGGAACACCGACTATTTGGTGAGAACCACGAAATCATCTCGAAGACTGTTATTTTTGTAGCGTGAACGTAAACGGTTTAAACACTAAACATCGAGCTAAATGACAGGACCCAAGTAGTAGCTGTGTTCAACGTCCAGTGCAGCGTTCACCTGACTCTTCAGTGCCTAAAAATATATCTGAACCCTTAGAACCAGATATTGAAGGACCAAGCTCATCACAAAATTATGCTGCTTTTGAAGGTATGTCAAATGAGCCAAATGGCTTTTCCCAAAATGAGTTAGATGATCTTGTAAGAGATTTAAATATTTCTAAACAAGCTTCAGAATTGTTAGCATCAAGACTGAAAGAAAAAAAATTGCTTTCCTCAGATACTAAAATAAGTTTTTATCGTGAAAGAGATAAAGAATTACGGCGTTATTTTTCAACTGAACAAAAAAACTCCACTTCCTCCATAATCACCTGGACAGGTTTCCGGAAAATTTAGGAGATATCAGTGAAAGGCATGGAGAGCGTATGCATCAGGACTTACGCGTCATGAAAGACCGCTACCAGGGATTCTGGGATACGAATATGATGTCTGACTATTGTTGGTCTCTGATACGTCATTTTCCCAAGTCTACACATCAGAAAAGCGCATTAAAACGAAGTTTATACCTACATAGCTGAAACTCAGAAACTAGAGCTGATAAAAATCATCTAATTATATTTTTGAAAATACCATATCATATATTATGTAGTCAGCAACAGCTAAAATTTCTTCGGCAACAGATGTACAGTGAACTAGTGTTGTCAATCTACTAATGTATTATTTGAACTTGCAGAGAATGCATAGTTTGTGAATTGAGGGTAGTTATGCATACATTTTACTAATCTACAGGGCGCGATTGAATTATTGAAGTCATGGGTATTATTTTAAAGTTAGGCACTACTCACGATACTAATTGTATTAGGGCTATTTCCCAAATAAAAAATATAATTAATGCAAGTATGGAAAACGTCAAAAAATTTGTAAGTCATATTGCAAAAGGTTTATTATTGCAAATTAACACAAAAAGTAATTAAAAAAATATATGAACGCCAAATAAGCCTTGAAGTATCAAAATAATAAAGCGCAGTACAGCACGGCACAAAAAGTAAACAAACACCAAATAATACTAATAACTAGTCATTGCAACGGTAATAACATCTACAGTAGTGTATCTTCATATAAACGGCCGGAGCGCGAGTCATACCTACACGCCTTGAGTTTGGTATACACTCAGTATGCAAGAAATCACGAATGCGCCGCACTGACGAACGAACGTTGTGATGGTTTTGTAAGCCGTAAGCGTGCGATTTGTGAATATTTGATTGAAATAATAACAAGTATTTACTAAATATGGCAAAGAGTTATAGTCCTGACTGACTGATATATCAACGCACAGCCCAAACCGCTAGTCCTAGAAACATGAATTTTGGAGGGTGTATTCTTTGTGAAGAACAGGTATCCACTGAGAAAGGGTTTTTCGAAATTCCACCCCTAAGAGGGTGAAATGGGGGTTTGAATTTTCTGTGAAACTTTTTATTCTAGGGATCGATTGACTTGAAAATTGGTGTAAACACTCTTCAATTGAAATTATGAGACACGTGTATCACAGTTTTTCCAAAATCATTCCCCAACAGAGTCAAATAAGGCTTCGAAACTCACGTAGACGAGCGCATGGCCCCGTTACTATTATAAATGCGAAAGTTTCTGAGGATGTATGTATGGATGTAGTGACCTACTCTATTATGTTATTATAGTTAATACGTTAAAATCAACATAAATTATGTAATTGCTTAAAATTAGAAACAATAATAATTTATGTACATATTTAAGTAACTTAACATCTAGTTTATATAAATCAAAACTAAACCTTTGTAAAAATCAAATTCAACATACAAACACATATTTCTTATTAGCTAGCCGGCGCAGTTATGACGCGTCTTTTGTTCTGGCGACCCAGCGCGCCGGCTACGTCACCCGAACCGGTTACGTGAGCGGGACGGCACTATCAGTGCGTTGCGCTCCGTATGCGCGCGCGCCGCCTCGCTAGTGCGTTTACAAAACTTATAGCGACTGCTGCTATCAAAGAAATCTAGCTTCGCCCGCGCATAATATTGTCTGTTCTTTTGCTTGTTTCCGTGCTATCTATTCTATTTCTACCATTCCTTCTTCTTAGCGGAAGTCTTGTGTGTGTGGAACTGTAGCCTGTGTCTGTGCAATAAACTTTCTTCCTTCTTCTTGTGTACTTCGGACTTTTCTTCATCCCTGTGTATACCTTCACATTCATCACCACACACGCCTCCACAATCTACATGGATGTTTGTAACTCTTTCAGGCAAAAACTACTGAAGGATTTGAATGAAATTTGGCATATAGATAGTTTATAACCTGGATTAACATATACCAGGATATATTTTATCCCGGTAGTACGATCCCGTGAAACAATTAGCGAACTCCACGCTGGCGAAGCCGCGGGCATGAGCTAGTAGACTATATTGTGCTGTCTTTGGTTGCTTGAATTCTTCAATAACGCATCCAGGGATAACATTTTTTAAATTACCTGGAAACTCCGAAAGGTAAGACTATAAAATAATTCATATATACCTACTAGTAGATACGTAATTCGTTTATTTTTTAATAGGTAGGTTTGTTTATTGTTTTTTCCACAGAGTAAAATACCTGGCCTATGTCCAGCAGTGGACTGCTATAGGTGATGATGATGAAAATTCCTGGATTGATTAATAAATAAGTTGATAGGGTGAAAAAAGTGACACAGTCATTTAGGTACCTACGCTCGTGTTAAAAAAAAAGTCTTGATTTATATTTTTTTTTAAATGTACTAATCAAAATACACAACTTGTATTTTTTATTGAACACTTCCTATTTCATTCACAACTAATTTAATTTTTTTAATAAAAAAAAAAAAAAAATTATAATCACAAAACTAGAAACAAACTCAACTAACCAAGTAGACGAAATTTAAATACTTTAGGCGCGGCAGCCCTATCGCTTGCGAACGAACCGCCCGGCTGTAGGTAATTATTTCAAGGACAGGGCCGAGTCACAATACTGTATTTTTATACTGTGTCATCTAACTTCTGCATACATCCTACGAGCGTCGTTCAGGTTATCACCCGCAAAGGCGTAAAACCGTACCAGTTTGGTCCACTGTTCAATTGTGTAAGACTGTAAGACAGATCTAAGTACACACAATTTAGGCGCGAGAAACAAGCGGAGCGGCGCGCGACCCTATGACGAGTTACATGCGCTCGCTAGCGCCACAGCTGACTGACTGAGGTCATGAGTCATCGTTCGTTGCACGCGCGTAGCGTATGACCGCGTGTGACCGCCGGCCGGCCGTCAGCTGTTAGCGCGCATTAGGGTGAAATGATCTTGTGGGAAATACTAGATTTTCTTCAAAAAAAAAAAAGGTTTCTTTTTTCATTGATTTTAAGTTCTATAAGTGAAACCAAACCACTGGTTTCAAGGATAACGGTGTTTACACTAACACCCTGTATATTCGGTAACGGATGAACTGGTCTGGTTACATCTAAAGGCATTATTGTTACTACTGTCATTTCTGAAATAGTTTCACACCTTCGCTCGACATCGCGCATCCAGCCGATCTCAGCATGACAAATCTCTTAGGGGTTTTAAAATAATAATAACAAAATGACAGACTTTATCCATGCGCAAAAATCTTCGGCCACCGCGATTTTTCGCTGCGATGCAAACGTTAAACGGCCACGATATGGCCCTAATGCTGTCGGTGGCTTTGTACCTGCGCCCATGTAACCATGATTGAGATACTATCTGACTCGGAGGAACAAAGAGTGTAGAAAAGAGAGAGGATGCCGCGCAGTTGTATCGCGATAATAAATACACAGAACCATGGTTACATGGGCAAAAGGCGCACAGTCAGCGACTATATCCTGGCCGTTTTGCGTTCACATCGTCTCTGTACAATTCCCGCTGCGCGAGAGTCAGGAGCGAGGTAAGCAAGGCGACTGACCAGGAACAGCGTGGCGAGCAGCACGTGCGACACCTCCCGGTCGCAGCGCGCCGTGCGCCGCAGCACGGCCGCGAAAGGCTCCGGCGAGGGTGGCGCGGGCAGCGCGCGCAGCACGGCGCGGCCCAGCGCGCGCACGTCCAGCGCGCCGCGCGCCTCCGCCGCCGCCGCGCGCGCCAGCACGGCCTCCTGCCACGCCGCCCAGTCCGCGTCCGCGCGCACACTGTCGTCCGCGCGCACACTGTCGTCCGCGCGCAAGCTGTCATCCGCCCGCAAACTGTCATTCGCGCTCGTGGTGTCGCTCGCGCGGGTCCGGTCGTCCACGCGCGACGTGTCGCAGCCGTCGCCCACGGAGCTCTGTTCGAAGAAGCCGTCGTCGTCGCTGTCGGGCTCCAGCGCGCGCCAGCTCTTTACCGCGGCCGCGGCCTCGGTCGCCTCCGCAATGCTCCAGCCCGCGAACTCTGTGAACCGAGCGAGGTCGTCAGTGCACATGTCCCACTGACACTCGGCGGCGCCGTGCTGACGCTTACCTGCGCGCGGATCCGGTTCTAGTTCGCGCAGCCGCCGTCTCTCGCTCAAGATATAGCTCTTTCGTTTTTTTACTATTCTTTTAATCCATCTAGTAGGTATACTAAACTCTCGTATCTCGACCAACTGCTGCCGTAAGTCTAAAAGAAAAACATAACTTAGTATTGTATCCATTTTTAACCGTGTATGCGCTGATGGTGGGTCGATGGATGTTGGCTTAAATGATAAGTAACGGATAGCCAAAGATGATAGTTTCAATAAACTAATGCAGGCAATACTGACTTACTAGCTCGTACAAGTAACACAACAGATGCAAAGAAACATCTAAGCGGGTATATTTTAAGCCTACAAAAAAATATCGCCGACCTGGAGGACCAGTTGAAACAGGCTGGAAGCGATATAGTCGGCCTAGACAGTTGTAGTTTAGCCATCAGGGGCGCCATCATCAGTATTCACTCGGGCGCTCAAACACCTAGCGGCGGGCCTGCCACCAGCTGTGTTCCCGGCAGATTTTCGCCTATTGTAAATTTGGGTAGTCTAAGTCAGACTTACCTTCATTAATTTTTATTTTTAATCCTCCTTCGATAATGTCATCTATATTGATAACGCTATGCCGCCTCTTCCGTTCTTTCTTAACAGGAGTCGGCAGGACTAAGCCGGAGGACGCGTCGGGCGTGGCGGCCGGGTGCGGCTCGCCGGGCAGCGGCGTACTGGTGCGCAGCGGGGAGCTGGGCCCGGCGCCCGGCGGGGACCTAGGCCCGGCGCCCGGCGGGGACCTGGGCCCTGCGCCCAGCGGGCTGGCGGGCGCGGGCGGGGTCGCCGGCGGCAGCGGGCTCCCGGGCCGCAGCGGGCTCACGGCCGCCTCGATGGCCTCCTGAAGCTCCCGCATAGATATCGGGCGCGGCCCCTCCGGGTCGAACAGCGTCCGGGGCTCGAAGTCGTCCACCAGCATCCCCGTTTCCGACTGTGACAACATAAAACTTGACCATGGGTCGTCGAAGAACAGACGCCACGTGCCTCCCATGTCACGACGCGATACGCGAGCTCGCTAGCTCGGCTCGTGCAGATACTGACGTGGAAGATGTCCGTGGTGACCGCGAAGTCGTCGGGCAGGCCGATGAACTCGTTGTCGTAGTCGTAGATGGCGCCCCAGGAGGCCGCGGTCATGACGCGCGGCTCCAGCTCCGTGAAGGTGTTGGGCAGCTGCGGGTGCGGCCGGTTGCCGGCGGGCGTGTACTCGTTGCGCTCGCGGCTGCCGCCCGCGAAGGTGATGCGCTGGAAGCCGGCCAGCCCGCTCGGCACGGCGGCGCGGCGCGCGGCCAGACCGGAAGAGGGCCCCGCGACCGGCTCCGCACTGGACGAAGCGCGCGCCTCTTCAGGTGCTTCCCTGCGGACAGAGCGAGTGAGCTAGTACTACTGGTGGTCGAACTCTTTGTGAAGGAAATCGTTCGGGGAACCACTAGGTATACCTCAACCTATTTCTGCCGCCGAGCAGCGTTGCTGTTCCGGTTTGGAGGCTGGTGCGCAGAATAAAGATGAGCAACAGTAAAAAACAAAGTGACAAATTACTTTCCTTATTTGCCACCAACTTTTTAATTTTTTGTTGCAGAAAGTTTTTATTTTACCTTTATTGGTTGTTATCTCACAAAAACCCTTGTCAGGTATTAATTTTACATTGTGATTAAGTTATTAGCACATCATCCACACAAAGGCGAAATAGAAATCCGGCCAAGTGCGTGTCGTACTCACACGAACAGTGTTCCGTAGCACCAAACATTCAACAGCAAAATTAAATTTGTTTTTCATAATAATGAAAAACAAAGTTAATTCTACAGTTTGATGAAAAAGTCCCATATCTCAAAAACTATACTTCAAATCTTATTCTAACCAATTTTCGTTAAAAGTTTTTTTTACGTTCTACAATCCTAAATTTTTTTCAGATGTTTCCTCCTCTTACCTTATAAATTAGAGGGGGGGGACACATTTTACCACTTTGGAAGTGTCTATCTCTCAAACGATTGACTTTGAGAAAAAATGGTTTTAGGAACCTCAATGTCATTTTTAAAGACTTATCTATAGACACCCCGCACGTAAAGGTTTAATGATTTTATTTTTTTAGTTTCGTTTCCATCTTTTGATGAGTCGCTCCTTAATCTTTTGATTTTTGTATAAAAATCGTAAAGGTGGTTCACAGAATATATCAGTGGCGAAGGTTCCATAGAACTCGATTCCTACGGGTTTCCCTTTGAAAAATGGCACAGTCAGTATTCTATAGATAAATAATATAATCAAATTAAAGATATGTACTCCGGCTTCCCTCTTACAAAAATTGACCCTTCGCTACTGCTACCAAGTTTTAACTGTGTAGTCCTAATAGTTACTGAATAAAGTGGCAGTGACATACAGACGGTCAGATGGACAGACATACAGACAGACATGACGAATATATAAGGATTCCGTTTTTCGCCATTCGGCTACGGAACCCTTAAAATGCATATTATAGACGATTATTCATAAAGTACAGAAGCAAAGTGAAAAAAAATCGGCCAAGTGCGAGTCGGACTCGCACACCCAGGGTTCCGTAGCACCAAACTATATAATAAGAATATTTTTAACGCTCATTCATATGTAAATTTACACTCGACAGCAAAACTAAATTTGATTTCCATAATATTTTAATGAAAAACAAAGTTACTGCAGCTATTATCAAATCAGCTTGACAATTCAGCTTTGTTTACCTTGACATATCAGGGTGACGCTGCTTGCTTAAAAAACGTCGTCCACCTGTTAAATGGCACCGCGTAATGGCAACTTATATTGATTTGAATATATCAAATAATCGTAAGGTGCAGCATGACTCACGGCGGGGCCTGCAGTGACTCGCTGACGTCGAGCACGTGTTGGTACAGGTAGTCCACCTTGCGGCCGTAGATGGCGGCGGACTGCTGCAGCAGCAGCGCCAGCTCCGCGTAGTTGGGCGCCACGGCTGCGGCGGCGGCCGCGGCGTCGCCCGCCTCCAGCGCGTGCAGCCCCGCCTCCGTCAGGTACTCCTCCAGCAACTGCGCCAGGACACGGCCATACAACACACTGCCGGGTCAACAACAGCTCAGATAGCCAGTAGCTTCATGTAAAATACCCGTATTCAGCTGCATCTGAGAAGCCGACCCTAACATACACACATTAATACCGTCTAGGGATATTTCACAAAATTTTGCTTAACTTTAAAAGTACTGGCCGTTTCAAAAAGATTGAAACTACAATTTGTTACTGGCACATTTAGTTACTGCACCTAATCTTAATTCAAATAATTACTAATTAAAGCATTGTGTGAAAAATAATACTACTGTGCCTAAATGTACACTTTTTGTAATTATCCTACAACAAATAGAAAACAGAAGGTTAAGCTTGATAATTTTGTCAGCGAGGACTTTGATGTAACATGCGGCGTACCCCAGGGAAGCGTTCTGGGGCCTACCTTATTTTTAATATATATAAACGACCTATGTAATATGTCAATCAATAATGCAAAAATATTTTCGTATGCTGACGACACCGCAATCGTCTTCACTGGCTCAACCTGGGCTGAAACAAAAACCAACACCGAAATAGGTATGTTACAAGTGGCTTCGTGGCTAAAAACAAATCTCCTAACGTTAAACACGAGCAAAACTAATTTTATATGCTTTTCAATATATAAAAATGTCCAACCAGAACCTAATTTCAACATTAAAATACATGAGTGTAGGCAGACGATTCATTATGACTGCAATTGTCCAACCATCAGTAAAGTTAACCACGTCAAGTACTTAGGTATAATGTTGGACCAAAGCTTGTCCTGGTATCCTCAAATTGAACAAATTACTGCGAGAATACGAAAATTTATTTGGATTTTTAAAACATTGAGACACATAGTCCCCAAGAGTGGCTTGGCAAAAAATCTTCTAAATGAAGTGTATATCTCACTAGTTCAATCAGTAATAATATATTGTATCTCCATTTGGGGGGGCGCGCGTAAAACACGTTTTCTTGATGTTGAAAGAGCGCAACGGACATTAATAAAAATAATGTACTTCAAAAAAAGAACATTTCACACCCATGAGCTATACCAAACAAGTAATCTATTATCAGTACGAAAATTATATATTATACACATAGTATTAAAAAAACATAAAACTCTACCCTTAGATCCTAATATATTAACTAGAAGAAGGAAACATAACATTGCTCCCACCACTTTTGTAAGAACAGAATTTGCAAATATTCAGTACGACAAACGCTCATCTTTCATATACAATAAAATAAATAAACAAATGGATTTACATACTAAACCATATAAAGAATGCAAATCGTTGCTGATTAAGTGGATGAACGGGTTAAGCTACGATGAAGTAGAGAATATTCTACTGGATATAGGGTAAAACCCTTTCCGTAAAAAAACAACCACACACGCACACATACATACATTCACATTTAACACATACACATAACCACACACGCACTCACACATATACACACACACCAACAGACTAAATAAAAATAATAAATTCATTAACTTTTAACTTTTTTTTTTTTCATAATTTTTGTTTAACTTTTGTTTAATAACTTTTCTTTAATAACATGTTACACTGGTGTTAAGATGTAAAGGAGCGGCGCCTCCTGGCACAGGCATCTATATGCTTAAAAGGGGACGCCACCAACTGTATAACGTGTGTATAACGTGTAATATTGAAATAAAAAATTTTGTATTTTGTATTTTGTATTTTGTATTGTAATACTTTTAAAATAAATTATTCTTGTTCCAGAACTTAATTCCAGGCTCAAGCATTATTTAACACTAAACCCATCAGAAAGCTTTAAAGTCCACAACAGACCTAGATCCTATCTTGTCTAAGCTTCCCCGTTTATACATTCAGTCAAAAAAGTATCGGGAATGGATGTTTTGTTTATTTTTTTTTTTTTTTTTTTTTTTGTTAGATTGGCACAACTGTTTTCCATTTTGACGCGGAGTTTGAGTTGCATCTGTTATTTAGATTAAATACAGTTCTATTTTTAGTTAGATCATGTCTAGTGTGTATTGCGAATTTCATAATGAACAAAAACATCTACAAAGAGTTTGTCTTAAATTTTGCATCGCCAATGGAATTTCATGTTCTGAGTCCCTGAAAATGTTATAGAAAGCTTACTGCTTATGAGGTCAAAAGCGGTCGAGATGTGACGGAAGATTTGCCGCGCTCTGGTAGGCCATCAACGTCTTCAACTTCTTCTTAGCGTGTGGATGGCAAATTTTTATTAGATATGGTTGGCCCAAAATTCAGATACGCAAACTCCGCTCGCTGATGCAGTCATAAGATCGTCAATTGCGCAAGTGTTAGGGCATGCAGCGCAAGATGGAAGATGAGCCATTGTCTGTGGAGACACGCCGCATACGCATGTGAGAACTGAACGTCTTCAACTGAAGTTAAACATCGCAAAAGTGAAGAATATAGTGACTCAAAATCCTCATTCAAGATTCGAGAGAGATAGCGCCGAATCTCATGTGTTGTGTCTCACGAGTCGATCCGTACCATTTTATATAAATTAAATAAATTTCTTATACAAATTTAACGTTATATTAAATAATCAAAATGGCTTTCAAAAAATAAGTCCACAACTCTAGCTGCATTCTCACTAATCCACAAAATTACAGAAAACATCGATAAACGTAATAAAGTTGCTGCCATATTCTTTGATATGAGCAAAGTCTTTGATTTTGTAGATCACAAAATTGCTCAACAAATGCGAGCTATATGGAATTAGTGGTAAAGCACTGGAATAGATTAAAAGCTACCTAAGAGCAATAGAAAGCGATGCGTTGAAATTAACCACTTAAATGATAAACTTGTGTCTACCCATTCAGATCAACTTTTAAAACAAATAAATTTGGAGTACCCCAGGGTAGCGTCCTAGGGCCACTCCTTTTCTTATTATACATCAATGATGTTCTTCACGTAACAGCACATGAATGAATCCTCTTTACAGATGACATATCAGTTATTGTACCAGACCAACCAGATATTAAATACGAAAATTCATTAACTATCACCATAGATTCAATAATGAGTTGGCTAAAGGACAATAAACTAACAGCTAATGTCTGGTCAGTGTCAGGCTGTATGTTAAACATGCAAACCGACACTGACCTACAAATTATAGAAAAACTGGCCAAGTGCGAGTCGGACTCGAGCATTAAAGGTTCCGTACCATCGTAGTAGGGGAGCCCCCCTTGTTATTAAAGGGGCAACAGAAATACACATTCTGTGAAAATTTGAATTGCCTACAACAACCCACCCAGATCCTACAGATACCCACAGATAATGAGATACAGCCTATTGACAGGCAGACGGATGTACAGCGGAGGCTTAGTAATAGGTTCCTGTTGGTTACTCTTCGGGTATGGAACTCTAATAACATAAGAAAATCCGAATCTTGCAGGCTACCCTGGCGCTTTCACCTTAAGTCTTAGTCAGAATCAAGGTCGATCTGAACTGTGTGTAAAGAGGCAGTAGTCTTTTTTTTATGTAACATACGCTAACTACAAGGTCATTTTCATCATTTACTGCTCCAATGATCAAAAAGCAAATAGTGGGGAATGGGGGCAAGCAATCAAACTGTGGCCGCCAACTTACCCGCCTCATTCTGTAACTGGCTCGTATTGTTTACACAAGCATATAGTACATACAATACATACACTTTATTGTATTAACAGTATATTTCTGAGAGAAGAAAGTTTTAATCATTTACAAAACAAAACAACTTTGATGAAATTGAATCTACAATCAAATAGAACAAGAAAGTAATGTCATTTATTTCTTATGGCCTCAACATGTTGAACACTGCAAAAACTATTTGAAGGTTGTTTCAATGAGTTACACCTGTCTTATACAAATAAGTTGAGACAAGGCACTTGCTGCTAATCAATCATCTCACCAACAATGGGGGAAATCTTTGGCCTTGACTATCACATGTCAAATTATGAACAGGGAATTATACTGTTCTTTATAATTGAGTTAGTTTTTCAGTATAACACAAAATAATTAATCTGAATTAAAATGTGTATATGACCAGCAGTGAATGATGTAGTAAATTAGATTAACTTAGACACCTGTTAGTGTATATCAACCACAAAAACAGCTATTTTCTGGTGGTAGAACAAGCATTGTTGACAATATTAATGTATGGACACATTAATGGTGAGTTATGTAACAAATAAGCACTACAACACATGTTAATGGCCCTTCAGGTGTTTATTATGATATTGTTAGTAAACAACAGATTCAGATATTTCAGTATGTACTAACATTTCACCATCTCCATGTGTACTGAGCACTTGAACTCACCAACCCATTTAATTGACTTCATACTTATTGATTTTTATGAAATATTGGAATGCAATGAGAGGACAAAACACAACATACACTGCATGTCATTTAATATTTATGTTGACGTACGCGCGTCGACCAGTTATTAGATAAACTCTCAGTAATATATCGAAGGACAATCAATTGCAACAAAGGCTAAAGGTGCCCTGAAGTTGAAAAACATAAATGATAACAATAGAGGAAAAGGCGCGCGGCGATGCACCGGCGGAGGTGTCGGCCGTCAAGGACTCACCGCGGCAAGGTCTGTGTCGAAACATCGGCGGGAATCGCTGCTGATGGGCCGCATCAGCACCGCCACAATTTCGTCTATTCTTTGAGAGCTCATACTCCACCGTTTTTCTCGCCGGGACAAACGTTGATCCCTGGAAATAGCGTCCTTGCATTGAAAACATTACTGACTGATGCTGGAAGGCGTCGCGGACAGCGGAATACAACACAACTACAAAGTTTTGCTACCCCAGTGGCGCGAAACTTTCTGTCAACGACACCTTTCAATTTATATGAAACTTATTTTTAAACTAGATCACATACACCCTTTTTTAAAGTCGCCTAAACACATAAAATTACCTTTGCCTTTCAATGCAGTCGGCGTCCATTTTACAAACATAAAATTGTACAAATAGGAAGAACGTAATAACAACGGTGGCCATTTATTTATGTTTTCGAGGGAGACATTCCGCGTTCCGCGTTCGCTGTCAAAGCCCCGAACGTTCGCTGTTCGACGCTGTGAAACTGTACCGAATGATTTTGTCTATGGATTACTAAATTCTCTTCATGACTATGGTTATTAAATGTGATTTTAAACTTAAAGATTTTTATACAAAAATACTCATCAATTCATTCTCAACAAGAAACTAATTTAACATAATATCATCACAAAATTCATAATCTATTTTTAATTTAAATAAACGTGTAAAACTTAAAAGCTGCGAAGATTTATTTATTACTTCTAGCAATACTTTACTTTTCATCGTCAAAGTCGTCAAAATCGAAGGCATTGAACCTGGGTAAAGTAAATATACTTTGAAATTGGAATACATATGAAAACAGGTAGAGTGTAGGTAGTGAAAATTAATATCAATGAATAATTCAGTCAAAGACGACTTAATCTTGTAACATTGTTTTTTAATCCTACATAGAAATCTCACTGAAAGCCATGGGTATGTCTCGGTGCTATTCGCTAATGAAGTGCTTGCTGATACTCTTCAACATAATATTTTTGGTAAGAAGCTGAAAAATTTGTTTATTTTTTCCTGGGTTATTAACATATTTAAAGTAGAAATCAGTTATTTTTTTTTGTGCTGGGTGAGTCAAATTCTCATTTATGTTTATTGATTAGCTCTTATGGCCAACATACGCTCCGTAAACAGAGATGGTTATAATCCAGCCAGGTGATTATAAAAATGCACGGCTTGCTTGTAAAGAAATGTAAACAAATACTACTAGTCGCTGTATGTTTCACGGTCGGGCGCTGGGAGGTCGGCAGAGCTCGTTCCGAATTCATTACAGAAGTTACGGTTTTAGACATTTATTTTCTCAAAAGATTTACAATCACTTACAGAGAAAATACAATATTATAACTTATAAATACATGAGGCCGATTTGTGTAGTGGGTTGGTACAATAAGTCAATAACAAGAATGACATTAAAATTTCGTAACAGTTTTAGTAAACTCGTAAAAGGGTAATTGTAGAAAATAAAAGAACTAAGTGCACGACATCTTATGCGCATCGCTAATGCGGGTAGGTGTGCATGAGCTGAGGAGTACAGTCTTAGAAAAATACAATACATGTTTATTAAAGCCCATGACACAGTGATTGTTTCACCGCGTTTCGCCGCTGATTGCAATTTTAAACGCGGTGAAACAATCACTGTGTCATGGGCTTTAATAAACATGTATTGTATTTTTAAAGTAGGCACATGGTTGCTATTGTTGTGCTCGCAAATTTATACTTTTATTTTATTAGTAATATGGATGTTACAATTAGAACTAGGTGCGTTGAATTTATATATTTTGATTACTTGAGTTTGTTTATGTATTTATGTATATAATTATGTGTTAGGTAAGGAGGAGTGTGGTTTGTATATGCTGTACTATAATAATTTTCAATTTTTGTTTATTCATGTATATAGTAGTAAGTAGGAAGTGTCAAATACGTAGGGTAAGATATATTAGATTAAAATATAGTGTATGTATGTATGTATATATAAGTTAAATAGTGTCACCATCTTCAGCAGTCAACATCATTAGTTAAAGTGATGTGCAAGACACCGCAGTGCACAGTGACAGTCGATCGCTCGTGTTGCAGTGCGTGGGCAGCGCGGCGTGCGGGTTCGCGGGCTGGGCGCTGTGGGACGGGCGCGGCAACGAGAGCGCGGCGGCGCGCGCAGGGCTGCTGGCGCTGGCGGCATGGGGTGGCGCATTGGCGCTGGGCGCGCTGGCCGCACTATGCGGCGCGGCCCGAGGCTCGGCGCCGCTGCTGGCGGCCGCTTTCTCGCTGCTAGCACTCACTGCGGTGGCGGAGGCGGCGGCGGCGTGGTGGGGCGCGGCGCACCGCCCGCAGCTGCGCCGTGCGCTTCTGGACGCGCTTGACCACACCGTGCGCCACGAGTACGGCGTGCTGCACACGCGCACGCAGCTGCTTGACGTTATACAGCAAGGGGTCTGCTACCTTTGTCTACTACTTACTTATAATGCTTAATTTATGGTTCCATACTTGCATGTTATGTTCCTGATCTAATTGTCCAGTCATATCTGTCTTGGTGCATTGTTGTGACTTGTTGTTTTGTTATGGAATCCAGAATAAGTTCTATACCTATTTCCAAAGCAAGAATTGTCACCAACATTTTCTAAAAAATGATAAAAGATGTAGTGGAATGGGCCCAGAACTTGGCTATGAGTTTAGTGCCTTCAGTAGCATCCACTAATTCCTGCAATGGGTACATATCAAGACATGCAGGACACAATATTAAGTGCCCTATGGTTTGTGGGACAGCACCAAAAGTAAGATTATGCATGTGACAAAGACACTTCAGAATCGTCATGATTTTTTTATGATATCAATTAAAATAATCCATGTTCAGCTGGAGTGCTGCGGGGCCGAGGGTCCGCGCGACTGGCAGCACTCGGCGTGGGCGCGCGCGCAGGAGGGCGCGGCGCCGCCGGCCGAGGACGACGCGCTGGACCTATCTGTGGGCGCGCCCACCAACTACTACTGGGTGCCGCCCTCATGCTGCGTGCTCACTGATAAACACGAGGTATCCGTCGCCACTTATTTCATCTCTTCTATGCATATGGTGTGTAATAGATTATCTTGAGTTTGTCAAAGCAAAGACGCCTTATATTGGTTCATGAAGAAGAAACTTTAACAAACAGAAATTATAGCCCCTGTAGCAGTAGCAAAGGGACAATTTTTGTAACTGGTAAGCCGGAGTACATATCTTAAATGTGATTAAATTATTTGTCTCTAGAATACTGACTGTGCCATTTTTCAAAGGGAATCTGGTAAGAATCGAGTTTTTTCTTCTCATACAGTGAAATGATTCTTTACGGTATTAAAAAAATTGGTCAGTTTCACTTATTTTTATTTTCAACTTAAATAAAATTACATAAAATACAGATTTCCTCAGATTGTCCCACTTAACAGAATCAAGAAAAAGAATCACCCTAATTCACCTACAGGGTGAAAATAACATAAAATACAGATTTCCTCAGATTGTCCCACTTAACAGAATCAACAAAAAGAATAACCCTAATTCACCTACGGGGTGAATTAGGGTGATTCTTTTTATAACTTTTTTTTTATATTCCACTAGCTTATGCCCGTGGCTTCGCCCGCGTGAATCTGATCTTACTTCTAGGATAATAAATAATCTATGTATGTACTATACCAGACTACAATCCATCTCTGTGCCAAGTTTTATCCAGATCTGTGCAGCCGTTCTGGTGTGATTGAGTAACAAACAGCCATCCATCCAAACTTTCGCATTTATACGTGTAATATTAGTTTTTACTTTTAAAGTTCAATATGTAATAAATAATAGTTTGGGGGGAGCCTATGTCCAGCAGTGGACGTCTTTCGGCTGAAATGATGATGATGATGATGAAAGAATAGTTAGTGTAGTGTGCAGTAGCGTAGGGTCAATTTTTGTAAAAGGTAAGCCGGAGTACATAATCTTTAAAGTGATTATATTATTTGCCTATAGAATACTAACTGTGCCATTTTTCAAAAGGAAGCCGATAGGAATCGAGTTATATGGAACCTTCGCCACTGGTAGTATGTTACTGTACATGCTTATAACTTGCAAATATTAGTTCATAGTAATATCAATTAGATTACATAATTATGTGAAATATTGATACCTTAGTTTGAGATTGGACACCAGTGACAAAAATCAAATGATTCATTAGGCATCAATTTACAGACATAATATTTTATTTATTATCAATGACGAGTATCACGAGCCAACGCGAAAATCGGGATTTCACATATATTTACAAACACGTCTACCTCAGAAAAATCCTACCTACTTCATCATCATCATCATCATTTCAGCCGAAAGACGTCCACTGCTGGACATAGGCCTCCCCCAAGTGTCGCCAAATTAACCGGTCCCGTGCGTCTCGCATCCCGCGGATCCCTGCAACCTTTACCAGCTCATCGGTCCACCTAGTGGGAGGCCTTCTAACGCAACGTCGTCATCCAGTTCGCGGTCGCCACTCCAGAACTTTCCGGCCCCATCGGCCATCCGTTCTGCGAGCAATGTGCCCTGCGCACTGCCACTTAAGTTTGGCTATTCTTCGGGCTACATCGGTAACCTTGGTTCTCTTGCGGATTTCCTCATTTCTGATTTGATCACGCAAGGAAACTCCGAGCATAGCCCTCTCCATTGCCCTTTGGGTGACTTTAAGCCTTCTGATGAGGCCCATTGTGAGCGACCACGTTTCGGTCCCTCCCGTATGTAATCGCTGGCAACACACACTGGTCATAGACTTTCGTCTGGAGACACTGCGGTAAGTTGGACGAGAAGATAACACGCAACTTCCCGAACGCTGCCCAGACGAGTCGGATTCGACGATTGACCTCTTTCTCGAAGTTAGACCTACCTAAGTGGATCGTTTGTCCCAGGTAGACATAATCGTCTACAACTTCGAGTGTAGAGTCTCCGATCTTGATAGGAGTGGGTGTTACATGGGCATTCAACATGACTTTGGTTTTGTCCATGTTCATTTTAAGACCCACTCTTTCGGAAGCTCTACTGAGGTCATCGAGCATTGTACTTAGTTCCTCCATGGTCTCAGCCATGACCACTATATCGTCGGCAAACCGAAGGTGAGAGGTGTACTCGCCATTGACGTTGAGGCCTAGCCCTCTCCTGTCCAGAATCTTGAAGCATCCTCCAGTGCAGCGGTGAACAGTTTCGGAGATATGACGTCGCCCTGTCTCACACCTCGCTGCAAAAGGATAGGTTCTGAGGTCTGGTCCTGAAGTCGAACTGTCATGGTGGCGTTTTTGTACAAACACTTCAACACCTCAATGTACCGATAGTCAATTTGGCACCGTTGGAGAGACTGCAGTACAGCCCAAGTCTCGATCGAATCGAAGGGTTTCTCGTAGTCCACAAACGCTAAACAGAGAGGCAGGTTATACTCTTCGGTCTGCTGTATAACCTGCTGCAGCGTATGTATGTGGTCTACGGTGCTAAAGCCTTTTCGGAATTCGGCTTGTTCGGGGGCTGAAAATCGTCAAACCTGCGCGCGAGACGATTCGTGATGACTCTTGAAAACAACTTTTAGACATGGCTTAGAAGTGAGATGGGCCTATAGTTCTACAGCCGGGCATTGTAGCCCTTTTTTAAGAAGAGTACCACCACAACCCTGCACCATGCCTGCGGCGTTTTCCCCTCGAGTATGACGGAATCAAACAGCTTCTGAAGGGCCTTAAGTACCGGTTTTCCACCTGCCTTCAGGAGTTCGGCCGTAATTCCGTCATCACCCGGTGCCTTGTTGTTGTTTTTAAGCTATTTCAGAGCCGTCCTAATCTCGTACAGGCTGACATCCGGAATGTCTTCGGTATAGTGTGGGGTCAGTCTAGCTCTTGGGTCGTTAGCTAGATTTGCAACGGGTTTACTGGTTGAAGTGTACAACTGCCCAGAAAAACTCTCGATCTCCCTCAGCAGATCCGGTTTGGCGGATACGATCCTACCATCGTCGGTCTTCAGTTTCGTGAGCTGGCTCTGCCCAATAGCCAGATCTCTTGAAAATACCTTGGAGCCTTTATTTCGCTCAATAGAGCCTTTAATACCCTCGGTATTAAAGCGGCGGAGGTCGCTCTTCAAGGATTTAGAGATCCGTCTATTGAGCTGCCGGTATTTCCACGCTTCGTCTGAAGACTGCAGGATCATCTCACGCCGCTCCTTCATGAGCTCGAGAGTATGATCAGAGAGTTTTTTGTGTTTGTGCACGACGTGCCTTGAAGAACTTAGACCCAGTCGTATGGACAGTTTCCACGAACCCATCGTTGTATTCGTCCACTGAGCTTCCTAGGCACTCGAAACGATTCTGGAGTTCAAGCTGAAAGCTCTCGGGGTTTTGGATCTGGATCTGTGCTGGACAGAGCGTAGACTTCATCAGTCGAAACCTTTCAAGCTTTAATTTGATGTTCAATGTGCCTCTTACCATGCGGTGATCGCTCCCAGTTTTCACCGAATTGATCACAGAGACATCATTGAACATTTGCTGCTTGGTTGACATGATGAAGTCAATCTCATTTTTAGTTGCACCATCGGGACTCTGCCAGGTCCACTTCCTGTGCTCACGCTTTTTGAAGAAGGAGTTCATCATATGCAGCTCATCCACGTCTCGTATGCCCAGTATCACATTGAAGTCCCCCCATGACAACGGTGAAGTGAGTTTTAAAACCATGCATGGCTTTGGAAATATCCTCATACATGTGCCTCACTTCATCGTCGGGGCGTGCCGAGGTCGGAGCGTAGACCTGTATGACCTTCAGCGAATATCTTGAGAATATTCTGGGTATAAGGTACGCCACCCTGGTCGACACAGTCTCGATCTTCACCACGTTATTCACCTACTTTACGCCAAAGATGCGCGTTATAATTTAGCATAATAAAACAACATGACTAACAAATTTAAATATAGTGAACTTATAACTGGGTCAACAACTTTAAAAATTGTAAATTCAGTCAGTATTAATTTTATTAAATTTTATACTTTTTGCTGTGCCCTACAGGGTCCGTAATTGATGAAAAAAAAAACTCCTCCTCCCGATTATAGGCATTGAACCTATGCATTAAACCAATTTGGACTTAGTACTTTAGACTTTAGTATAAGTGGGAATTTTTATTTCTGTACACGTGTTAAATGAAAAAAATCACGCGAGTGAAATACATTGCATGTTGAACCTAATCATAGTGCGATAAGAACCAGTTTTCGAGGAAGTGTATTAAATGATTTCATTTATACCCTAGAGTTATGGGTAGGGTATTCGGATGCATATTTACCTAAAGCTGTTACTTTTTTTCCCGGCATCGGGTACAAAAGTATGAAAGCGGCATTCGTTGTATTTTTGTTAAAAGTTAGGTCTTCTTCATGATAGCCGTTTCAACTCTATACGTACATTATTCATGTATTCCTTTTCGAGACATGCATAAATTAGTATGAGTGTGCTTATACCGAGCTGTAAACTGTCGATCAATATAAGTCGTGTGGCAGGAGCCGGGCGCGTGCGGCGCGGCGCGGCGCGTGGCGGCAGCCAGCGGCGGCGGCGCGGGGCTGCACGGCGCGGCGTGCGGCGCGCGCGCGCTGGCGGCGCTGGCGCGGCTGGCGCGCGTGCCGCTGGCGCTGGGCGGCGCGCTGCTGGCGCTGCACGCGCTGGCGCTGCCGCTGGCCGCCGCGCTGTGGCTGCGCGCGCACCCGCACCCCGCATACAAGGCCTAGGGGTCCGACGTCGCCGACCCGCCGTTGAGGGATGTTAGCACTGGTTAGCACGCTGGCGCGACCGATGCGATGACGTTGCGAAACGCGATACTGTTCCGAGGTTGATGGGTATTTTTCTATGAAACCTAAGCGTAATATCGACAGAATTGAAATTTATCTTAATCGCATTGTATAATTTACTTACGTAAACGTTACTACTTACTAGCGCCTTTTTCTTGTTACAATAGTAAATTGGAGTATTGATTACTAGTTATAGATAATATAAGGTGTATTCCAATTCTGCTGAGCTTCCGCCCATTTTCACCATCATTCTTTATGTATTGTGTTATCCCCATGTGTTCACCGTCCGCAGCGTCAGCGTGAGAACAGGCTAATGTCGTTATTTTATAAATCGATACCGTAAAAAATCAATGGAACGCTTTCGAGCGAGTAAACGCGTGGACCCATCTGTAGGTCTGATACATTACACTCTGACCGTACCACGACGGCAGTTACTTTTGTCATATAAGTCACAACGAAGTTAGTTGTGACTTATATGGAACGAGGGAGGAAATAATGATCAATCGGTAATAATGATAGTTTGTAACTGTAGAGCTTAACCAAATGTGTGTTAGATGTAAGTTATACTTGTTATGTATATGCTCTGTTTATTTAACTAGCGGCACGACGTTCCGCCACACGCGACGAAACTAAAATATGCGCGAGCACACTTAGCAGAGAATGCAGAATAGCTCGAGCTTTTGTAATAAAAGCATGTCTCTAATTCAACCAAATGTGGTATTTAAAAATAGCCAATGTAATAATTTCTGATAACTTAAATACAAATACTTAGTATTCTTGAAGCATTGTTGTGGATAATTCTGAGAAAACTGGCTAAATGCGAGTAGGGCTCGCACACAAGGGGTTCCGTAGCACCAAATAATATTATTAACGCTTATTCATAGGTCAATTTACACTCAACAGCAAAACTAAATTTGTTCTTCATAGCATAAAACCAAGTTGCCGCCGAAGTTTCACGAAAATGTACCATATCTCAAAAGCTTATTATCAAAAAAAAATGTCGTTTGATACGCGGGATTTGGTACTGCAGTTCTCGGCTCCATATCACCCTCGCCTGCAGCTCGGGTGTTTGTTCCGCCTCGAGTACAATAACAAAGTTTCCAAGTTTCTTATATCATACTATTGAGGAACCTGGATATCATTTTTTAAGAGCTGTCGATAGACAACCCACACAGTTAAATACGTAGAAATTTGTTTGGAAATTAAATTGGTGATCTGCAGAACTCTGAAAATTAACATTCAATCATGAATGCGTCTAATTTTACATGTGGTCCTCGGCTGATGCCCAATCTGCTTGTGTGTGCGCTCCTCAGAAGGATCGTTAGTTAAGTGAATAAAGCACTTGGTACAATATTCTATTAACGTACTTATGTTTTTCTAAGTTTTATTGAACACATTGTGTTGGTATGCGTGTGTGTACTAACTCCTCTGCCGAAGAGTTGCTGCTGACAGCGACGGGTGCACGCTACACAGCGTGTAGCTGTGCCTCCACTCATTGTCCGCATTTAAACAATCGTACAAATACTCACTTATAATAATAATGAAACTTGATCTCTATACTGCCATTTTACACAAACCTATAAGACTTTTATGTTGAGACTGATTATATTTCCTTTTCGTTAGTACTTAAGTTGTAACCCAGTACAAATATTTAAGTAATTATTTGTTATATTAGTTTCCACGAGTCTATATTGTAATGATAATGCATTTATTAATTTGACTGATTTTTATAATAAATAGGTTTAAGTAGTGCGTAGTGCGCAGCGCCGGCCGCCTCATCTCACAGTATGTCATGTTCCCATATCAACTCATCGCGACTTGTATGGTGCGTCTCGCAGGGCTTGTTGTTCCGCGGAGTGTATCTGTGACTGATGCACTCCACAACGACAACATGTCCACAGATTTCATGTGTCGACATGTTTCTTCTACTCGTAACCGCAGCCAGACTGGCAACCAGCAATGTGTTACCCACAATTCAATGTGGGCAACATTTTATTTTTATAAGTATAGTTTTATTTTAACTTATTATTTTTACGCAATGATTCTTTCTTTCTATTTCCAATGAGCAATGAGCATTGTATGCTATTGAAATAGTTTGCAATAATGTCCAAGTAATATCGCAGAGCTCTGAAACCGTACAGGTATGAAGTGCCTGCGGCCGGCCGCTCGCTCTCGCGGTGTGCTATAACGCTAACAGTAGTGATGTGTCAGTAGATGTTCGATGTCAGCGCCGCCCGCTTGCCGCACAACACTCTAAGATAGGCTGTTTGACAATATGTTGGATGGCGTCGCCGTCGACACTAACATGATCTACATATTATTCACTTCATTAGCGCAGCTTCATTTGGCGCACTACCTCAATAACTATTTCAAAAAAGTCATTCAATGGGGTTAAATGAATTTAGAGGATTGTATTGATGATTTTAATGATTATAATTCTGTAACTTGTTACTTGCGTGACTCATTTTTCATCAACATACAACCCGACACTGACCTGCAAATTACAAAAAACTTAAGAAAATTTGAATTTCGCGGGCAATTTGAAACTCATAGTGATAGGAAGATTTGCATCTAACGTGTACTTGAGCAAATGATTGTAAAGATTGGTGAGGAGTGTCATGTTGAGTGGCAAGCGGGTGCAGGAGCGCGCCACTTGGTGCGATGTAGCGTAAACCCGTTGGGTACTAACACAAATTGAATGTTAACACTAATAAAGGTCTCGTTGTGTACATCTTGTTTTGTTTCCCCTGCTCGAGTCCACGCTCCCGAGCTCTCACAACCACCAGCCGACCAGCACGAATACTTGGATTGGAGAAATGTTCGGTTAAATCTCTTTCACAGAAGGTTCCGCCTTCCGAGCGCAATGAATACTGTTTATTTGTCTTAATTATTTTGACTCATCAGTAGTGTCCGACCGAAGATCGATTTCTAGCCGAAGTCAAAGCTGATTAATCGTCTATTGCCACAACCCACAATAATTAATAACCCTAAGTCAGTTCAAGATTGGCTAAAAGTGAATAATAGAATTACTTTTTACAAGCTTTTATTTAACTTCCAATGTATGCATGTAACTTTGTTTGTTCGGGTGGAATCTTGCAACTCAATTTTGAAGCAGATATCTTCAACCGATTGAGCTAAAAGTTTGCACGCATATGTACATCGCGTGACAATGCAATAGGCTATCCAGGGTCTGATGGAGCTGGAAGGTGTACATTGGATCTCCGTAATAAAACGACGTAACCGCATCGAGTTTGGGCTCGTTTGATTCGTCTTGATGAGTACTTTGGTCCTAGATAATATCCATATGCTATGCTACCCTATCAGATTTGGGAAATTAAGTTTTAATTTTATTTATTTGTCTCACCATTTGTTATGAATGTGAATTCTATTTAATTTGATGAATGACCCCTTTATGCCAAGGTGAGCACGTGCCGAGGGCTGAATGGTATGAGGGTGTATAAACATCATATCGCTAACTTTGCGCCTCCGCTTATCAAAGCGAACCCTGTTGTACTGAAGGCCTTTTCCCCCTACAATGAACCTCAGGGGGGATAGACCGTTTATGTCCTATACTCGTGGGAAAAACAGATTAAAAAAAATGCATAAACTACTGCATAAAGAAAAAGACGTTAAGAGAAGGCGAAATTGAAGTGTCAGTAGAAAGCAAATGAAAGCAATGTTAGCTAAATACAGTGTTAAACATGGCAAAATAATATACTTCGCCTGGTATTCTCTTCCTACGATGGCCCAAGACTTATGTCACAATAAGTGTTACCATTGATTGTCCTTTTCAGTCAATTTAGGGACTCTCATAATGGATTGAAAAAAATAAATTACTAACTAGCTTAACTATTTAGTAAATCGTGTGATTCATCTATTTAGTTTTAAATTAATTTAAATATTTAATTATTAGTTCATATTTGCTTTGAAATCTGTCAACTGTCAACACGCGTAAAAGTGCTGTTGGAGATTTTCAAATCAAATCAAATCAAATTAATTTATTTGTTAGAATGTGGTACAATAAATGGTCTTTCTAATCAGTGGTCTCATCACAATCTGCCACATGTGGCGTGCAAATATTTGGTACATAAATTACAAGACAAAAAATAAATAAAAATAAAACAATAACAATTTGTGGCAAGTCAGTTAAAAATATTATCTGGATTACATTCAAAATATTATTTAATGTCAAACTATTAAAAAGATACGATATGTCAAAGTTAATAAAATTACAATTCAATTAGCATGTCAGTGTCATTCAAATAATCGTTTAAATTATAATAACATTTTTTACATAACAAATCTTTGAATTCCTTTTTAAACGCATTTAAATTTAACGTTTTGATTTGTCTTGGGATTTTGTTAAAGACTTGCGGGGCTATGCAGAATATGCTTTTCCACATTAAAGCTGTTTTGGCCCTTCGCCCGCGTAACATATCATACCGCCTGTTACGTTTAACAGTATCTGACAAGTTAGGAAACAGGTGTGAATTGGACTTAACAAACAAGGCAGTTTCATAGATGTATAACGACGGTAGTGTTAAAATTTTATACTTTTTGAAAAATGGTTCACAACTGTCCGTCACCTGTAGTCTAAACATGGCTCTGATGGATCGCTTTTGCGCTTTAAACGCGGCTTCTCTATTTGTGGAGTTACCCCAGAATATAATTCCATATCTAAGTACAGATGCTACAAGACCATGATAAGCTGTAAGTAGTGCATCTGTGTTAACTGTTGGGGCAAGTTTATATAAGGCATATGATGAACTACTAATTTTCTTACACAGAGCTTCAATGTGATCCTTCCAATTGAGCTGCCTGTCAATTATCAGGCCTAGAAATTTTGCACTATCTACATCGCTAATTTTGTTATTTTGGTATTGGACCTCCATTTTCGAACTTGGTTTTTTATGGCCAAAGTGCATTATTTGTGTTTTTTCAAGATTAATTCTAAGATTATTGTTATTAAGCCAAGAGATTATTGAATGTACCGCGCTATTGACATCTGCTTCATATGAATCCGGTTTATCACATGCTATAGTTATTGTACTATCGTCAGCAAAGAGTGTTATTGGAAAGTCAATAGCTTTGGGCAGGTCATTGATATATATTAGGAATAGCGGAGGGCCAATTTCGTAATTTTTTTTCGAAATTGTTAGCAAAAAGTGCTTGTGATTTAAAAAGAAAACTGTGATCAAAACTAGGAAGTGACAATCGTCTTTTCAAAGTTTCTTCAGATACCCACATATTTAATTACTTTCCCCTGACAATTTATCTCGTCATGTCAATATGTCATCTGACATTTGGATAAGTGTTGCCACTGTGTATTCGAAATATCTACTATGAGTAGCGAAAATAGTAGAAATATGACTGGAGTGGAGCATCAGGCTCCTAGTCAAATAAAAACTACTGATGAATCGCTATCACCTAAGAAGTCAGCGCGTGCAACCGCCGCCACAAGCAGCAAAAAGGCCATTACTCAACAAGTGTTTCACCCTTCTCTCTTTACCAGACAGAGATCTAACTCATTGACTGAGCCTACGCCCAAAGTATGTAGTTCAGCCAGTGTTCCTATAATGCTTAATCCAGGCGCATCACTAAACAATTCAGCCAAAACAGCATCTGATTCCCAAATGCCCTTCATAGAAAAGCAGCCCCCCGCATGGCAGCGTGTGCCATCATCTAAGAAACGAAAGGTCATGGAGCTGTCACCTCCACCAGCTTCAACCCAGACAGAAAACAGGTTTGCTGGCCTACCCATCGACCTGAAAGAAGATGAATCTGGCCAACCCAAGCAAGTTAGTAAGCCTCCACCGATCATACTGTATGGGATAGAAGATCTAAAGGAATTAACAAAACTGATAGAGACGGTCATAAGCCCACCTGAATTTAAATACCGGATAGTCAACAAGAACAGCATACGTGTTATGATAAACACAACAGAAGCCTATAAAAAACCATTGATATCATAAGAGAAAATGGACTTATTGGGCTTACATTCACACCAAAAGACGCTAAGTGCTACCGCTTTGTTATCAAAGACCTGCACCACACTACCCCTCATCAAGCTATAAGGGAAGCAGTTAAAGACTCCAATAATGAAATCGATGGTGAGATAATTAATGCTCGTTATGGCTCGGACAAAAGACCCACCTCGACTTTCTTTGTGAATGTCAAACAAAGTTTTCACAATCGCGAGGTCAAGAACATCCAATATATTTTCAATCAAAAAGTTAAGATAGAGGACCCCCGCAAATCTAAAAGCATTGTTCAGTGTCAGCGATGCCAACAATATAGGCACTCTAAGAAAAATTGCATGAGACCTCATAGATGTGTCAAATGCGGAGAAGGTCACAAAACTTCAGAATGCGCAAAAAAAGATAGAACCACACCAGCCAAATGCGCACTATGCTCTTGTGACCACCCGGCCAACTATAAAGGCTGTGAGGTCTATAAAGAGATCTTAGCTCGGAGAAACAAAAGCCGCACTCCACGAGAAAGGGTGTATACCCAAACTACTATAAACGCCTCAGCCGTTCCGCTTACTACATCTGCCTTCAACATACGAGCCCCAACAAACACGCATGAGAAATCGTATGCAGTAGCAGTATCCGGACCAAACTTAACAACTCATGACCTACCACAAACTCAGCAACAACAGAATCAGACACTACATCATATTCTAATCAAACAGAGCGAAAAGATGGACCTCTTAATTCAACAAATAGGCTCCTTAGTGGGTCTAATCACTAGCCTCGTCACCAAGCTTACAAAATGACTTACTTATTCATAGCAGCCTGGAACATCAATGGCATTGCACCCAACACAAATGAACTAGAAGTTTTCCTAAAAGAGAACAAGATCGACATATGCCATTTTTTTTTTCCGATGGGAAATCATCAAATGACCCCCTCCCCCACTCTGGGCAGAGCGGAAGGGAGTGTCAGACTTGTACTGACTAAAACCCATCCATGTTCCTTCTTTGCCCTTTGTGTTCCAGGGCCACGGTATCTCTTTCGAACAGTCCCGCAGCCCTGGCAGGCATCGGTACATGCGGACCCCTACGTGGTTGCTGACATCTCTTTGAGGCGCGCGTGGAACACGAACGCGCCGTCGACACGGCCTGTCGTCATAAGACGGCCGGACAGCGAGCTAGCCCATAACTCGCCGACCACAGGCCCGCGCCTACGATGGCCGGGAGCCACCACGTGACCCCCGACGCCCAGGGCGTCTCCCGCGGCGGCTGGGACGTGAGGTTCTTTCCCTCTCACGTCCCGCCACCTCCTTCACTAGCATGACTGCTTCGCAGAAGGTGGTGACGGCTTCCCATTCCCTCTCGCTCCCAACATGGCTTGAACCAGGGCCTGACGCGAGAGATCGCCGCCGCCAATCGCCGCTACAATTACACGGCGGTGCTCCGCCCAAGCGGGGCAGACCTCTACGGTGTGCTCCACCGTGTCCTCCGGACGATCCTCGCAGTGGAAACACCCGGGCGTTTCTTCCCGCCCGATTCGGTGCAGGAACCTCCCGAAACAACCGTGTCCGGTGAGGACCTGCGTCAGGCGGTAAGTGAGGGCGCCGTGGCGCCTCTCTAGCCACTCCTCAAAGAGGGTACTTATCGCCACTATGGTAGCGTGCCCTGCACGGGGTTGCAACAATCGCTCTCTCCAAGTCGCCTTGAGATCACGCCGGAGGTCTGTCCGCTGAGCGTCAATTTGCCGCGGCAGCGGAGTTTCCCCCCGACGTAGTGCCTTCGCGCGCCATTCGTGCAGGCGCGCGAGGACTATCGCCTCCAGATCCCATGGCGGCAATCCGGCAAGGAGGCTAGCCGCCTCGCCGGAGATCGTGCGGTACCCCCGGATTAGCCTTATGGCTATCACCTTTTGGGGCGCGTTCAGGTAGTGGGCGGCTTGCCGCCTCAAAGAACGCGCCCACACCGGGGCCCCGTAAAGGGCCATGGACCGCACGACCCCTGCGTAGAGCCTCCGGCAGGAGGCGTTTGGGCCCCTCAGGTTGGGCCAGAGCCGCTTGAAGGCAGCCCCTGTCCGTTCCAGTTTGGGAGCCAAACGTCGGAAGTGCTCCACGAAGTTCCACCGGCTGTCGAGGACGAGTCCTAGGTACTTCATCGACCCGACGCCGATGGAAACCCCTCCTGCCGTCAGTAGGGATCCCGACGGTGGCGCATTCCGAGGCCCATGAAAACACATGGCCTCGGACTTGTGCAATGCCACCTCGAGACCCAATTGCCGGATCCTCTCCACGACTATCGCAACCCCGCGTGTCATGTTTTCGGCCGCCGCCTCGTGCGACCTCCCTTGTGCCAGTACCAGCGTGTCGTCAGCTTAGCAAACTACGCTGACGCCAGAAGGGAGGTCGGCGCGCAGCACCCAGTCGTAACCGACGTTCCACAGGGGCGGCCCCAGAACTGATCCCTGTGGAACACCGCACGACATCTCTCGCCGGTTCTATTCTCCGCTCCGACCGGGGTAGATGACGGCCCTAACCGTCAAGTAGTCCCCGACCACACGACGAAGGTAGGTTGGCACCCGGTGATACAGGAGTGCCTCCCTAATGCAGCTCCAGGGCATGGAGTTGAAGGCGTTGGCGATGTCAAGAGACACCGCCAAGACGACCCCACCCCGGGACACCGCGTCCCCCGTCGTGAGGGCTCTCACGCGCATGATGGCGTCCACCGTGGAGCGCCCCATGCGGAAACCAAACTGGTGTTCCGCAAGATCCGGCCCCATCCCCGCAAGGTGCCCGGCGAGGCGGTTGGCAATGACTCTTTCGAAGAGCTTGCCCACCTTGTCGAGCAACACGATGGGCCGGTATGCGGACGGAGAGTCCGCATGGCGCCCTAGTTTCCGGATGAGGACCAGCTTCCCCGTCTTCCAACGAAGCGGAAACTGGCCTCTCTCCAAGCATGCGCTTAGGAGCCCTTCCAGTCGGGGCCCGAGAGCCTCAGAGGCCAGGACCCAGGCTTTGCCAGGCAAGCCATCGGGTCCCGGGGCGGTGTTTCTGGTTTTCAGCCTGCGTACCGCCACTCTCAGGTCTACCCCAGTCACCTCCGGAAAGTCGTCATCGTCATCGGTGGTCCGCTTCCGGCACCGCACGCGGCGGCGGAGCCATAGGCGGTGGAGGATGCTCCCCTCGTGAAGGGAACAGAACGCTCACCACGTCCTCCACGAGCTCAGGCCGGAGACTCTGCGTCAACGGGGGGGCCCGGGTGCGGAGTTTGTCCCGCACCATCTTGTAAGGCCGCCCCCACGGATCTCCGTTCAGAGACTCCAGCATCTCCTCGCGGGCCAGATTCTTGGCCCGCCGGACAGCCTCTTGGAGGGCGGTCTTCGCCACTCTGTACCCCTCGTACAGCTCCGCCTCAATGGCTGCCGCATCCGGAGGGCGGATGCGGAGCCTGCGATGCCTAGCGTACAGGTGCGGCGCGGCAACACACGCCTCGCGCAGAGACGTCAGCTCTCGCGACCACCAGTACACCTGACGCCGGGCGCTTGCTTCCTGGCCGAACTCGGGGCATTGCCACGTCGCAAATCTCGAACATGGCCTCCTGGAACCAATCCGCATCGTTGTTAATGTCGGCAGGCCTGACCGGTGATGACACCCAGGCCTGCACAATCGAGGCTTCCAGGAGGAGCTCCCGGTCCAGCTGCTTCAGCGCCCATCGCGGACCACTCGGGGCCTGTAGGACCGGCGCGCTTGAGGTCTGGGTGGAGATGTCGAACCGGATGTACCGGTGGTCGGAATAGGTCTCCACCCCCTCCATGACGCGCCAGTCAACGACACGCGGTGACAGAGCGGGACTGGCGAACGAGATGTCCACCACCGACTCGCCCCGCATCCGCACGCACGTGGCGTCAGAACCCCGATTTAGGACGACCAGGCCTGTCTCCGGAGCCCAGTCCTCCACCATCCTACCCCGCACGTCCGTGTAACGAGAACCCCAAGCCAAGTTCTTTGCATTGAAGTCCCCGAGCACAAGCACGGGGAGGGAATGGCTTCCGATGACGACACTCAACTCCATGAGGGAGTTGTGGAACTCGGCGAGAGTTCGGCTCGGGGAGAAGTAGACTCCCACTACAATGATCTCCCCGAACCGTGCTGCTACGCACCCTTGACCCTTCCTGACACTCTCAAGGGTCGGGGTACCGGCGGCGGCCGACGCAATTATGGTCACTGAGCCGCTAAGGTCCTCCACCCAGTCATCCCTGGGCGGGACAAAGTACGGCTCAGCGACCACGGCGATGTTAATCGACCACTGCGCCATGCTCTGGAGCAACAGATCCTGAGCGCAGGCGCAGTGGTTGATGTTCGCCTGAAGAAGGCGTAATGGGGCCGTTACTAGCACTCCATTTCAGCCCCCTCCCGGGCCCCCTGCAAGGGCCCCGCTGCGCAAGTTGCAGCAGTAGCGGCAGTGGCGGCGACAGTGGCGGCGGCTGCGGTGGTGGCGACGGTGGGGGTTTTGACGGTGGTGGCGGAGGGCCTTCCCTTGCCCCTGGCCTTGGTGGGAGTACCGCAGGCCTTGCTCCCTGCCCGGTGATCGGCCGGCTTGCCAGCTGCCGCACATGCGGTGCAGTGCGGCGCGGCGGAGCAAGCCGCGGCCATGTGACCGGGCTGGCCGCAGCGGAAGCATAGGCTACTGCGGTCCACCTCCGAGGTGCACTGGACCGAAACGTGGTGCCCCACATGGCAGCGGGAGCACCTTAGAGATCTGGGTTCCAGCAGTTTCACCTGCGCCGAGACCCAGCCCACCAAGAGCCTTCGGCCCTCCACAATGGCTTTCGCCGCCGTCACAGGGCAGCTTACCGTTACGGTTTGCATGCCCGACAGATCCGGACGTAAGGTGCCTGCCTTGACCTGCTCAGCAGGGCACCCACCGGTCCTGGCGACGGCGGCCACCACCTCCTCCTCGGTCACCGAGTCGTCCAGACCCAGGATGCGCCGGTCTGCGCTTTTGACGGGCCTGGACACTCGGGCCTCGTCCGCATTTAGGGAAGCTCAAAGCTTTTCAGCCAGAGCGTCAGCGGACGAGCCACGGGTTTCGCCAGGGATCTCCATCACTCGAGCCCCTGTTGCGGTGACTCTAAGCCGGAGGCCCCCGGCGATCCCGAGCTCCCCGAGATCCACCATCGTCTTCGCCTTAGCGAGCACGTCGCGATAGGTCACGCCCCCCTTTCCCGCCTCCGGCTGTAGTGTTATCACTACCGCTGCGGTCTTTGGGGCGCTGAGCCTAGCAGCGCCGCTCCGCTTCTTTTCTCGGCGCTTCCGCTCCCGCTTCCTGGCCTTTTTGGCCGCCCTTCGCTCCCTCGCTCTCTCTCCGGCCACCTGCCACCCGGTCTCGGCCACGGATGGCTTAGAGGACGGGGGAGGCGGCGGTGGCGGCTGTCTCCCGGCTGGCGCTGGCACATTCGCCGCCTTGCCCTTCTTGTGGGCCGCTACCTTGCCCTGCCTCAGGGCCGCCCTCCCCCCCCCAACCGGGGCCGATTTCGCCGGAGCCGGCTTTCCGGGGGCCGACGTAACCCTGCCAGAGGGCTGGCTGGATGGCCCCGGTGCGGAAGCCGCAGCAGCCGCATATGTGGCCGCCCTCGGGCCCGAGGGCGCCTTGTTTGCCGCCAAGGGGGGGCGCAGAACAATGCCCTCCAGGACGGAGAACCGCGCCTGAAAGCCAGCCAGCTCCTGCCGAACCAGGTTCAAGACCTGGTTCTCCACCGGCACGGCCTGGCTTGGTCGCTTTGGGGCGCCTCGCGAGAGCCGGACTCACGCAGACTGGCCAAGTCTGCTCGGAGCTTCCTGTTCTCCTCTTGGAGAAGCTCCGTGGCGGCCGTCAGTCGAGCGACCTCCGCCCGCAGTTTGTCCATGCCGTCTGGCGGGGGCCCCGCATTTCTAGCCTCCGCTGCCGCCATGATAGAGGCGACCGCTGAGGGTATAGCCCTTTGCCTGGTGGAGGGCTATACCCTTCAGTGACAGTGTTATCAAGGCTTGAAGTTGCTAATACGCGTTGAAGAAGGAGATAACAGTGCATTTCGCTTAACAACACAACAACACCATAAAAACAGGTTTGGCTGTAAATTATTTAAAACACTAAGTCTACGCACAGAATACTGGGTCATACTAACAACAATCATCAACAAGACACAGTCTTAGATATTTTTTTATAACGTAAACAAAGAACGTATGACTCATTAACGGTGCATTTAAACGAAATGACAAACCATTTACCAATCAGGATCAATCTCACAAAGTTGACAGCGACTTGTTATAAGAATTTACGTTCGGAAACCTGACTTTACTGTATTGATTTTTTTTTTTTTTTCGATTTACGCCGAAGGGAAGGCTAAAGTCTTTTGACCATACTGCCTAGTCTTACGTCCATAGATATTTTCTTCCGTGATAGATTTTATACAATAATGTCTTTCGTATTTTTCATATTTAGTTTTTTTATAGTAAGTCCATTGAAAGTTTTTCACGTCCATTTTTATCAAATCCAAGGTAATTAAACGTCATTTTGATGTCAACTCAAACTACTTGAATGACATGTCAAGTTATAGCTATCTCCTCTCCTCAATAAAACGTAACCTACAAAATGCTTATACAACTTAAAAGGTTCAAATAAAATATATTATACAATTAATATACTTATGAAAACAATATATACATTTATTATAGTTATAAAAACATGAAATGTAACCTAAATGTCATTTACAGTCTCTGTTATAAATTTGTACAAATATAAATAGGTTGAGGCATTCATAAGTAGCTCCTGAATGCATTGCGGGACCTTTTCAGGTTTTTTATAAATTTTTAGAAGCTCATCCGACAACACAAGGCGCTGAATGTTGAAAGACGAACACTCAAAGAAGATATGATGTAAAGATTGAACTTTTTGTGATTGACAATACTCGCAATATGGAGAGTTAACCATTTTAAGACGATGAAGATGATAATTTAAACGACAGTGACCAAATCGCATACAACAGATAAATGAGTAAAACTTTCTATTTATACTATTGTTATTCCTGCAAAACCAAGGTGTGGAGTTTATTTGTTTATCTAAACTGGCATACCAAGTGCTTTTATTTTCAATCTGTGTGGACTGGTATGAATGTCTCCCCCACGTTTGACACATACGCTGTCTTATAAGACTAACTGCATCTGTATGCGGTATGAAAACACTCATATCAGCATTTGGAATTAACTCATCAAGATCAACAATTTTTTTGGCCAGATAATCTGCCTTTTCATTTCCTGCAACGCCAATGTGCGAAGGCACCCAAACAAAACTAACTTCAATATTGGAATGAGACAGTTCGATCCATAGCTCTTTTATTAAATAGATTACGTAGTTTGTGTTAGCATGTAATTTATTATTAGCCAGATTTTTGAGAACGCTCATGCTATCACTTACTACTACCCACTTGCTGTGTCCTGAATTACAATTTTTTATATGTTTCAAAGCACTCAAAATAGCGACAGCTTCAGCTGTAAAAATACTGGCATTTTTATCAATTTTTCGACCAAGACTTATATTTGAAGTTGGCTCATAAATAGCAAAAGACACTGCTCTATCATTTTTGGAACCATCACTATATACAAATTTATGATCTGACCATTCTGACAACATTGCATTAACTTCCTCTTTTGAGGACAGGTCCTTTTTATTTTTTATAATTATATTTATATCTGGAAATTTTGCAATAAAAGCTCCTTGATAACAAGGCAGAATATGTTTCGATTGATAAATGTTTATACTTTTAATAAAATTTATAAATATATGAATATCCTGTAACATATAAAATGGCTTTATACCTAAACTAGGATTGGAATGCAACAAATTGACCAAGAGACTATTATTAGATACACTAAAAAGTTTTAATATAAATATTTCTTTCAAGTAATTGAATCGAATACTTAATGGTGGAACATTACATTCAATCTGCATTGCATTTATAGGAGTACTTCTGAATGCCCCAGTGATAACACGCAAGCATTTGTTTTGCAGAACATCTAAACTATTTACAGTTTTGGTATCTGCAGCAAAACAGTAAAAACCATATTCAAAGTGACTACGAACTAAAGATTTGTACAACAATAGAAAATTTTTGGGTCTGCACCCCAGTATGAACCAGCCAAAGATTTCAATATATTATAAGCTTTATTTGCTTTACTAATTATATGTTTGGTATAAATGTTCCAGGTTAAATTATATGAAAAAAGGACCGCTAAAAATTTGACTTCATGTGAATTGGGCAATGCACAATTGTTATATTGCACGGGGGGCATATTATGACACTGTTTACCAAACACAACCACTTTGGACTTTGATGGATTGACATTGAGATCAAGGTATGAGAAATATTTACACAGATTTGACAAGGCATTGTTAACTATATGAACAACCTGTGATAAATTGGTTCCAGAAGAATAAACAACTAAATCATCTGCAAATTGTAAATTTTTTACTTGAGACCCTAAAATTAAATTTAATCTACGTATATACAGTATAAATAATAAAGGTGATAATATACCTCCTTGACAAACTCCTTTGGAAGCAAATCTAGGACCATAAAGATGTCTATTAAATTTAGCATACACTTCTCTATTGTTCAGAAAGTTTCTGATCCAAATGATTATTTTTTCAGGGATCCCTATTTGTAATAGTTCATGGCATAAAATATCTATATTTACACTATTAAAAGCCCCAGCTACATTAAAGAAAACTCCAACCAAATTATTATTGGCCAATAAAGAGTAATGTATATCAAGCTGAAGTTGACATACACTTTCCCTAGCAGAACGATTTCTACGAAAACCAAATTGATTAGAAGGTAAAATATGATTTTTTTCAACATAAAACTAGACGCTGCTTCAACAATTGCTCAAATAGTTTGCCAACACAAGAAGTAAGTGCTATGGGACGATAAGAATCGGGACATAATTTGGGTTTATCTGGTTTTAAAATTGGTACAAGGCAATCCACTTTCCAATCTTGAGGTATAATATTATTTTCCCATAACAAATTCAGAACTTTTGTGAATGTTTGTATACTGGTAATGCTGAGTTTTTTAAATAATATGTAGGGCATTCCATCAAGACCATAAGTAGTGTCTCTTCGGGAGGAGATGGCGGATATTAATTCACTGATTGTAAAAGAATTAAGTAGATAGCTATGGCTGGAGTTGGTACTATTATTAAAAAAGGAACTTGGGGCATGTGACACAAAATCTGGAGTGTATTTCTTCAAAAAATCGAAAATCCATGCGTCGTTTTCTTGATTATTACAATTAAATGTTTTGTTGTATTTGCGCATGAATTTCCATATGATAGATATAGGCGTGCATCTGTTAAATGTTTCACATAGGGACATCCAACTTTTTTGTCGTTCTGTTTTTATAGTCAATTTTTTAAGTGCTCGAAGTCTTTTAAATTGTAAATAAGTTTCTTCTGATGGATTATTTTTAAAATTTATGTAGGCCATTTTGAAATTTGACACAGCCTCTGTACACTTTTGATTCCACCAAGGAAGGGTAGTTCTTCAAATCCTATTTGTAGGACATGAGCGACTGTAGCTATTTATATTGGCCTTACAATTTGGGATGGAATTAGCAGCAGCTGTACGTAAAATTGTACAAAAATGATGATATGAATCGAGAGGTAATAATTCATCCACATTATTACTATACATTTGCCAGTCTACCATTTTGTAATTTGGGTAGGTAGGCAAATGTTCAGAATTTGAACAATTTCCACAAGAATCATTATTTTTACTGTTACTACTAATCACTACTTTTATAATTACAGGGATGTGATAACTACTACCAAGAGGACTATCATGTATTTGCCATTCGCAATTAAGTGCCAATGATGAAGAAACCAAAGACAAATCCAGTGCATTAGGACGCCATGTTAGAGAGCCAACTGTTGTTGCCTGACCATTATTTAGCAGAATTAGATTATTTTCGTCAATGACCTCTAAGATATTTCGACCGCGTGGAGAGTCAAAACCGCAACTCCAAGATGTGTGATGAGCATTAAAGTCCCCAGCAAATATAAATGGACCAGGAATAGATTTCACCAATGAATCAAAATTATCTTTATTGAAAGCTGGATTAGAATGCAAGGGACTGTAGAAAGTGACCATACTGATCTCCTTATTATTAACTGTAATTTTTACACAAATATTTTGTAAAGAATTGTCAAAATAGGTGTTAATTTTAGTGTAAATGATACTTTTATGAATTATAATGGCAACTCCATTGTGTTTGTTACCACAATCATTCCTTTCAATGTTGTAATTTTTTATTTTAAAATTTTGTTCAGGTTTGAACCACGTTTAACTAATTATAGCAATGTGAATATTATGTGTATAGAGGAAATTGATAAATATGTGTTTGTTACTATTAAGACTTTGTGCATTCCATTGCATTATATTTAAATTTGTTACATCCATTATGGAGGTGAAGATATTTTATTACTTAAAGTTTTTTTTAAAACCTCTATAATTGATGATGTGTTTATAGGGACATCTTTATTACTAACTATTTTTGTAATTGTCTCTACTAATATATTTATAAATTTATCTGATTTCATTAAATTATTAATTTGTACATCTATATTTTTGGCTGTTAAAGCTGGAAAAGCATTAATATTGAAAAGATCGGAGTATGTTGCACTTCTTGACTTTATTTTGTTTTCTTCCACTTTTTGTTTTTTTAAAGGACATGATGAGGAGATGGCTATATGATCGCCCTTGCAGTTTGCACACTTAGCATCCTTAGGGTCGATCTGACAATTCTTGAAATTATGGTTTAAAGTACATATTGAGCAAACCTCGGTATTGCGACAAAATTTAGCGATATGTCCATACCGAAGACACTTAAGGCATTGTTTTACCGGTGGAATATATTTGCTTACCTCGTGGCGCCATGAGTCTAGATATATATAAGCAGGAAGAATGGTGGAGGCAAAGGTAACAGCAACTGCCTGTGTTGGTACAAATTCAACACCGCCGAAACCCTTTACCCTGCGCATGAAGCGCCTGACCTGAACGACATTTTTGGAGCTACCGATTAATGAAAAAATTTCCTTGTTGGACATGTCTACAGGGACTGAAGTGAGGACCCCAGTTATCTCTGTGTCTGCGGCAGGGATGGATGCTTTTAATGTCAACTGATCCAATATTTTTTTATTTTTCAAAAACATATTTGCATTGTTAGGCAAATCAAATGTGATGCCAACCTTGTATTTATTTAAGGAACGCAAGTGCATGACGCCTGAAACGCCATGCTCTCGAATACCTTTAGAAAGGGCCATGCGATCCCTATCACTGAATGGCTTGTTTTCTTCGCAGTGATTGAGAAATACAACCAGCTCTTTTTGTTTAGTATCTTCTGGGTACTTACGGGTGTAACCTTTAACTTTAAAAATACTGTACTTGTCTTTTGGGTCCTTATCTGTAGTAGTAGAGTACGAGAGGCATATTACCGCCGATTCCGCTGAGTCGGAATCAGAGGATACCTGCTGAGAATCCGGAGGTGGTTCCCCCTCCTTCCTCTTTCTCTTTTTGGCCATAATTACAAACACAGTAACTATACGACTTAACACTAACTATTTATATAAGTATTTAAAAAGATATTGTGCAAAATGTACAAATAAATATTTTGGAATCAAAAAAGCGCGCCTTTTCTCCTATACGTTTTCCCGCCTTTTCTTGAATTCTTCTTACTGTATTGAATACCAGCTTTTTGAGATGACGTTCCATTACACGAAGAATTATAAAATTTAGAATATTGATATTGTTATCGAGGTATAAAATGGAGGTACGCAACAATATAACATATCGTAAAATTCAAAGAACCAGTTCTTTAAATGACATCAGCAGAGACAGTTCAACACTATTCGATGCGACCATGACCAGTTTGCCAAACACCTCATTAAATACTAGTCAAACTGTAATGGACTTAAACGAAAAAGTCAAGCAACTATCGGACGATTTACTAATAGCTCACCAAGAAATTGAGAACCTTAATTCTGAAAACTTTCGTTTAAAATCAGACCTTCAGAAATATTTTAAAGTTATAGATGCATATAAAACTATAAATCTAAAAGACAAAAATAAGGCTACACCTAGATCTGGCCAAAAAAGTAAAATTAAACAAAAAACTGACAGAACACCGAGACTAAAGAAAGTTCCATATCACGATGAAAAGGCTACGCCCGTAATAACAGAATGTAATCAGACTTCAAGGGCTGAACCAAATTCAATAAACCACGACATAGCCACCAATTCGGCGCCGCAAAAGGAAATTATATCTCTAAACACCAAACAGACAATTCCAAAAGATATCAAGCATAGAAAATTGTGTGTGCTGAGTAACAGCTCAGAAAGGGGGAGGCTGCAAAGTGTAGAAGATAATTTCGCCAGCGACTTTAATTATTGTAGTTACTCCTTACCTAATTGTAATATAAAGCACCTTTTAGCCGGCATAGAATCAAAATTAAGAGATTTTAACCTAAATGACTACTGTATAATTATATTAGGAGAAACATCAGAGACAATGATAACTTCATTGATGTAGTGAGAGAAATCAATGAAGGTCTAGCTAATTTAACACACACTAATATAATTGTCAGCGCACCCACATACATACGGGGGGCACTCATTTATAATTACAAGGTGGAACTATTCAATAACCTCCTTTCCATGGACATACAATATTATAAATACGCATATTTTTTCGACTCCAACTATGGTTTAACATTTGACATGTTTTCTAGTACATCTGGTAAATTAAATAAAGCTGGAACACTACAGAGGTTTAAAAACATTATGAATAGAATTAAAACTGACATGAATTTATTCCCTGTAGACCACCCACCAAATGGTGATCTATTTGGTCTGAATAATATAAACATAAAAGACAGTTCTTCCGACAGTAACGAGCAAAACGCAAACCTCACGGAAAATTCAAACTTTTTTCGTCTATTAGAACATATATGTCCTACGCCAAAATATCGCCGGACTCCTAAACAAAAGTGACATCCTAAGTGTCTGTTTGGAAGAGCTACAAAGTAAGAAAAAATCTATCGATGTTGTATGTATTACGGAACATTTTATGACGCCTGAGCAAGAAGAACTTTTAAATATACCTAACTATAACATAGCTATAAGTTTCTCAAGAGACTGTAAAAGAGGTGGTGCATGTGTTTTAACAAAAAAATGGACATCACTATAAAGTGGTAAATTTAAACAATTACTGTATAAAAAATTTGATTGAGTGTTGCGCAATTGAATTAACCGAACATGGTATTATCGTTGTGTGTATATATAGGGTCCCAAATTCCGACTTAAACACTTTCTATCACAAATTGGAAAATATTCTCCATCTAGTATGCATTAAACGTAATAAAAAGGTTATCGTTTGTGGGGACTTTAACATAAACACATTAAAAAGAAATAAACAGACCCTAGATTTTGAATATATTCTTTTAAACTTTAATTTACAATTGCAATTCTTTCAACCCACTAGAATAAGTAGTGGGACGTTTGGATAATTTCGCTCACAATATCCGAGGTTGCAAGGGGGAAATTATTGAATTTGGACTGTCAGACCACACCACACAGGTTTTAAGATGCCCGGTTAAAAAAACATGTGCTATTAAGTCATGGCGTGTTAGACGAAGGAACTATTGCCTAGAATATCTGGATAAATTTAAAAATTGTATAAAATGTCTCTCATTCTCAGACATTTACACTACTTCGGACCCTAATGAGGCTTATGTTTATTTTTTGGATTTGTTTCAATGCTTTTACGACCTCTGTTTTCCTTACGAAACTATTACCAAGTCATTAACTAAAAAATCTAAGTGGATCTCAAAGGGAATAAAAAATGCAGTAAAAGGAAACGTGTGCTTCTGTGGCAATATAGAGCTAATCCCACTCACAAGAACAAAAATGCATTCAAAACATATTCACGTAGACTTAAAAAAATTATATCTTTAACCCAAAAATCTCAAAATAATTATTTTATCAAAACAGCACAAAATAAATCTAAAGCGACATGGACCGTAATTAACAAGAATAAAGCCTACTTTCCTAAAGAACCTATAACTGAAATAAAAACTGACACAAAGATCATCACGAATCCTACTGAAATAGCAAACTCCTTCACCGAATATTTTATTAACCAAGTATCTAATTCCAATCATAGCATAACGCAAGAAATTCCCATTCATTCAAACACTTTGAACTCTTTGTTTATGGAACCAACTTTGCCGCATGACAAAATGAATCATATAAGGTCTCTTAGAAATACAAACAGTGAAGGCAGTGTTGGAATATGCACAAAAGTCATAAAAACAGTCTCTCAATATATAGCCCCACACCTAAGTTATATAATTAATTTAAGTATTGAGAATGGTATCTTCCCGGAGAATCTCAAAACCTCCATAGTTACTCCACTATATAAAAAGCAAGACAAATGTCTAATGAAAAATTACAGACCTATTGCTTTGATACCCATATTTGCAAAAATATTTGAAAAAGTCATATATAAAGCACTTTATAATTGTGCTCGGGGACTTCAATTGTGCTCGGGGACTTCAATGCCAAGAACTTGGCTTGGGATTCTCGTTACACGGACGTGCGGGGTAGAATGGTGGAGGACTGGGCCCTGGAGACAGGCCTGGTCGTCCTAAATCGGGGTTCTGTCCCCACGTGCGTGCGGATGCGGGGCGAGTCGGTAGTGGACATCTCGTTCGCCAGCCCCGCTCTGTCGCCGTGTGTCGTTGACTGGCGCGTCATGGAGGGGGTGGAGACCTATTCCGACCACCGGTACATCCGGTTCGACGTCTCCACCCAGTCCTCAAGCGTGCCGGTCCTACAGGCCCCGAGTGGTCCGCGATGGGCGCTGAAGCAGCTGGACCGGGAGCTCCTCCTGGAAGCCTCGATCGTGCAGGCCTGGGTGTCATCACCAGTCAGGCCTGCTGACATCAACAACGAGGCGGGTTGGTTCCAGGAAGCCATGTCCGAGATCTGCGACGTGGCAATGCCCCGAGTTCGGCCAGGCAGCGCCCGGCGTCAGGTGTACTGGTGGTCGCGAGAGCTGACGTCTCTGCGCAAGGCGTGCGTTGCCGCGCGGTGCCTGTACGCCAGGCATCGCAGGCTCCGCATCCGCCCTCCGGATGCGGCAGCCATTGAGGCGGAGCTGTACGAGGGGTACAGAGCGGCGAAGACCGCCCTCCAAGAGGCTGTCCGGCGGGCCAAGAACTTGGCCCGCGAGGAGATGCTGGAGTCTCTGAACGGAGATCCGTGGGGGCGCCCTTACAAGATGGTGCGGGACAAACTCCGCACCCGGGCCCCCCCGCTAACGCAGAGTCTCCGGCCTGAGCTCGTGGAGGACGTGGTGAGCGCTCTGTTCCCTTCGCGAGGGGAGCATCCTCCCCCGCCTATAGCTCCGCCGCCGCGTGCGGTGCCGGAAGCGGACCACACCGATGACGATGACGACGTTCCGGAGGTGACTGGGGTAGACCTGAGAGTGGCGGTACGCAGGCTGAAAACCAGAAACGCCGCACCGGGACCCGATGGCTTGCCTGGCAAAGCCTGGGTCCTGGCCTCTGAGGCTCTCGGGCCCCGACTGGAAGGGCTCCTAAGCGCATGCTTGGAGAGAGGCCAGTTTCCGCTTCGTTGGAAGACGGGGAAGCTGGTCCTCATCCGGAAACCAGGGCGCCCTGCGGACTCTCCGTCCGCATACCGGCCCATCGTGTTGCTCGACGAGGTGGGCAAGCTCTTTGAAAGAGTCATTGCCAACCGCCTCGCCGGGCACCTTGCGGGGATGGGGCCGGATCTTGCGGAACACCAGTTTGGTTTCCGCAAGGGGCGCTCCACGGTGGACGCCATCATGCGCGTGAGAGCCCTCACGACGGGGGACGCGGTGTCCCGGGGCGGGGTCGTCTTGGCGGTGTCTCTTGACATCGCCAACGCCTTCAACTCCATGCCCTGGAGCTGCATTGGGGAGGCACTCCGGTATCACCGGGTGCCAACCTACCTTCGTCGTGTAGTCGGGGACTACTTGACGGATAGGGCTGTCATCTACCCCGGTCGGAGCGGAGAATGGAACCGGCGAGAGATGTCGTGCGGTGTTCCACAGGGATCGGTTCTGGGACCGGCCCTGTGGAACATCGGTTACGACTGGGTGCTGCGCGCCGACCTCCCTACCGGCGTCAGCGTAGTTTGCTACGCTGACGACACGCTGGTACTGGCACAAGGGAGGTCGCACGAGGCGGCGGCCGAAAACATGACACGCGGGGTTGCAATAGTCGTGGAGAGGATCCGGCAATTGGGTCTCGAGGTGGCATTGCACAAGTCCGAGGCCATGTGTTTTCATGGGCCTCGGAATGCGCCACCGTCGGGATCCCTACTGACGGCAGGAGGGGTTTCCATCGGCGTCGGGTCGACGTTGAAGTACCTAGGACTCGTCCTCGACAGCCGGTGGAACTTCGTGGAGCACTTCCGACGTTTGGCTCCCAAACTGGAACGGACAGGGGCTGCCTTCAAGCGGCTCTTGCCCAACCTGAGGGGTCTAAACGCCTCCTGCCGGAGGCTATACGCGGGGGTCGTGCGGTCCATGGCCCTTTACGGGGCCCCGGTGTGGGCGCGTTCTTTGAGGCGGCAAGCTGCCCACTACTTGAACGCGCCCCAAAAGGTGATAGCCATAAGGCTAATCCGGGGGTACCGCACGATCTCCGGCGAGGCGGCTAGCCTCCTTGCCGGATTGCCGCCATGGGATCTGGAGGCGATAGTCCTCGCGCGCCTGCATGAATGGCGCGCGGAGGCACTACGTCGGGGGGAAACTCCGCTGCCGCGGCAAATTGCCGCTCAGCGGACAGACCTCCGGCGTGATCTCATGGCGACATGGAGAGAGCGACTGTTGCAACCCCGTGCAGGGCACGCTACCATAGTGGCGATAAGTCCCCTCTTTGAGGAGTGGCTAGAGAGGCGCCACGGCGCCCTCACCTACCGCCTGACGCAGATCCTCACCGGACACGGTTGTTTCGGGAGGTTCCTGCACCGAATCGGGCGGGAGGAAACGCCCGGGTGTTTCCACTGCGAGGATCGTCCGGAGGACACGGTGGAGCACACCGTAGAGGTCTGCCCCGCTTGGGCGGAGCACCGCCGTGTCCTTGTAGCGGCGATTGGCGGCGGCGATCTCTCGCGTCCGGCCCTGGTTCAAGCCATGGTCCGGAGCGAGAGGGAATGGGAAGCCGTCACCACCTTCTGTGAAGCAGTCATGCTAGTGAAGGAGGTGGCGGGACGTGAGAGGGAAAGAACCTCACGTCCCAGCCGCCGCGGGAGACGCCCTGGGCGTCGGGGGTCACGTGGTGGCTCCCGGCCACCGTAGGCGCGGGCCTGTGGACAGCGAGTTATGGGCTAGCTCGCCGTCCGGCCGTCTTATGACGACAGGCCGTGTCGACGGCGCGTTCGTGTTCCACGCGCGCCTCAAAGAGATGTCAGCAACCGAGTAGGGGTCCGCATGGGCCGATGCCTGCCAGAGCTGCGGGACTGTTCGAAAGAGACACCGTGGCCCTGGAACACAAAGGGCAAAGAAGGAGCATGGATGGGTTTTAGTCAGTACAAGTCTGACACTCCCTTCCACTCCGCCCAGAGTGGGGGGGGTCATTTGATGATTTCCCATCCAAAAAAAAAAAAAAAAAAAAGCACTTTATAATTACTTAGAGAAATCAAACATTCTACTCGATGAACAGAAAGGATTTCGCACGAATAGGACAATTAACATGGCTATCCATGATCTGATACGCCCTATCTTATCAAATGTAGACGAAAGAAATGCCGTATGTGCTATATATATGGACCTTACAAAGGCTTTTGACTACGTAGATTATAAAATACTATTAAATAAATTAGAGAAATATGGTATAAGAGGCAACATTCTGAATCTTTTTGAATCTTACTTACACAACAGAAAGCAGATTTTGGAAATAAAACGTATATGTCCATGCACTGGTTTCGAAAGAAGATATAGATCTAGTAGTAGGATTATTAAGTACGGAGTCCCACAAGGTAGTGTGTTGGGACCTCCACTATTCTTAACTTATATAAATGATCTGCCTAGAGAAATAAAGCATCCGGTGGTATTATTTGCTGACGACAGCACGGTAGTAGTAAAATGTGACGATCCTAATACATACGAAGCAGAGATAAATTTGACATTGAATAAAATAATTACTTGGCTAAATAATAATAATCTTGTCATAAATCTAGAAAAAACTAAAATAATGCACTTTTATCAAAGGATTCCTAATATAAACCTTGACATTAACTACCTGGGCACTAAAATAGAGTCGGTAACTATGACTAGATTTCTTGGTGTTGTTTTAGATAATAACTTGACCTGGAAACCTCAAACGGAAGACATCTGTAAAAAAGTCAATAAATTTGCATATGCCTTCTATAAACTGGCTAAAATTGTTAGCCTAGAATCTGTTTTAATGGCTTACCATGGCTATGTGGCATCCACACTAAGATTTGGCATAATATATTGGGGCAATTCAGTAAATAAGGACTATGTCTTCAAAGCCCAAAAAAGATGCATCAGAGCTATCTGTGGTTTACAAAGTACCGACAGCTGTCAACCTCTATTTAAAAGTCTCAATAATTATCTTAACCTTGCCTTCTCTGTATATTTATGAGGTAAATGTATTTGTGAAAACAAACATGCACCTATATGAAATAGCTTTTAAAAGTCAATATAGGAAACTACGGGACAGAAATAAGTTAGAGCTTAAAGTACCAAATGCAGGTACGGCTTTAACGAGGAAAAGCTTTTTTTGTATGGCCCAAAGGATATTTAATAAGTTACCTTGCTCAATAAAAATTCTAAATTTAGTCAATTTCAAGCGTAAATTATGTACTATTTTAATACAGAAATGTTACTACTCTCTCAGCGACTACTTTGATTACATCTCTTTGACATAATATATTTGTATGCTCGTAACATGACTGTAAAAGCATGACAACTCTCACATTTCTGTGGACAATATCAATTTTAGATATTTTTCTTAGCAGTAACTTATTGACATCATAACCATTTAATATTGACATTATCTTATTTCATTAAAGATTGACATTACCTGACATTACCTAATGCATTATATTAAAATTGATATTGATATTACGAATTAAACTTTTACCTCTTTATAATACTAGTACCACCTATAGATTAATTTACCCATCTGGCAAAAGCCTCCTTTAAATGTATATTTGTACGCCAAATGGCAAAACATAGAGAAACTATATAATGTATAACAATTATTGTAACATCTTGCACACTGTTATAACCTATGATCACAAATAAAGACTATTGATTGATTGATTGATTGATTGATTGATAACTTTAGAGAGTACCTTGAAGACAACATTAATCTCAAAGTACCTCTGAAGTCCCCTGAAGACGTAGACGACGCGTGCTTGTATTTCACCAATCTTTTACAAGTGGCAGCGTGGATCAGCACCCCTGAGTTAAAACATTCTGCTCATAGTACACCTACCCCGACCGAAGTCCGAAGAAAAATCGCAGAGAAGAGACTATTTCGTAGAATCTGGCAGTCGTCACATAATGATCGGGACAAAACCCGTCTTAACCGTGCCATTAAGGAACTCAAACACCTTCTTGTGAAAACTAATAATAATGCCCTGCAACACAGGCTAGAGAGAATAACCCCTGAAGCTAAAGGAATTTACTCCCTTTGGAAAGCAACTAAGAATATAGCCTAACCTCAGCAATGCTTCCCCACTATCAGATCAGACAATTCATGGGCTCGTTCAGATCAAGAAAAATCGGAAGCTTTCGCCACTCACCTTACCAATGTCTTCAAGCTGAACGAATCTGCAGTTCCTGATGATCCTGAGATAGATGACATTCTCAACGAGGACTTGCAACTTTGTGCCCCACTGCGACCAACATCCCCACGGGAACTGTCTAGATTGATATCTAAGATGAACTCCAAAAAGGCACCCGGATTCGATCTGATTACTCCGAAAATTCTTAAGGAGCTGCCTAGAAAGGGAGTAGTATTTCTTACTATCCTCATTAATGCCTCTCTCAGATCCTCTCATGTTCCTGCCCTCTGGAAAATATCACAAATTGTAATGATCCATAAGCCTGGAAAGCCGGAAAATGAAGTTTCATCCTACCGCCGTATTAGCCTTACTCCAGTACCATCGAAGCTATGGGAAAGGGTTGTCCTGAACAGGCTGAAACCTCACCTTCAAGAAAACCAAGTTGTACCTGATCACCAATTCGGATTTCGCGAGCAACACTCCACCATGAACAGGTATACCGAGTCTACCGCACCATAAGACAGTACCTAGAAAAGAAGAAGTATTGCTCGGCAGCCTTCCTCGACGTCCAACAAGCCTTTGACCGAGTATGGCATAAAGGACTATTGTGCAAGATAAAGTTACTCCTGCCCCATTCATTCTACTTGCTAATGAAATCGTACCTTAGTGATAGGCAATTTCAAGTAAAGGTACGAGACGCTAGATCCTCTCTCGCCAGGTGCCCTGCAGGGGTACCCCAGGGCACCGTCCTAGGCCCAGTTTTATATAATATATTTACTAGCGACCTCCCTCAATGCACTGACGTATTTGTAGCAACCTACACTGATGATGCCGCTTTCCTGGCTTGTAATCAGGATGCCAACAAAGGAGCAGCATGCTGCAAAATCAACTTGACAGGACCCATGACTGGCTAAACAAATGGCGTATAAAGGCAAGTGCACCCAAATCGCATCACATCACCTTTGCACTCAGACATGGAAATTGCGCTCTGGTCAAATTGGGTCAGGACACTCTACTACAGTCACCATGCGTGAAGTACCTGGGATTCTACTTGGATCGTAGGTTGACATGGAAGGATCACCTAAAGAAAAAAGAACAGAAATAAACTACAGATTCAAGAACTTGCTTCGGCTACTAGGCAGACAATCTTCACTCAACCTGATTAACAAACTGAGAGTTTAATGTTCCATCATAAAACCAATATGGACATATGGGATTCAACTATGGTCTTCCGCAAGCAAATTAAACATCATGTGCATTCAAAGATGTCAAAACAGTATCCTGAGGGTCCTAGGAGGAGCACCCTGGTACGCTCGCAACTCAGAAATCCATGAGCACCTGGAAATCCCAACGATCCTAGAAGAAGCGAAGCGCTACCTAGAGAATTACAAAGTTAGATTAACCAACCATCCAAATCCCCTTTCACATTCACTATTGATGCCAAATTGTACTAAGAGACTCAAGAAAGCTGATATTGTGCTGCCTGATTAAGTAGAATTAGGACACTGGTCTTGATTCTATAAAAAAAATGATGCATCTTGCCACACATCTGATCATAGTCAAGGATGACTGATAGCAGATGAGAAGAGGAAAAACTAAAAATATTTGCTTTGTTAAGTTAAAAAATGCATTTTGCTCGGGTAATTCAATCACACCGTGGCAACACATCGATAGCATCGCAACTGGTGACGTATTCTTGGGTCAATCACGTGACCCAGCTGTCACGGGAAGAGAATATCAGGCGAAGTATATTAATATACCATGGTGTTAAATACCTGATGGTGTTTAGGGGAGGTTGACCTGAAGGTACACTAGCGAAATCGTAAAATAAAACCACTGTGTACTGATCTGACTCGATAGCTGATTTTATTAAAAATAAAAAACTGTTTGCTTATGTACTAATCGAGGTAACGAAACCATAGCGACTTTTAATTTGACGACAACGTCATCTATGGAGCACGCCGGAAGCTTTACAAATAATCAAGTCGTAAACATATAGCGATAACGAATCACAGACACGGCAGCACATCAAGCTATACATTTCTAGTATAACATGGCCTCGCTTTGTATGAGCCATCCGTACAATGAGAGATCAGCTAAATTTAGTTTTACATAGGTTGATTGGCCGCCGTGCGTACAACGCTCATAATGCAAAAATGCATGCTATCTCATCCGACATCACGTGCGAAAGGTATAGACGCTGTGATGAGCAGTAAGAAGCTAGTGCGCGTATACATACACACTCCTAACGCTGAGTGACGCATACATGATGATTTACAACGAAAACGAGCTCGCGAATTTTTTATCTTGGGAGTAAGGATATCATAAAAAGCTATTGAATGTATCTGTTAAAAATAAAATTATTTGTATTTTTGAACAACTAATCTATCCCTGTATGGTAACTATTTTGCAACTTTCCTTCTTTTTATGGTATTTATTTATTTCCGCCCAAAGATGCGTTAAAAATATTGTTGAAATATGGATTTTTCGACGATCATAACTTTCAAATATGTATTTTTACTGTTTTGTTTCCATACATGACTAGATAATGATGAGACAAATTGATATCATTTTTTATTTTGAACGAACAAACAGTGAAGTAATCGCCATACTACTTTGTATGAAAGTATGACCTAAGTGCTCAAAACATCACATGTGTGCCTAATACTATTTAGTTTGAACTAACTCACGTTAGGCAGGTGAAAACTGGTGTGTTGGTGAAGGACGAAGAGTTGAATCCTTAAGATAGCACGGTGTTCTTGGGCTTAACCTTAGACGCTAAGCTTCAGTGGGGCCCACACATAGATCAAAAAAATCATCGAAATCGTACAGCGCCCTTCGCGTTCAATATAATAACGCGTTCCGGGTATTGATGGGGCTGTTCCGCTTCTGTAGCGCATCAGGGATGTTTGCTGATGCGCGTGTCGATTGTTTCTACACCACGATGCGTAAAAGATGCGCTTCCCTGGTGCGCCGGGTGCGGGCCAGTCCCAACATTATACTGCAGTGTGTGGCGAGCAGACTGGACTGTTTGTGTGTGAATCGTTGCTGCAAGCTTTCTACTTCGGTGTTAGGCTTGTAGCAGGGATTCGCATAAATCTATAATGTGAGACAGTGTTAGGTTAAGTGTGTAGGTTAAGTTTACTAACATAGTTGTAAGGAAATATTGTTACTAACTTTGTGAGTCCTGTTACTTGAATTAAATATAATAATAATAATAATAGATAAATTGTCGAAGAAACTGAGCTCCGCAGCATACGCAGTTAGAAAAATTTGTAATTTAACCGATGTAGAGACAGCTCGATTAGTTTACTTCAGCTATTTTCATAGCGTAATGTCGTACGGCATTCTGTTGTGGGGGAATGCCGCCAATATTAAGACCATCTTTGTTTTGCAGAAAAGGGCTGTTCGATCAATTTATAAGTTGAGTCCGAGACACTCTCTCAGAGAAAAGTTTAAGGAGATTAATGTAATGACTGTTCCTTCTCAATATATTTATGAAAACCTTTTGTATGCTCACAAAAATATAAAGCTTTTTAAGAAATATTGTAATATTCACAATATAAATACAAGGAATAAACATAAATTTATTGTACCCACAACAAGGCTCAAGAAAATAGGTAGATTATTTAGATGCCAATGTATACACTTTTATAATAAACTACCAGGCCACATTTAAGAACTAAGCCTTAATAAATTCAAACTTTTTATAAAACGTAAACTTTGCCAGAAAGCATTCTATTCTGTTAAAGACTATATTGAGGACAAAAAAGCTTGGGATTGAACTGCTCCAATTGAAATCCATATTAAATAGGATTTTGTACCCATTTTATTTTATTTTATTAAACTTTTTTTTTTATTTTTTTATTTGGCATTATCTACTTTTTCAAGTACCTATGGTATTATTACTATTATTTTTATTTTTCTTGACTTTATTTACTTTTTCAAGTGTCGTTTTATAATTATTTTGTTTACTACTGTGAATATGAGGACTACGTGCGTGGTTATTAATATTTTTTAGTTTAGTTAGTTTCACGATTGTCTGGCAGTTTGAGTACTTTAAGCGGCCTACCCAAATGTCCTTTCTTTGGTATTGTTCGTCGTGTCGTTGAGCTCCTTGGATTATGAGTCGAGCTACACGATCACTGACAAATGCTTGCACTGTCTGGACAGGTCCACTCAAATCTGTGTGGTTATTTCTTCAAAAGACCATCTCAGACATTAATCTACATGGTCCTCTTATGACTTGAGCAATGTCTGGACTTTAAAAGAGACGGTGACCTCTGAGTTTGTTTCGGATGTTTATTTCATTTCATTTATTTTGCATTCCATATTGTAAAAAAGATGTTACAAAGGGCTTAAAGCATGGTACATAAATATGGACCCTGTAAGGGCACAGCAAGGTAGGAGAGAGGAAGAGGTCTTTTATTTTACTATTAATTAGTTGGCATACAAAGTAACAATTAGTGAATCATAATTATTAATTTAAAATTTGTCATTTAGATATTCATTAATAGTATAATAGCATTTATGTTGCATGATGTTTCTTCTCAGAGTAGTCAGGTACGAAACACCGGCCCCATCTAGTTTTAAAACAACATGTTGACATGTAAAAGAGTTTTTTTAAACCAATTTACAGAAATAAATATGATGATGATTTATGATAATGATTTACGGGCTACGGAAAAACGCCGCTACGCGCTAACTACGGCGTAGCAAATCCCAAATCGTAAATACAAAAAAGTAAAAAAAAAAACAAACATTTCATTTATTTCATGTAACAATTTTTAAATTGTATCGAAGTACACTACATTATAAAATTAAAAGAATTACAATAGAAATCATTATTATAACAGTAACCAAAAAAATAATTAATAAATAAAGCATTTGCAATTCCCCTGTCATTATGTTAAACAGCAAAATATAAAAACAAATTAAGATTCCACCGTTACCATTAATGCCAAAAGTATAATATAATGTCAATAAAAATAGTAATGTTATAAAATAATAAATAACGTAAAAACCAATTAAATCAGATCAATCATCATCATCATCCACCTAGCCTTTTCCCAACTATGTTGGGGTCGGCTTCCAGTCTAACCGGATGCAGCTGAATACCAGTATTTTACATGGAGCGACTGCCTATCTGACCTCCACAACCCAGTACTGGGTAATACGATACCCTTTGGTAAGACTGGTTGTCAAGCTTTTTGGGTCACTGACAACCTGTAACGACTGTCAAAGATTTACAAATGACAGCCGGGACCAACGGCTTAACGTGCTTTCCGAGGCACGGAGGAAACTCGATATGTAATGGGTGGTCACCCATCCACAGACCAACCTGGGCAAGCACGGCTTTACCTAAAGATCGATCCGAGCGGCTGTTATTATTTAGCCATGAGCTCCTCAAAAAATCAAAATCAGATCCATTACAAAATATTTATCAAAAATAATAAAGCGAAATTAAAAAAATTGCTTATACTTATACAAATGTCAAAAATCAGAATATAATGTCAATAAAAATGGTAAGTATATAATTAAAATCTGTCTAGTTGTATTACCGACTCATACTAAAACCAACAATAACATAAAACCATACGTTTAATAATGTATAGTGTGATTAATAAATTTATCAAATACTACATATTAAGTTATTTGAAAATGCTACATGCTCATGCTTCATCTATGTGAATGTTGCACCCCTGTACGCTATAAAATCTCTTTGCAAATGAAGGATGTAACCTAACATGTAGACCACTGTGAACGAAAATAAGTGTCACGTATTTTTCACTTCATAGACCTATCCCATTATAGAGTTTTACAGTATGCGTAGGCTTCGGCTTCGCCCTGTTTTTGATTAAACTGCTACCCATGCAAAGCGGGGGTGCTAGTAAGTTATAAAAGACTAACTGTCCCAAATGTAAGTACAAATATTGGATACCCTATTAGAAAGGGATGACATCCACTCTCGAAGTTTTCTCGCTCGGAACGGCTTTCCGCTGCACGTCATCATTCCAGTTAGTATATAAGTTCCTTGGTTTAAGGGGAATGTGGAAGTCGCAGATTGTTCCCGTGACCTGCCGCCATATCATCCATCCCGTGTTAATTCTGTGCTTTACAATACGATCTATTTTGCCATCACTTTGCACGAGTGAACCGAGATACCGAGCGTAGGAGCAGACAGAAAGAAACGCGCCATCTAGCGCTATGACTCCTATACTGGAGAGATCGCCGAAATTACAGAACATGTATTCCGTTTTAGTTCTGCTGATTTTCAAGCCGTCATTCTCCAGCTCCTGTTGCCATTTCTCCAATCCCCTCTGGATCTTCAGATCTCAGGTCCATCTTCACCGACAAGAACAATGTCGTCTGCAATCAGCATGCACCAGGGTGCCTCTTTCTGTATGTCCGACGTTAAAGCATCCATAATCAACAAGAAGAGGTAAGGACTTAAAGCCGACCCTTGATGCAAGCCCACAGCCACACTGAACTCATCGATGTTGCCAGCAGACGTGAAATGTACAGCTGCGTCGTAGGCACAGCAGGCCGCATGTTGGGGCCAATCGGTGCGATACCGCACTGGTTACGGGAACAGGGCTTCCTCTTCTTCTTTTCTACTTTAGTGTAACCCTCTTCATCAACTTGGCCCACTCTTGGCAAGGAGCTACAGACCGCAGTCAGGGCAGGTTGAGTACCCTTTTTCTCCCCTGTTTTGTCCTATATCAGGCGTTACGGTTATGTTTTGTTTCATGGTGGTTCTGCTAGGCATACAGTAAAATCGTATGATTTTAGAGTTGGACTATACATGTTGTATGTATGTTGATTTATGAATACTGCCGTCCATAGTATAGAGGTGTTGCTATTGCTACTGTTGCATGGCGACGAGCAACGAGCGAGAGCTTGCACCGTAAGTGGCGTGACTCACTACGCTTCTTGCGCAAAACTAATAAAAGAATTGGGTCACAATCAATAAAGATATATTGATTGTGAATAGGCAAAATGCTTCATCTTTCTATGTCGAGCCACTGACTGACTGATTGAGGTACTTACTATGGGCGTTAAGAAATGAAATATTACACGACACTTACTGTTCCACTCATAATTAACTTATTCTGGCTACGAGCCGTATTCAGAATTCTTTAATAAATAACTTGATCGAACGCTGAGCGGTGGCGCGTAAGAGTATACCACCAGGGGTGCAGTCAACTAACTGCGCCGAACGTTCAGGTAATAATAAATAAATAAGTATTCATGTTGTGTACATACTACATCGGTCTCACAGCTCATCAAATACACATTTGCAAGCGTTGACGTGATGTTACTGTGAGTTATGTGATGCAACGCCGCCGCCGCGCGCCGTTGCGGTGCCGTGGTGTGAAGCCTCCCGGCGGCGGCGGCCGGGCTACGGCGCCGGGCAGCGTGACCTGTGATGCAACCAATAGTTCACGACGTAGCACCGCCACCGCATGAGGTGCATCAACTCAAATATAATGCATACATGAGTAACACGTGTAACGACTAACGACTTACCAGTCTATTGTTTTTATTGATCATACGTCTTTAATTCCAATCGGATGTATGTTGCCGGTGAGTCGGCGACGCAATGGATGCTTCCATTGCGTCGCCGACTGCGCGTGTGTGTGTCGTGTCTGCCACTCTGCCCACCCGCTCTGTTCGTAATTGTCGTTCATTGGCATCTTAAGAGGTCGTAATTGACGACAGCGCTCTATGCGAGCCTTGCCGCTGCCCCGCGCCCCGCGTGCCCTCTCTAACCGATCAACGAGTGCCGCCAACGATCACCTATTGAAAGCAATCAAACGAACCAAATTGAACACGAACCTATACCTACTCGCTTGTTGCATAATTTAAAGTTGACTACAATACCGCCTCCAACCAGAAGACGACCTCTCTAAGTCTTGTTTACACGCACAGGGAGGTATCACTTAGAATGTTTATAATATGTACGTTACACTTACAGCTCTTGGGATTTTTTCAAACAAAGCAGACACGTGTTCTTCGAATCTCTTCGGTTAACTAACCGAAATAAGTATTCAGAATATTCGTACCGTAGAACGTAGGAACAGTCCCATATACGAATAGTAGTAGTTTTTAATGGGAAATTATAAGACAAGCCACATTTTTTTTTCTTGTCCACGGAACTGTACTTCTAATTTTATATGTCAGCTTTGGGAAAATAAGGAAATTTCTAACAAACTAATTCGTATTTTTTAAAAGCGTCAATTTAAGAGCAACAACTATGTTTACTTGTCTCTTTGATCGTGGCTGACTTAGTAAATTAGATGGTGATGTATGCATCACCATCTAATTTACTATTTTTATTTATCCATTACATACCGAGTTTCCTCCGTGCCTCGGAAAGCACGTTAAGCCGTTGGTCCCGGGTGTCATTTGTAGATCTTTGACAGTCGTTAGGTAGTCAGTGGTCCAAAAAGTCTGACAACCAGTCTTACCAAGGGGTACCTATCGTATAACCCAGTACTAACTGGGTTGTGGAGGTCAGGCAGGCAGTCGCCCCATGTAAAATACTGGTATTCAGCTGCATCCGGTTAGACTGGAAGCCGACCCCAATATAGTTGGGAAAAGGCTAGGCAACTTTTTTTTTTAAAGTTCTTAAAAAAAATATAGTTCAGGCATCAACTCGAAAACTTCATTAATATAACTTAGCTTTTAAAATGTTTTATAGTATTATTTTAACATAAAATTAGAAACTGCAACGATAGAGCGAGACGGGCGCCACTACGCGCTACCTCCAATGAGAGAGTGCCCTTCGATTCACGCGGGGACGAGTCGTTTCGTGTAATCAGAACAATAATAGTCCACTAGATTGTAAATCTTTCATTTAGTTAAAATAAACATTAACACAATTTGTTCTAATAAACATCGTAAAAAAGGTATTGCGGCAAAGGAAACGTCTTAGGTTCATGTTAGGTTACTTCAAACCCTGCAGCTAGGAATACGTCGACTCCGCCTATCACAAAATATTGTTGTTTCCCATGAACCTAGATAGCAGCTAGCTGAACCTAACTTTTGGTGAATTTGAACACTAGAAAGAGTCTATTCTACAAAAAAAAAACAAGCTACGGTTGGTTTGTTGTTTATATTTAGTGGCTATAGTTAATTTTTTGATGATCATTTTAGGTAGGTATATTTTATGAACAATAAATTATAGGACGAGTTATGAATTAGTCATACTTAACTAAGTCTTAAACGTACTAAGTTATAAGATTAGAAGGCGATAGAATTACTTTATTGGTGTATATAGTTATTTTAGAAGCTTTTTGCTTGAATATACCTATGTCACAAATATAGATGCTATAAAATAACACCGATGCAGGGATGTATTTACAGTAGCTTACTATTTATTTATTTATTTATTTTAGTACATGGAGGACTTACAGCTAATAAAAACACACAAACAAGGAAACCATAGTCACCAGAAAGCCAATTACAAATCCTCACGCATAGACTTAGAATACACCGATGATATATGGTGGCTGAGATAGTACTTTTTAGATGCACATTGATGGTGGCTGACTTAGTAATTTAGAGGACAAGGTAGTTTTTTGGAGGAGAAAAAGGCTATTAAATAGAAGTCGGTTTAATTACTACCTGTTTTTAACCACGTATGGGTATATGTTACGGTAAATGTGATTAACCAATTATTGGGTCGTTCCCACTACTTCTACTAAACAGTTTATATAAACTTTGAAACCTTTAACAAGTATGTTGCTAAGTACTCGTATTCAAAAATTTTTTAGACAGTTTGGAAAGTCATAAATAACGAGACTAACAGGAAGAAAATGTGTAACACTTGCTACACATTAGATACAGCATGTGGTCCTAAAACCTCTAATCAGGAAGTAGCTCATGAGTTTATAAATTTCTTTACCGATATACCGTTAAAACTACGGAGGCTCTTAATTCCTCTCCTGAAGTCTCAATTGGTTTATTAATTAAAGGCGAATGTGTCTGACTGCCCGGAAAAATTAAATTTAAACACATAAACCCTATGATAGTTATTCCTTTTGCTTTCCGGCAAATAAAAGTCAAACTGACCGAATATCTTTGGGGAATGTCTATCAAAGTTTGTACATGCATAGTTGAGACTATAGCACCATACTTAGCTTTAATTTTTAATTTGTGTGTAGATCAAGGAGTTTTCCCGGACTTAATGAAATACAGTCAAGTCATACCTCTGTTTAAATCCGGAGATAGTAAAGATACAAATAATTATAGACCTGTATCCGTGTTGCCAGTTTTCAGCAAGGTGTTTGAAAAGGTAATGCTGAATCAAATGCTCAATCATTTTAACACCAACAGAATCTTACACTATCAACAGAATGGTTTCACCAAGGGACGTTGTACAACTGACGCCGGTGTAACCTTATTAAAGCACATATTTACTGCGTGGGAAGAGTCCCAAGACGCCATTGGAATATTTTGTGACCTCTCCAAAGCATTTGATAGCGTAAATCACGACACATTTCTTTTGAAACTTGAGCATTACGGACTAGGGAAACTTGCACTTAGTTTGGTAAAATCTTATTTGAGTGATAAAAAAACGAAAACGATTCACATGCCATACCACAGGCTAAATAGAATTATAAGACCAAATAATGTAACATGGAAACCACCGATTGTATTTACTCTATTTATACGTGAATAAATGAATTTGAATTTGAATTTGAATTTGAATTTGAATTTGAATTTGAATTTGATAGACTACAAAATGTGCAAATAAATGGTGTTAATTCACAGGGTTTAAAAGTAAAAAATGGGGGTACCGCAAGGCTCAATATTGGGTCCTTTCCTCTTTCTAGTATATATAAATGATCTCCCCTATTTATTGAAAAACCAACCTCAAAATATGGTGTTATTCGCTGATGACACTTCCCTAATTATTAAAATAAATAGACGGGCCCAAAATCTAGATGACGTGAATAATGCCCTACTTTAGGTCCATAATTGGTTTTTTTTTTTTTTTTTTTTTTTTTTTTGGATGGGAAATCATCAAATGACCCCCCCCACTCTGGGCGGAGCGGAAGGGAGTGTCAGACTTGTACTGACTAAAACCCATCCATGTTCCTTCTTTGCCCTTTGTGTTCCAGGGCCACGGTGTCTCTTTCGAACAGTCCCGCAGCTCTGGCAGGCATCGGCCCATGCGGACCCCTACTCGGTTGCTGACATCTCTTTGAGGCGCGCGTGGAACACGAACGCGCCGTCGACACGGCCTGTCGTCATAAGACGGCCGGACGGCGAGCTAGCCCATAACTCGCCGTCCACAGGCCCGCGCCTACGGTGGCCGGGAGCCACCACGTGACCCCCGACGCCCAGGGCGTCTCCCGCGGCGGCTGGGACGTGAGGTTCTTTCCCTCTCACGTCCCGCCACCTCCTTCACTAGCATGACTGCTTCACAGAAGGTGGTGACGGCTTCCCATTCCCTCTCGCTCCGGACCATGGCTTGAACCAGGGTCGGACGCGAGAGATCGCCGCCGCCAATCGCCGCTACAAGGACACGGCGGTGCTCCGCCCAAGCGGGGCAGACCTCTACGGTGTGCTCCACCGTGTCCTCCGGACGATCCTCGCAGTGGAAACACCCGGGCGTTTCCTCCCGCCCGATTCGGTGCAGGAACCTCCCGAAACAACCGTGTCCGGTGAGGATCTGCGTCAGGCGGTAGGTGAGGGCGCCGTGGCGCCTCTCTAACCACTCCTCAAAGAGGGGACTTATCGCCACAATGGTAGCGTGCCCTGCACGGGGTTGCATTAGTCGCTCTCTCCATGTCGCCATGAGATCACGCCGGAGGTCTGTCCGCTGAGCGGCAATTTGCCGCGGCAGCGGAGTCTCCCCCCGACGTAGTGCCTCCGCGCGCCATTCATGCAGGCGCGCGAGGACTATCGCCTCCAGATCCCATGGCGGCAATCCGGCAAGGACGCTAGCCGCCTCGCCGGAGATCGTGCGGTACCCCCGGATTAGCCTTATGGCTATCACCTTTTGGGGCGCGTTCAGGTAGTGGGCGGCTTGCCGCCTCAAAGAACGCGCCCACACCGGGGCCCCGTAAAGGGCCATGGACCGCACGACCCCCGCGTATAGCCTCCGGCAGGAGGCGTTTGGACCCCTCAGGTTGGGCAAGAGCCGCTTGAAGGCAGCCCCTGTCCGTTCCAGTTTGGGAGCCAAACGTCGGAAGTGCTCCACGAAGTTCCACCGGCTGTCGAGGACGAGTCCTAGGTACTTCAACGTCGACCCGACGCCGATGGAAACCCCTCCTGCCGTCAGTAGGGATCCCGACGGTGGCGCATTCCGAGGCCCATGAAAACACATGGCCTCGGACTTGTGCAATGCCACCTCGAGACCCAATTGCCGGATCCTATCCACGACTATCGCAACCCCGCGTGTCATGTTTTCGGCCGCCGCCTCGTGCGACCTCCCTTGTGCCAGTACCAGCGTGTCGTCAGCGTAGCAAACTACGCTGACGCCGGTAGGGAGGTCGGCGCGCAGCACCCAGTCGTAACCGATGTTCCACAGGGCCGGTCCTAGAACCGATCCCTGTGGAACACCGCACGACATCTCTCGCCGGTTCCATTCTCCGCTCTGACCGGGGTAGATGACGGCCCTATCCGTCAAGTAGTCCCCGACCACACGACGAAGGTAGGTTGGCACCCGGTGATACCGGAGTGCCTCCCTAATGCAGCTCCAGGGCATGGAGTTGAAGGCGTTGGCGATGTCAAGAGACACCGCCAAGACGACCCCGCCCCGGGACACCGCGTTCCCCGTCGTGAGGGCTCTCACGCGCATGATGGCGTCCACCGTGGAGCGCCCCTTGCGGAAACCAAACTGGTGTTCCGCAAGATCCGGCCCCATCCCCGCAAGGTGCCCGGCAAGGCGGTTGGCAATCACTCTTTCGAAGAGCTTGCCCACCTCGTCGAGCAACACGATGGGCCGGTATGCGGACGGAGAGTCCGCAGGGCGCCCTGGTTTCCGGATGAGGACCAGCTTCCCCGTCTTCCAACGAAGCGGAAACTGGCCTCTCTCCAAGCATGCGCAATTCCATAATTGGTTCACAGCAAACAATTTAGTGTTAAATGAAAAAAAAAAACGAAATGCATAAGATTTGCTTTACCGAATGTTAAAAGTAGCGATTGTGATATAGTATTGAATAAAGAGAAACTTGAATTTGTAGATAAAACGGTTTTCCTGGGGATTACGCTTGATTCAAGGCTACAATGGGGTTCTCATTTAACATCTCTTGCGAGGCGGCTAAGTTCAGCAGCATATTATTATGCTATAAGAAAAATCCGTCAAAATACTGATGTAGATACCGCTAGACTGGTCTATTTTAGTTACTTTCATAGTATTATGTCTTATGACATTTTGTAATGGGGACGGTCTGCAGACATTGAGTCTATATTTGTTCTGCAAAAAGGGCCATCAGAGCCATATATAATCTTCGTAGGCGCGATTCTTTAAGGGAACTGTTTAAGGAAATTAACATCATGACGGTACATTGTCAATACATCTACGAAAACATAATGTATGTAAGAAAAAATCTACATCTTTTTAATAAAAGAGGTGACAGACACAATTACAGTACTAGAAATAGAGACCAATTAGTTCAGCCGGGTTTCAGACTCGCTAAAGTAGACTCATCTCTCATGGGGTATTGTTTAAGATGCTATAATAAAATTCCACAAAGTATTCTTTTATTTTATTTTATTTTATTTATTCAGGGACAATAAACAGCTACAATATGTGTTGGAACAGAGAAAAGACAATACAAAATATTAACAATATTGCAGCCCACTACATTATCCGCATATTAACAAAACAGAATATGATAATGAGTGCCACTAGATAGGTAATAAATAATTACATCACATTAATAACAAATAATTATAGAAATATCAATTAGCGATTATTAAACAATTAATTAAACGAAATATTAATTACATCATGCAAAATAGAAATAGAATAAAAACCCCAATTGATTTGATAGCTTGGCAACATAGTAATAATTAGCACTAAAAGCAAATAAATAATAGGCAATAAAATCAAGACTAGCTGACATTCCTAATAATATTGTTGGTTAATAAGAATTTTCATAACGTTAGATTTAAATTTGGATTTTGAGCATACAAAAATATCAATATTAACAAAACTACAATTATAGGATTCAACCATTGGATGGATAAGGCAGCGCAAACCAGAATTAGTTCGACAGGTATTGACAGCAAATAATGTACTCGCACGTGTACTACGAATACTACATAACATAGCTTGAATTGAATGAAACGAAATTTAAAACATACATTAAACGCACACTATGTAAGAAAGCATATTACAAGTTGGACGATTATATCACTGATAAAAATGCTTGGCTCAATGCCGGTCCTGCTCCACAAGAACAAGGGCGCCTAAATTGATAGTATTAAATAGTATTGTTGGAGCTGCTGAAGATTGTATAACTATCTTTGCATTGTATATATTCAATTTCTTTATTATTATATAGCCGCCTTGCCCATATTTTGTGAGGACTATGTACTAGAAAGCTGTCATTCGCTGGAAACCTGCGTCTTTTCTTGACTTGAATGTGCCCTGTCGGTTAGGAGTATGTCATGCTCACTCAAATGTCTCGCTGATGGTGGCACGTGTGTCGGATCATTTAGTTCTCTTCAAAATGGTTGAGTTGAATGGTGCTGATACATGCGTCATGTTCGTGAACGGGCGCTGTCAGTTGTGACTGGTCATCTCTTATTTGCCACGGCTTATTTGAATTAGTTATTTTTATTTTTGAATTGTTTTTACTATGGACACTTCTAACGTACACATCTTGCTGCATCGTTCTCACATAATGTACCCTCAACATGAATGATGTAACCAAGGTTTTGTTAAAGTATTCTGATTTAAAAGAGTGTACCATGGAGTTTCTTGCCCGTTCTTCTCCATTGAGATCTACGTTAGGGAATGGGCAACTACAGTACTTTCACAGTTTTTGTGCCTTGTGACTGGGACTGTAGCTATATTTTACTGTTGTCTTTGTTTCGACAATTCAAAAGTGCCTGTATCAGGCCTACATGAAATAAATGCTTTGATTTTGATTTTGATTTTGAGTTCTAGGTACGATGTAATGGGAATGTTTTTCCCACTAGTCCTACGATTCAAGGTCAGGCGCGGTCCCGGGGGGGGGGGGGGGTCACAGGGGTCATGACCCCCCCCCCCAATCAGACATGCCAAATTGACAAACTTTAAAATATCTTTTTTCGGGTAAAAATTATCAACTTCCTGCTTAATCGTTTAACAAAAGCAACTCACCTTTCCTAGGCAGAATGCTAAAATTTTCGAGCTTCTTCGCTCGCTAATGCATCCTCCCCTTTTCAGTTAATTTTATTCTCGTGTCTGTATGAATGAACGAAAAGAACCTAATACACGGGGCGGAGGCGGGCTACTTCAATTTGGAATTTTAAAGCACTCGTCTCTCGCTCTTGCATTCTATTAGTACCAAGAGCGGAACCAGGGGGGCGTCATAACCAGCCCGCCCTGGGCTGGGCCTAGATAGACCGTGATTATGTTTCTGAACATTGATTTAAATAAAATAAATAGAGACCCGGCTCGCTTCGCCACTCATTGCTTTCTCTTCGTCTTAAAAGTTGAAAATCTAACTATCTCAGAGGCAGGGCCGTAGGCACGGGGTGTGGGTGAGGGTTCAACCCCCCCGAAATCTCCGACAACTATAAAGAAATCAACATATCCGAGGCGAGATGCTAAAATTTTCTTGATCGCTTCGCTCGTCAATATTTACATACTTTACTTTTTGAATTCTGCAAAAGTTGACAGAGTCCTTATTTCTGTATAAATTCACAAAAGCTAATAATTCTGTACTTTTTCAATTCTCCATAAGTTGACAGAGTTCGTCCTGTTCTTCATTTCTGTACACATTAACAAAAGTAATGGTGCTCAAATTTTCTAGCTCGCTTCGCTCGCTTTTGCATCTAAGTACTTACATAACTCCTGTATGAATTGCTCAAAAGAAGATCTGACCTACCTGATGTAGTTCTAAAATTTTCTTTTCAGGTTTTCTCTATAAACTGATACAATTTCTGAAAGCCTATCAAATTCGAACGGTGTGCTATATTAAACGAGCACGCTGCGGTCGTTCTTGAATCCTGACTATTCTCAATTGATAGGCTTTTCACAAACAAAATTAGTCCTTGCGTGAATCAACCTGACAAACGATAACCTAACATATTCGTGGTGAAGTACAGGCTATTTTCGGGAAGCTGAAGATTCAACCCCCGGAAATAAATCTGTAGGCGCCCATGATCGTTTTGTATAGGTAAATCCAGAGATGGTTGATTTCACAGATATAGATAGACTATATCTGTGGTTGATATAATTTCGTGTTTCAAAGTTGACTTGTGCAAAAGAACAGTAGAACAAATGGGATTTTTTTGTCCCATTAGTTCTACGATTTTATACCACCTTAAATCATAAGACTAGTGTGAAAAAATATTCCCATTAATTCTACCGTAGAACTGTTTAGTAGAACTAGTGGGAACGAACCCAACTGTGACTGAGCAGCGGAGCGCAACCTACGCTTTGAGTTTGAGATCTCGTAGACGAGCTTACTCGAATCGAGACTTCTCAGGAGACGCGGGTTGCTCAATTTTTCTTGAAACGTAGCATTTGGTTTCGTTGTCATGAGCGTGGCTACGCCAGGCTACGGAACCTCGTAGTCGCAAGGACGTAGCAGACGTAGCGCACTGCTATTGTTCTTCACACCACTATTAGTCACAGTCATGGCGTCATTCATTGTTCCTCGAAGCACAAAGTGAAAACCCAATGCCCAATGCCACGTGGAACAAGAGGGCAGTAGGATAAAATACCCGATAATTAACAGCAAAGAAAAAAATGGTAAATCATGTTGAGGTATCTACGAGTTGAAGTGAAGCAACGATGGGTATGAAGGTATGTAAATAAACATGGTAGGTACTTACACTCGTATGCATATAATTTGTTTCAAGGAACCTTGGAACTTGGAACAAACCAATTCGTAGAATTTTTTTTATTCAACGATTCGTGTGAAACATGTTGGTTAATTCCATGTATGAAAATTATAATTATACTACGTGCATAGGGTCTCTCTTAACAAGGATTTCTCCCACCGGCGGCGGATAAACAAGTTTCAAGTGTTCTAATCTCAATCGAAGATAAACGATTTATAGCTGCTGATACCTAGTAATATCCGAAACTTAACCGCTGCCAGGGCCGGCTGTAGCTGCTGCAGCAAGCCGGCTCCGGCTAGCCGGCTGGCCGGATGGCCACTGCTGTGCTCATCAATGCAATGGCCATCATTCATCGACAACAATTGAGTGATCATCTATGGCCTATGGTTATTCAAAGGCTGTGGATTTAATTCTGAGATCGGATTTAATTCTGAGATCAGACCGGAAATCGCAATACCTAACTCCAACCATGCTGCCGTAGTAGTAGCCCAATCTAATCCCATTAGATAGTACTCACTTGGAGATCCATTTCATAGGGAGGTACGTTAGTAGGTGGGCAACATTGAGCAATCAGCCGTGGCATACAGTCGATTAGTCAGTTGTGCATTAAGAAAGTAAATGAGCAAGGTGTTTCGAATTAGCAGAACCTGATTAATTAGTTAGTAGTTACATTTGAGTAAGTAAAGATACGAGGTGATTAAGGAGTAGGTATCTACCGTACTTACTTAAGTATCGACTTACCTATGAATAATTTCCAGACTGAGTAAGGCGCAGAGGTGTAAGTGGACTTCAAAGAAAAGCGACTACCAAGTCAAATTATAACATTTGTTGCTGTTGACTGAATAAATATTGATGCATCATGATTTCGTGAATGTGTTGTAAAATAACTTCCTGCTTGCCTAATAAAGTGTGATTTTAATAACTGCCTAACGTTTATGTATGTCTTCTGCTTGTGAAAATAACTCAATTCCTGAACAATAAAATCTGTTTCATAATCTATATATGTACAGTAGAGACCATAAGTGCAGTAGCAGTTTCACAAAACGATCGCATCAAAACAAGTCGCACTTACGACCTTTTTCCATAACAAACATTTTGCACACATACACGATCTCGTATATCGCTCTCTTTCATAATTATCTAGTCAGAAAGAGTGCGATATAATGATCATTTGCCTTAGTGACAAGCCTGTCATGTCGCGACGGAGTATTAAGTTAGTGATATTTAATTTCAAACTAACAATTATGTGTCTATCTGGCTTAGCGGTTAACGCTATAGATAAAATGTCTCGCACAGTAGTCTGCGTTCGAACCCAAGTGACATTACACTTTTTGTGTTTTAATTATAAATGATACGTTAGACCCGATGAGATATGTTTTACTAAATATTAGTTGGAACTTATTATTAACAAAAAAGATGAGGGTGAATGTGAAACATAATAAACTTCTGGATTGAACAAAGTAGTTAGTTATGACGTTATGTTTGTTACGAGCGTTTGTGTCCTTTATTCATTTCTATACATATAATTTACATTTTTAAATATTTCTATACAAAGTAATATAAAAAAACATTTAAAAATATAAAAAATAGTAGCCCACTGGTATCGGGGACAGGGTCCGAAATACCGGTGGTCAGGGCTCTTGAGAGAGGAACCTCCTAACAATACGCGCCGTGTCCAGAAGTACTGCTTTCTGAATCAAGCCCTTGATCCAGCTGCCAAGCAAAAGCCTCCTCAGGTGTTTGTCGAGGCTATTGGCTATTAAGCCATTGGCCGACACGACTATCGGCACAATGACTGCTGTACTCACGTCCCACATGTCGACAACCTCGCGAGCCAGATCTAGATATTTGAATTGTTTATCTTTCTCTGCTTTCACGAGGTTCTCGTCATGCGGAACCGTTATATCAACAATCATTGCGCGACGCTCCAATCGATCTATCACCACAATGTCAGGTTTATTGGCAACAATAGTCCTGTCAGTGATGATAGATCGATCCCAATACAACGTGATATTACCATTATCGAGAACTGGGTCGGGCGCATACTTATAGTATGGTACTTCTGATTCCACAAGGTTGTACTTCAAAGCAAGTTGCTGGTGGATAATCCTGGCAACGAGGTTGTGTCTATGCAAGTACTCTCCGTTAGCCAGACGAGAACACCCAGAAATAATGTGTCGGATCGATTCTCCCGGACGGTGGCATGCCCGACATATGTCAACCGTGCCATCCTTCACAATGTATTTCCGGTAGTTATTCGTCATCATAACTTCGTCCATTATTGCACAGACAAAACCTTCGGTTTCGCCGAATAGGTCACCGAAACGCAGCCAAGATACGGACGCTAAGAAGTCTACATCGGGTCCATGTAGGGCCCGGTAAAAGCGTCCGTGAAGCTCCTTGCCCTGCCATACCTCCTTGCGATCATTAGTGTCTAATACTCTAGGTTTGCGCCAGTTCTCGTTAGCCAGAGAGAGCGGGGTGAGGCCCTTGTCCACTGAGACCACATCGAGCGTTTGTGTTATTATTACGATTAGCGTATTGTTTGATTGTCTTTATTCAAGATGCAAGCTAATATTAGTATTGATGACAGGGCAAATATTGTCACTGCGTAAAAATAGGCTTAATATTTCTCAAATTTCAACTGAAACTGGCTTAAAATGTGTAAGTTATTTTTAAAAATTATAATTATTATGATGATAGTTGTGGTGTGTGATTTTCTTATTATTAAATAAATTGCTAGTTGCAAGTGTGTAATCATATTTTGTTTTTTTTTTTTAGAAATTCTGTTAGCCGTTGGGTAAAGAGGTTTGAGGAAGAAGGTAGTCTGAAGAGTCGTCTAAGAAGTGAAAGGCCGCCGCTTATTTACCCGACTCAGCGACGTTTTATGGTGGAAGAATATGAAACAAATGGTTTCATTCCAACTATAATGTTTGCAGAGCAATTGGATACTACATTACAGACTGTTCACCATGCAGTCCATGCTGAAGGTTTACATCATCGGAAGCCAGCTAAAAACCATTTTTGACACAAAAACACAGGGAGGAAAGACTACGTTTTGCTCGAGATTATTTACATTTAACTGGGAGGTGACTGTATTTTCTAACGAGAAGACTTTCAAGTCTTGCCAAAAGGAAGACTTAATTTATGGCGAAAAAATAATAATACTTAATTTAATAAGTAGACCGGGTAACTAAATATTTAGTAATATTAACATAACCGTAAATAAAAAAAAAAAAAATTAAGAAATAAATTTTAAATTTAATGATCTTAAATTGGGGTTTAGTTTCAATATTCTTTTCGTCAAGAAAATGAACACTTAAGCTATAACCTCAATAAATTCAATGTGACGTTACATTACAAAAACCCGTTCATAAAGTCTAACTCATATATTAGTATTCAATTAACTCTGCTGAATACTGATACCTATAATAAGCGGGTATCAACAATTATATTTGTGCTATTAGAATATCCGTTCCGTGTTATGTTATTCTTATTATGAATTGACTAAGTGGGTATACAACAAAAAATCTTATGAACGGTGATAAGAGAACTTTTTTTGCCTAGATAGGAATGTGACGTCACATTCTCATAAAAGTTTGTTAATTTTATAAATAAATAAAACGAATAAACATTTTTGTTATCATTCAGCATGATTTTTTTATTTCCACCTTCCAACACCGAAAACATAAAATAAAAATCAATTAATGAGGTTAAATAATAATACAATAACTATCTAATATTTAACTTCTTATAAAAAATAAATAATAAGCATGACTATATTATAAATAAACATAAACACCTAACGACTTTCTGCTTAAAATACAAATATAATTAAGGTTTCAAAGAAACAAAAAACAGCCACACATTGTAATAACATGGATTCGAACTTGGACTTCATTGATCGTGAACCCATGCTCAGCCCAAACAGCTACCAACCCATGTTAATACTACGCGAATTTTAACAATGCAATGCACAGAGTACTTTTATATATAGGTATAGAGGCTTTACTCAACGGGTTCAGAAGGAAAGCGTTTGGTGGCGCCATCTGTATCCACAAACCTACAACTTTCCTGATATGTATATAATTGTATAGATGTATACGTCTACCATCATTCTTGCTTCCAGGCAGGTTTTTATTTTAAAATTAGGTAATTTATGTTTATTAACCCCGTAATTTACTCATAGACTAACGTATATGAATAAATAAAGGAATTACTTGGCTGCAGAAAATTAAACCCATATTATTATAATCATAGTCATTTATTTTGGCCTAAGCATTGGTGCAACAGTCGTCGTAGTAGGTCATACATAATAGAATCAAATCTTTTCTTTTATTGTTAGTAATGTTAGCTTTTAGCGACATTTCGTCAAACAATAATAATAATATATAGTTTGTCGTTAACACATTTGTTGTTGTTGAATAACACATTGAATTCCTTCAAGAACAGACTGGATGATATCTCCAAATCTTAAGGGTAACAAATATTGTCTTCCATTCAAAATTCCAATTCCAATTTCTTGAAAAATAACAAAAACGACCGTCAGATTGATTGTTTGACAGCTTGCTTCATTGATGCAAGTAAAAAGTACAAAATAACTACTACGACACCAATTTAGCAGGTTTTATTTAGAGTATCACTTACATTAAAATGTATGCCAGTAGTAATGTTTTATTTGGTAAAAACATATTTTATGATTTTATTTGATATATTACGCGTATTTCGAATTTACTTAAAAAGTTTGGTAGTTTATTTAGTTCAATTATAATAAAATAAACTACTAAACAGAATATTTATTTTATTAATGGTAACATTTGGCGTTCATTTGATGGAGTATAATGAAGCAAGAATAAAATAGTCACTTCGTCAGTGAAGCTGTAGTATATTGCAATCTATTTTCAATTTAGTCGTTTAGCGTCAGCAAACGCCATCTGTATTCACAAACCAGCGATACATGATTTTATAATACGACAAAATTAAAAATGCATTAGGAGAAGGACCTGTTACTAGATTACGGTAGTCTTTTAATTTGGTAACATTATTTTCTCCTAGTTGCATGGTAAAATGTTCTAAGATTGTACAGCCTGATGCAATGGTAAGAACAGGTCATCACTATGATGTGTATTCTAAATGCAACAGAAATATAATGCTATTTCGCGTAGTGTGACGACAGTTCATTAGTGTGTGTTATGTGTAGAATGTTGAGACATCACTCATACACGCACACGCACACACACTGCTGTATCGCGCTCGCACAGTTCATAGCAATGTAATCTTTAGCATGGTACTGCACTTTTTAGGTCTACTGTACATGTACATATAAAAATGAATTGCTGTTCGTTTGTGTCGCTAAAACTCGAGAATAGCTGGATTGATTTGGCTAATTTTGATCTTGAAATATTTGTGGAAGTTCAGGGAAGGTTTAAACGGTGAGAAACATAAGTAATAAGTAGGGTAGGTAGGTAGGGTAGGTGGTAAGGTCGGTAGGTAGGGTAGGTTAAAAAAGGTGCATTGCAACGCATGCCGGGCACAGCTAGTAAATAATAATTATGTAACTTAGCTTATGGTAAGTACGGCACGCGCACGTGCAGTCGCGCACGTGCTCACGTGACTGCATGTGGACAGTGAACACCTGGCAAGCGGGCAGTAGCAACACTCGGTAAGGGCTGCATAATGTGTGGACGTATAGGTCCTGTGACTATTGCTCTGTCGGACTTATAATGAACACATCCTGTCATTCTGAAATCGCCAACCCATCTTGAGCCAGCGTGGTGATCAATGCTCGTGGCATTGATCACCACGCTTGCTTCTCTCATCTCAGTATGAAATCAAAATCAAAATCAATCAATATCGAAGCATTTATTTCAAGTAGGCCAGTTACAGGCACTTTTGAATTGTCGAAACAAAGACAACAGTAAAATATAGCTACAGTCCCAGTCACAAAAAACAAGGCACAAAAACTGTGAAAGTACTGTAGTTGCCCATTCCCTAACGTAGATCTCAATGGAGAAGAACGGGCAAGAAACTCCATGGACACTCTTTTAAATCAGAATACTTTAACAAAACCTTGGTTACATTATTCATGTTGAGGGTACATTATGTGAGAACGACAGCTTTCTAGTACATAGTCCTCACACAATATGGGCAAGGCGGCTATATCCGTGGCTGGCGTGAACACATTGACATGTCGACTTCTATGACTTTTTTTTTATTGGCTTATTACATCCTACGCATTAGGAATTTATATGAAAAAAATTGACAGTTATAGATATACATAATTTTTGGAGCAATCGACTTTGGTAATATGTTGACATCTCGCATTTTGACATGTCTAACTTAACAAAACCTCATGTCAAATTAACGATTCACATGTTTTTGTGATCGAACATTGATATTTTGTTATATCAACCTATACTCAGCACCCAAAATAATATTCGTTATTTGATATCTCAATTAATACACTTAAAAGTTTTGTTTAAGTACTTATTTTAAATTGACAAATTGAAGTGTCAAGCTATTGCCAGCTGAGGTCTTTTTGATTAAATCGTGACAAATTGAGATATCAAGTTATGGCCCACCGAAGAATTTCTGTTGAAATTGCGATATATTGAGATGTCCAGTTACGGCCAACGAAGTTCTGAGCACTAAAAGTAATAAGTATAGGTATCACTACATGTCCGTTATAAAAAACTTGTAACGTTAAATTAATATGTTTAGTTGACAACTTATGTACCCAAGTTGTATTAAAAAATAATCGAGTTTTCAAAAAACTTTCGTAAGAAGTAATAATTTTTCAAATATCGCGGCAAATCCCTCGCTCGTGTGTTGGTAAACAAACGTCAGTTTAGAGTTCAGAAGCCACGCGCGCGCGAACCGCGAACGAGTGTGAGTGCTTCAAATTGATTTCGTTTGTTTTTGAGTGTATCTATTGATTGATTTATTACTACAGTGTTTCAATTCATAAGTTGGGTGTATAGTTTGTGATTTGCAATGGAGGAAAAAGTGAGTACCTACCGACCAAACCTTACGGTCTACCTTAGTGTATTATCGTAACAGAGGGAATACCTACCTGATTATGTGACGTGATATCTAGGTATTTCAATATTTGGTTTTTGCAGAATCCGACGATTGCCGAATTAATGGCTAGGAAACGCAAGTTAACAGAACTTCGTGACATTAAGTTAAATTCATCTCGTCAGCGAATGAATGAAGTGGACGAAAACGGTAAGATACAGATCTTATACTCACAAATATTTTTTTGCCACTTTTTAGGTAGATATTGATGAAGGTTGGGAGTTAGTTATCTAGGTAAGTAACATATTGTAAGCCGACGTTCGGAATGGACGTAAAAATATCGCGGCGATTTTTTTCGCGCACTGGATTTTCAACGCTCTGCTTAGCGCCGAGAGTTGAAAATCCAACCAGTGTGTTTGTTCAACGCGTTGGAATGCACTCTGTTGGATTCTCAATGCTCGGCTCAACACCGAGAGTTGAAAATCCAGTGCGCGATAAAATCCCGCTGCGATATGTTTACGTCCGTGCGAACGTCGCGGTCAGCTGATTGTTTACTTGAAACTGTGAACTTAGATGTATGTAGACGATGGGAATCTAGCTGTAGTAGGTAGATATACACCGTCGTGGGTAAGGCCTCCCCCACATTAGGATCGCGCGTTCCTCGGGCGTATGAGCGACGCGTCCGCCGCGTGCGCGACGCGAGCGCGCTGCGTAAGCGTCACGTGTTGCCACCGTGTAACGTGTGTGCAGCGACCGCGCGGCGCGCACACGGCGCTCGCGTTGGCGTTTAAACCCTTCAGTCAAGTCGAAAGTCGAAGGGGTATGAACGCGACTCGAGCGCCGCGCGCGCGTGTGAGTAGCGCGGGCGCCGCGCGCGCTACTCACACGTGCTCGCGGCGCTCATCCTCGCTTCATCCTCGCATCCACGCCTAATGTGGGGTCAGCCTAATTGTTCTATGAGTAACTTGCTCCTCTAATGTTGAAATCAAAACAAAAATAACTATTTAAAAGAAATGAAGGGTGTGTAGTATAACGGTTTAACTTTGGCTACTATCGTAATAATGATTATTTTCTTTCTTTACCTGAACTATTTTAGATCTGAAAGTTTATGTGTGGGTGTGTGTGTGTGTGTGTTTGAAACGATTTGCATCTGTTACTGCTGGGCAGATTTGGATGAACCTTGGTGTGTAGATAATCTAGACCCTGTAATAGGAATAGGACTCAGCAGTTAGACACCGCTAGTTATTCACCCAAACTAATATTATAAATACGAGAGTAACTGTGTTTATCTGTCTGATTATTATTTTTTATTGCTTCAGGTTACCCTAATCTTGCCACTCCACTGTCAAACTCTTCGTTATTGAGGAACATAAGTAACGATGATCCATTATCTCCTTATCCGGTAATGTCCCCAGCAACCCAAGAAATTTATAATGTATTAATTACTGACCCAAGCCTACAATTAGATAATACGTCAGACATTGTCGAAAACAGTGAAGCGTCTGAAGAAAATGAATCGTTTAATGGCGACAGTGACGACAGTGTTCGTGATCCTGATTTTAACATAAAAAAAGTCACAGTAGATGATTCAGAAACTGACTGCGAATCATGTGATGATGCCAAAATTGAAAGCAAAGAATTGATACCAATCTCCGGAAAAATATCGAAAGCAACAAGAAATCCGGAAAAATATATCGAAGTCAACTACGAATGCGAAAATATAGCACCTACCTTAAATACGAAAGAAACACCACAAAATTCATCTATGGATAATACACAGAACAAGGAAACGGGGAGCTCAACGTGTGTGACAGACGAAAAAACGGCCAACCGAAGTGTTTCACCTGAAATGAATGAATATGAGAATGCAGCTCCTACTATATATGAGATAGAAACACCAACAGTGATCCTAGAAAAGACGAGTGAAAGAAATGAGATTTTAACTTTAACTATGGAAACCGAAAGTACTAGTGAAGAAAGGACTAATAATAATACAAAAAAAGGAAGATCAAGAGTGGAGAGAAATGCAAGCAAAACACGTCGGAATACAGGAAAGAGTTATATAACGGAAAAAGGTAAAGTAGTTCCTGACAGAAAACCGAAAGAGTTGAGTTCATGTAGACTAAAATGTGCTGAAAGAATTACAACGGCTGAACAGACGCATTGTTTTGAAAATTATTGGCAACTAGGAGATAGAGATAGACGGGCAGCATTTGTGTCTAAGTCAGTAATGATTTTCCCGAAAAAATCACAAAAAACGGGCAGCAGGACATTAAATAGAGAGTGCTACTGTAAATACATGCTAGAGATTTCTAATGAGATGAAACCGGTTTGTAAAGAGTGTTTTTGTAAAATTGTAGGAGAGACCAAGGGATTTGTTAATGTTATAATAGAAAAAAAAAAATGTCTCCCAACGGAATCATTGATGAGGATCAGAGAGGTCGTCAACCTCCCAAAAATAAGAAGACTATCGAAGACATTTCGCTTGTCAATCACCACATTTTGAGTTTTCCAAGTTATGAGAGTCACTACTGTAGAAATTCGACTGGGAAGAAATATTTAGCTGCTGACCTGTCAATCGCCAAAATGTACAGAGAGTATAAAAACACTTCTTCAAATCCTGACTCGTTAAAATTATATGCCAAATGCTTTCACGACCTCAATCTGTCGTTTAAGCAACCATCAAAAGACACATGCAACACGTGCGATGTGCTGAACGCTAAAATTAAAGTTGCAGATGAAGATCGCAAAATTAATTTAACTGCTGAATTAGCTGAACACCAACATCAAGCTGATAAAGCTTATGCTGAAAAACGTGTGGATAAAGAGAATGTCAAAGCAGATTCGTCTGTTAGGGCATTTGCATTCGACCTCCAGCAGTGCTTGCCGACTCCATATTTAAAAACATCTGTCTCGTTTTACAAACGACAGCGTTGGTCTTTTAATTTAACAGTGCATGATTTAGCAACTAATGAGGCTACCTGCTACATGTGGGACGAGACAATAGGAGCTCGAGGTGCAAACCAAATTGCCTCATGTTTGTGGCACTTCTGCAACAATTTGTCCTCCGAAGTAAAAGAACTGATTTTTTATTCGGATACTTGTGGTGGTCAAAACAAAAACAATGTCGTGGCAATGATGTTTATGTTTTTGCTACATAATCATCCGACGCTGCAAAAGATAAATCACAAATTTCTCCTCAGTGGGCACACACATATGGAGTGTGACTCTGACCACGCTATTATTGAGAAAACAAAAAAGAGAACACAAATGAGAATAAATCATTTGTATGATTGGGTGCAGCTGGTGAGGACTTGCAAAGTTCAGAAACCATTTAAGGTCGTGGTGATGACGGTAAATGATTTCTTGGATTTTGCTGAACTAAAAGCCAAGAAAGGACCCTTTACTATCAAAAAACTGGACGATTCTGGGGACAAATTTCTATGGCAACCTATTAAATGGCTGCAATATAATAAAAACAGCGTAGGAAAAATAAATTTCAAGAAAAGCCTGGATCGCGAACCCACTTTCGAGTCAGTGAACTTTCGGAAAAGAGGAAAAACCACCATAGATGTCTTTAGGTTGAGCCAAATCTCCAAGGAAGCTTTGCCAATCAGTGCAGAGAAAAAAAAGGATTTGATGGACATGATTGACCTGATTGACGATTCGTTCAAAGAGTTTTATATTAATATAAAAACTGTCGGTGATGTCTCTGCATCTACTGATCCAGATTTGGACGAAGACAACCCAGATGAAGAGGATTCTGAGGTCTAATAAAATACGAATGGTCTGCGACGAGGTTGAGGAGTCAACGTAGTCATTTGTGTTAGTAACATACTTGTATCTGTTTGATGACGTTGTTTGTGGTCCAATAAAGCAATTTTCTATTTTTTTATAAATTTTTTTATTGCGAAAATACTAAACTGATAGTTTCGTGGTGTTTGAATTAAATATTTCTTCAGTTAAAACAACATTAATTGATTTGAGTGAGTAGCAGCAAATTAAATATTTTTTTTATGTTTGTCATCTGTTTGCTATCCAATTAAAATAATGTGGTTGTCATTAAATTACATTGTTTACTTACTATAACTTCCCACTCAGAAGGTGAATAAGTTGATAACTGTTGGTGAACAAGTTGACAACTCGGTGCATAAGTTGATAACTCGTTGGTGAACGACTTGACAAGTCTATTATTTTGCAATCTATGGAAAATTTCGTTTATTTATTGTCATCATTGAAAAGATGGCACAAAATAACCTTTAAAACAACTTAAACACATATGTAAAATTAATTAACCGATTTACCAGAAGACGCCAAAACTTTAAAATGGCCGTCCTGACAAATTGCAGTTTTAGACATGTCAACATATTCACGCCAGCCACGGATATAATACTAAAGAAATTGAATTTATACAATGCAAAGATAGTTATACAATCTTCAGCAGCTCCAACAATACTATTTAATGCTATCAATTTAGCCGCCCCTGTTCTTGTGGAGCAGGACCGGCATCGAGCCAAGCATTTTTATCAGTGATATAATCGTCGAACTTGTAATATGCTTTCTTACATAGTGTGCGTTTAATGCATGTTTTAAATTTCGTTTCATTCAGTTCAAGAATACTTTGTGGAATTTTATTATAGCATCTCAAACAGTACCCCATGAAAGATGAAACTGATGAGAAGAGCCCTTTGCCCTGCAGCAGGTTAGTAGGTACCTACTTGTTATTATGATGAAGCGAAGTAGTCGCTTTATCATCATTGGCAACCAATTAGTTTTGTGGATTTTGCGCTAGGACACCGGGTAACCGGGAGCTATACAAAGATGGGCTGTGTATCCAGCTGACAGCTGAGTGATGCAATTTACAGAAAGAAGATTAAAATATTCCACAGGTAGAAGCACAACGGCCAAGTTATCAGTTTCAGAAGGTAAAACAATAAAAAAGTAATAACAACTAAAAAACCCGACTAAAAGCAGGAAAACAAGCGGAGAGATGGAAAATCCCAGTATCTACAACTTTGCCCGATCTGGGAATCGAATCCAAGACTCAGCAGTGCTTGCGACGACATCAGTCTAGACCAACGAGGCAATTATCAAAAATAAGAAGGTCAAATAAATATTTCATGTCTAAACAAGGGTATAAGGTCAAGGGTGTACGTTTGGCGGGTTTGATTGGCCTAATTACTGTGTGATTAGGGGTCGCGAGCTTGGCTGTGCACCTGCGCCTCCTGGTGGCTGGCGTGCGCAGCTTGCGGCGTTCGGCTTGCGTCGGCCGCGCTCGGGACGCGTCGTCGGTGTTCGTCACAGCCTCACAGGGGAGGAGACCTACACACAATGTAGCACACCACACCAACAGAATACCTATGGCCCAGCAGGATCATCCCATGAGCTGGAACTTTTATTTTCTAAGAGGTTTATTTTTTTTATTTCAGCATTCTACATTTTTCTGTGTCGTAAACCTAACTCCTAACAGGCAGCTTCACTATCCAACTCCACTTCCAAATTCACCGAATTAAATATTACCTCCTCCCGACCTTGAGTTGTCCTATTCATCAGTAATGCCAATTCGTCAAATTGTGATGAACACAAGGTAACGATTCACAATGGCGTGCGTTGTCGGGACGATCCTCGGGTGGGCCGCACCCGGCGCCCGCCACCCTACCCCGGGCGACGGGCGCGGGCCGCGCGGGCTCACGCCTCTCGCAGCTCTCGCTCAGTGCCTTACGAGGCGCGACCGCGAGCAAGCGCCCGCTGCGCCCACGACGCCCGATGGCATGTAGTGAAGTGCACGCGACTTCATGACACAGTGCTGATACATCACACACAGGAGCTCGGCTGCTCAGGACGCTCCAGGCAGGTTGCATGACCGCCACCATGGGCTGTGCCAGGGGACTTTGCACCGCTGAGAAAATATTCATCTTCATCAACATCGCCTTCGCGGTCAGTATTCCCAGCCAGCATTTTAAAAACCATAATAAGTATAGTATTTTTGAGATTGTCTTGGAATTAACACCTTAGTTCCCCCTATTTTGTTTTGAAAAAATATTACAGGTACCTAGTAAAGTATCTACTTAAGTATTTTATAATAGAAACTATTATACCCTCAATTATGAATTACTTACTTTACTAGAGTTGGATAACTTGGTAAATAATTAAACTTCAACGTAAGAAAGTAATGTCAAAATTAAAATCTTAGCAACGAACAATACAAATTAAGTTGAGCCATTACGTACTGGCTGTTATCTGAACTTTTACGAATACTTCATAATCGTAATATTCAAGGTCTTACGTTTCGATGGTCAGACCGGTTTAAACGTCCGTCTCAGCGGTGTTGGTATCTCGCAACGTGAAGAATGCAGCTTGTAAACAATGCTGGCTCCTCGCGCGGTGCACGCTGCACGCGGCGCGCGCTCATGAGCGGTGAGGCGAGTTTACAAAAAGTACGCTCTAGTGACACCCCCGGAGCTAATATCAGCTACCTGCAATGCAACCCCGATCATCGCGCAGCCCTGCGTTTATTAATATAAGGCATACTTTTATTTTAATGCATCACCATCTCTTTGATGAATAGGTAGGTAATAGTTTATCTTGATTCAAAACTTTAGAAATCTGTTTTTTTTCATCTTTAGCGAAAGCTCAAAAAACTAATTATTCACACTCATATTTAAAGCCCGTCCTAGGGCTTGATACTAATGAATAAAAATGTGTTCTCAAGATAATTTTAAAATCGACTAACCGGCTTTTTTAAAAGTTATGATAGCAAAAGGTACTCTAGATTAGTCTACATGACGCTGCTTTGAAAATCAACATAGCCTTATACCCTGAAGAGTGTGTGTTCGATCGCTTTCCTAGCATTATATTTTAGCAGTTTAACTTCGTGCTCGGTAGATGGTTTTGTTAATTTCACTCCATTTTCTGAATTGCGGTGCATGATTTTGTTTTTTGTGAAAAGAGTATATCTCAAAGTTGGTCCCATTTAAAATTGAAAAATCGTGTTTGGGCTCATTTCATGAACCTTGATGAGAACTTTACGATGGAGACGGAATCAGTCGCAAGAGATCCGCAGCAGTTTACAGCAGCTATATCGCGTCTCGGCTCATTTCCTGCAGCTTGATGAGAACTTTAGACCTAGGTGAAGTATGACTGTCATCGAAGGTCTGATGATGGAAACAGAAGGCAGTTGCAAGAGGTCCTCAACAGTTTACAGCAGCTTTGGGCTCATTTCATGCACCTTGTTGAGAACATAAGACCTAGCTGGAGTATACCTAAGACATAAGACCTACCTACTGTCATCGAGTGACTAAGGATGAAGACGTAAGGCTCTCGAGGGAAGGCCTTATTTGGAATAAAAATAACTAGAATAATTTAGCGATTAATGCAAATATTTCCGAGAAATTAAATTGTTCCCTACTTGAATCTTATACTACAATATTATAAAGCTGAAGTTTGTTTGTTTGGTTGCACACGCTAATTTCAGGAACTACTGTTTCGAATTGAAATATTCTTTCAGTGTTGGATAGCCCATTTATCGAGGAAGGCTATAGGTTAAAAAATAAAAAATAAATAAATAAATTTATTAATTATCGCTACAAACAATACGAGCGGAGCATCAATGAAAAATATTGCAAAAACAGTGAAAATTTATTGCTTTTGAGAGCCCTTGCGTGCGTTGCTTAAACGGTTAAAGTTACGCAACAATGATTTATGACGGAGTCGTTCCTCTTAAAAAATTCTAAAAAACCGCGATAGCAATATATGTCTATCTGTTAAGTTAAGGTTGACTCACACTCTCTCTAATCCTCTTTCTTCCTTATGTGACGGAGACGAAGTTGCGCGGGTCAGCTAGTATTTTTCTAGTTATTATACCTCATTAGATAGCTAATAAAACGAGGATTTGTACAATAATTTGCACATTGAGTTTGATAGAAACATTGCGAAAACAAAAATGCTTTAATTAACATAGACGATTTTCTGACATTTTCGAATAAATTTTAAGTACACTAGTGTTCGACCGAAACCGAAACGGAATTTCGGCAACGGTCTCAGTTTCGGCCGATGCCGAAACCGAAACTTCCTTACAAGGATCATGTTTTGAGGGAAAAATAATTTTATTATACGGATACCTGAGTATGTAGGTACTTATGTAAGTACCCACTTATGTAGTAACTTTATTTGATACCTTGGTAATAAGTATTAAAATGAACTTTGAAACTCTAAATCCATTATATTATCACCACTAATGCATTATAGTGAGTACCAAGTACCGAACTAATGTTTGTTTAGGTATAGCATTAGCGTTAGAGTTAAATTAACTAAAAAAATATTTAGATAGTTAGGTTAAACTTGATTCTACTATAATCTATGTATTAGTTTGTTATACTGAATTATTATTTTTTTATTACTACCTTACTCTTATGCTATATCACATGATAAAACTTACCGAGTTCAAAATAAATCACACGAAAACTCACAACAAACAAAACGAACTGCAAGCACAAGCCAGTCACGACATGATAAGGCACGTGGACGCGGCAAAATGTCTTCGTCGCTTTGATGGAATTCAACGCGCCGGCCGCTGAACTTGACCGATCACAGCGCGAGAACTCCTGAATGCAGGTTCGGTTTCGGTCGTAGTTTCGGTAGGTTTGCCGCCGAAACCGAAACCCGTTTTTTTGCCGAAACTCGACCGAAACTTTCGGTCGGACGGAAACTACACTACACTACGAAAATGGTTCTCTTGAATATTTTTACGTCCAGTTCTGTGAAAAAGCATCAGTTACCAATATCAAAAGAAATTGTAGTCTAAAAATTGGATATTTTAGAAATAAAGGGTAGTATTTAAACGAGCGAACATAAATTCAAATTAAAGGTGTCAAAAATATTGAAAATGGGCTACTGAAATACTAAGTGAGCGACAAACAGTGGGCTAATACTAATGTTTAAAACAGCGACTTGAAAATAGAAATTTGAGTTACTAGTTGTTCAGTACGATTATGTGATAATTCAAGGACTCCTGTAAAAAACTTAAAACAAGGTTATTAATCACTAGATTGTAGATAAGGCGTAGTCGACGAACCCCCGCTGAGTGGGGCTCCTATTTCTGTTTACAGAGTTTAAAGTAACCTAACACGAAGGGGATGGCGGGGTCTTAGTTCGCTCACTTCGCTCGCTCACTAGACTCGCTCGCTAACCTAACCTGTCCGAGTCGGGGTGCCACAAGTCTCTCTCAGCATTCGCTCGCTCTTGCTTCCTTAATTCTCCTTGCCGCAATGACCAGATAAATAGTTACTTACTTTGGTACAATAGTCGCCCATTTAGTATATTGGTCGCCAATTAAATTTTTATTCGCCCGATTAATAATTTCCCATTGAAAAATAGGATCTTTTAAAAAAATACTTGAAATATGCATTACATCGACAACAATGAACAAATAAATAGACCAAATTGGCCTTTAATGGATGCACGCAGGTTACACTATTACGCCACAATATGAATTCGTCGAATTTGAAGTTATTCATGAACGAAAAAAAAATATTCGAAAATAATTTAAAAAAAAAGTCTTGTGCGGGGGGATTTTTTTTTAAATTTTCATCTCCACTCTAGAAACTCAATTAAAAACTCCAATGAAAATCCGACCACTATAAACGTTCCACCTGTCTAATTGCACTCGACTGTAACAAAGTTGGAGATTGAAGAAAAGATTGGATTGTGTCATTGTGTGACGGCTGATGGGGAGAATGGAAGAGATAACCTTTTTCGCTGATCCCGAGTTACGTGGGACAAGGGCGTGCCCTGACTGCAGGTTAAAAAAATATGTTGGCATTAGTTGGATCATGGCTGAGTATAGCATCAAAACTTATACTAACCGTGAAAGCTTAAAACAGTGTTTTAGTCTATCATCACTAAAACTTGGAAGTTATTGGCAGATTGTTAAGTATTGTGTATATTTCTGACATCAGTTAAGTTGTGCTGACTGCTGAGGTGCTTACTCACAACATGTTATGTTGACACCAGTTGCTTCAAGTTGTTTCAAATGATGGGATGGGAGGGCTTGAAGACAAACGAGATGTACTGGGTAAAGAAAGGCAGTATTGGAGTTGCACCAAGAGAAGCAAAATAAATGCATGTGTCGCCGCTCTCCACCAGGCGAGACCGAGCTCATACAAGAGCAAGCCCATTTAGAAACTTAAAGGACTTCATGCAACAATACAATAACTTGTTCACTATTTTAGACCTTCGTGTTGGATATAAACTTGTCTTATGCGTACTGCAGATACTCGAGATAATAATACATGTTCTAGTAAACTATGATTTGAACACGGCAGCACGATAATAATATCTACAGGACTGTATCTTCATACAAACGGTCGGAACGCCAGTCATAGCTACACGCCTCGAGTTTGGTACCCACTCGGTTCCCAAGAAGTCACTAATGCGCCCCACTGACGAACGAACGTTGTGATGGTTTTGTAAGCAGTAAGCGTGCGATTTGTGAATATTTTATTAAAGTAAGAACAAGTACCTATTTACTAAATGTGGCAAAGAGAGAATAAACTATAATATTGTGCTGTCTTTGGTTGCTTGAACACAACGCCTCCAGAGATAACATTTTTTAAATTACTTGGAAACTCCGAAAGGTAAGACAGCAAAATAATTTATGTACAGTAGACGCTCAAAAGTGCACTACCATGCTAAAGATTATATTGCTATGAACTGTGCGAGCGCGATACAGCAGTGTGTGTGCGTGTGCGTGTATGAGTGATGTCTCAACATTCCATACATAACACACACTAATGAACTGTCGTCACACTACGCAAAATAGCATTATATTTCTGTTGCATTTAGAATACACATCATAGTGATGGCCTGTTCTTACCATTGCATTGTTAAAATTCGCGTAGTATTAACATGGGTTGGTAGCTGTTTGGGCTGAGCATGGGTTCACGATCAAAGAAGTCCAAGTTCGAATCCATGTTATTACAATGTGGGGCTGTTTATTGCTTATTATTTTTTTTTTTTATAAGAAGTTAAATGTTAGATAGTTATTGTATTATTATTTAACCTCATTAATTGATTTTATATTATGTTTTCGGTGTTGGAAGGTGGACATAAAAAAATCATGCTGAATGATAACAAAAATGTTTATTCGTTTTATTTATTTATAAAATTAACAAACTTTTATGAGAATTGTGACGTCACATTCCTATCTAGGCAAAAAAAGTTCTCTTATCACCGTTCATAAGATTTTTTGTTGTATACCCACTTAGTCAATTCATAATAAGAATAACATAACACGGAAAGGATATTCTAATAACACAAAAATAATTGTTGATACCCGCTTATTATAGGTATTATAATAAGCGGGTATTCAGCAGAGTTCATTGAATACTAATATATGAGTTAGACTTTATGAACGTGTTTTTTATATACATCACATTGAATGTATTGAGGTTATAGCTTAAGTGTTCATTTTCTTGACGAAAAGAGTATTTAAACTAAACCCCAATTTAAGATCATTAAATTTAAAATTTATTTCTTAATTTTTTTTTTTTATTTACGGTTATGTTAATATTACTAAATATTTAGTTACCCGGTCTACTTATTAAATTAGGTATTATTATTTTTTCGCCATAAATGAAGTCTTCCTTTTGGCAAGACTTGAAAGTCTTCTCGTCAGAAAATACAGTCACCTCCCAGTTAAAATCTAAATAATCTCGAGCAAAACGTAGTCTTTCCTCTCTGTGTTTTTGTGTCAAAAATGGTTTTTAGCTGGCTTCCGATGATGTAAACCTTCAGCATGGACTGCATGGCGAACAGTCTGTAATGTAGTATCCAATTTCTCTGCAAACATTATAGTTGGAATGAAACCATTGGTTTCATATTCTTCCACCATAAAACGTCGCTGAGTCGGGTTAATAAGCGGCGACCTTTCACTTCTTAGACGACTCTTCAGACTACCTTCTTCCTCAAACCTCTTTACCCAACGGCTAACAGAATTTCTAAAAAAAAAACAAAATATGATTACACACTTGCAACTTGCAATTTATTTAATAATTAGAAAATCACACACCACAACTATCGTCATAATAATTATAATTTTTAAAAATAACTTACACATTTTAAGCCTGTTTCAGTTGAAATTGAGAAATATTAAGCCCATTTTTACGCAAAGTGACAATATTTGCCCTGTCATCAATACTAATATTAGCTTGCATCTTGAATAAAGACAATCAAACAATACGCTAATCGTAATAATAACACAAAGGCTCGTTACAAAGTTCACCAACTAACAACGTCATAACTAACTACTTTGTCCAATCCAGAAGTTTATTTTGTTTCACATTCACCCTCATCTTTTTTGTTAATAATAAGTTCCAACTAATATTTAGAAAAACATATCTCATCGGGTCTAACGTATCATTTATAATTAAAACACAAAAAGTGTAATGTCACTTGGGTTGGAACGCAGGCTACACCGTGCGAGACATTTTATCTATAGCGTTAACCGCTAAGCCAGATAGACACATAATGTTAGTTTGAAATTAAATATCACTAACTTAATACTCCGTCGCGACATGACAGGCTTGTCACTAAGGCAAATGATCATTATATCGCACTCTTTCTGACTAGATAATTATGAAAGAGTGCGATATACGAGATCGTGTATGTGTGCAAAATGTTTGTTATGGAAAAAGGTCGTAAGTGCGACTTGTTTTGATGCGATCGTTTTGTGAAACTGCTACTGCACTTATGGTCTCTACTGTACATATACCTACTGGTAGATACGTAATTTGTTTATTTTTGATAAGTAGGTATTTCGCTTATTCCACCTAGTAAAATAGTTACTTGGATTAATGAATAAATAAGTGGATAAAGTGACATAAGGGACACACGAGTGATTAGGTACCTACGCTGAACTACGCTTGCGTTAAAAAAAGTCTCGCCTTTATAATTTTTATTAAATCTACTAGTCAAAAGACACGACTTGTGTTTTTTATTGAACACTTCTTATTTTATTCACAACTAACTTAATTTTTTTAAATAAAAAAATATAATATTTACAATCACAAAACTAATAAAACATATTTTTTTGTTAAATAGATACCGACTTCAAAAACACAGAAAAGTGAAAAATAACTTTAGCTTCTCAAGTCGGTGACTTTTGTTTGTTTGATTTATTTTTTTTGTCACCGACTTCTGAATCTGATGATGATGATGATTACCAGGCACAAATATCTGAATTGCGTTAGAGAGTATATGAAAAACATTGTATGTGCCTACAAAATTTGAGGGTTGCCCTCGATTTCCCTGGAATTCCATCACCAGATTCTGATTTGGTGACAATGAGACTACCTCATTAGTATAAAATAATAAAAAAAGAATTATGAAAACCGGTCTACGATTGGCGGAGAAATCGGTGAACATAGGTACGTGAAAAAAATACATACAGTCGAACATAGAAACTCCTCCTTTTTTTAAGTCGTTTATAATTTGTCAAAGGAAGGGGGGAGGGTTTTGGTGAAACATTAGTGAACCGTGGCTTATCCCCAATGAAATGGATATTAACATACCTAACTGTTGAAATGTGGGTGTACTGTAGACTACTCATCTCAGAGCATTCAAGTGTGATGTTATGTTATGATGTTGTGTAAACAATGAACATCCAAGCGATTGCAGCCATCGCGACAGTTTTGCTGTCTATTATTGAAGAGTTCCATAGCAAATCTCCGAAGATCAGCATCAGATCTTCACCAAATTTAAATGGGACCACCGCGGAATAATATTCTTTCAAACAAAAAAACAATCATCAAAATCGGTTTACAATTTTATTGGCGAAGATATCGCTGAAAATACACACAAAAAAAAATCGGTCGACTTGATAACCTGCTCTTTTTGGAAGTCGGTTAAAAAGAAAGTCAACTAAGTAGATGAAATTAAAATACTGTAGGCGCGGCAGCCCTGTCGCTTACGAAAGTACAGCCCGGCTGTAGGTAATTATTTCAAGGATAGGGCCGAGTCACAATACTGTATATATTTACACTGTGACGGCAGTGAAGCGCGCTCGCCGCGCTTCCTCTGCATGATAGGGATCTGGAGTGCTCTGGAGTGCCGCTGAAGTGAACGCGCGTTCTCCGGCCGCACTGAAGTACCCCGCACTCCGCAAGTGTGGAGCACCTGTGTCATCGACATCCGTCTGCTCGTCTTACTGCCTCACTGTAGCCCCATAAGTTAAGTTTATTATTATTAGCGTCGTCGTCTTGTCAGCTCCCCGATCTGTTGTGTAGCCGGCCTAGATGTTGTTTGTCTTCCTGCTTCCTGCAGTCATACTAAGACTTGTTTTAGTTCAGCTGCAGGTGTAATACTCCAGGTTTATGCTAGGGAGTTAGTTGCGCCACTGCTTCTCGAGCTAAAACGGTGGCAAGTGGTGAATGGCGGGCGGTTTCTAAGGTTTGGTTTGACTACTATGTAGTTTTGAGTTTTTGACGTTCAGAAAGTACTGATTCCCGGCCATTCAATCAAGGATTTTTGTCCGAAGGGGTTCTACAAAGACTGACTTCTTTGTTTCCGATGACTAACAGTAACAAGTGGTAATTCCAAAAACTCATACAAATTGCAATACCTGAAATCATGCACGTTCATCATTACTCATGTTATTTGTAGCGTAATAAATATAACTCATTGACAATATTTCCCATTGACAATGTTTTCTGTAAGTACCTACTTAGGTGTTCATTCGGCGAATTAATAATAATCCCCTTTTGCTTCCTTTGCCACTTACGGCATTTCATACAAACTATCATCTTTTGCTCCCTTTGCCACTTACGGCATTTCATACAAACTATCATCTTTTGCTTCCTTTGCCACTTACGGCATTTCATACAAACTATCATCTTTTGCTTCCTTTGCCACTTACGGCATTTCATACAAAGCATCATCTTTTGCTTCCTTTGCCACTTACGGCATTTCATACAAACTATCATCTTTTGCTTCCTTTGCCACTTACGGCATTTCATACAAAGTATCATCTATTGCTTCCTTTGCCACTTACGGCATTTCATACAAACTATCATCTTTTGCTTCCTTTGCCACTTACGGCATTTCATACAAACTATCATCTTTTGCTTCCTTTGCCACTTACGGCATTTCATACAAACTATCATCTTTTGCTTCCTTTGCCACTTACGGCATTTCATACAAACTATCATCTTCTGCTTCCTTTGCCACTTACGGCATTTCATACAAACTATCATCTTTTGCTTCCTTTGCCACTTACGGCATTTCATACAAACTATCATCTTTTTTTTTCGAAATGCCTGAATCGATTTTAATGAAACTGCATACGCATAAGCAGGATACATAGGTCTAAAAAGTTATCACAGAACATTTTAGAAAAATAGTGTCAAAGCTAAATTAGACCGATTTTAGATTGTTCATGGAAACAGAATTATCCAAATACCGGTTTTTTAAAAAGACATTTCGAAAATGTTCTCTGATAACTTTTTACACCTATGTATCCTGCTTATACGTATGAAGTTTTATTAAAATCGGTTCAGTCATTTCGGACTTAAAAGTGTGTATGAAATGCCGTAAGTCGTAAGAGCGATCAAGGAAAACCACCATTTTATTATTGAACTACGTATTATTAGTAAAACATTCTGAACCTACATTCATTCATTTCATTGAACGCAGGGGCTGTAGCAAATCGTGCGAGGTAATTACATATTCGTCATGATTGAAACAAAGCACTGCACACTGTTTGTTTTAGATACTTCCTACTACTTATACAGACCAGCTGGGACTGTTTCCTACTACTTATACAGACCAGCTGGGACTGTTTCCGATCAGCTGTGCTATCGTAGTCGAATTCCATAAAATATCCGACTCCTAGTAAACTTCAGTTACCCGCGTGACACGTCATACGCCATACGTGTGACGGTCATGAGACAGTCTGAGTCAGGATAGGCCACTCTGCTCTGTCTTACCAACTTACCACCAAGAACGCTTCGGCTTTTTAGCTCTCCGTCCTTACTTTGTCCGGATTTATTGTCATTTTTTTTTAAAACAGCAAATATGATTAAATAAAACGTCCGGTCTCCTTTGTAAATGTCCGTAACTGTACATCTACCCCCTCCAATCTTTTCCCCATCTTGCGATCCTGTGCTTCCAAGCGCCAGGGTAGTCCGCCAAATTTAAATTTTCTTACCTTTTATGCAATTACAGGTCAGGGTCAGGTTAAATGTTTAATTCGCGACCGTAACAAATATGGCTTTACAGAGTTATAGTCACTAAACTCATCATTACGGCCCTCTAAGTTCATTTAATCCCATTTAAGGACTATTTCATGAAAACGTCATTCAATGGGATTATAATTCTGTAACTACATACGTGTTACCAGAGTGTAAATTTGCCGTGGTGTCACGGTTGCGAATTATATTTTGTTTCACATAATTATTGCTTTTTTTTTCCGGATGGGAAATCATCAAATGACCCCCCCCCACTCTGGGCGGAGCGGAAGGGAGTGTCAGACTTGTACTGACTAAAACCCATCCATGTTCCTTCTTTGCCCTTTGTGTTCCAGGGCCACGGTATCTCTTTCGAACAGTCCCGCAGCCCTGGTAGGCATCGGCCCTTGCGGACCCCTACTTATTTGCTGACATCTCTTTGAGGCGCACGTGGAACACGAACGCGCCGTCGACACGGCCTGTCGTCATAAGACGGCCGGACGGCGAGCTAGCCCATAACTTGCCGTCCACAGGACCGCGCCTACGGTGGCCGGGAGCCACCACGTGACCCCCGACGCCCAGGGCGTCTCCCGCGGCGGCTGGGACGTGAGGTTCTTTCCCTCTCACGTCCCGCCACCTCCTTCACTAGCATGACTGCTTCACAGAAGGTGGTGACGGCTTCCCATTCCCTCTCGCTCCGGACCATGGCTTGAACCAGGGCCGGACGCGAGAGATCGCCGCCGCCAATCGCCGCTACAAGGACACGGCGGTGCTCCGCCCAAGCGGGGCAGACCTCCACGGTGTGCTCCACCGTGTCCTCCGGACGATCCTCGCAGTGGAAACACCCGGGCGTTTCCTCCCGCCCGATTCGGTGCAGGAACCTCCCGAAACAACATAATTATTGCTTGACACTGACCTACAAATTTCAAAAAACCTAAGAAAATAATTTAGCCTCTAGCCTGTGATAATAAACTTATAAACCAAGCGACTGTGTGCCAAAGTCACCCCCTGTCGAGGCGAAGCGCCGAGCCTCGGCGCTTCGCCTCGGCTTGGCAATCAGTCAGATCCAGCGTACCCCACAGGGGGTGCCTTTGGCGCACTGTCGCTTGGTTTATAAGTTTTTTACTACTGGCTGGAGGCTTTACACTCAAGGCACCCACAGGATAGTCCGGTTAAGCAGAAGCCAGCCTCATAGCTTGACGTGCGAGATGCAATTAGGAAAAAAGTGCGTAACCACTATTTAAGTCAGAATAAATAGCTCTCTCTCTATTAGAAGTCGAGTCATGGTAATTATTATTAGGTTTCTCGTTTTTAATTTTGGCATTTGTTAAAATATGTATTAGTTTATTTTATTTGTATATAAGTATTAGTATCATTATAAGTGCCTATATAAATTTTCGATAGCAAGAAGTTATTTTTATATATTTATTTTGTACCCTATCACAATGTTTTCTTATTTAACCCAAAGGTTGACTGGTAGAGAATGCCTTGTGGCATTAAGTCCGCCTATGTATCACTATTGCACATGAAGTTTAAATAAATAAATAAATAAATATAAAAAACCTCGGCTTGGCACAATGTAAACCTTAACTCGTACATACTTGTCTTACTATAAGTAGTATTGTTTACATTACTCACGATCGTGATCCATACATAAAATTAAATCACTTAACCGCGAAATGCGCGTGAACTAGTTTATTTTAAACACGTGTTGAAAGTCCAATACTTACGGCACTCCTGGCTGTAACGCGGTGGGTATGCTCCTACCTATTGTGTGCGTTACAAACAAGTTAGTACATACATAGTTATTCATTGTTGACCACTGACCGTCCACTGACCATGCTGTCTACAGCGAGCACGGCCGCGCGCCTGCTTGTTGCTGATAACTTGAATGAGGTTGCTAATACTCGCTAGTTGTCACTTGTTGACCGTCGCACCTCCTTTATCACGACGAGGGTCGCTCCAACCTTCAACATGAAGTGGTTACGATCTTGACTTTATATCTGTTAGAAAATAGAAGGCCCCTGAGTATTACTCGATCATTACAGCATCGTCAAGTCGATTGATTGATACACAGGGCATAAACGACGAGTCTTAGGTCACGTGATGCGGTGGGGCTTAGCATACGGCACTCGTTTTACCACTCATTTACACTGACAAGTTTATTTGATACGCAAATATTATGCACTATCTATGTACTGTAAGTAATTACGCATTTAGTCAGTAAATAAATACATTATGGTTTAGCAATTTGTTTGTCTATATCAAGCAAGCAATTGCTTGACATAGACAAAGAATTTCTTATTTTATTGCTGAGCAAGCAGAACCCGACGACTCGACTCATATTGTAAACTACTACTAGAATAGGCGCTACTGCTGACATCACACTCGTGTTGTGTCTAATGCGAGTGTTTCTCGTGCTCGCATGCTTGCGTGTTTGACTCACTAATTGTATATGAAATACCGAAGACTTGTCAATACTATGATTAACAGTAGCGGGGTCACGGACTCCGGTCGAGCCCGCGAGTTGACCTCGCACCGCGTCGGCGTCTTCGAGCATCTCACTTATTTGAATACTTAAATTACTGCTCTTACATCAATTAGTCGGCCTTGATCGGCCATCAACGTGTTTGTCCGTACACTTAGCGGGCCGCCCGCCGCTACCCGCCACGCGTGACCCGCGGTAAAAACAAACTTGCTATCGGTTCACATAAAAAACGTTGATCAAAGATCGAACGGCGAGAGGAAGTTCGGTATCTCAGTTGTACAATATTTATTATGCTTCTTACGATTTGATCTGTGTTGCTAATCGGCTAGTTCATTGCCATGTTTCTTTCCGGTTTATTTGACGCTTATTTTTATCCTACTCCTTTTACTTATTGCTGTACTGCTACCATTTACCAAAACTAAAAGATTTATTAGTTTAATATTAGTTTCCACTTGGTTTAGATGGTTTTGCAATTCGCTGCAGCAGCTGTCAGTTGCAGATGTCAGGCTGTGATTAATTTCTGCGCTAATACCTAATAAATATTGTCGACGAAGCACAAGAGTTCGTGAATAAGCATTGGCATTCTTTGGTATGTACCTACAGACCTACATAGTACAACGTGATGACTTATAATGAGTAAAGCAGGTAGACAGTTTGAATAGGAAATTATGCTTAATCCGCGTACACGTTCGGATTCCGATCATCGGAGTGCCGCGCTGGCGGGCGGGAGGGAATTCTCTGAATACCGATGTGTAGGCTAGCGGCTCTCTTAAGCAACTGTAAGTGCTTTAGACATGTGATATAAATACGCGGTCTTTTTTTTCCGGATGGGAAATCATCAAATGACCCCCCCTACTCTGGGCGGAGCGGAAGGGAGTGTCAGACTTGTACTGACTAAAACCCATCCATGTTCCTTCTTTGCCCTTTGTGTTCCAGGGCCACGGTATCTCTTTCGAACAGTCCCGCAGCCCTGGCAGGCATCGGCCCTTGCGGACCCCTACTTATTTGCTGACATCTCTTTGAGGCGCACGTGGAACACGAACGCGCCGTCGACACGGCCTGTCGTCATAAGACGGCCGGACGGCGAGCTGGCCCATAACTCGCCGTCCACAGGCCCGCGCCTACGGTGGCCGGGAGCCACCACGTGACCCCCAACGCCCAGGGCGTCTCCCGCGGCGACTGGGACGTGAGGTTCTTTCCCTCTCACGTCCCGCCACCTCCTTCACTAGCATGACTGCTTCGCAGAAGGAGGTGACGGCTTCCCATTCCGGACCATGGCTTGAACTAAGGCCGGATGCGAGAGATCGTCGCCGCCAATCGCCGCTATGAGGACACGGCGGTGCTCCGCCCAAGCGGGGCAGACCTCCACGGTGTGTTCCACCGTGTCCTCCGGACGATCCTCGCAGTGGAAACACCCGGGCGTTTCCTCCCGCCCGATTCGGTGCAGGAACCTCCCGAAACAACCGTGTCCGGTGAGGACCTGCGTCAGGCGGTAGGTGAGGGCGCCGTGGCGCCTCTCTAGCCACTCCTCAAAGAGGGGACTTATCGCCACTATGGTGGCGTGCCCTGAAATACGCGGTCTTACATTAGTTACAGATAGCTTCCGCCGGTCAGGTATACAATAACGGGACTTGAGGGCATTTTCTCAAATTATTACCCAAGGAAGGATACGAAGTTGGGAATAACACCAAGTCATACATTTTGGCATAAAGAAAGCTAGCTCGAGATCAAATAATCCCGCGGGAACGCACTACGGGAATAAAACGTATCTTATGAATTGGATATGATTTGGAGATACTTCCACACTTCCCGCATAATTCGACCAAACTATTGATGGAGGGATTGAAAAGATATTGAAGTATTGCTAGGATTACAGTGACCCCTGAGATGACTAAAAGAAACGAGATGTGTCCACCCTTTTTTTTTTTTTTTTTTTTTTTTCTCGATGTGGAAATCCTCAATGGATGTCCTCCGCCCTGGGGAGAGCGGAGGGGTCTGTCAGACTCGTACTGACTAAAACCACACCGGTGTTCCCTCGCACACTTGCGTCGGGGGGCAACGGGATCTGATGCGACTTCCGCTGCCCCAGACTAGTGCCGGCCCGCCTGACCTGCGGGCCTCGGTCCCGGGGGGGAGTGAGGTGTAAGACTCCCCCCGTTACGTCTGAGAGAGGCGCGCGTGGAACACTACGCGCCGCCGTCTCGGGTCCAGTATGATCGGGGGCGACGGATGTCCCCGAATCCGTCGCCCCTGGACCTATTTAGGGGGGCCGGAAGAGGGCGTTGTCCGCCCTCTGCCGACGCCCGGTGCGTCTGCTGCGGGAGGGGCGAGAGCTCGTCATCTCCCTCTCCCTTTCCGCAGCCTCCTTCTGCGACATGACGGTTTCGCAGAAGGACATCACCGCGTCCCAGGACTCTGCGCTGCCGACCATCGAGCGAATGACGGTCGGCAACGACAGGTCTCCTCCTACTTCCGTAACGAGCGCACGGCGCGGCTCATCCCACGCGGTGCACTCGGCCAGCGTATGCCGCGCCGTGTCCTCTACACAATGGACGCAGTGATGGCACCGGGCGTCCGGCTCCCTGCTTATGCGACACAGGTACTTCCCGAAGCAGCCGTGCCCCGAGAGCACCTGCGTCGCCCGGAACGTCAGGGAGCCGTGCTTCCTCCCGAGCCAGTCGTCGAGTACTGGCCGGATCGCCTCGACTGTGTCGAGGCCGGCGGTAGGGAGCTCTAGCCTCCCCCGCCATTCCGCCACCATGACCTGTCGGAGCTGAGACCGGTACAACGTGATCTGTCGCTGCACCAGCCTCTCGCCCCGATCATTGGCCTCCTCGCGCCACTGGTGCAGTGTGGCGAGGGTCTTCGCCTCCAGGTCCCACGGCGGGGATCCGGCCAGTACACAAGCCGCCTCGTAGGAGATCGTGCGATAACCCCGAATGACCCTGACGGCCATCGCTCTCTGCGGTCTTCGCAGAACCGCGATAGTGCGGGCCGTCAGGTCTGTCGCCCAAATCGGGGCCCCGTAAAGGGCCATCGATCGCACGATCCCCACGTACAACCGCCTACAGGCGGTACTCGGGCCCCCCAGATTGGGAAGCAGCGTTGACAGCGCGCCCGCCGCGCCCATCAACTTGGGCACCAGCCGCTGAAAGTGGGGGCCGAAGTCCCAACGGCTGTCGAGCACCAATCCTAAGTACTTCATGGTTGACTCGACAGCGATCCGGACCCCACCGACCACAATGTGTGATCCCAACGGCGGCGCCCGTCGGGGGCCATGAAAAGCAATGGCCTCCGACTTGTTGAGGGCCACTTCCAGCCCCAGGCGTCGTATGCGGCTCACCACCTGTGAGACCGCAGCCGTAGCCAGCAACGCTGCCTCCCTGTACGAGCTCCCGCGAGCCGTGACCAGCGTGTCGTCCGCATAACACGTCAGGTCCACTCCCGGCGGGAGCTCGCACCGCAAAACCCAGTCGTATCCGATGTTCCACAGGGGTGGGCCCAGAACCGAGCCCTGCGGAACACCGCACGACATCTCGCGACGGCCCGTGCCGTCGCGTCCCATGTAGGTGACACACCGTCCAGACAGATAAGCCCCCACAATGTTGCGGAGGTAGGAAGGCACCCGATGGTAACGCAGGGCCTCCCTAATGCAACCCCAGGGCAGGGTGTTGAACGCGTTGGAGATGTCCAAGGACACCGCCAGCACCACCCCACCCCGGGACACTGCTTCCTCCGCCAGGACTCTCACCCTCATGATGGCGTCGATGGTAGAGCGCCCACGCCGAAAGCCAAACTGGCTGTCGTTCAGGTTCGGCCCCTCTGTACACAAGTGGCTGACGAGGCGTTCTGCGATTACACGCTCGAGCATCTTGCCCGCCTCGTCCAGCAACACTATGGGCCGATAAGCCGACGACGAATCCGCTGGGCGCCCCGCCTTCCTGAGCAGGACCAGTCGACCAGTCTTCCACCTGCTAGGAAACTGACCCCGCTCAAGGCACGCCGAAAAGAGTCCCCTCAGCGGGGGCTCCAGCTCCTTCAGGGCGAGGACTAGAGCGCGACCATGCACTCCGTCGGGCCCCGGAGCGGTGTTTTTTGCCCGGAGCCGCATCACGGCCGCGCTCATTTCCGCCTGTGTCACCTCTGGGACGGTTTCGCTCTCCTCTTCTTCTTCCGACTCTGCAGCTGTGGGCAGAGCCATCGGCGGTGGCTCGTACTCGGCTCTCTCAGGGAAGAGAGCCGTGACCACTTGCTCCAGAAACTGCGGCTCGAGACCTTCCGTTAGCGGAGGGGCCCACGGCCGAAGTTTCCCTCGGACCGTGCGGTAAGGGCGCCCCCACGGATCCCCGTCTAGGGTCGCCAGCAGCTCCTCTCTGGAGCGCGTCTTCGACTCGCCGATGGCCAGCCACAGAGCCTCCTTCGCCGCGCGGTACACCTCATACAGCGCGGCTTCTTCGTCGGGATCCCGCAGACGTCTCCTCCGATATCGCGTGTACGGGCGTCTGGCGTCTGCGCACTCGACGCGCAGCCGCTCGACCTCGACGCACCACCAGTACACGCGGCGTTTTGCGGATAGAGAGGAGACGCGTGGCATGGACGCGTCGCAGATTTGCGTCATCGCGTCGCTGAACCACTGCGCCTCCCGTTCGACGTCAACGGGACCGACGGTAGCCGACTCCCGGATCCAGGCTTGGACGATAGTGGCTTCCTCGAGAGCCTCCCTGTCGAGGCGTTTCAGGGCCCAACGCGGGCCGTCTCTTCGGGGGGCCGATTGGCTGCGACCTCCAGCGGTCTGGGTGGAGACGTCGAAGCGTATGTATCGGTGATCCGATAGCGTCTCCACCTCCGCTTCCACGCGCCAATCACGAACGCGGTGCACGACAGCGGGACTAGCGAACGACACGTCCACAATGGATCCGCCCCGCTGTCGCACACACGTGTAGGCCGAACCCCGATTTAAGACAGCCAGGCCCGTCGTAACGGCCCACTCCCCTAACACATCGCCTCTCGGGTCTGTGACCGGGGATCCCCACGCCGCAGACTTGGCGTTCAGATCACCGAGAAGCAAAATGGGCCGAGGATGAGACCGGCCGACGACGGCTCCTAACTCGACAAGGAAACTCTCAAAGTCGGCGAGACTCCTGTTGGGCGAAAAGTATGCCCCGATCGTGACGATCCCGTTCACAAGGGCGGCAACCCAACCGTGACCCCGGGACACGTCAACAAGAGTCGCGCCGATGATGGCCACCAGGCCGTCCAGATCCCCTGCCCAGTTATCCCGGGGGGAGACAAAATACGGCTCAGCGACCACCGCCACATTTATCGACCACTCCGCCATGCTCAGGATCAAGAGATCCTGAGCTCTGGTGCAGTGGTTGATGTTCGCCTGGAGGAAATGGAGCGCCATCACTGGCACTCCATTTCCCCGGCGCCTCGTCCAACCACAGGCCGGGAGTCGGCCGAAGAGGTTCTAGGGGGTGCGGTCCCCGCAGCCTTGGTCCACCGCTTGCTGCGCTTTCTGGGCGCGCCGCAAGCGTTGCTGCCAGTTCTGTGCCCCGCAGACTTTCCTGCAGCCGAACAGAGGCTGCAGTTTGGCTCCGCGGAGCACTGGGACGCCTTATGGCCGGGCTGACCGCAGCGATAACACAAATCGCTGCGGTCTGCTTCGCTAGTGCACAGTGCCCGGACGTGCCCTTTCTCCAAGCACTGGTAACACTGCATGGCCCTGGGTTCCAGGAGTTTAACTCTCGCCGAAACCCAGCCCACCAGTAGACGTCCCGCGTCGGCAACTTGCTTTGCCGCAGCTACTGGACACCGCACCCAGATGGTGCCTAGCCCACCAGCGTTGACGCGGATTTCGCCCGCCCGCACATTTTCTGGCGGGCATCCGCCGCTCCGGGCTATGGCTACCACCACCTCCTCCCGGGAAACAGAGTCGTCCAGCCCATCGACGCGCACCTCAGCCGTCTTGATGGGTCTGGACACCCGGGCCTCCTCGGGGTTGAGGACGTCCCTCAGCTTTGCAGCTAGAGAGTCCGCCCTCTCGGCACTGCTGGTCCCCGCCAACTCGAACATCTTGGCCCCCGTGGCTGCCGTTCTAAAACGGAAGCCGTCCGGGGTGCCAAAATCGGCGAAGACCAGCTTGCCCCTCGCCTCCGCCAGTACCTTCTGGTACGTCACGCCCCTCTCTTTGGCTTCGGGCTGCAGCGTGACCACTACAGCCTCGGAGCGAGGGACGCGGATTTTTGGGGCCTGCCCCTTGGACCCCGGCGCGTTCTTGGCCTTGCGGCCCCTCTTCTGCCTCTTTTTACGGCTTTCGGCCGTCTTCCAGACACCCTCTTTTTCTTTGGGGGACGAGCTGCTCTCCTCAGTGGCATTTCTCGTCCCCTTCACTGCCTTTTTGCCCCCCTCTGCGGGCTTTTTGGGTGCCTGCGTGGGCTTTTTTGGCGCAGGTGGCGCTTTAGCCACCTGTGCCCACGTTGGGCCAGCCGTTGCTGGGGCGGGCTCCGCCTCCTTCCTCCGCTTATCTGCCGCCAGCGGCGGACGAAGCCTAATAGGGGGGTTGAGCCTGGGCTCTAGGCTGTCCAGGCGGGCGGTCATGATGTTCAACAGCCGGTTGAACTGGTCTTCCCCCAAAGACCCGTTCTGTGGCAGAGCACGACTGTCCGTAGTCGTCGCACCCTGCTGCCGGCTGAAGTCTGCCCTCAGGGCGCTGACCTCCCGCTGGAGCTCCTCCATCCTCGTTTGGAGACGGTGATTTTCCTCTCGGAGCTTCACCGTCTCCTCCGAGATCGTGCGGTCGAGGAGGACGTCCACCGCCTCCTTGATCCCGTCCGCCGCCTCCTTCAGGGCCCGCGTGAACGTCCCCTTCAGGTTGCCAGACTTCGTGGCTATCTTCAGGACGACGTCCACGCCGTCCAAAACTTGGCGGCTAAGGGCCTCTGCCGTCAAGCCCTCAGGAGTTGCGGCGGTCTGCGTCCGCCTCTCCCTTGCCCGTCGAGCCAACTCAGCGACCTCGTCGGTTGCGATGGCCTTCCGGCCCTCTCTTCTCGCGGCTTTGAGCTCCGCTTTGGTGCTTAACAATGCAATGGAGACCTCGGCATCACCTTGCTCCATCTGGATAGCACCGTCGGAGTTGCTAACTCCGCTGGCCACCGACGTATCGGTGGGGTTGGGCTTTAGGAAGCGGCCCCGGGAGTCGCGTGACGCTGCCGAAACTCTCGCTCCGGAAGGCACCCCGCGTCCTCTGCCCCTCCTGGTTGTTGGCACCTTGGGGGCTGGCAGGTTCTCCTCGCTAGAGGACAAACCCGCCGAACCCGCGTCCGACTCACAGACACGCGGCCGCTTCCCCCAAAACTTGGAGGGAGCAGCCGTAACTGCACGCGGTGTGTCGTCGACCTCCGACAACACATTCACCCTTTCGAGGACCACGCGTGTCTCCGCTGGAGCCTCCGCTCCCGGCCTCAGTGATGCAGTACCAGAGCCTGATACTGCGTCCACCGCATGGCGCTCGACCCGACCTCGGTCGGGATTTTTAAAATTAAAAGAGATGAGGTCTTCAAAAGACCTCGATCTCGAGGAGCCTCCTCGGCTCTTGTTGCCATCCATGGCAAGTGGAAGACGGTTGTTGCCCTCCCCAGAATACGAGGGGCTTGACGATCCCGAAGGGATCGTGGCGGATTCTCCAGCTGCTGAGCAGCTGGTACCGCCCTGGGGTATTACTTTACAATTCGGCTTTTCCATGTAGTTTTTGTCCTTTGAAGGGTGTGGTCCCTATCTCCTTACTTTCATCGATTCCCCCCCCTTTTTAATCCCTTATGACCATCACCCTCACAGTCACGTCTGATGGGCAGACGCGTACCAGAGGGCGACGAATGTCATGATCCCAGAACATGCCCCGCAACGACCGTCGCGTGGCATGTGTAGGACTATCCCCAACCCTGATTCACTCCCCGAGGACCCCGAGGACCCCGAGGACCCCGAGGAGTGAATCACTAATCACGTACCGTCCGATAGCCCGCTCCGTGAGCCATCGCACGGTACACGACGACATAACCCCACCCTGATTCACTCCCCGAGATTCTCGAGGAGTGAATCACTAATCACGTACCGTCCGATAGCCCGCTCCGTGAGCCATCGCACGGTACACGACGAAATATTCCCGACCCCTGATCTACTCCCCGAGGAACTCGAGGAGTGAATCGCAAATCACACATCGTCCGATAGACCCGCTCCGTGGGTCATCGCACGATGTACGATGTGACCCCTCCCCATATTCACACTCCGATGACTCGGAGCGTGAATCGCGCACTGTCCGGAACGACGGACAGGACACCCCTCGCAAGAGTCTGAGGCGACTCCTGTGTGTCTCTCTTAGTCTGGTCTCTCACTTGGAATGGGAAAACTCCAAGATCACTGAGACACTCAAGCCCCACCACGACGACAACGTGGAGACACCCTCGGTGGGGAGATGTGTCCACCCTGGGTTAACTGATATAAGAAGACACCGGACGGACCGGCGCGGCGGCCTCTGGTTTGTCGGTTTCTGTGGTCACTAACCGTCTAAACTTCTAAAGCTAGTCACATCTTAGCTTGTCTGACAATATTAGCTAACTTAGCTGACAAGTTAGCTACTAAACATTCTACTGAGTAGGTACTATGAGCTACAGTCCACGACTTCAAATCTTATTTGTGCAGGTAACTTCCTAAATACATTCAAACGTCCTTAATCAGTATTTGTGATTGGTGGGACACCTGAAATTGGTTTACTACCCATTCAATTTTCATTGAAGAGTCTTTCGAAGGAAGAACAAATTAAAGAAGTTAAATTAATGCTAAATTCAACGCGTAATTAGATCGTTACTGATGTAAGGGCTCCCCAAACGTAGCACCCCTAGCGAAGCCCTACAGATTACAGATCAAGTAAACGAGCAATTGACGCAAACTGCCGCCTACCTCCCAGTACTGCCGCGGTTTGATGACCCACAGACCGACACTCCCGCAGGCGACACTCACGTTTAAAGTACTTCATAATTGCATAATACTATGTCTTGTTTAATTACCAGTTGGCATTGTTTAGCTCAACTGTATAACTATTACGTTTACTTAGAAGGACAATGTCAGCCTTGCGATGAGACTATGACACCATACCGCAGCTCTGCTTCGACCAGCTCTTTGTTAATCTGCGGTTCGGCACCAATCTGCAGCACTTCACTGTAGTGTAGTAGATTTCTTGCGGCCGAACCCGACGCACCTGTGTAATTGATCTGTCGTATTGTAAATAATAATTGCTCTCACTGAAATCATCTTGTATCGTCAGTTCCAAATACTCGTGATGTACGTCGATGTGTATGTACTGTGTCACAGTTGATTCGATGCTTATTATTTAGAGGCTTGGGAACTTGACCCACTGACATATTTCAGACAAGGTTTTTCACAATTGTGTGCAAATGAAGCCTCGGCGCGGTCGGCTCGCGTCCTACCAATGCCCTGCTGGCGCTAACTTTGTGCATCCGTTACATCGTGACGTGGCGTTATCTAGCACATTACTCGAAACTTACGCAGCTTCGCACTTACGTCTCAAGGTGCACACGTGCACAGCTGCACCGCGTTGAACGTTGTCTGAGATATCATCTTGTGTCACTCTTTGTTCGACTATATCATTAACATTATTTATTTGTAAAGCACATACAATACAGTTTGGGCTCAACTGTGTATCTTGTATGTGTATCTTCATACAAACGATCGGAACGCGAGTCATATCATAACTACATGCCTCGGGTTCGGTAAGCACTCGGTACGCAACCAGTCACGAATGCGCCGCACTGACGAACGAACGTTGTGAGTTGTGACTTTTTTGTAACTAGTATGCGTGCGATTTGTGAATATTTGATTGAAATAAGTACAAGTATTTACTAAATATGGCAAAGAGTTATAATAGACTATGTTGTGCTGTCTTTGGTTGCTTGAATTCTTCAATAACGCATCCATAGATAACATTTTTTAAATTACCTGGAAACTCCAAAAGGTAAGACTATAAAATAATTTATATAGGGAAATTATTAATCGGGCGAATAAAAATTAATTTGGCGACCAATATACTAAATGGGCGACTATTGTACCAAAGTAAGTAACTATTTATGGGAAATTATTAATCGGGCGAATAAAAATTTAATTGGCGACCAATATACTAAATGGGCGACTATTGTACCAAAGTAAGTAACTATTTATCTGGTCATTGCGGCAAGGAGAATTAAGGAAGCAAGAGCGAGCGAATGCTGAGAGAGACTTGTGGCACCCCGACTCGGACAGGTTAGGTTCGAAGGGGATGGCGGGGTCTAGTGAGCGAGCGAAGTGAGCGAACTAAGACCCCGCCATCCCCTTCGTGTTAGGTTACTTTAAACTCTGTAAACAGAAATAGGAGCCCCGCTCAGCGGGGGTTCGTCGACTCCGCCTTATCTACAATCTAGTGATTAATAACCTTGTTTTAAGTTTTTTACAGGAGTCCTTGAATTATCATATAATCGTACTGAACAACTAGTAACTCAAATTTCTATTTTCAAGTCGCTGTTTTAAACATTAGTATTAGCCCACTGTTTGTCGCTCACTTAGTATTTCAGTAGCCCATTTTCAATATTTTTGACACCTTTAATTTGAATTTATGTTCGCTCGTTTAAATACTACCCATTTATATATACCTACTAGTAGATACGTAATTTGTTTATTTTGTAATAGATAGGTATTTCGCTTTTCCACCGAGTAAAATACCTGGATTAATTAATAAATAAGTGAATAGGGTGAAAAAGATGACACACGAGTGACTTAGGTACCTACGCTCGAGTTTAAAATACTAACAGGTAGTTTCCTAGGCTAGGCTACCTACTTACTCACTGCTTAGCTACTTATATATACCTATTATTGAATTAGACGAAATATCATTATGAAATGATTATGAGTGTAATAAATGGTAGTAGGTACCTACCTAGTAAGATTTACATTTTATTCTCTGTCTCAAATTTATAATTTTTATTAAATCTACTAATCAAAATATACAACTTTTATTTTTATTAAACACTTCCTATTTCACAACCAATATCATTGTTTTTATTAAAAAATGTAATGTTTACAATCACAAAACAAGATAGAAACTCAACTAAGTATATGAAATTAAAATACTGTAGGCGCGGCAGCCCTATCGCGTGCGTTGGTACCGCCTGGCTGTAGGTAATTATTTCAAGGACAGGGCCGAGTCACAATACTGTATATATTTATACTGTGACGCGGTCGCCGCCTCTCTCCCCCCTGTGCTCCTGCCCGCGCACCCGCTACTCTTTGTTTAGATTAACACTAGGAATGCGACCAGTCACTTGTGCCCCACAGCCGACCCCTGGCTCTCGACCAGCAGAACTAGCCGAGATGAAAGTTCTGCACCAGTAGCACCGACCACGGAGACGGTCGGACGATGCCGTGCTCTGGGGACAGCATCATACATCAGCAAGGTGCTATTTATAGACATTGAACACGTTATGATATATTACCAGGTACCTATTTAAAGTTACGAGTCGATTGTCTTCTAAAAAACAAACAAAATAGGTAGGTAGTTGTAAACTTGGCTCATGTTCATATTGTTTATTTGTATTGCACGATATAGCTACAATGGTTTGTTATGTATAGACAGACGGGTCTGGAGACACGTGGCGTGGCACATTTTGGTACTCTCATAATAATGTCCAAGCCGAAACTGTAAAGACACAGGATACGCAAATAATGAGCTTCCGTATGTCAGGTACAGCGGACAGCAGCAGCGCAGAAACAACTTGATGTTAATTAAGATTGCAGGATACGTGGAATACTAATAGAAGGAAAACCTAAGAAAGTCTCGGAGAAATTACCTTTGTATTGTACGAGTACCTGCTCCAAGCAAAAACTCGCGGCAGGCAGCCGGACTAACAATTATACACGCACACGAATTACAGCGAATACTGAGATTACGTCAAGCAAAGACAATGAAAGCACGAGTGAATAGGTACTCTCATTATATTTATCTCTGATGTTATGTCTGTCTCCGAAAGAATTACACTTGTCTTTTATTTAGAGAACTAGCTGTGCCCGGCATGCGTTGCAATGCACCTTTTCCTACCCTACCTACCCTACCTGCCTACCTTACCTACCCTAGCTGCGTGAAATGGTTGTCAATTGCGGAAATTGCCAAACCTAATTTATTTATAAACTCTCTTTTTTTTCGTGATTTTCAGTTATACTGCTATTGGGGTCGGAGACAAATACAACAAATCAAAAACCATGAAAATCGGTCCAGCCGTTCTCGAGTGTTCGAACAAACCCGACTTTGTTTTATATTAAGAAAGATGTTTTACAATGATTCTGTTTACTGTTGCAGAGTTGGATAGGTAATGTTCATGTATCTATCTGTAACACGAGAAAAAAATGTAAGTAGGGAGGTAGGTACACACGACGGCTAGTCAAGCTTTACAAAACCACTTTATGCGGATCTCTCATTGTAAATTAAAAAAAAAAAACCATACAAAGCAAGGCCATGTTATACTGGAAATGTATAGCTTAATGTGCCGCCGTGTGTACAATGAGCACTGAACAGTGTACACTTCTAAAATAGTCAGAGTTCAGTAGAGTAAAACTGATAACTTGATAACATTTTGGTCATAAATGGTCCGTACTTGCTCGCAATATGTGACAGGTTTGCGTGTAGTTAGACCGTGCGAAATTGCCGATATTGTATATCTTTCGTTATGTTGTCTCTCTGGCCTGCAGCCGAAAGTGGGGAAGGGTGCTCAATGACAGCCGTGATCTGTTTTCATAAAACACTTGACTGTAATGCCGGCAAATGTCTCTCAAAGAAGTTTATATACACGCAAAAACGTTTTCACAAAATATTCTTATCTCTCACGCTTCGAGGGAATAATTTTATTGAAGTTTGAACTGTATAATGTATTATTTGCGGAGCCTTCCTTATAACGTACCGGATATTTATGTAGGTACTTCATTTTCAATAGTTTGTGTAGCTACATACTGTTACTTAGTTTTAAGCCTAGCGTGGAGCTTACAAGTACAACGTCGAAGTTATTGAGGATATGTCAGGCGCTCAGCCGACGTGCGGCACCTCTCACCAATATTGGCAATGTTTCCGAATATAGGTCAGTACGTTTCAGCTTTGGTGCGTCCCAATTGTTTGAGTGGTGTAGTGTCAGCCGCGTCGAGTCTCTGTCGCCTGTGTCGCGTATATGATACACGACACAGGCGACAGAGCGCGTTATGTTGCTACGCGTCAACGGGGAGCTCCGCAATAGACCGGTGGGTACTGCCGCGACCAATACGCCTGGCACTTTTTCGATGAAAGATGATGTTGATGAATCTGGCTCGTATCCAATAACATTGTGTACGTTGTTGCCGAGCCGATGTTATCGCCGCTAGGATGGAGCCTGGGACGCGCACGCACCCGTACGGAATTGGACCAATAATGGCTATTGAGATCTATTCAGCGGACAATTGTCGGATTTCGATAGATGTTGACGACTGGTTTCTCAATTCGAGGCACTTACTGCCGGAAACAACATTATTATTATGAAAAGTTAGAACCGGCGCCGTGTGGCGTACTCTAGTGTACGTTAGTTATGCGACGTGAGCTTTGATCAATGTGTCGTTCGCGGCCTGCGCTGCGCACGGGTGCAGGCACGCCCCGCGCGTCATTTCGCTTATGCACAGTGTGTGTGTGGCTCCTTCAATGCTCAGTCCAGCTGATTTGCGCACTATTGAGCACGCTACTGGACTTCCTAAGGTCGTCCGTGGCCTGTATGAAAGTGTGTGACGGCCTCCTTATCTAGATAATGTACCTAGCTAAAGCAATTAAACTTTCTGATATTTGTTGACGATGTGCTAACGTTAAAATAATAGGTACACAGTTCTTAATTAAGATAAGTTCCAAGTGAGTGCTAAAGAGCTCCTTCTTCAGGGGCTCCGCACCCCGGCCTGGAAATGGGGCACAATCATACAAGCTTTGTGTCGCTCTTGTGTAGTGAAAGGTGTGTGAGGCGTGTCAACAACTCAACACGGTTGTAGTGATGTCGTGGTCGCACCGGACGAGAATGATTCACGTTTAGTGAAGCAACCGGTTCTGGCAACTATCTGCAACAGATCGGTTGAACTATTTCCGGAAGGTAGAGCAGCCGAGGTGGCTGCCCTGCAAATCTCTCGCTCTGGCTGTCTGTCTCGCTTGGTAATCGCGTATATGGCGACGCTTATGCACTCGTCTCTGCGCCACACCGTGCATAGAGAGCACGCGACGTGAACGGGGGTCGCGTGCGCAGCGCGCGGCTGGAGCCGCGTCACTTGTGTCGCTGTAGGCTCAGTGTACCTACATCATAGTATACTGTGTGTCAGGGTTAGCGGGACGCGCGGGTGAACGCCCGCCGCTCCTTGCACGACGCGACGCGCTGCTCCTCGCGACCACACTAAAATACACTTAACAGTCACAGAAACTTTACTATGACCACGATTTATTACATCTTGTTTGTGCTCTAACAAAATGTAGCAATGCAGACGAATGGTTTTGCAGGACATTAAAATGATGTTTTAATTCCATAGGGCCGGTATTGCTTATTAGTATTACATGTGTGTCAGTACCTATCACAATTCAATTTAATTATTCGCAAGTGATAATAATTATTATGATTATGATTAGCAATTCTGTACATTAGTTACGAGTCGAAATCAACCGTAAGAACAACTGATCTAATATGCCTACTCATTCTTTGCCGGATTCTATTACATACGTACTTTTTTCTTAAAATAAGTGTAAATAAACTGTATACAGTGTAATTTGTTCCCAATTCTGTGAACAAGTAAGCCTGTTCTCTTTAAGTGATAACAAGGAACGTTGGAATATGATGGTCCCTCAGCACAGTTACTGCAGCGCGGCGCTGCGGCGCGTGGGCTGCGGGCAGGGGAGTGGGGAGTGGGCACTCACATCTTAGTGCGCTGCTCTCGCTCCTTACCCATTAAAGTGACGGTATGACACATTGCGCCGAGGTCGGCGACCCCAGCGCCCAAAACCTTTACAATAACATCCAGCAACATTTCGAAATAGTGCTGATAAAAAGCCGAAATTTTCCAAAAAACATGAAGGTCCGCCTTTACAAAAAATAAAGTACCTACTTATACGCTTTGGACGAATCAAAGGTCAGCAGGACAAATCCGGACGGCAATCCTTTACCTCTGCACTATTTATAAATAATAATTCATCTAAGTATTGGCGTTTGCCCAAGTGCCTGAAATACAATGGTATTTCAGGCACTTGGGCAAACGCCAATAATACTCCTACACATAAGTCCATCAATGAAATCCTTTCTCTTAACTAGCATAAATTAACACAAACGTTATTCTCTTCCTGTCCTCACACATTAACTGTCTGCATTTCTTTTTTTACCCGACTGCGGCGAAGCCTAAAAGCTAGACTGTGTTTTCATTTTTCCTTTCGCAGACCTGTTGGTAGAAATTTCTTTTGAAATAAGATGACGTGCCTTTATACTCTGTGTTATGTTAAATCCCTATTTCTCTCTTGTGTGTACATAAATGATAAAATAAAGTGTAAAATAAAGCGTTGAAAGGTTTTTGAGGATGCAGCGGCTTCGTCATGCCGCATGCCGTCACTTTCGGGTACGATTGTATTCAATCAATAAAGGATACTTTATAGTAAAACAAAACGTTGAGTCGCTGAAGTTTGGAGTTTGTTAAAAATGTTTCTTTTGTGTTGTGTGCTTCCTTCACTAGTGTTCAAGTCAGACGTTATGATTTGGCGGGGTAAGCAAGCAGTCTGCTTAGTAAGTAGGTGACGTCAGGCGCTCGTCTGATTCTGCAATATCGAACGAGCTCGACGACCTCGGCTTCGGCACGCTTTGACCGAATTCGCAAACGCGAAACAAATGCCATCAGCTTTATTGTTACTTCGTCCCACACCACCATGCATGGCTATTGCACAACCATACACACGTTCTGTTCTGAGGCGTATGTCGCGTATGATCGTATTCCTAAATCCTGAAAAAATACGTCTAAATAGCATGCTCTTGCGTGACTTCATGACCGAACCAGTTAGAAGTAGGCCAATATTATTATGTTTCTAGGATTGCACAAAGCTGACTGGACCAATGAAACCTTAAGATATTTTTGTCGGCCGCGGGTCGATACATTTGGGCGAAGTGTGAGCAGGCCCGTCATTGATAGTTGAGACTGCACTAATCCGCGCTTCATCGATATGAGTGATATGACTCTCTTCTGCTTCTCAAATATACTGCTTAGCATCATACGGCTGGTTATTCTATAACTTTGCTCATCATCACTCATTTGATGGTTTTATTAAAAGCTTCTCGTCCCACCTCTGGCAATTTGCAAAACATTCGAAGTTAGACCGCGGACCGCAGACGTTTGTGAGTAACACAGACTACGTGCGCGGTGTTAATAGGCATGTCGTTGTTTTCCTTGATAATCAGCGGAAAAAAACGAAGTAATATTGTTTAATAGTTCTTTGTACCGTTTAAATACCGCAATTAAATACCAATATGGTGACGAGCAGTTTAGCAGCAGGTTAATAATCTTGCATGTCTAATGTCGCATGACTTCGCGTGGACTGTGGAGACCTCGTACCTACGCGGTATTCTCTAAAGAGGAGCGACTGATTCCAGGCACTCTGTAAAAAAGCCTCCTATGCTATGTAGTCAACAATAACGACATACTAGTAGGTATTCATTACTGTTGAAAAATACACTGTAATGTCAAGACTGTTAGAATAATGTTGGATGCAGATAATGTTGAACAGGACGCGAATAATTTATTATATATGTGAATACCACAGAGGTCCATTTTATCAGTCGGCATTCAGTCAACACCTGGCTCATTGAGCTCGGTTGATATCCACAATGAACCATTCACCACAGTTAGATATAGTGTCATGTTCTCAATATGCGCTTGTCGCGATAACGCAACTATTTCTCTCGTCGGACAGACCTGAGACCGTCCGCCATGAATGCTGCGACTGTCACCATCCTGTGGAGTGAAGGCGCTACCGATAACGTGCCTGAGTCACAACGACTGCTTCTGTACTCTCCCAAATTACCAGTTCACATTCTATCGTTATCACTTTACTGATTTCATCAAAGCATCCTTGTCTCCCCGCAAATCGCATCTTTCGATAAGAACCGGGAGTGACTGTAATCGTATTGTCTCTTGTATCACTTGTGTATGATATGCGAGGTCGTCGGGTTATCAACTTATCTGCATATACAGATATTTTAAATGAGTTACCACTTATAGGTACCTAATGCACATTAATTGCTTAATAAGACTACTGTAAAGTGTTAGGGTAATTGATTAAAAAAATAATAATCTAAATAATTCTGTATTAATTATAGGCATGGATTAAAAGGGCCGTAGCATTTATAGTTTGATGTGATTTTCATCTTTCAGTTGCTTAAGCCTAGAGCTGCCCCCAAAGCTAGACTGTTGTTGACGATGTGCTTGCGCTTTTCCGCAGATGTACAGCGGCGCGCTGCTGGCTACGGCGGCGCGGCTGGCGTGGGACCCCAGCACGTACACGTGGTTCCGCTTCCTGTGCGCGCCGCAGTATCGCGTGTCAGCGGCTTATGTGTTCGTGGCCGGCGTGTGGCTGGCCGCGCTGGTGTACCTGGCCGCGGCCTCCGCGCAGCGCCGCGCACGCACCTGTTTGCACGTCGTCAGTATTATATTATATGCAAAACATCACCTACCAATCATCATCACCAGCGTACAGCAGTCCACTGCTGCAGTCTGCACTTAGGTCCATCCGATCGCACGCCACTTAACTCGATTCTCGCCTACCTTCATCTGGTGCAGGGTGGCGGGTAGCAGCCAGCTGCTACCCGCCACCCTGCGGAGATCGCCACTCCACCTAGCTTGAGGGCACCCACCTTACGTCACCAACGGTCGTTGGTTCTACGGCTAACATGGCCGGCCCATTGCCACTTCACTTCAGCTTGCTTATTCTGTGAGCTATATCGGCAACTTTGGTTCCCTGCTGCATCACCTCGTTCTGGATTCCCTCAGAGAGACTCCAAGCGTAGCCCGATCACACATCTATCAGCACGCAATCGCATTTTTCCATATGCTTTTCTAGCGGGAGAACTATCGTATGCTGCAGTATCGAAGAGGCGGCAGCACGCTCTATTTCTCGCTCTAGAAAATGACGCCTCGGAGCGCCAGAAAAGGATAGGAGCATGGAACAATGCGATTCCGTGCTGATACATAGATCTGGCTCAACCATTATGGACCCGCCGCACTGTGAGTGTCCACGTTTTGGCCCTGTAAGTCACCTTGCGATTCCGTGCTGATACATAGATGTGGCTCAACCCTTATGGACCGGCCGCATCGTGAGTGTCCACGACCAGCCGCACCGTGAGCGTCTACGTTTTGGCCCTGTAAGTCACCTTTCAATTCGGTTTTTACAAAAAATCATGATGACTAATCTAGTCTTGCCGCTCCGAATCACAGATATATGAAACAGACTTGCGTGGGCATGACCTTCAAAAATGCAACTATTGCTTAACGTAATATATATTACGTTTGCCCTGTGAGTGTCAGGAAACAACTCAGGGTTTTTGTTTGAACATTACTTTATAGTTTTACTACTAAGTTAATATTTGCAAATCAAACTTGTTTTAATGAAAACATGAGGAAACCGACCCAAAAAGTTTCACAGAAAATTCACCACCCCATTTCACCCTCTTAGGGGTGGAATGTCTAAAAACCCTTTCATAGCCGATACCTACTCTTTACAAAGAATACACCCTCCAAATTTTATGTCTCTAGGACCAGCGGTTTATGCTGTGCGTTGATATATCAGTCAGCCAGTCAAGACATTGAGGGGGATTATCTCATAATTTTAACTGAAGTGTATGTACACAAATAAAGTCAATCGACTCCGAGAATAAAAAGTTTCACAGAAAATTCAACACCCCATTTCAGGAGTTGAATTTCGAAAAATCCTTCCGCATTCCTTTTCTACATTATAAAGGGAACCTCTGTGCAAAATTTCAGCTTTCTAGGTCCAAGGGTTTGGGCTGTGCGTTGATGAGTCAGTTAGTCAGGTCTTTTAATGTATTTATATAGATAGATAGATAATGTTGGTAACAGTAACAGTAACAGTGGTATAATATTATATTGGATAGCTTTTTTGCCGACATAATTATCTTCCATTAAAACCCGGCGATTGATCCATGCAAAAACTTCCTCGCCAGTCCTCCGCCTCTCGTGTAGCTCGGACGGACAGACGGTAGGTACTGGTAGTGAGGGGAGCTTGTGTTGCAGTATGCGGCGGGCGTGGCGTGCCTGGCGCTGAGCGAGGTGGGTTACGGCGCGTGGATGGGCGCGTCGCTGGCGGCGTGGTGGCGCTCCGCCCCGCAGGCCGAGCTGGCGCGGCGCGGCATGGACTTGCTGCACGACCTCAAGCCGGCGCTGCTGGCCGTGGAGCGTTACCGCGACGTGGCGCGCCCGCTCTACGACATGATCGAGGTGAGCCGTCGTCACTAGTGGTGTTAAACATAACTTCTTCGAGGCTAGTCCCGGGGTTCGATAACAGTTTCAGGCAACAACTGCTATCGGGTTTTTCTCATCAGGAATTTCTCTTTCCGGTCATGTCGAGTGGCCGTCCCATTGAAATAAGTGAGGAAGAGAGAGTGCACCACACGCGCACACCTTTGTGCACTATTCAACCACGTGCTTACTTGGTTAATCTCCGTTGAGATTTACTGCTGCAACTGAAAATTCGGTCAAGAAGATATAATTTTATATGAAGTAGGTATGGTAGTACCCATCTGAGTTGGAATGCCTTGTTGGTGTAGTGGTCGCAAGCGCTACAAAGTCGCACTACAAGCTGCAAGTTGGGCCACGTGCTATTGGTTTAATTCAGCAGGAATTTCCCAGTAGCAGCCACGGAGTCTGCTCGCCCCTATTACATGGGACTTAAACATAACTAATGAAATGTGTACCTCTCTGCCTAACCCTTAAAATTTCAGGCGTGATGTAGATGCAGGAATGATGTAGGAATTGCTTAACTGCTAGTGTTGCGTTATTGTGTTGCAGGAGGTTGAGCGCGAGGCGCCCAACAACGCCTTTGTGATCATCGTGTTCGGCGTGCTCGGCATCGTGCTGCAGGTGCGTGCCGAGTGCCGACTACACTCTACTACAATCTGAACAAACCAGCTATGCTTAAACATTTATCTAGTTATGCTCGAACATGAGTCAATTCCTACTTGTTGAGAGATCTGTTGGGTATATTTGCCTGTCAGGGCCGCGTAGCCGAGCTTGTTCAAGATCAGACCCAGGTGCATAGACAAGCTAGATATCATACAATACTTATATTATTATGTAAGATTCTAAGTCCGAAAACGCTCTCAAACACGAAATTATATAGTATCGTTAATTTCAGAAGTGCCAGAACGGATCTGACCAGTTTTAGCTCAATTAGCGTCTTTGATCCCTTTTTCCCCACTAACTTAAAATATTATTACTGATTTAGTGTATGTGTAATCGTATAATGTTCCAGGTGGCCGCGTTTGTGATGGCGCGTCGCCTGGCACGCGTGGCGGCCGAGCGGCCGGCGCCGGGCGACAAGGACGCCGGCGCGTGCGCAGTGCCCGCCGCCGACGACGACTCCGACTGCGCCGACGCCGAGCGAGTGCCGCCCGGCTGGCGCAAGAAGGCCAACCTGCGCATGTACACCATACTCGACAAGATTTTCTAGCAGGTCAGCTTCAACTTTGTACACAAGTACCTGAACCGCCTGAACCGCGGAGCTAAGTGGGAAGATATAACTAACCTCGTGAGTGCCCCTACCTCGACGGGTCAGCGGCGGGGTGTGGGTGTGGGAGCTGTGTCGCAAACTATGCTCTACCTCTTATCCTGCGCACTGAGTCCTAAAACATGCTGTCGGTGCGAACTCTGCGTTGCCACCGACGAAACCGTGGAAGTGGCGAAGGTACGGGCTAATCAAATATGATGTCGTGCCAGCGACACGAAGACAAAGTTTCAACTTTGTTTTGTTGATTCTAACCGCCCTTTGCTCCAGCTTCGGAATTAAGACCTGTTCAATTCAGTTCAATTCTCTATTTATTTTCTCTCTCTCTGCGATCTAGGGTGTAAATTAACGTATATCCTGCTCTAGGTCCTATCTGTCACAACGTTCAGTTCAGTGATGTACGCTGATTAGTCGTGATAAGGTAACAGAGAGACATACTGAGCTACGTTCCCACTTATAACATAAGTAATTATGATATATCCTCCTCCTCTGATATATGTAATTTTTGTCTTTCAAAAGTGCCTATTTATGTTCTTATTGATGGGAACACCAAAATACTCAAAAAAATATTATATTCCGAATTTCGATGTTCCGATTTTCAAAAATTCTAGCGCCAGTTTTTCCCTATTGTTGGTGAATCATTTGGGTTAGGTTAGAACAGTGACCATTTAGGGATCAGATCCCCAGATCCACTCTATTGTTGGTTATGTGTTTATTTGTCTTTCAGTTTTACAAAGCGTTTTTATTTTGGAATTCTAATTAATCGGTATTTTAATAATCGGAATTCGCATTTTTGATGTTTCGTATTATCATTAAGTCGGACTTTTTGTTATTCGATCTATTGAAACTCGGTATTTTGAGAATAGTAATTGTAAATGTTAGGAATTATAAAAATAGGATAAATGATTGTGGAATCTGTGGGAACCCAGCTCTCAGATTCCATAAATCTTAGATCCCTCTCAGTAACCGAAACCTGTAAGTATTTGGGTATGTCGGAAGCGCTGGGCATCAATGTTGCTGACATGAAGCAATCGTTGAAGGAGCGCTTCTTTGGCCGCCTGAAAAAAGTATTTACTAGTCTTTTATCAGGCGGAAATAATGTACGTGCCTTCAACGGTTGGGTCATGCCGGTTTTGATGTACTCTTTCGGCATACTCAAATGGACTCAAACAGAACTAGACGCCCTGGATAGGAATGTCCGTACATTGTTGACAGCAGTTCTTCGGTTATGAGACTTTTTAAACGCTAAGCCCGACCCAGTTCTCGAAAATGGCAGTATCATATTGTACTGGGATCGATCCATCATCACTGACAGGACTATTGTAGCCAATAAGCCTGATATAGTGGTGGTGGATCGGTCAGAGCGGCGCGCAATGTTTGTTGACATGACGGTCCCACATGATGAGAACCTCGTGAAAGCCGAGAAAGATAAGAAAATCAAGTATCTTGACTTGGCTCGCGAGGTTGTCGACATGTGGGATGTGGACTCAGCGATCATTGTGCCGATAGTTGTATCAGCCCATGGCTTAATTGCCAAGAGCCTCGACCAATACCTGAGGAGGCTCGCGTTAGGCAGCTGGATCAAGGGTTTGATTCAGAAAGCGGTACTCCTGGACACGGCTAGTATTGTTAGGAGGTTCCTCTCTCTGGAGCCCTGACCACCGGTAGCTTGGACCCTGTTCCCGATACCGGTGGGCTACAATTTTTTTATATTTTTAAATGTTTTTAAATTGTTTTTAGTTTAAGAAATATAAAAGCTCAGGACGGCCTTCATCAGAATTATTCATCGTGCAGCGTGGGTATTTGATTATGGTAGTCCGAGTAGGGTAATTTGAATTAAAAGCGTTGTCTTGGAAACTTAAACGACTTTACTTGAAATAAAACTAAAATTTCGTAACAATAATCACATCAGCTCTAACTAACACTCAATCACTTGAAAAAGTACTTTGATTAAGACCATGGATAGCGATTCGTCGAAAACGTGGTGCGCTTGCGACCGCTCTATAGGATCTGCCGTACCAAGCTGGCCGCCCCGCTACCACCGACTCCACGCTCCGCTAGAGTGACAGTGACAAGCTGTCACTCTTGACATTGGCATCCTAATGTGCGCCGACAAATATAAAAATGTAGAAGATTTGTATGAAAATAAACAAAGGGATAAATGATAAATTGGAGTTGAATTGTTTTGAACCATTTGGAATTATGAAAATCGGTATTTTAAAATTCGAATTTGTGACTGTTGGAATAAAGTATTTCGTATTTATGTAGTGTACCCCTTATTCTTCTTAGCGTGCCGATGGCAAATTTCTATTAAATATGTTTGGCCCAAAATTCAGCTATGCGAACTTCTCTCGCCGATGCAGTTATAAGATCGTCAAGTGCGCAAGAGTTAGGGCATGCAACGCAAGATGTAAGATCGGCCATTGTCTATGGAGACACGCCGCATACACATTTGAGATCTGAGCCGTCCATGTACCCCCATCTGAAGAGATTGTCTTTGCTACGGCCGACGTGGGTTCGGAGTCTATTCAGAGATTTCCATGTCGGCCACGGCAAAGCATGCCCAGGTGGAAGGCTTTGAGACTGCTCGATGAAGCCGTCTTAAGCAGTTTCCGCCAGAGGTCACATCTCGCTGTGGAGGCATTACTATTAGATGGACTAGCTGGGCAAACGCAGCCAAAAAAGCTTTTACGGCTTTTCAGCCTCTGGGGCACTGGAACATAATTGTGCATTGAAAGGCGTGAGTCAGTTTGTAGCTTTGTCCTCTTAGTGCGGCTGGCTATGGTCTCACGAAATTTTGGAGACGCAATCCCAGTTAGTGGATACAGCATTCGTACTGGGGTCGGTTTAAGGCAAACACTTATAATCCGGTACGTTTCATTTAGAGCTGTAACCTCTAGATTGGCGTGGGTAGAACGAAACGATCCCATACTAGGCAAGCATATTCGCCAGCGGAGAAGCAGAGCGCCAGTCTATTGGCTAATCCTTTCACCATGATGGCAAATATAATATATCATAATCGGCCCTTCTCAGGAGCAAACAGTCCACTACCCCTTATTGATACTAATTGTTTAGCTTCAACCTTTCCAGGACGAGACAGGCGCTCGCGGTGCGTCAGCGCCTGTCGCGCGGGGAGGTAGCGGGGGTGGGGGCGGGGGCGCAGGCCGCGCGCGCGCCTCCCGCCGCCGCCCGCGCCGCGCCCGGCCGGCGCCCGCGCCGCGCGACGCCGCGTGGGATGCCGTGCACGCACAGCTGCGCGCGCGCACGCCGCGCCACGCGCCACCCTCCGCGCCCGCCGCCGCGCTGCTCATCTTGCACAGCGACCTGTAGCACCTGCAGCACCAGCTGCCGCGTGTCGGGGTTCCCCTGCGTGGGATTGAAACGGATGCTCGTGTTGATCATATCAACATTATATTTAACGAATCGAGACCGATGTGATCATGTTAGTAGAGACTCGATGAGACTTGCCTTCCACTTGTAATGGTCTGCCCGTATCTCATAGGTTTCTTTATTGTTTTCTATTAAACTGATTAACGAACTCAGACTGCCATATTAAGTAGTAGTAACCAGTAATGTTAAGTGATGCGTGCGAGAGAGTATGAATGTACCATGTACTGTACAGAGTGCGAGATGTCGTCTGTCCGCCGCGCGCATGCTGCGTGTTGTGCGGCGCGGCGGACGCGTCGTTCCATGTATTCCTATGTACTTGTAGGTAGATAGTGTAGTTATACGAGACGGTGCGTAGTAAATATATCTGTAACAAACTATATTTTATAAAAGCATGTTGTCTAGCATTTCGAATAGCGACTTCTTGCCTTGTAGCGAACTTATCGAGAGACGCGGTGCTATCCACAGACACGCTCAACACTTACAGAGGTTCCTTAGAACACGTTGCTCAAGGATTCCGAGCGCCGGAACAGGTAGCTCGCGGCCAGTGCGCCGGCGCCCGATGTGTACTTCAAGTACATGCCTTACATTAAGAGCTGACTGTGTTACACATGAGCCCGCCCCGCTGGTGCCGCATGCACGCATCGGCCGCTGATCACAATCATAATCATTATGAAATCTGTGAGTCAGTTTTATATAAAACTTTGCCGTTATTTCATATCCGATTATTGTGATACCATTTTGCTGTGATTTGATTTAAACTACAAGAGCGAAGTGAGTTGCGAGAGTTTATGTAGGTAGGTGTCGGGCGGGCGCGCGTTGCTGCGGCCTGCGGGCGCGGTCTGCGGCTGCGGGCGGCAGTGGCGCGCGGTCGGCGGTGACGGCCTGTTGTTGTCGGTGACCTGGTGCCAAATAGCGTAAGATAGTTCGTACGACTCGTTCACTGTTGTAGACAATATCGTTATAGTTGGAGCTCAGTCGGAGACTAGACAATAAGCCAGCGATACGCACACGGCGCGCGTTCCAACAATGTTGACACGTTACTATTAAAGCAATAAAGTGATATTTTTGTACACAAGCTGTTTTATTTGCGTCGTTGTGTGTCCCAACAGGACACGCTGTGTGGTGTGATCTCATTCTCTGAGGCCTACTGCCGCGGATGTTGCCGTTTTGCCGCCACCGCCGCGTAGAGCAGCAACAATTTATATTTATTTAATAATCGTTTATTTATAAAAAGGGGCACGTTTACAATAAAATATTTTAACAAATAAAATAGAGCACAGTTGCTTATTGCCTGAACTAGGTTGAACCTGTGTTTCAGGCTACAAGGTGCATACAATACCTACTTAAAATAAATAAATTAACATTCAATGAAAACTAAAGTACAATGACACTGGTCGGTCCATACCCGCGACACTGGTTGTCACAAAATGAATAAATACATTTACCAGAACTTATTACTACGTCACTGCAGCACCACGCGTCGCTTCGGGAAAGTATAGTACAATAATGCAACGATTGCGACGTAAAGCATCTATATCGACAATAGCAGCCAATTCCACTTAATGCATTTAAAATCATATTATTTTACTTAGTACATTTGTATGTATCGCCAAAGGAAGGTTAAAGTTTTCTAATCTTCTTAACGTGCCGACGGTGCCGATTACACTCAAAGTCAGACCACTGTGTACCGCACATCTTACGTTGGCTTACATCCTGAAAGGCGCAGGTTGTATAAGATGGGCAGGACAGGAGGTGGGGCATCCTGCTAAGGGGCTCAACCTCCACACTGGCATTGTGTTTTCACTGATTGGTGATGGTGACTGGATGCATTCCATTTATCACACGTACATACATACACACAAACGTACACGCACACACGTACACACAGACACAAGCACACATGTGCCCATGCATGCACATATTAGCTCATTCATCCACTCACATATCTGCTTACTCACGAGGTTGACAGTCTGTGCAACATAATGTAATGGAGTTCTAAAATACAGGCCTAGGCTTAGTTTAGACTCCAGATCTCCCACAAATTACACACTTTGCCAAAATTTCCGTGTCTGACTGTAATTTATGCTCACGTTGATATGTAATTTGTGGAGATAAATAAAGATTTTTATTATTATTTCCTTTATTCATTCTTTCTCTTATCTAATACATTTTTAAATATTTTTACAAAGAAAAGTAAACAAAACATTTAAAAATACAAAAAATAGATGGCCCATCGGCATCAGGAACAAGGTCCAGGCTGCCGGTGGTCAGGGCTTCAGAGAGAGGAACCGCCTCACAATGCGTGCCGTGTCCAGGAGTACTGCTTTCTTAATCAAGCCCTTGACCCAGCCAAGAAATGAGAGCCTCCTAAGGTGTTGGTCGAGGTTCTCTGCTATTAGTCCATTAACCGTAACGACTATCGGTACAATGATTGCAGAGTCCACGTCCCACATGTCGACAACCTCGTGTGCTAAATCAAGATACTTGATTTTTTTATCATTCTCAGCTTTCACGAGATTCTCGTCATGAGGGACAGTGATATCAACAATCATTTCACGGCGCTCTCGGCGATCTATCACCACAATATCAGGTTTATTTGCTAAAATAGTCCTGTCTGTGATGATAGATCGATCCCAATACAATGTGGCATGACCATTCTCGAGAACTGGGTCGGGCACATACTTGTAGTATGGTACTTCAGAACTCACAAGGTTGTATTGCAAGGCAAGTTGCTGGTGAATAATCCTAGCTACTAGATTGTGTCTGTGCAAGTACTCACCGTTAGCAAGACGAGAACAACCAGAAACAATATGTCGGATCGATTCACCGGGACGGTGGCATGCCCGACAGATATAAACCGTTCCATCTTTGATAATATATTTCCGATAGTTGTTCGTCATGATAACTTCATCCATAATCGCACAGATGAAACCTTTAGTTTCCCCAAAGAGGTCACCGAATCGTAGCCAGGATACGGACGCCAAAAAGTCTACATCAGGCCCATGTAGGGCCCGGAAAAAGCGTCCGTGTAGCTCCTTGCTCTGCCATACCTCCCTACGGTTATTAGTATCCAATACCACAGGTTTCCGCCAGTTCTGGTTAGCCAAGGAGAGCGGGGTGAAGCCCTTGTCCAATGAGACCACATCTCGGTGCATTCCCACGTCGGTTTCGAGAAAGTATTCCCTGAGACTGCATACCTCGCGGTTGTGCAAGGTCTTAGCATTTAAGAATCACGACCTCCGCACTTCCGCGGGATATACAGTCTCATCATCGATGACCTTGGGTGATGCATCCGATTTGCGGTCAGTAGTGTGCGGACCTTCCTATCCAGGGCCTCAAGTTCTGTCTGAGTCCATTTGAGTATGCCGCAAGAATACATCAATACCGGCATGACCCAACCATTAAAGGCGCGCACCTTGTTTCCGCCTGATAAAAGACTGTTTAACACTTTATTCAGGCGGCCAAAGAAGCGCTCCTTCAATGATTGTTTCATGTCGGCAGCATTGATGTCTAATGCTTCCGACATACCCAAATACTTGTAGGTCTCGGTTAAGGAGAGGGATCTAAGGAATATGGAATCCGAGAGTTGAGTTCCCACGGATTCCATAATCTCCCCTCGCTTTACATGCATGACTGGACATTTGTCCAAGCCAAATTCCATCCTGATGGCGCTACTAAAAGTTTCAGTCACTTTTAGTAGCTCCATCAGTTGCAAATTGCTGAGAGCAAATATTTTCAAAACATCCATGTAAAGGAGGTGAGATATAACCTGACCACCTCTCCTCAACCGGTAGCCTAGACCTGAATCCTCCAGCAGTGTGCTCAGAGGATTCAAGGCCAAGCAAAACCAAAGCGGACTCAAACTGTCACCCTGAAATATTCCTCGCTCAATCCTGATCGGTTCATCGTTCCCAAGAACCTGCCGACATCCTGGATAAAGAAGGACCGTCCTTCACTGCCCCATACACGACATCAAGGTCCGAAGAGTTGTATCTATTTTGTACAATTCCATCACACTCATGAGCCTTGTATGTGGCACCGAGTCATAGGCCTTCTTATAATCTATCCAACAAGTCGACAGATCCCTCCGGGATCGACGAACCTGTTGGCTTATGGCCGTGTCGATAAGAGCAGCTCCTTAGTACCGCGGGACCCATTCCTACATCCATTCTGAGAGACAGACATAATTGAATTGCTATCTATATGACGAACAATTTTTGCTCTCAGAATGGATGTTAGAACTTTATAGACCGTCGGTAAACACGTAATTGGTCTATAGTTTTTAGGTTCCACAGTACTACCCAATTTGTAGAGCAGGTGGGTAACTCCTGTTGTAAAGAATGGTGGTAGCGACACAGTCTCTAAGGATGACTGGAATTGTGAGGCTAAGCAAGCGTGTGACCTTTGTAGCCATTTAATCCAAAAATTGTGCAGTCCGTCCGGCCCTAGAGATTTCCAGTTAGCTAACGGACGGACTGCACAGGCCACGTCCAGTGGACTAATAGAAATGGCCTCCATTTCCGGAATTGAGTCACACGCTCGCTCAACAACACGCATCTAATCACCCTCAGTGTGACCGACGGGCACCGACCAAATACTTCGCCAAAAAGCATTCACGGCGTCGTTATCCGGCAGATGCGCGTCAGTCACTCCTTGAATGGTAACGGGCCGCTCCCATGTTCTGTATACCCACCTTTCGTCACTCTGGAACATGCGGTTCTGAGTGTATCGATCCACTCTTCGCCTATACCGACGGATACGATTAGCCCATGCATAAACTTTCTGCTTCAGGAAGTCGATGCGCTCTGTGACTCGTGACATGTATTCTCGGGGACTGATATCAGTTCCCGAGAATGCCCGCCTCACAAAGCGCATCACCCTTGGGCGTGTATTGCCCTCCCTGAAGCAGATGAGCTTCCCGATGAGTGCCCTGGCCTCATTAATACGACGCTCAATCCTGCATTGCCAGGCTGGTACGGCAGATTTTGGGTGTAGGACTGTCAGTGTTTGGAAATTTGACATTGGCTACACGACATGCCGCAACAGCCGTTCAATACAAGATTGAGTGTGTATCACAAAGGTTTGTGCTGCTTTCAATAAAATTTGGTAACAGCGCATCCAGGGCACACACCAGTGCTCTATTCTTTTTATTCATGAGCAAACGTGGTAATAGTGGTCTAAGATCAGGTGACATGAACCGATACTCACGAATCGCACCCTCCAGAGCGCTCCTTAATTCCACATTGCGCAGGTTATATGCAGATATAGTCCTGTCATCCTCTTCCTCAGCATGTTGATTTGCCCGCAGTAGTAGTACAGCAGGCACATGTGTGACGTTCTGGGATGGGAGAGGGTAGCTGGCTGGGCTAATCTGCATTTCCGAGCGCAGCCGATCAAGTGTAGCATCATCCAACCTATGATTATTTTGAATGACGCGCACCTGATCCGACAATCGTTGAGCAGAGACATTGACGGCAGGTTTAAGAGCCTGAAACACAGAGAGCATCTGACATCGGTACGCAGTAAGGTTAATTCCTCCCTCTGTAGCCCCATAATATGCGCGCATCACATTTTCGTTCATGGACTGCGTCCATCGAATGCGCGACACATTTCCACCGGCAGCGGGGACCCTGTTCGTGGCCTGTTGGCCTCGAGGTCCCAAGCCCGCTGGTGGCCGTCCTCTTCCTCGTCGTCGTGGTGGCGGTGGTGTCGACGGCGGGGAGAAAAACTCGTCACTCGAGCTCGACGCAAGTGCAACGACCGGCGATGCAGCGCTCACGGATGTGGCGCGTCCCGGCGGCAGCGAGGCGGAGCTGAGCGACGAGCCCGGAGATGGTGGGTGTGTCTCGTGTAATTTGGCCCGGCGTCTGGTCAGCATTTTTTATGACGTACGTCGTACATACATATTTTCAAATATTGTATTAGATTTTAGGGTCCAGTTTTCTGATGTATCTGTTTTCTTCTTTTTTTTTCTTATCATAATTATTGATAAAATTGGTTAACTATATTTTAAATGTGGGTAAAATCGATAAAAAAAATTAAATAAAAATTTAGTTTGATAAAAATACGTGCTGTCAATTTGACAGTCGGGTCACAGATTATTATTATTACCCTTTATTCATTTTTATACATATAATTTCCATTTTTAAATATTTCTTTACAAAGTAATATAAAAAACATTTAAAAATATAAAAAATAGTAGCCCACTGGTATCGGGAACAGGGTCCGAAATACCGGTGGTCAGGGCTCTTGAGAGAGGAACCTCCTAACGATACGCGCCGTGTCCAGAAGTACTGCTTTCTGAATCAAGCCCTTGATCCAGCTGCCAAGCGAGAGCCTCCTCAGATGTTTGTCGAGGCTATTTCCTATTAAGCCATTGGCCGACACGACTATTGGCACAATGACTGCTGTACTCACGTCCCACATGTCGACAACCTCGCGAGCCAGATCTAGATATTTGAATTGTTTATCTTTCTCTGCTTTCACGAGGTTCTCGTCATGCGGAACCGTTATATCAACAATCATTGCGCGACGCTCCAATCGATCTATCACCACAATGTCAGGTTTATTGGCAACAATAGTCCTGTCAGTGATGATAGATCGATCCCAATACAACGTGATATTACCATTATCAAGAACTGGGTCGGGCGCATAGTTATAGTATGGTACTTCTGATTCCACAAGGTTGTACTTCAAAGCAAGTTGCTGATGGATAATCCTGGCAACGAGGTTGTGTCTATGCAAGTACTCTCCGTTAGCCAGACGAGAACAACCAGAAATAATGTATCGGATCGATTCTCCCGGACGGTGGCATGCCCGACATATGTCAACCGTGCCATCCTTCACAATGTATTTCCGGTAGTTATTCGTCATCATAACTTCGTCCATTATTGCACAGACAAAACCTTCGGTTTCCCCGAATAGGTCACCGAAACGCAGCCAAGATACGGACGCTAAGAAGTCTACATCGGGTCCATGTAGCGCCCGGTAAAAGCGTCTGTGAAGCTCCTTGCCCTGCCATACCTCCTTGCGATCATTAGTGTCTAATACTCTAGGTTTGCGCCAGTTCTCGTTAACCAGAGAGAGCGGGGTGCGGCCTTTGTCCACTGAGACCACATCTCGGTGCATCCCCTCGTCGACTTCTAGGAAGTATTCCCTGAGGCTGCATATCTCACGGTTGTGCAGGGTCTTAGCATTTAAGAAGCCACGACCCCCGCACTTCCGCGGGATATACAGTCTCATTACCGACGACCGCGGGTGATGCATTCGATTTGCGGTCAGCAGTGCGCGGACCCTCCTATCCAGGGCATCAAGTTCCGTCTGAGTCCATTTGAGTATGCCGAAAGAATACATTAAAACCGGCATGACCCATGGTTGGGACCATTGAAGGCGCGCACCTTGTTTCCACCTGACAAAAGACTGCTTAGTACTTTATTCAGGCGGCCAAAGAAGCGGTCCCTCAATGATTGTTTCATGTCGGCAGTATTGATACCTAATGTTTCCGACATACCCAAATACTTGCAGGTTTCTGTTGAGGAGAGGGATCTAAGGTTTATGGAATCCGAGAGTTGAGTTCCCACGGATTCCATAATCTCCCCTCGCTTCACATGCATGACTGCACATTTGTCCACACCAAATTCCATCCTGATAGCTCTACTGAAAGTTTCCGTTACCTTCAGTAGCTTCATCAGTTGCAAGTTGTTGGGGGCAAAGAGTTTCAGATCATCCATGTAAAGAAGGTGAGATATGACCTGACCACCTCTCCTCAACCGATAGCCTAGACCTGAACCCTCCAACAGTGTGCTGAGAGGGTTCAAGGCTAAACAAAACCACAATGGACTCAGACTATCACCCTGGAATATACCGCGCTCAATCTTTATCGGTTCGCTGTTCCCCTGGATCTGTCGACATCCTGGATAGCGAAGGACCGTTCTCCAGTGCCCCATACATGACATCAGGAAGGTACGTAGAGTTGCATCAACTTTATACAACTCCAGCACCTTCATGAGCCATGTATGAGGCACAGAATCATAGGCCTTGCTCAGAGGATTCAGGGCTAGACAGAACCAAAGTGGGCTCAGACTATCGCCCTGGAATATTCCCCGTTTAATCCATACAGGTTCATCATTCCCCTGGATTTGTCGACATCCTGGATATGGGAGGACCGTCCTCGAACCTGTTGGCTAATGGCCATATCAATAAGGAGCAGCTCCTTAATACCGCGGGACCCATTCCTACATCCATTCTGAGAGGCAGACATGATAGAATTAATATCAATATGATGGTTGATTTTAGCTCTCAAAATGGATGGAAGAACTTTATAGACCGTTGGTAAACAAGTGATTGGTCTATAATTTTTGGGTTCCGCAGTACTACCTGATTTATGGAGCAGGTGGGTAATTCCTGTCGTCAAGAACTGGGGCAGCGACCCTGACTCTAAGGCTGACTGAAACTGGGATGCCAAGCGAACGTGTGATCTCTGGAACCATTTAATCCAGAAGTTGTGCAGTCCATCCGGCCCTGGTGATTTCCAGTTAGGCAACGGACGGACTGCACGAGCTACATCTTGGGGGCTGATGATAATTGCCCCCATTTCAGGTATCGGATCACACGCTCGTTCAACCTCCCGGGTCCAATCACCCTCAGTGTGACTGACAGGCACCGACCAGATGTTGCGCCAGAACGAACACATGGCGTCATCATCTGGTAGACGCGTATCAGTCACACCTTGGTCCGGTCGTTCCCAAGCCCTATATACCCACCTTTCATCACTTCGGAATGTGCGATTCTGAGTGTAACGCTCCACTCGCCGCTTGTACCGACGAATACGGCTTGCCCATGCACAGATCTTCTGCTTCAGGAAGTCGATACACTCTGTGACTCGGGCTAAGTAGTCTCGAAAACTAACATCAGTTCCCGAGAACGCCCGCTTCACAAAGCGCATCACTCTAGGTCGAGTATTGCCCTCCCTGAAGCAGATTAACTTGCCGATGAGTGCTCTAGCCTCACCGATACGCCGCTCAATCCTGCATTGCCAAGCTGGAACAGCAAATTTTGGTCGTGTAGCTCTGTCGTTGTTGGGAAATTTGACGTGAGCTACACGACATGCCGCTACAGCTCCACAGTACAATATTGAGTGGGATTCGGTGAGGTCTTTGCTGCTGTCAAAGCAGTTTGACAGCTGCGAATCTAGAGCACACACCAGCGCCTTGTTTTTTCTTGTGCATAGGTAAACGAGGTAGACGTGGCCTAAGTTCAGGCGGTGTGGATCGGTACTCCCGGAATGCACCCTCCAAAGCGCTCCTCAATTGTGCGTTGCACTGGGTACTCACGGATATAACTTCGTCATCATCTTCTTCACCATCGTGTTCGGATCGCGGTGGAGCACTGGATACATTTTGTAGCTGTACCGCAATCATTGGCGAAGCAGGTATAACTAGGTTACTCCGTGAATCGAAGCGTAGTCGCTCAAGTACGGTGTCATCCAACATGTGGTTACGCTGGATGACCCGCACTTGATCCGACAGCCGTTGCGCCGACACGCTGACACCTGGTTCAAGCACCTGAAACAGAGAGAGCATCCGACCACGGTACGCAGTCAAGTTGCTTCCCCCTCAGTAGCCCCATAATATGCGCGCATGACGTTCTCATTAATGGACTGAGTCCATCGCATGCGCGACACATTTCCACCGGCAGCGGGGACCATGTTCGGGGCCTGTTGGCCTCGAGGTCCCAAGCCCGCTGGTGGCCGTCCTCTTCCTCGTCGTCGTGGTGGTGATGGGGTCGACGGCGGGGAGAAAAACTCGTCACTCGAGCTCGACGCAACTGCAGCGATCGGAGACACAGCACTCACGATTGAGGCGCGTCCCGGCGGCTGCGAGGCGGAGCTGAGCGACGAGTCCGGAGATGGTGGGTGTGCCTGATGTTTTGCCCGGCTTCTTGTCAGCATTCATGCATATTTTCAAGTATATTCCAAAAATTTAGGGTCCGGTTTTGTAAAATAGGTTTTCTGTTTTTTTTTTCTTATCATTGTTATTGATGTAATTAATATATTATTGTTTAAATATAGGTTAAATCGATAAAAACATTAAATTAAAATTATTATCTCCTTCATTTATTTTTATACATATTAAACACATTTTTAAATATTCTAATATAAAACAATAACAAAAACATTTAAAAATATAAAAAATAGTGGTCCGCCGGTATCGGGAGCAGGGTCCAAGCTACCGGTGGTTAGAGCTCCAGAGACAGGAACCTCCTCACAATGCGAGCCGTATCGAGGAGTACTGCCTTCTGAATCAGGCCCTTGATCCAACCGCCTAACGAGAGCCTGGAAAGATGGTCGTTGAGGCTCTTGGCTATAAGGCCATTGGCCGTCACGACGATCGGCACAATGATAGCCGAGTTCACATTCCACATGTCGACAACCTCGTGTGCTAAGTCGAGATATTTAATTTGTTTCTCTTTCTCAGCTTTCACGAGGTTCTCGTCATGCGGAATGGTAACATCGACTATCATTACACGGCGCGCTAATCGGTCTATCACTACTATGTCAGGTTTATTGGCGACAATAGTCCTGTCAGTTATGATAGACCGATCCCAGTACAACGTGACATGGTCTTTCTCGAGAACTGGGTCGGGCACATACTTGTAGTACGGTACCTCAGATTCCACAAGTTTATATTTCAAGGCAAGTTGTTGGTGAATAATCCTGGCTACTTGGTTGTGCCTGTGCAAGTACTCGCCGTTAGCCAGACGAGAACAAACAGAAATAATATGTCTGACGGACTCACCCGGACGGTGACATGCCCGACACACGTCAACCGTCCCGTCCTTCATAATATATTTCCGGTAGTTGTTCGTCAACATAACTTCGTCCATAATCGCACAGACAAAACCTTCAGTTTCCCCAAAGAGGTCGCCGAAACGTAACCAGGACACGGACGCTAGAAAATCTACATCGGGCCTATGAAGAGCCCGGTAGAAGTGTCCATGAAGCTCCTTGCCTTGCCATACTTCCTTGCGGTCATCGGTAGTAAGTACTACAGGTTTGCGCCAGTTATCTTTAGCCATGGACAGCGGGGTGAGTCCCTTGTCCACTGCGACCACATCTCGGTGCATACCCACCTCGGTTTTTAAAAAATATTCTCTGAGACTGCATATCTCGCGGTTGTGAAGGGTCTTCGCGTTTAAAAAACCTCGACCCCCGCACTTCCGCGGGATGTACAGCCTCATTACCGATGATCGTGGGTGATGCATCCGGTTTGCGGTTAACAGTGTACGAACTCTTCTATCCAGGGCATCGAGTTCGGTCTGAGTCCATTTGAGTACGCCGAAAGAGTACATTAAAACCGACATGACCCAACCGTTGAAGGCGCGCACCTTGTTGCCGCCTGAAAGAAGGCTATTTAATACCTTGTTCAGGCGTCCAAAGAAGCGCTCCCTCAACGATTGCTTCATGTCAGTTACGTTAATGCCTAACGATTCCGACATACCCAAATACTTATAGCTTTCGGATGAGGGGAGGGATCTCAGGTGTATGGAATCCGAGAGCTGAATTCCCTCGGATTCCATAATCTCCCCTCGCGTTACATACATGACTGCACATTTGTTCACACCAAATTCCATCCTAATGGCGTTACTGAAAGTTTCAGTTACTTTCAGTAGCTCCATCAGTCGCAATTTGTTGGGGGCAAAGAGTTTCAGATCATCCATGTAAAGAAGGTGAGATATGACCTGACCACCTCTCCTCAACCGGTAGCCTAGACCTGAATCCTCCAGCAATGTGCTCAGAGGATTCAGGGCTAGACAGAACCAAAGTGGGCTCAGACTATCGCCCTGGAGGTTCATCATTCCCCTGGATTTGTCGACATCCTGGATATGGGAGGACCGTCCTCCATTGCCCCATACATGACTCAAGGAAGGCACATAGAGTTGCATCTATCTTGTACAACTCCAGTACCCTCATGAGCCATGTATGTGGCACCGAGTCGTAGGCCTTCTTATAATCTATCCAACATGTCGACAGATCCTTGCGGAATCGACGAACCTGTTGGCTAATGGCCATGTCGATGAGGAGTAGCTCCTTCGTACCGCGGGACCTATTCCTACATCCATTTTGAGAGGCAGACATAATGAAATTTTTGTCAATGTGTGTATTAATTTTCACTCTCAAAATGGATGTAAGAAGTTTATAGACCGTCGACAAACACGTGATCGGTCTATAATTTTTGGGTTCCGCGGGACTACCTGACTTATGGAGCAGGTGGGTAACGCCTGTTGTTAAAAACTGCGGTAGGGACCCAGACTCTAAGGATGACTGAAATTGGGATGCCAGGCAAGTGTGTGAACTACTAAGCCATTTGAGCCAGAAGTTGTGCAGTCCGTCCGATCCCGGGGATTTCCAATTCGATAACGGATGAACTGCTCTGGCTATATCTATAGGTGTTATTAAAATTGGCTCCATTTCTGGGATAGGTTCACACGCTCGCTCGACATCACGCATCCAGTCAGCCTCAGTATGACAGACGGGCACCGACCAGATGATACGCCAGAAAGAGCTTGTGGCAGCATCATCCGGGCGGCACACGTCTATCATATTTTGCTCGGGTCGCTCCCAAGCTCTGTATACCCACCTCTCATCGTTCTGGAATATGCGATTCTGTGAGTACCGATCAACCCGCCGCTTATACCGCCGAATTCGGTTCGCCCATGCATAAACTTTCTGCTTCAGGAAGTCGATGCGCTCTGTGACACGGGACATGTATTCTTGAGGACTGATTCCAGTCCCCGAGAATGCCCGCCTCACAAAGCGCATCACACGTGGTCGTGTATTGCCTTCCCTGAAGCAGTGTAGTTTGCCAATGAGTACCCTGGCCTCGTCGATGCGGCACTCGATCCTGCGCTGCCAGGTTGGTACGGCTGGTTTTGGTCGAATAGCTACGTCATAATTTGGGAATTTGACATTAGCTAAACGACATGCCGCAACAGCCCCACAGTACAGGATCGAGTGTGTATCAACGAGGTTCTCGCTACTCTCGAAAATATTCTTGAGTTGATTGCATCTACAGCGACCAACCTAGGCCCGCAATCGGGCAAGAGATTTCCAGATTGGCCACTGTAGTTGGTATTCAGGTGGCAAGTGTTTTGCCGCGTTGGTGAAGTTGCCTCCACACTTCATCACAGATGTGAGGTTTGTTCCTCCACAATTCACATCACTCGACTAACGCACCGTCTTTAATAAAGAGGTCGTATATCTCACAAAGCTTTCACGACTATCTATTCTATTGTCGTGGCTGTCAAGTTATACTAAAAGTTTCAAATTAACTAAGAGAATGAACAATTTTTGCTATAGTATGACCACTTTATGAGTGCAGTTCAAGGTGGCGTTGCTTGTCAAGAAAATTTGCATCGATATGTCAATCTTAGTACATTTATTTTAGTTCTGTGTTATCCTGCCTGCACAGAAAAGTTGGTAGAAGTGTACTCGCGTCGGACATGTCTTTTACACCTCTCCACCATAAACTGCTTATTGTGAGAAATCTACGCCGTTCAGAATGTTATGCTTCGATAGCCAAATTGTTAAAATAAAACCCGTGGATTCGTTTTAACATATTGGTGGAAAGAAAATTAAAAAAAAAAAACTTTCCATTTCTACAAACCACTTTGCGCCATAAGTTAACGGGGTCATAATTATTGCAAATTAGATCTAGTAGGTATCACCCATTTTAAAGGATGCACCGAATTACCAATCACTTTGTTGTGTATATTTTTAATCACTATGCGTTTCTAAATTATTTACAAACATTGTGTACAAGTATGAAAAGGGAAAACAATGACAGGTCGCCGAAAAATTCAACCGCATCGCCATCAGGAAAAGTGCCCAGAAGGCTGGAGTGTAGTCAAAAAAGGCCAGCCTTTGGTCACGTGAAAAGTCAACCAACCGCCTGGCGATATCCCAGAAGACTAGGTGGGCATTTCTTCTTCATCGACACGAAAAGAAGAAGAAGAAGGTGGACACTCGGGCCCCATGGCGCTAGTGTGTCAACCCGAAACGCCTTAAACACGTAAAAACTACCAATTCAGCCATAAATTGTATTTGCGGCGTTTGAGGTTTTATATTTTTTTTTATATTTTTTCATACAGCAGTCGCCCCAGCACAGTACGCTGAGCTAGGAAGATGGGGTAACGCAAGGGTGTCGAAGTAACGCAAGGTGCATCTCACACCGAAGTCCTACCCATCTCGCAGGGCATTATAGTCATACCGTTTGGTCTATTCCCATCGTCGCGTGCCTAGTCATTGGGTTCAGCGGGGTGCCAGCTGTTTAAGGATAGCACATAGGATACTTTTTATCCCGGTAAATGAGTCTACGCAGACGAAGTCGCGGACAGAAGCTGGTTATTTATGGGTGCAGGATCTTTAAGAGCTTCGCATGGGCGGCGGGCGCCAGCAGTACCCACTTCTGCACCGTCGTCGCTTCTCGGCTCGCGACCATTTGAAAGATCACAGCAATAAGAAACAAGAATAGTCGAGTGACTGAATCGAAAACAATGTAACTTTAGCTTCTGCCTGACATTTTGTAAAGATACCAAAAGGAAAATTATTTATTTGTTGAAAATACTAAGTATACAAAATGATACTTAGCAATCGTAGGTAGGAATGAATTGACGTAATGTCTAATTAATGTGGTGATGAAATGTAATATTTTTCCCTAAATGCAGTACCCGATATATATACCCGATAAGGACAATTAGTGCGGCGGGCGAGTCGTCGCGCTCGCACTTACCTGACTACGCTCACTGCCGACCCACCTGGGGAGATAGCGCACCGATAAGATACTGCTGATATCACTGCAGCCGTTATCGCGCTATCACAAACACGCCGTTTGATACAAGCCACATTATTGTGAAGTGAGATAAGCTGCGCGATCGTTTGTGTGTGACGGACTGACAGTGGTCCATGTGCATCGTGCGGTGTTAGGCGCTGGAGTTCTACTGAGACAAGTGAGGAGCTGAGCGGAGCTGTGCCAAGCAGAGCGAGATGTGCGCGCGCGCGGCGCCGGCGCTGCTGGCGCACGTCAACCTGATGCTCACCGTGAGTCACACTACACGCACTATACGTGCTACGACACCGGTTTCTGTGTCCTTGAACTCATTTAGTGTAGAAACCCACAATGTGTCAGTGTGGCCAGGTCAAAAAGAACGAACCAAAGGCTTTACCTTCTCTTTTTTATGAGAAATTCCAATCTGCAGTAAGTCCCGTTCATAGCCAGACAGAAGTCATTTTTTTTATCTTTCCCACCGAGTCTCGTGAATAATGTAGAAAACCTATTAGATTATAATTGTATATCTATCCGGCTATGAGTCACTGGCGCCAGTCTCGGCCGCGGTCGCTGATGATTGTTGACGACGCTGTGTTATGCAGCTGTACGGTGGCGCGGCACTAGCGTCGGCGGCGCGGCTGAAGTGGGACCCAAGCACGTACGTGGTGCTACGTGAGCTGTTCCCGGCGGAGTACCGCGCGGCAGCGGCGGCGCTGGCGGCCGGTGGCTTCGCGCTGCTGCTGCTGCCGCACGTGGCCGCCGCCGCGCTGCACGCCGGCCGGCAGCTCCACCGCACCGTGCTGCTCTATGTGGTCAGTACCTATTTGTACTATACTACTTTCACAGTTATATATTTTACCTCTAAGTTTGGGTCACTGTCAAAATCAGAAGGATCTTTATCGTCGCTACAACAACGTTGCTATTGGGTTACTCAACAAGTGGTGACAGCACGATGGCCAACGCCTGCTGTCTATGATATGATTGTAGCTTTGTATTGTGATAGCATGGAACGTTATAACTGCGGCACTTGTCTATTGGTCACTAATTGAGACCTGGGTTCAATCCTCTGGTTGGGCAGTGTTATTGGGGTTTTTCGATCAGGAATTTGTCAGTAGCAACCCGGGGTCAGGATTTGAGGCCGGTTGAAGGCAAAGGGTTAGCCAGAGCCACCCATTCACAGATTCACGATACCTACAAAGGGATAGCCAGAGCCACTCATTCACAGATTCACGATACCTACAAAGGATTAGCCAGAGCCACCCATTCACAGATTCTCGATACCTACAAAGGATTAGCCAGAGCCACCCATTCACAGATTCACAATACCTACAAAGGGATAGCCAGAGCCACCCATTCACAGATTCACAATACCTACAAAGGGATAGCCAGAGCCACCCATTCACAGATTCACAATAATTACAAACAAAGGGTTAGCCAGAGCCACCCATTCACAGACTCACTCAAAAGTCAAAAGTCAAAAGCATTTATTTCAATTAGACCATCACAGGCACTTTACGATAGCTACAAAGGGAAAGCCAGAGCCAATTACCTACAAAGGAATAGTCAGAACCACCCATATACAGATTCACGGTACCTACATAGCAATGTAGGTTCTATATTCAATTCCCAAATTTTGTAAATGCTCGCCAATGTTCTGTTTAAACCTACTCACTGATCGTCTTTCATGAGAAGATCAAAAAGTTTATACCTTCTTGTAGGATTGACTAAATACTCCTTGTTAGTTTACATTATTATTTCGCTTATGGTCTGAATGGTGTATTGCAGTACGCGGGGCTGCTGACTGCGCTGATGGTGGCGCAGCTAGTGTTTGGCGGGTGGTTGGCGGCGCAGGCCTTGACGTGGTCGCGCTCGGCGGCCGCGGCGCAGCTGGGGGAGGCGCTGGCGCTGACCGAGCACCTGCGCCCCGTGCTGCAGTACCTGGGGCGCTGGCACCCGCTGCCACACCGCGTCGAGGAGATCATAGAGGTGTGCTGTCTGCTGGTCCTATTATGCTAATCCCGCGGATAAATTGGCTTGCGCGTCACTTGACACATTTGTGTTTAGTCTAGAACGTGCGTTAGTCACGCGCGTTCGGTATTACAGATGTCAATTTGTGGCGCTGACCATTTGACGTCTGGTGGGCCGTCAGACTGTTTGCCATACAATGTTAGAAACTACTCTTTGCACCACTGCTGCACTCTGTAGCGTCAGCCGCACAGGATGGCGGGACCGAACGAGTCAGCAGAATCACCTACCGGCGAATGTTGCCTCTGCAAGGAGCGTGACAGTGTGGCTAGCCAGCCACACTGCCTGCGGCATCAGGTTGAGCTCAACCTGATGCTCTCTGGGTTGAGCGGCAAAGGAATGATTGTTCTATTCAAGAACCGTCCCAAATTTTTTGGTGCCACGGACAGAAAGTTAAATGTTTTCGCCTCGACAAATGTCGGCCCAAACTTGAAATCCTACACCTCTGCCTAAACTTTCGGGGATTTACAGACGTGATATTTATTATGTGTGTAAATATCGGGCTAAACTTGAAATTATTCACTACGACACGTCAATAGTGACAAAAATCCATTTCTATACAAATACAATTAAATAAAATTGAATTGTCTGTTTGTAATATCAAAATAACAACTTTTTACTAAATGCTATGAAAATATATACCTACTACGGGACATATAACAACAACACATTTTTTTAAATTTTTGTCTCTCCCTGTCTGTTTGTTGCGACTAATTTTAGAAACGGCTGGACCGATTTTGACGGGGCTTTTACTGGTAGATAGCTGATGTTATAAGGCCTAACAAAGGCTACTATTCTTTTAGAAAAATATATTAGGGTTTCGTGCAAAAACATTAAAACCCCTGAAATTGTTAACAAAATCCGATTTAAACGGCTAATCTCCGAAACGGCTGGACTGATTTAGATGAGACTTTTACTGGCAGATAGCTGATATTATAAGGTCTAACTTAGGCTACTTTTATTTTAGAAAAATAATTAGGACTACGTGTAAAAAATAAAAACCCTTGAAATTGTTACCAAAATCCGATTCAAAAAGAAAAGTAATATTTTTATAATAATTTCACGCGAACGAAGGTCGCGGGCAAGGCTAGTAACAAATAAATATTTATGTCAAGTCATTCTTGGCTTGAATCAGTGCTGCATGTGCGACTATGCGTGTGTGACTATGCGTGTGTGCCTGTGCAGGAGGCGAAGGAGGACGCGCCGCGCAACGCGTACGTGGCGCTGGTGCTCATGGCGCTGCTGGCGCTGCTGCAGCTGACGGCCGTGGTGGCTGCGCTGCTGGCAGCTTGCGCCCCCCGCGCCCGCATCCGCGCTACTTCTCTCGCCGGCTCAGACTCCGAGCTGCCGCTGCAGCCGCGACCTCCCTCGTACAACAGGTGCAGTTTTGGCTCGATCTGTGTATCCTAACGATCCGAACCTGATTACTGACTTTGTGTGGTCTGCCGTCAAATCAGGCTGGGCGAATGCGTATCAGGCACTGCGTCATAATTATAGTATCTATACTTACTACACGCAACACAGTTAATATCAGTATCGTGCTCTTCGATTGATCGCGACTGCTGAGCATAGAGGTTCGATCTCCAGCCTGGCAGTGAATCGTAACTAAGAAGTCAAATCTCAATTTGTTAGGAATAAGTTAAGTTCAGTTTCCGTTGTTACTTGTTGCGTCGTTTATTTATGACGAGGCTAGCCAGCTGTCACTTGTGTTTGCAGCGGCTGGGCTTGCTGGCGTAGCCGGTGGGCGGGCCCCGTCGTCGCCTCTTGTGTTACCTACGTTGTCAAGATTTATTATAGGCAGAAATATGTGAGAAGGGAACCAATCGACAGCTGTTGATGTTTCCACAGTTCCTCGAGCTACGACTACCAGAAGATGCCGCGTACCGCCTTCCGCAACGGCCGCATCGTCGTCCTCGATCCGCCGCGCCAGTGACGCCACGCCGAGCCCTCCGCGCACCCGCGCTCTGCTCGCCCGTCTCGACAACCAAAACTTTGTGGACTGACTTCAACTCGAACTTCTGTTTATACAGTTTACCAATTGAATTTTAAGGACCAACTAGTATTGTAGTAGTAGTGTATTAGTAGTAAGTATTAGGCAAATAGGCATTTAAAGAAATATGAATTTGTAAAGAAATTTCTAACCACACACGTTTAAAGCACACACCGTCAGCTAGCGAGCGAGCCAGCCGGGCGAGGCGTCGTTTCACCTCTTTTATACTTTGGTTCACATAGCGAACTACCGAAAGAGCCGAAATGGAGTATGAAAAGAGGCTCGCCCGGCTCGCTCGCTAGCTGTGTGACCTGCGCTTAAGGTGGAAGCGCCAAAAATTCATCTATCCATGACAGATCATGTTTTAACACGATTAGACGATGAATTTGTTGTTCGCTGTTTCTGGAAAAAATAGATTTTCGAGCACCACCAGGTTAGGATAAGTTAGGTTAGTTTTAATACTTACTTACAACGTAAGACAACGTGTTTCCTTCCAAGACTAGTTTTAACACTGCCCAGTGAAGATGTCCATGTGAGCACTGGGCACTGGGCACACCTGCAGTCAGCGGCCACCGCGCAGACATGATCGCGGCTCGCACGGCACGGCACGCGACGGTGATGAATGCTTCCCTTCTCTGAATGAGAAGCCAGCTCCATACATGACGTTTGCTGTGGTGCACCCTGCACCTCGTGCATGCACCGTGCCACAAGTCTTTTATGTACTTTGTCCATCTGAATGTTGCTGACCCGTGCAACCGTGCACACGCTCTCGCGTTAATTGTGATGTGATTAGGTATTGATTATTTTACTAGTATTATAATAAGTATAGAAATTAAATTATATGAAAACTGGTTGTTTTTGTTTTTTTCATACTTCTGTATATCTTGATATAGCTCCGTCCATACTGTAATGGGTGTTCAGTAGTGGAAATGAGAAGTACACACTATAATACAATATGTATTTAACAAAAAAAATATTAAGTCGCCAATACAAAAATGAATCTCGCTGTTCACCTCAGTCGCGCTAGCGAAAAAGTCCCGCCGCCCACAGGAAGTCAAACTAACATCCCCTTTTTATTATTGTAAAATATTCGTAACACTTACTTAAATTGACATACTTATTACAATAATTATAAGAATATAAGCTATAGGTTTTATAAAGTAAACTTCTACAATTGAATATGATTTACAGTAATATTTGCAAATTAATAAAATGAATACTCAGAGAAAAGGACAAGTTATTAATATTTAAAATGACTACAACATTATTAGTGTCTTTACATATTGATAGATGGCGCTAATTAATCTGTTAAGTAGATTGCATCAGTAGATCTTAATGGCTGCTGTTATACTAGTTGCGTTCAATGCCGGTAGATGGCGTTAGTAGTATATTCTTGACGATGAGGCGAGTTGATTGAAGCTTCCTGGGTTACGGCTGTACAGCTGGCGACTGGCTGTTACACTCGGCCATCCTGCTGTTGTCGTGGTCCTCCACGGCGTTGGGCTCCAGCTCCTTCAGCAGAAGTAGTGGCACCAGAGTCCATTTTTGGCGGTACCTGGAAACAAACAGCCCACAGTATATTCTGGATATACATAATTATGAAATATGTTCTTTCTTTATGATACATTCGAGTTTTTATAACATAATTATGTATTAAATTAGCGTTCAGCTATTAACATAGATTTATTTGACACCTCACATGGCACACAGCGAAGTGCACTCAGATCTGTCTAAAGTTTCACATAGCATAATTGGAAAGTCATTCACTCAGATCAAACAGCAAGTATAACTCGATACATAATCACAGATTTATCTATAGTATCACTCAGTAGAACAGGACAGATATTCACACAGTTCTTTCTGCCATATCACACAGTATAGCAGGATAAGTATTCACACAGACCTATCTGCTGTATCACACAGTATAGCATGATAGATAGTCACACAGTTCTTTCTGCCATGTCACACAGTACAGCAGGATAGGTATTCACACAGACCTATCTGCTGTATCACACAGTATAGCAGGACAGATATACACACAGATTATCTGTATCACCCAGTTTAGCAATTATAATTTGTTTGGGTCTCAAATAGATTTTGTTCTATAATGAGTACCCTAATCTGTATCAAGTTTAAAGTTGTTGTGTTCTGTGGTTAGGGCAATACTTTTAATAGCTATTTAATGAATTTTGAGGACGTGTTGAATGTTTAAATTGGAATAATACGACTATTTATAATATAAGGTAGTTATTTAATTTAAAATTATCAGAGGAAGTTAAAACAATAATATTTGTACAATAAAGTAGGGAATACTGTAAAAATAAATGATTTTATGAATAAGAAGACCCACAACAACTTATATCTATTGCAAACAATTGGTATTATAATTAACTCTCCAATAAATCTATTAAATCATCCCTATCTACTTCATGATCAGAATCTGTAGAGCTGTCTGGCACTGATGACTTATACGGGCGAAGTGAATCACCAGCAACTACTGCACTAAACTTTTTATATCCTTTGACCCCTTGAATGCTATTTATTGTATATCGGTCAATAGTATGGTCTATTTTAGTGATCTTGTACGGTCCCGTAAACACACTCCCTAACTTTTTAGTGACCCCAACTGTATGATCACGAGATAAACCTCCCTTCCACAAAACCAATTCACCTACATTATATTTCCTACATTTCTTATGCCTCTTATCATACTGACCTTTCATAATTGCCATATTATTATCAATGCGCAACTTTGCATTGCGTCTTCGTTCCAGTAACTGCTTTTGAGGGTCAATGTTTGTACCAACATTTACAGGGTAAGCAGGTAATAAGGCATTGTCATGCGAAAACATAAGACTAAAGGGAGAGAATCCTGTAACAGCATGAGGACTGTTATTTATACCCCAGACTACATCTGAAAGTTTATCATCCCATGTGCATTCACTTTCAGCAGTAGTGTTTAGGCCGTTTACAATGGTTCTGTTTACTCGTTCGACCTGACCGTTTGATCGTGGACAAGCAATTGCATTTAATACATGCTTGAACTGTTTTTGTGTAGAAAACTCTTTAAAATACCGACTAGTGAAAGCGACGCCTCTATCTGTAACTATTCTATGAGGATTGCCAAAAGTAGATATTATTTCCTTTAAGTTCTGAATAGGTTCTATAGAACCAGTGCCTTTAACAGCTCGAGCAAATACAAATTTCGTAAAAGAATCAATCATTACAAGTATGTAGGAGTAACCACGGCGTGTTTTCAAAAACGGGCCCAAATGATCTATATGTAGGGTGTGCATTGGTTTTGCTACTTTCTCAATGGGATGCAGCTCGCCCTCTACTTTCCCATAATTCCCCTTAGCATAAGCACATTGTAAGCAGGCATTTACATATTTTCGTATAAACCGAGTCATACCAGAGAACCAAAACTTTGATTTTATTGTCTTTTCGCACTTTTCGAAACCTATGTGCCCAACTTGGTCATGGTATTTTTGTAGCAATGACCACTTTGACAGTTTAGGTATTACGAATCGATCGCCGTGTAAAGTTTTTCGAAACAGGCATCCGTTAACAATGGTATAATTTTTATTTATATCCGGATTATTCGTGCCCCCATTAATCTGTCGAATAATAGTTTGAACCGTATCGTCCTGCAACTGTAGCGTGAGGCGCCAGTCAGCTTCATCAATGCTAAGTATAGGAACGCTTTCAACCGGGTTGCGACTGAGCGCGTCAACGTGTTGCATACGGTGGCCAGGGCGATATTCGATTTCGATATCGAAGTCCTGGATCGTTAGCCACCATCGGGCTATACGAGGTATCAAATCTTTTTTAGTCAGTGTGGTTCTTAATGCTGCACAATCGGTAATCACCTTAACTGGGATACCTGTGACGTAAATACGGAAGCGTTTTAGAGATTCAACCACGGCGAGAGTTTCCAGCTCATAACTATGATAGTGCATTTCCTCCCTACTAGTAACGCGACTAAAATAAGCAACAGGTTTTAAATCACCATCATTTTGATATTGAAGTAGAATACCACCTAACCCCAAGCTACTAGCATCTGTATGGATTTCCGTTTTCGCATGCGGGTCATAAATTGCTAACACAGGTCGCTCAGTCAACGTGGTTTTTAACAGATTAAAAGAATGTTCTTGTTCAGAACCCCACATCCAGGCTACGTCCTTTTTTGTTAGGCTGGTTAAAGGTCGGGCAATCTCAGCGAATCCTCTTACAAATTTACGAAAATACGATGCTAAACCGATGAATTGACGTAGTTCATGTACGTTTCGCGGCTGCCTAAAATTAATTACACTAGTAATTTTAGCTTGCCCCGGGCGTACAGACCCCTCAGTAACCTCATGACCCAAGTAATTTACACTGGTTTTCAAAATTTAGTTTTAAATTAGCACGAGAGAGAAGTTTCAAAACATCTTCCAATAGGTTTAAACCTTCTTCTATTGTAACAGTGGGCAAAGTAACGTCATCAAGATATGTAGCTATTTTATTATCTAGGGACCCTAAAGCCTTACGAATTAATCGTGAGAAAACCGCCGGCGCGTTAGCCAAACCAAACGGCATTTTTAAAAATTCATACTGTTCAGTCGATGTTATGAAGGCGGTTCTATGAATTGAATTTTCCGCTATTTTAACTTGATAGTAACGTTGCGCCATATCAAGAACAGTAAAGTACACTTTTCCCGATAGTCGATTGATCTGATCATCAATGTGTGGAAGAGGGAATCGATCTTTTACAGTACGTGCGTTGAGAGCGCGGTAGTCGATGCATAACCGATAGTCGCCACCCTTTTTTTTAACTAGAATTACAGGACTTGCGTATTCGGAGTTTGATTCTCGCACTATTCCCGCGGATAAAAGGTCATTCACCTTTTCCTGCACTATTTCATTTTCTTTGTAGGACAATCGATAGGGCTTACAAAACACAGGTGTTTCTGAAGTGGTAGAAATATGCATTTCAATTAAATCCGTACAACCAAGTTCACTGCTACATTCAGCAAAACAACTACGATACTTATTTAGTAAATGTAATAATAATTTAGAATGTTTTTCTTCCATTTCGCCAATATCTAGGTCAGACAATACAAATGTCTTGTTTGGCTGAACATAATCCTGTATACTATTAGCGGCACAACTTTGAGTAACGAATGCTACATCGGTTTGTCTGAACGTATCTGCGCGCGCAATCAGTCGGCCCGAGGACCATTGTAAACAAGAATCACCTAAATTAATTAAGCGTAATTGTAATGTTGGTGTATTTTTCAAGACTAACTCTGGTATATAGTACGATTCATCACCCATAGAATACAAACGTGCATGGGTAACAAGTATTTCACTTGGCGTCAAATCATATGATGAGTAGACGCGTACCTCTGCACTCGAACCCGGCAGGACTTCGATGTTGTCGAACAAGAATAGGGGGACTTTTGTTATAAAGTCCTGGCTAGACAGACGGATGTTTGATAAGGGACAGACGTACGCACTATTTACAATTAATTTCACAAATTTACAGGTTATAATTAAGTTTAAGTTCGGCTGATTAATAATAGGCTGCCCCACAATTAAATCTATATCGTTGAGGTTTGCATTTGTTATCTCGGCACACGTTTGTAAACTTATATTATCTATAACTAGATCTATGGACGCTTTCCCCAGAGAGTTTACAAGTAAACCTCCAAATCCTCTCATTACAACATTTGATGGTAATATACATGATCGCGATTTTTCGATCGCTTGCATCGTGATTATATTAACCTTACTGCCAGTATCAATATAGCCGATTGCTTCAAAACCATTAATATACACTTGTTTACGGTATAAATCTGAAATCATTTCTGTGGTAACATGATAAACCTGCCGTACCTGTTGATTTCTTTGCGGTGGCGCCGGCATGTCCCGCGAGCTCCCCCCAGCCGCATACCAGCAGGCGTTGGCAGAGTGTCCCGCGCGCTGGCAGACCTGGCAGCGTGTGGCGGGTGCAGCTCGGCAATCCCGGGCTTCGTGCCCCGGTCGCCGACAGTTATAGCACACCTTCGGAGCAGGGTTCCCTGCCGTAGAGCCCCGATGCCAAGTTGACTTGATCAGCTTCTGGTCGGTGGATCGTTTTTTTCAGCCCCGTAGTTTTCGAGTGACGAAAGGAACCCGTAATATAGTTCTTCGGGAGTCTTGTAGCCGCATGCTTTCGCGTTTGCACGCAGTTCAACCGGCAATCCACGGATGAGGCACGACATTGCGTTCTCCCCATCCAGCCCACACTTTTTCATTAAAGATATTTTATCATGGTAGTATCGGGTCATGGTCTCGTTCCCTTTTTGGCGTGCCAGCATTTCTTCCAGGCGGTCGACGAAATCGGTGGTACGTGGAAACGCCTTTGTTACCCATTCCTTCCAAGTGCCCCACGTGGCGCTGTAATCTTCCAGGTCGTCGTACCAGTCGCGCGCTGCGCCGCGTAGACGAGTTTGCATCACGAAGACCCTGTCCCTTTCTTCCCAGTTATATATGTCGCCCAGTTGATCTATCTTGTGAAGCCATCCAATCACGTTTACACTTTTCTTCGCTGGATCGAATTTAGGAATGATCTCTGTGTCCAGGTGTGTTATTCTTGGTCTTTTGTTGGCGGGTAACTCACAAAAAGAGGACTGCGATGAAAAAAAAACGGGACTTTTTTCCTCCTGGCGGCCACCATTTTCTTCAGAGTCGACGCTTGGCGACCGTCTCCCTAAGCCGTGCATATATGGGCCGTGGAATTCTTCCATCACACTTCTGAATTGTAATGGGTGTTCAGTAGTGGAAATGAGAAGTACACACTATAATACAATATGTATTTAACAAAAAAAATATGAAGTCGCCAATACAAAAATGAATCTCGCTGTTCACTTCAGTCGCGCTAGCGAAAAAGTCCCGCCGCCCACAGGAAGTCAAACTAACATCCCCTTTTTATTATTGTAAAATATTCGTAACACTTACTTAAATTGACATACTTATTACAATAATTATAAGAATATAAGCTATAGGTTTTATAAAGTAAACTTCTACAATTGAATATGATTTACAGTAATATTTGCAAATTAATAAAATGAATACTCAGAGAAAAGGACAAGTTATTAATATTTAAAATGACTACAACATTATTAGTGTCTTTACATATTGATAGATGACGCTAATTAATCTGTTAAGTAGATTGCATCAGTAGATCTTAATGGCTGCTGTTATACTAGTTGCGTTCAATGCCGGTAGATGGCGTTAGTAGTATATTCTTGACGATGAGGCGAGTTGATTGAAGCTTCCTGGGTTACGGCTGTACAGCTGGCGACTGGCTGTTACAATACGTCCCGGTACCTACCGGCGCCGGCGGCGGTACACCGGGACATGGTCCGGGTTGAACTTGTAAGTGCGGACCACTTCATCCCGGTGGCTTCTTAAGAAACCATTGTGGGAGCCACAGAGCTGGGGCGATTGCGCTGCACGCAATGCTTTATTATTTAATTTACTCCTAAGGCACTTCTGTGATACACAATGACTTTGAGCGAAATGCGACAATTATGCGGACTGAATCAGTATCGGTACAGTACTCTTGAGCTCTAGTGAAATTTTTTATGCGTAATGTGACTGTTCCCACATTATTGTATAAATAAACAATATACTTTGTTTTAATCATACTGTGAATATTAGGTACGGTTCTACCTTCCCTGAACAATATAGTTTGCTTTAATCGAACTTCTAATATTACGGTTCTACCTTCAATTTGTGGTGCGTCAGATAAAAGTCAACATTCGTCAATAAACAGGTGTATTAGTAAAAGTACTCTGTGTGTATTAGTGTCCAGTGTACATACGCCAGCACATCCAGCTACCCGAAACTGTCAAAGGAGACAGGGATTTCTGAACTAGATTGCAATAAGTCGAGATAGGGTTAAAAAAAAAGCGTTACATTTTCTACTTTAAAATATCAAAAAAAAAGACTAATTCACAAACTGGAAGACGAGAAAACTTAAAATAAGTTTATGTCTCGAATAAAATAGGATATCGATTACTATAATCGATTAATGTGAATGAGTTTAAACAATTGAACATAAAAACCCTTGCACCAGATGATTGATTCAATCCAAGTAAATGGATGCATTATAATTAATTTAATGTCAACAGTTTAAAAAAAAAATAACAACATAATAAAAATAAATCTTAAAATCGATTCTCGTTTACCGATCGATTTATTGCTCGTGTTTGTCAACTGTATTATAATATATATAGACTCAGGATGGCCTATATCAGAATCTACCATATTTCACGTGGGTCAGAAACTCGAACAAAGTCACAAAGGAGATTGTTCTACGCCCATACATTGTTCGCCCTGGAGCCAACAGCATAGAAAAAATCATTTTCTATTTGTAAATTACCCTTAGTAGTCCATAAGAATAAAGTTTCTTGACGGACACTTTAGAGAACAGATTTATTTAAAAAAAAGGAACAGATTTTGAGGTTATTTTTAATAAAAGAAAACTTAAGCAATTCCTTTTAAAATCGTTATTTCTGGTTTCTACAAAGCATTAAACTTCAAATACAGTAAAATATTACCGTAACTACAGTTTTATTACGCTTTTTAGGTACAGTTATTATTTTTGTTGGTTGAAGTTTACATAATAAGCTAGGGTGATTAATTATACTTACTTCAATAAACCAAGTCAGCCATACAAGAAGCATTGTTTAGGTAGGTATACGTTCTTACATACCTATTTCCCTCTCTATGCAAACCATCAGTTGAGAAAAAGTAAACATTTGAATATCTGTAAAAAGTAAAAATATGGCTATTGAAGTCGTGGAATCGTTATGAGAACAATTCACGCAACTCTATTGCGTCGTAAATGACATTTCAATCGTTCAATAAGAGATTTTCTGACAAATAGATGGCGTGGGTAAAAAATACGTCTTTGTTTTACTGGCTACTGATAACAAAAATAAGATCCGTTACTATGAAAGCTTATATTTTGTTGTCAAAAACCAGAGACAGTGACGTATTTTTTACCAACGCCTCTTTTAAACTAATATTTTCTCACTTGTCAGAAAATCTCTCATTCAACTAGTAAGTACATTTTGTGAGTTTGTTTTGTTCATTATATTTTCATCATAATCGTGCTAGGTCATATTCATCATAAGTTCCATTAAAATGTTCATGGAATTTTAAAAAACTTTTATATTGCACATTTTCAATGTTTTGGAAGTGATAAATTTCGAACATCCATTATTAATTTATCACTAGATATTAATATTATGGACATCGTCGTCGATATCGATATTTATGTAATATGAGCGAGAGCGACACTATCAAATATTTTTTGACATTTACATTGACAATTCCATGAAAGATGGCGGGTTTGGTTGGTAATAAAATCAATGAGGTCACTTTTAAAAACCTATTAAGAATTAAACAGTGTCCGCTTGAATTTATTATTTTTAAAAAGTATATTAAAATATAATTAAAATTAACGTACACGTCAAATGTTTGTTGGTTGTAGGGCGGTCTAGAACAATCTCCTTAATTCTCCAAATGATTTATTTCTTCTTAATTTCACAGATTAACAAAACATTACTCTAACACACTTTAATTAGGCACAGATAATGATACTCCATCAAATCAAATCAGAAACAGTTAAAGATGGCGTTGGAAATAAGCGATTCGTCAAGCGCGTGGTGCGTTGGCGGTCCTCGATTCAAAAGTGACCAAGATGGCCGCCCGGCTCCCACCAGTGTGACGTTCTGCAAGAATGGCAGCTGACAGCTGACATCTGTCATGCTGCCATTCTATTCCGACGTCGTCGACAGCAAACGTCAAATGTCATGTATCGCGCCGTCACGGCCGGACTGACATTCGACCGTCCTCGGGCGTAGATCTAACGTTGTCCTAAAACAGGCAATTTTATTATTTGATGATTGGCTGCTTGTCCAGCCTGACAAACAGCACAGCACTAATTCTAACAAACTTCAGAAGCAAGATATGAAACCATGCATCCCTTCGACCATTATGAATAATGGACCGGATGACATCTCACAAGCTCGTTATGTTAACCAAACATAACCCGGACCGGACGAGTGTGTCCCTTCAACCAGCCCCAATGGCATGGACCGGACGGCACTGTCCCTTCGACCGGATCACAGACAGGGTCTAGACAAGTGTATTCCTTAAGAATGCTAACTGTGTCCAATAATTATGTAACGTTAAATTGTGTCAAATTTAACTACACATTTTTATCAAAATTTTTGTCAACAACAGATTACCAAAAACTAATATTAACTTTTAGTTGCATAATTATGTACCCAAGGAAATTTCAAAAGCATGTAAACAATTCAGTTTTGAAATTATGTAAACAGTTACAAAGCAGCAGTTTCAAGCAGCTTGAGCTCGGAAATAAGGGTTGGAGTGTAAGTAACGGGGCACTGAGGAAAAAAGACTAAAAATTTTAACCAAAAAATTTTAATTTTCGCAAATCGTTTATTTTCTTGACTTTACCGTATATAACACCTAAATGTAAGGCTAAAAGCATCTTGTTGTGTTTTGTCTTCGATCAGCCCTTTGTCTTAAACGTGATAACGAAGGGATTGGTACAAAATACAATATTACTGTACTAGGAGAATTTAGAATGCAAGAACAAGCAAAGCGAGCTCGGGACTTTGGGCACCCCGACTCTGACAGGTTAGGTTCGAAGGGGATGGCGGAAATGACACGAAGAGGATGTCGGACATGACACGAAGGGAATGGCGGGGTCTTAGTTCACTCGCTTCGCTCAGTCACTAAAACCCGCCATCCCCTTCGTGTGAGGTTACTTTAAACCCAAAGCAAACAGAAATATTAGCCCCGCGTAGCAGGGCTACGTCGACTACGCGTTATTATTATTGCCATTCAGAAATAGGAGGCCTCGCCTCGACTTGCTAGCGGCAGGATTGGCACCTACAATTGACAAGCCTGATACCACGTCTGCCACGCCCAGGGTAGACGCGGTGAACCTACATGTTGATTGTTGATGATTCTGCACGTATCCCAAACATCAGTTCCGTAGGTGAGTACTTAGTAACAGACGATTTTGTACTATTGAGCGCTAGTTGTATATTGCCTAACTCATCGCGCCATGTCTTATTAGGGTCGTTTTCGACTATCGTGAGCAAGCTTTTTAGTGTTCGCATAACTCGCTCAACTTGTCCGTTAGCCCTGCTCGAACCGGTTGCAATAAAATGCAGATCAATTTTATAATTATTGCAAAAGTTTCTAAATTCACTACTAATATAGAATCGGCCCTGATCAGCAATGACGCGTGTAGGGGCCCCAAAAAGACATACAGCCTTTTCTAGAGCTCGCACCGCGCTACTTGCATCTAGTGATATTGTGTGCTCTAGCAGGACATACTTAGTAAACGCGTCTATTATCACCGAACAATACTCTTCCCGGTCGCTCTTACCACTAAGCTTCCCGGTAAAGTCTATATGGATTGTGTGCCATGGCACAGATAGTTTTGGGATCGAGTGTAACTGAATAGGTTGAGCGCCTGATGCTCCCTTCGACGCTTTGCGAACTATACATGAGTCAATAAACTTATGCACGCATTTGGACATTTGTGGAAACCAGTATTGTTCGTAGAGTTTATCTAGCGTCCTTTCACTACCAAGGTGTTGAATTTCGTTATGGACGTGGTTGATAAGAGTCCAAATCAGAGAGCGTGGAACGATCAGTAACCAAGAGATTGTTTTGTTGCGCCCAACCTTTCTATACAGGATACCATCCCTAACATCGTAGGTACGTGCTACTGTTTCCGGGAAGTCACCGTTGTTATGTTTACTGATCAAGTCTTGGATTTCGCTATCGCGTTTTTGTTCAACTGAGAGCCATTTTTGATGTAACTCAACAAACTGGACACGTTTAGTAGTAGTGGTTTGGGACGAAGACGCGCCAGCATCCGACTGGAGGTTACGGGAAAAGAAGTCTGGATGTTCCATACCACGGCCTTCACGATATATTATCTCAAAGTCGTAGGCTTGTAGGAAAGCCCACCAACGATGCACACGAGGCGTCAGATCAACCTTGGATTTTGATGCTTTGAGCAAATTGCAATCAGTGTAGACTACAAAATGTCGGCCGTACAAATAGTGCCGAAAATGTTCTACCGCTCGTACGACAGCCAAGGTCTCTAATTTGTACGAGTGGTAGCAAGATTCTACCTCAGATGTACGCCGGCTGAAGTACTCCACAACATGGGGTAAGTTATTCGCTCTTTGTATAAGAATCGCACCATAACCTTCGTCACTCGCGTCTGTGTGCAACTTGACCGGCAATTCAGAATTAAAGATCATTAAAACTGGTTCCGAAGTTAGTATATTAACCACATTGCTACGGATATCTTCATGTTTGTAGGTCCAATTAATAGGTCCTTTTAGTTTAGTTAAAGGGCATAACGGTCCAACCACATTTTTAAACCTAGGTATAAATTTCCTAAAATATGACGCCAGTCCGAGAAACTGATGAACCTGTTTAGCTGTACGTGGTGATGGTGCTTCAACTAATGCCTGAATTTGCGGGAATTGGGTCTAATTTCCCCAGACTGTAAGGAATAACCTAGATAGTCTACTTTTTGTTTCATGAATTTGCACTTCCGAAGGTTAAATGAAAAACCTGCTGCAGTTAGGGCTTGTAAGGCCTCATCTAGGCGGTCCAAACTCTGCGAAATATTGGAAGAATAACACATAACATCGTCCATATAGATGAGAGGCCTGACATTAAGGTGTTGTAGTGCTTTTGTGATACATCGCTGGTACACAGAAGGAGCGTTGCGTAAACCGAAAGGCATCGCGAGATACTCATATTGACCCTCCGGAGTTACGAATGCAGTTATCTCAATTGAATCAGGGTGAATTAATATTTGGTGAAAACCGCTAGCCATATCTAATGAAGAAAAGTAGTTGGCGCCACTGAGCTGGTCTATCTGTTCCTCGATGCCAGGCAAGTGATAGTGTTCGGGTTATGTGTTGGAATTCAGTTCCCAATAATCTACGCACATTTTATCGGTATTGTCCTTTTTTTTCACAAGGAGTATCGGACTCGCAAAAGGGGAGGAACTCTCACGAATGATACCATCATCTAACAATAGTTGTATTTTTTCGCAGACTATTTGCTTTTCTATAGGTACTAGCCGATAGGGAGACCTTCGAACTATTTTATGAGGATCTATCAATTTAATGCTTAATTGCCCTGTAGTGACGCGCCTAGTAGGAATACCGTCTATTAAATAATCTGAATATTTACTAATTATTTTTGACAGCAACATTTTATCCTCTCCTTCTAAGTCAGTATCGATTGAAGAAATATCACAAAGTGCCGATTTCGCAAAAGTTAGTTCGCTCTTTCGTCTTAAATAAGAGTTTGTCATTATCGATTGTCACACAATAACCTTTATCTAAGATATCCCTACCTACAATAATCGGCACAGAAATTACCGTATCTGGAACGATGTGAAACATAAGGTCAACTGAAGCATCTCCAATTTTTACGGTACTTAAAATTTGGCAAGTGCATTGTACGTCATTACCTGCGATACCAGTAAGATAAACTACATTATTACTCACAGTACCCGGAAACCGACTGCGAAAACTTTCAGTTAAAAGGGAGCAAGATGATCCGCTATCAAATAAAAATGGAAATCTCTCACCAGCTGATATCTCTAACGTAGATCTAGAAAGTTGATGGTCGCAAAGGTTGACTTCCTTTCTCTCAGACTTCCCTCCACTCTTCTTTTCTGGACAAGTCGTAGACGTGTGACCAGGTTTTCCACACGTGTAGCAGGATATAGACGGCTTGTCTTGATTGTTTGTAAAACTTGATGGATCATGGGACTTCAATGATTTGGAGTCCTCCTTTCGCTTCTTGCATTCAGCCTGTCGATGTCCTGGCACGCCACACCAATGACACTTTCCAGCGAATCTAGAGTCAGTCATTCGAGGTCGCTTAGAATCGGCGTCTTGATTTCCATCACTGCCGTCCAACCGTCGCTTTAGTGATATGCCATTGAGGATCCGAAACAATTGAGCACGAGTAGTTATCACATGTGCTATCAACTCTCTACGTATCAAATTATCCTTTTGACATAGCACCGATATCACGAACCCAGTGATAACTTCCTCAGGTAGGTCAGTTTTTGGTATTCGCTCGATCAAGTTCCATAAGCGCATTGCACACTCTGATGCGGTTTCTTTGACACTAATTTGAAATCGTAAAATGTCATCGAAATGATCTTGCATTAGTTTGGGCTTAGCAAATCTAGCTAGCAACGTTTCTTTAACTGCAGCCCATGTTAATTCCTTGAGGTTCATTTTGGTCAGGTGGATTGCTGCGCGACCTTTAAGCGCCTTAGTAAGTGCCATCAGCAGATTAACACCTACAAGATTTTTCTCATGCACTCTTACTTCTGTGACGTTACACCAGCCTTTAATGTCAGCTTCGGAATCATCAGGATCAAATTCGATTTGTGTTATAGTGTTGGTACTCACATGAGTTGATGCTTGCGACATCGCAAATATCCAGGCAAACATTTCCTCCATATTCGACAGTATTCTCGTTGCAGAGATGATTTCTGCAGGCTGCGTGTTCCCTGTTTGTGGCTCGTGTCCACTTCTGATATAGACTCAGGATGGCCTATATCAGAATCTTCCATATTTCACGTGGGTCAGAAACTCGAACAAAGTCACAAATTAATTCTCCAAATGATTTATTTCTTCTTAATTTCACAGATTAACAAAATATTACTCTAACACATTTCAATTAGGCACAGATAATGATACTCCAAATCAAATCAGAAACAGTTAAAGATGTCGTCGGAAATAAGTGATTCGTCAAGCGCGTGGTGCGTATCACCCATCCGGAAAAAAAAAAAAAAAAAAAAAAAAAAAAGCGCGTGGTGCGTTGGCGGTCCTCGACAGTCCTCGATTCAAAAGTGACCAAGATGGCCGCCCCGGTCCCACCAGTGTGACGTTCCGCAAGAATAGCAGCTGACAGCTGACATCCTATTCCGACGTCGTCGACAGCAAACGTTAAATGTCATGTATCGCGCCGTCATATATAGGGTCTAACTATTCATACACGAAATATTTTAAGAGTAACTTCTATAAGTAGTAAAGCGGCCACCCCAACGAAAATAAAAAGTTTATCTAAATGTTTTTGTTTTTACGAAATTATTATAATTCTAAAATTTCTTGAGACATTTTGCATAAAACCTATTCTATGAATGAGACGCGCCCCGCACCCGCGCCGCACCGAGACGCGGCGACGGGCAGCATGCATCTTGTTTATTCTATGCTGGGCAGCGTGAGAGGTTGTATTCGCACGTCATGACACCGTGCGACCGCGCAAGAATGGTAGTCTACCTACCTACACATCTGTAAACTAATAAACAGCTGAGGTGTGCAACTCGAATTTGAAAATGTTTGTAGAATACCTACTCGAAAAATTTTGTAGCATCGAAATTCGAATATCCGTCAGCTGTTTTTTGGTTGTACCTACTCGTACTACAGATGTTTACTGTCAGTGCGTAGTGCGGCTTGATTAGAACAATCGTATTAGAGATAGGCAGACGTGGCATACCTACTTACTTAACTGTTGCAGATACACGCTGTTTCTGAGAATTTCCTTACCCACAGAAAACTAGCCTTTCTGTAGGTAAATAACACTAACCTTATACTGTCACTCACGGGATATCTTCCGTGATTGTTCATTATTTTGACCGATAACACAACACAACACAACACATAACACTGTTAATGGATCCGTAGTTGAATGATGTTGAATCGACGATGTCATTCTTAATTCTTGCTGACACTCGTTGCCTGCCTCCGTCTGCAGCTGGTGGGGCATGTAGGCCCCATAGTCCTGACTCCTGGTGCCGCTGTACAGCACCTAGTCTGCAGAGATGGTTTTCTCCTATAACGCTCCAGGAAGAGGGCTTGTGCTCTAAGAAAAACATTTCCAAATTCCCTGTAGCACATCACCATGTTCTGGTACTCCTGGTTTCGTATACCTTTAGTTCGGCGTTGTTACAATTATTTCGCGACCGATCGTTTGTTAGTATGGCGCGTGCGGCGCGTCACACGTACCGAGCGGGACTAAAGGGTCGCGAAGGGAGGGAGCGCGGTAAGCCGCGCGACTTTGATCTAACCGCGCCGCGCGCGCTCCTTTGACTTATTCGCGCCGCGCGCGCTCTTTTGACACCGCGCGCCGCCTGCATCAATGAAAATAGGTAAATACGAAGTAGTAAATAAAAAATCTTTTTTGCAAAAAATAAAACCGACTTCAGAAACACAGAAAAGTGAAAAATAACTTCAGCTTCTGAAGTCGGTGACTTTTGTCGGCTTTAGTTGCAAAAAAGATTTTTTATTTTTCCATTTTTAGTGTGTTTGTATAGGATATTACAATCCTATATGTATGGGACCCTCAATATGAGATCTACAAATCTCGTATTGATCATTAGATCCTGACATGAAGACCATGGGACCACATGGAAAGTATACTGATTCAAACAATGCCCATAAAATTTTAGGGTGCCCTCAATTTTTCTGGGATTCCATCATTTGATCCTGACTTATACCTTCCATCATCAGCTCAGCAACATGAGATGATGATTACCATACACAAATTTCTGAATTGTGTTTGAGAGTATATGAAAAACATTGTATGTGCATATAAAATTTGAGGGTTGCCCTCGAATTCCCTGGGATTGCATCATCAGGTTCTGATTTGGTGACAATGGGACTACCTCAGGAGTATAGGCTTTCGAATAAAAAAAGAATTATGTAAATCGGTGTACAATAGGCGGAGAAATCGGTGAACATAGGTACATTAAAAAAAATACTTACCGTCGAACATAGAAACTCCTCCTTTTTTAAAATCGGTTAAAAATTGTCAAAGGAGTTTCGGTGAAACATTAGTGAACCGTTAACAATACATGTCATGGTAAAAGGCCTATCTCCAATAAATGGAACTTAACATACCTAACTGTTGAAATGGACCCCCATTTCAACAGTTAGGTATGTTAAGATCCATTAGTAAACCGTTAAAAATACATGCCATGGTAAAAGGCCTATCTCCAATAAATGGAACTTAACATACCTAACTGTTGAAATGGACCCCCATTTCAACAGTTAGGTATGTTAAGTTCCATTTATTGGAGATACTGTACTGTAGACTGTACACATCTCAAAGCATTCAGGCGTGATGTTATGTTATGATTTTGTGTAAACAATGAATATCCTAGCGATTGCAGCCATCACTACAGATTTGCTGTCTATTATTGAAGAGTTCCATTGTTAATCTGATCTTCACCAAATAAAAAATGGGACCACCGCGGAATAATATTCTTTCAAACAAAAAAAGAATCATCAAAATCGGTTCACATTGGCGAAGATATCGCTGAACATACACACAAAAAAAAAAAACTGTCGACTTGATAATCTCCTCTTTTTGGAAGTCGGTAAACTAGCGTAATGGATGTTGCAAAATAAGGAACCAGTGTATTTATTTTGTGGGTCAAGTAATTTTTTTTTTTTTTTTGACCTTGAAATGGCTTCGTTACAGCCGTTAGATGATTCTCTTAAAATATTTCGTGTATGAATAGTTTTTTTTTATTTTTTTTCTCTTTATTTAAAGGGGCTTGTTCAATTTGATCATGTCCCCCTTGTAATACAAATTGCAAAATATTACAAAACACAATAACACGGTAAATTCAGCTACGTTATTCTATTTTTGATTCCCATTTGAGCGAGCCTGTACAGCAGTCTGACCTCCCTCGATAAAGGAAAGGACAAAACGCTGTTACACCAGCCCACATCTGAGGGAATCACATTAATTTTACATTTTATAGAATTTCTAAGGGCTTCGTTCCGGACACACTCCATCAATATGTGGTAAACATCTTCTACCACATCACATTCACTACAGTTCGATGAAACAATCTTACCCATCATAAAAGCGAACTTATTAAATGGAATGTGTCCCGAGCGAAGTCTGAAACTTGTTACTATGTCATACCTTCCCATATCGGATTTTTCAAACCATAATTTATCAGGTGACGTGGGTTGCAAAGTCCTGTACCAAATACCTTTCATTAATGACCTTCTGTCAAAATACTCTGACCTTAACTCTGTACAGAACTTCTTAATGTCGCTTATATGGTTGGTGTAATAAGAGTCGAAAGCAAAGTTAATACCGTCTACTGAGGCTTCCTTAGCGAGTTTATCTGCCATTTCATTTCTTACGATGCCGATATGGGAAGGTATCCACTGCAAAATAATATTGGTATTTAATGAGTTAATCTCATACAATTTTTTAAAATGTCATACGTCAGTGGAATGCCCCTAACCATAGTTGAACAACTATACAAATGCTGTAATGCACTTTTGGAGTCGGTAAGAATAACAAAATTACACCCATTCTTAATCGATCTTACATAGGATAACGCTTCTGCAATGGCAATTAGCTCCGCATACATAATTGAAATCTTTGAATTATTGACTTTTAGTTTAATATTATCTTTTGTTTGTAAATCAATAAAAGCAACACCTATCCCCTCACTGTCCTTGGAGGCATCTGTATATATTTTATGAAAGCTCAAATATTTATGTTGTAAAAACTTGACACATAATAAATGCAAATTAGGGTTAGAATATGACTTTTTAGGTTTGTCTAAAGTTGAGATGCTACTGTTGATAAAACTAGATACGTTGAGCTTACTGATCCAGGTATCTAAACTAAACATTTCAAGTTGTGTACTCGACTTTATTGGTAGTGACTGAAATTTATTGTGAATTGTTACTAAAAGCGGTTTTTTCTTCCTACTCCAGTATGCATTTTGACAAAGAACGATAAAATCATTTAGAACATTTATTAGTTTATCATTAAGTGATTTTGACTTTAACCAAAACTTACCTGCTAAATATACACGTCGAACAAATAAAGGTTGAAGTTGTAACTCTGACTCCATAACGTGTATAGGAGTGCTTTTAATAAAACTACCTATGATGTGCATGTATTGATTTTGAACTTTATCTAATTTTGAAGAATTACTCATAGAACTAGTGTCATATAAAAAACTTGCATAGTCTAACCTACTTCTAACAATGGCTATAATTATATAACCTTCGCAAATGACTAGGGTGAACCCCCCAACCAGGTCCAGTCAATATTTTAAATATATTTAGAAATTTCATAGCTTTTTCTCTAACTTCATTAATGTTTTTTCCCCATCTCAAATGACAATCAATCCATACACCTAAATATTTTACACATTCTGTATTTTCTAATAGTATTTCATTAATTGATAAATTTACATTTTGTTTCTTATAATTAGTTTTAAAAACACATACTTTGCTTTTATTTGGGGATATTTCTACTCCTAAATTCGATAATAGTTCATTTAGTATATTTAGCGAATTTTGTAAAACCTGAGTACCTAAATTCATAGACTGGCAAGTGTAATATAAAACCAAATCATCAGCATATTGCGAGATATTGACGTCCTTCTCAATAGTTTTACACACATCAAGTGTAGCCACATTAAACAATAAAGGAGATATTGGATCTCCCTGTGCTAAGCCCCGGCTAGTTACCGGCGTCAGCGTAGTTTGCTACGCTGACGACACGCTGGTACTGGCACAAGGGAGGTCGCACGAGGCGGCGGCCGAAAACATGACACGCGGGGTTGCGATAGTCGTGGATAGGATCCGGCAATTGGGTCTCGAGGTGGCATTGCACAAGTCCGAGGCCATGTGTTTTCATGGGCCTCGGAATGCGCCACCGTCGGGATCTCTACTGACGGCAGGAGGGGTTTCCATCGGCGTCGGGTCGACGTTGAAGTACCTAGGACTCGTCCTCGACAGCCGGTGGAACTTCGTGGAGCACTTCCGACGTTTGGCTCCCAAACTGGAACGGACAGGGGCTGGCTTCAAGCGGCTCTTGCCCAACCTGAGGGGTCCAAACGCCTCCTGCCGGAGGCTATACGCGGGGTCGTGCGGTCCATGGCCCTTTACGGGGCCCCGGTGTGGGCGCGTTCTTTAAGGCGGCAAGCCGCCCACTACCTGAACGCGCCCCAAAAGGTGATAGCCATAAGGCTAATCCGGGGGTACCGCACGATCTCCGGCGAGGCGGCTAGCCTCCTTGCCGGATTGCCGCCATGGGATCTGGAGGCGATAGTCCTCGCGCGCCTGTATGAATGGCGCGCGGAGGCACTACGTCGGGGGGAAACTCCGCTGCCGCGGCAAATTGCCGCTCAGCGGACAGACCTCCGGCATGATATCATGGCGACATGGAGAGAGCGACTGTTGCAACCCCGTGCAGGGCACGCTACCATAGTGGCGATAAGTCCCCTCTTTGAGGAGTGGCTAGGGAGGCGCCACGGCGCCCTCACCTACCGCCTGACGCAGATCCTCACCGGACACGGTTGTTTCGGGAGGTTCTTGCACCGAATCGGGCGGGAGGAAACGCCCGGGTGTTTCCACTGCGAGGATCGTCCGGAGGACACGGTGGAGCACACCGTAGAGGTCTGCCCCGCTTGGGCGGAGCACCGCCGTGTCCTTGTAGCGGCGATTGGCGGCGGCGATCTCTCGCGTCCGGCCCTGGTTCAAGCCATGGTCCGGAGCGAGAGGGAATGGGAAGCCGTCACCACCTTCTGTGAAGCAGTCATGCTAGTGAAGGAGGTGGCGGGACGTGAGAGGGAAAGAACCTCACGTCCCAGCCGCCGCGGGAGACGCCCTGGGCGTCGGGGGTCACGTGGTGGCTCCCGGCCACCGTAGGCGCGGGCCTGTGGACGGCGAGTTATGGGCTAGCTCGCCGTCCGGCCGTCTTATGACGACAGGCCGTGTCGACGGCGCGTTCGTGTTCCACGCGCGCCTCAAAGAGATGTCAGCAACCGAGTAGGGGTCCGCATGGGCCGATGCCTGCCAGAGCTGCGGGACTGTTCGAAAGAGACACCGTGGCCCTGGAACACAAAGGGCAAAGAAGGAACATGGATGGGTTTTAGTCAGTACAAGTCTGACACTCCCTTCCGCTCCGCCCAGAGTGGGGGGGTCATTTGATGATTTCCCATCCAAAAAAAAAAAAAAAAAAGCCCCGGCTAGTAGTTCTAGATATATATCCGTCATTAGTTTTCATATTAAGATTTCTCAATTTCAAAAAATTCCAGAGATACTGACATATTTTAGACCCCACCTTTAAACGATGTAATATATTTAGTAGGGTTTTTATATCAATGTTATTATTAGCATTGTCTATGTCAATAAAACAACCAGTAGTAGTTAACCTTTCAGAAAAACCTTTTTGAATGCGAGAAACCAAACAACTTAAGCTATCCGAACAACCTCTGGATTTTCTAAAGCCCACCATATTATCTGACAGCAGCTCATGTCTCTCCAAAAACCACTCAATCCTCTTATTCAAAATGGAGTGAAAAACTTGCAAAGGCAAGACATTAAGGAGATTGGTCTCAGGGACGAAGTCTGATTAGGATCCCGTCCCGGTTTAGGGATAGCAATTATATTTATATCGCGCCATTGTCTTGGAACAAAACTGGAATGTAAAAAGTGATTGAATAAATTCAGTAAAATACGTAAACCATTGTAGGGTAAGTTTTTAACCATAGAGTAAGAGATACCATCGCATCTAGGAGATGTATCCTTTGATTTAATACATATAAATCATAGATAAAGATAAATCAGCCTTCCAATAGGATTTCGGCTTAAATTTTGAATGAGGGTTTTGAGACATTTTTATTATAGGTATATGAATATCTGCCGCCAAATTAATATAATCAACGAAAGCATCATAAGCTCTTTGGAGATCATCCGGGAGTGTTTCAAGATTCGAAAACATTTCGTCGAGGTATGTCTTATAAGATTTCCAGTCTGCATTTCTTAAATTTCTTTTAATCACAAAATTCTTATCTAACTGACACTCATTATACATCTGAATTACGAGATGGTCACTACCAAGTGTTTCATTTACCACGGACCAGTCAAAGTTTAGCCCTATATCAGCCGTCACCATGGACAAATCAGGCGATGACTCCTGTAAAACACCGTTAACTAATCTCATTTTAGTGGTGTCACCATTATTTAATACCACATAATTACTATCTATCACTGCATCCAAAACTTGAACCCCTTTGTAATCTCTCTCTCTATTTGACCAGTTGGTGTGGTGGGCGTTAAAATCACCCATTATTATTGTTTTTCTGTTAAAAGTAGAAAATAATCTAAGCCAATCCACCTGACTAGTCCGAACGGAAGGGGGACAATAAAGTGATATTATATTTTCTACTAGAGGGTAATTAAAAATTTTAACGTGGATCATTTCAATTCCCGAAGCATATTAGAGGCTCCAAGTTGAGCTTTGATAGATTGATGAACAATAATCGCAACACCACCGTATGAGTCATCCCTATCTTGACGGAAAATATTATAGTTACTAATTCTAATTGGCTTGTCAGGTGATAACCAAGTTTCTGAAATTGCAGCAATATGTATTTTATGTTGTACTAATAACTGGGAAAAACTTAACAATTTAGGTTAGAGGCTCTGGGCATTCCACTGTAAAAATTTAAATCTGATACAGTCTGTCCTATCCATTAAAAATGTTCTTAATTAAACCGGCCATTGAAGAATCTGCAATACTGTCCACTATTAAAAGTATAAACCACTCAATACATAATTTAAACACCTTTTTAACTTTTACGTTGATTGCGCAATTCTTCATAAATATAACCTCTTGTAACCGCGAAAGCAGTTCATTAAATGTTATCTTAGATTCCGATTTACTTTCTATGTTTTTATCTGAAGTTATATTATAGTCGTCAATACCGGATTCATTGAGCTGTGGTGAGTCACACTGTTCCTCGTTACATTTGTACCACTCTGATGTATTAGTTTGTATTTTTTGCTTAGAAAACCTTATCTTACTGTGTGATTCCAATTTAGACTTACGTACATTAGAAGAAGGTTGCTCTTGGTGCACATCTGCGGTAGTCTTAATTATCTCTGCGTACGAAGGAGTATTATTAACGACTGTAAACTTCGGTGTATTATGGACTGGATTATTAACTTCTCTCGGTTTTTCTGGAACATATTCTGGGGTGTTAGGTAAAACGTACATAGTCAGGGCCTTTTTGTATGTACAGTTGAATTCAGCCATAATTTCGCGCAAGCGTTTTTCTTTCAAATATGTGGGGCATGACTTAGTAGATTTATAATCTTTAGTCTCGCAGTTTTCATGATTAGCGCCGCACTTAGGGCATACTATCTTATTGTATGGGCAAGCCTTAATTTTATGTCCTAGCTTCCAACACCGTGAGCACTGAGAAACTGGATAAACATATGGTTCAACCTTCAGCCTAAGACCATCTGTGGAAACGTATGAAGGCAATGAATTACCCTTGAAACATAATCTAACCACCTCGCTTGGTATTCATCCACCCTTGTCCTGATCGCGTTTATTTAATCGCATCGCTGAAATGAGTTCAGTTTCCTGGGCAGGATACCTTATCTTCTAATTCTAGTTCTACATCCCTTATAACCCCGTATGAGTAACTTACTTCCGTATCTTTACTGAATCTCCATCCCTTAGTAATTAATGCTTCACATGTAAACAGCTTATTTAAATCTAATTCATCTCCAAATTGTACTCGAATTCTAAACGGGGTCAAATATCTGACACGAACTATATTATTCATACCATGGGTTGTTAAAAGCTTCGCAAATGCAAATGACTTCGGAAGTTTATCCTTGCATGTGATAGTTATTTCCAGCTTTTCTTCATCAGAATTAAACTGCTTGAATCTCTTTTCTTTTCGATTTTGTCCCACTACCTTCCAGTCTTCATCAGATTCTTCTGCTTCTAGATTTCTTTTAGTCGTCTTGTTGGTAACCTCCTCATCTCCGCACTCCTCTTGTAGTATTGCATCGCTCATCTCATCGACCTCATTTATAGATTGCGTCTCATCATCAGATTGATGACAATCAACAATGTTCGCCATAACTCAGGTAATTTACGCACTCCGCCCGCGCCCTACGTCCGGATACCCGACTAGGCCGAGCGAGGGCCACAGCTGCGTCGCGCGTAAACAATAAAATTCCGAGAATTATAACTAATAGATTTAACAAAAAATACGTCCTGCTCGTACGCGTGTCGACACGAGCCTGTGCCGTGTATGAATAGTTAGACCTTATGTATGTCGGAGTTGGTTGTCAAATTAAAATTGTGGGTAGTCTCCAAATTTTGTTAAGAATTGAATTTCTTATTATAATTGATTTTAACTATCAATTATTGTCTAATAAATCAAAACATAATTTATTAAGTTAAACTAAATGATTTTTGGCAACTTATTTCGATAAGTGTGACCGATAGTTTTGTTCAAAACAATTAATGACATGTTGCTTTAATTTTAAAATGATTTACTTTGTAAATTCACCATTGTTTATTTACGACAATTATTCTTGTATTATTTGATTACTTTATAATGTAAGTCTTATTAGATTTAGCACATTTTGTATCAAAGTAGACACGTGACGTACTGCAGTGCGTCAACGGACAGAGTTGTCGTGGAGGGGTTACAAAGTGGGGGCATCGTCTTATAAAAGAGCGTGCACTCAGTAAGCTCGTCAGTCGGTCTTTGGCAAAGAGTACTTTTATGTATAGGTAGTCTTTGGATTCGACTCAATAACAAAACCCTGACGAAATACCTCTCGGCACTCCTGATCCTACATATATATTTTAAGTTTTATAGTATTTCTTTATTAAAATTATCATTTCATAGAATAATCAATACGCAGAATACTTACTGTGAAAAAAATTAAATCATAGATTTTTGCTACAAATAAAATTTAATGTTTCGATATTCATATCATAGAATAACAATAAAATTTATTACCAAGAAAAACATTTTATCCAGTGACAATTTCTAAATGTTTCAATTCATACCTTTGACAAAATGCATACCCTCCTATAAAATAACAACACCGCGCACATATATATTTTAAGTTTTATAGTATTTCTTTATTAAAATTATCATTTCATAGAATACTCAATACGCAGAATACTTACTGTGAAAAAAATTAAATCATAGATTTTTGCTACAAATAAAATTTAATGATTCGATATTCATATCATAGAATAACAATACAATTTATTACCAAGAAAAACATTTTATCCAGTGACAGTTTCTAAATGTTTCAATTCATACCTTTGACAAAATGCATACCCTCCTATAAAATAACAACACCACGTTCACAAAAACAAAACGGGTAATCTTTTTATTCTCATTAATAGTGACTTAATAATATACACGTCACGCATCAGGATGCGTGTAGTATGTAAAGTCTTATAGTGCAGGCAAGCACGTGCACGCTGCGTGTAACCTGGTACACAGGTACAGCTTACCCGGGCGTCAAATCCGGTGGGGTGTGGGGTCATCGTCCGCTACCAAGACGCGGGGGAGTAGGGATTTGAAAATATACCCGAACGCAACATTATTCTGGGGTATACTTTCATGTAGGACACTTCATTTTGCTATACTGTAATGTATACCCGTTTCACTGTCTCTATTCTCTCCACTTTTAATTATGCTAACAAATACAGAGACTGACAAAGAGACGTTTAATTTTATATGATGGGATTGAGATAAATAATACTCTAGTATTATTTATCTCAATCCTATCATATAAAATTCCAAAAAAATTAAAAAAAAAAATTATAAATAAATTTATTTTTTTAAAATTAAATTTATTAATTTTTTTTTTATTATTTTTTTTTTTTTTTGTTTTTTTTTAATTTTATTCTCTTTTCTTCTAAGAAAAGAGGGTAAAAATTTTATTACAAAGAGAAATGTTCTTACTATAAAAATACAATTGGCATGAATTAGTAAAATTAAAAATTAAAATTTAGCGGGCGTTATGGACATTCATTTTAATATTCTGTCCTTGGGGTTCGTTTCAAATAACTGTGTAAAGCATGTTTTATGTATCCTTGTAGTTAATCTTATTATTATTTAAAATTATTTTCAGATTTACACCTACCACTGCTTGTCTTTGCATCACCCAAAGGTTGACTGGTAGAAAATGCCTATGGCATTAAGTCCGCCTCTGTACTTATGTGCTTGAAGTGTTAAATAAATAAATAAATAAATAAAGCGTTGTACTTCAGTCTTAAACTCTGCAACTGCATGTTTATATTAGTGCAGAAATTCTAAGAAGAGTTGGCCGCATCCTGTATCGGCTCTTTTGTATTGATTGGAGGAAGAGCACTGAGGAACTATCAGGTCCAAATCATTATTCGGTGTTTGATCTAAGTTCAGCATATTCATATAGAAATTTTCATTTATCTCATCCCCCGTCGCAATTCTTGCTAGTGACATTCTATCATGAACAGAGAGCCGAGGAGAATTGAGAAATATAACCCCAAACTTTTGCTCAATGCTACATAGTTGCTTGCAGAATCTTTCACATTTTCTAGCATCACAGTCGCAAACTGCTAAATCGGCTCTGACAATGTAAAAGGTATTTGGACTTGTCTCCGATTCCACACTGTACTCATTATCGTTGACTTTTGAATTTTTTTTTAATATTCCGAGCAGTCTTTATGAACATTGCATATATGGAGTCCTTGGTTTTTCGCGTGTTTGCGTAACAAATGATGCGCCGCTGAAAATAATTTTCAAAAATTAAACGCTTTACAGCGCTGGAGTATCACGTCTTTAAGAATGCGTATAGATGCTTCTATTATGTTGTTGGTATTGTTTCCACGCGTAAGTAAATCCAACCTATCAGAGACGCACCATTCAAGCCGCCGTTTCCAGAAGTTACTCAGATGACTTAACAGAGCTGGCATCGTCTTAACATACGCGTCACCTGTTAATCCATCATATAATTTGACTGCTTCTTCTGGATCAGTTACACAAAGAATATTACGAAATCGTATCATGATTGACTGTCTTTTCATTATGTCAACCTTGTGATCTACAATGCAAAGCCAACGCCAAAAGGCTTGGTAAACATGGAATGCGCATAGTAGTAATCGAGCATTTGAAAAAATTGTTGTCAAAGCATTTCGTTCTGCAGTAGTCCGTCATAACAATATCAAGCTCAAATTTTTTACCAACCTCGTTCTTATCTACAGCTTCTTTAATAGCGGCAAAAACCAGCGTGTAATTGGACTCATTTTGATCAGTATATAATATAGCACTAGCTATTGGAAGACCTCTAATTTTGTGAGATTGTAATTTTATTAACTTTGACATGTCGTATCTTTTTAATAGTTTGACATTAAATAATATTTTGAATGTAATCCAGATAATATTTTTAACTGACTTGCCACAAATTGTTTTTGTTTTATTTTTATTTATTTTTTGTCTTGTAATTTATGAACAAAATATTTGCACGCCACATGTGGCAGATTGTGATGAGACCACTGATTAGAAAAACCATTTATTGTACCACATTCTAACAAATAAATGAATTTGAATTTGAATTTTTTAATTTGAGATGTGAAAACTAGAGTAATCGCAGAACTGGTCTGGTCACACGATGATGTTGTGTCTTCAAATATCATATTCTCATATTCAGTAGATAGAAATACCCGTTTCATTATAGGAGTAAGTATGACGATAATCCTGGGATTCTGTTTCAGCTGTATCGAGTAGCCTTTGTTATTTAAAATCTCAATTCTCCCTTCTATGATTTCGGGGAGATACATTCATTACGGTCACCATACTTTTCAGAACTTAAACGTTTTCAGAACGCCATTTATTGTACACATGATTTTAGGAGGAATTTATTTGAGAATTCGATAGCATCTCTATTCCATTTACAGCAGTGTTTCATTGTAATTTATTGCTGCGCAAGGTGTCATTCCACCATAGAAATATTTCTTAAAAGTTTCTTCGGTTTCTTGGCTGCATTTTTAGTAAATTCAAAGCTTCAGCAACGTAAACGCGATGAGAGTGTTCAGAAACTATGGTCCCTATCACATTATACCCCTTCGACAACAGTTTGTCGTTTCGAATAGTGTCCTTGTTGACTTTTATATGACAAAGTCACCTTGCGTGCCTTACAGTTTTGTCCACGAACCGACTTCACAGATTTTTTATTGAACGACGAATGTTGACATATATTTTTCTAAAGAGAAAGCGCTTCAACGAAGGAAATGACTTTCGAACTATCCAGTTAGTTTTCGTAAAAATAGAATTTTTTTGAACAAACTCTTCGATAAAATTAACGTATCGTTCTTGTTTTTCATTTTGATCAGCTTTCAGTCTAAATTGCATGGAGTATTTTTCCCCCGATTCAAAATCCAGATTCTCGATAAGTCCATAATGTTCAATCAATCAATCAAACTTTATTTGTGAACATAGGTATTACAGTAAAGGTTAAGACCTTTAACCAAACTAAACTACACTGACTAAATTCCGAGCTCTATGTCCTAACAATGAAATTGGTGTACAACTCTATTAATTTTTTAATAACAAGTCTGAATTTATACAATACTAGCTGACCCGCGCAACTTCGTCTGCGCCACATAAGAGAGAGGGTTAGAGAGAGTAAGTTAACCTTAAAATATAGACATATGCTATCGCGGACTCATGATTGTTGCGTTACTTTAACCGTTTACACAGCGCACGCAACGGAAGCTCTCAAAAGGAATACATTTTTACTGTCTTTGCCATATTTTTCATTCATGCTCCGTTCCTATCGGCTGTCTCGATAAATGGGCTATTAAATACTAAAATAATTTTTCAATTCGAACCAGTAGTTCCTGAAATTAGCTCGTTCATCCAATCAAACAAACAAACTCTTCATCTTTATAATATTGGTAAAGATTCAAGTAGGCATTCATATTTGCATTAATCGCTAAAATATTCTACTTATGTTTTTCCAAATAAGGGCTTCCCTTGACAGCCTTAGACACTCGATGACAGTCATACTTTAGCTAGGTTGAAAGTTCTCATCAAAGTGCATGCAATGAGCCCAATAACAATATAGCTGCTGTAATCTGTTGAGGACCTCTTGCAACTGCCTTCCGTTTCCATCGGTAGACCATCGATGACAGTCATATTCCAGCTAGATCTAAAGTTCTCATCAAGGAGCTTGAAATGAGCCGCTGTAAACTGTTGAGGACCTCTTGCAACTGCCTTCCGCCTCCATCGCTAGACCGTCAATGAAAGTCATAGTTAGGTTTAATTTTCTATCAAGGTGCATAAAATGAGCCCAAACACGATATAGCTGCTGTAAACTCTTGCGGACCTCTTGCAACTGCCTTCCGTATGCAAAGCGCATGGAAAGCGATCGAACACACATTCTACAGGGTATAGGCTATGTAGATTTTCAAAGTGTCATGTAGACTAATCTAAAGTACGCTATCATAACTTTTTAACAAAGCCGGTCAGTCAATTTTAAAGTTATCTTGTGAGCACATTTTTATTCCTTAGTACCATCTTGGTTCAATAGATGTCGCTGCATGTATCTTACAAATGATGATAAGTTCTTCTTGAAAACTCAGTATATTACTGCTACATAAATACCTTTAATAATATAACTATTTATTTGAATAAGAATTAATACTATGATACGATTGTAACCAACTTTTGTTTCTACCGGGGCGATCTAATTAAATTTTAGAACACAAAAGCTTCTATAGTGACTTAACTATGATAGTTAGAGATATGCTCTCGCGGACTTTTTTGTAGGTAATAATGAGTACTTTAATTATGTAGTACATAATTTTTAGTATCGTCAATAGTTTTCGCAGCGCACACCAAATAATGAATTTTATAGGCAAAATTTTGCTACTTTGGGTTACATTATAACAACGTGTCTTACGTAATAGTATCGATACTGACGTTGTTTTCTTTTCTTTTTTTTTATTTGTATTTTTAATCAGTTCTTCTTTTTTTTTTTTCATTGTTTAATTATATATTTAGGCGCATAATATAGTGCATGTAGTGCTCTTCTTTAAGTAATGGGGCACTTAGACTTAAGTTTGCAATGTTTTACTTTATTATATGTAATAGTGTACTCATTGTTGAAGAGCCAAATAAAATAAATAAATAAACAATTTTCTTAAGGATCTCTAATTTCTTTGAAAATAAATTTTAGCCTATGTTACTTCCTGATAATTTAGCTTTCTATTGGTGAAAAAATGGTTTAAATCGGTCCAGTAGTTTCGGAGCCTATTCGGTACAAACAAACAAAAAAATCTTGCCTCTTTATAATATTATTATATTATAATATTATAATAGTATATAAAAAGTCAAGTTCGAGTAAATAATGTCAATTAAATCAAAAGACGAACTATATTCCACTTTATCATATTGTAAATAATGTCAATTAATGGTACTGTTATTAGGCAATTAATCAATTATAATTTATTGTTACATGCATGTCAAAGGTAAATTATATTTAAAAGGTTAGTAATGTCATATTTTATCATTTAAAAATTCTTCTATGGAGTAGTACGTCTTATCTAATAAAAATAAATACAATTTAGTTTTGAATTTGCGGACATTATCTTCACTCCTTATACATTTTGGTAATTTATTATAGATCCTTGGTGCCATTACAAAAATACTATTTCCATATAGCGCAGTTCTAGACCCAACTATTTGTAACCGATCACAACGGCCCTGACTTGTTACTCGAGCAAATTTGTGTAAATTATTTTTGACAAACATAGACGTTTCATTTATGTACAGTGAGGGCATCGTTAATATTTTTGTATTTTTAAAAAACGGTTTGCAGCTATCTGTTGTCTTTAAATTGTAAATAGCTCTAATGCACCACTTTTGGCACTTAAATACCATTTCTTTACCCGTGGCATTCCCCCAAAATATAATTTCGTATCTCAATGTTGAGGCTACTAAACCATGATAAGCCGTTAACTGTTGCTCGATTGGCTGTTTTACTTAACATATGCAAAGCATAGGAATGTTGGTTTAGCTTACTGCACTTTGTCAATATGTGAATTCCATTTTAAAGTGTTTTCTTTGTTTAGTCCAAGAAATTTAGTCACATTTGTTTCATTAATAATTTTGTCCTTGTATTTAATATTTAAGTCTAGATTGTAATTTACTCTTTGTTGAAACTTCATTAATACTGTTTTGTCAAGATTTATAACCAAAAAATTATTTTGTAGCCAATTCACAACTGATAGTAGTGTAGAATTAATCTCAGGCTCTATTTTACTCACATCGTCACAATTGAATAGTAAAGTGCTGTCATCTGCAAACATTGTCACAGGATATGATGATGCTGTCGGAAAATCGTTAATATAAACAATAAAATTAGGGGTGGCCCCAGTATACTACCTTGTGGTACTCCATAATTTACCGTTCTCAGGTTAGATTTATAGGTTATGCCGGTTTTTTTAAAAAATTCTACTGATTGTCGTTATTTGCTGCCTATTACAGAGATAAGATTCTATTTAGTTTGATATATTTCCCCTTATGCCATACGCGTTAAGTTTACTTATTAGTGTTTTATGGTCTACGCGATCAAAAGCGTTTGACATGTCCATATAAAGCGCCAGAGTTGGTAGTCACTTATTCACTCCGCCGGTAACCATATGTAAGAAATCGTAGATGGCCATGTCATTAGATCTATTTCTCCTGAAACCTTTCTGGTTATCAACAAAAAGGGATTTTTTCTCAAAGTATTAGGTAAGTTAAAAATATATTGTTTTCTCAAATATTTTTGAGAAAATCGGTACTAACGCAATGGGTCTGTAGCAGGACATATCTTCTCTGTTGTCTTTCTTGAAGAGTGGTTTTATAATTGTTATTTTTAATTCTTCTGGAAAGTGACCATGACATATGCACATATTGATAAGATGACTCAACACAGGAGCAATTATTGTGGATACCTGTTTAATAATGCTTGTACTTATATCATCGTTCCCAGTGCTAGATGTATTCTTTAGCGGCATAATAATTTTGTGATTTTCTAGCGGTATTGTAGGTGACATAAACATAGAACTAATTCTACTGTTTATTTTATATGTTCAGTTATAAAACCCTCTAGACCTGCTTTATCTATCATTTTACACACTTTTTACAATAATTGGAACACAAACTATATAGTTATCACTTTATAATACACTGTGTCCCTACTATGCACTTTACTTCCTGTTTTTTTAATTAAAAACATTTAAAATCACATAATTTAAACCGTACTAACTCGCACATGGGGACATAATGATGTAAACAAACAAAATATTGCATCAGCCAGCGGGCAAAAGGAAAGAACGATTGAAATAGTAACGTGACAAAAGAATACCGAACGATTACTTGTTTGCGGTCGGGTATGTTTTAAAATACCTACGCGCGAAATCTTAAATCTGAAAGTATACCCAATGTCAATTCGGCCAGTGACGTCACAAATGTTAGGTAAAGGTACGCTTTATTGAATTAATTCTTTATTTCTGGATTTGAAAACATACCCGACGGCAACACGATCTATGATCGCTCGTGTCGACACGCGTACGAGCAGGACGTATTTTTTGTTAAATCTATTAGTTATATTTCTCGGAATTTTATTGTTTACGCGCGACGCAGCTGTGGCCCTCGCTCGGCCTGGTCGGGTATCGGACGTGGGGCGCGGGCGGAGTGCGTAAATTACCTGAGTTATGGCGAACATTGTTGATTGTCATCAATCTGATGATGAGGCGCAATCTATAAATGAGGTCGACGAGATGAGCGATGCAATACTACAAGAGGAGTGCGGAGATGAGGAGGTTACCAACAAGGTGACTAAAAGAAATCTAGAAGCAGAAGAATCTGATGAAGAAAAGCTGGAAATAACTATCACATGCAAGGATAAACTTCCGAAGTCATTTGCATTTGCGAAGATTTTAACAACCCATGGTATGAATAATATAGTTCGTGTCAGATATTTGAGCCCGTTCAGAATTCGATTACAATTTGGAGATGAATTAGATTTAAATAAGCTGTTTACATGTGAAGCATTAATTACTAAGGGATGGAGATTCAGTAAAGATATGGAAGTAAGTTACTCATACGGGGTTATAAGGGATGTAGAACTAGAATTAGAAGAAAAAGAAATCCTGGATAAGGTATCCTGCCCGGGAAACTGTGAACTCATTTCAGCGATGCGATTAAATAAACGCGATCAGGACAAGGGTGGATGGATACCAAGCGAGGTGGTTAGATTATGTTTCAAGGGTAATTCATTGCCTTCATACGTTTCCACAGATGGTCTTAGGCTGAAGGTTGAACCATATGTTTATCCAGTTTCTCAGTGCTCACGGTGTTGGAAGCTAGGACATAAAATTAAGGCTTGCCCATACAATAAGATAGTATGCCCTAAGTGTGGCGCTAATCATGAAAACTGCGAGACTAAAGATTATAAATGTATTAACTGTTCAGGTAAACATATGGCCTTGTCTAAGTCATGCCCCACATATTTGAAAGAAAAACGCTTGCGCGAAATTATGGCTGAATTCAACTGTACATACAAAAAGGCCCTGACTATGTACGTTTTACCTAACACCCCAGAATATGTTCCAGAAAAACCGAGAGAAGTTAATAATCCAGTCCATAATACACCGAAGTTTACAGTCGTTAATAATACTCCTTCGTACGCAGAGATAATTAAGACTACCGCAGATGTGCACCAAGAGCAACCTTCTTCTAATGTACGTAAGTCTAAATTGGAATCACACAGTAAGATAAGGTTTTCTAAGCAAAAAATACAAACTAATACATCAGAGTGGTACAAATGTAACGAGGAACAGTGTGACTCACCACAGCTCAATGAATCCGGTATTGACGACTATAATATAACTTCAGATAAAAACATAGAAAGTAAATCGGAATCTAAGATAACATTTAATGAACTGCTTTCGCGGTTACAAGAGGTTATATTTATGAAGAATTGCGCAATCAACGTAAAAGTTAAAAAGGTGTTTAAATTATGTATTGAGTGGTTTATACTTTTAATAGTGGACAGTATTGCAGATTCTTCAATGGCCGGTTTAATTAAGAACATTTTTAATGGATAGGACAGACTGTATCAGATTTAAATTTTTACAGTGGAATGCCCAGAGCCTCTAACCTAAATTGTTAAGTTTTTCCCAGTTATTAGTACAACATAAAATACATATTGCTGCAATTTCAGAAACTTGGTTATCACCTGACAAGCCAATTAGAATTAGTAACTATAATATTTTCCGTCAAGATAGGGATGACTCATACGGTGGTGTTGCGATTATTGTTCATCAATCTATCAAAGCTCAACTTGGAGCCTCTAATATGCTTCGGGAATTGAAATGATCCACGTTAAAATTTTTAATTACCCTCTAGTAGAAAATATAATATCACTTTATTGTCCCCCTTCCGTTCGGACTAGTCAGGTGGATTGGCTTAGATTATTTTCTACTTTTAACAGAAAAACAATAATAATGGGTGATTTTAACGCCCACCACACCAACTGGTCAAATAGAGAGAGAGATTACAAAGGGATTCAAGTTTTGGATGCGGTGATAGATAGTAATTATGTGGTATTAAATAATGGTGACACCACTAGAATGAGATTAGTTAACGGTGTTTTACAGGAGTCACCGCCTGATTTGTCCATGGTGACGGCTGATATAGGGTTAAACTTTGACTGGTCCGTGGTAAATGAAACACTTGGTAGTGACCATCTCGTAATTCAGATGTATAATGAGTGTCAGTTAGATAAGAATTTTGTGATTAAAAGAAATTTAAGAAATGCAGACTGGAAATCTTATAAGACATACCTCGACGAAATGTTTTCGTATCTTGAAACGCTCCCGGATGATCTCCAGTGATCTGAAGTGGGTAAAAGGTCACAGGTCACCAAGAACTGCTGTAGACAAGGTAAAAGCCAATAACTTACTTGTTAGTCTTACACCTGATTATGTCTCTCCAGATCAGCCGGTATTCTCAATCTCGAATAAGAAATTGGAAGAGGAAATCTCCATGCAGGAGTTGATTATATGTATTAAATCAAAGGATACATCTCCTGGATGCGATGGTATCTCTTACTCTATGGTTAAAAACTTACCCTACAATGGTTTACGTATTTTACTGAATTTATTCAATCACTTTTTACATTCCAGTTTTGTTCCAAGACAATGGCGCGATATAAATATAATTGCTATCCCTAAACCGGGACGGGATCCTAATCAGACTTCGTCCCTGAGACCAATCTCCTTACTGTCTTGCCTTTGCAAAGTTTTTCACTCCATTTTGAATAAGAGGATTGAGTGGTTTTTGGAGAGACATGAGCTGCTGTCAGATAATATGGTGGGCTTTAGAAAATCCAGAGGTTGTTCGGATAGCTTAAGTTGTTTGGTTTCTCGCATTCAAAAAGGTTTTTCTGAAAGGTTAACTACTACTGGTTGTTTTATTGACATAGACAATGCTTATAATAACATTGATATAAAAACCCTACTAAATACATTACATCGTTTAAAGGTGGGGTCTAAAATATGTCAGTATCTCTGGAATTTTTTGAAATTGAGAAATCTTAAGGTGCAAACTAATGACGGATATATATCTAGAACTTCTAGCCGGGGCTTAGCACAGGGAGATCCAATATCTCCTTTATTGTTTAATGTGGCTTCACTTGATGTGTAAAACTATTGAGAAGGACGTCAATATCTCGCAATATGCTGATGATTTGTTTTTATATTACACTTGCAAGTCTATGAATTTAGGTACTCAGGTTTTACAAAATTCGCTAAATATACTAAATGAACTATTATCGAATTTAGGATTAGAAATATCCCCAAAGTATGTGTTTTTAAAACTAATTATAAGAAACAAAATGTAAATTTAGCAATTAATGAAATACTATTAGAAAATACAGAATGTGTAAAATATTTAGGTGTATGGATTGATTGTCATTTGAGATGGGGAAAAAACATTAATGAAGTTAGAGAAAAAGCTATGAAATTTCTAAATATATTTAAAATATTGACTGGACCTGGTTGGGGGGTTCACCCTAGTCATTTGAGAAGGTTATATATAGCCATTGTTAGAAGTAGGTTAGACTATGCAAGTTTTTTATATGCCACTAGTTCTATGAGTAATTCTTCAAAATTAGATAAAGTTCAAAATCAATACATGCGCATCATTGGTAGTTTTATTAAGAGCACTCCTATACACGTTATGGAGTCAGAGTTACAACTTCAACCTTTATTTGTTCGACGTGTATATTTAGCAGGTAAGTTTTGGTTAAAGTCAAAATCACTTAATGATAAACTAATAAATGTTCTAAATGATCTTATCGTTCTTTGTCAAAATGCATACTAGAGTAGGAAGAAAAAACCGCTTTTAGTAACAATTCACAATAAATTTCAGTCACTAGGTACCAATAAAGTCGAGTACACAACTTGAAATGTTTAGTTTAGATACCTGGATCAGTAAGCTCAACGTATCTAGTTTTATCAACAGTAGCATCTCAACTTTAGACAAACCTAAAAAGTCATATTCTAACCCTAATTTGCATTTATTATGTGTCAAGTTTTTACAACATAAATATTTGAGCTTTCATAAAATATATACAGATGCCTCCAAGGACAGTGAGGGGATCGGTGTTCCTTTTATTGATTTACAAACAAAAGATAATATTAAACTAAAAGTCAATAATTCAAAGATTTCGATTATGTATGCGGAGCTAATTGCCATTGCAGAAGCGTTATCCTATGTAAGATCGATTAAGAATGGGTGTAATTTTGTTATTCTTACCGACTCCAAAAGTGCATTACAGCATTTGTATAGTTGGTCAGCTATGGTTAGGGGCATTCCACTGGCGAATGACATTTAAAAAAAATTGTATGAGATTAACTCATTAAATACCAATGTTATTTTGCAGTGGATACCTTCCCATATCGGCATCGTAAGAAATGAAATGGCAGATAAACTCGCTAAGGAAGCCTCAGTAGACGGTATTAACTTTGCTTGCGACTCTTATTACACCAAACATATAAGCGACATTAAGAAGTTCAGTACAGAGTTATGGTCAGAGTATTTTGACAGAAGGTCATTAATGAAAGGTATATGGTACAGGACTTTGCAACCCACGTTACCTGATAAATTATGGTTTGTAAAATCCGATATGGGAAGGTATGACATAGTAACAAGTTTCAGACTTCGCTCGGGAGACATTCCATTAAATAAGTTCGCTTTTATGATGGGTAAGATTGTTTCATCGAACTGTAGTGAATGTGATGTGGTAGAAGATGTTTACCACATATTGATGGAGTGTGTCCGGAACGAAGCTCTTAGAAATTCTATAAAATGTAAAATTAATGCGATTCCCTCAGATGTGGGCTGGTGTAACAGCGTTTTGTCGTTTCCTTTATCGAGGGAGGCCAGACTGCTGTACAGGCTCGCTCAAATGGGAATCAAATATAGAATAACGTAGCTGAATTTACCGTCTAATTGTGTTTTGTAATATTTTGTAATTTGTATTACAGGGGTGACATGTTCAAATTGAACAAGCCCCTTTAAAAAAAAAAAAAACACGATCTATGACGTCATGAGCGTTATGTGAAGGTATAGATTCCGGCAGAAGGCAAAGTTCTGCTGCGTGCGTAGAAGCTTCTTGTGTCCCTCGCGCGCTAGGAAGTACCATGCAGGGGCGGCGTACGTCAATGTCGAGCGTTTATAGGTTTTATACACGCCCAACTTGACGCGCGCCGGTAGACGGGATGAGAGCGCTGGGTGGAGCTGGTTACTGGCAACCCTAGCCCGCGCCATGACGTGGCGGATGTGATGACCCATGGTGAGCCGACGGTCGATGGTGACACCCAGGTATATCACCCGGGGCGACTACTCGACGTCGGCACCTTGTAGTGTCAGGGGTGGTGGGAGGGGTGCTGATGAGGTGATCATCGCCTGTGTCTGACCCACGTTAACCGCACCACTTCGACAGCCGCAGGTCTAGCGCGCGCTGCATCTTGACCGCCGCGTGCTAATAGTGAGCGTGCTCTGAGAGCGCATCGTTTATACTGTCGCCCCCTCCACTCGCTGCGTCACCACGATAATCAATTCAATCAGGGTAACTTGTCAGGCTGTCAAGCCATAAAATAGACATTTAATGTGTTTGTAAGTGGCCTGATACGTGTGATGGTTTTGAAATAAGGATTAAGATTAAGATAATTGGTTAATAATTAGAAGTAGGTACGTGACAAACAGGCACACTAACTAATAAGTAGGTGAGTCACCATCAAATGAGGATACACGTTTAATGAATAGTTCAACATTTATTTATTCATTATACACAGTAAATTGAAAGTGTCGGCACCGTGTCGGCGGCGGTAGCGCGCTCTCGCGCGGGTGTCACACACCCGAGGCCGATACGCGACAATGAGCCGCGCGCACTCGTGCGAGTGATACGCGTGGCCGAGCGACGCGCCCCGCCACCGCAACGCGTGAGCTCCCGCTAGAGACTGTGCAAAAATATATAACTGGTGCAGGCGCGGGCCGATCCCCACGATACATCTTTACAACAAACGGTATGTATACATATAGCTATCGTAATAAGAATATCTGTCTATTACATTATCAACAAAATAATACATTAGAATTGAGGGCGCCTCCGCCCCGCTCTACCTCCTGCTTTCACTACATCACACCATGATATGACATTGCGTTCCACGTCCACCATAAGTTACACAAATGTGAACGAAATACTTACAAGTTTATACACTCTGACTTAGTTATCTAGTTTATAGCAACAGTCCACATCGCCGACAGTTAGAAGTTAACACAGCTACGAGCGACGCGCGACAACGCGTCGCGAGCAGCCGCGTGACCGCGTCTCACGCGAGTCAAGCGGTTTGCGTAGTACCGCAGTGAAACGTCTAGGTCACGAGACATGCTTAGGCATTTATCGAATAACATTGATAAACTAACAAAAGCAACGATTAATTATTTATCGCCATACAGTCGTTCCAAGTTTCGCAGCCGCTCTCGCACTTGACATAGATATACTAATTCGTTAATACCTCCATACATACTTACACATACAGTCGCATATTATATTGTAATATAACTCGATTACGTACTGCGACGTCGTAAACCCGAAGATTACCCGATTATTCACGGATAATAATGAATATTACTGTATAACGAATACTGGAATTCGTCTCCTACTCTTGACATATTTTGTACATAGGACAGTGGAGAGCCCGTGCGCCGGAGAATGGTCGAGTCGTAGGTCGGTCGGTCCGAGGTCGCTTATCTGTAGGCGGGCGCGGCCGGCGCAGCCTCCGCCAGGAACGGGTTGGAAGGCCGCGGTGCCGGCGCTTGCCCCGGCACGCTCAGGGACTCCGCGCCGCTGTAGCTCTGCGGACACGAGCGAGCGGGGTGAGCGGGGTGAGCAAGCTGAGCATGGCGACCAGCGGACAGTGAGCGTACCTGTGTGGCGCCGTACTGGTCGTGGTGCGCCAGGTCGGCGAGGCGCGTGGAGGAGAGCGCGCGCGGCAGCGGGTTCGACGGCACGCCGTGCGGCGCCAGCACGCCCGCCTCGGCTACGGCGCGCGCCTCGTCGTCCACGACGCCGGCCGATGCGTCCGGCTCGCCGCGGAAGTTGATGAATGCGAAGGCAGCCAGGACCACGGTACACAGCAGCCCGTAGCCCGCGAACGTGCGCGTGGTACCCCACTTGGCTACTGCGATGCCGCCCAGCACGGCGCCGCAGCCGCGCCCGAGCCCGTGGTGCAGTCCCTGCAGCACTCCCTGCGCCGACGAGCGCAGGCGCGGCGGCGCGCCGTGCGCGATGTACGAGCAGCACGCGGCCCACACGGCGGCATGCGTCACGCCCTGCACGAACTCGAAGGGCAGCACCCACCAGGGATCGCTCAGCCACGCGATGTACAGGAAGCGCAGCACGTTGCCTGCCAGGCCCAGGCACAGCACCTACCACACACATGTACGCTTTCAACCGATTATAGTAATATCTTAGTAGCATCTTTACTTCGGCCGTACCGCCGTTAGGGCCACTGACGCCCAATGTATGTATGAAAACTGATTTTTAGACTGCAAGGACCCCAATGATTTCCGAATGAAAATAGCTACTTATAATTTTTCTTTAGTCAGCCCCAGACCTCGGCGCTCCCTCAAATCGCTGTCTCTCAATCTTGTAATACCTTTACGTGTCCCATCTGTGTGATCAGCTTAAAGCTGAAGAAATAGGCGAATATTTCCGAGATGTGATTGATGACGGAAGCCACTCCGAACAGCGTCGGGGAGCCACCGATATCCTGGGAGAGCGAAAGCAAAAAACGATTAGTATTGGTGACACTGTAAATGTGTTAAGCGTGTGGCGGCGATGAGAGTGTGGGTACCTGCAGATGCCAGAAAAGGAAGGTGAAGATGAGGCCGATGCCGAAGCCCATGAACCAGGCGACGAACAGGAAGGACGCCGCCTTCACGTTCTGGAACTGGCGCAGCACCGTTACCCACTCCGGCATCTCGCGTGTCGTCTGCGCGAACACCTGCAAGCCGCGGCTCAGTGTTAGTCGATATGCACACCAGACCCTTGGGTGCAAAGTAATAATGATAGGTTTCGAGGTAATAGTAGCTTGACAGCTGCCCAAGGCTGCATAAAGGTTTGTGAAGGTGTGCAACCAAGCAAGGAAGTACTAGCACTTTTGTTACTATATTACCTATCTTAAGTTAAAAAAGTCCCTTTTCCACTTTGAATAATGCTCATTATGAGTGCCGGGTGTAACACCGACGTAATAATGAGACATTTCTGTTTTGTCTCTGGGGGTGGCGACGTATCTGCATCGCCTCTGGTATTCCAGCGCATATTCCTGCGAGTGGGTTTGCCGGCGCGTACCTTGGCCTGCTCGAGCACGGGCTGCCGCGGCGGCGGCGCGCTAGTGTCGAGGCCGGGCAGCTGCAGCTGCTCCGCCAGCTGCTGCTGCAGCTTCTCCTCATGAGTGGGCTCGGCGGGCGCGGCCGGGGCCGCTTCCACGCTTACGAACTCGTACTTGAACCGGATCTGTTGCGCCCACAGTCACTCATTACTTAAAAATCTATATTTGTATATTAATTAATATATTATAATAAAACATTGCTTCAGGACGGGAGTTCACTATTAGCTAGATACTTATTAAGTCCTAACTACTGTTAACACTACAGACTTCTGGAAAGATTTCGACCAGGTAGAAACTAAAAAAAAAAATTGACAAAAAAGACCACAAAATACGTCTAAATAAAATAGCGTTCAACGGAATCTGTGGCAATATTCTGAGGTACATAGTTTACTATTTATGCAATTAATCGATCTTCAGGACAATCAATAGAAATATCATAATTGTTGTTAATGAAACCTATAATGATGAGCCTTCTGTGAATAAAAAAAAATTAACCGACTTCTAAAAAAAAAAGGGTTTCAAGTACTACATGTGTGTATGCACGTGCGTAGAGGCGGCTGTGCCGCCGTATGTGTGTATGTATGTGTGTATGTATGTGTGTATAGGCGGCTGCGCCCGCTGTGTAAGGATTAAGCTTAGTTGCAATTAAACGTAGATAACAGCAACACGTGTATTTCCTTGTTCGTCTAGACCACGTAACTCAAACCTTAAACTTAACAAACCCCAAACTGGTGACCCCGACGTGATAATAAACTGAGTGATATTCCGTATTGAGAAACTGTGTTAGTGTTTCGAGATGATGACTACTCAGGGCGTGAGTCAACCTGCAATGCGGGGTACAGACCCGGTGCTCGAGCCGTGTAAAGAAGGAGAGTCTGCGTTGGCTAGCATCACCGTGTCATCGAGGATAGCAGAGTTTTGTTCAGACCAACCGCGACTGTGGTTCGTCCGATTTGAGGCAGTGGTGGACAATAAAAAACTCAGTGATACCGCGAAGTCAAACTTGGTTGTTACGAAGTTGAATAAAAGTGCCATACAACAAATCAGCGATTTGCTATTAGCCCCACCGGAACATCAGAAATACCAGTCCTTGAAACACAGATTGCTCCAAGTTTTTGAAAAGTCTGAAACTAGACAATTTCAAAAGTTGCTGAGCGAGATGGAGCTTGGTACCCAGAAGCCTTCGCAGCTTCTAAGGCGCATAAGGGACCTAGCGCGAGGAAAGATACCCGACACGACTTTGAAAATTATGTGGAGTGGACATCTTTCAACAACGGTGCAGGCTGTCTTGGCAGTTACTGAAGTGATGAACTTAGACAATTTGGCGGTTGTAGCAGACAAAGTGATGGAGGCAACTCGTCCTGTGGAATTAGCGACGGTGACAACTAACCCCGCTACCAAGGACAATACCAAGGATTCAAGTTCAGTTGTGGAGTTGGCCACCACCGTGCAGAAGCTGAGCATTGAAGTCGCAGAACTACGTCGCTCGAGCCAAAACAAGAGGTATGGGAATGGTACGAGTGGTTATCACCAGTCAAGGTCGCGCACGAGAGATGGAAGCAGAAATCCCGAATGGTTGTGCTTCTATCATCATAGGTATGGATACAAAGATGCTAAATGTGTCGAGCCTTGCAATTGGAAAAAGAAGACATCAAAACACGTGACCCCAACGGAAAACTAAGTGTGATACAACCTGAGGCGGAGGTATGTATCATTACGTCATATAATCGCCTTTGTGTGTTGGACAAAAATAGCGGATAAACATTTTTGATTGATACGGGAGCCAACGTTTCCGTAATTCCGGTCACAAAGACTAAAAATATCGCGTGTGATAAATATAAACTTTACGCCGCAAACGGTACAGAGAACATACGGTGTGCGTTCTTTAGTTTTAGACCTTAATTTAAGAATAGCCTTTCGATGGACGTTCATCGTGGCAGATGTTAAGCAACCTATTATAGGGGCAGATTTTTTAACCCATAATAGGTTGTTGATAGACTTAAGCACGCGTAGGCTCATTGATCAAATTAGTCGTTTAAATGTTATCGCTTCAGTCGTGTGTCACAGTGATTGTGAGTCATCCATCAAAACTATAGTTAATAATAACGTATGGCACGGGATATTATGTAATCAAAACGTGACGTCCGGACGTGAAATCCGGACGTGACAAAACCTGTATCTTTTAAAGAAATACCTAAGCACTCGGTGTGCCATTACATCGAAACTTCGGGGCCACCGTTATATGCTAAGGCGAGACCACTTCCTCCGGACCGATATAAGAAAATTAAGGCAGAATTCCAGAATATGATAGAGTTAGGTATTTGCAGACCATCCAAAAGCCCTTGGGCAAGCCCATTGCATGTGATGCCCAAGAAAAATGGAGAGCTTCGCCCGTGCGGAGACTATAGACGGCTAAACGCAGTGACAAAACCTGATCGATATCCTATTCCGCGCATAAATAATTTTAAGTATTTATTGGCAGGAAAGAAAACTATATTTTGTAAACTCGATTTAAATATAGCTTACCATTTTATACCGGTTGCCCCGGAGGACGTCGAGAAAACTGCAATCATAACTCCTTTTGGGCTATTCAAATTTCCTCGAATGACTTTTGAATTGCGCAACGCAGCGCAATCTTTTCAAAGATTCATGGATTCGGTAGTGCTGCGTGGTTTAGATTTCGTATACAATTACATTGATGGCGTATGCATATCAAATTCAAAATCAAAGCATTTATTTCAAGTAGGCCAGTTACAGGCACTTTTGAATTGTCGAAACAAAGATAACAGTAAAATATAGCTACAGTCCCAGTCACAAGGAACAAAAACTGTAAAAGTACTGTAGTTGCCCATTCCCTAACGTAGATCTCTATTGAGAAGACCGGGCAAAAAAATCCATGGACACTCTTTTAAATCAGTATACTTTAACAAAACCTTGGTTACATCATTCATGTTGAGATGGTACATTATGTGAGAACGATGCAGCAAGATATGTACGTTAAAAGTGTCAATAGTAAAAACAATTCAAAAATAAAATAATTAATATGTATCAGCACCATTCAACTCAACCATTTTGAAGGGAACTAATGATCCGACACACGTGCCACCATCAGCGAGACATTTGAGTGAGCATGACATACTCCTAACCGCCAGGGCACATTCAAGTCAAGAAAAGACGCAGGTTTCCAGCGAATGACAGCTTTCTAGTACATAGTACTCACACAATATGGGCTAGGCGGCTATATAATACTAAAGAGATTGAATTTATACAATGCAAAGATAGTTATACTATCTTCAGCAGCTCCAACAATACTATTTAATGCTATCAATTTAGGCGCCCCTGTTCTTGTGAAGCAGGACCGGCATTTTTGAGCCAAGCATTTTTATCAGTAATATAATCGTCTAACTTGTAATATGCTTTCTTATATAGTGTGCGTTTAATGCATGTTTTAAATTTCGTTTCATTCAGTTCAAGAAAACTTTGTGGAATTTTATTATAGCATCTCAAACAGTACCCCATGAAAGTCTACTTTAGCGAGTCTGAAGCCTGGCTGAACTAATTGGTCTCTATTTCTAGTACTGTAATTGTGTCTGTCACCTCTTTTATTAAAAAGATGTAGATTTTCTCTTACATACATTATGTTTTCGTAGATGTATTGACAATGTACCGTCATGATGTTAATTTCCTTAAACAGTTCCCTTAGAGAATCGCGCCTACGAAGATTATATGAGTTATGTTATGCAATAACGTGTCAACCCTAAAAAACCTAAACCGGAGAAATCTCAGTTCAAAGAAATTCACAGCTACAAAAAATACTCTTAAGCTATTCTGATTGTATCCAAAACTTATTAAATAGGTCATCATGTACTGTAGTGATTCAAACACAGCTTAATAGAGTGAGAGTTATAGGAAAAATAAAAATAAATGAAATAATGATGAATTGTTTATTGCGAAATTACAATCAAGATATTAAGATTTTTGAAACAAACATTTAAGCCCAATTAGTTTATTGCAAAATTTAACCAGAGCATTTTTTAAGTGCTAAAATGTTTTTCAAGCCCTTGACATATTATTGCTAACAAAAATAATTAAAAAATGGGGGAGGCTTTTTTCCAGCAGTGGGAAAGAATAAGGTAACAAAAAAATGCAGCAAACATAGTAACATAATTATAAATTTGAAAAATCAACAAAATTGAGATCGATAAGAGATCACATCGGTAAATAATCAAAAATAAAAGATCAGTCTTCTCCATCCTCTGATAGCTGTTCAATATCTTCAACATGATATCCATCTATATCTTCATCAATAGAAACACCTGGAGAATGTTTTAGGAAATCATAAAACGGTTTAGCGTCTGCCGGTATTAGTTTCATTAATTCTTTTAGATCTTTTAATTTTTCTACACTCAAAGACTTTCCGTTTGGCCAGCATTTGGGCAAATTAATATTCTTTAGCACAGGCTTGCGGCCTTTCCCTGCCTTCTCAAGATTTACTATCTGAGCATCTTCTTGTGCAATTTCAGTTTTGACTTTCAAAATATAGGGAAATGGTTTTTCTATCACAATCTCATGCAGTTTCAACCAATTAACTTTGTTTTTAGCACTGTCAACTTTTCTATTTGTTATAGCCTGTTCTAGTGGCCTGACAGAGAGCATATCGGAGGGTACCATTCTCGAAACCTCAAACTTCTTATTCTTCTTTGACTTCTGAATACTTTCTGCATAATCTTCTAGAGTGTAAAGCCTTTGTTGCGTTTTCAACTGTGATTCTATAACACCAAAATTGGCATCATTTGGTAGGAAGCTACGCCCCGACAAAAGAAACCGCAATGTAATCGATTGTAAAGATGTGTGATGTTGCATGGTATGTATTAACATGAGAACTAACTTAATACTCCGATTTTGCCCTCCACAAGAATCCGCCCATAAGATTAGATCCGTTACTGGGGATTGTATGTTATTCAAAATGTACTTTCGCAAGCAGGATCCAACTTCTTGAGTACCCTTTCCACCTTCATTTTCAAGCCATAAGTTAAAAATTGAGCGTTTGCTACTTCCTATATAAATCCCTAAATTATACAAATTTAACTGCCGTTTGTAATAGGCTATATTAGTGGGTATTTTTGGAAGTGGATGGGTTTTTTGCATATCAAAAGTAAGTGTTTCTATAGTATCTTTTTCTGACGCCAAATTCAGATCTGCATTCATTTGCTTTCTAAGCTCTGATGCTTTATTAATATGCAAATCTCGTTGCTTTTTTGCTTCTTCAGCTTCTGTGCCTGTTAATGATTTTATATTAGCTGCAAAAGTGTCACACGTTTTACATGTGTCACTTTTTGGGGCTTTAAATCTGAGGTTAAATTTTTCACAAAATATTTTCTTTTATGTTGCAAGACTCGGTAGGTTTTCATTTGTCGGATATTTAGCTTTGAATAAATCGTACATTTTTAATAGGTTGAGTTCAGTATTCAAATAACGACTATCAGTCTTACCTCTACAATAATAGCTAATATATTTAGGAAAAGAATCAATATGGCCAACTATTAGATTAATGTCATCTTCATTGATTTTATTTTTGCCACCACTAGCTATTCCTCTATTGTCTTTGAAATTAGATGATCTATTATTTTTCTGCATCGCTATATCGATTCTACTATGACAAATAACTAAGGTTTTCAAAAACGTTTTCTTGCATATTTCGGTATCACAAAGCGTATATTTTCGTAAATATATTCTCTTCGAATTTGACGAAGTATACGTCCTAGCTTTATGGGTTTGTGTTACTTTACCACAAATGAAAGCACATCGACCTTTTTTTTTTTTTTTGGATGGGAAGTCATCAAATGACCCCCCCCACTCTGGGCGGAGCGGAAGGGAGTGTCAGACTTGTACTGACTAAAACCCATCCATGTTCCTTCTTTGCCCTTTGTGTTCCAGGGCCACGGTGTCTCTTTCGAACAGTCCCGCAGCTCTGGCAGGCATCGGCCCATGCGGACCCCTACTCGGTTGCTGACATCTCTTTGAGGCGCGCGTGGAACACAAACGCGCCGTCGACACGGCCTGTCGTCATAAGACGGCCGGACGGCGAGCTAGCCCATAACTCGCCGTCCACAGGCCCGCGCCTACGGTGGCCGGGAGCCACCACGTGACCCCCGACGCCCAGGGCGTCTCCCGCGGCGGCTGGGACGTGAGGTTCTTTCCCTCTCACGTCCTGCCACCTCCTTCACTAGCATGACTGCTTCACAGAAGGTGGTGACGGCTTCCCATTCCCTCTCGCTCCGGACCATGGCTTGAACCAGGGCCGGACGCGAGAGATCGCCGACGCCAATCGCCGCTACAAGGACACGGCGGTGCTCCGCCCAAGCGGGGCAGACCTCTACGGTGTGCTCCACCGTGTCCTCCGGACGATCCTCGCAGTGGAAACACCCGGGCGTTTCCTCCCGCCCGATTCGGTGGAGGAACCTCCCGAAACAACCGTGTCCGGTGAGGATCTGCGTCAGGCGGTAGGTGAGGGTGCCGTGGCGCCTCTCTAGCCACTCCTCAAAGAGGGGACTTATCGCCACTATGGTAGCGTGCCCTGCACGGGGTTGCAACAGTCGCTCTCTCCATGTCGCCATGATATCACGCCGGAGGTCTGTCCGCTGAGCGGCAATTTGCCGCGGCAGCGGAGTTTCCCCCCGACGTAGTGCCTCCGCGCGCCATTCATGCAGGCGCGCGAGGACTATCGCCTCCAGATCCCATGGCGGCAATCCGGCAAGGAGGCTAGCCGCCTCGCCGGAGATCGTGCGGTACCCCCGGATTAGCCTTATGGCTATCACCTTTTGGGGCGTGTTCAGGTAGTGGGCGGCTTGCCGCCTTAAAGAACGCGCCCACACCGGGGCCCCGTAAAGGGCCATGGACCGCACGACCCCCGCGTATAGCCTCCGGCAGGAGGCGTTTGGACCCCTCAGGTTGGGCAAGAGCCGCTTGAAGGCAGCCCCTGTCCGTTCCAGTTTGGGAGCCAAACGTCGGAAGTGCTCCACGAAGTTCCACCGGCTGTCGAGGACGAGTCCTAGGTACTTCAACGTCGACCCGACGCCGATGGAAACCCCTCCTGCCGTCAGTAGGGATCCCGACGGTGGCGCATTCCGAGGCCCATGAAAACACATGGCCTCGGACTTGTGCAATGCCACCTCGAGACCCAATTGCCGGATCCTATCCACGACTATCGCAACCCCGCGTGTCATGTTTTCGGCCGCCGCCTCGTGCGACCTCCCTTGTGCCAGTACCAGCGTGTCGTCAGCGTAGCAAACTACGCTGACGCCGGTAGGGAGGTCGGCGCGCAGCACCCAGTCGTAACCGATGTTCCACAGGGCCGGTCCTAGAACCGATCCCTGTGGAACACCGCACGACATCTCTCGCCGGTTCCATTCTCCGCTCTGACCGGGGTAGATGACGGCCCTATCCGTCAAGTAGTCCCCGACCACACGACGAAGGTAGGTTGGCACCCGGTGATACCGGAGTGCCTCCCTAATGCAGCTCCAGGGCATGGAGTTGAAGGCGTTGGCGATGTCAAGAGACACCGCCAAGACGACCCCGCCCCGGGACACCGCGTCCCCCGTCGTGAGGGCTCTCACGCGCATGATGGCGTCCACCGTGGAGCGCCCCTTGCGGAAACCAAACTGGTGTTCCGCAAGATCCGGCCCCATCCCCGCAAGGTGCCCGGCAAGGCGGTTGGCAATTACTCTTTCGAAGAGCTTGCCCACCTCGTCGAGCAACACAATGGGCCGGTATGCGGACGGAGAGTCCGCAGGGCGCCCTGGTTTCCGGATGAGGACCAGCTTCCCCGTCTTCCAACGAAGCGGAAACTGGCCTCTCTCCAAGCATGCGCTTAGGAGCCCTTCCAGTCGGGGCCCGAGAGCCTCAGAGGCCAGGACCCAGGCTTTGCCAGGCAAGCCATCGGGTCCCGGGGCGGTGTTTCTGGCTTTCAGCCTGCGTACCGCCACTCTCAGGTCTACCCCAGTCACCTCCGGAACGTCGTCAACGTCATCGGTGTGGTCCGCTTCCGGCACCGCACGCGGCGGCGGAGCCATAGGCGGGGGAGGATGCTTCCCTCGCGAAGGGAACAGAGCGCTCACCACGTCCTCCACGAGCTCAGGCCGGAGACTCTGCGTTAGCGGGGGGGCCCGGGTGCGGAGTTTGTCCCGCACCATCTTGTAAGGGCGCCCCCACGGATCTCCGTTCAGAGACCAGGCCTGTCTCCAGAGCCCAGTCCTCCACCATTCTACCCCGCACGTCCGTGTAACGAGAACCCCAAGCCAAGTTCTTGGCATTGAAGTCCCCGAGCACAAGCACGGGGAGGGAATGGCTTCCGATGACGACACTCAACTCCGTGAGGGAGTTGTGGAACTCGGCGAGAGTTCGGCTCGGGGAGAAGTAGACTCCCACTACAACGATCTCCCCGAACCGTGCTGCTACGCACCCCTGACCCTTCCTGACACTCTCAAGGGTCGGGGTACCGGCGGCGACCGACGCAATTAAGGTCACTGAGCCGCTAAGGTCCTCCACCCAGTCATCCCTGGGCGGGACAAAGTACGGCTCAGCGACCACGGTGATGTTAATCGACCACTGCGCCATGCTCTGGAGCAACAGATCCTGAGCGCAGGCGCAGTGGTTGATGTTCGCCTGGAGGAGGCGTAATGGGGCCGTTACTGGCACTCCATTTCAGCCCCCTCCCGGGCCCCCTGCGAGGGCTCCGCTGCGGAAGTTGCAGCAGTAGCGGCAGCGGCGGTGACAGTGGCGGCGGCTGCGGTGGTGGCGACGGTGGGGGCTTTGGCGGTGGTGGCGGAGGGCCTTCCCTTGCCCCTGGCCTTGGCGGGAGTACCGCAGGACTTGCTCCCTGCCCGGTGATTAGCCGGCTTGCCAGCTGCCGCACATGCGGCGCAGCGCGGCGCGGCGGAGCAAGCCGCGGCCATGTGACCAGGCTGGCCGCAGCGGAAGCATAGGCCGCTGCGGTCCACCTCCGAGGTGCACCGGACCGACACGTGGTGCCCCACATGGCAGCGGAAGCACCTCAGAGGTCTGGGTTCCAGCAGCTTTACCTGCGCCGAAACCCAGCCCACCAAGAGCCTTCGGCCCTCCACAATGACTTTCGCCGCCGTCACAGGGCAGCTTACCGTTACGGTTGGCATGCCCGACAGGTCCGGACGTAAGGTGCCTGCCTTGACCTGCTCGGCAGGGCACCCACCGGTCCTGGTGACGGCGGCCACCACCTCCTCCTCGGTCACCGAGTCGTCCAGACCCAGAATGCGCAGGTCTGCGCATTTGACGGGCCTGGACACTCGGGCCTCTTCCGCATTTAAGGACGCTCTAAGCTTTTCAGCCAGAGCGTCAGCGGACGAGCCACGGGTTTCGCCGGGGATTTCCAGCACTCGAGCCCCTGTTGCGGTGACTCTAAGCCGGAGGCCCCCGGCGATCCCGAGCTCCCCGAGATCCACCATCGTCTTCGCCTTAGCGAGCACGTCGCGATAGGTCACGCCCCTCTTTTCCGCCTCCGGCTGTAGTGTTATCACTACAGCTGCGGTCTTCGGGGCGCTGAGCCTAGCAGCACCATTCCGCTTCTTTTCTTGGCGCTTCCGCTCCCGCTTCCTGGCCTTTTTGGCCGCCCTTCGCTCCCTCGCTCTCTCCGGCCACCTGCCACCCGGTCTCGGCCACGGATGGCTTAGAGGGCGGGGGGGGCGGCGGCGGCGGCTGTCTCGCGGCTGGCGCTGGCACATTCGCCGCCTTGCCCTTCTTGTGGGCCGCCGCCTTGCCCTGCCTCAAGGCCGCCGTCCCCCCAACCGGGGCCGATTTAGCCGGCTTTCCAGGAGCCGACGTAACCCTGCCGGAGGGCTGGCTGGACGGCCCCGGTGCGGAAGCTGCAGCAGCCGCATATGTGGCCGCCCTCGGGCCCGAGGGCGCCTTGTTTGCCGCCAAGGGGGGGCGCAGAACAATGCCCTCCAGGACGGAGAACCGAGCCTGAAAGGCAGCCAGCTCCTGCCGAACCAGGTTCAGGACCTGGTTCTCCACCGGCACGGCCTGGCGTGGTCGCTGCTGGCCATTTTGGGGCGCCTCGCGAGAGCCGGACTCACGCAGACTGGCCAAGTCTGCTCGGAGCCTCCTGTTCTCCTCTTGGAGAAGCTCCGTGGCGGCCGTCAGTCGAGCGACCTCCGCCCGCAGTTTGACCATGCCTTCTGGCGGGGGCGCCGCATATCTGGCCTCCGCTGCCGCCATGATAGAGGCGACCGCTGAGGGTATAGCCCTTTGCCTGGTGGAGGGCTTTTGCTTGTAGGAGACAGCCCTCAGCGCCGCCTCCACCTCCTTCGCAAGCCCGGCCTTACGCTCCGCTTCGGAGCCGCCGTCTGCGCCCGCCTCGTTACCAGAGGAGCCCGAACGGGCCACTCCGTGACCAGCAGCCACCCCCGGGTGGCGCGCCTCCGCGGCAAGCCGTGCCGACCTCTCGGTGGCAGAGAGGCCTCTCCCCTTGCCGCGGATCCCGCCACGCTTGCTGGTGGGGATCTTGCGAGCCGAAGCCAGTTCCCCCTCTGATGACGACTCTCGGTCGCCTACCGGCCTGGACCGCTTGCGAAGGAACTCCCTGTTCCCCGCAGCAGCCCCGGGCCTTCCGCGCCGGGAGCTCTCTGAGCCTCCCGCGCTCACATCGCCGGATGCGGCGCCGGACTCCGACCCCGCATCCCTCTCCTCCCTTCCTTCGCCGTTATCGGCCGTTTTCTGGGTTAAAGCACATCGACCTTCGAATGACCCAAGAGACCAAAATTGGTCAAATACTTGTTTCCGGCTATCAATTGACAAGATCGTTGTACATTTCTTTTTGCAATCACAATGGTATGTGTTGTCGAATTCTTTTGGTAATACTTCTTTTCCTTTCGCACTGATATACTTTTCGTTTACATTGGCTCTTCGTTTTCGCTCTTTTCTAGACTGGTCTTCTACTTTTCTTTTTCTTCCGCGCTTGGGTCTACCGATATTATTTATCTCTAATTGATGATCATTCTCACGATTTGATTGTGGTTGTTCGATGCAGTTTAAAATGCTTGATTGATTATTATCATTTTCAGTCAGTTGTGTAGCAGACATATCTATACAATCTTGAACAATATTATCAGTATTAGAAGTTGAAGTTACTACTTCTATTTCCGCGATAATTTCGTTTCCTTTGTCATCGTAATCATTAAACATACTGGAAAGGCTGTTACGGACAATATCTAAATCATCCAGATGTATTAACTGAGAAGTATCTATAGACGCTTCCATATTACTTATATTTAAATCATTATAGCTTAAGTCACGCTCAAAATCTTTATAAGTTAACGAACATGAAGCAGTATTATGACGCTTAAGATGTACATCCTGTTTCAACTGTGCTAAAGTTGTTACATCTCCACTGTTGGAAGATTCTTCTACTTCAGATTCTTCTTTGTCGTCGTTTTTATTACATAAATGCTCGTCACGAGCCATAGCGACAAGCTTCTGTGCTCTAGAGTTCATGTTCAATACCTGAAAATAATTTGATGCATGGTTGTAGCACATACCTAAAACTTTTCATATCAATTTCGCAATAACCAATTAAAAAATTAAATATTTAATGTTTTTATAAATTACTATCATCTGCCTACAACGAGTAAATATAGACATTCTTATATGTAATTTGTAACCTTCCCTCATAGTAATATCAGCATCTCTTCGGATTAAATTATAGAATAATATAAAAAAGATAAATACACCAAGCGGCCGTTATGGTACAAGTATTAAAGCAATAACCAGTTATAAATTACACAAATTTAAAATGCCAGATTTTTCGTAATTATCGGGAAATAATTTAATTTCATTCCAATTCCATAGTTCTTTACGATGAGAAAAACTACTTTAGTGCGTCATTGATTGTATAGAACAGGAGAAACCATAAAATCAAACACTGAAAACTTACTTTGTGCCTTGTTGCAGCAAGTAGAGACTTAAAAACTCTTGTAAAATAATGAAATTCGCACAACCCACAGTTTCATGAATATTACAAAATACTACACGTATATTAAATTTCACTGAAAGCCGCAATAACCAACAGAAAACAAAATTTTAAAGTAATTGTCACAGAAGAAAAGCGCGCGTGTTGTGACAGGTCTGTAATCGATTATTGCAAAATTGTTGAAGACTAATTCCGCAAACTGCAGAAACATTTTTTTGGTAGATGGCGTTTTTATAAATTTAGTACATGCCTCTGCATTTTTTTAAGGGTTCAGGAGACTGGCTACAAGAGCTAGATGGCGTTAACTTAAAATTCATATTTTTGTGGGTTAACAGGTTATTGCATAATATGGCTCATATATGGCTCTGATGGCTCTTTTTTGCAGAATAAATATGGACTCAATGTCTGCAGCCCGTCCCCATAACAAAATGCCATAAGACATAATACTATGAAAGTAACTAAAGTAGACCAGTCTAGCGGTATCTAACGTAGATCTATACCAAAAGAGGAGACATCCAAAATAAAATTTTACTCAGACATGAAAATAGACTTAACATACCCACTTCAAGATTAAAAATGCACTCTTCTAGTTAATTTGTTATGTCTATAAAAATATACAACAAAGTACCGGAAGACATTAAAAATATTAATAACAATAATATATTCACCAATAAACTTACACAATTACTAATCAATAAAAGCTACTACACAATTAACAAATACTTTGACGATAAATTTAAACAATAATAAAAACCATTGTGACATTTTTCTGATATAATACCGACATTTCAATTTAAATTTGACTTTGAATTAATTAATTTATTTATTTTAAAACGCGAAAATACTGTTCATTTAAAATAACTATACTAAATAGCGCACCTTTCAATCCAATTATCCAATTTATTTAAAAAATACTGTAAAAAATGTTAATTTTAGATTATTATTATAACTTATAATCTTAGTATATAATGGTGCAATAAAATAAACTAAAACCAAATATATATATATTTTTTTTTTAACGTAAGAATTACAAATTTATTAGTACTCAATTAAATATAATTATGATCTATAATGTAAATACCACAAAAGCCATTTTACTATTTTAATTTAATATTTCTTAACTTTTTAAAAAGCGCCTTCATCCTCTCTCCTATTACCAATTAATTTAACTTTGCTGTGCCCGACAGGGTCCATAATTGATTCAATGTTTTAACATACCAACTGTTTTATTTAACAATATGGAATGCAATAAAGTATTGAGTATTGAGTATTGAGATTAGTATATTGACGGATTTTTCTTATAGCTTACGCTGCTGAACTTAGCCGCCCCGCAAGAGATGTTAAATGAGAACCCCATTGTAGCCTTGAATCAAGCGTAATCCCCAGGAAAACCGTTTTATCTACAAATTCAAGTTTCTCTTTATTCAATACTATATCACAATCGCTACTTTTAACATTCGGTAAAGCAAATCTTATGAATTTCGTTTTTTTTTTTCATTTAATACAAAATTGTTTGCTGTGAACCAATTATAAGTTGAAGTAGGGCATTATTCACGTCATCTGGATTTTGGGCCCGTCTATTTATCTTAAAAATTAGGGAAGTGTCATCAGCGAATAACACCATATTTTGAGGTTGTTTTTTCAATAAATTGGGAAGATCATTTATATATACTTGAAAGAGGAAAGGACCCAATATTGAGCCTTGCGGTACCCCCATTTTTACTTTTAAACCCTGTGAATTAACACCATTTATTTGCACAAGTTGTTGTCTATCACTCAAATAACATTTTACCAAACTAAGTGCAAGTTTCCCTAGTCCGTAATGCTCAAGTTTCAAAAGTAATGTGTCGTGATTTACGCAATAAAATGCTTTGGAGAGGTCACAAAATATTCCAATGGCGTCTTGGGACTCTTCCCACGCAGTAAATATGTGCTTTAATAAGGTTACACCGGCGTCAGTTGTACAACGTCCCTTGGTGAAACCATACTGTTGATCGTGTAAGATTCTGTTGGTGTTAAAATGATTGAGCATTTGATTCAGCATTACCTTTTCAAACACCTTGCTAAAAACTGGCAATACGGATACAGGTCTATAATTATTTGTATCTTTACTATCTCCGGATTTAAACAGAGATATGACTTTACTGTATTTCATTAAGTCCGGGAAAACTCTTTGATCTACACACAAATTAAAAATTAAAGCTAAGTATGGTGCTATAGTCTCAACTATGGATGTTCAAACTTTGATAGACATTCCCCAAAGATCTTCGGTCAGTTTGACTTTTATTTGCCGGAAAGCTTTAATAACTATCATAGGGTTTATGTGTTTAAATTTAAATTCAGCCGGGCAGTCCGACACATTCGCCTTTAATAAACCAATTGAGACTTCAGGAGAGGAATTAAGAGCCCCCGTAGTTTTTAACGGTATATCGGTAAAGAAATTTACAAACTCATAAGCTACTTCCTGATTAGAGCTTTTAGGACCACATGCTGTATCTAATGTGTAGCCAGTGTTACGTATTTTCTTCCTGTTAGTCTCATTATTTATGACTTGCCAAACTGTCTTAATTTTGTTTTCTGCTGTTTTGATCTTGTTGCTAATGTGCAAGGCTTTGGCAACCTTGCATGTATTTCTAAAAATTTTTGAATACTTAGCAACATACTTGTTAAAAGTTTCAGAGTTTATATAAGGCTTAAGGTCATAAAGCTCAAATAGTCTTTCCCTACTTTTTATGATACCTTTTTTTTTTTTTTTTTTTGGATGGGAAATCATCACATGACCCCCCCCACTCTGGGCGGAGTGGAAGGGAGTGTCAGACTTGTACTGACTAAAACCCATCCATGCTCCTTCTTTGCCCTTTGTGTTCCAGGGCCACGGTGTCTCTTTCGAACAGTCCCGCAGCTCTGGCAGGCATCGGCCCATGCGGACCCCTACTCGGTTGCTGACATCTCTTTGAGGCGCGCGTGGAACACGAACGCGCCGTCGACACGGCCTGTCGTCATAAGACGGCCGGACGGCGAGCTAGCCCATAACTCGCTGTCCACAGGCCCGCGCCTACGGTGGCCGGGAGCCACCACGTGACCCCCGACGCCCAGGGCGTCTCCCGCGGCGGCTGGGACGTGAGGTTCTTTCCCTCTCACGTCCCGCCACCTCCTTCACTAGCATGACTGCTTCACAGAAGGTGGTGACGGCTTCCCATTCCCTCTCGCTCCGGACCATGGCTTGAACCAGGGCCGGACGCGAGAGATCGCCGCCGCCAATCGCCGCTACAAGGACACGGCGGTGCTCCGCCCAAGCGGGGCAGACCTCTACGGTGTGCTCCACCGTGTCCTCCGGACGATCCTCGCAGTGGAAACACCCGGGCGTTTCCTCCCGCCCGATTCGGTGCAGGAACCTCCCGAAACAACCGTGTCCGGTGAGGATCTGCGTCAGGCGGTAGATGAGGGCGCCGTGGCGCCTCTCTAGCCATTCCTCAAAGAGGGGACTTATCGCCACTATGGTAGCGTGCCCTGCACGGGGTTGCAACAGTCGCTCTCTCCATGTCGCCATGAGATCACGCCGGAGGTCTGTCCGCTGAGCGGCAATTTGCCGCGGCAGCGGAGTTTCCCCCCGACGTAGTGCCTCCGCGCGCCATTCATGCAGGCGCGCGAGGACTATCGCCTCCAGATCCCATGGCGGCAATCCGGCAAGGAGGCTAGCCGCCTCGCCGGAGATCGTGCGGTACCCCCGGATTAGCCTTATGGCTATCACCTTTTGGGGCGCGTTCAAGTAGTGGGCAGCTTGCCGCCTCAAAGAACGCGCCCACACCGGGGCCCCGTAAAGGGCCATGGACCGCACGACCCCCGCGTATAGCCTCCGGCAGGAGGCGTTTGGACCCCTCAGGTTGGGCAAGAGCCGCTTGAAGGCAGCCCCTGTCCGTTCCAGTTTGGGAGCCAAACGTCGGAAGTGCTCCACGAAGTTCCACCGGCTGTCGAGGACGAGTCCTAGGTACTTCAACGTCGACCCGACGCCGATGGAAACCCCTCCTTTTTTATGATACCTCTAATTGCCCAATAACTAAATATAAATTAAGGGCAAATACATTTTGTCTTCTTTTCAAAAGTTTTGTTGAACTCAGTGTGAACTATTGAAAAGAAAATATCATACAATTGATTTATATTAATGTCGTCCATATGATGGCTCATAACACTTAACTAGTGCTGTAGGGAAATATTATACCTCTTTAAATTATTAGTAGTTATAGGCCTAAATTGAATCTGATTTTTTTGCAATGGTATGTTACACCCATAGCAAGCGAGGCAGAAGCTCAGCACAAAGAGCATTTGAATGCAGTTTTCCGAAGATTTGACGAATTCGGTATTACAATTAATATCTCTAAATGTGTATTTGGTGTGTCGAAACTGGACTTTTTAGGTTTCGACGTGTCGACGGACGGTGCTCGTCCGCTAGACGAGAAAGTGCAAGCGATTGTAAATTTTCCGAAACCCGAAACAGTCGATCAATTACGTCGTTTTCTGGGTATGGTTAATTTTTACCGCGCACATATCCCTAGAGCAGTCGATTCGATTGCCAATCGGAATTAATAGTTATTTACATAACAGCAAAAAGAATGATAAAACTGGTGCCGTTTTGCAACAACAAGTTAATAACATTTGGCAACCACTTGTATACTTTTCTAGAAAGTTAACGCAAACATAAGCTAAGTACTCTACATACGACAAGGAGTTGTTAGCAATATTTTTGGCTGTTAAGCATTTTAGAAGTTTAGTGGAAGGTCGAAAATTAACCATATACACGGACCATAAACCACTTACATATGCGTTTACTAAACTAAATAGTGATAATGAAAGTCCCAGGCGAATTCGTCAACTTTCCTTTATTTCCGAATTTACTACCGCTATTTGTTATATTAGTGGTAGCCAGAACGTGGTAGCAGACACTCTTTCTCGGATAGAGGCGATAAGCTGTCCCACGGTGTTGAATTATGCGGAGTTAGCTGACAAACAAGCTAGTGACGAATACCTACAGCAAGCATTTAGAGTATCGGATAGCAACTTGCAGTTTAAGCTGTTTTACGTACGGGACTGCAGGAAGCAAGTATATTGCGAAGTCTCACATAATATAATTAGACCTTATTTAACGTAAGATTTTAGGGTGCTGTCACCCTAAAAAGGGTGCTGTCAAAATTTAACACAAAAAAAAATCTTACTAAAATCTTACTTTCCATTCAGTTCATGACCTTAGTCACCCGGGCATTAAATGTAGTAAACAGATGCTTAAACAGAAGTTTTTTGGTCAAATATGGATAAAGATATTACTAAGTGGGCTAGAGGATGCCCTCACAGTCAAAAAGTCAAAATTACAAGGCATACTATTTCAGGGATAGGCAAATTTGAACGGGTTGATCGTTTTCAACATTTACATATCGACATAGTCGGACCTTTAACGACTACAGCTGACGGGTATAGATATTGCGTAACTATGATAGACCGTTCCACGGGATGGCCCGAGGCCGTGCCTGTCCAAAATATCACAGCGGAGACCGTAGCTAGAGTAGTTTTTGAATGTTGGATATCTCCTTTTGGATGCCCTTCGAAGCTTACAAGCGACCAAGGCAGACAATTTGAGAGCGATCTATTTATAAAGCTCTTGAAGTATTTGGGCATACTTGTGTATGTCAAAATACTTCAAGAGCTTTAAGGTCAGGCTTCAGGAGCTGAAAGGTGTAGTGCGTAATTTGTATTACGCACTACACCTTACCACCCGCAAAGTAATGGTTTGATTGAAGGTTGGCATAGAGCACTTAAAGAGGCCCTCATGACACGTTTACAATGCAACACTTCTTGGGTTGAAGAACTTCCTGTCGCGTTATTAGGTCTGCGTGCAGCTATTAGGAGTGACAGTGGAGTGAGCGCAGCGGAATTAACTTACGGTAAAACGATTCGGTTACCGGGTGATTTTTATGACGAATCAAAAATATTTACTTCAGACTCGGAGTATTTACAGTCGCTTAGGGATGCTATTAATAAGTTAAGACCAAGATCACCAAGTCATGTTAATTCACGGGCATTTTTCGTATCAAACGATCTTAGTACGTGCCCAACTGTGTTCGTCAGGAACGATTGAATGCGAAAATCACTTCAACCACCATATGATGGACCGTATGATGTGAAAAGATTAGGGAAAACTTATATTATAAGAATAGGTGATAAGGAAAAGACTATTTCTATAGACAGGCTCAAACTTGCTTATGTAATTGAGGATGATAATAGTAGTAACGATAGTTCTAAAGTAGGAATAACGGATAAAACCGACGAAAGTTTAAGTCTAGACAAGGCCATTTCTAGCAAAGTTTTACATCCTAAAACAACGCGAAGTGGCCGAGTAATCAAAACACCGTTACGTTTCTCATGACATATGACACTAAACACTTGGTGCAGCTACCCTCGTTATAACTTGATTTACTTGAGTGGCCTAGCGTACTTTACTGTTTGGTGTAAACGATACTGATAAGAAAAAGGAAACGTTTGTTATTTTAACAAAAGTTAAGTTGTAACAACTTAACTTTTGTTAACTTAACTTACCACTAAATAATTAAATTATTTAGTGCTAAGTGTTAAGCATAAGTTTCAATTGTGGGAAACATTTTTGTTAAGGGGGGAATATATGTGTGTATTCATGTGCGTAGAGGCGGCTGTGCCGTATATGTGTGTACGCATGTATGTTTAGGCGGCTGCGCCCGCCGTGTAAGGATTAAGCTTAGTTGCAATTCAACGTAGATTACAGCAGTACGTGTATTTCCTTGTTCGTCTGGACCACATAACTCAGCCTATAAAACCTAACATAGTATATACAAACCTTAAACTTAACAAACCCCAAAATGTTCAACGATTTCTCTGTGATTAGGATTACTTACGAGTCGGATTTTCCTTTGGTAGAGGAAGGAAGTTTGGTAGAAGAAGGAAGAGGAAGTTGTTTTACATTTGGTAGAGGAAGCCCGCGCGGTGGTCCCAGATAAATTTTATCACAAAGTATTTATGTATGAAAAGAATGTGTGTAGGATATCTTCACTAAAAAGAGTAAAATAAAAACTATTTTGCAAAAAATCCAAAACAGACTTCCAAAAAAAAAACAAAAAAAAATGAAAAATAACTTTACTTTCGGAAGTCGGTGGCAATTTTTAAGTCAATGAAACAATAATAGTCACTGACTTCCGAAAGTTACGGTTTTTTTAACCGACTTCCAAAAAGAGGAAGTTATCAAGTCGACTGAATTTTTTTTATGTTTTCTGTTTATGTCCAGCAATATCTTCGCCAATTGTGAACCGATTTTGATGATTCTTTTTTTGTTTGGAAGAATATTATTACGCGGTAGTCCCATTTAAATTTGGTGAAGTTCTAATGTTGATCTTCGGAGATTTGCAATGGAACTCTTCAACAATAGACAGCAAATCTGTTGCGATGCCTGCTATCGCTTGGATGTTCATTGTTTACGCAATATCATAACATAACATAACGGCTGTATGCTCTGAGGGGTGCGTAGATGCATACAGAGCATCCAGATTGCGACAGTTAGGTATATTAACTTCCATTTTTTTTTATGATAAGCCCATGAAATGTATTGTTGACAATGTAAAATAAATGTATAGAAAATATTTGTAACTAAAAATGGAAAAAATAAAAAATCTCTGTTGCAAAAAATAAAACCGACTTCAAAATCACACAAAAGTGAAAAATAAAACCGACTTCTGAAGCTAAACGCTTTAGAAGTCGGTGACAAAAAAAGTAAATTAAACAAACAAAAGTCACCGACTTCTGAAGCTAAACTTATTTTTCACTTTTGTGTGATTTTGAAGTCGGTTTTATTTTTTGTAAAAAAGATTTTTTATTATAAATTGAAGACGATCGGTTTTACATCCACTGAGGTCTGTGGCACTATTTGAATTTAGATGTTTTAATTGTCGGGATCACCTTTGGTCTATTTTTTCAGTTTACTTGTTAACTTTTCCAATTTATTTTAATTATTTATTGGCAAACAAAAAGAACAAGAACAAGGTCTCTCCAAATAATTATCCTCTTCCTAAGAAAACTCAGATATTATTTAGTGACCACAAACTGACCTGAGTGGCAGTGATGAGCGCCGCGCCCATAAGCACAGAGAAGGTGGCGAAGCAGATGGTGTAGTTCTTCTCGAAGCGCTGCGGGCCGCCGCACGGGTGTGAGCTGAACGCCGTACTGTGGTCCAGCGCGATGCCGACGAAGAACATAGCAAGCCCCCAGCCCAGCGAGCCGAACATGCGCTGGTGCCCGTACCTGCGCATTCACTAGCTGTACTACTGACTCTCTGTATGCAGACGCACTCACACGCGAGACCGCAAAGTGAGGCTCACCTGTCGGCATCCTCGCCCAGCAGCGTGATGACAGCGGAGTCTGCGAGCGTGATGGCGGGCGCGCTGAAGAACTCGCCAATGACCACCAGCAGCAGAAGCAGGAAGAACGTCTTCTGGATGTCGGGCGTGCGGTACACGATGAAGGAGTGCAGCGGCGTCACCCAGTCACTGTTAGCCTTCGCGTCGTAGTTGAGCGCGTCGCTAACTGGCAGCGGCGAGCCTTCGCGGCCGGCTGGCGGGCCGCGGAAGGCACGCGTGGTGGCGCTGGGCCAGTCCTCGTCGTAGCGCGGCTCCGTGAGGTTGTAGGCGGTGGAGTTCAGCGGGTGCACGCACGACACGGCGCCGGGCTGCACCCAGCTCAGCGGTAGCGTGAACACGATCCAGGCGCCCAGCGACGCCAGCAGCAGCGTGCGCCCCTTCTGCCAGCGGTCGGCCAGCCCGCCCCAGAAGGGCGCCGACAGGAATTCTACGAAGGGCCGCGTACCGATGAGCAGGCCGCACTGACCCGCGTTCATGCCCATCTGCTTGAAGTACACGCCCATGAGCGGGAACAGCGAGCCGAAGGCCGAGTAGAAGAAGAAGTAGAAGGTTTTGACGGTGAGGAGCTCGGGGTCCACGGCGCCCGCACCACACATCAGCTCCAGCAGGTCAGAGCGTCCGCGCACCTTGTTCGTGGCGTCCTTCGGCGCCGGGTACCTGCGCACATGTACCGTTATCATGTATTACATATAAGACACAATCACTGATGGTGTCAGTCAGAAATGGTTTCATTAATTTACTTTAATCAAACAGCAAACAAAAAAAAACAAACTAGTAGCCAGTGATTACATACACGAAGGTAATTCTGTGAATCACAGATGCAGCAATTTAGAAACAATGTTATTGTTAACCTTATGCCAGTGTTTATGCAAAATTCCATCTTTTGTTAATTGTTACAATTTAAAACCTTATTTTAATCGAGCCCATAATTATGTCAGGCATCATAATTAAGACTAGCTTTTGTCTACGGCTTCGGTCGCGTTAAGTCGGAAAATATCCCACTGGAACGTTTTATAATATGACACTCGGGGATAATGTAGCTTTCCATTTCTGAAAGAACTTTAGGAATCGGATTAGTAGTTCCGAATTACTCCCTCCGACGTCCAAACTTATAATCATTATAAATTTTATAATTTATAATATCAGTCTACCTTTCTAGTGTATCTTATTTCATAATATTCACTGGAGTGGTGAAAAACCGAAATCTTCTTTTGAAAAGAATAAACAGTAGTATCTTAAGACACACTGCGCTTTGGACATTCACAGTATAGAAACGTGTATTTTGTCAATTTAAGTAATTGAACTGTGTACAACTAGTAATACTCATGAAGTAAACGGACGTCATTGAGGTTAGGTTCAAGTGCAGAGTGTCGCGTACTTTTAGTTGTAATCCGCTTATGTGTGAGGAGGCACTATTGCCTTGATATCGAGTGATTACCGTCCGTCAGTCCAGATTTTGTGAAGCAGCAGATAAAGCGGTGTTCGGATCAACTTCCTACCTTCACCATTATTTTTATTTCCTTGTATTATTATGTATTCTGTGTTATTTATTACCTACGATCAAAGATTCTAAATCTTAATTGTTATCGAATATGTCCCATTTAATTTGACGAGGAAGCAACAGTATCGATTTAGATGTTACGTGAGAAATAAGAAAAGAGGAGAAAGTGTGGTGGTCCGGCGAGCGCGTCGTCTGCGGCGGCGCCCCGCCCCGGGCGCGAGCGACACGGAGCTCGGCCCTGTGTGCTCAGGGTGCTCAATATATCACGCAGCTCCGACTCCAACCACTACTCATGCAAGCCACCACTTATTGTGCTTCTTGTTATCAATATGTAAAGTATGTTTAATAGACTTGCTAAGTTACTGACTTATTCCATCAATGACGCTAACATTTTTAATAATTAAAGGAAAACTAAATGAGTTGTCATTTAGTTTTCCTTGGCGTCATTGGTGGAATGCATGTTTTGGCCTGGCTAGGTAAATAGTCCACAAAACTGTGCTTGATCATGTTAGTACTCATGTACTTAAAACCATGCAGAGGGAAACATTGTGTTATGTAAAAGCTAGTGAATCCTGCGAGCACGCTGAGGGCGGCGGGCTGCCGCCTGACACGTGGGGTGTGTGGTGTGGGGCTGAGCGCACCTGGAGGTGTCCACCTCGCCGTACTCGTCGGGGTTGACGAGCGGGCGCGCGCCCGGGGCCGCGGCGGCCGGCGGAGCTTCCTGCGGCGGCTCCATGGCGCGGCGGCGGCGGACTGAGCCGCAGCGCTGCCACCGCTGCCGCTCAATAGGGCCGCGCATGCGCCGCGCCACCGGCGCGCGCACCCTCACCGTGCTGCGCGCGCACCCTGCCCGTGCTGCGCGGGCTGCACTCCCCGCGCCCGGTGCCACCGCACGCACACATGCAGGACCCCAAGGTTGCGTGCTGATCGCGAGCCATCGCTCCCTCTCCCCGATAAACTCCGTCGCGCGGAGAGGTACCGATGTGTGCGCGCGCTGGACAAGGGACGCGGATAGTCAAGTGCGAGTGGTTCGTGCAGCGTGTAATCTGTGGCAGTGGTGTCAATGTCGCCGCGCTGTCGGCGGCGCGCCTGCCGGACGCAGGCGCGTTGCCTCGCCAGTTGTCAGGAACGAGTTCACACTCGATACCGGAACTAAGTTTTGTTAATGCACATAGGTATATCCTTTACTGCAAATCTCATTATCGAAATAAGGTTTGCTGTAGGAAAACTCAATTCTAGGTTAAACTCGCCATAGTAAATAAGCTACATTATTGCAATTCGTATGTAGGTATATTTTTATTTTGTGTGTAATATAGTACATTTTGATATAAGTGGGGAAACTTTGTTATTGCATTCAATGCGGAATTCACACAACCGAGCCGCAGGCGAGGTTGTCATGGAGCCGAGAACTGCAGTAACAAATCCCTACGCGTATCAAACGACTTTTTTGAATACACTTTCGAAGAAATAAAATATAAGAACGGAAAGTATTTTAGTCAGGAATTATGAAACTATGATTTAATTTTACCTTTCCTATCAGGCTTAGCTTATCCTAATCTTTAAGGTTTTAATTGTGTTGTTTTATAGAAGCAACAATTTACTACTCCACAACCATAGGGCAAACTAATTGATTACCATGTTAAATTGTTGGAGCAGTTGCAGAAGATTGTTAAATATCCTTGGTTTGTATAGATTCCATATGTTAGTAATAGGCCTTTACCTATGTAATTGGAGATTTAATAACCAGCATTTTCAGATTTATTTATCTGTGGATTGGCGCGCAATTCGAAATTCAAATAAATTTTATTCGAAAGCCGTGTTCTTCTAATTTCAAATTCAGTCATTTGTTTTTAGACAGTTTTTTGTTTTTGTGAAATTGTGGTAGTTTTTGACGCCATGGATAAACTGAAAATTCGTACTGTTTTCGAATATGAGTTCCTACGTGGACATACCGCTGCGCAAACAACACGAAACATTAACGACGTGTACGGGCCTAACACTGCTTGCATAAACACGGTCCATTATTAATCGTTTTAAATCTAGAAATTTTGAGTTGAAGAATGAGCCTCGCGGTCGGCCGGTAACCATTGTCGACAACGACGAATTGAAGGCGGAAACGGATCCAACTCAATCTACGGCTGAGCTTGCTACGGGCCTTGGAGTTAGTGTCAAAACGACATTGAAGCACTTGCGTCAAATCGGAAAGATAAAAAAGCTAGATAAGCTAAAATAAAAAAAAAATACATTTTTTGTTTTTAAAATTTTCATACAAATCTCCAATTTCATAGTTAAAGACCTAATATAATATAACTGCATAACACATGTGTGAGTGCTATATACTGTAAGGCTACAACTTACAGTTTGTTATTTTTCATTGACTTGAATGTGCCTTGGTGGCTGAGAGAATGCGTCTACCATATTGTTTACTTTATAATTTTATTACTATTTTTATTTTTTATTCTGATTTTTATGTTCAACCAATAACTTGTATGTGTGGTGTAAACTGTAAGTATAAGTTAAATAAATAAATAAAATGTCATGCGCACTCAAATGTCTCGCTGATGGTGGCGGGTGTGTCGGGTCATTTAGTTCCATTCAATATGGTTGAGTTGAATGGCGCTGATCCATGCGTCATGTTCGTGAACGGGCGCTGTCAGTCGGGACTGTTCATCTCTTACCTGCCATGGTTTATTTTAATTACTTTATTTTTTCATTGCTGATTTAATCTTTTACTCTAGACGCTCTTAATGTGCACGTCTTTCTACATCGTTCTCACATATAAGTATAATCTCAACATGAATGATGTAACCAAGATTTTGTAACAATATCTTGATTTAAAAGAGTGTCCACGGAGTTTCTTGCCCATTCTTCTTAGAGATCTACGCTTTGGAATGTGCAACTACAGTACTTTCTCAAGTTATTATGCCTTGTGACTGTGACTGTAGCTTCGCTTTTTTTTGTTTTATTGATATTCAAAAGTGCCTGTGATGGTCTAATTGAAATAAATACGTTGTTTTTTTTTTTTTTTTTTCGATTTACCCCGAAGGGTAGGCTATAGTCTTTTGACCACACTGCCTAGTCTTACGTCCATAGATATTTTCTTCCGTGATAGATTTTATACATTAATGTCTTTCGTATTTTTCCATATTTAGTTTTTTTATAGTAAGTCCATTACAAGTTTGTCATATCCATTTTTATCAAATCCAAGGTAAATAAACGTCATTTTGATGTCATACTTGAATGACATGTTGGACATGTCTACAGGGACTGAAGTGAGGACCCCAGTTATCTCTGTGTCTGCGGCAGGGATGGATGCTTTTAATGTCAACTGATCCAATAATTTTTTATTTTTCAAAAACATATTTGCATTGATAGGCAAATCAAATGTGATGCCAACCTTGTATTTATTTAAGGAACGCAAGTGCATGACGCCTGAAACGCCATGCTCTCGAATACCTTTAGAAAGGGCCATGCGATCCCTATCACTGAATGGCTTGTTTTCTTCGCAGTGATTGAGAAATACAACCAGCTCTTTTTGGTTAGTATCTTCTGCGTACTTACGGGTGTAACCTTTAACTTTAAAAATACTGTACTTGTCTTTTGGGTCCTTATCTGTAGTAGTAGAGTACGAGAGGCATGTTACCGCCGATTCTGCTGAGTCGGAATCAGAGGATACCTGCTGAGAATCCGGAGGTGGTTCCCCCTCCTTCCTCTTTCTCTTTTTGGCCATAATTACAAACACACTAACTATACGACTTAACACTAACTATTTATATGAGTATTTAAAAAGATATTGTGCAAAAAGTACAAATAAATATTTTAGAATCAAAAAAGCGCGCCTTTTCTCCTATACGTTTTCCCGCCTTTTTCGTATATGATATATTTTTTTTTTTTTCGATTTACCCCGAAGGGAAGGCTAAAGTCTTTTGACCATACTGCCTAGTCTTACGTCCATATTTTCTTCCGTGATAGATTTTATACAATAATGTCTTTCGTATTTTTCCATATTTAGTTTTTTTATAGTAAGTCCATTAAAAGTTTGTCATATCCATTTTTATCAAATCCAAGGTAATTAAACGTCATTTTGATGTCAACTCAAACTACTTGAATGACATGTCAAGTTATAGCTATCTCCTCTCCTCTTAGAAAAAACGTAACCTACAAAATGCTTATACAACTTAAAAGGTTCAAATAAAATATATTATACAATTAATATACTTATGAAAACAATATATACAATTATTATACTTATAAAAACATGAAATGTAACCTAAATGTCATTTACAGTCTCTGTTATAAATTTGTACAAATATAAATAGGTTGAGGCATTTATAAGTAGCTCCTGAATGCATTGCGGGACCTTTTCAGGTTTTTTATAAATTTTTAGAAGCTCATCCGACAACACAAGGCGCTGAATGTTGAAAGACGAACACTCAAAGAAGATATGATGTTTGACACATACGCTGTCTTATAAGACTAACTGCATTTGTATGCGGTATGAAAACACTCATATCAGCATTTGGAATTAACTCATCAAGATCAACAATTTTTTTGGCCAGATAATCTGCCTTTTCATTTCCTGCAACGCCAATGTGTGAAGGCACCCAAACAAAACTAACTTCAATATTGGAATGAGACAGTTCGATCCATAGCTCTTTTATTAAATAGATTATGTAGTTTGTGTTAGCAAGTAATTTATTATTAGCCAGATTTTTGAGAACGCTCATGCTATCACTTACTACTACCCATTTGCTGTGTCCTGAATTACAATTTTTTATATGTTTCAAAGCACTCAAAATAGCGGCAGCTTTAGCTGTAAAAATACTGGCATTTTTATCAATTTTTCGACCAAGACTTATATTTGAAGTTGGCTCATAAATAGCAAAAGACACTGCTCTATCATTTTTGGAACCATCACTATATACAAATTTATGATCTGACCATTCTGACAACATTGCATTAACTTCCTCTTTTGAGGACTGGTCCCTTTTATTTTTTATAATTATATTTATATCTGGAAATTTTGCAATAAAAGCTCCTTGATAACAAGGCAGAATATGTTTTGATTGATAAATGTTTATAGTTTTAATAAAATTTATAAATATATGAATATCCACATATAAAATGGCTTTATACCTAAACTAGGATTGGAATGCAACAAATTGACCAAGAGACTATTATTAGATACACTAAAAAGTTTTAATATAAATCTTTCTTTCAAGTAATTGAATCGAATACTTAATAGTGGAACATTACATTCAATCTGCATTGCATTTATAGGAGTACTTCTGAATGCCCCAGTGATAACACGCAAGCATTTGTTTTGCAGAACATCTAAACTATTTACAGTTTTGGTATCTGCAGCAAAACAGTAAAAACCATATTCAAAGTGACTACGAACTAAAGATTTGTACAACAATAGCAAAATTTTTGGGTCTGCACCCCAGTATGAACCAGCCAAAGATTTAAATATATTATAAGCTTGATTTGCTTTACTAATTATGTGTTTGGTACAAATTGTTCCAGGTTAAATTATATGAAAAAAGCACCCCTAAAAATTTGACTTCATGTGAATTGGGCAATGCACAATTGTTATATTGCACGGGGGGCATATTATGACACTGTTTACCAAACACAACCACTTTGGACTTTGATGGATTGACGTTGAGATCAAGGTACGAGAAATATTTACACAGATTTGACAAGGCATCGTTGACTATATGAACAACCTGTGATAAATTGGTTCCAGAAGAATAAACAACTAAATCATCTGCGAATTGTTAGTCGAAAGAATCCTTATTTTGACTGTTACTACTAATCACTACTTTTATAATTACAGGGATGTGATAACTACCAAGAGGACTATCATGTATTTGCCATTCGCAATTAAGTGCCAATGATGAAGAAACCAAAGACAAATCCAGTGCATTAGGACGCCATGTTAGAGAGCCAACTGTTGTTGCCTGACCATTATTTAGCAGAATTAGATTATTTTCGTCAATGACCTCTAAGATTTTTCGACCGCGTGGAGAGTCAAAAGCACAACCCCAAGATGTGTGATGAGCATTAAAGTCCCCAGCAAATATAAATGGACCAGGAATAGACTTCACCAATGAATCAAAATTATTTTTAGAATAAAAAAAAAATTATTAAATAATAATAAAATTATAATAATAATAATATAATTATTATTATTATAATAATAATGGATGGGCTGCACAACTTCTGGATTAAATGGTTTACAAGGTCGCACGCTCGCCTGGCGATCCTGTTCCAGTCAGCCTTAGAGTCAGGGTCGCTGCCAGAGTTCCTGACAACAGGGATAACCCACCTGCTCCATAAATCGGGTAGTACTGCGGAGCCCAAAAATTATAGACCGATTGCCTGTCTTCCGACAGTCTATAAAATTCTTACATCCATTTTGAGAGCTAAAATTAACAAACACATTGATGACAATTCTGTAATGTCCGCTTCTCAAAATGGATGTAGGAACGGGTCCCGCGGTACTAAGGAGCTACTCCTCATTGATATGGCCATTAGTCAACAGGTTCGCCGTTCCCGAAGGGATCTGTCGACATGTTGGATAGACTATAAGAAGGCCTATGACTCGGTGCCACATACATGGCTCATGAGGGTGCTAGAGTTGTATAAAGTTGATTCAACTCTGCGCATCTTCCTGATGTCATGTATGGGGCAATGGAGGACAGTCCTTCGCTATCCGGGATGTCGGCAAATCCAGAGGAATAGCGAGCCGATAAGGATAGAGCGAGGTATATTTCAGGGCGATAGTTTGAGTCCGCTTTGGTTCTGCTTAGCCTTGAATCCTCTTAGCACGCTGCTGGAGGATTCAGGTCTAGGCTATCGGTTGAGGAGAGGTGGTCAAGTTATATCTCACCTCCTTTACATGGATGACCTGAAACTCTTTGCCCCCAACGATTTGCAACTGATGGAGCTACTGAAAGTAACTGAAACTTTCAGTAGCGCCATCAGGATGGAATTTGGTGTGGACAAATGTGCGGTCATGCATGTAAAGCGAGGGGAGATTGTGGAATCTGTGGGAACCCAGCTCTCGGATTCCATAAATCTTAGATCCCTCTCAGCAACTGAAACCTATAAGTATTTGGGTATGTCGGAAGCGCTGGGCATCAATGTTGCTGACATGAAGCAATCGTTGAAGGAGCGCTTCTTTGGCCGTCTGAAAAAAGTATTTAATAGTCTTTTATCAGGCGGCAATAAGGTGCGTGCCTTCAACGGTTGGGTCATGCCGGTTCTGATGTACTCTTTCGGCATACTCAAATGGACTCAGACAGAACTAGACGCCCTGGATAGGAGGGTCCGTACATTGTTGACGACATATCGAATGCATCACCCGCGTTCTTCTGTTATGAGACTGTATATCCCGCGGAGGTGTGGGGGTCGAGGCTTTTTAAACGCTAAGACTCTTCACAATCGCGAGATATACAGTCTCAGGGAATATTTCCTTGAAACCGACGTGGGGATGCATCAAGATGTGGTCGCAGTGGACAAGGGGCTCACCCCGCTCTCCTTGGCTAAAGAGAACTGGCGCAAACCTGTAGTGCTTGACACTAACGACCGCATGGAAGTATGGCAGAGTAAGGAGCTTCACGGACGGTTTTTCCGGGCCCTGCATGGGCCCGATGTAGACCTACCAGCGTCCGTAGCCTGGCTACGTTCCGGGGACCTCTTTGGAGAAACCGAAGGTTTTGTCTGTGCAATTATGGATGAAGTTATGATGACGAATAACTACCGGAGATTTATTGTGAAGGACGGTACGGTTGACATATGTCGGGCATGCCACCGTCCAGGCGAATCAATCCGTCACATTATCTCCGGGTGTTCTCGTCTGGCTAACGGAGAGTACTTGCATAGACACAACCTTGTAGCCAGGATTATCCATCAGCAACTTGCTCTAAAATACAACCTTGTGGAATCGGAAGTACCGTACTATAAGTATGTGCCCGACCCAGTTCTCGAAAATGGCAATATCACATTGTACTGGGATCGATCCATCGTAACTGACAGGACTATTGTAGCCAATAAGCCTGATATAGTGGTGGTGGATCGATCAGAGCGGCGTGCAATGATTGTTGACATAACGGTCCCGCATGATGGGAACCTCGTGAAAGCCGAGAAAGATAAGCAAATCAAGTATCTTGACTTGGCTCACGAGGTTGTCGACATGTGGGATGTGGACTCAGCGATCATTGTGCCGATAGTTGTATCAGCCCATGGCTTAATTGCCAAGAGCCTCGACCAATACCTGAGGAGGCTCTCGTTAGGCAGCTGGATCAAGGGTTTGATTCAGAAAGCGGTACTCCTGGACACGGCTCGTATTGTCAGGAGGTTCCTCTCTCTGGAGCCCTGACCGCCGGTAGCTTGGACCCTGTTCCCGATACCGGTGGGCTACAATTTTTTATATTTTTAAATGTTTTTTATATTGTTTTTAGTTTAAGAAATATTTAAAAATATATAAGATTTGTGTAAAGATAAATAAAGGAAATATAATTATTTATTATTAAATTATTTTTATTTTTTTATTTTTTGGATTAGAATGCAAGTGACTGTAGAAACTGACTATACTGATCTCCTTTTTATTAACTGTAATTTTTACACAAATATTTTGTAAATAATTGCCAAAATAGGTGTTAATTTTAGTGTAAATGATACTTTTATGAATTATAATGGCAACTCCATTGTGTTTGTTACCACAATCATTCCTTTCAATGTTGTAATTTTTTATTTTAAAATTTTGTTCAGGTTTGAACCACGTTTAACTAATTATAGCAATGTGAATATTATGTGTATAGAGGAAATTGATAAATATGTGTTTGTTACTATTAAGACTTTGTGCATTCCATTGCATTATATTTAAATTTGTTACATCCATTATGGAGGTGAAGATATTTTATTACTTAAAGTTTTTTTTAAAACCTCTTTAATTGATGATGTGTTTATAGGGACATCTTTATTACTAATTATTTTTGTAATTGTTTCTACTAATATATTTATAAATTTATCTGATTTCATTAAATTATTAATTTGTACATCTATATTTTTTCTGTTAAAGCTGGAAAAGCATTAATATTGAAAAGATCGGAGTATGTGGCACTTCTTGACTTTATTTTGTTTTCTTCCACTTTTTGTTTTTTTTAAAGGACATGATGATTAGATGGCTATATGATCGCCCTTGCAGTTTGCACACTTAGCATCCTTAGGGTCGATCTGACAATTCTTGAAATTATGGTTTAAAGTACATATTGACCAAACCTCGGTATTGCGACAAAATTTAGCGATATGTCCATACCGAAGACACTTAAGGAATAGCGGTGGAATATATTTGCTTACCTCGTGGCTCCATGAGTCTAGGTATATATAAGCAGGAAGAATGGTGGAGGCGAAGGTAACAGCAACTGCCTGTGTTGGTACAAATTCAACACCGCCGAAACCCTTTACCCTGCGCATGAAGTGCCTGACCTGAACGACATTTTTGGAGCTGCCGATTAACGAAAAAATTTCCTTGTTGGACATGTCTACAGGGACTGAAGTGAGGACCCCAGTTATCTCTGTGTCTGCGGCAGGGATGGATGCTTTTAATGTCAACTGATCGGAACTGAATCCTGCCCTAAAATAGCATGCGCCATACATGGCAAAGTTTTGAATACATAAAATTTCTGATTAAACAATTGTCCCCCTGAATCATAACAATTGCTCATAGTTAAATAAACATATCCGATTGTTTCTATTGTACCACCGATTCCGCTTATCTCTATGCTCTCTTTATGGATCGGTATGTTTAATTCAATAGCATGTTTATATTTAATGGCACTAATTGAAGCGCCGGTGTCGATTAAAAATAAGTAGTTATATTTATCTACGTATAATTCTATGCAACAATGACTATTACTTGCATATACAAACCCCTTATTCATGAAAAAACTTGCTCTGCTCCTCGGTTGAATTAGTTTTTGAGGACTCTTTGTTTTTTAGAACGTAAATATTTGCATCACAACGTTGCACATTCCGTTGATGGCCTCTGGAGTTGTTGTACCTATTATGTGAATTATGGTACGTAGCTCGATTCTGTTTAGGCTGACCTCGACTATAGTTCTGGGACGGGCGGCCACGGCCTCGGTAGAAAGTCGCACTACGATGGCCCGTAATCCGGCTAAAATTTTTATATGCGGAGGCACGATTATGCTGACCTTGAAAATTATTATTACGTCTCCTAAAAGTTAAAATATTTTCAGACTGAGACGGCATTGCAATGGTCTCTTCATCTATAGCTGCTTGCACCGCGTCCTTTAATGTTTCAAATTTTTGTGCAGCTATTATAGTACTGAGTCGTCTATTGCGTAATCCGTCGGCAAAACGTTTAATGGCTTGTTTTTCGTTTAATGGTTGTAAAATCTTGAGATTTTCCGTTTTGCCCTCGGCTTGCGCTATGGATAAATCCATAAATAGTTCAGTCAACTCTTTACCATAATCATTAATCGACCTTTGATCTTGTCGCGAAGACTGAAGTTTACTTTGCAAGGCGACGGCACTCTTTTTTAGGCAAAAGAGTCATTCGCATATCAGTAAGTAATGCATCAATGGATGGATAATCAGATTCAAGTCTTAATTTTGCTTGTTGAGAGAGACGACTTTTTAAGACACAGTTAACTAAATTTAATTGAAACTGTTCGGTTTTTAAAGTAGAGCTATAGTAATCGATACCATCAATTAATTGACGAGTCGCCAATTCCTCATTATTCATAACTGGTAACAAACTCAAGGCTATCTTTAAATTAAACTCATAATGTTCATATTTGCTTAGCAATAATTAGGTATAAATGTTAATAATCTCTTCCTCTTATAAATTTTTTTAAAACCACAACTCGTAAAGTATTGAAAGTATGGTGAAGTGATGTTATTGTTATGCGGCTAGAAGTTGTCATAATTTCTTACTGTCTAACATGTTGATTCACTTCACCTGTAATTTTACTTTGATTCAGTTTATATAGGGTCTAACTATTCATACACGAAATATTTTCAGGGAATCATCTAACGGCTATAACAAAGCCATTTCAAGGGATTTTTTTATTTGAGTATATTTTTTATAAAAAATAAATAATTTAAAATTACTTGACCCACAAAATAAATATATATATAGATAATGTGTTTATGTATCCTTGGATACTATGGTGAACAGTAAAACTCTAACTAAAATTGAGTTGCTCTGAAAAGAGAACATTTTATTTAGTTACAAAAACTAGTTTTAACACTAATACATTCTTTAACCTTAATTAATAACAAACTCACCTGAAAAGAGAAACAACATTTAAAGCTATTGTTTCACCAGTTCTTAATCAGTATTATTTAAATATTCAAATTACAATCTAATTTTTATAACCTAATTCGCATGCTGTATCAATACGTCAATCTGACAGACAGCTCCATAGAAACGACCAAGTACACTCACAGATAACTTATACATCTAAGTTATTACGCGGCAAATTCAAACATACTTAAATGAAGTGTCAAGCACTTTGTTTACATCTCCCCCGCCCCCCTTTTCGAAACTACAAAGTTTTACTGTTTCACTCTACTACTGGAATAAGTTTTGTAATATGGAACATATTCGACTCTGACTTTTTATGACCCGTGTTTACTTTGTAAATTGAATTTAATATTTTGTCTACAATTTGATAAGGTCCCATTTTCAATTCATCTAGTTTTTTTCGGTTTAACCGGTTTCCGTTTTCAACATATACAGAGTCTCGACTTTTAGTTCATAATGTTTTCTGTTTTTATCAAATCTTTGTTTATTATAATTGTGGGATTTTATACTATTTTCTAAGGCAATTTTTCGGTTTCGCAATAGATGATTATGTGTTATATTTTGTTTCAGTTCATCTGGTAGTATGTCTACATTTTTTCCCTCCAATAAATATATTGGAGAGAACTATGTTCAGTTACGTTATATTTTTGTGTACATTCGTGAGCAATAGTTGTCCAAGCAATTTTGTCCCGCCTTTCATTAATCTTGCAACGAATTTTATTAACCAACGTTTGGTTTAACTTTTCGTTCAATCCATTCGAAAATGGTGCATTTACTGCAGTGAAAACTATTGGTGTATCTTCTTTTTCTAGATTTTTTTTGAAATCCTTCGAATTTATGCCTGGATATGATCTAATAGAATTAACTGTTTTTGACATCGAAAGAAAAAAAAAAAGTAAGTAAGTTAGTTCGATACTTTCTTAAATAGATGGCGCTAACGTCACCGTAAGACGTTATTAATGGAACGAAAATTTCGAGAACTGTGAGCGGGGTGCGATGGTCAAGTTGGTTAAGACATCCTTTGTACTGAATCGGAAGGTCGCAGGTTCAAACCCTGCTCGCACTCGAATTTTTCTTTCCATGTCAAAAACAGCTATGTTCCCTACGCAGGGTTTGCGTATAAAATATTAATAATAGAATTAAGTCAATTTTATAATCTTGTGTTGTTACTTTCTGGACAAGTTTTATAAAATCATTCGCAACCTGGGTTTTGGATGTCAAAATATAGGCGTAACGAGTGAAGTGATCTACTAGAAGATGTAAATATGTTTTGGTTGAATGAGTAATACCAAATCCGCCTATAGTGTCTATAGACACTATTTCGAACGGATAGGTAGCGGGACCTAAGTGAGACATTAGTCCAAACTTGTATTTTCGTCTAGATTTATTTTTTATACAGATATCACAGTTATCACATTTTTTTTTAATATTATTTAATAAATTTTTAGCTTGATAAAAGGGTTTAATCTTGTTTTCCATTTGTTGTCTTCCTATGTGACAGTAGTAGTGATGTACTTGTTTTATAATATTTTTACTAAACTCCACAGTTAGTACAATTTTTTCATTTTTTCCTATCTTTTTATAATATATGTTATGTTTATAAATAAATTTATTTATATTTTATTTTATATCTTCATTTTTATCTTGATCATTTCGTATGTCTTCTAATTTAACAAAGTTCACTACTTTTAAACTACTATCTAAATATTCATACGATTCTAGCACAAGGTTTCTGCTTAAAGTATCTGCTCTGTATTATATTTGCCCGGAGAATATATTATTTTGAAATCGAACTGTGACAAATAATACGTTAAATCTCCCAGTTCTTCGTCAGTTCTCGTTTTAAAGTTCATTTTTTCTAAAGGTTTATGGTCTGAAAAAACCGTGAATGTTTTTCCTATAAGCCAGTGTTGCCAGTATTTTACCGCCTCTTTTATTGCCAAACACTCAATATATATGGCTTTTTTCCGCCGTTGGGTTGAATTTGTTTTAAAATTGCACCTATACCTTGTATGCTAGCATCTGTATATATATGTATTGGCAAGTCTGGATCAAAGATAGCTAGAATTAGTTTTGAGCAAAGTAGTTTCTTAATAGTATCAAAAGGTTCTTGACATTTATCTGACGAAATGAATTTCTCTCCTTTTCTTAGTAAATTATGTAAACTATCCAGTGTAATTGATATATTTGGCACATACTTTCCATAGAAAATTATTTTTACTAAAAATTGTCTGACGTTTTTTGGTGTTTTTGGAATTGGGAATTCTTTTATGGCTATCAAATTATCTTTTAATTTTATTTATTTATTTAAAATTATGGAATAACACCTTTACAGCTATAACGCCAATGCGATGTTACCACCACCAAGATACAATAACTTACATAAGCTAACAAAAATACAAATAAAACACAATCAGTATACGTATCACAAAAGAAAAATATTAAAATACCTACAATAGGCACACCTCTAAATATTTTCAATGCACTTCAATGCTACTCCTGTGAACTTCATCAGACTGCAGTGAAATATATCTACCTCCTCTGAGATAATATTTAACAGTCTTATGGCGCGTGACAAGGGGGCAAACTTGTTAAGGTTAGTCCTAGAGGATGGCTCCAGTAGCGTAGGCGTGGGGCGACGCGCGCCCCCGCAACCAGGTGGCGCGCGCAGCCCCAGCTCCGGTAACAGATCGGGGTGGTGTAGCCAACCGCGCAGCACCCGAAACACAAAACTACACAGAGCGACGTCCCTCCGCACCACCAGCCTGCTGTACCCCACCATCCCTATTACGAAGAGACTCGGGTACATGAGCGGGAAGAAGGGATAGACGCCGTACTGTTTAAAAAACAAAAAACGAGTGAATTTATTTTGGATTCTTTCCACCATGACGCTGTATTTAGCCTCATGAGGGTTCCAAACGATCGCACTCGTTTCAAGATGGCTCCGTACCAACGAATTATACAGGATTCTAACCACTGCTGTATTCTGAAAGTCTTTGCACTGTCTGAGTATAAATCCAAGATTTCGGAAGGACTTGCCGCATATGTCTAAGATGTGCTCACGAAACATTAATTCTGGAACCATTTCCACGCCCAGGTCCCGCACATGCGTGACTCGTAACATGACCACGGCTTCCATCTGATACTGATGCAGCAAAGGTTCGCGCGCGCGAGTGTAACTCATTATACCGCATTTGGAAGCGTTAAAACCTAACTTATTATCTAGACTCCACTGCCGTACCCTATCAATATCCTGTTGAAGCCGTTCACAATCCGAAGTGTCTGCTACCGACAGAAACAACTTGAGGTCGTCCGCGAATAGCAAACATTTCGCCTCCTTTACAACTTCCGGTAGATCATTGACCATGAGTATGAAGCCTAATGGACCGATATTGCTACCCTGCTTCACCCCCGAAAACGTGAAATAAGGCTTGGAGACGTATCCACCATATTCGACGTACTGCCGGCGATCGCCAAGGTAGTTCGCGAAGAATTGCAGAAGGTGCGGCGTAAAACCAAATGCCGCAAACTTAGCCAACAGCACATCGTTGTCGACGGTGTCGAACGCCTTCCGAAAGTCGAAGTACGCAGTGTCCACCTGCCCCCCAGCGTCAACAACTGGCGCCAGGTATGTCATGAAAGACATCAAGTTACTCCCCGTACCTCGACCAGTCCGGAAACCGTGTTGAGCGTCGGTCAGGCGAGAAGTTACTTGATCTGAAATACACTTGTGCAACACCGACTCAAATACCTTAGCAAACGCCGACAGCACCGCCACCGGTCGGTAGCCACTAACATCGGTTCCCGAGCCTCCCTTCGGGACTGGGATCACTCTAGTGATTTTCCATTGGTTGGGATATTGACCTAACTTTAAAAACAAATTTAAAATGTGCAGTAACGGCTTTTCAAACACCGCGCTACAGTCTTTAACTATATAAGGTGGTATCCCATCTGGTCCCGCCGAATACTAGGGCTTGAGGCGGCGGAGCGCGGCGCGCACCTCGCGCAGGTCGAGCTGGCCAACATGCACGCGCGCCGAGCCCGCGCTCGCGCCCGCCGCGCGCTCCGCCTCCGCAGGGTCCAGCGCCGGGCGCACCTCGTTATATACCGAATGAAAGTAGGTAGCCAAACATTCGGCACACTCTTCGTCACTCAACTCCTTTCCATTTTTGGTGACTCGAGTTTTGTTGCGCCTAGCACGCTTGCTTCTAACAAAATTCCAAAACGATTTAGGATCATTTTTAATATTCGATTGTAGCCTACGCTGGTAATTGTCATACTTTGACGCTAATTTATATTTAACTTGGGTTCGATAGTAAGAAAAGCATTCATAGTCGCTATTGGAACCAGTCATTTTAAATAATTTATGATACCTCCACTTTGTTTTGATGTCGCGTATTAAATCAGATGTGTACCAGGTTGGATACACATATTTACATTTATGCTCACATTTTTTTTTCGTCGGTGTGCATTCACTAATGGCTTCATTAACTACGCTGTAAAAAACATTAATTCCTTATCGGGATCCAAAAACTCATACAATGCCTCCCAATCTATTGATTGTAAAATACGATATAGTCTGAAAAAGTCACATTTGGTAAAATTCCATTTCGGTACACTATTTAATACGGATTCCTCCTCGCAATCCGAACTCGGTTTGTGTACCGTCAATGGGTCATTAAATTGACCTCCTAACTTGGCTGTAGCTATCAGTGGAGGATGCTGAACGTCAATATCCACCAACGGTTCACCCGACAGTTCTACCTCCACCTCACTCGCCCAAAACGTAGTCAATACTAAGTCCAAAGTACGATTATTTACATTACACACATTATTTACCTGATGAAATCCACAGAAAGCGTTTACATATTCCAAGTAGCTGTGCACTTCCACTGATGTAGATGGCATATTAAAATCACCCAACACTAATACATTCTCATAATTTACACATACAGTTTCAACAATATTAAACAATCGCATATATTCATTACTGTCACATTTTGGTGGAATATAAACTACACAACATAAAAACAAACAATTATTTCCCAGGTGCACGGTAGCACATACAATTTCAAATAAGGCCGAGTCCACATTTGCGATCGCAACGCACTTTAAATCAAACCGTGGTGATGTTGCTAAAAACACTCCTCCTTGTTTGCGGCCATCTGCTCGATCACACCGTAGTATTTTATAATCCGGTGGAATAAGTTCGCCATCATGGATTGAATCATTAAGGCCCGACTCTGTGATGGCAAAAAGGTCGTAAGAGGATGCCAATAGATTAGTGAAGAAAGTCTTAGTTTTTGTTCGCAAACCTCGAACGTTCTGGTAATACACTCTAATGCATTTATGCCTGGCTTTGGTTCCCTTGTATTGGTTTACGGGAGTTCCGAAACCACACCCATTGGTTGAATTGGGCGTTAAATGGCCAGCTATCTACATTGTTCACTTTCTCAAAAAGTGATTCTGGGACTCCGATCCTAAATGACGCATAGTCTCTTTTGGTTTTCGGGCTTATCTTCTCGACTTTAATATCGTCAGTACCACAGATTCCCGCCACGTGCTCACATATTGCCTTTTCAGATGTGTCTGGATGTAGTGACCATACATGCAAAAACCTTTTTGTCTGAATTGCTTGAATTGCAGCAATTTGTGCATTTCCTCCCTTTTTTATGGCATTAGCAACGACTCTCTTTGCATTCTTTTTGTTAGTGACTACTTTCCATCCTTCAGATGAGAAGTCTTTCTCCAAAGCTATCACAGGAGTTTCCAATAAACACTCGGCGGTTTTCTGAGGTATGGACGCAGCCTTATTCTTAGCTCGCTCTGTTGCACGACGCGCACGTTCCGTCTCCTTTCTTTGCGGTTCTTTGGCAACAGTCGCAACACTTGCCTCGCTCCCCCGCTGTGTAGTTGGTATTACGCTAAGTTTATCCATCTCACTCTTCGATGTGTTCGCAGACATTAGAACTTCGAGCTTCTCAATTTTGGTGGATAAAACTGAAAGTACCCTCGTCTGTTCGGTAATGGTTACGAAATAATTTTCAATCTGTTGCTGTTGATCGTCTATTTTCTTGTTTTGAGACTCAATCACAGCAGTTTGGGTCGTGATTTGTACAGTCAACGCTGCCACTGTTTTTAATAGATCGTTTAAAGCTGTTTCAACGTTAAACTTTGACATTTTTACCGGTGAACGGAATAAAAAACACGGACTTAATTTAAACGTGCCAACGTACGGCCAACGTTCCGCGTAAGATGGAGTGACCGTATTGTTTTTATTATATGCCCTAGATATTTTACAGAGTCTTGTGCAAACTTACATTTTGTGAATTTTAATTTAAAACCCTCTTTTAAAATTGCTTCCAACAACAAAGATAAGTGCTCAATGTGTTTTTCGAATATTTCAGAAAATACTAAAATGTCGTCAATATAATTGACTGTAAAATTTGTCAGTTTAAGTTTTCTTATAATGCTACTTAGTATTCTTTGAAAAATAGCGGGAGAAGTTTTTAAACCAAAAGGTAAACAAGTCCATCGAAAGTGTGCCTCTGAGTAACAAATGCAGTTTTGTGTCTATCTTCAATTTTAAGAGGTATGGACCAAAATGCTGAGTTTACATCGAATGTTGAAAAAAATTTACATTTCCTTGTTTTAACCATTAGATCTTCGATTAACGGAAATGGTTACGTTTGGGGGACTACAATTTTATTTAATTCGTGAAAATCTATACAAACCCTTGATCTCCTTCCTTCTTCTTTTTTAAATGCTAGTGTTACCGGAGCGGCAAAAGGGCTATATGACTCCTCAATCAAATTATTTTATAGTAATTTTGATACTTGATGTTCAATTTCTTTCATATCCTCAATAGAGCACCTATACGGTCTTTTACTACAGTATTTATCTATCAACAAATCAATATGGACTTCATAACCATTTACAGTACCTATATCATAATTGTCTTTAGCGAAGACTGAATTATATTTACATATCAATTTATCAATATCTGACTGTTTTTGATGATCTAAATTATTTACCGAAATTTCAAAATTATCGAGTATTATATTTTCATTAAAGTTTATTTTATATTCATTAATAATAGTTTCCTTTTTATATGTCTTTGTAATATCCTCAAAATATACTATGTCTTGTTTACTCCTAATATCACTACCTGAATTGCCAGGATTTTTTTTTGTGTTTATATGTTGCTTTTCTTTATTTTTTATGTAGTCTTTATTATTATTGCTGTGGATATTGTGGGTAATATTTAAATTGTCATTTTGAGTTCAATTAAATTTTTGTATACAGTCTAATCCAATTAGGAAATCATAGTCGAAGTTGTCTTCATCTATAACAAAAATATTAACATCTTTTTCAATTTCGAAAATTTTAATTTTTAAAGTTACCATTCCTATTGATTTTTTTACGCCATTAATTGTTTTTAAACCTGCATTTTTATCAAAAGTAGGTATTTTTTTTAAAGACAATAGCCTTGAATTTATTAAAGACACATTAGATCCTGAATCATAGATTCCTGATATTTCCAAAGTATCATTAATTACTTATTTAATTTTAATGAATGGCGGCACTATTCGATCGATTTCATTTAATTCTATCTCTAATTCAGAATTGTTAACACTCCTTATTTGATCTTTTTTTTTCCTATCATTATTTTTCATTTGGAACCAACATTGGGATTCAGGGTGATAACGTATACCTTTTTTCTCTTTTTCACAGATTTTACATGGACTAACCAATGATTTTACATTTTTCTCTTTAAATTTACCAATTAGTTCAGCCAGGCTTCAGACTCTCTAAAGTAGACTCATCTTTCATGGGGTACTGTTTGAGATGCTATAATAAAATTCCACAAAGTATTCTTGAACTGAATGAAACGAAATTTAAAACATGCATTAAACGCACACTATGTAAGAAAGCATATTACAAGTTGGACGATTATATCACTGATAAAAATGCTTGGCTCAATGCCGGTCCTGCTCCACAAGAACAGGAGCGCCTAAATTGATAGCATTAAATAGTATTGTTGGAGCTGCTGAAGATTGTATAACTATCTTTGCACTGTATAAATTCAATCTCTTTTGTATTATATAGCCGCCTAGCCCATATTATGTGAGTACTATGTACTAGAAAGCTGTCATTCGCTGGAAACCTGCGTCTTTTCTTGACTTGAATGTGCCCTGGCGGTTAGGAGTATGTCATGCTCACTCAAATGTCTCGCTGATGGTTGAGTTGATGGTGCTGATACATGCGTCATGTTCGTGAACGGGCGCTGTCAGTTGTGACTGGTCATCTCTTATTTTCCACGGCTTATTTGAATTAATTATTTTATTTTTGAATTGTTTTTACTATGGACACTTAAGGTACACATCTTGCTGCATCGTTCTCACATAATGTAGCATCTCAAAATGAATGATGTAACCAAGGTTTTGTTAAAGTATTCTGATTTAAAAGTGTGTCCATGGAGTTTCTTGCCCGTTCTTCTCCATAGAAATCTACGTTAGGGAATGGGCAACTACAGTACTTTCACAGTTTTTGTGCCTTGTGACTGGGACTGTAGCTATTTTTTACTGTTGTCTTTGTTTCGACAATTCAAAAGTGCCTGTAACTGGCCTACTTGAAATAAATGCTTTGATTTTGATTGATTTACTTTCGGTTTTTCCTAACTTTTTATCAAATGTTTTTTTGTTTACCATATGCTCTAAACTTCTTAAATTATTAAATAAGTCTTCAGTTTCCTTTAAACTATTCTTATCAATCTTATCTGCAATAAAATTAGGTAATCCGGTGGCAATCAGATCTATTAGAGTGAGTTTATCTATGGACTTATTTATTTCTAATAATAGTCTCTCTTTTTTTAACGCATACTCCAGTAATGAGCCCTGTCTGTATTTAAATAACATTGCATACCTGATTGGTTTATCTTCATATGTCTCACAAAAGGTCTTTTTCCACATTGCCTATTCTGAATTTATTGTATGCTTTATAAGCATGGAACTGTATCAGTCTAAACTAGAATCTTCTATAAATAACCTAAAAATTTCTATTTTTTTCACATCTTCTTCTATTCCTATACGGGCACATTCTGCTTCAAAGGTAGTCATCCACTGGGACACATTAGTAATTTTGCTATAACAAATTTTTCTACCATTCTCCCTATATTAAAAGGTTTTGATGAATCTTTCTTCATTTCAGCAAAGCTTTCCATGATTATTGCCAGAGAATCTTCTGAAATTCCTGTTGTAGGACTTTGTCGTTCTTTGTTTGTTCCTCCAACAGGTATCCCATAAATTGTTTATTTCCATCTTCATCACAATAAACTGCCATCACCTCTGGGTTCATGGATATCCACACCTGTCGTTTCTCATGCCGTTTTTGTAATGTAGCCTTTACTTTTTGAAAGATTTGAGTCTGTACTATTCCATTATGTAATTTTACAGGTTGTAACTTATCTGGGATGGCATAGATCCGGCCATCTAAATTCGTGATTGTCGTTACACAAATGATATTGGTTTTCACGTCTTCACTGGCTTTGACCATGAACTCGAATCGTAATTTCTCCATTTTTCCTGGTAACCAGCTGTAGAAATGTTGTTTTATAAGGTGTTTATGTATCCTTGGATACTATGGTGAACAATAAAACTCTAACTAAAATTGAGTTGCTCTGAAAAGAGAACATTTTATTTAGATACAAAAACTAGTTTTAACACTAGTACATTCTTTAACCTTAATTAATAACAAACTCACCTGAAAAGAGAAACAACATTTAAAGCTATTGTTTCACCAGTTCTTTATCAGTATTATTTAATTACAATCTAATTTTCATAACCTAATTCGCATGCTGTATCAATACGTCAATCTGACAGACAGCTCCATAGAAACGACCAAGTTCACTCACAGATAACTTATACATCAAAGTTATTACGCGGCAAATTCAAACATACTTAAATGAAGTGTCAAGCACTTTGTTTACATCTCCCCCGCCCCCCTTTTCGAAACTACAAAGTTTCACTGTTTCTCTACTACTGGAATAAGTTTTGTAACATGGAACATATTCGACTCTGACTTTTTATGACCCGTGTTTACTTTGTAAATTGAATTTGATATTTAGTCTACAATTCGATAAGGTCCTATTTTCAATTCATCTAGTTTTTTTCGGTTTAACCGGTTTCCGTTTTCAACATATACAGAGTCTCAAATGAAGTGTCAAGCACTTTGTTTACAAATATCTAATATCTAATAAAAATGTAATTATTTTATTGGTTTTATTTAATTACTTTTTTACTTTTTGCCTGAGTGATTTTATTGGTCACAACATTAATTTAATAAAGAACAAAAAGTAAAAAACAGCAAAAATAACTCCTCAGCTGGAATCGAACTTACGTCGTGGAGATTTGATCACTAACTGACGCAAGCGCTTACACCAATCAGCTATGGTAACCATGTTACATTTGTATAAAATGTTGGGCCTTATTCTAAACCCGTTTGTTTTATATTTACCCGTGTACACTAGACGGGTAAAAATAAAAAAAAATAAACCTCGTGTAGGGTAGTATACGTATACGCACACAATAATAATGAGCGGCTGTATGAACATTACTGGCTCGTAAAATGACAGTTACAGAAGTGTGGGATGTAAACTATTTAACTGGGCCTCGTGTACATCAACATCCCTGCACACACACTCATGCAATGTTAGTGGCCGACGCGACACGCAAACTCTAGCGCCCGCCAGCTGACCATAGCTGTAGGCATTAGATGTGCTTTAGTTCAATGAACGATTTTACGTACCTAAACTGTCACAGGCTGATATTATGAATAACTTTTGATACTTCATTGAGTTTACCGTGTAATGATTGATAATTTTAAATGAAATTATCAACACGAATCTAACACTTTAGGCTTGGGAACGGGGATGCATTTAAAACAGCGACTTTTTACCCGAACTAGGAAACTAACGAAGGGCGAACGTTGACGATGTTGACGTTTGAACAAGTAAACATTGTACTCCGTTACAATTTTTTATAAAAATATTAAATAAAGTTATTTCAAAGTGTTTTTCACGTAAATATTGAAAGGGACATTGTAAACAATAAGTGGAAGTGTTATCTCATAAAAACTCTCATAAACATAAAAGTTTTAGTGCTATATTCAATTGAACAGTGGACCCTGTCAAAACTACATTTTATTCTGTGTTCTAGTGCTCTAAACCTACATTAAAGATCAATAATACAGTGGACATACAATAATTAAGTGAAACAAATCATTTTTAACAATAAAACCCAAAACAAAAAGTGAAAAAACAATCTGTCAAACGTTTGAATTATTCAATCTACGAGTCATCATAACGAACTTTTATCAATTCCATACCTCACGAAACAGATACATAATTTTAACATACTTTGTCGGATACCAAATGGCTCTATACGTAGGCGTACAGACTTCTACTTACTTGGACGCTGGTTCAAATCCCACCGACAATATCGTCTTTTTGTAAATTGATAAATTGTCTTCATCATTACTCCAACGAAATTGCTCGGCCAGAGTGAGGTAAACACACAACTGATATAGATAGACAATATCTGTGGGTAAACACGATCCCAATAACATTAGAAAATGAATTTCTTCGCAAACATCACTATGCGTCGTACGCGTACAAAATCTGATTCAAATACCGTCATCAACCAAACACAAAATGACACATTCGAAGATACCATAAACAGTCTACCCGATTTATCAAGTGATGATATTAATGATACACATCAGCAAATAACTAAGTTAAAAGAACGAATAGACAAGCTTGTGTTAGAATTAAACAGTGCACATCAGGAAATCGAGTCACTGTCTTTGGAGAACAGTGACCTTATTAAGCAAATAAATATTGTTTTACAAAGCAAAAACAACCACCTTACAGAACTGACACATAGCCCGATTAAAAAACACAAAAAGTCAACTCCAATTAAGAAATGTCCGAAAAACAGCATACAAACACAAACAGATCCTTCGTTTATATCTAACCAGAAAGAAGTTACGATAACACCCAAAGCCATACAAAATAAAACAAACAGTAATAAGGCAATTCCAAAACAAATCCAACAACCCATCAACAGCAATGCTCATCTAAGCTCCAACCCAACTCCAAACATACGAGCCGCAACAACTACGGAACAACCTTTCACAAAACACAAAATATGCCTGATAAGCAGTGAGACATCTAACAGATTATATACAATTGCCGAAAGAACTAATTTACGTAATTATGAAATCTGCCATTATCGAAAACCTACATGTGGATTGCGGCAAATTCTTCACAAAATTGAGGGAAAAGTGCAAAACTTTACGCACTCAGACTTATGTGTTATTTACATTGGCGAGGAAGACTTTCGGAAAACACACAACTATTTAGAATTAGTCATGTTTGTAAGAGAAAAGCTAATGGAATTGAGTCATACTAATTTTATAATTTGCCTACCAACTTTTAAATATATGATAGATGCTAACTTAATGTATAACAGCCGGGTAGAAACATTCAATAACCTTATTTACTTGGACATAAACACATGTAACTATGCATATTTACTTGATTCAAATTCTAATCTATCTTATGACTATGATACTTACAGCAAACGATATGGAACCTTAAATAACAGTGGCTTAAATATAGTTATATCAGATTTACAAGACCTTATTCTTAGCCTATGCAACCTGAATGCTACGCACTTGGGGGAGGACTGCCACCCTCAAAATCATAGTCAACACGAATTTTCTAATAATTCACAACAGTCAAATTCTCAGTTTTTTTCGTTAACTACCTTAACATCTTACACCAGAACATAGCTGGTTTGATCAATAAATCCGATACACTGACTGTAAAATTGGTAGAATTAATCAACAAGGGGACAGGTATAGATGTTGTTTATGTTACAGAACACTTCATACAAACGGGGTATGAGGATTTATTGTATATTCCCAATTTTTGTCCAGCGGCTTTTTTTTCGAGGAATACAAAGAGAGGAGGAACAGGTATTCTCGTAAGAGTAGGATTACAGTTTAGAAAAATAACGGATATATCCGATATTTTTCTAAACTGTACCTGTTCTGTGTCTGTAACTGATTGCTTTGCTATGGCATCTTTGAATGTTGCGCTGTGGAAATAATAGCTTATAAAATTATTGTTATTTGTGTCTATAGAATCCCAAAATATAATTACGAAATATTTTATGATAAGTTAGATTATATCTTAAATAAAGTGTGTCTATCTTCAAATAAGAAGGTCATCTTGTGTGGAGATTTTAACATCAATGTATTGATTAGAAACAAAACTACATTAGAACTTGAATATTTTCTTATGAAGTACAATTAAAAACTGGCGCTTTATACTCCCACTAGGTTAAAAAGTCTAACCTGTATAGACAACTTTGCTCACAACTATCGGAACGAATGTAAAGCTAAAGTTGTAGATCTGGTCCTTTCCGATCATACTTCCCAAATACTTAAAGTCCCTATAAACAAAACTTGCAAATTAAAATATTGGAAAACAAAAAAACAGGACATATGCATGGAAAATTTAATTACTTTCAAAAGAGATATCAGCTCGCTTTCATTTATGCAAGTACATAATGCTAAGGACGCGAACGAAGCTTTTGACATTTTCATGGATGATTTCTTCCTTTTTGATAAGATGTTTTCCTGAGAAAATTATAACCATTCCAACTAGCAAGAAAACGAAATAGATTTCTCACGGAATAAAAATGTGTAGTAATAAGCAAAGGCAGTTACTTTGGGCATATCGACTAAACTCAGACTCAAAAAATAAATTAGTCCCTAAAAACTACAAACGTTATAAAAAAATTATAAATTTAACACAAAAGGCACAAAACAATCATTTCATAAACACAGCCCAAAATAAATCAAAAGCCACCTAGCAAATAATAAATAAATCCAAATTTAGGCTGCCGCAGAAACCTATAGTGTGCGTGAATAGAGACAATTTGACATTTACAGACCCCATTGACATCGCAAACGAGTTTAACAATTACTTTATTGACACAATTGAGAATAATATTAAACACAAATAAATTAATATTATCACATCGAATAATACACATTTAAATAATAAAACCTTAAATTCACTATTTATGCAACCCGTTACCGTCGACGATATAATAGAAATAATTTGCAACCTTAAAAACACGAATACTGTTGGATACGATGGAGTTTCCACAAAAGTATTAAAATTTACCAAAGAACTAATAGCATCTCCATTAGCTCATATAATTAACCTGTGCATAGCTGATGGCATTTTTCCGGACAAGCAGAAAAAAGTTATTATAAAACCACTTTATAAAAACGATGACAAAACTGATTTAAAAAATTATAGACCGATTGCAAAAATTCCGATTATTTCAAAAATTATTGAGAAAGTTATCTATAACTCTTTGTATGCCTATTTCGAAAAGTACAAACTATTTTGATAAAGATATTTTATTTTGCAAATACGGGTACAAGTAAAGGTGTTACATAATTAAATACAGAAACAGCTATATTTTGCCAATTACAAGGCATGCCAAAGTATAGGGTTTAGGTACAATTAAAATATACATTTACTAATGATACATAATAATATTCTAATTCATAATTCATTAATAAAAATAATCAGTCAATAATAAAATTAATGTCAAAATTTCTAATAGTTATTTAAATGCAATATGTGTATAAAATAGTCAAACAACTTCTTTCTCCAATAAAAAATCTTCAACCCTATAATAAACTTTGTCTACTAGAAAATTGCTAAGCCTTTTTTTGAATAATGTCAAATTATAGTCCTTCCAACAACTTGGTATTTTGTTATATATCACCGGTGCCATGCAGCAGACACTCTTGCGCATCAGAACTGTTTTAGCACTAGGGATACACAGACAACTATTGTCACGCCTATTCCGTGGAAATACGTCAGCCATTCGTGCGAAGCGATCCGGGTTTAATTTTACGAATACTGCCATTTCTAAAATGTATAAACATGGTAGGGTTAATAATTTATATTGTTTAAAATATGGCACGCAGCTATCAGTACTTTGCAAATTAAAAATAGACCGAATGCATCTTTTTTGGGCCTTAAATGCAGTTACTTTTTCTGTTGAGTTGCCCCAAAAGATAACTCCGTATCGCAGATGGCATTCAACTATACCATAGTACGCAGTAAGGCATGCATCTAGATTATTAATAGCCGATAAGGTATATAATGCGTATGCAGATGAACTTAGTTTCTTACAAAGTAACTCAATGTGTTGTTTCCAGCTAAGTTTTTTTATATATTTCTAGCCCAAGAAATTTAGTACTAACTACCTCGTTAATTTTATAAGCGTTATATTGCACGTTGAGATTGCCCACATCAGTCATGCGTTGGTTAAATTGAATTATTTTTGTTTTATTTAAGTTTATTCTTAAGTTATTTTCCTCTAACCATTCTATAATCAATTTTAACGAATTATTAATGTCACTTTGGTATGTGTCAACGCTTTTCGAAGGTATCGTCACGGTACTGTCATCTGCAAATAGAGTCAATGGTTGTTCAATCCACTCCGGTAAGTCATTAATATAAACTATAAATAACAAGGGACCCAGCACACTACCCTGTGGTACCCCATATCTAACTTTTCGAACTTCTGATCTAAATATTTCGTCATATTTTTGAAATAATAGAAATCAGTGCGACTGGCCTATAATTTTCCACTAGCTCTCTGTTTTCCTTTTTAAATAAGGGTTTAACAATGGCAATTTTCAGAGCATCTGGGTATACGCCAGCAGCTATACTGAGATTAAGTATATGACTTAAATGGACACATAATTTCTTAGCTACAGATTTAATTACATTCGTGGAGATGCCATCGTAACCTACGCTCTTTGTGTTTTTCAGTGACATTATTATTTCAAATATGTCATCTGGTACGCTTGGTGCCAGGAACATCGACTTACATCTTGTATATATCTTATAAGAAAACATGTCAAATTCAAATTCAATGTCCATGTTATTAGAATAAGTTAAATTATAAGAACCTTGCAAGTATATTTAGTTCATCATTCCTGACAAGCACGGTGCTCTTTGTAATAATAATTAAAATGTAATTGGACTTTAAGATAAAATTAATAATTTCTTTTCTATTTTTATTACTAATTTAAACTGACTTGTTTTGTACCCATTGACATACCTACTGAATACCTATTCCCAGTGACATTTGATGTAATATTATGACATTTTTATATTTATTGTGATTAAGAATTATTTTACATGAATTTTAGTAATATTTTAATTGTTATTTAAATGTAAATTAATTGTTAATGATTTGCATACCCATGTGACGGCAGAACAATGGAGAACTAACTTCATATCATTACCAATGCACCAATTTGTATACCCATGTTCGCAAAGAAGTTTTATGATTTATTTATTTTAATATTCTTGATAGGTCCTCTCCAAATTTCTTTTGCTGTGCCCGACAGGGTCCATGATTGTTACAAAAAATGTTTACCACCTAAGCCTACATTGTGGAACGCAATAAAGAATTGAGTATTGAGTATTGAGTATTGAGTAAATGTCAGGTCATAATTAGTGTCGAAGTAGTATGCGCAGTCATGATATTGGAGGTTCATATAAAGTAATTCATTGAACGTCTCAACTTTATAGTTATATATAGGCGCTCCTCGTACATACGAAAGAGTGCATACTATAATATTCGTATGGGTTATCTGCGCTAAGCTTTGGTTAATAACTTTTATTAAATCAATAAAATTATTACCATATTTAATGTCAGTGTCTCCAATAAAAATTATACAATAATCATTCATAGTGAAATCTCTTAATTTCGATTTTAAATTAGCTAGTAGTTGTTTTATCTTAGAATTTGGTAATGAGTAACTACAGAATTTAAATTCTTTAGAGAAATTTTCCTCAATAGCTTCTAGTATACCTCTTTGTGTGCTATTACTTAATACACACAGTTTCCTATGTTTGGCTTCATTAAGTGTGGTCGTTCTTGGAGTTTTCGTATCCGGTGTTGAATTTTGCATTGGTGGCGTCAGTTTTGTATTAATGGGCGACATAGCTCCATTTGATATCTGATTTTTAGTTATCAATGTGTTATTGTTATTCGTTGCTTGTGCCTCTTCCAATTTATTCTTCACCTGTGTGCACCTGTTATCTCCAGTTGGTGAGGTTTGGTCTTTCTGCATCTTCTCACCAGAATTCTCCACCACCGGTGTGCATATTATTTCTTCAATAGGTTGATTATGTTTTTCTGGGGTCATATACTTTAGGCATGTGCTTTCTCTGTTACTGTCATTTAATTTATTTCTTTTATTTTTCCTACTCGAGGTTTTTGGGGTATTCTCTATGAAGTCCAGTTTTTTGTAGACATTTATATTTTTCTGGCAATTAAACAGTTCGCATTTCAATTTACTATTTTCTTCATGTAATGCATCAATTTCGTTATTAGCAGACTGTAGCTCGCCTTCCAGTTGATTGATTTGTGCTTTGAGCCCTTCACAACATAAGTGGCTTACATACAGGCATGTGCCTGGAAGACTTGCCATTGTTGAGTCAAGTATGTGAGAATTTGATAAATCAGTTAATGATTTGGATTGCTGTAGATTGGCAGTAGCCCTTTTTCTTTGCAAAGAACAAAAAGGTTTCCGTAAGAACACTACGATTAATATGGCACTATTTGACTTGTTGGCTAATGTCATGTCATCTGTGGATGGGAGAAATCCAGTCTGTGCAATTTACACTGATATGACAAAGGCTTTTGACTGTGTGGACCATAAGATTCTGTTGCACAAATTACACAGCTATGGTATAAGAGGAAACATCTTAAAGTTTATAGAATCATACCTAAGTAATAGGGTTCAATGCTCAGAAGTTTCTAGGATATGTCTAAAAAGCAAATTAGAAACCATATATGTATCAAAACCAAGACACGTAAAATTTGGCGTCCCACAGGGTAGCGTGCTGGGTCCGCCGCTTTTCTTGATATACATAAATGATATCCCGAAAGCAACAACCAACCAAATGGTTCTTTTTGCAGATGATAGTACCGCTATAATAAAATGTACTGATCCAAATAATTATCAGAATGACGGCAATAATTGCTTAAATGACATCATAAATTGGCTAAATAATAATAATTTGCTTATAAACCTCACTAAAACAAAAGTCATGCCTTTTTATCAACGATGTCCAAACCCAAAGGTTAACATTTCCTACAATGGCTGTGATATGGAAGAAGCTAATAAAGCTAAGTTCTTAAGCATTATGATTGATAACCAACTTACATGGAAGCCTCACGTTGAAGAATTATGTAAAAAACTCAGCAAATCCGCATATGCTCTATTTCATCTCTCAAAAAAGGTTAACAGTCGGGCTCTTTTAGCTGCGTACCATGGACTGGTTGCCTCTGTATTGCGGTATGGCATTATTTTCTGGGGTCAGTCCACTGATAGGGAGCTGGTATTTAGATTGCAAAAGCGATGTATCAGGTCAATGTGCGGTCTTAAGACAACTGATATCTTTGTTTATAATAGAAACGGCTTTATTTGTTAAATGTAATCCAAATCTATTTCAAAAATTATCAGAGGTCAGGAAAAATCCAATACGGACTCAATACGTCAATAAATTATGTCAAGTGTAATGTAAAACTGCACTAATGCAAAAAAGTTTATTTGGTATCGCCCCACGCATATATAATAGATTACCCAATGTTATAAAAAACATGACTGTATTAAAATTTAAAAGGGCGCTAAAGGAAATTTTAATTATGAAAAGCTATTACTCAATTGACGACTTTCTAAATGATGATTCACTGACTGATTGATATATACCTATTGTTATTGACCGATTTATAATATATACCTACTTTTACTCTAATTGACATATTGTTATTCAAGTTGGCATAATACTGTTTGACATTATTGATAATATTTTAATTTTTTTATTACTTTGACCATATCGACATTTTTTATTTTTCTTTTCTTTTTTATTGTATACAATTCCATGACATGCCACTTATTTTAAATTTATATTTGTGAATGCAAAATGTGGAGAACCTCATTATAAAAGAACATCTGTGCCCTTAATACCCATGTTTGCAAAGAAATAAATGATTTGATTTGATTTGATTTGATTTGAAGCGCCCGGACTCCGTGCGGCACACGCGGGTAAAAAATGTATCTCAGTTGCGTAACTTTCGCGATATCAACTACCCCCTGATAAGTCGTGTTTAGGTACAGTTTATTGTTTTTACTACAAAAATATTCAAAGAGCCGCGTGTTTAAAAGATTTGAATCATAATATTTACAGTGATAAGAATACAATCGTATTGATAGGAAGAAGTAGGTACTTACAGAACTGGATTATTTACAATTTACACTTAGCTTATTAATTTGTACTATTTCTGCGATCCACTTTCATTAAAGTTTCAAAATGACCACCGCCTCGTTCGATGCACTTATTTGCAAGCTTTCTTAAATTGTATTTCAATTTTGTAAGCACTTCAGTATCACTTTTCACCGTCACAAATGCTTGTTAAATTTTTGTTATTATTTCCTCGACACTTGTAGATTGACTGACGTCCACGAGCGATTTTATGCGACTCCACAAATAAAAGTCTAATGGTGCTAAGTCAGGCGATCTGGGAGGCCACAGCATAGGTCCTCCGCGACCTATTACGACTGCCATACTCCGCATCCAGATGCCTCAGTCGCTGAGTTGCAACCAGCATCGTCCTGGCGCTCACACTGCAGCCAAAACGGTCATTGAACTCCCGACAAGCTAACGCTAATGATAATGTCGCGTCCTCACCATCTCCGTGTATTGTATGTTGATACCGGAAAACCATCGCGCGCGAAAACAAAAATGTCACGAAAGTAAATAAAAAACATCTACACTAGATCACTACCGACAGATGACTAGATTTTGTGCATTATTCGGCGGTAGCGGCGGCGTGTGTGTCGGCATTTCGCATAAACGTCAAAGTGGTTGCCGACAAATGCTTTATCTCTTTGCAATAAGTTCTAAACTTCAAATTAAATAATTTTATTTTGTAAAACGGCCTAAAAATTGTTTGTTATTGTGTAGGGCTACTCTGATGACCAACTAAGTTTGGTCGTGCATTCAAATAAGCCTTACTCATTGGAGATAAAGTTGGAATTCCTTTAAATTACCTCTTTATTTGACGCACACTACTTTTATTGTAAAATGCATTGATATTATTTACGTGTGTGTATTATGAGCTATGAGCGAACTACAAATAATGTCGTGCGTTTTAGTAGCCCTTATTGCTCAGAGTTAAGGTTTCAATTTCCTTAAATTAAGGATTGTATTAATTTGTCATGATACTGTGTTTCTAATTTAAGTTATTTAAAAGATTTTTCCGTCAAAATTTAACACCTATTTTTTATGACGGAAATCGATTCAGAAGCCGATTCTGAACCAACTACTTTCAGGAATTGTGTTTATTCTGTTACGCGTTGTATAGTACAACACACAGAATTAAAATTGTTCGGGACAGTATCCGTGGACAATAAAATGGCGCGTGGCGTCACGTACCGACTTGCGCGGGAAGTTAAGTAAAACACGCACGGTTGCCTGGCGCGTAAACAGCGGACTAACTACGCCGCGCGCATCGGTCACGCGTTTGCAACGGCCACGCGGTAAAGAGATAGAGCGATGTCTTATTCGACATATCGTAGCGGCTCTTATTGGTCTCTGGGTTGCTACTAAAAGGTGCAGGCGGGAGCTTTTGTAACAATAAAAGGAAAAGTCAAAAGATAATTTTCAAAGATTAAGTATATTAAATACTAAATATGGATACAGGAGAAGACCTACGCGAAACCAAGTGATCAAGACAGTAGGTGCGTGACTTGACGTAGGGACTGGTGTGACTGGCTACATGCAGTGGGTTATCGTCGCGCGGGCGTGTCGGAGTCCCGGTTGGTGTGGCGCGCGACACGCAGGCTGGCGGCGTGCATGGAGGAGCGGCGCCGGCGCGGGCCCGGTGCCCCCGAGCCCGAGTGCGCGCGCGCCTGTGCCTCCAGCGAGTCCCTGTCGTCCGCCTCGCCTGCATCGCCCGGCTCCTCCGCCGAGTGTGCTGTGTCCGCTGACTCGCTGGACGAGCCGCTCAGCGGGCCCTGCAACCACGTGCGTCACACATGAGGCTCAACACGCCGCGCGGCAGTACTCGTGCAGGTACTTCAGCTAAATGATAGCGCACCTGTAGAGGCTTGACGGACTGCTCGAAGCGGAACACGAAGCGCAGCTCCGACCAGAAGTGTCTGTGGAAGCGGCCACCCTGGGCCCGCGCGCGCCGCGCCGCCGCCCACGCCAGGTCGCAGCACGACAGCACGATGCCCAGCGCGCAGCCCACCACCAGCACCAGCCACAGCCCCAGAAAGTTCCGCATGGACAGTTCCTCGCTCTCGTGCTCGTCGTCCACCTGCAACATGTGCGAGCACTTGATGCAACTGATGCAGCAGTCACGTAGCGCTTGCTCAGGGTCACTAACACGGTTCGGAAGAATGGAAACGCAAGTCAAAAATCTGTATATGAGAAGTTGCTGAAATTGTATGAAATACTAGCTGTTACCCTATTCTGTATGTCTGTCCGTGTATGTCACAGCCACTTTATTCCGAAACTACACAGTTGAAACTTGGTAGGTACTTAGGTAGATGTATTCTGTAAAGTTGTAAGCCGCTTTACTACCTATTTTTATTATACAAAAATAAAAGATTTAGTTCACCCGTTCACGATCCTGGCAGTCCTGGCACTGCTTAATTGCTTATGCTGCGATCGTAACAAGGGTGGTACTGATGATGTAACAGTAAAACAACGACACGGTATGTTATAAACTTTAAGTCTTTCAAAAATTGCAATCATCGCGAGCCTAGTCAAGTCGCGGAATATCTTGACACCGCGATTAGAAAACGCCGCTCACCTAACAACGCCATCTATCGGCTTAAGGCGAGGCTAACCCGAGCGCCGTATGCATCAATCGCTTACTCCAGCCCCCGCACGGAGAGGCGATACGTAACAAATTACGAGGCGCGAAAACGCGCGCGCTTAGCGCACTGGTCATGAGTTCACGAACTCGGATAGGTATATACTAACTAAGTTGCGTTACAGGGTACAGCGATGCAGTAAAATAACTTGAATTGATAAGTATAAGTTCACTTTGTTTTATTTTTCTAGAAAGTTTTGGTTATACATAGATTAGGAACCTACGTATTCTATGAACGTGAACCTAATTACTAACAATTAAAATAAGTAGATATAATTAAATTTTTTAGATATAATTTTATTTTATTTTACTGTGCCAAGTAAAACATTTCGTTTTAATCCACCCATAAGTGTACCTTATACATCTTCGAATTATAGGCAGAACAGTTATATTGTGCGCGCAAGCAGAAATTTCAATGACATATGCAGGGAATATGATTTAGATCCGTTCACAATTAGTGTGAATTCGGCCAGAAGGTGCTTAAGGACGCTATTACATTTTTCTACAAATAACAGTGTTTTTCAGGTACCATTTTAATGTATAAGCAATCACAAATGTCAAAATATGATGGTCTTAAATTAAAGATAGTATATTCATCTCCAGATTGGCATTAGAAAAATTGTATGACGTCATACAACATTTTCGCACAAATACGTTTTTCCCATCACAATAATCGCAGAAAATTAAAAAAAATAGTGTCAGAATAGGTGCCAGTTTAGGTAAATTTACAGCATATTTTATCTTGAAAAATATAATAAATTGCGGTATATATAGTCCTCTGTAGGTTCAGCTAATTATTTTGTATCAAAATCAACATATTTTTCCAATTATTAGCTAAAATAAAAACATTTGCCGAATTCTTCATACATTTTGCACTCGTGGTTCATCAATCCGCGCTCAGAAGCGCTCGTGGAAGGACGGGTGTATCGCTCTCTCGCAAAAAATAAATACTATAAAATTACTAGAAAATATTGTAGTGTGTATACGTGTGTGTGTACCGTCGTCGTATAACGTAATCGGACGGAGTTGATACTTTTTCGGACTTAAATAAAATTAAGTACGAGTTTCATACTTTATTTCCTTTATTTATCTTTACACAAATCTTATACATTTTTAAATATTTCTTAAACTAAAAACAATACAAAAACATTTAAAAATATAAAAAATTGTAGCCCACCGGTATCGGGAACAGGGTCCAAGCTACCGGCGGTCAGGGCTCCAGAGAGAGGAACCTCCTGACAATACGAGCCGTGTCCAGGAGTACCGCTTTCTGAATCAAACCCTTGATCCAGCTGCCTAACGAGAGCCTCCTCAGGTATTGGTCGAGGCTCTTGGCAATTAAGCCATGGGCTGATACAACTATCGGCACAATGATCGCTGAGTCCACATCCCACATGTCGACAACCTCGTGAGCCAAGTCAAGATACTTGATTTGCTTATCTTTCTCGGCTTTCACGAGGTTCCCATCATGCGGGACCGTTATGTCAACAATCATTGCACGCCGCTCTGATCGATCCACCACCACTATATGAGGCTTATTGGCTACAATAGTCCTGTCAGTTACGATGGATCGATCCCAGTACAATGTGATACTGCCATTTTCGAGAACTGGGTCGGGCACATACTTATAGGAAGGTACTTCCGATTCCACAAGGTTGTATTTTAGAGCAAGTTGCTGATGGATAATCCTGGCTACAAGGTTGTGTCTATGCAAGTACTCTCCGTTAGCCAGACGAGAACACCCGGAGATAATGTGACGGATTGATTCGCCTGGATGGTGGCATGCCCGACATATGTCAACCGTACCGTCCTTCACAATAAATCTCCGGTAGTTATTCGTCATCATAACTTCATCCATAATTGCACAGACAAAACCTTCGGTTTCTCCAAAAAGCGTCCGTGAAGCTCCTTACTCTGCCATACTTCCATGCGGTCGTTAGTGTCAAGCACTACAGGTTTGCGCCAGTTCTCTTTAGCCAAGGAGAGCGGGGTGAGCCCCTTGTCCACTGCGACCACATCTCGATGCATCCCCACGTCGGTTTCAAGGAAATATTCCCTGAGACTGCATATCTCGCGATCGTGAAGAGTCTTAGCGTTTAAAAAGCCTCGACCCCCACACCTCCGCGGGATATACAGTCTCATAACAGAAGAACGCGGGTGATGCATTCGATATGCCGTCAACAATGTACGGACCCTCCTATCCAGGGCGTCTAGTTCTGTCTGAGTCCATTTGAGTATGCCGAAAGAGTACATCAGAACCGGCATGACCCAACCGTTGAAGGCACGCACCTTATTGCCGCCTGATAAAAGACTATTAAATACTTTTTTCAGACGGCCAAAGAAGCGCTCCTTCAACGATTGCTTCATGTCAGCAACATTGATGCCCAGCGCTTCCGACATACCCAAATACTTATAGGTTTCAGTTGCTGAGAGGGATCTAAGATTTATGGAATCCGAGAGCTGGGTTCCCACAGATTCCACAATCTCCCCTCGCTTTACATGCATGACCGCACATTTGTCCACACCAAATTCCATCCTGATGGCGCTACTGAAAGTTTCAGTTACTTTCAGTAGCTCCATCAGTTGCAAATCGTTGGGGGCAAAGAGTTTCAGGTCATCCATGTAAAGGAGGTGAGATATAACTTGACCACCTCTCCTCAACCGAGCCTGGACCTGAATCCTCCAGCAGCGTGCTAAGAGGATTCAAGGCTAAGCAGAACCAAAGCGGACTCAAACTATCGCCCTGAAATATACCTCGCTCTATCCTTATCGGCTCGCTATTCCTCTGGATTTGCTGACATCCCGGATAGCGAAGGACTGTCCTCCATTGCCCCATACATGACATCAGGAAGATGCGCAGACTTGAATCAACTTTATACAACTCTAGCACCCTCATGAGCCATGTATGTGGCACCGAGTCATAGGCCTTCTTATAGTCTATCCAACATGTCGACAGATCCCTTCGGGAACGGCGAACCTGTTGACTAATGGCCATATCAATGAGGAGTAGCTCTTTAGTACCGCGGGACCCGTTCCAACATCCATTTTGAGAAGCGGACATTACAGAATTGTCATCAATGTGTTTGTTAATTTTAGCTCTCAAAATGGATGTAAGAATTTTATAGACTGTCGGAAGACAGGTAATCGGTCTATAATTTTTGGGCTCCGCAGTACTACCCGATTTATGGAGCAGGTGGGTTATCCCGTTGTCAGGAACTCTGGCAGCGACCCTGACTCTAAGGCTGACTGGAACAGGATCGCCAGGCGAGCGTGCTACCTTGTAAACCATTTAATCCAGAAGTTGTGCAGCCCATCCGGCCCTAAAGATTTCCAGTTAGGTTAGGTTAGGTTCGGACGAACTAAGTATTGGGGGCTGATAGTGATTGCCCCCATTTCTGGTACTAGATCGCACGCTCGCTCGACCTCCCGAGTCCATTCACCCTCGGTATGGCTAACAGGCACCGACCAGATGCTGCGCCAGAATGAACACATGGCATCATCATCCGGCAGGCGCGTGTCAGCCACACCTTGGTCCGGTCGCTCCCAAGCCCTATAAACCCACCTTTCATCTCTTTGGAATGTGCAATTCTGAGTGTATCGGTCCACCCGCCGCTTATACCTACGAATACGGTTTGCCCATGCATAAACTTTCTGCTTCAGGAAGTCGATGCGCTCTGTGACACGGGACATGTAGTCTCGATTATATCAGTCCCCGAGAACGCCCGCCTCACAAAACTCATCACTCTAGGGCGAGTATTGCCCTCCCTGAAGCAGATCAGTTTGCCGATGAGTGCTCTGGCCTCACCAATACGTCGTTCAATCCTGTACTGCCATGACGGTACGGCTGGTTTAGGTCGTGTAGCTCTGTCATCAGAAAATTTGACATGAGCTACACGACATGCCGCTACAGCCGCACAATACAGGATTGAGTGAGCATCGGTTAGGTCTTCGCAGTTATCAAAATAGTTTGACAACTGCGAATCCAGAACAGCCACCAGCACCCTATTTTTGTTATGCATGGGCAAACGAGGTACGCGTGGTCTAAGATCGGGTTGCATGAACGGATATTCTCGAATCGCACCCTCCAAAGCACACCTCATTTCCTCATTGCACTGGGTACTTACATTAGTAACCATGTCATTACTCACGTTGTTATCGTGATTTGGTATTATGGTAGACTGTGGTGGAACCACAGTCTGCGGCGGCGTGGCAATGACATGGCTACTCTACATTTCAGTCCGCAAGCGATCAAGTACGGTGTCATCCAACATACCATTACGTTGGATGACTCGCACCTGATCCGACAGTCGTTGTGCCGACACGTTGACAGCTGGCTCAAGCACCTGAAACAGAGAGAGCATCCGAACACGGTACGCGGTCAGGTTGTTACTCCCCTCTGTAGCCCCATAGTTATACTTTTATTATTAGAATGTGGTTTAGAAATTATATTGGGTAAGATCGGAATTTGGACGGGTGATGTTAAGCAGTCGTTGACAAGGTTGCGGAATGGATGGGTGGAGTTAAGCAGCTCTAAGTAAGGTTAGGATTGGGATGGATAAGGTTAAGCTGTCGGCGATGAGGTTTGGAAGTGGATGGGCGCGAGGAGGGTTATGATGTTAACCGGTTTGTATGTATGTGTGTATGACTAATATGGAGACAAAATCAAAATACAAGATGGTGCCGATAAAAATTTGGCAATTTTTTGTCATGAGTGTCATTTTCATGGTTTTTGGGGTCGCAAATATCGGATATATGATAATAACCAAAGTTCAAAATGGCGCCGACAAAAATTTGATAACTTTTCTTCATGGGTGTCATTTTCATGGTTTTTGGGGTCGCTTATATCAAACATGGGGTCTTAACCAAAATCCAAGATGCATATATAAGGTCTATCTTTTCATACACGAAATATTTTTAAAGGAAATTCTATAAGTAGTAAAGAGGCCATCGCAACGAAAAAAAAAATATATCTGAATGTTTTTTTTTTACAAAATTATTATAATTAAAAAATTTATTGAGACTTTTTGCATAAAACCTTTGCTCCCATATTCTAACAATGACAGTAGGTAAATACGACGTAGTAAACTAGCGTAATGGTTGCTAAATAATAAGGAGCCAGTATTTATTTTGTGGGGCAAGTAATTTTAAATTATTTATTTTTTATAAAAAAATATACTCAGATAAAAAAAAAATCCCTTAAATGGCTTTGTTATAGCCGTTAGATGATTCCCTAAAAATATTTGATATGTGTATGAATAGTTAGACATTATATACTAGATTATGCCCGCAGAATTGCCGGCGTGATGTTCGATTATTATCCCACGGGAACGTCATACGGGGATAAAAAGTATGCTGTGTGTTAATCCAGGTTATAAACTATCTGTGTACCAAATTTTATCTAAATTCGTTCAAAATTGTTTTTGCGTGAAAGAGTAACAAACATCCATTCATCAGCACAAACTTTCGTATTTATAATATAAGTAAGATAGTTAGACGATCACTGCGATCGCCAGTCTGTTGATGTTTGTTTTTGAACAGTTCCATTGTCTATCTACAAAAATCTCAGATCCTAATACATTCTACAATTAAACCTTCCTTGAAAACATTTTCATTTGTGAACGAAAACCCGATCAATATTGGATCAGTACTTTTTGAGAAAATCGCGGATACATACGGGTCGAGCAAATTCTTTTTTTGAAGTCGGTTAAAAATACTAACCTGCTTATTAAGACGACGGTACTAAGTAACAGTTATCAAATGCATTTTCAAAAGTTCAAGTAATCTTCCAGAATCAATAAAATTAAATAATAATAAAATGGACCAAGATTATATAAGTGAAGTATAAAATCGAGCGCTCAGAGTTGTTCAATGTGTGCGTACGCATGATGTTGTTGTGTGTGACTTTAGTTACCTAAATTTGAGCTCATCGAAAATGTAACAGCGTCCTTAAGCCTCAAATTTTTCAAGTACCGGTAGGTTAATTATTGTTTTTATTATTTTACTTTTAATTTTTTCTCTATTATTTTAGTCATATAATTGCAAGCCAAGTATTTATATTCTTCTTACTTTGATTAAAGCGGTGTATTTTCTGTTTTTGTGCTCACACCATAATTTTTTATATTTTTTATTCAAAGTCTATACGTGAGGATTTGTAATTGGCTTTCTGGTGACTATGGTTTCCTTGTTTGTGTGTTTTTATTAGTTGTAAGTCCTCCATGTACTAAAATAAATAAATAAAAATAAGAAGGTATACTTATTTATTTTTGTGAATAAGGTGAATTTAAAATCTGACTGACACTAAGATCATGAATACGGGCATGATTCAAAACTACACGCCACGCGACATTCGGTTTTTAAAAAATTTTATGCTTTACTTTTTTTTCGGTTTAGTTGTCATTTTCGTTGTTTTTAAAGTCGCTGTCGTCGCTGATAACGAAAATGGGGTCAAAATGAATATTTGATAGCACCAAGATTTTTTTTTGTTTTTACGTCTTGGGTATCATTTTCATGGTTTTCGGGGTCACTGATAACGAAAATAAAATCAAAAATAACATAGAAACAAAAAAAATTTTTTTAGTCGGCTACCCTGAAAACCATGAAAATGACACCCATGACGAAAAAACCGAAAATTTTCGTCGGCGCCATCTTGGATTTTCATTTTGTCCTCATTTTCGTTATCAGCGACCCCAAAAAGTACGAAAATGACACCCATGACGACAAAACTGAAAATATTAATTGGCGTTATCTTGATTTTTTTTAATTTTGACCTCATTTTCGTTATCAGCAACACCGAAAACCATGAAAATGACACCCATGACAACAAAGCTGAAAAATTTAATTGGCGCCACCTTGAATTTTAATTTTGACCTAATTTTCGTTATCAGCGACCCCGAAAACCAAGAAAATGACACCCATCACGAAAAAACCAAAATTTTCGTCGGCGCCATCTTGGATTTTCATTTTGACCTCATTTTCGTTATCAGCGACCCCGAAAAGCACGAAAATGACACCCATGACGACAAAACTGAAAATTTTCGTTGGCGCCATCTTGATTTTTAAATTTTGACCTCATTTTCGTTATCAGTGACATCGAAAACCATGAAAATGACACCCATGACGAAAAAACCGAAAAAAAAGTAAAGCATAAAATGCAGAGGAAGTAAAATATAAAAAATTAAAGTGATTTCATCTTAAATATGTAAATAAGTCAACAAAATAAAAAAAAACTAGTAGGTACACGGCGGCACATGAAGCTGTACATTTCCTGTATCAATTGCCCTCGCTTTGTATAGATTTCCTATACAATGAGAGATCCGCATAAACTGGTTTTGTACAGCTTGATCGGCCGTCGTGCGTACAAAATACGATATCGACCATAACTCATTCTATCTCATTCTCCCCTACATACTTTCTTTTTCTGCCCATGTCGAACTCGATAATCGTCGGCTTACCGGGCTCCCTACAAAACTTTTTTAGAACACCTTACAAAAAAAAAATATTGGAATAAATGTTTTGACTTTAGTAGGCCAGTTACAGGCAGTTTTGAATAGTCGAAAAAAAGATAATAAAATGAAGCTACAGTCCCATTCAAAAGGCATAATAACTGTGAAAGTACTGTACTTGCCCATTCCAAAGTTACCGAAATTTATAAATAATATTGCGAAATCATAAATAGCGACTTTTGCAACGACACAATAAAGTTCAATTCAGGCCGCGCAGCGCTAATTATCTACAGTTATATTCTCCTAGAAGATGCTTCTCTTTCTAATGCGTAACTCTTATCTTATACCTTCTGACTACGTTCCCTATTAGGTACCTACTGTACTTTTGTGAACAAATGACATTTCAAATAAACCTAGGCTCGGTGTTTACTAAGTCTTATTTTTTACAAACTATTTTTGGCTCAGTTCGTAACAGAACTTAGCGGGTGGCGGGTTCGAAAAATTGGCACACGTCCGACCTCCAACGCGTTCCGCTCGGGACTGAAGCACGCGATGCGAGTATGAAATGATGAAAACAGCAAATTTTGGAAATGGTGGTATAGGTTTTTTTAATATTTCAAATTATGATCGCCGTGTACTGTCACATTTTTTACGACCTTTATAATGGTATAAGTTTTATTGTTAAACACCTAAAATAACTCAAATGAAGTAATATTAAAAACCATCATTTAGACTTGTCTTTGCGATTTAATTGGATGCAACAAAGTGCAAGTAATCGTGTATCGCTGTGCCGAAATATCTAGATCGAAGTGTGAAATATGTAATATATTTTTTTCAGAATTTAAATTCGTGCTATATAGGAATAAAGCACAATACAAAAAGACGTTTATCTGGATAACCTCGCCTTAAGTAGGTACTCACATTTGACCAAAATATTATGTATGCAAAAATTGTTTTCAAGAAAAAAGAGCTAAAGTTTTCCGGGCTCTCTTATGGATTCGGACCCGGATTTTTATTTGTGTATTCCTATTATATGGTCACCGAGTTCCGCAGGTTTCACGGCGGATTTAGTACGTGCCGAGCGTCCACTCGCGTGGCGACCGCTACGGCCCTACCTTGCATGCGCCGCCGCCGTGCTTCTCCTTCCACCAGGTCTGCTGCATCTCGCGAAGCGTGCCCCGCTCCTGCAGGCTCAGCAGGCCCAGGTTCATGGCTTGCCGGTACTGCGAGTCTGCACAAACAATCCGCAGTGTTTGAGTTCGAACAATATGCTCTGTAAGTACAATAGGCTAGTGCTCAACAAGCACTTACTCTTCTTCATGGCGATGCCGTAGCCCTTACTGTCGAGCAGCGACCCCACCTGTGGGAGAGCCGGCCGTGAGTGCGTGCGCGGTGCGACTGTGTCGTGCGACTGTGTCGTGTGATCGCGTCAGACTCACCTTGGTGACGCCGCAGTTTCGCTCCGTCTCGTAGTCGATGGTGGTCGACTCCATCAAGAACGCGTACTTGCCGCCCTCCACTCTGCAATCAGTCTTAGTTAGCTTTTCTTAGTTATTAGTCATCACTCATCATGATAATTGATACAATTCCGTAAAAGTCCAGTGATAAAGGCAAGGCAAGGCCCGCTTTCTATGCACGGCTAGACATAGTAGGCATGTCTCAATGTGCACGGCAATGATTCGAAAACGGGCAGTAGCGAGTACCCGCGAGAGCTTGGTGCGGTGTACGGTGGTGCCGCCGTGCGTTAACAAATGGTCGCAGTAAATGAAAATATTGATGGAAGTGCATGTTACTTGGCGATGCCTTCCGGGTTGGTAGTGGGCATCTTGCGCGTGCGCATGTGCTGGAACATCCGCTGGTACAGCTCGCTCTGCGAATGCTGCAATCACGAATAATAGTGAAACAACGCAATAGTCAATAATCGATTAAAAAATCTACGGGTGGTTATAGTAATGTGTGAACTACGGCGTGCTACTATAAGTACCTCGAAAAAGGTGTAGGTGGAGCCTTTGTGCTTGGCCCCGTATTCGATGCCGAGCTGGTTGTCAGCCAGGTCCTGCACGTTCTTGATGACCTGGTCGGAGGACTTCTTGGCCAGCAGCGTTGCCAGGTTGGCTGTGTAGGAGCTGGTGATGACCAGCGCGAACAGCCACCACACGCTGGCCACGGCGCGCGTGCTGTAGGCGCTGCGGGCACACGGCAGCTGGTCGTATCGCGTCGCGCACGACACTTAGCCTGAGCGGAGCCTCGTGGAGTCGACACAAACAGCTCATGATTATCCGACTATGGCGGACGGACCTCAATTTTGTATGTTCAAGTTGCCGTTTTAAACATTTGTATTCGCCCACGGTTTGTCGCCCATTTAGTATTTCAGTAGCCTATAGTCAGTATTTTTGTTTTTATTTATTTTCGCTCATTTAAAAACTACCCAAATCCTAATATCAATATTTTTTTTTTTTGCAAAAAAGGCTTTTGTAGCACTTAAAATAATTGCACAAAACGCGCATTTTTCTGCATTTATAGCGTTTATTTATTACATTTATCGGTACTAAGGTTACATTAATAATAATCACCGATAAATGTGATTAATTTCTTACTTTTACCTCGACTTTCAGTAATTATTAATAATGATAGATAATTATTAATAATTTTCAATTAATGACACTTCATCATCTGCCTAGCCTTTTCCCAACTATATTGGGGTCGGCTTCCAGTCTACCTGGATGCAGCTGAATACCATTATTTTACATGGAGCGACTGCCTATCTGACCTCCACAACCCAGTTAGCACTGGGTAATATGATACCTCTTGGTAAGACTGGTTGTCAGACTTTTTGGACCACTGACTACCTAACGACTGTCAAAGATCTACAAATGACACCCGGGACCAACGGCTTAACGTGCTTTCCGAGGCACGGAGGAAACTCGGTATGTAATAGGTGGTCACCCATCCACGGACCAACCTAGGCAAGCACGGTTTCACCTAAAGATCGACCCGAGCGTAACATATACATTATGTTATATATATATGTTGAATTGTTCACCAGTTCCCGCATAACTTAGTCTACACTTGCAAAAGCACCTTGATCGTCCGCTGGTTACAGACTTTTTATTAAGTGGCGTCATACTAAATTCAATATGGCGTCCTTAAGAGGACTTTAAAAAGTCGTAAATTGAACAAATAAATATTTGAAAGGTGGCTAAACCCTAGCCACCTTTAAGTATCAAATGAAAGGGCTTAATCTAGATTTTCATAATGATCTTCGTGTTCATAAAATAAACTTATTGTTAAGTTAATACTGATTGTTTCGTACTTTTCATAGTATGCCATTGTATACTCACACTGGCGCGATCTCTGAGCCCTGCAGCAACACGGCACCCAGGTTGAACCACAGCGCGTTGGAGAGCGTGAACTGGTTCTCGAGCGCTGGCGGGTCATCGATGCAAGGGTAGGGGTTCTGCCACTCCTCGTGGCACAGTCGCCCCACCACGTACAGCACCAGCGACGTGCCCAGGTACGCCAAGCCCAGGCACAGCCACACCTGTCCACAATTGTGGAGTTCACTTGTACTAGGTAAAAGTAGAGAGCAATGGTATGTCTTACACTATTGCTCTTATTGATTGTGATGCCCACGTTTGGTAGTCCTGCACCCAAAGGTGCCTGACGAACTGAACAATCTTGTCAGACAACATCAGGTGCAGTCTGACCACCGACTACTTTCCTTGTGTTAGGCCATTTGTTTTACACTTACGCCGTTGGAGAAGGGCAGCAGGAAGGCGAAGAGCTTGGGCTCGGGCTGTTTGGGAGTGCGGAACAAGATGCTGATGCCGAGATTCATAAAGGGCGTGGTGAAGTCCACCGCGCGCTCGCGCTCCGCCGTGATGGTCAGGTCCGTGATCGCGAAGTCGATGTTCTGCGCAGAGAGAGGCGTTGTGTAGTAACGTGTAGTACTGGTACTGACACACTGGCGCTCACTCGCACCGGTACACACCTTGTCCTCGATCAGGCGGCCCAGCATACCGGACCACTTGCCGGTGACGTTGTTACGCGCGCCGTAGTCACGGTCCTCCTGCTCCACGAACGTGTAGTTGAACTGCAGCTGGTGCGCCAGCTTCTCGATCAGTTCGATGCAGAACCCTGCACCCGACATGCGCCACACCGACGACCGATTCGTATGAAAAATTATATTTATTTTGTAAATTGGTTAAAAATAAAATATAGAATGAGAAGAAACCCCCCAAACACTCAAAGGTCAAGTTCATACAGGATAGATTATATGACGGGTTACAGCCTGGGACGGTTTCGTGAGTACCCCTTGATCCTGTGTGGCGCTTTACCATACAAGATCAAGTTGACCTCGGCGACAGCGTTAGACAGGGCAGACAAACATTACACTTCCTGTAGACTGTTCGCGACATACGTTGCCGGATCCAGAGATGTTTTAAAAATGAAGCAGCTTATGGGATCCTATCATATTGCAAATATAATAAAGTATATTTTCTTCTAATTTAAAAAAAAATACGACGTTAACATTTCAAGTTACTAAAGATTCTACAGTGTTCGCAAAAAACTAATCACTCCTGTAGACAAACATGAAAAGTCCAGTTTAAAAAAAAAAAAAATTTAACAACAATATTTAGCTTTGCTAACAACACTGAACCACGTAGTTATCATCGTCTGTCTGTTATTGCTGGCCATAATACGTTATTTCCTAGTTTTTAATAAGATTTGAGTCATTCTACAAAGTGTAAAAGTTGGTGCGTCATTTCTAAAGTCGCCAAAAACAGTAAGTTCTTAATTCAAAATTATAATTTTACTTTGGTCTTGTTAAGTAGCGGTAAAATGATCGAACGTGGTAGAAGCCGCGTTTTATAACATCAAATGTTCGCCTCGGCATGGACTAAAGTATTAGTTCATCAGTTCTGTCGAACTCACTTCTGTCGACAACCTGTCTACACACGTGAGACTTTTGCGAAATATATCTTATTGAAATTTGATAAAGATTCAAATTCATTTTTAGAAAACCATTGTTGCATAAATAATTTATTTTTTAGCTTAATATACGCGGTTATTGCCCATCAATTATATTATCTGCTAATTAACATCGGTCTACAGAAATGACGTCTGCTTGAAACGAAACGTAATTAAAACAAAAGGAACAGGACATTATAAATAATGATACTCCACAGCCAGCGCCTTCGCCTGCAATATCTGTAGGTAGCTAATAGCTTGGTTTACGAATTTCAGGTTCTTCATCAATATTTGCAATGGGAAAACGAATTGCAGACAAATAGAAAGATACTGAGTCATGAAAACTCATACTTGAGAAGCAAATAAATGCAAATTGAAAAATAATGGCTAAATATAGAACTGAGACTTCTACGTGAAAACAAAAACAGTATCTCAATTTCTACAGAATTACGTGAACAAACAATTAATCACAAAAGAGAGAATACTAAAAATTTGAAAAATTGCTCATTATTAATATCTACAGAAGTGAAGTCACATCTGTAGACATAGTTTATATATTGTAACCGTTGGTTATTTTCATGATAATTATGCCTTAGCAAGTGAGAAGACACGTAATTTTTTAAGTTAATAACGTTGATTTTGTCTTGAATTGTTCTTATTTTCGTTATTTAGTAATATTGTCTATTCTGTCGATAATGGCGTCACATCTGTCGACAGGCAAAAATCTTAAAAGTGTCATAAATGATATTTTTTTAATCTCTGACAGTATTTTTAGATTAAATTAAGATTAATTTTTATACTTCCTATCTCAATAAAAACACTTAATCATTGAATTAGTTTTTATTTAAAAAAATAAGTAGGTTCGTAGAATGGCCGATTTATCGCCAACATCGGCGATGCCTGTCTTAGCCCGTATTAAGGTGTTGCGCATTCGATCGGAGAGTTTTATTTTTAGAATGCTACGTTCCATCGCTCTTTGGCAAACCTTGAGTTTGGACTTCTGAGCTTCAGTCAAAGACCAAGTCTGAGCGCCATAGTTTAGGATAGGCAGGATACACATGTCGACGAGCTTGCACTTCAGTGAGATAGGAAGGTCGCCCTTCATAAATGCCTTCATGGACCAGTAGCTCCTCCAGTCGACGGTCGATCTCTTTGTCCTGCCTGTGGTTGAAGGAAACTAGCTGGCTCAGGTAGATATATTAGTCGACATAGTGTATTTAATGCCCATCAACCTCGACCCGATATTTAGCGGCATTGTCTTTGACCAATTCATCGTCAGTCCAACCTCAAGGCTCGCAATGCTCAGGTCTTGGAGCATTTGTTCCAGTTGATTTGCTTCAAAAGCAAAAAGGACAATGTCGTCTGCGAAGCGAAGGTTCGATAGCATTTTATCCCCGATCGGAATGCCTTGAGTCGTCCATCGGTCTGCAAGTTTTTTAAAGACCTCCTCGAGGGTGCTGGTGAATAGTTTGGGAGAGAGCGGATCACCTTGTTTAACTCCTTTATTGATCTTGAATATTTAGCCCATAGAACCCAATTTAACATTGGCCGTGCTATAGTTATAAATATTTTGCAAAAGTTCTATATAAGTTTCCTCTATACCTTGGCTTCGTAGGGTTGAAAACATTGCGCTGTCGAAAGCCTTTGCGTAGTCTACGAAAGCCAGATATAGAGGTTTTTGAAATTCTGAGTGTTTTTCTATTAGCTGATTTAGAGTGTGAAGGTGGTCGGTGGTAGAACAACTTGGGCGGAATCCGGCCTGTTCCGGTGGTTGATGCGAGTCTAATTTGGAATTTATGCGATTTTAGATGATTTTGATGAATGCTTTATAAATATGTGAAACTAGTAGGGAGAAACTAGACTAATGGGCCTGTTGTTGTTAATGTTGGATTTGTCTCTTTTCTTGTGAAGTAGTACAATGTTTGAGTGGTACATCTGACTTTGTTTGTAATATTGTGTAAAATTAGTTTGTGAGGTGTTTGAGCAGTGTGGCAGATCCAAATTTCAAGGCTTTGGTGGTAATGCCATCCTCGCCAGGGCTCCTATCATAGTGCATTGTCTTGAGCTCTCGGTCTACCTCGAGTCCTGTAATTTAAGGGATGTCTTCTGGGCAGCTGTATCTGTTTTCTGATTCTATTCTTGAATTATCTGAATACAGAGAACTGTAGAACGCATACAACAACGAAGTACAAATGTCTATAATTTTTTGCCTATTGTGTTGTTTGATTCCGTGTGTATCCAGTAAACTATTAATCCAGGGTTTGGTTCGAGAGATTCCCTGTTTTGCTACTCTTAGCGAACGGTGTTTTTCTAATGCTACTTTAACTAAGTGGGTATTCAAGTTTCTCACATCTTTTTTAATTTTTCTCTTAACCTGTTTATCTGTTGCTCTGTGTTGTTCTGATCCTATACCATGTATATTTCTCTGTTCCAGCAAGTAACGTGTACTTGCTGTTAGCTTTGTATCTTTTTTTTCCTTTCGTTATTATACGACTACTGCTTTTCTTTATGCCAGTAACTAACCCGTCGTACTCCTCTTCTACATCTGGGTCATTTATGTCTAAACTTTTAAAGTGATTTGATAGTTTTAGATTGAATGATTCGTAATTATTAATGAGGGTTTCTTTATTTAGTCTTTTAGTCGGTGTTTTGAAGGATTTTGCACGGTGAATTTTGTAATTAAATTTTATTTTTGCACGTAATGGTCTGTGGTCAGAGCTATATTTAATCTTATTTATGACGTTTACGTCTTTTATAATGTGTTTATCGGAACTTAATACATAGTCTATTTCGTTCTTCACTAAATTATCAGGTGATACCCAGGTCCATAGGCGCTGGGGTTTCTTTTTGTACTATTGGCAATAAAAATACTCTGTCCAAATACGAATTGCAACAGTCGTGCACCACGTTCGTTGCGTATTCCTGATTCATGCAGACCTATGGTAACTTCATCATCTTGTTCTTGTCGGAGTCCGACTTTTACATTGAAATCACCAATGATCAAATTCCACGTCCCGCGGTTTTCTTTGTTTAGGAGATCGTAGAAGCCTTCTACATCCTCGTCTGGGTATGCTGACGTAGGTGCATACACCTGGATGATAGTAAGTGTGTGCGTGGGTGAAATGCGGAATTTGACAACAGCTATTCCTTCTGAGTACCCAATGAATTCAACAATGTTGTTTTTCTACCTTTTAGCTACCATGAACTGGAGCCACGCCATGGAGTCCATTAGTCTCTCCAAAGTAGAAGAAGACTGAATCTTCTCGTTCTTCTGTATGTTCCCCTTGTCTCCTAACTTCTGCCAAACCTATGATGTCCCAGTTGACTTCATTAAGAGCGTTTTCTAATTCGATAAGACGGACGTCACTCATTAGTGTACGGACATTGTATGTTAGCACATTAAGAATATCAGAATTCCTTACAATCCTAGCCGGAGTCGTCTGACGGTTAATCGATCTCGCTTGGAGTTTCACCTCGCCCCTGACTCCAGTGCCGAGCTGGCACCCGTCAACGTCAGCAGAGCAGCTGGTGTCGCTGAGCACTTGGGGACATATTGTTGTTGTACTTTCCATATTTATGGGGGGTTTGGACCATATCCCGCCACGCTGGTCCAGTGCGTGTTGGCGGGTCGCCAGAACCTCGTTGGTTAAAAGCAGGGTGTACTACGAGCAGGTGAGGTTGACTTGAGCTCTTAAGCTGTTATTGGGAACCCATTACACCCCCAAAACAAAAATATTGCAAATAAAAATACAAGAACCTAATATTATATGAAACATTTTCGGCGAAACAAAATTCTATGAGATTTCTGTCTGCGAAACAAGGTTACACCTAAAAACTCGTTTATTGTGTATTGTACTAAAATTCATATAAGTGGTTCTGGTGATAGTAAATTGTACCCGTGCGAAACCGGGGCGGGTCGCTAGTTTCAATTTAAAAATTTACGTCACACAGTCCAATGATAGAAAATGATAAATACCTTCATAGCGGTCATTCCCAGATAAACGGTTCGTAGATTCTTGCTTCATCACATACGGTTTGTTCTGAAACAGAAGCATGAACGTGCTAAATATATTACATATAAGTTGCGTTGTATTTGCGCTACCGTTGTACCCGCTAGCAGTTGGATGATAGTGGTAGCTGGTTGTTTACCATTCAAACGGAGCTATAGGCAAACTCTAAGGTTATCTTCCAGCTCGGTGGAAGTTTCCCCCTGGAGCTGAAGTGTGACGCGTACCTCAGCGATGAGCACGGTGAAAGTGCGGTTGGTCATGGATTCGGGCGGAGGCGTGTCGGCCGGCGGGTCGTGGCGCTGCCAGGACAGCCCCGCGCGCGGAGCCCACAGCCCAACGCGCTCCAGCCGCCCACCCCGCGTCAGCTCCGCCACCTCCAGCTGCACCTCGCGCCGACCGCCCTCCACCTCCCACGTGATGGCACCGCCAACCAGCCGACCGGCACCGTCCTCGCTGTTCCACTCCTCCTGCATCCGTACGACCACTTCCTATAACATGAGCCCTGCTAGGCGCTGTAGCTGGTACCGAGCGACGGGTACTTGCCGAGCGCAGGTAGTTGAGTAGCGTGTCGGCGTGGAAGGCGCCAGCGCCCGCGTCGCAGTCGGCGGGTGCGGCGGGTGGCAGCTGTAGGCGGCGCCAGGCCTCCGCCACCAGCCCCGTGCCCAGGTGCGCCAGCAGCAGCGCGGTGGGCGGCGCCGCCACTATGCCCGCCGCCTCCTCGGGCTCCGCCGGCTCCTCGCCGTCCTGCACGCTCTGCGCCACTCTGAGCCGCTCCGTGTACATCTTGCGCCACTGACTCATCACCTCCACCACTTCGGGGGACTCGGGATCGAAAAGGCGGAACGCTGTGGACATGACCAGTTAGCGAGTAGCGTACGGGATATATGTCACAGTGTGCGGTGGGGGGTGGGGCAGGGCTCACCTGTGACGTTGGCGCCGCCGTGGCTGTAGTCGTGGAGCGGTTGCGTGTGCAGGTCCAGCGACAACATGATGTAGGAGTGCTTCTCGGCCAGCAGCCCCACGCGCTGCACCGCGTCCAGCACACGCACGCTGCACTCCGCCGAGCACCACACGATGAACTTCGTCAAGCCGGACTTCTTCAGAACCAGCAACAAGTTCCTGCACACACAACTTTACCAGTAACATGGTTTAGCTCGATCATTGGATCATACTCGCGCGTGGTGGTGTGTGCGACCTCAGCAGTGCGTCCTCGTGGCTGGGCGGAAGCTGGCGCGCCAGCAGTGCGAGCGGCGTCGTGCTGGCGGTGAGCAGTGCTGCGCCGCGCGCATCGCCTTCGTGCAGCAGCACGGCACGATGCCAGCCTTTCGCCTGGCACAGCTCCGCGCATGCCTGCGCCAGCACCTGCGGGTGCGGGTACAGCTCGAGCGCCTCCCAGGAGGCGTCGGCGGGCGATTGCTCCACCAGCAGCAGCGGCAAAGCCGCGCGAGCCGCGCCCGCAGCCGCCAGCCGCGCCGCGCGAGCGTCGCCGCCGCCCAGTGCCGCCACCGCCGCACCGCCCTCTTCATTGCCCGCCGCCTGAAACACAGAGGAATGCTTATTTGTTACACCGACATGCACGAACATCATAAAAACTTTTGATTTTTGTAATCATAATTTGTTTTGATTTTTATAAAATTAACACTTAGTATAATGGCAAACACAAACGCGAACGACACACACAATACGACTATGTGCTATTATTATACTGGGTGCAAAGGACATCCCGACGCGAAAACGGCTACCACGTATTCAGTACGTCATTCTGAGCCCCCCACATAGACATTTTTCATCGGTTATTAAAAAGAAAAATTGCATCCATACATTTTCACCGTGTAGGCCAATGCCTACACGGTGAAAATGTATTCAAAAAATGTATTCAAAAATGTATTCCCACTTTTGTAGGAAACAGCTGTTTTTTTTTTACGGTCGTTCTCTTTAATAAACAAAGTGGTGAAGGCGATATATCAGATCCCTACCACCTGTGCTAGGCAAAACCATGGCAAAACCAATAACCGGGCTACGGGCAGAGCGGCTACGAGTGCTACACGGCTACAAGTGCCACGCGACACTGACCTCTCATCAAATCACTGTGCTACGTGCCTATCGACTACGACGTGTGTTCACTTGTTATCTATACTAATATTATGAAGAGGAGAGATTTTTTTGTTTGTTTGTACCGAATAGGCTCCGAAACTACTGGACCGATTTGAACCATTTTTTCACCAATATAAAGTAAAATTATCAGGAAGTAACATAGGCTATAATTTATTTTCAAAAAAAATTAGAGATCCTTAAGAAAATTGCAATCATGTAACCCAAAGTAGCAAAATTTTGCCTATAAAATTCATTATTTGGCGTGCGCTGAGAAAACTATTGATGATACTTAAAAATGTTGTACGTGATTAAAGTACTCATTATTACCTACAAAAAAGTCCGCGAGAGCATAATTATATCTAACTATCATAAAGTCAGAATAGCAGCTTTTGTGTTCTAAAATTTAATTAGTTCGCCCCGGTAGAAACAAAAGTTGGTTACATTTGTATAGTAGTATTAATTCTTATTCAAATAAATAGTTTTATTATCAAGGGTATTTATGTAGCCGTAATATACTGAGTGTTCAAGAAGAACTTATCATCAAAATGTAAGAAACATGCAGCGACATCTATTGAACCAAAATGGTACTAATGACTAAAAATGTGCTCACAAGATAACTTTAAAATTGACTGACCGGCTTTGTTAAAAAGTTTTGATAGCGTACTTTAGATTAGTCTACATCAACTGCTTTGAAAATCTACATAGCCCACTGGAGAGTCTGTGTTCGATCGCTTTCCATGCGCTTTGCATACGGAAGTAGTTACAAGAGATCCGCAAGAGTTTACAGCAGCTATAACGTGTTTGGGCTCATTTCATGCACCTTGATGAGAACATTGAACCTAACTAGAGTATGACTTTCATCGACGGTCAAACGATGGAGGCGGAAGGCAGTTGCAAGAGGTCCTCAACAGTTTACAGCAGCTTTATCGTGTCTCGGCTCATTTCATGCATCTTGATGAGAACTTTCGACCTAGCTGGAGTATGACTGTCATCAAATGTTTAAAGATGAAGACTTAAGGCTGTCGAAGGGAGGTATTTGGAAAAACATAAGTAGAATATTTTAGCGATTAATGCAAATATATCCGAGAAATTAAATTCTTACCTACTTTATCTTATCAATATTTTAAAGATGAAGTTTGTTGTTCGATTGGTTGAACGAGCTAATTTCAGGAACTACTGGTTCGAATTGAAAAATTATTTTAGTGTTGGATAGCCCTATTTATCGAGGAAGGCTATAAGTTGTATAACATCACGCTACAACCAATAGGAGCGGAGTATCAATGAAAATTATTGCAAAAACAGGGAAAATGTATTCGAACTCGTTGTTGCGCTCGTTGTTTGCTACGTGCGTTTTGCCACGGTAACGATACATTGCGTATGAGGAAATAAAACAAATCAAATTTATTGGATTCCCATAACATTCCTGAAATAATTTCTTGTACCGTTCATCTTAGTATGATAATACTGAATTTACCCCATCAGTTTGTGGAGGGCTGTCCCTTACACCCTGTATACAGTATTGAGTAATATGACTCGGCCCTTTTTTTTTTTCCGGATGGGAAATCATCAAATGACCCCCCCCCACTCTGGGCGGAGCGGAAGGGAGTGTCAGACTTGTACTGACTAAAACCCATCCATGTTCCTTCTTTGCCCTTTGTGTTCCAGGGCCACGGTATCTCTTTCGAACAGTCCCGCAGCCCTGGCAGGCATCGGCAGCGGAGTTTCCTCCCGACGTAGTGCCTCCGCACGCCATTCGTGCAGGCGTGCGAGGACTACCGCCTCCAGATCCCATGGCGGCAATCCGGCAAGGAGGCTAGCCGCTTCGCCGGAGATCGTGCGGTACCCCCGGATTAGCCTTATGGCTATTACCTTTTGGGGCGCGTTCAGGTAGTGGGCGGCTTGCCGCATCAAAAAACGCGCCCACACCGGGGCCCCGTAAAGGACCATGGACCGCACGACCCCCGCGTATAGCCTCCGGCAGGAGGCGTTTGGACCCCTCAGGTTGGGCAAGAGCCGCTTGAAGGCAGCCCCTGTCCGTTACAGTTTGGGAGCCAAACGTCGGAAGTGCTCCACGAAGTTCCACCGGCTGTCGAGGACGAGTCCTAGGTACTTCAACGTCGACCCGACGCCGATGGAAACCCCTCCTGCCGTCAGTAGGGATCCCGACGGTGGCGCATTCCGAGGCCCATGAAAACACATGGCCTCGGACTTGTGCAGTGCCACCTCGAGACCCAATTGCCGGATCCTCTCCACGACTATCGCAACCCCGCGTGTCATGTTTTCGGCCGCTGCCTCGTGCGACCTCCCTTGTGCCAGTACCAGCGTGTCGTCAGCGTAGCAAACTACGCTGACGCCGGTACTGAGGTCGGCGCGCAGCACCCAGTCGTAACCGATGTTCCACAAGGCCGGCCTCAGAACCGATCCCTGTGAAACACCGCACGACATATGACTCGGCCCTGTCCTTGAAGTAATTAACAGCCGGACGGTACGTTCGCAAGCGAAAGGGGTGCCACGCCTACAGTATTTTAATTTCATCTACTTGAGTTTCTTTCTAGTTTTGTGATTGTAAATATTAAATTTTTTATTATGAAAAAATGAAATTAGTTGTGAATGAAATAGGAAGTGTTCAATAAAAAATACAAGTTCTGTCTTTTGATTAGTAGATTTAATAAACATTATTAATTCGAGACTTTTTATTAACGTGAGCGTAGGTACCTATTTCACTCCTGTGTCACTTTTTTCACCCTATCCACTTATTTATTAATCAATCCTTGAATCCAGGTATTTTACTCGGTGGAAAAAGCGAAATACCTACCTATTAAAAATAAATAAATTACGTATCTACTAGTTGGTATATATTAATTATTTTATAGTCCTACCTGTCGGAGTTTCCAAGTAATTTAAAAATGTTATCTCTGGATGCGTCATTGAAGAATTCAAGCAACCAAAGATAGCACAATTTAGTCTATTATATTTATAACTCTTTGCCATATTTAGTAAATACTTTTTCTTATTTTAATCAAATATTCACAAATCGCACGCTTACTGCTTACAAAACCATCACAACGTCGTTCGTCGGCATTCGTGACTTCTTGCGTAACGAGTGTATACCAAACTCGAGGCGTGTATGTATGACTCGCGTTCCGACCGTTTGTATGTAGATACACTACTGTAGATATTATACCGTGCCCGCAGCGCAGTCGATCGTCACAATAGTATATTCTAATTTCAATTTTATTGACTCTTCGCGGTTAAAGGCCACAGTAAAAGAAAAAAAATCGAAAACAATTGAAATTAAAACTTACAATAGTGAGTAGGCGCCAATAGCACTCTGTTTGCATACTGTTATGTGTTTTATCAAAAATGAACTCTTTCCCCCTTAATTTGCCGTACATATGTCATTATTTCCCAGAATTTGATCCTTATAGAGAGACTATCGAATGGTGTCATATAATAGTGTTTTTTTTCCGAAATCAATTGGTTCGATCCCTAGCTAGAAATATTGATTCATCAAAAATCTAATGATGCAGTTTTAGTTTTCATTAAAATCGAGCTCGAGACTCCTTTGAGTATTTTTCGCTATTCCTCATAGTTTCAGATCCACACCTACTTCAAAAATTCACCCTTCATAGCACACACCCACACACAGCTGGTCGTCGGGTACCTGCGCGCACACAGCGGCCGGCGGGGCCAGCGGCTCGTCGGGCTCCAGCGGCGCTACGACGGCGGACCCCGACGCGTTCAGCGCCGCGTCCACCGCCGCTGCCAGCTGCAGCGCGCGCACCGGCTGTTCCACCACGCCTGCACACACCGCACTTCATAAACTACACAGTACACACACATTCCTGCACAGAGCGAGGAGCTAAACATTTCGTACAAGGTACAAGTAGCCTTCAAGATGACCACAGATATTGTCAGAAACCTGTCAAACACAGAAAGGACGATTTACGGGGAATTAAGACAGTATAATTAACGAGCAACAGCAGCTGGCGGTAGTCAGAACAAAGCACGCGCATCCACGCTCCATGATTACTACTGATCTACTGACCGATGACGAGGTCCTGCGCGCCGGAGCGCGCCAGCAGCAGCACCAGCAGCGCCCATACCGCGCTGTCTCGTGTCCACATCGCACACTCGCAGCGCTGGAGACGCGCCACTACTGAGCACTCGCCACCAGCGGCGCCTGCGCCGGCGACGCGCTCCGTCGACCCGATTAGTCGGCTATTTTGGGAGGAGACGCGCATGAGACGCTACACTATATTTACGTGACACGATCATTTAGTGAATTGTTGTTATTTTTTGTTTTCTGCTCTAATTTTGTGATCTTATATTACTATTATATTATAAATGCGAAAGTTTGAATGGATGGATATTTGTTACTCAATAACGCCAGAACGGCTGAAATTTGGATGAAATTTGGCATACAGATAGTTTATGACCTATATTTTATCCCGGTAGTACGATCTCGTGGGATAATTACCGGAACCTTCTAGTAGGTGATAATTAAAAAATGCGTTCTTAAATAATTCTATCGATTCTTATTCTAAACATTCTCAATCATTTATGCAAAGTTGGGTTAGCTAATTGCTAACCTTATAACTCACTGTATGTACATTATCGACCTCCATGTTAAAAGTCACGTCCATTGATATGGCATTTAGATGTGGTCAAAATACGTCTTGTTGCCGTATCGTAATAAGTTGGTTGAAGTCTACAGATTAATAGCCATGGAATTAGTTAGTTGCCATAAATGATCTACAATCCCGATATTGTAATTTTGTTCCTCATTTCCAAATTACAAGTTTACCATTACCACGCACCCATGGTCAAACCATGAGGCAGGTGTATAAACTCGTTTGTGTTTCGCTAGTTGTATGTTAGTCTTTATAATGGGGGAGTCAACAAACATTGACCGGGGACCAATCTGCACTCCACGCTGCTGTTGTTGCCGTATCGAGACTTAATTTCGCTCGTAAAAATACGTTTCCTGATCACGGATGAAACCTTAGTGCGAAACGAAAGAAAACGAATCACGAATGAAACCAGAGAGAGACAAAAAAATTGGGTGGGCCTGTGTCGGGGCACACGGCCGTTGGTTTAAACTAAAACGTCTCTATCAGAGAGCTTTTAGCGTTAAAAATTGAAAAGAAACCAAGACTGACGGGGCGTTCTAAAACTTAGCTCCTGGGAAGTGGGCAGTTGGCCGCGTCGTCCAGCTGCATCCCGCTGCATCAGGGTGGTCACATTGAAAACAAAAAATGGGCTTATCAAGAGGCCTATTCTCAAGCTGCCTATTCTCCCTGTGAATGATAGAAACGACAAACAAGAGTTGCGTTCCAAGGAAGTGAAAGATGACAAGCCAGCGTGGAACACGAACGCGCCGTTGACACGGCCTATCGTTATAAGACGGCCGGACGGCGAGCTAGCCTATAACTCGCCGTCCACAGGCACGCGAATACGGTGGCCGGGAGCCATGACGTGACCCCCGACGCCCAGGGCGTCTCCCGCGGTGGCTGGGACGTGAGGTTCTTTCCCCCTCAAGTCCCGCCACATCCTTCACTAGCATGACTGCTTCGCAGAAGGAGGTGACGGCTTCCCATTCCCTCTCGCTCCGGACCATGGCTTGAACCAAGGCCGGAATGCAGTAAATACCTCAACCTTACCTTAGTAATTACCTTACCTAACAACGGCCATTGAAGCAGAATACAATGTTTTGAAAAGGAACGCAAGCAATTAACAAGCAACACAAGATACTTAATTCACTACCAATCAAGCTAGATAAGATGGAGAACGTTTTATTGAACGAATCAGAGAGAAATCGAGTCATGAACGTTTTCAGTACGGGAGCAATCGCTACGAGCAATGTTTTAAGACAACTAAAAACAATCCAAACAAGTTTATTAGATACCATAACAGATGTTTATCACGGGAGACTAAACTTTCTATTATTGTCGACAGAACAACTGAAGGACACTCTGAATACAATATCGAGTCATGTCATCTTTCAAAGGATCTTACGTTACCGATCAATAACTTACAAATTAAGTTTAGAATTTTTTTTCATTTATTGACAGTCAAAGCAAGAATGACAGACGAATTTTTAATCTTCGAATCGAAATGAATTTGCCTCTGGTGTCTAGAGAATCATGAAAATTATTCCAATACCTCAACTTGCAGGTAACTCAAGCATGGCTACTATAACACTGATTGCTGAACATGTTGCAATTAATTTAAGGAAGGTGTTAGGATTAGTTCCAATCTTTCACCAATAGATGGCGTTTTACATTTACCGTCGATTCCTGAATCGCGGTGTTAAGATTTGCACACAGTTAATGACCCTCTTGATGTTAGTTTTTTTTGTTGATCAAAAAAAATCCTATCGGGTTCACACCGTATCGTTGTTTTATTAATACGAACGCGATTTCGGTTCAACCCAATTCATCCCTGACCTGAACAGAAGGACTCGTATTTACCCATGTCTTTCTATATAAAACGTCCAGATATGCATACGGAGTCATTGCTTTTGGGACGCGACGGCATGGGCCGTCGCGAGATGTCGTGCGGTGTTCCGCAGGGCTTGGTTCTGGGTCCACCCCTGTGGAACATCGGATACGACTGGGTTTTACGGTGCGAGCTCCCGCCGGGAGTGGACCTGACGTGTTATGCGGACGACACGCTGGTCACGGCTCGGGGGAGCTCGTACAGGGAGGCAGCGTTGCTGGCTACGGCTGCGGTCTCACAGGTGGTGAGCCGCATACAAAGCCTAGGGCTACAAGTGGCCCTCAACAAGTCGGAGGCCATTGCTTTTCATGGCCCCCGACGGGCGCCGCCGTTGGGATCACTCATTGTGGTCGGTGGGGTCCGGATCGCTGTCGAATCAACCATGAAGTACTTAGGATTGGTGCTCGACAGCCGTTGGGACTTCGGCCCCCACTTTCAGCGGCTGATGCCCAAGATGATGGGCGCGGCGGGCGCCCTGTCAACGCTGCTTCCCAATCTGGGGGGCCCGAGCACCGCGAGTAGGCGGTTGTACATGGGGATCGTGCGATCGATGGCCCTTTACGGGGCCCCGATTTGGGCGACAGACCTGACGGCCCGCACTATCGCGGTTCTGCGCAGACCGCAGAGAGCGATGGCCGTCAGGGTCACACGGGGACATCGCACGATCTCCTACGAGGCGGCTTGTGTACTGGCCGGATTCCCGCCGTGGGACCTGGAGGCGAAGACCCTCGCCACACTGCACCAGTGGCGCGAGGAGCAGCAATGATCGGGGCGAGAGGCTGTGCAGCGACAGATCACGCTGTACCGGTCTCAGCTCCGACAGGTCATGGTGGCGGAATGGCGGGGGAGGCTAGAGCTCCCTACCGGCCTCGACACAGTCGAGGCGATCCGGCCAGTACTCGACGACTGGCTCGGGAGGAAGCACGGCTCCCTGACGTTCCGGGCGACGCAGGTGCTCTCAGTGCACGGCTGCTTCGGGATGTACCTGTGTCGCATAAGCAGGGAGCCGGACACCCGGTGCCATCACTGTGTCCATTGTCTAGAGGACACGGCGCGGCATACGCTGGCCGAGTGCGCCGCGTGGGATGAGCCGCGCCGTGCGCTCGTTACGGAGGTAGGAGGAGACCTGTCGTTGCCGGCCGTCATTCGCTCGATGGTCGGCAGCGCAGAGTCCTGGGACGCGGTGATGTCCTTTTGCGAAACCGTCATGTCGCAGAAGGAGGCTGCGAAAAGGGAGAGGGAGATGACGAGCTCCCGCCCCTCCCGCAGCAGACGCACCGGGCGTCGGCAGAGGGCGGACAACGCCCTCTTCCAGCCTCCCTAAATAGGTCCAGGGGCGACGGATTCATCGGGACATCCGTCGCCCCCGATCATACTGGACCCGAGACGGCAGCGCGTAGTGTTCCACCGCGCCTCTCTCAGACGTAACGGGGGGAGTCTTACACCTCACTTCCCCCCGGGACGAGGCCCGCAGGTCAGGCGGGCCGGTACTAGTCTGGGACATCCATTGAGGATTTCCACGTCGAGAAAAAAAAAAAAACATTTTTTTTTTTCAGGCATACTATTTGTTTTACTTTACATGTTAATTCAAATTTGATTTACTAAAAAGAGGTTACACTTAATTATTGATATACATTTCACTGATAACTGCATGGCAAAGTGAGCCGACCGGGTCCGACCGACGGCACCCGTTCACGGGCATGACTTGTACATACGCGCCGTTCAGCTCAACCATTTTTTAGGGAACTTAACGACCGGATGCGCAGCGCCACCATCGGCAAAGCTTTTACGTGAGTATGACAGACTCACTCTGCCATGCAGTTTTACATAATCTATTTTTAATTTCAGGGAATACAGACTGGAATAGTTTGGGTTTTGGGGTTTGGATGGGGACTTGTTGTTTACGTGGGTCGACTGACCAGGGACTTCGCTAGCCTGAGCAAAGCTTCCACAACGACCGCGTCTCGATGCTGCATGGCCGTCTTCAGGTTGTACTCGACGACCGTTTTTGTAGGCGCATCCATCGCTATCTTTGCAAACCGGCCCGTGGCGTCATCGGCGTCGTCGGTGTAATAGACGCAGCTGACTGTATGTCTCGACACCGCCACTACCGCGTGGGAGATGCTGTCGTGGATTTGGAGTCTCCTGGACTTGGTGTTGATGATAATTACGCTGTCGAAGGTCAAGCCCTGGGTCTCGTGGATGGTTAGAGTGCGCGACCCTTCGCCGGACCCGTATCCCTGGCTGACAAGAGAAGCTTTCTCCTCTTGCGTATGAACCAGGATTAGGGTGTTTTGGGCAGTGATCGGTATTTGCGCTCCTGTGTACCCTTTGACGCTCAGTGAGTGGATCCGCGACAGCGACGACTTGGAGGAGTATATGCCGGAGTATATCTCGCACAGTGCGAATGCCACATCCATCGGATTGCGGTGTGTGTAATGTAACTCCTGGGTGATGCCAGTCACCATGTTTGGACGGGTATACCTTAACTCGAAAAGGTTCTCTCTGTCCAAAAATGGTAGCCGGTTTACGTTTCCGATGAGGACAACCTCGCTTGCTCCTGACAACTTTACTGCCATGACTATGGCCCCAAAATGGTTCATAAGAGCCTCATCTACCGTTAGGCGGTAGCATATCTCTTCTTTCTTGAACTTGTTGACTAAGATTGAGGCCATAGTGCGCACCTTTGTCTTTACTCGATCTCCTAAGCGGTGCGCAAGCTTCTCTCTGAGGTCTTTGGCAGCTTCGGTAGTCGTAGTGGCTACAACGTCTTTCTCCCCATCGAAGTGCTTCACCACCCAGGTTGTCTTGCCGCAACCTGGAACCCCGTTTACCCACCTGATATTGGGTACCGTCCAATGTTCCTGCGATGCTGTTTTAACCGGGATCCCCGAGATGGACTGTGCCATTTCAAGGATCCTATCGTCCAGCATGATCTTGGTACATTTGGCGGTAACCACTATCGAGTCGTCGTTTGTTGTTCTAAACTTTTACCTTCCCACGCGCTCCGTTTCCTCCTCGTCCAGGGCTACGAAACCGTTTTTTGCGCTATAGGCTGCCATGTACGTCCCCGTCATTTCCCCTTTGATGACTTGGGATGTGACGTTGTCATACACGGCTGCCTCTGCCTCGAGCAGTACCTTTAGCAGTAATTCTGTGTTTCTTTGGAAAGTCTGCAGGATCTTCTTGCAAGTTATGAGATTGACCTCCCTGGTCGCCTTCACAATTGCTACGTACTCGAGGAAAGCGGTCTTCACATGGTCTGTGGTGCCCGAGTTCAGTGCGAGGACAGGCGGGCTGACTTGCCCTTTGTCTTCGTTCGGCTTCCGTTGTGCTGGCTTTGTCGGTGTTTTCCTGAAAAACCTCTCCACTGCTGCTTCCTGTTTTTCAGTTGGTGATCCGCGGTTAGTGCTTGGGAGCAGTGCGCTGAGGAAAGTGCCGAAGGCTTTCAGGTGACTCCTCGACCTGGCCTGGGCCTCCAGGCTGGTGGTACTGCTCTGCTCTTTTGCAGCTTTTTCGGCGGCTGCCTTCTGCTGGGCCCTCTCTGATCCGCTTTGTGTGGTCGGGTTGGTTGCGGAGCTCGTCGCGCTGGCTGTTGGGTCTCTGGGGGCTTTAAGGAAACTTAGTGTTTCCCCTCTGTCCTCATAGACGACTACCTCATGTTGTTCGGAGGCTTTTAAGCAGCCGAAGCGGTCTGCGACGTCTCCTCTCTCTCCTCCGACCTCCATCGCGTCAACGCTTATGGTGCGGGCTGTGACCGGCGAGTCTTCACCGGCCTCCCTGATCTTTTGAAGCAACGAGCATGCCTGAGCGAATGGAGTCTCCTCTCGCCACTCGACTAATGCGATCGTTTTTCCTTTGAATCGCATTAGCCGGCATCGGAGAGAGGCTACTTCCACCTGTGGCAGTGCGGCGTACTTACTACCTTTAATGCTCGTTTTGGTGGTGCTTCCGTTGATCAAGGCAGCGGGGCCTGGTGAGATGGGAATACGGGCTGCAGCTCGGCTTGAGCCTATGCAGAAGCCTATGCCTAACTTTTCTGCCTCCTTGTTCATGAACAGACGACCAGTCGCAGTCTGACACCTGGAACTCCGTCTCCTCCGCATGCCAGGAACTTATTATCTCTCTGTTGAGACCCCAAGTCACCTTTGCTGCGCATGCAAGCTGCTTGTAGATGTCTGCGGCCCTTTTACAGGTCGCAGACACGTGCGCGTTGAAGGTGAGTTTAGAGTCTATTGTGAAACCCAGCAACTTGACCTCTTTGACCAGATTCAGTTGGGTGCCCGACATATGGAGTACCGGATCGTCGTATTTAAGATTTCTCGTTAACACCATCGCATTGGGCTTGTGCGCGGCGAAACGTAGCTTATTTTGGACGCCCCATTCCGATACAATGTCTAACGTATCGTTGGCTGTTTGCTGCAGGGGACCGGTCGAAAAGTCCGAGAAAATGAGGACGACATCTTCTGCGAAGGCTTGGCAGTATACGCCCATACTAGCCATTCTGTGTAAGAGTGAGTCTAGGATAAGGTTCCAAAACGTCGGTCCGGTGTGAGCCCTAGACGCATCCTTTCGTGGTACCCTTCTCACTAGTCGCTCTGGCGTAGTTGACCCTGATGTTCCGGTCTTCCAGGTATGAGGTGACGAGAGCGTAGATGTTTTTGGGACAGTTTTTGACTACCATCTGTCTTCTATGTCCAATGATATCAAAAGCACGATATTAAGACATAAAGGGCGTCCTCGGTGCCGCTCTGCGGCATGAAACCGTATTGATTTATGTTGAATGTGGGGAGGAAGTGCCACTGGAGTTTGCCTACTAGGAGCTTTTCGACGATCTTTCCTAAGACCGAGAGCAGACCTATTGGCCTTTAGGACTTAGGGCTGGTGTAGTCGTCCTTTCCTGGCTTGCGGAGTATGCACACGTGGGCGACTTTCCATTTCTTCGGGAAGTACGATAGCGACAGGCACCTGTTGGGCATCGCTAGGAACACTTTCCTGTCGCAGTTTATTGCCGCTGTGCAGATGTCTGCTGTTAATCCATCGGGACCGGGAGCTTTTTTCGGGTTTTGGTTTTGAAGAACCATTTCCAGTTCCGCGGTTGTGAAGGGTGGATGGTCAGCAGACAGTCCTTGTGGGTTTTTTTCCTCCGCTAGCCTCCTCAGTGCTGTGTGTACGTTATCTCCAGTGTGTCCAGTGTGTCGGGGGTCCGTTGACGAGACGATCAGGGTGTGGTTGGGTTGGGTGGGTGGTTTCGGGGGCCTGGGTATGCTAGCGACCTGGGCAAAGGTTTTGGGGCCTTGTTGTAGAAGCGGTTTCTCCGCTTTGCCCAATTCCGCTACCCCTTTCTCGATGTTTTGGAGGGTCTTTTTTACCTCCCCGAAAGCTAGTTCCGCTTCCAGATTCAGCGCCAAGGGCGCCTGGATCGTCGGTTCCTTGTCGCGCAGTTCGCGGAGGTCTGCTGAGACCATCTCCACCCTTTCGGTCAGTGGCTTTAGGTGTGGTGTAATGTTGAGTGGTGGGGAATAGACGCCATCTTGCGCCTCAAGGCCGAGGCGAAAGATGCAGTCGCCCAGGGCGGGGTGTTGTTGGCGGTGTCTTTAGACATCGCCAATGCGTTCAACACTATGCCATTCAGCTGCATCGAGGAGGCGCTCCGCTACCATCAGGTGCCGGCCTACCTGAGGCTGCTAGTAGCAGACTACCTGCAGGAGCGGTTTGTCTCCTACGAGGGACGCGACGGCCAAGTTGTGCGCAGGGCCATCGTGTGCGGTGTTCCACAGGGGTCGGTTTTGGGTCCGCTCTTGTGGAACATAGGCTACGACTGGTCCTTGCGCTGTTTGCTCTCCCCCGGGCAGGGCGTCATTTGCTACGCTGACGACACTCTCGTCACGGCCCGGGGAGGGAGCTACGAGAAAGCGGCACGCTCCGCCGTTGAGGGCACGTCCCTCGTCGTGGGGCGAATCGAGGCGATGGGCCTCAAGGTGGCCCTCGAAAAGACGGAGGCCCTGGTGTTTCATGCGCCCCGACGACGGCCACCGGCCGGCGCACACCTCACTATTGGTGGTGCACCAATAGCGGTACGGGCAAGCATGAAATACTTGGGCCTGGTTTTGGACCGGAGGTGGAACTTCGGCGAGCACTTTGCTCAGCTTGCGCTGAAGCTGATCGGCACGGCTTCCGCCCTCAGAGGCGGATAAGAGGCGGTGTGGGCCGGGGCCGTCCTCATCTCAGGCGGAAGACGCCCTTCTCCCTTCCACCACCCCGTCCAACGAGTGGACGGAAGTGGTCCGTAAGGGGAAGGGCAAAGCCAAAAAGACGGCGACGGTCCCTATCGTCCCCGCCACCACCGCTCCCAGCCGGTCGCAGACGACCGACAAGGGAAAGGGGAAGGGAAGGGGGAGGGGAGGGGGACGGCTGGTCCCCCCAAAAACCGCGGCCGTCGTGGTTACGCTCACCGCGGAGGCTGCGGGGCGAGGGGAGACGTACGCGTCAATTTTGGTGCGGGCGCGTGCAAGTGCCGATCCTGCACAGCTTGGGATCGGCAGTGTGACTTGCCGGCGGACCCAAGCCGGGGCTCGAATATTCGAGTTCCCGGGCCAAGAGGGGACTGCCCATGCGGACCTCTTTGCAGCCAAGCAGCAAGAGGTCATCGCGGATTCGGCCAAGGTGGCCCGACCGGTAAAGTCGGCAGCCATAGAGGTGATGGCCTCGACGACTCCGTCACCAAGGAGGAGGTGGTGGCGGCGGTCGCAGCGATGGGGGGCTGTGGCATCGCGGCGGTCCAAGGCCGGGACATAAGGCCCGGCCGCGGCGGCATGGGCACCATTCGCCTCGAGTGCCCGGTCGCCTCTGCCAAAGCCGTCCTTGCCAAGGGACGGCTCATAGTCGGGTTCAGCTCGGGTGCAGTCCGGGCACTCGAGGACCAGCCTCTGCGGTGTTTCCGGTGCTTCGGCATCGGACACACCCGGCCCCTGTGTCCGTCCGCGGTAGACAGGATGGACATGTGGGGGTCTATTTCTCCCCAAACCGCCCTCTCTCGGACTTTGAGGATTTCCTCGAGGTCCTCACCGCAGTCGTGGGGAGGGCGGCGCCACGCCAGGTCGTGGTGTTGGGCGACCTGAACGCCAAGTCGGTGGCCTGGGGCAACCCGGCCGCCGGTTGCAACGTCCGGGGACGCGCCGTCGAGTTTTGGGCGGCCTCATGCGGTGTGTCCCTCCTCAACAGGGGGGCGGTCCACACGTGTGTGCGGCAACGGGGTGGGTCGGTGGTGGACGTCTCGTTTGCCACCCGCGTCGTCAGCTGGCGGGTGGAGATGGTGGAGACCTTGTCGGACCACCGATACGTGCGGTTCGACATCTCCACCCAGGGGGGGGGGGATGGCTCGCGCTGGGCAATCTCCCTTCCCACGGTGGGCACTCACCCGCCTGGACCGGGAGGCAGCCAAGGAGGCGGCCTTTCTCCAGGACTGGCTGTCGCCCCCTGTCGAGGTCCTGGACGTGGACGCCGCAGCGGTCCGGCTCAGGGGGTCCCTGACCGAGGTGTGCAACTCCAGCATGCCTCGGTCTCGCCGTCCGCCTCCCCGTCGTGCCGTCTATTGGTGGACGGAGGAGCTGGCGGGGCTCCGGGCCAAGTGCGTGGCGGCCAGAAGGGTCTACGCGCGGAGCCGACGGCGCAGCACCCAAAATCGAGTCCAGGCGGAAGAGGACCGCCTATACGCCTCTTACCGAGAGGCGACGACGGTCCTCAAATCCGCGATGGGTGCTGCGAAAGACTCGGCGAGGGCCGAGATGCTGGAGGGACTCGACAGGGATCCTTATGGGAGACCATACAAGGCGGCGCGGAACCAGCTGCGCCCCTGTGGTCCCCCACTGACGGAGACCCTCGAGCCAGCGTTGCTGGATGGGGTGGTCCGGTCCCTGTTTCCGCGCAGGACCGACTTCACCCCACCAACGATGGATCCCCCGCAAGGGTCGGCTTCGCCGGAGGAGGAGGTCCCCCCGGTGACGGCGGCGGAGTTCTACGCTGGGGTTCTCAGCCTCCGCGCGAAGAAGACGGCCCCCGGACCGGACGGCGTCCCCGCACGGGTGGTGGCGATCGCCGCCTCCGAAATGGAGGACAGGTTTCGGGACCTCTTCAGCGCGTGCTTAACGGCTGGGAGGTTCCCGAAACTGTGGAAGGAGGGGCAGCTATGCCTCCTCCGAAAGGAGGGACGCCCGGTGGACTCCCCCTCGGCATACCGGCCCATCGTTCTGCTCGATGAGGTCGGTAAATTGTTCGAGGGGATCGTCGCCTCCCGGCTTGATAGCCTTTTGCGGGGGGTAGGGCCGGCCCTGTCGGACGCCCAATTCGGTTTCCGTCGAGGGCGTTCGACGATCGATGCGCTGGCCCTACTCAAGGGCCAGGTGAAGGAGGCGGTGGAGGCGGGGGGCGGAGTGCTGGCAGTGTCGTTCGACATTGCCAACGCCTTCAACTCCGTGCCCCACTCGACGATATTGGAGGCGCTCCGGTATCACGGAGTGCCCCAATACCTGCGAAACCTCCTGGCCAGCTACTTGGAGGACCGAGAGGTCCTCCTCGTGGACAAGACGGCCACGGTGAGGCGGTACGGCGCAGAGTCCGGTGTTCCGCAGGGGTCGGTGCTTGGGCCGCCCCTTTGGAACATCGGGTTCGACTGGCTCCTGCGGGGAGCCCTCCTTCAGGGCACGAGTGTCATCTGCTACGCGGATGACACTCTCCTCACTGCCGGGGGAGGAATTTCGCAGACGCGGCCTGTCTGGCCTCGGCTGGCGGATCCTTGGTCGCAGAGAGGATCCGCCGCCTAGGATTGAGGGTGGCGCTGCACAAGACCGAGGCCGTGTTCTTTCGTGGGCCTCGGCAGCGCTGCCCTCCCGACGCCCACATTGTCGTAGAGGGCGTCAGGATAGGGGTCCGGGCCCAGATGAAGTACCTGGGCCTGGTCCTGGACGACAGGTGGCGCTTCGGCCCGCACTTCAGCGGGCTGTCGACGCGCCTGTTGAAAACCGCGGACGCCCTCTCGTGGTTCCTCCCGAACCTGGGGGGGCCCAAGGCGAAATGCCGGCGCCTGTATGCCGGCATTTTGCGGAGCATGGCCCTTTACGGGGCTCCAATCTGGGCGGACTCCCTCAACAGGAGGGAGAATGCGACCGCCATCCGCAGGCCCCAAAGGGCTATTGCACTGCGGGTGGCGAGGGCCTACCGCTCGGTAGGCTTCTCGGCGGCGTGCGCTCTGGCCAGCACCCCTCCTTGGGAGTTGGAGGCTTGGGTGCTCGCCAGAGTGTATGAGTGGACGGCGCGCCGGAAGGCGCTCGGGGAGCGCCCGATCACCGAAGAGCGGGAGGCCGTGCGGCGGGAGGCGAAGGACGCCATCGTCCTCCACTGGACGGAGGACCTCGCCAACGCCGCCTTTGGCCGCCGTACGTTGGACGCGCTCGGTCCGGTCCTGCGGAGCTGGCTCGAGCGGTCCCACGGTTTCCTCTCGTTCCGTTTGGTGCAGGTGTTGTCCGGCCATGGCTGTTTCGGATCGCACCTGCACCGGATCGGGAGGGAGGAGACCCCGGCGTGCCACGACTGTGGCGCGGCGGAGGACACGGCGCAGCACACCCTCGAGGTGTGCCCGGCTTGGTCCGAGCTGCGCCGAGGTCTGATCGCTGTGATCGGACAGGATCTCTCGCTTCCTGGCGTGGTCAACGCCATGCTGGGGAGCGAGGAGGCCTGGGCAGCGGTCGCCTCCTTTTGCGAGGACGTAATCTCGCAAAAGGAGGAGGCGGAGCGCGCGCGGGAGGACGACCCTCTCGCTGCGCCGCTCCGCAGACGAAGAAGGGGTCGGAGAAGGCAAGGTCCTCTCCCTCCTCATGGTGGCGACGGGCGGGCGACAGGCGCGGGGGTGCCTTCGCCCGCATTGCACCCGTCACCACCTTCGTCGGTCATTCCCGGGCCCGTGTCCCTCCCCACGGGGGGGACGTGAGGGGCCCGCCTTGTGAGGAATTCGTCGGCGGTGGACTGGAAGTAAAGGCTGTGCCGGTTTCCCAGTCCCCCGCCACTCGGACGAAGCGGGAGTGCCGCTGGGTCGTTTTAGTGGGTATACCGGGTCACACCGGGGAGTCCCACATAGCCCCCCCATCCCATTAGGTTAGGTTAGGTTTTTTTTTTTTTTTTTTTTATCCTGCTACCTCCAACATAATCGGAGCCTGTTTTAATCTTTGCCGTACATTCCAGTTCTCTCTTTTATTCCACTCGTACTTGCATTCTGCATACTTTGTCTTTCTAGCTTTCGTTCATCTTTCTTTCTTTAAGGGTAGGACGCCCTTCTACTTCTAGTCTCTTCTACTTCTAGTCTATTTTAAGGGAGTAACACAACGCCACATTTTTTATTGTTCTCTTACAGTAGTTCTTATTCTATCTTATTTCTATTTCTTAACTATTACATGTGTTTTCTTAATTTATACAGGCATCTTAAATCTACCATTATTTCTATAACATGTTCCTTGGGACAACTGTAAATTCTATTTCTTAATACTAGTACATTTTTGTGGGTTTTAATTCATACAGCTACCTTATATATCTATTCTTATTTTTAATACATGTTTCTTACGACTACTTAACCTTACTTTATACACGGTTATTTTTTGGTCGTTCTGGAACCGAAAGCCATAAACTCAATCATCGATTTCGAAACGATTGGGACTATTTTTTTCAAAAAGTAAAAATAAAAAAAATCACGAAAAATTTAATTTAATGTTTTTTTTGTGAAATAATGAGAACTCGAAGTAACGCTTCCTTGCGGTAAATGCATATGTGTGTGTAAAACGTATTCACGATCGGCAACACATGCGAACGGTACCCATTGAAAAATCCATTCATCGATCCGTAAGCCACGCCCCCACCAAACGCTTACACAGTCTAGCCGGCTAGTATTGACGCGCGGTTCGCTATGTTCGGTCACTCACGCGCAACCAAATCGCATGTTTGAGTCGGCAATACTCGTACTCCAACGTGGAGTATTGGGCAATGGTGGATTTTTATGGGATGGCGCACCATAACCTGGAAGAGGCTAGACGACTTTATGCTCAGCCGGAACACCTGAACTCACGGCGCGCACGTGGAATCACCGACCCTCAAGTTCCCTTCACCTCCACCATCCTGGCTGTAACCCAACGCCTCCTCGATCACGGACAGTTTCGAGCACCCGCACACGCGCAGGGCCGCGGTAGACTACCATACTCGGCGGAATTAGAGGAAGACATACTGGAGTACTTCGAACGCGACCCACGTCAAAGTACCACAATGGCGGCCAGGCGATTCAATGTTAGCCAATATTACGTATGGAAAGTATTAAATACGAATGGATTACATCCATACCATTTTCGTCGAGCGCACGCTATTTACGAAGGCGACGGGCCAAGGAGAATCGCATTAAGCCAATGGTTGTTGGAAAATGCCACTGCCAACATACTGTGGACGGATGAATCGTTGTTTACACGAGTGGGTCTGTATAACGTTCACAACGAACATTATTGGTCGTTTTTAAACCCGCACCTCATTCGCGAAGATAACCATCAGGTTAGATTCAGCGTGAATGTTTGGGCAGGCATTATTAACGACCAAATAATAGGGCCTATTTTTATTGAAGGTCACCTGACTGGCGGTTCTTATTTAGAAATGCTGCAAACCGTGATACCGGAGTTGCTTGAGGATGTGCCTCTGGCATATTTACGCGGTATGTTCTACCAGCATGATGGATGCCCTGCTCATTTTGCTACTGCAGTGCGTGCGTACCTTAACAGTGAGTTTGGTGAGCAGTGGATAGGTCGTGGTGGCCCTGTGGCTTGGCCCGCAAGGAGCCCTGACTTAACACCACTGGATTTTTATTTGTGGTCCGAAATTAAAAGACTTGTTTATTTCGAGGAGCATACTACTCGAGATGAGTTAAGAAGTGCGATAGTGGACGCATTTAATATTGTGAAAAGTGACAGATACACATTAGGAAAATTAAAAGACAATTTGATTAAACGTGCCCGTTTGTGTATCGAGCAAAGTGGACTCCATTTTGAGCAGTTGCTTCGATACAGGGAAGTGTAAATTATTTAAAAAGTGTTTAGCCTTAGTTAGTTATAAGTTGATTATGTTTGTAGATAGCTCCAATTTTTTAAATACAGGCCTGCGCCTGCAATACTTTTTCTTGATAATAAAAGAGTACTTACAAAGTTAGTAGGTAGGTACCGACTTAGACGTAAAATGTATTACTGACGCGACGGTCCTAAGCCCGTAAAAAGTATGAAGGAAAAATTAGAGTTATTTAACTGTTAAGTACGTAAACATAAACGCAATTTAGATCAAACAACAAACAACACAATGGTCATGAATGCGGAATCAAACGATTTATTATTGTCGCGGGTAGGTATCTACTGTAGCAACAACGTGGTTGGTAGGTACTGACCACTGCAACCTATAGCAAACTCATGATTAGCAAACCTTCAATACAAAGCTAGAGAATCTATTGCTTGAATAACGAATTGAATTGCTATAATAGGTATGTAAGATGTAAGTATCTATCTAATTAGTTCATCCGCAAGTGTGCCTTCACCGTCTTGAAAACAAAAGATGCCGATGCGTTAGATACCTACATAAACAAAAATAAAATATTTAGTATGGATTTGTGCCCGGTTGATGACAATAAGCTCGCCCCTTATTACATGGGAATTAAACATAACTGGCGAAAAATGTGGGTGTACCATTAGGTACACCTCTGCCAAACCCTTCGGGGATAACAAGCATGATGTTATGTATACCGTTCTAACCAAAGGATCGGTCGCGCAAATAGGTACCTACGAGATAGATAAATTGGTACACAAATAAAAATACGAAAAGCGAATTTAGACTTTATTTCTTAACCGTAAACGGTGAAAATTAGAAATTTTACCCAAACTAGGTACCTAAGTAAAATACGCAGTTTACTAAAATTATTCTGAGAAACCTATTGTCTCGCGTCCGACCTGACTGTTACAAAGATGCACAACCGAATTACACGGTTCACTTTATTAAAATAAGGTCTTAATTCCAACCTAATACCTCCAATACCTCCTCCAATACCTAAAAATGCATCCAACAAATAATGAACTCTATTCGACAGACGAAACGATTCATTTTTCTGTGCGATTTGTCTGCGTTTGTAACAGCCGCCAGCATTACCGCAAAAAAAATGTTTTAGGCAGTATTATTTTATGAATCAGGTAGGTTCGATTGGTCGACACTCGATTTAAGGCCTAATTCTTAAGCGTACTGTCTAGTTCAATAGGTACGAGTAGTAGTGATTTCGTGATGCGAGAGTGGTGAATTAAATGCCAATTAATTTCTCTCGTTAACAAAGAGATGTGATAGTGGTAAAAACCGTGCCGTGCTTCTGATACGAACGAGAAATGATGTAGGTAAATGAACTTACACCAACCTAAATCGGACCTGAAATGAAATACTACTTGCAGTCGGTTAATAAATTCGTCCGACGTCCATTGACCCGCTCAACTGACTCGCAGTTGAGCGGGGTCAATGGACGTCGGACGAATTTACGCACAGCTGAGCCGCGCTACGTCATCATCGAGCGGACCGCGTACGCTATTGCGTTTATGAATGAAATAGTGGAAGCCCTACTAAGATTTAACTCGAATGACAGAAAAAATGTGATAAATTTCTAACTTCTATATTAGACGTCATAAAAAAAAAAGAATATGCCAATAGTAACTATTACTCGACTGGAGTTACTGTGTTTCGGTTCCAGAACGACCTAAAAGTATTCGTGTATTTGGGCAACTTTAGCGGAGCGAGTGATTCGGATCGCGTCTCATCCGCGATCGACGAGCTGGGAGGGGTCACCGTCTCTCTGGTGGGCACAAAGGCGGAGGCCAACGCCGCGAAGCGTGCGCAGAGCAGAGCGGTCGCGGCTGATGAGGTCGCCGAAATGGCCCGTCAGGCCCGAGAGCGGCGGTCTGCTCAGGCGGCCAATGGGGAGAGCCTGACGGCAGAGGCTCTCAACCGCCAGGTGATGGACGGCGTGGACGTTGTCCTGAAGGTTGCGACCAAGTCCGGCAACCTGAAGGGCTCGTTCATGCGCGCCCTCAAAGAAGCGGCAGAGGGGATCAGGGAGGCAGTGGAGGCTCTTCATGGCCGCACGACCTCGGAGGAGACGGCGAGGTTGTGGAGGGAGAACAGCCGTCTTCGATCCGAGCTGGAGGACCTCAGGCGAGAGTTTGCCGCTCAGCGGAGTGTCGGACAGCAGCAGGCAGCTCCCACGTCGGCGCCTGCACCTGCTGCGCCATCATCTCTAAGCTTGTCGGACTACGACATAGAGAGGGTGGCGAGAATCTGCATGGTGCAGTGTGGTGGTATGGTGAGTGCCCGCCTGGAGGCAATTGAGTCTCGACTCCCCCCAGCTGAAATCCTTCGGCCCCCGCTTGCGGCGGATAGGCGGAGGACGGAAGAGTCCGCTAAGACGAAGCCCACGCAGGTGGCTCAGAAACCTGCAGAGGGGGGCAATAAGTCCGCGGCGGGACCCAGGAAGCCAGTGCAGGGTGCGTCCGTGCCTCTCCTCCAAACCTCCCAGCCTCCAGCGACCGCTTCTCCCACCAATGTGACGGTGGGTGGAGGGGGCCTCCGCAAGAAGAAGGCGGCGGGTGCGACCGCGCCCCCTACCTCAAAAGAGACAGCGCTCCCGGCGACCGCACCTCCCACTCGGGAGGCGTGGACGACGGTGGTGAAGAGGGGCCGCAAAAAGAGGGCGTCGCAGCCGACACCCCGCCAGGGACCGACTCGACCAGAGACCACGAGGCCGCCCAAGGTCACTACCCCACGCTCCGAGGCTGTAGTTATTACACTGCAGCCCGAAGCCGCAAACAGGGGAGTGACCTACAAGTCAGTCCTGGCGGAAATGAGGCAGAAGCTGAAATTTAGCGAATTTGGCACCCCGGCTGGCTTCGTTTTCAGAACGGCAGCCACGGGTGCCAAGGTGCTTGAAGTGTCGGGTGCTGCAAGACAAGAGAGGGCGGACAATTTGGCCGCCAAGCTCCGGGAAGTCCTCAAGCCAGAGGACGCCCGAGTGTCCAGGCCCACTGTCACGGCTGAATTGCGCGTAGGTGGGCTGGACGACTCGGTGACCGCACAGGAAGTAGTGGCGGCCATTGCCCGAATCGGTGAATGTCCGCCAGAGAGTGTGGTGGCAGGCGAAATTCACAGCGGCGCGGACGGGCTGGGCACAGTCTGGGTGCGGTGCCCGGTAGCGGCTGCGAACAAGACTGCAGACGGCGGACGGCTTCTGGTGGGTTGGGTGTCTGCCAGGGTCAAACTCCTGCCAAGGCGGGCTGTGCAGTGTTTCCGGTGCCTGGAAAATGGGCATGTCCGGGCACAGTGCACTGCACAAATTGATCGCAGCGAACTGTGTTTCCGCTGCGGTCAAGCCGGCCACAAGGCGGCCCAGTGCTCCGGAGTGCCAAACTGCAGCCTATGCGCAGCTGCAGGAATGCCCACGGAGCACAGACTTGGCGGGAAAGCCTGCAAGGCACCCAAGTCCAAAAAAAGAAGGTCTAGGGCTTTCGGAGTGCCTGCGCCTCTCCCAAAGCCTGACTCCCGACCCAGGGAAGGAGGAGCCGAGGAAATGGAATGTCATTGATGGCACAATTCCGTTTCCTCCAAGCTAACATCAACCACGCCGCCAGAGCTCAGGATCTATTGCTCCAGAGCATGGCGGAGTGGTGGATCCACGTGGCTGTGGTCACCGAGCCGTATTTTGTCCCCTCCCGCGATAACTGGGCGGGGGACCTGGATGGTTTGGTGGCCATCATTGGCGCGACTCTTGTCTGTCCGTCCCGAGGACATGGTTGGGTGGCCGCCTTCGTGGACGGCATAGTCACAATTGGGGCGTATTTCTCTCCCAACAAGAGTCTCGCTGACTTCGAGGACTTCCTTGTCGAGCTAGGTGCCGTCGTGAGCCGGTTCCACCCTCGCCCGGTGCTATTGCTCGGGGATCTCAACGTCAAGTCTGCGGCTTGGGGATCTCCGATCACCGATTCTAGGGGTGAGGTTTTGGAGGAGTGGGCGGTCGAGACCGGCCTGACCGTCCTAAACCGAGGCTCGGTGTACACGTGCGTTCGACGATCGATGCGCTGGCCCTACTCAAGGGCCAGGTGAAGGAGGCGGTGGAGGCGGGGGGCGGAGTGCTGGCAGTGTCGTTCGACATTGCCAACGCCTTCAACTCCGTGCCCCACTCGACGATATTGGAGGCGCTCCGGTATCACGGAGTGCCCCAATACCTGCGAAACCTCCTGGCCAGCTACTTGGAGGACCGAGAGGTCCTCCTCGTGGACAAGACGGCCACGGTGAGGCGGTACGGCGCAGAGTCCGGTGTTCCGCAGGGGTCGGTGCTTGGGCCGCCCCTTTGGAACATCGGGTTCGACTGGCTCCTGCGGGGAGCCCTCCTTCAGGGCACGAGTGTCATCTGCTACGCGGATGACACTCTCCTCACTGCCGGGGGAGGAATTTCGCAGACGCGGCCTGTCTGGCCTCGGCTGGCGGATCCTTGGTCGCAGAGAGGATCCGCCGCCTAGGATTGAGGGTGGCGCTGCACAAGACCGAGGCCGTGTTCTTTCGTGGGCCTCGGCAGCGCTGCCCTCCCGACGCCCACATTGTCGTAGAGGGCGTCAGGATAGGGGTCCGGGCCCAGATGAAGTACCTGGGCCTGGTCCTGGACGACAGGTGGCGCTTCGGCCCGCACTTCAGCGGGCTGTCGACGCGCCTGTTGAAAACCGCGGACGCCCTCTCGTGGTTCCTCCCGAACCTGGGGGGGCCCAAGGCGAAATGCCGGCGCCTGTATGCCGGCATTTTGCGGAGCATGGCCCTTTACGGGGCTCCAATCTGGGCGGACTCCCTCAACAGGAGGGAGAATGCGACCGCCATCCGCAGGCCCCAAAGGGCTATTGCACTGCGGGTGGCGAGGGCCTACCGCTCGGTAGGCTTCTCGGCGGCGTGCGCTCTGGCCAGCACCCCTCCTTGGGAGTTGGAGGCTTGGGTGCTCGCCAGAGTGTATGAGTGGACGGCGCGCCGGAAGGCGCTCGGGGAGCGCCCGATCACCGAAGAGCGGGAGGCCGTGCGGCGGGAGGCGAAGGACGCCATCGTCCTCCACTGGACGGAGGACCTCGCCAACGCCGCCTTTGGCCGCCGTACGTTGGACGCGCTCGGTCCGGTCCTGCGGAGCTGGCTCGAGCGGTCCCACGGTTTCCTCTCGTTCCGTTTGGTGCAGGTGTTGTCCGGCCATGGCTGTTTCGGATCGCACCTGCACCGGATCGGGAGGGAGGAGACCCCGGCGTGCCACGACTGTGGCGCGGCGGAGGACACGGCGCAGCACACCCTCGAGGTGTGCCCGGCTTGGTCCGAGCTGCGCCGAGGTCTGATCGCTGTGATCGGACAGGATCTCTCGCTTCCTGGCGTGGTCAACGCCATGCTGGGGAGCGAGGAGGCCTGGGCAGCGGTCGCCTCCTTTTGCGAGGACGTAATCTCGCAAAAGGAGGAGGCGGAGCGCGCGCGGGAGGACGACCCTCTCGCTGCGCCGCTCCGCAGACGAAGAAGGGGTCGGAGAAGGCAAGGTCCTCTCCCTCCTCATGGTGGCGACGGGCGGGCGACAGGCGCGGGGGTGCCTTCGCCCGCATTGCACCCGTCACCACCTTCGTCGGTCATTCCCGGGCCCGTGTCCCTCCCCACGGGGGGGACGTGAGGGGCCCGCCTTGTGAGGAATTCGTCGGCGGTGGACTGGAAGTAAAGGCTGTGCCGGTTTCCCAGTCCCCCGCCACTCGGACGAAGCGGGAGTGCCGCTGGGTCGTTTTAGTGGGTATACCGGGTCACACCGGGGAGTCCCACATAGCCCCCCCATCCCATTAGGTTAGGTTAGGTTTTTTTTTTTTTTTTTTTTATCCTGCTACCTCCAACATAATCGGAGCCTGTTTTAATCTTTGCCGTACATTCCAGTTCTCTCTTTTATTCCACTCGTACTTGCATTCTGCATACTTTGTCTTTCTAGCTTTCGTTCATCTTTCTTTCTTTAAGGGTAGGACGCCCTTCTACTTCTAGTCTCTTCTACTTCTAGTCTATTTTAAGGGAGTAACACAACGCCACATTTTTTATTGTTCTCTTACAGTAGTTCTTATTCTATCTTATTTCTATTTCTTAACTATTACATGTGTTTTCTTAATTTATACAGGCATCTTAAATCTACCATTATTTCTATAACATGTTCCTTGGGACAACTGTAAATTCTATTTCTTAATACTAGTACATTTTTGTGGGTTTTAATTCATACAGCTACCTTATATATCTATTCTTATTTTTAATACATGTTTCTTACGACTACTTAACCTTACTTTATACACGGTTATTTTTTGGTCGTTCTGGAACCGAAAGCCATAAACTCAATCATCGATTTCGAAACGATTGGGACTATTTTTTTCAAAAAGTAAAAATAAAAAAAATCACGAAAAATTTAATTTAATGTTTTTTTTGTGAAATAATGAGAACTCGAAGTAACGCTTCCTTGCGGTAAATGCATATGTGTGTGTAAAACGTATTCACGATCGGCAACACATGCGAACGGTACCCATTGAAAAATCCATTCATCGATCCGTAAGCCACGCCCCCACCAAACGCTTACACAGTCTAGCCGGCTAGTATTGACGCGCGGTTCGCTATGTTCGGTCACTCACGCGCAACCAAATCGCATGTTTGAGTCGGCAATACTCGTACTCCAACGTGGAGTATTGGGCAATGGTGGATTTTTATGGGATGGCGCACCATAACCTGGAAGAGGCTAGACGACTTTATGCTCAGCCGGAACACCTGAACTCACGGCGCGCACGTGGAATCACCGACCCTCAAGTTCCCTTCACCTCCACCATCCTGGCTGTAACCCAACGCCTCCTCGATCACGGACAGTTTCGAGCACCCGCACACGCGCAGGGCCGCGGTAGACTACCATACTCGGCGGAATTAGAGGAAGACATACTGGAGTACTTCGAACGCGACCCACGTCAAAGTACCACAATGGCGGCCAGGCGATTCAATGTTAGCCAATATTACGTATGGAAAGTATTAAATACGAATGGATTACATCCATACCATTTTCGTCGAGCGCACGCTATTTACGAAGGCGACGGGCCAAGGAGAATCGCATTAAGCCAATGGTTGTTGGAAAATGCCACTGCCAACATACTGTGGACGGATGAATCGTTGTTTACACGAGTGGGTCTGTATAACGTTCACAACGAACATTATTGGTCGTTTTTAAACCCGCACCTCATTCGCGAAGATAACCATCAGGTTAGATTCAGCGTGAATGTTTGGGCAGGCATTATTAACGACCAAATAATAGGGCCTATTTTTATTGAAGGTCACCTGACTGGCGGTTCTTATTTAGAAATGCTGCAAACCGTGATACCGGAGTTGCTTGAGGATGTGCCTCTGGCATATTTACGCGGTATGTTCTACCAGCATGATGGATGCCCTGCTCATTTTGCTACTGCAGTGCGTGCGTACCTTAACAGTGAGTTTGGTGAGCAGTGGATAGGTCGTGGTGGCCCTGTGGCTTGGCCCGCAAGGAGCCCTGACTTAACACCACTGGATTTTTATTTGTGGTCCGAAATTAAAAGACTTGTTTATTTCGAGGAGCATACTACTCGAGATGAGTTAAGAAGTGCGATAGTGGACGCATTTAATATTGTGAAAAGTGACAGATACACATTAGGAAAATTAAAAGACAATTTGATTAAACGTGCCCGTTTGTGTATCGAGCAAAGTGGACTCCATTTTGAGCAGTTGCTTCGATACAGGGAAGTGTAAATTATTTAAAAAGTGTTTAGCCTTAGTTAGTTATAAGTTGATTATGTTTGTAGATAGCTCCAATTTTTTAAATACAGGCCTGCGCCTGCAATACTTTTTCTTGATAATAAAAGAGTACTTACAAAGTTAGTAGGTAGGTACCGACTTAGACGTAAAATGTATTACTGACGCGACGGTCCTAAGCCCGTAAAAAGTATGAAGGAAAAATTAGAGTTATTTAACTGTTAAGTACGTAAACATAAACGCAATTTAGATCAAACAACAAACAACACAATGGTCATGAATGCGGAATCAAACGATTTATTATTGTCGCGGGTAGGTATCTACTGTAGCAACAACGTGGTTGGTAGGTACTGACCACTGCAACCTATAGCAAACTCATGATTAGCAAACCTTCAATACAAAGCTAGAGAATCTATTGCTTGAATAACGAATTGAATTGCTATAATAGGTATGTAAGATGTAAGTATCTATCTAATTAGTTCATCCGCAAGTGTGCCTTCACCGTCTTGAAAACAAAAGATGCCGATGCGTTAGATACCTACATAAACAAAAATAAAATATTTAGTATGGATTTGTGCCCGGTTGATGACAATAAGCTCGCCCCTTATTACATGGGAATTAAACATAACTGGCGAAAAATGTGGGTGTACCATTAGGTACACCTCTGCCAAACCCTTCGGGGATAACAGGCATGATGTTATGTATACCGTTCTAACCAAAGGATCGGTCGCGCAAATAGGTACCTACGAGATAGATAAATTGGTACACAAATAAAAATACGAAAAGCGAATTTAGACTTTATTTCTTAACCGTAAACGGTGAAAATTAGAAATTTTACCCAAACTAGGTACCTAAGTAAAATACGCAGTTTACTAAAATTATTCTGAGAAACCTATTGTCTCGCGTCCGACCTGACTGTTACAAAGATGCACAACCGAATTACACGGTTCACTTTATTAAAATAAGGTCTTAATTCCAACCTAATACCTCCAATACCTCCTCCAATACCTAAAAATGCATCCAACAAATAATGAACTCTATTCGACAGACGAAACGATTCATTTTTCTGTGCGATTTGTCTGCGTTTGTAACAGCCGCCAGCATTACCGCAAAAAAAATGTTTTAGGCAGTATTATTTTATGAATCAGGTAGGTTCGATTGGTCGACACTCGATTTAAGGCCTAATTCTTAAGCGTACTGTCTAGTTCAATAGGTACGAGTAGTAGTGATTTCGTGATGCGAGAGTGGTGAATTAAATGCCAATTAATTTCTCTCGTTAACAAAGAGATGTGATAGTGGTAAAAACCGTGCCGTGCTTCTGATACGAACGAGAAATGATGTAGGTAAATGAACTTACACCAACCTAAATCGGACCTGAAATGAAATACTACTTGCAGTCGGTTAATAAATTCGTCCGACGTCCATTGACCCGCTCAACTGACTCGCAGTTGAGCGGGGTCAATGGACGTCGGACGAATTTACGCACAGCTGAGCCGCGCTACGTCATCATCGAGCGGACCGCGTACGCTATTGCGTTTATGAATGAAATAGTGGAAGCCCTACTAAGATTTAACTCGAATGACAGAAAAAATGTGATAAATTTCTAACTTCTATATTAGACGTCATAAAAAAAAAAGAATATGCCAATAGTAACTATTACTCGACTGGAGTTACTGTGTTTCGGTTCCAGAACGACCTAAAAGTATTCGTGTATTTGGGCAACTTTAGCGGAGCGAGTGATTCGGATCGCGTCTCATCCGCGATCGACGAGCTGGGAGGGGTCACCGTCTCTCTGGTGGGCACAAAGGCGGAGGCCAACGCCGCGAAGCGTGCGCAGAGCAGAGCGGTCGCGGCTGATGAGGTCGCCGAAATGGCCCGTCAGGCCCGAGAGCGGCGGTCTGCTCAGGCGGCCAATGGGGAGAGCCTGACGGCAGAGGCTCTCAACCGCCAGGTGATGGACGGCGTGGACGTTGTCCTGAAGGTTGCGACCAAGTCCGGCAACCTGAAGGGCTCGTTCATGCGCGCCCTCAAAGAAGCGGCAGAGGGGATCAGGGAGGCAGTGGAGGCTCTTCATGGCCGCACGACCTCGGAGGAGACGGCGAGGTTGTGGAGGGAGAACAGCCGTCTTCGATCCGAGCTGGAGGACCTCAGGCGAGAGTTTGCCGCTCAGCGGAGTGTCGGACAGCAGCAGGCAGCTCCCACGTCGGCGCCTGCACCTGCTGCGCCATCATCTCTAAGCTTGTCGGACTACGACATAGAGAGGGTGGCGAGAATCTGCATGGTGCAGTGTGGTGGTATGGTGAGTGCCCGCCTGGAGGCAATTGAGTCTCGACTCCCCCCAGCTGAAATCCTTCGGCCCCCGCTTGCGGCGGATAGGCGGAGGACGGAAGAGTCCGCTAAGACGAAGCCCACGCAGGTGGCTCAGAAACCTGCAGAGGGGGGCAATAAGTCCGCGGCGGGACCCAGGAAGCCAGTGCAGGGTGCGTCCGTGCCTCTCCTCCAAACCTCCCAGCCTCCAGCGACCGCTTCTCCCACCAATGTGACGGTGGGTGGAGGGGGCCTCCGCAAGAAGAAGGCGGCGGGTGCGACCGCGCCCCCTACCTCAAAAGAGACAGCGCTCCCGGCGACCGCACCTCCCACTCGGGAGGCGTGGACGACGGTGGTGAAGAGGGGCCGCAAAAAGAGGGCGTCGCAGCCGACACCCCGCCAGGGACCGACTCGACCAGAGACCACGAGGCCGCCCAAGGTCACTACCCCACGCTCCGAGGCTGTAGTTATTACACTGCAGCCCGAAGCCGCAAACAGGGGAGTGACCTACAAGTCAGTCCTGGCGGAAATGAGGCAGAAGCTGAAATTTAGCGAATTTGGCACCCCGGCTGGCTTCGTTTTCAGAACGGCAGCCACGGGTGCCAAGGTGCTTGAAGTGTCGGGTGCTGCAAGACAAGAGAGGGCGGACAATTTGGCCGCCAAGCTCCGGGAAGTCCTCAAGCCAGAGGACGCCCGAGTGTCCAGGCCCACTGTCACGGCTGAATTGCGCGTAGGTGGGCTGGACGACTCGGTGACCGCACAGGAAGTAGTGGCGGCCATTGCCCGAATCGGTGAATGTCCGCCAGAGAGTGTGGTGGCAGGCGAAATTCACAGCGGCGCGGACGGGCTGGGCACAGTCTGGGTGCGGTGCCCGGTAGCGGCTGCGAACAAGACTGCAGACGGCGGACGGCTTCTGGTGGGTTGGGTGTCTGCCAGGGTCAAACTCCTGCCAAGGCGGGCTGTGCAGTGTTTCCGGTGCCTGGAAAATGGGCATGTCCGGGCACAGTGCACTGCACAAATTGATCGCAGCGAACTGTGTTTCCGCTGCGGTCAAGCCGGCCACAAGGCGGCCCAGTGCTCCGGAGTGCCAAACTGCAGCCTATGCGCAGCTGCAGGAATGCCCACGGAGCACAGACTTGGCGGGAAAGCCTGCAAGGCACCCAAGTCCAAAAAAAGAAGGTCTAGGGCTTTCGGAGTGCCTGCGCCTCTCCCAAAGCCTGACTCCCGACCCAGGGAAGGAGGAGCCGAGGAAATGGAATGTCATTGATGGCACAATTCCGTTTCCTCCAAGCTAACATCAACCACGCCGCCAGAGCTCAGGATCTATTGCTCCAGAGCATGGCGGAGTGGTGGATCCACGTGGCTGTGGTCACCGAGCCGTATTTTGTCCCCTCCCGCGATAACTGGGCGGGGGACCTGGATGGTTTGGTGGCCATCATTGGCGCGACTCTTGTCTGTCCGTCCCGAGGACATGGTTGGGTGGCCGCCTTCGTGGACGGCATAGTCACAATTGGGGCGTATTTCTCTCCCAACAAGAGTCTCGCTGACTTCGAGGACTTCCTTGTCGAGCTAGGTGCCGTCGTGAGCCGGTTCCACCCTCGCCCGGTGCTATTGCTCGGGGATCTCAACGTCAAGTCTGCGGCTTGGGGATCTCCGATCACCGATTCTAGGGGTGAGGTTTTGGAGGAGTGGGCGGTCGAGACCGGCCTGACCGTCCTAAACCGAGGCTCGGTGTACACGTGCGTGCGGCAGCGGGGCGGGTCCATAGTGGACGTGTCGTTCGCAAGCTCCACTGTTGCGGGCCGTGTACGCGACTGGCGAGTTGCCGTAGGGGTGGAGACGCTGTCGGACCATCAATACATTCGATTTGACGTCTCCACCCAGGCTGCGGGCGGTGGTCGCCCGTCGGCCCCGCAAATGGACGGTCCTCGCTGGTCGTACAAGAGAATCGACAGGGAACTTCTCGAGGAGGCCGCAATCCTCCAGGCCTGGGTTCGGGAAACGCCGTCGAACGAACCCGTCGACATCGAAGCGGAGGTGCAGTGGTTCCACGGGGCGATGGCGCAAATTTGCGATGCGTCTATGCCCCGTGTCACCCAACCCACAAGGCGCCAGCTGTACTGGTGGTCCGCTGTCATCGCGCAGTTGCGCGTGGCGTGCGTGGAGGTGAGACGCCAGTACACCCGATACCGGAGGAGACGTCGTCGGGTTCCGGAAGAAGAGGCCGCGCTGTATGAGGTGTACCGTGCGGCGAAGGAGGCTCTGTGGCTAGCCGTCGGCGAGGCGAAGACCCGTGCTAGGGAAGAGATGTTGTCGACACTAGACGTAAATCCGTGGGGGCGCCCTTATCGTGCGGTCCGAGGGAAACTTCGTTCCTGGGCGCCCCCACTCACTGAGAGTCTGCAGCCTCAGCTGCTGGAGGAAGTGGTCGCAACTCTCTTTCCTGCTAGAGAGGAGCACATACCGCCGCCGATGGCTTTGCCCACAGCCACGGAGTCAGAGGATGACGATGACGTCAGCGTCCCTGAGGTGACACAAGCAGAGATGAGGGCGGCAATAACGCGGCTTCGGGCCAAAACCGTTGCCCCGGGACCCGACGGAGTTCCCGGCGGCGCGCTTGCCCTCGCTCTGAAAGAGTTAGAGCCCCAGCTGAGAGGACTCTACTCAGCTTGTCTTGAGCGGGGCCAATTCCCTAGTCAGTTGAAAACGGGTCATTTGGTCCTGCTCAGGAAGGCGGGGCGCCCAGCGGACTCGCCGTCCGCATACCGGCCCATAGTGCTGCTGGACGAGGTGGGTAAGCTTTTCGAACGGATCATTGCTGCCCGCCTCGCCGGCCACTTGTACAGAGAGGGGCCGGATCTGGACGATAGCCAGTTCGGCTTTCGGCATGGGCGCTCCACTGTGGACGCCATAATGCGGGTAAGAGTCCTGGCGGAGGAAGCGGTGTCCCGGGGTGGGGTGATGTTGGCGGTGTCCTTGGACATCTCCAACGCTTTCAACACCCTGCCCTGGAGCTGTATTCGGGAGGCGCTGTGCTACCACAGGGTGCCCCCGTACCTCCGTCGCGTCGTTGGGGCTTATTTAGCGGAAAGATGTGTCACCTACAGGGGACGCGACGGCGGAGGCCGACGCGAAATGTCGTGCGGTGTCCCACAGGGTTCGGTCGTTGGCCCACCCCTGTGGAACATCGGGTACGACTGGGTGCTGAGAGGCGAGCTCCAACCGGGGGTGGCCCTGGTGTGTTACGCCGACGACACGCTGGTCACTGCCCGGGGGAGCTCGTACAGGGAGGCAGCGTTGCTAGCGACAGCTGCGGTCTCGCAGGTTGTGAGCCGCATACGGCGCCTGGGCTTGGAGGTGGCCCTCAACAAGTCGGAAGCCATGGTCTTCCATGGCCCCCGGCGGGCGCCGCCACCGGGATCACATATTGTGGTCGGGGGTACCCAGATTTCCGTCGAGGGCGTTCGACGATCGATGCGCTGGCCCTACTCAAGGGCCAGGTGAAGGAGGCGGTGGAGGCGGGGGGCGGAGTGCTGGCAGTGTCGTTCGACATTGCCAACGCCTTCAACTCCGTGCCCCACTCGACGATATTGGAGGCGCTCCGGTATCACGGGGTGCCCCAATACCTGCGAAACCTCCTGGCCAGCTACTTGGAGGACCGAGAGGTCCTCCTCGTGGACAAGACGGCCACGGTGAGGCGGTACGGCGCAGAGTCCGGTGTTCCGCAGGGGTCGGTGCTCGGACCGCCCCTTTGGAACATCGGGTTCGACTGGCTCCTGCGGGGAGCGCTCCTCCAGGGCACAAGTGTCATCTGCTACGCGGATGACACTCTTCTCACTGCCCGGGGGAGGAATTTCGCAGACGCGGCCTGTCTGGCCTCGGCTGGCGGATCCTTGGTCGCAGAGAGGATCCGCCGCCTAGGATTGAGGGTGGCGCTGCACAAGACCGAGGCCGTGTTCTTTCGTGGGCCTCGGCAGCGCTGCCCTCCCGACGCCCACATTGTCGTAGAGGGCGTCAGGATAGGGGTCCGGGCCCAAATGAAGTACCTGGGCCTGGTCCTGGACGACAGGTGGCGCTTCGGCCCGCACTTCAGCGGGCTGTCGACGCGCCTGTTGAAGACCGCCGACGCCCTCTCGTGGCTCCTCCCGAACCTGGGGGGGCCCAAGGCGAAATGCCGGCGCCTGTATGCCGGCATTTTGCGGAGCATGGCCCTTTACGGGGCTCCAATCTGGGCGGACTCCCTCAACAGGAGGGAGAATGCGACCGCCATCCGCAGGCCCCAAAGGGCTATTGCACTGCGGGTGGCGAGGGCCTACCGCTCGGTAGGCTTCTCGGCGGCGTGCGCTCTGGCCGGCACCCCTCCTTGGGAGTTGGAGGCTTGGGTGCTCGCCAGAGTGTATGAGTGGACGGCGCGCCGGAAGGCGCTCGGGGAGCGCCCGATCACCGAGGAGCGGGAGGCCGTGCGGCGGGAGGCGAAGGACGCCATCGTCCTCCACTGGACGGAGGACCTCGCCAACGCCGCCTTTGGCCGCCGTACGTTGGACGCGCTCGGTCCGGTCCTGCGGAGCTGGCTCGAGCGGTCCCACGGTTTCCTCTCGTTCCGTTTGGTGCAGGTGTTGTCCGGCCATGGCTGTTTCGGATCGCACCTGCACCGGATCGGGAGGGAGGAGACCCCGGCGTGCCACGACTGCGGCGCGGCGGAGGACACGGCGCAGCACACCCTCGAGGTGTGCCCGGCTTGGTCCGAGCTGCGCCGAGGTCTGATCGCTGTGATCGGACAGGATCTCTCGCTTCCTGGCGTGGTCAACGCCATGCTGGGGAGCGAGGAGGCCTGGGCAGCGGTCGCCTCCTTTTGCGAGGACGTAATCTCGCAAAAGGAGGAGGCGGAGCGCGCGCGGGAGGACGACCCTCTCGCTGCGCCGCTCCGCAGACGAAGAAGGGGTCGGAGAAGGCGAGGTCCTCTCCCTCCTCACGGTGGCGACGGGCGGGCGACAGGCGCGGGGGTGCCTTCGCCCGCATTGCACCCGTCACCACCTTCGTCGGTCATTCCCAGTCCCCCGCCACTCGGACGAAGCGGGAGTGCCGCTGGGTCGTTTTAGTGGGTATACCGGGTCACACCGGGGAGTCCCACATACCCTTAAAGAAAGAAAGATGAACGAAAGCTAGAAAGACAAAGTATGCAGAATGCAAGTACGAGAGGAATAAAAGAGAGAACTGGAATGTACGCGAAAGATTAAAACAGGCTCCGATTATGTTGGAGAAAAAAAAAGGTTAGGTTAGGTTAGGTTTTTTTTTTTTTTATTTTTTTTTTTTTTTTTATTCTGCTACCTCCAACATAATCGGAGCCTGTTTTAATCTTTCGCGTACATTCCAGTTCTCTCTTTTATTCCTCTCGTACTTGCATTCTGCATACTTTGTCTTTCTAGCTTTCGTTCATCTTTCTTTCTTTAAGAGTAGGACGCCCTTCTACTTCTAGTCTATTTTATTACTTTATTTCTTGTTATATTTATTTTAAGGGAGTAACACAACGCCACATTTTTATTGTTCTCTTACAGTAGTTCTTATTCTATCTAATTTCTATTTCTTAACTATTACATGTGTTTTCTTAATTTATACAGGCATCTTAAATCTACCATTATTTCTAAAACATGTTCCTTGGGACAACTATAAATTCTATTTCTTAATACTAGTACATTTTTGTGGGTTTTAATTCATACAGCTACCTTATATATCTAGTCTTATTTTTAATACATGTTTCTTACGACTACTTAACCTTACTTTAAAGTTGGGCAACTTAAATATTTATCCTTTGTTATGCTTTACTTGACATTTAATTTCCTCTGTGGTCAATGCTTGACATTAATATTCTACATAATATTATGTAAGCATTTTTACTTAAGCACTTTTATTTCTTTCTATTACCTTTACACATATTTTGACGCAATATTCTACAAACAACTGCCTCTTTTTTCCTGCCATTATTTGCCACATGGTTTCAGCATTTAGTTTGGTGTCGAGCTCATGCTCGGCCTCGAGCCTTTGTCTGTCAAAGACGGGACAGTCAAACAATATATGTGGCACCGTTTCAGCAATCTCAGGGTCGCAGATGCACGATGGGTTCCCCTTACACTTGAAGCGATTCAAGTATTCCGAGAACCCACCGTGCCCCGTCATAATTTGAGTAGTTATGCTGTCTACTTTGCACTTCCTGATTATTCTGTAGGCCGCCACAGCGTCCGGGAAAAATAGTCTAGTTACAGACGCAGTTTCTCCGGAGCTGTATCTTTGATTCCATTCGTCAAGCGTTGCCGTGCGAATGCATCGCTTGACGTATGAAACCGGAACCAAGTCATAGTCGGGTTTTCGTTTGGAACCCTCAGCGGCTCTTTTGGCTAGTTCATCAGCCCTCTCATTTCCATCCAACCCCGCATGAGCTTTGATCCAAAACAAAGTGACAACCTTGTTTTGGATAGACAGGGATCTGAGGTTTGCCCTTGCCTCCACTGCCAGGGGGTGGTGACGGTTGTAATTCTGGATGGTTTGGAGAGCCGCCATGGAATCGCTGAAAATTCCAAACGAATGCGCACTGTGCTTCAATATTTCCCTAGTTGCGACGCATATCGCCAGAAGCTCAGCCTGATAGACGGTGGAGTAGTGTGGAAGAGCAAGCTTGAGAGCTTTGGTTTCGGCGTCACCGCTCCACATGGACAGTGCCGCCCCAACCTTGCCCCCAATCTTGCTCCCGTCCGTAAAGATACGAATTTCATATTCGTTCTTAGCATCATTGAGTTGCTCTTGGTCTACCAGGCTTACGAGTTCTAGCTCAGCGCGCTCCGCAGGGTGTGGAGCCTCCATTGCCGAGGCAGTCTGCTCGACCCTCCTATCGCCAAGTGCTAGCCGGGGCACCCCCCTCCTGGCCTCGTATAACGATGCCGCTTCGCGGACACGCAGGTCAAGAGGTAGTATCCCAGCCAGCACCAGCGCGGAGTTTAAGGAGACTGTCCGGTACGCCTTGCAGAGCTTTTGCGCAATACCGCGCTGGACTGCTCCCAACTGCTTCTTGACGCCCAGCTTATCGACAGCCGGGGCCCAAACGCTGGCGGCGTACAGGATGACTGGTTCCACGGTGGCCACATATATTATTCTTATGACTTCAGGGTGAAGCCCCCAGCTGGTCTTTGCAGCCCTGGTTAGCTGTTTGTGGATACCCACTGCCCTTCTGCACACGTTTGCGACGTGTGTGTTAAATGTTAGCTGTTTGTCGATGGTGACACCAAGGATTTTTATCTCATTGGTCATGGCAATGTCGATCCCACCCATGCTCAGGCGTGGGGAGTCGTATTTAAGTTTGCGAGTAATAACCATTGCATTGGTTTTTTGCGGTGCAAATTTTAGTTTGTTTTGAACCCCTCACGCCTGGACATGCCCAAGAGCGGCACTGGCACGTCCCTCGATCTCCAACGACGTATCACCATCGAAAATCAGCACCACGTCGTCTGCAAAAGCCTGGCAGTAGTTCTCCCTAGCTTCCAGGCTCTTTAGAAGCGGGTCCAGTAGAAGATTCCAGAATATTGGTCCCCCTATAGAACCCTGGACACAACCCTTGCTTGTGGCCTTGCAGAACTCTTCACCTGCGTACCTAACCCTGACCTTTCGGTTTTTGAGATAGCTGTCGATGACCCTCCTCAAGCCGACTGGACAGTTTTCCTCGGCTAGACGGACCCTTATGGCCGGCCATAAGGGTCCGTCTACCAGGCGCTGTCGAAGGCTCCCTCTATGTCCAATGATACTAAGACTACTATTTTCTTTAGTTCCAGCTTGCCGCGTATATGTTTCATTAGTGTATAGAGGGAGTCCTCGGTGCTCCTCTGGGGCATGAAGCCATACTGGCGAGTACTCATCCTCGGAATCAGATGAAACTTGAGGCGGGCCACCAACATCTTCTCATATATTTTACCTAATATTGGTAATAGACCGATTGGTCTGTACGCCTTTGGAGTGCTGTAGTCGGTTTTACCTGGTTTCTTTAACACAATTACGGTCGCTTCCTTCCAGACATCAGGGAAGAGGTAGCATCTCAGGCAGCCATTCATAAGAGCCAAGGCTACCTCAGGAGCGACTCTAATGGCTTGGCAACAAATGTCGGCGGTGAAGCCGTCAGCTCCTGGAGCCTTTTTGGCGTTAAAGGACCCGCACGCTGCCATCAGCTCGGCCATCGTGAATGGTGGATCGCATGAATCATCTTGCCCTCCCGCATTCACAGCCTCGGCCTTTTCTCTGATAAGGCGGTGGCAGGTGCTGTCAGTGCCCGGATGGTCCTCTGGGTAAAATGTGTTCGCCAGCAGCTCAGCTGAACCTTTAGTATCCAACAGCTCACCGTCTTTCACTAGAGGCTGGTCTTCTCCTCTTCCCTTAGTCCTTCCTATCACCCGGTAGATCCCTTCCCAAACCCCTTCTCTGTCCTGTCTTGTGCAGAAGTTTTTCCAGCTCTGGATTTCGTCCTTGGCTGCCTCTGTCTCATACTCAACTTTCAGTTTCAGGTACTCGTCGACGACCTTCGATCTTCGGGCCGGTGCAGCACACCTTATTCTGCGTTTCCTGGTGGCGACCTCTTTCTTCATCCCCTCCAGTTTCTCGGACCACCACGGCAAAGTAAGCACTTCACTAATCTTCTTCATAGGAATTGATGAAGTACATGCGTCTTTTATTAAGTTCGTGTAAAAGTTGGTTATTTTGTTAATTTGATCAGCTGTATTTAATTTATCTATTTCTATTTTATTAATTTGGTTCTGCTGCATTAATTGGCCGAGTTTCTCACGAAACTCGGACCAATTTGCTTTTTTAGTATTGAAAATTCTAGTGGTTCTATTTATTTGTATGCCTTTTGATCTTTTTAATTTTATATTGAAGACAATGCCGTTGTGATCCGAGCTAGTGAGGCCCTCGTCTACCTTCCAGTCGTCCACCAGGTCCAGGATATCCGTCGAACAAGCTGTAATATCAACGTGGCTGCAGTAACGTATCCCCCCTCTGATCGTGTCGAAGGTCGGAATTTCCCCTTTGTTGAGTATGTTAAGACCCAGCTCGTCGAGAACTCCGGACACTTCCTCACCCCTGCGATCGATAGACAGGCTTCCCCACCAGGTACTTTTTGCGTTTGCATCTCCTCCAACAATCCACCTTTTGGAACCTACTTCCTCCTCAATACGCTTGAGGTGATCCAGGTATGGTCCGATTGGCTGGTCCGGCTCAAAGTAGAAGGAGACCAGCGCGATCCTCCAGGCACTGGTTCGGATTCCCACCACGGTGATGTTGTTCGTGGTGAGTTTCGGGTATTGTGTAACTACCAGGTTTTGATCGAAGACCGCTATTGCGGCTTTAACAATCCCATCTCCGGTGTCAGTGCTCTGGAAGATGCGAACGCCTCTGTGGTTCCTCATAGCCTTTGCCCCGCCTATGTATGGTTCCTGGAGGAGAGCGACAGCAACTCCGCGCTTTACGGCTTCCACTAGAAGCTCGTTAGTCGCGAGTCTTTTTCGCTGGAGGTTCGCCTGTACTATTCTGTACGAGTTTGGGTTGCCGTGGGTGCCCTTAGCAGTACGCAACTGTTGAGCGTGCGATTGCATCCCACTTAAGGCGTGTCGGGCAATCGGGGTAAAAAGCGTTGTGGTCAGCGCCTCCGAACTTGGCTCTTGTGCAGTTTTGACATTTTGGCGGAACACCCGCAAGCCAATCGGCGCATTCCGACCTCATGTGCGGGCCGCCGCAGTGACTGCACAAGTCAGCCGGCTCCTTGCAAAATCGTTTGCCATGCCCGTATCCCAAACAGCGCGTACACTGAACTAATGGGGTTTGGTCTTCAACCCTTACGCGCTGGAGGTCCACGTGCAGGCATCCGACCTCTGTTGCCCGTCTCCAAATGGTGGGTGAGACGCTGACCACGACGTGATTAGTGTGTGGGTTTCTTGTTCTTTTTCGGAACTTGACCGTCAGTCTGTCGTCCTCTTTGTCGAGGTTTTGAAAAACATCTCGGTTCTGGTTTCTCAGAGCCTTTAGGACGTCCTCATCTGAATTTACCGAGAGGACGCTCCTGAGGATCAGCAGAGGGTCCTTGTTTTTCACCTCCTCGACATTGAGGTCCTGTCTATCCCTTGCCAATTTTGTTTTAATTTTATCCCGCTCCTCCGTGGTCTGGAAACCCATGATTATTTTTCTGTCCTTCGCCTTCCTTACCCTTTCTACTTTGACCCAACCTTCTCTCGCCTCCACTGCCTGCCGAACTTTACTGAGGACTTCGTCTCCCGTTTCAGTATCGTCTTTCGAGGTAACTACAATCGAGTGCAGCGTACTCCGCACTGGATTCGCTTTTCCGCTGTGGATCGCAGTTACACTCGCATACGATTTGGCAGTACCAGTCTCGATCATTCCCTTGTGTTGTTCTATTGCCTCTTTCAACTCTTCCATCCTTCTAGTATTATTTTCTAGAAGGATAGAATGGTTTTTTATTTCAGTTACTAACTGGTTTTCGGCAGGAAGCGAAAAGGTAGTGTCGGTGACGGCGACGACTTCGGGCCGTGCAGTTTCGTTTCCCGTTACGGAGCCCTTAGTTTTGTTTAGCCTTTCGGCCTCTTTCACCAATTGGAAAAGCCGATCCAGCGCCTCAATAATGCCGTTTTTTATCTCAGTTTTAGTGTTACGTGAACTGTTCAGCAGAAGCTTCGCCCTGTTAAGGCAGGCCCTAGCCTCTGCCGACCGATCCGCGTACTGAGCTTTCGGCGGTGAATGGACTTCTATGAGCTTTGTCCGCAATGTTTAGTTCTCCAGCGATAGTGGAGGTTTTGTCACTGTTCTGGCAGGGCCAGCCTGTGCCGTCTTGGAGGTTGTGGGTGGCGTTGAGTCCGTGCCGGAAGGCCTTGCAGCCTCCCATTCTCCAACGCTACGTCTAACATTTGGAGGCGCTGTAATCGGCTTCTCTGGTGATATCTCACCATCAGCCGTCTTCTTTAGTGGGGTCCTTATTCCGATCATGCTGATTGTAGGCGTCAAAATATATGAAGGTCAGAGTATAAAAGTGTATAACACAACACAACGTTAAATAATAAAATAATTATAATAAAATAAAAGCTCACTGCAGATCGTAAAAATCTGAGTGATTTTGCGGGTGCTGCTCTATATAGAAATACACCGGTCAGCCCAGCTCAATAGAGCGGGTCAAACAGTAACCACAGAAGAAAAAATTTCGCTTCCAGGGTCAAAAGCCGTCGATGTAGAGCAAAACAAAAAATGAGCTCTATGTAGAGTGGTTTCCTTGTATTCAATCGATAGCTCTCCTCGAGCCCTCCCAAATGAACCCAAACTCGGTACAAATCCAACGAAGGGTGACGGAGATATCCTTACTTAAAGTTCTTGGTTTTTTGCCAAGATGGCGACCAAAAAGTGGTTACAAGAGGATATCTCCGGAACCACTGGTCCAAATACCCTTGTGTTTGGGCTTTTTGCACTTGGCTCGATGAGATCTATCCACTGATTCGGTTTTCAGGCTGAAAAATGTTTGCCTCTGGGAAACGGCTGAAATGTGCCCTAATCCGTAGATTATGGTCAGCTTATATGTATAGCGGAAGTCCCGATCCTCTACGACTTTCCGTTCAGAAGTTATGTATGTAAGAAGATTGCCCAAAATGGCCGCGGAGCTGTCAAAGTGACACTTTGACCGCGGATAACTTCCTTTCGGAAAGCCGCAGACCCCCCGTGTTTGGGCTCTCTCAACTTGGCCTGAACTCCGCTATCCGATGAAAACGTTTTCAGGAGTCCGAAAATGATTGGCTCCAAAACGGCTGAAAGTGTAGGACAGGCAGGGCAACAATTACCCTAGTACAAAGCAAAAAACCGCAACTTCCCACGACCTCCGGTTCGAGAGTTATTGCGGTTCGAAATTAAACAAGATGGCCGCTGAACTGTCAAACGTCCGGTTTAACGGCCTGTATCTTTTGAACCTGACGTCCCAGAACGTCAGGGTTTTGGATGGACAGCTCGGCGTCACTTTAGGTTTCTCCTGAAAACGGTTTCAGCTCCAAAAATTTCGATGGCCTGAAACGTCCCAAAAACCTACCCCCTCCAAAGACAACAGTATACTACAAATAAAAGTTAAAATTCGAGGATTTTCGGCCCAGCGGTTCCCGAGATATCACACTTATAAATTTAAAACCTAAAAACCAAGATGGCGAGATTTTGTTAAAATGCTCAAATTTAAAGGTTTACAGCCCGTGTTTGGGCTTATATGGGTCACAGTGAACGTATTGGGGCCAGTCCCAGTGTCAAAAATAGCAATACAACATTAATTTTTGAATAAAAGCTAAAAAAGAGTAAAAATTCGATATCTCCGGTTCCACTGAACGAAAAATTCTGGAAAAAATGTCTAAAAATAGGAAAAATATAGCGCTATACAATACAATAAACAATAAGGCAAAAAATTGAAGAAAAGGTTAAAAAATTTCTGAAAATGTGGGTTTTTAATTAAATTCGTTATAATTCTAAAAATAATCAATCTAAAAATCTAAAACTTAAAGACTCTATTAAACTAATGAGCGCGCCAAGGACTGCAGTTGAAAATCTTGTAGTTGTCAATTATATCCGGAGATATAAGGATCTGAATTTTGAAACTTCTATATCTTCTTAAAAATCGATTACTGTAGGTAGGTAAAATTTTTAAACGGTTACCGTCTATATCCTTGAAGGAGATGACGGCTACAAAATTTCAGGCGTCTAGCTCCACGATTTCAGTGTTTTCACCACGTGTTTTTCTATTTTTCTTTATATTTCATGAAGCTCTGGATTTTTGAGGTGTCCAATTAGTCCATATGGTATGCGGTGTTGACCCCCTCACCCTACTTCAATAAAAAAGTAGGGTCGTCGATCTCGTTTCAGCAGCGCTTGCAATTAAAGGTTTCTCATCACTGTTTAACCTCAAAAAATTTAGGTTTTTCAGGATTACACAAGACTGCACTGCACTACGGTTCGATTTTCCACCCCGAAACAAAAAAAAAAAAAAAGGTTAGGTTAGGTTAGGTTAGGTTAGGTTAGGTTGGGGGACCACCCCACAGTGCTTGCGTCCACGTCGCGTCCCCTGGAAACGACCCAGTTCTGACCACCGTAACGGAGTGGCAGACTGGGTTGGCCAAAGTGCACTGTGCTTTCGTAGCTATTTTATTTTATTGTCTTGTGTCTACGAATTTGTCGGAATGTCTAAACCCACGAGGGACGCCTGCGGGCGGTTTTTAAAACAAAAAGGCCCTTCTCAGGGCCAACCCAAAGGCCCTTCTCAGGGCCACCCGAAAGGCCCTTCTCAGGGCCAACCCAAAGGCCCTTCTCAGGGCCAACCAAAAGGCCCTTCTCAGGGCCACTCCGACGCTCAGGCGTCAGAGGCTAGCCGCGCGCCATCTGCGGCTAGCTTGTTCGGAGGGGCGGACGAGTCGTCCGACAACGACTCACTTATTTGTGTGTCGGATGCGGACGATTGTCGGTCGCGGAAGCGGGTCCACATGAGCGGTGGGTCCGGGGGCTCCTCGGCCTCGGGGTCGACGGGGTTGTCGAAGGCGAAACAGCCGACGGTGGCCGCGGACACCCATGTCGTTGGGCTCGCGGACGCCCAACGCCGGTTGGACCTGGCTCGGCGGGCACAGCTCCAGCAAGAGCTGGAGGAGCGGGTGGTTGCCGGGGAGAAACGGGCGCACGCTGCCCGGGCCAAGTCCGGGTACGGTGCGTCCCGCGTTCTTTACTCGGACCACTCCCTGGCCGAGCTGGAGAAAATGGCGGAGGAGGACGAGGAGGAGATTGTGGAGGTCGCCTCTAAGTCCTCCAACATGAAGGGGACCTTGCAAAAGGCCCTCAAATGCAGGGCCGCGAGCATGCGCGGTATCGTCGCGGAGCTGGTCCAGCGTAAGACCACCGACGAGACGCAACAACTGCAGGCGAGGATAGATCGCCTGCAGTCGGAGGTCAGCCAGCTTCATCAGAAGCTGGCTGAAGCCACGGCCCCGCCTCAACAGGCCAACACGGGCCATGCGGCAGAGGGCCCCGCCTCCAACCTTGAGGATATCATCCGCAAGGTGGTAATGGAGGAGAGGGCCTTCACAAGAGCCTGCTTGGCAGGAATAGAGGACCGGCTCTTGCCAGAGAAGCGCCTCCGACCGCCGCTTGCGGCGGATAAGAGGCGGTGCGGGCCGGGGCCGTCCTCATTCCAGGCGGAAGACGCCCTTCTCCCTTCCACCACCCCGTCCAACGAGTGGACGGAAGTGGTCCGTAAGGGGAAGGGCAAAGCCAAAAGGACGGCGACGGTCCCTGTCGTCCCCGCCACCACCGCTCCCAGCCGGTCGCAGATGACCGGCAAGGGAAAGGGGAAGGGAAGGGGGAGGGGAGGGGGACGGCTGGTCCCTCCAAAAACCGCGGCCGTCGTGGTGACGCTCACCGCGGAGGCTGCGGGGCGAGGGGAGACGTACGCGTCCATTTTGGTGCGGGCGCGTGCAAATGCCGATCCTGCACAGCTTGGGATCGGCAGTGTGACTTGCCGGCGGACCCAAGCCGGGGCTCGAATATTCGAGTTCCCGGGCCAAGAGGGGAGTGCCCATGCGGACCTCTTTGCAGCCAAGCTGCAAGAGGTCATCGCGGATTCGGCCAAGGTGGCCCGACCGGTCAAGTCGGCAGCAATAGAGGTGATGGGCCTCGACGACTCCGTCACCAAGGAGGAGGTGGTGGCGGCGGTCGCAGTGATGGGGGGCTGTGGCGTCGCGGCGGTCCAAGGCCGGGACATAAGGCCCGGCCGCGGCGGCATGGGCACCATTCGCCTCGAGTGCCCGGTCGCCTCTGCCAAAGCCGTCCTTGCCAAGGGACGGCTCATAGTCGGGTTCAGCTCGGGTGCAGTCCGGGCACTCGAGGACCAGCCTCTGCGGTGTTTCCGGTGCTTCGGCATCGGACACACCCGGCCCCTGTGTCCGTCCGCGGTAGACAGGACGGACATGTGCCTCCGCTGCGGCAAGGAAGGCCACAAAGCCGCTGCCTGCAAGGCCGCCACGCCGCACTGTGCGGTGTGTGCTGCTAGTGGCCGCCTGGCGGGCCACGTTATGAGGGGGAGGAACTGCAATCCTCCCCCTAAGCGAGGCAAAGCGCAGGCGCCGATCGGGCCTGCTGTAGCCGCTAGCACCGTCGTTCCTGCGGCGGCTGCGGAGGGGGGAGCGATGTCCGACTGATGGACTTGGCGGTGGTCGCCGAGCCTTACTCGGTCCCTGGCCGTTGGCTGGGCGACCGGGACGGCTTGGTGGCGTTGGTGTCGCGGCCTTCCACAGACTCCCCTCCCCTCTCGCGCTTAGAGAGGGGACCGGGATACGTGGCCGCCGCGTGGGGGGACATGGCCCTGGTGGGGGTCTATTTCTCCCCAAACCGCCCTCTCCCGGACTTTGAGGTCCGAGAGGCGGAGCGCGCGCGGGAGGACGACCCTCTCGCTGCGCCGCTCCGCAGACGAAGAAGGGGTCGGAGAAGGCGAGGTCCTCTCCCTCCTCACGGTGGCGACGGGCGGGCGACAGGCGCGGGGGTGCCTTCGCCCGCATTGCACCCGTCACCACCTTCGTCGGTCATTCCCGGGCCCGTGTCCCTCCCCACGGGAGGGACGTGAGGGGCCCGCCTTGTTAGGAATTCGTCGGCGGTGGACTGGAAGTAAAGGCTGTGCCGGTTTCCCAGTCCCCCGCCACTCGGACGAAGCGGGAGTGCCGCTGGGTCGTTTTAGTGGGTATACCGGGTCACACCGGGGAGTCCCACATAGCCCCCCCATCCCCCGATGGGAGGGTATGCGTAATGCATTTTTTCCCAGCGTCAAAAAAAAAAAAAAAAAAAAAAAAAGGTTAGGTTAGGTTAGGTTCTACGAGGCGGCTTGTGTACTGGCCGGGTCGCCACCCTGGGACCTAGAGGCGAGAGTCCTCGCGTCACTGTACCGGTGGCGCGAGGAGGCGCGGACGCGGGGCGGTGAGCCGATGCAGCGAGAGATCGATCTGCGTCGGTCCCAGCTCCGCGAGGTCCTGGTAGCGGAATGGCGGGACAAGCTATCGCGCCCCCTGTTCCACAGGGGTCGGTTTTGGGTCCGCTCTTGTGGAACATAGGCTACGACTGGTCCTTGCGCTGTTTGCTCTCCCCCGGGCAGGGCGTCATTTGCTACGCTGACGACACTCTCGTCACGGCCCGGGGAGGGAGCTACGAGGAAGCGGCAGGCTCCGCCGTTGAGGGCACGTCCCTCGTCGTGGGGCGAATCGAGGCGATGGGCCTCAAGGTGGCCCTCGAAAAGACGGAGGCCCTGGTGTTTCATGCGCCCCGACGACGGCCACCGGCCGGCGCACACCTCACTATTGGTGGTGCACCAATAGCGGTACGGGCAAGCATGAAATACTTGGGCCTGGTTTTGGACCGGAGGTGGAACTTCGGCGAGCACTTTGCTCAGCTTGCGCCGAAGCTGATCGGCACGGCTTCCGCCCTCAGCCGGCTGTTGCCAAACCTGGGCGGACCAAACGTGGTTTGCCGGCGGCTGTACACGGGGGTGGTTCGCTCGATGGCGCTCTATGGGGCCCCGGTGTGGGCGGAGTCCCTGTCTGTCCAGAACAAGGCTCTACTGCGGAGGCCACAGAGAGTCATGGCAGTCAGGGTCATACGCGGATACCGCACCGTATCAGTGGAAGCGGCGTGCGCCCTCGCGGGTACACCCCCGTGGGATCTAGAGGCGCAGGTGCTCGCCGAGGTCTACCGACGTGGCGCAGACCTGCAGGCGGAGAGTGGCACGCGCCCGCCACCTGAGCTGGTCACGAGGTGGCGTAGAGAGGCCCAATCCCAAACCCTACGGATTTGGAGGGTGAGGCTGGAGACGCCCAGTGCAGGTCACTGGACCGTGGGGGCGATCCGGCCGATCCTGGAAGAGTGGACACGGAGGCGACACGGGACGTTGTCCTTCCGTCTGGTGCAGGTATTGTCAGGGCATGGCTGCTTTGGCAAATACCTGCACAAAGTGGCCAGACGGGAGGCGACTCCCGTGTGTCACCAGTGCGGCTGCAGCGAGGACACGGCGCTTCACACCCTCGAGCATTGTCCTGCTTGGGCGGTGCAGCGCCGTGCTCTCGCAGCAGCAATCGGGGCAGACCTCTCCTTACCGGCCGTGGCCAAGGCCATGGTCGACAGCGGGGAGGCATGGGAGGCAGTGGCGTCCTTCTGCGAGGACGTCATCTCGCAGAAGGAGGTGGCGGAGCGCGTCAGAGAGGAGGACTCCCTCGCAGACGCGATTCGTCGCAGGAGGACAGGGCGGCGGAGGAGGCGCCATGGCGATTTAATGCCGCCCTAGGAGGTGCCAGCGGGCGATAGATCGGGGAGTCTATCGTCGTCGCATCGAACGGCCCTCACGAGTGGTGGCGATGTCTCAGTTGAGCCTGGACATCGCCAAAGGAGTTTGGTGCACGGAGGCGGGTTGCGCTGGATGGGCCGCGAACGTCATGCGTAGCAGTTCTCGCGGCCCATTCGTCAAGGCGAGAGTAGGCTCACGGCGGTGTTTTTTAGTGGGTGCAAGCCCCACATAACCAAATCGTCTCCCCGGACGGTGAGGTATGCGTTAGGCATTTTTCACCGCTTAATAAAAAAAAAAAAAAAAAAAAAAAAAAAAAAAAAAAAAAAAGGTTAGGTTAGGTTAGGTTAGGTTGGGGGACCACCCCACAGTGCTTGCGTCCACGTCGCGTCCCCTGGAAACGACCCAGTTCTGACCACCGTAACGGAGTGGCAGACTGGGTTGGCCAAAGTGCACTGTGCTTTCGTAGCTATTTTATTTTATTGTCTTGTGTCTACGAATTTGTCGGAATGTCTAAACCCACGAGGGACGCCTGCGGGCGGTTTTTAAAACAAAAAGGCCCTTCTCAGGGCCAACCCAAAGGCCCTTCTCAGGGCCACCCGAAAGGCCCTTCTCAGGGCCAACCCAAAGGCCCTTCTCAGGGCCACTCCGACGCTCAGGCGTCAGAGGCTAGCCGCGCGCCATCTGCGGCTAGCTTGTTCGGAGGGGCGGACGAGTCGTCCGACAACGACTCACTTATTTGTGTGTCGGATGCGGACGATTGTCGGTCGCGGAAGCGGGTCCACATGAGCGGTGGGTCCGGGGGCTCCTCGGCCTCGGGGTCGACGGGGTTGTCGAAGGCGAAACAGCCGACGGTGGCCGCGGACACCCATGTCGTTGGGCTCGCGGACGCCCAACGCCGGTTGGACCTGGCTCGGCGGGCACAGCTCCAGCAAGAGCTGGAGGAGCGGGTGGTTGCCGGGGAGAAACGGGCGCACGCTGCCCGGGCCAAGTCCGGGTACGGTGCGTCCCGCGTTCTTTACTCGGACCACTCCCTGGCCGAGCTGGAGAAAATGGCGGAGGAGGACGAGGAGGAGATTGTGGAGGTCGCCTCTAAGTCCTCCAACATGAAGGGGACCTTGCAAAAGGCCCTCAAATGCAGGGCCGCGAGCATGCGCGGTATCGTCGCGGAGCTGGTCCAGCGTAAGACCACCGACGAGACGCAACAACTGCAGGCGAGGATAGATCGCCTGCAGTCGGAGGTCAGCCAGCTTCATCAGAAGCTGGCTGAAGCCACGGCCCGGCCTCAACAGGCCAACACGGGCCATGCGGCAGAGGGCCCCGCCTCCAACCTTGAGGATATCATCCGCAAGGTAGTAATGGAGGAGAGGGCCTTCACAAGAGCCTGCTTGGCAGGAATAGAGGACCGGCTCTTGCCAGAGAAGCGCCTCCGACCGCCGCTTGCGGTGGATAAGAGGCAGAGTGGGCCGGGGCCGTCCTCATCTCAGGCGGAAGACGCCCTTCTCCCTTCCACCACCCCGTCCAACGAGTGGACGGAAGTGGTCCGTAAGGGGAAGGGCAAAGCGAAAAAGACGGCGACGGTCCCTGTCGTCCCCGCCACCACTGCTCCCAGCCGGTTGCAGACGACAGGCAAGGAAAAGGGGAAGGGAAGGGGGAGGAGAGGGGGACGGCTAGTCCCCCCAAAAACCGCGGCCGTCGTGGTGACGCTCACCGCGGAGGCTGCGGGGCGAGGAGAGACGTACGCGTCAATTTTGGTGCGGGCGCGTGCAAATGCCGATCCTGCACAGCTTGGGATCGGCAGTGTGACTTGCCGGCGGACCCAAGCCGGGGCTCGAATATTCGAGTTCCCGGGCCAAGAGGGGAGTGCCCATGCGGACCTCTTTGCAGCCAAGCTGCAAGAGGTCATCGCGGATTCGGCCAAGGTGGCCCGACCGGTCAAGTCGGCAGCCATAGAGGTGATGGGCCTCGACGACTCCGTCACCAAGGAGGAGGTGGTGGCGGCGGTCGCAGTGATGGGGGGCTGTGGCGTCGCGGCGGTCCAAGGCCGGGACATAAGGCCCGGCCGCGGCGGCATGGGCACCATTCGCCTCGAGTGCCCGGTCGCCTCTGCCAAAGCCGTCCTTGCCAAGGGACGGCTCATAGTCGGGTTCAGCTCGGGTGCAGTCCGGGCACTCGAGGACCAGCCTCTGCGGTGTTTCCGGTGCTTCGGCATCGGACACACCCGGCCCCTGTGTCCGTCCGCGGTAGACAGGACGGACATGTGCCTCCGCTGCGGCAAGGAAGGCCACAAAGCCGCTGCCTGCAAGGCCGCCACGCCGCACTGCGCGGTGTGTGCTGCTAGTGGCCGCCTGGCGGGCCACGTTATGAGGGGGAGGAACTGCAATCCTCCCCCTAAGCGAGGCAAAGCGCAGGCGCCGATCGGGCCTGCTGTAGCCGCTAGCACCGTCGTTCCTGCGGCGGCTGCGGAGGGGGGAGCGATGTCCGACTGATGGACTTGGCGGTGGTTGCCGAGCCTTACTCGGTCCCTGGCCGTTGGCTGGGCGACCGGGACGACTTGGTGGCGTTGGTGTCGCGGCCTTCCACAGACTCCCCTCCCCTCTCGCTCTTAGAGAGGGGACCGGGATACGTGGCCGCCGCGTGGGGGGACATGGCCCTGGTGGGGGTCTATTTCTCCCCAAACCGCCCTCTCCCGGACTTTGAGGTCCGAGAGGCGGAGCGCGCGCGGGAGGACGACCCTCTCGCTGCGCCGCTCCGCAGACGAAGAAGGGGTCGGAGAAGGCGAGGTCCTCTCCCTCCTGATGGTGGCGACGGGCGGGAGACAGGCGCGGGGGTGCCTTCACCCGCATTGCACCCGTCACCACCTTCGTCGGTCATTCCCGGGCCCGTGTCCCTCCCCACGGGGGGGACGTGAGGGGCCCGCCTTGTTAGGAATTCGTCGGCGGTGGACTGGAAGTAAAGGCTGTGCCGGTTTCCCAGTCCCCCGCCACTCGGACGAAGCGGGAGTGCCGCTGGGTCGTTTTAGTGGGTATACCGGGTCACACCGGGGAGTCCCACATAGCCCCCCCATCCCCCGATGGGAGGGTATGCGTAATGCATTTTTTCCCAGCGTCAAAAAAAAAAAAAAAAAAAAAAAAAAAAAAAAAAAAAAAAAAAAGGTTAGGTTAGGTTAGGTTGGGGGACACCAACCACTGCAGGGCAGTCCAGGATCTGCTGATGCAGACCATGGCTGAGTGGTTGGTGGACCTGGCGGTGGTCGCCGAGCCTTACTCGGTACCTGACCGTTGGCTGGGCGACCGGGACGGCTCGGTGGCGTTGGTGTCGCGGCCTTCCACAGACTCCCCTCCCCTCTCGCTCTTAGAGAGGGGACCGGGATACGTGGCCGCCGCGTGGGGGGACATGGCCCTGGTGGGGGTCTATTTCTCCCCAAACCGCCCTCTCTCGGACTTTGAGGATTTCCTCGAGGTCCTCACCGCAGTCGTAGGGAGGGCGGCGCCACGCCAGGTCGTGGTGTTGGGCGACCTGAACGCCAAGTCGGTGGCCTGGGGCAACCCGGCCGCCGGTTGCAACGTCCGGGGACGCGCCGTCGAGTTTTGGGCGACCTCATGCGGTGTGTCCCTCCTCAACAGGGGGGCGGTCCACACGTGTGTGCGGCAACGGGGTGGGTCGGTGGTGGACGTCTCGTTTGCCACCCCCGCCCTAGCCGCCCGCGTCGTCAGCTGGCGGGTGGAGATGGTGGAGACCTTGTCGGACCACCGATACGTGCGGTTCGACATCTCCACCCAGGGGGGGGGGATGGCTCGCGCTGGGCAATCTCCCTTCCCACGGTGGGCACTCACCCGCCTGGACCGGGAGTCAGCCAAGGAGGCGGCCTTTCTCCAGGACTGGCTGTCGCCCCCTGTCGAGGTCCTGGACGTGGACGCCGCAGCGGTCCGGCTCAGGGGATCCCTGACCGAGGTGTGCAACTCCAGCATGCCTCGGTCTCGCCGTCCGCCTCCCCGTCGTGCCGTCTATTGGTGGACGGAGGAGCTGGCGGGGCTCCGGGCCGCCTGCGTGGCGGCCAGAAGGGCCTACGCGCGGAGCCGACGGCGCAGCACCCAAAATCGAGTCCAGGCGGAAGAGGACCGCCTATACGCCTCTTACCGAGAGGCGACGACGGTCCTCAAATCCGCGATGGGTGCTGCGAAAGACTCGGCGAGGGCCGAGATGCTGGAGGAACTCGACAGGGATCCTTATGGGAGACCATACAAGGCGGCGCGGAACCAGCTGCGCCCCTGTGGTCCCCCACTGACGGAGTCCCTCGAGCCAGCGTTGCTGGATGGGGTGGTCCGGTCCCTGTTTCCGCGCAGGACCGACTTCACCCCACCAACGATGGATCCCCGGCAAGGGTCGGCTTCGCCGGAGGAGGAGGTCCCCCCGGTGACGGCGGCGGAGTTCTACGCTGGGGTTCTCAGCCTCCGCGCGAAGAAGACGGCCCCCGGACCGGACGGCGTCCCCGCACGGGTGGTGGCGATCGCCGCCTCCGAAATGGAGGACAGGTTTCGGGACCTCTTCAGCGCGTGCTTAACGGCTGGGAGGTTCCCGAAATTGTGGAAGGAGGGGCAGCTATGCCTCCTCCGAAAGGAGGGACGCCCGGTGGACTCCCCCTCGGCATACCGGCCCATCGTTCTGCTCGATGAGGTCGGTAAATTGTTCGAGGGGATTGTCGCCTCCCGGCTTGATAGCCTTTTGCGGGGGGTAGGGCCGGACCTGTCGGACGCCCAATTCGGTTTCCGTCGAGGGCGTTCGACAATCGATGCACTGGCCCTACTCAAGGGCCAGGTGAAGGAGGCGGTGGAGGCGGGGGGCGGAGTGCTGGCAGTGTCGTTCGACATTGCCAACGCCTTCAACACCGTGCCCCACTCGACGATATTGGAGGCGCTCCGGTATCACGGAGTGCCCCAATACCTGCGAAACCTCCTGGCCAGCTACTTGGAGGACCGAGAGGTCCTCGTCGTGGACAAGACGGCCACGGTGAGGCGGTACGGCGCAGAGTCCGGTGTTCCGCAGGGGTCGGTGCTTGGACCGCCCCTTTGGAACATCGGGTTCGACTGGCTCCTGCGGGGAGCCCTCCTCCAGGGCACGAGTGTCATCTGCTACGCGGATGACACTCTCCTCACTGCCCGGGGGAGGAATTTCGCAGACGCGGCCTGTCTGGCCTCGGCTGGCGGATCCTTGGTCGCAGAGAGGATCCGCCGCCTAGGATTGAGGGTGGCGCTGCACAAGACCGAGGCCGTGTTCTTTCGTGGGCCTCGGCAGCGCTGCCCTCCCGACGCCCACATTGTCGTAGAGGGCGTCAGGATAGGGGTCCGGGCCCAGATGAAGTACCTGGGCCTGGTCCTGGACGACAGGTGGCGCTTCGGCCCGCACTTCAGCGGGCTGTCGACGCGCCTGTTGAAAACCGCCGACGCCCTCTCGTGGCTCCTCCCGAACCTGGGGGGCCAAAGGCGAAATGCCGGCGCCTGTATGCCGGCATTCTGCGGAGCATGGCCCTTTACGGGGCCCCAATCTGGGCGGACTCCCTCAACAGGAGGGAGAATGCGACCGCCATCCGCAGGCCCCAAAGGGCTATTGCACTGCGGGTGGCGAGGGCCTACCGCTCGGTAGGCTTCTCGGCGGCGTGCGCTCTGGCCGGCACCCCTCCTTGGGAGTTGGAGGCTTGGGTGCTCGCCAGAGTGTATGAGTGGACGGCGCGCCGGAAGGCGCTCGGGGAGCGCCCGATTGCCGAAGAGCGGGAGGCCGTGCGGCGGGAGGCGAAGGACGCCATCGTCCTCCACTGGACGGAGGACCTCGCCAACGCCGCCTTTGGCCGCCGTACGTTGGACGCGCTCGGTCCGGTCCTGCGGAGCTGGCTCGAGCGGTCCCACGGTTTCCTCTCGTTCCGTTTGGTGCAGGTGTTGTCCGGCCATGGCTGTTTCGGATCGCACCTGCACCGGATCGGGAGGGAGGAGACCCCGGCGTGCCACGACTGCGGCGCGGCGGAGGACACGGCGCAGCACACCCTCGAGGTGTGCCCGGCTTGGTCCGAGCTGCGCCGCGGTGTGATCGCTGTGATCGGACAGGATCTCTCGCTTCCTGGCGTGGTCAACGCCATGCTGGGGAGCGAGGAGGCCTGGGCAGCGGTCGCCTCCTTTTGCGAGGACGTAATCTCGCAAAAGGAGGAGGCGGAGCGCGCGCGGGAGGACGACCCTCTCGCTGCGCCGCTCCGCAGACGAAGAAGGGGTCGGAGAAGGCGAGGTCCTCTCCCTCCTCACGGTGGCGACGGGCGGGCGACAGGCGCGGGGGTGCCTTCGCCCGCATTGCACCCGTCACCACCTTCGTCGGTCATTCCCGGGCCCGTGTCCCTCCCCACGGGGGGGACGTGAGGGGCCCGCCTTGTTAGGAATTCGTCGGCGGTGGACTGGAAGTAAAGGCTGTGCCGGTTTCCCAGTCCCCCGCCACTCGGACGAAGCGGGAGTGCCGCTGGGTCGTTTTAGTGGGTATACCAGGTCACACCGGGGAGTCCCACATAGCCCCCCCATCCCCCGATGGGAGGGTATGCGTAATGCATTTTTTCCCAGCGTCAAAAAAAAAAAAAAAAAAAAAAAAAAGGTTAGGTTGGGGGACCACCCCACAGTGCTTGCGTCCACGTCGCGTCCCCTGGAAACGACCCAGTTCTGACCACCGTAACGGAGTGGCAGACTGGGTTGGCCAAAGTGCACTGTGCTCTCGTAGCTTATTTTATCTTATTGTCTTGTGAACTACGAATCGTTGGAAATGCTTAAACCCACGAGGGACGCCTGCGGGCGGTTTTTAAAACAAAAAGGCCCTTCTCAGGGCCAACCCAAGGGCCCTTCTCAGGGCCACCCAAAAGGCCCTTCTCAGGGCCAACCCAAAGGCCCTTCTCAGGGCCAACCAAAAGGCCCTTCTCAGGGCCACTCCGACGCTCAGGCGTCAGAGGCTAGCCGCGCGCCATCTGCGGCTAGCTTGTTCGGAGGGGCGGACGAGTCGTCCGACAACGACTCACTCGTTTGTGTGTCGGATTCGGACGATTGTCGGTCGCGGAAGCGGGTCCACCTGAGCGGTGGGTCCGGGGGCTCCTCGGCCTCGGGGTCGACGGGGTTGTCGAAGGCGAAAAAGCCGACGGCGGCCGCGGACACCCATGTCGTTGGGCTCGCGGACGCCCAACGCCGGTTGGACCTGGCTCGGCGGGCGCAGCTCCAGCAAGAGCTGGAGGAGCGGGTGGCTTCCAGGGAGAAGCGGGCGCACGCTGCCCGGGCCAAGTCCGGGTACGGTGCGTCCCGCGTTCTTTACTCGGACCACTCCCTGGCCGAGCTGGAGAAAATGGCGGAGGAGGACGAGGAGGAGATTGTGGAGGTCGCCTCTAAGTCCTCCAACATGAAGGGGACCCTTCAAAAGGCCCTCAAATGCAGGGCCGCGAGCATGCGCGGAATCGTCGCGGAGCTGGTCCAGCGCAGGACCACCGACGAGACGCAACAACTGCAGGCGAGGATAGATCGCCTGCAGTCGGAGGTCAGCCAGCTTCATCAGAAGCTGGCTGAAGCCACGGCCCCGCCTCAACAGGCCAACACGGGCCATGCGGCAGAGGGCCCCGCCTCCAACCTTGAGGATATCATCCGCAAGGTGGTAATGGAGGAGAGGGCCTTCACAAGAGCCTGCTTGGCAGGAATTGAGGACCGGCTCTTGCCAGAGAAGCGCCTCCGACCGCCGCTTGCGGCGGATAAGAGGCGGTGTGGGCCGGGGCCGTCCTCGTCTCAGGCGGAAGACGCCCTTCTCCCTTCCACCACCCCGTCCAACGAGTGGACGGAAGTGGTCCGTAAGGGAAGGGGGAAAGCCAAAAGGACGGCGACGGTTCCTGTCGTCCCCGCCACCACCGCTCCCAGCCGGTCGCAGACGACCGGCAAGGAAAAGGGGAAGGGAAGGGGGAGGGGAGGGGGACGGCTGGTCCCCCCAAAAACCGCGGCCGTCGTGGTGACGCTCACCGCGGAGGCTGCGGGGCGAGGGGAGACGTACGCGTCCATTTTGGTGAGGGCGCGTGCAAATGCCGATCCCACCCAACTTGGGATCGGCAGTGTGGCTTGCCGGCGGACCCAAGCCGGGGCTCGAATATTCGAGTTCCCGGGGGCAGAGGGGAGTGCCCATGCGGACCTCTTCGCAGCCAAGCTGCAGGAGGTCATCGCGGATTCGGCCAAGGTGGCCCGACCGGTCAAGTCGGCGGCCATAGAGGTGATGGGCCTCGACGACTCCGTCACCAAGGAGGAGGTGGTGGCGGCGGTCGCAGCGATGGGGGGCTGTGGCGTCGCGGCGGTCCAAGGCCGGGACATAAGGCCCGGCCGCGGCGGCATGGGCACCATTCGCCTCGAGTGCCCGGTCGCCTCTGCCAAAGCCGTCCTTGCCAAGGGACGGCTCAAAGTCGGGTTCAGCTCGGGTGCAGTCCGGGCACTCGAGGACCAGCCTCTGCGGTGTTTCCGGTGCTTCGGCATCGGACACACCCGGCCCCTGTGTCCGTCCGCAGTAGACAGGACGGACATGTGCCTCCGCTGCGGCAAGGAAGGCCACAAAGCCGCTGCCTGCAAGGCCGCCACGCCGCACTGCGCGGTGTGTGCTGCCAGTGGCCGCCTGGCGGGCCACGTTATGAGGGGGAGGAACTGCAATCCTCCCCCTAGGCGAGGCAAAGCGCAGGTGCCGACCGGGCCTGCTGCTGCCGCTAGCACCGTCGTTCCTGCGGCGGCTGCGGAGGGGGGTGCGATGTCTGACTGATGGATAGGGTCGAACATCGCATCCTTCAGGCGAACACCAACCACTGCAGGGCAGCCCAGGATCTGCTGATGCAGACCATGGCTGAGTGGTTGGTGGATTTGGCGGTGGTCGCCGAGCCTTACTCGGTCCCTGAACGCTGGCTGGGCGACCGGGACGGCTCGGTGGCGTTGGTATCGCGGCCTTCCACAGACTCCCCTCCCCTCTCGCTCTTAGAGAGGGGACCGGGATACGTGGCCGCCGCGTGGGGGGACATGGCCCTGGTGGGGGTCTATTTCTCCCCAAACCGCCCTCTCTCGGACTTTGAGGATTTCCTCGAGGTCCTCACCGCAGTCGTAGGGAGGGCGGCGCCACGCCAGGTCGTGGTGTTGGGCGACCTGAACGCCAAGTCGGTGGCCTGGGGCAGCCCGGCCGCCGGTTGCAACGTCCGGGGGCGCGCCGTCGAGTTTTGGGCGGCCTCATGCGGTGTGTCCCTCCTCAACAGGGGGGCGGTCCACACGTGTGTGCGGCAACGGGGTGGGTCGGTGGTGGACGTCTCGTTTGCCACCCCCGCCCTAGCCGCCCGCGTCGTCAGCTGGCGGGTGGAGATGGTGGAGACCTTGTCGGACCACCGATACGTGCGGTTCGACATCTCCACCCAGGGGGGGGGGATGGCTCGCGCTGGGCAATCTCCCTTCCCACGGTGGGCACTCACCCGCCTGGACCGGGAGGCAGCCAAGGAGGCGGCCTTTCTCCAGGACTGGCTGTCGCCCCCTGTCGAGGTCCTGGACGTGGACGCCGCAGCGGTCCGGCTCAGGGGGTCCCTGACCGAGGTGTGCAACTCCAGCATGCCTCGGTCTCGCCGTCCGCCTCCCCGTCGTGCCGTCTATTGGTGGACGGAGGAGCTGGCGGGGCTCCGGGCCGCCTGCGTGGCGGCCAGAAGGGCCTACGCGCGGAGCCGACGGCGCAGCACCCAAAATCGAGTCCAGGCGGAAGAGGACCGCCTATACGCCTCTTACCGAGAGGCGACGACGGTCCTCAAATCCGCGATGGGTGCTGCGAAAGACTCGGCGAGGGCCGAGATGCTGGAGGAACTCGACAGGGATCCTTATGGGAGACCATACAAGGCGGCGCGGAACCAGCTGCGCCCCTGTGGTTCCCCACTGACGGAGACCCTCGAGCCTGCGTTGCTGGATGGGGTGGTCCGGTCCCTGTTTCCGCGCAGGACCGACTTCACCCCACCAACGATGGATCCCCCGCAAGGGTCGGCTTCGCCGGAGGAGGAAGTCCCCCCGGTGACGGCGGCGGAGTTCTACGCTGGGGTTCTCAGCCTCCGCGCGAAGAGGACGGCCCCCGGACCGGACGGCGTCCCCGCACGGGTGGTGGCGATCGCCGCCTCCGAAATGGAGGACAGGTTTCGGGACCTCTTCAGCGCGTGCTTAGCGGCTGGGAGGTTCCCGAAACTGTGGAAGGAGGGGCAGCTATGCCTCCTTCGGAAAGAGGGACGCCCGGTGGACTCCCCCTCGGCATACCGGCCCATCGTTCTGCTCGATGAGGTCGGTAAATTGTTCGAGGGGATCGTCGCCTCCCGGCTTGATAGCCTTTTGCGGGGGGTAGGGCCGGACCTGTCGGACGCCCAATTCGGTTTCCGTCGAGGGCGTTCGACGATCGATGCGCTGGCCCTACTCAAGGGCCAGGTGAAGGAGGCGGTGGAGGCGGGGGGTGGAGTGCTGGCAGTGTCGTTCGACATTGCCAACGCCTTCAACTCCGTGCCCCACTCGACGATATTGGAGGCGCTCCGGTATCACGGAGTGCCCCAATACCTGCGAAACCTCCTGGCCGGCTACTTGGAGGACCGAGAGGTCCTCCTCGTAGACAAGACGGCCACGGTGAGGCGGTACGGCGCAGAGTCCGGTGTTCCGCAGGGGTCGGTGCTTGGGCCGCCCCTTTGGAACATCGGGTTCGACTGGCTCCTGCGGGGAGCCCTCCTCCAGGGCACGAGTGTCATCTGCTACGCGGATGACACTCTTCTCACTGCCCGGGGGAGGAATTTCGCAGACGCGGCCTGTCTGGCCTCGGCTGGCGGATCCTTGGTCGCAGAGAGGATCCGCCGCCTAGGATTGAGGGTGGCGCTGCACAAGACCGAGGCCGTGTTCTTTCGTGGGCCTCGGCAGCGCTGCCCTCCCGACGCCCACATTGTCGTGGAGGGCGTCAGGATAGGGGTCCGGGCCCAGATGAAGTACCTGGGCCTGGTCCTGGACGACAGGTGGCGCTTCGGCCCGCACTTCAGCGGGCTGTCGACGCGCCTGTTGAAAACCGCCGACGCCCTCTCGTGGCTCCTCCCGAACCTGGGGGGGCCCAAGGCGAAATGCCGGCGCCTGTATGCCGGCATTTTGCGGAGCATGGCCCTTTACGGGGCCCCAATCTGGGCGGACTCCCTCAACAGGAGGGAGAATGCGACCGCCATCCGCAGGCCCCAAAGGGCTATTGCACTGCGGGTGGCGAGGGCCTACCGCTCGGTAGGCTTCTCGGCGGCGTGCGCTCTGGCCGGCACCCCTCCTTGGGAGTTGGAGGCTTGGGTGCTCGCCAGAGTGTATGAGTGGACGGCGCGCCGGAAGGCGCTCGGGGAGCGCCCGATTGCCGAAGAGCGGGAGGCCGTGCGGCGGGAGGCGAAGGACGCCATCGTCCTCCACTGGGCGGAGGACCTCGCCAACGCCGCCTTTGGCCGCCGTACGTTGGACGCGCTCGGTCCGGTCCTGCGGAGCTGGCTCGAGCGGTCCCACGGTTTCCTCTCGTTCCGTTTGGTGCAGGTGTTGTCCGGCCATGGCTGTTTCGGATCGCACCTGCACCGGATCGGGAGGGAGGAGACCCCGGCGTGCCACGACTGCGGCGCGGCGGAGGACACGGCGCAGCACACCCTCGAGGTGTGCCCGGCTTGGTCCGAGCTGCGCCGCGGTCTGATCGCTGTGATCGGACAGGATCTCTCGCTTCCTGGCGCGGTCAACGCCATGCTGGGGAGCGAGGAGGCCTGGGCAGCGGTCGCCTCCTTTTGCGAGGACGTAATCTCGCAAAAGGAAGAGGCGGAGCGCGCGCGGGAGGACGACCCTCTCGCTGCGCCGCTCCGCAGACGAAGAAGGGGTCGGAGAAGGCGAGGTCCTCTCCCTCCTCACGGTGGCGACGGGCGGGCGACAGGCGCGGGGGTGCCTTCGCCCGCATTGCACCCGTCACCACCTTCGTCGGTCATTCCCGGGCCCGTGTCCCTCCCCACGGGGGGGACATGAGTGGCCCGCCTTGTCGGGAATTCGTCGGCGGTGGACTGGAAGTAAAGGCTGTGCCGGTTTCCCAGTCCCCCGCCACTCGGACGAAGCGGGAGTGCCGCTGGGTCGTTTTAGTGGGTATACCGGGTCACACCGGGGAGTCCCACATAGCCCCCCCATCCCCCGATGGGAGGGTATGCGTAATGCATTTTTTCCCAGCGTCAAAAAAAAAAAAAAAAAAAAAAAAAAAAAAAAAAAAAAAAAAAAAAAAAAAAAAAAAAAGGTTAGGTTGGGGGACCACCCCACAGTGCTTGCGTCCACGTCGCGTCCCCTGGAAACGACCCAGTTCTGACCACCGTAACGGAGTGGCAGACTGGGTTGGCCAAAGTGCACTGTGCTCTCGTAGCTTATTTTATCTTATTGTCTTGTGAAGTACGAATAGTTTGGAATGCTTAAACCCACGAGGGACGCCTGCGGGCGGTTTTTAAAACAAAAAGGCCCTTCTCAGGGCCAACCCAAAGGCCCTTCTCAGGGCCACCCAAAAGGCCCTTCTCAGGGCCAACCCAAAGGCCCTTCTCAGGGCCAACCAAAAGGCCCTTCTCAGGGCCACTCCGACGCTCAGGCGTCAGAGGCTAGCCGCACGCCATCTGCGGCTAGCTTGTTCGGAGGGGCGGACGAGTCGTCCGACAACGACTCACTCGTTTGTGTGTCGGATTCGGACGATTGTCGGTCGCGGAAGCGGGTCCACCTGAGCGGTGGGTCCGGGGGCTCCTCGGCCTCGGGGTCGACGGGGTTGTCGAAGGCGAAAAAGCCGACGGCGGCCGCGGACACCCATGTCGTTGGGCTCGCGGACGCCCAACGCCGGTTGGACCTGGCTCGGCGGGCGCAGCTGCAGCAAGAGCTGGAGGAGCGGGTGGCTTCCAGGGAGAAGCGGGCGCACGCTGCCCGGGCCAAGTCCGGGTACGGTGCGTCCCGCGTTCTGTACTCGGACCACTCCCTGGCCGAGCTGCAAAAAATGGCGGAGGAGGACGAGGAGGAGATTGTAGAGGTCGCCTCTAAGTCCTCCAACTTGAAGGGGACCCTTCAAAAGGCCCTAAAATGCAGGGCCGCGAGCATGCGCGGTATCGTCGCGGAGCTGGTCCAGCGCAGGACCACCGACGAGACGCAACAACTGCAGGCGAGGATAGATCGCCTGCAGTCGGAGGTCAGCCAGCTTCATCAGAAGCTGGCTGAAGCCACGGCCCCGCCTCAACAGGCCAACACGGGCCATGCGGCAGAGGGCCCCGCCTCCAACCTTGAGGATATCATCCGCAAGGTGGTAATGGAGGAGAGGGCCTTCACAAGAGCCTGCTTGGCAGGTATAGAGGACCGGCTCTTGCCAGAGAAGCGCCTCCGACCGCCGCTTGCGGCGGATAAGAGGCGGTGCGGGCCGGGGCCGTCCTCATTCCAGGCGGAAGACGCCCTTCTCCCTTCCACCACCCCGTCCAACGAGTGGACGGAAGTGGTCCGTAAGGGGAAGGGCAAAGCCAAAAGGACGGCGACGGTCCCTGTCGTCCCCGCCACCACCGCTCCCAGCCGGTCGCAGACGACCGGCAAGGGAAAGGGGAAGGGGAAAGGGAGGGGAAAGGGACAACTGGTCCCCCCAAAAACCGCGGCCGTCGTGGTGACGCTCACCGCGGAGGCTGCGGGGCGAGGGGAGACGTACGCGTCCATTTTGGTGCGGGCGCGTGCAAATGCCGATCCCACCCAACTTGGGATCGGCAGTGTGGCTTGCCGGCGGACCCAAGCCGGGGCTCGAATATTCGAGTTCCCGGGGGCAGAGGGGAGTGCCCATGCGGACCTCTTCGCAGCCAAGCTGCAGGAGGTCATCGCGGATTCGGCCAAGGTGGCCCGACCGGTCAAGTCGGCGGCCATAGAGGTGATGGGCCTCGACGACTCCGTCACCAAGGAGGAGGTGGTGGCAGCGGTCGCAGCGATGGGGGGCTGTGGCGTCGCGGCGGTCCAAGGCCGGGACATAAGGCCCGGCCGCGGCGGCATGGGCACCATTCGCCTCGAGTGCCCGGTCGCCTCTGCCAAAGCCGTCCTTGCCAAGGGACGGCTCAAAGTCGGGTTCAGCTCGGGTGCAGTCCGGGCACTCGAGGACCAGCCTCTGCGGTGTTTCCGGTGCTTCGGCATCGGACACACCCGGCCCCTGTGTCCGTCCGCAGTAGACAGGACGGACATGTGCCTCCGCTGCGGCAAGGAAGGCCACAAAGCCGCTGCCTGCAAGGCCGCCACGCCGCACTGCGCGGTGTGTGCTGCCAGTGGCCGCCTGGCGGGCCACGTTATGAGGGGGAGGAACTGCAATCCTCCCTCTAGGCGAGGCAAAGCGCAGGTGCCGACCGGGCCTGCTGCTGCCGCTAGCACCGTCGTTCCTGCGGCGGCTGCGGAGGGGGGTGCGATGTCCGACTGATGGATAGGGTCGAACATCGCATCCTTCAGGCGAACACCAACCACTGCAGGGCAGCCCAGGATCTGCTGATGCAGACCATGGCTGAGTGGTTGGTGGATTTAGCGGTGGTCGCCGAGCCTTACTCGGTCCCTGACCGCTGGCTGGGCGACCGGGACGGCTCGGTGGCGTTGGTGTCGCGGCCTTCCACAGACTCCCCTCCCCTCTCGCTCTTAGAGAGGGGACCGGGATACGTGGCCGCCGCGTGGGGGGACATGGCCCTGGTGGGGGTCTATTTCTCCCCAAACCGCCCTCTCTCGGACTTTGAGGATTTCCTCGAGGTCCTCACCGCAGTCGTAGGGAGGGCGGCGCCACGCCAGGTCGTGGTGTTGGGCGACCTGAACGCCAAGTCGGTGGCCTGGGGCAGCCCGGCCGCCGGTTGCAACGTCCGGGGGCGCGCCGTCGAGTTTTGGGCGGCCTCATGCGGTGTGTCCCTCCTCAACAGGGGGGCGGTCCACACGTGTGTGCGGCAACGGGGTGGGTCGGTGGTGGACGTCTCGTTTGCCACCCCCGCCCTAGCCGCCCGCGTCGTCAGCTGGCGGGTGGAGATGGTGGAGACCTTGTCGGACCACCGATACGTGCGGTTCGACATCTCCACCCAGGGGGGGGGTATGGCTCGCGCTGGGCAATCTCCCTTCCCACGGTGGGCACTCACCCGCCTGGACCGGGAGGCAGCCAAGGAGGCGGCCTTTCTCCAGGACTGGCTGTCGCCCCCTGTCGAGGTCCTGGACGTGGACGCCGCAGCGGTCCGGCTCAGGGGGTCCCTGACCGAGGTGTGCAACTCCAGCATGCCTCGGTCTCGCCGTCCGCCTCCCCGTCGAGCCGTCTATTGGTGGACGGAGGAGCTGGCGGGGCTCCGGGCCGCCTGCGCGGCGGCCAGAAGGGCCTACGCGCGGAGCCGACGGCGCAGCACCCAAAATCGAGTCCAGGCGGAAGAGGACCGCCTATACGCCTCTTACCGAGAGGCGACGACGGTCCTCAAATCCGCGATGGGTGCTGCGAAAGACTCGGCGAGGGCCGAGATGCTGGAGGAACTCGACAGGGATCCTTATGGGAGACCATACAAGGCGGCGCGGAACCAGCTGCGCCCCTGTGGTCCCCCACTGACGGAGTCCCTCGAGCCAGCGTTGCTGGATGGGGTGGTCCGGTCCCTGTTTCCGCGCAGGACCGACTTCACCCCACCAACGATGGATCCCCCGCAAGGGTCGGCTTCGCCGGAGGAGGAGGTCCCCCCGGTGACGGCGGCGGAGTTCTACGCTGGGGTTCTCAGCCTCCGCGCGAAGAAGACGGCCCCCGGACCGGACGGCGTCCCCGCACGGGTGGTGGCGATCGCCGCCTCCGAAATGGAGGACAGGTTTCGGGACCTCTTCAGCGCGTGCTTAACGGCTGGGAGGTTCCCGAAATTGTGGAAGGAGGGGCAGCTATGCCTCCTCCGAAAGGAGGGACGCCCGGTGGACTCCCCCTCGGCATACCGGCCCATCGTTCTGCTCGATGAGGTCGGTAAATTGTTCGAGGGGATTGTCGCCTCCCGGCTTGATAGCCTTTTGCGGGGGGTAGGGCCGGACCTGTCGGACGCCCAATTCGGTTTCCGTCGAGGGCGTTCGACGATCGATGCACTGGCCCTACTCAAGGGCCAGGTGAAGGAGGCGGTGGAGGCGGGGGGCGGAGTGCTGGCAGTGTCGTTCGACATTGCCAACGCCTTCAACACCGTGCCCCACTCGACGATATTGGAGGCGCTCCGGTATCACGGAGTGCCCCAATACCTGCGAAACCTCCTGGCCAGCTACTTGGAGGACCGAGAGGTCCTCTTCGTGGACAAGACGGCCACGGTGAGGCGGTACGGCGCAGAGTCCGGTGTTCCGCAGGGGTCGGTGCTTGGACCGCCCCTTTGGAACATCGGGTTCGACTGGCTCCTGCGGGGAGCCCTCCTCCAGGGCACGAGTGTCATCTGCTACGCGGATGACACTCTCCTCACTGCCCGGGGGAGGAATTTCGCAGACGCGGCCTGTCTGGCCTCGGCTGGCGGATCCTTGGTCGCAGAGAGGATCCGCCGCCTAGGATTGAGGGTGGCGCTGCACAAGACCGAGGCCGTGTTCTTTCGTGGGCCTCGGCAGCGCTGCCCTCCCGACGCCCACATTGTCGTAGAGGGCGTCAGGATAGGGGTCCGGGCCCAGATGAAGTACCTGGGCCTGGTCCTGGACGACAGGTGGCGCTTCGGCCCGCACTTCAGCGGGCTGTCGACGCGCCTGTTGAAAACCGCCGACGCCCTCTCGTGGCTCCTCCCGAACCTGGGGGGGCCAAAGGCGAAATGCCGACGCCTGTATGCCGGCATTCTGCGGAGCATGGCCCTTTACGGGGCCCCAATCTGGGCGGACTCCCTCAACAGGAGGGAGAATGCGACCGCCATCCGCAGGCCCCAAAGGGCTATTGCACTGCGGGTGGCGAGGGCCTACCGCTCGGTAGGCTTCTCGGCGGCGTGCGCTCTGGCCGGCACCCCTCCTTGGGAGTTGGAGGCTTGGGTGCTCGCCAGAGTGTATGAGTGGACGGCGCGCCGGAAGGCGCTCGGGGAGCGCCCGATTGCCGAAGAGCGGGAGGCCGTGCGGCGGGAGGCGAAGGACGCCATCGTCCTCCACTGGGCGGAGGACCTCGCCAACGCCGCCTTTGGCCGCCGTACGTTGGACGCGCTCGGTCCGGTCCTGCGGAGCTGGCTCGAGCGGTCCCACGGTTTCCTCTCGTTCCGTTTGGTGCAGGTGTTGTCCGGCCATGGCTGTTTCGGATCGCACCTGCACCGGATCGGGAGGGAGGAGACCCCGGCGTGCCACGACTGCGGCGCGGCGGAGGACACGGCGCAGCACACCCTCGAGGTGTGCCCGGCTTGGTCCGAGCTGCGCCGCGGTCTGATCGCTGTGATCGGACAGGATCTCTCGCTTCCTGGCGCGGTCAACGCCATGCTGGGGAGCGAGGAGGCCTGGGCAGCGGTCGCCTCCTTTTGCGAGGACGTAATCTCGCAAAAGGAGGAGGCGGAGCGCGCGCGGGAGGACGACCCTCTCGCTGCGCCGCTCCGCAGACGAAGAAGGGGTCGGAGAAGGCGAGGTCCTCTCCCTCCTCACGGTGGCGACGGGCGGGCGACAGGCGCGGGGGTGCCTTCGCCCGCATTGCACCCGTCACCACCTTCGTCGGTCATTCCCGGGCCCGTGTCCCTCCCCACGGGGGGGACGTGAGGGGCCCGCCTTGTGAGGAATTCGTCGGCGGTGGACTGGAAGTAAAGGCTGTGCCGGTTTCCCAGTCCCCCGCCACTCGGACGAAGCGGGAGTGCCGCTGGGTCGTTTTAGTGGGTATACCGGGTCACACCGGGGAGTCCCACATAGCCCCCCCATCCCCCGATGGGAGGGTATGCGTAATGCATTTTTTCCCAGCGTCAAAAAAAAAAAAAAAAAAAAAAAAAAAAAAAAAAAAAAAAAAAAAAAAATAAAAAAAAAGGTTAGGTTAGGTTAGGTTAGGTTAGGTTGGGGGACCACCCCACAGTGCTTGCGTCCACGTCGCGTCCCCTGGAAACGACCCAGTTCTGACCACCGTAACGGAGTGGCAGACTGGGTTGGCCAAAGTGCACTGTGCTCTCGTAGCTTATTTTATCTTATTATTGTCTTGTGAACTACGAATCGTTGGAAATGCTTAAACCCACGAGGGACGCCTGCGGGCGGTTTTTAAAACAAAAAGGCCCTTCTCAGGGCCAACCCAAAGGCCCTTCTCAGGGCCATCCAAAAGGCCCTTCTCAGGGCCAACCCAAAGGCCCTTCTCAGGGCCAACCAAAAGGCCCTTCTCAGGGCCACTCCGACGCTCAGGCGTCAGAGGCTAGCCGCGCGCCATCTGCGGCTAGCTTGTTCGGAGGGGCGGACGAGTCGTCCGACAACGACTCACTCGTTTGTGTGTCGGATTCGGACGATTGTCGGTCGCGGAAGCGGGTCCACCTGAGCGGTGGGTCCGGGGGCTCCTCGGCCTCGGGGTCGACGGGGTTGTCGAAGGCGAAAAAGCCGACGGCGGCCGCGGACACCCATGCCGTTGGGCTCGCGGACGCCCAACGCCGGTTGGACCTGGCTCGGCGGGCGCAGCTCCAGCAAGAGCTGGAGGAGCGGGTGGCTTCCAGGGAGAAGCGGGCGCACGCTGCCCGGGCCAAGTCCGGGTACGGTGCGTCCCGCGTTCTGTATTCGGACCACTCCCTGGCCGAGCTGGAAAAAATGGCGGAGGAGGACGAGGAGGAGATTGTAGAGGTCGCCTCTAAGTCCTCCAACATGAAGGGGACCCTTCAAAAGGCACTAAAATGCAGGGCCGCGAGCATGCGCGGTATCGTCGCGGAGCTGGTCCAGCGCAGGACCACCGACGAGACGCAACAACTGCAGGCGAGGATAGATCGCCTGCAGTCGGAGGTCAGCCAGCTTCATCAGAAGCTGGCTGAAGCCACGGCCCCGCCTCAACAGGCCAACACGGGCCATGCGGCAGAGGGCCCCGCCTCCAACCTTGAGGATATCATCCGCAAGGTGGTAATGGAGGAGAGGGCCTTCACAAGAGCCTGCTTGGCAGGTATAGAGGACCGGCTCTTGCCAGAGAAGCGCCTCCGACCGCCGCTTGCGGCGGATAAGAGGCGGTGCGGGCCGGGGCCGTCCTCATTCCAGGCGGAAGACGCCCTTCTCCCTTCCACCACCCCGTCCAACGAGTGGACGGAAGTGGTCCGTAAGGGGAAGGGCAAAGCCAAAAGGACGGCGACGGTCCCTGTCGTCCCCGCCACCACCGCTCCCAGCCGGTCGCAGACGACCAGCAAGGGAAAGGGGAAGGGGAAAGGGAGGGGAAAGGGACAACTGGTCCCCCCAAAAACCGCGGCCGTCGTGGTGACGCTCACCGCGGAGGCTGCGGGGCGAGGGGAGACGTACGCGTCCATTTTGGTGCGGGCGCGTGCAAATGCCGATCCCACCCAACTTGGGATCGGCAGTGTGGCTTGCCGGCGGACCCAAGCCGGGGCTCGAATATTCGAGTTCCCGGGGGCAGAGGGGAGTGCCCATGCGGACCTCTTCGCAGCCAAGCTGCAGGAGGTCATCGCGGATTCGGCCAAGGTGGCCCGACCGGTCAAGTCGGCGGCCATAGAGGTGATGGGCCTCGACGACTCCGTCACCAAGGAGGAGGTGGTGGCGGCGGTCGCAGCGATGGGGGGCTGTGGCGTCGCGGCGGTCCAAGGCCGGGACATAAGGCCCGGCCGCGGCGGCATGGGCACCATTCGCCTCGAGTGCCCGGTCGCCTCTGCCAAAGCCGTCCTTGCCAAGGGACGGCTCAAAGTCGGGTTCAGCTCGGGTGCAGTCCGGGCACTCGAGGACCAGCCTCTGCGGTGTTTCCGGTGCTTCGGCATCGGACACACCCGGCCCCTGTGTCCGTCCGCAGTAGACAGGACGGACATGTGCCTCCGCTGCGGCAAGGAAGGCCACAAAGCCGCTGCCTGCAAGGCCGCCACGCCGCACTGCGCGGTGTGTGCTGCCAGTGGCCGCCTGGCGGGCCACGTCATGAGAGGGAGGAACTGCAATCCTCCCCCTAGGCGAGGCAAAGCGCAGGCGCCGACCGGGCCTGCTGCTGCCGCTAGCACCGTCGTTCCTGCGGCGGCTGCGGAGGGGGGTGCGATGTCCGACTGATGGATAGGGTCGAACATCGCATCCTTCAGGCGAACACCAACCACTGCAGGGCAGCCCAGGATCTGCTGATGCAGACCATGGCTGAGTGGTTGGTGGACTTGGCGGTGGTCGCCGAGCCTTACTCGGTCCCTGACCGTTGGCTGGGCGACCGGGACGGCTCGGTGGCGTTGGTGTCGCGGCCTTCCACAGACTCCCCTCCCCTCTCGCTCATAGAGAGGGGACCGGGATATGTGGCCGCCGCGTGGGGGGACATGGCCCTGGTGGGGGTCTATTTCTCCCCAAACCGCCCTCTCTCGGACTTTGAGGATTTCCTCGAGGTCCTCACCGCAGTCGTAGGGAGGGCGGCGCCACGCCAGGTCGTGGTGTTGGGCGACCTGAACGCCAAGTCGGTGGCCTGGGGCAACCCGGCCGCCGGTTGCAACGTCCGGGGACGCGCCGTCGAGTTTTGGGCGGCCTCATGCGGTGTGTCCCTCCTCAACAGGGGGGCGGTCCACACGTGCGTGCGGCAACGGGGTGGGTCGGTGGTGGACGTCTCGTTTGCCACCCCCGCCCTAGCCGCCCGCGTCGTCAGCTGGCGGGTGGAGATGGTGGAGACCTTGTCGGACCACCGATACGTGCGGTTCGACATCTCCACCCAGGGGGGGGGGATGGCTCGCGCTGGGCAATCTCCCTTCCCACGGTGGGCACTCACCCGCCTGGACCGGGAGGCAGCCAAGGAGGCGGCCTTTCTCCAGGACTGGCTGTCGCCCCCTGTCGAGGTCCTGGACGTGGACGCCGCAGCGGTCCGGCTCAGGGGGTCCCTGACAGAGGTGTGCAACTCCAGCATGCCTCGGTCTCGCCGTCCGCCTCCCCGTCGTGCCGTCTATTGGTGGACGGAGGAGCTGGCGGGGCTCCGGGCCGCCTGCGTGGCGGCCAGAAGGGCCTACGCGCGGAGCCGACGGCGCAGCACCCAAAATCGAGTCCAGGCGGAAGAGGACCGCCTATACGCCTCTTACCGAGAGGCGACGACGGTCCTCAAATCCGCGATGGGTGCTGCGAAAGACTCGGCGAGGGCCGAGATGCTGGAGGAACTCGACAGGGATCCTTATGGGAGACCATACAAGGCGGCGCGGAACCAGCTGCGCCCCTGTGGTCCCCCACTGACGGAGACCCTCGAGCCAGCGTTGCTGGATGGGGTGGTCCGGTCCCTGTTTCCGCGCAGTACCGACTTCACCCCACCAACGATGGATCCCCCGCAAGGGTCGGCTTCGCCGGAGGAGGAGGTCCCCCCGGTGACGGCGGCGGAGTTCTACGCTGGGGTTCTCAGCCTCCGCGCGAAGAAGACGGCCCCCGGACCGGACGGCGTCCCCGCACGGGTGGTGGCGATCGCCGCCTCCGAAATGGAGGACAGGTTTCGGGACCTCTTCAGCGCGTGCTTAACGGCTGGGAGGTTCCCGAAACTGTGGAAGGAGGGGCAGCTTTGCCTCCTCCGAAAGGAGGGACGCCCGGTGGACTCCCCCTCGGCATACCGGCCCATCGTTCTGCTCGATGAGGTCGGTAAATTGTTCGAGGGGATTGTCGCCTCCCGGCTTGATAGCCTTTTGCGGGGGGTAGGGCCGGACCTGTCGGACGCCCAATTCGGTTTCCGTCGAGGGCGTTCGACGATCGATGCGCTGGCCCTACTCAAGGGCCAGGTGAAGGAGGCGGTGGAGGCGGGGGGCGGAGTGCTGGCAGTGTCGTTCGACATTGCCAACGCCTTCAACTCCGTGCCCCACTCGACGATATTGGAGGCGCTCCGGTATCACGGAGTGCCCCAATACCTACGAAACCTCCTGGCCAGCTACTTGGAGGACCGAGAGGTCCTCTTCGTGGACAAGACGGCCACGGTGAGGCGGTACGGCGCAGAGTCCGGTGTTCCGCAGGGGTCGGTGCTTGGACCGCCCCTTTGGAACATCGGGTTCGACTGGCTCCTGCGGGGAGCCCTCCTCCAGGGCACGAGTGTCATCTGCTACGCGGATGACACTCTCCTCACTGCCCGGGGGAGGAATTTCGCAGACGCGGCCTGTCTGGCCTCGGCTGGCGGATCCTTGGTCGCAGAGAGGATCCGCCGCCTAGGATTGAGGGTGGCGCTGCACAAGACCGAGGCCGTGTTCTTTCGTGGGCCTCGGCAGCGCTGCCCTGCCGACGCCCACATTGTCGTAGAGGGCGTCAGGATAGGGGTCCGGGCCCAGATGAAGTACCTGGGCCTAGTCCTGGACGACAGGTGGCGCTTCGGCCCGCACTTCAGCGGGCTGTCGACGCGCCTGTTGAAAACCGCGGACGCCCTCTCGTGGCTCCTCCCGAACCTGGGGGGGCCCAAGGCAAAATGCCGGTGCCTGTATGCCGGCATTTTGCGGAGCATGGCCCTTTACGGGGCTCCAATCTGGGCGGACTCCCTCAACAGGAGGGAGAATGCGACCGCCATCCGCAGGCCCCAAAGGGCTATTGCACTGCGGGTGGCGAGGGCCTACCGCTCGGTAGGCTTCTCGGCGGCGTGCGCTCTGGCCGGCACCCCTCCTTGGGAGTTGGAGGCTTGGGTGCTCGCCAGAGTGTATGAGTGGACGGCGCGCCGGAAGGCGCTCGGGGAGCGCCCGATTGCCGAAGAGCGGGAGGCCGTGCGGCGGGAGGCGAAGGACGCCATCGTCCTCCACTGGGCGGAAGACCTCGCTAACGCCGCCTTTGGCCGCCGTACGTTGGACGCGCTCGGTCCGGTCCTGCGGAGCTGGCTCGAGCGGTCCCACGGTTTCCTCTCGTTCCGTTTGGTGCAGGTGTTGTCCGGCCATGGCTGTTTCGGATCGCACCTGCACCGGATCGGGAGGGAGGAGACCCCGGCGTGCCACGACTGCGGCGCGGCGGAGGACACGGCGCAGCACACCCTCGAGGTGTGCCCGGCTTGGTCCGAGCTGCGCCGCGGTCTGATCGCTGTGGTCGGACAGGATCTCTCGCTTCCTGGCGCGGTCAACGCCATGCTGGGGAGCGAGGAGGCCTGGGCAGCGGTCGCCTCCTTTTGCGAGGACGTAATCTCGCAAAAGGAGGAGGCGGAGCGCGCGCGGGAGGACGACCCTCTCGCTGCGCCGCTCCGCAGACGAAGAAGGGGTCGGAGAAGGCGAGGTCCTCTCCCTCCTCATGGTGGCGACGGGCGGGCGACAGGCGCGGGGGTGCCTTCGCCCGCATTGCACCCGTCACCACCTTCGTCGGTCATTCCCGGGCCCGTGTCCCTCCCCACGGGGGGGACATGAGGGGCCCGCCTTGTCGGGAATTCGTCGGCGGTGGACTGGAAGTAAAGGCTGTGCCGGTTTCCCAGTCCCCCGCCACTCGGACGAAGCGGGAGTGCCGCTGGGTCGTTTTAGTGGGTATACCGGGTCACACCGGGGAGTCCCACATAGCCCCCCCATCCCCCGATGGGAGGGTATGCGTAATGCATTTTTTCCCAGCGTCAAAAAAAAAAAAAAAAAAAAAAAAAAAAAAAAAAAAAAAAAAAAAAAAAAAAAAAAAAGGTTCCCGGGGGAGGAACTTTGCGGACGCGGCCTGTCTGGCCTCGGCTGGCGGATCCTTGGTCGCAGAGAGGATCCGCCGCCTAGGATTGAGGGTGGCGCTGCACAAGACCGAGGCCGTGTTCTTTCGTGGGCCTCGGCAGCGCTGCCCTCCCGACGCCCACATTGTCGTAGAGGGCGTCAGGATAGGGGTCCGGGCCCAGATGAAGTACCTGGGCCTGGTCCTGGACGACAGGTGGCGCTTCGGCCCGCACTTCAGCGGGCTGTCGACGCGCCTGTTGAAGACCGCCGACGCCCTCTCGTGGCTCCTCCCGAACCTGGGGGGGCCCAAGGCGAAATGCCGGCGCCTGTATGCCGGCATTTTGCGGAGCATGGCCCTTTACGGGGCTCCAATCTGGGCGGACTCCCTCAACAGGAGGGAGAATGCGACCGCCATCCGCAGGCCCCAAAGGGCTATTGCACTGCGGGTGGCGAGGGCCTACCGCTCGGTAGGCTTCTCGGCGGCGTGCGCTCTGGCCGGCACCCCTCCTTGGGAGTTGGAGGCTTGGGTGCTCGCCAGAGTGTATGAGTGGACGGCGCGCCGGAAGGCGCTCGGGGAGCGCCCGATCGCCGAAGAGCGGGAGGCCGTGCGGCGGGAGGCGAAGGACGCCATCGTCCTCCACTGGGCGGAGGACCTCGCCAACGCCGCCTTTGGCCGCCGTACGTTGGACGCGCTCGGTCCGGTCCTGCGGAGCTGGCTCGAGCGGTCCCACGGTTTCCTCTCGTTCCGTTTGGTGCAGGTGTTGTCCGGCCATGGCTGTTTCGGATCGCACCTGCACCGGATCGGGAGGGAGGAGACCCCGGCGTGCCACGACTGCGGCGCGGCGGAGGACACGGCGCAGCACACCCTCGAGGTGTGCCCGGCTTGGTTCGAGCTGCGCCGCGGTCTGATCGCTGTGATCGGACAGGATCTCTCGCTTCCTGGCGCGGTCAACGCCATGCTGGGGAGCGAGGAGGCCTGGGCAGCGGTCGCCTCCTTTTGCGAGGACGTAATCTCGCAAAAGGAGGAGGCGGAGCGCGCGCGGGAGGACGACCCTCTCGCTGCGCCGCTCCGCAGACGAAGAAGGGGTCGGAGAAGGCGAGGTCCTCTCCCTCCTCACGGTGGCGACGGGCGGGCGACAGGCGCGGGGGTGCCTTCGCCCGCGTTGCACCCGTCACCACCTTCGTCGGTCATTCCCGGGCCCGTGTCCCTCCCCACGGGAGGGACGTGAGGGGCCCGCCTTGTTAGGAATTCGTCGGCGGTGGACTGGAAGTAAAGGCTGTGCCGGTTTCCCAGTCCCCCGCCACTCGGACGAAGCGGGAGTGCCGCTGGGTCGTTTTAGTGGGTATACCGGGTCACACCGGGGAGTCCCACATAACCCCCCCATCCCCCGATGGGAGGGTATGCGTAATGCATTTTTTCCCAGCGTCAAAAAAAAAAAAAAAAAAAAAAAAAAAAAAAAAAAAAAAAAAAAAAAGGTTAGGTTAGGTTGGGGGACCACCCCACAGTGCTTGCGTCCACGTCGCGTCCCCTGGAAACGACCCAGTTCTGACCACCGTAACGGAGTGGCAGACTGGGTTGGCCAAAGTGCACTGTGCTCTCGTAGCTTATTTTATCTTATTGTCTTGTGAACTACGAATCGTTGGAAATGCTTAAACCCACGAGGGACGCCTGCGGGCGGTTTTTAAAACAAAAAGGCCCTTCTCAGGGCCAACCCAAAGGCCCTTCTCAGGGCCACCCAAAAGGCCCTTCTCAGGGCCAACCCAAAGGCCCTTCTCAGGGCCAACCAAAAGGCCCTTCTCAGGGCCAACCAAAAGGCCCTTCTCAGGGCCACTCCGACGCTCAGGCGTCAGAGGCTAGCCGCGCGCCATCTGCGGCTAGCTTGTTCGGAGGGGCGGACGAGTCGTCCGACAACGACTCACTCGTTTGTGTGTCGGATTCGGACGATTGTCGGTCGCGGAAGCGGGTCCACCTGAGCGGTGGGTCCGGGGGCTCCTCGGCCTCGGGGTCGACGGGGTTGTCGAAGGCGAAAAAGCCGACGGCGGCCGCGGACACCCATGTCGTTGGGCTCGCGGACGCCCAACGCCGGTTGGACCTGGCTCGGCGGGCGCAGCTCCAGCAAGAGCTGGAGGAGCGGGTGGCTTCCAGGGAGAAGCGGGCGCACGCTGCCCGGGCCAAGTCCGGGTACGGTGCGTCCCGCGTTCTTTACTCGGACCACTCCCTGGCCGAGCTGGAGAAAATGGCGGAGGAGGACGAGGAGGAGATTGTGGAGGTCGCCTCTAAGTCCTCCAACATGAAGGGGACCCTTCAAAAGGCCCTCAAATGCAGGGCCGCGAGCATGCGCGGAATCGTCGCGGAGCTAGTCCAGCGCAGGACCACCGACGAGACGCAACAACTGCAGGCGAGGATAGATCGCCTGCAGTCGGAGGTCAGCCAGCTTCATCAGAAGCTGGCTGAAGCCACGGCCCCGCCTCAACAGGCCAACACGGGCCATGCGGCAGAGGGCCCCGCCTTCAACCTTGAGGATATCATCCGCAAGGTGGTAATGGAGGAGAGGGCCTTCACAAGAGCCTGCTTGGCAGGAATTGAGGACCGGCTCTTGCCAGAGAAGCGCCTCCGACCGCCGCTTGCGGCGGATAAGAGGCGGTGTGGGCCGGGGCCGTCCTCGTCTCAGGCGGAAGACGCCCTTCTCCCTTCCACCACCCCGTCCAACGAGTGGACGGAAGTGGTCCGTAAGGGAAAGGGGAAAGCCAAAAAGACGGCGACGGTTCCTGTCGTCCCCGCCACCACCGCTCCCAGCCGGTCGCAGACGACCGGCAAGGGAAAGGGGAAGGGAAGGGGGAGGGGAGGGGGACGGCTGGTCCCCCCAAAAACCGCGGCCGTCGTGGTGACGCTCACCGCGGAGGCTGCGGGGCGAGGGGAGACGTACGCGTCCATTTTGGTGCGGGCGCGTGCAAATGCCGATCCCACCCAACTTGGGATCGGCAGTGTGGCTTGCCGGCGGACCCAAGCCGGGGCTCGAATATTCGAGTTCCCGGGGGCAGAGGGGAGTGCCCATGCGGACCTCTTCGCAGCCAAGCTGCAGGAGGTCATCGCGGATTCGGCCAAGGTGGCCCGACCGGTCAAGTCGGCGGCCATAGAGGTGATGGGCCTCGACGACTCCGTCACCAAGGAGGAGGTGGTGGCGGCGGTCGCAGCGATGGGGGGCTGTGGCGTCGCGGCGGTCCAAGGCCGGGACATAAGGCCCGGCCGCGGCGGCATGGGCACCATTCGCCTCGAGTGCCCGGTCGCCTCTGCCAAAGCCGTCCTTGCCAAGGGACGGCTCAAAGTCGGGTTCAGCTCGGGTGCAGTCCGGGCACTCGAGGACCAGCCTCTGCGGTGTTTCCGGTGCTTCGGCATCGGACACACCCGACCCCTGTGTCCGTCCGCAGTAGACAGGACGGACATGTGCCTCCGCTGCGGCAAGGAAGGCCACAAAGCCGCTGCCTGCAAGGCCGCCACGCCGCACTGCGCGGTGTGTGCTGCCAGTGGCCGCCTGGCGGGCCACGTTATGAGGGGGAGGAACTGCAATCCTCCCCCTAGGCGAGGCAAGGCGCAGGTGCCGACCGGGCCTGCTGCTGCCGCTAGCACCGTCGTTCCTGCGGCGGCTGCGGAGGGGGGTGCGATGTCCGACTGATGGATAGGGTCGAACATCGCATCCTTCAGGCGAACACCAACCACTGCAGGGCAGCCCAGGATCTGCTGATGCAGACCATGGCTGAGTGGTTGGTGGACTTGGCGGTGGTCGCCGAGCCTTACTCGGTACCTGACCGTTGGCTGGGCGACCGGGACGGCTCGGTGGCGTTGGTGTCGCGGCCTTCCACAGACTCCCCTCCCCTCTCGCTCTTAGAGAGGGGACCGGGATACGTGGCCGCCGCGTGGGGGGACATGGCCCTGGTGGGGGTCTATTTCTCCCCAAACCGGCCTCTCTCGGACTTTGAGGATTTCCTCGAGGTCCTCACCGCGGTCGTAGGGAGGGCGGCGCCACGTCAGGTCGTGGTGTTGGGCGACCTGAACGCCAAGTCGGTGGCCTGGGGCAACCCGGCCGCCGGTTGCAACGTCCGGGGACGCGCCGTCGAGTTTTGGGCGGCCTCATGCGGTGTGTCCCTCCTCAACAGGGGGGCGGTCCACACGTGTGTGCGGCAACGGGGTGGGTCGGTGGTGGACGTCTCGTTTGCCACCCCCGCCCTAGCCGCCCGCGTCGTCAGCTGGCGGGTGGAGATGGTGGAGACCTTGTCGGACCACCGATACGTGCGGTTCGACATCTCCACCCAGGGGGGGGGGATGGCTCGCGCTGGGCAATCTCCCTTCCCACGGTGGGCACTCACCCGCCTGGACCGGGAGGCAGCCAAGGAGGCGGCCTTTCTCCAGGACTGGCTGTCGTCCCCTGTCGAGGTCCTGGACGTGGACGCCGCAGCGGTCCGGCTCAGGGGGTCCCTGACAGAGGTGTGCAACTCCAGCATGCCTCGGTCTCGCCGTCCGCCTCCCCGTCGTGCCGTCTATTGGTGGACGGAGGAGCTGGCGGGGCTCCGGGCCGCCTGCGTGGCGGCCAGGAGGGCCTACGCGCGGAGCCGACGGCGCAGCACCCAAAATCGAGTCCAGGCAGAAGAGGACCGCCTATACGCCTCTTACCGAGACGCGACGACGGTCCTCAAATCCGCGATGGGTGCTGCGAAAGACTCGGCGAGGGCCGAGATGCTGGAGGAACTCGACAGGGATCCTTATGGGAGACCATACAAGGCGGCGCGGAACCAGCTGCGCCCCTGTGGTCCCCCACTGACGGAGACCCTCGAGCCAGCGTTGCTGGATGGGGTGGTCCGGTCCCTGTTTCCGCGCAGGACCGACTTCACCCCACCAACGATGGATCCCCCGCAAGGGTCGGCTTCGCCGGAGGAGGAGGTCCCCCCGGTGACGGCGGCGGAGTTCTACGCTGGGGTTCTCAGCCTCCGCGCGAAGAAGACGGCCCCCGGACCGGACGGCGTCCCCGCACGGGTGGTGGCGATCGCCGCCTCCGAAATGGAGGACAGGTTTCGGGACCTCTTCAGCGCGTGCTTAACGGCTGGGAGGTTCCCGAAACTGTGGAAGGAGGGGCAGCTATGCCTCCTCCGAAAGGAGGGACGCCCGGTGGACTCCCCCTCGGCATACCGGCCCATCGTTCTGCTCGATGAGGTCGGTAAATTGTTCGAGGGGATTGTCGCCTCCCGGCTTGATAGCCTTTTGCGGGGGGTAGGGCCGGACCTGTCGGACGCCCAATTCGGTTTCCGTCGAGGGCGTTCGACGATTGATGCGCTGGCCCTACTCAAGGGCCAGGTGAAGGAGGCGGTGGAGGCGGGGGGCGGAGTGCTGGCGGTGTCGTTCGACATTGCCAACGCCTTCAACTCCGTGCCCCACTCGACGATATTGGAGGCGCTCCGGTATCACGGAGTGCCCCAATACCTGCGAAACCTCCTGGCCAGCTACTTAGAGGACCGAGAGGTCCTCCTCGTGGACAAGACGGCCACGGTGAGGCGGTATGGCGCAGAGTCCGGTGTTCCGCAGGGGTCGGTGCTTGGGCCGCTCCTTTGGAACATCGGGTTCGACTGGCTCCTGCGGGGAGCCCTCCTCCAGGGCACGAGTGTCATCTGCTACGCGGATGACACTCTCCTCACTGCCCGGGGGAGGAATTTCGCAGACGCGGCCTGTCTGGCCTCGGCTGGCGGATCCTTGGTCGCAGAGAGGATCCGCCGCCTAGGATTGAGGGTGGCGCTGCACAAGACCGAGGCCGTGTTCTTTCGTGGGCCTCGGCAGCGCTGCCCTCCCGACGCCCACATTGTCGTAGAGGGCGTCAGGATAGGGGTCCGGGCCCAGATGAAGTACCTGGGCCTGGTCCTGGACGACAGGTGGCGCTTCGGCCCGCACTTCAGCGGGCTGTCGACGCGCCTGTTGAAGACCGCCGACGCCCTCTCGTGGCTCCTCCCGAACCTGGGGGGGCCCAAGGCGAAATGCCGGCGCCTGTATGCCGGCATTTTGCGGAGCATGGCCCTTTACGGGGCTCCAATCTGGGCGGACTCCCTCAACAGGAGGGAGAATGCGACCGCCATCCGCAGGCCCCAAAGGGCTATTGCACTGCGGGTGGCGAGGGCCTACCGCTCGGTAGGCTTCTCGGCGGCGTGCGCTCTGGCCGGCACCCCTCCTTGGGAGTTGGAGGCTTGGGTGCTTGCCAGAGTGTATGAGTGGACGGCGCGCCGGAAGGCGCTCGGGGAGCGCCCGATTGCCGAAGAGCGGGAGGCCGTGCGGCGGGAGGCGAAGGACGCCATCGTCCTCCACTGGGCGGAGGACCTCGCCAACGCCGCCTTTGGCCGCCGTACGTTGGACGCGCTCGGTCCGGTCCTGCGGAGCTGGCTCGAGCGGTCCCACGGTTTCCTCTCGTTCCGTTTGGTGCAGGTGTTGTCCGGCCATGGCTGTTTCGGATCGCACCTGCACCGGATCGGGAGGGAGGAGACCCCGGCGTGCCACGACTGCGGCGCGGCGGAGGACACGGCGCAGCACACCCTCGAGGTGTGCCCGGCTTGGTCCGAGCTGCGCCGCGGTCTGATCGCTGTGATCGGACAGGATCTCTCGCTTCCTGGCGTGGTCAACGCCATGCTGGGGAGCGAGGAGGCCTGGGCAGCGGTCGCCTCCTTTTGCGAGGACGTAATCTCGCAAAAGGAGGAGGCGGAGCGCGCGCGGGAGGACGACCCTCTCGCTGCGCCGCTCCGCAGACGAAGAAGGGGTCGGAGAAGGCGAGGTCCTCTCCCTCCTCACGGTGGCGACGGGCGGGCGACAGGCGCGGGGGTGCCTTCGCCCGCATTGCACCCGTCACCACCTTCGTCGGTCATTCCCGGGCCCGTGTCCCTCCCCACGGGGGGGACGTGAGGGGCCCGCCTTGTGAGGAATTCGTCGGCGGTGGACTGGAAGTAAAGGCTGTGCCGGTTTCCCAGTCCCCCGCCACTCGGACGAAGCGGGAGTGCCGCTGGGTCGTTTTAGTGGGTATACCGGGTCACACCGGGGAGTCCCACATAGCCCCCCCATCCCCCGATGGGAGGGTATGCGTAATGCATTTTTTCCCAGCGTCAAAAAAAAAAAAAAAAAAAAAAAAAAAAAAAAAGGTTAGGTTAGGTTAGGTTGGGGGACCACCCCACAGTGCTTGCGTCCACGTCGCGTCCCCTGGAAACGACCCAGTTCTGACCACCGTAACGGAGTGGCAGACTGGGTTGGCCAAAGTGCACTGTGCTCTCGTAGCTTATTTTATCCTTGTCTTGTGAAGTACGAATCGTTTTTAATGCCTAAAGCCACGAGGGACGCCTGCGGGCGGTTTTTAAAACAAAAAGGCCCTTCTCAGGGCCAACCCAAAGGCCCTTCTCAGGGCCACCCGAAAGGCCCTTCTCAGGGCCAACCCAAAGGCCCTTCTCAGGGCCAACCAAAAGGCCCTTCTCAGGGCCACTCCGACGCTCAGGCGACAGAGGCTAGCCGCGCGCCATCTGCGGCTAGCTTGTTCGGAGGGGCGGACGAGTCGTCCGACAACGACTCACTTATTTGTGTGTCGGATGCGGACGATTGTCGGTCGCGGAAGCGGGTCCACATGAGCGGTGGGTCCGGGGGCTCCTCGGCCTCGGGGTCGACGGGGTTGTCGAAGGCGAAACAGCCGTCGGTGGCCGCGGACACCCATGTCGTTGGGCTCGCGGACGCCCAACGCCGGTTGGACCTGGCTCGGCGGGCACAGCTCCAGCAAGAGCTGGAGGAGCGGGTGGTTGCCGGGGAGAAACGGGCGCACGCTGCCCGGGCCAAGTCCGGGTACGGTGCGTCCCGCGTTCTTTACTCGGACCACTCCCTGGCCGAGCTGGAGAAAATGGCGGAGGAGGACGAGGAGGAGATTGTGGAGGTCGCCTCTAAGTCCTCCAACATGAAGGGGACCTTGCAAAAGGCCCTCAAATGCAGGGCCGCGAGCATGCGCGGTATCGTCGCGGAGCTGGTCCAGCGCAGGACCACCGACGAGACGCAACAACTGCAGGCGAGGATAGATCGCCTGCAGTCGGAGGTCAGCCAGCTTCATCAGAAGCTGGCTGAAGCCACGGCCCGGCCTCAACAGGCCAACACGGGCCATGCGGCAGAGGGCCCCGCCTCCAACCTTGAGGATATCATCCGCAAGGTAGTAATGGAGGAGAGGGCCTTCACAAGAGCCTGCTTGGCAGGAATAGAGGACCGGCTCTTGCCAGAGAAGCGCCTCCAACCGCCGCTTGCGGTGGATAAGAGGCAGTGTGGGCCGGGGCCGTCCTCATCTCAGGCCGAAGACGCCCTTCTCCCTTCCACCACCCCGTCCAACGAGTGGACGGAAGTGGTCCGTAAGGGGAAGGGCAAAGCGAAAAAGACGGCGACGGTCCCTGTCGTCCCCGCCACCACTGCTCCCAGCCGGTTGCAGACGACCGGCAAGGAAAAGGGGAAGGGAAGGGGGAGGGGAGGGGGACGGCTAGTCCCCCCAAAAACCGCGGCCGTCGTGGTGACGCTCACCGCGGAGGCTGCGGGGCGAGGAGAGACGTACGCGTCAATTTTGGTGCGGGCGCGTGCAAATGCCGATCCTGCACAGCTTGGGATCGGCAGTGTGACTTGCCGGCGGACCCAAGCCGGGGCTCGAATATTCGAGTTCCCGGGCCAAGAGGGGAGTGCCCATGCGGACCTCTTTGCAGCCAAGCTGCAAGAGGTCATCGCGGATTCGGCCAAGGTGGCCCGACCGGTAAAGTCGGCAGCCATAGAGGTGATGGGCCTCGACGACTCCGTCACCAAGGAGGAGGTGGTGGCGGCGGTCGCAGTGATGGGGGGCTGTGGCGTCGCGGCGGTCCAAGGCCGGGACATAAGGCCCGGCCGCGGCGGCATGGGCACCATTCGCCTCGAGTGCCCGGTCGCCTCTGCCAAAGCCGTCCTTGCCAAGGGACGGCTCATAGTCGGGTTCAGCTCGGGTGCAGTCCGGGCACTCGAGGACCAGCCTCTGCGGTGTTTCCGGTGCTTCGGCATCGGACACACCCGGCCCCTGTGTCCGTCCGCGGTAGACAGGACAGACATGTGCCTCCGCTGCGGCAAGGAAGGCCACAAAGCCGCTGCCTGCAAGGCCGCCACGCCGCACTGCGCGGTGTGTGCTGCTAGTGGCCGCCTGGCGGGCCACGTTATGAGGGGGAGGAACTGCAATCCTCCCCCTAAGCGAGGCAAAGCGCAGGCGCCGACCGGGCCTGCTGCTGCCGCTAGCACCGTCGTTCCTGCGGCGGCTGCGGAGGGGGGAGCGATGTCCGACTGATGGACTTGGCGGTGGTCGCCGAGCCTTACTCGGTCCCTGGCCGTTGGCTGGGCGACCGGGACGGCTTGGTGGCGTTGGTGTCGCGGCCTTCCACAGACTCCCCTCCCCTCTCGCTCTTAGAGAGGGGACCGGGATACGTGGCCGCCGCGTGGGGGGACATGGCCCTGGTGGGGGTCTATTTCTCCCCAAACCGCCCTCTCCCGGACTTTGAGGTCCGAGAGGCGGAGCGCGCGCGGGAGGACGACCCTCTCGCTGCGCCGCTCCGCAGACGAAGAAGGGGTCGGAGAAGGCGAGGTCCTCTCCCTCCTCACGGTGGCGACGGGCGGGCGACAGGCGCGGGGGTGCCTTCGCCCGCATTGCACCCGTCACCACCTTCGTCGGTCATTCCCGGGCCCGTGTCCCTCCCCACGGGGGGGACGTGAGGGGCCCGCCTTGTGAGGAATTCGTCGGCGGTGGACTGGAAGTAAAGGCTGTGCCGGTTTCCCAGTCCCCCGCCACTCGGACGAAGCGGGAGTGCCGCTGGGTCGTTTTAGTGGGTATACCGGGTCACACCGGGGAGTCCCACATAGCCCCCCCATCCCCCGATGGGAGGGTATGCGTAATGCATTTTTTCCCAGCGTCAAAAAAAAAAAAAAAAAAAAAAAAAAAGGTTAGGTTAGGTTAGGTTGGGGGAGGCTCGAATATTCGAGTTCCCGGGGGCAGAGGGGAGTGCCCATGCGGACCTCTTCGCAGCCAAGCTGCAGGAGGTCATCGCGGATTCGGCCAAGGTGGCCCGACCGGTCAAGTCGGCGGCCATAGAGGTGATGGGCCTCGACGACTCCGTCACCAAGGAGGAGGTGGTGGCGGCGGTCGCAGCGATGGGGGGCTGTGGCGTCGCGGCGGTCCAAGGCCGGGACATAAGGCCCGGCCGCGGCGGCATGGGCACCATTCGCCTCGAGTGCCCGGTCGCCTCTGCCAAAGCCGTCCTTGCCAAGGGACGGCTCAAAGTCGGGTTCAGCTCGGGTGCAGTCCGGGCACTCGAGGACCAGCCTCTGCGGTGTTTCCGGTGCTTCGGCATCGGACACACCCGGCCCCTGTGTCCGTCCGCAGTAGACAGGACGGACATGTGCCTCCGCTGCGGCAAGGAAGGCCACAAAGCCGCTGCCTGCAAGGCCGCCACGCCGCACTGCGCGGTGTGTGCTGCCAGTGGCCGCCTGGCGGGCCACGTTATGAGGGGGAGGAACTGCAATCCTCCCCCTAGGCGAGGCAAAGCGCAGGTGCCGACCGGGCCTGCTGCTGCCGCTAGCACCGTCGTTCCTGCGGCGGCTGCGGAGGGGGGTGCGATGTCTGACTGATGGATAGGGTCGAACATCGCATCCTTCAGGCGAACACCAACCACTGCAGGGCAGCCCAGGATCTGCTGATGCAGACCATGGCTGAGTGGTTGGTGGATTTGGCGGTGGTCGCCGAGCCTTACTCGGTCCCTGAACGCTGGCTGGGCGACCGGGACGGCTCGGTGGCGTTGGTATCGCGGCCTTCCACAGACTCCCCTCCCCTCTCGCTCTTAGAGAGGGGACCGGGATACGTGGCCGCCGCGTGGGGGGACATGGCCCTGGTGGGGGTCTATTTCTCCCCAAACCGCCCTCTCTCGGACTTTGAGGATTTCCTCGAGGTCCTCACCGCAGTCGTAGGGAGGGCGGCGCCACGCCAGGTCGTGGTGTTGGGCGACCTGAACGCCAAGTCGGTGGCCTGGGGCAGCCCGGCCGCCGGTTGCAACGTCCGGGGGCGCGCCGTCGAGTTTTGGGCGGCCTCATGCGGTGTGTCCCTCCTCAACAGGGGGGCGGTCCACACGTGTGTGCGGCAACGGGGTGGGTCGGTGGTGGACGTCTCGTTTGCCACCCCCGCCCTAGCCGCCCGCGTCGTCAGCTGGCGGGTGGAGATGGTGGAGACCTTGTCGGACCACCGATACGTGCGGTTCGACATCTCCACCCAGGGGGGGGGGATGGCTCGCGCTGGGCAATCTCCCTTCCCACGGTGGGCACTCACCCGCCTGGACCGGGAGGCAGCCAAGGAGGCGGCCTTTCTCCAGGACTGGCTGTCGCCCCCTGTCGAGGTCCTGGACGTGGACGCCGCAGCGGTCCGGCTCAGGGGGTCCCTGACCGAGGTGTGCAACTCCAGCATGCCTCGGTCTCGCCGTCCGCCTCCCCGTCGTGCCGTCTATTGGTGGACGGAGGAGCTGGCGGGGCTCCGGGCCGCCTGCGTGGCGGCCAGAAGGGCCTACGCGCGGAGCCGACGGCGCAGCACCCAAAATCGAGTCCAGGCGGAAGAGGACCGCCTATACGCCTCTTACCGAGAGGCGACGACGGTCCTCAAATCCGCGATGGGTGCTGCGAAAGACTCGGCGAGGGCCGAGATGCTGGAGGAACTCGACAGGGATCCTTATGGGAGACCATACAAGGCGGCGCGGAACCAGCTGCGCCCCTGTGGTCCCCCACTGACGGAGACCCTCGAGCCAGCGTTGCTGGATGGGGTGGTCCGGTCCCTGTTTCCGCGCAGGACCGACTTCGCCCCACCAACGATGGATCCCCCGCAAGGGTCGGCTTCGCCGGAGGAGGAGGTCCCCCCGGTGACGGCGGCGGAGTTCTACGCTGGGGTTCTCAGCCTCCGCGCGAAGAGGACGGCCCCCGGACCGGACGGCGTCCCCGCACGGGTGGTGGCGATCGCCGCCTCCGAAATGGAGGACAGGTTTCGGGACCTCTTCAGCGCGTGCTTAACGGCTGGGAGGTTCCCGAAACTGTGGAAGGAGGGGCAGCTATGCCTCCTCCGAAAGGAGGGACGCCCGGTGGACTCCCCCTCGGCATACCGGCCCATCGTTCTGCTCGATGAGGTCGGTAAATTGTTCGAGGGGATTGTCGCCTCCCGGCTTGATAGCCTATTGCGGGGGGTAGGGCCGGACCTGTCGGACGCCCAATTCGGTTTCCGTCGAGGGCGTTCGACGATCGATGCGCTGGCCCTACTCAAGGGCCAGGTGAAGGAGGCGGTGGAGGCGGGGGGCGGAGTGCTGGCAGTGTCGTTCGACATTGCCAACGCCTTCAACTCCGTGCCCCACTCGACGATATTGGAGGCGCTCCGGTATCACGGAGTGCCCCAATACCTTCGAAACCTCCTGGCCAGTTACTTGGAGGACCGAGAGGTCCTCCTCGTAGACAAGACGGCCACGGTGAGGCGGTACGGCGCAGAGTCCGGTGTTCCGCAGGGGTCGGTGCTCGGACCGCCCCTTTGGAACATCGGGTTCGACTGGCTCCTGCGGGGAGCCCTCCTCCAGGGCACGAGTGTCATCTGCTACGCGGATGACACTCTCCTCACTGCCCGGGGGAGGAACTTTGCGGACGCGGCCTGTCTGGCCTCGGCCGGCGGATCCTTGGTCGCAGAGAGGATCCGCCGCCTAGGATTGAGGGTGGCGCTGCACAAGACCGAGGCCGTGTTCTTTCGTGGGCCTCGGCAGCGCTGCCCTCCCGACGCCCACATTGTCGTGGAGGGCGTCAGGATAGGGGTCCGGGCCCAGATGAAGTACCTGGGCCTGGTCCTGGACGACAGGTGGCGCTTCGGCCCGCACTTCAGCGGGCTGTCGACGCGCCTGTTGAAAACCGCCGACGCCCTCTCGTGGCTCCTCCCGAACCTGGGGGGGCCCAAGGCGAAATGCCGGCGCCTGTATGCCGGCATTCTGCGGAGCATGGCCCTTTACGGGGCCCCAATCTGGGCGGACTCCCTCAACAGGAGGGAGAATGCGACCGCCATCCGCAGGCCCCAAAGGGCTATTGCACTGCGGGTGGCGAGGGCCTACCGCTCGGTAGGCTTCTCGGCGGCGTGCGCTCTGGCCGGCACCCCTCCTTGGGAGTTGGAGGCTTGGGTGCTCGCCAGAGTGTATGAGTGGACGGCGCGCCGGAAGGCGCTCGGGGAGCGCCCGATTGCCGAAGAGCGGGAGGCCGTGCGGCGGGAGGCGAAGGACGCCATCGTCCTCCACTGGACGGAGGACCTCGCCAACGCCGCCTTTGGCCGCCGTACGTTGGACGCGCTCGGTCCGGTCCTGCGGAGCTGGCTCGAGCGGTCCCACGGTTTCCTCTCGTTCCGTTTGGTGCAGGTGTTGTCCGGCCATGGCTGTTTCGGATCGCACCTGCACCGGATCGGGAGGGAGGAGACCCCGGCGTGCCACGACTGCGGCGCGGCGGAGGACACGGCGCAGCACACCCTCGAGGTGTGCCCGGCTTGGTCCGAGCTGCGCCGCGGTCTGATCGCTGTGATCGGACAGGATCTCTCGCTTCCTGGCGTGGTCAACGCCATGCTGGGGAGCGAGGAGGCCTGGGCAGCGGTCGCCTCCTTTTGCGAGGACGTAATCTCGCAAAAGGAGGAGGCGGAGCGCGCGCGGGAGGACGACCTTCTCGCTGCGCCGCTCCGCAGACGAAGAAGGGGTCGGAGAAGGCGAGGTCCTCTCCCTCCTCACGGTGGCGACGGGCGGGCGACAGGCGCGGGGGTGCCTTCGCCCGCATTGCACCCGTCACCACCTTCGTCGGTCATTCCCGGGCCCGTGTCCCTCCCCACGGGGGGGACGTGAGGGGCCCGCCTTGTGAGGAATTCGTCGGCGGTGGACTGGAAGTAAAGGCTGTGCCGGTTTCCCAGTCCCCCGCCACTCGGACGAAGCGGGAGTGCCGCTGGGTCGTTTTAGTGGGTATACCGGGTCACACCGGGGAGTCCCACATAGCCCCCCCATCCCCCGATGGGAGGGTATGCGTAATGCATTTTTTCCCAGCGTCAAAAAAAAAAAAAAAAAAAAAAAAAAAAAAAAAAAAAAAAAAAAAAAAAGGTTAGGTTGGGGGACCACCCCACAGTGCTTGCGTCCACGTCGCGTCCCCTGGAAACGACCCAGTTCTGACCACCGTAACGGAGTGGCAGACTGGGTTGGCCAAACTGCACTGTGCTCTCGTAGCTTATTTTATCCTTGTCTTGTGAAGTACGAATCGTTTTTAATGCCTAAAGCCACGAGGGACGCCTGCGGGCGGTTTTTAAAACAAAAAGGCCCTTCTCAGGGCCAACCCAAAGGCCCTTCTCAGGGCCACCCGAAAGGCCCTTCTCAGGGCCAACCCAAAGGCCCTTCTCAGGGCCAACCAAAAGGCCCTTCTCAGGGCCACTCCGACGCTCAGGCGTCAGAGGCTAGCCGCGCGCCATCTGCGGCTAGCTTGTTCGGAGGGGCGGACGAGTCGTCCGACAACGACTCACTTATTTGTGTGTCGGATGCGGACGATTGTCGGTCGCGGAAGCGGGTCCACATGAGCGGTGGGTCCGGGGGCTCCTCGGCCTCGGGGTCGACGGGGTTGTCGAAGGCGAAACAGCCGACGGTGGCCGCGGACACCCATGTCGTTGGGCTCGCGGACGCCCAACGCCGGTTGGACCTGGCTCGGCGGGCACAGCTCCAGCAAGAGCTGGAGGAGCGGGTGGTTGCCGGGGAGAAACGGGCGCACGCTGCCCGGGCCAAGTCCGGGTACGGTGCGTCCCGCGTTCTGTACTCGGACCACTCCCTGGCCGAGCTGGAGAAAATGGCGGAGGAGGACGAGGAGGAGATTGTGGAGGTCGCCTCTAAGTCCTCCAACATGAAGGGGACTCTGCAAAAGGCCCTCAAATGCAGGGCCGCGAGCATGCGCGGAATCGTCGCGGAGCTGGTCCAGCGCAGGACCACCGACGAGACGCAACAACTGCAGGCGAGGATAGATCGCCTGCAGTCGGAGGTCAGCCAGCTTCATCAGAAGCTGGCTGAAGCCACGGCCCCGCCTCAACAGGCCAACACGGGCCATGCGGCAGAGGGCCCCGCCTCCAACCTTGAGGATATCATCCGCAAGGTGGTAATGGAGGAGAGGGCCTTCACAAGAGCCTGCTTGGCAGGAATAGAGGACCGGCTCTTGCCAGAGAAGCGCCTCCGACCGCCGCTTGCGGCGGATAAGAGGCGGTGCGGGCCGGGGCCGTCCTCATTCCAGGCGGAAGACGCCCTTCTCCCTTCCACCACCCCGTCCAACGAGTGGACGGAAGTGGTCCGTAAGGGGAAGGGCAAAGCCAAAAGGACGGCGACGGTCCCTGTCGTCCCCGCCACCACCGCTCCCAGCCGGTCGCAGACGACCGGCAAGGGAAAGGGGAAGGGGAAAGGGAGGGGAAAGGGACAACTGGTCCCCCCAAAAACCGCGGCCGTCGTGGTGACGCTCACCGCGGAGGCTGCGGGGCGAGGGGAGACGTACGCGTCCATTTTGGTGCGGGCGCGTGCAAATGCCGATCCCACCCAACTTGGGATCGGCAGTGTGGCTTGCCGGCGGACCCAAGCCGGGGCTCGAATATTCGAGTTCCCGGGGGCAGAGGGGAGTGCCCATGCGGACCTCTTCGCAGCCAAGCTGCAGGAGGTCATCGCGGATTCGGCCAAGGTGGCCCGACCGGTCAAGTCGGCGGCCATAGAGGTGATGGGCCTCGACGACTCCGTCACCAAGGAGGAGGTGGTGGCGGCGGTCGCAGCGATGGGGGGCTGTGGCGTCGCGGCGGTCCAAGGCCGGGACATAAGGCCCGGCCGCGGCGGCATGGGCACCATTCGCCTCGAGTGCCCGGTCGCCTCTGCCAAAGCCGTCCTTGCCAAGGGACGGCTCAAAGTCGGGTTCAGCTCGGGTGCAGTCCGGGCACTCGAGGACCAGCCTCTGCGGTGTTTCCGGTGCTTCGGCATCGGACACACCCGGCCCCTGTGTCCGTCCGCAGTAGACAGGACGGACATGTGCCTCCGCTGCGGCAAGGAAGGCCACAAAGCCGCTGCCTGCAAGGCCGCCACGCCGCACTGCGCGGTGTGTGCTGCCAGTGGCCGCCTGGCGGGCCACGTTATGAGGGGGAGGAACTGCAATCCTCCCCCTAGGCGAGGCAAAGCGCAGGTGCCGACCGGGCCTGCTGCTGCCGCTAGCACCGTCGTTCCTGCGGCGGCTGCGGAGGGGGGTGCGATGTCCGACTGATGGATAGGGTCGAACATCGCATCCTTCAGGCGAACACCAACCACTGCAGGGCAGCCCAGGATCTGCTGATGCAGACCATGGCTGAGTGGTTGGTGGATTTGGCGGTGGTCGCCGAGCCTTACTCGGTCCCTGACCGCTGGCTGGGCGACCGGGACGGCTCGGTGGCGTTGGTGTCGCGGCCTTCCACAGACTCCCCTCCCCTCTCGCTCTTAGAGAGGGGACCGGGATACGTGGCCGCCGCGTGGGGGGACATGGCCCTGGTGGGGGTCTATTTCTCCCCAAACCGCCCTCTCTCGGACTTTGAGGATTTCCTCGAGGTCCTCACCGCAGTCGTAGGGAGGGCGGCGCCACGCCAGGTCGTGGTGTTGGGCGACCTGAACGCCAAGTCGGTGGCCTGGGGCAACCCGGCCGCCGGTTGCAACGTCCGGGGACGCGCCGTCGAGTTTTGGGCGGCCTCATGCGGTGTGTCCCTCCTCAACAGGGGGGCGGTCCACACGTGTGTGCGGCAACGGGGTGGGTCGGTGGTGGACGTCTCGTTTGCCACCCCCGCCCTAGCCGCCCGCATCGTCAGCTGGCGGGTGGAGATGATGGAGACCTTGTCGGACCACCGATACGTGCGGTTCGACATCTCCACCCAGGGGGGGGGGATGGCTCGCGCTGGGCAATCTCCCTTCCCACGGTGGGCACTCACCCGCCTGGACCGGGAGGCAGCCAAGGAGGCGGCCTTTCTCCAGGACTGGCTGTCGCCCCCTGTCGAGGTCCTGGACGTGGACGCCGCAGCGGTCCGGCTCAGGGGGTCCCTGACAGAGGTGTGCAACTCCAGCATGCCTCGGTCTCGCCGTCCGCCTCCCCGTCGTGCCGTCTATTGGTGGACGCAGGAGCTGGCGGGGCTCCGGGCCGCCTGCGTGGCGGCCAGAAGGGCCTACGCGCGGAGCCGACGGCGCAGCACCCAAAATCGAGTCCAGGCGGAAGAGGACCGCCTATACGTCTCTTATCGAGAGGCGACGACGGTCCTCAAATACGCGATGGGTGCTGCGAAAGACTCGGCGAGGGCCGAGATGCTGGAGGAACTCGACAGGGATCCTTATGGGAGACCATACAAGGCGGCGCGGAACCAGCTGCGCCCCTGTGGTCCCCCACTGACGGAGTCCCTCGAGCCAGCGTTGCTGGATGGGGTGGTCCGGTCCCTGTTTCCGCGCAGGACCGACTTCACCCCACCAACGATGGATCCCCCGCAAGGGTCGGCTTCGCCGGAGGAGGAGGTCCCCCCGGTGACGGCGGCGGAGTTCTACGCTGGGGTTCTCAGCCTCCGCGCGAAGAAGACGGCCCCCGGACCGGACGGCGTCCCCGCACGGGTGGTGGCGATCGCCGCCTCCGAAATGGAGGACAGGTTTCGGGACCTCTTCAGCGCGTGCTTAACGGCTGGGAGGTTCCCGAAACTGTGGAAGGAGGGGCAGCTATGCCTCCTCCGAAAGGAGGGACGCCCGGTGGACTCCCCCTCGGCATACCGGCCCATCGTTCTGCTCGATGAGGTCGGAAAATTGTTCGAGGGGATTGTCGCCTCCCGGCTTGATAGCCTTTTGCGGGGGTTAGGGCCGGACCTGTCGGACGCCCAATTCGGTTTCCGTCGAGGGCGTTCGACGATTGATGCGCTGGCCCTACTCAAGGGCCAGGTGAAGGAGGCGGTGGAGGCGGGGGGCGGAGTGCTGGCGGTGTCGTTCGACATTGCCAACGCCTTCAACTCCGTGCCCCACTCGACGGTATTGGAGGCGCTCCGGTATCACGGAGTGCCCCAATACCTGCGAAACCTCCTGGCCAGCTACTTGGAGGACCGAGAGGTCCTCCTCGTGGACAAGACGGCCACGGTGAGGCGGTATGGCGCAGAGTCCGGTGTTCCGCAGGGGTCGGTGCTTGGGCCGCTCCTTTGGAACATCGGGTTCGACTGGCTCCTGCGGGGAGCCCTCCTCCAGGGCACGAGTGTCATCTGCTACGCGGATGACACTCTCCTCACTGCCCGGGGGAGGAATTTCGCAGACGCGGCCTGTCTGGCCTCGGCTGGCGGATCCTTGGTCGCAGAGAGGATCCGCCGCCTAGGATTGAGGGTGGCGCTGCACAAGACCGAGGCCGTGTTCTTTCGTGGGCCTCGGCAGCGCTGCCCTCCCGACGCCCACATTGTCGTAGAGGGCGTCAGGATAGGGGTCCGGGCCCAGATGAAGTACCTGGGCCTGGTCCTGGACGACAGGTGGCGCTTCGGCCCGCACTTCAGCGGGCTGTCGACGCGCCTGTTGAAGACCGCCGACGCCCTCTCGTGGCTCCTCCCGAACCTGGGGGGGCCCAAGGCGAAATGCCGGCGCCTGTATGCCGGCATTTTGCGGAGCATGGCCCTTTACGGGGCTCCAATCTGGGCGGACTCCCTCAACAGGAGGGAGAATGCGACCGCCATCCGCAGGCCCCAAAGGGCTATTGCACTGCGGGTGGCGAGGGCCTACCGCTCGGTAGGCTTCTCGGCGGCGTGCGCTCTGGCCGGCACCCCTCCTTGGGAGTTGGAGGCTTGGGTGCTTGCCAGAGTGTATGAGTGGACGGCGCGCCGGAAGGCGCTCGGGGAGCGCCCGATTGCCGAAGAGCGGGAGGCCGTGCGGCGGGAGGCGAAGGACGCCATCGTCCTCCACTGGGCGGAGGACCTCGCCAACGCCGCCTTTGGCCGCCGTACGTTGGACGCGCTCGGTCCGGTCCTGCGGAGCTGGCTCGAGCGGTCCCACGGTTTCCTCTCGTTCCGTTTGGTGCAGGTGTTGTCCGGCCATGGCTGTTTCGGATCGCACCTGCACCGGATCGGGAGGGAGGAGACCCCGGCGTGCCACGACTGCGGCGCGGCGGAGGACACGGCGCAGCACACCCTCGAGGTGTGCCCGGCTTGGTCCGAGCTGCGCCGCGGTCTGATCGCTGTGATCGGACAGGATCTCTCGCTTCCTGGCGTGGTCAACGCCATGCTGGGGAGCGAGGAGGCCTGGGCAGCGGTCGCCTCCTTTTGCGAGGACGTAATCTCGCAAAAGGAGGAGGCGGAGCGCGCGCGGGAGGACGACCCTCTCGCTGCGCCGCTCCGCAGACGAAGATGGGGTCGGAGAAGGCGAGGTCCTCTCCCTCCTCACGGTGGCGACGGGCGGGCGACAGGCGCGGGGGTGCCTTCGCCCGCATTGCACCCGTCACCACCTTCGTCGGTCATTCCCGGGCCCGTGTCCCTCCCCACGGGAGGGACGTGAGGGGCCCGCCTTGTTAGGAATTCGTCGGCGGTGGACTGGAAGTAAAGGCTGTGCCGGTTTCCCAGTCCCCCGCCACTCGGACGAAGCGGGAGTGCCGCTGGGTCGTTTTAGTGGGTATACCGGGTCACACCGGGGAGTCCCACATAGCCCCCCCATCCCCCGATGGGAGGGTATGCGTAATGCATTTTTTCCCAGCGTCAAAAAAAAAAAAAAAAAAAAAAAAAAAAAAAAAAAAAAAAAAAAAAAAGGTTAGGTTAGGTTAGGTTAGGTTAGGTTAGGTTAGGTTAGGTTAGGTTAGGTTAGGTTAGGTTAGGTTAGGTTAGGTTAGGTTAGGTTAGGTTAGGTTAGGTTAGGTTAGGTTAGGTTAGGTTAGGTTAGGTTAGGTTAGGTTAGGTTAGGTTAGGTTGGTGACGCTCACCGCGGAGGCTGCGGGGCGAGGGGAGACGTACGCGTCCATTTTGGTGCGGGCGCGTGCAAATGCCGATCCTGCACAGCTTGGGATCGGCAGTGTGACTTGCCGGCGGACCCAAGCCGGGGCTCGAATATTCGAGTTCCCGGGCCAAGAGGGGAGTGCCCATGCGGACCTCTTTGCAGCCAAGCTGCAAGAGGTCATCGCGGATTCGGCCAAGGTGGCCCGACCGGTCAAGTCGGCAGCCATAGAGGTGATGGGCCTCGACGACTCCGTCACCAAGGAGGAGGTGGTGGCGGCGGTCGCAGTGATGGGGGGCTGTGGCGTCGCGGCGGTCCAAGGCCGGGACATAAGGCCCGGCCGCGGCGGCATGGGCACCATTCGCCTCGAGTGCCCGGTCGCCTCTGCCAAAGCCGTCCTTGCCAAGGGACGGCTCATAGTCGGGTTCAGCTCGGGTGCAGTCCGGGCACTCGAGGACCAGCCTCTGCGGTGTTTCCGGTGCTTCGGCATCGGACACACCCGGCCCCTGTGTCCGTCCGCGGTAGACAGGACGGACATGTGCCTCCGCTGCGGCAAGGAAGGCCACAAAGCCGCTGCCTGCAAGGCCGCCACGCCGCACTGCGCGGTGTGTGCTGCTAGTGGCCGCCTGGCGGGCCACGTTATGAGGGGGAGGAACTGCAATCCTCCCCCTAAGCGAGGCAAAGCGCAGGCGCCGATCGGGCCTGCTGTAGCCGCTAGCACCGTCGTTCCTGCGGCAGCTGCGGAGGGGGGAGCGATGTCCGACTGATGGACTTGGCGGTGGTCGCCGAGCCTTACTCGGTCCCTGGCCGTTGGCTGGGCGACCGGGACGGCTTGGTGGCGTTGGTGTCGCGGCCTTCCACAGACTCCCCTCCCCTCTCGCTCTTAGAGAGGGGACCGGGATACGTGGCCGCCGCGTGGGGGGACATGGCCCTGGTGGGGGTCTATTTCTCCCCAAACCGCCCTCTCCCGGACTTTGAGGTCCGAGAGGCGGAGCGCGCGCGGGAGGACGACCCTCTCGCTGCGCCGCTCCGCAGACGAAGAAGGGGTCGGAGAAGGCGAGGTCCTCTCCCTCCTGATGGTGGCGACGGGCGGGCGACAGGCGCGGGGGTGCCTTCGCCCGCATTGCACCCGTCACCACCTTCGTCGGTCATTCCCGGGCCCGTGTTCCTCCCAACGGGGGGGACGTGAGGGGCCCGCCTTGTTAGGAATTCGTCGGCGGTGGACTGGAAGTAAAGGCTGTGCCGGTTTCCCAGTCCCCCGCCACTCGGACGAAGCGGGAGTGCCGCTGGGTCGTTTTAGTGGGTATACCGGGTCACACCGGGGAGTCCCACATAGCCCCCCCATCCCCCGATGGGAGGGTATGCGTAATGCATTTTTTCCCAGCGTCAAAAAAAAAAAAAAAAAAAAAAAAAAAGGTTAGGTTAGGTTAGGTTAGGTTAGGTTAGGTTAGGTTAGGTTAGGTTAGGTTAGGTTAGGTTAGGTTAGGTTAGGTTAGGTTAGGTTAGGTTAGGTTAGGTTAGGTTAGGTTAGGTTAGGTTAGGTTAGGTTAGGTTAGGTTAGGTTAGGTTAGGTTAGGTTAGGTTAGGTTAGGTTAGGTTAGGTTAGGTTAGGTTAGGTTAGGTTAGGTTAGGTTAGGTTAGGTTAGGTTAGGTTAGGTTAGGTTAGGTTAGGTTAGGTTAGGTTAGGTTAGGTTAGGTTAGGTTAGGTTAGGTTAGGTTAGGTTAGGTTAGGTTAGGTTAGGTTAGGTTAGGTTAGGTTAGGTTAGGTTAGGTTAGGTTAGGTTAGGTTAGGTTAGGTTAGGTTAGGTTAGGTTAGGTTAGGTTAGGTTAGGTTAGGTTAGGTTAGGTTAGGTTAGGTTAGGTTAGGTTAGGTTAGGTTAGGTTAGGTTAGGTTAGGTTAGGTTAGGTTAGGTTAGGTTAGGTTAGGTTAGGTTAGGTTAGGTTAGGTTAGGTTAGGTTAGGTTAGGTTAGGTTAGGTTAGGTTAGGTTAGGTTAGGTTAGGTTAGGTTAGGTTAGGTTAGGTTAGGTTAGGTTAGGTTAGGTTAGGTTAGGTTAGGTTAGGTTAGGTTAGGTTAGGTTAGGTTAGGTTAGGTTAGGTTAGGTTAGGTTAGGTTAGGTTAGGTTAGGTTAGGTTAGGTTAGGTTAGGTTAGGTTAGGTTAGGTTAGGTTAGGTTAGGTTAGGTTAGGTTAGGTTAGGTTAGGTTAGGTTAGGTTGGGGGACCACCCCACAGTGCTTGCGTCCACGTCGCGTCCCCTGGAAACGACCCAGTTCTGACCACCGTAACGGAGTGGCAGACTGGGTTGGCCAAAGTGCACTGTGCTTTCGTAGCTATTTTATTTTATTGTCTTGTGTCTACGAATTTGTCGGAATGTCTAAACCCACGAGGGACGCCTGCGGGCGGTTTTTAAAACAAAAAGGCCCTTCTCAGGGCCAACCCAAAGGCCCTTCTCAGGGCCACCCGAAAGGCCCTTCTCAGGGCCAACCCAAAGGCCCTTCTCAGGGCCAACCAAAAGGCCCTTCTCAGGGCCACTCCGACGCTCAGGCGTCAGAGGCTAGCCGCGCGCCATCTGCGGCTAGCTTGTTCGGAGGGGCGGACGAGTCGTCCGACAACGACTCACTTATTTGTGTGTCGGATGCGGACGATTGTCGGTCGCGGAAGCGGGTCCACATGAGCGGTGGGTCCGGGGGCTCCTCGGCCTCGGGGTCGACGGGGTTGTCGAAGGCGAAACAGCCGACGGTGGCCGCGGACACCCATGTCGTTGGGCTCGCGGACGCCCAACGCCGGTTGGACCTGGCTCGGCGGGCACAGCTCCAGCAAGAGCTGGAGGAGCGGGTGGTTGCCGGGGAGAAACGGGCGCACGCTGCCCGGGCCAAGTCCGGGTACGGTGCGTCCCGCGTTCTTTACTCGGACCACTCCCTGGCCGAGCTGGAGAAAATGGCGGAGGAGGACGAGGAGGAGATTGTGGAGGTCGCCTCTAAGTCCTCCAACATGAAGGGGACCTTGCAAAAGGCCCTCAAATGCAGGGCCGCGAGCATGCGCGGTATCGTCGCGGAGCTGGTCCAGCGTAAGACCACCGACGAGACGCAACAACTGCAGGCGAGGATAGATCGCCTGCAGTCGGAGGTCAGCCAGCTTCATCAGAAGCTGGCTGAAGCCACGGCCCGGCCTCAACAGGCCAACACGGGCCATGCGGCAGAGGGCCCCGCCTCCAACCTAGAGGATATCATCCGCAAGGTAGTAATGGAGGAGAGGGCCTTCACAAGAGCCTGCTTGGCAGGAATAGAGGACCGGCTCTTGCCAGAGAAGCGCCTCCGACCGCCGCTTGCGGTGGATAAGAGGCAGTGTGGGCCGGGGCCGTCCTCATCTCAGGCGGAAGACGCCCTTCTCCCTTCCACCACCCCGTCCAACGAGTGGACGGAAGTGGTCCGTAAGGGGAAGGGCAAAGCGAAAAAGACGGCGACGGTCCCTGTCGTCCCCGCCACCACTGCTCCCAGCCGGTTGCAGACGACCGGCAAGGAAAAGGGGAAGGGTAGGGGGAGGGGAGGGGGACGGCTAGTCCCCCCAAAAACCGCGGCCGTCGTGGTGACGCTCACCGCGGAGGCTGCGGGGCGAGGAGAGACGTACGCGTCAATTTTGGTGCGGGCGCGTGCAAATGCCGATCCTGCACAGCTTGGGATCGGCAGTGTGACTTGCCGGCGGACCCAAGCCGGGGCTCGAATATTCGAGTTCCCGGGCCAAGAGGGGAGTGCCCATGCGGACCTCTTTGCAGCCAAGCTGCAAGAGGTCATCGCGGATTCGGCCAAGGTGGCCCGACCCGTCAAGTCGGCAGCCATAGAGGTGATGGGCCTCGACGACTCCGTCACCAAGGAGGAGGTGGTGGCGGCGGTCGCAGTGATGGGGGGCTGTGGCGTCGCGGCGGTCCAAGGCCGGGACATAAGGCCCGGCCGCGGCGGCATGGGCACCATTCGCCTCGAGTGCCCGGTCGCCTCTGCCAAAGCCGTCCTTGCCAAGGGACGGCTCATAGTCGGGTTCAGCTCGGGTGCAGTCCGGGCACTCGAGGACCAGCCTCTGCGGTGTTTCCGGTGCTTCGGCATCGGACACACCCGGCCCCTGTGTCCGTCCGCGGTAGACAGGACGGACATGTGCCTCCGCTGCGGCAAGGAAGGCCACAAAGCCGCTGCCTGCAAGGCCGCCACGCCGCACTGCGCGGTGTGTGCTGCTAGTGGCCGCCTGGCGGGCCACGTTATGAGGGGGAGGAACTGCAATCCTCCCCCTAAGCGAGGCAAAGCGCAGGCGCCGATCGGGCCTGCTGTAGCCGCTAGCACCGTCGTTCCTGCGGCGGCTGCGGAGGGGGGAGCGATGTCCGACTGATGGACTTGGCGGTGGTCGCCGAGCCTTACTCGGTCCCTGGCCGTTGGCTGGGCGACCGGGACGGCTTGGTGGCGTTGGTGTCGCGGCCTTCCACAGACTCCCCTCCCCTCTCGCTCTTAGAGAGGGAACCGGGATACGTGGCCGCCGCGTGGGGGGACATGGCCCTGGTGGGGGTCTATTTCTCCCCAAACCGCCCTCTCCCGGACTTTGAGGACCGAGAGGCGGAGCGCGCGCGGGAGGACGACCCTCTCGCTGCGCCGCTCCGCAGACGAAGAAGGGGTCGGAGAAGGCGAGGTCCTCTCCCTCCTGATGGTGGCGACGGGCGGGCGACAGGCGCGGGGGTGCCTTCGCCCGCATTGCACCCGTCACCACCTTCGTCGGTCATTCCCGGGCCCGTGTCCCTCCCCACGGGGGGGACGTGAGGGGCCCGCCTTGTTAGGAATTCGTCGGCGGTGGACTGGAAGTAAAGGCTGTGCCGGTTTCCCAGTCCCCCGCCACTCGGACGAAGCGGGAGTGCCGCTGGGTCGTTTTAGTGGGTATACCGGGTCACACCGGGGAGTCCCACATAGCCCCCCCATCCCCCGATGGGAGGGTATGCGTAATGCATTTTTTCCCAGCGTCAAAAAAAAAAAAAAAAAAAAAAAAAAAAAAAAAAAAGGTTAGGTTAGGTTAGGTTAGGTTAGGTTAGGTTAGGTTAGGTTAGGTTAGGTTGGGGGACCACCCCACAGTGCTTGCGTCCACGTCGCGTCCCCTGGAAACGACCCAGTTCTGACCACCGTAACGGAGTGGCAGACTGGGTTGGCCAAAGTGCACTGTGCTCTCGTAGCTTATTTTATCTTATTGTCTTGTGAACTACGAATCGTTGGAAATGCTTAAACCCACGAGGGACGCCTGCGGGCGGTTTTTAAAACAAAAAGGCCCTTCTCAGGGCCAACCCAAAGGCCCTTCTCAGGGCCACCCAAAAGGCCCTTCTCAGGGCCAACCCAAAGGCCCTTCTCAGGGCCAACCAAAAGGCCCTTCTCAGGGCCAACCAAAAGGCCCTTCTCAGGGCCACTCCGACGCTCAGGCGTCAGAGGCTAGCCGCGCGCCATCTGCGGCTAGCTTGTTCGGAGGGGCGGACGAGTCGTCCGACAACGACTCACTCGTTTGTGTGTCGGATTCGGACGATTGTCGGTCGCGGAAGCGGGTCCACCTGAGCGGTGGGTCCGGGGGCTCCTCGGCCTCGGGGTCGACGGGGTTGTCGAAGGCGAAAAAGCCGACGGCGGCCGCGGACACCCATGTCGTTGGGCTCGCGGACGCCCAACGCCGGTTGGACCTGGCTCGGCGGGCGCAGCTCCAGCAAGAGCTGGAGGAGCGGGTGGCTTCCAGGGAGAAGCGGGCGCACGCTGCCCGGGCCAAGTCCGGGTACGGTGCGTCCCGCGTTCTTTACTCGGACCACTCCCTGGCCGAGCTGCAAAAAATGGCGGAGGAGGACGAGGAGGAGATTGTAGAGGTCGCCTCTAAGTCCTCCAACTTGAAGGGGACCCTTCAAAAGGCCCTAAAATGCAGGGCCGCGAGCATGCGCGGTATCGTCGCGGAGCTGGTCCAGCGCAGGACCACCGACGAGACGCAACAACTGCAGGCGAGGATAGATCGCCTGCAGTCGGAGGTCAGCCAGCTTCATCAGAAGCTGGCTGAAGCCACGGCCCCGCCTCAACAGGCCAACACGGGCCATGCGGCAGAGGGCCCCGCCTCCAACCTTGAGGATATCATCCGCAAGGTGGTAATGGAGGAGAGGGCCTTCACAAGAGCCTGCTTGGCAGGTATAGAGGACCGGCTCTTGCCAGAGAAGCGCCTCCGACCGCCGCTTGCGGCGGATAAGAGGCGGTGTGGGCCGGGGCCGTCCTCGTCTCAGGCGGAAGACGCCCTTCTCCCTTCCACCACCCCGTCCAACGAGTGGACGGAAGTGGTCCGTAAGGGGAAGGGCAAAGCCAAAAGGACGGCGACGGTCCCTGTCGTCCCCGCCACCACCGCTCCCAGCCGGTCGCAGACGACCGGCAAGGGAAAGGGGAAGGGAAGGGGGAGGGGAGGGGGGCGGCTGGTCCCCCCAAAAACCGCGGCCGTCGTGGTGACGCTCACCGCGGAGGCTGCGGGGCGAGGGGAGACGTACGCGTCCATTTTGGTGCGGGCGCGTGCAAATGCCGATCCCACCCAACTTGGGATCGGCAGTGTGGCTTGCCGGCGGACCCAAGCCGGGGCTCGAATATTCGAGTTCCCGGGGGCAGAGGGGAGTGCCCATGCGGACCTCTTTGCAGCCAAGCTGCAGGAGGTCATCGCGGATTCGGCCAAGGTGGCCCGACCGGTCAAGTCGGCGGCCATAGAGGTGATGGGCCTCGACGACTCCGTCACCAAGGAGGAGGTGGTGGCGGCGGTCGCAGCGATGGGGGGCTGTGGCGTGGCGGCAGTCCAAGGCCGGGACATAAGGCCCGGCCGCGGCGGCATGGGCACCATTCGCCTCGAGTGCCCGGTCGCCTCTGCCAAAGCCGTCCTTGCCAAGGGACGGCTCATGGTCGGGTTCAGCTCGGGTGCAGTCCGGGCACTCGAGGACCAGCCTCTGCGGTGTTTCCGGTGCTTCGGCATCGGACACACCCGGCCCCTGTGTCCGTCCGCGGTAGACAGGACGGACATGTGCCTCCGCTGCGGCAAGGAAGGCCACAAAGCCGCTGCCTGCAAGGCCGCCACGCCGCACTGCGCGGTGTGTGCTGCCAGTGGCCGCCTGGCGGGCCACGTCATGAGAGGGAGGAACTGCAATCCTCCCCCTAGGCGAGGCAAAGCGCAGGCGCCGACCGGGCCTGCTGCTGCCGCTAGCACCGTCGTTCCTGCGGCGGCTGCGGAGGGGGGTGCGATGTCCGACTGATGGATAGGGTCGAACATCGCATCCTTCAGGCGAACACCAACCACTGCAGGGCAGCCCAGGATCTGCTGATGCAGACCATGGCTGAGTGGTTGGTGGACTTGGCGGTGGTCGCCGAGCCTTACTCGGTCCCTGGCCGTTGGCTGGGCGACCGGGACGGCTCGGTGGCGTTGGTGTCGCGGCCTTCCACAGACTCCCCTCCCCTCTCGCTCTTAGAGAGGGGACCGGGATACGTGGCCGCCGCGTGGGGGGACATGGCCCTGGTGGGGGTCTATTTCTCCCCAAACCGCCCTCTCTCGGACTTTGAGGATTTCCTCGAGGTCCTCACCGCAGTCGTAGGGAGGGCGGCGCCACGCCAGGTCGTGGTGTTGGGCGACCTGAACGCCAAGTCGGTGGCCTGGGGCAACCCGGCCGCCGGTTGCAACGTCCGGGGACGCGCCGTCGAGTTTTGGGCGGCCTCATGCGGTGTGTCCCTCCTCAACAGGGGGGCGGTCCACACGTGTGTGCGGCAACGGGGTGGGTCGGTGGTGGACGTCTCGTTTGCCACCCCCGCCCTAGCCGCCCGCATCGTCAGCTGGCGGGTGGAGATGATGGAGACCTTGTCGGACCACCGATACGTGCGGTTCGACATCTCCACCCAGGGGGGGGGGATGGCTCGCGCTGGGCAATCTCCCTTCCCACGGTGGGCACTCACCCGCCTGGACCGGGAGGCAGCCAAGGAGGCGGCCTTTCTCCAGGACTGGCTGTCGCCCCCTGTCGAGGTCCTGGACGTGGACGCCGCAGCGGTCCGGCTCAGGGGGTCCCTGACAGAGGTGTGCAACTCCAGCATGCCTCGGTCTCGCCGTCCGCCTCCCTGTCGTGCCGTCTATTGGTGGACGCAGGAGCTGGCGGGGCTCCGGGCCGCCTGCGTGGCGGCCAGAAGGGCCTACGCGCGGAGCCGACGGCGCAGCACCCAAAATCGAGTCCAGGCGGAAGAGGACCGCCTATACGCCTCTTATCGAGAGGCGACGACGGTCCTCAAATACGCGATGGGTGCTGCGAAAGACTCGGCGAGGGCCGAGATGCTGGAGGAACTCGACAGGGATCCTTATGGGAGACCATACAAGGCGGCGCGGAACCAGCTGCGCCCCTGTGGTCCCCCACTGACGGAGTCCCTCGAGCCAGCGTTGCTGGATGGGGTGGTCCGGTCCCTGTTTCCGCGCAGGACCGACTTCACCCCACCAACGATGGATCCCCCGCAAGGGTCGGCTTCGCCGGAGGAGGAGGTCCCCCCGGTGACGGCGGCGGAGTTCTACGCTGGGGTTCTCAGCCTCCGCGCGAAGAAGACGGCCCCCGGACCGGACGGCGTCCCCGCACGGGTGGTGGCTATCGCCGCCTCCGAAATGGAGGACAGGTTTCGGGACCTCTTCAGCGCGTGCTTAACGGCTGGGAGGTTCCCGAAACTGTGGAAGGAGGGGCAGCTATGCCTCCTCCGAAAGGAGGGACGCCCGGTGGACTCCCCCTCGGCATACCGTCCCATCGTTCTGCTCGATGAGGTCGGTAAATTGTTCGAGGGGATTGTCGCCTCCCGGCTTGATAGCCTTTTGCGGGGGGTAGGGCCGGACCTGTCGGACGCCCAATTCGGTTTCCGTCGAGGGCGTTCGACGATCGATGCGCTGGCCCTACTCAAGGGCCAGGTGAAGGAGGCGGTGGAGGCGGGGGGCGGAGTGCTGGCGGTGTCGTTCGACATTGCCAACGCCTTCAACTCCGTGCCCCACTCGACGGTATTGGAGGCGCTCCGGTATCACGGAGTGCCCCAATACCTACGAAACCTCCTGGCCAGCTACTTGGAGGACCGAGAGGTCCTCTTCGTGGACAAGACGGCCACGGTGAGGCGGTACGGCGCAGAGTCCGGTGTTCCGCAGGGGTCGGTGCTTGGGCCGCCCCTTTGGAACATCGGGTTCGACTGGCTCCTGCGGGGAGCCCTCCTCCAGGGCACGAGTGTCATCTGCTACGCGGATGACACTCTCCTCACTGCCCGGGGGAGGAATTTCGCAGACGCGGCCTGTCTGGCCTCGGCTGGCGGATCCTTGGTCGCAGAGAGGATCCGCCGCCTAGGATTGAGGGTGGCGCTGCACAAGACCGAGGCCGTGTTCTTTCGTGGGCCTCGGCAGCGCTGCCCTCCCGACGCCCACATTGTCGTAGAGGGCGTCAGGATAGGGGTCCGGGCCCAGATGAAGTACCTGGGCCTGGTCCTGGACGACAGGTGGCGCTTCGGCCCGCACTTCAGCGGGCTGTCGACGCGCCTGTTGAAAACCGCCGACGCCCTCTCGTGGCTCCTCCCGAACCTGGGGGGGCCCAAGGCGAAATGCCGGCGCCTGTATGCCGGCATTCTGCGGAGCATGGCCCTTTACGGGGCCCCAATCTGGGCGGACTCCCTCAACAGGAGGGAGAATGCGACCGCCATCCGCAGGCCCCAAAGGGCTATTGCACTGCGGGTGGCGAGGGCCTACCGCTCGGTAGGCTTCTCGGCGGCGTGCGCTCTGGCCGGCACCCCTCCTTGGGAGTTGGAGGCTTGGGTGCTCGCCAGAGTGTATGAGTGGACGGCGCGCCGGAAGGCGCTCGGGGAGCGCCCGATTGCCGAAGAGCGGGAGGCCGTGCGGCGGGAGGCGAAGGACGCCATCGTCCTCCACTGGACGGAGGACCTCGCCAACGCCGCCTTTGGCCGCCGTACGTTGGACGCGCTCGGTCCGGTCCTGCGGAGCTGGCTCGAGCGGTCCCACGGTTTCCTCTCGTTCCGTTTGGTGCAGGTGTTGTCCGGCCATGGCTGTTTCGGATCGCACCTGCACCGGATCGGGAGGGAGGAGACCCCGGCGTGCCACGACTGCGGCGCGGCGGAGGACACGGCGCAGCACACCCTCGAGGTGTGCTCGGCTTGGTCCGAGCTGCGCCGCGGTCTGATCGCTGTGATTGGACAGGATCTCTCGCTTCCTGGCGTGGTCAACGCCATGCTGGGGAGCGAGGAGGCCTGGGCAGCGGTCGCCTCCTTTTGCGAGGACGTAATCTCGCAAAAGGAGGAGGCGGAGCGCGCGCGGGAGGACGACCCTCTCGCTGCGCCGCTCCGCAGACGAAGAAGGGGTCGGGGAAGGCGAGGTCCTCTCCCTCCTCACGGTGGCGACGGGCGGGCGACAGGCGCGGGGGTGCCTTCGCCCGCATTGCACCCGTCACCACCTTCGTCGGTCATTCCCGGGCCCGTGTCCCTCCCCACGGGGGGGACATGAGGGGCCCGCCTTGTCGGGAATTCGTCGGCGGTGGACTGGAA